>WOFF01000002.1:0-4800000 GCA_018357685.1 Trichophyton schoenleinii
TCTCTCTCTACCCTAACCCTAACCCTAACCCTAACCCTAACCCTAACCCTAACCCTAACCCTAACCCTAACCCTAACCCTAACCCTAACCCTAACCCTAACCCTAAACCCTAACCCTAACCCTAACCCTAACCCTAAATATATCTAATAATATATTAAATTAATCATATATTATTATAGATATATTTAATATCCTAATTAATCCTTCGGAAAATAAGGGGTATCTTATAGAAAATTAACCAAATAGTGGAAAAATCTAGGGGAATTTAAGTAAAATAGTCCAGAAATTAGGGTATCTTAGAAAAGGGTATTAAATCCACAAAATATCTAATATTCTATAGAATATAATATATATTAGATAGTCTCCTAGGAATAGGTATCCAAACATAGCGGTATTTTAAAAAGAAGAAAAGAAAAGAGCAGATTACTCAATTTTCCACGGAAATTTAAGTAAAAAGGGAGTAGAACTACTTAACCTTGGGTATTAGGATTGGTTAGTTTTCTAAGAGCTAGGAGGCTTAACTAGAGTCTTTAGACCTATGAATTATTAATTAATTAAGAAGAAGAAGAAGAAAAGTATAGATATTAGTATAGAGGCTAGATAGTAGTTTACTTTAAAAAAGATTGATAGCTTAAAAGAAGAAGAAGAAAAGGAAAGAAGAAGAAGAAAGAAGTAAGAAAGGAAGGCCTTTATATATCTAGCCCTTCCTAGATAAGTTAGTAGACTATCTAGAAGGACAAGGCGTCAATAACACGCGTTTTTTCTTACTTCTATTTAGTAAATCTATTAATAGATTCAGATCTAATAAGATCAATTAATATTAGGTACTAGGGATAGCACCTAGAGAAGGGAGAGGTAACTATAATACTAGATCACGTGATAGGTCACGTGACTCCTTATCTAAGTACCTATATGATTCCTCTGTATTTAAAGAACTATATTACTCATTCTTCTATAGAGAAATCAGTGATTAACTCACTACTAATCTTATCTATATATTCACCATTTGCTTATTTATAGTCTCGCAGTATCTTTAGCTACCAAGCCTCACAAATAGTTACTCTCGATAGTATTTAAGTTCTTCTAAATACTAGTAAAGGTTTTTAGATCTATTTTAGAAAATAACTAGTTAAGTCTAGATAGAACCTAGAATATCTTCTTATACTAAGCCTAATTAGTAATATCTTAATTACTATCTTGTAATAACTAATTAAGAATATTAAGAATATATTCTCTACTATAAATAAATAGGAGGTCTTTTATAAGTTTATAAGTATTATAATATTAGAACTATTAAATATTATACTAATAGTAAACTTAATAAAAGACTAATATATACTTAAGATACTCTCTTTAAGTATAGGTAGAATTAATATCTATTAGATAGTTACTAAACTCTATTAGGAGGGGTTAGTATAAATATAGTAGCTTATAATAAACTCTAAAATATATTTAATACTTACTTACTATATATATTAGTAATAACTACCTTAATACCTCTACTATAAATATATTTCTATTAAATTAGCTACTTATTAATTAACTCTATTAGATAAAAGAAGCGCTAAAATATATATTTATATATAACTATAGAGTTTTTATTAATAAATATTTTTCTAATAGTAATTATTATAATATTTTATTAATATTATAGTAGCTTCTGATAGTAGAGGTTACTTACTACGACTAATTAATAGATTAATATAAATAAGATTAATAAAATTAATTTCTCTTAAAACCTTCTTAAAGGTTATATTAACTTAAAAAGAGGTTATCTTAGAGAAAATCTTTACTTAACTATTTAGTAGAAGAATAATTATTAGATTAATACTATTATTATAGAGGTAATAAATATAATTATTACTATATATATATTAATAGAAGAGAATATCTATATACTATTAGCTACTAATAGTAACTATTAGGAATTAGAAGAATATATACCCTTATATACCTTACTAAGAGGATTAATAAGTAATTATTACTTCTTAATAATACTCTAGAATTTAGAGAGATTATTAAAACTTAGATAGAGCTAGATAAGAGTTTTTATATTATAATTTTTTAAAAATTCTTAAAGCTTTATACTCTAAAGAAACTAATCTAGAATAATATTAGCTAGAAGTATATATAAGGTATATAGATAGTACTAGAATCTACTAGTAATAAGTAACTATATTTTAAAATCATTAATAATATCTATAATATTTTAGTAGATTACTAAAGGAGTTTTAAATAATAGTAGTAATAAATAAGTATAAATTCTAAAATTTATAAAGAGTATATAGGGCGTTTTATATAAATTATTAGAAATAATAACTAAGAACTCTACTTAGTATTCTTTAATTATTATTATATACTTATAGTAAATATTTAGTTATAATTAGTTTATAAATATATCTATATAGAAATATTATATATATACTATAAAGAGACTAATATATAATAAGAGTACCTATATAAATATAAATAGAAGTAATTAACTTCGTACTATTAATTAGTAGTCTCTAAAGGTAGGAAATATTTATATCTAATTTAAGCTAGTAAAAGAATTTATACTTATTATTTAATTTTTAAAAATTATAGAAGATATTATAATTATTTAATAACCCCTCTATCTAATTACTATTAGTATCTATTATTAACTAGTAATAAAGAGTAATAAATTATAAAATATACTATCTACCTTTTCTTTACTTTTAGCTTACTTCTATTATATTTATATATATTTTTATAAGAGTAGGTTAATTACTAGTAGAAATTCTATATATATTAGCTATTATTAATATTATCCTAGTAATAAGAGTTATTAGTAGCTTCTTAAGAATACTATAATCCTTCTAGTTTTAATTAAGTATATTTAGTAACTTCTATATACTCTATATTTTAAAAATTATTAATAGCCTTAGTATATATTTTTACTCTTAAATATTAATATTAATAAGCTATATATTTAATATTACTAAGATATAGTAATATTAAATAATACTTAGTCTAATATACTAAGTTCCTATAAGTATATTAAATCTATATAGTAGTTAATACTTATTAACTAGTAGATAATAGTAGATACTAATCTAAAAATAGATACTTTAAGTATTATTTTATATTATAAAATAGGTTTAAATATAGTAGTAGTATTTATCTAAATTAGTTTTTAAATATTTAGATAGTATAACTATATACTCTATATACTTTATATATATAGTCTTTTAACTCTTTCTAGAAGTAATTATCTTAAAATTAAACTCCTTATTTTCTACCTATTAGATAATATTAAATACTAGCTAATACTAATAAGGGATAGTAACTTATATTATTTAATAGAAGTATATTATTACTCTTAGGCTCCCTATCTAGAAATAGTATATATAGCTTATATATTTTAATTTTAAGGAGGTTTAGTAACTTCTAATTAATAGAATTACCCTTTAGTAAGTCTATAGTAGCTATTAATTACTAATAGAAGGAGATAATTAGTATAAATCTAATATAAAATATTTAAGAATTAATAAAAATTAGTATTCTTTTACTCCTTTTATATTTATACTACTAGTTATTAATTATATCTATTCTTTATTAGATATTTCCCTTATTTATAAAATATAATACTTAAAATATAGCTTTTATTCCCTTATTAGTAAGCTATATTATAAAGTCTTAATTACTAAAAAGGCCTTATTTTCTAGTTAAATATCTTAATTATAGTTCTCTTATTACTAAGTCCCTATAGGAGGGGCTAGGAGGTACTAAGAATACCTATATATATCTAGTAGCTACTACCTACTACTAGAAGTAACTAGAAGGATATATACTACCTTTTATATATATAAAGTATATAGTATATTTATAAAACTATATATAACCTTATTAGATAAATAACCCTTATTATAATTAGGAGCTACTAGTAGCTAATAGTTAGTTTTTTTACTTATATATATATTTCTACCTATTAAGATAATATTTTATATACTATATTTTATTAAGAAACCTAGCTAACTTTATTACTAACTATAATATAATATACTTCTACTTCTAACTAGTAGTAATTGGTAACATAGTAGTCACCTGACCTGGCAGGTCTTGCGTTACCGCCTGCCCAGCTATGAACTCGTCTGCTCACGTCGGCGCTGGGCTCCCTGCCGGAGATCATCTCTGCCATCACCTTGCCGGTCCCCAGGCTGAGCGAGATCCCCCAGGGACCATGCCCGGTGGCCATGAACAGCCCGCCAGAGACCCGGTCTGCGGTCCCTGTCATAGAATCCTGCAGCCGGGCAACGATCGGCAGCCCGGACTCGATATACGGGCGGAAGCAGAGAGCCTCCCGAACCACCTCCAGATCGTCGATGTTTTCTCCCTCCAGCCCGCCGCTGCCGCCGCCGTCTTGCGGGCGACCCATCAGGATGCGAGCTGCCTCCCTCACGCGGGCTACCTTGTCCTCTGCCATGAGAGACTGAGCATCGGTGGCCACCTCCGGCAGCGGGATGTCCAGCCCGTTCAGGCCTGCGAGGTATATCTCCGCGTTGGTTCGAGAGAATACCTCCGGGCTGAAGCCGCACGACTGCGGATGGGTGGTGAATACCGCATGACTCTGCCCTCCATAGACCTCCTGCTCCTGCTGCACGGTATGGCGAGGCGAGCGGAGCACAAGAGAGTAGCCAGAGAGCGGCAGGACGGGAATATGCGCCTTGGAGAGCGGGAAGAGTGCGCTGAAGGCCCGGGGCGTCCACGGCCCAGCAGCAAAGACGATATTCGTGCATGCAAGGCTGCGTCTTGCGAGAGTCTGGGAGTCTTCAATGACCACCTCAGAGATCACTCCCGATCCTGCTGCATCTCTGGCCGTGGACACAGCTCTGGCCGGGTTGTGGACCTGTACGCCTCGCTCGATGCATCTGGCGAGCATGAACTTGCACAGCCGTAAGGGGTCTCTGCAGCATGACTGTCAGTTAAGACGATGCCTTTGAAAGAATAATAGCTGGCTATCTCGAGACCGACGGCCTTGACTCACACCTGTGCGACAGAGTCCCTGCTGCTGATCCTCTCTACCGTCCCGCCCTTCTGTCTGGCCAGCCACGCGGGCGATGGACACTGTTCGTTCGACTGTTCAGCCGTCGTCGTGTCTTTCGATGCAGCTTCTGCCCGGCTCGCCCCCCGACGAAGCCAGTCATCGCCTCTCGCCGTCTTCTTCCCGTCCAGGCCCTCGACCTGGAGACTCAGTGCGATGCTGGGCATGTATCCCCATCTTGCGGTCCCATCATGCTCGGCGGCGAGCTGCTGGTGCAGATCAAACGACAACGCACCCAGCTGCTCGAGCTCCGGGGCATACCAGTCCCGGGCAATGAATCCTGCTGCGTAGCCCGATGCACAGGAGAAGAGCTCTCCAGACGAGTCGACGACGTGGATTTCTCCGGGGTGTTTCTTCTGTGTCTCTGGGTCAGAAAGGAAATACGCTATGGAAACGCCGATGATGCCGCCGCCGATGATCACGGTCGACATGATGCTGTCTGGTTATCTCAAAGTTGTATATATAACTATATATATAGCTTCTTCCGCTCTTCAACGTCCACGGCCTGCTTCTACAGTAACTATTCTATAACCCCACGCCTCATGACTCACTTCGCCGAGTCGGAGAAAGGGGTGGAGCGAGCAGTCAAGGAAAAGCTGGAGTATCGGACGATGGAAGCTTGGTCGATGTTCTGTTCTAGAAGCCTGGCTAGCTAGCTAGTTTACCTAGGTTATGCATCGTTCCTTGGGTCTAAGACATCGGCTCGCCGTCCTTGATGTAATGCGCAAAGGGATCGTTCCTCCAGTCCACGTTGCGCACATACTCCATGCCTTCGCTCACTTGGTTGCTCACCACTGTGCCGTACACTGCGTCCAGGAAGGCAAACATCAAGTCGATGCCCGCCGACACCCCCGACGAGGTCCAGATGTTGCCGTCTGCCACCCATCTTGCTTCGGGTACCCATTTCACGTTTGGGCCGTGCTTGGTCACCCGGTTGTACGCCTGCTTGTTGGTGGTTGCATGTCGGCCATCCAATATACCCGCCTGCGCCAGGAGTTGAGACCCCGTGCAGACGGTCAAGACATACTGCAGGCTTGGATAGATCTTCTTGATAAACTCAACTGCTGGCCCGATGGTAGGGCTGTCGGTCCCATAGCCGCCGGGGATGAGGAGCACGTCGATCGGCGGGGCGTTCTTGAACGTGTGCATGGGCATGATAGACTCTCCAAAGGTAGATCCGAACTTGTTGATCTGTGATGACCGGACCTGGGTGGAAACTGGGTCCATTGTTTCGGCGATGATGGACAGGTTCAACTTGCGAGCCAGAGAGAAGAGGTTAAGGGCGTCAAGGGGCCCAAAGACATCCAGCGACTGGAACTCGGGGAAGAGCAGCAGTCCAAAGTTCGATGGAAGGCCATCATCGGCAGTGGATTGAGGCGGAGATTGAGATGTAGAGCTGTTGCTAGATAGGGCTTTGACAGCCGTGGCGGATGCTGCCAGTGCCCAAATGACAGACTTTGTGAAGCGCATTTCCAAGCAGTCTATGAAGTGACGATTCAAACTGTTAACTATTCCACCTCTTCCTCCCCGGAAGGAATTCAGATGCCCTTTATAGGTTCGCTACCACAAACAAGTACAGCGGGCTGTCAGAGCCTGTTCCACTTCTCACCGTGTCCTAGTACTCCGGTCCACCTATAAAGGCTAAAAGCTGCATGATCCCTTTAGGGGCTCAGCACTTCAATTGGGGCCTGTCCATGCTGAGGATCCGTTCGACATACTTAGGCACGCATCCGGCTTTGTTTCGCGACTTGTCCAACCCCCTTCGCTAACTAGCTATCTTCATGAGAAGCTCATGGTGGTTGCTGCCCCTTCACCACCAGGCCCATGCTGCTGGCTGGTTGACAAGACCTATGCTCAATTTCCTCGTCAGCTGTATCTCTCGATCATCTCGGAGGGCGGATCAAAACATATCCTTTTCTCTTCTCTCATTTCTTTCCCGCATCAACGCCCTCCCAAGGATCGACATCCTCAGATAGTTACCGCCCTGTCTACACGGACCAGGGCGTCTGTCTAAGGCGCGCCTTGGGGACAGCTGCTGAGAAGCGACAACTTGATCTGCAAACTGCCTTCTCGTAACTAGCGAATCTAACCCGGCGTTCACAACATCCACAGCAGTCATAAGCGTAAGGCCTGAGGAAACTACGGTAAGAAATGAAAGGACTGATTTATAACTACTTCCATCACCAATCAGCTGGTTCCGTCTTTTGACATCGAAGTTTTAACTTGTTAGATAACTCGTTATTAATTAACTACCGCTTCTAATTGGTCAAAGGAAATGGGTGACCTCCTTATTTTGTCCAATGAATAGCTAGTATTAATATTATCTTCGACGTAGCCTTCACCTCCTCCAACAACATATCTTGGGTGCGATGAAGATGTCTCAGTCCCTCAAGGTATTATTCTCACGAAGCTTTTGCAGGATCTCACGAGCATTCTCGCCAACTCGTTCGTTGTCCCGAGTCTCTGCTGCTCAGAATGCTGAGGTTGATGTACAAAATGGCAAAGGTCTGGGCTCAGGTCTGGGGCAGTTTTACTCTTAAGCTAACCTCTCAATCAGCAGACTGGAATTCACATGAGGACTTCTTTTCCTTTACCCGTGGTCGTTTTGTTGTTGCCGAAGCAGACCAGCTTGTACAGCGATGTGTCAAATTCAACATGAATGAGCTTGCTCGGATTGCAGCTCAATCTGTAGGAACCAGGGCCTGTGTTAATGTGCAGAAATGCCCTGATGGCATGTACAATAAGTGTTTTGTCTTGACTATGGATGACGGGCAGGAGGTGATTGCCAAAGTGCCTAATCCGAATGCGGGCCTACCACATCAGACCACTGCAAGTGAGGTGGCGACGATGGACTTTGTAAGTTTGTATATAACTAATCACTGACCTTATGGGAGGCTGACTTCTATAGGCCCGTACTGTGCTTGGGACACCAGCCCCAAAGGTATATGCTTGGAATTCCGGCACAACCAACACAGTAGGCGCGGAGTACATAATCATGGAAAGGATGCCTGGAGTCCAGCTCAGGCAAGTTTGGAGCAGCATGAAACTTGTCGAGAAGATGAGCCTTTGCCTTGACATCGCCCGATATCAGTCTGCTTGGCTTTCTGTGACGTTTTCGCAATTTGGTGGACTCTATTATACCCAGGATGTGCAAAATTGTTTCTCGCAGCAAAAGACTCATCTTTACGTTGACGAGAATGGTACCAAAGTACAGAACAGCCGTTTTACAATTGGCCCTGTTACAAACCGAGAATGGTTCGACTGTGGAAGGGCTGGCTTGGAGTGTGATCGTGGACCATGTAAGCATTCTTATATTACTACAATTTACTAAACAGGCACACCATGTGCTTATAAGCGCTATAGGGAGATCTGTCCACGATTATTACAAAGCAATAGGGCATCGGGAAAAGTTGGCTATTTCAACTTTGAGCATTTTGCCAAAACAGACGGTTATGGTATGTGGGCCTGGCCTCTACCAACCTGATAGAAGCAAAAAGCTATCCGCTGTGGAATGGTATTTGCAAATTGTCGATGCCCTCATCCCCACTGAAAGTGGGAGTATCACAACACCCTGCCTTTGGCATGACGACCTCCACGATGAGAATATATTTGTTGATCCAAGCAACCCGTCCAAAGTTACCGGGATTATAGACTGGCAATCCGTCAACCTTCTCCCACTCCTTGATCACAATCCCGATGCTTCTTTCATTGATTATGATGGCCCAGAACCAGAAAATCTGGACCGACCTGAACTTGGCAGTATCGATAATCTGTCAGAGTTAGAAAAAGAAGAGGCGGTACGGAAATTCCACCAGAAGGCTCTATTCATTGCCTCGCGAAAAATTATGTTGAAAAAAGTTCCCAAGGCGTATGATGCCATCGAGTACCAACGAACAGAGAGCTATGATCTACTTGTACTAGCACGCCGCTTGTTCGAGTTTGGTGAAGCCCATTTCCATGCACTCGTAGTGGAATTGCGTGAGGCATGGGCTGGACTCCCGGCAAACAATACCAACATGACCCATACCAAACCTTTTCCCATTACACTTACTGAGGATCAAATAACTGAGATCGAAACTGATTGTCAAAATGCAATTCGTGGGATGCAGATTATGAATGATTTCAAAGCCCGACTTGGTCCACTCTGGCCAGACAAAGATGCAGTAGGCCATGAGCAGTACAACGCGACAAAGAATGCCCTCCGAGTACTGAGAGAAGAAATAATACAGGAATTTGGAAAATCTGAAGCAGATAGGATTGAAATCAAACGTCAATGGCCTTTTGATGAGTAGATTACCTACTTATTTGAAGAGTTACTGGGTTATTTATGTTGAAAGATTTACATCTTTGTATTTTCTGTAGAAAGAACGTCGAGACACTCAGGTTAGGTAGCTTCTTCATCCTCTTAAAATTGGGTTTAAGAGGCTAAATTTAATATATCAACGATCCACATCCATTGCCCATCTAGGCTTTGTACTGCATGTCGCTCAGCCCAAATCATCAGGACAAGGGGTAGGGTTTCCCTCGGACAGAAAGCGATTACTGACAAGGTGGTAGACGTTCTTGGATGGAATCACTAAGTGCTGGGGGAAATGGGGCCCAATCTCTGGTTCAATGTAATTGTAACGGATCAACTAGCTATATCGATGTTGTTGGCCCGGGTTCGGCGCTTAAAGAATGGAAGTTCCAAGAAGGTTTCGGGGAAGGCGGAGCCCGGAACTCTAAACCCCCCCGGTTGCTGAATAAGCTGTCTCCATCGGGTTAGCACGAGGTGAAAAAGCATAAAGTGGGTCTAACTCCTTCCAGCATCAAAGCTTTTGCTCAAAGCAGCATCAAGGATTATCCAACCTCCAGATCGCAACCTCAGGCTCATACGGAGTACTATCATAAAACGTCGGCCAATACACACAAACTTGTTGGAATTCCCTCTCCAAATGTGCCGTCTACGACGATACACTTATACCCCGTTGCAGCCATGCCAGAAACAACGGGCTTGACGAAAGAATATCGAGGCATAGAACCCCCAGCTGGGGTGCATCTTCCAACAGCAGCCGAAATATTGGAGCTGTGCACTGCGGATGATAAATACCCGGCCGGCCTTGCATTCCCTTCTGAAGCGCCTGTGTTTTGGATTTGTGTTTTGGATTAAATACGGATATGCAGTTGAGTGGAACGAGGTCCTGGCTCAGGCCATGGCGCATCGTGAACTCTTGAAACTCCGCTCCCGCGCCCGGGTACCAGCAGTATTTTATGCGTTTGAGGCAGCTAGAAAGACGTATATTGTTATGGAATATATCTCAGGAAGGTCCGGGAGTCAGATCCTAGAAAGCACCTCAGAACCGGCGGAGAGGGAGGCAGTCTACCGGCAGGTGGCTTTTATGGTACAAGAGCTTCTACGAATACCCATCTCACCCAACGCTCGTCCCGCCGCCATCGATGGAGGAAAATTCACACACCTAATATTCCCCGACTATGAAGCTAGCAGGCATTATCATAATGCTGACCAGCTGGAGCAACACTTTAATCTGGTACGCAGTATAATGTACGCCCAACAGAAAAGTAGCTAACAGAAAACCTACAGTTCATGAAAATGACGAAACGCGAACCAAAAATCCAAGGGCTATCCCGCGAACCTCTGGTATTTAGCCATCCCGACATCTGGCCTGGCAACATAATTATGGGTGATGATGGCCGTGCCACTATCATCGACTTTGCAGGGTCAAGCATTCTCCCATCTAGCTTTGTCAAGTATTCGATCACTACGACAAAGAAATACCGCGAGTACGATCTGATATCCTGGGTTGACATCCCTTGCCCTGGCGGAATTGATAACGTTAAGGCGTTATTCGCTATTTCAGGCCCGATGGTCATGGGCAGCGGCTCCTTTGCGAGAGCAGGCTCGCGAGTGCCGGGTCATGGCGACCCAGTACCTGAGCAGGTGATTTCTTAGGCACTTCAATTTTATTTTTACCCTTTTGGCCATATTAAGCCTCTATCTTGGGTCGATACACTACAAGCTTCAGCTGTGCTCTGCACTCTTCGGGATGGTTTCAACTAGAACCTGGAGGGTGGTGTGGAAATCTTGCTATTTGTCCCTTATACGATATTCATGATTAACGAATCACCAAATGCATCATTCTGTTATACTCGGAGGAAATGCGGATTGAACAGCCCGCTGCTACGCAGAGTTCCCTCATAACCACTATTTCCATCTGGAGGAAAGGATGGATAATCTCACAGGCCTATTTTCTATATAATATTGTCTCAGGCATGAGGTTGCATGCCTGCTTAATGTGGGTTTCAAAAGGTTCATCACGGGCCTCAATCCGCTTGCGACATATCAAACTCCGCACCAAACACGAGGCACATGAAAGCATTTAGGGATTCCGGGTACCTTAGCCTTTGTGTCAGAAAAAACAACGTTGTTAAGTGATATCGTTAGGCCGCGGGAACGATGTTGTGCTGAAACAGCGAATCAACTTGTGACCGGGAACATCCGTTCGTGATATCCCTCCAAGGCTCACTCCCCTCATCGCTAGAACTATGCGAAACAGCATAGATCAGAGCAAACTACACGTGAATACATCTTATCTTCCTCGTGAGAAATGATCTACATCAAACAGGACGGACGGGGGATGCTCTGTGTACTCCATCCTGCCAGCGAAAGCAGGCAGCAAAACAAAGGAAGAAAGACCTCGAAGGGGATAGGCCGTCATATATGTCTAAATGACTGGGTCATCGACTACTTTCTCTTCTCCAGGAAAGGCGGATAATTTAATGAGTAACTAACTGGGTTTCACGAACGTTTAATTCTTCCGCCAGCCACATTCCATCATGTGCACAACCTTCAGCCAGTGCCGCGAGTTACACGAATTTAGATCCGGACCGAGCGAGGGCACCTGGAAGGGCTCCGCTGATCAAAATGTGAAGATACTTCCTTATCTATACCCCGTGCCGGTAGTATCTTAGATCTATGACCGTCAAATTTAATGCCTTCCTCCACAATTCGGTTATGAATTCCTAGTCAAAACAATTCATTATATATTGAATAGCCTGGACGCTTCTACAAAATTATTGAACCGCTTTTCCCCCGTCAAACTCTCGTTTTTCCCATAAATATATATACCCACCAGATGAAGAACCAATCACAGTGGTGAGCCAACAACAACTACCTCCCAACATGTACAAGGAGGAAGAATGCCGACCGCTCCTTGCCCCTGAGCCCAGTACCGAGTACCAGCCAGCTCCACGCACTAAGAAAGAGCTTCGCAATATTGAGAATGTAACAGTTCCCGAGACAGCGACATATGGCAGGAACATAACATGCGGGGGCGCATATATCCTCGTGATGTCCCAGATGATTGGCTGTTCAATATTTGCGACTCCCGGCAGCGTTGTTCGATCGTGTGGGAGTGTTGTCCTCACTCTCCTACTATGGCTTGTTAGTGCTACTGTCAGAGCTTGCGATCTTGGAATTTATACAGAATACGGCTGCATGTTACCACGTTCTGGCGCGGATAAGGTCTATCTAGAATTCACCTATCGCCGGCCGAGATTCCTTGCCTCAACCCTATTTGCAATTGCATCTGTTACCCTAAGTGTGTCAGCAACCAATTGCGTTGTCTTCGGCCAGTATATGCTATTTGCCTTGGGCATGGAGCCAACGGTTGCCGCCCAAAGAGGGTTTGCAGTGGGCCTCTTAATCACTGTATGTATAATCCATGGTTACTTCTACAAGCTCGGTATTCGGATTCAAAACTTTCTTGGATGGGTGATTTTATCTATAGTCGGGTTCATGATATCCACCGGACTCTATGTTGTGCTTTTCCAGAAACGCCAAACCATCGCTGGAAAGCCTGAGCTATTCTCTTGGGATGGGATGTGGCAAGGTTCTAATTGGGACTTTGGCGTCCTTGCAACCTCTCTCTTACAGGTTTCTAGCTCGTTTTCTGGATTGTGTACGACGAATGTCGTTCTTAACGAGGTCCAAAACCCAATCAGAACTGTCAAAGTCGTGGGATTGATGGCGTTCGTGACTGTCTGCATTTTATATGCTCTCATTAATGTCTCCTACTTCATGGTTGTCCCAATCGAGGAGATCAAGAGCAGTGGACAGTTGGTTGCAGCATTGTTCTTTGAGCGTGTGTTTGGCCCGGGGTTTGGTAAAACAGTTCTTCCTCTCCTTGTTGCCATATCGGCTGCTGGCAAGGTTATGGTCACCATCTTCTCTTCTGTAAGTTATTTTCTGCAACTGTCATTGTGCTTGATACCCTACTGATTCTCATAGGCCAGGGTAAACCAAGAAATAGCCAGACAAGGCTTCCTCCCTTTCTCTCGCTACCTCTCATCATCAGAGCCGTTCAATACGCCACTGGGAGGCGTGTTAGTTCATATGATCCCTACTTTGCTTACTATACTACTTCCACCACCAGGAGACATCTATAACTTCATCCTTGACGTGCAAGGATACCCGGGCGAGTTCTTTGGAATTGCCATAACATTTGGTATTATTCTACTTAGATGGAGGCGGCCGGAACTCCAGAGGCCGTTCAAAACTTGGGTGCCCAGTGTATGGTTGCGATTAGTAGTCGGCTTTTTACTGATTATTGCCCCATTCTTCCCTCCAAAGAACGGAAGGGGAGATGTTCATTTCTTCTATGCTACATATGCCATTGTTGGCGTAGGCATGTAAGTTTTCCTGCCTTGTCTCCCTATTCTATTCAATCACAGAACAAGTATACTAACAATGTTGACCAGAATTATACTGTCAATTGTTTACTGGTGGATCTGGACGATTGTTATTCCAAATAGAAATGGTTACAGACTCGAGGAGGAAATTGAAATCCTCCCAGATGGAACAAGTATTACACAGCTGGTCCATGTCGATAAGCGGGAGCCACGGTTATAAATAGGAGTTCAGGGGTCTATCAATGCCTCTCGAGGCTACGACGTTTTGTGGTGTCAATTCTTTCGGTCTGAATAAGTATGAAAGTATGAAATAACGAATACTATAAAAATATTTTCTAGAAATCAGTTATATACTCGGTCAATAGATCTTAGGTCTACCATCAGTTAGTTAAATCTCTCCCTATATGATCTGTATGGGGGATATAAGCTTGTTCAAACTTGTGTAAAGCAACCACTGGGAACAGGATGTATTATTAATGGCTAGAGTTAGATCTGCATTCATGTATGTAAGATCACAGACAGCCAAATTCTCTTATCCCTGAAGCCCTTTGGTGTGTTGCTCCCCTCAAAGGGCGGAAGTGGCTTTTGCCCACCAAAACCCTCCACATATAAATAGTGATTTTCTTAGTGACTTTCTCTCACTTCTTCTTTTGCTCAACTACTTCTTCTTTCCTCTAGATAACCACACACAACCTTGAACAAAACACCTTCTTACACGTAAGAAAACAGCGTTTAGACCTTCAAAGATGGGCAAAACTATCATCCTCACGGGTGCTTCTCGCGGTAAGACAAGTCATTGCCATGTGAAAGACGCGTGAGATCAGCCAGCCACTAACAAAGCTGTCCCGCATTGCAGGCATCGGCTTAGCTATCGCTAAGTATCTCTTGCAGGCGCCACATCGCTGCAATGTGGTTGTTGTTGCCCGCACTGAGGCCCCCTTGCTGGAGCTTAAGGAGCAGTATGGCACTCAGGTGCAGGTTGTCTGTGGTGATATCACCGACCCCCAGGTTGCCCATAGGGCCCTTGCCCAGGCTCTCTTGTCCTACAGCAAACTCGACGGCCTTGTTATCAATCACGGAGTTCTTCCCCCCGTCACCCGTCTCGACCAGTTCTGCCACCGAGAGTGGGTGAAGGCGTACGATATTAACTTCTTCAGCGCCGTGGAGCTTGTATGTTTTGATTCTACAGCTTCTGCTCTCTAACTCGTTGCTACGTTTGCTAACCCAACCATTAACAGGTCAAGCAATGCATCCCGCATCTTCGTCTGGTTCGTGGCAGAGTCGTTTTTACTTCTTCCGGTGCTGCAACCGGACCCGTCAATGGCTGGGGCATGTACGGCTCTTCCAAAGCGGCGTTGAACCATCTCAACATGACTCTGGCCCATGAGGAGCCTGAAATCGTCTCTATTTCCATCCGTCCAGGCATGGTTGACACCGACATGCAGCACCACCTCCGCTGCCAGCACCTCGGCATTCTCGGCCCCAAGGACAGCGCTAAATTCGTCAAGGCCCATGAGGATGGAAAGCTGTTGAAGCCAGAGCAGCCTGGAACCGTCATTGCCAAGCTTGTCATGAATGCAACTCATGATCTCAGCGGCAAATTCATCACGTTCGTCCTCCTTCCTACCGTAATAACGATCTGTCATTGCGTGTTATTTTTTACTAACCAAGTCTATGTTACAGCTGGAACGACCCAATCCTGGCCAAGTACCAGGCATAAAACTCTACGCTAATTAACCTGCGCTCAGACCTGAGACTGAATATCAGCACACAAATACTTGCAAGTATGGAAAGATGATTGGCAAGGAGATGTCATAGGAAAATAGAAATAGCTCAGGCGAAAGGTTAATAAGGATACATGTTGTAATCATTAGATGCAAAGCACCTTAATATTTAGCATGGAGTGAATTTTTTTCTTCATTGCTATTTGTGTGCGGCAGACTTGGAAACAAGAGGGCTCAAACAGAGTACAACATACCATTGACCTAGTTTAGCTTAGTGAGAGGACGCAAAAATAACAAAGACAAGATTTCTACGGAGTACAGATCAACGCCTCTAGAGCGCGTGTCACTTCCATATCCATCAAGGTTCTCGAATAATACGGTTTCATTCTTGGTGCTTTTCAGGAGCCATCTGAACACAGCGGGTAATCTAGGAGCTTTAAGCCATATTAGCCATGGAGTCCCTTCAATGATCGGTCAAGGGCTGGTAGGTGGAAGGTGTATATTTTGGTTCAGGAGTCCGTTTGGCTAGGACAGGTAAATCACCACGGTATTGTATGATAGGGGCGACAACAAAGTTCATCATTGGGATGGAGTGTATATCAAGACAGAAGGAAGAGAAATACGTACCATATTAGCATTGTTAGCTGTGAAGAATCTGCGGTTATTCCCGAGCATGAAGAATGAGGAAGAACAGAAGAAAAATTGAAGTTTTTTATTTTTTTTATATCGCGATTTTTTGTTAGTGAAAAAGGAAAAAAGAAGGCCCGAATATGCTGAGTCATCTTCCGAAAGATCCTGGAAGTTAAAAAGAGCTTCAAAGGGTTGGAGTCGAAGACGAAGAAAGAGAAGCAAAAGGACAAGAAGCGAAGAGAGAAGATAATATTATACTGGAATAGCTGTCATTTCAAGTGCATCTACTCGATTTTGCTGGTATTTTCACTGCCTGTTGATCCTTTGCTACTCAGCGCCATGTCCGACAGGGAATTCGGAGGTAAGCAGTATGCGCGCGGAGCTCGACTGTGGGAAGGATGAGAACTGACTTGCGCCTGGCAGGAAACGATGACCTCTCCCTACCAAAAGGTACCGCGATTCTGCTCTCCCGCTTTTCTAATGTTGATCTGCTGCCGATACTGCTGAGAAACTAAAGCACCGGCTGCTTTTCAAAAGGCCTATCCAGCCTGCAACGGGTATGGATATTGCTAACCCCACTCTCCCATTAGCTACGGTGCAGAAGATCATAACGGAGATCCTGCCGCCCTCTTCTGGCCAGACGTTTGCGAAGGATGCCCGAGACCTGCTCATCGAATGCTGCGTCGAGTTTATTACCCTGATATCATCCGAGGCCAACGAGATCAGCGAGAAGGAGGCAAAGAAGACAATCGCCTGTGAACATATCGAAAAGGCACTCACGGATCTTGGTTTTGGAGACTATGTCCCTGATGTGCTTGCGATTGCCGAAGAGCATAAAGAACAACTTAAGGTAGGACTCAGCGGTTCCAGATTACCGTAGAACCTGTTACTCTTTCGTGCCTGGTATACATACCCCATATTATAGAAAACAGAGACACTGACTGTTTTTCGGCAGACTCGAGAGAAGCGGACAAATAAGATAGACCAGAGCGGCATGTCACACGAAGAGCTACTGCGGCTCCAGCAAGAGCTCTTCCGCTCAGCTGGAGAAAAGTACAATTCGGGGAGCTAAGGGGTCTTAATTACCACTCGTCTCCTTAGCGCATGTGTTTAATGATGCTTACGATATGCGATGAGTCTCTTCTGGAGTTTACTGGGGTATTTTCTTTTGGGGATTGGTTCTGTGTTGCCTGGCGTCAGTTTGACCCTGATTACTACTGTTGCTACTACGACGACGTTTTCATTCTATGCCTTCATTATACTTCCACTCTACCGCAAATTTTAATGATAGATAGAGCACCAGCAAGCATGTTCTTTTCTTACACCATAAGATCCCTTCTCGCTACCGGCTCCGGTGATCTCTCTTTGCTCCTTTCACTCCTTTCACTTCTTCCACTTTGCGCGCGCTGTGTATGTCACGTGACACGCCTGCTGCCCGGAGCCAAAAATGCAAAAGCTGAAGCTTCATAAAAAAAACGAACCAAGAGGAAATCAGCGAAACAGCTACAGAACCGGGAACATCCCGACGGAGCGCTTCTACTTGGTTTACTCGCCCTCTCACTGCTCGGACCCAGTCGCGTAACGCTGCTCCAAACACTACTGCGCTCATAATTGGGCTCTGTTCACTGCCGGGTGTGTGAATCGCCGGTGCGACGCGGCGGAGAAGCTGCCCACCATGCCGCAATTCAGCAGTGATAACATCCTGGTATGCTGTTTTTCGAGTAGCAATGCTCCATTTGTTGTGTTGAGTACCGTCACTAACACCGCTAATTGATAGTTAATCTCGCCTGGGTCGCAAGTCACCCTCGCGCAGCTCGGACTGCCAGAGTCCTTTACCCCGGCTCGATTTCGTTTCCCGACGCGCATGTTCCCTGCCGAAAAAAAGGGAGAATGGGAGCCTCATAGGATACGCGGGCGGGTCGTCAAGGTCAGGAAAGTCGTATCGCCAAAGCCGGCGGCACCAGCGACAGAGCCTTCCGTTCCGGCGAGCGATGAGGGAGCCGCCGCTGCGGCATCTGGTTCTACCGCGGAAGACAGCTCGAAGCAGGATGTAGAGATGAAGGATGCCACCGATGACAAGGCGAAAGAGACTACTGCTGCCGGTGAAAATGGCGAAAAGCCAGCAGAGGCCGTTGAAGAGACGGAAGAAATGACCGTGTATGAGGAAGACACAATGTCTGATGAGGGTGCGGTTTATGCACTACACAACGGAGCCGTGGTGGACTGGTCGTGTTTCTTCGCGCTCCTCACACATATATACAATACCCTGAGTCCGCCTTTCCACACGCCAATGATAATAATTGCACAGCCAGTCTGGACGGCTGCAGACCGAGAGAGATTGACCCATTTCGTGTTCGAAAAGTTCAAGACGCCGGCGTTTTGCCTGATGGACTCTGCATTGGCTGTCTGCTACGCATACAATACCCCTAATGCTACCGTTGTTGATGTAGGTCATGGCAAGGCAGATGTCACGGCCGTAACAGATTTCATAGTGAGCGAACACGGACGAGGAATAGCCCTGGAAGGGTGCGGTGGTCAAGCATTGACTGATAGGCTACTGGAACTGCTGGGACCCAAAGGATTCACCCGTGAAATGTGTGAAAAATTGAAAAGGAACCCCATTTGTGAAATCCTACCGCCTGGCACTCCGTTACCTAAAGATAATGGCTCTGACTCAGTAAATCAAGAGTCTATCAAACAGGCTCCAGCACCAGGCATGGGTCCGGACATGCCTAGAGGCCTAGGAAATGGCGAAAAGGAAGATGATGACGGCGTACTAGACGTTGCTAGCATTGTCAGCAGGGGTAATGCCAGTGAATTCATTGCCAAACGAGAAAAGGAAAAAGCTGAAAAGGCAGCATCCCGAAAGGGTCAAGCTGCGGAGTCTGCTGCCGCTAGACAGGCGCGTTTACCAAATTCAAAGAAAGCAAGGGCTACTTTCCATTATGAAGGCCCAGCAGACGCACAGGCCGCGACCAATGACCAAACACAGCCTACCAAACAAAAGAAGGAGATTGAAGTAGGGGTGGAAAGACTTATGGCTGCAACGCCTCTTGAATCAGGTGCTGATGAGAGGTGTGGCTACAGTATCTTGGAGACACTTGCAGCTCAGATCCATCATACCATTCTCTCTGTTCCAGATGCCTCAACTCGCAGCAGTTTGTGGGACTCTCTCATTATACTCGGAAACGGCAGCAAAGTAAAAGGTTAGTCTCCTATCGTCAATTGCTTATTTAAAATTGCTGTATTTTAACCTTTGTGCCACAGGTTTCCCGCAAGCACTCCTTTCTACTATCACCCAAAAATACGTGCTGTCCCCATCCTCAGGGACCATTTTTACCTCAGAGATACCTTCAACCTTCTCAACTCCTCTAGCAACGGGGGCAAACACCCCAGCGCAGCCCCAAAACCCAGGTCCTTACCTTCACCCTGCTGCTCATGGTGTGAATCCACTGCTTGTAGCTGCTACTCACTCAAATAACCCCGCAACTCCCAACAATCTGAACTCCAATGCCGCTCTCTCTGCTGACCCCAACATGCTTGCACACCATAAATCCACGGGACATTCCCAAACACCGACAGGCATCAAACTGCTCAAACCCCCAGAATATTTCCCCGAGTGGAAAGAACAAGGCTCATCAAGTGCGGCTGCTGCAGTCCCCGGCGCAAACCCACCAGCAAGCACAGACGCTAACAATGCGAATACGGCAACCGGAGTGGCATCTGGTTCTAACAACGTCGGCATGGAAGAGGCGACATTCCTCGGAGCACAGGTGGCTGCCAAGGTAATCTTTATTGTGGACCAGGGAGCAAGCAAGGGTTATCTCAGTCGTGTCGAGTATAATGATGCTGGTCCCACGGCGATTCACAAGTATTGTTTGTAAAATGTCCGTCCCTTTTTTATGCTTTTTTTGTCTCCACTGAGCTTGTATCGTAACGATTTGATCGGGACAGGAGTGACGGCAGCTACAACATTGGGTAGATTTGTCTTAATCTTGCAGTCTTCTTCCATTCTTCTATTGTGCTATCCCTTTACTTCGTATGTGGCTCGTCTTTTTATATCAGCTTTTGGGTAGCTATATACGCTAGTCCCAAAGTAGTTAGCGTCTTTTCTTATCGCCCACAACTTTGATAAACTCTAAAAAGTTATATTTTTTTTAATTTGAAAGTTGCACTTTTTTCTAATTATCTGCAGGCAGGATAGAATCGACACTTGAAGGAAGCATTCAAGTCCAATAACTCGTTCCGGACGAGTATTTGGTGCCGAGGAAGATATCTCTTTTCTTTTTTGAAGCCAGAACCCATCGAAGAAAGGACAGGGCGCAATTCACCATCATCAACAGCCCCTCGGCAGGAAGCAATATGCCGAAACCGACCGCGAAGGCATCGTCCTCTGAACGGCGACATATACCCCTAGCGGACGAAATAACATCTGCTGGCCATCTCAGAACAAAATCGGGCAGCAAACGGAAATCAAGGTCCGAAGACGAGACGGAAGATGACCACTATCTGGATTCGAAGTCGTCAAAGAAGATCCTGCAAATTGGAAGAGATCTCGCTGAAGAAGATGCAGCAGAGGCCAGGGCTGCCGCAGAGGCTGCTGGTATCGACTTGAAAACAAAGGCTGCGTTTGATTTTGAGTCCCGATTAGCTGGTGAGGAGTCAGGATATGAAGACGAGGAAGATATCGTCCAATACGATGACGATGCGCAGTGGGAAGATGAGGGAGAAGTTGAGGAAGTGGTACGCTCTCATGGATCTATCAGCCTTGCTACACGCAATTACCGACTATTGCACTCATTTACTAATGTTTCAATTACTGACAGGAAGTTGACCCTAATGACCTGGATATGTTTCACAAATTCCTCCCACGAGACGAAGAGGATCCTATTTTTCACCCACGGGAGGGCGGTACAGAAGGAAATGGCGAAAGTACCAATTTAGCTGATCTCATACTTGAGAAGATCGCGGCACATGAAGCTGGCCAGTCAACAGAACCCCTTGTTCTCGGAGGTGATGCTCCAGAAGATGCCATTGAGATTCCAGCTAAGGCATTAGAAGTCTACGACAAGTATGTCAATCTATTCGTTATTAACACCTCAGTACAGTACACATTGATACTAATCTGACTATAGAGTCGGCTACCTCCTCTCGCGTTATAAATCCGGCCCCCTCCCGAAGCCATTTAAAATATTACCTACTCTACCATACTGGGACGCCTTACTCTCGGTCACCAAGCCGGAAGCATGGACTCCCAACGCAATTTACGCAGGCACTAGGATATTCATATCCGCAAAACCTCACATTGCCCAACAGTTCATCTCGATGGTGCTTCTAGAACGAGTCCGAGATGATATTAGAGAAACAAAGAAACTGCATGTACACATATACAACGCTTTAAAGAAGGCCTTGTATAAACCTGCATGCTTTTTTAAGGGACTTTTGTTCCCGCTCATAGCGAGCGGAACCTGCACACTGCGGGAGGCACAGATAGTATCCAGTGTGATAACGCGAGTGTCTATACCTGTCCTTCACTCAGCCGCTGCACTCCTCCGCTTATGCGAGATTTCAGCGGAACAAACCATATCCTCTTTCAATGCAGAGGGCACGGGTGCTACAAACATGTTTATCCGTGTATTCCTGGATAAGAAATATGCACTGCCATATAAAGTCATTGATGCCTTAGTATTCCATTTCCTCCGCTTCCGTGCTACAAAACCTGATGAGAACGGTGACGCAAGTATGAATGGGACGGGAACGTACTCAGCCACTGCGGCAAGGGACTATAAGCTTCCCGTTCTATGGCACCAATCGCTTCTTGCATTTGCCCAGCGTTATCGAAACGATATCACAGAGGATCAGCGTGAGGCGCTACTTGATCTTTTGCTGTCAAATGGGCATAAAGACATTGGTCCAGAGGTACGGAGGGAACTGCTGGCTGGAAGAGGGAGAGGAGTCGTTGTACCCGAAGCTGTTGAAAACAACGGAGGCGATGATACTATGGATATGACGATATAATTGAGTACAGGCGGGTAAAGGTCTCGTCTGGCGTCTTTAATGGTGGCATCTCATGTTGTATTTTTTCACAGAAATCTACCAATGATATTTTTTGTTTCTGGCATTTCACTGTAGTCTTTTTTATATTAAAACAGGTATGTATGTATCTACTTATCATACAGCATTAAGCTCATTCCATTGCTTGGCTCATCGCACTTGGTGTATCCGGTGCTCCGTCTATGGTCACACTCGTGGGCGCGCTTGCAACGCTGGCCTCACGTAGGTTTGAAGGCGCTGGTGTAGAAGCATTCGTGCCGCCAGCCGTGTGGGCAGCTGGTAGTTCTAATTTCCAGCCAGTACAGAATGCATCCACTTCATCGACGATATCAGCTAATATATCCTCGCAGATTTGGTCGTTGAATCTATCACCAAAGGGCTTCACGTTTGGAAATTCGTCGATAGGGGGCCCAATGAACCAAGGAGCCTCGAATCGACAATCTACTGCTCCTCCGTTGTGGCAGCTAACAGTAGGGTAATAGCCAATCATGCCGTCATCAGCATTCTCTCGCTCGCCTATTCCCAAGTTATTGCTCGCTTGTACAAATCGAGAAGCCGGCGGAAGGAAAGCATATAAATTTTGAAAGGGAGTTCCCATTTTAACCCCATTCTTAAAAATCGTAATACTGGAACCAGGAAGTGTTCGAAGTGAGGCATCTTCTGCATTTCCTGGGGAAGGAGGCCCATATGTAGGGGTCTCTTTGAGGTTGAATGCATAGTCTCGGAGATGTTTCGAGGCAAAGACATGGCTCTGCTGATACATAAAATCGGACTTTAAATGGAATGGAATTCGATCCCGAACGAAATTAATCGGTGCTGGCTGGGGGGTTGGATGGTCTACATCCATTTCATCCCCTTCAGCAGGAGGTTCGTACGTCCCTTCAACGACCTTCTTGTGCAGTTCAAGTGGTGGCAGGGTAATCAACATGCCAATCACATCACCTTCACAGATGGATTCATCCTTGGGGAAAAAGTATTCGCATCGCATTCTGTTAACAACCTCGCCATTCACGTCCCGGATACCATAGCCGTAGCAGTCAACGCCGACATTCACATCAAGGTCGGCTTCACGGCGCGCAAATCCAAGTCGTATATTCCCACGAGGTGATGGCCCCGGTTGTGAACCTCGAATCACTCCGCTTACCACCTTGGCTTCATAATAGTATGTACCTTCCCGCGCGCAGACATTTGCTCGAGCTGAATGCCACGGATCACTGGTGCTTACTCCTCGGGCATCTTCTGTGAAAGTGATACAGGCAGGAGAGTCTTCAAAGCTGAATCGCGAATGGTAAGGCGGTACGTCGGTTTGTCGATATCTAATGTGTGGGAAACCTGGGTCTTCAATTGCATAGGTATATCTGAAACCGTTTCTATTGCTTACTCTAGATCGTTCTGTTAGCTATAGGAACCGCTACTGCTGCTAAAGCCCAATACGTACTTGTCCGCAATATCGTAGAATTTATATTCCTGACCAATTATCTCGGATTTTTTTGTACAAGACAGGTTCATCTGGCGTGGTTTTGGGTGTAGTACATCCGCAGGACGAGGGTCAGCGACTGGTATGGGCATAAGCATGGGTAGCTCTAACGACGGAATAGCCGAACTGGAAGAGGAAGCGGTCGTCTTCCTCTCGTAACCTCCATCACCGGTATCCTGACGCTTAGTGTCATGTCTCTTTTTATGCTCGCGTTTCGTCCTTTTCGCTTTCTCCCTTGCCTTCTCGCCGCCGGTGGTCATCTTGGATTGTGAAGCTGCGGATCCGTGGGCGATTTAGGGTTGAACGTGGAGGAAAAGTAGGAGGGCACTATCGTTCCAAAATAGCGCGACCAGCATCGTTTCATCTATTCCGACCCTTGAGCGTTGTCTGGACGGAGCAATTGCTCTCGGCGTCTTGATATCAATCTTGCGCTGAGGTTCAGTGGAATCCGGAAATGCATCACGTGATATAATTTTGACGGTGACGATAGAAGGATGAAGAATCTACAATCAATATAGTACAGGTATATATATTCACAATGTATAAATGGCAGATGAGAGCATAGTCTCACGCCTTGTCTATCTCTTCAAGCATCTTCCCCACCTCAAGGACCATACCGTCGTCTCCAAACTGGCCAATCACTTGTATCCCTGCATGGCTTGGAACACTTTGACTCCTGGGTTTTTCTCCATCGAAGAGAACCGGAACACTCAATGCGGGAAGGCCTGCAAGGCTGCATGGGACTGTAAAAACATCGTTTGTGTACGCATCAACAGGCGAGCTATTTTCCAATGCTTTTAGAGCGGGTGCAGTCGAAGGGGCAGTAGGACAGATGATCACATCAACCTTTGCATTTCTCCCAGCGTCCCCGTCATCGACAAAGTCTCGTGCCTCCAGGGTCGTTGATGCTGTGTGTAAAAGCGGGTGTTGAAGTCGAAATGCGGAGTTAAAGTCGGACTGGACCAATCTTCGTATCTTCTGCGCTTGAATGAAGTAATTGTCGATTTTATCTGCACTGAGAGAGAACGTTCCCAGCAGTATTCGTCGCCGGACTTCAGCTCCGAACCCTTTTCCACGTGTATTTGAATAAAGATAGTCCCCTGCATTGTCTGCAGATTCAATGTCTCTGGAGCCGTAACGAACACCATCGTACTTTGATAGGTTCGACGAGGCTTCCGCTGGAGCCAAGACATAGTAGGCAGATAAGGCTTGTTTGGTGGCCGGAAGCGTGACAGGATGAATACTATGTCCCTTGGACTGGAGATACTGGAGTGCTCTCTGCCATGCATATCGGATCTCAGGACTCAGTTCATGTATATTGTACTCAAGAGGGACTCCAATTCGCAGTCGCGTGGGTCGCGCTGATGCCTCCCCGACGGCAGCTAGGATGCGTGACCGACTCGTTGGTGAAACGCTGGTTGGATCACGGTTATCATAGCGGTTGACCACGTCTATTATTAATATTAGTTATAGGCAATACCTGCATGATGAAGCGTTCCTGTTTACCAAATATGTCACGAATAGTGGATGTGTCTTTCGCAAATATTCCCACAGTATCGAGGGAGTTCGCGTACGCCACAACTCCCCATCTTGATATTAGGCCGTATGAAGGTTTAAACCCAAGGACACCCGTATATGCCGCCGGAAGACGTACTGAGCCACCTGTATCGGTTCCCAGTGCCCTACTCAAGTTAGCACTATACTGCGCATACTTTTGAATGTGACATACGCA
Source organism: Trichophyton schoenleinii (assembly GCA_018357685.1). NCBI lineage: Eukaryota > Fungi > Ascomycota > Eurotiomycetes > Onygenales > Arthrodermataceae > Trichophyton > Trichophyton schoenleinii. The sequence continues at coordinate 25,371 of WOFF01000002.1, forward strand.
TGGCATTGGCCTGTCGCAACTGCAATTGCACTGCCTCCGGAGCTCCCGCCAGCCGAATAAAACTCCTCTCCTCCCTTTTTATTTTTCACAGGGCCGAAATGGGAATGTATGGAATGAGATCTATAAGAGCATTAATATTTGGCATCCGAATGACCCTCCCATAGCTAGCCGCCCGCAAAAAGGTAGCTTACCCCATGCCAAACTCGTCCAAGTTCGTCTTCCCAGCCACAATAGCGCCTGCATTCTCCAATAATTCGACAACGGTCGCATTGAAAGGGCTCGTAAAATCATGTAGAATCGCAGATCCGCAGGTGGTTGGCAGCTCCCTGGTACAGATGTTATCTTTCACGCCAATGAGTTTACCATCCAACGGTGAGATAGTCACATCTATTGATTGCTCAATTGAGGTTAGCCGTAAAGGATCTATAAAAGTAGAGTGATATGTTTATTTCACCTTTCCCACGGCGGTGGTCTGCAGCTTGAGCTTGCTCTCTCCATGTCGCGGAGCGCTCTAATGGAGTGATGAAGGCATTCAAGCTAGCAAATGTCTTCTGATTAAGTAGACATTTCTCTGCCTCGCGCAAGAAGGACATTTATCCTTCTCTTTCAAAACCAGCTACAAATTGTCAGTTGTTTGCAATGCTGAATTGGAGACACGGAAATAGTTTTAACCATGAGATAAGGTCCCGTCCTGTGGCCCCGGCCAGTGAGCCATCACGTGATGATTTCTAGGGGCCACGGCCGAGCCTCAGGAGCGGATGCAAAGTCGTAAGAAGAAACAAAGTAACAAATTGAACACTGTGAGATTGACTGGAGCCACAGAAGAATATATATAATTTCGTAAAAACCAACGACCACGGATATCTAGTGCCGCTTCAAATGAAGGTGACGTGCCTCATGTTCATGCCCCAACTCCAAACCGATAATGACACGGGAAATCAAAATAAGAAATGAAAAGGGAACCAGGGAGAAGGAAAATAGCAGCATGCGTCAGTACAGTCATCTAACGTCAAGGACTTCGGGAAGAGAAGCAACGACGTTATCCTCTCAATGCCCTCAGTCTGCCCGCCAGGCCATCCTCAAACTCCGCTTCTTTCTGTTTGTTGGCCACAGTAAGCTCCTCGCGTGGAGCTGCATTCTCCTCTAAGCCCTGGCGTAAATCGACCCCAGCACTATCTGCCAGCCGCTCCATGAGCCGATCGACATCTTCATCTCCCTCAGCGCCATACTCTTGCATCTGGACATCCTTGGAAACTCCCTCCAAGGCAGACCCAGCCAGCTTAAAGTCTTCTGACCGAGAGACGAACTGGTTGGCAACAGCGAGTGTGCGTTCAAGATTTATACTTCTTGACGCTGAGTCAAGAGCCTTGGATGCTTTCATGAGTGATCGTGTAGAGTCGCGGGTGCTTTTGGCGGCGGAAAGATCGCTGTATATAACGTCTGCCTCTGCTGATTTTGAAAGCAGGGTAACGGACCGGCGTTTTTCGCGGATCGCTGAGCTGGCGTGGATGCGGGAGATTTGGAACTGTCCTTTCTTCATGGCTTTGATAGCCTTGTCTTCCTGTGCGCGGGCGGAAGCTTCGGCCTTGGCTGCTTGTTTCCGTAGCTGGTTGCCGTTGACCTAGTCACGTCGTTAGTTATGCACCTAGTGATGATAGTATCCTGGAAAATAAGAATGGGCTGGAGTGGATATACCTTTACTTCGGCCATGGCCTCAAGGAGGGGGTCTCGCATACCCATATTAGTGGCTGTAGGTCTAACACCAGGAGTATGCGCGAGTAGCCAGAGAATATAAATTGTGGGAGTAGCGAACGAAGGCTATGCCATGTAGAGTACTAAGAAAACAGCACTCTACCGTATGATATTGGGTATCTCTATGTCATCAGCAGCATCGCTGTCTGCCTGAAGTTCACGGTTGAAGAAGTCACAGCGCCAAGACCTCAACTGACGTAACCATCACGTGGCAATTAGAGTCATGTGATTTAAATGCGGAGCCTCATCGGAATGTAACTTGTTCCGAAACCTAATCTTAAACCTAAAGTTCCGCCACTCAGGTAGGATCTGCCCGTGGAACCTTAATTGAGGCTCTTCCGTCAACATCAGGGAATTTTTATATAGGCAGGCATGCAATTAATAATAATAATATCCAGAGAGTCCAAAGACGGTAAAACGGAACCTGTCTCGGGCAACATGGATATTCAGAAGCCTGCAACCACATGCAAATACCCACCCTTCAGCACAATAGTTTACCAAGCTCTTGTGCCAATCCCCGCAGGAATGCATCCAGATGTCCATGGGAGATCCCCCGGCCGTCTCGTATTAATCAATTCATCAAGCGATTTTCTAAATTATATCACTGCCCAGACGGCATGATACCATGCTCAAGAGCAATCAATTTATGCACGTTAGCCGATATTCATTAAATTCTATACAAGAGAGGTCATGAAATATCGCGACCGAGCTACTATTATCCGCCAAGGACCTGTCAGGCAATTTTTAAACTAGCCATACCCGAAGTGAGCTGTCCTGTGATGCGGTGTATAGTATCACAAGAGGGTAACATCCACTTGACCTCTATTTTCAAGAGAGTGCAGTAACAGTGTAGTGTCTAGCTTGCTGGCTGCCTATTCTTGCCACATCGGATAGAAGGCTTCCTGGGAGGGCTGTGTATAAAAGGGGGAACACATCCGCATGAATTGAGGGTATTTTCCAAGTCAAGCCAATCTCCCACAACCCGTCCCTTCATCAAGATCACGAACAAAAACAAAATGAAGCTCTCCATTTTCTCCACGGCTTCCCTTCTAGCCACTGCTGCCCTCGCAGGAAGTGCCTGGAAAGAGCATCACGGCTTCACCTTGTCTGACTTCAAGACTGCCTTCGAGAAGGCGACCAAAGAAGGCTACCGCCCCGCATATCTCACCGGTGATGCTGAATCGAATGGCGACCCTCGATACAACGGTATTTTCAAGAAGCCTACTCTCCTCGATGGTGTAGCCTGGGCAGCCCAGTATGGCTACACACCTGAAAAATTCGGCGCCACTATCAAAGACATGCAGCAAAAAGGGTACCATCCTACGCGTGTTCAGGGATTTAATGTTGGCAGTGACCCAACTGGAGGCCACCATAGACGTTTCAATGGCATTTGGGAAAAGTTCATTGACGGGAGGACAGTTGAGTGGGAATTGAAAGTTGACTCAACGAAAGATCAAATAATGGAGGCTTTCGGCAAGCTTCCACCGCAAGGGTATCGTTTGACTGGTGTGAGCGGGTACGGCCTTGGATCTGAACAGCGGTTCACCGCCGTGTTTGAGAAAACCCCTGGTCCGGCTTGGAAGGCGACTGTTGGTATGAAAAGGGAAGAATACCAGAGGAGCTCGGAAGAGTTGCAGCGGCAAGGCTTTTATCCGGCGGATCTCAGCGTGTATAACGTTGCAGGGACCGTGTATTTTTCCGCCATTTGGAACCGTGAGGATGGCAAGTCCGAAAAGTCAATGGCGAGATTCGGAATGACGGCAAAAGAGGTCGTGGATTGGTTCAACATGTATAAAGGAGATGGATATGAGCCAATGGCTCTATCTGGGTATCTCGAACACGACGAACTGAAGTATGCTGGCGTCATCAGCAAGCTATAACGATACTGTTGACCTACTTGTTAATTTCTAATACTTAATTAATTTAATGATATTCATCGTTGACTACATGTATTGAATACGACAATCTTACGCATAATCTCGATAGAGAGTGGTCAGTGAAAAGGGGGAGCAAAAGCAGGTAGGTACGGAGTAACAGCTGCTGTTTGTTTCCTGATCCTTTTTACCAGCCTTTCGTCCATTTGTACTGGCGGGTCCTGGGTCCACTGCTTGAGGCTACCGCAGAAACAGGGGGCGACATGTGGAAGCAACCTAGCCACGAGCTCTTCACCGATACTCTTCTTTCTCCTATCACGGGTTCGATGCCAGCGGGATCCGAGGTTTCAACGGATGAGGGTACACACCTTCTATGATATCAGGCACTGGATGCCAGGTGCCGGTGTCGTTCTTTACTTTGAGTCGACTCTGATAAGTCCACTCTAAAATACCTAGTTAAGGAGATAAAAGGGGCAACATGAGTATCTGATGGTGCTTTGACCATTCTTGAATACAGATCAGAAGATCAGCTGCAAAATATAAAGGTGATCGGAGTAATTGTGGATGTATTGAACCTAATCCTAAATTCTGTGGCTATGACCAACCCAACTAGTACTCCTTGCACCCCGAACGCCGTGACCGTGACCGAGAAGAGAGCGAGCCTCGCTTCGTCGGTAATAATTGTTTGTTGACTCCAATAACCTTCCTTGGCCGGTCTCTAAGCGACCTGCCGCTGTTCTTCCCTCTAGATAATGATGATGATAATGATGATGCTGCTCCCGTCTTCCCTGCCCGATCAATCGCAAAGAGGATGGTTACCAGAGACTCCCATCGTTGCCGAGACTCCAGCTGAACGATCGACTGACCTGACCGAGAAGATCCGAGCATTGCACTCTCACTGAGCACCAGCTGCAATTCCCTGCTCGTCGCATCTCTCAAGGGACGCGCCAAAGCCGGGCTGCAAGCCAGAAGCCGGGAGAGGAGTCTGCTCCGGAAAACCGATCGAGTCGTCGAGTTTCTGCTGGAGTTGTTGTTGTTGTTGTTGTTGGTTGTCCTCGTCGGGACCGAGATCAACCAGAGAATCAAAGGCAAAAGGGCCGAGATCTGAGTCGGGGAGAAGTTCAAGGGAGAACCCGTCTTCAAGGAATGAAAGATCAGGCTCGCTGGATGAATCAGCGTCGAATAAGCGGCTGAGGTCAGCGTCTGATAGAGGGGGAGGGTGAACATGATCATGTTCATGAAGGAGAGGTATGTTGAGGTGGCTGAGGTCGAGGTCATCCAAGGCCTGGCCTCCGATTGACACTGCAGGTCACACAACACCGCTGCAGGATGTTGTGTCAAATCGGAGGGGGCGGCGGAGGAGTGATCCAAGTCAGCCGGTGAGAGGGTGGTCGACGATGTCGAGGCTATATGGCTTGAGGTTGTTGTTGTAGTAGTTGCTGTTGTATCTGGGTTGGTGGTGAATGGAATGCTGTCTATATTGTCGAGCAGGTCATTCTCCTGCTTGAACAGAACGGGAGCCAGAGTAGGAGATGTCGACGGGGCGAGGGTGGCAGAGATATTGGAAGTGCTGCTGGCCGAGGCCGAAGCAGAGGCAGGGCTGCCTGGATTGGACTTGGAGGTCTGTATCTCAGAGGCCAGCTTCGCCACCTGCTGGCTGAGCCGATTGTTCTCAGCCTCCATCTGCGAGAGACGGCGGAGGAGGAACTCGTTCTGCTGCTCGATCTTGAGTTTCTCGCCCTCGAGCTTCTCTATCTCGAGTCTCTTGCGCTCCCGGGAGATCTGGGCGGCGGCACGGTTGCGTAGCACCCGCTCTATCCGCCGCTGTTCCTTTTCATCTTCCGTCTTTGCTCGTTTCCTGCATCACGTTAGTGCTTGTTACTCGATCTTCAACTACAAGCTAGGAGGACATACCTTGGGGGGAGGTTGGTCTTGGGCGTAGGCAGCTCCTGGCCCCAGGACTTGCGCTTCTTGACTGGCTTCTTCTCCGCCGGCTTGGGGGTGTCGACCTTGGGCAGGCCCTCGGGGACGACATCCTCAAACTTGAGCGTAGTGTCAGCCGGCGAGACGGTCAAACGAGGTATCTCAGCCCCGGGAGAGGGAGACATCGAGTCCATGGAGAAGGTCTCGACGGCAAACGTTGACTCCGTCATGGTGTGGTTGTCTTAGAGCGTGGTGTAGAGTGGTGGTGAGCGGTTCTTGTGGCTGCTGTTTGCTGGATACAGTGCAGAGACTGTCAGAGAGCAAGCATGGTGGACGGACGGCGGCCTGGGAGGGTTGATGTCCCAGCCGGCGCGGTCGACGTAGTTGATGCCAGGCTGTCTTCTTCGCCTCCGTTGGTGTCGCTTTCGCTTTCACGCTCGCTGGGACGTTTCGAAGCCGACAAAGCAAAGGGAGAGAGGGACACCGCCTTTATAAAGAGGCCACGGTGGCAGAAAAAGGGCGTGACTAAGCAGCTGAGTCAGCATTGACACGCTTGCCGATTATGGCTAGCTCATAATGACTCATCATGCACGTGCGTTTCACTTGTGGAAAAGGGGCTGCTTAGTCATGAAGCGAGCTGCGGGTCAAAGGGAGGAAGAAGGTTGGAAACATCCAAGACGACGACAAGACGACGACAAGACGACGACGACAAGACGCACAGCAAGACAAGAAAGTGACGAGTAAGACGAGCGAGACGATGGTCGTGCGACGGGCGGCAAGGAGAACGGGGAGGATGGATGCAGAGAGGACGGACGAGCAGATGAGAGGTCTCACCGTCGCTGATCAGGCCTGGCGGAGTAACGTGTAGGAGCAGGCAGGGCGCGGTTGTCTTACTTTGCCGCTGGCTCCAAATGCAAATCCCTCTCCGGCGCCAGCGCTCTTATCAAACGAAAAAGGGCCCCCTACGGAGGACATACGCGCACCACTGTGGCACCGAGCACGGCGTACCCTCACCAACGTGCGTTGTACGCTGGCCAGTTGGGTGGATAGAGTCGGCGCAAGGGGGTTTAACCTCTCGCTTTTCGCCGTTTGTTGGAGTAAGTTCGTTAGTGAGCTGGTTGCGGTGGCTGCCGAGCGTGCGGAGGATGGGGGACTCGGGTCAGGGACTGGTCCAGATCCAGGTCCAACTTTTGGCTGCCAGGTTTGTCTTCAGGGGCGCCGCCGTTCCTGAGCGCAGGGTCTGACAAAGTGGCGAGGCTGACTTGGTCGAAGTACTCCATTCTCTGTACTCTGGGTGGCCACCAGTGACCATCGAGCCAGAGACCGTTGTCTTCAGCTGAGCCATACCATCTCATGTTCATATGTGCGGGTTAGACTAAGTCCATCGCAGTTTTCAGAGACATATCAGTGCATATATTGGCCCTGAGAATACTCCTGTACAACTCAGTTGGATACCGGTGTAAAGTCCTCGAGCATTGCTTCGCCCTCGCAAAGGCCACTGCTACCGATTATGGTTATCAAAATTATTAAATGCCATCCTTGTACTCCGTACTGGCGACAATCCCACTCCAACGCCCCCAGGGTCCTCCTGGTACCAACGGTATACGCTGACTTATGTACATGCCCGGGCTGATGGGGGCTACGGAGCACTATTTCCGGAGTTATGGATCAGTCCAGTTGACTAGTCACTTAACTACTCCGTACAGCAGAAGAGGAGTTGGCTTTGGAATTTTGTGTTCAAGAATACTACCAGCTCCAGGCCGTACGGAGTAGTTAGTATCACTGATTATTGCTGCTCATGCTGACGTCTTTTGACCCCATCTGTGGCCGGATAAGCTGACTTGTACTGTACCTTAGACTACCTAAGGCCATTCATGCTCTCGCTTCGAAGCTTTCATCGAAGCCAGTTCTTTTAACGAGGTAGTTCTGCGAGGCACATTTTTGCCATTTCGAACCCCTGCGCAGAAATATACCCTGATTCAGAAAAATAGTCGAGAAAAGGCCTGGTTCAACCGGCACCTCGATTACTCAGGGGGTTTCGACGCTCTACATCTATCCCTGCACCCCCTTCTGGCAAGTCTTGTTCAGGAGGCCACCCAGAGATGCATTTGAAGCAAAGCAAGATGCTCAGGAAGAGTGTGTAGAAGGGTTGGTGGGTGCATGAACTTGGACGAAAGATATTGTCCTGACCATCTTGATACCCGCAAGCATGAGACTATTGATTTTTTTTCAATCACAAGGCAGGTACCGACAAGGCCTCAATGCCACTCGCTGCTGAATCTTCGGGCCGCACGCATTGGAATACCGCATTCAAATATCGTGGCGTGACTATGAACAGCGGCTAGTTCAAGCTCAATGACAGCCGGGCACTTGACTTTTGGTACCCTCAGCCTAGCAAAGCTTTTGATGCCACGGAAAACGTCTGCCTGGATATAAAACGTCAACTAGTCGTAGAGTATCCACTACACCTGGCATACGCCGATTTCAACCCAACATAATAATATATGCCCACAATTTGATTCCAGGACCAACTGGCAAGGCGCACTGTAGCTGTAGTTTTGCTCGAGTGTCACTAGGTGCAGAGTAAGGGTGGGTGGAATCCGACATGATTTAATCTGGAGGGTGGGATGAATAGCTGCTATTATTAGCTCAAATCGTTCTGGTACGGTGTACTCATGACAGAAAGAGGTGTTTTATCTATTGATATCGACTGCACCTGGAAGAACGAAGATCCCTGGACTCGAGAGCATTATCTGTAGTTAGTTCTATAACGAGTTGTGTGAGTGGCCATCATTTATTACCGTTCAATTTCTATTCTAGTTCGTGCCTTGGACCTTACTCTGCTGCTATTTAAATATACATTACCGTTGGGATAACTAGTAATCGAATCCTTGGATGCTCAAGCTCCCGTCTAAGCCGTAGTCCTTCGTCGACATGTTTTCAGCTGCTATTAACCAGTTGTTTAGTTAACTAACACCAGACCGTGACTCGTTTCCTTATTCCTCCGTCATTAGTCCCTATATAGATACTCACAACTGGCTTTATTTACTGAGTGAGAGGATAAAAATATTGCATACTGGAGCAGAGACCACCTTCTCAAGCTCTATGTTCTGTCTACAAGGTACAAACCTCTGTTTAATGAGATGCAATCGAATCTCTTCACTTCTGCGGAGAACAAGCACTGTGAGAAACCTACATATATCAAGTCGAGGTATAAAGCCAAACACCTAAATGACTACTGCCTACATCAGGATCCTCTCAAAGATCGAAGCTAAACTTATCCCTAGGCAAACCGATAACCAAGGATAAGCTCTTTGAGTACACAAATGGAGGCTTCCTTGTCAACGAAAAACTTCAACTCAGCCGGCGCTATGTGAAATTCAACCTGGATGCTCTGTGTGATTTTGCAGCCACATCTAGAGGCCAGCCTTCCCCAGTTAGAGCCGTTGAGAAGATAGAAGGCGGTTTTAGCAAAGCCCTGTTGATGAAAAGAGAAGATGGAACGGAGGTTGTCGCGAAAATTCCCTGTCGTAATTCTGGTCCCGCAGTGTATACCACTGAGTCGGAGGTTGGTATACTAAAGTACGGTAAGTGGCCAGATACCTACATTGATTACTTTATTTATGCTTATAACAACCTATATAGTGAAACAGCATACAAGTGTTCCTGTCCCCGAAGTGTATACATGGTCTTCTGATCCTACCAACCCAGTGGGGGCAGAATATATCATCATGGAGAAAGCAGCCGGTGTCCCCCTTTTCAAGATATGGGGGGAGATTTCACTCTCTGATAAGCTAGAGCTTGTTAAGAGACTTACGGCATTCGAACGGGAACTTTGTTCCCTGCAGTTACCTGCATATGGGAGTTTGTATCTACGGAGCTTCGGTCGGGGTCTTCCCAGCTTTAAGCCTCTAGATATAGAGGCTGACCCATCACAGTCATATTGTGTAGGCCATTCAGCGGATAGAGTTTATGCATGGGAGGATGTTGACGGGCTAAATATTGATTTAGGTCCATGTAAGCACTCAGCTGGTTGTATCTCTTGTCCACCGCTGACACGTAAAAACAGGGGATACACTGGCAACATTTGGCATTGCGATTGCGAGGCGCGAAATAGCTCGTGCGTTGCAAGGTTTGCCGCCTCACCCAGGGACGTTCTATCAAGGAAGTTGTGAGGAGAAGGTAAAGCTGCTTGACGATGTTATCAATCTTATGAGAGTGTTGAGTTCGACTTCTCATCCTGTCCTAGCACAATTGGGGAAGCCTGTGATCTGGCATACAGACCTTCACATGGGGAACATCTACGTCTCTCCTGACAACCCGTCTCAGATTCTCTCCATCATTGACTGGCAATCAATATCCGTCCTCCCTCTTTTCCTACAGGCACGTTGGCCCATTTTCCTAGAGCCGCCTGAAAACTTTGTTCAGGGGTTTCAAGCGCCAAAACTACCAGACAGCCTGAAAGAGATGAATGAAGAGGACCAACAGCTGGCGAAATTTGAATATCGGCAAGCCATGGTTGCGAAAACGTATGAGGTTTCGACCTATCTCGAAAACAAAGAAGCTCATACTGCCATGAACCTCCCGCGTGTCTTTCGAGAGCTGTTCAAGCGCTGTGGAGAGACGTCGGAAGTTGGTATCCTGCCTCTTCGCGCGTGTATGATTGAGATTTCCCAGAACTGGTCGGAGTTAGGCTTCGCCGGTGAATGTCCTTATTCTTTTAGTGAGGACGAGATTGCTGAGCATGACGCTCAGTTCACAGACTATGAGGACTGGTATAAGGCGAATGAGATTGCGAGAAAGTGTCTGGATACGGATGAAGAAGGATGGATATCTCCCGAGTTGGATATAGAAGAGAAACGCCGGCAGAACCAGGAACTGTTTGAGATGTTTGTCAAGCAAATGTCGACTGAGAAGACTCCAGAAGAAGCACGGCGCATGTGGCCGTTTGTTGATGACAACAAATAACGAAGATGTTGGTTTGTCATTGACTTCTTCTAGTAGCTAGATACTCTTTACACCTTCTTGTAGACCTGGTTAGTTATTAGCTGTGAGCTGCTATCAAATGCTAGCTGTATCGTAGAAATATGTAGTTAGTTATGATGATCGTCGAAATGTTTTGATGTCTTTCGACTGCCTCGGCTTACGAAGCAGCCATGCCAAGACTCGACGTCATCGCCGCAAGAAAAAAAAAACATCAACAAATAACACTTTTTGTGACTTCCAGCCTCAAAAGCTAACTACCAAGTGTTTACTCTGCATAACTCAGCACTTCAGTAGCTTTAGCAAAGAGCAAGGCAGTGAATCGACTACATAGGTGCCCTCCAGCATGGTAGCTCCTCGAGCTTCCGCGCTTTTTGCACAGTCATGTCGACGGACACTTCTGCCAGGCAGAGTCTCCCTCGATAGCCGGCGGTACATCTCTGCCTATGGATACACCCAGGCCAAAGCCATTGTCTTTCCAAAATACGGCGAGCCCAAAGATGTGCTCAAGTATATCATTACCTCTCTGGACATTATCCGGTATTTGTTTGGAATGGGTGTTGTACTGACTGGGCTGCTCTAACTAGTCTACACGCATACTCCATATCCCCCCCAAGTGGCACTCAATGCACTCTCCGACTACTGGCCGCCCCGCTCAATCCAGCGGACGTTAACCAGATACAAGGCGTCTACCCAACAAAGCCCATTTTCACTACCTCGCTAGGCACAATCGAGCCTCATGCCGTGGCTGGCAACGAGGCAGCTTTCGAAGTCATATCCACTGGCTCAGGCGTCAAATCTCTTCGCAAGGGCGACTGGGTCGTCATGAAACACTCTGGCATGGGCACGTGGCGAACGCATGCTCAGTGGGAGGAGTCGCAGTTGATAAAGATCAATGAGCAGGACCGTGAAGGTCTAACCCCCATCCAGGCCGGAACCGTGAGCGTCAATCCTGTAACTGCATATCGGATGATCAAGGATTTTTGTGAATGGGACTGGCTGCGTGGTGGGGAGGAGTGGTTGATTCAGAACGGTGCAAACTCAGGTGTAGGGCGGGCGGCTATCCAGATCGCTAAACAGTGGAATATCAAGACTCTGAACATCATTAGAGAGCGTGAAACAGCGGAGGAGACGGAGAAGCTTAAGAACGAGTTGCTCTCACTGGGTGCCACGGCCGTCATCACCGAAGCAGACCTCCTATCTCCGGCAAAGTTCAAAGAGATTGTTCACCAACAGACACGAGGAGGCAGAGAGCCTATCCGTCTGGCCCTTAATTGTGTTGGCGGCAAGAATGCCTCTGCCATGGCCAAGGTGCTTGCTCCCAACTCTCGACATGTCACCTATGGTGCCATGGCGAAGATGCCAACCTCACTGACTGCGGGGCTGATGATATTCAACAACATCTCCTTCCACGGCTTCTGGGTGTCGAGGTGGAGCGACCAGAACCCAGCCTTGAAGGAAGAGACTATTCGTGATATTTTCCGTCTAACTCGGGACGGCAGGTTTAAAGATATTCCCGTTCAGGAGGTAAAATGGACAAGGGATACGTCAAAGGATGAGCTTGTTGACAGCGTACAGGGGACGCTGGGAGGCTATAGGAGCGGCAAGGGCGTCTTTGTCTACAGCGGTGAGTAGACCTATTATTCTTCAATCTATGTATAACTAGTTCAACTACAGGCTGGATATGGACGTTGAAATAATATACCATTGTTTGCTATATCAAGAGCATAATAATGACGGAACTGGTGGATACCTACGCATGGGCTTTATCTGATCCATGGCAGAAAGGGTCAAACAAAAAGTTATTCACTTCTACCTTGATTCTCTTACTGCTGGTAACCTGCCTGCTGGCTAGTATGTTCGCTTTGATGTTCACTGTACGAAAGACCGGCAATATGTACTCACTCATTCTTTGTATTTTCTTCTATATATACCCCTGATATCCTCCACATCTAGGTGACATCTTCAGCCATCTTAAGCTTTGCTTCTGCCCTAGGGGGTACAGAGGCCTCCTGTCATGAGCATAGGAGTAGAGACATCTCTCTGACTCTGAACTACACTGAGGATAAGCAGGAGCCGTATCTGATCTTTGACTATGCCACGAAGAAAATAACCGAGAGCCCCTTCCAGTATCCAGAAGTAAGAAATCCCCTTACTTGACTAAGACCTAATACTTACTCGGACTATCTAATGTGATTCCTAAGAAGCTAGCTGAAAATGCCCGTTAATAAGAAAAGACGACTGATTTAACTGGAAGTGGAAGCCCCTAAATACCCTACTAAAGGAGAAAAGCTATAACTATACTGGCGGACTAATGAATGCCCTAATGACAGGTGGTTCATATCTAACACCTTCGTCGAGTGTCGTTATTCCTCCTCCGCTGTGCATCGACGACGCCTCCGACTTCCCTGCAGCTGAAAATTTTGAACTATCGCTTCTGATGAAGGACGATAGGGTCTTTCGTATCTCGTGCACTGTAAAGGCCAACGGATCAGGATATACCCCTTGGCGAGAGAAATGGTCCAGGCGGACTAAGGCCCAGACTTGAATGTCATTAGCCTTCCACTGGCGGAGCATGCCATAACCTTCTTGCTCTAGTTATGTATATTTATAGTGAATATTGTAAACCTGACAAATATAAGAAGTAGTATAGGTCTAACAAAGTGACCCCTGAGATCTATATCCGTTCAACCAAGGTTGTTACCTTGTTAGTAAGCCGACGTCATAGGCCGGAAGCTTGCATAGGTAGCTTAAATCACGAGTTCCGCCGGTAAGTTAGTTAACTGGCTGGCAACTCCCGAGTAAACACGAGAAAGAGAGACGCATAAACAACCACCGCCAGGAGACCGTCTTACATCCTGTCCCGCCCATGCTTGACAGTGCTGCTATTGTCCTTCTAGGGCTGGCTGGAGTCGCCCTTAGCTCGCAGCCCCAGGCCCCAGATCCCATTCCTGCGCCGCTGAGGGAGCTGACATGGGGCCAGCTTAACTTCCTCCACACCACCGACGTCCACGGCTGGTATTCGGGCCATCTACAGGAGTGAGATAACGCTCTCCTTTCTCTTCTGATGTGACTACCTACTCCCATGTACACGGAATGCTGAATCTTGTTGCTGCCGCAGGCCGTCGTTCTCTGCCGACTGGGGGGATTATGTCTCCTTCGCGACTCGCATGCGTGAAAAGGCCGAAGCTGCCGGGACGGATCTGCTGGTAGTCGATACTGGAGATCGGGTCGAAGGGAACGGACTGTACGACAGCTCAGACCCCAAGGGAGTGTACGCCTCTGAGTTTCTGAAAAAGCAGCATATTGATCTACTTTGCTCGGGAAACCATGAGCTCTACAAGAAGAACACGTCTGAGGCTGAGTTCCGCACGACCGTACCGAACTTCAAGGGCAACTACCTTGCCTCTAACATCGATATCACTGATCCGGAATCTGGTGAGATCGTGCCTCTTGCCCAGCGGTTCAAGAAGTTCACCACCAAGATGCAAGGAATCCGGATTATGGCCTTTGGGTTCTTGTTCGATTTCACGGGGAATTACAACAATACTGTTGTGACGCCTGTTGAAGAGACGATCAAACAAGCGTGGTTCCAGGAGGCGATTAGAGACCGGGAAGTTGATCTCTTTCTCGTTATCGGCCATGTCCCGGCCAAGTCGAAGGAGTACGCTGCCATCTTCACCGCGATACGATCGGTCCAGTGGGACACGCCAATTCAGTTCTTTGGAGGCCATCATCATATTCGTGACTACGTCAAGTATGATAACAAAGCATACAGCCTCGCCAGCGGGCGATTTATGGAAACTATTGGCTTTGCGTCGTTGAGTGGGCTGGGAACAGCCAAGAAGCAGACCTCTGCGGCCAGGACGTCCCCTGTTTTCACTCGTAGATATATCGACAACAATCTGTTCTCGCTATACCATCACTCGGGCCTTGATGAGTCAACTTTCCCCACACCTGAAGGAAAGAAAGTGACTGAAGATATCCAGAAGGCCAGGAGTGCTCTCAAGCTTGATCATGTCTACGGCTGTGCCCCGAAGACACTGTGGATGTCCCGGGCCAAGTATCCGTCCGACGATAGCATCTACAGCTGGCTTGAGAAAGAGGTCCTCCCCGGCTCTCTTAGGCCCCACCTCCGCGAGAATACCACTGGTCTCGCCATTATAAACACCGGCGGCATCCGTTTTGACATCTTCAAGGGTCCGTTTACTCAGGATGGTGCGTACATCGTGTCGCCATTTACGAATGAGTTCCGATACATGAAGGATGTGCCATATGAAAAGGCCGTCATGGTCTTGAAGGTGCTGAACAAAGCTACCAATATTCTCACCCAGGCAGGATTTATGCCTCTGGATTCTTCATCTCTTAGTCCCCCCGAACAGTGGTCCAGGACGGAAGACTTCATTGCAAAGGCCGACCATATACCGCTGTCTCATGGAGCGGACAACGAGCAGAATCCACTGCAGGACGGTGATGAGCCTGCCCTGATACCAGGATACACTACCAAAGATGATGGTGGGACAGATGGAGACGACACCGTGCACACCCCTGTGTCCTTTTATCGGGCTCCAAACTGCATCATGGCTACCATCACAAACAATGATGAGTCTTCCTCGACGCCGGATGTGGTGGATCTGCTGTACCTCGACTTCCTCGAGCCTTGGGTGACTGTGGCTACTAAGATCGTCGGGATCGACTTTGACCCAAAGAAAGACGCAGAGGCCTTTATGCCGGGTGTCCAGATGAGGACCATGCTCACTGCCTGGGCAAGTCAGCACTGGAGCTGTCCTAGCTCTTAGTAGTTACTCCGTACTTGTTATGTTTTATATTGTTTGTCAGCGCTGATAGATCACTTCCTAACGAATTCACTCGACAGCTCTACTTTGAACTAGCCATGGTTTATCCTTAGCAAGTCTGTCACCGTCACCACAGTGGCTGTAGCTGTCTTCGTACTTGTCTGTGGCTGTAGTTTCAGTCGTCGACGTCGGTGTTGCTGTTGATGTTGTCGATGTTGATGTCTCGACGGGTCCAGACTGTAGATCCACGTGACCTCTTAGTCAGCTCAACAAGCCGTCAACAAAAAAAAGAACTTCGACTTTCTTCGCAACGAAACAAGCAGAAGCAGCAGAAGAAGACGACGACGGCGACGACGACGACGACGACGACGACGCAAGACCAGCAGCTCGATCGACCAGACGCAACCCCCCGAAGCAGCTCAGTGAGACCGCTGCCAGTGCCAATTGCTCTCCCTCGTCGCTAGAGACCGCCCAGCTAGCTTCTTCTCCCCGTCCTCAGCACAACTTCCCGCGCAGAATGGCCGCCCCCAGGATACTACGGCCGGCTTCCCGACTGCTGGCACCGCGGTCGTCTCTCCCAGCAGCCCGTTTCTCTGCCTTCCGACCGGCTGTCTTTGCTCAGCCAGTTGCCCAGAGACGCTCGTATGCTGCTCCCAGCGGCGTGAAGGAGGTCACCGTCAGAGATGCGCTCAACGAGGCTTTGGCGGAGGAGCTGACCAGCAACGAGAAGGTCTTCATTCTCGGAGAGGAGGTGGCCCAGTACAACGGAGCGTGAGTTATACAGCCCAATTGACCACATCTTGCTTGCTGTTTCGTTGAAATTGGGTGCTGACTTTGCTGGTGTTCAGTTACAAGGTCACCAAGGGCCTTCTCGACCGATTCGGCGATCGTCGAGTTATTGACACACCCATCACCGAGCAGGGTTTCTGCGGTCTCGCCGTTGGCGCTGCTCTCGCTGGTCTTCACCCGGTTGTATGTGATGAAGATCCTGAGCCATTATTCGCTGTTTAACCGTATTGCTCGACTGTTCCCTGCTAATTAATTTCTCTCCGCTATGTCCGGTGTTTATAGTGCGAGTTCATGACCTTCAACTTTGCCATGCAGGCCATCGACCAAATCGTTAACTCCGCCGCAAAGACTCACTACATGTCCGGAGGTATCCAGCCCTGCAACATCACCTTCAGAGGACCCAACGGTTTTGCTGCAGGTGTCGCTGCCCAGCACTCCCAGGACTACGCTGCCTGGTATGGAAGCATACCTGGCTTGAAGGTTGTCACCCCATGGAGCTCTGAGGACGCCAAGGGTCTCTTGAAGGCTGCCATTCGTGACCCCAACCCAGTCGTCGTCCTTGAGAACGAGTGAGTTGGAACTCCCCTCCGCTGAAAATCTCAGGTCTCTCTGTATTTTTAGTTGTTTTGCTAACGACGGTGATAGGCTTCTTTATGGACAATCCTTCCCAATGAGCGAGGCTGCTCAGAAAGACGACTTTGTTATCCCTCTCGGAAAGGCCAAGATCGAGCGACCTGGAAAGGACGTAACCATCGTCACCCTGTCCCGCTCCGTCGGCCTCTCCCTTCAGGCTGCCGCCCAGCTCAAGTCCAAGTATGGTGTCGAGGCCGAGGTCATCAACCTCCGCTCCGTCAAGCCACTTGACGTTGAGGCCATCGTCAAGTCAGTCAAGAAGACCGGTCACTTGATCGCTGTTGAGTCCGGTTTTCCCATGTTCGGCGTCTCGTCCGAGATCCTCGCCCTCGCCATGGAATACGGTTTCGACTACCTCCAAGCCCCTGCTATCCGTGTCACTGGTGCTGAAGTGCCTACCCCGTATGCCGAGAAGTTGGAGATCATGAGTTTCCCACAGGAGGACACCATCCTGTCCCAGGCTACCAAGCTCCTCCGACTATAGACACCACCTGTACCAACAACACCAAGCACATCCCGCGTCTAGTACAACATTATACACCCTCTGTCACTACTACATTACACCCTCTCTTTGCGGCGCTCCACCTCACTTGGCCTCTTCCCCACACATTTTCTTCCCTTCTGTAGTTACGCTGTCCCTCTTCATCCGTCTGTATTCCCTTTCCTTTCCATCTTGTGTATTTTTACGCTACCTGACGATATATAGCGCCCACACTTGTACTATTCGTCTTTTCTCCTTTGGTCTGTGCGCGTGTGTATGGCGCCGCTGGTCTCCCCCCTGCTGGCCCTGCTCATCCTTGGATCTGCTCAATAAACAAAATTCCATCTGCATTGCATTGCATATCATCGTTGCATTTTCACATAGATTTGTAGTGTATTGCTGAATATCCACCTCCGCACTCCACTATCAGCTACTAAATTAACGTACCCGCCTGTGGATCATACCTAAAAAACTTGTCATGCGCTCATTGAGCAGGGGGTCAATATTGATATATTTGCTATTCAAACTGAGGGGGAAAAAGCACATATACAAAAAGCTCATCGATACGCGGCTCAGATGATACTCACTGCCTGATGGAGGTTAGCTGGGTGCTACTGAATATTGGAACCTGCCCTGGATGCCCATGCTTGTGAAACGGCAAGTAAGGGGCAGCACGCCAGTCGATGTATATACATCCAATATATATATATAAATAAAGATGGCCTCAGGCTTCGAGGGCCGTCATGATGCAGCTATCGGGCTGTTCGAAGGGAGTTGATATCTACATACATCCAGAGTGTATGTCCCTGATCCAGGGTTCGCAGCCAAGGACCGATACAAACAAGGACCGATACGAACAATGGGCAAAGAAGTGCGTCCGGCTCTGCTCAGCACCCGACCACCATCGCCTTCAACGTCGCCATCTCTGGTCTTGTTTCTGGCTCTGTGGACGGCAGCACTGCATCTCGTCTCCTCCGCTCCAATGCATAACCTGTCAATGAAGATTCCCCGGGTCGGCAACCCGGTCCTCAACGGCTGGTATGCGGACCCCGAAGCCCGTATCTTCAACCACAAGTACTACATCTACCCCACCGTGTCGACAGTGTATGAGAACCAGACCTATTTTGAGGCCTTCTCTTCCCCCGATCTGAAGACATGGACCAGCCTGGGAAAAGTGCTGGACTTCAAGGACGTCCCCTGGAGCACGAACAGAGCTGCATGGGCGCCCTCCGTTGCCTTCAAGGATGGGTCATACTACATGTATTTCTCTGCTGGAGACGGTGCCGGACTTGGGGTTGCACGTTCGAACTCCCCAGAGGGCCCGTTCAAGGATGCGTTGGGGAAGCCGTTGATATCGGAATCGTACTTTGGTGCGCAGCCCATCGACGCGGATATCTTTATCGACGATGACGGGAGGAACTATCTCTATTATGGTGGACATAGCCATGGTGTTGTCGTTGAGCTAAATGATGACATGATATCCCTCAAGGGGGAGATTAAGGAGATCACTCCAAAGGGTTATGTTGAGGCTCCGTGGATGTTGAAGCGAAAGGGCGTGTACTACTTCATGTATAGCACTGGCGGGTGAGTCTGTTCTTCGTCGTGTTTGCTTTTCCAGCTTGGTAACTCTTTGAGCGACTGGCATTAACGACGCTGTCAACATCTTCAAGGTGGGGAGATAACTCGTACGCAGTGAACTATGTCACTAGCAGGAGTCCACTCGGTCCCTTTGACGGCGAGCCTGTCAAGATCCTGCAGGGAGACACCGCAATTGGAACAGGAACCGGCCATAATAGTGTCTTCTCTGTCAAGGACGACTACTATATCGTGTATCACCGCCGATTCCCAGACGACAACGAGAGAGATCATCGAGCAACATGCATCGATAGAATGTATTTCACAGACGACGGTCGAATCGAGCCCGTCAAGATAACAACAGAGGGGGTGGAGGCCCGGGTTCCATGGTGATTGGCCTTCTTTCGTGAATAATATGATAGAGCCTCTAGCCTGAGATGCACCGGTATTTTCATTTGGAAAGCCATGTCAATCCGGCGGCTGGGTAGGCGCTTGTATATATTGTTTCTTTTCTTCAGCACACAGAGGCCTTTGCTCCGGGGCATTCGTGGAAGCAATCCGTCGGGTGCCGGGGATCGTAATAATCACCGCCAGAATTAATATCATCGTTGCCGTACTCTTCATCAGTGTCACTTTCTACCTCTTTATCCGCTTGTAGAGGACCTCTATCCTTGGGGGCATTGACCGTGGGCCCGGAGGCCTTGGTCGGAACACTCTCCCGTTGAGCGACATCCTCCTCGTCGTCCTCATCTCCCAGGACATTCTTCTTCGGCCGGGCTGCTCCTGCAGATGCAACTGTGCTCGAGCTCCCAGCTCCTCCGCCAGCTACCACTGAGAAGGAATTTTTGAATCCACCCTTTTTGAACCCACCAGTAGAGCCGCTCCCAGTGCCTGAACCGCCGCCCTTCTCCCCACTAGAGTTAACGATTATAAGCCCTGCTTCTTCATTGGCCTTTCGCTCGGCCTTTCTTGCCTTTTCGGCAGCGTTTGGGTCTCGAGAAAGTTGCTTCAGGTCGCGCAGTCGTTTCTTGTGCTGGTGGTCGTAGGAACCAATGTGTGCTTCGTACTCGGGGTGTCGCGAGTAAGACTTATTACACAGCGTGCAGGTGAAGGCATTCAGTGCCGAGCGAGCAGATTCGGTCTATCTCAGGTCAGTATTCGCTCGACTTTCTGGCGTTGGGGATGGTTGCTTTGCGGGTTGGGATGTCCTTGCACACCTTTGGCGCCGGGTTAGTGAAGCCGCGCTGTCATCCTAGCAGTCAGTAAAACCTGTCATCCTTCCGAGCTTGAGGTCTTACTTACCGGAGGCATCCTGTCTTTTCTATACTCTGTGAGATAGATGTCAGTAATAGTAATCGCGTGAAGAGTTGTTACGGTCAAAAGGGCGAAGTTGGCGAGTTGAAGATGGAACCGCGGCTTTTTGACCAATCAAGGCCGCGCAGTTGCGGATTTCCCATTCAAAAGGTCAACATTTGAGCTTCGAAGAGCTTCATCCTTCGGCACATTTGCTTCTCTACATGGCCTTGCGCAGGTTACAGGCTGAAAACGTTCATTCTTCCTGCTTCCATTCTTTTTGCCTGTAGGAAGCAGCCGAATTGGCTCAGACTTGTCGGTCGAATTAACTAGTTACTTCCTGTCCGCAGCGCCGGCATGAGCGAGCAAGAGCTCTATCTGCAGGAGATAGACCCGTCTCCGCTGGACGAAGTAGACGGTGACATAGACCTCGAAGCCGCTGATGGCTCCTCAAAAGTTTCTAGAGGTCCGTCGGGAGGTCATGATCTGCCGTCACGGCCGAAGCTGGGCTTAAGCGGTCACAGCTGGGACTACTGGCGTACGTTCAACTCTGGGCCCCTGCTATAGCAAAGATGGCCGTTTATTTGAAAATGCAGCTTCGGGAATGTGCTATACTAACGTGTCCTGATAGTGTCTGCCGTCCAGAAATACTCTACATATCCACCTACTGTCTTCCTGGGGTTACACTTTACAAACACAGCACTTATACCGCTAGCGACTCGGTCCGTGTCAGAAAGCGAGACCTTCCTCCTCCTCACCCGTCCAATATACCAGGCTCCAGGCCTTGAACCGCTGATAGTCTACTTGCCTATCCTGGCGCACGTCACATCTGGAGTCATCCTCCGCTACCTTCGGCAGTCTCGACGAGCTCGGCAGTTCGGCGCAGAGACACGAGAGCAACGAAAAGCCATCAAGTCAACTGGTAGGCCGGCAAGTGTTCAGGCGATGCTAGGCTATGCGATGATACCGTTGATCGGATCACATATACTTGTCAACCGGCTTGTTCCGCTCTATGTTGATGGTGGCAGTTCTGGAGTTGGGCTTGGTTACGCAGCCCATGGAATTGCCCGGTCACCTTGGCTTATGGGGGCATGGTATGCCGCACTCACGGGCATTGGAGTATGGCACTTTGTCGGCGGCTGGGCCTGGTGGTTTGGATGGAGAGAAGTGCTGGTCACTAAGAGGACTGCTTCTAGCCACCGCAGTAGTGCTTCCGGAGCCAACGGCGGCTACCTGGGCTCCCAGAAGGGCACCGAGCTGTACCAGAGGAAGCAGAGACGGCGTTGGATTGTCAATGGTGCCTCGCTGGTCGGAACGGCTCTCTGGCTTGCTGGTGGTCTCGGGATTATAGGGACAGGCGGACTCGGAGTTGGGTGGGAGGCCAAAGGTTGGGATACCCTGTACAGCCAGGTACCTCTGCTCGGCGGCCTTCTTGTGCCTGAGATGTAGTCCATGTCGCCCGTCATCCCCTATGCACATACCATCTTATTTCCTCCTCTTCGTGTCCTACAGTATATATATATATATAGTTGTTTCTGTACTCCGTCGCTTTTTATATAGATATTTTAGAGTTTGGCCCGTGCGTTTCCACCAAAGTCTTTTTTTTTTTTTTTTTTTTTTTTTTTTTTTTTTTCATCTCATTTGATCAGTTAAAAATACACACAATCACGGAACAGACGACAACGAAGAGGAAAGAGGATCTCGGTTGGGACCCAAAAGACCACGAGAAGTCTTGACTGAAGACTCCAATGCTCCCAGGCCGACTCGGCATTGGACCCGGTCTTGGACTGCGATGTGTCGTTACTAAACCGCTGCTACTGCTGTCGACCACGAACGCGAAAGCTCCCTCTCAATCGGCGCGTAGGATGGCGTCCACCGAAGAGACACCTGATCTAGGGACAATATCGAGCCCGCCGAAGCAAGGACAGCTTATAAAACATGGGTCGACGGTGTACAAGACGATCCAGGAAGGCCTGGCGTATATCCTAGTTGATCAAAAGGATGCTGAGCCAGCCAAACCACCTCCATTAACTCAGAACCAGAAGACCACGGAAGGAGACCGGCCGTCTGTCTTCTATAATCCTATCCAGCAGTTCAATCGAGACCTGAGTGTTCTGGCCATTCGCGCCTATGGAGAACATGCCACAGCCATAAAGCAGAAGAAGCGCAAACTGAAGCTCAAGGGTAGAAAGACCCCCACAAAAAAGGGAGAAGCCGGTGAAGGAAACGAGGGAGAAACAAAACTTACTGAAACAGATGCGCCGTCCGCTGGCGGTCAAGCGAAGGAAGAACGGGCCGGGGCAGGCGTAAACAAGAGAAGACGGGAAGATGAGGAGACTCCGGAAGAGGACAACCCCTTGAAGAAGCCCTGCACCGAGACACGGTCCAATGGTGACGACATGACTGGATCAACTGGGGAAGAGGTTGCTATGCAGGCCAAAGATGGGACCGTCACGGAAAATACAGAAAAGGTAGCGGGAAACGCATCACCTAAGCCATGGACCCCTTCATTTACAATACTGGACGCTCTGTCCGCCTCAGGGCTTCGAGCTCTTCGTTATGCAAAGGAGATCCCCTTCGCAACTCGCGTTGTTGGAAATGACCTGTCCGCAGCAGCCATCGAGTCTATGAAACTAAACGTCCAACACAACGGTCTAGAAGATAAAGTCCACCCGAAAAAGGGCGATGCTTGTGCCTATATGTATACTGTTGGTCGGGCTCAAGGATCTCCTAACGAGCCAGGTGGTATTCCGAAGTTTGACGTTGTTGACCTGGATCCTTATGGAACAGCAGCCCCCTTCCTAGATGCAGCTGTTCAATCCGTTGCCGATGGTGGCTTGTTATGTGTCACCTGCACTGATGCTGGAGTATTTGCAGGAGCTGGATACCCAGAGAAAACATTTGCCCTTTACGGTGGTATCCCCATCCGCGGATCACACTCTCATGAAGGAGGGTTGCGCCTGATTCTACATGCTATAGGCACTGCCGCTGGAAAGTACGGTCTAGCCATTGAACCTATGCTGTCTTTGTCAATCGACTTCTATGCTAGAGTCTTTGTTCGTATCCACAAGGCCCCAATTGAAGTCAAGTTTGCAGCCAGCAAGACCATGATCTCCTTCAATTGTGATCATGGTTGTGGCTCATGGAAGACACAACGCCTTGCTGAGAGAAAACCGCAAACGGGCAAAGACGGAAAAACCTTTTATAGTTATGGACTTGCCCAGGGCCCAACTGCTGCTCCAAACTGTGAACATTGTGGTTTTAAGACCCACGTTGCTGGCCCTATGTGGGCTGGTCCCCTGCATAATCCCGTCTTCATCCAGCGTATTCTTGACCTAACAGCTGGTGCAGATAGGGATACATACCAAACATGCCCTCGTATAGAGGGTATGCTGACTACTGCTCTTGAGGAGGACCTGGATCTTGGCGGAAGCGCAAAGGAGCCCACCCCGGAAGCAGAACCAGTACAACCTGATACCAAGAGTCAAGAAATGTCTCTTCTCATCCCTAGGGTGGACCCTGCTCTTATTGAGCCCTACCCGTTCTTCTTTATTGTCAGTAATCTCGCTCGCGTGCTCCGTACTTCAACGATGCCAGAAATTCAATTCCATGGAGCGCTACGAAGCCTGGGATATAAATCTACTCGAAGCCACGCCAAACCAAACTCGATACGAACTAATGCCCCCTGGGAAGTTGTCTGGGAGATTATGCGAGAATGGGTTCGCCTTAAATCACCTATTAAACCTGGGGCGCTCACCGACTCCACAGCTGGTGCCGGTATTCTACGAAGGAACCGACATACACTTAACCCTGTACCTGGTGAGGCTCCTGGGTTGAAAGCATTAAAGCGCGATCTCCTCACTGCAGTTGATTCTGGTAGGAGCATTGCAGATATCACAATGATGGTTCAGGCTGCACTATATCGCTCAGGGGTGCATCAATCAATAGAAACCGTTGACAGACGTTCTTTAGAAGAAATGGAGAAAAATGAAAGCAACAATGAGGTAGAAAGCAATGGCTCTTCGACAAGGCCCAGTTCTCCCTCAACTCGCCAGGATCCAAGCACGCTAAATGTTGTGTTCGATGGAGAGCTAGGAAAGAAAGCTCTCAATTCACATCGCAGAAAGCGTTTAAGAAGATATCAAGCCAACCCCAGGCCTAATTGGGGGCCGATTGCACGCGCTCATGTTACCAATACAACTAAGGATGCCAGCTGAGATAATATAGCATTGCCAATTCATTGTGAGCAAGCGCCTGTACTGTACCATTATTCTGTCAGAGTTGATACGATAGTTATGTACGTTGATGGCTGAATGATTCGTCATACTTAGCTTGTCTTATTTACGAGCTTCCCTGTAATCAAAATCTAGGGGCTTGTTCTGAGGAATATTTCTCAAAAGATTTACGAAGATGACATAGTATAAATTTTTCTTCTATTAACTCCCTACTGGGCTATTAATAATGGACTGGAAGAAAGAGAAAAGAGAAGAAAAGTTGAACATGAAGCTTTTTGCACCGTCATTACATCTATCCGGACAGTTCATTACTAGATGGCATGAGAAAAAAAAGGCAGAAAGTCTTACATGGAGGGAAAAGAAGAAACTAAATATGAATAGATGCAGAAATCATGTAGAGTGGCGCAGAGCTGTCCGTCGGAATATGACTTGGAAGACTCAATGCTTGTAGATAGTTCAGTCAATAAGGGGAGTTTAGAAGTGAGATTGAGCAATGGCGATGGCTTGAGCATCGCTATGAGTGATGCTGACATGCACCTCCTTGACGCCGGCCTCCTTAGCAGCGGCAGCAGCATCACCGTGTAGCTGTGAAGGAAGAAGGTTAGTTACTCGTACTGATACAACCCAGAGAGGGGGATAAAGTTAACTTACCACTACAACTGGAGCACCGTTGTCATCATTGATGATTTCAATTTCCTTAAGGGGAGCACCGCTACCCTTGCCACGAACACCGAGGGACTTGAATACGGCTTCTTTTGCACTCCACCGGCCTGCAAAGGATGCTCGTGCGGAGCCTGCTTGAGAACAGTACTCCTTCTCCCTCTGGGTGAAGTTGCGGTCAATGAAGGTCTCGTTGGAGATATTAAAAGACTCAATGTCCTCCACGTCGACACCAATCTTGGTGTTGCCAGTTACAGTGGCCTTCGCAAGAGTTTCAACCATCTTCTTGGTGCTTTCGGTTTTGCTGACGGGGGTTGGCGCCTTGGGCTTGGAATGAACCGGGTACTGTAGCTTGGACTCTTTGTCGTTGTACTCTACACGGACATCGGGGTTGAGATAGACACTGGATTCCTGGTTGTCTTCATATGGCGACTTGTCCTTCGCAACGAAGAGAGTGTTGTTAATCATGCCATTGTGGAAGTATCTGTAGGCACGCTTCTGGCGAGCCTCAACCTTAGCCTTATAGGCTACGTATCGAGCCTCATCAAGGGTAGCATAGAGGTACTTGGGGTGGATACCAATGGCTTGGGTTCCCTTCTGGCCGAAGCCGAAGGACGTCACGGAGAAGGCCTTGATACCATCGGTCTGCAGACTGCGGCTGGGGTAGACAATGTAATCGAATTTTTCCATAACCTTGTCAATGTTGTCGGCATTACGGTTACCAGGGACAAGACCGGTGTTGAGAACCTGAAGACACCCGTTGATCATAAAGCCACCAGCAGCACCCTTTGGATGACCAGTGAGATACTTCTGGAAAATACCCAAGAGAGCGTTACCCTTCTTTCGGCCAAGATGCTTCATCTGCTGACACAAGACATCACATTCATTCTTATCATTGGCGACGGTAGAGGTACCGTGGAATGAAGCCACATCAACATCGTCAATAGTGAGGCCCCAGGTGGCGAGGGCGCCTCGCAAGGGAGCTATTCTAGAATCTTGCTTCCAGAAGTTATTACCCAGGCTGAATGCGGCGTCCTTTTCTTGCCTGATGGCCTCGCGCTCAATGTGTTCAAATCTTTCTTGTCGGTACTCAGCAGCGTTAAAGGTCTCATCAGACTGCGCCTTCAGAGAATCGATCTCGTCTTGGAGACCAAGAATCTCAGACTCACGCCATGCTCGGATTTGACGACGGCGCATATCCAGCTGTCTGCGGCGATATTTGATGTCAAGCAGTGGTGAGGGGAACTTTCCAGGGTTCTCACGAGCAGTGGTCAATACTCCCTTGCCAGGAGCGGGAACTGAACGGCCAATCTTATCAGTAGCAGTGGTGGTAAGAGCCACTATACCATAGATTGGAACACCCATATCCAGAGCAAGCTGAGCACTCATAATCAATTGCATACCACAGCCCTGAGATTCCATGAATCCACTACGAGTAGTGGTGGTGGGTCTAGACATTTCCTTCGGTGTTCGACCGTGAGCCAATTCAGATTCTGCATTGCTGGTGGCCCCCATATTGGCGAATTCGTAAGAGCCTTCTTCTTGGAAGTCATCAAATCCACCAACAAAGCAGACGCGAGCCTTGCCTTCAACAATGGTCTCGTAACCAATGTCTACGGATTCAACAGCAGTGGCACAAGCACCAACTGGAGTCTTGATAGGGCCAGTTGACGAAAGGAGCAACATGTTCACCCAGGCACTCATAGTATTTATAAAGGACTCTTGAAGGATATCCTTTTGGAGTGGCTTGTCGAGATAACGGTCCTTGTACATACCGCGAAGAGCTTGAGCACCTCCAATACCAGAGCCGATACAGTTGCCGACCTCAGAAATATGGACATATTTGTAGAATTCATATGGATCCGTGACACCAGATGCAAGAAGAGTCTCAACGGTACAAACAAGCACGTAGAGGGTGACTGGGTCAACCTGGCTGATAATGTCATCAGGAATTCCGTAGTGTTTGGGGTCCCATCCTGTAGGAATCTGGCCGGCGACGAAACGGTCAAACTTGAGAGCTTTGGGAATGAGAAGAGTAGCCCCCTTAAGCAGACGGACAGTATACTCTCCGGAGTCCTTGATTTCGAAAATCTCAACCTTGTCACCATGCTCACGCTTGAATTCCTCGGCGGTCTCTTTGGATGCCTCAAAAGTATCGAGATCCTCTTGCAGAACAACTTCTTGCAAAAGGTGCTTGTTATTGGGATCGTATCCACCGAACAGCTCGGGTTCGACAATACGAATACCAGAGTGTTCAAGAATATACTTCTCGTATTTGGCTTTGACATCCTTGTCGCTAACTGGTTCACCAGTTTTCGTGTCAACCCACCCAGAGTATGGTTTACCTTTAAGAGGGCCGTTATGGTTCTTAATGAGACCCATCATCCATGCCATCTCGATGCAGCCCTCAAGAGAGAACTTTCCATAAGCCTCCATCTCCCAGCGGGTACGGGAGTTACCCCATGGTCCAATTTCAGCAAAACCGGTGATAACAACGACTTTATCCAAGTTAACCATATCCTTGAGGTTGCCGTTCAAAGGCTCAACCTCGGTCTTCCAATCAGGTAGAGTTGGAAATTCGAATTTGAGGTTGGCACGAGGTTCAGTAATGACCTTCTTATACAGAGCCTCGCTGTCCTCGCCGTTAACAATCTTATTCTCGAGAGCAGTTTCTTTCATGACTGCCTGTCTGACAGTGCTGGTCTCGACAATCTCACTGCGAAGCTTCTTCATCAACCCATTGAGATCAGGAATGAATTGCAGACCACCGTTCAGATCCGCAAACACAGGGTTATTCTGGCAGAGATCAACAATAGGTGGTGCCATAAGTCCGAGCAAGTTAAAGGCCATTTCTTGCTGAGAAAAGGTACGGACACCAAGCTTCTCAACACCTTCGGCGATGGTGTCATTGGCATTCATTAAACCGGTAGAACGAGTCCAGCCAATAACAGCTCCACAAATGGTGAGATAGTCGGACCAGTTCTCAGAGTACCATCTGTTGAATAGGGTCTCTAGACCAAGCTTTGATTCGGAATAGAGGCCATCGTTTCCGAAGGTTCCATGGTTGGGAGACATGGGGAGAACAACCTGAGCAGGGCGGGTTGCGAAGCCCCGTTCATGTTTCTGGGACTTGACGGCACCAATCATACGGAGAATGTTTGTCAACATAAGACGATGGGCAAGCTCAGATTTAGAGTCAATAGAATCTATTTCGCGGCCATTTTCAGAAATAGCAGCAAACGGAACAATGTGATCTAGATCCCATCCAAGCCCATTCTTGGGGTCGTAGATGTACTGGATAAGAGCTTCAACATCCTGTTTGCTTCCCTGATTAAATGGGACAACAACAAGTTGGGAGCCTCGAGCGCCGTATCGTGTGTACATCGTTTGGTAATACTCCGTAACTTCTCTCGAAAAACGGCTGGTAGTCACAACAACCTTAGCTCCACCACTGATCATTCCCTGTAGAACAGCAGCACCAATAGAGCCAGCGCCAGCACCAGTCATCAGAATGTTCTTGCCACTGAAAGTAAGACCAGACCGAGCGGCAGACTCGAGCCCATCAAGATAGATGCCGGTCAATTTCTTGCTGTACTCCCATCCGTGAGTCGTTTTCCTCTTAAGGTGCAAGAATGGGATTGTCTCAACCTTGCCCGAGTTGGCGGGAGGAGATTGAGATCCACTGGCAGATGTTCCCTTTCTAGTGTGGCCGTTCTGTCGAGGCATGATTTGGCGTTCGTTCATGGCCAAGGTTCGCAAAACTTCTTTATACAGGGAGTTGAACTGTAGTTGTGAAGCCTTGGAAAGTTTATGTTGTTTTTGGATCATTTTATAAACATTCTTGAGGTCGTTTTGTACCTTTGTGCGGCCGCTGTATTGAGAGATGGGTCCTCCCTGGGCCATAGCACGGACGTAATCTTCGAGCTTGCGTGCACTTGGCCGTGTGGCCTCCTGGTATTTAATGTTTCCTCTAGCATCGACGGTTGTCTGGGGCCCGGTGGGGACTGCAACATCTTTGTATACTGGGTCGGCGTTGAGAACATCCTTGCAGTTCTCGATCAGCATGCATCCAAGCTCCTTGGCTAGTTTATAGGTCTCTCCACGCTCGGTCGGGCAGTTATCAATATGGTACTGCATGAAGTCAAGAAGGAGCGGGTTGGACCGGTTCATAATGTGGATACACCGGCTAACAATTTCACGGTCAACGACGCGAAGACGGCCGAAAATGATATCATAGTACATGCTGAGAGCATCCTGGCGAGCCCAATTCCAAGAGGAGTCGTATACTCTGGCCTTGAGAGGGTCAAAGGAAGGCTCGATACCAGAGGCATACACTTCACCATGCTCTATCTGCCAGAGGTCAAGCTGGGCCTGGAGAGCGGCCTGGGACTCCTGAGACGCAACAAAGGCCTTGTCTCCAGCACGGAGGTCCATCTTAAGGTATCTTGCGATGGCTTCCAGTTGCTGCTTGAAGAGAGCTCTCTGGTCTTTGGTTAGGGCATCAATGGCGGCAGGGTCCATCATCATGCCTCCTGAGCCGCCACCGCTGTCACCTCCAGCCTTGGCCGTGGAAAGTGTTATTCCAGCGTTGGTAGCATATTTATTCGTAATATCATCAAAGTACGCCTTCGCATCGGACTCGGAGCCAATACGGGAGGCAGGCTCCATGGTGAGAGCAAAGAGAAGAACACCATCTTGTCGACCAGGACCTAGACCCCAGCGAGACTCTAAGTACTTGCGGACAGCAGTAATATTGAAACCACCCGGCATCTTGGAAGACACCAATCGCGCAATAAGAGATGAGGATTGTTTGCCAAGCTGGCCGTTGAAAGTGGCCTGGAGAGAGGAAGAGAGTTCGTCGAGAGGGGTGTCTTCAGGCCGTTCGGGCGTAGAACCGAACTCCTTTCCAAGGTCACCCAAGATTTCATTTTGTAATGTGGATTTTCCTATATCATCGGTCAGTTAAAGTGTCCTAGAACAGCAAAAGAGTCATTATCGTTGTTGTACTGTGGCTTACCTCCTACTAGATCTTTAATTGCTTTGCTAGGGGGGACATCTGCGAGTCCCTTTTTCAACTTTTGAGCAATAAGCGATCTCACAATCTCAACAGCAGTGACGGGAGCATCCTCCACAGCTGCAGCAGGGCCAGCCGATGGAGCTGGCGCGGCCGCTGGAGCTGGCGCCGCGGGTGCTGAGCCCAGAGCGGGAGCCGCAGGGGCACTAGCAGCACCGGTAGCGGCAGCTTCAGGGGCTGGAGCAGGTTCATCCTCGACTGGATCGACATCGTAGTATATCTCCTTTGCATCCTTGTTATAGCAGAGGATCTGACGCTGGACGGACGTGGCGGCATCGTAGGCTTCATATTTCGATGCGAGGGTCCTCCGGGCCATTCCACCTAGCGTGTCGGCCGGACCAATCTCAACAATGCGCTCCGTCCTCTTCTCGGCTAAAATGACATCCTGGGTCTCGATCCACCGCACCGGCGAGGCAAACTGGTAGGCGAGGAGCTCGACGAGCAGGGTGTGAGCCAGCTCCTGCTCGACTTCGGGCTTCATGGCGGTATTCTGGAGAGAAATCTGGGGAATCGTCTAAAATTATATACGGCGAGGAGGGCGTCCTGCTGGCGGCGCGAACTGCAGGGGAATATCACACTGTTCAAAGGATGGATATCAAGCTGGCTGGCGCATGTCCTTGTAGAGTAGATAGCTCAGCAAGCTCCCTCAAGCAGGTCAGAAGCAGAAGCAGGGTTTGGGTCGTTAATTAAAGATGGAATTATATTAATTGCTTGAGGAGGATGAAGTCGAGGCGTCGGCGAGCAGGAGAGGAAGAAGAAGAAGAAGACGAGGAGGAGGAAGAAAGTCGGAGCTGCGGTTGAGGTTGAAAAGGCGAGCTTCCTACTTCCCGTTTGGGCCAACAGCAGGGAAGCGAAAAAAAAGGGAGGGAAAGAAAAAAGTTCGGCTTAGTCAGCGTAAGTTACAGTTGGCGTACTTCCGGGGGCTGCGTATCGTAAGAACGTGACGGCGGATCTAGACGCTGCGGTAAGACTCCCGCTGCAGCTTGCCTGTTAATAGCCATATTCCTAGCACGTACTCCGTACGCTTTCTTTACATTGGCGGCCCTTATATACTTGTAAATGGCGGGAATTATTTCTAGGAGAAAGAGTATATACGTACTCCGTATATAGTGAAAAGATGAGGAATGGACCCGTGTGCTTGTACGGGATTCCCCAGTG
Organism: Trichophyton schoenleinii; assembly: GCA_018357685.1. Classification (NCBI taxonomy): domain Eukaryota; kingdom Fungi; phylum Ascomycota; class Eurotiomycetes; order Onygenales; family Arthrodermataceae; genus Trichophyton; species Trichophyton schoenleinii. Next base: position 56,597 of record WOFF01000002.1, read on the forward strand.
TAGACGATATATGTGGAGCGGCTATTGTAATGTAATAACAAAGCAACCGCGCGTCATGTACGGTAAGATGCCCCACTCGTCCCTGGAAATTCAACCGTTTTGAATTCTTTGGGGCGGTTAAATTACCGCGCCTTGCCGTCTCGGGTCTAGCGCGGCCTCAACGGGCCCCGCCGCTTGAAAAATTCTCCTTTTTTTTTACTTTTTTTTGCCAAAGTGCTCGATTGGGGAATCCTCAACTTCTTCGTCGCCAGCTTTAATTCGACTTCAATTTCACAACTTCCGACCTCATCTTCGCTTCTGCGCCTTCACGGCTTCGTTTTTCCCTTCATCTTCTCCTCGTCTTCGTCTCTATTCTCACGACTCGTCACGGCATCTCTCATTTCTGGCTGGTTTAGAGGTATCATGCGGCATTGGTGAGTAAGTCCTTGGGCCGAAAGCTCTGGGGGGTAGCTCCGAGCTTGGACGAGTACCTATGTATGCGAGGTCAGGGCTAACGGGACGATAGAACACGATACATACATATATATCCTACCTAATTGACCTTCTACGCCTCTTGCTGCATCTCCATTCCTTTGCTACCCTAACCAGCCCGAGAAAGTCATGTTTGGCCCCTCGACCGGCCCCCAGACGGGCATCAACACTCCTCGATCCTCGCAGTCCCTGCGTCCCCTCAATCTCTCCCACGGATCCCTCGAGTTCTCCTTTCTAGTGGCCACATCCCTTCATTTCCATGCCTCACAACTCAAGGACAGCTTTGCTGCCTCGCTCCCTGAGCCCACTGACGAGCTAGCACAGGACGATGAGCCGTCGTCCGTGCCGGACCTCGTGGCCCGGTACCTTGGCTTCATCGCCCACGAGGTCGAGGAGGGCGAAGATGACTCCCTGGGCTCGTACATCGAAGTTCTCAAGCTCGTTCTAAACGAGTTCGAGCGTGCTTTTATGCGCGGTAACGATGTCCATGCCGTTGCTGGCTCCATACCCGGCATACCCGCGAAGAAGCTGCTCATGGTAGAAAACTACTATGCGGCCCGTGCAGCCGTGAACAGGCCCACAAAGCCCCACGATTCAGCTCTCCTGCGTGCTGCCACAGAAGGGAACGCAAAGCTGTACAGTATCTACGGCGGCCAGGGCAACATTGAAGAATACTTCGACGAGCTACGCGAGATTTACAACACGTATCCTTCCTTTGTCGAGGACCTCATTTCCTCTTCGGCGGAGCTGCTGCAGTCTCTCGCCAGAGATCTTGATGCGATCAAGCTCTATTCAAAGGGAATGGATATTCTCCGCTGGTTGCACGACCGTGATACCCAGCCAGATACTGACTATCTCGTCTCTGCACCAGTCAGTTTGCCATTAATCGGCCTTGTTCAGCTCGCCCATTTCATGGCTACCTGCAAGGCCATGGGCAAGGAGCCGGGTGACGTACTTGATACTTTCAGTGGTACCACTGGCCACTCGCAGGGTATCATCACTGCTGCTCTCATCGCCACCGTGACCACGTGGGAGTCGTTTGCAAAGGCCGCCCGAGCTGCGCTAACCCTGCTCTTCTGGATCGGCCTTCGAAGTCAACAGGCATATCCTCGCACCTCGCTCGCTCCATCGCTGCTTCAGGACTCCATTGAGAATGGAGAGGGCATCCCGACTCCTATGCTGTCCATCCGAGACCTCCACCGGTCTGCGGTACAGGAGCACATTGATGCTACGAACCAACATTTGCCAGAAGACCGCCACATCGCCATCTCCTTGGTCAACAGCCCTCGCAACTTTGTTGTTACCGGTCCACCAATCTCCCTGTACGGTCTGAACTTACGTCTCCGTAAGGTGAAAGCGGCCACTGGCCTTGACCAAAACCGTGTTCCCTTCACACAGCGAAAGATTCGCTTCGTCAACAGATTCTTGCCCATCACGGCCCCTTTCCACAGCCAATACCTTGCATCTGCTTTCGAGGCTATAGCTGAGGACGTTGAGGATATCAAAATCCCTGCACGATCCTTGCGAATCCCTGTTTATGATACGAACACTGGCAAGGATATCAGCAAACTCGGCGACGAGGATATCGTACCTGCATTGATCCGCATGATCACCAGTGACCCGGTTGACTGGGAAAAGGCGACTGTTTTCAGCAAGGCTACCCACATTGTTGACTTTGGCCCAGGTGGAATCTCAGGACTAGGTGTCCTCACCAACCGTAACAAGGACGGTACCGGTGTTAGAGTCATTCTTGGTGGTCTTATAGACGGCACCAACGCAGAGGTGGGATACAAACCTGAGCTGTTTGATCGTGATGAAGACCATGCTGTCAAATACGCTGTCGACTGGGTTGAAGTCTATGGCCCCCGGCTTGTAAAGACCTCTGTCGGCCAAACTTTTGTAGATACCAAGATGAGCAGACTTCTAGGCGTCCCGCCAATAATGGTTGCTGGTATGACTCCTACTACTGTGCCTTGGGACTTTGTCGCTGCCACAATGAACGCCGGATACCAGATAGAGCTCGGAGGAGGTGGCTACTATAACGCGAAATCCATGACAGCAGCTCTCACGAAGATCGAAAAGGCGATTCCTCCAGGCCGTGGTATCACCGTCAACTTAATCTACGTTAACCCATGTGCTATGGCCTGGCAGATTCCATTGCTGGCTAAGCTCCGTGCCGACGGCGTTCCTATCGAGGGTCTTGTCATTGGTGCCGGAGTACCATCAATCGAGGTCGCCAATGAATACATTGAGACACTTGGAATCAAACATATTGGCTTCAAGCCAGGCTCTTTGGACGCTATCCAACAGGTCATCAATATTGCCAAGGCAAACCCTAGTTTCCCTGTTATTCTGCAGTGGACTGGCGGTCGTGGCGGAGGACATCACTCGTTTGAAGACTTCCACCAACCTGTCCTTCAAATGTATAGCCGTATCCGCAAATGCGATAACATTGTTCTAGTTGCAGGAAGTGGATTTGGTGGCTCCACGGACACCTATCCATACCTCACTGGTAGCTGGTCTCGCCAGTTCGGATACCCACCTATGCCATTCGATGGCTGCCTCTTCGGCAGTCGCATGATGGTTGCTAAGGAGGCACACACCTCTAAGGCTGCCAAGGAGGCTATAGTAGCTGCGCCTGGCGTCGACGATGCTAAATGGGAAGACACTTACAAGGGCGCTGCAGGCGGCGTCATTACTGTACGCTCTGAGATGGGAGAACCTATTCACAAACTCGCCACTAGAGGAGTGCTTTTCTGGGCTGAGATGGACCAAAAGATATTCTCTCTCGACAAGGCAAAGCGACTTCCTGCTCTCAAAAAACATCGAGATTATATAATTAAAAAACTCAATGACGACTTCCAAAAGGTGTGGTTCGGACGTAACTCGAAGGGTGTTACCGTTGACTTGGAGGACATGACCTATGCCGAGGTGGTACACAGGATGGTTGAGCTCATGTATGTCAAACATGAAGCTAGGTGGATCGATGACTCGCTTAAGAGATTCACAGGTGATTTCCTTCGCCGCGTTGAGGAGCGATTTACTACCGAGAAGAACCAAGAATCTCGCCTCCAGTCTTACTCTCAACTTGATACCCCCTACCCAACTGTCCAAGAGATCCTCGATGCCTATCCTGCCTCTGCCGATCAACTTATCAACGCACAAGATGTACAGCACTTCCTTCAACTCTGCCAGAGACGAGGTCAGAAGCCGGTCCCATTTGTGCCATCATTAGATGAGAACTTCGAGTTCTGGTTTAAGAAAGATTCCCTCTGGCAATCAGAAGATATTGAGGCCGTTGTTGGTCAGGATGTTGGTCGTGTTTGTATTCTGCAAGGTCCCATGGCTGCCAAATACTCAACCGTCATCGATGAACCAATTAAGAGCATCTTGGATGGCATTCACCAAGACCACATCAAGGGCCTTATCCAAGATGTCTACAACGGTGATGAGTCTAAAGTGCCTACCGTTGAATATTTCGGTGGTCGACTTGCTCTTGTTGACGATGAAGATCGCGACATTGATGGCTTAACCATCTCCGAGGATGCTACTCGAGTTTCCTACCGCCTTTCGTCCTCCCCTTCGGCTAATCTTCCTGAACTTGACAGGTGGCTTCATCTCTTGGCTGGCAATGTTTACTCATGGAGATATGCTCTCTTTACCACCGAGGTTTTTATCCAGGGCCAGCGTTTCCAGACAAACCCCATCAAGCGCATTCTTGCGCCTACTCGTGGCATGTTTGTTGAAATAACCAACCCCAATGATTCTTTGAAGACGGTTATCAGCATGCGTGAGCCATGCCAATCAGGAAAACTGGTCAAGACTGTCGAAATTCGACTTATAGAGAAGAACAGAATTGCACTTACATTGTTCGAAGGTCGAACTGCTGAAGGTGGCGTTGTCCCACTTCCATTCTACTTCACCTACCACCCAGAAACCGGTTATGCCCCCATTCGAGAAGTCATGGAAGGACGCAATGATCGTATTAAGGAGTTTTACTACCGTGTGTGGTTTGGCGAGCGCACAGTTCCGTTCGACACTCCAGCGGCGGCCATCTTTGATGGTGGACGTACCACTGTCACTGCCCAAGCCATTGCAGACTTTGTTCATGCTGTTGGTAACACTGGTGAGGCCTTCGTCGAGCGCCAAGGAAAGGAAACCTTTGCACCTATGGACTTCGCTATCGTTGCAGGATGGAAAGCTATTACGAAGCCAATCTTCCCACGCACTATCGATGGTGACCTATTAAAACTTGTCCATCTGTCCAACGGTTTCAGGATGGTTCCTGGCGCGGAGCCGCTTAAGGTCGGAGACATTCTTGATACGACAGCTCAAATCAATGCTATCGTTAACCAGGACTCTGGTAAGATGGTTGAGGTCTGTGGAACCATCAAGAGGGATGGTGAACCAATCATGCACGTTACCAGTCAGTTCCTGTACCGAGGTAACTACACCGACTACGAAACGACATTCTTGCGCAAGGATGAAGTCCCAATGCAAGTGCATTTGGCTACTTCGAAGGATGTAGCAGTCTTACAATCGAAAGAGTGGTTCCGTCTGGATGAGGGCAATGTTGAACTTTTGGGCCAAACCCTCACATTCCGCCTTCAGAGTTTGGTTCGCTACAAAGATAAGACTGTCTTCCAGAATATGCAGACCACCGGTCAGGTCTTGGTTGAACTTCCTACCAAAGAGATTATTCAAGTGGGATCAGTTGACTACGATGCCGGTGTTTCCCACGGCAACCCAGTAGTTGATTATCTCCAGCGTCATGGTTCCGCTATTGAGCAGCCGGTTAACTTCGAGAACCCAATCCCGCTTAGCAAGTCTCCTTTGGTTCTCAAAGCTCCTGCCTCTAACGAGACGTATGCTAGAGTGTCTGGTGACTATAACCCAATCCACGTCTCCAGAGTCTTCTCCAGCTACGCCAACTTGCCAGGCACCATCACTCACGGCATGTATACCAGTGCTGCTGTAAGAAGTCTGGTTGAAACCTGGGCTGCCGAAAACAATATTGGCCGTGTTCGCAGTTTCCATGCTTCCCTTGTCGGGATGGTTCTTCCCAACGACGATCTAGTTGTCAAGCTCCAGCATGTCGGTATGATTGCTGGTCGCAAGATCATCCAAGTCGAGACCAGCAACCAAAATACCGAAGAGAAGGTCTTGATTGGCGAGGCCGAAGTTGAGCAGCCAGTTTCTTCATATGTTTTCACCGGCCAAGGTTCTCAAGAGCAGGGTATGGGTATGGACCTTTACGCTACCAGCCCTGTTGCTAAGGAAGTGTGGGACCGCGCGGATCGCCATTTCATGGAGAATTACGGTTTTTCCATCATTGACATTGTCAAGAATAACCCTCAAGAGCTGACTGTACACTTCGGTGGACCTCGTGGAAAGAACATTCGACAAAACTATATGTCGATGACCTTCGAAACTGTCAACGCTGATGGATCCATAAAGTCCGAAAAGATATTCAAGGAAGTTGACGAGAAGACCGCTTCTTATACTTACAAGTCACCTACTGGGCTATTATCCGCCACTCAGTTCACTCAGCCGGCCCTCACCCTGATGGAGAAAGCCAGCTTCGAAGACATGCGTTCCAAAGGCCTTGTCCAGAGAGACAGCAGTTTCGCAGGTCACTCATTGGGAGAGTACTCTGCACTTGCTGCCCTTGCTGAGGTTATGCCAATTGAGAGTTTGGTCTCCGTCGTGTTCTACCGTGGTTTGACGATGCAAGTTGCAGTGGAACGTGACGAACAGGGTCGCTCCAACTACTCCATGTGTGCAGTTAACCCCAGCCGTATCTCCCAGACCTTCAATGAACAGGCGCTTCAATACGTAGTTGAGAACGTTTCAGAGACTACAGGCTGGCTACTTGAGATTGTCAACTATAACGTGGCAAACATGCAGTATGTCTGTGCTGGAGATGTAAGTTTACCGAAAAACAGACTACAACTATTTCAGGATTGGTATGCTAATTTTATTACAGCTTCGAGCACTTGACAGCTTGACAAACGTTCTGAATGTCCTAAAGGCCCAAAAGATTGATATTCCTGCTCTAATGCAGACTATGTCACTCGAAGACGTTAAATCACATCTCGTTCAAATCATTGACGAATGCGTGAAGCAGACAAATGCCAAGCCACAGCCTATTGTTCTTGAGCGTGGATTCGCGACTATTCCACTCAAGGGTATCGATGTGCCTTTCCACAGCACTTTCCTTCGCTCCGGTGTCAAGCCCTTCCGATCTTTCCTGCTTAAGAAGATTAATAAGACAACCATTGATCCAAGCAAGCTGATCGGCAAATACATCCCCAATGTTACTGCTCGCCCGTTTGAGCTCACCAGAGAATACTTTGAGGATGTGTACCGACTTACGAACTCACCCCGTATTGGAAATATTTTGGCAAACTGGGATAAGTACGAAGAACCTCAAGATACCCCAACCGAATCTACCGACTCCCCATAATAGGTCCATATTCCCTGTTGAACAAAGATTCAGCATTTCGCCTATCTAAAACGACTCTTCGCCCTGCATGCATATCTTACGGCCCTTTGTCAGGAGGGAAAAAATTTCATTACCTTATGTTCTTTAATTCATGTTTTCCCTTTCCTTTTATGTCCATAACTTTCTAGATCGATGATCCTGTTGGTTTTATGCTTCTAGACTAAATCACAAGAATGATTAGGGTAGAGGGCAGCACTTATGCAATATAGGACCACTTAAATACTATTCATACTTTCAGATTCTAAATGATTTAGTGTATGGGGTTGATTTTAGCTATGTTACGAGAAAGCTTAGTTAACATCAGCTCGGCTCCACTGGCGGCTCCGTCTCCACCGAGGACCTTGATAAGCTAAAAATGTTCTTAGTTCTAAGAGCTGGTTCGAGTAACTAAACTCCTTTTATAGCAGAGCAGTGTACGAGTGGATGAAAAATTAAAAAGAAAATAGTTCAAGCCAGAAGATTTTAAGTAACTACTTGATTATTGAAATAAGTGACGAAATCGCTCATCAACCCGAAACTAGCTAGCTAGGTAAGGGAGTTAAATCCCATTTTTCTCTTTGAACTTGGTGTTATCTCCCGCTGTCATGGTTGATAAGGGAGACCAATAGGGGAAAGGGTTGTTGTTGTTTGTTTCTAAGGTGTCTAGCGACGACCTGGAGGACGAGCACCGCGGCAGGCACAGTATCTAAACGGCTTTCCATTAGCAACTGCTCTGTACTCTTCTCTCTCTCTCTCTTATTTTTTTCGGGGACAAGGGCAGATCATCTACCTACGAGAAGCCGGCATTCTTCAAACAGGTACCACCGGTATAGCCTTCTCTACGGCACTAGACACAAGCCACTTCTGTTAGCTGCCTAACCTGATAGGCAAATATTTGATGTAGGAAGATAACTGCTTACGCTCGCATCACACTGGGCCTCGACACACCCAGCAATGGCAGTTCCAGAGACCAGGAAGGTCATTGCAAGTGCGAAGAGAGATGAGATCTTCATTTTCGTTGGTTTGAGGATTCGTAGCGCTCTGGTAGTTGAATATTGTGGAAAATTCTGTCGTAAGGCTGTTCGAAGATGTTGTATCGTTGACTGATGGATAGAAAAGGTTTGCCAGAGAGCGAGAGAGCAAGCCGGGTTTATATAGATTTCATGATTCGAGTGTGGAAGAGAAAATGGTGAAGGGTATGATATTCTCTACCTCTCTTCAAGCTTTTCGCAATCACTCAAGTACAAATATCAAGTGGATTTGTTTACACAAGGGATTGTTAATAGCTACTTAACTATATTCCAATTTGCAGTTGGTACATATTGTGATTTTGTTATAGTTCTTTCTTCAACTATAGAACTGATATAGGGGACTAGATGGCTACAATGAACTTCATTTAGGTTTGTGAAGTTACTATTGTATACCTTATAAACTAGGATAGCCAATGAGCTGGAGGTCGGATTCCTTCTATACATATTAACTCTATATATTCAACATTACGAGCTAAAGAAAAGAAATGAATTAATAGAATACTCATCGTGTGTGTAACCTTAAACTAGTTATCATCTCCAGCATTATAAACACATGGATAAAGAATAAGGTAATCAATGTATAGAGTCAAATTAATAGACCGTAGAAGGTGGACTGTATGAAATTCTCATACACCTTGTATAATCCTCCTGTGAATCGGTCGTCCGTCTATTGTCCTTCATGTCTAGCCAACCGCCCAGCATTGAATATGCATGCACAAAACAATAAAAATAGAGTACCACCCGAGCCATCCCATTCGCATTCTCTCCGTAACATGCATCCGTTCCCATATGTTCTTCGGTATGCTATTAACTATACAATGAACAAGAGCAAAACACAAACTAGTATAAAAGAAAGAGAAACAAAGATATAAAAGCTACACTCCGAGTGAAAAACAGAAAGGTATGTGTATACGTGGGCTCGTAAAGCTAAGTCTGCTCCTCCTCGCGAGCCGCAGCGTGTTTGTCACTAAGGTTGATTGCAATGAATGATTTGGGTAATTTGACACTGGTACTTCAGTTAGTTACGTGAATCATTGCCTGAGTCCTGGGGCGTGGAAAATACTTACGTATCAAACTTTGCCTTTAGTGTTTCGATCACTTCCTTCCAATCTTGATGCGCCGTTAGGCTTCTTCGGGGTGCACATCCGATTGCATGCCTGGAGTCTAGCTGAACGTCTAATGGATCGAAAGTATGGCATCCGGGGCTTATTGAGATTCTAATAGAGTACGCGAAGGTTTCGGCCTCTGCATCACGAGCTTCATAAAGTTCAAAACATATCTGAGAGAGATAATCCAGCTCTGGAATTGTCCGACGTGCGATCTTTGTCTTCAGTCCACCCTCAAGGATACAATTGAGGAGAGTATAGATGTGGGATTCTTTGGTGAAGTAGAAAAATGACTTAGCATCCGGAGATGCTTGCACCTCTTCCAGATCCATCACTATCTCCTGGAGTAGCGGAAGTGAAGTGAGTAGCCCAATCTCCAGCTTTTCATGGTCAGCTATACCGTATTCCTGGGGTGTTACAAAGTCAAATAGGACCTTGGCCAAGCTATACAGATGCTTAAGGCGGGAGAGACGTTTGTCAATCTTTGGCTTTGAGGGAGTCGAGCCAGGGTATAGCTTGAAGTAAGAGTCATAAGAGTCTTCAAGAGGAGCTAATAGACCAGCAGGGGGCCTGGGTTTGCCGTTCGTACCGTTAGTGCCGTTGCCTTCAGAATTACCGTTAGGCTCCAAGAAGTGTGAAGATGTGACATGACCAGCCCGTTCTTTGTCAGTCTCACCCTCGTAGATGAAATCATCTGGCGGGAGGAAGACCCACTCCAGAAACTGCCGATTATGTAGTGCATCAAACTTCATACTATCGTAGAGCTCCGATAATTTGCTTGGATCGACCTTTTCTGTGTCACAGAATTCTTTGAATAGTTTCTCCCAACGTTCCTTGAAAAGCTGTGGGTCTTCACCAGCGCACCATCGGCCTTGGATGTCGGTGAATGGCGATTTTTCAGTAGGTGACGAGGATCCGAACGCACCGGGATGGGAATTGCCGTTGGCCTCAATTTTTTGGAAATTATGACGCATAACGCAGCGGTGAAATTTCATAAGTTCGACCAATGTGGATAATACGATGGAGGGTTCCGGGAAGTTCTCCTTAGGCCATGCAAATTGAGGAGGAGCCGAATTACCTTCTCGAAGAAGCAGTTTGAGTTTTTTCTTCACCTTGTCCATCACGTCTTTTGCCGCGTTTGAATCATCTAGTAAATCCTTTCTCACTTGAATGAAATCATCTGGCAGGTCCTTCTGATCGAGAAAGGTTGACGCAAATATCTGGGCTGCATTTGGTTAGTTATGACACACAAAAGCGGCTCTATCATGATGAGGCACTTACCACTTGTACTAACTCTCCGCTCTGAGCTTGTAAACATCCTAACATCGTTCAATGCTTCCTTATTCATAAGCTTAAGATCATCACGCATTGTCAAGCCGACATCTTGTGACTGATACCGGGCTGCGTGGGTCGGCTCCCCGCCCCATTTTATGACTAATTGCAGTTTGTCTAGGACTAGATCATTTTCCACAGCTGAAAATCGAGAAAAGGTTGGTCCGGACAGGGAGTCACTGCGGGCTACACGGGGGTGCTCAGGGTCTGCAGAGTCAGGTGGAGAGGCTGGGGCCTGTGGTACTTCACTTGTAGTTAAAGGTGAGACAGGGGGCGGAGTGCGGCTCCCTTGTAGTTCCTGTGAATTTCGACGGCGAAACATAGGTTTTATCTGCACCTTTGTCCCAGGCCATTCAACCTTATGGTCGAGTGAGCGTTTTAGTAGCATGAGCTTTTCTTTGTCTTCAATGCCTTCCTTTAAAGCGAGGTTTACAGCATTAGTAACGCTACGGAGCGCAGTAGATCCCCGGATGATCACCTCTTCCTGGTGACCCTTGAGCAAATCCACGAATGGTTGGGTATGGAAGGTGAATTTGAATTTCTGTTTGGGAGTGCGGTCAGCATGCCGTATTACGGCAACCATACCCTTGAGTTTCCAAGAGTGTTTGGACGATGGTGGCGGAGCGGTAGGTGCTTCCACTGGCTGTGATGGCTCGTTAGTTGGTTGGGTATCGGGACTCAAGTTTGCCTTTTCAGAACCTTCAGAATGACTAGGCTTTCTGTTCAAAACGTCCGTCTCTACCTTAGAGGCTATTGTGCTCTTGGTATTTGGAGTCTGGGTGGGGGGCTTATGGCTAGAGAAACCGTTTTGAAGCCCTGCAATGCTTGGGGACTTCAACAGTGACTTAAGAGTGTGTCGATGAGACCCAGAATTTACCGCGGGTGGTATGCTTGAGGATGGATCCTTTGCAGGCTCAGTTGTGTCAAGTTTCCCGTCTCGGCGCATTTTTTCACGAGTGAACATATCTCGAAGAATTTTGGCGGTCTTGTCATAATAATCGTTATTATCCTTAACAAAGGACCAGCCATTGACATCTATAACGAATGAGGCATCTCCAACACGAAGAAGGTCAAAACCGCAAATGCGCTGGCCAAATCCATTGGATATTTTTGAGGCCATAGCGGCCTCTTCTTTTCCTAAATTAGTAATATACCGTAGCTCCTTGCCGTGAGTGTTCCGCCGTACCAAGCCGTCAACAACTGGAGACTTGCGAGTCTCCGCATGGCAGTAGTCAGGGCCAACAGTGTATGCTTTAACGTCCTCCGCATTATCAACGCGTAGAAACTGCTCATAAAGGTAGCTGACGTCTGGTTCGGTTATAGATCTTGGGATCTTCAGGTCAGGATCATACTCCGAACTCTTGTTCCCTACTTTGCGAAAGAGCCTGCGGCCTCCACCTCCGTAATTTTGGTCATTAGGGAAGTATATATGGATGTTGTGGTCTTCTCCGTTAACAGGCTTTTCTACAAATGGTTTCTTGAACACCTTGCCGTCAACAATGAGGGCCTCTCCGTCTTCAGACATTGTCACGGACTGCGTTCGTGGTGTTCCACCCCCGGTGCCATCTGGTGGGCCTTCTAAACGGACTCCGGTTAAGTTATAAACATGCTGAGCAAGTTCAGGCGATGCCAACGTTGGTCCACCATCGCGGTTCACTTCCACGCGCTTGGGTGTTGGGACTGCCATTTGATCCAAAATGCGGAGGCATAATCGGCGGTCCCACAAAACTTGCTGCATAGGAAGATCGTTAATGCAAAACGGTTTTCGGAGGTTTGCGTATGCAATGGCCTTGTCAAGAGGGAATCCGTCGGAAAAGAAGGCGATCAAAAAGTCACTGCAATTGATTAAATTAATGCTCGCATTCTTAGGGGAAGTTGAAAACCTTTGACATACCATTCCGGCCAATTCTCGACATCTATAGATGATTAGTAAAATAGATTTATCAACAGAAACGTGCACTTAAGAGGTGTAGCAAACCTTCATCTAAAATGACTTTGTCTCCAAATACAATGACCTCGAAGTCACCTCTTGCTTGAAGACGAGTTAAAATGTTGCGGCTAGGTTTGCTGCGTGCCTTGACATCAAGAGCACAAACTCCAATTCTGCCTATGAGGGGGAGACGCACTGTATCGATTAGTAACCACTCGGGATCCGGAGCTTTTGAGAACAATGGCGGTGTTGTACCTTCTGCCTCACTAGCACTGCTTGCGCCAGTACTAGCACTAAAACGTCGGGGTTGTTTGCTTGACGAACGTCCAGGACGTGAAATCCAAGCCTGAGACCGACTATCTTCCGGCTTCGCTAGATGGTGTTGGAATGAGGGAGCGAGACCTATGTTCAATGTCAATTGACGCTTAAAACAATGCTCGACGTGGTAAAACCGACCTGGAGATGTTGATCCGGGCGAAGAACATATACCTTGCCCAGAGTAACCGGAGGGTGTGTATAATGAAGAATCTGGCCGAGTGGAAAGCCCAGCAGAGACACTCCGCTGGTCATCCATGGTAGAGCGCGGTTTGCTGGAGCCGTCAACACTAGATACTGCAGTGCTGGATGCCCTTTCTCTATCCCCAGGCGCAGAGTGGATGCTGGAAGTGAGCGAGTAAAGGGAAGAGAAGGACACCCGGTTGCCGTCGCGATCGGTCAAGTAGCGGGGATTGCGCTGATATGTCGAGGTGTAAGAGGAGTCTACTACCGGTTGCTCAATGGGCGGTACGAGCGGCTCTGGCTGTGATTGTGAGAGTGACTGCGGCGGTGACGACGGGACAACAGGAGCTTGGGGGATCAACTCCAATAACGTTGACTCAGTGTTTGGAGACTGGGCAGCCAGAGTCCCTGTTTCCGTCTCTACCTCTCTTCTTGTCTCCTGTCCTGGCTCTGGCTCTTGTTTTGGTGCACCCCGATCCTTGCTGCATAGTGGACTCTTGTCCGGCTGGCCATCGACGTCAGCTTGCATGGGAACAATCTAATCGTTTGTACTCCGTATATGCTGGCGATATTACGAGCTTATATCCTTGAGAATATATGAAGGAGAAAATCGACTTTCGGCAGAGGAAAAAGCAGCGGTCTTGAGAGATGAAATCTTTCCCTGTCCGCTCTGTCCTGATGGCCGTCCTTCGCCACGTGGGGTGCCGCTAGCAGGGAAGGGCTTGTTGATCTTTTGCCGAAGTCCTTGCAAGCGTTTCTTGGGCTTCCTCTTGCACTCTTAAGAGAGACCTCTGGTTCGTGGCTGGCGCTGTTTGATGCTGAATTCGCAGCTGGATGAGTGATCAAAACTAGCCAGGGAACAAGCGCCGTCGTTTCATCCCAACCCCAACTGCGGCAAAAAGGCAACCCACTGGCTCGCCTCCAGGTCGCAGACTAATAAAAAGCAATGAAACACAAGCCAATCGATGGCCAGGAAGAAGCAAAGATGAAGATCACGACGCGGAAGAAGAAGAAAAGTTGAGATTGAAGTCGAATTTGACGTTCTGGATGATTTCCCAAAGGGGCGACTTTTTAGGGCACAGCCGGTGCCAAGCTTCTTGCTTACTCAGCACCTTTTTTTTTTTTTTTTTTTTTTTTTTATCTGAAGCTTCCAAAAAATGAAGCAGCTGGGAAGTAAAAGCAGAAGACGAAGGGGAGAAAGCGGAGGAGAAGGAAGATTAAAAGGAAGAGGGCATATCGAGACGAGCTGACGATGGCGAACGAGGCTTTTGACCTGCCACTGGCGAAACGACAGAAGGTCGTGACGGAGAAGTCCAGCCATTCACGCGCGCCAGACGGATCTCGCATCTTCACTCCTTTCAGAGTAAGCTGTTTTTGATATGCAATTGGATGGATATACGGATACATGGATAGAGACTAACTCTATGACTATAGACCCTGGGCCTTGTTTCGTCGACGCCCGTTCCGTTTACCTCGATCCCACTAGGCAAGACAACCTTCCAGATAACAACTTCGGTTGGCCATGCCTTGCAGACATATGACCTACGACGAGGTCTCAGTCTTGTCTTCTTGACCCGTCCACAGACACCAGCTTTGATTACAGCGACTCATGCATGGAAGGATTGTGTGTTTGCGGCTTGGGGCGGTCAGTCAGCGGCTCAGCAGAGTGGTGTTTGGGTGTTCAAGCGTGGGAAGAAGGTGGCTGAGCTGGAGATGCCTTCCATTGCCCCAGGGTCTGTCGTTCAATCGGTGAATCGATTGGTTGTCTTTGGATCCTGGATTGTTGGATGCAGCAGCAATTGTATCATCGTGTGGAAATCGGCAGATTACTCCCATTATACAACGCTTACTCCTGCGGCCACCAAGGAGTTTACTAAGCTAATTCCTAGTACTTTATGTACCATGCCTACGTACCTGAACAAGGTCTTTGTTGGACGCTCGGACGGTTGCATTGACATCTGGAATGTGTCTACCGGGAAATTGGTGTATTCGGTCCTCCCTACTCTTCCAGGCGCAGGTGCAGTCAGCGCATTGCAACCCTCTCCAGCCTTGTCTCTCCTCGCAATTGCCTATGCATCTGGATATTTAGTGATACACAATATCCGAACAGACAAGCCCGTGCTTTGCTTGAAAAAACCCGGATTCACCAATGCTCCTATAACATCTATCTCTTTTCGCACAGACGGAATTGGGGCTGGGGAGGATGGCCGGCAGGATGGTGTAATGGCGACCGCTAGTGCTGACAGCGGTGATATTGTCATGTGGGATCTGAATAACGGCGGTCGTGTGACTGGTGTTGTGAGAAATGCGCATGAACCATCCGGAGAAGACAAGAGTATGCAAATCAACAAGGTCGAGTTCCTGCCCGGTCAGCCAGTCCTGGTCTCAACCGGCTCAGACAATGCCCTACGCACCTGGATATTCGATCAGACTCCTTTTTCCCCAACTCCAAGGCCGCTTCATGCCAGATCCGGCCACTCCGCGCCAGTAACGAAAGTCATGTTTGTCCCCTCTGGATCCGATGGGTCTGAAGCAGTAGGCAAATGGCTGTTAAGCGCTGGCCAGGACCGCAGCCTGTTTGGTCTTAGCTTGCGCAAGGATTCTCAGAACACAGAGCTCTCCCAGGGAAATGTGAAGAGCAAAGCCAAAAAGATCGGGGCGTCAAGCACGTCCACTGGCCAGCAAACCATTCGTTATGAAGAATTCAAAGCGCCCGAAATAACATGCTTGGCTTGCTCTCTGAACCGAGATGGTGGCATGGGAGCTGCCGCTGGCGGACCCATATGGGCTAATGCAAAGGCTGCAAGTGCCGAGAACACAAATATGACCGGCTGGGAGAGCATTGTTACTGGGCATAAGGGTGATAAGTTTGCCCGTACATGGATCTGGGGTAAGAAGAAGGCCGGCCGCTGGGCTTTGGAGACTGGTGACAGTACTGAGGTGAAGGTATGTTACTAATGCTTCTTATTTGTCCCTGCACGCATATGTGTTTTGTTGAATTCGCTAATGCGTTTATAGAGTGTTGCCATGTCACAATGTGGGACATTTGCCTTGGTTGGCTCCGATGGCGGCTCGCTAGTCATGTATAACCTGCAGTCTGGAATCCGTCGACAGTCGTTCCCGCCACGTCTGACGCCCGCCCAAGCTAAGAAGGCAAAACTACAACAACTGGTTGACGGAGATGAGAACGAACTCCAGAGAAAGAAGTCTGCTAAGCATACCAAAGCCATCACAGGTATTGTAGTAGACAATTTAAATACTACTGTTGTCAGCTGTGGACTTGATGGCAAAGTTAAGGTATGTACCCGTTGATCGAGCTATGTCCATATGTAGCATTGTTGCTGACTTGACCAGTTTTGGAGTTTGATTACGGGTCAGCTTCTGGATGAATTAGATTGGAACCCTATGTGTGCCATCACCGGCCTACGGTTCAGCAGCACCAGCGACCTTCTAGCTCTCAGTTGTGACGATCTTTCCATCCGTGTGATCGACATCCAGACGAAAAAGCTAGTCCGTGAGCTCTGGGGATGTATTGGCCAGGTTAATGACTTTACCATCTCAAATGACGGACGCTGGATCGTTGCTGCCTCCATGGACTCAGTTATCCGCGTCTGGGATTTGCCGACTGGCCATCTGATCGATGCATTTAGGCTGAAGAATACATGTGTTGCCCTCTCATTTTCAAGCACTGGCGAGTTCCTTGCTACGGCCCATGCAGAGGGCGTAGGGATCAACCTCTGGAATAACAAGAGTCTATTTATGCATGTCCCGACGCGGCATATCGAGGAAGATACAGCTGTAGTAGTTGCAGCTCCAACCGCATCAGGAGAAGGTGGGGTTGCTATGATAGAGTCAGCCTTTGATGACACCGGGTTGTTAGACGATCAGAAACAGCCTGTGCTTACCCCTGACCAGCTTTCCCATAACATGATGACTTTGAGCATGACCCCAAAGACCAGGTGGCAAACGCTGCTGCACCTTGACACTATAAAGGTATGCTGATTATTATTATTACTATTATTTCCTCACTCATAGTTATATCTGCTAACATGGCTATAGCAACGGAATAAACCCAAGGAAGCCCCGAAGAAACCAAAGAAAGCTCCCTTTTTCTTGCCGTCTCTTGAGTCAGCGTCTGCATCCGGTGCACCAAGTACCGGCAATGGGTCTGTAGACCAGGCTGAAGACGATAGGAAAAGTCTCCAAGCAGAACGGAGCCGTATCGCGCGGATACAGCGAATAAGCGGATCGGCAGGGGGACAGTTATCTAAGTTTACGACCATGCTGCACTCCGCCGGGCGAGCTGATGACTTCACTCCATTTATCGAGTATCTGAAACTGCTCTCACCAGCAAACACTGATCTAGAGATACGCTCTCTCGATCCAAGGAGCCAGGATGGCCAGGAAAATGAGCTAGCCCTCTTTGTCCGTGCGCTGACGGAGCGTCTCCGCCAGAAGCGAGACTTTGAGTTAGTCAACACATGGATGGCTGTTTTCCTGCGTGTCCATGACGATGCCGTCGAAGCAGCGGTTAGCCCACAGTCATCCGATGACAACGGGGTTATCTTCGGGCCGAATGTGGCTCTGCAGCAGGCTCTAAGAGAGTGGAAGGCTGAGCAGGAGAGCGAAGCCAAGCGGCTGGCTGATCTGGTCAGCTACTGTCGTGGCATTGTTGGCTTCTTACGTTCAGCACGATAGCCGTGTCAACCTTTAATTGCATATACCCACTATGTATTAACACTATTTTTTCCCTCCCTCTTCTCGACCCGTAATATTGTCCCGCTATATACAGCCATGGGCATGGATTATCGTATATCTTATCGCTTATCGCGCTCGTAAGGTTTAATGACTAAGCATGCGGCTCCTGCCAAGGTTTTAATAAAACCCAGTTACGTAATCTCATCCTCCTTCCCGTCAGGCTGCGCATATCAAACTGGCTGACGAACGATCAACATCAAAGAAAGAAACAACAAAAAGCTCCGAGACAAGCTGGTGTGTTCACTGCGCGAGACCTGCGACCTGACTGTTGCGCTTTATACCTTTATAACAAACTCGCCCTCCCTCTCCTCCTTTTCTGTCACTTGATCAGCTGGACTCTGGACTTGTGGACTCGCCATTTATTCCCAACTACGAGAAACAACAAGCCCGAACGCTGCCTAAACATAACTGCAAAGTGATTATCAGAATCTCGAAGCTAGACACATTGCCACGATGCGGTGGTTTGGGTGGCTCATCCTCATCATCATCCTCGCCCTTCTCGCATATGGCGGCTGGATAGGCTACTCCCAGATCCGCGCCCGGAGAGCCGGTCTTCCTCCACCACCATTGAAATCATACCTACCGTTCACATCCTCACCTGCATCATACGGCGACGCAAACTACCCAACTCCCCGAAGTGGTGGAATAGTAGGCTGGTTCAAGGACAAGGTTGCAGCCCTGCGCAATCGCAGAACACACCAGGGATCGTACGAAGACCACCTTGAGCCACGAGCCTACCGAGGCGCCGCTGGAAGGCCTCTTTCTGAACAGGATGAGCCATGGGACACGCGCATGGGCGCCGCCGAGCGAGATGGTGGTTTCGGCCCGCCCGGATATTATGAAGAGCAAGAACTCGGGTTTGCGCCACACACTGGCGGATATGATCGCAATGCATCTGCGTACGATGGCGGTCTTGCTCCCGGGGCAGGCCATGAAGCAAGCCGTGGAAGAAGTCTGAGCCGTGATCCGTCACCCGTCAAGTTGGGACAAGGAGATGACCCATCTAATCCATTTGGAGACCATGCTGAGGGAAGCAATTTGAGGAGTGTGAGCCCGCGGCCAGAACCTCCGGCTGGCGAGGGCTCCGCTCACGCGCAGAAAGGCGTGTTCCGGGAGTCCTTGTGAGGTTTCAGCGGCCGTTGACTTGTACTCCTTTTCCTTATTCTCTTTTTTACTTTGCTATTGCTGATTGATTCCCTTTTCTTTCTCCTCGTGTATTCTGTCCTTCCATTTCTGTTTTATCCGCGTTTTCTTTGGATTGGGCCGTCTGCGGGGGTCGATTATGTCTTATAACGATAGCATTATTTGGATGGAATAAATAACTACGAGGCCAGACTGAGGCTGGCCCTGTCACTTGGATTGAGTCTATCGTTCAACAACGCCTTTTTATCCGTCTATACCAAAGAGACTTAATCAAAATAAAACCGGTCTGTGTGTATAGTTACCAACAGCTTTCTTTCCCTAGTTCCTAGAATCCTTGGTAGATAATATCTAGGAGACTAGTAAAAGTCAGCTTTGAATCCCACTAATATGTATGTATAGTAAGATACAATAGAACAAGGTGCCCCTGAGATCAATTGACCTACTCAATTAGTGGTGTAACTGTGAGAAACCACCTGGCGAACGTGGAATTATATTTATGCTGCATCAACCGGTAAAATGCTTCGCCACGTAGTCTCTATTAGACCCTGTTCCTGGCTGGTACGATCCCAACGCTTGCCACTATCCAACTGCAATCTCTCTGTGGCACTCCAGCATCTCACGGAACATGCCCCAAACTTAGCTGCCAGGTGGCTATCCGCTTCATTAGAGAAGTGCTTGGATGTACTCTCAAGCCTCGATGAGGTGAATATAGTTGCTGTGCTTCCCATATGGTGACCGTATCTGCCCTCGAAAAGATATGCAGTCTAGCCCACCAAACGAGCTCCCTCCCTAGACACGATGCCGGTGCCATTGACCCTTGTTCCCTGGTCGAATGCCTTAGAGATGAGTCCAGGCGCTCATTTATTCCCTTGCCTTCTCTCGTCGAGCCGTTGTAGTTAACCACACAGCTGAAGGAGGCCATGGTCACTGGTAGTTAACTAGATAGAGGGGTATCTTGGTGGTCAAGCAGCCAGCCCTATAATAGGGCCATGACCTTGCAACTAGTGGTCTCGCACAGGCTCAAATCTAGCTTGTAGGTGAATAATAGAGGAAGAAGACACTGAATTTGCCCTGCTGGTGAGATCGTTAGCTAAAAAGAGTCCAAATAGTTAGTGACGCCGGCCAAGAAGTTTGAATTTGCGGCTCCCGCACTTGAATATTTTTCGTCACAGCCGAAGATCAGCCATTTTGCATAACTAACTAGTCAACCCACTAACTAACTAGACGGCGGGAAGAAACACTTGCGGAGTCGAGTATCCAGGACAACTAGTCGAGAGAGACACAGACAGCAGCATGCCGACGGAGCTGGAGGAGGTCAGTTTGTCTTCTTCCCTTCTTATCTGTCCAGAGTAACTAACGACTCCTAGCTGGTCGACTTCCTCCACCATGGAAACACGCAGATCCGCCAGATAGGTAGGCCTCTTTTGCGCGCCGTTGCCCATGTCTACGACTCACTGCTGTGCTGCCATACTGACGGGACGATGGACGGATAGCATGCGAGAACCTCGTCGGCTACTCTGCCTCCCAGCCCGCGCTCTTCAAGAGACACCAGCTGCTCCCTGTTAGAGACCTCAAGCTGCTGGTCAAGGACTACCCAGTGCGCCAGACACCTTCAACGCCTTTTCCCGAAGCAGTTTCAAGCAGCTATAACTGACAGATCTACTGTTAGCCGATTGCGAAAGATGCGCTGACCATCCTGATAAACCTGTCGGCGGACGACGAAGTGCTCAAGGAGCTGGCGGAGGACGATGCCTTTCTGGAGACCCTCCTGAAGAAAGTCACCGTATGTAGGTGTCTGTCTTATTTACTTGATTATTACTGTCTGCTCTTGCAAGCCATCGTCTGACTGTTAGCTGGTGTGGTAGAACCCAAAAGAAAAAGCAGCAACCGAGATAACGATGCTGCTCGCCAACCTGGCCAAGTCAGACAGCATCAAGCGTATCGTCAGCCTGGAGAGAGCAGTGCCGGAGGGAGTGTCGACCTCCAAGAAGGCCATGGACCAGCTCATGGACTGCTTCATCAAGGGAGGAGACAAGGACAAGGAGCAGGACAAGACATATGACTATCTCTCCTACTTCTTTGCCGACATCTCCAAGTTCGAGGAAGGACGAGCCTACTTCGTCACCGAGCAGGCCTACGACGCCGTTATCCCCATCACCAAGCTGACAGTCTTCACCGAGCACCGCAGCCACATTCGGCGCAGGGGAGTTGCCTCTACAATCAAGAACGTCGCCTTTGATGTCGCCTCCCACCCAGTCCTCATGTCGGAGGAACAGGTCAACCTGCTGCCTTATATCCTCCTCCCACTCGCCGGGCCAGAAGATTTCACCGACGAGGAAAGCTCAGATATGCTGCCGGACCTGCAACTGCTTCCGCCAGACAAACAGCGCGATCCGGACCCGGACATCCTCACGGCACATCTCGAGACGCTTCTCTTATTGACCTCGACCAGGGACGGTAGAGACATGCTTCGGAGGGTCCAGGTCTATCCCCTGATCAGGGAGTGCCATCTACATACCAACAACGAGTCTGTGCAGGAGGCCTGTGACCGACTGGTGCAAGTCATTATGCGAGACGAGGAGGGTGAAGGGGAGGCTACAGAGGCCGCAATCGAGAAGGCCAGACTCGAGATCGAGGCGAAGAAGGCGGATGATGCAGATGAAGAGAAGGTCGTAGATGTCTTTTGACCTTTCTTCTTTCATCTTTGTTTGTTTTATAGTGTATATACAAAAGTTCTAAATAGACGCTGCTATGCTCGAGTTTAACGGCGCTTTCTTTGCCTTTTCGTAGTTAACTACAACGCCCCAAGCAAGAACACTAACTAACTAGTTAATTAACAACGATTCGACGACGAACGACCAACATATCACCAACTCCCCCACGCCATGGATATCCTGGCATGGTAAGCTCAAGTTACCATTGAACAAAGAAATAGAGAAATCGCTAACTGACTCTAGGACCCTACAGGGCTTCAGGTCAGACCGTGCATCGCCGAACTCGTCCGCACCCGATGTCCACCGCCCAAGCTGCTGCTTCGAGTCGAGCGTGTTATCGAGGTGATCGTCCGGAAGGAAGAGGAAGCCCATAACCACGATAAGCACGAAGCTGTATATAAAGCGTACAGGCTATTCCTGAGCGATGGAGAATACACCATGCAAGCCCTGCTCAAGAGCGAGCTGCACGTCCTGGCCTCCAGCAGTAAGGATGACCTGACGCCCGGGACGGTTCTTGATATCCAGGATTATGAGCTACGTACGGCTAACAGACCGGCGTCCAAGGGTACACGGTCTGGCAGAGTTGTTTTCCTGGCTGTTGCAAGGTATAGACGGGCAGTGCCCTTCAAACTAGACATACAGCTCAAGAAGATCGAGGATGAACATCTACCTGCCAAACGAGATGCAGACGCACTGTCGGATGAAGGCGCTAATGATAGCCTACGGGAACAGAAGAGGAGACAGAAAACGGCCGAGAGAGATGAGGCAGTGGTATTCAGGGCAGCGGTTGAGGATACTAATCGATTTGAAGAAATCGAAGACGCCATTGAAGGCGAAGAATTAAAGGATGGTATCCAAGGTGTATCTCCGTGCGACTCTACAGCGCCTAAAACACTGTCCTCCACGCCCATGTCCACCTCCCTGAAAGTCCTCGCCCTCTCTGAGCTTCTCGCTCCTCAAATACCTTTCCCCAAGAGGAACTACCCCTGCAATGTCGTAGCTGTGATATCGTGGATCTCTCCCCAGGTGATAAAACGAGCAAACATGCCTCCGAAAAGAGACCTTCGGCTCATCGATCCCACTATAATTGAAACCGTCAACAAACGGCGCTCATCTGTGACCACTGCGTCCTCGTTACCATGTACATCGCCACCTAGCATGACAGCCAACTGGACGGTGGGAATATCGATGAGCGTGTTTATAGATGCAGCTGAATTCCACCCTCCCGTCGGGACCGTGGCGTTTTTTAGAGGCATAAAGACGCATGAGTGGGATGGAATCAGCCTGAATGCATATGAGAAAGACTGCAGAGATAAGGAATGGTTTACAACAGACCCAGTCAGGCTAGCTAGCTTGGGAGTGGATTCGGCCGCATTGAAAAATTGGTGGCTACATGTACAAACCAGGTGGGAGGACGCCAGGAAGACTTCTACTCAGGAAAATTGATACATTCAATAGATATCGTATTCATTGTATTTTTGGGTGTCTTGCTTGTCTTTTTGATGTTTTCGCTACCAACTTTAATGGGCATGCAATTTAGTAAAAGGGGAAAAAAATATTATCAACAACATAGGAAAGGGATAGGACTTTAAAAGTGCTATCAAAGCCTGGCTTTAGCAGTTGGCTCAGCAAAAAGATCCTCGCATCTGGCCCCGTCCGGCGTCTGCCACCCCAAATCTGTGCCTGGCATTGGCCTGGCGAGAGAGACGATGCGGAATGCCCGCGCAAATTCGTCTCGCATCAGATACACTCCGACTAGCGTGACTTTATCCGCGACATTGATGTTTCGTGTAATCGGATCCTCGATGGCAAGTAAATTGTTGTGTACAGTACCGTTAACATCTCTGAAGTAAGTCACCCAGCCCTTTGATGTCTTCTTGGTGTATGGTTCGCGAATGGAAGCCACTCCTTCTCTCCAGTGGAACCGGGGCATATACCTGCGCCGCGGGAATAGATCTGGGTCGTTGCTAAAAGAAGAATAGTATGCGAAGAAGCCATAGAGAAGTGAGGCAGTTGACTGAGTATTGGCGGTAATACTGCCATTTGCTGCTTCTCGGGAAATCACTCTAAGACTGCGGGTAAATGAGGTGTCCCGCTCTGTGGCGCCCTCTGGTAGTGTGTATCTATGCAGATTCGGAATAACGGGTGGCTTTGCGACATTCATCAGGTAGTGTAGTACCATGAGGGTATATCCATATGAAGACAAAGTACCATTATAAGGGTTGTTGATTCTGCGAGCTTTTGCCCATCGCTTCACTACTATTGTCATTTGGTACACACGATCATCACAGGCTCTATAGCCTCTAAGAAGATCAGTTCGATGTGCCAGCGTCTCTATGCGGTCAAAATAAATATTATAATGAAGTGATGGGGTGCCTTTGGCACAGCATGCAAGAGGTGAGATTGCAAATGCTTTCAGCTCCTTGGCCTCTTTCAGGTCCTGGTACTCCCATTCAAGCCTCTGGCAGAACTGCTTTGATGGGCTCTGGCAAACACGGAGGAACATGGAGCGGTCATGCTCGATGCTAGGTAAAAGATAAGATGCAAAGCCATGGGCTTGAAACGTCTGAGCCATGATAAGTGGCAGATTCTGCTGGATATAAGCAGGCAGGTTCTCCGTGATGGTGATTAGATCCATTTCAGATTCAACAAGGGCATAGCCCGAACGATAGCTGCCGAAGCACTTGAGGGAGATCGAGAAGGGTCCGGTGTGGACACCCTGCTGATTTTGTTTCACTTTTTCAACGACAGCATCATGTGTCCAGCTGCACAGTAGGACACGCAGCTCCTCCAACTGTTCTAGGCGGCTACGAGAGATGTTCCAGGAATTGATATCCGAGACAACCTGATGCAAGTACGGAAATTCCGCCATTTCATGAGGTTGTATCTGTGGCTGGACTCTTTTTGACACAATAGGCGCCGGCTTCGTCATGGGTATCAGGCCGGCTTGACGATCAAGCTCGAAACGAGCCAACTCATACTGATGAACCGCAGAATCTGGTGAGATGTGGATTGGCAGTCGACGACCATGTTGCCACTGGCCAAATGATTCGCTGGCGGCTTCTGCTGCTCCTCTGGCAATCATATGCTCAGCAGCCAACTGGGCACTGGCGAGCCGGAGGCGCTGGTGGACCTCTGGGGGCAGATTCAGGAACTTCTTGATGGATTTGTCGGTAATATAAGCGATGGTCCCAGAACCCTCCCACTCTTCTGCTGGCGACTGCGGGGACTTGATAGAGTCACTGGTTGGGACATTCTGGGGTTCTGCAGGAAAGCCCACTGCGAAGTTTGTTGGAGAACCCACCAAACAGGGTCTAGAAGTGCCACATCGCGATGACCATGACCCTGTGGTATAGTCAGGTAGTTCACTATCTGGTGCTGCACTTGTGGTGGCGGCGGCGGGCTGGTCTGGTGGCCGGGCTAGCTCCGTGGGCTCTATGGGTTCCATGATGAGAAGAAAAGAACAAAAGGCTGCAAAGTACACAACTATGAAGGAGACGTTGAAGAAAGAAGAAAGGGGAGAAGAAGAGAAAGAAATTAAGTGGGCGGGCAGGACGTCTCTATTTATAAATGTAGGCTGGTGCCTTAGAAGGTGGGCCAGGACAGCTCTCTCACTGGCAATCTCCTTCCTGTGCTACTAGTCAGAGATTTCTCACTAGCGCATATTTCTCTTCTATCCTCTTCGGTCTTCTTCTGTCCTCTTAGTACATTCATTGTTCTCTCATCTAGTGGGTGGATTTGGTCTCGAACGTTCTGAATATCAAAAGGCTCTGCATAGTAGAGAGGGGTTGTGGGAGCCAACTATCTTTTATTCTAAAAAGAAGATTCCCACAGGTAGTGAACTAGCTGAAAAAATAATTCAGAGTGACAAGTCAATGGTTTATAGCTGGCTGCATGAATGGCAGAGGCAGCATTGTTATCCTGGAGCTCAATGGTATACTTGGGTATTGAGGTGTGTAGGCTGTCCTGCTGCGAACTCGGCTTCCTTCACTCCTCCTAGAGGATAAAAGCCACCTGCCGGGAACTCCCAAGGCTTCAGCTATCATGCCTTCATCTTCTCCCGCATCGTCTGCATCTTCTTGCCGCTTCTTCGCCGTCTTCTCGACTTCTTTTGCTCCTCAACTCGTCTTCTTCCACCAAAAATCAAATTTGACGTCAACGACTTGCTAACAAATCTATTAGTCATTTTACCACGTGACACGTCTAGGCGTTTTCGACGTCAAAGACGAAGAAGAAACATCGACAGAGCGACAGCGACGTCGACTATCACAATACCAAACATCTCGCCCGGACAGACACCGTCCCTCCTGCTAGCAGAGAATACGGATAGGGAGCTACCAGAAAGAACTCCCTTTTCACGCAACGAACCCTTCTAACCCTTCAGTCGCTTGTTTCGCGCTCGTCACGATTGGGTACTGAGAGGGAAGCGCCAGACAGACAGCTCGTGGAAGAGCTTCCGCTGCCAGCACCAATGGTAGTTTTGGCCATTTTTCCGTATCTGAGCTAACAGCCAGCGCCTGGAATCATGAGTTCAACCACTCCCCCAAACCCGCCCTTGGGTAGAACCCCCCCGGGAGGGCCGAATGGACCTTTTATGGTCAGACGGCGCCCCAAGCCAGCCGATCCGCTTGTTCGACCAAAGAAACGACCTATTCCACGACCTACTGCTCCTGGCCAGCCGCAACCCCAGGGTCAGCAGCCTCAGGGATATGGGCAAGGCCAGGTCCGGCCCATGACCGCAAATGGGACATCGACCCTTCCACTGCAGCCTCCGCGACATCAACCTCCGGCGAGCACGCTGCCGCAACCAAAACCCATCCCTAGCGCTGACGACCTTACTACCAACGGCTTCAGCGGTCCGTTGCTCTCAGAAACTTACTCGGACTACCCGCTGGTTACAACGAAACGTGCGCTCAGAGAAGGATTAAGGCACCACATCGCAAAGCTTATATCAAAGAAAAGTGTGGACCCCAGAGATGAATCTCAATTTACACGCCCCGTAAGATTACAGCGGCGAGATCCAAGAGCTACAACCACGGCTCCAGCAGGGAATGAGAAGGAAGATGCAAATCCCCGACGAGGGTTCCGTGACCCTTACGCTGGTCTGACTGAGGCCGAACGCCAGGAGATGGAAGCTAAGAAAGAAGCACGGGCTAAAGAACGCGAGGATAATCTGGCGCAGATTGCTCCCTCCGTCAATTCAGGACCCAAGAAAGTGAACGCCCCTAAGCAGCGCACACAGCAAGTCTTTAAATCTATCATCACACCAGAGGAGGCGGCAAAGTCGCAGATTAAATACGAGGAGGCCTTACCTTGGCATTTGGAGGATTTTGATAATAAAAATATCTGGGTTGGAAAGTATGAAGCTGCCATGTCAGAGACATACGCCACATTTGTTTTGGAGCGCAGCGGGAAGATGCGAATGATACCCATTGACAAATGGTACAAATTCACTGCCAAAAACCAGTTCAAGGTCTTGACCATTGAAGAGGCCGAGAAACACATGGCAAGAAAGATTAGGGATCCCCGATGGTTCATGGAAAAGGAGCAAGCACGGGCCCAAGAGAGAGAGCTTCAAAGATATGCTAGACAACGAAAAATCTACACTGGGCAGTCTCGAAACGCGCCAGTCGCTGATCGTTTCGAAGGCGATGATATGGACTTTGACGAAGATAGATTTGCAGATGACGAGGAACATGTTGGGCTGTTTGATGATGATGAAGATGCCAAAACTGCAGAAAAGCGTATCAAACAAGACCAGCTAAAGGCAAACATCTTTGATCTCAAGGATGAAAAGGACTATGATGAAGAGGAGCACCTAGAGAAGAAACAAAAGGAAGATCTCAAAAGCTTTGGCAAGCAGGTTCGAAAGGCGTTGCAGCGACGCGAGAAGAATTTTGACTACAGTAGCGGATCTGATGCAAACCCTTACTCGGATGATGAGGTACTTTTACTTTTTTACATTGTGCTTGTCTTCGTATCCAACTAACTGTTTCTTTTAGAGTACGGATGAGTCCGAACTAGAGCGCCAAAAGGAGGAGCAGAAAAAATCGGAAGAAGATCCCAAGCGGAAGGATAACCAGACTGACAAACCTTCGGGGACATCTACCAAAGGCACCAATACCCCGTCTGGGCGTCCCAAACATACTGACCCGCTGAAGAGGGCACAAGCTGCTGCTCGCAAACGCCCCGGATCGCCAAACCTCTCCGACGCCAGTGGCACAGATTCCTCCCGAAAGAAACCGAAGAACAAGCATCTTTCTGCCCAGGTCTCCAATTCTCAGCCTTCCTCTAGACCTATTTCCCCTGTTCCCCAAGCTCAGAGAAAGAGTTCTGGTACTGCTAACGCAAGCGACGCCACGCCCAGCACAGCTCAAACCGCTACCGGTGCAAAGAAGCGTATCCGCACTGGTCCAGGCAAGGCTGGATCTGCAAGTGATGTTGAAAAAGCCGCCAACTCTGGCGCTGAAATGAGTGATAGTACTATGGCAAAGAGAATGAAGCTTAACGTTCCAGGTGCCAAATCAAAGACCGGGACTCCAATTGGTTCTCGTGCTGGAAGCCC
The DNA here is from genome assembly GCA_018357685.1 of Trichophyton schoenleinii. Taxonomy (NCBI): domain Eukaryota; kingdom Fungi; phylum Ascomycota; class Eurotiomycetes; order Onygenales; family Arthrodermataceae; genus Trichophyton; species Trichophyton schoenleinii. Next base: position 84,629 of record WOFF01000002.1, read on the forward strand.
TACTCCTGCTGGCAAAGCTGTGACGGGTAGCCGGGCCAGCAGCCCCGAGAGTTCTCGTGGTCAGTTCCTCCAATTATATAGTCATTCCGTTTATACTATGGATGGCATAGCTAACTTGATGGATATAGGCATCTCTACTCCCTCTGGTACTGGATCTCGACGAGGCTCGGTCTCAGGTGCCAACCCTAGCGCTGGCGCTCCACCGCCCTCCTCTTTCCCAACTGCTTCTGAAATTCACGCCGCTATTCCTGCGAGCGGAATTTTGAGCAACGATCTCCTTCGTATGTTCCGATCGCGCCTTGGAAACTCCAGAGAGAACCATCGTAGGTTCATTGGGATTGTCAAGGATGTCTCGGTCTTTGGAAAGGAGGACAAGCTGTTGCGGCCTGGTGTTATCAAAGAAGCTTGATTTTAATCTCTCCTGGCATCTTAACGCGATGTTAAAGCCATTACGATGTATCCTGCCTCTTGGGGCTTTCAAAAATTTCTAGTATCTTGTAATGATAGCTAACTATTTGACTGGTGGAGGAACACACCTGTCGTGGCCATTTGTTCATATTCACGCAGTGCAATAAATAACCTGCACGTCGAATATTCACACTTTTTACGATACCTGCGGAAGACTGAAGTGAAGTCCGAGCCCTTTCCTGTGATATATATCATAGATGTATCATCAAGCACTCACTACTTAGGGGTGAGTTTACTTGACAGGGGCGTCCCCATTTAAGAATCGCCGAAAATCTCCTGCCAATAGAAATCCAAGTCTTAAAGACTCCAACTACCTTGCTACAACGTCATGCCACAAGACACTCTACAAGGTATCAATAAGCTTGATCAAGACACTCGACGTCTATTTAGGATACTCTTCGCTCCATAGCAGCTTGAGTAGTCAAGCGTATCGAGGGCACCAACATGGAACAAGCAAACACTCCAGCAACTACGGATAAGCGCCGTCATTTCCACCACCACCACAATCGCCGACGTATACACGGCGAACCGACCGAACAGGCAGAAGGAGACAGAGCAGCTGAGCCTGAGAGGCGGCCAAAGAAAGAAAAACGAGTCAGCCGGTCATCTTTGCTAGTACATACAGGGCATCGGAGTCATCGATATTATCCAGACGCTGGAGCAAGCAGATCCGGCGGGAGTACCAGCCATCCAGCTCAAAATACCAGGAAAAGTTTGGGAAGAAGTGATAACCATCCCTCGAAGTAAGATTGTTCCGCGTTTTTGTTTAGACTGGCGTCAATATACACGTATACCGGTGCTGGTTGGAATAGCTAACTCGTTCGTAGTGCTCGTGCCTCTACCAGAGTCCGCCCACTCCCTGGGGAGAAGAAGAGAATGCACTCTGATAAAACCCCTGGCCAAAGACCAACTGCTAGTCCCGTAAATGATGACAGAAGAAGCAGTCCGTCGCCGTTATTGATAAGAATATTCAACCCTGGGATTGTCTTGCCAGCAGAAAGACAGTATGCTCTCCAGATTATCCGTGACAAGTCACGAATCTATAATACTAATATTTTTGCAGAGCTACATGTGTTGTTTGCATGTCTGATGATATTCCCGCCTCTAAAACAGCAAAGCTTGCCTGTTCACATAGAATATGCCACGGATGTCTGAGGCGGGCATTCACCCTTTCCATCACAGACCCCCAGCATATGCCTCCGCGGTGCTGCACGTCAGATCACATACCCCTAAAACATGTTGAGAACTTATTCGACCTCAAGTTCAAGTTGAAGTGGAACCAGAAATTTAGGGAATATACCACTAAGAATCGGATATACTGCCCGTCAAAGGGCTGTGGAAAATGGATACCCCCAGCAAATATATATAGAGCTACAGGCTCCCGTGGTACCAGCAGACGTAGATACGGAGTCTGCAGCCGCTGTAAGACGATGGTCTGCTGTACATGTGGTCGAAAATGGCATAAAGATGAAGACTGCCCGCAGGACGAAGGATCTGTCGAATTTGCCGAAATTGCAAAACAAGAAGGCTGGAGACGCTGTTATAACTGCTCTGCCATGGTAGAGTTGAAGGAAGGTTGCAACCACATCACTTGTCGATGCACAGCGCAGTTCTGTATTGTTTGTGGCTTAAAGTGGAAGACTTGCGATTGTCCATGGTTCAACTATGCGGATATACCAGACAATGTGCCACCCGGCGCAGCTGATGATATTCGAGATCCTGTTTGCTACCAGGAAGAGATCGATAGAAGGCGGGAGCAAGAAGCAGACGATGAAGATTTAGCCATCCAGCTTCAGTACGCACTCGCTCTTGGAATAGACCCTGACCTGGATAGCTCATGAAGGTATGCTTTATCCAGCAGTGAATGGCGATTAGGATAGTGTATGATTTTTTCTCCTTGTCTGGTTTACAGGAGGATCTAGTGGTCTCTTTGGCAATCTATAGCGATAACCCTTTCTTTTCCAGTTATCTAAACCCTCATGTAACTGAGTATTTCAGTATCTCACAGCAGATCCATCTCTCTCTTCTTTACCCTGAACTGGATATGTGTGGTACACTAAGGATCGGAGGTACTTTGCAGAATATCATACATATTACTGCTAGAGGCTTGTCGCCTCCGTGTCATGGCTGGAGGGTTTGTTGCCTTCTTCTCCCGTTTCCTCTTTTTCCAGTTCGGGGTATCCTTTTTGATATCTTCAGATTCCTGTTGCTCCAGATCCGCGCCTGAAACGGGGATTTGAGCACTGCCTAGGCATTCAAATAGTGCACTTATAGTATCAGATATTGGCTTCATGTCTTTCTCCGTACACAAGTTGAGCCATATTCCGGCTTCAGATAACATGCGTAGCGGAGGAAGTTCAGCCAATACGTCAAGAAGTGGCTGTCCTATGCTCTGTACTGCAGCATCGCCCGTAAACAGTGAAACCTGCAGAAACTGTTTAAGCATGCGTAGAGAGTAGAGGGTACACAGCACTTGAGCCCGCAGATGGAGGTCATCCCAGGTTAAAGAACCTCCCATGTAGCCGAGCTTGAAGAACTTGATAATACTGTCGGCTCTGGGCAGATTTGAGTGTTCCGCATCCGAATAAATGCGAAGTAGAGCATAGGGTATCCAGAAATACATGCTTTTGCTCCCGGAAGAGAGTCGGACAGACTGTATCTGTTCAAGCAATTCCTTGACAGCCAGCGCAATGGAGTCTTCATTGAGTAATTTGATGGGAGTTGGGACTATCCGCTGGCCTCTCCGTGCATGCTCGAGTACCATATCTCTTCTTTTGTTCTTCGAGAAGGATAAGTTGAATATAGAGTATCCTATGGCTCTGATATCACTGCAGTCAACCCATGCACACCTGCGAGCATGGTTTTCTGTCATCACGGGCAGGTAAGAGTATAGCTGGTCGCCATCTGCATCGAAGCTTGGATGATGATACTGAGCTACCAGCTCTGAGACCTTGGAGTCAAGAAGGGGAAATTCATTGCCCTTATCGTTGCCCTTCATCGAAAAGGGACGAGTGTTATATTCGGCTAGGAACTCACCGTAGGACGAACTCACTCTCGATTTCTTTTCTGCAGCCTGGCACAGCTTTGAAATGGTAGACCACTTCACATATGGGTCCTGCTTCAGCTCATATCCGACTCTCAATAGATTCCTGATGCCTAGTTTGCTGGCGATGCTAGATGGACGGATTTCCTTCGCTCGCACACCAAAGGGCGGCAGTCTGAGCTCCCCTTCATTGGTATCCGGGAACTCGTACATTTCTATGGATTCTAGAAAAACAACAGAGCCGTCAGACCCTAGATCATGTATAGCAAGGTCTGAATCTCCCGTCATTACTGCAGAGCCTCGTTCTCTTGCGGCTTCGGCGCAGAAGATATCTGCCTCGCCCAGGACGACTTCCGTGACATCTGCCCAAGGGAATGAGGGGCCATGGACTTCTTCGGCGTCGTTGAGGAGGCCATGGTAGCACTCAATGGCCTGCCAGCTCCACCGATACTTCAAGTCCTCGGCAACGGTAGCAACCATGAAGGGGTTATCGGGTAAGCTGTAGAATTTGGGGTTCACCAGGCGACGACTGAAGAACAGCTTGGTGTCGGGCGTTGGCCGCCCGCCCGCCACCGTACCACTCTTGAACCCGTGTTTCTTCGCCTGACAGGCCTGCTGCAGCTTCGAGGCGAGTTTGGCCATCCTCTCCAGACGTACTGTTCGCTTTGACGGCGGGAGGGCTCCGTCAAAGTAGATTTTCTCTCTATCATTTAGTCAATAAAGGCCACTAACTGTTGATCGGATAACTAACTAGTTACATAAGAACATACACAGTGACGCCGATGGCACGGAGATGGAGCAGCATCTTCATGACCCCGATGCTCACCTCGTCGCTAGCAGGCTGAGCAGAGAACGGGTTGAGATGCTGCTCCATGGCCGCCATGAGGCCGTAGTAGACATGGTAGACCAGCGCCGGGCCGTCGATGACCACGGAGGTGATGTTTCGGGTATTTCCCTGGCCCTGCGGGGCTGTCGTCCCTAGCCAGACGGCTTCTTCGTACCGTAGAAGGTGTCCTTTGAGACGTGGAATGCCCATCCTCGTCGATGTCGGTGTTGATGGAATTCCGCGTCGTTGGTTACGGTCAAAGGTTGAAGTTGATGAAATTTGAGACTTAACTAACTAGTTAGTTGCAAAATTCGACAACGCCGTTGTGGGATTCCTCGTTAACCAGCTGACTATGAGATGGCCGTGCAAATGGACAATATATTCTCTGTTAAATTACTATAATCAAATCTATTTCATGGCATTTGGCCATTTGATAACTAGCTGGTTGGGCGGCTCGCTAACTATCAAAAAGGGGTTGTTGCTTCTGCCCGTTGGATGGAGCCTTGATACCAAATATTTACTATAAAAACAACCCCCTGGATCTCGTATTTTCCCTCTTCTTCTTCTTCTTCTGGTTAAGAATCGTCTTCTTTGGCTGTCTCTTGCAATGTACAAGCATCTGGATCCATTCTTCTAACGGCTGTTGAGTCTCCTGCCCGCCGGTCCAACCGTTCGATGCCCTGCTAGCTAGGAAGACGATGAGTATGAAGACGAAGGCGGAAACGAAGATGACGACCTCGAGGACCAGATGGCGTCTCCCACTCCTGCGTGCCGTCCTGAGGGCTGCAGCATATCATGGCGTCGCTGGCTCTTTATAATAGTTATCGAGTTGATGCCCGGCAAAAGAAAAGAAACATCTTGGCCGGCGTCATCAGTAGTTAGTTAGATCAACCAGCTGTATACTTCACTTCTTCCCATCCTCCTCCGCCATCGTCCTCCTAGTATCATCAATTGAGACCCATCTCGATAGACAGACAGACAGACAGGCAGACAGTCAGTCAAGATGGCCGAGACGCCCGACCTGGCCGAGATCCACGACTTCCTGGTCGACCTGGCCAGCAAGGCGGGCGAGATGATCACCAGCGCCCACCCGCTCATCAACGGCGTCGGCTCCAAGAAGAACAGTAAGAAGACGCTCTCGCTCTCGCCCTCGTCTGCCTGTCTGTATACCTGGATCAAGCGCTAACCGGCAGACCAGGCTCCGATCTGGTGACTGAGACCGACCGCGCTGTCGAGGCCGTCGTCTCGGAGGCGCTGCGGGCAAAGTACCCTCACTACCAGTACGTCTGCAAACCCTTATATAGCCAACAACAAACGCTTAAGCGGGCAGCAGCACGAATAAACCGTATCTAACTGCAAGAGCATCAGGTTCATGGGAGAAGAGACGTACGACCCGTCGAAGCCGCTGACAGACGAGCCGACCTTCGTCGTCGACCCGATAGACGGCACCGTCAACTTCGTCCACGGCTTCCCCTCGGCCTGCATCTCGCTCGGCTTCGCCATCAACCAGCAGCCCGTCGTGGGCGTCGTCTTCAACCCGTTCACCAGCACGCTCTACAGCGCCGTCAAGGGCCGCGGGGCGTTTATGAACCGCACTCGCAAGCTGCCGCTTCGCGGGGAGGACGTCGAGCCGCTCATGGGACTCAGCAGCGCCCTGGTGGCCGTGGAATGGGGCTCAGACCGCTCAGGGCCCAACTGGGAGGTCAAGCTGCGCACCTTTGAGAGCCTGGGCAAGTCCAAGGAGCAGGGCGGCGCGATGGTGCATTCGATGCGCAGCATGGGCTCGGCTGCCTTGAACCTGTGTGCCGTGGCCTCGGGCGTGCTGGATCTCTACTGGGAGGGCGGCTGCTGGGCCTGGGACGTCTGCGCCGGCTGGATCATCCTGGCTGAGGCCGGCGGGATCATGGTCGACGGCAATCCGGGCCAGTGGCAGCCAAAGCTCGACGCCCGGCGGTATCTGGCCGTCAGGGGCTCGCCGGGCGGCCAGGGACAGCGCGAGCTCGTCCAGGAGTTCTGGTCGCACGTCGGCGGTGCTCTCGAGTACTAGCTCTGCCATCCTTCTTGTCTATTATTGATGATTGAATGCATGCATATAGATAAAACGGTTTATGAGATATATAGTTAATGATAGACATAGTTATACGAGTGGGGGGGTTCAGCCGCAACGCTGGTCGATATCTAGCTAGTTAATCTGTATAAATTATACCAGCAACAACGTATAGTTATCAACATCAAAAGGCGTAAAAGCTACAAAGATACCAGGATGGACGAAGCAGTTCAGGGGCGAGTAGACGGCGTCCCCTCTGCCGCCAGCTTCTCTCACGGTCACTTCGAGTGGCAGACTCGGGATGCACGCTCGACAGTGCCGGCAGACAGCATCGTCGCCATCATACGGAACGAGCACAAGGACGAAGACGAGGACAGCCTGCTCTACCTGAAGCACAGTGATGAAGGCGGCGAATCAGCCCGTCTGGAGACGCTGAAGCTGTCCGGCCTTGCATCTCTGCCGGTATACTCGTCCCTCTGCCACGGCCGGCCGTCCCATCTCGCGGCCAGCGTCCAGCTCCATGTCATCGTCTCGACGCTGTCCGGCACCCAGAAGGCCTCGTCTTTCTTCCAGCAGGCAGTCAAGCCGCTGCTCTCGCAGCTGCGGCCGGAGGGCAACTATGCAGTCCATGAGACCGAGTCGGCAGAGACAATCACCCGCCTGGCGAGAACCGTCTTTCTCCCGCAGGCGCTGGCCGGCATCCAGCAGACGATCATTCTGATGTCCGGCGACGGCGGCCTGGTCGACCTCATCCGCGTCCTGGCTGAAGCTCCAGCTGCCTCTACGCTTGTACGGCCCGTCGTCTGCCTGGTGCCGATGGGGACAGGCAACGGACTGGCCAATTCTACGGGTCTGCTGGCCGACTCGACCCTGGGGCTGTCGAGGCTGGTCCGCGGCTCGCCGGCAGACCTCCCGGCCTTTTGTGTGCGATTCCCCCCCGGATCGATGTACGTGACGGACGAAGGACGCGGGAGGGAGCCGGTAGCAGCGGCAGGCGTGTACGGGGTGGTGGTCGTGAGCTGGGGACTGCATGCCTCGCTGGTGGCAGACAGCGATACCGCAGCGTACAGGCGGTTTGGGGCCGACAGGTTCAAGATGGCCGCCCAGGAGCTGCTCCAGCCCGCCGACGGGAGCGCCTCTCACAGCTATTCAGGCTCTCTCGTCCTTGTCCAAGCCAAGGGGAAGGAGGAGGAGGAGGAAGAAGAAGAAGAAGAGGAGGTGGTGGTGGTCGACCGGCCATTCCACATGTACGTGCTGGTGACGCTGGCCTCGCAGCTCGAAAAGGGGTTTACCATCTCCCCGGCCTCAGCGCCGCTCGAGAAACAGCTACGGATAGTCCACTTTGGGCCCGTCCCATCCGAGAGAGCCGGCGAGCTGATGGCGCTGGCGTACGCGGGAGGCAAGCATGTCGACCAGCCAGAGGTCGCCTACGCCGCCGTCAAGGCCGTCAGAATCCGGGTGGCGGAGCCGGACGAGCGCTGGCGGAGGGTCTGCGTCGACGGGAGGATCATCCTGCTGCCCGGCCAGCCCGCCAGACGTGAGAACGAGCAAGACGAAGCCGTTCAAGACGGGCAGCTTGAGATTCGGCTTTCGCAGCGCCAGTTTTGCCAGCTCGTGATGTAATTGATATTCACGTATTGTCACTTTCTGCGCCTGCTTTGTCATAGAATACGTGTATTACCATTACTCAGCCTCACCTTATCCAGCCCAAACTACCTGCTAGTTATCAAATCGACGACGACGACGACGACGACGAACAGAAACAAAGAAAAAACGGCCTGAGAAACAGAGCGCAGCCGCAGACGACGAGCGCGAGAGCAGATGCTGGTGACTCCCCGGACGTACCGGCTCTCGCAGACTCCAGACAGCGGCGTCTCCCTTGCGCCTGAAGCTCATCCGACCTTTCGTACCCTGCGTGGCTGGAGTGTGCCTCCTGCTGAGACCCGGCGGGCAGCGGAGATGCTGCTCGTCCACCAGGCCGGCAGTCTCAAGGTCGGCGAGGTAGCTCGGTAAGTGGCTTGCTGGCCCACTGCAGAAAGCCGTGTGCTGTACACTGACTGTGTTTCTGTAGGTACACCCTGACCTATACGCCCTCCGCAGACCGCATCCTGCCCACGCCCGCACAGCTGTATGTCAAGCTCCGGAACACCGCGGCCACTCCTCTGCGTGCTGCGTACCTCCACGGGCCCTATGCGTTGCATGTCTCCTGCCGGCCAGCTGCCTTCGATCCCAACCGCAAGTTTGACCAGCATGAGGTCGACGGCCTGCCGCAGTTCGAGCCCAATCTGAAGCCGGGAGGGGCCTGGGATGCCGTCATAAACGTACCAGAACAAGTCCGGTCTCCGTCTACTGGGTCTACTGGGTCTGCTGGACCTTCTACTACAACGGGTGTGACCTGGATAATAGAGATATCGTCGGAGATCATATTCTCCTCCACGGCCTCCGTGCAGTACGAGCTTCTGGTTGGCCGGGATGCTGCCTCTGTCGAGCTGGGAGCTCCCGCCATGGCCAACTTGCCCCCTCCCGGCCAGCTTCGAGACCATGCCAAACCTGGGCCATCGAAGAACCAACAGCAGCGTGAGCGGCCAGCTAGAGTGCCTGGTGTATACTCAGAGTCTATCAAGCTACGGGTAGATGACACGGCCAGTCTGTGGAACCTGCCACCTTTTCCTTCTTCGGCAGATAGTAGCAGTAGCAGTAGTAGCGATACCACTACCTCTGCCACGGATGGGCCGGCGGAAAGCTCTGCTTCCCAACAGGAACAACCGAAGAAGAAACGAAAGAAGATACATTTTGTTCTCGTGACACATGGACTCCATAGTAATCTCGGTGCTGACATGCTCTACCTCAAGGAGAGCATCGACGCTGCCGCAAAGCATGCCCGAGAGGAGGCCAGAAAACGGAAGAAGTCGTCAAACGGCGCAGATTCTACTGAAAACAGTGAAGATGACGAGGAAGACGTGATTGTCAGGGGATTCCCCGGAAACGCAGTGAGAACAGAGCGCGGCATCCAATACCTGGGTAAACGGCTGGCAAAGTACGTCCAGCTCATGACATACCCAGACCAGCCGTACCTCCCCTTGAGGTCCAAGAACAAGCTCAGACGGCCACAGGCTCGCCAGATCCTTGGGGACAGCGAACGTCATGGTTGCCGGCAAAAAGAGTATGCCTATCAGATTACGAGCATCAGCTTTATTGGCCACTCTCTCGGGGGCCTCGTCCAGACGTATGCCATTGCGTATATACAAAAGCACTGCCCAGATTTCTTCGACTATATCAAACCCGTCAACTTCGTCGCCTTTGCCTCTCCTTTCCTCGGCCTCAGCAATGAAAACCCCATGTACGTCAAGTTTGCCCTCGATTTTGGACTCGTTGGCCGAACAGGTCAGGATCTTGGCCTGGCGTGGAATGCTCCTTCAAAAGTCCGCAGTGGATGGGAGGCCATGATAGGAGGGCTGGGGAGTGATGCAAACCGTACTCACGGTCAGGACCCAGGATCGAAGCCGCTTCTCCGTGTTCTACCCAGCGGCGCTGCTCATGAGGTCTTGAAAAGATTCAGGAATCGTACCACATATTCAAATGTTGTCAACGATGGCATTGTTCCCTTGCGTACCTCCTGTCTTCTCTTCCTTGATTGGAGAGGCCTCGAACGAGTTGAGAAGGCAAGGCGTGAGAATGGTCTCGTCGGAACGGTAGCTGAATGGGGATGGGCGCAGTTGACTGGCCTCAATTCCAGTGCTCGCGTTGTTGCCCGCGCCCCTGGCTCGTCAGATGACAAGGCCCAGGAAAGTAGTAGCAAGACAGGCGCTCAGTCGCCTCGTCTAACACCTCGTCCAGCCAGCGGAGAGAGCTCACCTGGACTGCCTCTGGCCAGTCAGTACTTGCAGTCAGAAAGTGACCCGGCCCTGGCATCGCCCCAGATGCTGAGTCCAACCAGTTCACCTACCTCACCTGCCTCTCCCGGTCCCGTCAACAGCTTCTTTTCCTTCTTCCGACCGCAAAAGAAGAACAAGGGCCAGAAGATATATAAACGTTCGCAGACGCTCCATACCGATACACAGAATGAAGAGACTGCGCCTACGAGTAACCCGGAGTTAACTGCACCTCCAGTGCGAAAGGGCCTCGTCCGTGGAGACTCGCTGTATGATGAGGAAGATGGCTGGTATACTCCTCCAAGAACAACTATCCTCGAGTCTGCCGGTGACGTTCTCAGCCCACCTCTACCTCCGCTTGAATATCTTATAGATCCGTCGTCACGACCTAGAACCATCTTCCATGACCGTGTTTACCACCCAGACGATATCCCTCCACCTCCACCTACCAGGCCTCGAACTATGTTCCGATCGCCAAGTTATAATATCAGTCGAAGTGCCTCGATGGAGAACACTGGCTCACAGGCCCGGGCTTCCGATGGTAGCAAAACGCCAACCGAGGCACCCCAGAAGGGCAGCAGTGGCATGAAAGTAGAGGAGAAGATTGCAAGAGCTTACCACCGTGATCTAACATGGCGCAAAGTTCTGGTCCGCCTAGAACCAGATGCCCATAATAACATAATCGTCCGCCGCATGTTTGCCAATGCCTATGGCTGGCCGGTTGTCAAGCATTTTGTCGATACTCATTTTGGCTATACTGCCTCTGCCCGTGAATCAGACGATCTAGAGTCTCGAGAGGAGCGGGCCAAACCGATGAACGTCCCAGCAACTGACCAGGGAGAAGAGGTTATAGGCCAGCATGATTTGCCGCGTTGTCAGGCCTCGCCAAACGATGTAATGGATCACAGACCGTCGAGCCCTAGCGGCAAGAAACCTGTCTCCTCTCAGCCAGATGCTTCACCGAAGGTGCAATGCAGTCCGACATTTGAGCTGAGTAAACCTACACCACCGATTGAGCGCAGACTGAGCAGTCTAAGTATGAATTCAAAAACATCTCAGACTGACTCTGCGCAGTGGACGGATACATACCTCGAAGATGACGGTCGTGACGAGGAATCTGCTGAGGATGACATCGAGCATTACAAGAAGCATGACGGCATTCGAGCTTCAGACTATTTAGAAGCCAGCACTCCAAGGCCTGGCAGTTCTGAAGCCCAGTCACCCGTGTCTTAAATGATACGCCAACTTCCTTTGCCGATGACTTCCGTTAATTTTACTAGCATACCGCAGAAACCTAATAATTCTAGTCTTTCTCGCCGACGTGGATAGGACGCGCCTGCATTGGATAGGAGAATGATATTAATAATTTTTATTGCCCTTCCCTTTTTTATATTGTCGTATTTCCTACCGTGTATAGGGGTAGTGTATATATGTATTTAAGTTGTCTATACTGTAGGTGTGATATAATATTGCAAATGTTATTATACTATTGTGCGAGATATCAGCTGTATGTGACAGAAGCTATGCTACAAAAGCGCTGTATCGTTTCATTCATCTCAGGGTAAAGTTCATTGCACAGGTCGAGTAACAGGTATCCCGAGTCAGCTCCTCGCTCGCACAGCTAGCGGACCTTGGTCGATGATATCACCGGGCCATCAAATCACTCCAAGGAGCACAGATTAGCCACAATTGTTAAGCCATAATCTAAGACCTCGACACGATGCTGAAGAACGCTGTAATCCTGTATGAATATACAGGTAGAAGCCACGGGTAGGACTCAACACAGCTATGGCTTGTTAGCGTCTATTCTTTCAGGGCAGACATCTCCAAGCATGGTCACAATGTGCTCTACTACTGACTCGTGTGCTGAGCAGGAAGTTAGACCGTAGATGTAAACCTTATAATCCCTAGCAAATCCGGGGTGTGGCTGTTGACAAGGACAAAATCTTTACTCAAGATTATCTTCACTTTTCAGGGGCATCAGGAAGTCGTTCGATGACATATTTGGCCCGTGCAACACTCATAACTGGTACACCAGGAATTTTTCTATTGCTCCTTCGTCAGTACTCTTCTCATTCGAGGTTCTCTAGGTATATCAGGGATAAACGAAACCCACCTTATCCGTCTTTTTAGATCACGATCGTTGGTTGCGACAATATAAATACGGTGTTTTATAACTCGGTCCACAATGCAGTCATCAGCGTATGTGCCAGTATGGTCACATTTGAGTCTTTCGAATCGAGGGTCCTTTGCTATCCGCAAAGCAAGCCGGTATTTTGGTCCTAATTTCTCCAACTCGGCTAATACACAATCCGTAATAATCGGGATACACTTTGCGAACAGGCAGTCCATCATACTTGGTATGACATCGAGTTTATGCTGCACTGTGTGGGATAAAAAGTTGGTGTCGACTAAGATTGAGTAAGGTGGCGCGAGAGAGGTGTTGAACTGAAAGAATAGTGCAGATGGAGCTTGAGGTCTGTTATGGGGTAGGTAATGAGTTGTTAGCACTGGTTCCCGTATAATAGAGGGAAGACAGCTGTCAAAAATGGGCGAGAGTCGTACATTTCCCGGACAACATTGTCGGCCTTCGCTTTCTTTTCTTCCGCCTTAGCCTGATTCTGCTTCCTGTATCTCAGCATAGAATATTAGTGTGTGTTTCTCTTCCATGCGCAGCAGGGTATATGTGAGGAGGCCGTACAGCCGGTTGTCCTTTTGACTGATTATTTTTTTGACCTGGGTAATGGTTAGTGATGGTTCTTGAAGTAACTGGATGCGGGAGACGAACATGGCCAAACTTTCTAGTTTTCTTTGCGATTCCCATTCTCACGAATTGCTCGAGTGGCTGCTAGTAAAAGAAAAAGACTTTGATCGTGGGCTATCAATGAAAAACAGAGGCGAAATGCTGGTCAAGCTGGGTGTTTTTTATGTTGAAATTGAAAATGTTCGTTTTTACTTTTTCGATAACCTTTTTAGAGCCTCAATCACGTGATCTTTCTATGCTTTTTTCAATGTCGGACAAAATGGACAAGAAGCTGAAAGGCAACGAAGACGAAGAATCAAGCGATTTGATGCCGTCAACTACGATATCGGTTCGTCGCTGCCTTCGAAATGCGATGCAGGCCTTTGGTATGGTCACCACGATCACTACTGTCTAGCAGGATTGCTAGATACCGGCCATTGTCTACATCCACGCAAGCTCCACCGCGGACATCCAACACTGCGCCCAATGGATTGAACAGCATAAAGGCAAAGGCACCCAAGCAGGGAGGCCAGAAAGAACCTCGCCGCAATCTTACAGAGCAGGCTATGCGGGATCGAGAGGATTTATTGCGGGAATTCGGCTTGGAAATGGTTCCAGGCACTGCCAGCCAGGGCACGGGTGCGGACATCAATAAGATGGGCCAGCTGCAAATAACGGATGCAAATCTGAGTAAACGGCCTCATAAGACTGCCCTGATCCTATACAGAGCCCCGGCGTCTCTTACAGAGAGAGACTTTTTACGGATTCTGGCCCCAGGGAAACACATTGAAGGGTGGAAGAGCCAGGGAGGACTGGAGCAGAGTAAGTAGCTACTAGTACTACTACTACTACAGGCAGAAGTGGACTTTAATTGACGCTTATATACAATAGTAATTCCTACTCGGAACCCCAAGACTCTGGACCGAATGAATGGTTGGATTCTTCTCTTCTCGAATCCTGCTGCGGCCGCTGCATACCAGGGGAAAGTACACAAGTTGCGTGAGCTACTTCGAGACAAAACTCCATTCTACCCGGCATCGAGCATCGACCTTCCCTCTAAATATGAGGTTCCAGGTTCCATGGGCTTTACATTGCAAGACTATACACTCACTGCACCGTGGCAATTTCCCCTGATTACTGCTGAGTTCTTCCCGTTCAGTAAATGGGTGTCCTCCTGTATCAGAACCCAGGAATCCATCACCGGCGTAATAGCGCATAACGAAGAAGAATCTCCTGAAACTTCGGCGCCGGTGCCATTCTCCTCGGATGCAGCTGGATATCCCGTACGAATGTGTATTTCGCGCGATTCATTCCTCAGCCCGACGAGAAAATCGCTGATCAATTTTCTTTACTGGGATGGAGAAAGGAGATCTGTTCCCTGGGATCTTATCGAGGGTTGGGATAAGGTGATATTCCTGACTAACGGGAGGGAGGATGGCAGCACGCCACTAGGTGAAAAGGCTCATGCGAAGCCCAAGTTCGGGGAATACGATATCAGCAACTGGAGGGTTACGTTCAGGTCTGCATCTGATGCTAGGAGGTTTGTGAGGACCTGGCATATGAAGGAATTCCCACAGGCGGAAGATATGGACTACTGTGATCCGCCGCCAGTGATCAAGGCTGAAGCCCTCTTCTGGGACGAGAGTTTTTGAACCACTTGATCGGCTACCGTATAATATAGGGTATGAAAAATACCTGCCTGACCAGATACTGTATGATATGTATATTTACGGATAGAAGGTGAACCATGTATAGAATCGATTAGATACAATCCAGTTATCTTTATCAGATATCACACATAGCAATGACAAGGAAGCAAACGAGAGGAACAACCAAAGGCCAGTCAGTCAGTAGGTGGAGGGAATAAGGGGAAAGAAAAAGACCAGAAAAGACTCGGAACAGAGCAAACGCCTTCTAAGCAATAAACACGATTCAGCCGGGAAGAGGAACTTGTGAGGTACACAGAGATGGTGGGATGGGGAACGGACGGAGCGAGGTATATGATATGTGTATCTCAACATGGTCTCATGCCAAAAAGGAGCAACGCGAGCAAGATCAAGGTGAATGGGGAGGAAAAATGAACAAAGAATAAATATACAAGGCGGAAAGGAGACAAGACGGATCGTCGGGATACTTCTCTCGTATATTTCTTTAATAAGAAGAATTTCACCTCTCTCGCCCTCCAAAAAAAGTAAAAAAAAAAAAAAGAGGTTGATAGCGAATAAAGAGATAGAAAGTGAGAATAAAAAGTGACAAGAACAAAGAGATAGGTTAGCTTGTGGAAGTAGCCCCGAGCAACTGGAGACGGAGTTTCTGGGGATATCGTCGTCTTGCTAGCGGGCTGTGATTGTGATGGATTCGGTTCACATGCCATAGAACTAGCAGCATGACTTCCCGAGAGAGCCGCCGGCGCCACCGTTCTGGTTGTCTATGTTGACGCCCTGGGAGCCAGCCTGCTCTGCCTTGGAGACATCCATATCCTTCTTTATTTCGGTGGCGAGGCTGTAGAAGGCCTTGTCGACGTTGATGTTGTTTTTGGCAGAGACCTCGAGGAACGGGATGCCGAGCTCGTTGGCGAGCTGCTGGCCCTGCTCGACCGTTACGGCGCGCTTCTCTTCTCCGTCACATTTGTTTCCGATTAGTATCTTGTGCACTCCCTCGCTAGCATGCTGTTCAACGTTCGAGAACCAAGTCCGGATGTCTATTCATGATTAGTCTGAGAAGTAATACGAAGGGGAAAAAAAAATGGAAAGAGTACGAACTCTTGAATGATCGCTCGTCAGTGACATCATAGACAAGCAGGATGCCCATGGCATTACGGTAGTAGGCAGTAGTGATGGTTCGGAATCTCTCCTGGCCGGCGGTGTCCCATATCTGCAGCTTTACCCGTTTGCCATCGAGGTTTATTGTTCTGATCTTGAAGTCGATGCCGATGGTGGTGATGAAGGACGGGGTAAACGAGTCTTCGCTGAAACGAAGCAGGCAGCAGGACTTGCCCACGCCCGAGTCCCCGATGAGCAGGAGTTTGATCTGGCGAGTGAATGTCAGCACAGTAACCAGGTAACCTCGCTCGCTCGATGCCGTCTGTACAAAGTAGCTGAGGCTCCCCTGAACGAGAGAGCTCTACTCAGGGGCAAGCAGAGGCAGTAGAAAAGAAGGGGAGGGGGGGGAAGACACGCATACTAGAAAGTCGTAATTCCGTGTCCCCGCCATTACGTCAAGCTGTGAGAGGGTGCAGGGCGGTCTGTCGAAGAAGATTCACAGGGCCGGTAGGGAGTCTGGGGATAGCGTGGATGGCCCCGTCGATAGGAAAAAGAGCTGGCTGGCGAGCGATGCTGTATCACTGGCCGCGGTGCTGGCTGGCTGGCGTAGCGGCGGCTGCTCTGCGAGTGACGCTGCTATGTTTCCGAGATGCGATAGGTCCGTCCAGGCGAGAACCAGAACCAGAACCAGGGTGAATCGAGCCCGGGAGAAACAACGGCGAGACGGAGAGGCCGCGAGGGCTGTTTATCTATCTCTTCTAACTGTCACGGTCGCCTGGTCTCCTCTGTCTGGTCTGTCTGGATGCCGTGCAGGAGGATGGCTAATCTCCGGTGCGTTTCGATGGCGTGAAAGCTGTTGAGACGGCGTGTGTCAGCAAGGGGGGAGGTGAAGCCCAGCAAAGTCCAACGGGCAGCCCGGGGCGTCGTCTACCTGTCTCTGTCTGCTCGTTTCCGGCTTCTCTGTCTGTCGGCTGCGTGGAAATGTCGGCGTTGCTGGCGAGTTGTTGCTGGCGGTCGACTTTTCGTGCTGGAAGATGAAGTCAGCGTTTCGACCTTTTTTTTTTTTTTTTTTTTATTTTATTTTTTTTTGCCCTTTGCCGCAAAAGGAACAAGTCACTGGTCTTGGCACTGGCCACATAGATATAGAAGACGCAGAAGACGGACGGCGTGGATATAAGATATAAAACCGGATCTGGGATGAAGATATAAAATATACAGAGCCAGGAGAAGAACAGGAGATGTTACAGAGGGCGCAGATTACGCGTAGGAGAGCCTACTATGGTAGACGGCGTGGATAGGAGACTGGGGACGGCCCCTGGATGTGCTTTGGAGGCTAGATCTATATACAGGATGGAATGGATAGACAGGCAGATGCGATGCTGACGAGATGCTGGTGATGCTACGAGTAGATCCATTTAGAATATGTCCATCTGATCTGGTCGACCACTTTCATCTGGTGGGAGATGCCAGCTCTCACGTTGAGCAGGTCATTCAGGTCCTCGTGGAACTCATGGTAGATGGCTCCGGGGAGGACTCGCTCGGCTCTTCGTCGCAGTGTCTCGGCCTCGCATATGAGGAGGCCGTGGTCCTTGTATGAGAGGACTCCCGTTTGAGAGGGGAGAGAGCTCATTAGGATCCGATTGACGGTGCTATCAAGCTGTTAGACGTGATAGTTATGGAGAGAGAGAGAGAGAGAGAGAGATTAAGAGTAGAGGACTAACCGGAGAGAACGGATGATTTCGCTGCGTCGTTGGCCCTGTCGTAGGCCTCTCCTGCTACCGAGGAGGCCGGCAGCCCACTGCACGGTTGCATAGGACACCAGGATGCTGGGAGTAAGTCCGATGAAGCTGGTATGTAACGGGTTAGCATAGCTGGAACGAGGACGACGAGGAACAAACCGGGAAATAATAAATAGAAGTAGACGTACGCAAAAACAAGTTCCTGAC
The DNA here is from genome assembly GCA_018357685.1 of Trichophyton schoenleinii. Classification (NCBI taxonomy): domain Eukaryota; kingdom Fungi; phylum Ascomycota; class Eurotiomycetes; order Onygenales; family Arthrodermataceae; genus Trichophyton; species Trichophyton schoenleinii. Next base: position 102,336 of record WOFF01000002.1, read on the forward strand.
TCTTGAGGATGGAGTTTATGCCGCTGATGGCCACCTCGACATCGACTTTGGTCTTCTGGATCTGGATGAGCAAGGCAGTGACAAGGTCGCCGCGGATGGCACCGATAAAGGGCCGCTGCAGGTCGCGTTCGTACGCTCGCAGGACGGGCGTCAGGTCACCTTGCCGTACCCCCTGGCGGATGAGGTCGAGGGCGTCGGGGTGGCCGGAGAGACCAAGGTCCTGGGACGGGCGGGTGCGTACAAAGTCGACGACCATGCGCTCGAGGCTGGAGAAGTCGGCGTCGAGGCTGTTCTTGCTCATGAGGGCGACCTCGCTCTTCTCGTCGTGCCGGATGGTGCCCACCAGCCTGGTCAGGGGCTCGATGATCCAGTTTGTCCAAAAGTCGGACACGGTTGACCCAAGCTCGCGCAGCCAGGTGAGAAGCTCTGCCCGTCTGCTGGTGAGGATGTTCAGCACAGTGCTGGAGGAGAGCAGGAGAGCTAATGCGGCGGGCCAGTAGCGCACCAGCCTTGAGGGCCGGGCATAGTTGCGTGCCAGCAGACGGCTCTGCTGCTGCTGGTGAGGGAGATGGTGCTCAAGCACGTCGATGAGCAGCTGGATGACCAGATAGGCCTGGTCGGTTGGGTCGGGAGAGCGACCTGTCCCAGCAGTCCCTTCGGTAGTGGTCATTAGCGACTCCTCCATGGCGCGTATCCCGCTCCCGACAGTGGAAAAGACATTGTCTTCAAACCCGGTCAGGTCAGTGTCCAGGTTATTGACGTGCTGGAGGACCGTCTGCATGAGCACGGTGGTCCGCGAGACGAGATCCCGCCATTCGTCTGGGCTGTCATGTTTCTTTGATGATGATGAAAGCGCGGGATCCGGGGCAGCACCAACACCAGTACCAGCACCGGCGTCCGGGCTGGTAATAGCAGGAGGAGTGATGGTCTCGTCCTCGTCAGCCACGTCGAAGATGAGACCTTCCTCCATGAGCAGGCCAACGGCACAGGCGGTCATCTCCCTCAGCCTGCGCAGGCCACTGCGGCTAGCTCGAGCCCGGGAGCGGGCCAATTGAAAGGGCGAGAGGACGAGCTCTCTGGCCTGGGAGCTGGAGACGGGGCGAGCTCTGACGCTGCGATGGACAAGCCCGTAGAAGGCCCGCCATCGTGCCATCAAAGTGGTGCCATCGTGGAGTCCGCGGCCAACACTAAGGTCCTCCGCAGTGCTGCTGCCCCTGCGAGCATGGCGAGCGTTATTATCAACAACGTTGCTGCCTGTCTGCCGGATGGTCCGATATATGCTGATCAGGTAGCTCGCCCAGCGTGCCGGCGCCGTCTGGAGGGTGTAGAGACCCGAGTAGAAGGCTGACCCAAGCACCTCATCCCAGTACCAGATGCCGTCGCTGAGGGGGACCGTCTCGTCGACCATGGAGCTCACGACGGCGGCAAACGTCTGCACCGTCGCCTTGGAGGCCACCAGCCACAGCAGACTCGTAGTATACTCTCTGGCCGGAGCATCGTAGTCTTCTTCCTCCTCCTCCTCCTCCTCCTCCTCCTCCTCCTCCTCTTCTTCTTCTTTGTCTTGAGCTTCAGGATATCCCGTCTCGGCGGCCTGTATGGCCTGCTGCAGGCGATGGACACGGCGTAGATGGTCAAGGACTCTGGCCGGCTTCAGCGTATGGCCCCCGGAAAGGGCTCTGGCAGCCGCAAGGAGCGGCGGATGGACTGATCCCAGGTCCTCCTGCGCCCTGCCTGTCCTCCTCGCTGTCCTCGCATCCTGTGTAGTGGTTGTAGTGGTGGTCTCTCTCGTCTCGACGCCGGCCTCCGCAAGGCCTCGCAGCTGTAACCGGTCGACGTAGGCGTCCAAGCGGCGGACATGACTGCAGCCGTCAGCATCTATCTTATACCGTTTCTCTTCCGCCGTCCTCTCTCGGGCTTCATCTTCGTCGTCATCTCCAGCTCTGCTTGTCTCTCCCACTTACTCGCCAATGAGCGACATCCCGGCCACCCGGCGAGTGGAACGGCGTCCCGGAGCGTCTCAGTCTCGGATTCTGCGCAATCTGGCGCTCTTCATCGGGTCATGAAGCCCTGCAGTCATACGATCTCTGCGCGCGGTCTCGTTATGCTGGATGTTGTTCTTCCTTGCTCCGCGCTGCCCTGCTTGTCCAGCTTTAACGCCGGCCGGGTCGGTTGTATATAATAAGCCTGTCCACGCTACCTTGGTCTCTACCTCTACCTCTCTCTGCCTTTGGTCTCTATCTAGCCTCTATAGTCTCTATACCTCCTCTTCGCTCTTCTATCAACTTCTTCTTCGTCTTCTTCGTCTTCGTCTTCGTCTTCGGCTTCTCTCGTATCTTTTTTTTTTATCTCGTTTTCAACCTCAACCTCAACTTCGACTTCAACAAGAAACAACATCAGGAAGAAGAGCAGAGCAGAAGAAGAGGAGAAACAGACAAGAAAACGCCGGTCAAGAGCGTCTTCTCCCTCCCTGGACACGTCGAGTCTTCACGCCGGCTGCTGGCTTCTCCTCCGGCTCGCGCTGAGCCCTGTCCGCCATGTAGGTAGCCCTCCCCGTCCGCCGTCGAGCTCGCTGTTAACCTTCGGTACCTGCAGGAATTCAACAACGCTGCTCTCCCCTCCGCCGGAGACGTACTGGGCCCAGTTCCAGCAGACGGCCTCCTACAACCCCCAGCTCAATGTCTTCGAGCAGATGTGGGCGGCCTGGTACGCCTACATGCAGAACGACGTCCTCGCCACCGGCATCATGTCATTTGCCATGCACGAGATTGTGTACTTTGGCCGTTCGTTTCCCTGGATGATCATCGACCGCTTGCCGTACTTTAACCGTTACAAGATCCAGAGCGTGCGTATCTCTTTTACTTTGTTTTTTATTGTTATTTTCCTTGCTCTACGTCGAAACTAACTTGCTGTAGAATAAAATCCCGACCCTGCAGGAACAGTGGAATTGCGCCAAACTCGTTCTTCTCAGCCACTTTACCGTCGAGCTGCCCCAGATATGGTAGGATCCAGCCTTGTCATATAGAAGAGAATAAAAAAAGGGGGGGTGGGAGTGAAGCTAACAGCAGTAGGCTATTCCACCCAATGGCGCAATACTTTGGCCTAGAGACGACGGTTCCCTTCCCTCCGTGGTGGAAGATGGCCTACCAGATCGCCATCTTCTTCGTGCTCGAGGATACCTGGCACTACTTCTCGCACCGTGCATTCCACTGGGGCCCACTCTACAAGTCCGTCCACAAGATTCACCACCAGTACTCCGCTCCCTTTGGCCTCGCCGCAGAGTACGCCTCTCCTATCGAAGTCATGGCCCTGGGCTTCGGCACTGTCGGCTGCCCCATCCTCTGGTGTGCCCTGACTGGTGACCTGCACATCCTCACCATGTACCTCTGGATCGTCTTCCGTCTCTTCCAGGCCATCGACGCCCACAGCGGCTACGAGTTCCCCTGGAGCCTGCACCACTTCCTCCCCTTTTGGGCCGGTGCCGACCACCACGATCTCCACCACGAGAAGTTCGTCGGCAACTACGCCAGCAGCTTCAGATGGTGGGACTACCTACTCGACACCGAGTACGATCCCGCCGCCCTCCAGAGAAAGAGAGAGCAGAAAGCCAAGAAGGCCCAGTAGTCTTCCTCTTCTTCTTTCTCATCCTCTCCGTTCGTCTGTTCTCTCTCGCTTGGCTCCCTTTTCCGTCTTCCTGTCTCTCTCCCGCTCGGTTGAATAAGACGCTACAAACGCAGCACGGCTACTTCTTCCACGGCCACCAGAAAACACTGTTAATTTCGATCTTCTTTCTCTCTACATGTTCAGCTTTTGACCCTCTTATCCGCTTTTAATGTCAGCCGCCCTGGCCAGCAGGCACCCCTTCCTTTTTGATCACTTTTTTCTATTTATGCCCCCGCTTATATTATTTTTCCTCCCCACGCTATAACGAGATCTGTCTGTATCCTACCAATCCCCCTCACCCCCGTCCCTCGCCATGTCTGCGTTAGAGGTACAATAGAATAATTTATAAATACAACTGTTAAAAAACATACTCCATATTCACACAACTAGCTATACGAACAAACCACCTACCCCGGGGGGGGGGGGGGGGGGGGGGGGGAGAGAATGCCATCTACGTACTCTGATGCAGTCACCCTTGCAACCACTATGCAGGAAACCCTCTCCAACGGCATTATTGGCTGGAACTGGCCGGAGTGGACGGGGTGATGCATCTTACGCTCCCAAATATTCCGTAGTCTACGAAACCAAAAAGGGCTAACAAAGGCTACTCTCATCTCTTGCGAAGAAATGTGCGCCCCGTATGTATGCAGGTATCCTGCCTGCGGTTATCCCTCGTTCCGCGCCCTCCAGCGCCTCCCATGGGGCCTCCTCCCTGGTCGCAATGCAAATCTCAGTCCTACAGTGATGTAACTAACTTAGCGGGCTGAAGAATCCCAATGTCCTCCTCCTTTTGGCCTTTTCCCTCGATCTTATACATAAATAGCTCCCTCCTGCCCCCTCTATTGTAGGTAAAAAAACTGCTTTGCCATGTTTAACTAGTTAGTTAGTTATCAATTTCTGCAGTGCCAAAAAATAGTTAACTAGTTAGTTATCTACACCAAAGAAAAATATTTCCAGCTATCCCCCCACCAGCCATCCACAGGAGAAGAAGAGACGAGCAGGCGTCGAGAGGCGAAAAAGGTCAGGGATACTTGTCTAGTACCATCTCGCCTGGCCAAAGACAGCTGTATACATAGAATCGCTGCAAGATGGCGGAGTCGAAGCTGTTTACTGTCCGTCCGGCCTCCAAGCAAGCCCGCGCCGACCACAAAGATACATTCCGGGTCTATCTGTCACCGGCGTCGCTGCTGCAGGTCAAAGTGCGAGTAGGCGAGCTCTGCCAGCTAGAGACTTATAGCATTGCCAGCAACGGCCATGGTGGCGGCGGCGGCGGTGGTGCTGTTGTTGGTAGCAAAGTCAAGACGGCCATAGCATGGAGTGCCGCAGAGAAGATACACGACAACATCATCCAGACGACCAAGCAGATGCAGGAGCTCTACGGCTTCAGACTGGGCGACAAAGTCTCTATTTCGCCGGCATCCGACTCGCTGGCTGATATCGAGACCGTCAGGCTCGAGGAGGTGAAGCGCGGCAGCCCTGCCGGCACCTCACCAGCAGCTTCGTCGGTGGCCTCGGAGCTGTCAGCAGAGGAGCGTCCGCACTGGGAGTGGGCGCTTGAATACCCCCTGTCCAAGTGCGAGGTTGTTTCACTCGGGCTGGCTTTTGACGTCGAACTCAAGGGCGTCTCCAGGCGGTTCAAGGTGGTCCATATCAATGCTGGGAGTAGCAGCAATGACTCTGCCAATACCATCTTCAAATATACCCAGCAGTCGAAGGTGACCATTGGCAAGGCAGACGAGGTTCCGGGGGATGCAGATGCAGCTTCTACGGGTCGTTTGGAGGTCACGGCTGATGGACTCGGTGGTCTTGCGCCCCAGTTGGCAGTTGTCAACGAACGGCTGCGGGACTTTAATACCCAGGATCAGATGATCGTCATGCCCTCGTTCTACAAGAGTACGGGCGGGATTCTCATATACGGAGCCAAAGGGACGGGGAAGAGTGCTATGCTGGCAAAGATAGGAGAGACCAACTGGCGCAGAACCTTCAATGTCACATCGTCAATCACCAGCAGAACGGGGGGAGATGGGGCTGCAGTTCTACGGAAGATATTCTCGGATGCGCTCAAGTACCAGCCTTCGCTCATCAAAATTGACCAGCTCGACTTTATAGCACCCAAGAGATCTTCTACAGGGTCAACCGATGCTTCCCTCTCTCCCACTCTATGTGAAGCACTGGACTCGCTCCAGGACAGCAAGGTACTAGTGGTTGCATGCACAAGGCACCCAAATGATGTGGATGATAGCCTACGCACGCCTCACCGGCTTGGGATCGAGATTGAACTGCAGATTCCCACTTCAAAGAGCAGACTGGAAATTCTACAGGCTCTTCGCGGGTCGGCAACCCAGCCTACCAACAGGGTGTTGGAGAGCATAGCTGCAAAGACCCATGGATACGTTGGTGCAGACCTCCTATCATTGCTTCAGCTGTCCTGCAGAAAGGCAAAGGCCCGTATGTTATCGCCTCCGCCTCCGCCTCCGCTTACGAATGGTACATCTACATTCGGAAATCGGTTTTATGCAGGAGAGTATGAAAACGAGAGTGACGGGTATTTTGATGAGGATGATGATGATGAAGATGGATACTATGAGGATCATTTGGACCTCTCCAGTGACAAACCACGGCCGTTGAAGATTTACGAGAAAGACATGCTACTGGCCATGAAAGAGGTCCGGCCAACGGCCATGAGGGAAGTCTTCTTGGAAACGCCGTCCGTAAGATGGTCGGATATCGGTGGCCAAGGGTACATCAAGAGTCGTCTGCAGAAGGCTGTGGAGAGACCACTCAAGGTACTTCTTCCTCCCCTAACCTTCATCCTTACATACAAAACATAATACTAACGGACATAGAATCCCGAGCGAATGAAGAATCTCAATATTAGTGGAAAGAGAGGGATACTACTTTACGGCCCACCTGGGTGCTCAAAGACGATGATGGTCAAGGCCCTTGCCACCGAGGCTGGATTGAATTTCCTAGCCGTTAAGGGAGCCGAAATGCTCAGCATGTACGTGGGTGAGTCAGAAAGGGCAATGCGGGAGATCTTCCGCAAGGCACGAGCAGCAAGCCCAAGTATTATCTTTTTCGACGAGATAGACGCCATTGCAGCTCGGCGAGACGCTGGCTCTCACGGCGGGATCAACATTCTGACCACTCTGCTGAATGAAATGGACGGTATCGAGGAGCTGAAAAACGTCCTCGTTGTGGCTGCCACCAACAAGCCTGAGATCCTTGACCCTGCACTCATGCGGCCTGGAAGACTGGACAGCATATTATACATTGGCCTTCCAGACATGGAGGCCCGCAAGGAGATATTTGAAAACTGGATTGACCGCGCTGATGTCGATGACGAGGTGGACGCCATCGTCCTGGCCTCCGTGACCGACGGCCACTCCGGTGCCGAGCTCGTGAACATCTGTGAAACTGCTGCCGAATTGTGTCTAGACGAAGAAGAAGAAAAGAGAATGCCCAATCTACAGATCCAGAACCAACACTTCCGAGCTTCGCTCGAAATGGTCCCGAAACGGACCCAGCCAGAGGTCATCCAAGCCTACGAGGAATGGAGCAGGAGCTTCGCCAACAACCAGCGGATAACAATCTTATGAATAACGGCTTCTCTTCATGTCATTCCATCACTCGTGTTTGTATGCATTATCTTCGTGCTTTGTCATGTAGTTTGCTATATCCAGGTTGGTTTCTGAATCGCAGGACGGTCAAACCAGCCATTCATTTTCAGCGTCACTAATTGCCCTAGTTCAGTAGTTCCCGAAGCGCTGACGGCCAGATCCTCCATATCCCGAAGAACCTTGTTTATGGGCTCTGCAGCACCAGACAAATTTATAATAAGTGCGATAGCCCTATGTAGTGCAAGAAGCCGAGGTAGCGGAGGGTCAATCGATCGGTCCTCAGTTAAGTATAGTTCGCGGGTAACAGGGAGTCCCTGTATAAACCCACTAGGAAAGAGTGACTCAATCCTATATGTGTGATGCTTGTCAGATATAGGCGTAAAAATGATTTTAAACTGGCCAAAATATCGGTGAAGGTCTAGAGTAAGGGTTATTGCGTTGAATGGTTTGTCAATATTAACGCCGTCAATAACATGAGAGATGTTAAAATCAAACATATTGAGCATCATAAGCGTAGCCTTCTTCGCGTCGCTCTAGATAGAATGTTAAACCTGTAGAATGAATAAAAAAAAAAAAAAAAAAAAAAAACTAGGAAGGAGAGTTACATACCAGCTTGGCCATTCGCATCAGCTTGGGTTAGCGAATGCGGGATAATATGAGCTACTTCAAGGAACCCAAGCTTAGGCTTACGGTCCTGGTGCTGCTCTAATAGCCGATTTCCGTCATCATCTTCAGCGCTGTCTCCATGTTGGCGTATTCGAGCCTCAGCTTCTGAGGCGTCGAATGTATGGGAAATGACACATTTGTGGCGGTCGCGAATGAGACATAACTGACGGAGAGCAGCCATCCGTTCTGGGGTCGGGATATGCTCATGTGATGCTAGGACTCTTTGGAGAGCCGACATATTAGCTGGGGAAGGTTGTGACGTACAGCTCCCAGATGCTCGCACTATTGCAACCGGAATTAGTAACTTAACGATTGAAACATGATAGATAGGCACCTACTTGGGAGAAAAAAGCTGTCAAACAAAAAGTCTGCAAATGCGGTTAAGTTCTTGCGCAGGTCATCAGCTTGGATGGCGAAATCTGGGGCTGGGGCTGTCTCGATATCGATTCCCATTGCATCAAAAAACACCCGGAGAAAGGCGTCCTGGGAGGGACCCGGCAGTGCAAAGCTGTACGAATGATGGACAAGGAGAAAGCGGCTGTATCTTGGAGGAGAGTCAGAGGCAAGTTCCTCTTGCCGGAAGTGATCCACAACTGTATGAAATGTCGTAGCTGCGCGCTCTCTCTGGCTTTCCGAGAGCGGCTGGGGGTGGAAGTTGATTATGCCCTCCAACGACGACTGGTGGTAAAGATGAGCCATTTTACTCCGTAAAATCTTCTCATATAACTAACACCTCTGGTTGGATTGAATTTGCTGCAATATCAGCAGAGCGATGCAGGGGTATAAGGGGGAGCCCTTAGGCGTACGTAGATGGCGGGCTGCGTAAGTGTCAGAAACTGCAGCTCTGCCCACTATTAGTGTGGGCTCACTCCTTTTGGTGTAGTGGCAGACTGCGATAGTAAGTTGGTCCTTTGTATGTATGTAGTTGGTTGATAAGAAGGAAAATTACAGTTTAACTAAGTTCGTTATGGAGCTAGGGGCTCTAACTACATCACGTGATCACTTTATTTTTATCAACAACAACGTCGACTTTTTCTTCTCTACGGCGTTTCTACGATATACAGAGATCTTTGCGTGTCAAGCTGAAAACCTCACATTTGCTGGCCATTGAGCTTCTCTGAGGCGGACTGAGCACTCTATACCTTTCCGGGAACACCGATTATACCAGCTGTCAGGCCCTCTCTGCGTTGTTAGACCAGCTTATCACCGGCTCGGAGCTCCCTCAGATCGCCAGCATGCCATCGCGCAGCCGCTCGCGCTCAGCGTCGATAGCTTCGCACGGCTCCCACCGACATCATGGTGCCGATACTTATAATAATAACAGACGGCCCTCTCAGCCGTCACAATCTCCCCGCCGCCGGTCATCGCAGTCTCCCTCGCCGCGACACGCCAGGTCCCGCAGCAGATCACGGTCAAGATCACATCCCCCACGACGCGCGAGATCTCCTCAGAACCATAGGCGGAGCTATAGCCGTGGTCGAAGTGCATCGCCAGCTCGAGATGACCGAGACAGGCGCAATGGGAACCGTGGTGCGCGGTACAGCGAGTCTCGGTCAAGGTCGCGAAGCCCATATTCTTCGCGCAGCCGCAGCCGTAGTCGCAGCCGTGTCAGAGACCGCCGACCGCGTGGCAGAAGCTATACTAGAAGCCCTACTCCCCCCGCGAGAAGGAGTGCAAAGGTATCGTCTATTCTCTCCGGTTATAGATAGCCTAGGTGCGCAAACTTGCTAATCTCACCGCGCCAGATTGTCGTGGAGAAATTGACGAAGAATGTTAATGAAAATCACCTGCGCGAGATCTTCTCTGCTTACGGAGAGATAGAAAGTCTAGAATTACCGATGAATCGGCAATGTGAGCCCCCACCCTTCCATGAATATGTAACGTAGCTTATTCTGCTTTACGAACAATATTAACTTATGTTGTCATTTAGTCATGACCAACCGTGGAGCTGCTTATATCCACTATCGCGATCCCGCAGATGCCGAATCAGCAATTGCTCATATGCATGAAGCCCAGCTTGATGGTGCCGTGCTAAGCGTCTCTATAATACTCCCTCGCCGCACATTTTCGCGCTCCCCGCCCCCGGCCACCAGACCCCCTCGTGCGGAGTATGGTGGTGGGCGATACGGAGGCGGCAGGGGCTCATCTTTCCTCGATTCGGGCAGACCACCACCGCCACCGTTGTCTTCAAGGTACCGCTCTCCTCCAGGACGTGGCAGATTTCGCGGAGGCCGTGCTGCGGATCGGCACGACATATACCGTCCGCGGTCAGTCTCACGATCCCGTTCTCCTGTCGGGCGAGCAAGGTCCCCTTCATATTCCTCAAGGTCTCCATCAGTTACACCTCCACGCATGAGACGTTCGAGAAGAGATAGCCCGCCTCGTCGTAGGAGAAGTCTTAGCTATAGCAGTGTCAGCAATAGAAGTCGAAGTCGATCTCCCAGCAGGACTAGAGACCGTTATGGGCGCTGAGCACACTATGCAAGGCACAACATACAAAAACTATCTTTTCATTATCATCATTCTTTGCTACGCTGACTTGCTGGAGACAAAGATGATTTACTATGGAGTTTCAAGAATTTTTGAGTGAAATTGTGTTCATATTTAATTCGAAACAGATGTATAACACGGGCGAACATCGGTCTAGGAGTAATTGAAAAAAATATACGGCCTTTCTTTTTTTGCATATGGGGCAACGGTCATGTCTATAGATCCCTGTTCCTGATATTGGCATTAATACACAGAAAAAGGCTTTAATGTTGTTATACATATATCAGCCGCCGAAAATGATATACACCTATTGACAAACATTGTGCAAGCGCTCCGGTATCAGAAAAAGGGGCACCAGCCTATATACATTGCTGCAAGATTCTTGTCTTGGGTTGCCTGTAAAATTAGTTCGTCAACATGCCCTCCGACTGATAACGGGACTGATTCTCCAGGGAGAAGTCCTCGGAGCTTGTTACGGACAAGTTCAAGCACGCCCTCTGGGGTATCTGGAACGCGTGGGTTATGCCGTTTCTGCGATATGGTCAGATGCTTGCCATATGTATTCCATGATCAATGGTAGAACTAACCTTCTTTCCAATGAAATCTGTAGTGGGCTCATGCAAGAAGGTTTCGAGAATAGTCATAAGAGAATCTTCATTTTGTCGAAGGAGACCCAAAGTGAGCTCACAAGTCTTCCGGAAGGGGCCTGTAAATAATGAAAGATACTGGATTAGCCATTTACTGTACTATTGATAACATGTTCTGGGCAATTTTTACCGTTGTATCCGTATGCTCCATACGCATCAGTCATGTTATGGGTAAGCCGGAATGGGACAAGTTCAGGTTTGTCGAAAGTCAACCCCTATTAGTTGATAGGCGTTAGAATCATTGCATATTAGAGACACAGTTGAGGGCAGACATGCCTTGTCAAAGAGGCAGTTAAAATCAACATGGAGAATTCCTCCGGTCTCTTCTTCAAACAGTATGTTTTCTCCGTGTCTATCACCAAGCCTTCATTAAAAGGATCAGCCTAGGTCCAAGTTTTTTCTCTGTTGGAAAAGTTATAGCGCAATATAATCTTCACTTACCCCAGGGAATATCCAACCATGGACATCACAGCGCTGGATCTTGTGTATTTTAGGCGGGCCGCAAACCATGTGGCTGGCTCCGGGAATGTTTCGACAAACCATTCATGTAAAACTGGCGCATACCTGATTTTATATTAGCTTGTGCCTTAGGCAGCGACATGAAGAGCCTTTAGTGGGTATGAACAAAGTCACATACTTCTTCAATACTTTCTCTCTGAAAACCGAAAGTTTGGAGTCATCCGAGCATGCTTCATCCAAATTCCGACGTATCTCAGAATACTGTATCAATCTTAGCATCATTCTGCTAGACAAACGTCAAGCTTGGTATCACTGCACTTACGTTCACGGCCACGCCTCGATCTTTGAGAAGTCTTGTCACAATATCCCTGAGAGTTCTGAGGTTATTAACCCACTCAATTAGACCACATTCTTCATTCAATGGGGTGACTGCATATGTTTTGATATCTGTGTGTCATCTGGGGTCAGCGACTAAGTTACGAAAATGCTAAATCACGAGAATAGTCTTACACAGGCGTCGCTTATTTGACTCAAGATCCCTCATAAGGAGTCGGTTGATCATGCTGTTGAACTCCATTAAACGCTGGTCTTTGCGTAGATCATCTTTCGGCTTGCATAGAAGACCGTATATTTTCCCGTCTGATCCGCGTATATTTATCTTACGCGGCTTTTGCAGAGAATTGAGAACTAAAGCCTCATCCAATATAGCTAGTTTGCAAATGTTAGCTAGCGTATATTTTGGGGGGGAAATATTATCGGTGATCCCTACCCTCAATTGTTATGGTATCGGCTGGAAAAGCACGGAACGTCTTGAGGAAGTGAGGCTCGTGACTTGAAGGCAGCGTTGGAGTCAACGTAGCTTGTAAAGGAATCGCGAGCCTGCACGGTGCTACCTTATGGTTAAAACGCAAGGATTTGGATAAGCTGACTTTTGAAGATTTATCTTCTATGCGCGCGAGACAAAGTGCCAAAAGCTCTTCCGAAAGTTTCTGGCCTTGGTTAATAATCAACCGAATATCTCCCGCTGGGGGTTCTGTTCTTGATTTCCTGGCAGTCTCCTAAACATGCTGTGAGAAAGTGATTCTTCAATGTCCGTAGTAGTCCTCTTCAGCTTTTTGCTCAACAGAGCTCTAGGCTATACTCACAGTTATCTTCTGAACAATGGTAAGTCCACGGGAAGCACGATCTTTTGACTTTAGCAGAGCAAGCACAGTCCATAGCCCTTGCTGGGGAAAAGCAACAACAGGTCTCACTATCATCGACGTGAGCGTATTATACACAGTGGTATTAGACTGACAGATTCGTGCCACAACTTGGGGTAGAATTGTGAAGAGCTGGTAGAGTCAGCATCCGTATTAGGGGAATATGACAATCGAAAAGTCAAGCTTACTAATGCCGGAGATATGCGACTGATGTATTTCTTAAGTTGAGAGTGCATTTCATCGAGATTCTTTTTTCGTTGCGACATATTGTGCTTTTGGAAATCCCTAAATACTATTTAGACGCAATTCACTTACGAGGGCTGACATACATACTCATTGTCACCTCGTTTTGGGTCAAATGGTTGGTCGACTGCTGCGGCATGTTCTAACCATAGCGTAAGAACCTTGGGCAGTGTTTGAGAAACATATTTATTCCCAAAGGTTAGAGATCTAAGATAGCTGTTGATGACCAACTTCGAAGCTTCACCGCTTAAGCTAGAATAAAACATTAGCACGTAGACTTATTGTAGGGTTATAAAAAGGTAACGTACTATTTTTGACCCTCTTTACCCAAGGGTTTGGACTTTTCAGACTCCAATATTTTCGCATAATGTTTTCCTAAGTAATAATGTACCTTTTCCCACCTAAAAATGACGATTAGTTATCGATATGCCTAATGATTGGCGCAATTAACGTACTTCGAATGGTAATGGATAGCCTGTCGGTATCTCGAGACAATGAAATCCGATTGCGTCTGCCCAGCACTATCCATCCATTTCGCAAGAAGGAGATAGGCCTACGAAATTCGATTAGCGTATATTGGCCGTTATTGATAGAAACATGTGCAGTATACATACCCTTGCCATAAGTAAATTTTGCTCGTTGCCTTTCGTGGGAAGAGAGGCGTCATTATCACTAGTTTCAGAGCGACCATTGGGACCAAAGACATTGGCAGAAATGGCCCCTTCTAGCGTTTGTATAGCTTTCCTATGAAGGCCCTCCTTCCATAGAAGTCTTGCATATTCAATTGTAGAATTTTGGTCGTTAAGCTGGGCAGAATGTAGGACTGCGTTGAAAGCTTGGTCTTTCCAGTTTGCTTTCCTCGCCAACCTTGCAATCCGCTGCCAAACAGAAGCGACTTCTAAGTCGTGGTATGCAGGGCTATAAATGGTTAGTCACGCCTCAAACTCCCTAGGAAACAATTTTGGAAACTTACGACAAATCCATGACAGCTTGTCTAATTCCAAGGACATACTGTTTGTCAGAAATGCAGCCACCTAACATGTCTAAACGACGATCTAGGATGGTAAAAAGCTCATTCCGTGGAGCAGAAAAGTTATCATAAGAGTCTGAGGTCAGGAGCTCTATTTCACTCAAGACGTGCAACTTAAGGGTGCCATCGTGACTAGCTTGGAATGTTGACACAGAATTCAGGGTGAATCCTGATGCAACATTCATCCGGAGCTCCTCTATAATTTTTTCCAACTCATCTTTCTTCCCCTGGCGAAATGCAACCAGGCCAACACCCACACCGATGTTGAAATCGGTGGTGATCTCATCACGACGGCCCAGTGTGAGCTTTTCAAGCTTTCCCCATTTCCCTGTCACCCAAGAGGATTCGATTGCCAAAGGGAGCATCTTCGGTATAATAGCCTCGTTCTTCTTCAAGGAGTCAAATTGGTTCAGAAGTATACCTAAAGAAGTCAGCATCATCAAAACAGTTTAGCAATTATCGTTATCTCATACCATATTGCCCAGATTCCTTCAAGCATGTTAAAAGATTTATCTGGGTGTCGAGGTCCTTTGGTGACTTATTTAACTGCAGCTCGTACCAGCTCTGCGCTGCAGTCCACCGGCCTGAGTTTCGATGTTCCAATATCTGTTGGTCAAGATCGAGGACATGCAAGTGCGATGATATGCCTTCAATCCCGTCTGGCTCATCAATCTGGGTATAAATATCTTGTAGTCTTTGATATAGTGATTCCAGCTCCATGGCATCTGTTTCTGGTCTAGACTTCTGCTGGCGTATGTACTGCTCCCAATGGAAAAGCGCCCTAGCATATGACTTGCATTCAACTGCCCGTTTTGAAATTATCTCAGCAGGTATGCAGGATAGAAGGTGCTCTACCCTCTTTATCTGGACAGCAGACTCCGTGAGGGACTCTTTTTGACTGCGGCTTGCGTTATTGCCAATAGAGGTGATGCTAGTATACTCCTTCTTCTTTCCATGCAACCAACGTGATAGGTAGTCTAAAACAGTAAACACGCTCTGAAATTCCATCAGTATTTAGTGTATTTTATTAGTTCCAGATATTTTAAACATACCTCGCTAAATAAAATCAGATTCTCCCGCTCAGGTCCCTTATGGTCTGGCAGCGGACATTCTAAGATGTTGGTAAGCTCACCCTTGAGATGCTCGCGCTCTTCATCAATAGCACTAACCGCAACATTAAGAGCGGCGAAAGGGAGCAAGAACACAGAAATAGATTTTTCCTGGGTTCGAATAATCCGACTGAAAACGCTAAAAAGTATTTGGATATTTCTGCTTTTGCCTTTTTGAAGCATGTCAAGGACAAAGGTCCTAAGCCATTCCGAGTGATTTAGAGACGGAGTGAATAAGGGATATTGACATGATGTACTGATTGCACCGATTGTCACAGAGTACTTGGAGTTGAGAAACGGGGTCAGTGTGTTTCTAGAGAGCTCAGGAAGTTCTAGCCAGCGTCGATACAAGTCGCTGGACTGGGGATCCTGTGACCTTGGCGGAATAGCCGTGCTAATGTTACCAGTAGTCAGGAGTGCCTGCATAGCATACGCAAGAAAGCCTTGAGTTCGACTGTTGGACGCTGCCAAGAAAGCATCAACAAGAATATTTTGCAGGCAAAATATTATGAAGTCAAGGGTTTCATCGGATCTCTCAAAATTGGACAAGACAACTATGTCCTTTTTCTCTTTGATCGACTCTATGCGATTGGGATCAAGGCAGCCTATTAGACCGAGGCACTGGGCAGAAAGTGAGACTATGGTAGGGGAGCTTGGATTATACTTGACGCAGCAATCCAATAAGGTTCTTGTCACCTTTCCCACTAGGCTTTTGTCCGGTTGTTCACTAAACACAGAGCCATGTATAAACTCTTCGTGATTGGTGAGGTTTGGCAGAAGCTCAACAAGAGCTCGCTCAACGACAGCAAAATTATCGCTTTGACATCGCCGGCAAAGAGCCATGAATTTACTCCTTATATCCATCCCTTGTTTGAGGTTCTCGATTTTTTTGTTTTGCTCAGACAGTTCAGGTATCGATTCTAGAGACGGTAGGGTCTCATAAACAGCAATAAGGGTGTCGTCATTGTTCCTGAGAATATAATCCACAAGCTCGATTTCTTTCTTTTTGGTCTCTTCTGTTAAGAACTCCCAATATTTGAGAATGATAGCAAAGGTTTGATCAACCAATGGCTCAAGGTCAACCTCATTGAGAGCAAGTATCATAGTGTTCCAGGTAGCAAATGCATGATCACGAAGGTCGCCTGTGTCTAACGCAGCGCGCAAGCAGGCACAAATCTGAAGAGAAGGGTCAGAGCACAGCTCACTTGGTAGCTACGGGGGTAAGAGAAACTGACTTGTGGCAATGCAATGCCAATGTTGCCCTTGGCAATTTTTATCATCTCTCCCAAGGCGATTATATCCCGTTTCTTCTCTGGAATTGGTTGCAAAACTTGAAAGTCGTTGATAACATGGACAAACTCCGTTACCACTCCTAGAACGTGTTCTTCAATGAATACACTTAGATTCTCTGGTTTTGCAACTACGCCCCGGCCGACTTGCCGAGGTGTGACGGATGCGATGTATTCAAGAGCATCATAGTACTACTCAAGTATTAGTATTTCCATATATATATTGTTGGTAAAGTCCATTACCTTAGACCCTTTCCCCTCGCCCGAACTGCCTAGTCCTCGGAGGAGCTCACAGGTAATTGGGACGCACTCAGATCGAACCAGCTTTGAAAGAGTTGGGTCATTGAATTTGACAGAAAGCTCTTGCAGTATACATGGTATTGCAGCTTCTGGGTTAGGAAGAGGCTGGACCAACAAAAGAGATAGAATCGATGCCAGGTGCGATCGGGTCTTGATTAATTCTGAGATAGACTTCTTGCTGTGTGTCATGGCAATTCGTGAGATAATATCTTTTTTTCTGGTCAGGACGAGGTAGGGCAAGGTGTAAGGCGTTGTCAAGCGTAAGAACCCATTAACCTCCATCCCAAGTAAATCACACAATTGATCCGCCATTTGTGGCCGAGCTTGAAAGTTTTTTATGACCAACTGAGATAGTGTTCTCCAATACGGCCGAAAGAGTGCTGCAGGTGTCAATCTCAACAGAGTTGCCAATTTAGATATCTATACGTTGTTAGTGATAACAGGTATATTTGAAAAGGATGCGACCATTACCTACCTCTGTGTATGCTATCCCACTGACGAATGGGTTAGCATGACCTAAATACTCAAGTAATCGTAGAAGCACAATGTTCATCTCTTCGTCATTTGAAATCCTGTTATTCAGCTGTTAATAGAAGCTAGTACGAAGCAATGCCAGTGTGCCTTACTCGGCTATTTGACGTAGAGCCATAACACATGTCTCCTGTAAGAAAAGCTCATTCTTCTCAAAAATCTTGTGAAGGAATTCTAGAGCCACAACAAAATTGCTGCAACGTATGTCTGATCCGCGAGAACCTTTGAGAAATGATACGAGCGCTTTCCTAACAAGACAGTACAGTTAGAATTATGAGCCCAATGACTTGAGTTGAGGGGTCATAAGGATATTTACTAACCCAGCGGCAATCCTTAACTCTCGAATAGAGCTTTTGAGAGACCGTAGACAATATTCTCCAAATAGAGAAATATCTAGCCTGTCTTCGGTATCACGCAAATCATGGTTAACAATGTTGCGAATAGCAATCATCGCAGATATTCTGCAGCTCCCTGAATCCTCGATTCTTGGCAGAATGCTGGAAATAATGTTTCTAAGATGGCCAAACTGAAGGAGAGACATTGGATTTTTTGTATGGCACTTTTCCATCTCGCAATCACACACCTTGCACATATACGTTTGTCCCGCAATATTACCATATTCCTCTCCACAAAGGCTTTGTGTCCAGGCACAAGCAAGTCTTCCCAAATTCATAATGATAATGCATTTGTCGACAGGAGACAAATTAGAGAAATCTTGCCTAAAACATGTCAGTAGGAGAGAAACCGGATAACTGGTAACAACTCACATAGCATCTTCATCTAAATCTTCAAGGCCATTCGGAGGAAAGATCCCAAGGGTACTGTAAATTTTATTTGAAATAACACTTGAGAGATCCGGGTGGCCATTCTGGTCTTCCGCGTTGGACAGTCGTGGCCTCTTTGGGGCTCTTTCATCTGTAGAGGCATCAACTGACGCAGCTATGAGGGAATCCTTCTTGTCCGGGGCATATGAGCGAGAAGTCGACCCCTTATCTTTATCAAATAAGCCAACACGGCGGAATACTTTCGACCCAAGTTTAACTCTATGCTCTCCGGCGACCACTCTAACGAGCACATGCTACATCGTGTTAGTCCGCTTCGACCTACAAGCATTAAATACAGCTAACTTACCTGGAGCGATTGATGCAATGTTTGAAAGAAGTCTGAATTAACACCAATGTCGGATAAGGGATAGAAAAACAGCTCTTCGACCAAGCCTTCCACTCCTGCTGACGATTGACTTAGGCGAATCACTTCCATCAGGAATTCAGCCAGAA
The DNA here is from genome assembly GCA_018357685.1 of Trichophyton schoenleinii. Classification (NCBI taxonomy): domain Eukaryota; kingdom Fungi; phylum Ascomycota; class Eurotiomycetes; order Onygenales; family Arthrodermataceae; genus Trichophyton; species Trichophyton schoenleinii. The sequence goes on from WOFF01000002.1 coordinate 120,859, forward strand.
CTTGTTGCAATTCAATGCTTCGCTTTAACTGCTCAGGGTCCACGAGATCGACGACACATTGAAATAACGGCAGCAACACCTTCTGATCAATGCGTGAACTAAGCCGAGTCGAATACGAGCATAATTTTCTGGAAAACGAGACAAACTCGACCAGAAGGCTTGTTAGACTTTGCTCGCCTACAGCCACTGTATTCACATCAAGCCATTCGAATATCGCTTTCCACAGCCTTACCGCAAAATGCAAACCATGGTTAAAGCTTTCACGCAACAAGGATGCTTTTGAATCGGTTAAGGAAAGGTCAATTGGACACGTGATAGTCTCTATGAGTCTAAGGCAAGCCATAGCAACAGCTTGTGGATTTCCTAGCTCACTTTTGCCGCAGCAATCTCGCGGAAGGCCAAGCTCATCTAGACATGATAAAAATTCAACAGTGGGCACTGGAAAATACAAATCATTGCCGGGGAAAACGCCTCCACATGGAATCTTAGTGGTCTCGATTGAATGAATCAATTCTACACCGGCTCATACGGTTAGCAGGAGATAAAGTTGGATCGATTAAGGGGGGTAGGAACTAACCACCAATGCAGGCCTGGAGAAATCGAGATATGGATTTCACAGAATACCAAAGCTGGATGGTTTTGAACTGAGTAGCATATATGACTGAGACAGCCTGGCATACTTTGTCCTGTATACTTCGATCGTTCCATGAACAAAGGAGGTTCAGGAGAGATGACAGAACCCATACGAACAAGGGTGACTGCGTATTATTTTCTTTGAGAAACTCTGGTTTTGCACTTCCATTTAGCACCGCTGGTGCTCTCTGTACGGCCAGGAGAATGATATCAAGACAGTCAAGGGTTTGGCCTATAATATCATCCCCCAAAGCCCTGGCACCCTGGGGCTTCAGAGACTGTTCAAGCCCCGCTCTTACCACCACACATATTAGATTGTAGATATCATTGATGTTATCATTGGCGTTTGCTTCGACATCTTCGCTCTGGCTAAGAATTTCCCGCCGGAGCTGTGAGAAGGTTTCCCGGTCAATTCCATATTCACCACTTGTGTCTGCGGCTAGATGAGATGCAAGATGGCTTGGTATAAGTGAAGAAAGAGGCACATCCCTGATTTTAATATCCCGTTGTTTCCCTAGGGAGCGCCGGGACTGTAAACCATTCTGACTAGCCATGAGAGAGATCCATCCCATACAGACCCAAAGGGAGGTGAAGAGGATAAGAAAGGAGAGTGAGAATATAATGCGATTCGCCGCACTTTAAAACAAAAGCATCAGTGTCGCGCGTGGCACCTATATTTACGCGTAAAAAGGGGGGAAATGCATGGAGTTGATGGGATGTCGTTCAATTAGCTAGCATAACAAAATAACGAAAAACGCCCCATTTAAGGATCTTGAGGCTGAAAACACTGGCGACTCAAAGGTCAATTTGTCATTAAATTCTTAGTCATCGAATGAAGAACTCGCAAATGGGTTTAGTCTAACTAGTTCCAGTTTAGTGATGGTCACGTTACATATCTGTGATATAAACCAATAGGCTCTCTGGCGCCCGCTGACAAATTTGGACGTCTTAACTACACTAGCGACGTGAGTCCTTGAAATGCTCGACAACCCAAAAGCGGCGAAGTTCAAGATAATGATAGGGAGTAATAAGTTCTTGATACCCGGAGCATCACCATAATGCAGGCCGTGTCCAACCTTTCCAAACATGAGGTCTTTATGAAAATGGCCTTGAAAATGGTATTAGCAGGCTCAAAAGTATGCTGTTTCATACATCATATCGATACTGACAACCTTCAAGGCCGAAACAGCTCTGGCTGTCGGAGAAACGCCTGTAGGCTGTGTTCTTGTAAATAAAGACAGGGTGATTGGATCCGGGATGAATGATACAAATAAGTCTTTGAATGTAGGTTGAACTAAATTCGTGTGTCAGATATCACCTGGTGTACAATATACTGAATCCCTAGTCTGTGTGTAGGGAACAAGACATGCGGAGTTCCTGGCCATCGAAGAAGCTCTACGTAGCCATCCACGGTCCATTTTCCGCGAAACTGATTTATATGTGACTGTCGAACCATGTATCATGTGTGCCTCAGCACTACGACAATACCAGATAAGAAGCGTGTATTTTGGTTGTGCCAATGAACGTTTTGGGGGTACTGGGGGTGTTCTTACCCTGCATTCAGAGTCAGTGTTAAGCGTCCCAAGATAGCAAATTGTTACATCAGTGTAGCTAACAATCATGGCAGCCCTGCAATAGACCAGCCATACCCAGTTTACGGTGGCATATATAGAAAAGAGGCCATTATGCTTTTACGGAAATTTTATGTGCAAGAAAATGAAAACGGTGAGAAAGTTCCATTAATGAGTGATAAGTAGCCATTTGTTAACTATGGGATGTAGCCCCAAATCCCAAAGGGAAAAAGGATTGCAAGCTCAAAGACGAGATAGAAGACGCTCCTCACTTGAAAGGGATCGAAGGTATATTACCTATAGAATGATGTAGAAAAAAAGGAAACTGGTCAATTGTATTTGCCATATAGATACAGGGAAAAGTAGGAAAGAATGGTTGTTGCATTCATCAATTGTAGGGGCTATCTACTGACTAGCCATCATTTTTACACGCTCGGCTTCCAACTCGCGCTCGGCTTGGCGATAATATTTTGCGGTGTCAACACCGTGCTAAAGGTTAGGGTATAGTTAGCATTCATCGACAAAGTTCCATTAGTTAAATTGAAAGTGTGCCTACCTGGTTGTGATTGACAACGTTGAACCAGGGAATCACATGAATAAAGAGGGAAGTGTATCGGGAATTCCGTGCAGCAACGCCTTGCATATATGGTGAAAGGGCAGAGGTCCCGTATAGTGGCTCTCCTTTCTTGATCTTGTCAACCATTTCCCGCATATCCATCTCTTCTTCACGAGCGTTCTCCGTGAGTCCGTAAAATCGGTCTACAAGAAGGTGTTGTCAGTAGGAGTATTGATGTAGAACCATACAGCGCCAGTCTAAAACGAGCAGTTGAATTGTGGATAGGGGAATAACTGACTGCTGGATCGCTGGTAAACGGTAATAATTCCTGCTGCCAAGCCAATGGCTCCGGCCAGTCTCATACATCGTGTATAGTTAATAGCGCCCGATGCAGCAGGTTGAACACGTTCCATGATCCCGAAAAGCAGCGGGCTCACAACGGTGACGCCGGCTCCCATGATATAATCGGAGGGTCGAGCATATCCAAAGACGCGGCGTACATGGCTAATAACCGCAGGATTGTTAACATCGGCGACCAGCGAACTACGCCATATCCGAATTGCAATCAAGAAAACAAGGGACTAGGGTGGTCTCATACGGGTCTGAATCTATTAACTGGGGGGAGACTGTCAGTACACTATTCGGATTGCGGTATTCGGGACGAACATACGGGATAGTCAGTTTTGAGTTGTTTTGGAGGCACAATTGGCCTTGCATGATCGGCTGCCATCTTGCGATCGATGTATTGGCAGACAATTGATCTTCAAAGGCGCTGTCAACTGCGTCGTCTTCAAGCGATGGCACAAGTTGACGTTTGGCTTACCCAAGTCGGTTTTCACTGGAGAGTCATGTGATGTTAAGATGACCTAATCATCTCGAACCATTACGTAAAGTGCATTACTAACGAAGTCCATTCACGTGACTAGCGCGCGGAGCCTAGTATTCGCGAAGTCGCGTTAATCCTAATAAAGTAGCAATTGAATTTGATATTGGAACATTATATTAGGGGGATTGACGGTCGAAGCAATATATGCGTGTTGAATATATGGTATTGAACGCCTTGGAATAATGGATGTCAATGACAATGTGGACGACCTTTTTGATTATGATGCCGGGCTAGATGATATTCTTCGCCAAGTTGAGCAAGACACAAGCAAAACCACAGCTGCCAGCTCTAATCAAGACCAGCCAAATCCGGGGAAAGGGGTTCTTGGTATTGATGGCGAGCTCCAAGTTTCGAGAAAGCGAGGGCCGGTAGCTCAACTTGATGAAGCAAGGTAAATGATCTCGGACACTTCTTGGAGCCATACTGAATAAAAATGAGACCCGAGTTTAACTTCTAATCAATGTCTTCAGATTGTTATCACAAGATGGAATTCCGAGGCTGCGGAAAATGGCTAGAACATCATTAAAACTCAAGGGCAGAGGCCATGAGGTAAGGAAGCTATAGCCATATCTATATCCCTAGGTTGCTAAGTGTTCTGGTACAGTTTTCTGATGCTGGGCGATTGCTCAACTTTTACCGGCTGTGGCTGGATGAGTTATACCCTCGTGCCAAATTTACCGATACCCTAGCTACCATTGAGAAACTCGGTCATTCCAAACGAGTGCAGGTGATGCGGAGAGAATGGATTGATGAAGGGAAGCCTAGGCCTGAGGTAGATGATGACGATTTCCGACTGGGCATAGAACAAGACCTCCCTACGCGAGAAAAGGAGAATCAGCAGGATGAAGCCCGCCCGAACGCAGAAGATGAAAACCTCTTCGTGGATTCTCAACATCCGAAGACCACCTCCACGAAGGGCGCTGTAAAGTCTTTATTTGGTGGGGATGGCAATGGACAGAGCAGCGTGTTGAACACTACATCTGTGGATGACGAACTGTTCGAATGGGAGTGGAATGCCAAAACACCGGGTGATCCACCTAAAGTCAATATAGGCCCTGCCGGGACTAATGAGGTCACAGACGGCTTCCCTGATGAGGAAGATGACCTTGATCGACTACTGGCCGAGGATGATGATGGGATTAAGAGCAAAAGTATTCATAAGCCAAAGGCAGAAACGTCAGCGCCCAACGCCGTTGAAGACGATTATGAGAATGACTGGGAAGCAATGCAAGAGCATGATATGTAACAATAGTAACGAACAAGAATTAATATAATGAATTCAACGATCCCCCTTTTTTTGCAGAAAAACACCCGGTAAATAAATACACAGAAAGCAGGAGAGTAGACCTAACTCGTCACCTACACCTCGAGGTAATCCTGGAGGGAGGAATGGAGGCAAGTAACATAAAGAACAAACAATAAACCATACGAAGCATCGCTCAACAAAAATCCCAGTGAAATAAATAATCTATATAACACACCCAAGGCCCCAGCGAAGTGCGGTGCCTGGGATAGTGTTTAATAGTGTCAACAGAAACCAAGAACTCCCACAGACGGCAGTAGTAAAACAGGAAGGCAGACAAGGACCCTAAAGCACCAGAAAGATGCTTGGGATATGTATCTGACGGAGATGGCAACCAATGGCACCCTCACAAAAGGAGGAACGCGGTCAACAAATGACGGTAACCCTGTCAACGTGAAAAAGAGGCAATGTAAATATCAGAACGAACAGTCGATGTATGAAACTGAAAACGTAGAGCCGGTAACACCAAGTAAACACCACATACGGGAGAGATGAATCAAATCAAAAGAGCATTTTCCACGGAAATAGAACAGAGAACTCGAAAGAGTAAGGTTACACGGTTGGAAGAAACGGGAGAGGAGAGGGGATGATGGGTATGGAAAGTCCAATGGCCATTTGCTAGGTGATGTGGTTTTCAGAATCCTCCTAGGGGACGCAGGCGAAAGATGGGTCGCTCTCTAGAGTGAAGTATTTAAGCGTTCCTTTTGGCAATTACTCGGCAATGGCAGTGAAGATAGAGTATTGTCCACCAGCTCCGGCAGTGTTCAACTTCTTTCCCCGAACAGCGGTGCTGTCAACAATGGTAGCAACTTCAATATCGTCATCAGTTCCTTGTCCTGTCTGGTAGTTGGCAGAGAAACCCCAGGTCCACGCACGACCCTCGTTGTCAATAGCAATAGAATGATCTGCACCGGCAGCAACATACTCTGCCTTGAAGCCAGGAACAGCAGTGGGTTCGAACAGGACGCGAGCACGATTCCTATCATCTTTGATGACAGCAGAGTCAGAAAGGGTATCGACCTTGAGACCAGATTGGAAACCGTCGAGACGGCCCCAAACAAGACAGTCTCCATCAGCTGTGCGAGCAAGGGTATGGTGAGAACCGCCACAAATTTGGACAACATTCTTGTCCTTAAGGGAGTCGACGACGGTGGGGTGAAGGATAACAGCCTCGTCATCTCCAGCACCTTGCTGAATGCCGGTTTCGCAGTAACTGTTCAGGCCCCAGCCGTAAACTTTACCAGATTTATGAACTGCAAACGAGTGGAATGAGCCACAGCCAACATGGGTGATGTTCTTTGGGAGGCCAAATTCGCGAGGCTGTAGTCCGTTGAGCTTGTTGCGTTCAACAATGCGGCGACCAAGCTGGTTCTGCTGACCAGATCCCCAAGCAAAAACCGCGCCACGGTTGTCGATAGCGAGGGCGTGGTTGTCGCCGCAAGCAACATGGGTAATCTTCTTGAGGCCTGAGATAAGCTTTGGGGTTGGCTGAATCTTCGTCTCAGCATCAAAGCCGATGATTCCTTCGTTTCCCTGGGCCGCCTTGTTAGCAATATTATTCTTTGATCAAAGTAAGGGAATGTAAAAACACGTACTCTGAATGTACCCCAGCCGTAGACCAAGCCGTCGTCAGTGAGCGCAAAGGACGAGCTATCACCAGCAGCAACTTGAACGATGACAGTGCCCTCGGGGAACGCGTCGGATGGGATGGCTGTCGGGGTAGACTCGTAGGGGTTCAGGCCACTGTCACTGCCAGAGTCGGAGCTGGCATCACTCTTTGCGTCATCGATATCCTTCAGGCCACCCTCCCAGGTGGTGTCACGACCCAACGCGCCTTGGTCGTTGACACCCCAGGTGAGAACTCTGCCGTCGTGGGTCAGCGCAACGCAGTGCATTCCGCCTGCGGCGACTTGAACAACGCCGACATCCTCGGGCGCCAGCAGGGCATTGAGACGTGGACGTTTCACGTCAACAGTGCCCTTGGCAGCTCCGAGGCCGAGTTCTCCCTGGCTGCCTTCTCCGCAAACAAAGACCCTTAGCTTCTGCGTAGGAGCCTTGTTTATCACCACTTTTGGCTTGGGTTTGCGGGTGACGGGGGCCTTTGCGACGCGAGCCCTCTTGGGTTTGGGCTCAGCAGCCGCCTTTTCCACCTCTTCATCATCGGCAGAGGTCTTCCGCTTGAGGGCTGGAGGAGCCGGAGCTCCTGCAACAGCACCAGCAGCGCGGGCATTCGACGCTGTCTTGCGCTTGGTGGTAGCTTTCGCGTTGGCGCCTACGGCAGCCTTTGCAGCGTCGGTCTTGAGCTTTGTCTTCTTTGTCTCAGTGGCAGAAGCTGTAGACTTCTTTTTCGCAGCAGAAGCGGTAGCTGCTTTCTTCACACCAGCCTTTTTGGCCATCGTAGTCGAGGTCTTTTCCTTCGTGGGTGCTTTGGTCGTGGTTGGTTTGGCACGCGTCGAAGCTCGTGCAGGCGCCATTGTAGGCAGGAAAATTGCTGTGAAAGGGGTGTATCGGGTGAATCAAGCAAGGGTACGGGTATAGCAGTTTCAAGATAAACTTATGAGTGATGAGTGTTGTGTGCGCAGAATGTGATGGACGAGCATAAGAAGCGTTGTTTTTTTTTTTGTTTTCGGTTGTTCGAAGTTCGACGTCGTGGATAAACTAGCCGGATTATGTAAGCAACAACACGGCCCTGCAGAGAAAACAAGACACAATAGAGAGCAGGACAAGGAGAACAAACAATAGGCGGGACAATGCGTGGGTGGGTGGGATAACGCATGGAGTGACGGGTCCAGAAGCTGAGCACCCGGTTGGTATAATTAATAAACAGACTGGTGTTGGCTACTGCAAGTTAATAGAATTAAATATGTGAAGTATAATATCCTCTCATAAAACCAGAGAGCTAGATTGGTCCATCAGTTAACTAGATATATGCCTGCACTATATATTTTTTGACATAGAGTATAAATAAAGTCATGGAAACATGAGTATATAAGGTGTTTATAGAGGTTGACACTCAGTATAGTATTCCTGTGCTCCTGAACTAGTGAAGCGCGGCTGTTCCTGGACCAACCGCCGCCATCCAGGAATAGGTTTGGAGGATCCATGGATCGTGAAAGTGAAGTTTTCTTATTACCCATATTTCCTAGGAGACGAAGTTGAGGGGGGTGTCTGCGAGCTCCCTATATGGATAACTATTAGTAACTGTGATATGTGGCATATCCACGATGGACTCAACTAGCATAGAATGGGCAGAACGGGAGAGACGGGTGGAATTTTGAGGCATACCTGATTGATATGAGCTTAGCGGGCGTAGTATAATTTACCACCATAACGAAGCAAGGTATCATTGACGACTTCAGGTGATTTAATTTGAGACGGATAAGATGTACTCCAGGCGAGGGTACGTTTGGGGAGACTGCTTGCGATGTCTGACTACTTACAGCAAACCGGCATAGGGACGGTAGAGGGTATGCGCGCTTGCATTATCCCTAGAATGAGCAGGATCTAACCTGGTAGATCACAAGGGTGTCTAGGTGTTGCATCGCAGGTCCACCCGAAGTGGCGACGCGGGTAGCATGCAAAGCTGGAGCTGCTTAAATAGCACTTCACAGGACTGTCCGTTGATTAATAAACCCGGATTCAGGATTCATCCGCACGAGCAGCAGCTTCTAAGCCTAGAAGGATTGGAGGCGGAGGTGGAGGAGGTGGTGTGATCTTTATCTTCCCACACATGATGACATCCTTACCCAAAGGCTGCCATTTGATGGTATGAGGTGTTAGGGCATTTATTGGGTTGCCTAGTTCGTCCTGCTTGGAGTCTGGCGATGCGGACACGCCGTTCCGGCCAACATAAGTTGGCGCAACAGTAACGATGACAGAGTCAACGAAGTCAACATATTCCGGGTTAAGCAGTTCGCTGAGGACAACACCCCCACCTTCGATCATAATACTGCGGATACCTTGATTGGCTAGTGCACCAAATATGGCCTCCCATCTCAGTCGCCAGTGTGGGTTATATTCTCTGATCCGCAGGTAGTCACCGCCATGACGTTTCAGTAGCATAAGCTTGTCCGGAAGGAGTTCTGCACCAGGAGAGACAATGACCCAGGGAGCTTTGCCTTTTCCTTCTGCTGCGGTCTTCAGCAGCCTACTCTCTGCTGAGGCAGACCATCGCCCCGTAGGATCAATTATAACTGGCCGGGGCTGCCACATGGTTCCAAAGCCACCAAAGCCTCCAGCACCTTCTAGTCGACAGTTTAAGCCTGGGTCATCAGCTAAAGCAGTTCCAAGTCCAATTATTATGGCGTCATGACGAGATCTCAAGTAATGCGTCATTGCCTTGGTTTCTGGACCAGAGAGTACAGTTTGGACACCTGGTTTGGTGGAAATTTTACCATCCATGGACTGTGCGTAGGTAAGGGTAACATGCGGAAACTTGGTCTCTCCATTGTTGTTGGGGTTGGCATTGCCATGGTTATGGTCTTCCCCTATCTTTGGCAAATACGGCTCCAAAAAATCAAGCGGGAAAGTTGGAAATGGGAGAACGTTAGCAGGTAGGTTCATTGCTCTGGGATGGGCAATTATGGCTGGTGGACGGTTTATGTGCTGTCCATCCTGTACCTTATAGACGCCCAGTCCATTCTGGTAGGCATAGCCTTCATGCGGCCGAAGGGTGAGGCCTGGATGGTTCGACCTCCACTTTCCGGATACATTTCGAACATCAATCGTAGTCAGATGCTTTCCACCAGCAGCTTCAAGTTGTTGAGGGTCCTCTCTGAGTTTTGCAAATATGGATGCCGGAAGGTAGCCTTGGGCAGCTTCCTGGCGGACATACTCCATCACACCGGAGTTCTTCTTGACCTTGTCAATGTAGTCCAAATCATGTGAATGGGCACTGCTACTGTTAGGGCTCCGGGATATGGTGATTGTAGTATGGGCTCCTTCAAACTTGACTACTCGGATTTGAAAGTTGCAAGTTCCTCCCTCGCGGACGACCTTGTTCCTGGGCCGTTTGCCGTCTGGCAGCGGACGCTGAGGTGGCCGCTTGCAAGTTGGTCGGCGCAGGCGACACATGTAGTAATCCGTTACATGCAGGCCATCCTTGGTAGATGTAGACCGCTGTTTAACCCAGATATTATCTATAAATGGCCAGTACATGGTGAATTCCTCGAGACTAAGTTCGACTGGCTCCTTGACCTCGAATAGCAGCTGTCTGACCCGGCCAAGGTTTGGGGGGTTGACATAGGGCCGCCAGTTCTCTACGGGTGGCAGCTGGATCTGGGTTGCGGCAGTGTCGCCATTTGCTGGTGGATGTGATGTTGATGACAGTGGTGCCGATGATGGGTCCTCTCCAGTGGTCTGCGGATGTTCTGGTCTAGTACCTGGAGGGGGCTGGTGCGCTTGGGGGTTGTCCCCGTCGACCTGCGCATGTATATCAGCCTGGAGCCTGGAGTCGCCATCGTCCATCTCCTCTTCTGCGACTAGTTCAGATTCATCTTCCATCTCCGTATCTTCATGGGACTGGTGCTGAGGGAGCTCTGTAGTAGTAGCCTCTGGCTGCTCGGTGCTAGTATGGGGCTCCTCCATGTTTGCCGTCGCCTCCAGCAAACACTGCGCGATAACACCCCGTTTAAATATATACAAACACAAAACACAAACACAAACAACCTCGCCGTTTCAGTATATTGTCAGCGACGACCAATGTCGATGTATACTTGAATACCAGACGAAAACGGACCAAGGTCGAAGATGGAGATGAAAGACGAATAAGGAGGAAAAGAAGCAGAAAAGTAAGGAAGAAAGAAACCCATTTATTGTGTGACGGCCGAATGGATTAGTAAGCCCAACGCAGGCTTGGTTTAGCTGTGTTATAATTACCCCTTCAGGCTAGCTCTAGATTAGTCAGATGATCTGTTTATCTCAATTATCGTTGGATAAAAAGGCCGGCTCTCGTGCAAAGGATGGAATTTCTATTGGTTCATATTTATTCCTAGCCAATCACCTGACTGGCACGGCTATATTTCATATCTATTACGTAATGAGATCATTCTCAACAATATTTAGCCGTGTAAGTGAGAATAATACAGCATGTACGGAGTATCTGTCTGTGGTTTGGATGTTGGCTGTTGTTTCATGCAAAGACGGGATGAAACAGTTTATGGAGTAAGCGATGGGTCTAGTCTGTTGCATCAATCCGTTGGATGATTTAGATGTACCATTATTTCGTGGATCTAAAGCGGCATTAAGTATGTTGGTGGACAGTAATGGAAAAAAAAAGGTAAATAAAACAGGATATCAAGAGTTCGTCATTCACAGGGACAGTCCAACATCTCCTCCAGCCTTAGCCAATGTCTCATAGACCCTAGGCGGGAGTTTGTATTTGATCATTCCAGAAAACACCATCAGATCCTTTGCCATGAGCACAAGCTCGTCAAGAAGGGTCTGCCGCATATCGTTCTCGTAGACACCAGCGTACATCCTCTCTCGCTCACGGCTGATACAGATTATACTCCATATCACTAGGTTGCCAGCATTGCGAGCAATGACAGGAGGGAGAGAGGAGAATGCCTGAACCGCGCTGCGGACGTAGGTGACTGAACCCTGGGCAGTAAGTGGTAGAATTTGTAGGTTGTTGATATCCTGGGAATATGTTAGTTCAAGAGAATTGATAGTGATTGAAAGAGATATAGTGGTAATTAGCGAAAAACTTACATCCAAAGCAGGCGCCCACTGGCCAGCCTCGACTTTCGATTTGGCCTCCATCATGCGCAGGAGAAGACCACACGCCTCACGATTGGTAGGGTGGATCTTCTGGTAGTAAAGCGCATTTGTGTTGTACAGGCTAATCATATTCTTAGCTAAGACAACGGGATCATCTACTGATGTCAAGCTAAGACTGCTTCCTGGTTCAAGGGGCGCTCCCGGTGAGGTTTGGTGCTGGCCTCCCGTTCGTGGCTTGACAGGCTCGATCTTGATGGCTGCCTCTCCAAGAGGGACAGAAACGGCGTCGGAGAGGACCCGGTTGAGAATCGAGACAACATTGTCGTATTCCTCTGCGAGATGATAGAGCAGAACGGCGTCTGCAGTAAGCCCCTTGTCGTCGGCTACAGCAGCAGCCTGAACAGTGACAGCCTTGAGGAACTCTTCTTGGTCATCGAGGTTAATTAATTTCAATCGCTGCTCGATCACTCCCTTGATTCGAGTCCCATCGGATCGGATGTCACCCAACAATTTGGCGAAGTCTCGTGTTTCAAGGATAAACTCGCGTAGAGCTTCGTGGCATACGGCAGCCTGAGATTTTCCTAGTTCTCCGGGAAGATCTGTGTTCAAGCAGATGAGAGTGAAATAGTCCACTGCGGCTTCAACATTCCCTAGTCGGAATTCCCCAGTGTATTGCATCACTAGAGCTGCGAAGTTAATCTGCGGAAGTTGGCGTGTGGTGAATGACACTGGTAAAGTAAGTTTAGTAAAGGTATAAACCAAAGTCTTCGTGGATAAGAGATGGAAAACTCACATAGCTCATCACCAGAGGTATAGAAGTCCGACACGCGTAGTAGACCATAATAGTCGAGAGCAATGGCAAAGTGGACAGCGTCTATGGGTGCATATGAACCAAGATATGCAACAGCCTGTTCAAACATCCCACCGAGAATCTGGAGCAAGAAGAAAATGCCATAGGCACCAGGGGTTTCCTGGCCCTTGGGAAACACCCTCTGGCCAATTTCGGCAATATCCTTCTTGATATCTTCCAAACCGAAAATATCACCGGCTACCTCCTCGGCCCGGGTATCTTCCCGCGCCAGAGCGAACTGCAACCACATCCAATCCTCTACTCCCTGGCCTAAGCCGTCAAGACGGCGTTGGTTCAGGTCGCATCTACCGATGATCTTGTAGCAAGCCATCCGATACGGGTCAATGGTGTTCTCCGGCGCATTTCGTAAGCGTTGTTGGTACTCTGCGCCAATCTTCTGTTGCAGGTCACGGGGCAGTCGCCTGTGCTGAGCGTATGTTGTCATGTAGGTGACAAATTTATAGTCCATTGAGCGGAAACCCTGGTCGCGGCTCACATACTCGGCAGCCTCGTCAACGAACCCACATCGGAGGAGATAAAAGATGAGAATCCAGCAATAATCGTCGTTTACCATCTGCAGCTCTGTTCCGTCAGGGGCAAGGTCCTTCCGTGCTGCGCGGAGTCGGATATAAGCTCGAATTTTATTAATAATGGTAGGGACACCACCCAGCTGCGCCTCTCGGGGGTTTTTAGCGATTGCCTCTTCCACTTCTCTGTAGAACGAACGTTCAAGATGTTTTCTTGACCCGGTGATGATTTGTTTTCTCATCTTCAGAGCCTCGATGGAATTGGGGCCATCTTCTCTGTAGTCCCTGGCGAATTGACGCGGCCGTAGAGCACCAGGCTCGAAATAGCCGACTGAACTAGTGGGCTCATTGGTGATACTGATCAGGGCGTGGTAGGCTTCAATCAGTTGTTTTGGGGCCTATAGCAAGTCAGCTCAGCTCATGGTGCAGCTAGCCAAAGCTACGAAATACTCACATCGCTATCTGCAACTTTTTGAGCTTCAGCAAACTCATGCAGCACTGGAAACGTCCTCTCCTGGAGTCTCATTTCGTTTAGTCTTTGGACCTTCAAACCAAAGTGTCCAATCTTCTCCCGCATGGATCTAGAATCACCACCTTGGTGTGGTAGGGCGGTAGATCTCGTGGTAGAGTCGGCAAAGATCGATCCAGCGCCGCCCACGCTTGCAGAGCCTATGATTGATTTTGATAGACCAGATCGGCCAAAAACGCTTCTGCGGCTGGTAGATTGGAAGCCTATATGCTCATCTCTATCTGCCTTTCCACCCTGGTCACGTCGGGAGAAACCGAAACTACCAGATCCGGCGTCGTCTTTTGATACCAGACCAAAATGCTCATAGATCTTCTGGCGTTGTTCGTCCCAGTTGAGACTGACTTTGTCCTCGAGGAAGGTGTCAAAGTCCTTACGAGCTCTGGCAAGGCTTTCGGCAATCATGGCCTCTCTACCGCGCTGTTGCACCCGCCGTAAGAACTTTTGGTTATCAGGATCAAAGGACTCTTGTTCGAAAGATACCGACGGAGCTGGCATCGGTGCTGCTGGAACTGCCGGGGTACCTGTCTGCGTGTTGAAGGTGTGGAGGTCCTGCAGTACTTTCCCTGGAGAGATGCCCGACGCCGTGAGGGACGAAAGCCTGGTAGATAAATACAAGTTAGGAGGTTATCGTCAGAAGCGGATAGAGACGGACTGTGCAGTTTATAGTCACTGCTTACATCTTATGTTCGGTGATGGCAGGCATATGAGACCCTCTGCGAGGACTGGTCGATCCAAGCCCGCGGGCAGATTTTCGAATATCATCTAGGCCAAGCTGGAGACTGGGCAACTCGACGGAAGAGACATTCTGGAAGCTCGAGAGGGGCCGCTTCTTGCCCTTTTCTAATAGACTGCTGAAGTATGCGGGCTGAGTGGGTGGTTGCGCCGCGGCCGTAGGTTGTTGAGATGGGAGGCCAGTTGTTGCCGGGGTCTGACCAGCTTGGGCAGCGGTTGTAGATTGGCCGAAGATGCTCGAGCCAGAAGGAGGCTGTAGGCTGCCTGTGGTATCTATCATACTTGTAAGCAACGGGGCACACACACACACACACATACACTTCTGGAGAAGAACTAGATAATGTCTTACTTGAGCTGGGCGCAAAGAGTGAAGGGCGCTGAGCTGGAGCTTGAGTAGTACCTTGGGCCGGCTGTTCAGCAGCTCCCTGGCCGAACAGCGAGCCTGTAGAGGCCGGCGACTGGCTAAGACCAAGCCCCTGGAACATCGCAGTAGGCTCTTCTGCTTGCTGGAGAGGCAGGCGGGGGTCCGTGTCGGGTCAATTTCTCTGCTCGCTCGCTCGATGTTCTGCTTCCTGCTCGTCCTCGTCGTCCGCGTCGTCGTTGTCGTCGTCGTCGTCGTCGTCGTTGTTTTCCTGTTGATGTTTTTTTTTTTTTTTTTTTTTTTTTTTGTTTCTTTGGGAGTTGCAAGATGACTAATCAGGTACAATCACGTGAATTAAGTTCATTACATCTGACTAAGCGAGAAAGTAGTAAGCTGACTAATATATATAACGTAATCAACCATTCAGTCCGCTTTCCATTTATATTCATTATATTCATTGTATTCATTGCAAATAATAATAATAATAATGATAATAATGATGATAAATGGATTGGCGAAGGGCATAACCACCAGAGAATCAGGTATCATCCAGAATGGCTGCAATGCACAACTGGTCCGGCGTACGGGGTGCGTTTCCGGGCGAGCCACGACATGCTGGAGGACACACGATGAGACTATGAGCCACCGATTCCCCATGGGCTTAACTACGGAGGGCGGTATTCCCAGCGGATAAAGCGTGGAAGAAGGAAGAAGAAAATCTTACTGTACCCTTTCCAAGTTACGTCCCTGCGTAGTAGTCCTTCTATACTATTCTAGTCAAATAATATTTATAAATCATCCCCCCTACTCGGTATATATATATATATATATATATATAACATATTATTAATAATCAATATTAAAATATTTCAGTTGGCTAAATAAGACGTAGAACAATCCCAAAGGCCAGCTCTTCTGTCTGGGTCCTTGGCTAGGAACCTCGGGGGCGCGGTACGGAGCATTGTTCGAGTGGCATGATATCACCATGATGATATCACCAAGATGGGGCCCTCCTTTTTTGCTTGGACAGACAGACGGGATAGATAGATCGTCCTGGCATTTGCAACCGGCTTGCGGGCCACGAAGCATGCACTTTCAGCGTGACATCCAGACGGTCTCTATCTCGTTGTTAGCCGTCATATAACTACATAAAAGGAGCTGTACGGAGTAACTTAATATGCATGCAAATAGAGAGCTAGACGGCAGAGGAGCGTTGGTAGGGAGAGATCTTGGATCTTGGATCTTTGGGCCAGCTTCGACTTCCGTGGCCATGTAGCAGAGGCCGTCTTCATCTTCTCTTCTTCATCATCTTCTTCATCTTCTCTTCTTCTCGTCTTCGTGTATTAGATGCCATGCTGAGTCAGCATCTCAACGTCCGTTTTTTCTTCAACTTCTCGACTTTTGCTATCAAAGCGAAACGACAAAACGAACGACCGACTTCGAGCAGGCCGCGAGACCGCTAGACCTCGAGACGACGGCGGCGGCGGGCGAACGAAAAAAGAGAACAGGAGAAAACCACAAAGAGCGAGCGCGGCGGGATGGCCCCCTTTCAGTCGAAGAAGTTCCGGCCCTCGACGACGGCCGCCTCGTCGCTGGGCGAGCGCCTGGGAGCGCGGTACCGGGCCAACCTGTCTCGACACCCTTTCCTGCTCTTCGGCCTCCCGTTTGTGAGCGTGATGGTGGCGGGCTCGTTCTTCCTGACTCCGGCGACGGCGCTGCGCTACGAACGACACGACCGGCGGGTGCAGCAGCTGGGCAAGGAGGAGGCGATGGCCCTGGGGCTGCGCGGCGCAGACGAGGACGCCAGCCAGGTGCGCCGGAACCCGCGGCGACGCATCCTGGGCGACGAGCGCGAGGAGTACTACGTATGTCTACGACTCTTGCAAGATTCTGATATTCTGCTGGGTTTATTATGTGGGATGCTGCTGACGGCGTAGAAACTGATGGCCAAGGACCTGGACAACTGGGAGCAGAAGCGGGTGCAGCGCTTCAAGGGCGAGCCGGACGGACGTATTGCCTAGCCAGCTATATATAACTATGTCAACGACAACGACGACGACGACGACGACGACGACGACAACGACGTCAGAGAAGCACCACCGCCTGGCCGGGAGTCTTAGAGGAAGAATCGCCCGTTTGACCTCGCCGTCCGCTGGTCTCGCGCTTTTGACGTCAGCCAAGGGCCTGACTAAGCCCACTGAGACGAGACGAAAAGCGAGCAGACGCTGATAAATACTATGGCCAGACGGAGGAAAATAATGGAACGGAGGGAGGAGATACGGGAAGGGCCACGGCGAGGGCAAAGGCGTCTGGTCTGCCGGGGGTGCTGCCTGTCCCGGAGCCGGCTGTAAGATAGGAGGAGGAGGAGGAGCGCGCTGCTGTGTACATCCATTATCATATATAAAAATTGCTATCCGGACGGGGGTTGTTCTGCCTCCTCCGTGTCGCTGCTGGCGTTGCTGGCTGCAGCCACGGATAGAACTTCGATCTCTCTTTGCTTCTTCCTCTTCTCCTTCTTTTCTTCTTCTTCGTCGTATCATACGTCGCTGCCGGCCCTTCTTACGTCAACCGGCCAACCGTGGATCGAGACTTCGCCTTCGCCTGGCGCTCAACCACGGTTCGTCTCGACTTCTTCATCTTCATCTCACAATCTGCTATACCTGTTGTCTATTGCCCTTCGTCTCTCCCTCCCTCCCTCCCTCTCTCTCTCTCTCTGTGTGTGTGTGTGAGTCTGTCTCTCTGACTGGACCTCGCCGTCGCTGTCCGCTAAGCGCCTCCGTGGCCATCTTCCCCGTACGTACCGCCCCTTTGTCTCGCTCGCCTGTTCCTGAACCCTCAACCCGTCTTCTGCCTGAGCCTTGTTCTTCTTCTTGTTCTTCTTCGTCTTCTTCGTCTGCTTCTTCGTCTTCCTCTTCCTGTTCCTGCGTTTGCTGCCAGTTCTCGCCGTCGGTTGCGTCTTCTCTGGTGGCGACCGCTCCCTCTATAATAACGTCATCCTCGCCGGCCTGGTCCTCCCTGTCGTTGTGTATATAAGAATCAACACTCGTCGCACCGCTGGCTGTCCCCTTGCCACCCGTACCCATCCTGTGTGTGTGTGTGTGTGTGTTATCGAGCAGCATCCGACCTTGATAGAGCGCCGCGCGGAGACAAATGCGTTGTGGACGAGACTGACTGACGATGGCCTCTGCAGCCGCCCTGCCAGCAGGTGAATAGAAACAGCGTCCGGATGATGGCGAGCAGCTCGTCCACGACCCAGCTATTATAACCCTTCACCTTCACACAAGAGACGAAGAAGAGAAAGCCCCTGCGATCATCCCCCGTCCTCGCCGTCCTCGCCGTCCTCGCGTGCAGAGAAGCGAAAAGAAGAACGATATGTCTACGACCACAGCGACCTCCCGCCCGTCGCCGGCCTGGGGCTGCATGTCATCGACCACCCCGGCTGGCCTGCCTCCCTCGACACCCCCCTCGGCCGGCCAGATAACCGCCTCGTTCTTCGGCAGCGGGCCCTTCTCGCCTCGAGGCGTGGAGGAATCGTCCTCGGGAGGCTACTTCGACCTCGTTGCAAACACGACGGCGGCCGCGGCTGGCTCCAACGACGCTGCCGTGCCCTTCTTCCACCACCCGTCGGCATCCCGAGACAGGGAGCTCGCCTTTGGCATCCCCCCCAGCACCGGTGCAGGAGGGCCGGGAACTTCAGCAGGACTGTCAGCGGCTCCCAAGCTTATCGTCCCCTCGCGCAAGAGCACAGATAGCCTGCTCGAGCGGCGGTTCAGCGGCAGGACGACCGCGACCGCCGAGCGCGAGCCGGCCGCGAGCTCGCCGCTGATACACCAGCAACACTCGTTCACCCCGAAACTGCCGCCAAAGGGATCCTCCAAGCCGGCCTTTCATCCGCTGCTCGAAGAGCCCTCGCCGTTTTCCTCCAGTGCCTCGACGCCGCTGGTCGCCTCCTCCTCCGCCGCCGGTCATCATCTGGCCTCGCCTCCCGCCGCTGCTCAGATCAACAGGATTCTGGCGCCGGCGGGCAGCCAGCAGAAGCCGTCGGCCTTATCCCTACACAGAACACACTCGATTCCCGCCAGCCATGACCTCGGTGACGCCAGGATGGTCACGGCCGAGCGCTGTCTGGAAATACTGCGCTCCTCCCAGAGCGAGACTCTCTTGCTCGACGTGCGGCCCTTGCTACAGTTCACAAAGGCCCATATCAAGGGCTCCCTCAATCTCTGCATCCCCACAACCCTCCTCAAACGGCCCTCGTTCAACCTGCAGAAAGTCGAGGAGACCTTTGGCACCGGACAGGACAAGTCCAATTTCAGCCGGTGGCGGTCAAGCACCCGCATCATAGTCTACGATTCCTCCACCAGCCTGCCAAAGGACGCCGCCTTGCTCGTCAGCTTGCTCCAGAAGTTCACCAGAGAAGGCTGGAAGGGCGAGTCTCTCGTCCTGGCTGGCGGCTTCAGCCGCTTCTCAACCCAGTTCCCCGACTGGGTCGAGAGCTCTCTGCCTGCGTCCTCCTCCTCCTCATCGTCATCATCATCAGCCGCCGCCGCCGCCGCCGCGTGCACCTCTCCTAACTCAGCTTCTTCTTCCTCTACAGCTCCTGGACATGCTAAGAATAATCTATCTATCAGTCTTACCCTCCCGACAGCCCCATCAATCGTCGGTGGTTGCGTCATGCCCACTCCCTCATCAAACCCCGTCAACCCCTTCTTCTCCAACATCCGCCAAAACGTCGACCTTATCGGTGGCGTTGGCCAGCTCCCCGTCACACTCCCTCCTGCAATGGACGAGGACACCAGACGCTCCCTGCCCGCCTGGCTCTCGCGCATTGCCAATGCTGAAGACGCCGGAAAGACAGCTGCAGTCCGGTTCCTCAACATCGAAAAGGGCGAACAGAGCCGGATGCAGCAGGCCCTTTCTGCCCCCGGGACATCCACCCACAGCGAGGGTCAGACCCCTGGCAAACGTTCATACAGGATTGCCGGCATCGAAAAGGGGTCCAAAAACAGATACAACAACATCTATCCTTACGATCACTGCCGTGTCAAGTTATTAGACACCACCGAGAGCAGCTGTGACTACATCAATGCCAGCTTTATCCGATCTTCGCGCTCCCACAAACGCTACATAGCCACCCAGGCCCCTATGCCTGCCACATTCAACGTACGCATTCCCTTACCACTTTTTTTTTTCATATGCTTTCTTTGTAACCTCCGTTTACTAACGTCCTGTTTAGGACTTTTGGCGGGTAGTATGGGAACAGGATGTACGGCTTATCGTCATGCTAACGGCCGAGACGGATGGGGCGCAAGTCAAATGCCACCCATACTGGAGGTCCGCCGACTATGGCAATCTACGTGTCCAGCTCGTCAGCGAAGGCGCCATCCCCCTTGACCGGCGACAATGTGAGCCATCAGAGACCGGTTACTTCATTATCCGCCACTTCAGCATGACCAACTCCAAGGAGCCCTTTGAACCCCCGAGAGAGATCACCCAGATCCAGTATTCGGACTGGCCTGACTTCGGCACCCCCGCAAAACCATACCATCTCTTACGTCTGATTGAGGAATGTGACGCTGTCGTGAGCGGGTCGGCCGGGCGTTCCTCTCCGAATCCTCAGGATAACCCAGACCCGGCAGGTCAACGCAGGGTGATTGTCCACTGCAGTGCGGGCTGTGGTAGGACAGGGACCTTCTGTACCGTTGACAGTGTGATAGACATGCTCAAGCGCCAGAAGAAGGCGTCTCGGAGCTCCGAGAGGACGGAGCCAAGCTGGGTATATGAGGACACAACCGACCTTGTGGCCTCGACGGTTGAAGACTTTCGATCACAGAGGTTGAGCATGGTCCAGAGTTTACGTCAATTTGTCCTCTGCTACGAGTCCATCCTAGAATGGTGGGCGTCCCATACTTAAAAAAAAAAAAAAAAAAAAAGACACGAGCGAGAGATACGAATCTTTCTTTTACTCCTTTCCTTTCGGATCCTCCCCATATATTGACTACTGGAGGGGATTCTCTGTATCGAATACATTTGCCTCCGCGGTGATCGTTCTAACGTATTTCAGAAATTGGAGGAGGCTACATAAACTGGTGTTGGAGTTGTAGACTGGCGTGCTTTGCGTTCTCCATTACTCTCTCTCTATATATATATATATTCTTATACACTCTTCGTACAAAATACATCCTTAGCCATGAGTTTTGCTAGATCATAAAAGCAAGCAATGAAAAACGCTGCTGTTGCTGCCTAACGAAGAGCCGCAACCTTAAAAAAGAACAACGCCAAGCGTGCGGCGGCTATAAATACAAACCACAAACATCCCGACAAGTTCAAGACGCCGACTTGGTTCATCATCTTCGGTATCATCATATTAATATCATTATATTATTGTCCTATATATTATTATACGGATACCGGTCTTGCGGGGGCCCGAAGTTCTTCGCTACGATGGCAAAGACCAAGAGCCTGCTGGACCTGCCGGTGGAACTCCTCCAGCTAGTGCTAAAGTGCTGCTCGACACCCAGCTTTCTCCAGCTTATCCGTACTTGCTCGACGCTGCTTACAATTGCTAAGACATGCCGCGAGGTCCTACGCTATCAGCTGTTCAAACTGCCCGGCCTGTTGGAAACCGGGGATGGTGTCCCCTTGCAGGGACTGTCAACTTCACACCTATACCAGGAGCTCATGTCAAGGGCAGCCACTCATTTATACGGGGCCAATTTCCACTCTGATACCACACTATACACGATGGAAGAGGGAATGATAGATACCAAGGCTTCTTCATTCTTTCCCACCCCGCCCGAGGAACCGCAATACTTCGCCCATCCATCACTTGCTTTGGTTCCAAGGGGCAGTGCATCGGTATACCTGTATTTGATGGGCCACCCAAGCCTACGCCCGGAGGAAACAATGTTATCCGCAGGCAAGCTGGAATACTCGAGTGACATCCCGGGTGACATTGAGATACTACGCGTTGTCAACAGTCGCTCCTATCCAAATATAATATCAGTACTTCAGCGCTATAGACCTCCGGCGAACCCAGCAGACTCGCCCTCCATGCATCCGTTTGTGGAGGATACAATGATGCCGTATTACTCTGCTCGCGTCCGTCTGGTCCACTATACCATCGACTCCCCAAAAGGCAGATGGAGGCCGACGGTGTTTACTGTGTTCCCCACTGAGCTGGAAGAAATGTACACCCCTCTTGCAATTGATGTCGTGGACCAGGAGTGTGCTGTGGTATCGTGGCAGCACAAGGAGTCACCACGGACCACCAAAGTTTGTCTACACAAATACGCTGAGTCTGACGTCGTGGTTCGAAAGGACGGCTGTTCATGTAGGTTTTAGCTCTTGATCTTAGCGGCCCTTTCTTCTACCTCTAGGTGTCCTTGATAGGCTGACGGCATTGATTCTTCACTGTAGATGTCGAATACCACACGACTACATTAGTAGATGGCGATGAAATAGCACGCCGACGGCACTTCTCGGACTCGACCATGCATCTACCTGATCCGATCGTGCAAGTTCGCTTTAACGACCGCCACCAGCAGGTTATATACTGGCATTCGTCATCCATCATATACGACCAATTTCAGCGCATTCTTAGCTCTGCAGATACTTCTGGCCCAGGCTCTGCACATCGGGGCCGTCTCCTCGACAACATCTGCTATGCCAGAAGACCCGAATACGACGGAACGTCGCCACCTATATCTTCACGATTTCAGGTAGGGATCCCTTTCTATGGGTACCACATAAGAGACTTTACAAACGGAGTTTGTAACTGGTACTATGCATCAGTCGGTTTCACACGCCTGCCTCCGAATGGCCGGGTAGGTGCATATATCCTCCGGTCAACAGCGCAGTGCAGATCGGACCGATGTACCCATATCCTTAACCTGGACCGTGGTAGGCGTATAGAGCGCTGGGTAACGGTCGCTAAGCTCTGGGGATTCATCCCCAACGAATCCAATTTGACGGGGCTCCTAGCTTCCTCACCCGGGGGCACTCGGCTTGCGATTGCAAACTGGAAGACCCTGTACGTCTGGCCGCTTGAGCCATACCATGTACTCATGCGAAACAGAGAGGGATACTATCCCCCTTCCATGTATTATCCTGGAGACCCCGGGGCTTGTGCAAGGGCAAGTACTATTCCTCTATCTAGCGGGGAGGAGGACTACGAAAAGACAGAAGATGGGTGGAAAGACATTGTTGAACTGAAGCCTATAATACTTAACTTGGACGCTGTTTGTTTTGGACTAAAGTTTACCAACGGCGAGAACGAGCTCACCCTGCTGACTGACAAGGGTCTCATGGTTTGGCAACTTGGTTCGAATAGATCTGCACTGAGGGTAAAGGGGGTGATAAAGGCGGAGGAAGATGTTGCAGCAGATGAACTAAGCAAGAGACCTTTGTCCTACATCAATGTTGTTGGCGACGAGACTGAGACAGAGGATGAGGATGAGGACGAGGACGAGGACGAGGACATGGAAGACGATGATATGGATGATGGAGACGAGGACGAAGATGATGACGGGGAAGAGATGGATTTAGATGCATAGACCAGGTCATAACATTAAGTGTATAGCCTCATACTATACATATAATTTGATCACAGCACCGATTTTCATATTAATACACTGCCCACTGGCCATCGAGTAGAACTCAAGACCCGCCGCCTCCCACGGCCAGCAGAAAGACAATCGGCAGAAGCCACCAGTACCTGCTGAACAGTTAGCAACCAACCCCTGCTTTTATGGCATGTAGGACAAGGAGGGCAATCTCACTTCTGGAGCAGCGAGTTCATCAAGGGAACCTCCGCCTGCTCATCGTCCGCGTCATCTGCCTTTCTTGCAATAGGCTTGTTCAACTGCGGCATCGCAGCAGGCCGGGAGCGGATAAGCTGCACCCTCATCTGCAACGGCTTCCCGGCCTGGTTCAGATGGCTGCCTGCGCCGCCCGTGGATGTCAACGGTGACGACGACGAGACTCCAACATGATATACACGGTCCTCGGGATCGAGGTAGAGGGAGAAAGTGGGCGGCGGATGGCTGCTCGCGGGAGACGACTGGAGGAGCGCGCGAGAGGCCAGGACGCCGGTCGAGCTGCTCGACTGGGGCGATGTGCCGATGTGGACCAGATCGTCTGCTGTGTCAGGGCCAGAAGGCTCGGGAGGAGAGTAGGATATGACCTTGGACCGCAGCGTAGCCGGATCGTAGCTTATCTGCGCGAGCTCGACTGGCTTCGAGGATGCAGTGACTGGCTGGTAGAAGAGCTCTGCCTGCAGCATGGCCGCAGCAGAGGCCACGCTGGTCGCGGCGAGCAGGACAGACAGCAGCCTCATTATCTCTCCTCTTGTTTTCCTCCGCGCTTCCTTCGTCTTCGTCTTCTTCTTCTTCTTCTTCTGGCGTTTTCTTCCACGTCTTCGTCTTCGGCCTCGTTTTCGTCTTTTTGTTGACGTTGAAGTTGATGAATGTTGGTGATATCACGTGTTCCTACAGCTACGCACCTTTTTTCAACCTCAGCAAAAAAAAAAGACGACGACGACGAAGAGGAAGAAGAAGCAAAGGACGGAGGAATGAGCCAAAACTTGCTGGCGGGAGGAAGATCGACAGCACTGGGAGTACCAATGGCACAAGAACAAGTCGACTGTGGCCTCTCTCTTATCTGTGGACCAGCGATGGAGTCGACGGAGCGATGGCAGGACAACGCAGCAAAAAAAGACGAACGACCGGCCGATGCAAGATGGGCAGACAATGGACAGGAAGGACGATGCGTACGCAGTGGAGAACGAGGGCGCGGGATGGCGAGGATCGCTGCAGGCCAGATTCCCTGGCGTTTGCTGTGGGCTGGTGGGTTCGGCGTTGAACCGGGTCCGTCTAACCAGACAGAGCTCGACCGCAGCTCACCCACGACGGAGCAACGCCTCGACTGACTGTGCGGACGACAGTTATAAAGGACATCAGGCCCGAGATATCAGTTAGGGAGACTGGAAGGAAGTGAAAAAGAGAGAGAGAGAGAGAGGCCGGAATAGCCGATATTTGAGAAGATAGACAAGGTCCCATATTCAACTCCCAAGCTTTCACGCCTAAACGGCTCAAATAGCCCGGCTAACTAATAACAGCAGCCCCAGCTCCAGCTTCGTCGTGCTCGCCGGTTTCAAGGCTGCATTCTTTGTCTGCGAAACAGGAATTGCCTCTTTTTTTGTGGCCTGTATAACGACCCAAAAAGCGCCCTAGAGCCTTTTTTTTTGCGAAGCCGCCGGCCGGCCCGCCAGGAACACACACCCACTTCCACGCACCTCTTTTGTAGGACACCCAACGCAGACGGCGTGGGGAGGAGTCTGTGCCAGAGAACCAGAGTTGCTGCGTATTTATACCTGCACCTACACCCTTCGCCATGAGCTCCTTTCAACCGTCCCAGCAGGTCTCGAGACAGGCCACCATGGATCCCAGGAACGAGATCAACCCGTTGATGGATCACTTTATCGGCGTCGATGTTGGCACCGGCAGCGCCAGAGCTTGCATCATCAACGACAAAGGCGATATCGTTGGGTTGGCATCCGAAAACATCGGTCTCTGGCAGCCCCAGCAGGGCTACTATGTAAGGAGTCTCTCTCTTCCTTCTTGTCGACTGTGTTTTTGCCATCATACTTATTTTATACCTGGTATCCTTGCGACTGACGACTAGATGTGGATAACTAGGAGCAATCAACAACCGATATCTGGAGATGCATCTGCATGTGTGTCCAGCGAGTTATCAGCCAGCACAACATCAACCCGCTTTCCATTAAAGGCATCGGGTTTGATGCGACCTGCTCACTAGCTGTCTTCGCTCACGATACCGGCGAACCCATCTCTGTCACTGGGCCCAACTTCGATACCGAACGCAACGTTATCCTCTGGCTCGATCATCGCCCCGTGGAAGAGACGGAGAAGATCAACGCTACCGGCCACAACTTGCTCCGATATGTCGGAGGCAAGATGTCCATCGAGATGGAGATTCCAAAGGCCCTCTGGCTCAAAAACAACATGCCAAAGGAGCTGTTTGATAGGTGCAAGTTCTATGACCTGGCAGACGCACTCACTCATTTGGCCACTGGTAACGAAAAGAGAAGCTTCTGCAGCGTAGTCTGCAAACAGGGATATGTCCCTGTCGGCGTTGATGGAAGCATCAAGGGATGGCAGCCTGACTTTTTAAATGCAATTGGCTTGGAGGACCTTGCAGCCGATAACTTCAAGAGGATGGGTGGCGTCAACGGAGAGGTATGACTGAACTCACCAAGCATTGTAATCCTACCGAAAATGAGTGGCTAATGCAGGGGGGTAACAGAACGGAGAATACTTGAGCGCCGGTGAGCTGGCTGGTGGTCTTTGTGAATCTGCTGCTGCTGAACTTGGCCTCCCTGCTGGCATTGCAGTCGGTAGTGGTGTAATCGATGCATACGCTGGGTGGATTGGGACTGTTGGTGCCAAAGTCGACTTGGACTCTGACCTGTTGAGCTCTGATGCTGCAAACAACGACAGAACCCAGGCTTTCACTCGCCTGGCTGCCGTAGCTGGTACCTCCACTTGCCATTTAGCCATGTCCCCCAACCCGGTCTTTGTCCCTGGTGTCTGGGGGCCCTACCGTGATACCATAATGCCAGGTTTCTGGATGGCAGAAGGCGGGCAGTCGGCCACTGGTGAGCTGCTTAAACACGTTATCGAAACCCACCCAGCATTCAATGAAGCTCTCTCGGTTGCGGAGTCCTACAACACTAACATATACGATTACCTAAATGAACGTCTAAGAGAAATGGCAGCCGAATCCAATGCTCCCTCCATATCCTACCTTGGCCGCCACTTCTTCCTCTACGGTGACCTGATTGGAAATAGATCTCCAATCGCTGACCCGCAAATGTCCGGTGCGGTCATTGGCCTGTCCAGCGATAAATCTGTAAATGGACTGTGCCTATACTATTATGGCACTCTGGAATCTATTGCACTGCAGACACGCCAGATTGTGGAGACAATGAACAAAGCTGGCCACAATATTACCTCGATATTTATGTCTGGTTCTCAATGCCAGAACGATATTCTGATGGGACTCATAGCATCGGCCTGCTCGATGCCCGTTTTTGTCCCACGCTACGTCCATGCTGCAGTCTGTCATGGTGCCGCCATGCTCGGAGCCAAAGCCGCCAGCGCTGACAAGGATGGGAAGACTGAAGGCCTATGGGATATAATGGACCGAATGAGCAAGCCCGGCAAGGCGGTTTACCCGACCAAAGATGAGCACGAAAAGAAGCTGCTTGAGGTGAAGTACAAGGTTTTCCTGGAGCAGTGTTATAAGCAACAAGAATACAGGTCAGATGTAGACAAGGCCGTTGTGGGATGGAATTCTTCTTAAGAAGATGCAAAAAGCTAATATGTCTAACCTGCCGTATTAACGGTAGATGGCATCATTTCCTGCGCCTTTCTACTGCTTGAGTATTATTATAGGCAGCAGTATAATGAAAATGAGATTTACCCCAAGTCAGTTGTATCTTTTTTTATGTAGCCGTCTCAAGTAAAAGATCATTCAACAGGCGGGAATCCGCGAAAATGCACATGATGGTCAATTGGAGTGGAATTCATAGAACGCGAAAGATATCCAAATAACGCCAGGAGCTACCACAAGCCGGCCAGAACGCCATGAAATAAAGTAGTTAACCATTCCCTTCATTCCGTTCCCCTGGAAGCCTTTTCGCCTGTATGCGCCGCAGACGGATGCACACGTATCATTGAAAATGCCCCAATGCAATGCGAAATAGAATCTCAACCCAGCAACCAAACCGGGGAGATAAAGAGGAAATGGAAGTAGCAGGGATGGTAAAAGCAAGAGTGGAGAGAAAGAGGGCATGAAGCAAACAGATACAGAGTACATCGAGCCTTAAAACTTGATGCGCAGATGGGGTATGTGCCAGAAACATAAGAACGAAAAGAAAAGACACTGCCAACGAGATCGGAATCGGTCAGTAATGGGGACCGGATAGAGTCCAAGATAGGGGCTCTATTCAGACAGTATGGCCAAGACAGAATTCAAAATGGATAGGGCACTTGAGGTAGATTTGCTCAGCCCTCGTCGGGTTAATACTCTACATGGTCCGATGACTTAACGGCAGTTAGTGAAGCCCGCGTATCATTCGTCGTGGAGTAGTAGTGTTGCACCAATCGCACTGTGAGAAGTGTGTTAATACCATGTAGCTATCTATGCTTTTAGCGGCGGTCATTATCATTGGCTTAATTTACCTTGGTGGGTGAGCAACCATCGTTATGGTCGATGCAGTATTCTCCTCCGCAGGCAACGCATGAACGTAGTACCTCCATCATACATGACAGGCACTGGTAAGGAAGAAGAAGCCCTGTTAGCGCTGGAATATCCATAAGACAACTCGAGCAGAAGAAGGCAGACTTACAGTAGGTCCGCATTCCCAGCAATCCCTGCGCATGAATGGTCGATTCTGATGCTGGAGCCAAGGTTAGTAAGATTAGGTCTGGATGATCAATTGACGTTTGAACGAAAAGGCTGAGCCAAGAAAGTCGAATATTCTTGGGCGAAATAAAGGCAGGCGGATACACACAAGCTGTGGTATTCTGTAGATCAGGCGGGTTTTAAATGATAAACAAAAGAGGGAAAAAGAAAACCGTAGAAAAAATACCTTTACAAATAAAGTCGAGTTGCCTGCTGTCTCCAGCCCAAGATTTTGTACCTTTGGTGGCCACGGCTTCGTTGTATCAGGCAAACATGCAGCACACATCCATCGGTTGCACCTGTGGCATCGCCGGCCTCTTAGGCACTCTTCACACTGGGCAATTAGCACCGGGGATTCATCGAGGCGTAGGGCGGGAGCCTTGGCGACGGTGGTCTTGTAAGAGTGCAAAGGCGGCGGTGTCAGCAGCGGAAAATGCTGCTCAGGGGACTGCTGCCATACCAGGGGACCCTCGGGAGAGGTACGGCATCCGTCGCAGCCCGCCGGTCCTAGCGAGACGGTCGCAATAGCAGGAGGCAAAGGGGGGCCAGAGGCAGCAGCGGTAACCGAGAGGGCATTATCACCTTGAGGGTGCTGGAATTGGCTGTTGGTAGCCTGGTGGTGTTGTTGATGGCTCTCATTACTATTGTTGTTCATGAGATACAGATTTGGATCGTGTCTTGCACCTCTACACAGGGGAGCGTCAAAAGATATTACTCCTTGGCAGAGCTGCAGCGTATGCGCCCATCCATTCTGCACGGAGGGCAGTTTCAGGACTTGGCCTGACTGGCGAAACCACTCGCTGCCCAGAGATAGGCAGTCTGGGCGGTTTGCGAGCACCCCTGATCGATTACCGGGCTCCTCCGCCTGCACGACAGCCGAGCCCAGACCAGAGCGATGAAAGGCGCGGTGATGACGCTGGCGGTGCTGGCGATGGTTTGACGAGTCTTGGTGGCCAAGCGTCGTCGTGTTGCAGCCTGGCAGCCTCCTGTCGTCTGATGGGCTAGCGCTGCTGGCAGGAGTCGCAGGAGTTGCAGGAGTCGCAGCAGCTATGGGCTTGGGGGAGAAATAGTAGATCCCCTTTATGCTTGGCGACCCCTTGGCGCGGTCGGGCCGTACCGCGTATTCAATGACCTGCCTGAGCTTGCGCTCGTCGAGATAGAGGCATCCCCGGATGGAGAGGAGGGAGATGCGGAAGCGGTCAGTCAAGAGGATATCTGAGACCAGCTCGGCCGTGACTGGGAGGCCGTCAAGAATCAGCGTCCGGACGTCTTGGAGGACCGACCGTCGGCTCAGGTCGTCGAATATGGTCCGCAGAGGCGCTGAGTAGAGCTGTTCGTCCGCCGCGGGCTGTTCCGTTATACGAGCAGCACTCATGTTGCTGTGGATGGCAGGCGTCCACGAGAGCTGGGTGCCCTTGCAATTGGTGAGATCCAGATACCGGAACACATAGGGAGTGTCCATTATAACGGCGCGCAATGCCGTGCAGGTCGAGGCCAGGGAGAAGAGCGATGCCACAGACAAATACGGGGCCAAATTGTCGAGGATAAGTGAGTTGGAGATAATATCCCAAAAGGACACCTTCCGTTTTATGCGCAGCCCTGCTCCTCTGCGGAGCTCTGTCTGTGATTGCGGTAGGCTCAGACTGCTGGAAGCCGCAACACGCTCAAGGAGATGAGTCCTATAAGCTGCCATGGCCTCTCCGGTAACATCATTTTGGAGAGTGACATAGCATGGCTCCGGCTGGGACTGAAGCTCCTGCAACGCTGCCCTGGCTCTAGCGAGCTCTGTCTCCAGTAGGTCAATGGTGGACTGCAGCATGGCCGGCATGGCTCTCACGCTGAGCGGATCAACGGCAGTCAACAAGGATGCCCATATTTCGGCTGAGGCCATGTCCTGTAATCCAAGATGTTCCCCAAGATCTCGCTGAAAAGACGGGGTTGATTCCTATTAAATTTGGGGGTATCTTGAGGTTTGATTAGGCTTCCCCTTTTGAAGGAAAGAATACCAACTGGGAACGATGGGGTCTCGCCTCTCTTAAGAAAGAGAAACAACAATATGGAAATCTGACGCAAAGCAATAGTGATATGGACCGCGCAAAGACGACTTCCTTGGAGTATGAAGGGTTTTGAGAAGAAGACAAGTTGGATAGCTGGGGGATAGAAAAAAGGATATAAAAGAGAAGCCAAGGACTGCCCCAAGAAGCAATTATTGGCAATTGCAGTTGGTCGATAAAGAACCCAAAAAGAGAAGAAAAAGAAATTACATATTAAAATTAATAATAAGATCCTGATAACATGAGGATTGATCAAATGGGTGGCTGGCGAGGGAGGCTTCCTATTAGTTCGATAATGCTTAGCGAAAGGCTTGAGAGCAAGACAGCGAATGATACACCCTGAGACGTACGGGAGAGCAGGGTCGGGTAGGCGGATACCGAGTGGAGTGCCCCCGTATACTTACTGAGGTATGGAGCTCGTTGGTTACTCGGTATGGAGTTTATGTATCAAATTATGCCCGGTCCCATAGGGAGATGAAACCTGGGGTAAAGAGCTGGCCATGTGGAAAGGGAGGAGACAATAATAAGGATTCCTCCAAACCTCCAAACCTCCGAACCACATTACTACATCCACCTAGGATAGCAAGAAGGTCAACGCATGCACGGCTAACTCTGGACTTCGTGCGTCGGGCCTGGCTCATATTGTCTCGGTGCTGGGATAACTACCGGATGATTTCTCTCTTTGCTTCTGCCAACAAACCGACTCGTATAGATGTCATATCGGTGCCATAGTATGTGTTCTCTATGCGAGTTGTCGATAGCAACGGCTACGTCGTATGGCCGAGAGATAAGCAAGGTCAGCTGGTCATAGAGGAGCCTTCCATCCTGCTCGCTGTCCCATCATATTCGTCTGCTTGTGTGCGTCAACAGCTTTCTTTTTGCGGGGAGATGTCCTTTTCAACTCTGCAGCCCTGATTCCCACCAGTTGGAACATATTTTAACCCTGCTTGACCAACCGAGTATTCTAAGGGGTACTTCCAGGTCGCCTCAGAGTGTGCTGTTGATGGGCTTGAGGGCCTGCCGATCAATGCCTGTGTAAAAAGCCATTTAGCCGTGTGAGTTGCAGCAAGTGATGGTTAGATGTACTCCGTAGGCATTTTGTTTCGTCATAGAGCATCAAGTTTACGAGGGGCAAGACCATACTCGTTGGAGTGGCTCGTTTTGCATATAGAAAAGCAAGCACAAGCTTTTAGGACCTTCGGCCCCGACTGCGAGTCGGCATGAGAGTCGGCGTGTGTTTTTATTATTTGTTTTAGACAGGCCTGAGGCCGAAGAAATCCCGTATGATAGGAGCGTTGGGCAGTTCAGACAGCTGGCACACGCTCTACTGCTGAAACAGTCTCTCTAAAGAGTATAAGGCCGTTGTTGAGGTGTGTAAGAATGAATATTGCAGTCACTCCCCTGTACGGCTAGATGAGACCATGTCATACAGCTTCGTTGGCGTAGGAACAGTTGTTGCACAAGCAGGGCTGCCCCAGAACTCAAGAAACAGATACTGCTAGGCCTGTTAGGTTTGCATATCATCGCTATGTAGTGTACAGAATAGATAATGAAGATGGAAGTGTTGATGTTAAAGGTCCCCGCAGCCTGCCGTACATTGACAACCGGTGTATTTGTGGTGTGGTGCAGCAGACGTAACCACGATGATCCACAAAAATAAACCTCCTCCCGTCTGTTGCCAGTTGATAGAGTCCGCTCTGGTTTGTAGCCCTTTTTATTTCCACAGCTTGCCGAGACTGACCTCCTTGTCATCGTGTTTATTGAGAACCTTGGCTGTTGCAAGATCAAAGTCCTCCTGAGTAACATGTACTCTTCGCTCTCGCAAGGCGTACATGCCGGCTTCGGTACATACTCCCTTCAGTTCAGCACCAGAGCAGCCGTTCATTTTCTCTGCAATCTTTGTCAGGTTAATGCCGCGCGTTAGGTTCATTGAGCGGGAGTGGATGCGGAGAATGTCAGCTCTGGCTTCGACACTACAATGGACAAATAAAAGCATCAAGTTAGCCTTCAAATTGGGGCGTGCAAGTCCGGGAGTATATAATAGGTACGTACGAAGGCGGAGGGAACTCAATCTTCCTGTCTATCCTGCCGGGCCGGAGAAGCGCTGGGTCAAGTATGTCCAGACGGTTGGTGGCCATGATGATCTTGATATTTTTTGTCGGTTCGAATCCGTCAAGCTGATTGAGGAGTTCCAACATGGTGCGTTGTACCTCCGAGTCTCCGCCGCTGCTTCCCTCTACTCGACTGGAGCCAATACTATCGATCTCGTCCATGAATATAATGCTAGGAGCGTGTTCTCGGGCCATGACGAAAAGCTCACGAACCATCCTACTTCCCTCACCAATATATTTTTGTACAAGCTCGGAACCACTGACTCGGATAAACTTGCAGTCTGTATGGTGTGCAACCGCTCGCGCAAGTAGCGTCTTGCCTGTCCCTGGAGGGCCATACAGAAGCACACCCTTGGGCTGTGCGATTCCGAGGGACTCAAATAGCTCAGGGTGCTTGAGGCCAAGCTCGATAACTTCTTTGATCTCCTTGATCTGCTGGTCTAGTCCACCGATCATATCATAGGTACTATCTGGTACCTTTTCGACCATCATCAAAGACACCAATGGATCGACAGAGGACGGCAGCATTTTCTCTAGCTTGTACGTATCGGACAGGAGAGACACTCGTTTTCCGACGGTTAGTTTTGCTATGTCAACACCGTCCGCAATATCAACCACTAGACACGTTACCGAGTCAGTACTCAGCATAAAGTACACAGCTCCTATGCACTGATTCGAGAGTGAACTTGCCGTATTTCCCTTCAGGATGGACCTTGACCAGGACCTTCTTGGTACCCATGACCTTGACCACCTCGCCGACATAGGAGCCGGGCTGCTGCAAAAGACCCAGCTCTTCCCGCAGCAGCCTGACTCTAGAGTTGTAGTCGTTCCGCTGCGCCTCTAACCGCCTGAGAACAGCCTGCCCTTGAATGATCTCGAGCTTCATGCTCTCTATCTTGTTCCGGTAGTAGCTATCAAGCGCCATGGTGGCCGGCGGGAGGTAGGTTTGGCTGTGAGATCCGAGATTCGACCTGACCAACTGCAGGTAGAAAAATAAATAAATAAATGAAACGGAGTAGGGGGTCAAAACAAGCAGTATAGGAATTGCACAACGGGCTCCTGAGGTACTTTCGCGTTGATGTCGGCGTTGACGTTATCGCTGGCGCTGCGGACGAGGTTGACGTTGACGTTCGTTGTTTTTGTTCGCTGGAGAAAGCGAGCTGAGAAAGCTCTAACTGACTAAGACATGACTAATCAATAGAATGACTAATATTACTAATCAGTCATCTGCCTCGGTCACGTTTTTAGTTTTTACCGAGCGAAAAAAGCAACGACGGCAAAACATCTGGAGAGGTCGAAGTCAGCTGGAGGACGACGGTCAAGGAAGACGAAGATATATTAAAGGCCCAAGGCAAGCTGATCCGAAGGAAGGGCGGCCTGAGCTGAGCTGGCATCTGACAGGCGCTTTCGACTTCTCCTCTACTTATATCTGCAGCTTTTGAGGTAGAACTGGAGGCAGGGTGGTTTATGTGCCTGGTACGGAGCAACGCTCCTTGTTTCCGAAGCAACATAACCGGTGGTCTTCTTGAGCAAGCTAATAATAATAATAACAATATAGGTCGGTTTACACAGGCAAATTCACCTGTCTCCTGAGCATCGACAGTTTGCTATGAAGAACATTGCACTCACGTGTGGGAGAACTGGTTCAATCCCTTCGTCGTGAAGCTGCCGATATACCAAAAAGCACGCCTGCTTGTGGTACCACCTGCAGCTATGGCTTCACATGGCGCAGACGGCCACGATGATACGGAAAACAGCCAGGAGCAATCGTCTTCCATGGCATCGAGCCCAAGACAGTTTGCTCCTATCACTAGGACAGAGAGCGAACGCGCCGAAGAGCTCGCGAGGAGTCGGCATGGGTATACTTATGGTCTGCCAGCCACCCACTTTGGAACGGTTCATGACATCCCTTGGCTATTTCAGTGCTAACGGGAAGACAGGCTCCATAGGTACATCTGGTAGCTCATACGGGGAGTCTTCTGCTTATGACCCGTCGAGATCGCCCATGATCGAGGCCATGTCCTCCGAACGAACACCGAAGAAACCTGCGATCTTACGCCGTGTCTCCTCGAAACCACACAGGGGTCAGGAGTTCTCTGTTGATGATGATGTGAGTGAGGTGGAGGACAAGAACTTGAGGCAGCCGGCTATCTCTGGTAGGTCTACGGCTCGTCAGCACTCATCCATTCGACGTCGAAACGTCATGCCATCGACAGTGCTCACCCGAGTGGATTCGGAGGACGAACATCAAGATGGTCCAACTGCGAGCGGAAGCCAGGCTGGCGAGAACGAAGAGAACGACGTTGATGATATGGGTGAAATGGCTGATGATGATGGTGTCGTTGGTGACGATGATGCTAGCGACGCCGAAAGCTTTACTCTCAAAGACAGGCAACAAGCTATAAACGAGACTCACCCGTTTGGTATCAGAATCTGGAAGCCGGCCCTGTACAAGAAACTTCGGTCTGTTGAGAAAACTGCGGAAGGAGATATTCATTCAGTACCTGGCCAGCGTGTCAGCCCGTGGCTTTTTCTAGCCAACATTCTGTGGACCGTGGTCTTTGGCTGGTGGCTGGCTCTGGCGGCGTTGATCGGTGCCATTGCTTGCTTTGCCATCGGGTTCTCTCCAGACTCCTCAGCATATGGTCGAGTGTTCTGGGGACTCTCTGGCTACCTACTATACCCCTTTGGTGCCATGGTTCGTCTGAAGCCCGATGAGAATTATGCTGAAGAGGATGAAGGTGAAGGAAGAAGCATCAGCGAGTACGAACAATGGCAGAGCGGTGACATTGAACGCGGAGGCCTGTTTTTTGGTCCGATTGCGAATGCTCGCTCGCTGGTAGGACGACGGAGGAATAGCATGGACTCTGCCAGCGAGCGAGACAGCCTGCTTGGTAGGACTGGACGGCACCATTCTGATGATAGCGAGACAGCTAGGACCAAACGCCGCCTCTTCGGACGCGGCGAATGGACTACGGGCCGCGTCATGTTTTACATCTTATTCTACCTTCTAGTCGGCCCGCTGCTACTCTCAGTCTCCCTCATATGCTGGATTCTCGTGTTCTGGATACCCATGGGTCGCGTTACGGTCATCTTGTTTCATCATCTTCGTCGACATCCCCTTGCCCTCTCCTTTCACTCTGATAGCACATACACCAGGCTACAGTCAGGTCCTTCATCCTCGATTCTCCTTTGTACCTACCGTGCAGCTGGCTTAAAATATTGGAAATACACGGTTGATGGAACCAACATCTTCCTTATCAACTTGCTGGCTGTCGTTTTTTTCGTCATCTTTGATTTCCACGTCTTGCGCAAGGTCTTTCCCACAGATAATTTCATCACACATCCTGGCCTGATATTTGTACTAGCTCTGATTGCTGTGACGCCGCTCGCCTATTTCATCGGTCAAGCCGTTGCTTCCATTTCTGCACAGTCTTCCATGGGTCTGGGCGCGGCCATCAATGCCTTCTTCTCTACCTTGGTGGAAGTATACCTTTACTGCATTGCCTTATCCCAAGGTAAAGCCCAGCTCGTGGAAGGGAGCATTATTGGCAGTATATTCGCCGGTATCCTGTTTTTGCCCGGGATATCGATGTGTTTCGGGGCCATCATCCGCAAGACTCAGAGGTTTAACGTCAAGTCAGCTGGTGTGACGTCAACAATGCTCTTATTTGCCGTTATTGCGGCATTTGGCCCAACTCTCTTCTATCAAATCTATGGCAGAGTAAGAACCTCTTCATCCGTTAATGTAATTGACCAGGCTAACAGCATTGGGTTTCTTCCAGCACGAATTGAACTGCCATTCTTGTAGTCACGTTAAGCTTACAGGAGGCAGAGATTGCCGTCGTTGTTACTTCTCCCAGGTCCCGGCTGTTGACGATGATTTTTTCATGAAAGCAGTGCAGCCATACTCTTACTTTGCTGCTGTTCTACTCTTTCTGTCCTACATCATTGGTCTTTGGTTTACTCTTCGGACTCACGCTGCCATCATCTGGTCCACTGACGCTGAGGAGAAAAGGCCGCATTCTGATGCCCATAGACCCGCCTCTCATTCACATGTTGATCATGTGCATGGCAGTACCAGCCTCAAGGGTTCCATACGTGACTCACAGCTATACGCTCGAATTCTTGGACAATCTCTCAAGCATGTAGGTTTAACTCCGAGCTCTGAACAGTCGACTGCCGCAATTAGTCCCAATGAGGGTGCTACTGTGCACGTTGTACCACCCAAGGACAAGAATAAGTACCAAGGCCCCTACAACATGAAGATTCCCTCCCTTACTGCAGAAGAAAACGATCAACTGGTCCGACAAGTCACCGAAGTGGCAGCAACCGCGGCCACAGTTGCTGCGCGAGATGCGGCCGGGCCAAGGCATGTATCGGGCACACCTGGAATCAAGACTCCGGTAGGAACCACTGGGACTCCCACAATAGGCCACTCGGAAGACGCGGGGGTATTTACGGAACCTCACGCCGAGGCACATGGACACGATGCTCCAAATTGGGGCAAGACAAAAAGTTTTGTTATATTACTAGGCGCGACATTGCTCTATGCAGTGATTGCCGAGATCTTGGTGAATACTGTTGATGTAGTGCTACAAAGCTATGATATTGATGAGAAGTTCCTTGGAATTACCCTATTTTCTTTGGTTCCAAACACTACTGAGTTTTTGGTGCGTTTCCCTGCTCCAGAAATGACGATGTGTGATTCACGGGAGTAAGAGTACTAACAGGAATAGAACGCCATTTCTTTCGCAATGAACGGGAACATAGCGCTGTCCATGGAGATCGGCTCCGCGTATGCGCTGCAGGTGTGCCTGTTGCAAATTCCGGCCTTGGTACTATTCAGTGCCGTGCATACTTCGATATTTAACCCTTCCGACCTTCTGGAGCATTCTTTCAAGTGAGATAACCTTCCATTGATTTACTACGTGTGAGCCCTTTACTAATAGCCCTTTCGTGTGATCTAGCTTGATATTTCCGCAGTGGGACATGATCACCGTCATCCTGTGTGTTTTTCTCTTATCGTATGTTTATGGTGAAGGGAAGAGCAACTACTTCAAAGGCTCGATTCTCCTTCTTACATATATCTTTGTCGTTATGGGATCTTACCTGTCCAGTCTCAGCACGATGGGTGTCCAGCAGCTTCAATCCATTTCTCTCGGCGTTGCCAGGAACGATGACGGCTCATTCCGAGTCCGCAGTTAGAGGATTGTATGTGTTGTCTGAAGAAGTACATAGCCGGACGGGAGGAGGACTAGGTTGTTTTCAGTTATATATGTTGCATTCTGTGGTGGGAGACACAAAACTAATTGCATAGTCCAGTATATAATTCACAAACTGATGTTTTTTGGTCTGCTTGTCATTGGCGGCTGTATCAACTTGTTTGATTGCTTACGGCTATCAGCTAGATGGCTGGCTGGATTGCTTCTATTAGATATAGTCTGCCGTCCATGTGGCCTGCTATGGATACCGTGACTATAGCGGCCTCAAGGTTTAACTTGCCCTGACCTCAGGGTTTTGAGCTCTTTTTATTGGCCAATTTTACTTATACATCACGTGATAGTTTTAATAGGTTTAAAGCCACCATGAGCATTAGCTAATCATTCGCAATAGTACTTTATAAGGAGTCTGTTCTCCCTGTCTCTTCCACTTAACGACACCTTACTCTGTACACAGTTTCATTTTGCCCCTTTACTATTTGTTCAGCTTCTGACCAACCCTCCTTGCATTGTATCACCATCCTATATGCAGATACGGCTCAGTCTAACTGTACAGTCAGCAAGTCAAACTGGAGGTATTGCGTATTCAAGGTTAACAAGAACAGGCATATAATCATTAGTTATGGAGGCCGGTAACTACGGTGTATAGGTATGTTCTGCTCCAAACCAATGTTGTATTGGACCCAATCTGTGGTTATAGGATACTAAATAGCTACCTTGGTACTCCGTATGAATATGTATGTCTGACAAACGGGCGAAGAGGTTTGAGGAAGAGAACCACCAGTTTGTAGACAGATGGAACGGGAGGCCTAAAGCTACGAACGAAGCATCCAGGTTTTCTTAACTTCAGGGCTTCGATAGCTTTGAAGGATGATCAAGGTGGATACCAACACTTACACGAGCATCGACGTTACGAATCAGCAGTCCCGGGGAGTTCTTGTCATTGATATTTAAGCCTTGATGTGTCGCTTTCGAGTGGATTGATCTTCCCTAGAGAGTGCTTGATAGCGAGGGTACTCATCCATGCGTCTTGTCGCTACGCATGCCATGACAGGGCATGTCCATGTCTAATTGCGAGGGTATGATGCAGATTAATTACTTATCTTCTTGGTCTGGCATCTTCATCTTCAGAGG
This sequence comes from Trichophyton schoenleinii, assembly GCA_018357685.1. Lineage (NCBI taxonomy): Eukaryota > Fungi > Ascomycota > Eurotiomycetes > Onygenales > Arthrodermataceae > Trichophyton > Trichophyton schoenleinii. Next base: position 159,536 of record WOFF01000002.1, read on the forward strand.
ACGCTGGTCATTGCTTTCAGGTTTCAGGAATAGCCACCGTATTAGGCCGGCTAACAATGGAATCCAGGTCATACGGAGTGGTTATATCAGGACAAAAGCCGCCAACATCAGGGCTTCATGTCTCGGGTCACGCGGAGAAGCGTTGTTTTGTCTTCCCCACGCTCGGGATCGACGCCCTTTGCATGATAACTACCGAACTTGCATTCGGTGGCTCTCTCTATCCCCTGTCCCTGCAGAGTTCCCCAGCCCCCTCGTATTGCCGGGACGGAATCGCAAGTTAACTCGCCAAACGACATCCATGTCAGGCATAACGAGCAAGTTTTCTTTAATGGCAGAGAGGTCATCGCGATAATACGGCACCGCGGGAGCCAGGGCCGGGGCAATATTTAAATGCGGGGTTTCAGTGCTGTCTTTGCATGGGAGACTGTATTTTAAATATGACGGCGTCTGTCTCTTTTTGCGTGGGTTGGCAGAGACGGGAGAGAGAGAGAGAGAGAGAGAGAGCGAAAGAAGCAGATCCAGAGCCAGACAGCAGTGTCTGTCGGATATACCGCTCCTGTCTGTCTTGCTATATCTCATAACATCTACTTGCAGCATCGACAATGGTGTCATTTTCTGGAGTGGCAGCTTGCTTGCTGACAGTTGCTGGCCATCTTGCGCAGGGACAGTTCCCACCAAAACCGGAGGGAGTCACTGTCTTGGAATCAAAGTTCGGCAGCGGTGCTCGCATCACTTATAAGGAGGTCCGTTAGCTGAATATATAATCCACAAGAAGACCCTGTAGCTAACAATCTACTAGCCCGGTCTCTGTGAGACGACAGAGGGTGTCAAGTCGTACGCCGGATATGTCCATCTGCCTCCAGGCACACTCAGGGACTTCGGCATCGAACAGGACTATCCTATTAATACTTTTTTTTGGTTCTTTGAGGCAAGGAAGGATCCTGAAAATGCCCCTCTCGGCATATGGATGAACGGTGGCCCGGGTAGCTCGTCGATGTTTGGAATGATGACTGAGAACGGGCCTTGCTTCGTCAATTCAGACTCCAATTCGACTCGCCTGAACCCTCATTCTTGGAACAATGAAGGTATACCGTCGGCTTCTGATGAGTACTAAGCATTACTAACATTGCATCTTTCTGTGATTAGTCAATATGCTGTATATAGACCAGCCAGTGCAGGTCGGTCTGTCCTACGACACTTTGGCCAACTTCACCAGGAATCTAGTCACGGATGAGATCACCAAACTGGAGCCGGGAGACCCTATTCCGGAACAGAATGCCACTTTCCTGGTAGGTACATATGCCAGCCGCAACATAAATACCACTGCACGCGGAACCAGGCATGCTGCCATGGCTCTCTGGCACTTCGCCCAGGTCTGGTTCCAAGAATTCCCAGGATATCACCCCAGGAACAACAAGATCAGCATTGCTACCGAATCCTATGGTGGCCGCTATGGCCCTGCATTTACTGCCTTCTTTGAAGAGCAGAACCAGAAGATCAAGAACGGTACGTGGAAGGGACATGAGGGAACTATGCATGTGCTGCACCTCGACACCCTCATGATCGTCAACGGATGCATCGACCGTCTTGTCCAGTGGCCAGCATACCCGCAGATGGCATACAACAACACATATGGCATCGAGGCTGTCAACGCCAGTGTTCATGCAGGAATGCTGGATGCCCTCTACCGTGACGGTGGCTGTCGAGACAAGATTAACCACTGCCGCTCCCTCTCTTCTGTCTCTGATCCCGAGAATCTCGGCATCAACTCAACAGTCAATGATGTCTGCAAGGATGCCGAGACGTTCTGCTCCAATGATGTTCGCGATCCCTATGTCGAGTTCTCTGGACGCAACTACTATGACATCGGACAGCTTGATCCCAGCCCGTTCCCAGCACCATTTTACATGGCCTGGCTAAATCAGCCGCATGTGCAGGCCGCGCTGGGTGTACCACTCAACTGGACGCAGTCGAACGATGTTGTGACTACCGCATTCCGTGCAATTGGTGACTACCCACGGCCAGGATGGCTGGAGAACCTAGCTTATTTGCTGGAGAATGGCATCAAAGTCTCACTTGTTTACGGTGATCGGGACTACGCATGCAACTGGTTCGGCGGTGAGCTCTCAAGCCTGGGGATTAACTACACTGACACCCAAGAATTCCATAACGCCGGCTATGCAGGCATCCAGATCAATAGCAGCTACATCGGTGGGCAGGTGAGGCAGTACGGCAACCTCTCCTTCGCCCGCGTCTACGAGGCTGGCCATGAAGTGCCATCGTACCAACCCGAGACCGCACTGCAGATCTTCCACCGTGCCCTGTTTAATAAGGACATCGCTACTGGAACCAAGGACACATCATCACGCATGGACGGCGGCAAGTTTTACGGCACCTCGGGCCCTGCGGACTCATTTGGCTTCAAGAACGAACCACCGCCACAGCACGTCCACTTCTGTCATATCCTAGATACTAGCACCTGCACCAAGGAACAGATCCAGTCAGTTGAGAACGGCACCGCTACCATCCGCAGCTGGATCATTGTCGACTCCAACTCGACCTCCCTATTCCCAGAGGTAGTTGGCTCAGGGGAACCCACGGCAACCCCCATACCTGGAGCAGCTGCCACACTATCTGCTCACGGGTACATGTATGCCGTGACAGTATGGGCTGTTCTTGTTGCAGCTGCTGTGGAGTTGGTGATATAAATAGTGAGTCGTAGGCCCTAGATGCAAGGAGAATATGGGTGCAATCTCAGTCTGTATGTCAAGTGCGGGTAAAATTAAGGGTTAAAACTGCTGACAAGAGGCGCCGAGTAGCTAGTTAGTTGAACCAGCCAGGGAGGAATACTCATAGAGATAACAACAATAACGCTGTCAAAATAGAAAATGAACAATCTGCCCGTCCCTCTATTGATAGATTCTCTGCTTTGAGAGAGACGTTGGAAAAAGACAGGCACACCCCAGATTCCGCACGTAGCTAGGAGCATTAACTAAGTAGATGATGGTAACCAGGGGTTCGTTGAGCTGGGAATCTAGGAGGACTGGAGGCTGATAGTTATATACTACATGCCAGATTTTGAAAGAAGCCTCAGAAATAACCCTTCTTGTGAACGCGTAGGCTGATTCGTTCAGTGATGTCTTCAAGTGCTTAACTATTCATTTGAGTCTATAAATACGAGCTGCTGCTCTGCCACTTGACCCATGGAACGAGATAACTAAGGTTTAAGAAATATTAGTATTTCTCTGGCTGTGTGGTATACGCGGGGCCCTGTAATCTCTCTTGTTATGCAATGCTACCTGATGTCACCGCCTTGATTGTACGGCATAGAATGGAATGAACATGAACGTACTCTATCTGCAGTCAAAGGTAGTTAGCTTTTCCTATCAAAACACAGCTTGTGTCGACAGCTAGCCAGCCAGGGAATCAATTGGCTCGGTGTGACAAGCCGCCCTCTCGATGAAAGTGAAAGCTGGTTGCCTCTAACAGAACTTCAGCAAAGAGCAAGTCTTTGCGAAGATGGTTTCCCGAGAAATAACCAAGTATATAACTACTCCTTAACGACCTAGGCGCGGACGCTCAAGCTGATTAGAAGAAGGTCCCAGAGGAGTCGCGATCACCTCCAGCCGAGTCAAGACGAGCTTGATACCGCCTTGCATGAGGCTCGTTATTACTAGCATGGCCTTGCGCAGCAAGCTATCACCTAATATAGGTATGGCTCTCCGTCCCAATATCTTCGGCCTGAAAATATACTTAAATATATCCCGGCGATACTAGATATTTATATAAACTATTACTATAAGGCCTTTAATATATTTATATTAAATAGGGTACTATATATTAAAGTAGAGGGAGTATAGGTTATTTTAGATAACGGCGAATATAGTATTAGTAGAAAGTAGAAGATACGAGCCGTATCTCTCCTAATAGGAATTTAATAGCCTACGCCTATTTACTTCTAGAATACTACCTTTTATAAAGGGGTTAGGGTAGGTAGAGTATATAAGGTTAATATTATTAGGATACTCGCCTTAGGATAGTTATATATATTTTTAGTAGTATTAATTAAGAGGTAGGGATTAGGATTATTTAGCTTAGACTATACTAACTCTATTATAGAAATATACTATAAGAAGTTAGAAGCGATTAGTAGTACGCTTGATATTAGCTATATAAGTATATAAGTAGTATAATAGTAGGTATTAATTCTGGTACCTAGGTAGGGTTAGAAGGCTATAGTATTATAGAGTGACTAAGCCTACTATATCTTACCTTAGTCTGTAGTGCTTAAGTATGATAAAGCCTTTAAGGTTAAAGTAGGTGATATATTGATAGATTTAATAATAATAAAAGCCCTAAGTCCTCTATTTTCCTAATAAGTGTTAGAGTTCCTTATTAATCTTTATATATTTTATAGTTTCTATAGCTAGCTCTTTATCGCTCTTATAACTACTATAATATTTCTAGTATATAACTACTATAGAATACTATCTAGGCTACCTTATATATATAGATTGAATACTTTTAAATCTCCTTAAGTTATAGCGAGTATTAAAGAGCTTTCTACCTAAATCCCTTACTATATAATAATAAGTTGTACCTATAATTTAACTATCTTAAGTCTCTCTAGTATATTTTAGGAACCCAAAGTATACTATAATTTAGTTAGTCTATAGCTTTATCCTATACTTAAAGAAATACCTAATAATTATCCCGGCTCTCTCTTCTTAGATAAGATTACCCCTTTACTTTATACCCTACGATATCTAAATCTTGTAGCTCTCTAGCTTAGAGCTACCCTTAGTAGGCTTTCTTCTACTATTATTAAGCTTGTTACTAGTAGAACCCCTCCCCTAGATCTACATAGTGCGCTATAGACTAGTAACCCATAGTCTTTTATAGATATTCTAGATTTAGGCCTATATATTTAATTTAACTCCTTATAGGATAAGCTCTTTAGATCGGATACCTAGCGCCTTCTTTATCTACTGGCTGCTATTAAGGATAACTTATAATATAATAGCTTGCTATTTTTACTATAGTAATCTATTAGTATAACTAACTTTAAATATATAGTAATTAGAGTAAAAGCCTATAAAGATTATCTGCGTTACGAGCTACTTTACTATTACTAGTTATAGTACCTTAAAAATAGTTTGGGGTTAGAAGGATATAGCTATTATTCTAATATTATTCCTTATTACTCTTATAAAATAGATTCTTATATTATAATTATAGACTACTAAACGCTTTCTATAGAAGATTAAGAAGTATCTATAATAGCCTTACGAGAAGTCTTCGCGTAGGTTATTTATAACTATAAAGAATATCCTCCTAAGGAGATATACTCTAACCTATAGATATATAATAATAGCGAAAGCGAAACGTCAGAGTCTTGCACGTCTTATAAGAGTGTAAGATCTACTAATAGGTTAATAGGGCTATCAAATATTCAAGCATGGATTATGAGAACGAACTCCGAACTATAGATAACTAGGATTACGTTGAAAACACAAGCCATCGATGAACGCACGCCAACTCAAAAGTGCGATGGAACATAGTTACTACTACAGCAGGTTGCACTAACAAATAGCCCGTGATTGAATAATTCGCTCCGTCAGTGTGTCTCTCTTTGGGCGTATCCGTAGATAGGTGATATAGAACGGGCCGGGTTGGACCCGCAAAAAACACAATGAGTGCTTTGGACAGCCAGCTACGTGTGCACAGTCAATCACGAAGTATGTATCTACGCCGCTCCATGAGAGCAATATTGATAAAGCTGTGAGGCTAGTGAGCTAAAGATATTATACGGTTATAATTAGTTACCAGGAAAGAGCGGTTCGAGTATAGAAATATATAGGATCAACTTAGTTATTTATAAATGTAAAATATCCTAAGTCAACACGAATTCAATATCCAGGCTTCCACCGTCTTTAACACGGAGGATTTATCGCTCCTCGATGATTTGTTCGATAGTAATGAATCATCATCCGATTCATCAAGAGCCACCCAGTCGTGGTTACGTATTCCTTGTTCGCGTGCAGAGTATTCATTATTCCGGAGCCAGATAAAAATATTTCGTGTAGCATGTTGTGATGCTGATTCGTCCTTCGGATTCAGAGCTTCATAGCTGATCGGCATATTTAGTGGCAGGTTTTCCGTCGGTGTAAAGGTAGACAAAGCGCCTGTCACGCATATTGGATGTACCTGTTTGCTGTCTCGACAGGTCCAATACCAATCCGCATACTGCAGTTCGTGACCTGTACATTGTGCGTGCAAACGAACCTCAATTTCGGCATCTTCGAGTATTGTAGTACCAAAGGGCATCCATGGAGTCAGCGGCCACCCACGGTTCAGTTCTGCTTGGCTGAGATAGAGAAGTCGACACTCATCTGATCTTGAAAGCGCTCCAGTAGTGATTAGCGGTTGCGATACAGGCGCCTGTATAAATGATTGTGTCACGCCACACCATGATGCGGCATGGGGTTCAATTGATGTTACACCGTATCGACCTTCTCGGAGGATATTTTTCTGAGTGCCCGTGATTATACCACCGAGCCAAAGGAAAGAAACTTGCGGGACTCGATTCATCAGAATATAACCAAGTAGATGGCTCTCCTCAACAGAGCCAAGAACAGCAAATGTAGCCTGCATCCATGGGCTTACGGCATTGCAAGGTATCCCAGGTTCGTAAAATACACTCGACAAAAGAGAGAGCAACCCTCGTGTGTTGCAACTCAATGTCAATAACCTGTCCAACTCTGGCACTACCTGATCCAATATAAAGCCACACTGCTTCACCTCTTTGGTCTCCAGCATGGCTGATCGAGGGCTCCGCTTCGCATGAAAATATGGTCTTGGGAGTAATACTGGGGTTTTCTTCCTATTTAGCATAGGGAGAAATAAAACAGACGAGAGCGCGGCCACAGCTTGGTCAACAATGTTGTGTAGCTTGCAGTATTCCGCAAGAAACCGAGCCGCAGTAGCAAACGAAGGCACAGGAGTCGGGGCACGACAGAGAGGGGAATGGCAGGAAAGGGTATACTGCTCGACTGATTCCAAAGCAGTCGACCAAGGGGATCGAACTATTGCACCCTCCCACGTAAGAGAAGCTTGCCATCCCTCTCCAGGAGACAAGACAGCAGCCCACCATCTGGCGGCATCATCATCGACGTCTCCTACGTCTACCATGACTTTGGTTCGCTCGTCTCCCGCGCTGAGGCCGCCAAATTCCGCGTGGCTTCCAGTATATATCATCTCGGCTCCGGGCATAAGCTCGACCCAACGCGCAGAGAATATGTAGCTCCACGCCGATATCAGCACGGAAAGGTGATTGTCTCCATGATTAAACCATTTATGATATGTTGGTTCCTGGTTCTAAGAGAGAGCAAGCTGTGTTGGGTTGTCGATAGAAACCGGGAGCATAAGTCCTTTTTCCACACGGTGTATCTTGCATTGGCCGCGCGAAGTTTCCCAGATCGACGTGCCAGCCGCGTAGAGACGATCATATTCACACTTCAAGTCCAAGCCATGGATCAAGGGGGGTGTATTTTGAAGTGCGGGCTGTATGTGGAAGCAGATCTTGGGCAGCCCAGGCTCTAGCTGAGCGCGAGCGAGAAGTCTTGTCCAGGTACGAAAGCCTTTTTCGTACACAGTGCGGCAGCTTTCTGGACTTGGACGTATGATATCTTCAGATTCCATCGTGAAGGGCATTATGAGAGAGTAAGCAGGAAGTGTGAGCGTGCTGGAGATGAGAACGTCCTCGGATGCATCTTCTTGTACAAGCTAAATAAAGCACTCCAGATGCAGCGACTGGGGAGTATTTAGTTAAATTTACTGTGTGTCTCTGACTCGTTAACTAACTTGTTAACCAGCTACTTGACCAATCAGTTAATGAACAAGAATTTGATGAATCTGTCGAGTTAGATAACCAGACTCCAGTCACTCGTCTCTGATAACCTAACCAGTTATGAAGTTTTGATTTTGAAAGCTTTAAGCGCCGCTCTTCGGCTGATCAGTAACTAACTTAGTTATGACTCGTGAACTAAGTATCTCCCGCGTATATTTGAGAACGCCGTCGTCGCCCCTCCGTATCATTATTGGGTCAGTGAGGCACAGGGCTGGGCAGGCGGTAACGCAAGACCTCACCAGGTCAGGTGACTACTATGTTACCAATTGCCACTAGTTGGAAGTAGAAGTATATTATATTATAGTTAGTAATAAAGTTAGCTAAGTACCTTAATAAAATATAGTATATAAAATATTATCTTAATAGATAGAAATATATATAAATAAAAAGACTAACTATTAGCTACTAGTAGCTCCTAATTATAATAAGGCTTATTTATCTAGTAAAGTTATATATAGTTTTATAAATATACTATATACTTTATATTATAATAGTATTAGTAATATATATTTACTACTAGTAGTTACTAATTATAGAATAATATAGGGATATTATATAATAAAAATATACTAAGTGCTACAAAGGTGGGTTATCGGTATGAGGGATAACGTTTTAGTAAAAGGATACTAAGGTGCTTTATAGATAGGTTGGGGTGTAGCGAAGTATTAACGAGCTTTCTAGATTATAGGAAGATACTTTAGTATCTGGCTTTAAGGTTGTAGCTCTAAGTCTAGCTTAATATTATAGTTACACTCTAAGTTTCTTATCTATAATAAAGCTAGTATACTAGTTAAGTTTAGTATAAGGGTAGCTTAGGATATTAGATAGATAAAGGGAAGTATACTTATATTAATTAGTACTATAAAGCTATAACTTACTATAAAAGCTACTTTAATTATAAGTATTAGAAGATAACTCTAATTAAGGTAGGTAATAAGTACCCTTATATATATATTATAGTAAGGTCTCTTATTTTATTATTCTACTTAGGTCCCTTCGTAGACCTATATCCTAAGGTTCTAAGTTAAATCTACTCCCTGAGGTCCTATTATAGACCTTTCCTCTAAGGTCCTATTATAGACCTATCTATATTCTTAGTATTTAGGACCTCTCTTAGTTATCACGTAATCCGAGGTCCTCCTAGGTTGTTCTGTGCTATAACCTTGTCCAATGAGCGTACTTATCTGGGCTATACCGCAGATAGTCTGTAACACTAAGAAGCTACTCTTAAGTTCTATACTAATTTAAATATAGTATAGTCTTATTTTTTTTTTTTTTTTTTTTTTTTTAAAAGCTTTAAATAGCTCTTCTTTTTTCTCTTCTTCTTCTTCTTTATAGCTAGCTTTAACTACTAGCTTAAGTAGGTAAGTTTCTTCCTATTCCTTATACTTATAATACGTTATTTCTAATAGAGAGGAAGAGATATTAAGAAAGAATAAGTAAAAGTAGTTCCTATAGGTTACTTTTACTTTTTTTAGCTAGATTTAATAGAGTAAAATAAGCCTCTATTTACCTCTACTAAAGCTTACTTTTATTTTTATTTTTTTTTTTTTATATAGGAGTTTAATACTAATAAGTCCTAATTACTACTAGTTTACTAATTATTTCTAACTTATATTATTTATTTATCTCTAATAATTAAGTAAAAAATAGTGGTTACTCGTACCTTACTAATAATTACTAGGAGGAATTTGCTATATAGATGACGCAAAGATACTAATGATCAATACTATATAGATAGGACTTCCTTAGAGGAGCTCTTAGAGAAGGCGTCTTAGTAAAAGGGTACTAAGGTACTATATAGGTTAGGGTATAGTGAAGTATTAATAAAGTTATTTAGTTATAAAAAAATACTTTAGTATTTAGCTTTAAGATTATAGCTCTAAGTTTAGCTTAGTATACTTATATTCTCTAAGTTCCTTATTTATAATAAAGCTAGTATATCAATTAAATCTAGTATAAGTATAGCTAGGGATATTAAATAGATAAAGGGAAGTATACTTATATTAATTAGTACTATAAAGCTATAATTTACTATAAAAGCTATTTTAATTATAAATATTAAAAGATAACTCTAATTAAGGTAAGTAATAAGTACCCTTATATATATATTATAGTAAAGTCTCTTATTCTATTATTCTACTTAGGTCTCTTTATAAATCTATATCCTAAGGTTCTAAGTTAAATCTATTCTCTAAGGTCCTATTATAAATCTTTCCTCTAAGATTCTATCGTAGATCTATCTATATTCTTAGTATTTAGGACCTCTTTTAGTTATTATATAACTTAGAGAGTTCCTAGAGTTATTCTATTCTATAACCTTATCTAATAATTATATTTATCTAGGCTATACTATAAATAGTCTATAATATTATCCCCTCCTCTCTTAATAAATTATTTTAATTATTAATTTATAAATAGTAAGTATATCTCTTTATTATATTAGATTAGTAAGTTTATTTTATTATAGCTCGTTATTCTCTTAAATTATCTACTTATACCCCGCGTAATTATACTCCTAAGTATACTTATCTATAATTAATTTCTATAATATAGCTTGCTTCTACTATATACTTTATTATATCTAAACTTATAAATTTTATTAGTATTCATTATATTATTTAGATAGTATAGATAGTACTACTTATATCTATTATATATATATAGCTACTAAAAATAAAAGCTTATAATATCTATTATAAGATTAAAACTCTCTATATTTTTACCTTATAGACTACATAATATACTTTTTATTTATTAGTAATACTATATAAATAATATACTTAATATATATACTCTTTATCTATTATATATAAACTTCTTAATATATAATATCTATATATATAATATTCTATATAACTTTATATAATTATATATAATATACTTCTTAAATAATATATATATCTAGCTTATAGAATATATAAATAGTACTACCTTTATTATATATATCTCTAATATAGAAAATATATATATAGTAAAAGAGGTAGAGGTATAATAAGAAGAGACTAGAGTAGAAGATAATTAGAAAAGGATAATAAGGTAATAGTAGAGAGCAAGAGTAAATAGAGTAGTAGATAAGGGGATAATAAGATAGTAGCAGAAAGTGAGAGTAAGTAGAGTAGTAGCTAGGTAGTAAAAATAGCGGTAGATATAGTAAACTCTTAAAACTATATATATAAAGTTCCTTATTTAATTAAGTAAGTTTAGATCGATATTTAAAGAGAATCTAGAATCTAAGCTACCCTTAGCTCTATTCTAGATAGTACTATAATAATATTAGTATTTTTATTTTAAATCTATTTATAGTAGGCCTTATATCTAATTTATATCTATCTATCTATAGTATTAAGGCTATTATTGCTATATGGATGGCGCAAAGATACTAATAATCAATGCTATATAGGTGAGACTTCTTTAGAGGAACTCTTAGGGAAGACGTCTTAGTAAAAGGGTACTAAGATACTATATATATTAGGGTATAGCAAAGTATTAATAAAACTATCTAATTATAGGAAGATATTTTAGTATCTAACTTCAAGGTCGTAGCTCTAAGTCTAGCTTAGTATACTTATACTCTCTAAGTTCCTTATCTATAATAAAGCTAGTATACTAGTTAAGTTTAGTATAAGTATAACTAGGGATATTAGATAGATAAAGGGAAATATACTTATATTAATTAGTACTATAAAACTATAACTTACTATAAAGGCTACTTTAATTATAAGTATTAGAAGATAACTCTAATTAAGGTAGATAATAAGTACCCTTATATATATATTATAGTAAGGTCCCTTATTCTATTATTCTACTTAGGTCCCTTCGTAGACCTGTATCCTAAGGTCCTAAATTAGACCTACTCTCTAAGGTCCTATTATAGACCTTTCCTCTAAGGTCCTATCGTGGACCTATCTATATTCTTAGTATTTGGGATCTCTCTTAATTATCACGTGATCCAAGGTCCTCCTAGGTTATTCTATGCCGTAACCTTGTCTAATGAGCGTACTTATCTGGGCTATACCGCAGATAGTCTGTAATATACTATCTATAGTATTATTATTAGAATATAACGCAGGTATATTCTAATTAGTATTATTAATATTACTTTTAGTAACTATATATATCTTTACTTCCTTTAGTAATATAGTAGAATACTTTTGAGTTTAGTCCTCTCCCTTTTTTATAAAGTTCTTCTTATATAAAATATTATATTAATCCTAATTAATATAGTTATTAATATAGAAAATATTCTTTTCCTATAAATATCTAAACTTATTACTAGTAAGTTTAGAGAAACTTAGCTCTAATAAAGTAGATACTATATAAGTACTATATATAATATCCTTAATAGAATAGAACCTCCTAGCTCTAATATAGAGATCCTTATATTTATTTACTAAGTTATCTATTATTAAGATTAGAGGAGTAGATTCTATCTTTATTATATTATATATAGAGTAAGGTTTATATATATATTAAGGTTAAAGGGTATTAATAAATACTTTATAGTATACTATAGGCTTTTCTAAATTATAGATAGTACTATCTGACTACTCTCCTATTAAAGACCTCTTCTTATTAAATACTATTAATAGAATAAGTAAATATCCTATAACTTTCCCCTTTAGGAACTTATTAATATTAATAGAACTAATATTTATATAACTACCCTAAGTAAAATCCTTTTTAGCTTAAATCTAGGTATAGTTATATCTCTAGTACCCTTCCTTCTTCTACTAATCTAGTAAGTATCAGATAAATTCTTTTATAAGGGTCTCTATATTTAAGGGGTCTTTACTACTAAGTTTCTATATAGTAATAGAGGAGTAGACTTAGATTTTATAGTTATAAATCTATATAGGGTTATTCTCTTATTAGATACCCCTTCTACTAGAGATACTAGTATTAATAATTAGCTTATTACTAGTATTATTACTCTAGAGGTTATTATTTAGAGCAAATTATATTTCCTAAATAAAAATAGCTAAAGTTTAGATAAATTCTTTCTTTAGAAGTCCTAATTTTAATATAATCTTCTTTATAAATATTATATTTAAATAACTAAATAATAACTTAAATATCCAATACTTTAACTAGTACTTATACTTTTTAAGTTATATCTTAGACTTCTACCTAATCTTAGTTAGGTTAATAGAGTATAAAATATAAATTATCTATATAACTAATAAATCTCTAATAATAAAAGTATTATCTCTATAGATCTTACTATAAAAGCTAATATTCTAGTTACTTATTATATTTATCTACTATATATTTTAATATATAATCTAATCCTTATATTTATTTTATTTATTAGTATAGCTAAAGGGGTTTTTAATAAGAAACTTATAGATAGCTTCACTATAAAAGGTATTAAATTTATCTAATATACTATACTATCGAATAAAATCTATATAATATATAAGAATATAGAACTTTAGAAAGTTAAAATACCCTACTTTCTATAGATTTACTTTATTTAGTTAATATTTACTAAAGATCTATTTTAGCTTATTAATATAGCTAAAAGTATAATTGAAGTATTTAAGAGTATTATTATTATAACTTTAGTACTAAGCTAATATTAGGAAGTTAATAACTACTTAGGTATATAATAAGGCTTTAGATCTCTATTTAACTAGAAATAGTACTACTATAGCTACTAGTTAACGAGTAATAGCCTTTTATTCTTCTCCTATCTACTATTTAACCTAGCTAAAGGAAGAAAATAACTTTAAGCTAGTATACGCGGGTATAGAGTAAAATTATTTATTTAGTAGAGTAATATTATCTATATTAATTATAGGTATATTAATATATATACTAGAACTTACTACCTACTTTTTTTTAAGTAGATATTATTTAGGAGCTACCTTAGCTAGTTATAAATATTAGTAACTATACCTTTAAGAAGCTAATATAGAATATTAATTATTATAATACTATAAATATTAATTAGGTAGTATCTCTAGGTAAAGTTATCTACTCTATAAATATATATAGCTACTACCTTTTTTTAACTCTCCTTAGCCTTATTTATATAGTCTAGAGCCTCCTAAACTTTAGCTTCTTGCTTTTCTAGCTTAGAATCCTCCTTATAGATCTATACCTTAATCCTTTAGAGTAGCTTAGTATATAGTATATCTATATTTTTACCCCTTAGTTTCTTAATCTCTTTAGCTTATACCCTTAGTCGCTTCTCTTCTATCTATAAAATTTAATATTTATTATCTCCCTATATTATTTTTAAAATCTTATCTTTTATATACTAATAGATTTAGAGAGGCTAGTTAACTAAAAGATTTTCACACTTACTAGGTAGAATCTAGTAGATAGTATAATACCTTCTACTTTTAATACTAGTAATAAGGACCTACTCCTCGTAATCTACTATTATACTAGCTAAAATCAGGAAATATTTATGAATATTTCTATCTATATACTTAAGAAATATACCTATCTTTACTAAATATTTTAAAGCTAGTAATAAGGTTATTAATATAGCTCTTAACTTAAGTAGAGGTAGGTATAGTATAGATTAGGTAGATATTATTAACTTATATTTAAGAATAGTTTTAAGTACCTTATAGTATACTATAGCCTTAATACTAGTATCTTTTAACTAAATATCTATAGGGAGGAGACCGAGTAGCTTTATTATATTAAATTTCTAAGACTACTATATTTTATAGGTGAGATTACTAATTATTAAATATATTAGTTATTAGTATTTATCCCCTTAATAGATAAAAAGCTAAATCTTATCTATAGTAAGTAGGATAAATATTATAGTAGTATCTTTAGAAAGTATAATTTATATCTCCTACTACTAGTTCCCTATATATATTTTAGTATAAATATAGCTATTATTACTATTAAATTATTAAATTAGAGTATATATAAGGCTATCTTTATATAGAAGGTAACTAATAAATATAGTGATTAAACTCTTAATATTTTAGTAGTAAAAATTAATAATCTAAGGGGCTATACTATTTATTTCTAAAGATATAGTAATACTACCCTTTAGTTATTTTTCCCCTATACTTTCTATATTATACTATAGTAGATTATATAGCTTATTAGCTATATAGAAGCTAAGCCTCTTATAAATTAACTTTAGGTATAAATTTTATAAAAATATTATTATTATACTCTTTATTAACTCCCACTTAATAAAGAACTAAGTAAAGCTATAGTTAATATTATTTTAAAATAAGTAGAAAGATCTAATATTATTAAATATAATTATAATATTCTTTCTAAGTAAGTCTCTAATAACTTTAGGGTCTACTATAATCTAACTAATAGGTATTTCTATCTCTTCTTTATATAAGATATCCCGAGTTTATAATAATATAAGTATTAAAAGATAAATTAAGTATATAACTAGAATAATAATTTTAATAGAAGGTAAGTAATTTATTTAAGTATTACTAGATAATAATATTATACTACCTATATTATTATTAATATATAGCTTAGAGTATTATTTCTCTTTCTATATAGTATTATACTTATTGATTAGATATATTAGGTTAGCTTAAATATAAGAACCCTTAATCTTACTATATTTATTATTAGTAGTACTTTTAAAACTATCCTCCTTCTCTATAACTTTAGCTTAAAAAGAGTAATTAAGTACTAGCTTTATTTAACTTAGTTTAGTATAACTAATTTTATCTAAGGAAAATACTCTACTAATATTAATAATCTAAACTTAAGTATTAATATTAGTATTATACCCTATACTTTAATCTTCGCTAGTATTATTATTTAGTATAATATTATTACTCCTATAGATATTTACCTACTACTACTATAGAGACTAATTAGAGGCTTCTTTAAATTATTTATATTTCTAAAGATATTATATTAGATTTAAGATTATTTTTATAGAAGTAAGATAGTAGTTATAATATTAATATATAGGAGGTATATAACTAAGTAATAATATAAAGGTCCTTTAAGTTAATAATATTATAGAAGGAATAGAGGTAAAAATAGCTTAATAAGAAAATACTTTTTTTATATAAGCTTACCTAAGTAACTAATTCTAACTTAATAACGAACTAGACTTATATAGTTAATTTTACTAAGTTTAGAAACTTATTTTAAATTAAATTTAAGATTTAATATTCGGAATATTTATTCTTATAGTATAGGTAACTATTAGAATAATAGTAGTAAATAAAGATAAATAATTAATTTAAGTAATTCGAGTATAATATAAGTATTATTAGTAGTAATAATAATAAGCTTAATTTATTATAGTTATATATAGAATTTATAGCCCCTTATATAGATATAAGATAACTAAGCTATATTCTAATATACCCCCCTAGTTTGTAACTATATAAAAGCTAAATATATATAAAAAAATAATAAAATAAAACTATAAGACTTCTAGAATAGGAAAGAATAAGCTAAAAGAAGGTATAATAAGTATAAATAACTAATAATATAAAGTAAAAATTAAATAAAACTCTATAATAGTTAGTAAAATATTATTTATAACCTAGTCTATAGTAATATCTAGATTTAAATAATATAGATTCGAATTTAGAGCCTCTTTATTAAGCTCTTTATATTATTATTCTATTATTAATTAACTATTTAGCCTTATTAGGTACTTATTCTAGTTTATTTAATAAAGATAAGGAGTAAAATAAGTATTAAAAGTAATAAAATATAATAGTAAATATATATATCTAGATATTTTAATTTAACATTCCGATACTAAGAAATAAAGGAAAAATATTAATCTATTCCTAATTAGGAAATTTAAAATAAACTCTAGCTATATTTTTATTATAGATTTAAACGATTTAAGCATTATTTATTAGAATATCTACCTAAAATTCTATATTATCTATTATCTGAGATTTAAGAAGTTGGGATACTAGATATAATAAGGCTATAAATATTTATAATTAGAATTATATTTACTAGCTTCGTGTCTATCTAAATAAGGGTACTGCTTAGCCACTAGAAGAGGCGTTGTATATATTATCCTCGTTATTATTATTATTATTATTATTATTATTATTATTATTATTATCACTAACGATATCTATACTATTTCTACTAGGGGTAGATATTATTCTAGAGCTTCTAAGGTCTAGCTAGTTACTAGATTGAGCTCCTATAGCTAATTATATTATCCTTCTACGTAATATAAAGTCTCCCTTATTATTATTAGAGTCCTTTAAATTAAAGTCTAATTCTAATATATTAATAATTTTATATTTCTTATATTTCTTATTTTTAACTACTTTTTTAAAAAGAGTAAATTAGAGAATAGCTTCAGTAGCCTTTATATTCTTCTTATTTACTTTATTAAAAAGATATACCTTTATATAAACTATAGAGAGATAAATTAAAGTCTTAAGTATATAAGTAGTTATAAATAATATCTTCCTCTAATTTCTAAATAGCTTATTATTTTAGAGGGTAGAGTATATACTTATAATATAGTTAGTAGTACCCTTACTAAGAACTAGCTTAATTTGTGATTTTATATATTAAATATATTTCTTAATAAAGAGAATACTAAGAATTTCTACCTTCTTACTAGCCCTTCTACTACTCTAAGAGATACTAGTATAAAGTATAATATTAAAAATAATAGTAGTAGATAAAGATAATTAATTAGTTTAAATAAGTTAAGAGTAATATTTATATTATTATTATTAATAATAGTAAGCTTAATTAAATATAGTTATATATAGGATTTATAGCCCCTTATAAAGGTATAAGATAATTAAAAACTTTAGATATAGTTACCTTAATAGTTATAATATTTATAAATAATAACTATTTTTATTATTTAGTTTTATAATATTAAACTACTATATTTAAGTTAGAGTTATTATTATATATTTAGATAATAATCTATATTAATATTATTATATTATCTCCCTCTAAGTTAGGCTTATAGCTCTAATCTTTAGTATTAAAATTATTTAGTAGTAGATTCTTAATAGTAGACTATATAGTTATTAGTAATAATATATAACTAAATAGTACCTCTTATAAACCTTTAATTAAGGGTAATTATATACTTACTATAAATAGAATAAGAAATATATACTTATTATAGCTATTTTCCTATAATATTATACTAGTAATATTAGTTCCTATAATATTAATTAATAATAGTATATTAAATCTAATATCTTTAATCTTATAATAGAACTTAGTATATAGATATTTAGTATAGTAGATATAAGCTAATATCTACTTCTATATAAAGTATTTTTAAGTTTATTTTTTAATAGCTAAATTCTAAATAAACTTTTTTAAATAAGCTTAGTTATCTACTTCTAAATAAGTATTAACTATATTTATTAATCTATAAGTAACTTTATATATTAATTTAGGTAATTATATAAAGTTAGTATATTAAATATAGTAGTATATACTAATATAACTAGATTATATTATACCCTATTATATAATTATCTATAGTTATTTAAATAAGAGTTATAATATCCCTTAATATTTTACTAGTATTAGTAATTTTTTAAGTTAAGTACTATTCGCGGCTCTAAAGTATTAATTATATTAGTATATATATATAGTATATATATCTTATAAGGGTAAATAGTCTTAGAGGGTTAAATTAAAGATATTTTTAGATAATTATTCCTAAAATAGATATACTTATTAGGTAGTATTAAGTAATAAGGTAAAGAAAGTTTAGATTAGTAAAAAGTTAAGAGGTTTAATATAGTATAAGTTAACTTATATAGAAAATATAAGTAATATTAAACTTAGAAAAAAGAAATAATAAATAAAGAAAAAATCTCTATAGAATAGATAACTATCTAGCTACTATTTTAGTAGGACTTAATATAGTAGATAAAATCTCTATAGAATAAATAACTATTTAGCTATTTAGATAGGACTTAATATAATAGAATAGTTATAAGAAAAGTATAGTATTTAATATAATAAAAAAACTAATATTTACTAGAAATATACTCTATATCTAGTAGTTTATAATAAGTGTAGTATAGTATATAAAATTTAGCTAGAACTTAATATACTAAAATAGTAGTTATAAGGGTATTTATATTTAATATTAATATTTAGATTAAAGTACTACTAAGTTTCCGATATAATAATCTAATAATAGATTTAATTAAGTAATAATCTCTTATTAGATAAAGGGGGGCTTAGTACTCTTTATTAGGTATAACCTTATTTAGGTACTTTAATAAATATAGTTTATCTTTATTTATCTCTAGAACTTCCTAACTTTACTATTATAATTAAGTTAAAGTATTCAATATTTAAGTACTTAGCTATAGTATTATCTTTTTATTCTTATTATTATACTATACTATACCCTTTAAAATATAGCTAGTTATAAAGTATAACTTAAGTGAATAATTCTTTTTTATTATAAATATTAGTAAATATATCTTCTTTATATCTATTTTCTACCTTTTTTATAAGTTAAAATTTCTTACCTCTTATTTATTAGTAGAGGAAAGCTATACTCCTTAATTAGTAATCTAATATATTATCTTATCTTCTCTTACTTAAAATACTTTTATATTTTATCTTTTCTACTAACTTTAATTTATTTTTAGAAAATACTTCGTAACCTATAACTAATAGAACCCCCTTAACTATAAGTTATAATTTTACTTATTTATTTAATCTATCTTCTTTTAATCTTTATCTACTTCTACTACTATATTCTACTTAAACGCCTACTCTCTTTATATTTATACTATAATAGAGCTATATTAATAATAAGGAATATAGCCTTAGCCCACTACTATAAGAATAAATAAAGAACTCTAATAATAGAAATAGATAGTAGACTATACTCCTTAACCTAAGTTTATTTCTAAATATAGAAGTACTACTACCCTAGAGTAAGAAATAAGAACTAACTATAATTCTAAAAAGAAATACTCTATCTAACTTATAAATAAGCTTAAATTTATAATGAAAAAGAAAAATCTATAGCTATTTACTACTATACTAATAATTAATAACTATAAGTTTTATAGTAGTATTAGTTTACTAGTATAATACTTTGAAACTACTACTACTAGTACTTCTTTAGATAGATTAAAATATTTATATATTATATACTTTTAATAAATATATTACTAACTAAATCTTATATATATAGACGAGTCTCTTAATAATAATATAATAATTAATAATAACTTAGATATAATAAGTATAATTAGATAAGAGCTTAATAATATTAAAAAGGCTAAGGCTACTATAATATACTCTACTATCTAGGTATAAATAATTAGGGTTAATATAATATACTATTTATATATTAATTATATATTCTATCTATAGATTCGACTAATTATTAATTATCTTAATAGTAATAGAATAATAAGTAAAGATTAGATCTCTTTCTTTATTCTACTAAAATATCTAGTTAATTTAAGTAATTCTTCTATAGTAATTAAATTAATAAATATTATACTTAACTATAATAATTATATTCTTCTAACTTATTATAATAAGTATTATAAGAATAATAATTATCTTATAGGTTATATTAAAAAAGCTTATATTTAGAGAATAAATATTTATATATCTTTAGTTACTAACTAACTACTATATATATATAATATATTTATAACTAATTTAAAGTATAATAATCTCTAAACTTCTATAGATATTATTACTTAATACCTTTATAGTACTAATATAATTATACTCTTTATTAAAGGTAGTAAATCCCTTTCTAAGTACTTAGATATACTATAAGCCTAATTTATATAATAGTTAATAGAAAACCCGCTACTTACTTAATTTCTAGAGGAGTAAAAAAAAATAACTAGACTCTTTCTCTAGACTAATAATAATTAAGTCTGATCTTATAAGAATTAACTTACTATAAATATACTAGATATAAACTTATTCTTATTTTTTAATAAGTATATAATAACTATTAGTATATTACTTTAAGTAGAATATAATGATAGATAGACTCTAATTAAGTAGTTCATAGATATATATATAACTAAACTTCTTAATATTAGTATTATCTCTTCTTAATAATATCTAATAGCTATATCTATTAAGGAGTTTACTTAAGTAAATATCTACTTATAACTATTCGATTAGCTTTATATAAATATTAACTCTATAAATAGTATAGTTAATAGTAATATATAGGTAGCTATAATTCTAGAAATTTAATAATATATATTACTAAATATTTACCTCGTACTTTTAGTATAGCTATAGTATAAAATAGATATATATTAGAAGTATAATAAAGCCTATACTACCCTCCTAATTACTAAAATATCTAGTACTATATTTTAGATAAATATATTATTAGTTATTAATAATATACTAAATATAGACCTTTATCTTTAATATATTAATTTTAATAAGCTATATTTATATTAAATTAATTCTCTTTATTAGATTTAAACTAGATATAAAATATTAACTTATATCTAATATTTATTATTAGTAAATAACTTTATATAACTTCTAGAATATAGCTTATATAATAATCTATAATCTATAGATAAATAAAAATACTAATATACCCTTCTTAAAAAGCTCGAATAATTAGCTAGTACTCTTAAACTTTAAGGTAAATAGAAGGAGGTACTTCTATAGTTATAGAAATTATAGGGTAGCTTCCTCCTTATATATAGCCCACTAGGAATAGGAAAATTATATTAGGTATTAATAATTCTAATATCTCTTTTAGAGATATCTCTAAAGCTAAGTATATCTATAATTAATAATATAGAAGGTTTATAGCCTATAAAGGAGGACAATATTTATACTAATATTTATATAACTAAGGTTACTTTAATATAGAATTAGATAAATATAGCTACTAAAGTATATAATATAGATTATATAAAAGAATTATATAATTAATTCTATCTTAAACTTAAATAATAGAATAAAATAAAACTTAAGTTTTCTTAAATCCTTATTATATTTAGTAGTAATAATACCTATAGTAATACTACAAGCCTTACTATAAATATATATAATAAGTCCCACCACCTTATATAGAAATCTATTATTATTTATATATATTCTCTACTAACTAAATAAGATATTTTTTTTATTAATACTAAAAAGTCCCGCTCTATTAAACTAATAGATAAATCTAAGTTCTACTTTAGGAGTTAAGAAGATATAAGTAATAATAATAGTCTATTAAGTATAATTATAAAAATCTATTAGAATATTATTAAAGTTACCCCTTAAAGTATCTATAACTATTATATAGTGCAGTTTAATTTTAGTCTTAAAATATAAATATTATATATTAGCACCCTTAAGGATAAACTATTAAGTAGACTTAAATTAGTACTAAATAAAAATATATTCTATAATATATATAAGTATCTAGAGGCTTTTATAGATAGAAAAAAGTATAACTTAAATAAATTATAGAGCTATAGAAAAAAGATAAGAGATATCTATAATTATATTCTAACTAATATAGATATTTTAATTACTACTTTCTCTAATACTACTAGTTTAGCTCTTTATTAGATAGTTTATTTAAATATTATTATTATTAAAGAGGCTATATATACTAGGGAGTATAAGGTACTAAATATTTTTTCTAGATACCCTATATTATATTTTATCTAAATTAGTAACCCTATATAATTACTACCTTATATTAGCTTAGTCTTAGATTAAACTAGTTTTAAGAATTAGATATATATATTATTATTTAAGTACCTATAGATTAGGAGAATTTAAAGTATAATACTAATACTTTAATATTATATAGTAGAGGATATATATAATATTATTTCTAATAATATATATTAAGGGTAACTATTAATAAATACTATCTTATTAGATATCTCTTTTATTAAAAGAATCTATACTATAAATATATCACTTTTTAATTTAGGGATAAATAGTAATTCGTTATTTCTTAACTATATAGATAATAATACTTAGGTAAATAAATTAATCTATTCTAAATTAAATAATAGAAACCAAGCTATAGTACTAGAATCAGTAAAATTACTTCTTATAATAGAGGATAATAATAGTAAATAGCTATATTAAGGTAGTAATATAGCTATTATTACTAGATATTATAAGTAGTTCTATAAGTATTAGATTAATTTATACTATATCTATAAAGTAGATATTAATAATACTACTAACTTAGAAGGAGTCTCTATAAAAATAATAGAGTCTTTTTAAAGTAACTAAGTAAATATTATTATCTTTAATATAACTATTAATAATAGAGTTAATTTTATAAAGAAAATATATTATCTAACTATAGCTCTATCTAAAGGCTATTATAGCCTCTATATAATTAATAATATAACTAGAATATATTCTAATAGAAGTATAAATTAGAAACTTAGTTAGAATAATATACTTATATAAGTTCTAAATACCTTTAAGAGAAAATACTATATTATTTAGATTAATACTATAGTATCGCTATAAATATATATTAACTCTAGATTTATTTCTACTCTTAATATACCTACTATAACTAGTATAAATATTAGAACTCCTACTATAGCTAATAAGTAGAGTAATAGTAGAGAAGATAATATATTTAATATTAGTAAAATTAGAACTAAGTATACGTCTAAGGGTAGTATTTAGCTATAAGGTAGTATAGAATCTAGAGATTAATCTAGTAATAGAGTAGATATTTAGATATAAGAAGCTCTAGTAGAGGATAATAATATCTAGTAACTTAAAAGAGACTACTATTAACTATCTACGGTAGAAATTATAGTAACTAGTAGTAGATAATAAAATTTTTCTACTACTACTATTATAAATTAAATATTTATTCCTATATTTAGTCTACTAAGGAGCTTAGTTTATAGTATCTAATAGTTCTTTACTCTTACCTTATTTACTATACTATAAGAATAACTATCCTTTATCTAGGTAACTTCTTTTAACTTTATCTATATAACTCTCTTTAACTTTATCTATATAACTCCTTTTAAGTTTAACTCTTTTTAAGTTTGACTCCTTTTAAGTTTGACTCCTTTTAAGTTTATCTAGATAATATATATTACTAGTAAGCTTATAAATAAGTAATAAGTAATATTTAAATTTTCTTCCTCTCTCTAATTTACTAATAATATTATTTACTAACTACTATACCTTTAATATCTTATTATAACTACTTTAAACTATAAAGATCGATCTATATAAAGTTTACTAAATTAGTATCTATATCTACTTAGTAGATAATAATAACTACTCTAGAGGTAGAGAGCTACCTCTATTCTAAAATAGAGGAGGTAGTATTATATTTAGAAATATATATAAAGAACCCTAGAAATAGTTACTATATATTTCTATAGCTACTAATAATAGAGCTAGTAGTAATAGCTTGCTCTAGATTATATTATCTATAATACTCTTAGACTAACTCCCCTATTATATTAGTATAATAGGGTCTAAATTATCTAATAAATAGCTTACCCTAGATAATTAGAGATATTAGATAGATACTATTTATAAGGATTTTAATAAAGCTATATTTAAAGAATAAATTAGTAATATATTAAGAGCTACTAAATATACTAATTTTAGTATTAAATAGTTTAATTATATAATAGTATTAGGGCTAAGGTAATAGTATTTATATATTACCTTTTAAATTAACTATATATATACTAAACTATCTTTAAATATTATAGTTAAAAATTAGATAATTAAATTTATTCTTCTTAATTTAATAATAGCTAGCTCGAGTATAAGAGGTAAGTAGTATAAAATATTACTATAATAGATAATATATATATTATTAGATTAGGTACTATACTAATTTAATAGTAATAGCTAAAAATTTAAATAATTAAGTTCTAAAAGATTCTATATCTATAGATACTTATATAATATCTATTAAGAAGAGAAAAAATATTAATAATATCTAAATAAATAATAGATATAATAATAAATTTAATATAGCTAAAAGAGCTAAACTAGTTAATAAATATTCTTTTAATACTATAATTAGCTATAATAATTCCTCAAGTAATAGAATATATTATATTAAGAGCTTACTAATAAAAGACCTTAATATTAAGGTTCTAGATAAAATAGTAGCCTAATGTATTAATATAGATAAATATAAAATTACTATAAATAGAGATTCTAAGAATAATAATAATAATACCGTTAGATAGTAATAAGTTTCTAAAGTAGCTATTTAATAGACTTAATTAAAGTTACTAATAACTAACTCTATAATAGTTTTTAGAATCTACTTAAAAAAAATAATTTATACTCTTACTTTAGTATTAATATATACTATAAGAAGTTTAGAAGATTTTTTAAGTTTAATAATAAAATATTATTATAAGGCCTAACTTAAACTAGAGTATTTAGACTTCTAGGTATTTAGAGAGATATTAAACCCTATTAGCTTTAGATAGCTTAGTAGATAACTACCTAGAAGTATAATAACTTAGTTCCTAATAGTTTCCTTACTTATAATATAGAGCTTGAAAAGGTAAAATAATTCTATTAATAATTTCTAATATAACTTAAATAAGTTATTAGTATTAACTATACTACTAATAATTAGATAATAATAAGCTTCTTATATATTATTATTAATTATTACCTTACTAAAGTATAATATAAGGTTAAGAAATACTACTCTACAAATTCTAAATAATATCTTAGACTTAAAGATAATATTAATACTACTATTTATTATTTATCCGAACCTTTTCTAATAGCTTACTTATACTATTTAGCAAATCTAATATATAAATTTACTATAAAACTAGATTCTACTCTAATTCTAAGTAATAAGGGCCTTATTAGTATTTAGATCTAGAAATAGAATAAGATTATTAGCCCAAACTTATATATATAATTACTAGTAGGCTATAAAATCTACTATAATAATCTTAGAAGAAGAGGCGTTAAAGTCTCTAGTATTACTAAATTATATAGTAAAGCCCTAGTATACTCGGATAATATCTAGAAATATAATAATAATAATATCTAGAAATTTAATAATAATAATACTATAGATATAGCCTTCGATATAAGAGATAATATCTCTAGCTCTATATTAGTAGATATAATATTAGACTATAAATATATAAGTAGAGATACTTATAGTAAGATACTAGAATAATTAATAAATTAAATTAAGTATATTATTATTATCTTAATTAGTTTTTTCGAGGAATAGGTAGCTAAATATTTTATAAAAACTATATAAGAATTAATAAAAGCTACTAGTAATAATAAATAGTACTATAATAAAATAAAATATATATAGAATACTATATATATAAGAATATTTTAGAATAAGTTCTATCTAGTTAAGAGTAAATTAACTAGAATTAAAAAAATCTTAAACTACCACCTAATAGGATATATAGATAAGCTATTTCTATAATATATCTCTAGTACCCCTTATATAAATAGCCCTAAGACTATAAGAATAATAATTAGAATATTAGAAATAAGCTTATCTAATAGTTAAATTAACTATATAGATCTTAATTATACTACTATATTAAATCTTAAGAGTTTATATAATAATATTGACTCTTTAGTTTAAAAGAATAATTATTATAGCTTAGAGATAAAGATAAAGATTTTTTAGAATATTATTTAGTATATAATAATCTAGAGGTAGATATAAAACCCCTAGGGAAATAGAGTAACTTTACTTCTATTATCTAAAGAAAAGATAGTTTATAGGGTACTATTCCCTAAGAAACTACTACCGGTATTTAAGTAAATAGAGAAAAGTATTAATACTTAATTAAAAAGGATATAGCTTAAGAAGTATAAGAGATAGGAGACTTTACTAGATTATAATAGAATACCCCCCCTATCTTTAAAGACTAATAACTTCCTATATATAGTATATTAAATATATATCTTTACTAGTATTCTAGATCTATTAAAGATTAATCTTAAATAAAGTAATAATATTAAATATACTAATAAAAATATATATAATAAACTAAATATAACTATAAATAAGATAGCTAAATATAGTAATTATATAAGGCTAAAAGAATCTATTTACTAAAAGTAAATTAACTTCTTTATATTATACTACCTAAAGTTTGATTAAATTAAGTAGATTTTAAATAATATAAAAGTAGACTTCTATAGAAGAAAAGAGAAATTAGTTATATTAATAGTTTACTCTATTATAGCCTTCGTTATTTATCTAATAAGTACTACTTTATTCTTTTTAAGGTATATAATAATATAGATAGGCTAATAAAGTCTAGATACTATATTAGTTTTAGAAGAAGAATATATTAAAATAGAGTTATTTAAACTCTATTTTAATAAACTCTTATAATAAAGATAATAATAGTAAGATAAATTACTTCTAAACTAGAAAGAATTTATAGTCTAGTTAGAAGAAAAATAAGCTATATATACTTATTAGTAGTTTATCTATAATAGTTACTAACTATATACTAATAAGAGCCTTTTAATTAGTTCTATTAGAGTTAGACTAGCTTACTCCTTATAAAGAGTAAATATTTATATATATTTAGAGATATAGATAGAAAAATATAAAGATATATATCTATTATTTATTAATTAATATAGCTATTAAGAATTAAATTATAAATAAATAAGTAATATATATCTACTTTTTAAGGCTAGTATATAATATAAATTCTATAATATAGCTAAATACTACTACTAGCTCTATTATTTTAGATTAATTTAAATAGTAATAACTAAGGTATATTTAGAGATAGATTATTTATATAGTAATAATTTTTAAAATTAAGTAGTTTAGTTACTATATTAATATAATTATTTACTTTTAATATAATTATAGCTCTATATATTTATTTATATATATTATATATCTACTAATATATAGCGGAGGGCTATATTAATAAAGAGAGACTACTTATAGAGTTATATAATATAGAGTTAAGTTATATAAATATTATAAGGGGATAAGGGAGAGTATATTATATAATAAAGAACTATATTAGTAAAGGGAGCCTACTTATAAAGATATATAGTATAGAGATATATTATATAAATATCATAAGGGGGTAAAGAGACTACTTATAGAGCTATATAGTATAAAGTTAAGTTATATAAATATTATAAGGGGATAAAGGAGGGGTATATTATATAGTAGAGAGCTATATTAGTAAAGGAAGCCTACTTATAGAGGTATATAATATAGAAATATATTATATAAATATTATAAGGGGATAAAGAAACTACTTATAGAGATATATAGTATAAAAATATATTATATAAATATTATAAGGGGATAAGGGTAAATATATTATATAGTAGAGAGCTATATTAGTAAAGGAAGACTACTTATAAAAATATATAATATAGAGATATATTATATAAATATTATAAAGAGGTAGAAAAACTACTTATAGATCTATATAGCGTAGAGAGGTATAGAGGGTTTAGAGATAAATTATAGTAGATATAAATTAAATTTATATTTAATAAGCAATAAATATAATAATATTAGGTATTCTATAAGTATAGTATTTATATAAATAGATATAATATACTCGGTAATAGTATTATAATATTATTTCTATAATAAGAGGCGCTAGGTTAGCGTTATACACAATAAGTGCGTTTGATAGAAATGATATTCTTAAGCCACAACCCTAAATTATCGATACTTTCTTTCTAGAGAAAAAAATATAGATAGAAAGAGCTTATTTAATAGATCGGATATAGAATATCTTCCCTATTCTTCCTTTATATTAGCTATTATGCGAGATAGAGCTATATATAGATTGAATTCTTCTAATAGGAAGTAGTAGAATCTTTAAGTAGGAATCCTCTATTTAAATAGGATTTCTAGATATAGATTCGAAAATTACTAAAAATACTTATTTATTTCTTACTAAATCTAGATATATTCTCCTTTTTATTTTCTAAAATCTTTTAGGTCCTTTTTAATAGATCTAGGACTATTTTACTAAATAGTTCTAGTTTTATTAAGTTTTTTAGTCCTTTTTAAGTTCGATAATTTATTCTAAGAAATATATTTTAGGGTATAGATAGGAATTAATTATCTATAATTATCTGTGATTATTTATAATTATTTAGGTATTTCTCTTTTTAGGCTTTTTTAGTTTATCTTTAGTCTAATTCTTTAGTCTCTAGACCGTTTTACTTAGAAATCTATAAAAATTTGAGAGAAATAGTACCCTAAAGATTAAATTAGTATATTAAAATTAATTATATATAAGAATATAGATAAAGATAGTTTACTTAGTTTTTTAGTTATCTTTACTTCTTATAAGTAGAAGCTTTTACTATTCTTTCTACTTTTTTTTCTTAGAATATCTTAAATACTTTGGTATCTTAAATATATTTTAGAGGCTCTAGAATATTCTCTAAGGGGCCCTAGCCTTTCTAACGGACTCTATATCTAAGTATCTTACTATTTTTATTAACTTTCTTTTCTAAGATTTTATCTATAAGCTATTCTTCCTTACTATTAACTAGTTTAGGCCCAGGGGGTGGCGTTCTCCCCTCTCTCTACTTATATTTCTTAAGTAGAGATATATAAAAAACTGGATGAATTTTATTATAGGCGGGAGTTAATTTAAGCTTATAAGCTTGGCTTCTTTATTTCTCTAGTATCTAGAATAGGTTTAGATATTTATAATCTAGTTTTCTAGCTAGGCAAACTATTTTTAGGTTCTTTCTATTTAGGAGGATCTAATTACCTATATTAAAACTAATTAGTAGATAATTTCTATTATAATACTTCTTCTAGTTATCTCTAGCTTTTTAAAGTTTAGATAGAAGTATTTTATATATTTTATCTAGCGCGGATATATATTCTATAGCTTCTATTACTAGTAATAACTTAGGGGGTTTAGAACTTATATTAATTTATAACTTAAACTTATAGCCTATTAGAGCTACCACTAGGGCCTCACTAGTAGATAAATATTAGGACTAATTATAGATAAATTGAGCTATAGGTAACTAGCTAATTTAATTATCCTAATTAAAGTTAGTAAAGTACTTTAGGTAGTGCTCTATAGTTTGATTCTAGCGCTCTATCTAGCTATTAGTTTATAGATAGAAAGTGGTAGAAAGCTACCTTTTACTACCTAGATAGAAGTAAAGAGTAGACTAGAATTTATAAGTAAAAAGAGTACCCCTATTAGTTACTAGATTAGCTAGTATATTAAATAGAAATTATAATAATAAATACTCTAGGAATACTACGATCTAATCAAAGTATTTAAAGAATAAGAACTATTAAAAAGCTTACTAGAATATTAAATATAGAATTATAAGATACCCCTTAAAAAAGGGATAGAGCCTATATATAAACTAATATATAGATTAATAGAAAAAGAATTAGAAGAATTATAAATATATATTAATAAAAATCTAGAGAAAGGATATATATAAGAATTAACATTACTAATGAAATATTTAATTATTTTTATATTAAAAAAAGATAGATTATTATAACTATACGTAAATTATAGGTAACTTAATAATATTATAGTTAAGAATAGATACCCTTTACCCCTAATTAAGGAACTATAAAATCAATTTAGAAATATAATATAGTTTATAGTATTAGATATATAAGAAGCCTACTATAGAATATAAATTAAAGTAGAAGAAAAATAGAAAACTATATTTAGAATAAGATTTAAATTTTATAAATTTTAAATTATATTTATAGAATTAATTAATATACTAGTAATATTTTAAGTATTTATTAATAATATACTATATAACTACTTAGATAAGTTTATTATAGTATACTTAGACAATATTCTTATTTTTATTAAAGGAGATAAGAATAATTATATAGAAAAAGTTAGAATAATACTCATAGTTAAAGAGTTATAATCTATATCTTAAAGTATTAAAATATAAGTTTTATAGGTAAAAAGTTAAATTCTTGGGATATATTATATTAATAAAAAGAATCTAGATAAATCTAGATAAAGTTAAGGTAATTAATAAATAGCCTATACTAATAATAGTAAAGGAAGTTTAGTAATTTTATAGACTTATAAACTATTACTAATAATATATCTACTAATTCTTAGTAATTATAAAACTATTAATAGAACTATTTAAAAAAGGAAAAGAATTTCTATAGACTAATAGAGAAGAATTAGTATTCTAAGAACTAAAAGAAAAGTTTAGATAAGGAGATATATAATTATACTTTAATCTAAATAAAGAAGTATATATCAATATAGATATATTAGACTATACTATTAGAGTTAAACTATAATAAAAAGATAAATATAGAAAACTATAGTTTATAGTATACTATATATAAATAATAATACTAGTAGAATAAAACTATAATATCTATAATAAGGAATTATTAGTAATTATTATTATATTTAAGAAATAAAAATAAGAACTATAAAGAGCTAAATATTAAGTTATAGTAATAAGTAATTATTAAAATTTTATATACTTTATAATAATAAAAGAACTAACTTAATAATAATTAAAATAGTATACGGAGACATTAGTATATTATAATTTTAGGATATAATATTATAAAGGAATAGAAAATACTTTTATAGATATATTAAGTAAATAATTAAATTTAATAATAAAAGAAAGAGAATATAGGGTAATCTTATATCTAGATATAAATACTAGTAATATAATCTTAAATATACAAGTATTAAGGGCTACTAGAATAGTTATATTTAATATAAATACCTTAGAAGCTAAGATATAGATATACTTAGAGTAAGACCCTTTAATTAGGAAGCTCTTAGGCTTAAGCGAGTAATACTAAGAAGAGAATAATTTACTTTTATATTAAGGAATAATATATATATCTAAGGAGATACAATAATAAATATTAAAGAAAAACTATAATAATTTAAGTATAGGATACTTTAGGATTAATAAAATTATAAAATAAGTTATAAGAAACTACTTTTAGCTAAATATATAGAGAGATATTAGATCATATATCTAGAAGTATAATACCTATTAATAGAATAAGGATAACTAATATATACTATATAGACTTTTATAGCCTATACTATATAAGAATATACTATAGAAATTAATAGTAATAAATTTTATTATAAAATTATTATAACTAAAAGAGCCACAAATAGATATATAATATAATATAATTATAATAATTATAAATAAACTAATAAAGTATACTTACTTTATTCTATTTATTAAAAAGATAATAATATTAAATATAGTATATATTTTATTATAATAAGTTTTTATAAATTATAGATTACTCGATAAAATTATATCTAATAGAAATATATAATTTATAAGTAAATTTTAGATAATACTTACTAAAAGAATAAGGATTAAATAAAAAGTATCTATAGCTTACTATCTATAAACTAATAGTTAAAGTAAATAAATAAATTAGACTATTAAATAATAACTAAAGTATTATATTAACTACGAATAGAATAATTAGATTAAATTACTACTAATAATATAGCTTACTTATAATAAAACTAAGATAGCCTTAATAGGTATAATACCTTTCTTTATAAACTATAGAAGAGAACTAGAAGTTATAAAAATACCTAGAAAAGCTAAAATATATATATAAGAAGTAGAGATATTAGTAGATAAACTATAATATTTATATAAAAATATAAAAAAAAAACTAGAATTCTTAAGTTACTAAATAAATAACTACTATAATAAATAATATATAGAAGTACTAATCTTTAAAAGGGGGGAGAAAGTATTTCTACTATAATAAAATATTAAAACTACGAGACCAAATAATAAACTAAATTACTAAAAAATAAGACTATTTAAGATTTTAGAGAAACTTAGATAAGTTAACTATAAACTCTAATTACTAAAATATATAAAAATATACCTAGTATTTTATATCTTATTAATTAAAGAAGTACTCTAGAATACTAAACTATATAAGCTAGAAATCTAAGAAGAAAATTAGAAATAAGAATATAAAGTAGAAAAAATCCTAAATAAGAAAAGGATTAGTAGAAAACTTTACTATCTAGTAAAATAGAGAGGCTATAATAATTTAGAGAATACTTATAAGCCTATATAGAACCTTTAAAATATAATCTAGATAATTAAGAAATATTACTACTAAAAGCTTCGAGTAACTACTCTAAAGATAGGCTAGAAAAAGAAGAATTAGGAGAAGTAGTAATACTAGAATTTAAAGAATCAAGGATAGAAGTATTATAAGAAAATATTAATAATTAACGAGCTTTTAACTACTCCTAATAATAATAGAGTTAGGTATACTTATCCAATTTTTTAGATAAAATATTTTAATAGTAGGCTAAAGTAATCTAAAGATGATAGAGCTTATTCTAAGCTATCTAAAGGTTATAATTACGGGTATAAAGATAAGAAGCTATATAGTTTTCTTTATCTTTAACCTTCTACTATTTAGTGGTACTAAAGATATAATCTAAGTAGAGCTGATTAAAATATATATAGCTAGAATACTTTTTTAATTTAGAATCTATAATAATATATAAAGTATTAGAAGAGAAATAGCTAGAGTAAGGGAAATTAATAGAACTACTATAATAGTTAATAATATTAGCCTATTAAGTATGCTCTTAATAATGATTATAAGGAATAGAAGTAGTATATAAATAAGATTTAGGAATATAACGTGCTATAATTTAAAATAAAGGAAAAAGACTTACTAACCTAATATAATAGGGAGATATACTTACTATTTATAACTAATAATTGAGATAATTTATTAAGAAAGGAGAGGATAATATTATAAACTATCTACGGCGTAGCCTAGATAAGTATACTTATTAGAAGAATAAGGTTATAGTATAGAATAATCTAGGAGAATCTTAGATTATATAATATTAGAATAATCTAATATATTAAGAAATAGGATAGTCTAAAATAAACCGTAGCTAGATAGTCTAAAATAGACTATAAAAGAATAATCTAATATAGATTATAATAAGAGTAATAGAAATAGACTACTAGAATATATATATAAAAATATTTATTTCTACTATAATTAAAGTTATCTTTTAATATTTCTAATTAAAGTAACTTTTATAGTAAGTTATAACTTTATAGTACTAATTAATATAAGTATACTTCTCTTTATCTATTTAATATCCCTAGTTATACTTATACTAGACTTAACTAGTGTACTAGCTTTATTATAGACAAGGAACTTAGAGAGTATAAATATACTAAGTTAGACTTAGAGCTATAACCTTGAAGTTAGATACTAAAATATCTTCCTATAATTAGATAGCTTTATTAATACTTTGCTATACCCCAATATATATAGTACCTTAGCACCCTTTCATTAAGACGCCTTCCCTAAGAGCTCCTCTAAGGAAGTCCCACCTATATAGCATTGATCATTAGTATCTTTGCGCTATTTATATAGCACTACCTTTATTCTATAGAATATCTTAATTTCTACTATAGAGTAGGTAGATTAATTATTCTATTATAGGAATCTGTATAATCTACTCGGTGACTAGGTATATTAATAGGATTTAATTTCCTAGAGTAGTATAGTAGAATAAAATTATAGGTACTTAGAGCCTCTATTTATCTTCTCTATCTTTTATTAAGCGCTTTAGTTATTATAAATTACTTTAGGTTAGTATAGTTAGAGAAGACTTCTACTAGAGCCTAACTTCCTTCTAAGTAGTATCTCTAGTATTTAAAAGTAGCTACTATAGCTAGGAGCTCTTAATTATAGGTATTATAGCCCTTTTCGGCCCCTATAAGCTTCCTAAATTAGAAAATTACTAGATACTATAGATTATTATTCTATAGCTAAAATAGAATAACTAAAATTATAAAACTACTTATATTAGGCTCTATCTAGATATATCTAATTAGATTAAAATAAGTAAGTAAAGGAGAGACTAGAAATCTAGCCTTTAGATTATTAAATAAGTAATCCGCTTCTAGAGTCTACTAAAAGATTAGCTTCTTCTTCTCCTTCTTATAATCCTTAGTTAGCTTAAATATAGGGGCTACGATATATATATAGGACCTTATAAATCTTCTATAGAAGTTAGTAAAATCTAGAAAAGATTAGACCTCCTTAATAGATTTAGGAGTGGGCTATTCTTTAATTATTAAGATTTGGTCCTCTTCTATTTTAATTCCTAATAAGCTAATTATATAGCCTAAGAAGGATATCTTAGTCTTTTTAAATTTATACTTAGAGGCCTTAATATAGAGGTATATAGAAGTAAGTTATTTAAAAACTATAGTAAGATAAGCTTTATAATCCTCTAGTATTTTAGAGAAAATAAGAATATTATTAAGGTAGACTATATAGAATTAGTCTAGGAGGTCTATAAATATTTCATTAATATAGGCCTAAAAGATAGTAGAAGTATTAGCTAAATTAAAAGGTATAATATAATATTTAAAGTACCTATATTAGGTACGAAATATAGTTATCTAATAATCTTTTTTATAAATTACAATTTATATATAGGTATCTCTAATATTAATTTTATTAAAGAATTTAGCCTTTAATAGCTAGTCTAGTAATTTACTAATAAGTAGTAGTAGGTATTAATTCTTAATAGTAATTTAATTTAGGCTCTAATAGTCTATACATATTCTTAGCCCCCTATCTTTCTTAAATATAAAAAGGATAGGAGTACTAGCTAGGCTTTTTAAGGGTTTTATTTACTCTTTATTTATAACTTTCTTTAGGTATTCCCTTAGGGACTCTAGCTCTAATTATAATAAGTTATATATTAGTATAAAAGGTAGTAACTTCCCTAATTCTAGATTAATTTAATATTTAGCCTCTAGTAAATATAGAGCTTTTTTAGCGCCGTTTTTATTAAAGATATAAGTATAAGGCTTAAGGTACTTAGAAATATTAAGTAATATAGTTTCTAAGGTACTCTTATTATTATTAGTCTAGATAGATAAGATTTAGATATTTTATTATTTATCTTTTATAGAT
The DNA here is from genome assembly GCA_018357685.1 of Trichophyton schoenleinii. Lineage (NCBI taxonomy): Eukaryota > Fungi > Ascomycota > Eurotiomycetes > Onygenales > Arthrodermataceae > Trichophyton > Trichophyton schoenleinii. The sequence continues at coordinate 195,397 of WOFF01000002.1, forward strand.
TAGATATATAATATATAAACTTTAGCACCTATTAGGACCTTAGTTATAGTATTAAAAGCTTTGAAGTATAGTTCCTCTTCTTCTATAGGGTTTATTTTATAGTAAATAAATATATTATTATACTAATTAATATCTAGATTAATAGACCTTAATTATAGAAAGCTTAGAATAATATTATAGCCTTTTAGTAATAGTAGAGCTTAGAATTTATATATAAAGAAGTATAAGTCTCCTTTATTATTAATAACTCCTATTAATATATTATATTTACTAAAGTAATATAGATAGTAGCCCTCGATAAACTTAACTATTTTTACTATATTAGACTCTAAGCTTAGTCTATTATTAGTAGTCTAAAACTACCTAATATAATTTACTTTAGCTCCTGAGTCTACTAAGGTATTGACTAAAACTTCTCCTTTTAGTATCTAGACCCTTATAGGTAGGGTAAAGGAGATAGTAGGAGGCTCTTATTAGCTTAAAGGTTTAGTATTAGTAGTCTAGATAATATAAAGAATATACCTTATATATTTTTTACCTTTTTTATATTTTTTAACTCGTTTTCCGCCTTTTAATCCCCCTTACCTTATTATTAAACCCTATACTATTTATTTAAATAGCCTAGTTTATAGATCTTATAGTAGAGCTATTCAGTCCCTTAGTCCTTATTATCTAATAATTTCTTATTTATAAATCTACCTACTATATTCTATAGCCTTTTTAAATTAGTTCTATATTTTAGTCTCGAGCTAGACTATTTATTAAAATTTCCTTAATAATTTAAGTATTTCAATCTTAGAGCTAAGGGTCTATTTAAGCTTTCTTTATATAAGTAGTTTCTATATTCTTTAATATTATCTTCTACTTTTTCTAGCTAGTAGATAAGGTCTTTATAGAATAATTAGTCTATACTTATAATATATTTACTAAACTTAGCTCTAATAATTTTAAGGACTTTATTTAATAAATAAAACTTTCAATATTCTTCTAAATATAAAATATATATTTAGCCCTCTAGAAGTTCTAAATAGATAGAGAAATTATATACTAATTAGTACTCCTTTTATCTAGCTATTAGATAGAAATAGCCTACTTTATTAGCAGACCTTTTCGGGTCCCCTATCTAGATCTAAAGCTAGTAAATAAATTTAGTCTAAGTAGATACTTCTATTAGATTTAGATAATGATTAGTTTATCTAATCTATAAGTAGGTATTAAAGTAGATAGTAGCTTCCAGGACCTTTATCTTATTATTCTCTTAGAAGTAGGCCTCCTAGTAGGTATAGAATATTTAGTATCCTACTAGGAAGTCTTTATATTTCTTAATACTATATACCTTAAACTTCTTAGGAAGCTTCCTAACTAGTATATTCCCTATTAGTAGTTCCTTGATACTAGAAGTTACTTACTATAAAGGTGGTTCTACAATCTATATTAATATACCCCTTAAAATAGTACTTAATTTTACTAGTATCTATAGGTTTTAAATTAGTATTTCTAGAATTTCGAATAATAGTTTCTATAGCTCTTAATTTATTACTATTATACCCTCTAAGCTTATTTAAGGTAGTCCTTATTTAATTAATTAAGCTTAGTTTATAGATTCTAGCTAGGCTAATAATAGTATAGCCCGCTAGATTTAAAATATAAGAACTACTTAATCTATTAAGTAATTTAATCTCTAATAAATATTATTTAGGCTAAATCTTTAGTTAGTACTAAAGAATATAAAACCTTACCTATTCCGCGATTAAATAATTAGAGGTAAGATAATTTTACCTTCTACCTCTTTTAGTAAAGAGTCTACTAAGTGTAATTTATCTAGAGCCTTTAATATAGTAGACTTATTTAAATTTATATAGTTAGTAATTATATAATCTATTAATTAATTAGTATTTATTTCTATAATATACGAAAGATTTTTAGCCTAATTAAAAGTAGATTATTTAAAATACCTTATGGAATAAGTAATCTAATTCTAGCCTATTTTAAGGTAGTTCTAGGTTACTTTATAATAGTAGTTTCAATCTATTTTATAGTAGTGGTCCCGATCTAGTTTATAGTAGTGGTTCCGACTAGATCACTTAAAATACCTTAAAGAATAAGTAATCTAGTCCTAGCCTATTTTATAATAGTCCTAAACTATATTATAATAGTCCTGATTTATTCTATAATAGTCCTAATCTATTTTATAATAATAGCCCCAAGCTATTTTAATAAGGTCCTAGTTCGGGACTAATTTAACTAATAGATCTAGTAGGCTACTCTAGTTGAGCTCTTAGACTTAAAAGATACTAAAAGGTATAGTAGTATTAGGGGCTCTATCTTCTTTAAGCTATACTTATAGAAGAGAGATTTTAGCTTAGAAATCTACAAGTTCCTTATACTTTTATAAATACTAGAGATTATATAATGCCTCTTAAAACTAAAGCTTAAGTTCTCTATCTATATTACTCTTATTAGTTATTTAATTTATTATATCTAGGGTAGGAGCGTTTCGCTTAAACTATAAGGTCTAATAAGTAGAATAGTTTCCCTAATAATAGACCCTGGGACTATAGCCCTTAGGTTACTAGACTTATTTATTCTTAAGTAGTATTGTGTTATATTATTTAATAGATATAGTAGTATAGCCCTTAGCCTAAGATAAATTAATCTACTGGCGTTCCTAGCTATTTGGGGCTAGGGTAGAACTATCTTACTTATTTTTAAAAGGGATTTAAATAGAATAGTCTCTAGAGCTATTAGTCTATTAATAAACCTCAAGGGGGTTTATTCCTAAATTTTTATTTTATATAGTACTAGTAATTCTATAAGTATATAGTATTATTTTTTTATCTTAGTAATAGAATATCCTCTTTAATAGAAATAATTAGAACTATAAGGCTTAGTAGCTAAAGATATTATAAGACTATAGATGAGTAAATAGTGAATATATAGATAAAATTAGTAGTGAGTTAATCACTAACTTCTCTATAGAAGAATAAGTGATATAATTCTTTAAGTACAGAGAAGTCACGTGACCTATCACGTGATCTAGCATCACACTATTATAGGATTAACTCACTTAGAATCAGGATATCTCTCCTACAAGTAGTTAAAGAGTAAGTACTTATATTCCCTTATATATTTAATTGGGATATTCTATTAACTTACTAATATAGTATAGAAACTCTTAATTAAGTAGATATTAAGAAGGTTTTAATATTTTGTGCAACTAGTATAAAACCTAACTAGGAAAATAATAATTCTACTAAGTAATTAGAGAGGTTAGATAAAAGAGGTACTACTAAGATAATATTATAATTTTCTAATACCTACTAATTAATTATTAGTAGCTCATAAGAGAGAATAAGAATAATTATATCCTAGTACTTCTAGGTATTTATTCTAATTAGAAATAGAGGTTTCTTTATCTAGAGTCCTACCCTCTTCTAAAAGGAAATAGTAGCCTAGTAAGTATCTATTATTTAATATCTACTACTATTAACTACTAATAATATAGTAATTATAACACCTACTTCTATTAATATTATTAATTTAATATCTCCAATTTCTCTTTAATTTTTATCTCCTACGAAGAAAAATTATACTTCTCTTTCTAAATAGTAATATATTAAGGGTTCTTAGGAACTAACTAGTTCTAACTAACCTAATACTAATAGAGCTAAAATACTCTAGCTTAAGGTTAAAATTTAAGAAGAGGCCTTAAATCTTAAGAGAATAGAAATAGATATTAAATAAGAGGTATTATAATTAAAAGAAAAGAAGCTTAAGCTTATTTAAGTAAAATTATAGAAATAGTTAAGTAGAATTATAACTCTTTCTTCCTATTACTTACTAGTTACTACTATTCTTAATCTATATAGTCTTCCCTCTAAGTTCTACTTCTAGTAGCTACTAGTTACTAATATAAGGTATTAGATATTACTCCTCCTTCTATTACTTACTAGTTACGACTATTCTTAATCTACATAGTCTTCTCTCTAAGTCCTACTTCTAGTAGCTACTAGTTACTAATATAAGATATTAGATAGAGAAGTTAGAAGAAATTTTATTATATCTATAGGTATGCTTGATCTAGGGGTATCTTAAATAAAAAAAAAAAATATAAAGGCTAAAAGATCTACCTACTAGCTCCTAATAATAACTATAATAAAACTAGAAGTAACTATTAATACCTAAAGGTATAAGATAAAGAAAGACTAAGAGCTCCTAGTACTAACTAGAATAATATTAGTACTAATTACAAATACTTAAAGATATATAAAACTACCACTAAAGAAAAAGATTAGAAGTAACTAGTAATATTTGCTAGCTACTATTAGTAACTAGAATTCTAATTTTTATTACTAATATATTTACTATAAAGTTATTATCAGTAATTATACTCTATTAATAGTGTCTAGCTATACTTATATATAGTTAGAATTCACCTTAGAAGGGTAATAGATCTTCTTTTTATAGTAATTTAAGTAGTATCTATAACTTATTAATTCTATTAGTTACTTATAATAAGAATTAGAATTAGATAACTTATTTATTTAGTAAAATCTTAGAGAAAAAGAAGTTAGATTTAGACTTAGATTTAGGCTCCTTATTACTACTATAAATACTATAATAATTAATATTAGTAATAGCTAGTAAGGACTAGTAGTAACTTATAACTCTTCTTCCTTACTAGATATATATAGTTAGTATTAGTAGTAACTAGTAAGGTAATAATATTTATTAAGTATAGTAGCCTCTTATATTAATAAAAATATTTAAACCCTTATACTTCTTATTATAAGGAAGTTATTTCTAGATACTAATAGTTAGTATTAGTAGTAATTAGTGAAGTAATAGTACTTACTATATCTCTAATATAAATATTTTTAATATACTTCTAAATTACTATACTACTATTTTAACCCCTAGTTTTAGTAATAATTAGTAAGTACTAGTAATATAATAGTAAAGAGTAGTAAATATATAGGGTATAATTATAGAAGAGATATCTATTAGTATAAGTAAAAATCTCCTATATATAACTATTAGTTTCTATTTATAACTACTATAACTAATAATAACTAGTAGATAATACTTATAAGGTCTCTACTTAAATAATATTTATCTAGATTATAACCTAGGTAATTATAAATCTTCTTAATATTATTAAATAATTATTAGCTTCTAATAGTAACTATCTAATCTTAGATATATTACTTATATATTCTTAATTTTTTTATCCTTAGAGATAGAAGGGGGGGGGGGGGGGGATATCTCTACCAGTAGAGGTATAACTAGTAGCTACTATTTTTTTTCTCTTATTATTAGGCTTTTTCTTACTAGTAAGTACTTTCTTACACTCCTTCTTATTATTAATTAGCTACTTCTAATTATTAATATACTACTTATTAGAAACTAACTCTTCCTAATTATTAATAGGCTATTTCTAGTTATTAATAAGCTACTCTTAGTTATTAACTAGTTCCTAATTAATAATATACTCTTTCTAATTATTAATTATTTCTTACTAGTTTTTAGTAGTTTCTTACTAATTCCTCCTAGTAGTTATTAGCGAGGTATAAATAATTACTATTTTTTACTTAATTATTAGAAATAAATAAATAGTATAGATTAAAAATAATTAGTAAACTAGTAATAATTAGAACTTATTAGTATTAGACTCCTATATAAAAAAAAAAAAAAATAAAAATAAGCTTTAATAGGGGTAAATAGAGGCTTATTTTACTCTACTAAATCTAGCTAGAAAAAAGTAAGAGCGACCTATAAAAACTACTTCTATTTATTCTTTCTTAATATCTCTTCCTCTCTACTAGAAATAACGTATTATAAGTATAAGGAATAGGAAGAGACTTACCTACTTAAGTTAGTAGTTAAAACTAGCTATAAAGAAGAAGAAGAAGAGAAAAAAGAAGAGCTATTTAAAGTTTTTTTAAAAAAAAAAAATAAAATAAGACTATACTATATTTAGATTAGTATAGAACTTAAGGGTAGCTCCTTAATATATTCTTATTATATAATATTCTTATATTATTCTATAGCTAGTAGCTACTAGTAGTAAGTATATATTACTAATACTATTATAATATAAAATATATAGTATATTTATAAAACTATATATAACCTTACTAGGTAAATAAGCCTTATTATAATTAGGAGCTACTAGTAGCTAATAGTTAGTCTTTTTACTTATATATATTTCTATCTACTAAGATAATATTTTATATACTATATTTTATTAAGGTACCTAGCTAACTTTATTACTAACTACAATATAATATGCTTCTACTTCTAACTAGTGGCAATTAGTAATATAGTGGTCACCTGACCTGGCGAGGTCTTGCGTTACCGCCTGCCCAGCCCTGTGCCTGTGAGCAGACTTGGTTTAGCAGCAGCAGACTCGGCTCGCAGCAAGCTCTAATAGTTATCTATCGCTTTTATGTATTCTTCGTCTTCAGTGCTTTTATGAGATGTCACCCCATGAACAGGATACACATGGTAGCCGTTAGCCCTGGACTACACTCTGAGAGCAGGTGCTCCTATTCCGTCACCGAACTATATACTAAATAACTGCTACCGTCATCATCAAACTGGATAGAAATGACTGATTATAAGAGTTATACGCGCAGATAGAGTTGCAATATCCTGAAAAGCAGTCTTAGTGTAAAACTATCTAAACGAGTACTTGTTTTGTCGCTGGTTCATGAAACGAAACATTGGAAAGATAACAGCGATTCATCCGGACTATGACACCCGGAATCGAATCTTTGACCCTCTCCTTTGCATTTATGATCCCTAGTAACACTGCTGTCAGTAAATAGTTACCGGTAACTAGCTGCAAGTAGCTAAGAGAAAGAGAGAGAGAGAGAGAGAGAGAGAGAAGAGGAGAGAATAAACGGTGTCCTTAGAGAATTACTTAAACATACCAATAAAACATGCAATAGATTGTGGGGTTGATTTGGAACGAGCGGAATTCACTAAATGCAATAGAAACATTAACCTGTTAGTGGCTAAAAATATTTCACCAATAACTAACTCGCTTGACATGGCTAAGCTAAGCTGTTGTTCTGGGAGATACTCACCCGAATTTACCATGGCGTTCAAAGCACTGGTTTAGGTCCACAGACTCTGCATGGGCGTCGCACCAAGGCTTTCGATGACCGAATACATCCGCCCAAAGCAGCTCCGAGCCCTATTTGTTTTTTTTTTTTTTTAGCACCAACACCAAACTATCGGGTCTGAAACCTGGGGAACCGCACCACGCTCAGTCCCGTTTGACGTTCCTTAACCACCCCAGCAAGGGCGCTTGGGATGAGCAAAAGGGCAGCAAGCTTCATGGAAACCATTTTGATAGCTTAGGCCTGGAGAGATGGAAAGGTCTGATCCAAGGATTTTATTGTAATTTGAATGCTGTGGGAATCGAAGGCGATGGGTGGCGAGAATATCATAGAGAGTGAGCAAAAAAGGAGGATATTCGATCTCATATTTATACCTGAGGAACCTGTGTCATGGTATCTTTGACTCCCACAGCACTCAAATACAATCTCAAAATTCAGGCCTGCATTAGCTTGGTCGATCCATGTATTCGCAGTAACACGTCAATAGCTTTGGGGAGGAAAACGAATGGCTTGTCTGTTATGGAGGCCTTGTTTACACCTCGGAGATATAGGATGTATCGACACCGCAGCCAGCGGGTCAGGCCAACCGTGGCGACCAGCTAGAAGAACCAATGATTGTGCTGCTTCACGGCCAGGACGCTTCATGACTCGATAACTAGTGCGCCTCCGATGGCTACTCAGCAGAGAATGCCAGAGAAATACTCTGTATCAGCGTATGGTTTGGCGTCCCTCAGCTAGCCACCGCAAAGAGTGGCGGAATATCCAGAATATTTCGTAGAAGAATCGCCGAGCAGAACTGGCCAGGGCGTCTGTCTGATCCCTTTTTTGTGTTATTCTGGTAACTCAGCATCGTTTACCATGAGCTGCAGAGTAGCTTGTTGTTATTATTTCAAATTGATAGTTATCTCCAAGAATCGTCAGTCCTGTCTCAGCTAGTTAGTTAGCAGAAGCCCTGATCATCAGCCAAAGCTACCATGATAGAGAACTCACACTAGTTAGTTATGGGCCGTGGCTTCGAGGGCTTCGATACAGTTGCTGCTGCGTGCATGTTGTTGTCAGGATTCGCAGGATAGACTCAAAGTGCCTGAACCCTAACTAGCTGAAGCTGGTTGGTTGGTTGGTGTTGGTTAATACACGCAGATTTAGCCAACAAGATCTACGGAGTACGAGCAGCAGACAAAAAAACAAGCTGACTCCCTTTGAGGCCGCTGAAAAGCAGAGGACGAAGACGAAGACGAAGACATTGAAGCAGAGGAAGGGAGGCAATAAGGAGAACTGCGATGGCGGACGACGGGTATAATCACAGCCACCGCGCGTTCCTGCAGGCCTTCATGTCGCGGTCGACGATGACGCTGGAGGAGGCCAAACCAGTTCTCGCCGCTATATTTACTGTGAGCGGTAAGTCCATGCTGTTTGCCGTCCGTCCATCTGCTAGACAAGCGCTGACGGCGAGGGCTGTAGAAGGGAGAGAGATCTTGCCGGGAGACATCACGCAGACGGACCTGAATACCTACATAGCAGCCATCAACACAGCCATATCGGCGTTTGACCTTGAGATACGCGGCACTGCTCACCAGACGCAGCAATCGCGCGTGTACGCCCTCATAAACACCACCAGTGACCCGATGATGCAGCTGGCCACGACCTACAGCGCAGATGAGATCGCCTACGTCAAGCGGCTGCTCGATGCCATGTTTGAATCCAACAACACCTCTCGCTGCGAAGCCATGGTCGTCTCGTCCATCGAAGCCGTTAGACTTGCCCGTACAGGATCCAATTTGAACCGGAGACAGTCGGAGGGAGCTCCCCAGAGCGGCACCGCCCAGCCATTGAGCATGAGGGAGGCCGAGGGCATGCTGAGCCGCTTGGTAGCCGAGGGCTGGCTGGAGAGGAGCCAGGCCGGGTACTACAGTCTCTCGCCCAGAGCATTAATGGAGCTTCGAGGGTGGCTGGTTGAGACTTATAATGAAGAGGAAGATGAGGATGGGAGTACTCACCGAAACAATAGGATTAAGACGTGTTTTGCATGCAAAGAAATTATCACAGTGGTATGATATCTGTCGTTTTTCCCCCTGATTTAATACCTATCTTACGGTTTTTTTTTTTTTTTTTTTTTTTTTTTTTTACTAGGGCCAACGATGTTCAACTCGCCAGTGTTCGGGCCGCCTGCATCAGAACTGCATTCGCAGCTTTTTCAGGTTGCAGCAGGCTGAAGTCTGCCCTGTTTGTAAAACTCGCTGGACCGGGGATTGCTTCGTTGGAGAGCGTGCGCTTACGGGCCAACCACCACGTGGAAGATCAAGAGCAACTGGTCGAGCTGCAGAGACTGAAGATTGACCTTGCAGATTATGCTACCGAATTTACGCATTGATGAGCCCAAATACAATGGCCACCAATCCGCTGCCGTTGAACCATCCAAACACTCACGCATATTCCCCCAGCCAAGGTTAAAAAAATAAGACTATCTAAATGCGAGACACATGACCGGATCTATAGCTGGTGCAAGCCCACGCTTCAGTGATCCGTGTCATACAAATCGTTCTAGTTATGATATAATCCTCGTCGATATCCAAGTACGCGGGACATTCTCTCGTCAACGACCTGATGGAAAGGCCGCCATAAAGGACTGGATGAGCCAGGTCATTGTGCACCAGGCCAAGATATGGAACTAAATGCCTGCTTCCTTGTCATGGATTCCTCAGTGATCTCTCCGTATCAGGACCACATTTCAGAGTCCTCGGATGATTGGAGTCAAATAAATACATGTGACCTTAACTGGCTCCAAGCTGTCAGAGCGTCTGCACAAGAATCATCTCCCTCTAGCTTATGTATATGTCCGTTTTAGGTGGAGGCAGTTGGTATGCCTCACTATTCTCCCCACTGGAGGACGCAGATACATACAATCAATAGAACGGATAGCAATAATGGCGTCGGTTCTCTTGGTCTTAGTGCTAAGGCTTTGCTGATATACGTACCTTCTTGTCTTGAGGTCTCGTTTGATTCTCGGAGCTGTACCTTCTGGGCAGTGTATTATAACTAATCATCACCTCGCTTCTCAACCCACTAAGTTGACAGCAGCTTGCGCGTGTTCTCTGTCCTGTTTATCATGCGTGATGCCCGTTGCTTGCAAAGGAAGCTGTCGTTGAAGTGACAAAAAGACAAAAAGACAAAAATGAGCTGATGACATCATCATCACGTGATCTCTATAATTAGGTAATTTAAGGTTTATTATATAAGCTTTTGAACAGGCCCGGGCCGCCACGTGACGTCATCCTGAGCTTCTTCGGGACTTCAAGTTGAAGACAAACAACGAACTTGGAGCTCTGGACGTCCTCGCAATTTAAACAAAATATCTATAGCCAAGTCCTGATACAGAGCAGTCTGGTCCAGCGAGTTGAACTAAACTCTCGGGGGTTGGCCAGCTTAACGACCGGGGTAAGGTTAGTTGCATCACACGGGCAACTCTCTCGTGCATGGCGGGATTCGGTCATCGACATTATTATATATTACGCCGTGGGAGAAGCAAGAAAAGAAAAGAAAAAGCAACTCAAATACGGGCTCGGTGCCAATGACATGCCAGTTCCTGTGCCGTATCTTTCAACCATCCAAGCCAGAATAAAATAATGGACGGCTAAGGTAGCATTGCTGCGTCGGCACCTTGCGTGCCACTCTGCCAGGGCTTCCCTGCTGCGAGCTCTCGTGTGGCCGTGAATATAACTAGTTAAGCCTCCCGCCTCCCGCCTTGGTTCGGTCTTTCGACAACACCTCGACGAGCAAGCTGTGGGCAGATGTTTAGCTATAATCATGAAACAACCAAGTATCGTGAGTTGCACTGCCTTCGATATGTTATTTACCCATTCGTGAATTGAGAATTAACTAACTTGATGAGTCGTAGAACCTTGTCGCATGCATACTGTGGTTGCTGTCAATAATAACCGCAGTTACAGCTGAAACTGATGCTGAGAGGAATGCTGGTGTATTTTACCGGAATTCGGCAGCAAAAAATGGAAGCCCTGGCAATGAGCAGCCCGGTTATGCTACCAGGTTCAAAGGTGTCACTTGGGACGTTGCAAACTGGAGGCTGACGACCACAGAGCTTGACCAGGGACACTACCAGTCCCGAGGATCTGTTGCAAACGGATACCTGGGCATCAACGTTGCTGCTGTCGGGCTGTTCTTTGAGCTCGACATCCCTGTATCGGGAGATGTGATCAACGGATGGCCGGTGTTTTCTCGCAGACAGACATTTGCTACCATCTCCGATTTCTACAGCTTCCAGCAGAGTATCAATGCGACGAACTTCCCGTGGCTGGACAAGTATGGAGGAGATCTCATCAGCGGTGTTCCGCACTGGTCCGGTTTGATCTTGGATCTCGGTGATGGCAACTTTCTCGACGCCACTGTTAAGAATTCGACCATCTCCAACTTCTCCTCCACACTTGACATGAAAGGAGGGATTCTCACCTGGCAGTATACCTGGAGCCCAGAGAAGCACAATGGAACATACGACATCTTCTACCAACTGGTTGCTCATAAACTGCATGTCAACCAGGCCCTCGTACGCATGGAGATCACTCCATCCAGAGATGGGGATGTGAGCGTGGTCAACGTTATCGACGGGTACTCTGCGGTTCGGACCGATTTCAAGGGCTCAGGCCAGGATGGGGGTGCCATCTACACCTCTGTTAACCCTGAGGGCATCAGCAATGTCACTGCCTTTATCTATGCTGAGATGTCTGGTACTGAAGGCGTAGACTTGTCTTCGACTTCACTGGTGGATGATAAGCCATATATCCATATGAACGGATCCACAATCGCCCAAAGTGTGAATGTGAAACTACGTGCGGGCCAGACTACAAAGATTGACAAGTTCGTGGGTGCCGCATCTACGGACGGGTTCAAAAATCCCAGGCAGGCTGCAAAGGAAGCTTCGGCAAGGGCGCTGCGGACAGGTTACGAAGAGAGCCTGAAGTCTCACATTGCTGAATGGGCTACTGTCTTCCCCAGTGACTCTACAGAGGACTACACGATACCTGGGAAGAAATGGCTGCCACTCGACCACCATATCATCGAGGCTTCCATTGTGTCCGTGGTGAGTCCTTACTACCTGCTGCAGTCAACTGTCAGCAACAATGCCCTGGCCGCCGTGAAGAACGCGCCCCTTAACCGCGGCAGTATCGCTGTTGGTGGACTGACTTCTGATTCCTACGGCGGGTTGGTATTCTGGGACGCGGATATATGGATGCAGCCAGGTCTTGTGGTAGCTTTCCCTGAAGCGTCACAGATATTCTCCAACTATCGAGTGGACAAGTATGATCAGGCTTTGAGAAATGCTCAGACACAGTATCTCTCCTCCAAGAATGATACGTATTTCTCTCCAGATGCTGCAGTATATCCCTGGACGAGCGGTAGATTTGCCAACTGTACTGCTACAGGCCCGTGTTTTGACTACCAGTATCATTTGAATGGTGACATTGGGATGCAGATTGTCAACAACTGGGTAACGACCGGCGATACCGGCCACTTCAAGTCGAAGCTCTTCCCAGTGTACAACTCTATTGCGACCTTCTTCTCCCAGCTGGTAGAGAAGAATGGGACAAAATGGACAGTAACCAACATGACAGATCCGGTATGTTAGAATTAACCCATTTTTACTCTGTCTTGCTATCAGCATACTAACAAGGAAACAAAGGACGAGTTTGCCAATTTGGTTGATGGTGGTGGCTATACAATGCCCCTGATTGCAACCACGTTGAAATACGCCAACCAATTCCGGCAAATGTTTGGTCTCGAAGCGAACCAGACGTGGAATGAGATAGCACAAAATGTACAAGTATCTAGAGATCCAGCTTCTCAAATCACGCTGGAATATACGACTATGAATGGAAGCACGCAGGTGAAGCAGGCAGACATCGTCCTAAACACTTTCCCACTGCACTATACTGAGGACTACACGCATGATAACGCCCTGCGTGACCTAGACTATGTATGTTTTTCTTTACAGCCTCAAAAAGTTAAGTTGACTAACACAAGGATATATAGTATGCGGCAAAGCAATCGCCAAATGGGCCAGCCATGACATATGCCATCTTCTCCATTGTTGCCAACGAGGTATCTCCGTCGGGCTGTTCCGCGTATACCTATGGGCAGTATTCGTTCAGCCCCTACGTTCGAGCGCCCTTTTTCCAGTTCTCGGAGCAACTGGTCGATGACTGGTCTACCAACGGAGGAACACACCCAGCGTACCCGTTCCTTACAGGCAATGGCGGAGCCAACCAGGTTGCGGTGTTTGGCTACCTGGGTCTACGTCTGATACCTGACGGGATACTGCACTTGAACCCCAACCTGCCCCCTCAGATCCCCCACATACGGTATAGAACATTCTACTGGCACGGCTGGCCGCTTGCAGCCAGCGCCAACTACACGCAGACCACGATCCAGCGAGCCACTAACCGACGACCGCTCGCCAGTGCTGATCCAACGTATGCCAATGCTCCTATTACGGTGCATGTCGGGTCAGCCGACAACATTACGGTGTACTCGCTGCCTCCAAGCGGACAGCTGGTTATCCCCAATCGCCAAATTGGCTCCATCAACACGCTTACAGGCAACCTTGTCCAGTGCCAGCCAGTCTTCTCCCCCAACGAGTTCGCTCCGGGACAATTCCCCATCTCGGCCGTCGACGGAGCAGCATCGACCAAGTGGCAGCCTCGACGCGCCAGCTCAACCTCGTCGCTAACCGTCACATTACCGGACTCTGCTTCGTCTGCAACCATTTCCGGCTTCGCGTTTGACTGGGCGCAGGCACCGCCTGTCAGCGCGAAAGTTGTACTACACGACGAGCCACTACTGCATCCGGTGATGGATGCTGAAGATGCTGAAGATGGCTCTTCGCCCAGCACACCCGCGGGCTCCGTGACCGTGTGGGAATCCGCCAAGGTTCCACTGTCCGATCCGTATGACCCGATCAAGATCGATCTCAACATGATCATGTCTTACAAGGGCAACACGACCAACGTGACGCTGCCGTCGACTGTGCCAGCTGCGAAGTTTGCAACGCTTCTGATCCGGGGCAACCAGGCCCTGGGTCCCGTTGAGGTCAGAGCCGGCAACGGAACCGGCGCAACAGTCGCAGAGTGGTCTATTGTGCGGTCGTCCTGAGCAGGTAGCGTAGCAAGTAGAGTGCTCTCGCTACCTCGCGTTGTAGATAGATATTTAATCTTAATAAATATTAATAACAATCATATTTATGACGAATAATCCAATAGTTGATCTCAAATAGTTAATTGGTGGCCCAACCCCCCCTGACGGTAGCTAAGCAAGGCTTGTCAGTTAAGCTTGCTGGAGCCGTGAAGGATCAGACAGATGGCCACCGACTCGCCAGTTAAGCGCTTGACTAACTAACTCACGAGCAGTAACTAGTCTGTTCCTTTCATCGAGCTCCCTTTGCTATTATCGCGAGCTCCAGGCTGGCTGAAGGAATGGTGATCCTCCCGTTCACCCGTTTAACTCGGCCCAGTCAGTCAAGAATATAAGCGAGCTGACCATGCAGGATTATCCTCGTTATTGCTATTATTATTATCTTTTCTCGACTTTTGCATGTCGCGTGAGACTCAGAAAGAGCATTATCTTGGGTATAACAGTGGCCATCGACTGCTATCTGCCTATATAATAGCCATAATATTGGAGGATCAAGGCACAGAGCGAGCATCACGCCACGGCTGTTGATTTCTATCAAGGTATGCTCCCTGAGGCCTGAATACCACCATATCCACCGGGCTACTTAACTGCATAGAGTAAAATATTCCACCTGCGATTCTTCTTCTGCTGTGCAGCTTCAGTCTTGCTATCTCGTTGCGTTGAGGCAGGGCTCAGGGGCTAGGGCTCAGGGGCTCGAATTGAGCATTCTGCACCAGAATAAAGAAGCAGAATCAGATACAAGGTAACACGGAATGAAAACAGACAAGACGGGAGGAAGAAAGAGAACAGAAACCCTGAGAGGAATGCTTTACTTCATGCAGTTAGATAGGTGGATATAGTGGCTTTTTTTTCCCGTACTTGATATTTCACTTCTCGGAGGATCGCAGCCAGAGCCATTGACTGTATTGGACGTATATAAAATTGCACAAGATGGACGCCTCTTCGTCCTCAGGCTCTCGCAAGAGCTGCAAGAGCTGCAAGAGCTGCAAGAGCTGGCAGAGCTGGCAGTATACGCAGTAGTTATCTTTGCTGACAGTGTATGGAGTAGTTGTTGAAGATGGCCAGCTACAGCTACAGCTTCGGCTTCACGACCTGCCTCCTGGCCACGGCGACAGCGTATCTCCTCCTGCTCCTCGTCCTCGTCCATGTCCCCCCGACCTCGTCGCTGCGAGCATGGCTTGCCCCCGTGCTGATACTCCCGACGCTCTACACCTCGCGGATGGCCGTCTACGCAAGCCCCGTCATGCCGTTCAACTTCGTCTTTGGGGTCGGCTTCGGCCCGCGCCTGGCACTGGAGATATTCGACCTTCTCTGCATCTCCAAGGCGGCCTATCCGGGAGACCACTCGAGCTCTTCTTCTTCTTCTTCGGCCGGCGATGACAAGGGCGGCGGGAAGACGGCGGCGGACGGGCTGTCGTGGGCTGCCAGGGCCGGCCGGGTAATGTCCTGGTTCAACGAAGTCTCCTCTGCGGACCGAGGGCGCGAAGGGTATGTAGAGAGCTCGCGCGAGAAGGTGAGCAGGACGTCGAGGCGGCAGTTCCTCGTCTTCAGGTCTGTTCGCTTTGTGCTGGGCTATCTGCTGCTGGACTTCATCACCAGCCAGTCGCTCGAGGGCGCGGCCGTCAAGTTCGGCCCCGGCAAGGAGCAGATCCTCGCGCGCATTGCCGCTGGAGGCTTCTCGGGCGAGGACTTTGGAGAGACGCTGGGCTCGATCGTCGGATACGTTGCGTCCTCCTATCTGTACCTGGTCACTCTCTCGGACGGGGTGTCGCTGCTGGCTGTCGGCCTGGGATGCAGCAGGGCGCAGGACTGGCCCCCTTTCTTCGGGCCCCTGACCAAGCTCTATTCCATCCGGAACTTCTGGGGGTGAGCATATCTCTATATATAACTATACGGCTATATTATATATGTTCTCGTCTTGCTAATTCTGACAGCGAGATATGGCATCGACAGCTGCGGGTGCTGCTCGTCGACTACAGCTACTTCATCACTCACTCCATCCTACGCCTCCCCACGGCAGACAGCGTTGCGCCCGAGTCCAAGGCCCTGCTGCTGCTCATTCGATACGTCAGGATCCAGATGGCCTTTTTGGTCTCGGGGCTGCTGCATTTGCCCATCGACACCATGCAGGGCATCCCGCTGCACGAGTCCACGATAGCGACATTCTTCTCCGTGCAGGCGCTGGGGATCCTCATCGAGGACTCCGTCTGCGGCATCTACCGCTGGATCACGACGGGCTCGTTCTCCCGTCAAGCTTCACGGAGTGCAGAGAAGAAGGAGCCGGCGCTATGGATGAAGCTGGTCGGGTTCCTCTGGATGCTATGCTGGGCGATGTGGTGTATGCCGCCCTGGATCTTCCCCATCATCCGCAAGCCTCCCATGGCCGCCGTCCCCTATTCGTTCTTCGCCAGGGCTTAGGCGGGCGGGCAGCTAGGAGTCGAGGCCGTCTTTCATTCAATCATTTAAATCGAAATGCGAATGGAGATCCCGGCATGCATTGAGCTATCTCCAGGGGTTCACGCCCAATCGCAAAGAACTATCACCAATTGAAGAAATAAAAAATACCAGAGCAGAGATAAAACAATAACTAATAGATCTCATATGCAGATAGACCCGATGGGATAGATAGCATGTCGACAATTTAATTAGTTTAACCTTCAGCAACATCAGCTCGCAGCCCCTGACCTGACCTGAACTACTTATTTACCCCGGCCAACACGGAGATTTCTTATATACTTTTGACAGCAACTGACCACCAGCTTGGTTTCATCTAGAGAAGACGGCGATATTCCTGGAGCAGCATCGACATTTACCGAGAGCGAACTGGCGAGCAGCAGCCAGAGTATACCAGTTATTCTCCCCGCGCTGGCTGGTGTCTCCCAGGCTGAATGAAGATGGCCCTTTTCCCGAAGGAAGCATCATCAGCTACGGCGTATATGCATTGCCTGTCCGGAAACCTGCAAAAGAAAGGTCAGCATCAGCCAGCCTCGCCGGGGTGATTCGGCGGATATAAAGAGGCCTCTCTATACCCCCCGATTGAAGATCTCTTCTGTCCATCAGCATCATCCTCCAAAACAATACAACGACACCATCTATAAAGAAAACCCCCCTTTATCAATCCAATATATACAACATGTCTAAGCCAACTATCGCCTTGGTCCCCGGTGCCTGGCACACCCCAGCCCACTACGAGGAGTTCCTCGCTATCTTCGAAAAGGCCGGCTACCCAACCGCCTGTCTCCAGCTGCCTGGCGTCGACTCTGCCGCTCCCAAGGACGAGACCGTCGCCTCCAACGCCGCCTATCTCCGCGAGAAGCTGCTGCTCCCTCTGCTCGACGACGGCAAGAATGTCGTCCTGGTCATGCACTCCTTTGGCGGCTGCGTTGGAAGCGTAGCCGCGGCCGGCCTCAGCAAGAAAGACCGTGGCTCCAGCGGCGGCGTCGTCGGCCTCATCTTCATCGCCGGCTTCCTGGCCAAGGAGGGCATGTCTCTCTTCGATGCCCTGGGCGGCAAGTTCGACGACTTTGTCAACGTTGATGTACGTTCTCACCGGTATCAATATGCAATAGACTTTGCTTGTTAACATGATGAATAGGAGGCCACCGGCCAGCTTACCCTCGACAACCCAACCGAGGTCCTCTTCCACGATGTCCCAGGAGACGTTGCTGCAAAGGCCGCCGGCCAGCTTAAGCAGCAGGCCATGTCTGTCCTGAAGAGTGCCAGCTCTGCTCCAGCCTGGCAGGAGGAGTTCTACAACGGTGGCCGACGAGGATACATCCGGGCCACCCAGGACCGCTGTGTCCCTGCTGCCATCCAGACCATGATGCTGGACAAGAGCAGCCTGGACTGGAACATCAAGGACATCGAGGCCGGCCACAGCCCCCACCTGAGCCGTCCCCAGGAGACATTTGATGTCATCAACGGCATGATCACTGCCATCTGGAGCCAGTGAAGGATATGACTATGGATATATGTGGGATGACGGATGATAGACAGCATTTTAGTTCCTAATCAAAGTATAGATTTTCATCTTCTAAAAAGGCTCAAACATAACAGCCATTCTATGAAGTCAGTAGCCCATGAGCGGAGATCTATCAGTAGCTCTACCATCTAGAGGATTGCTTTCTTTCTTTTTCCTTCTATCTTCTCGTCTGCTCTGCTTTCAGTTCTTCATCTTCTCTGTAGTTGTCGGGTTATCCAGGACCTCCCTGGTCACCCGGACAAGTATATCAAATGCATTTCTCACGTACTTCTCCTCTGCCAGTTCGTTTGCACTCACCACTCGAATGACATACAATCCCTCCACAACAGAAGAGGTAAGGAAAACCTCCTTGCTGGCATTGACACGCTCGTACACCTCACGGGTGACTGAATTGCTGTCACCACTAGCGACCTGCCGAGCAGCGGCCTCGGTGACATGGAAGACCGTCAGCCCAAAGGCCGGGGGAGTCACCAGCTCGAACAAGTCGCTTTGGTTACGGACGAAGCCGGCGAAAGTCTGGCCGAGGTCTATGCCTTTGCGGATATGCGCCTGCATGGCCTTGACGCCGTACGATCGTAGGACAAACCAGATCTTCAGTGACCGGAAGCGTCGTCCCAGGGGGAGCTGCCAGTTTCTGTAGTCTGTGACTGCGCCGGCATCAGAATGGGGGTTTCGAAGGTAGTGAGGAGTGATGTCCAGGGCAGACGTCAGATCCAGCCGGTTGCGTATGAACAGGCAGCTAATTATCACCGATTAGCATATATATACAGATAGATAATAATCAATAGGTAGAGCAGACCTTGCATCAAAGTTGACCAGCAGCCATTTGTGCATGTTGAAGTTGAAGCTGTCGACTCCCTCGCTCCAGTCCCTGGTGATATACTGGTACTCATCGCAGACGAGCGCTGCGCCGGCGTAGGCAGCATCGACATGCACCCAGATCTTCTTCCACGCCTCGCGCTCGTTCAAGACGGCCTTGATCTCAGCGAACCTGTCCGTTGCACAGGTGCTGGTCGTGCCCAGCGTGGTGGTCAGGTAATAGGGAATCAGCCCGTCCCTCTCGCACTTTTCCAGCACCTCCCGCAGCGCATCCCCGGTCATGGCGAAGTCGTCCTTGAGCCGGGTCGGGACAGTCCTATGCCTGGTGCTCACGATCCGGGCCCCCTTGGCCGTGCAGCTGTGCGCCTGGTCGCTGCCCAGCGAGACCAGCCGCGACTTGATCTCGATCAGCCGGTCCTCCCACTGCTCGGAGCCCTCGTCCAGCCCTTCTGCCCTGGCCATGTCGCTCGCATACCGCTCCCGGGCCGCCACCATGACGGTGATGACGGCCTCGCTGGCGCTGCCCTGGATCACGCCGCCGCCGCGGGTCGGGGAGGTGCTGAGGAAGCAGTCCGGCAGCCCCAGGGCCTTTGCTATCCAGTCCATGACGGCGATCTCGAGCTCGGTGACGACGGGCGAGCACAGCCAGTTGAAGGCCGGGGCGTTGAAGGCGGCCGAGTACATCTCCCCCAGGATGCTCGGGTAGGTCACCGTCGCTGGGAAGAAGGCCATGAAGTTCGGCGACTGCCAGTGCGTCACGCCCGGCTTGATCAGCGTCTCCAGGTCCGCCTGTATCTGGCTCCATGGCTCGCCCTCCAGCGGCGCGGCGGCGGGCAGGCGGCCCTTGAGATAGCCGGGCTCGACGTCGGGCAGGACCTGCTGCGACGGCAGGCCGGCGAAGTATTGGATGACTGCAGAAGACCTTAGCATTCACTCTAAACAGCTGTATAGGTGTATAGCTAGCTGTTCCGTGGGCTTAGAGGGGGGCCTACTCTCATCCACTGCCGAGTGCGCGGCGGAGCGGAACTGGTCCTGGTCCATGTCTTCTTCCTAGGCAGATGCAGGGGCGCCGGCAGCGATCCAAACAGATAAACAAGCGGCCAATCTAGCTTGATGCTCGACTTGCTGTCTCGCGAGTTGTTGATAGCTATCACGGACGCCCTGCCGGTGACTCTTATATATGCTCGGCTTTTTAACTGCGAGCGAGCCATCGGCGGTCGCTAAATCTTCACCCGCAACGCCACCCGCGGTTAGTTAATCGACGAAGCCCGCAGAAGATCGGCCAGGCAGAGTTAACTTACCTACTCGCCAGGCCGATAGATGGCTAGATCTCGCTCTCCTGGGTTGGACGGAGCTCGGCTTGCTTGATGCGATGCGTTTCCTGGCAAACGAGATCCCCATGCGGCCATTGAATCAACGCGCCCACAACGGTCCTGCGCCATCCCCTATCCCCCCCTGAGCAGGCCAATAAACAGCGGGAGACTGCCGGGTGCGATCGGGCGACAGTGTAGGGCGCATGCTGCTTACAAGGAGCCTGCAGGATGTGAATAAGGGCAGGCATCTTTGTTACGATACCCATGTTAGGCGCCCGCAGGCTGACTCCTGAGCTACGATGCTGCGGCCCCCATGATGCATGCAGCATAACTGCGACTTTATACGGACCGGGGGGTTCTCTTACACTGCCACGGCGACGGAATAATCCCCTATAAAGGGCCAGCGAGGCGCTTCCCGCTCCCTTCGCCCTCAAAGAGAAGGCTTCCTCTTGCCCGTCATATCTACTAGCTACTGGAACTTGATATAGAAGAAGCTGAACGATGTCTGTCCTGCATGCCCATCTCCGGCCTTCGTTGCACAAACACAGCAAGAGAGGCTTTCGTGATAACAGCGTCAACCTGGTCCTTGTTGCGTGCGGTTGTGTTCTTCTGCTGATTTCGATCTTCCTGCTCTTCCATCGAGCCCAACGGCGCAGCAGGGCCACCGCACCCGGCCAGCTGCTACACCAGAACTTCCGGCTCCAGAACCAGAACATGCCACAGCATTTTGACGGCGTGGCTGCTGCTCCAGCTTATCCTGTACAAACGATTCCACCGGTCCATCTAGGCCAGCAACATGACAGGGACCGCCATTTCGATACTCCAGCTCCCCCGTACTACCCGCGAGAGCAGGATACACCACCAAAGCTAGACCAGCACCTTGCTTCCTCGTCTTTACATCCTCCGCGACCACGGACGCCTCCACCAGGCTACGTATCGTCAACTATTTCAAATCACCAGCCTGGCCAGCAAACAGATCTAGACCAAAAATCAAGCCAATCAATAGTCACACCACAGCCCTCACGAATGCACACATAGACCAGAAGTGCACCTGGGCTCCCCCCTCGCCTTGATTTACAACGGCTTTACCCAGGATTGCTTGTTTTCCTTCTTTGATTTTTAACCCAAGCTACGGAGTTCGACTGGTTTGCGGTGCATGTCTTTATAATGACTATTTTAATGATATCGTGTTATTCTGCTATTCAAGATATTATTTCCAACTTTTAAGCTGGTGGAACATGCCAGAAGAGAATCCTGCATCCTGCATCCTTAGCCGACCGACATGTTTTATAAAGATGGCGAGCCTGGATTGTCGTGTGACACAGCTCGCGACAGGCGCCATAAATAGATCTATCCTCGGGCGTCTCTTTCTTGCCGAATAATAATATCGTCTTCTAAGATATCACGAACAAAGAAACGGTTTGCGGGGTTGCGCGAATTTAGTATGCTGGCTCTATAGAAGCGATCTAGCGACAAAATATGGGCTATAGACATCCGCGGAATGTGTAGAGTATCAGAATATCGTTTGACTTGACGCTCTTACTTAGTATTTCCTTGTCTCCAGGACCAGTTTCACCTTTCTCCCGGTTACTTGTTACTTTTACTCGTTCGAACGCCCTATGTCCTTGCGCTTTAAGCTGAAACGCGATGATCGCCCTCTTGCGTTCTTATCACGGCATTTTCATCCCACCTGGCGAAATGGCACCGTTGCCGAAGGGAAATATATGAAACTCTCTTGATACATCGCTTATTATAACCATAGTAGTCAAAGAAGGAACACAAATCAGCAGTCGACTATTTTTACTGGCTCGAGGTGAGTAATTGCTCATGAAACAATGTTGATAGACATAAAGTGTAGTGGACATAATTAAATTTACCTTTGTTAAATCTCTTCCTACCAACTAGAAGCGCACCCATAGCTGATATATAGAAACATGGCGGGGAGTAGATAACCCATCGCATAGAAATAAGGTGCTTGGGCGCAAAACTGACGCAGAATCTGCTATTTACATGTCTTCAAGTCTCTTTTCATTCGTTTTTAATAGGAAAACGAAAGAAGCGATCAAAGTTTGGTTTTCTCCACTTATTTAGGTAAAATGTGGGACAGAGCCGCGTGCTTATTTAACCTTAACTTTTTTGCCGAGCGTCAAACGCGCTTGAAAGGCTGTGAGGTGTGACGTTCTTGGGTAGAAAGCAGCTTGACAGGCAGTACACAGTGGGTACTCGTACCTGCGACTTGCCTGAATGATAATTCCAATGCAAAATGCAAATTTCTAAAAAGGTTCGTATTCAATCGAAAGCTAGACGTGATATTGGCATGATATTGGACGTGAAAACATATTCTCAGGACTCTATTCATCGAAGGGAGGTCTAAAGTGAGAAACGAAAGAAGGCAATAATACAGAAAGCCGCGGGGGTATTGTGTTGAGACATTTAGGACATGAATACATGCGTAGCTGTATGATAAATGGTGAATTATGAATCGGAGCTCGCATGGCTCCAAGTATATTCTTGCAAACAAGTTTAACTTTTCGGGAAAGGAAAAGACAAGGAAAAAAAGGAAAAGGGCATGACAAGTGAAAGACTGTCAAATTGTAGAAAAGGCATATAAGACGACAAGAGGACGCGGTGGGTATCTAGTCGGTGGCATCTTCCACAGGGCCGCAGGTGCAGAAGAGGTTCTGGTCACCAAATGCTATGATAAAGTCAGTATTTAAATGTTGATGCATCGTAAGGGTGTAAACTTACCATCATCTACTCTAGCAACAGTGGGCCAGAATTTCTTCTCTAGCAGCCAAGGGAGAGGATATGCAGCAGCCTCTCTGGTGTATGGGCGGTCCCACTCGGCAGTGAGCAGGTCTCGCTGGGTGTGGGGAGCGAGCTTGAGTACGTTCTTCTCCTTTGGCTGTTCGCCTCGCTCGATGGCAGCGATCTCTCCGCGGATGGAGATAAGGGCATCGCAGAACCGGTCAAGCTCAGCCTTGCTCTCAGACTCAGTGGGCTCGATCATGAGAGTGTTGGCGACAGGGAACGACATGGTTGGCGAGTGGAAGCCGTAATCTTGCAATCGCTTGGCGATGTCAATGGCTTCAATTCCAGCGGAGGCCTTGAACTGGCGGACATCGAGGATGAACTCGTGAGCGCATCGGCCGTTGGCGTTCGTATACAGGATGGGGAAGTGAGGCTTCAGTCTGGAGAGAATGTAGTTGGCATTAAGCAAAGTGATCTTGGTTGCGTGGGTGAGGCCCCTGGCTCCCATCATGTTGATGTACGCGAATGTGATGGGAAGGATGCTTGCACTGCCGAAAGGCGCGGCGCTGATGGGCGGAGAATCGACGGATGCAGGGCGTTTGGCGAGCAAGTGGTCGTTGAGAGGGTGCGAGGGGAGGAATGGGCGGAGATGCTCTGCAACACCGATGGGGCCAACACCAGGACCACCGCCACCGTGGGGGATACAGAAGGTCTTGTGGAGGTTGAGATGGCAGACATCGGCGCCGATTTCGCCAGGCGAGCAAAGGCCAATCTGGGCGTTCATGTTGGCGCCGTCCATATACACTTGGCCACCGTACTGGTGGACAACCTGGCAGACTTCCTTGATACTAGGCTCGAACACACCGTATGTGCTTGGGTACGTGATCATGATGGCACCAAGTTCGTCCTTATGCTTCTCGCACTTGGCACGGAGGTCAGCAACGTCGAGGTTACCAGTTGCAGTGTCGCACTTGACGGGGACGACACGCATGCCGGCCATGGCAGCACTGGCCGGGTTAGTTCCGTGGGCAGAAACAGGGATCAAGCAGATGTTGCGCTTTCCAGGCTCGCCGTTGCTGTCGTGGTACTTCTTGATGGCCTTCAGTCCAGCGAATTCACCCTGGGCGCCAGAGTTGGGCTGGATGGTAACTTCAGCCATACCGGTGATATTGGCCAATTGCTTCTCGAGGTCTTCAATCATGTCGATGTAGCCCTTGACAGCGGGCGTTGGAGTGAAAGGATGAACGGAGGAAAACTCTGGCCAGGTGATGGGCAACATCTCGGTGGTAGCGTTGAGCTTCATTGTGCAGGAGCCGAGAGAGATCATGGAGTGAGCCAGGGAGAGATCCTTGGATCCAAGGTGCTGGATGTATCTAAGCATCTCGGTTTCGGAGTGGTGGCTGTTGAAGACGGGGTGGGTGAGATAAGAAGAGGTTCGCTTGACAGACTCGGGGATCTCAACTGGCTGAACATCCTTGGATAGATCGATGGCTTCAGCGCCCTTGTATGGCGAGAACTTGACAAATACCGAAAGCAGCTTCTCGACATCATTCAATCCCATGGTCTCGTCAAGGGAGACACCGACCTTGGATGAACTGACTCGTCTGAGGTAGAGAGAAGAGGAGAGAGCAGCCTCCATCAGGGAGTCGGCTTCGGCCTGAGAGCTAGTTTCAATGACAAGGGTATCAAAAGTGACACCTTCGCCTCCAGCGTTACCCCTGGTGGGGACGTTGAAGCCAAGAGCAATCAGTTTGGCCTTCAGCAGAGCAGTGAGGGACATGGTACGTTCGGCGATGGCCTTGAGGCCCTTGGGGCCGTGGTACACTGCGTAGAAAGCCGACATGTTTGCGAGCAGTGCCTGGGCAGTGCAGATGTTGCTGGTAGCCTTCTCACGACGAATATGCTGCTCACGGGTCTGCAGGGCAAGACGCAAGGCACGGTTTCCAAGTCTGTCCTTGGAGACACCGACGATACGGCCAGGGATCTTTCGCTTGTGTTTCTCAGTGCAAGCAAAGAAGGCAGCCTGGGGCCCGCCGAAGCCCATGGGGACCCCGAAGCGCTGGGAGTTACCAAAGGCGATATCAGCACCGAACTCTCCGGGTGCCTTGAGGACAGTCAAAGCAAGCAAGTCAGTTGCAACACTGAACATAGCACCCTGTTCATGGATCTGGTTTCCGAGAGCCTGGAAGTCGTAGACACCACCCTCGGTATCGGGGTATTGAGCGAGAACACCGATAAGCTTGTCGCCCTGATCCTTGACGAGCTTGAAGTCGTCAGCCATGATATCACCGACAATCAGGTTGATGCCGAATCCCTGAGCACGAGACCTCATGACAGCAAGGGTCTGTGGGTGGCATAGGTGGGAGGCAACAAAGGCCTTGCCGGCCTGCTTTTGTTTGTTAGCTGGCAGGGCGGCCCAAGACATGGTCATGGCCTCTGCGGCGGCGGTAGCTTCGTCGAGGACGGAGGCATTGGCAACGGGCAGACCGGTCAGGTCAGAGGTAAGGGTCTGGAAGTTGAGGAGAGACTCGAGACGGCCCTGGCTGATCTCGGGCTGGTAAGGAGTGTAGCTGGTGTACCAGATGGGGTTTTCGAGGACGTTTCGCTGGATGACCGGGGGCACGATGGTGCCATAGTATCCGCATCCAATGTGTGACCGGCCGGTAGTGTCGATATCCTTCTTGTACGCCTCAAACAGCTTGATCATGTCTGACTCGCCCAGGCCGCCGTGCTGGCCGTCCCGCGGCAACTTGGTGGTGGTCTGCTTGGGATCCGCTAGCCCGAGCTCTTTAGCCGAGAGGATGTCTGCCGGCAGCACCTGATGCACGAACTCGTCGAGGGTCTTTGCAGGAGGGTCCAGCACGCTCAGCATCTCCTCAGCGGACGACTGCGAGGGTCCAATGTGTCGGCGGGGGAAGCTGTCCAGCGGCTGTTGGATATCAGTCACACCACCGGCGGCGGCGGCGGCGCTGGAGTGGACGCTGCGGTAGACGGCCGCACCGCGGTAAGGGCGAGAGGCCGCAGAACGGAGGCATTGGCGACAGGCAGTCAGCGGCGACAGCTGGCGAGGAGTTGCTCGTAGCAGCACGGCGGCCTGAGTCTGGCGGGCAGCAAGATGTCTCCCGCCGAAGCGGAGGGCCGTGAGAGCAGCTACCATCCTTTTTTGCGGTGGATGGATGTGGTTAGCGGTTAAGAGTTGATAGGTTTTGTTGGTATTAAGACGGGATGCAGAATTACTGCCAATTGAACAGTAACAGAGGCTTCTTCAGGGCAGCAACAGCATCCTCGACGGGCTGGAAAGCGGGAGAAGAAGGAGGAGGAGGAGGAGGAGCAGGAAGAAAACGGGCGATCGTGATGGGCGTTTCGGAGTTTTTGCTCTGCTTTTCGTTGTTGCTTTTCGGGAAAAAAGAACGAAAACGCAAAGAGTCGGAGGGGAAGAAGAAGCCTCGGCCGACACTCGGGGAAGTCACATGATGCTGTGTATCACGCCGAGCCAATCACAACTCATAGATGGCGCAAGACTGGCGACTGCGATTGGCTGATTTTAAAAAGGGGGAGCATCGGGCTATCTGGATGCTCCGATTGGTGGGTCCTGATCTGATAAGATAATCATCCGGTTCGCTTACATAATACCCGAGGGTCTCGACTTGCTTTTACTTCTTCTTTGCTGGGTTATATTTGGACCTGCAATTAATTCTATGTACCTACTTATATTCAGCTACTCGAAGGACTCGCCTATATTCCTCTGCAGCAACATGATGATATTTTTTGAGCTTTATATTTCGCAGCAGTGACGCCGCATATAGTAACAAGTAACAAGCGGGGTTGGTATGCTTAGGTTTAGGGTAAGAGCACCAACATTTATATCATAGCAAATGCTGAACAATCCAAATCGGCTTGGATATCTCTTCCAATGCAGCTTTTGTGATTACAATGTCATGTTCGTTGGGATTTTGCGGTTCACGGCCAGCGATCTTTGTAAGAGGTATCATCATTTCTTTGTCACCTGTAATTCCCTAGGGGATTTGGCGATTCTAGCCATCCTTGGGCGTCAATATTGGATTTTTCAGACTCGGATACTCCAGCTTGTTGCTCGAGTTGCTCCAAAAAGAATAATCTCAGACTGAAGACCCATCTTCCTGATTTCGCTATTTGCAAATCGTCTGCACAACATAGTCGAGCTCTTCCGTCGATTAAGTCATGATTTGCGGCAAATTGGTATATTAGACCCGCGGTGTTCCTTCAGGAAGCCCGATCGATAGTCAGCGAACTTCCACCGCTCCTCCCACTGGCGGCACCCTGGTGGGGATAGGAGATGGCCATGACAGGTATAGCAAGTGGTAGCAAGAGGCCTACATCGGGGATGTGCTCGAGTCCAAACGCAAGAGTTCAAGCAAGGGAGGTGGTTATGAAATCAGAAATAACTGGGGGAGTCGAGAATGTCAAGTACTTTAAATACTCAGGGAGGACTTATCATGGTAAAGGGAGCCTGTGAAGATACAGAGTGAAGATACAGAGTGATTGATAATAGAGTGAAGAGCCAGCGACGTTGCTTGCTTCCAAAAAGAGTCTGGGCCCGGCGAAAATAAGAAAATAGTTAAGGTTTGTCATGTGCCTTTGATGAACCCTAAATAGCAAGCCCTAATTCCTTCAACGAGATAAAGGGGAATTTCTCAACGTACAACCACCAGCCGACAGGTCTCAATTTCAGGAGCTAGAAATGAGATACGATTTGCCGTTGCGTTGGCAATGGTAACTACTCTGGGTGGACAGCTCACTAACTAGTTAACGGGCTTGTTGCTAGCTCTGCTTGGCCGGGTGACATAGACTCGCCGGTTTGTTGACATGGCTGCATTGTGAGTCAGTCTTGGAAGCACCAAATATGCGGTCAGGCGAGCCAATGCAGAAACAAACAGCATGATGGCAGGGAAAATAGACAGTTAACCAGCTTCAAATTCTTGTTGACTGAAACGATGAACTCGAGATTTCTCCTGTTTTGTTTTGCCTTAAGCCTTAAGCGTGATCTCTCCAGCTAGCCAGACGAGGCAGTCTATTACAGCTATCGACAACCTACTGTGGTCCTACTAGTTATCGCTAAAGGCTAACTAGCTATGCTGTGGACCATGAATAGATAAGTGTTGATTTTTGGCTTCTGTGGCTTGCTGAAACTCCAACATCGGCACTGATATTCTCATGTCGGAAACTTGGATTTTGCCATGCAACGGTTTCTTCGGCGTGCAGCTCGGTTTCCACCACCTATTACAGCATTGATTGCATCTATGCCTAGCTTATCAGGGACTGGACTGATTTACCGTGGAGATAGCGGGACTCGGTATAACTAGACTGGTTCGCTCTCTCGGTATCTAATACCCCGAAAAAAATGCGAAATGTTTTACTGGCAGCTAATACCAGTTCCGCCTTATCAAGCAGACTCCAGGACCAATAGGGAATAGGCACTCTCAGCATTCGAGCATGAACTGGAGATGCAAAAGCTGTTCAATAAGGATCCTATGATAAGAGAGCTTGTCGGGTGCATACCGGAATCTGACTCCCTGGAGCAATTATGGTTCTACAAG
This sequence comes from Trichophyton schoenleinii, assembly GCA_018357685.1. Classification (NCBI taxonomy): domain Eukaryota; kingdom Fungi; phylum Ascomycota; class Eurotiomycetes; order Onygenales; family Arthrodermataceae; genus Trichophyton; species Trichophyton schoenleinii. Next base: position 224,165 of record WOFF01000002.1, read on the forward strand.
TTTTTATGTGTTTCCTTTGGAAAGCTTGACATGTCAAGTCTTTCACTCGCGAGGAGATCGAGTGGGCCATGGGCATAACCCCCTTCCCCCATAGCCGTTGGTTCATATGAAGGGATTTGTTTATACGGTAATCCTACACCCATCATCGAAGTGCCGGTTATATATTCGACTGTCAATGTAATTATCCGACTTAGAGATGGATAATTTGTGATAGACGGCTTTGATCCGTCAAATGCACATGCAACTGAAAATGTCCGGAATTTCATTGTCAGGCCTGCAGCTTGCGGAGTGAGTCAGTATTTCCACTTCTCCCATCTTTGACTCTTATATTCCCAGACATTCTCCCCTCTTATTGACCCTTACTGTAGCTGGCAAATTATACAATAAGTTATAAGCGCCTTTATCTAACTGAATCGCAGGAGCCCACTTTGGAAATCTGATGTCCGGTCATGGACATAAATTGACAGCATTCATCCAAAGCCACTATACAACCATGAATACATCGCCTCTGCAGCTGGCTTAACTGCTTCAGGAGAGGGTTGACTTCGAGTTCCCCAGCATATCTCGGGACCCCGACGAAAATTCCCAGGCTATCCGCCATACATGAACAATCGATTTGACATTTTATCTGTGCCGTGCTACAATAATGATGAGAATTGTTCTATATTGCTGCCTCTGCCTCGGACAGACGAAGCGTACATGTGAGTAAACCCTATAGCTGAGAATGGGGTGCTAGACAAGCGACAATGTTCAACTGGCGGCCGTCTGAATCTAGATCTGGATGCTCGCTTGACAGTCTGCGAGATTCTAGAGAGCGGTTATCTGGAGGTGTAAAAAATATCACCGCGGCCGTCTCCCTGACCATAGTTGATGAATTCATTTTTTTGGGATTGCACTCTCTCAACGTCGTACAGGCATGAGCCGGCGTGCTGGATCCATATTAAGCAGTGTTACGGTGCAGATAAAGCAGACGCTCCAGGTTGAGACTAGTTACAGAAGTCCATAGGCCTTTCTCGCGCATGAAAACAACACATATACCCTCTGTTCAATGTCTTGTCTTGATATACGTGGCTGGCACACGTCCATTCTTTCCGCTCCTATATACCGTATCTACTATTAGTATACTATAGTTGGATTTACAGCAGCTTGGCCCTTCTTTGAATCCTCTCTGACTCGGGCAGCCGTGGAGACACTAGACTCTACACGTGCGTGTGTGTATTAAATGGTATAATCTATCGGTGATTAATGAAACATTAAGATACATTCGGAGGTAACTCGGCGGCTGGTAGATCCGCCTGTTTTTTAGCAATACTTTATTTGTTAAAATAAAGCCAAAAAGATAACCCGATGGATATCTTTTGAATAAATCATAACTTCCGTAGTAGCTTATTATGTTGATTTTAAAAACTGGTAGACTTTACTTGATAACTTGTAGCACCAGGATCTAAAGTGTAGTTATATTAATTTTTGTCGATTTCCTAGTAGGTGGGTTTTGACTCAGCAGAATATCAGAGTGATGGCTATCCAGCATTGTATCGATGACCTGGCTACTACTTCGTTTAAGAAGTCTGTAACAATTTCCTGTTCATGTTGAGTCCATGATTTGACTCTCCGACTCCTTCATTGTAGACTAGCGAGTATGGACCAGTAAACGCTAGTCGGGACTGGCGCTGTCCCAACATTTGCATTAGTAGTTATATATAACTACTAGGCCGCACTCACTGACCAAAATGCAGACCCCGCAAGATAATGAGACGCATACCACAGCGGCCCCATTTGGGCATAACTCACCTGCAGCTAGGGGATAAGGGACGTGGCCATCGTCGCAGCAAGACAAAACAAGGCCTCCAGGACCGTTGGCATAATAAAACCTGGCAAAGCAGTAGAGGATGGGTCATCTACCATGTAATGATAGAGCTTGCTTGGTCTCACATGCGCCCTTATATATAGGTACTGTAAGAAAGTCTCTGGCTGAGTTCTTGGTCGCCCAGATAGCATTGTAGTTGCGCATTGTGGTGTTGTTGCGGCTGGAGCATCGAGATATATAAATGTCGAACAAGTACACGACAAGCTGAAAGACTTGGGGATTTGTTTGTTGATTCTGCCTGCTTTATGCCAGGCTTTTCTCAGTCATGGGGGTATCTCTAACCTGGCCTATAGTTCTGCCAGCCTTTGGCAGTTGTGGAGGAAGTAAACGGGGTTCTATGTCCTATTTCGACGATATAATGATAACTTCGTGAAAACGGAGACTGTTATCTCCATCATCCGATGGATCACAGGATAAGCCATACCTCCATTCAATCCCAATGCTGCCCTCTTTGTCTTGCGCATCGAGGAAGACGTCTGCCGCCCCGCTCAATGCTGTGAGGTGATGCAAGTTCCTTTGTACTTTGAGAAGTCATCACCCGCACCCCGGATATATCCGCCCTCCGACATCTCGGCGCCACGAACGCATCTTGGACCCAACTTGGCAGTGGGAGGTTTCTGCCGAGCGTTAACATGATCCCGGATCCAAAATCCTATTGGGAGGAAGCTGCGCCATAGTCGACACCATGCAGGATGAGGCAAAATAATGGTCACCGTTAACCAGCTGTGGTGAAAAACTTTTCGAGGCTGTCGAGGTCGGCAAGCCACAGGGCAGAAGGAATGCCATTATTGACATGGTTGGGTTGGGCAGTTTCTTCACCCTCCACAACAGCTCAAGTCTTTTTTCATATGAAAATTCGGTATTTGGGCCTTGGTTAGCGGTGGTATCAACGTATCAAACTGCTGAGCCATAAAGGCGAGCCCAGCAGAGCTTTCTGAAAATATGAATCCATTAATGCTGTTGTACTCTTCAGAGTCTGCAAGCACGTCCCCAGGAATTAATGATATCTTCCCATGCTCTATTAATCTCATATATCTTATCGGAATTCTCAACTAGGTCCAGATAGAGCTTCACTCCCGCTGCAAGATTTGCATGTAACCTCGATACTTATCATCGACACAATCAACCACAAATAAAAAGCGTGTGAAGATTTTATCGAGATCCAGGCACATGGAGGGGGGAATTTATAACCCATGTCTGTGAGTGAAGGCGTAAGTCCGTGAAGCTGCAGCTCATGAGCGGTGCGTGAATGTTGACGGTGAAGAGGAAAAGAAGCGTTGCTGACGTGATGAAGTCGGGGGTCATCGCCGACAGCCCTAAAAGGCTTTATTTTGACGACATTCACTGTTAACCACCAAGCAGTGAGTATCAACGGTATCCTCAAGCCTTCATTCCAGCCACCAAGGGCGCGCCAAAATAACAAGCTGCTGGTTATGATCCTTTATTTAATCGACGGGCTCCGAGGGCCGCTGGCTATCGACGACTAGTTACTAACATCTCAGTAGATCCCCCTGAACCACGGAAGAAAAGAGCCGCAGAAAGCCATATCCACAGCAAAGCAAACGATTATTCCAACGGGAAGCTCGTTCTTATGTGTTCCAGGGCGTCAAGAGGAAGACGCCTGAAACTCCATTATTCTGACCTTGGAACGCTCTAACGGGAAACTCCAGCTCATCTGCACGCAATCGTATTTCTCGGGGCAAAGAGGAGCGACATGCCAATCAGCACCACCGGAATCCGAGGAGCTTCACTTCCTCGTATCATGAGTGACGGTCACGGCGGAGAAGAGGCTGAAACTCGTTCTAAAATTTTCAGTCTTCTGCCCCTGGACGGTCATCATAATCTGCCTCGCCCTGTGGTTGACGTTGATTCTTGGATACGAAGCAGCTCGTATACTCTGCTGAAGTCACACTTGACTGGTTGAGCCGCAGTCAGACTTGGGCATCCATCCACTTTCAGGGCGTTTGGCGCAGTGCTTATTCTCATTCTGATATCCCACTCTTGTGTCTCTCACGACAATCAGGGGGAGAGGGGATATTTTTTCACCTCTCTGGCCGATCCTACGTGTCTTTGACTCAGGGAGTAAGCGATGATTATCGCGCAAGCCCAGCAGTTGGGATGACTATCTGCTAGTTAAGCCATCGTTACTCCGTATACGGAGTACCCAAATTCTGACCCGTCCATGCATAAAGAACAAGAGTGATGGATCCTTGTCGGTTTGCTTGTGAATCTTGATTGTCGAGATGTAATTGGCTCATCACACGCAACCCAGAAGAAATAAGACATTCCCCTTTAAATCAGAGCCCCGTATAAACGGCGCGGTGGGTGGGTGGTGTGGTGCGCGAGATTATGGCTCTATATATAGTATATATAGGGAAAGGGAGGGGAGAGCCGCCCTTTGCAGCTCTTCTGAGAGTGTTCCCCCTTCTGTCACACTTTCCTGCTTCACTTCGACTCTATACCAGCAGTCTATGGCCATTACTGCTTCAAAGAAATACCGTGCAAAATGGTACAGCTAGGGGAGCTCACAGTCGGGTCGGTTTCCGGCATGATCGCCGCGGCCATCTTCTTCGGTGGGCTTCGTCCTTTGACTACTCATTTTTCAGGAGATTCGTCAGGTCGAGACTAATAATAATGGATTAACCAGTCCAGATTGCTGTACCACTGGCTCTTCCGCTTATTCTCCTTGGTTTACTCACGGAGCGGAACTCCTCCATCACTCTCTCTGCCGCGTCCTGGTAAGTCCCTCAGGTCGAATGTCCTGATGCATTTACACTTACATGTTGGCAACTAGGTCCGTGGCCGGCCGGTTCTTCCACTCTTCCCTCTGGCCTCGAATTCTCAATTCAGACTCTGCATCAACAACTGGCCTGCCTCGAAGCGTCCTAAGTATTACGTGGCTCAGCACTCTTACCACACTCCTATTCGGTATCACTGCTATTGTGACTCCGCTGGGATTGTATGAAGGAGTGTCGCCGAGAAACGATACCAAGCTTGTGGATTTCCACTACGTCAAAGACACCTCACCTATCGGCTATGGCACGCCAGCACGAGGTGATGTGCGGTTCAGCCGCATCTGTGGAGGGTTTACTCCCCAGGTATGCCCTCACTCGAACGGCAATTTGACCTCGTTCCAAAACTCCACGGGAGAATATGTCAGCGGCGATTGGTATGATACCAGAGTCCCTCAACATGTGATAGATATCTTCCAAAGCGGCCTGTCCTCCCAGCAGAGCTCTGTGTCAAGTATATTCGATATCCAGTGGCGGTCATACACCTACTCGACGATTGAGGATAGACCAGATAGCCTTGTGATAGACAATGGCACGAGATACCCCGTAGGAGCCTTTCGACAGATCTCCAGCCTTGTACTTAACGACCGGATAGAAGCCGTTGAAGGTTTGGTTGTTGATACCAAGAACGGAGGGATTGGCTTCCGGAATCACACTGCGCCTCCGGTCGAGCCATTCGGGAGTTCCTGGTCTGAAGACCTTCTTTTCATCGTCCCGGAAACCCAGTGTGTCGACACCAACCTAACCCTGGACTTTTCCATCCCACTGAAGAGGTCTGAATCTTTCGGTAACCAGGTCGCCAACCTTGTGTTGACCGATCGAGGTGGCTTCGCAAACATTATCCAAAAGTATCCTTACTGGGACCGCAACGATAGCCAGAGAAACCCAGATCTCTGGAATCGTGCGTACAAGGCCGCCTGGATCAACAACGTTTGGTCCATGGCGTTTATGAACGTAACAAACTTCCGGAATGAAAGTGACCCGAAGTCAAAAGCCTTCTCGTATCTAGACTCATTCGTTGGCAAGAAGTTTCCACTCCAGAATAATGGCTCGAGTTTGTCCACCCTTGTTATTGAACCTGATAGTCTCATCACAAACTCATTTTTTGGACGTTATCTCATGGGGACGGACATGGGTGTCAACGGGACCAGGCTCAATTCCCTCAATGTTACCACTCCGGATAAGCCTCCTCTCTTTTCCAATCCTTGGAAAATTGACTCTTCGAACTTCTCCTCTGCTAGTAAGTGCAAGTCCTCTACCTGCCATGTTCTTCGGCATCTATTTGGACAGTCACCAAATGAGTAACACTGGTTAACAAATAAAATGAAACAGACATTCTTTGCACCGGTTTGGGTGGACGCGATCTGGCGAACATAACGAATATTGCCGCCAGATGCGGGCTTCAATACGGCGCACCGCAACGAGTTGGTGCAGGTGAATCTCTCATCTTCGACCCGGGTTCCAGCTGGACCGTGCCTATGTATTCTTGCGTCTCCACGATAAAGGCCGTCATTAAAACCGTCGACTTCCGCTTCAATGGCACCGAAGACAACCTCTCCTCCCTGACTGTAACGGGCCTTCGGGAGAAGGAGTACCCCAATGAAGAGTCCAAGCCACTATGGGCGGTCGAAGATACCACGATGCCTCTCCGTGATGTCAGATCATTATGGGGCCTGGTAACCCCTGAGAGCGTAAAGGGAGACAAAAACATTTCCACAGTCAGAAAGGAATCGCTCTACTTGCCAGGAGGTGACAGCAGCTCCCTTGGTTCCGTCGATTACCAAAACCTTCCGGGCCTGAACTTCCACAGCGATGCTCTGGGGGTCGCCTACGGGGATGGCGCATCGGCCTTGAGCGAAAACTACAACGGCAAAAACCAGCTTGCAATGTATCGGCTGTGGCAGGAACTTTCCAGAAATGTCAGTACTGTAGGTAAGATCAAGGATCTCATCTGGACCGATGTCGCCCTCAACGCGGTCACCGGAACTAGAAGCATCAGCCCAGACGGATACAATAAACAGGCCCTCGGGAAACGTGATGGTGGCCAGACCGACAAGGCGAACAGAATCCCCGTCACTATTTACGAGAGACGCGTGCACTATAAATACGGCTATGCTGTATTAGCCTTTATTTCCCTCGTGCTTATCGCTGCCGTGTTTTCCCTGTTGACCCTGCTTTGCGCCCTTCGTCGTACCGGCTTCTCTAAGGCGCGAAAGTACCTCGATGAGACCTCTGTGGGCAGGATCCTGGCAGCCAGGACTACGGGTTCGCCTGGTATCCAGAGGGCGCCAACGAACACCTGGGTGAAGACAGAGGGAAAAGCGCCCATCACGTTAGGATCCAGCCAGCCCCCTAGTAATGGACCGAATACGCCGACTATAATTTACCCAGGGGGATCTGCTCTCGCGGCCAGCGCAGATAAGATCGAGCAGTCTTCCTACCTTCTCAACAACTAGGTGGCGAGCCGAAGAATAGGTATGCGCATTCGATGATGGCACTCCGTACTCTGTAGTTATGCACTTACTGTCTCCTGGTTTATCTATCTAATCATAATGTCAACGACTTTTTCCGTGTTACTCCTTGAAATAAAGTTAAGCTCGTAAGAGCCGCAAGAACTTCGCTGTCACAAACTCGGTAACTATAAATACTTATAGCCAGGGACTCGCCTATTGAATATTATAGTTAATTAATTAATTACCATCTCAAGTCAACTAACTACACGCTTTGGACTCGTGATGAATACAGCCAGGATCAAATCAGATGAACTCACCTGTTGACCCCCTCGGCGTGTCAACTGTTCTAAAGAAGTACACCTGTGGCGGCCGGGATGCTGAAACCGAACCGAAGGCCCAGCGGATCGATCCTCTTACTAACGAACTAGTTAGCGAACTTGTCAACCGGCCAGCGGTAGCCAGTCAAAGCGGAGGTCGCCGGCACTCTTCCCGGTCAAGATGGGCGTCATTTGCCTGGCCGTGGTGGTCCATCTCATCGCTGGACAGGCTGACCGTCGACGAAACCTCCCGGCCAGCCGCACGAATATAGACAGCATCGTCTCCGACACTGACCTCCCCTCTTGTCCGTGGCTAACTAACTGGTTATTGCGTTCGCCGTTCGCCCAGAGAGGGCGCCGCCGACTCTCGCCAACCTCGCCGCCGCTATCGTCGAGCCGGAGGACCCCGAGAACCACAGCGGGAGGGGACAGAGGGCCCCGGAATGCGGAGTCCATATAAGTGCAGCATCTCTTGTCCCGGCCTGCTTCTGCGTCTCGTCGATGGAGAAATACCTTCGAAGACGCTTTAACTAGACCAGCTCGACTATCATGGGCGAGATATCTTCGGTGGCCACGAGGAGATGCCACAGCTTCACACTCTACCAGGGCACATTCATCCAGCTCCCACGCGAACCGACGGCACCGGCGACCTCGACAACTGCTCCCGCATACGAATTGCTGGTCAACAATGGCGTCGTCTGGGTCGATAACTCGGACGGGCGCATCGCGGGGTTCGACTGGGCCGTCAGCGGCCAGGAGGGGCTGGACGAGCTGGCCGCCAGCATGGGGTGGACGCTGGTATACAACGACAACGAGGTCGAGATCACCCAGGCCACGGTCGTCAGGGTGATACGGTCCAGGGCAGAGAAGAACGGCTTCTTCTTCCCTGGCTTCATCGGTAAGGGGGATGGGATGCCTGCAACAGTCATACATACATATTTGTGCCACGACCGAAAGCTAACTGGGGTTGAACAGACACGCATATTCATGCGCCTCAATACCCAAATTCCGGGATCTTCGGGTCAACGACTCTGCTTGACTGGCTGAACAAGTACACATTCCCCATGGAGGCGTCGTTCGGTGACAAAAACGCCCCCGACACGCCTACCAGGAGAGCCTACACCGTGTACAACGCCGTTGTGGCCCGCACGCTATCGCACGGCACCACCAGCGCTGCATACTATGCAACCGTCCATGTCCCTGCTACCAACCTGCTGGCCTCGGTCTGCCATTCAAGGGGCCAGAGAGCGTTTATTGGCCGAGTCTGCATGGATAATCCCGACACCTGCCCTGACTTCTATCGGGACGAATCAACAGCTGCCATGGTGGACGCAACCAAGGCGTCCATGGCATATATCCACCGTCTTGACCCGTCAGGCACGCTGGTCAAGCCCATCATCACTCCCCGGTTTGCCATATCCTGCACCAGTGAAGGACTTGCTCAGCTAGGCGAGCTTGCTGCCTCTACGAGTCCGCCAACCCACATCCAAACACACATCTCCGAAAACGACGATGAGATTCAAACCGTCAAGGCGTTGTTCCCGGACTGCTCGACGTACGCTGAGGTATACGACAGGGCAAAGCTCATTACTCCCCGTACCGTTCTCGCGCACGGAGTCCATCTGCAGCAGTCAGAACGAGCATTGATCCGCGAGAGGCGTGCCGGAATATCACACTGTCCCACCTCAAACTCCTCCTTGAGCTCCGGCATGTGTCCTGTCCGTGTCCTTCTTGACGATGGCCTCAATGTTGGTCTCGGCACCGATGTCAGCGGAGGATACAGCCCAAGTATCCTCGAGACAGCCAGGCAAGCGTCCCTCGTCTCCAGGCTAGTAGCATGCCATTGCTCCAAGAAAGACGGAAGCCGTAACAAGCTCAGTGTCGAGGAAGCACTGTATCTAGCCACCAGGGGCGGAGCCAAGGTGTTCAACATGCAGGATGAAATCGGGGGGTTTGAAAAGGGGATGTTCTGGGACGCACAGATGATTGAGCTCGGGGATAGCATAGAAGGTGACACTGACAGCATAGTTACCCCTGAGCAGCTGGATTTGCAACACCCTGGGAAAGTGTGTGTATTTGGATGGGAGAGCTGGGAAGAGCGAATTGCCAAATGGATGTGGACAGGCGATGATAGGAATGTCAAGGCCGTCTGGGTTGGAGGGCGGCTGGTCCATGGAAGCACATAGATAGGTTACTATTTGGATGTATATCTTGCCATCTTACTTTACATAATGTCATTGGAATATGAACTACGGGATCATGTTTAACTTGTAATAAGGCTTTATTGAAATATCCAGGGAAGTGACAGTAAATAGTACCAGCTTATTCTTCATTTTGAATGCAGAGTAAACACAACTCGACTCCAAGGCCAATCGATATCTTATGCTAAGAAGAAAAAGAAGAAGAAGAACAAAAAGAAGAGGAAAAGAAAATCGTGTTATCGTAGAAGTCGTTAGTAGAAGCTAATAGACGGATGCCAGAGCGAGTCCTGAAGGCATCACTTCCTACTGAGGGCGGTACTGCACTTCACGGCCAACAGAGACAGGGACATGGAGACGGCTGACGGTCTCGACGTCGCCCAGAGGGCCTTTACCGTGGTTTCGAATAAAAACGGAGCTTCCCTCGACGATGTGGGTGTGGTCCCAGGACGTGATGCGCCCCTTGCTGAGGGCAGAGTAGACCAGGCGTCTTCGGCGCTGGGAGTTGAGGACCTGCTGCTGGATCCTGTCAAAGTCCCAGCGGGCATGGACTTCTTGCAAGAAGGCCTTGAAGAGGGACGTAATGTCGTTCGTCGCCGTGGCCGAGGTGATCTCAGCGGCTGTAGGAGCCACAGCCTTCTTGCCCAGCATAGGGGTGTCGGGGGGCGTCGGGACGGCGTGGAGAGACAATACGGCGGAGGCTGCTGGGTTCTTCAGCACTGGCGGAGAGGTCGTAGGAGGAGTAGGCAAGGCTGCAGGCCCGGTGACGCCGCCGGACGAGCTGTTGTCAGAGAGGGCCGGCAGCGCCATGTTGGCTACGAGGTTGGTAGATTCAGTCGGGTCCTGCTCGACGTTGTACAGCTGCGGAGGGTCGATGGGCGAGTAGATGAACTTCCAGGCGCCCCGGCGGATCATCACCAGCGGCGCCAGGGTGCCCTCGCCCATGTATTCGCCCAGCACGGTGTCGGTCTTCTCGCCGGGAGCGTCGTCCGCGAGGTACGGCATCAGGGAGACGCCGTCGACGGGCAGGCCGGGATACAGCGAGCCGCCGGTCATGGCCACGAAGGTCGGCAGCAGGTCCATCGTCGAGACGTTCTCCTTGACTCGCTTGGGCTTGAAGCGTCCCGGGGCGTAGACCAGCATGGGCACACGGGCGGACATCTCGAACCAGGACATCTTATACCACATCCCCCTCTCGCCGAGCATGTCTCCGTGGTCGCCGGAGAAGACGACGATGGTGTTCTCGTCCAAGGCGCAGTTCTTCAGCGTGGTCAGCAGGGCGCCGATCTGGGTGTCGACGTAGGTGCACGCAGCGAAATAGGCACGGCGAGCAGCGCGGATGCGTTCGTCTGGGATCTCCTTGCCCAGGAGGCCGATGATCTTCAGGATGCGGCGGGAGTGAGGGTCCTGCTTGGCCTGGTCGAGGGCCGCGGTGGTGGGAAGGGGGATGTCGACGCCCTCGTACATGTCCCAGAACTCCTGCGTCATGGCATACGGATCGTGGGGGTGTGTCATCGAGACCGTGAGGCAGAACGGCTGGTCTTTACGGTGCCGGGCATGATCGTACAGGTACTGCTTCGCCTTGTAGATGACTTCATCATCGAAGTCGAGCTGGTTGGTGCGCACACAGGGGCCGGCCTCCATCACAGAGGACATGTCATGATACCAGTCTTTGTGGACATCCTGCAGCGGTCAGCATATATATATACATATCTATATATATATAGAGAGAGATAAAGAGAAAAGAGTAGGTCGTGACTGGTATCTATTGTCTCTTATTTTGTGCTGATAAAGACTTACAGGTTCATCCCAATTCACAGACCAGCCATAGTCACCGGGATAGATGTCACTGGTCAAGCGCTCCTCATAGCCATGCAGCTGGTCCGGACCACAGAAGTGCATCTTGCCAGACAGTGCAGTGTGATAGCCCTGGTCTCTGAGATAGTGAGCGTACGTGGGTGTGTCCGCTGGGAGGTCACTGGCATTGTCATAGCCTCCAATCCGGGAGGGAAGCTGGCCAGAGACCATGGTGAAGCGAGACGGGGCGCAGAGAGGCGAGTTGCAGTACGCTGAGTCGAAGACAACGCCTTCTTTGGCGAGGCGGTCGAGATTCGGGGTCTTGATGACGGAAGAAGAGTTGTAAATAGACAGCAGAGGGGCAGCCATCTGGTCTGCCATGATGTATAGCACATTCGGCTTCTTCGACTGCGCCATGGTGGCTGGCTTGCTGACACTGTCTGATACACTGAAGCTCTGGTTGTTATTGTCTAAGAGAAAGAGAGAGAGCAAGAAGAGAGCTGGCTTAACGCTGCTAGAAGGGGGTATCAAATAGAAGAAAAGAACGGCTACAAAGAGGAAAAGTGAATGGAGCTGGAAGTGAATGAAGAAAGAAAAGAGGAGATGTACAGGATAACTTATATACACTCGAGACCCAAGTGGAGAAAGACGAAGAGCGAGGGAAAAAAACGCCTTATTCGCGGGTTCTGGTGGGAAGAAGCTCCTCCTCCTGCTCCTCCTCCCCCGGAGACCCGCAGCAGCCGCCATAAGAGCAACCTGCAGCGACGAGCAGGCGAGCCAGCCGTCGGGGAAAGACGAGACAGCCACGCCAAACCCTTATCCAGTTTAGTGGCAAGGGATCGAAGCCAGCCCACGACGCTGAAAGACGAGACACAGGCATTGCTCCGTATAGCGTGAGATTGCGTGACAGGCAGCCGCTTGACCGGGTCGATCGGTCGATCAAAGGGAGGTGCAACGAGGGCTTCCGCTCGCATCCCCCGCGCGCTCCCCTCTCAAACCAACAAAGCTGCCTTCTTGTCAACCCATCCCAGCCATCAAAAAAGTCACCGGCCAGCATGCCAGAATCCCGAGAGAGACCAAAAAAAAGAAGAAGAAGCAAAAAACACCAGCCAGAAACAGAGTTTTATCGCGTGAGGCTCCCTTTTAGGCTTAGCGGGGGCTCACCGGCTCCTGGGCCGGCGGGATCCACTACGCTAGTCCTGATAGGGCTAGTCGGGGTTGGACTTTGTCGAGTCTGCAGCCAATTGCAGAGTCCCGTTTTCTCAGCCGTCTGGCCCTTGTGCACACCGAAAGTCCCAGCAGGACAGAACTCGACTGCTTTTTCGCTGCCAGGCTGCAACCAAGTGCTATCTACGCACCTGATGGCCATATTCAGTGTTATAGAAGCGCTCCATGCTGCCAAACACCCCTCCCAGTCAAAAAATGATGGGGTAATCGTGTAGCTCATATAAGCTTTGGACCCTGCGCTCTAACGTTGTTCACATGACACGTACCGCCAAGAAGTCTGGTCTGAACACATCATGTGACGGCACGAGATCTTCTTGGCAGAGAGTTGAAGAAACCAATTGGCTATTTAACGCCAATCAAACATGCATAAAAGCTCCACTGTGGAGCTTATTGCCGCTTAGCGCCTGACCCCTGGAACAAGCGCCAAGGATACGCGCCAAGCCTGTGCACACGCTCATCTGGAATACGCCCAGCAGCCGGCGAGGCAGCCAGCGCATCACAGAAGACGTAGGCTCGTGCAACGGAGGCGTATTGGTTTGGCTCTTGCCGTGGTCAGTGGGAGATTTTTTCCCTCTATAATACATATATATTATATCCCCATTCACCCACCGCTGTTCTACAAGAGAAGTGATCGCCACAGAAATGTGATGTTATCAAGTGGCGGGACCCCATCTCCCGAGTTTCGCTGGTGGAGCTGGGTCAAGTCACCGCAATTTTTCTGATCGATTGGGCGCTACGTGGATACATCCGTTCCTACTCCGTACTTCCCATGCCACGAGCTATCTGGGGTTTCTAAAAGTAGTATAGATTCCCGGCGCAGGTAAGTTTCTCTAATATGGGAAGTTCTGTTTTTGCATTGCCGAAAATGGGGCCGAAGCTTTTCCGAAGCAGATCAAGGTTATACAGGGTTTCCTAGTGTTTTCAATATGTGGGGATGAAACAGAAGCCAAGCAGGAGGAGGGGAAACGTGAAGACATGTAACTTGGACGGTATACTTATACTACTCTATTATAGTATGATCATATTATACACATTTCAGGGAGATTATGACACAGGCCCGTTACATCTCAAAGTTCATATCAGCTGCTGACCCTTGCAAGAGGGTCTCCCATTGAGACCAGTCAACAGGGTTATCCGGTAGCACATAAGATGGTACAGCACTGGAGGAAGGCATGTTTGGCATTAATCCGTATCCATTGGCCATATCATACGTGGGTTCTGCCATATTTGTAGGTGGAAATAAAGGTGGTGTCGCTGAAACCTGGTTCTGGCCACCAGCCAGCTGAAGTGTTTGAGCAATGTTTTGCCCACCGGTAGTCGCTGCCTGGGGTGACGATGCCGATGACTGAGGAGCAGATGCCGTCCGCCGAGCTCGAAGGGGTTCAATGAAGCAAGGGGCCACAATGGACTCCTGGTTAAGACCACCAGACGCTCGTGCAAGAGATGCCTTCCTCGCATCCCAGGCCTTCAGAGTGAGGTTTCCAATTGCAACGTAGAGTGGGTTCTTGGCCTCTGACAACAACTCTGGTTTAGAGGTATACACGTTATCAACTTCCTCCCATGCTCTGTCGACCTGTTCCCCTTGTGTACGTGTCTGAAGCTCGTTCAGTAGATGGATGAAGGCATGCCACTGGAAGTTTGCAGTGACATGCCAGTAGTATCGTTGGATGCCTGGGGTCAAGCGGAAAGTATGGTAGTTTGCTATTATTTGCAGGGTATCAGCGAACAAAGCGTCACGGACTTCTTGCGAATTTTGGGCATCTCTCGAGAATGAGCGTGCTCTGAATCTTAGCATTACAATGCAGCTGTAGCCGACTATCCAGGTCAGGAGATGGAAGGATATCGACGTATCACAATATTGCATATACTTGTCTTGGAGAAGCGCCTCTAATGCATCAATCCGTTTGAGCCGGTCACTCAATGTTATTGACTTGTTGGTCACTGCTCCCCAGGCTCCGTCAAATGTGTTCCGAGGAGCCAAGTCACGAAGCAACAGGCCTACCTCATACCGCACCAGACAGAAGCTCATTTCAGTTATTCCCTTGTGCTCTATTGGTAGGTCGCGCATACCGGGAGTTATTTCAGAGTCGTTAACATTGAGCGGAAGTTTGGTATCCCAAGACGAACCAGCAGCTAAGGATGCGCCCATGCCGCATAATTCTCCGCAGAGGCCGTCAAAATATACAGTGGGCCACCACAGACGCCGCCGCATCTCAACTTCAAATATAGGTAAGCCAAACCGTGCACCATCCCTATGGAGACCCAAGCGTTGTGCTATTCGCATAGCTACACCACTATACACCCATAACGTCTGTGCGTCTACAAATTCTCTTAGGGAAAGCTAAAATGGTCCTTTTCGTCAGCAAAACCAACGTAGAAGATTTACATTCATACGTACCAAGTATAGAAGAAATGCTCGGTACACCGTCAAATCCGAACTGGTAAGGAAATCGGCTCTGACCAGTGCACGCTTGGCTCCCAGATGGAACCTGCTAAGTAGCGCCTCTCGTGTTTCCCCCAGTCTAGAAATGCAATCATCTTCCCGCAGAGAAGCAACTGCACATGTATAAATGCCAAACATGAGCGCCTCGACAGCTTTCGGTATATTGTCCAAGTCCGATGTTGCGTCCAATATCTGCTGCTGGACGGTTGGCTTATGGCAGAGCTTCGTTACCGGGTCCATGTTGTCAATATATATCTGCCACAGCTTAAAAATTTGTACTGTATCAGGGTGCAGGGCCCGCAGGCTTCCTGATCCTCCAGTGGACCCAGCAATAATAAACTCTCCTCCATCTGAGCGAGGAGAATCTTCCAAAGATAAGAAAGGGTCTCCATTGCTATTGGCAGTATCGCCCGCGGCGTCCAAAATCGTATCGGGATCTCCAATCTCACTGCTCAAATTCACCCATAGGCTGTTTTCTAGGAGATGAGTCTTGCCATCCCTGATTATCATGCGGCTAAACTGGTTTTTCAAGTCCTCCTGGTCTCCATCAGGGTCTATTTTACTACCACTACCAGAGTTGTGCAGTCCTGGAGCCTCTGGAGCCGCATTGTGGGTATCAGATTTATATTCATCGATATTGCTGACGTCCACTCCTAATCCTACAAGGAGTTCTTCGTATTTGCGCAGCCTAGCAAGCAGGGTTTCCTCTGGGGACCGTCGCTTGCGCCGTTTTGGTGCTGGTGGCGGGCGATATATACAGTTGACTTCATACTTGCGACAGCCTGAACATGGGCTCTGCCGGTCACATCTGACCTTTCGCTGTTGACATAAAACACAGGCATATGGCCTCAGCGTTGGAGGGGCAGGATCCGCCGCCTCTGTCGATGACATGATGTGGGTATCGAATAGCTAGAGAGTATTATGCGTGAAACGCGGGACTTATCCTCCTCTCCTGTTTCTGTAGAACAGATTTTTCTTCATGCGTGTCCGATCAATGCCTTCTCGCATTATCTTACATGGACGCTGATCCTCCTTTGGCTGTCTGCAATGGAGGATTTTCCCGTCTAGCACGTGAAAGAAGAAACAGTCACGTGGGTAGTAATCCCAATGCTCACTTTGCTTAGTAATGATTCCGAGCAGAGATTTCTTGAATGATGATTGGGTGCTGGATTTTGTGATATACCACCAATCAGAGCTCCATCAGGGCCTGTCAAATAAAATTAAGCTTTCGGGCCATCCCTTAATCATGTGTGTGATAAGTCGGCGGGCGGGCTGATATACTTAAATCATCAATAAATCAGGTAACTAGTGATATTCGATTGATTGGGGAGAATAAAAATACTATACCACTAATTTGTTAAATCATAATTAGCCAACCAAGGAAGAGAACATCAACTTGTCCAGCCAGGCCCAAAATTAACCCCAAGTATACATGGCAGAATCACCCTCCTCGAGAGATGAAGCTAAACTGATGGTAGGTTGTAACTAGTATAATTGGAGAATAAATGTATTATAGCTACATTGGACTACCGAGCCCTAGTCGAATGTTTTCTCCGCGATAATAGCCGCTTCTGACGCTTTCATTTCCAATGAGCGTGACGGAAAAGGAACAACTGGAGAGGGCGAAAATGAAAGTACTATTTTTTAAACCATCCCCGGTCTACAGGGCAGTGGTGGATTATATTATGAAGTATTTACCTCAGTCACTAACGGAGTTATCTCCAAGTTAAGAAGCTAGGTTTTCGTGTAACCGTCCCTCTCAGTAATACCAACTGTTGCGTCGATAAGAGGGGCGAGTGTAATTGTAGGTATTGCTTTGTTATTGATTTCAATTGTTCATTCATTTATCCCTATTAGATAAGTTTACCTATATACATTATTATTCTAGCCATGATATTAACATTCAAAAAATGAGACCCCATGAACTCCAAATAATGCGCCTTTGCCGAAATGAATCCAGAGGCGAGTGTAGAATAAAATTCATGTCACGATAACCAATCCAATTATGCCTTTTCTTGCCCTTTCACACTCTTCCATTCAATAGTGAGCGCACCAAAAATGGCAACACATGACATTGCCAGGGCAATGTAGTAAGTTTTGACGACTGAGTCGTTATACACTTCCAATACCAGCTTGAGAGTGTTTGGGTCTTTAACAAGATCACGGATTGTTGTAGCACCGACCTGAGCAAGGTTGGCTGCATCGAGGCCGGGAATATGCTCGAGCCCGGAGGTAAGTTTATTTGTGAAGATGTTTTGAGCGACTGAAATAAAGATCGTTCCACCAAGCTGTTGAGCAAAGAAAATCAAAGAGGAGCCAATTGGAACGTCAGCCTTGGACAAGACTGTCTGACATGCGACAGAGCCCTGTTGCATACCCATTCCCAACCCTATGCCGTAGATCACCTGGTAGCCAATCCATTTTGCGTGGCCAGTGTCGGTTTGGAAGGTGGTTAAGAGACCGGCACCCACGGACGAAAGTACGCAACAGCCAATCATAAAGGGGGCGTAGTAGCCAATTGCCGTGACTAACCCTCCACTCATAATGACTCCAATGACCAGTGATAAGATCATGGGGAGGTTCATGATTCCAGATTTGACAGCGCTAACACCTTTGATAGCTTGGAACCAGAGCGGGAGGTAGCAAATGATTGTCATCATCGAGGAGCCGAGACAAATTGTGAACCAGAAGGCCGAAAGAACACTGCGCTGGATGAATATGCGGGGTGGGACGGTTGCTTCCTCCTTGCGCCAGATCTGGACTGCGATAAAGGCGATAAGAAGGATGCCAAAAACAACGAACAGCGCAATTATCCTCCCACTTGACCAAGAGTATGTTGTTCCTCCCCACTGGAGGGCAAGAAGAAGGCAAATAACACTCGGCATGAAGCAAAGAGTGCCCAAGGGGTCCAATTTGAGGAATTGCTGGTACAGCGTCAAGCTTGCTGTGCTCTTCCGAGGGATATTAATGCGGAGGAGGAAAGTGACGATGACCAAGGTAACAGCTCCGATGGGAAGATTGATGTAGAAACACCATCTCCAAGTGACTTTGTCGGTAAACAAGCCACCAAGTAAAGGGCCAGCAACCGAGGCAATGCCAAACATACCGCCCATCAAACCAGTGTACATCGGCCGCTTGCGCAGGGGAACACTATGGACGATGATAATTACGGTCCCTGAGAAGGCACCGGCCGAGCCAAGCCCGGCAATAGCTCGACCAATAATAAAGGCAGTTGAGTTAGGAGCCGCACCGCATACTGCTGAGCCGACCTCGAAGATCACGATCGCAATGAGGTAGACCCATTTTGGGGAGTAAAGCTGATAAAATTTGCCGAAGAGAAGCATGAAGGAGCATCCAGTGAGCAAATAACTGCTACCATACCAGCCAATATCTTGAATAGAATGGAACTGGTCTGTGATTTTTGGGATGGCGGTAGCGATAATAGTTCGGTCCTACGGTGAAGTTAGCAGAATTCATTATTGTTGGTAAAGAATGGAAAAGAGTTGACTTACCAGAGCGATAAGGAATACCACTAAGTATAGTGCTATCATGATCGGGATAACTTTCTTTGCTGACGGGTACTGGGAGTCATCTTGCACGGCAACCTTCTCCTCAGTGCCAGTGCTCTCCTCATCGATAGAACGCTTCTCTGGTTCCCCCATGGCTGGACGTAGAACAACAGGTGCGTTGGGGTAATGATAGAAGTAGGCGTATCAACCAGTTGGTTGTAATGATAATAGTATGTTGTATTGTATATTGATGTCGTCTTGATGGGATGGATGTTTCCACCATGGCATGTCAACCGGCGCGGCATGACTGTTTATATACTGCAACTTTTGAGTGAGTTGGTTTTCGTGTACTTTCAAGTCGGCCAACTCTTCGAAACAAACTCCGAGATGATATTGTATCTGCCTGAGTCAAAGGCATGGAGCAAGAAAACTCTATGATCTTAACTCCGGCGATCGACTCTCCCCATGGCTCGGAGCGGAGCGCCCTTGGCTTCGGCCCCGAGACGGGCGTTCTGGGCGCCGATATCTTCTCGGGGGCATATTAAAAGCTGGTGCATCCAGTGAGGAAGTCATTTTAGGTATATCTCGTGCCCGAAGTGTATACACAGCTTTCTGACCATCCCCAGTGCGTCTGCGGCCGAACAATGTGTTTGTCCCTGCGAGCTGGGTGGTTATTTCGATGTTAACAACGGCGTATCGGGAGAAAAGCGAGTTGGAAAGGACTGCTGACTCATCCGGGAAGTCGGCGTCTATTAAGCTCCGACATCACGTGGCTATGCTTGGCTCCGGAAGGCTTAAAAGCTTGATTTCGTTGTTTATTTTAAGTGTTTTTCGCGTTTCTTCCCCTTGATTGGACGGACTTTACTTAATTCTCCTTCAGTCACGGAGTTAGCGGAGACATCTCGCGCACATACTTAAGAAGGCTCTCTGCAGGCTTTCTCAGGGAAGGACGGGGTTATCTTGCTTATATTGACAAATATCTGATAGATAACCCTATCTAAGAGAAAAAAAAAAAAAAAAAAAAACGAATGGAGTGAGTGACCAACGTGTTCTTCAACGTTGCGAGCCACGCATGGCTTCAGCAAGTCAGTAAATCCTCATACGCACATCACCCTATCACAGCCCGCTGCCGTTGTATAGAAGCAACCGGGTAGTTCCCGGTTTAGGATTCTGGATAGCTGGAAGGGCGATATTTTTTATCATGTCACATGTTTTACCTGAAACTACTCCCATATCGATTACGAATGCTGCCATTCCTGAGACTTGGGCGACTGAGTAGGAGCTTCCAGATACTGTTACCGGCCTATCACCGTTGAGCCTCGTTGTAATGTTAACTCCGGGGGCATAGACATCAACTATGTAGATTTTATAAGCGTCATCGACGTAACAAATATATACTCGAGAGGTATGGAGTTCTCTGTAGAAACTTACCAACGGGACCATAGCTACTGAAACTCGCTGGAGCATCAGCTAGCGAGCTGGCTGCAACGGCACAGACACCGTCAGCTGAGACAGGGGACTCCTGGCTTGCGTCACGCTAAATAACATGATTAGCAGGCAGCCATTATTATTCATTGAGAAGAGTAAAGGGGTATGCGCACATTCCCTGCACCAACTGAGGCAGCAACGAATATTCCCGCCTTGATTACGTTTTCGGTCGCATGGTTCATAGTCTCAGAGTACGACCCGCCGAAACTCATATTCATGACCGCCTTACCTACAATATTCCTTCTGGTGGCATCGCTAATACTCCAATCTAGTCCCTTTATAATGCCGGAAATAGAGCCAGATCCATTGTTATCCAGAATCTTGACACTGACCACCAAGGCCTTTTTGGCAACTCCGTGGACAGTTCCAGCTATTATTTCAGCAACAGAGGTCCCATGACCACTTCCGTCACCATCTCCATCAGGTGTGGTATTGATTCCCTGGATGACACGGCCTTTCAGGCCACTGTTGGTACCGTCAACTCCAGTATCCAGTAGATAAACGTGAACGTTCTGTCCTGCTCTTTCTTCGTAAACGTATTCGGGGATAGCAGGCAGCTTCCTATGCGATATCCGAGAAAGATGCCACCCAGAATTTTTCTGGACAACCAGCCCCAGAGCCTTAACCATTGCATCCTGTTCGACATATTTTACCTATCCGTAATATAAGTTGTTAAAGGGTCGTTTTCTCTTCGCGATAGGATGTCTTACCGTGGGGTGCTTTGCAATGGTCCGGATCATCTGTTTGTTAAATGTACCACTGTATCCCTGGAGACCAGCAACATTGAATGTATGGTGGACTCCCCAGGCTTTGCCTGCATCATTGCCCATTGAAACAGGATCATCGAGGAGGCTTTCTACCCATTGCATATGAGTGTTAAATTCCCCTGCTTGAACCTCAGCTTTCATAACCACGAGATAGGAGTCTGGAATCGCTTCCATTCTATTAGAAGCCGTGATAATCTTAGCTGTCCCGGCTCCAAGAAAGAACAGCGCAGCTGTGACCAAACATGCTTTGCTGTTAACCTTCATATTGATAAAGGCGGCGAGACAATAAACTGGTTATCCTACTGGTGCGTAAATATAAAAAGATGAGAAACAGAATACTTCACCATACCCAAGGGGAACAGGTTGTGTAGTCCAGCATGGCTAATAATTCGCAGATCTGCCGTGGCCCTTATAGTTATTGAGGGTGAGCAACCAAGGTAGCATCAAAGCAGGGATCTCGTATCTTCTCACTAGGGCTTACTACCAAGTCCCGGTGATTTCCTATAGCGCATGTAGTTAATTAAATATGTAGAAGAATGTGGAATTTTTAACCGTTTGAAGCCGCTATACGACAGTTTAACATGTCAAGACAGAAACATGGATTCAAGCGATAGGCCGAAGCTGACCTGTAAAAAGCATCACTGTGAGTCACTTTTGTCAGTATAGAATCTAACTACCGAAGCTATGTCAGAATTTGGAGAGTACTTCATTCTATAGATTCTTGAGCCTTCTTTTAGATCCTGTTAATCCAACCTGCGAGCGTTCGTCGATTTTAGGAGAGCAGGGAGCTCAGATGATACAGCCGCTAGATAACCAACTTAGGAGTGGACCCTGCCCAGTTATGGTGCCTGATATATCTACCGTAGTAGTGGTGATGAAGGAAAGGCCCACGATGAAGGTTGATTGGACGCTTCAACCATCCTTGTTCAGCAAGAAGATGATGTGGGAAAAGCCATATATGCGAGAGGAGGGACCGGAGCTGCGTCACTTTGAGAAGGACGTGTACAGTCGCACACAGGGTGTGATGCAAGACGGCATGATAAAGCCCATCCAACAGTGGCCAAAGACGGCGGAATATCAGGGGTGGTTCACGGCCAAGTGGTCAAGGGCAAAAGCTAGCATATCGAATACGATCCTCCGCAGCTTGTGGACTAGTCAGCTTAGTCTTGTGAGTTAAAAGATGTCAAAGGATATTACTCTAGACCGATGGTATATTTGGCCATGGTTTATCTGGTCGCTTGTTTACCTGGCGTTGAGGTTCCAGCGGCTGCCAGTGTTGAAATAAGCATCGCGCCTCATTGTGGATCCACGGGCTTCGGGAAGTTAACTAACTCCTGACGTTTTCGGGCAAACGACCCTACAGCAGGCAACAATTGCACGGACGGCGTGTAAACCCCAGGGGTTAACCCTCTGGCTCACGAAATAACTTGGGAATTCATCACGCATGAGTGAAGGTTCGTGGGCTGAGCAGAGCTTCAGCAGCTGGTTCTTTACTTTGATCCGTGACGGCGTTGTTACGGAGTACATAACTAGGACCATGAAGGATCGACCCCTCTACTAACCAGTTGTGGGCCGGGAGCGATGTGTGAATCCCTCCATCGGTCGTCCTCGTAGGGGTGTTGCACCCAGTTTATCGGTTTCGAGATTCGTTGGATCTGAAGGTGAGCCAGTTAACTAATGGGTTATAATAGTTACCAAGAGACTTAACTATAAAGTGCAGTTTTGAGGCTGATTCTTTTTGGCTATCCCATTTATTCCAACATGCATTATTCTCCTCGTCTCTTTAGTATACTCCGTGCTACTTACCTTGAACTTCCGATACGCACTCAGTCTACTAAATTTAGGCGTATCTGTCAGGACAGGAAAACTTCCACACACCCTTAGGGAACTGGGGCTAGAAGTAAGATTTGGTCGTAGAGGCTTTGACCAAGGGAATTATAAAGGGTAGAAACTGATCCTTAAACTTAGGACTCCATTCGGGTATTTTGAGAACGTACAAAGATGGCGGAATACGAGTAAATAAACAGCAGAATGCTCCCGTTTCGTAGCCATCTCACTCTCCAAACCTTGCATCCTTGCTTATTCTCCTTAACTGGTCCCCCTTGACTTAGGTGTAGAAGACTCTCTGCATTGTGTTAGAACCCAACTATATATCTTCAAGCAGGACCTCCTAGACTTAAGGCTTTCTCACCTTGAACTTTGAGAAGTGAGACTCTCTTTGTTTCAGTAGATGTTCCTGTATTTTATCCCTTAACTTCTCACGTTGTGAGGCCCTGCAGTCCTTCTTATGTACACTGTGATGCTCTCTGCGGCACTTAAGCGAGCAGTACCTATTATAGTGAAAAAGGATATTAGAAAAACTTTGATAAAACCATGAGGTAGCTTCCGTCTAGCTCTGGGCTGATAGGCAAGTGTGCTATATGAATAGAATAAGCGAATTCTATAAACACTTACCGAACTACCTTGCAGCCACTGCAAAGCATAAGGTCCTTAATACTTCCACACATCATACAGGAGGGAGAAGATGGTGTAGCAAGGCCAGAAATATAGGTGTCTCGTAACTCAGCTGTAAGTCGCCCAGCTTTTTGATCGCAAGATCCGGCGGTCCGGCAAATAGGCACACCATAGCCCCAGACGGATCGGCGGATGGGGTCGGCGGTCCCAGCTTCAGGAGACAGGAAAGAGACGACTACCAGGTTGAATGTCGAAGCTTTCACACCGCAGAACTGGCAGTCCCAGGATCTCATGGCCAGAAGATCTGAATGATGGCGCGCAGCCAAGTTCGCTACAAAGCGGCAGGCCAAATGGGCCGATTCAGGGGTATGGCCAAAGCCAGGCAAACAGATGGCTCTAGGAGCATACTCGGCAAAGGCGAACTTCAGCCCATCTCCTCCGTTGACTCCAGGATGGCGGACACCACAGAGTCCTTCATAGACAAAGGGAACAAGCTGTCCAGGGGGGTTAAGGACTTCACTAGGAGCTTCGCGGGCAGGACGCGGCATTTTGATAATTCCTATTTGGCGCCGAGGAGGTTCAAAGCAGGTATCAAAGAAGGCTAGATAAATTGGATAAAGTAGATAGAAAAGAGGTAGAGAAAGGGCAGGTTGAATATCACCATTCTTCTGTGGCTTGGTGAAATCCAAGATGTATTGTCATGAGGCGCGAAAGGAGGAGGGCACTAATATGTGTTTGTTATTGTGTCCTCTAGAAAGCTTTGGTTGCCTCGCTAATGACAAGCTGACAGCCCTAGCAATTTCACCCTTCCAAATAGTAAGATATACGTCCAACCAAACGTCCCCCATTCTAGGTATTCGGGTATCACTTTGCCAAAAGATAGTAACGGTACGTATTTAAAATTATGAATAAATAGAAATTGCATAGTTTTTATACATAGCCAGTGGCCATGTAATCGATAAGGTAAGGAAAATGAGTGAACAGACCGAATGAAGGAAAAGATGTCACGTATGATCTAGAATTAAACGGGCATATTCAACAAACCATGTATATATGGACATAAGAAAGAGAAAATAAAGAAGCAGAAAATAAAGACGTAGAATCAGTCATGCAAGATAAACGTGAGGCAGCGGATAGCCAAGGCAGTGTATGTTGGGTATTTACTCTGGCTTCTTGCCAACCATGAGGAACATAGGAGTGAAGAGCTTCATCTCTCCGCCCTTGACTAAACAATCAGCAGCGTATGCAAGGCTGTCACCAGTCTTCTGAGAGCCTTGAGGGAAGAGACCAAACTTCTCCATGGAGCCGAGGACACGGTGAACTATGGAACGACCCCACCAGGTCATTCTCATGATGGTGAAGAGATCTCCGATTGAGGACATGTGCTTCCAGGAACCAGCAAGGGGGTAGTACCATGGGCTGGGGTCGGGGCGGTTGGCAAGATCTTCCACTTTAAGGAGCTCAAATCCGGCGGCCTTCATAGCCTCAACGGCAACGGATTCCTTGACCATGTTTGAGATACCATCTCCCTGTTCGATTCCAAGGCGAATCTCTCGGTGAACGGGATTGTCGTTGTCGTACTGATCGGTCATGACCCATTCATAAACGCCAAACACACCACCCGGCTTCAGAACCTTGAAGATCTGAGAATAAACACCTTCGAGAGAGGGGGCGTGAACGGTAGCCTCGATGGCGTAGACGGCATCAAAGGTATTTGGTTCAAAAGACATTTGCATAAAGTCACCCTTAACAAATCGCAGCTGCTTAGCCAGACCTTCTCTCTCGGCGTAACGCGTGGCGCGCTCAATCTGATAATCGTTATTGTTCAAGCCAACGACATTGACACCAGCGAATTTGGCGATCTCTCTGGCGGGGCCACCAACACCGCAGCCAACATCCAGAACAAGCTGGTTCTCTTTTAGGCCGATCGAGTGTGCTAGGTAGTGTTCATGTCTGGCAATGGCTTGACGGAAAGGCTCGCCGTAGGCGAAACGGCAGAAATGGAACGAGCTACCCCACCCATACTCGTAAAAATCGGTGGCTAGGTTGTAATAACTAGTTATGACTGTCAGAGGCTCCGCGTCCATTATTATTGCCATTTTACAGGACAACCGCAGCAGAGACTTACTGTCTGGTGAGAGTAGCATATTCAGCTCTTCGTGCCTGCAGAATGCGATACCCACTTAGCATGGCGATTGCAGTAGTCAGTGGAGATAGCGCACCTCTCTGGTTTCCTCAGTCTCATCAGCAGAGGGCTTCTGGTCCCAATGCTTGAAGTACTCATCAACAGCAGCCTGCTGGGCCTTCTTATCCTTTCCCATCATAGCAGCAAGGCCACCCTGGGCCTTGCTGGTGTTGCCATGCAGGACCTTGTTAAAGGCCGCATCGCGCTCATGGTTCTCGGCTTCAAGTTGAGTAGACGACATCGTGGTATATCAGCTTTCTTCTTTCAAATCGGCGTGGACAGAGAGCAGTAACAGCAGTCGAGGATGTGCGATAACAGGCGAAAAAAAGGGGGTTGTTGTTGTTTTGTGAGTTGGCAGTTTTGAATCTCTTGCTTGTTCGTCTTTTTCTTTTTTTTTTTTTTTTTGCATCTTGAAAATGAAAAGAAAAATAAACTTTCCCAAAAGGGGCTCAGAGGCTTGGCATAAAGCTGTCCCTTTTTGGTTTAGCTCAACTGCCAGTCATGTGATTCGGAACACCGGGCACTTCCTTTTTGGGATCATGCCATTAGGAGGTAGGTAGCATGTGAATATATTACTAATATATGACTAATATAGATGACTAATTTAAATTACTAATCAGTCTAAGAAAGATTCTACGGAAACAAACTTGCAGATAGAAAGAAAAAAAGCGGCAGAAGCAGCAAAAGGAGATACAGCTAGGGAGAGCAACATTTATAGCTGCTCTGTACGCGAAGATGCCTCCCCAGATCAAGCAAGATATCAACCGGTCTGGGTGGGAGACCACCGATTTTCCGTCCGTGTGCGAACAATGTCTCCCCGAAAACCCTTATGTCCAGATGCTCAAGGAAGACTATGCCGCCGAATGTAAAATCTGCACTCGGCCCATGACTGTCTTCCGATGGAAAGCAGATCGGACGTCTCGAACGAAGGCGACTAATATATGTCTGACATGCGCGCGACTGAAGAACTGCTGCCAGTGCTGCATGCTGGATCTCTCGTTTGGTCTGCCCATCGTTGTTCGAGATGCGGCTTTGAAGATGGTTGCTCCGGGCCCGCAAAGCTCAATCAACAGAGAGTATTATGCGCAGGAACACGAGAAGGAGCTAGAGGAAGGCAGGGGAGCTGTTGAAGAATATGAAAAGACAGACGAGAAAGCACGAGATCTGCTACGGCGCCTGGCGAACAGTGAACCGTACTACAAGAGACAGAGGAGGTTAGAGGCCAGTGGAGAGGCCGACACCTCCAGCGCGACTACAGGAGAAGGGCAACGATCCTCTGAACAGGAGAAGATAGGATATGGATCCGGCCCGGGCCCTGTGCGGACAAGTGACTTGCGTCGCGGCGCGGGTCGAGGCAGAGGCGGTGGCCGAGGTCGTGGAACACGACCATATCCCCCAATATCTCAACGACCTCCAGGCCCACAGGACATCGAACCACCCGCAGACCCTAATATTACATCCCTATTCATTACCGGAGTCGAAGATGACCTCCCGGAACACGCTCTCCGCACATTCTTTACCCCCTTTGGTACCATAAGATCACTCATCTGCTCGCATAGATCACATTGTGCATTCGTTAATTTTGCGTCACGGGAATCAGCAGAAGCGGCGGCAGCCAAGTGCCAGGGCGTTGCGGTGGTTCAGGGGTGTCCCCTACGCGTTCAATGGGGTAAGCCTCGTCCGTTGGATAACATGGAGAGAGACGAACGGATACAGAATGCGCGTCAGGGAAGGCAGACTGCTGCTGCCATCAAGGGCGGAGGACATAGAAAAGCACTTACTCAGGGCTCATCTGCACAAGTGGGAGACGGAGAGTCAGATGTTAAGACCAGTGATCAAAGTTACGTCGTGGCGCCGCCGCCTGGCCGTGGAGAGGTCCAGTACGCAAGCATGGCTGGAGATTGATACCATTTTTTGTTACCTT
This sequence comes from Trichophyton schoenleinii, assembly GCA_018357685.1. Classification (NCBI taxonomy): domain Eukaryota; kingdom Fungi; phylum Ascomycota; class Eurotiomycetes; order Onygenales; family Arthrodermataceae; genus Trichophyton; species Trichophyton schoenleinii. The sequence goes on from WOFF01000002.1 coordinate 251,586, forward strand.
TTGTTTCTTAATATGTTCCTGGGAGGCATTAGCGTTTTAGTACTGGCGTTTTATCTACCGGCAAGGTGTGAAGCTAAGAATCATGAAAAGAAATGAAAATAATTCGATATGATATGACTAACTTTGAGCTTTACAAGTGTGTCAACATAGTCTATTGTACATTGCTAATTCGAAGTGGAATGATATATAAAACCGCCAAATAATGCATCCAAACGCCTCCGTTCCGAATGTTAAGTATCCCAATTGGCATCGGAATTTAACAATCCTCTCGACGCCATGGTCGAGTCCGAACCCCATCTTTAACAGGGTCATCATATCCTCCCAGATAATTCGATGTCAAGCAATATTATGAGGAGCAGCATCCCTTTCCAACCTTGACTGGCTTCTCACCAGCAGCTTTTATAGTATCATTGTCACCGCGCTCCGTATATTCGTGTATCCGCAAAGCTGTGAGTTGAGAATACATTAGTTATAGCCCAAATCCCACGGTATTTAAAAGAAGACATACAATATCGATCTACCTTCTCTCCACCCTCTTCCGCAGTATCTATCTTTGTCCCTTGGACAATATTTGTCTTGAGAATATGCGCTGTTTCGAGCGCATGCTGAATTTTCAATGGAGTATCAACACCGAGTTGCCGGTTTTGTTCAAATTGTTTGCGAGCCTCTGCTCGGGCAGCGTAAAGGACGGGATAGTCTCCTAGATAGCATATTAGCACATCAGGTTTATTCAATACAACCACGAAATCGCATACCATTGAATGCGATCCGAGTAGCCCGGAGAAGCTGACGGTATGCGCTGAGAGCGGACACCGAGCTGGTTGCTGCGGCCATAGAAACTTATTTGAAGGGCGAGACTGGAACGATGGAATCGGGAACGGGCAATAACGAGTATAAATAATCACCACGCGTTGACTTGTCCCTGGTTTTATATCAGCTATTCGTTGTCTGATGTCTCTTTCTCTTCGTCTCTTCTTCATCCCGGGAGTAGAAGAGGTGATGGCCCAAAACGGACTAGCGCCAGATCCATGGATTTTTTTTTTTTTCCTTTACAAAAACTTCATCCCACCTTTGAATAGCGAAGAAGAGACAACGAGGTTGATAGACGAGACAAGTGAAGACTGCGGCAAGATGTCGAGCATAGAGACTGTCCACCTACCGCTCCCCCGCCTCCCTGAAGGCTGGGCTGCCGAAGACAAAGATTTCAACGCAGTGGGATGCTTGTCCGCTGCGACCAGACGCAACGTTGAGCCCGTTGGCCCGCACTTTTTAGCCCACGCTCGTCGTGTAAGTCGTGCCAATTGCATAATATTATAACACTATACTACGCAGTTATCTGATATATAACTTTCTGCACTTATAGAAGCGCCATAGACGAACTTTCTCTGAGGATGAGCGAATCCTTGCGCAGGAGAATGTCAAGAAGATCGAGGAAGATGATGCCGATGAGATTAGCGAGCCAGAGGACCCAATGATGCTACAGAGAGATGCTAAGGACTGGAAAGTATGTATTACCTCTCCAGTTTGATAACCCGCCGGTTGGACGTTGTTGCTAATCACTTCATTTGCTATTCAGGGTCAAGATCACTACGCTGTGCTCGGTCTTAGCAAATACCGATGGAGAGCTACCCCCGAACAAATCAAGAAGGCTCACCGCAAGAAGGTCCTCAAACATCATCCGGACAAAAAGGCTGCTGCGGGTGCTGGTGATGAGAATGACAGCTTCTTTAAGTGCATTCAAAAGGCCACCGAAATTCTGCTTGACCCTGTCCGTCGACGCCAGTTTGACTCTGTCGATTCCGCTGCAGATGTTGAACCGCCAAACCCTAAGAAGAAAGGGGACTTTTTCAAACTCTGGCATCCATTCTTCAAGGCTGAGGCTCGTTTCTCTAAGATTCAACCTGTTCCTATGATTGGAGACGATAACAGCACGAAACAGGAGGTTGAAACTTTCTACAACTTCTGGTACAACTTTGATAGCTGGAGGTCATTTGAATACGAGGATGAGGACGTCCCGGATGATAATGAAAACCGTGACCACAAACGTCACATTGAACGCAAGAACGCCAATGCCCGTAAAAAGAAGAAGACAGAGGACACTGCCCGGCTACGACGAGCTGTGGATGATGCCCTCGCCGCCGATGCCCGAATTAAGAAGTTCCGCAAGGAGGAACGTGCAGGCAAGGACAAGCGAAGACTCGAGAAGGAAGCTGAAGCTAAAAGACTAGCTGAAGAAAAGGAGAAAGCTAAACTTGAGGCAGAACGACTGGAAAAGGAACGCGAAGAAGCCGCAAAAGCCGAGCGAGCTGAAGGCAAAAAGGCCAAAGAAGCCGCCAAAAACGCAGCTAAGAAGAACAAGCGTGTTCTCAAGGGCAGTGTTAAGGAGGTCAACTACTTCGCAGAAGGAGACCCATCGGCGGCTCAGATCGACAGCGTCCTCGGTGACGTTGAGCTAATCATGAGCAAGATCAACAACGAGGAATTGGCCACTATTGCATCAAAGCTTACTGCTGCCGGCAAGGATGGTGCTGCTGTAAAGGGCATTTTTGCTGCCGAGGTCACCAGGCTAGTTGGTTCTGGGGCCCTCAAGGAGGGCGATATAAAAACACTGACTGCTTAGACTCCCTTTCCCCTCCTTTATTCCTTTCTTGATTATGGAGCAGAGATCGACTTCCTGGTTCAGATGAAATATAGATGGCAACGAACTGGCTTTTATAACCCCCCAAAAATAATGAATATTTCTATCCTGACTAGAACTCCCTGGAAGTTAACTCTCCTGCATCCGCCCAGCCTTATATGTTGCGTTCGTATCATTGTTTGCCTGTTAAAAGGGTATCAAAGTAGACGGTTCGGCGGTAGCTTAACCAGTTAACTAACTAGCTGTAAAAACTCTCTTGACTAACTAACACATAACTAGTTAATTACCTGCAAGTTGATACAACTCGACTCCATGAGCTCCTCCTCGTCTCACCACCATCGACACCGTCTCTCTCATCCTACTTCTAGAGACCACTATTGATATCAACAACAACAACAACGGTGTCCTACGCTGCTCCAGTCTTTTACCTACCATTGCGTAGCAATGATGCAAGTGGCGCATTTCGCTGGTTCGAACGACTGTCTAGAAGAAGCTTATACCCCATCGTCGATTAACTCCCGGATGTAGCTTTATGAAGTCATCATGATCAACAAACAGAGCAAAACTAGGAGAAACAGGTCCCTTTGACCTTGCTACTCATCCATGGTAACAGATTCATTGTCTACAGGGAGAAGACCGGATCAAAAACCGCCACCGGGTCTCCTGATGCCTCCAGCATCAGCTTGCTGAGTGATTAGCTATGCTATCGAGGCAAACTTTTCCCCTCTTCTCTTAAAAGAAGACCTTGCCATCGGGTTCGGTGGAAGTTTTACCTCTTTTTCCTACTTTTTGGCTGGGATCCCTCTTCTGCATGAAATAATTGAAGTCCAGATTGGTATATCTATTTCACGTTTGGACTATTATCTCTTATTGGCAAACATAACAGCCCCTACAGCTTCGGAATATACGGAACCACTTATTTTGAAGAAGCAGTCCCCATATAACCACCGCCAATATGGGACTCATGTCTACTCTTGTCCGTGTGTTTTTGATGGGCAGCCGCTTTATGCAGTTTGCCTGTGCTGGTATTGTTCTTGGAGTCAGCGCCTGGTTCATCCACCGTCATGGAGCGAATGGCCATCTCAAATATGATATAATTATTGTCCGTATTTCCCCATACTCACCGTTCATGACTGAGGATTGCTGACAAAGTGGATTCATGATGTAGTCCGTTCTATCAATTGTCTTCTTCCTTCCAGGCTTGCTCTCACCTATAATTAGAACACTAGGGTTTATGACTTTCTTCATTGACCTGGTTTTCTCCTATCTGTATGAATTACACGTATCAATGTTGGAAAGGAAAATTGCTAACGGTCGAATTTTTTTTAACTATAGATGGTTGACTGCCTTCATATTTGCCGTACAGGACTACAGCAGAAGTGATTGCACCAATACTTCTCCTCGTGGTGGAAGCTGCAAGTACAAGAGACTTATCGAAGCCTTCACCATAGGAGCAATGTTAGTATCACGAGCACCAGTTGCTAAATAAGCGGTTACTAATTCTGAATTACTAGGTGGTTCTGCATCTGTTCCCTGGTCCTGGAGGTAATGAACGTCATGAGCCATCACCGCGAGAAGAACTCATACGATGGTGGCCATCACAAGGAAATGCGTCGATCCGGGGATACCGGCCGCAATGATACGTACGGGCGGCATATCTAACTGATGAACCCGTTCCATTGCTATTCCAACTAGTATGTATGACGAGGGATGAATTGGTCCTCTTGTATATACATCTAGGCGGAATGCAATTGAACCAAATCAGGTGTTAAAGGGGAGTTTCTGAGGGCGGAGTCGGGTATTTACTGATGGGTTGAAACTATTGGAAACAGGAGGTTGACGCTGTTGGGAATATTTGTGTGTGTGTTGCAAAGCAAACCCCCATTTGGCCCACACATCTGCGTGATAATCTGTAATATCCGGATAGCGAGTTGAAGGAGCAGGGTGGAGGGTCTGGTTTCCTAAAATTGTCCCTCATTTTGTGAATTTAGTATGCTATATACATATTGTATTAAGTCTTCAGCTTTTTAATTGATAATACATTGCATGTTTTGTACTCTTTTAACTATTAGAGTGTAGACAGTAGTAGGATCAAATAGAGATATGATGTGGTTATGTATACATAAATCCATTAAACTAGTTAAGCATCAATATACAAGGGGCAATCAAAGAGAAGAAGAAAAGGAAAACAGGAGGGTGAAACCATGAACAATTACTAGCAGCAGAGGAAAACACCAAGAACACCGATTGCTAGTGAGTGTAGATGCATAGGATGAATCCTTAAACAGACATCCAGTATGAAACGCCACTTAGAGTGCAGAGCATTAATAGCGTGAGAATGGCTGCTCCAGCTGTGTCGGCGCCGGTAATAGGTCTAAGTATCTTAGGTCCATTATCCTTCCCTTTACCAGAACCTCCGGGACCACCCAGGCTGATACCGCCAGAAGACTGTGTGACAGGGGGTACGACCTTGCGGATGAGGTTAGATTGAAAGATTTCCATGGCAGCCATTTGCTCTCCAACACCAGTACTGCCGTCAAATTTTCCAGTTGTCCATTTAAGTCCGCATGCGGTTCCCTCTTCTCCTCCAGTACATGCCTTTGCTGCTCCTCTGGCGCATGCGCGTAGCCTGCGCATGATAAAGTCAGTTGAAAAGGGGGCAAACTGTGTACTAGCTGCCATCCAGCGGGAAAGATAAGCCTTGAATGATCTCTGGTCTATCTCGCAATTACCCTGTTCCTCACACGAAATCTCAGACATGATATAGGTCTCAGGGTGAAAGAATGGGCGCAGGCCATCTAGAATCCCTTGAACTCGTTCTGCCCATTTGGGACTGCCGTCGGTCTATTGATGTTAGGTATACATTTGACAGAAGTTGAAGACAGAGCAAATTGACAGTAGCTTACATAGTTATACATGGCAGCAGCTCCAAGGAGGTATACGCCCGCGTTGTAAGTCCACTGGAGTCTGTTGAGCTCTGTGCAGTTCAGTGTGTCACTTGAGCCATCAAAGAACTGATAGTTCTCGTTTATGAGTCCTATCGCCCTGGACCAGTCCCATGTCTTCTCTGCCCACTTCGCATATGTCTCATTGCCCGTATACCTGGCTAGTCGAGCGCCCATTTGAAAGAAAGCTCCGTTCGATATAGTGTTTTTATAGTTGAACCCTCTGTTAAACCGAAAAATCTGCCACTTCAAGCCTCCACCACAAGTTGTGGTATCCCAGCGAGGTATCTGAGAGTTGAAAACAGCTTCAACTAGAGAAAGCCATTGCGGCTTATCTGATGGGGGGTTAGGAAATTTTCGTTCCGCGGCAGACATGGCTGCAATCGCCCAGAATGCCTGATCGTCGTTCCCTTCCGTCAAGGTTTGGTTCGGAGGCATAAAGTTGGAGTCCGGGCCAACTTGCCAGAGCATTCCCTGAGTAACAATGTCGTTGAACTGGCTGTCACCCGTATAGAACCAGTAATCTATCAAGCCACCAAACATAGCTCCTGCTTCCCACCAGAAGTAGGGGTCTGGTAGGTTTCCTGGTACACCTCCTAGCTGGTGACCGGTGTAGTATTTCATCATGGCCTTCGCAGCTGTCTTTGCTGCAAGTTTGATCGAGTCTGCGCATTAACAGTAGCCACGAGATTAGTCTTGTAATGTACTTGAGTAGTCAAAGGTATACCTACCATCGCTTTCCAGGTCGAGTTTAATTGCAAAAGCAAGCCAGGACTGTAGGAGAAGAAGCAGAATAACCCATCGAGGGGATGAAACGGACAGACGCTTCAACTCCATGTCTGATGAGCATGTATCAGGAGCTTTCAGCTCGCATCGACGTACCGCTTGAACGAGTTGAGTGCCTCTGGATGAGCATGAAGGTCAACAAACAGGTATAAAGCGACTATTATAACAAATATAGCCTGATTTAAAGCCTAGACAGCGTGAATAGCTCGAGACAGAGGCAGGTGTGTGGGTATGTTGAGGCTGCAAAGGTCAAAGTGAAGGCGTGAAGTCGAAGCTCAGGAAGTTAACAAAGCCCACGATGACTTCATCCGCGCGGAAGAGCCAAAACTCTCAATCGCACAACGACTTTTCGCCTTTTGCGACGAAAGCAGCGGCCGCCATTTCCATATATTTCAGCAAATACATATATATGTATGATATATGTATGATATATATGAATTTATACACAGAATGAACGGTATAACCGAGATGGTTATACCTATGCATCGTTTTTGATGGCTTTTTGCCGTTGAAAGCTGCTATATCAACGTCATCCCGCTGTCATCTAGCGACGGTGTCACAGATCAGCATGAGCCGTTATCGGCATCAGCAGTCCTGTCTGTGCCTTGTCCGATGTCTGAAAGGACGAGAGACGTTCAGATATTTATTCCACTAGCGATGAGTTTACGTGGTGGATTCGCGAGGAACAGAGCCGATTGGCGCGCTGATCGCTGCCAGGGTTACGAGAGATGATATCACCATGTCTTTGGCTTCTAAGATGAACATATATTCGAGAGCTGACATCTTGAAATTACTACAGAAAAGCAGAAGAGATGAAAAGGAAAAAGAGTCATTCAGTCCAGTCTCATGCATCGTCCGCCTTATGGTGGCCGTCGGGTCGGCCGCTGAGAGTATCGACCATCTCCCGGAATTTGAGCCAGAACTCGTTCTTGGGCCGTCGGTGCTCCCAGTCAGTGTCAGTTGCTTCCAGGCCATCTTTACCACCAAGGGGGCTGAAGACCACCTCACTACCTCGAATGCCGATGACGACGGTAGACATGTCGTCTGCTGCAATCTCGTCTGGGCTCTTGTCAGCATACTCTTCGAAATGCTGAATGCATTTGAGAGACATGCGAAGGGCGCGGATACGGTCCATGGGAGAGGGCTTTCCGCCTTGCTGGAAGTGGCCTGGGACAGCAGAGCGGGATTCGAATCGTCCCTTAGCTTCTTCCTTGATCATGTCGGCTATCACTTGGGTAGTGTAGGTGGCGGAGGCACGTTCGTTACGCAGGATAATCTTGCCCGCATGGTTCGCACCGCGGTCGGTAGCAAAACTTTTTCGTAGATTGTCGATGTCGTTGGCAAGCATATTGATACTGATGCCCTCTTCAGGGATGTATACTGCGTATGCGCCGACGGACAGCCCGGCGATGGTGGCAATGTACCCAGATCGTCCTCCCTGCGTCTCGATAACAAACACTCGACGTCGAGAGGAGGAAGCTGACTGTCTAATGACATCACAGAAGTTAACCAGGGTGTTGAGACAAGTATCGCTTCCAAGGGAGTACTCCGTTCCAGGTACGTTGTTGGAGATAGTAGCAGGTAGCTGGATCATCGGGATCTTGAAGGCATCATAGTCCTTTCTTGCTTTTCGCAATTGGCTTACAGCAGTGAATGCTTCAAAGCCTCCGATAACGAACAATGCATCAAACTTATAGAGCTCAAAGCATTTTGCAGTGGTCTCCATGTCTTCTGATGGGAGGCCACGGTTGGTACCAATTTCTGAGCCACCCTCGTTGACCCACGAGTCCGACTCGAGCCATTTGACCTCTCTCACAGAGCCCAGGGGTTTATCGTCATGATGCCTGCAGAGACCTGGGAAGCCATTATAGATTCCAATGGGAGTGTGGCCACGAGCCAGGCAGTATGCTACGGCACCTCGAGTAGCGGGGTTCATTCCACCAGCTGGAGCTCCGACATGAATAATAGCAATACGCATTCTCTGTCAACGTCGAAATGATTAGCATATACAATTAGGATTCCTAGTTAAAATCGGAGCCATACCTTCGCTTCCGGAAGTAGCAGTTTTGGATGATGTGGAGTGGTAGTGTTGATATATGCTCTGTGGAGAGCCATGAATTCAGAGTCACGCAATGCCATGGCAGTAGCAAAGTTCTTCTTTGCTATGGCCTCAGAAACACTTTTTGTAACTCTCACAGCCTCCACTAAGGAGGTCCTTTCAATCTTGTTCTCTCGGATAGTGATGATCGGCGAAGGGGAGCCCGGCTTGGCTTCCAGGACAGCCTTGACAGCTTCAATGCCCTGAAGTGTAGCCAGCCATCGATCATAGGCACAGGCTGCACCTCCTCGTTGTGTATGCCCTAGAACGGTGACTCGGGTGTCGAGCTGTAGCCGATCGCTGAGAATGTCTTTGACCTTATTGGACGTGATCTTTTCAAGGTGACTGTCCTGGGCACCCTCGGCAATGATAACAATAGTTCGTCGTTTACCTCTCCTTCGGTTCTATAAACCGTTAGTACATCAAAACTATTGTAATCTAGTCGCGGAAAATTACCTGAGTGATAATATCACACATATCATCCTCCCAGCCGTCTCGGGGAGGCATCTCAGGGATAAACAGCCAGTCTGCTCCGGTGCTGATGGCAGACATCAATGCCAACCACCCGCAATGCCTACCCATAACCTCTATAACGAATCCCCGCTGGTGGGAAGAGGCCGTATCGAAAACCTCGTCGACAGCCTCACAGATCCGGTGCAGGGACGAGTAACAGCCAATGGTAGCATCCGTTAGGGACATATCATTGTCAATAGAGCCCACCAGTCCAACAATATTCAACGACTTGAAAGGCTCAATCTGTTCTGAGTTGAGCTCTCCATTCTTCACCAGCTCCTCCAGTAGACCGGGCCACTCGGAGCGAAAGATATCAGCTCCAGTCAACGAGCCATCACCACCACACACAATAAGGGCATCAATTCCACGAATAACCATATTCTTAGCGGCCTTTAGCCTCCCCTCACGCTCTCTGAAGGCCTTGCACCTTGCAGACCCGATCAACGTTCCTCCTCGGGACAGCCATCCCCGGACATCCTCCCAGAACATTTGCCTAAAGTAGTCCCCTCCTTGCACCAGACCATCGTACCCTTCGTGAACAGCGTAAGCCTCGCAACCGCAGTGAATCGACATACGAATAACGGCTCTCACGGCCCCGTTCATTCCAGGCGCATCCCCCCCACTAGTTAGAACGGCGATGCGGCGCTGCTTAGCCGGAGCTGCCACTGGCGTAGGGGCAGCCATCTTGGTCTCTTGCTCAGCGGGCCGTGTGTGTCACTGTAGAGATCGCAGTCTTAGGGTATGTAGTGTCGTCCTCCGATTGTTCAATTGGGGCGTAGGTATTCTTCAAGGCTAACCGGGCCGCCGTGGTGTGCCTCCAGGTGATGAAGCTCTTATCTTTATATAGTTTGTTTTTCTTGGTGGGAGGGAATTTCCTGCTGCACTCAACGTCGGCTGCGGCCAAGTCGGAAGCTTACCAGCCGCCGAAGATAAGAAGTCATGGAGACAAAAGAGAAGAGAAAAACCATCACTGAGCAGTCAGAGTCTTCTCAGCCTGCCTGTCTCCTCATCTCCGCACCGCGAGGTCGCTTTTTAGGTCTTCAACTTCATCGTCATCGCGAAAAGTCACTTGAAAGTCACGAAACTTGAGTTTATCACGTGTTTTTGGTGGGAAAATTAAGTTTGAGGACTTCTTTGGTACAAAATGCGATTAATAAGCAACGCCAGTCCATTTTGGGACCGGAAAGGATGAATTATCTACCGGATATTATGTAATGCTTGGGGCTTACTAATATCTCAGAGTCTAAAGCTGCGACTATCGAACAGTTGATGGGAAGAAGGAAGACAACAACACTGGAAGCGAAGAAGAGAAGCGAGGAGAATAGAGGACCTGGGGATATATGGTGAGGGAACGATCTGAATGAGAGGGGAACTGGGTGCGATCGACTTTCTCTGTAGCTTCTTGTTTGGTCAATCGCACGATACAACTGGCCTGGACGTTGACAGCTCACGAGCTCCAATGCGATACTTGATAGCCCTGCTTTGAAAATGTCGGACTCGTTTTCTCTACCTCTACGGCCTGTTCGGAAGAAGATTGATGATACAGATACCTTGCCGATCAGAATTGCCCAAATCAACGCACAGAGGGGCTCGTTCAAGGATGTGACAGAAGAGAGCTTGTCGGAGGAGATCACAGCCCTCCGCGTATCGGGCAAACAGGAGCTCGATGTCCAGGAAACAGACGAGTCTGGAAATGATGCTGAAGACAGAGAGCAGCAGCTCTTTACCAGTCGATCAGAAATGCTTGAGTTTGCGACGTGAGTGCCTGTGCGTCAAGATAAGAGTTACAGCTCCCCGCGCTGACCCATGAATTAGACAGGCTCAGGTCGAAGCTTGCTACGCCCTTGATTTTGTTTCCCTTGCCCTCTCAAAGTATGCGCCGCGGCAGGTAGAGGCCTCTATGACCCCTTATGTCAAGCAAAAGATACCTAGTGGTTCTCTAGGTATCGACCGAATAAGGACACCCGACCGAACCGAGGCAAATAAGAAGGATATTGAGGTTGTCTCCAAAGGGTGGAAGCTAGAGAGCTTTAGCTCGGCAGCAAATAACCTTCTGGAGGCTGCTACTCGTCTTCAGAAGGAAGTGGCTGCGGAGACCAAATACTGGTCTGAAGTCCTAGCAATTAAAGAAAAGGGATGGAAGATATGCCGGCTCCCCCGCGAGAGACAAACCCTTGGAGTACAGCACGGCTTTCTCGAAGGTATGCATGATTCCCTTGGTTCTTGGGATCTCGCTCACTCTGATTGCTTACAATAAACAGCTGCCCCGGTGTTTAGAGATCGCGGACTGGCTGCACTGAGACGGGCGGATGACGGGTCCTTGTACGTTGACCGGGGAATACACGCAACGCCTCCAAAAGCCGTGCGTATTCGAATACAAGACAATGACAATATCGTGGGGGTGTCCCAGCCAGCCAGAATTAAACATGACGATAAAACATCCAACCAGGAGACTCTCATTCACCAGGCTAGGGACTCGCTATTTGAAGAGGAACTTTTCTATGAACTAAACCGTGAAGCTAGATCCCTTATTCGTCATGGAGTTGAAACAACACAGAATCAAATCCTTTTCCAGTTGAGCGATAACCGCCAGGTCCTTGTTGATTTAGTGCCGGTGGACGACGGCACCACCTCTGACCAAGATATGACCCAAAACCTTCCAGCCAACGACCTTGCGCATGCAATTGCCTGCTCAATACGCCTCCTATTAAATCACGCCCACCGGAAAAACCACCGACGCCGAACGTCTATACCCGCTGCTATCTCAATAAAGAAAAGGCCAACGGGAGAATACTCGCTTCTTCAGCCCAGCATCGCGTATCTTCAACACAGATCCCACCTCCAATGGCTCACTTCTTGCCTTCATAACATTACCTCCACTCTACTCTCGGCGGGGCTCAAATACAGATACTGGAAGACCAAACCCCCCTCAAAGGATACTCAAGAAACGGCCACTAGCCAGGAAAAGGCTATACCACTTGTAGAGTCCCTTGTAGACTCATTTCTTGGAATACAGGAAACCAGAATGGCTGGAAGTTTCTGCACGCAGAACAACTGGTACAAGATCATGATTCGTACTGACCTCAGCCCTAGCGCCCTTGGAACTGAATTCGTTGTGTGGACCGTCCATTCGGCTCTCCCGCAAAAACACATTACCCAAAGATTTGGCACTCGCGAGGATCTTAAGGAATTTCTTCTTTACTTGTTTACATTAGATATTGTCCACAATATCCCATTCCGCGAGAGTAGGAAGCCTGTGTCTTCCGCATCCGGTGCATCTCACGAGGAAACCGAAGCAACTGTCCACGGTGCAGACGGGGATGATACCAAATTTACAACATGGGAGCCCACATTTGCTGAGGATGGGGAGATAACAGCATCCATTCCCGGGGAAAAATACAATAAGAAGGTTAAAGTGACATTAAACGAAGAATCATTAGAACTGCTTTATATGTCATTAAGCTCGACACCCGGTATGGTGGAGGAAAATAAGTATATATGGCCTATGGACAAAACTAAAGGTGAACCCCATACCACGCTTCAAGAAACCCTCAGGTGTCTTGAGGCCGGTAGGTGATCAAGTGAAAGCTTCAGATACATGACCTTTCCTGTATATGTACTTAAGTGCCAACGATTTAGTTGAGATATCAAGCCCAAGTTTCAGGAGCATACTGAACCATAATTACAATGGTATACAACCTGAAAAGAGTTATTATATCATGTAGGGCAGTTCATGCCCTAGCACCCTGTTCCAGAACGGCGAGTTCGTCGAGTAGTTGAACAGTTTCACCAGGATTAGATATCCACGCAGTGGTGCATGCAAGTCGTGCCTAAATATGAAATTATTAGTTAGGGAAAATGAGTCAAATGGATAAGGAACTATACCTTGAAATCATTTGCCCCAGCAGAAAGGAACTGGTCTCCTATATGCAGAGTTTTGGATCTATCAATGCCACCGAAGTACTTCTGGCAAGCAAGGACGCCCCACGATTTATCCCCAATATCTACAAAGACATCACTTCCACCTATCACAAAGTAGCGTATTAGTGTGTCACCGTATTATCGCAAATAGACTGCGGGTATCTTACCATTGAATGCGCAAAAGGGAAGGCGCCTGCCAACCTCAGATGTTTCAATAGTTTGTTGCGCCACCAAAACAGTCTCCTCCAGTTGCTCACGATGCATCCGATGTCCCTCGAGCGGGTATATACCCACGGCCCTCTCCTTTCTCAAAATTGCAGCGGGGAGCCTCAAGTTACTGACACAGTCTCGCAACGCGGCCTCCGCGATGTCTAGTAACTCTTTGATATCCTCATCCTTCCACTGCTTCATTTCATCCAGCTGCCACTCGCTCTGGGGCTTATAGGTGAGCAGATCGGGGGAATGAGGATCAAATTCATACATGAAGTTGCTCTCGCCTCCAAGAACAATGAGATGATTCTTTTGCTTGACGCTGAGGTCAGCGGAGTCCTTGATAGCTTCCAGGAGGCCCTCGAGGCGCTCTTTGTATTTTGCAGCAGAAGAGTATCCGGCAGCAGTCACAATACCGACTCTCTTGTTTTGCTTCAAGAGAAGTATTATCCTCTTCACAACTGGGTTATCTGCCGTGAGAGAACACCCATCATCATAGAGTGTTACATCTCCATCAAACGTAATCAGCTGGACTTCACTACGGCGAACAAGACCCATTAACTGAGCAGTATTAAGCGTGAGACGGATATCATTGAATGACGGAGGCACAAATCGTCTGTGACTAATAAACCTCTTGTTATCCTGGTATATGAAGGCATCTTCCAGCAGTAATGGCGTAAAGAAGGTACCAACAGAGGGAACTAGCAGTTTCAATGTAGATTTTCCGCTAGCTCCCGTTTTCTGGAGTTCAACTATGGCCAGAAGTCAGTCTAGTGGTTTATCTAGTTATCTGTTTGAGTATTTTTTTTAAAAAAAATGCAAACCACATACTGTGGTCATTGATCAGATGTTCAACATCCCGCATAATCTCAACATATCTATTATGTGTCCGTTCGGCAAGATGTGCGAGGTTGGGGCTGTTTTCCTTGTAAGCAGCAGTGGGCTGCGAATGCAGAACGAAGGGAACTGCAAGAAGGCCCTGTATAAACCTATTCAGCGCAGGTTATTCAGCTTTTCCTTCCTGAAGAGCTCACCTTGATCCATTCAATCTGATATTCGTAACACAATGCGTTAGTCCAAATATTGAGTTACCCGGGAGCAGGAGACTGGTGTACGGCTGATGATCTCCTTGGATCAAGGGTCTTACCAGTTGGTCACGGCGATGTGACTGTGAAGAGACGACGGTCAGACATGCAAATTCTACTATCCCCGGAAAGTACAGGATACAGTGGAAAACTCCAGCCATACTCCTTGAGGCATGGAGAGTGCAGGATCATTAAGCTTACCTTGAGGGCGTCTATTTCTGGTGTCAGTCTTTACCGTCCGTCTCCTCTGGCCTCCCCTGGGGTGTTGGATGTTACTTACACTCGACACGGTAGCGGGTAGTCATGTTTCCTGTCTGTCTAGGCGCTTGATCTACTTACCTCTCTATAGCTCTAGTTCACTTCTTGTTGGACGTTGGTTTCTTGATACTTTTTGCATCGTCGGTTAGTCAACTTGTACCTCGGAAGTGGGACGTGCCCAAAGGCGGGCAGGGCAGGCCAGGTCTTGGCGGCAGAAGGGCCGGGCTTTTCCATGTTTATCTCAACGTCAACGGTTTGTTGCTCCTACAGCCATCTGTCCTAACTAGATAACTACCTGAGAGGTATAAACAGAGGGTCTTGCACCCGGAGAGATGAGGTTGCCATCACAGTTCTCCTCTGCATTTCTGCCTTACTAGTTACCATTACTACTTGACACCTCAGATCCAACAACAAGCGACTTTTGAGCTTTGTTACTACTTGGCAGGTAGTTATATCACCATGTCTTCTGTTGCCAATTTTGCCATCATTCAGCGCCATCTCAATGGTCAGTTTTCGGAGCCTCCGACAAGTTTGGCCCAGTATAGCTTCGTTGCTGCGTCCATCTACCTCGGTCTTTAGCTGCTTTCTACTTCCCACATTCGCTAGTACCTTGCCCGTCTAGCAGTGCAGTATAATAACTTACTGGAGGAGCCGGGCTATATAGTAGGATATAAGGGAGTATGAAACTCGCCCTCGGCATGGTCGATTCCTTCCTAGCTGCCGTGCGGACTGGCTTTCCCCTGGTCTGTATCGATGAGACCGTTCCAACTATGGATTGTTTGGCCGACCATCCTCGCGGAGAATGGAGCGGTGTTTTCAACCCCCGTGCTCAGGCGGTCAATATCAATGCCCAGGTCAGCAACCCCAGTTCGCTCCAGTGACAGTGTAGTTACCCCATAGATCTCCCTGTAGAACAGGCTGCTTGTCCAACCTGCTCTATGCGAGAGCCTGATCGTCTGCGGGGACATCTATAACATTACTTGTCGTACTGATGACTTTTGGAGCTTGCGGAGAGAGAGACAGCGGCTCGATCTCCTGGTCAGACGATGATGCAATGCTATCATGGTGGCGGACACTTTCGTCTTCGTCTTCCCACATAATACCACTGCTATCGTCATCATCAATGGTATCAGCGAAGACATCCGCCGCCCCACTTAATGCAACCAGGCGCTGCAGTGTCCACTGCAGGTCGAGGAGACCCCAGCTGGGCAGTGGGAGGTTTCCGGGGTCTCTGGTCGTCAGGACGATCTCTCGCCCAGACGCAATCTCCTCGCCTGTAAAAGTGTTCCAGGCCCTGTAGTCCTTGGCGATGCCAACGAGATCCTCCGGTATAGTAGGGTCAGTTAACAGGTCGACAACCTGAGCTGCTGGTTTCCGCAACGGCAGCCAGTAGAACTTGACAGTGAATTCCTTGCCGTCGTCGGACCGGCGAATTGGCTGCAACCCAAACAGGCCCTTGGAATGCCACCGATGGATTGTGGGTGCAAAACACAGCAAGTTCTCCACGACCTCGGTAGTGCCTCGTGGGAATGCGGCGGCCATCCAGGTATTAACACGACGCTCCGTCCAGAATAATTGTAGCAAAGCCCAAAATAAGTGTTTCTTATTATCTATTGACAAGGAATTCCTCAGTGAGTGCGGAAAGATATGCGCCGCATCAACGGGGTCAAGAGATTTTGTAATTAGGCACCTATTCTCATCTCTCAAAAGACATTGCCTCCGTGCTATTGACGATCGATCAGAGTCCCTGCGCTGGCGTTTAGCTGGAGGTGTGGCTGGCTGCGACGTTGGCTGCGGGGCTTGCTCATCTTCGTGGAGGTCGCGGTGTAAACCTGCTTGTCTCTCGATGGTCGAACGATGAAGCGGGGATGACTGGCTGGGACTCCCGCGCGGTGAGGCCAGTGGGGACTGCGGTGCTGATGGTGATGGGGAGCGGGACTTCCAAGGATCAAGCTGTTGCCATAGGAGAGCGATATTTTTAGTCGGGTGCTCGAGTAGCCTAAAAAGCTCTATCCGCTGATTCGGGTCAAGGAGAGCTTCGAGTATCTCGATGTCCGCCAGCCACAGACCAGCCCAGGTAGTAGAGGATATTCCCTGGGGGTGAATTCTTCTAAGCAGGTCCTGTAGCGAGCTTAGCAACTCACGACGTCGTTCACAAACGAACTCCTCATTCGGGCCGTGAGTAGTCATATTGTTGGAGATTTCGACGAAGAAGACGGGGGAGAGGGCTTCGAATCCAGATAATACACTAGGATGCGGTTTGAGGCTTGCAGCAAGGTTGTCTGGTCCAGGAAGTCTGGTCCACTATTATTCGCGGTTGCAAAGTTACAATTGGAAGTGGGGAGAAGACTGATGGTTGAAGTCGCGGGTAAGTGGGTCACCTGACGCCTCTAGCCCTATTCGTTTCGGTTAGAAGGAAGATCAAAGCATTCGATTGGTTGAAAGGAAGTAAGCATTATGTTAGTTAAGGTTCAGATGTGTGGCTTACATCATCAGTCTCTGCCATGGATGCTACCTAGTTGTGTAGGTAGGCCCGAGGTGGAAAGAAAGCCGTGATCTACCTCGGGCGTGCCCTTGCTAGTTGACAATTGCGATGGCAATGGCATATCTGTGCTATCATACACGATCGAAACGAGATGGTGGGTGCCTAGTACGATACCTTCCGATGATGTCCTCAACGTTGCCGTTACGGCAGATAAATACAAGAATCCTCCTCATATGTCGCCCAGGCGTTCTTGATATAACCTTTCAACTCAGCAAAGAGTTCTTCAATGGGATTGTACGGAGCAGTCAGGCGAGTAAGGCGCCAAGTACAGCAACCTAACGCCAGCATTAGAGCACAGCCAGCTGTTTGACTCGGCCCAATATGAAACACATAGGCATATATGTAGATGAATAGCCGAGCAAGGCAGCTAGTTATAATGCGCCTAGGCTATAGCGCTGATCGACTAGTTAAGACGGACGGAATATCCTCATATCCTGCCTGAAATCATGATAGTGAATACGAATAAGGATAAGGTCACTATTAACATGGATGGTAACTAACTACCCCGTCTTCCGGAGTTCCTCTGTTCCGCACTCGCGGGAACTGGTGAAACCAGATAACCTCAATATACTTAAATACGTGGCTGCCTGGACACTCACATCCGTTCTTGATATCAGCTCGAATGACTTTCCATCACCATCGAGCTGGCACAAGAACGAGCAGTTCGAGATGTTCTCTCCCCTCATTGCTGCCATTGTGGCAGCTTGTGGTCTTTACTATGTATATCTCACCGTGCTTGACTATTTGGCGCTGAAAAAGATTCGTGTACGCGAAAGGACTCAACTTCCCCCGAAAGTCGAACAGTCTCCAGTGAAGTTTGGCATCGACTTCTACGGCAGAGTCTCAAAGGCAGTTGAAGAGAATCGCTACTTGGAATTAGAGATGGAATTGCTCGAAAAACATGGCGATACCGTTTCGATTTCCATGTTTGGGAAGCCTATGATCTTGACTCGCGAGCCAGAAAATATCAAAGCAATGCTTGCCACCCAGTTCGAGGATTTCAGCCTCGGCGCCTCGAGGTACAACAGCTTCGTGCCCATGCTTGGTGACGGTATATTTACCCACATGTATGGAGGGGGAGAATCGGGTCAACCATGGCGCCATTCCCGCAGTGTTCTGCGCCCACAGTTCGCAAGGCAGCAAATCCAGGATCTTGTAGTTCTGGAGTCATTTGTACAGAACATGTTTAACTGGATCCCAGAAAAGAAGACCGTCGACCTTCAGGAACTCTTTTTCAAGCTGTCAATGGACACAGGTACTGGAATGTATCATTGACAACCCAACCCTTAACCATCTATCGCTAACCTGGTGTTGACAAACTAGCAACCGATTTTTTATTTGGTGAAAGTGTCAATAGCTTATTACCAGACTGTCTTGCACAAGAGTCCCAGTTTTACAATGACTTTACTCGAGGATCAGGTACGGCTTCTTTATCCCCCGCCTCTATATTTATCTATTGTGAGGTTTAGATGGTAATAATGCCGGCCTGTGGTAGAGATTCTACTTCATCGAATTACCCTCCAAGACTTTTACTGGCTCCAGAAAGACAGTACTGAATTCAAGAAGATATGCAAAAATATGCATGCATACTTGGATAAATTTACAACAAAGGCTATAGAGCGACAAGCTTCTGGCAAACCAACCAGCCACGATCTAGGTGGAAAGTATGTTTTTCTAGAAGAGGCTGCAAAAGAATTCCAAGATCCAGTCCGACTTCGATCAGAGCTTTTCAATATCCTGCTTGCTGGTAGAGACACAACTGCAGGCCTTTTATCTATCTGCTGCCATCAGCTCGCAAGACACAAAGACGAATGGTTCCGCCTTCGAAAAGAAGTAATCGAAACCTTGGGAAACCGAAAGCCAACATATGAGGATATTAAATCCATAAAGTATCTTCGCTATGTCCTTAATGAAAGTCAGTTATATCGTCTCTTTACCGTTCACTTCACAAGCTCTATTCTGTCTTATGCATGACACTGCGCCCCGATCCGCAGCAAACGTACCCGTTTGTGAAATGCATACTAAGATATTCTGGTCCCCGTCGTTCAGCTCTTCGTCTCTTCCCAGTTGTACCATCCAATGGTCGTGAAGCAGTCAAGCCTACAACACTACCTCGTGGTGGCGGTCCAAATGGAGATCAGAAGGTTCTTATTCCCAAAGATACAACTGTGTTATACTCTGTTTGGAGTCTTCATCGTTCTGCAAAAATCTACGGTCCAGACGCAACTACCTTCCGCCCCAGCCGATGGGAAACTCTCCGAGTGGGATGGAACTACCTACCATTTAATGGTGGCCCTAGAATCTGCTTAGGTCGTAAGTGAAAGCTATCTCTTCCTTCCTGTGGCATATTTACTTGCGGAAGTTTGAATTGCGGTCTGATTTACCCATGCTAACCCTTGTAGAACAATACGCATTGACTGAGGCATCCTACGTGTTAATACGTCTTTTGCAGACGTTTGAAGATATTGAGAACAGAGATCCGAATCTACACTTTATCGAGGACTTGAGGCTGACCCTGGCATGCCATGGAGGGACAAAGGTGTCGCTGACAAGAGCTAACTCCAAGCGCTAACTAGTTGTCCCGGTGCTTGTAGGGTATTGCCCCTTTCCCCCCATATCCCCTTGAGACATTTATTGTGGAAGGTACCATTTAAACTCAAAGCCTAGTTATCTTAGAAATCTAAAGCCGGATGCAAAAGTCTAGCTGCAAATGAAGAGTTGCAAAACACATCATAGCGAAAGGTAAACAAGCTGCTAAACTAACAGCTGTCCAGATAATAAAAACAAGCAGAGAAGTTCACAGTATGAAGAGAATGTTATTGTCCTTGTCCCTCAAATTGAGTCCTTGCGTTCACATGTATCTGCTGACGTTCAGACTCATAATCATTAATAGCCAGGTCTATGAAGGAGTTTGAAGGAACTTGAGGGAAATATCGATCAATTTCTTCTAGGGCTCTATTTGTTTCATGAGATTGAGGGTTTGTCTCGAGGTATCTCCGCATTGAGTATGACAGACCATTAGAGGCCATAAATCCAGCTTGGAGTTCATGATACTGGCTCGTAGCTGGGGGGCATTCTCGGGTACCGGTAGTCTGACCGAGATATTTATATTGATAGCCTGGAAGGTTGGCTTGATGAGAACTGCGAGTTTCGTTACTATTGCTTATTGGAATCCAGTGGTAGCCGGTTGAATACATAGCCGGGTGACTGGAACTTGATACCCTTGCTACCTTCGAGCTGGAACGGACGCAACTATTCTCGTGGATAGAGTTTGACGTTCCTGCGGATACAAATTCACGAACATCAAGCTCGGAGAGGTAAGACGGCTGGGTATACGTTTGTGCCTGTTGGGAGTTGACAAGTTCCAGGTTTGTCTCATGTAGAATTCTGTCGTGTCCGGGCACTGAATTCTGGTCAGACACTAAGGTACTTTCGTGATTGGCATGGCGACCCAGGTCGAGGTCGCATCTGTTACTGATATTGTATCCAGGAATTCGGCGCAGTTCCTTGGGTAGCTTATTGGCAGCTTTGCGCTTGCTATCCATATTTCACGGTTTAGCAATGATGCTAACTAGATCGATCTCTCAAGAAATGAAACAGATCAATATGAATGTTCAGGAGTTGCAATGGGATATCATATACATGATATCTAGTTTTCCATGGCCTGCTTATAAGGTCACTCGAGGGGCATTCGGGCATGAGCTGTTGTAGTTTTGTATTCCTTGACTGTAATGCGTGGGAAGGTTTAGCCAGTTATATAAATTGAGATCTTCGTCACTGCCTTGTCCAGCCCCCGGCAAGGTGAGGCGTTGCTTTCGACCAGCGCTCTGCTTGTGAGCCTCGCAGAACGAAGAAGGCTGCCCAACTAACTAACTAGCAGGGGCCCCCGGCCAAAGCTCCGGGGGCTGTGTTCAATATGCCAGGGCGTACTTGGAAGTGGCAGTGTCCAAGCCTCAGCATCACTTTCGTCTTGGAGAACCCTCAATCGTAATTACTCTCCATAAATGCATGATGAGGCTTGTTTAACGTATCAATTTCTGGCTTTTTCTGTCTCATGAGAAAAGAGGTTGAAGTGAATATTGTATGCACTGCCTCAGAGAATTTGGACAAAAGCATGAAATGGTACAGACGTTGGCGAGAGATATGAAAATTCATCAACAAGATATAAAAGAGGAAAGAAATAAACTTGAACGTCGCCCGATACTGTCAACTTCAATGCCATGAGTACCCAATGTTAGAACAACTAATCGAAAAGAGGATCAAGCCGCTGCTATGCGCTTCATTTTCCATCCTCAACATCCTCGCGATTTATATGGTGAACCTCAATCTTGTGCCTCCTCAATTGATCAATCCTAGCAAATCCGGCGGTATTCTTACACCCAGGTATGTTGCACTTGAACGCTTTCTCATGCTTTTGTAGATGTGTCCTGGGAATCTTGTCAGCTGTAGGAGCCGGGAGAAACTTATCAGGGTGAACTTAAAAGAGAGCGCCATTCGTTATTATGGCGGAATACACTTACTTAAAGGAAGAATTCCGCCCAAATACAACAACCTTTCCATCGCGGAATCCGCCCTTTGTACATTTTTCACCGTATGGACATACCCAGTTCCCCACTCCACGTCTGTTAAGGTTGGGGTACGTGTTTTGGAAGGCCTCCATTGATACTGGAAAGGCTGTCTCCTCTGCTGCATTGTTCGTGCTCGAGCTCCACGAAACCGTAGGCGTAGGCGTAGGCGTAGGCGATCCTGAGTGGAAGTCAGGTCCCATTGCACAATTTGGGTTAATCTGACTACCAGTTGAAGAATTATTGTTTGACCTGCAAGAAACCATGGCAGCAGATGCTGTCTGTAGTACATCCCCCATGTGATGGGGTGGGTTGGGGCTTCGCCGCCAGACCATTGAAATTTCATTGGCCATTTCCTCAAGCCTGGTTGCAAGTGTACTGTGTGCCATTAGTGAGCGTTCCATGGTCAGTCAAACCGGCAGATAGGTACTTATTCATGAATTCTCTGGAGAGAGCAATAGAAGAAAAACCCGGGGAGCGTACAGTATATCGGAGATAACAGTTGACGAAACTATTGGGATGCGGAGTTCTATTGAGCAAATAAGGTGGAAACACTCAAATGTACTTACTTGAGGTCACGCTCCTTCTCACTCATATATGTAACCATATCCATATCGGAAAGATGATGCATTTCATTTAGTTGTTGGATATGAGCCTCGATATAAGTTTTTATATCTTCTGCCTCGACCAACGCAGAGGCTATCTTGGACGTTAAAAACATCATATCAACAAGGAACTCCCCAATCTCGACTAGCCTACAGCTTGAAGCATGCACGGGCTTCTTATCTGCCTGGTCTGAAGGCGCAGGTGTGGGACCAGAAGGCTGTTGTAAGAGTGCCCAAGGAGAACCACCATCTCCGGGCGTCGCTAAAGGCTGTGATCTAAGCCCTAAGTCGGGGGCAGTAGTATCTTTTTCTTCTCGAACGCTGGTATCGGACAAGTTTAGTTCGCTAAGCTTTGTTCGGATGATTTCTTGAAGCCATGGGCTAAGGGGCTGTGAACGCGATAGAAGTATGTTTGCTGGAAGATCGCTGGACGACATGGCAGCCATTTCTTGCATACATCGGCTTGGGACAGTGGTATTACTGGGCAGGGTTTACGCTGTAGGCGTTCTTATGTATGCCTCTCTGGTCACGTCCGGGCAGGCAGTTAGGAATAAGTGGTAAGCAACCCAATGTGGGATGAAAGGATCGACTTCCCACAAGAATTTCACACAGGGCAGGGCGAACGGGAGCAGAGCAAGATGAAGAAGCCCAGCCCGGCCATAAATATAGCCCGTGAGTGTCCAGGGTAGCTATGTACTTTGCTTCCTCTCTTAGGTAAATGGATGCAAGGGCGGGTTGGATATGTATGTCAGGCGGGCATCAGGCAAGGCAGTGCTACTTACCCAGCCTTGCGGCCTGCTTCAGAGGGGAAAGATTGGAAGCCGGGCAGAGTGAGCAAGACCGGAAGATCCCAGTCACTCAGTTGGTCAATTTGGAAAACCCTGGGCTAGGGTTGACGAGGGAGGCTTACGCGCAGGGAGATTAACATAGTTTACCGCAGCAGCAGCATGTGTTGCTTTAGCGAACCCCCCTGTCCAAGCCAGCCTGACAAACTTGCGTGCGTCCCTATCTCTCTTGCAGCTTCATAACCACACACACGTAGTCCTTTTTTGCCTCTTTCCTCTCGGCCTGCTGTCGTTTTCATCAATATCTTCATTATTATCAAAGACTGTCGTCCCGTCGAATGTGCTTTTTGATGTCGCTTTTTTTCGCTCTTCGCCCAGAGCGGATCCACTATCAATTCACGTGATATAGACATGATTATTCATCAGTAACACGTGATGCGGCTCGTGCTTTGTCGTGCGGAGCGGCCTTTCACCGCCTTCTGAGTGCGGCATAGCGGGGCTGGCAGAATATATATTTAGTCTCGGCTCAGCCGCAACTAAAAAGAGGCTTGCGGCTTTGTTCTTTCGACCTCGTTCATCCGTCCGTTCCCTCAGGCGCTTTTGTTGTTTAATTCCTTTGTCATTCCACCCATGACCCGAAAGCGACTCGGGTGAAGCCTTTCATTGCCAGCTGTATTCCTATCATGCGAAGAGAGATATTATGTCCCTTGCCAAGAAGCGTAGTTTGTGTGACGAAACCATGGATCCACAACAGAGGCAGTTCGCCAGCTACAATTTCGACCCGCCGAATTCAATATTTTGCAGCCCGGAAACTCTAATGGAGTTAGTCCAGCAGGACTCTGGAGTATGGAGCGAGAAGTCGGCGTTCAACACAAGGAGGACGCAAGGAGTAATCCCACGGTTCAAATTTATCAGCAATGCTCCGTTCCAGGAGCATAACCAAGGCGAATCTAATCAGTCGTTGCGTAAGATAGTTCTACCAACATTATCTCCAAATCTGTCGGCGTTTGAGCACTCATCGCTAACTTCTTACGACTCAGAAGAACTGTATTTCAACACAGCGGTTGACCCGAACAATATTTTCAATCTCACTGACAACATGGAACACCAACCATTCCTAGGCCCCGCCGTAGCTCTTCCCTCGATGGCGATGGCTAGCAATCGGAAAGTTGAACTGGAACTTGTCAACCCTTTCGCACGGAACCAAGATAGGAGACATAAATTTTCCAGAGATATTATTATACCACCGGTGGATGGAGAAATTAGCAGTTACATCAAAGTAAAGCTTCGAGTACCTAAAAGTCAGAACAATGAACAGAACACTATACACGCTAAACGTGGTTGCTCCAACGACCGAACGGTGATTCCGCTACACCCAGAAAGATATTCATATCCACGACAAGTTAACAGAGGAACCCCACTTATATCTCCAGCCATTCCTCCGGCTATAGCCATGCATAGCGTCTTTGCTGAACATCAGTTTGATGGACAGTGTCTGAAATTTTGTATGCGTCCCTCTATTCCCTGATATGGGTAATTCCTTTGATCGTGAGGGGAGGTTGGTTAACCAAAAAGAGAACAGACCAAGCAGCGTTTTGTTCCGGAAGAACTCTCCTCACTGGAACTAATTTCTGGGTAAAAGAGATATTAGCCATGGCCCAGCATGACAAATGTGTAAAGCACGCTGTGGTGGCTCTGAGCGGCAGCTATTTGCTGGACTATAACTCACAGCAAGGCCTTCGGGACCGTGTCAACTATCATTATGATCAAGCTAAACAAATGATAAGCGTTGCCCTAAGAAGCAGGCAAAACCAAAACATTGGTCAGGGTGACAACCTTGTTGCCGCCATCATGTTGCTTCTAGTGGACGATGTGAGTTATCAGATATTGCTATCCGATTTCCCGCTGCCCTTTTCAGACGCGTGGAACAAAATTTAACAAGATGGAAGCTGATACAACTTAGTGTGTGAATTGGGAGTTGCGTATCAATAACGCCGAACCAAACTGGATATTGGCTGCGAGGTTAGCCAAGTCCATACTTGACAACTCGGACCCTGGGTACAGATACTGGCGGCCTGATAACACCCAATATAGCGCTGCAAGGCACGGCTATGCAAACTGGGTGGCACTTGCATGCATTCTCAGCGAGCTCGTAACTCCATTGGCATGCCGAGGAAACCCGAATGCTTATGGTTGGCTCCTCGCAGGAACACAAAAGGAGAGCTGGAAGATCAACGGCGGTACAGGTCTTTGTCCCAAGTTACTTCATATAATATCGCAAATAACGTATCTCTCTGTCTTGGTGAAGGAAGTAAGTAACTGAGTTGATAGTATATTATTCTCCCGCATATCCGTTGATTCACGTCTGATTCTCATCTTAGGATTCCTCCATGGCACCCATTTATGCAGCAAAGGTAATCAGCAAAGGACTGAAAGCATTCCATCAATGGTCAGAACTTTCCGATGGGTATCCAAGTGCGGAGGAGCTGCTTCGATCATGCGACCTAGACGAAAATGGCAAGGTAAAAACAGCAACGAAAGTGACCGAGCTAACTGGAGAAACCTGGGTTGCCGCTGCTCAAATATACCTCCACTGTCGATTGTTGAGGTGAGACTTCTCTTAAGTTCAATCTACCCCGGATAAAATGGAGACTCATAATGGACGTAGAAAACCTCGCCATCACCCAGATATCCAAAAGACAGTCAAGATTTTGTGGAAATGCGTCACCCTGATGCCATATTCAGGGACGCTGTTCACTTCCCAGGCTCCTTTTTGTCCTATTTTCATTGCATCCCTTGTCTCGATAGAGAAGAAAGACAGGATGATAGCCGAAGAGTGGTTCACAACTGTCGGGATCAAAGGAAAATGTAGATCAGTAAGTCGGGACGAAGCCCTGAACCGGTTCATATGTCACCCATCCCTTGACCCTGCCCACATTTGAAAAACTATCAATCAATAGGCTAATGAGGTTCATTAGAGCGTTCCCCCCGTATGGGCAGCAGTCCAGGCAATGTGGACTTGGATGGATGGCGGTGGGGTTAGCCACGTCTTCGATGAACGTGTGCCAGTGCATAAAAGACCCCCCTGGTGGGAAAGTATGGTTGATCATCTCATTGCAACAGTCGGTTATGTCAGTTTAACATAACTCTCTACTTTTAATGTGGTGGATCCAGCTATTTGGTCCCCCGTATATAACTAACCAGTCCTCTGTTCTTGTAAGAGAATAATGCGTAGAATTTTCAATTTGTTCCATTGTCTCAGCTTGAGTGGCCTTGGACAAAATGATAATGAAGGAAAAATTTATCCATTTAGATATATCAGGGTCAATTTCCATTCCGTAGAAAATCGACAGGCCGCGGACCCATTCCCGAGGTTGTTTTCAACCCGCTTACCTACCTACCTAAATATAATAACCGACGGATAATATATAATGGAATCCAGAACGAGGCTCAAAAAGTGGAACCTGCTTATCTAATCTATAACTAACCAACGGATAATGTAGAACCCAGAACGAGGCTCAAAAACGTACACGTGACTCTTGTTCGAACTTTCTTCTTTTTTTCGATGCGACAAAAATGACATTCAGCATCAACTAACTATTTGATTAACAACGACCAGCGTCTGTTCTAAATGCAAAGGCGACATGCTGCAAAGAACTCCATGACCTTACGTCAAGTCAAAGGAAAACAAACAGCGCTCAGAATGTTGAATATGCTAAAAGGAATTCAAACGTCAAAACACCACCGGTCAAAAGGTGAGCACAGCCATCGAGATGCAAGGCGGTCTGACCGTTGGAACTGGGGCGAGACGGTGGATTCCACCTCCCCCCCTCCCCCAGCCGCTATTTACCTAATACTTCGTGAAATCGGAATTCATTAAAAGATATTCGTCTGCATTGGCGTGAATGAGTCAGTAACGGCCTTGACATGAAATCAACCTTGGGATCACCTACAGAATGGACGGTTGCCAGGGGCCTGCCACCTCTCCACCTCGTCGAAGCCCGCCATCTTAAACTGGCTCCTCATCCTCTCCGGGCCGTACTTCCACGCCTCGAAAAAGTCGACACGCTCCCCCGCGGAGAAGTGAAGGCCAAGAGGGTGGCAGTGTACGTCCCGCCGAGCAATGATGGAGAATCGGTGGACCGTGTCTGGTGAGTTATCAATACGGCCGGAGATTTCCCAGTCTTCCTCTTTGTACCAATCACACCTCAAAACCTCGTTTGAGTACTCCAGGCCATTTCGAATGAAGCTATCCCAGACTCGTTGCGAATCGTGGTACGAGTCCCATAGTTCCGGCGGGTAGTCGCAGGCATCCAACCCTAGTAACATGAGATCATTGCAACCCATGACATCTTTCCACTCCTCCAGCCTGGAGACAGCGAGGGAGAACTCATCGTTCCCAAACATGGAGCCCAAGGAAAGGATAAGTTTGGGAGACTTGACAGGCCTTAACCAGTTCAGACCATCGCTGAAGTCACCCCAAAGGCCGAAGCATCGGACGTAATGGAATTCTGGGACAAGTTGTTCCATTGTCTGTTCCAATGCCTGCCTGGAAAGATCAAGAGCAAAGTATTGCACTTCCACCCTCAACTGCTCAAGGTGCTCTAGCAGAGGCAGCACCTTTCGGGTATCCCTTCATGAACTAAATGTTACCATTTTCTTCATTGATATCAAAACAAGAATATAAGATAAAAATACATACCCGCTACCCATGTCGATGATGGCGCATCCCTCCACTATCCAGTCCGCTATCTGGCCTTTGAAGGAGTTTAGAAGGTTTATCTCATCCTGGGTTTGCCGGTATTCTGGCAAATGAGTGATGTCCTTCCAGATCTTCAATCCCTTGGTATTATAGAACAATCCCGTTGGAAGGTCGCGGGGGCTCCCGCCATTCGAACCCAGGAACTGATACTCTGTTAACTCCTTGAGTGAGCTTTCCAAGCGGCCGCCTCCAATGTCGATAACTGTCCCTGCCTCACACATGATTGTGCGGGTGTCCTATATATGACATACATCTATGTTAGACTAGGTACTTGAAGAGGAGCAAAAAAAAAAAAAAAAAAAAAAAAAAAAAAAAAAAAAATTCTAACCTCGCGAGGGAAAAATGAAGGCATCTTGATCACAGTCGTTGATTCTCCTCTCTCACACAACTAGACTGGCTTTGAAATGAGACTTCAGCAAGAGTCCTCTTGATGTATACAGGATCCGGCTGGGGTTGACAGATATCAATGCAAAATGTGGTGAGTGTAGTAATCAACATCATATGGAAATATCGAAGAGATTTTGGGTCTTTTTATATTCCACTGACCTACATGTAGGCGGCTGTTCAACACTGATCGCCTGAACTACGGGGTAAGGCATAAAGCTATAAAGCTACGAATGATCATGGCGGAAGAATCCTCCAGCAGGGCCGGGAAGTAAGGCGGATGAGAAAAGACCCAGTATTTTTGCAGTTCCATGCCTCTTTCTGTTATGTTATCTGTGTATTGTTAAACCAGATTGCGCTGAAAACACGGCGGAACAATACTTCAACAAGGTCGCCTTTGCCGCCTTGAAACGTGATTGGGTGGAAAGGCCGCTTTTGACTAACTAGGCTTCAGGCGTTTGTGAAAGACCCCCTAGTGAGGCGGGAGGGAGCCTTCACTGCCTTGCACTTTAGTTTACTCATCAATTGTTGCATCGCGCTGACGCCCGTCGTCTAAGAGAGGAGCCACTGTCGATTTAGTATAGCGATCGAGAGACCCTGGGTCTTCCATGCTTATCACGAGCCCTTCGTAACCTGTATTCGTGTGTTCGTGTGTTGCGGCTGCTCAGAGGTATAATCCCTGCTACTACCACGTTGTATGGCCAAAGATATTTCTTGTTATGCATGTCATCTCTCATTCATGCTTCTAAAATAAGCCGGACATGAGTAATACTGCCAGAGAACAGCGTAGCCCCGGATATTAACAAGGCGATCCCTTTTTCTACATCCACATGGTTGGTGAAGGTAAGGCCAATAAACAACTGAAAATAGGACTGTGGTGGCTTGTGCTTATGGCTGAAGCGAGATAACTATGTATAGAATATTCGCGGGTATCGACCGGCCATTAATTTAGCTGTGGAGCTGCCTGGAACGCTCGGTCAATACCCTCATGGCAAACGTATACCTGTACGTACAGAAAGGATCTCACCCGACACAGAAATGTACGTATATGTAACGATATATACCTTAAGCCTGTTAGGTTGCCCTATCGAAAGGATTGCATATCGATCAATAATCAAGGCCTAAACTACCCCTTCAAGGTCTCTTGAAGGCAAATACACAGCACATGCACCTCCACTATTTGCCCGATCCCATGCCCACCGTTTGGCCATATCTGGATCCAGCTTCCCTTTGATCATCTTCTCCACGTAGCCCCCAATACTAGGCATAAATTTCCAAGCATGGAACGATCCTCCACTCGCAATATAGAGATTCTGAGAATGAGGATGGGCGCATATAATAAAATCTTGATTTGGGGTTACAGCATCCCTGCCTACGGTTAGTCGATTACTCCGCATGTGATAGAACTAGCAGTCATACCAACACATGCGGTAGAATTCAGGGACAAGGCCACCAATATGTTCGCCATAAAGCATATCCTTAACGTGCTTGACCTCGTTTTTCAGCTGGGCTGGGACATCTAGAGTCCAGGTACTGGAGGCCGGATCCTCTGGCGGAGCAGAAATGCGCCGATGTGAATCGTTATGGTAAAGCATATTGGTGAAACTTAGTTCATGAGTGCATTTCAGCAACCTGGTTTTTCCGGGGGGTATACTTTCACCTATGCATGATTAAAATCAAGCAACCCAAGTCAGCATGAAGAGGTTAGGGATAGAACAAACCAGGGGTAACCCCAACAGGGTTCACCACAATCGGCGCAGAATCAAACTTTCCCATCTGTTCCGTAGGAACACGGTAAGCACCCATGATTGCAGCAGCGGCCACCATCCTGTCTCCGACATGTAACGTTGGTTTATCCGGAGCGCTATTGGCTATGAGCCAGGCAGTATTCGCTCCAGTGCAGAGAATAACATTCTGTGCACGCAACTCGATCCCTGTAACTGTTCGTGCACCAAGACAGCAGAGCCCAGTCTCGTCAAACAATAGTTTATCAACAGCGTGGGGGACGTATTTCACACCAAGTGCAATAGCGGACTTGATGACATTTTGCAATGCGTTCGCTGCATCACCCCATCCTGCCTCTGGGCTGAACAGACAAGTTTCCACCTTGTCCATACATGCATTTCGGAAAATGCCACCGAACCGTTCCTTGGCGGTAGCTGGTTCAATTAACTCGACGGGAGCGAGCTGAGAAGCAATGTTGGTATAATTCTCCGCGATCTTACTAGCATGCTCCAGCGTTGTGGGTAATAGCATGCCCACCGGGTGAAAATAAGGGCTAAATATAGGATCCGACTTCCACAAGTCCATGGCTTCTAATGCGAGGCGCATATAGAACGGGTCCGCATACTCTGCGCGAATGATCTTGTTCAGGTCATGGGCAGCTGCTGACGGGCAAGGGGGAGGAGTACGGTCCAGCAGGGTGATGTTAGAAGCTAACGAAGGATCAGAGCGAGCAAGCTGCAGCGCCGTTGAGGCTCCAAAGCAGCCAGCACCAATAATCAAGTATGACTGAGGGGGGTTTGAGTTGCACCCAGATGGGGGAATCGATGGTTGTTGGCCAGGCCCAGAACCCATGGTGATGGACTATATAATGTGTTAACTAGTTGAAATAGTTAACAAAATAGCTGACTAGTTAAAACCCTTTTTAGTTAACTAGACGAAAAAAAGATGCTCCTTGCTGGTGTTCATCGCCAGCAGACACCCCCAGGAGCTGCTCGTTGTTGTTTTTCGGCCAAAGTCGATGTTGGGCAGCGATTGCGGGAAGGACGAGCTGACTAATAAAATCCTTAGTCATTTTGATGTCAGCAGCAATCGGCCATAACTAAAATAGTTCCTCGGCTGCCAGCTGGACCCGGCCTCAGTAAACCCGAACTTCAGTACTAAATGGCACCAGGTAAGAAGAATGGCAGCGAGCTGTGTTGCGAGTATCAGGAAGACACTCACCGGCGCTTCACTCTCGATTTATGAAATACCTTGCTTAATGATGCACAAGCGAGCCTATACTACATGCAAGTTTTTGCTTCGATAGTCGTCACCTGCCACAACCGAGCTGGTTAACCACCGGATAACAACACCACTCTCGGATAGCATCCCGGCGGTCAGGGCCGGGCCAATGATTGATGAACGATCTAAATGTCAAACATTGAGTTGTTTTAGGTTTGGAATCTATACTTGTAGATTCTATGCGTATGGTTCGGCGGCTTCTCGGGTCAGATAATGAAAGAGATGTTTTTCTTGCTTCATACAGGAGCATTATCGAGACGGAACATGCAAGGGTTGCAGATATCGTGTCTACATGTCACACCAGCGTGGTAAAATAATCCAGGTTCATGTCAACAACCCGGAGACCCCATACCTGCCATATACCCGGCTACAGGTGGTGGCTGGATAATCCCACCCTGCATTAGAGATGGGGTACCTCCATGGTAACCGGGATCAGCTCTGGTGCTGCTCTTCCAGGAATCCTGCAGTGCTCCGCTTGCCACAGTAGTTAGTTAGCCCATCGTGAATTGCGTCTCTGACAAGTAAAGATGAGACGAAAATAAAACAAAGCCGGCCTCATTGACGGAAAGAAAGGGTGGTCGGTGCGTTTTATATGCTTATATAATCAACCACTGCGGCGGGAAGCTTCCCGTCAACCTTATTTTCTTCTTTTATCACCGTTTCTTCTTCCTTCCATTATCCTCCTCTGCTCTTCACCATCTCGAGCCGCCGCGCCCAATAGCCTCAAGCAGCGAAGAATAGCTGCACTCATCGATGGTTTGGCTCAGCCGAACCCCAGCTTGTTTCGGAGACAAGGATAGTTTACAAGGTTGTCACTCGCTGAACCCCTTTGCATTTCTGTATGCCGTTACTAATTGGCTTGACCAGCGATCCACCCACGTTCTTGCAGCCGTCGCGCGGAGAGGAGAGGCATATCAAGAAGTCAATACGGGTAGTTCATCCGCGAGAAGAGCAACAAAGAGTCCCGCGCCAATCGCGCCTTTATCCTTCCACGGGCTTGCCCGGATTTTAACCATGGCTACCGCGGTGTCGCCCCGCCAGCTCGAGCTCGAGCAACTCTCCTCCTCCTCCTCCTCCTCCTCATGTACCCCCTCTTGTCCACAATATCCCGCGCACTCGCAGTATACAATGGCCGATTTCGCTGGTACCATCTTCCTCTTCTTCGTCCAGGTCCTCCCCGGGCTTCTCTACTCGGTCATTACCTTTACCACTATTACCGTTCCGACTGCCCTGTTCACCCTCTTCTCGATGAGCTTAACTTTCACAATGAATTTCACGACTTTGTAAGTCCCGGCCTTTTCCGGCATTAACTACTCTACGTACCAACGGCTCGCTAATTAACATGTAATATAGACTATTAATAACCCTCTTCCTCGTCTCAACAATCAGCTGGTTCATCCGCTATCGGTTCTTGAATATGTACGCTCATCTCCCTCCGGAACCGCAGCGGCAGGAGCCACAGATAGACCTTTTTCCGGACACCCAGGAGGGAGACTCAAAGCCAGGACTCGCCAACTATCTAGATGAATTTTTGAGTGCTATCAAGGTCTTCGGCTACTTGGAACGGCCGGTCTTTCACGAATTAACCAGGACAATGCAGACCCGAAAACTTATTGCGGGTGAGACACTTTTGTTGGAGGAAGAGAAAGGGTTCTGCCTTGTGGTTGATGGATTGGTACAAATATTTGTGAAATCGGCGAGAGAGCGTGGTAAGGATGGAGAAAGCTCCGTGGAAGACTCAATGGAAGAGGAAGAGGAACAGCATCACCGTCATCACCAGGGGTACCAGTTACTCACGGAGGTGAAGAACGGCGCATCCATGTCTTCTCTCTTCTCCATACTATCTCTATTTAGTGAAGATGTGAAGCTCCGGTATCAGGAAGGGGAAGAGCCTGCGTCACCCAGCCCTGTAAGCCCTTCACCGTTCACCAGCAGCCCTCGGTCTTCCTTCCAAGACCGCCACCATCATCACCGCGACATATCCCTCCCATCCAACGGTGGACGCCTTCCTACAGTCCCACCCATGACATTAGATGATACCAACTCCGCCGCCCATTTCTCTACAGCCCACACGCCACCAACTTCTTCGGCTCAGAATCGACGTACTCCAAAGCGTCCGAGAACCAATTCCGTTCATCCAGACATAGTTGCTCGCGCTGTGGTGGATACGACCATCGCCATAATTCCTGCCAGTGCATTTCGTCGACTTACTCGACTATACCCCCGTGCCACAGCCCATATTATACAAGTCATCTTGACTAGGCTGCAGCGTGTGACATTTGCTACAGCCCATTCATATCTTGGCCTCACTACAGATGTCTTGAGTATAGAAAAGAAAATGAACAAGTTTACTTCCTTTGATTTACCCAATGATCTCCGCGGCGCCTCACTGGATAGACTCAAACAGAAATTCCAGAGAGCCGTACAACGGCTTGGGCCGGAAGAAGGCTCAAAGGGAATCGCTCTACACAACCCTGGTATAAGTAATAGGCGGAGATCGAGCAGTTCTCTGCGGAAAGATGCTTCATTAAGGGCCAAGGCTTCTGCTGCAAACGGACACGCTACATCACCGCCCACCCCGCCTATCACTGATAGAGAGGCAGCAGGCGTTAGCCCCGGAGATTTACTTTCCACAATTCAGCTATCTCGATTTGGCCCACGACATGGTATCGATAGACGACTCGCTTCACGGAGTATCCTCCTCGACTCGACTTCAACTCCAGGGATGAAAACTCCGATGCATACTTCCCCCGATGCAAGTTCACCGGCAAATTCCATTTTCAATTCGCCCTCTACTGTCCATGTAAACGAAGATAGCCTCTTCCGTGAATCGATACTCGATTGCATGGTGAAGGCATTGGGACTAACAGCAACTACTCGGGAAGCTCTTCCGCTTCCCAAAGGCTTTGGATCTGCTGATGGCTCTCCACATCTGGTTTCGTACGACTCGCGGAAACAAAAAGCAGTGTTCAACAATGCATTCGGCTATATAGACCCATATGAGGCGTTTGGGGATGGCGACTCCGAATCTCAGATGAGTATTTCCGTTACAAGCGCAGGCGGTACGCCGCCAATAGCCAATCTGAAAGCTGAATTGAGCAATGAGATCGAAATCGTCTACTTTCCCAAAGGTTCAGTTTTGGTGGAACAGGGAGAGCGTAATCCGGGCTTATACTATGTTATCGACGGATTTTTAGATGTCGGTATCCCGGTGAATGATAAAGGAGAAGACCTTATCGGTCCATCCAAGAGTAACATCCACTCCGAACCACTATTACCCCTTAGAAGACCATCAAACGTCAATGCACAAAATCAGCGGAAGAAGGCTTCGCGTCGATCCCTGTATATGGTCAAGCCTGGGGATTTAGAGGGCTACATTGGTTCCATAACTTCATATCGATCTTTTACAGATGTCACGGCGAAAACGGACGTGTATGTCGGTTTCTTACCGCGAATATGTCTTGAAAGAATTGCCGATCGGTACCCTCTTGTTCTTCTATCTATGGCAAAACGACTAACAAATGTCCTTCCTCGTCTCCTGCTACATATTGATTTCGCCCTGGAATGGGTACAGGTCAATGCTGGTCAAGTCATCTATCACCAAGGAGACGAGAGTGACTCTATCTACATAGTGCTGAATGGACGTCTACGATCAGTTCTTGAATCTGGTGACAACAAAGTAAGCGTTGTTGGTGAGCATGGACAAGGCGAAAGTGTGGGCGAGCTTGAAGTCATGACGGAAACTACTCGTTCTGCGACTTTACATGCTATACGAGATACTGAGCTAGCCAAATTTCCCCGTTCGCTATTCAACAGCCTTGCACAGGAACATCCTGGGATAACAATACAGGTGTCAAAGCTGGTTGCTCAGCGCATGAAACATCTCATCAACACCAAGCTCCTTGAAGCCGGTGGTGAAAAGGCTCATGATGAAGCAAGCAGCCTTACTTCAACGCTGAATTTACGGACAGTCGCAATACTTCCTGTGACATCCGGTATACCAGTTGTAGAGTTCGCAAGCCGTCTCCTCAGCGCATTCAACCAGATAGGAGTTCCAGATGGGGTTGCCTCGTTACACCAGGCGGATATCTTTAATCATCTGGGGCGCCACGCCTTCAACCGTATGGGAAAGTTAAAGCTGTCACAATATCTTGCTGACCTTGAAGAACGCTATGGGATGCTTATATATGTTGCTGATACTAGTGTCAATGCCCCCTGGACGCAAACCTGTATCAGCCAGGCCGACTGCATTCTTCTAGTCGGTGTTGCTGGAGCCTCACCGAGTATTGGCGAATATGAGCGCTTCCTATTAGGAATGAAGACGACAGCCAGAAAAGAACTAGTCCTGTTGCATGCAGAACGATACTCTCCACCTGGCCTTACAAGGCAATGGCTTAAAAACCGCATGTGGATTAACGGTGGGCACCATCACATTCAAATGACATATCGTGCTACCCCTGAACCTGCCCTGCCACAAATCAAAAAATTCGGTACTGTCCTCAAGCAGCGCGTGCAAGTTATCCAGGCTGAAATACAAAAGTATACCTCACGACGGATCCGCCAGGAGCCTTTATATTCTGCAACAACTCCGTTCAAGGGAGATTTTCACCGACTAGCACGTAGATTGTGCGGCAAGTCCGTTGGCTTAGTGCTTGGAGGCGGTGGAGCTCGAGGTATTGCTCATATAGGAGTTATCACGGCACTGGAGGAAGCCGGTATTCCAATTGATATTGTAGGCGGCACATCTATTGGTGCATTCATCGGTGCACTCTACGCTCGCGATGCGGATGTGGTGCCTATGTATGGCCGAGCAAAGAAATTTGCAGCCAAGATGGGCAGTATCTGGCGATTTGCACTGGATCTCACATACCCTTCTGTCTCCTACACAACCGGCCACGAGTTCAACCGTGGGCTTTTCAAAGCGTTCACCGACAGCCAGATCGAAGATTCCTGGCTTGAGTTCTATTGCAACACCACAAACATCAGCCAGTCTAGATCTGACTACCATTCTTCAGGCTACGTATGGCGCTACGTACGTGCATCAATGACACTAGCTGGGCTTCTTCCGCCGCTCTGTGACGAAGGTAGCTTGCTTCTGGATGGCGGGTACGTGGATAATTTGACTGTTTCACGCATGAAATCTCTAGGCGCAGACGTTATATTTGCCGTGGACGTTGGCGCCATTGATGACAACACTCCACAGGTATATGGTGACTCACTGTCTGGATTCTGGACAGTCCTCAACAGATGGAATCCATTTACTAGCGTTCCTAACCCGCCCACTCTCTCCGAGATCCAAGCCCGTCTTGCCTACGTCTCATCCGTGGACGCACTTGAGCGGGCAAAAAACACCCCAGGATGTCTTTACATGCGTCCACCAATTGACTGCTATGGGACTCTGGAATTTGGCAAGTTTGATGAGATATACCAAGTAGGCTATCAGTATGGAAAAGGATTCCTAGAGAAGCTCAGGAAGGAAGGCTCTTTGCCAATGCCAGAAGAGACCGAAGAGAAGAAGAATATGCGGAGGACTATGGCACCAAGACGGGCGAGTATTTAAAGGGCGAAGAAGAGCAGGGATGAATGCCAGGAAGGATATATATATTTTCAAGCCAACTTTCTATTCCTTTTTCCCATACCTCAGCATTATTATATATACCCTGCCGGCGATACTTATATATGGAATAACTTCATTCCAATGGTTCATGTACGGAGCATTAACGTGAATACTGTAAAATACTACAATGTTTATTAATTTGCCATGCTTTTTACTAGCATTTATTTGGGCCAGCCTCCAGACATGGTTGAGGTTCTCGAATAATCAATTAGTATACAACAAAGTGAAATTACGGTCAATGAATAATAAA
Organism: Trichophyton schoenleinii; assembly: GCA_018357685.1. Taxonomy (NCBI): domain Eukaryota; kingdom Fungi; phylum Ascomycota; class Eurotiomycetes; order Onygenales; family Arthrodermataceae; genus Trichophyton; species Trichophyton schoenleinii. Next base: position 288,559 of record WOFF01000002.1, read on the forward strand.
AGAATAAATCACTACAACTCCAACCATGATGCCAATAATAATGTAGTTTTCCTTTTAGCTTGACGGCTCTTCTTTGACGTCTGACGGGCCTTTTCGCTCTGGCTCCAGCTCCGCATCACTACTCCAATCTGCATCTTCGCCCGCGGACAAACCTTCTCCCTCATATACATCGCTGCTAACACTCGCTTTACGGCCGATCTTGTTCCCAGGGCTATCGCCATCTGTGGGGGTAGAGGGTTCTACCACGACAACCGGAGCTGCTGGTCTTTGAGGCATACTTTCACTCCGCGTACGGATATGTTCTTTACGAAGCATATCATGAGTAGCGGTATCCTTTTTTTGTTCACCGTTCCAACCTCCACACCCAACACAGCGCCATCGTCCAACTTCTTCCAAGGTGCGAATACCAGGCGCAGCTTGTCCGTTGACTAAGCGGCAGTGGACGCAAATCAGTGCCAGGCGGTTTTTCGGCAACGTTTCATCTTCACCAAGGAGCACGTCAAGTATCCTGTCATACCACTGCGGCTGACGGGGTTCAATATTCTGAGTTGGAGGGAAGGCACTAGGATGAAAACCAGGTTCATCGGGAGGATGGCCCGGTGCCTGCTGTTGCATTTGTGCTAAATGTAAGCTGGATGGGCTCGGTGGGTTTGACGGAAGACCAACTTGTTTGCGATCGTGTCCCTGTCCCATGGGGCTTGAAGGGAGGGAGCCGGCAGTTTGTGGCCGTCGGATATTAGCTGTAGGAGGGGGTGTCATCCTTGTTCTTGGTCCCTGGAATGGGATAGAAGGTCGAGAACGAGGACTCTTGCGTGAGCCTCCTTGCTGATTCATACCTTCCATATCATCAGCACCTTCTTGTGGAGACGGGGACCTCGGAGGCTCTGCGCCATATTTCTCGAGTAGTTGCAGAGTAGAGTTATATTTCGTAGCTTCTTTCAGCTTTTCAATAGTCACGTCACGCTGTTTCTGCAGTTCTTCGAGGTATTTCTGTGTCTTCGTGATTCGATACTGGAAGAACGCTGCGCCTATCCGCCGAACTGTATATATTCTATAAATCCAGGCATGTCAGATATAGCACACCAGAGGTAAACAAAATCGGGGGTATCATACACTACTGGGCTACCTGACAGGGCCGTATACTCTACAGGCCCCCACCGTTCCCAACCTAGCACCAGCGCCGCAATGAGCGCATACAATATGTACGCAAAGGTAGTATACAGCGTCCAGAGGGCCTTGAACCGGCGAGCACGTTGCCTGTGAACCTCTAGACTGCCATTTGACTGTGCGATCTTCTCAGACAACCCTGCGAGTGCCTTCTCAAATGACGCTGGAGAGTTATCCGGGCCCTGTCAACTCATCGTTAGCTGCTGTAGACCTAGTTCATGCACAGCAAAAAGATAAGCACTTACTCGCCATGGCCAGAGGGACACCATGGTGATTCAGTATCAGCGATCCTGCTTCATATCAGCATATCAAAACGGACGTTCGGCGCTGCACCATTGTCTTCCTGAGCTTTTGTCTGCGTGTTGGCCTTCTTAGAAGCCAGCGCCGGCGTTGCTGGCATCAAGAAGAGCCAGTTGGTGTCTGCTGACTAAGCACGACCACTCTACATTGACTTCCAGCAGAAGAAGCGCGCAAGGTAAACATTTATTTCAACTGCAGCGCCAGTTATATATTCGATCTTACAGCTACGGCGGAGTCTTCTTCTTCTTCTTGTGATCCAAGGGACATGAAAGTGTCAGTCTGCAGGTTGGCAAGGCTGCAGTACTTATACCAGCGCCAGGGACCCAGCTGTTTCGTCTAAATAACTAGTTAACTAGTTGCCAGGGCGCTCAACCGGATCTCAACAGCCAACCTCTGGCCATTGTTAGACAACCTTACAGCATCTGACAGCCACTCACTGAAGCCTAGTATAGGGGAGTGCGGGATCATTTGTATGTGATCATCTTTTGGATAACCCCGAAAAAGGCCACTATTACTAGAAAACGACCACAATGTTCCAGGTGAGCTCATGCAACTGCGGCTAAGAGCTACAACTCGAGCTGACACAACTTGATCCCAGCGTATCCGCGGTGCTATCGATGCTAGGATAGCTGAAGAACAGGCGCGGCAGCGTGCCAGTCAAGAAACTCTGTCCCGTTCAAACTCAGCGGCCCGAAAGTCCAACAATGCATCCCCATCTCAGCGAACAAGCCGGATAAAGCAAGATAGTTCTGGCATTCCATCCCGTGGACCAGACCCAGCCGAGTTTGACGGCGAGACAATTACCGGAGACGATGAGCCCACGGCAGAGACCGCCTCGTCTAATCAAGGGTCAGAGAAGGGTGCGTTTGGGAACTCAGGGCAGCAGGCAGGGCAGCAGGCTAAGGGAGATTCCAAGGAGGCATCTACAGCCGGGTTGAAGGATGGATCCATGAATGAGTTGCCCACCGATATCCGAGTGAGGCTGCGAAGGCTGGATAAGCTTGAAGCTAGGTATCAAGGTATGTCTAGGTACGATTCTGCGGCTAGGATCCTGTGAGCTAACAATCACACAAAGAACTGCTCAAGGCCTATCGAGCTGCACACGCCCGAGTCCTTACTATCGAACCGTTCGAAACTGCCCTTCGTGAAAATACGCCTCTTACTTCTATTACAGATCCTCGTGCCTTAACTGAATACCTTAATCAGATCTCATTAAAGGGCGATATGGTGGTGGAAGAGTTGAAGCGGGTATCGTCCGAACGTGATGAGTTCAAAGCTAAGATAGAAGCTGCAGAGAAATCTGCAAAGGATGCTTGGGATGAGGTATCTAAACTCAAGAGTAAAAACGATTCCACTGGAGAATCCCGGGCGGAGGACAATACGGAAGCTACACAGGCTCCACCGGTTAGTTCACCGGGAGGAGAGACTTCAGAAAACCCGAAGAAATCACCAACACCTTCCATAACGTCTATGGCAACCGCTATCCCTGGCCTCTCCATATTCTCTCCAAAAACGAAACCAGTTTCTTCGCCGCCACCAGTTGAGGAACCAGAAGAGTTCTTTTCCTTCGACAATGAGATACCACGGTTAGAGTCTGAGATAAAATCTCGTGATAAGGAGATTACTGGGCTAAAGTCTCAGATCAAAACATTGACAAATGATCTTGCTGTAGCTCGCGAATCAACGGAGGGCATGGTTCATAGCTTGGAGTCTGCTACGCGCGAGCTTAGCGGCTTGCGTGAGCACAAAGATCTACAGGAAGCTAAGCTTGTCAACCAGGAGTCATCCTTCAAGGAACAAATCGCGGCCTTGGAATCAAAATTGGCATCAGCTTCGTCAGAGCTAGGTAACTCTACTGCAGAAATGGACAAACTGAGATCCCAGATCAAAGAGAAGGAGGAAGAAATGAACCGGATAACTGCAGATATGAATGCTCAGGAGCAGACCAAGACGAACGATAAAGAAGCTGGCAAACGGTTGGAAATACTGCAAGGAGTTGTAACAACTCTGAAGTCGCAACTCAAAGAAGCCGAAGATACGATGTCATCCTTGAAGGTAGAGTTGTCTGCTAAAGCAGCAGAAACAGAATCTCTCAGTGCTGTCGTTAGCTTCATTGACAAGGGTTTGGATGATAATGAGACGTGGAAATCTGCCAGGGACCGAATCTCCCATGGTGAGCACGTTGATTTCGCAGAAATTAAGAGAAGCATTAAAGGGGTGGCTCCTTCAAAGCCCACCGAGGACGTCAATATTCCCGCCGCTACTAATGCTACCCCTGCTTCTGCGACTGCAGGGTCAAAAAAGAAGAATAAAAAGAAGAAGAAAGGAACGAAGCAAGACTCTGACGAGACTGGTGAAGTGTCAAATGCCAATATACCTCCGGAAAATTCTGGTGCCATCAGTGATCTTGAGCTTAAAGTTCAAAAACTGGAAACAGAGATCGCGGAGAAGGACGCTGCAATTGATCGTCTCTGTTTGAAACTCAAGGGAGAGGAGAATCTACGCGAGGAGATAGAGACGCTGCAAGATGAAGTGGTAAGCCTTGGACAGGACCACGTTGAGGCAAAAGATAAGGTCAAGGAGTTACTTGCAGAGAAATCCGCTCTTGAGAAGCGTGCTGCAGAGTTTGAAAAAGAGCTAGCTAGTCTACGGTTGAGCTCTACACAATCATCAGATGCTGAGAAGGCTCATAAGGATTTGTCGGTGGAGTTTGAGGACCTCAAGTCAAAAGCATTAACTCTGGAGACTGACCTGAACGCTGCTCAACAGCTGGCGGCTTCTAGGTTTAAAGATCTCTCCGATCTTCGAGAAACTCTGCAGAAGGTACAGCCTGAGCTACGCTCCCTGCGAGCAGAGTCAGCAGAGCTCAAGAAAGCAAAAGAAGAACTGAAGACAAAGACATCACGCGTGTCAGATCTGGAGCATAAACAAGATGATCTACGTTCAGAGATCAAGAGCCTACAATCCTCGATTGAAGAGAAAGATTCTGAGGTGAAAACGCTGCGCCAAAAGATCAGCCAGGAGAATAATGGAAGGCTGAAAGCAGAACAGGCCCTCGAGGTAGCGCAAGGAGATTTGCGTTATTCTGAAGGGAAAAAGCAAGAGGCGATTGAAGCCAACGAAAAGACTCTACGTGACCTCTCAAAGACTGAAGAGGAACTTCGAGCATCACAGTCTAGGCTTCGTGACGTTGAGGGACAAGTATCCCAGCTTAATAGAGATATTGAACAGCTCCGTGATGACATCAAGCTGAAGACGGCCCAGTACTCCAGCGCTCAAAGCCTTATGAGCAGCATGCGAGACCAGGCATCAGAAATGGCAATGCAGGTAAAGGAAACAACCGAAAGATGCGAGAGTCTAGAAGAAGAGGTTGCAGATGCCCATCGCCTTCTTTCTGAACGGTCTCGTGAAGGAGAAACAATGAGGAGGATGCTCTCAGATATCGAGATGAAGGCCGACATAAAAGTGCGGGAACACAAAGAGAGACTTGAAGCCGTCATTGAAGAACGGGACCGAGCCGAAGACGAGGCAAACTCGGTAAACCGAAGAAGAGCCAGGGAGATTGAGGAGCTAAGGACGAAGGCAAGGGATGCGGAGAAGGCTCTGAGACGGGTAGAGGAAGACAAAGACGAGGTAGAGCATGCACAAAAGGAGTGGAAACGGCGACGGGGCGAGCTGGAATCACAGCTAGAACGCTCTAATCAGGAGCTCGCGGAGGTTAAAGAAGCCATGTCACACTTGCGGGATGCACTCGATGAAAGCGAGCGCCATGCAAGGGATCTAGAAAAGGAGAAGACTGCCCTCCGCCGGTCTATTGAGGAAACCAACCAGCGCCTCGAGAAGCTCAGGCGGGCCAACAAGTCCCTCGCTAGCGACTTGAAAGCTTCCCAGCTACCGAACAAGCGCGGGATCGACTCTGGTAACAGATCACCGCGCTCCTCTCTTGAATCGGCGAGGCAGCGCGACGTTACTTCTCCGCCCCCAGGCACAAGCAGCGGTCGAAACGGCTCGATCAGCCGGAACGATACGCCTACTCCGATTGACTACGTCTACCTTAAGAACGTACTGCTACAGTTCTTGGAGCAAAAAGACCGAAACCACCAGAAGCAGCTGATCCCAGTTCTTGGGATGCTGCTGCATTTTGACCCGTAAGTTGTTCACCTCCATCTGACTGTTGAGCTGGTTCATATTCAACTAAGCTATTCGCTATCTACATACAGAACGGACGAGCAGAAATGGATGTCGGCTATATCATCGCGATAAAATGTAGCGCCTGCTGTAACCTGCATGAAAACTGACTCAAATAGCCAACTAATACGATGTAAATTTCGGCCACAATCCGTATTACCATTTAGCATCTTAACTTGAGCACAGCCAACCTTCTCAGCAAAACTCGGATCCTCTGTCAAAGGGCGTGGGTGTCTGTTCAAGGTTGCGATAACTGGCGTTTGCCACAAGTCAGCCAGTATTCATGTAGGTATATAATGACCCAAACACCCGGGATTCTTTCAGCAATAACTAAATTTCTTCCCTTTAAAGAGAAGAGACTGGGTTATAGCTAGATATCAAAGCGCGGCAAAGGATCAACCCGACAGCATGGCTGACCAGCCGACTACCAGGCTTGCAACCGAAGACGGTACGAACACAGGCGGTTCAGTCCTTTGACACGGAGAGTGACCGGGTAGTTGAACTAATTAGACAAGCAGACATCCCAATCATCCTGCAATTCATCAACGAGCTCGCAGAGTATGAAAAGGCACAGCATGAAGTCCAGGCCACCCTCTCTTCGCTAAGGGAGACACTCTCGTTCCCGGACTCGCCCAAGAGAGGCTCTGTCTATACATTCCTCATTACTCCGCCTGCTACCGAAGCCGACAGCAGTCCGAAACCCGTGGGCATGGCCCTCTTCTTCTATAATTACTCGACTTGGAGATCAGCACCCGGCGTCTACCTGGAGGACCTGTACGTTCAGCCAGCATATCGAGGCAAAGGTTACGGCTTCAAACTACTACAGACACTCGCGCAAGAAGTCGTTCGTATCGGTGGGAAGAGACTTGAATGGTCCGTTTTGAAGTGGAATGAGCCCAGCATCAAGTTCTACAAGTCCATTGGTGCGGCACCGAAAGATGAGTGGCTGGGGATGTGCGTCTCTGGTGATGCATTGAACAACCTGGCTAGTCAGAGTCCATAGTTCGGCATTGACACTCAAACTTCTAGACATTGTACATGAACCAGTTGATTATCGCAGCCTTTTACATTGGGGGTACGGTACTGCAAAATAATACAGGCTATAGAGTGTTTCTCATCACTTTGGACACATCCACATTTACCACAAATACGGCCAGAAAAGGGCCCTTTTCTTTCTGCACTGCAAACCTTTGGATACATTAGGTCTAGAGAAGCCTACCGCTCTCTTTAAGCTTGTCATTTCCGTCATCGAATGACCTCAGCGAACTTCGGTGATGCGGAGAGCCTCAAGGCAAATCGAGTTCTCTCTCCTGCGCTGGACCTGATGACTCCCGCTCTTGCCACCGCTGGTCCCCAGAGCTGGTCTGTGATGATAGCTTTCGGAGACGAGCTGTAGTTAACCTTGATGGTTGGCCTCCCCGCATACTTGCTAACCAGTCAACTGACGGCATGAGGCTGTGAAGAATGGCCGAGCTACCTTGGAACCGTTGAGCAGAGGACGGCGAGGACGGGGACGGCGAGCTGGCCAGTAAAGCAGTTGACTATTTAGTCAACTGTTTAACCGCCTTTGTCCTTTGCGAGCTTGCAGAGTTTGTCGTATACGAGACCGTCGACTGGCCCATCCATTCATTCAAGTCTGAAGTCTAACCTTGTGCAGAGGCTTACGCTGTCTTGATATCAGGGAAAGGTAAGCGACAAGACAAAGAAGAGAGAACCGATGGTTTTAACTACGGTTGAAAGCCTGTGCGCAGGGGACTTGGCTAACTTGCTTCTTATGAACCAGCCCATGACGGCCAGAACCGATTTCCGTTGAGATGAGATATCATGACCTCAGCGATGTATGACCTTGTGCTTTTTTGCCTCCCTCCCCTGGCGGCAGCTGGGAATTCTCCTTGCAGTCGGTGCCAGGGCGAAGCTACTCTTCTGTTCACACTCACTGGGCATAAAGCACTCAGTCTGGCTGCAAAGGTGTACATGGCTATTCCGTCACGGCCGGATTTCATCCCCCGTAGCCCTCAAAGGCTTGCTCTGGCTACACTGATATCCCGCTTGTTCCATGTATACAGGACTAGCTGCCGCTCTGGCCCATGCCTTACGCCACAGGTAGCAGACACCTCCAAGCGCATGGCAAGACATCTCCTTTGTCTAGAAGAAAGAAGACAAAGCATAATAGAAAGTAAGCGTTAACTCTACTTTCTTGTCTGTGGGGGTAGAACCAAGTTCAAATGGTGGCCGAAGCTTGTGGAGAAAGCGGATGCGGTATCCAGCTAGCTAACCTATATATACCTACAGACAGTTATTCCACGGATCAATTTTTTGACGTTTCAATTGCTTTCAAGAGATAATCAACAGTTGTCACCTACTCAGTACAGTACTAGCTATCTTTGGATAATTCTACAGCGATATTTTGCACTGTGCGGAACCAACACGAGATACAGGCAGAAATGCTTACCTCTCTATCTGTCTTACGTCTCTATTCGACAGATTACTTGACGTCTGCAGGCTAGAGGAGCAGACCGGGACAGAAGAAACCGGATAGTGGCTGACGCTCCATAACAAACTGATACCAAAACCTCTACGCTTTTAATACTCATCACCAAGATCTATTGTTGATCGAAAACCGTGAAGATGGAATTCCCCCCTGGTGGACTGATAGTCATCGCTGTCAACGCCATATTTACTTCTCTCGCGATCATCGCCGTGATCCTCAGGTTCTACGCCATCCATGTCATTGGTAGGAACTACTACTTGAGTGACTATCTTATAGTTCTGGGTCTGGTATGGCTCAAATGCTCCATCAACATCATGCTGCTATGTGGCTAACATCGGCTGCGAATGATACCCACAGATATTTGCAATTGCCACATCAGCCCTTGCGATGCTTGGTAAGTTGCGTAGTCTTTCGGTTTCTGGCAAGGCGTTTGCTGACGTTTTAATGCAACCACATAGCTGCCATAGATGGCGGTGCAGGTCTACACATGCACCAGGCGACTGACCGCCAGCTTCTGCTGTTACTGAAGGTATGAAGTACTGATAGTTCGCATCTTATTGCACTACATAACCCTTTAGTGGTGGCCTTCGTTAACCCGGGAACATAGACATTCGTTGCAGGGCCTATAATATGGTCCACGGCTACAACATTTATCAAACTTTCCATCCTATCCTTCTACCATAAAGTGTTTGGCTCAAAACAGTCAATGAGAATTGCTGTTTATATTGAGAGCATCGTCACCATTGCCCTCTTTCTGACCGGAGTCCTGGAGCCCTTCTTGCTCTGCCGGCCGTTCAATTATACATGGAACAAAGATGCACACGGAACCTGCGGTAATGCAACAAAGGCGTATCTGGCTGTGGCTGTGGCCAACCTGATCGTTGACTTGTCCATATACCTCCTTCCAATACCCGTGTTGTGGAACCTGCAGATGAATTTAGTTAAGAGGCTGGCACTGTGTGGTATATTTGCTATCGGTCTAGTGTAAGTACCATCGGCTCCTTTTATCAAGTGCATTTATATGATGCTAATACTCCTGTTTAGTGTTTGCATTTTCTCAGGCCTTCGCATATATGCCGTCCTGACCCTTGATGTTAATGATTACTCCCATTCTATGATCAAGGATGTAACTTTTGCCGGTCTGGAGGTTGAATTGGGTGCAATCAACGCCTGTCTCCCATTCTATCGGCCGCTTGTCGCCAAATATATCCCGAGTCTCAAATTTGATCGCAACTCTAGCGGAAGGTCATATAGTAGTGCAAAAGTTCGGCCAGGCCACGCCCCTTGCAGTAACGAGGGTGGATCCCGGGACTCACGCGGGTCACAAAACCCATTAAACCCTCCGAGGTGCAACCCTTATGTTGATGAGGTGGTTGGTGAACCATATGCCAGGGGAGACGGGAATGGCCAGCTGGACGATAGTTCGCTAGAAAAGGGAATTACCCAGGAGCCAAGCGCTGCCAGTCGTTGATCGAAGGCAAGCACGTCCCGCACGATATTCTATCAATCATCTATACCATGATCAGCTCCACGAAGTCTGCCAAGGCATTCTGCCTCCATCCTCTCTGCAGCCAATCGTCCTTCCGAGGTATTGTCCATCATGCCGCAAATTTAACTCGAAAGTTGCAGCCCAATCACCGTATTTTTTTTTTTTTTTTTTTTTTTTTTTGCAAAGCATTGCCAACGCAAAATGCCACAGGAGAAAAAAATCAGTCGCACGATGGCAGTCATCTAGGCGCTAGCAGGTAGGGTAGGGAGCTGCCTACCTACAGTGCTTACTGAAGCCTGATTGGGAAACCTCTAATATGATGGCTATCGCTGGGCCTTATGGCTTCTGAATAGCTATCCAAATATTGATGGATATTGTTCGGTAATAAAATGACACTATTCTGAGCGTTGATACCCTTGTTACCTGGATTAATTGCTGTATGGTAAAAATATACCACTTAATATCATATTAATGGGTAACCCCAGAGCAAATCTCCACATCCATCATATCAGCTCCTCCTACGTGTTCGGTTTCTTGGTCATACGAGAGCTTCATGTCCCGCATGAATGAGCCGTTTCTACGAGTACCGCATCTAGATTATGAAAGGGTACAACGTCTATCATGAGTTATAGTCCGAATCTTTCGCCAGAATGAGTATAAGAGATTGTGTGAACGCCGAATAACCGAACAGTCCAGTATTCAAGTATCGACGTCCTTGATGCCAGAACGAGGAATACTATGGGATTGATTAGTCATCATATATATATATGTCACATGATATCTTATATAAGCTGGACCCGCCCAAAGGTCGGCAAGAAACTTGAAGAAAGGCCGCGGGGAGATCCGGGAGATGCCTGTATCAGATAATTTTTTTCCCTGCAGACTTGAAACGAAGAAAACAGAACCAGCTGAGAAGTTGATAATAAGATCAACACGAGCTAGAAAAGAACGTTGCTGTCGGTACTGGGAATCGGGCTGGGACAGCCACATTGCTACGTTGTACGGAGTGCCACCTTAGTGAATGGAAGGGGAGTTTCACTCTGGACTCATGCGCGAAACACATATCTCATGAAGACTTGACTATTTCCATTCCGAGTGCCATTGATGCACGACATCGCCCGGCTGTTTCCGTGATGCAGATGGTGTTTCTAGAAAGATGCATGGTAGATTTTTCCATGACTCGTGTCAGGGCATGTGCTTTTGTCTCCCAGATTTATGATTCGTGGAAGAGAAATATCGAATCACGATCCGGAAGCAGTGCCAGATCTCTATTCATGGTATTAGCATGGCCGGTAACTTTCGTCGCAGTGTGCTTAACCAACTACGTGGGAAACACTCTCAAAGAAATGCTATGGCTTTTTCTTTCACTCCCGCGAAAGCAGCAAAAAGGCCAAAAGCAAGAAAAAGAAACTTGGCACTACTTAACCTTTATTACTAAGCAATAATAGATAAGCTTAAGCGGCCCCACATTGATTAAGGTTACCCCAAAGTTTAGACCTTCTCTGATTGGCTGGAAGCCCTGCGAGAGGGAAGCCAGCATCTTGGCTTGTTTTCTGCATGAAAAGGAGCGTACAGAGTAATCCGCTTGCATCCCTCTGCAAAATGCATTTCAGCCTGTTGAAAGGGGAGGGATAGCACATTTTTCTTCCTCGGTTACCATACTCTTATTCGCTTTCCCTCTCGACATCATCATGGACAGGTCTTCAGGTAGTTTATCTACAGGAGAGACGAGCCATGAGGCTCCTCTCCAGGGAAATGAGCTGGCAGAGGCTCCCGACCTGGAATTACTGGGTGAGTGCAATAATTGAAAATTCTTCCAGTCGCCCTCACAGAAAATATGCTAAGGCAGCGTATGGCTAGCGGTCATGGGCTACAAGCAGGAACTTCGCCGACATTACTCCACGATTCAGGTGTTTGCTATTGCCTTCAGTATAATGGGATTGCTGCCGTCAATTGCATCGACGCTGTCCTTTTCCGTGGCTGCGGGGCCAGCGGCTATGGTTTGGGTACTTAAAACTCCCCCACCGACACAAGTTGTAGATGGTAACACAAGACTCTCGGGATATGGCTAACCACCGTGCACTTCCATATAGGGCTGGTTCACTGCCTGTTTTTTCATATTCATAGTTGGAATTGCTCTGGTATGTTGAAAACTAGGCGTCTCTAGGCGCCTTCTAGCTCTCGTATGGGCGGTATTACTGAAGTTTATCTAATAATAGGCTGACCTCGGCTCCGCGCTACCAACATCTGGAGGATTGTATTGGTGGACACACCACTTCGCAGCAGACAAGTGGAAGAACCCCCTTAGCTTTCTCGTTGGTTATAGCAATACCATAGGCCTCATTGGCGGTATATGCTCGGTCGATTGTAAGTGATTTTGTGCCCAGGAGTCACCGCCAGTTGATGCTGATAAACCTTAAAGACAGCTTTGTGCTCATGGTATTCGCCATCGTCTCCTTCGTTCGGGACGGTGAATGGATGGCTTCAAGAAGTCAGATATATGGCGTTTATGCCGCTACCATAATAGTCCACGGCATACTTGCCGTACTGGCCGCGCCAATCATGCATCGCATACAGTCAGCCTGTATTGTGGCTAATGTTGGCTTAGTACTCGCGACAGTTATTGCATTGCCGATCGGGAGATCAAGAACCGCCGAAGGCATCAATTCTGCTGCCTATGTTTTCAGCCATGTAGAGAACCATACTTCTTGGCCAACAGGATGGGCATTTATGCTCGCATGGCTCTCGCCCATCTGGTCCGTCGGTGCTTTTGACTCCTGCGTCCATATGAGCGAGGAGGCCATGAATGCTGCCAAAGCTGTTCCCTATGGAATCCTGGGTGCCATTGGTGCCTGTTGGTCCCTTGGTTTTCTATCTCTTTGCATCATCGCTGCCTGTATAAGTACCGACTTAAGCTCAATCCTCGAGAGCCGGTTCGGCCAGCCAATCGCCCAGGTAACTTCGTGTCTTAACACGCATTTCGTAGGTATCAAGCTAATATGCCTTATTCATAGATATACTATGATGCTCTGGGGAGAAATGCAGCAATAGGGTTTATGGTGGCCATGGCAACAGTCCAGTTCTTTATGGGATTGAGCGTTGTAAGGAACACTTCCGCTAGTCGCCTAGACGAGCAAGAGGCTGGCTGACAGTGCATCCAGGTTATTGCTGCATCTCGACAGACATGGGCCTTCTCCCGTGACGGTGCTCTTCCTTTCTCAAACTACTTGAAGGTAGTCAGCAGGAGATTCCGTTATCAACCTGCGCGCGCGGTAGTGGGAGTCACCATCACGTCGGTCATACTTGGCTTGCTTTGCCTTGTCAACAGCGCTGCCACAAACGCACTATTCTCGCTAACCGTGGCCGGAAACAATGTTGCCTGGGCGACTCCGATATTCTGCCGTATATTCTGGGGCCAGAACAAGTTCAAACCTGGTGCATTTTATACAGGCCGGCTCAGCACGCCAATCGCCATCCTCGCACTCGTGTATCTGACCTTCTCAGTCACTCTGTCGATGTTCCCAACCGCCGGGCCATCACCATCCCGTAAGTACTTTCCCATCATCCTTCTCTTGCATTATGTATCATCCCATGTTAACCAGCACCAATATCTCGATAGCGGACGGCATGAACTACACTGTCGTGATCAACGGGTGTGTCTGGGTCGGCTCGCTGCTGTACTATTTCGTATCTGCCAAAAATTGGTTCCATGGGCCGCAGAGGACCCTAGGCCCAGCATCGGCGTCTCTGGAAGGGAGCGAAGACAAAGAGAAGAGATGATGCGAAGTTCTCTTGAACTGGTGTTATATTGTATGTCTTCCTGCGGTGTTTTTTATTATCTTTTCCACATTTTCCACCAAGAGGGATTAAATTTACAGTTTTAGAATTAAGCATATTAGTAACTAGAGTTTAGATAAGCTATGCTGACAAAGCAACTCTAATTTGACTGCTGACACATGATAGACCAGAATATCAACCAAGCCATCTCCGTTGACCAACGAGCGAACCAGCAGACGGGGGTAGTGACATCGGTACTTCGAGGATTCCTCAGCCAATGTCTGTCGTTTCACCAGTGAAGGATCTTTGCTTGGCGCAAAAATGGTGCAATCCGCCACAAATTTCTTGCGCTTTTGCGACATCGGACATGTTGCGATACGTTTGAGATCCCTGACCATGGAGCACAGGCTAGTTTGTCTCCAGAGCTTCGCATCTCTCGTGTCTTTCCCCGCCAGATAGGTAGTTGAACCGTCGGGTAGCCGAAGCTCTCCTCAGAGACGGTATTTATGCTGCTTGCCTCCCCCCGGGTTCCTGGCTTGCTGAGGGGCCCTGTCTTCGCCTTTGTTTGTCCTGTTACTTTTCCCCTATCTTTGCATTCCGTGCTGGAAGATACATTCCAAGTCTAAGACTCCACTTATAGACCTGGGAGGCCGGTGAGTAACTGCAGCTTTTGTTGGTGTTGCCGGACACTTGTCTGGCGCCCTTCTGCATTACCGACCTGGCTACACGGAAAAATCCATAAGACGGAAAAGAAGCAGGAAAAGGAAGACGGAGCTGCCGAGGATCTCTATCCGCGATGGCTGTTACTGAAAGCCATTCTGATGGCGCGGATATGATCATTCCCACGAGTGCGCATGGCAAGCCTCCGGGTGATCCAGTCCTGCTGGAGAGCGCAATGCCCGAGGAGACTCCCCAGAATGCCCCGTTGCACCGGACTCTGAAGTCGAGGCATCTTCAGATGATTGCCATCGGAGGTGCGTCTTGCCATTCTGGTTTGCTTGTTCATCTACGCCTGGTCAACTAGTTAACGTTACCTTTGGAACAGGTATCATCGGCCCCGGTTTGCTTGTTGGATCCGGAAATGCTCTCCATGTTGCTGGGCCTGCCGGTATTCTCATCAGCTTCACACTCGTTGGAATCCTTGTTTTCTTCGTAATGTAAGTGCTTCCCCTCTGATATACAATGGCAGTCCGGTATTCATACTTACCATATAAGGCAATCTTTGGGTGAAATGGCTACTCTTATCCCCGTGTCGGGATCGTTTACAGAATATTCAGCTCGTTTTGTTGATCCATCGCTGGCTTTTGGTCTTGGTTGGGCTTATTGGTATTTATGGGTTACCGTTAGTTTCCGCTTATCCCCACTGCCCATTTTCTTAAACTAGATTCATACCCCATGGTTACTGACTACTCTATTCGCAGGTCCTTTCTAACGAATACAATGCATTAGCTCTTGTTATGGGCTATTGGACAGATGTTTTTCCGCAATGGGCATGGATTCTTATGTTCTGGGTCATCTTCCTAACACTGTCTAATCTTGGAGTCCTAACATATGGCGAGGTTGAGTTCTGGCTTGCCTTGTAAGTATTCACAACCTGACCACTTTATTTGTGCGGTAGTTAATCGAAACTTATGTATAGGATCAAAGTTATCTCCCTCACGATATTTTTTATCCTTGCAACAATCATCAGTGCCGGTGGTATTGGCGGCAAAACAATCGGGTTCAAGTATTGGGGCAATCCTGGCGCGTTTGCCGACTCTATCAACGGAGTAGCAAAGACTTTTGTGATCGCAGGCACACTCTATGCTGGAACTGAAATGTATGATACGCCGTCCATCTTATCACTCTGTTGAGTATCTCGTCTTACACAGTCTAGGGTTGGTATTACTGCTGGTGAATCGGCGAACCCTCGAACCGCCGTTCCAACCGCTATCCGCCAGGTCTTTTGGCGTATCTTGATTTTCTACGTCGGTATGTACTCCTTCAATAACGCCTCTCGTATATCGTCATCGAAACTAACATAATGTTAGGAATGATGTTCTTCATTGGTATCCTGCTACCATATGATGACAAGCGTCTCCTGTCCTCTGGCTCCAAGACAGCACAGTCGCCTCTGACCATTGCTCTCTCCGATGCCGGTATTCTTCCAGCAGCTCATCTGATCAATGGTTTGATCGTTATATCCGTGATCTCTGCTGGGAACAGTTCTCTATACGTTGCCTCTCGCACCATACTGTACATGGGACGATCAGGCAAGGCGCCAGCTATCCTAGGTCGAACAAACAAAGCTGGTGTTCCCTGGGTTGCCTTGCTGTTTACCAATCTGGTTGCTTGCATATCATTCTTTTCGTTGTCTTCCAGTGCCGGAAAGTTATATTCCGCACTTATCACGTTGTCAGGAGGTACGAGTTCAAAAAGAAGCCCCAGCTAATGACCTGCATATACTGACAAGTTTTTCTAAGTGTGTACATTTATCGTTTGGGCTGTCATAGCCGTAACCCACATTCGTTTCCGACAGGCACTCGCCATCCAAGGCGAAGATACCTCTGTGCTACCATTCCAAGCTATGTTCTACCCTTGGGGAACATATATCGCCCTTGCAGCAAACATATTTTTGATTTTCTTCCAGGGATATACCGCTTTCCTCAACCCATTTAGCGCCGAAGATTTCGTTGTCAACTATATCCTTCTTCCCGTCTTCGTTGTTCTAGTACTTGCCTGGAAATTCGCTAAACAGACTAAGATCGTGAAACTAGAGGAGATGGATATATGGAGTGGAAGAAGGGAGTACGGAGATGATATTACAGAAGATATCTCCAAGAAGAATATTTGGACCAGGATTAAGGATATTATTGTCGGTTAATACCCCGATATTCCTTTTATCCCTCATGACATGATGCATATAGAAATACACGTATTAGTGATCAAATATTTAAGACGTATGATTTTTTATATGATTTTTGTATATCTTAATTTATTTATCTCGTGAATCGTTGCGCTACTCTGAATATTTAACGCCAACAAGAGCCAATTACAAACAATAATAGTAAAGGAGGACAAAGGGAGTAAGTCTCGGTGTGCTGTCGCAGTGGAGGTTAGATGGGGGCAAAATACCAACTTATCCAAGCGCCCAGCGCTATTGGTTAGTTTAAGTTAAAGTATCAGGTCTGGCTATGTATTAGAAAAGAACATAAGGTAAGGGAAAGAATCAGGATTTGTGTGACAAGGGGTCACATAAATTTCCTCTGCTTTATCGGACTAGGGGTCCGTAGATGATCCTGGGACGCATAACCGGATGGTGGACCGAGTTCAAGCCGTCTCTGAGGCCGGCCTTCCGGGCCCTGATCGTCTCTGAAAACACTCCGGTGGGGAGCCTGGCTGAAAAAAGGGTTATCCGTGTCTAGTCTTGAATGACTAGATGTATAGCTGCTGACATGAGCCTGTTGTGAGGGCATATGTGGGGGTGGAGAGTATCCCGTATAGCCAGGCGGCATATGGGGTGGTGGATTGTTCGATTTGTTGCGGAAGAATGAAAATGTGAGGTTGGAGACAGTGACGCAGGCCGCTATGGAGGATATGAAAAAGAACTGTGCGCGGTTAGTACTGGATCATTTATGTTCGAAAAGGGTTGGGTATAGCCAGCTCGTACCATTGCTTTGAAACTGATCGGTTCAATAAAGCCGTTGAATATCTCCGCCAGCGTCTGTGCAGATACCCTTGCTCGGCCGACCTTTGCAGGATCTCTATGCATACATCTCTCCCAGTTGTCGCAAACAGTTTCTAGAGCCGGTAATCTCCTCCCATCGGGGTCGCCGCAGCGGTTCTCAACGTAGTTCTTCGTGCAAGTGGCTATCTCCGCCAGGATATCTGCGGATTGGCTTTCACTAGCGATCTCGACGTCGTGTTTAATGGCAAGCAAGAATGCAACAATGACATATAATATCAGAAATGCGATTATCAAGTTAAACGTGAATTGGGCGTAGTATGACAGTATTCGAGGGATATGCGGATGAGTTTCGAGGAACGTAAAGAGGCGTGATAGGTACGGTATGTGGCTTGTGTTTTCAATCTGGTTGTTTTGTTGTGATTTTCCTGGCTTTCGGTCCAACTCGCGACTGCTAGGCCGGTCATCACTGCTGTCTTCACTAGCATGGCGGATGTGCCTGAGCTCCCTGTCTCGTCTCCTCCTCTTCTGAACTTTTTTCACTAGGGAATTAGAGAACTTGTTTGAGCGAGGTACTTCTCCACGACCCGAACTAGGTGCAGCCGGAGCGTATATACCGTAGAGATTGAATAGGGAATTGCGTCGTGTGGCTTTTGACGGTTGTTCAGGGGTCTCGTCATTATCTGCATGCTCGGGAGATGACAGGTTTTCCGCTCCCGACGAGACGTCCGCGTCTAGTTTCCGTGGAGTAGTAAAGGATGAGCCGCGGGTCAGATTGACGTTTGCGAATGAAGGTTGTGGGGGGTTCTTCGACTGTGCCAACTGCTCTCGTGGTGCTGGAGTCTGTGGTTTTATGGGGGACGCAAACGTCCGACGAGCATCTAGAGAAGAACAAGTTAGCAAGTTTACCTACTTCAGAACCCGCACAGTCCCCACGTCCATACTTACTTGCGTGTTCGTTCTTCAGGGCGAGTTGGTAGAATGGCGAAGTGGCATCTCCTGGAGCTCTTGTCTGCCACTCAAAGTCCATGGGAGCTTCGTTGGAGCGGTTCTGCATGGTGACGGTTCGCGATTAGCATGTTAAGGACCGGCGTCCACCACATGCGCAGTTCACAGCTGGGGGCAGTCAGTCGTCAGCAGCTATTTCCGAAAAACTTGCAGTCCTTTTATTCTGTTCGCTTTCTTTTCTCTTGATTTCTGGCGGTTCTTTTGCTATTTCTTTTTATTTCTATTATTTTTATTTTTATTTTATGTTTTTTTGTTGATGTTGTTGGCCAAAGCTTTGATGACTAAGCAACATTATTGTATCATGTGACTTAGTATGCTTATTAATTTTAAGCCTCTTTTATTACATAATCAATGACATCACGTTTAGGTACTATTGAAAGCTCAGGTCTATTATTGATTGATTGATTTGACGATTTGAGAGGTAAAACCAGAGTGCTTTGTATTGTAAAAACATACAGCATGAGACTGAATTAAATCTATATATGCAATCCACTAGTCTATAAGGTGAGAAATGCACCTGAACAATTAAAGTATACTGACGCCATGAATGCCAGCAGCTCCCAAATATATTAACTCGAACATTTGTAGCCAATGCGCAGGACTGTACCTAAGTATAAAAGCTATACAGAGCTTGAAACATATGTACGGATGGAGGGAAATATCCCAGGGGGTATTTATTACAGAGGCATCCGACTTGGATGGCCTCTCCTTCTCCACTTTGTCTCAAAGTGGAGAGCATATTGTTAGATCACTCTGCGGTGCAAAGGATGTAGATCGTTTGCATGGGCTTCTGCGGCCCGGAGGGAGGAGGGAGGGGGTTGGTTAAAGTCGAAACATCTGAAGCAGGACGGACCCTAAATGTGAACGTAATCCGCCAGGGAATCGGTGATGATTCCGAGTTGACTGGGCTTCATGAAACCAGATGGTAAAAGGTCCGAAACCACAGTTTCCGAACCGGTTGCCGTCAGTAAGGGAGGATATCAAGTCCCTTGTCAACTAAGCTACAGTGTTAGCCAGGCACCAGGGGGGGAAAGAAAACATGTGACTCAAAACTTACCCATAACCTTATCCCATCTGGTCTTCCCTTCTACATCGTCACTGTTATCCCTCATGGCCCATAGCTCCTGCAAAAACGATCGACAATTCCTTGCATTTCCCATGCCGTAGCGATTCTCAAAATTCAAAAGCAAGCTATTGATGCTTTCTCTATCTGGCCCTGCAGATGCTTCACAGCCAGCTGTAAAGAGAGGTTGTAGCACGGCAATTCCAGGGCAAGGTTCACCCAGGAACCGAACCTTGCATATCCGGCTGATAATATGCTTTACCGAACTCTGAACCAAAGGGTCTGTAGAGGTCAGGTTGAGAATACGGCGGTATATTTGAACGAGTGCGACATGGTGAAAGGCTTCGTCGACAGTGGCAAAGTCATTTTTGTGCACTGAAGCATCGACCGTGGGCCTAAATCTGCGTTCTTGAGGGCCCATCCTTGAATGTATATCATTGATGAGCTGATAGCTTTCATCGAGTACTGAAAGCGGAATGCGGTTTTTGGGGTCCGAGTCCGCAGGAAAATGTCCTTCGTCTTGCTTGAGAGCCAGGTCAGCTTCTATCGCAAGACGGTTGATTTTCTTGAAGATGGGTCCTAATGAGGACGAGAATCCAGCCAAATCGTCGATTTTATCATCACTTATCAACTTTCGCATCTGAAGAAGGGCGCGGGAATCGTTTGGCATAACCAGGTTGCCTGTTAATAGAGCAACGGTTTCGATGGATAGATACCAGCGCCACAGAAGGGACATGGTATTGGTGAGTGAGTCTGGAGAAGCCTTTGACTTCTCTAGATAGGAAGATATTATTGCCGTTGTGCCTTGCAGGTGAGAACGCCAGGAACCAGGGCTGCGGCCATCCGAGACAAAGTCAGAATGGCACAGGGTAAGGGTAGTTGCGACGACTGATTCGTCCAAGCTAGCTCCGGGCTGGGCCAGAGCGTCCTGCAGCTGACGGAGGCTGGATGCCTTGAGATGATTGAGCTCTGACATGCTTTGATCCATGCCCAGGATCAATCTGTGAGTGGCTGCAAGGCTCAGCAGGGCGTTCATTAGATGAGGTGTCTGTGTAGCCATGGGCACGAGAACCCGGCAGAACATATCTGGATTGGCGAATGACATGACATCGACAAGGTGGTACACGATATAAAATGGTCAAGGAGCTTCTGCTGCTGTTTCGGCAGCCAGCTCAGCTCAAACGGGTTGGCTTGAACTTCGGGTGTCGGCGGAGTGTATCTGATCAGGCGGCTTTCGAATTCGATGGGGTCGTCCGACGCAGACGAGGGAGGCGGCGTTGCCAGCGAAGGGTCTTTCCCATCATTGATATCAACTATAACAACAGAGTCAAAGTCAGGCACCGAGGAGAATAAAATCACAGCTATGCTATTAATGGCCCCGGATAATAAGCCAGAATGCTCGGAGCACCCGCTGCTTGCCCGCAAAGACAGTAATATGAGAGGGAGTGGGGCCCCATACATTGTAACGTCTGCTGCCCCTGCGACTGTTCCACCACGGCATCCACAGAGCTTGACGAGCGCTCTCCCGCTTTTGACCCATAAATAAACGCCGTGCTACCTGAACTCGCGAATGGAGAAAACGAGATGAAAAAGTTTAGCCTCATATAAAACGTGTGTAATAGCAGAACTTTGGGGGGGGGGGTTAAGGGGGGTCCCGGAAGAGAAGGGATGCGGCACGGCTAAAAAACGAAAGCAAATCACTTTAGCCCTGCCATGTGGCCCTGCGGGAGAACCCCGTCTGGGCATGCCAGGGTCAAACGAGAGCGGGATATAATAATAATAACGATAAAACAATAAGAAGCAGAAGAAGAAGCACTCTGTACTCCGTCGTGCAAGATTGGGCCAGGCGGGAAACATGCGAGGAGTCCGACGTTACGTACCTGAGGACGAGACGACCGGCAGCTGCACGAGACTGGGATCGCTCTTCATGCACTCGCCAAACCGGGACTTGGAGAAGGGCCGGCCCCCCCAGGAGAGGCGCATGGTGTAGGTGCATTGCTTGCCGGCGCGCTCACACCCTGTGCATGCCGGCTTCTTCTCGTCACACTTGCGATGGCGCTGGCGGCACTCAGTGCAACCGGACCGCGACCGCCGCTTCTGCGCATCAGGCTGCATGGCCGGCGGAACAAGGAGTCGGTCGGCGTCGGACAAGGATCAATAGTGGTGAAGCGGCTCGCCCAACAACGCGCCGGGCTGGGCGTCAGTCAGGAGGACGGCTTTTGGATGGCTAGTCAGTGGGCTCGCGCAGCGCTCAGGAAGGGCGAGGTTTGCGGCGAGAGTTGAAAGCGCAAAAACGCAAAACTTCGCTGCGTCCTGGCCTTGGGGGGGAGGCGGTGCGGCGCCCGCGGGCCAATCAGCGGCCGCAGGTGGTTGTAAGTTCCCTTGTAGGCTTAGCGCCGGCGGCTAATTAGGTAATGGTTATGTAATGCTTATGTCATTCAACTACTTCCTCATCCACGTGATTATATGGCTTAGTAAGCCCACACATTTCTCCCAGGCATTAATTATATTTTCTCTCCTGGTGGGATACGCAGAATCAGAGACTGGGAAGCACAAACATCGAAAGCCAATGGCTAAGGGTGATAGTTGATTGCTATCTATCAAATGAGTGACTTCGGGTCAGGATGAAAACAGACAAAATGCAATGCTGGGTATACTGGTACAAGTCATGTCATCAAGAAACGCCTGCGTCGTCCCCAATAGTTCCTCTCATGATGCTTGACCAGGAGGGGGGGAATGAAGAACAACAATGAAAACACCACACAAGACAAAAATGAAGACAAAAGGATCCCCCGAATAATTAACCGTTCGTCTCTAGCAGTCGTCATTAACCCAAGGGAAACAGATAAAACGTCTTCAAACAGAGCAATATATCAGATCGGCCAGAGATCATTATTGCCGGGCAGAAATATCAGGATATCATCACTAACAATGTACAGCGGGGAAGCAAGAAGAAGAAGAAGCGGCAGCAGCAGAAGTTGGGGGGGATGAGCGGGAGAGTTAATAGTTCACAGGTTCGATAAGCTCGAAGCCGTCCTCGTGGCCGCCATATCCCTCGTCGAAGTCCTCTGGATCGATCAAGCCGACGAATTCGTACTCTCGCGCGAGCTTCTCCGTCTGCTTGGTCTCGAATTTATCTACTGCCTGCACGACAGCGGCGCTGAGGACATGGCCTCCCTGGGCAGGGCTGTTGTTGGCGTCAAAGGAGTATAAAGGATCTAGGCCCTCGGGAGTGGCCGGTGGATCGAGCTCTTCCTCATCAGATGAAGACTCTGCTCCACGGGACTCTCTTACGGCTTGGTTGATGGCATGCTGAATCGATACCTTGACAGGCACCTTGGAGTTGGACCCCGCAGCACTGAACGAGCCGGATCTCCGTTAGCCGTGACATGACCTGAGAGCGGATGAGAGCAGAACTGCAAACATACCCTGAGTATTCGAGCAGAAGTTTTGGTCGAGGACGGCAAACCCGCACCTCCTTCTGCCCTCTCATGGGGCGAGTATTAGGCACAAACTCCGAAGTGGTGCTGGTATTCTTCGATTTGACGCCGGTCTTGGGAGTTGCGGTAGCCTTCCGAGTCTCTTTGCTACGGTTGCCAACGTGGGAGTTTCGAGTCATTGTTTGGGTTGAGGCGGGAGAAGGGAAACGAGTGGAAGGAACACCAGGAGCCGATGGTAGACTTCTAGCCTCTGGTCTGTAGGCAAAAGGTCGTTGATGTGAGGCTCGGTCGACAGCCGGCTTCTACCGCCAGCGCAAGGTGTGTTCAACAAAAGATCAGGTTGGGTTGGACAGCTTTCCAGGGCAAGAGAAGGGAAGTCTGGGTGGTTAAGATGCCAAAGAGAAGGTGTCAGGTCAACTGCCGGCTGGCTGGCACTCTGTCCGGGTCACAGTCTTGCCTTTATATCCTCGTCTCGCTCAGCTCATGAACGCCGGTTGAGTCACAAGGCGAATCATCCGCCTGCAACTGGCCCTGCCCCTGGTAACGGCGAAACGGAGCCGATGACGACACGGGCGGTTACAACGTCACGTGGTGCTGCCTTGGGCGTATTTTTGGTATCAAATTACAGCAATACAGCTTATCTCATCCTGCATTCTGCGATAAGAGACTCGGAACTTATTTTTGGATCGCTTGGATGACATCACTTCAGCCGTACTCAATGTACTCAATGTTTGCTTCTTGGTGCTGTCTACATCCTCATCTCCGTCCGCGTTGTCGTCTATTCCCGCCTCTATCCCAACTTCCACCCTTCGCCTTCAAGTATGGCTCCCCGAAATGTTTGGGTCGAGTTTTCCTCAGCGCCCGGAGTCACGCAAGGCAGCCTCTTCGCAGCTGACACCTTGACAACCCGATAATTTATCGACGCACTTTCCATAGTCTTTACTGCCGAGGGAAGTTTTCATGCTGTCAAAGTCGGGACAACAACAGCCACTTCACAGAATGACCAGGTTCTTGAACATGGAACTTATATATTGTCTCCCAGGTTGTCAGGGCAGTCAATAACTCAAAGCGAAGCAACGAACCTCAAGAGACAATACTTTCATTTCGGATATACGGGAGCATGATGGCGGCTGCATCATCTCTCACAGAATGAATAGGGAAGCTCCTAACTAGCGGACATTTAAAGCTGCCCATATCTTCCCTCTACTTCTCCCTTCAATCTTTATGCAGCTAGGGTTTGGGAATATCATGCAGGACGGCTGAGGTATTAATTCTCGACATCCACGAAGAATGGGATGGCTACGCAATAGCTCTTAACCCCGCCGGCAAATCACCGAGTTCAGAGCTTCAGGCTGAATACAGCCTGTTACCACAAATACCATACTTCATCCCGCCTGCCGTAACTCCAATGACCCCAGCCGTGTTGGTGACGCGCTCCTCCGGTGGCACTATGAGCAAGCTGCTCTCTTCAATATGCGTGATGCAGGCGAAGCTTTGTTCTATTTCGATTTTCCCCCAGGTACGGACATTGATGCGGAAGGTTAGGGAAGGGCGAAGAGTAGCCCAACTTATGGAAGCAGAGTTCTTTGGATGTCGTCTATACGGTTACGATAATGAACTAGGCGTTGACTCGATCCCAAATCAATGAACTGATACAACAAAACTTCTCGAGAGTGGATGAGGTAGACGGAAGGGAAGAGCAGGGCAGGAGAAGTAGCTAGTGGAAGCTTGCGGATGACTCCCAAACATGCCGGGACCGAAAAAGAAAAAATCGAGTTTTATTGGCTGCGCCGCCCCCTTCCTGCATGAGGACCCGGCTACCTTGTGGAGATGGATGCCTCGCTACCGATCTATAGTCGGCAGCCTCGCTCACGAAGAGTCATCTCAGAACGCCCTTGTCCAGCAGCAACTTGCTCTCCACGCTTATCATTTGATCATGGCTGCACTATACAGGCCCATTTGTGGGGGATCAGTTGTTCTGGATCGACTCTGGCGGTTTGACCATGTCTTTGGCCCCCGTCATATTCGCTCAACACCCGGGTACCAAAACGCAAACATCGCGAATCAGCTTCTTCTGTTCAAGCACCAGGCTACACCGAGCACTCACCACTCTTCCTCCCCCCTCCCAAGGTTGCGCATCTTACGTCTTGTCGTGCATGGTATTGAAGCATGATTTGAACATCCAACGATGCGGGGAGCTACGGGAGTCACCTCTGCTTCCAACTGACTGCTGAGGGGGTAAACATGGCGCAGCTGGCCAGTCAGTCAACGAGGTGCAACGATTGCATGGGGTAGTAAGATAGTAGCTGATAGGCACGATAACTCATGGATATAATTAGCTCTGCATATTCATAAATTCAATTTAATCCGCTCCTCCAGCGGCGTCGTCTCCAACAACACTCGCATCCAGCTCTTCCTCGTCCTCCTCCTCCTCATTGGGCAGCCGATCCGGGAACCACCCGAACCGCGCCATATCGACGTAGAACTCGTTCATGCTATCAGAGCGTACAATAACTCCCTCTTGTTCTAGAGCTTCTGCCTGTCTCGCTGCCGAGCCAGGCCCGCTGTCGACATAAGTTAAACCATGTTAATCTAAATTGCGTGCTATTGTCTGTTTCACATGGCGGAGTCCAAAGGCGTCATACCGATGGGATATCATCCCTTTTGAATTGATAACCCGCTGCCAGGGTACGTTGTCGTTGTTATAATACTCGTCTGGGCTTGACGGGAGATGCTTGAGGCAGATGCCAACCTGTCGAGACCGTTGAGCTGTACGACCGTAGTTATGTTAGACATGGACATCAAGGTAGAGGTCGCAATGGCTGTGAGCTATCACTTATTCAACTCACGCTGTCCTAGCAGACGAGCTATATGGCCGTAGGATGTCACTTTGCCATACGGAATCTGCTGGATGGCCTCGTACACTGCGTTGAACCACCACTCTGCTTCGTCTGTACGAGCCATGAAGTCCTAGCGATGACTCAACGGCTGGAACTAATGGATGTATCATATAGAACGAGGAATATCAATCAAGCAGGGTGAGAGATGGTCGAACTCGTCAGTTAGCTAGTTAAACATAACTGTTGCTAAGGCTGAAAATACGAGATTGAGTCAAGCTTGATTTATTTCGTCTCACTTTGGCTTTTTTTCCACCTTCAGCACAGGACCCTGAGGATATTCAGCAAAGCATCATCATCCTCTGGTTTGGTGTCATTTTTCTTCTTCTACTACTTTCCTCTTCTTCCGATGACCTTATCCTGGAGCTGCTTGATGTGAATTCACTGAGCCAGCACCTCACTGGTCTCAAGAACGCCTAGGAACTACCGGCAAACACACAATAACTTCACCAAGTTATCAGTTCTCTTCCCATCTACCTAGCTAGTAAAGCTAGATAAATACGTATTTCAATCTATTTCTCTCAATATATGCAATAAGATAGTCTT
Organism: Trichophyton schoenleinii; assembly: GCA_018357685.1. Classification (NCBI taxonomy): domain Eukaryota; kingdom Fungi; phylum Ascomycota; class Eurotiomycetes; order Onygenales; family Arthrodermataceae; genus Trichophyton; species Trichophyton schoenleinii. Next base: position 314,589 of record WOFF01000002.1, read on the forward strand.
TCGTTCTTCAGGAAGCTTTGCTATCTGATTCCCTCAAAGTGATCGGGATCCATTTCAGCCTTGAATATCTACCAACTGCAGTCTGATATTTCTCTATACCAAAATCTATACCAGAATCAAATACCCAGCTATGTCAGAAAGGCGAATGCGAGCATCCAAACTGCCGAGGTTTGCCCTACCAAATGTCGTCACTAACCGTCAAGGAGAGGAGTGGATGGATGGCATCTCAACTCTCGACTTTGACTACTTCCCACCGTTCCAGCATGTGATAGCAGAGGAGAATCTCTCATCTGCTAATTTGCCGCCATTTTACCGTCTGCTCTGTGATGCTCAGGCAATGGCCCTATCCAAATGGGGATCCAAGGGGAACATAGCAAAGGAGCTCCTTGGACTATACTGGCCAGCGGACTTTAATACAGACGGGAAGCTCAAGAGGAACCGCTTGTCATGGAGCATCGGAAACCAGGTCCGTCCGGCACAGCGCCATCATCTCACACACCAGAGCTGTGGAAGACCGATGAAGTCGATGCCAGTCCAGGCTATTGTTGATGAAGATGATGACTCTAGAGCAGCAGGAAAGAGTAGCCCTGGCAAGGTTGACCGGCCATGCAAAGTCGTCCTCCTGCACGACTCAAAAGAAAGCGAGCGCGTGGTTGAGCTTGAATATGAAATCGACCGGCTGAAAGCAAGCCTGAAGCGTTCTGAGTCGCAGCTGGAAGGGATGCGGGCTCAAATGAAGCAGGTAGAAACAGCAATGTCGGTGAGATCAGAGCTGGTCACAAATGCAATCGTCAACTATCACTTTTCGCGAGCAAACCTCGAGCTGCTCTCGCCCTCGATCTCGTCCCTGGTAGACGAATCCGTCTCTCCTGATGATCTCTCCGAACTTGCTGGCGGCGCAGCTACACTCGACCATCGCATCAAGGTTATCCAAGAGGTTGCTCGCCGACTGCAGATACCAGTAACTATACCCCCGGAAATCATTGGTGAACCAGACGACTCGGACCTACCAGTTGATCCCAGGATTGCCTGGAACATGCAGGTAGGCCAGAACGACAAGTAAATGGCATACTCGTTCCCCTTATTCTAGCTCTCCTAGCACCTGAGAACTAGCCAGCGGACTGTAAGGGATACTAGCCCTTAGCCACGCTTACCGGTATGAAAGCCTGTCTGGCACTGAGAAGATCTAGCCTATCTTCTCCCATAGCCTGACGGGCCGGAATCTCCAACTGGTATAAGCAAAGGCTAGCTCAAGCAAAGTGCTACCTTTTACTTCTCTTTTCAGCTTATTCGAACCCCTTGGCAGCTCACTTATTGCGGGTGATTCTGGCAATGGTTATCTGCCTGGTCGTTGTAGCCAAACCCCCTATCTTATTCGGTTACAATACTTTGGTAACTTATTCAACCCAATGAATATCTGGCTTTTTTTTTTTTGTTTTGACTATGCATCTTCTTATGAGCAAGCTCAGTTTAACTGTGATAACGCCAAATCAGAAATTCCTTTTACCTGAATTGACCCCTTTTTCTTACCTGAGAATGCCTCGTAGCAAAACTATGGCTAGGATAGCCTGTAACTCCCGGCCTAAGGGCTCAACTTATCCAGTCCTTGCTGATAGGGATAGTTAGGCACGTAAGCCGCCAGAAATATCTACTGGCTTCGTAGGTATATCCGCCAGAGAGACCGCACCGTGACCTTCCTGGCCTTGATGCTGCGTTTGTTGTCTTTTTTCTCTCTATCTGGCGGTCTTTGGGAACATATCTGCTTACTAAGCAAAGATGCGGCTCTCGAATAAAAAACGTCCTGGACGTCGAATGTGATTCCATCACAAGCGCAGCTTGACATCACATATCATACACCATGTCTCTGGCCGACTACCTAGCGAAAAACTACCTGACAGCAGACTCGCTATCGTCGGAGCGGCCGAAAAAGAAACGCAAGAAGAACAAGCATGCTGTGGCCGAGGACACCAGCGCCGGCGGGCTGATAATCGCAGATGACGACCCTCCTCTACTCTCTAGCTCGAGCAAGACCTCACGATCTAGACGGCCGGGCAGATACGATTCAGACGAGGACGATGAAATACCATACGCAGCACAGGCCGGAACAAGCAGCGAGTTCCGGAAAAGCAAGTCGTCGCAATGGCGGAGCGTGTCAGGGCCGCAACCGCCTACAAACGACGAGCAGGTCGCGGCAGACGCGATTCTAGCTTCTGCAGCTGCTGAACGGACAGCTCAGATGGAAGCCGATGACGATAGGCCCATGGTGGCCGAGGAAAACGACTCCACGCCTCGAATGGAGTCAGGCATGAGAGCCGGGTTACAGACTGCAGCTGATACTGCGGCGATGGTAGCAGCTCAGGAACGAGAGCAGGCGCAGGAAGCCGAGAAGCTACGGAAGGAGAGAAAAAAGAAGGGGAAGCAGGAAGTTGGACTGGAGTCGGAAACAATTTACCGAGATGCGTCTGGACGGATAATCAACGTTGCTATGAAGAGGGCGGAGGCACGCAAGGCAGCGGAGGAGGCTGCTGCTGCTGAGCGAGCGGCAAAGGAGGCCCTGACGGGTGATGTGCAGAGGCAGGAGAAGGAAGCTCGCCGTCAAGCACTGGAAGAAGCGAAGTTTATACCGCTTGCACGAACGGCGGAGGATGAAGATCTAAACGCCGAGCTGAAGGCCAGACAAAGGTGGAATGATCCTGCAGCGGCATTCTTATCTGAGCCCAAAAGCAGTGCCGTTGCTGGTGTTGGCAGTGGCGCTGCTGGTGGAGGGAAAAAGGTATATAAGGGTCCGTCACCGCCGAACCGATATGGGATCCGGCCGGGTTTCAGATGGGATGGAGTGGACAGGAGTAATGGATTTGAACATAAATGGTTCGAGGCACGGAACCGTCGGGGCAGGATGGAAACTATGGAATACGCATGGCAGATGGACGAGTGATATATACTATTCACGAAAGCTCGATTGTATATTTTTTCATTTCCCCCGGACTGGACGGCAGAAGTTCTTATTTACTCTCTGGACAAATATAACTATGGACGAACGAACCGATGCAACAGAAGGACAATAAACCACCATATGTATGAAATGAAATTCGTCCAATCATACGTTCTTCGCCTATTTTCAAAGGAAAGAATGTGCTGTGTTTGTTTTTTTTGTTTGTTTGTCTGTAGGTCAAGTGAGCGTGAGATGACCTATATCCCCAATTCCACCACCAGCTCCCCCCCTCTGGGCTCCGACCCCGGCTCCAGCCCTGCTCCAGCTCCAGCTTCAGTGTACTCACGACACCCTCGGCAGCCCGTCAGTTGCACCAGACAGTTATATTGCCCTCCTTAAGAATATAGATAGCATGACAAGTATAAAACGAGACCAACAACACCCCCCTTTCAGCAGCGTAGCAGCAGGACGGTAAAGCATGACAAAGCACTAGCATGAACAACTCTATCTATTCAGCCACGATGATCCAATAATTCATGTAGGTTAGTTTCATTCTTTTGCTTCTGTTCTCATCCCCGAGTCATCGCCAGCATCTCATTTCGTCTCATCCGGCAATTCAGGGGGGTTGGAGGTGCCGAGGAGGAGGTATGATGAAAAGCCAATGAGAGTGCAGGAGACAGGTAAAAAAGAGGGACGAGACGACCACATTGCGGCCGAGAGCAGAGGAGGGGACACCAGGATTTGAACGCCGTTAACGATGATTTCGATGGTACCATTTGATCAAAGGAGGGAGAGGGGGAAGAGGAGCCAGTTCATCTCCTCTTGACCTCCGATGCCCAACCTTCGATGCCTTCTCCTCGACTTCCCACGGGAATGTTAAGGGAAATGTGATCCATTCCTTTGGTGCCGTTGAGGTACTTATGGTTAGCCATGCCGCCTGCATTTGCCCTCCGTTCAGGTATGAGTTCGAGCATGGGGATCAAAAAGTCGGACACGGCCTTGCTCTCTTCCTCGGAAAAGTGATACTTCTCTCTGAGGACGTCAGGTAGTGCCCAGTGGCGTAGTCTGTGAATATTGCGGAGCTCTCCCTTCCGGTTGAAGATTTCTTGACTCCATTTTCCGGATAGACAGAGAGATTTGGGGAAAGGACCTAAAAGTTCGATGATCTGAGCAATATGGTCGTCGTCTTTACCATATTTGGTGCCGGTCTGCGGGTCGAACAGGTAGTCTCCAGTGATAAGTTCGAATGACTGGAGAAAGAGAGAGAGAGAGAGAGAGATTAGTAACTGAGGATCAGGTGAGAGCTGTGCGGGTCACCTACCATCGCAGCCATGCTCCAGATATCAGTGCTGGCGCCCCATTTACCTCCGAGGATAACTTCCGGAGAGCGGTATTGGCGGGTCTGGATATCGTTTGTAAAGTGGTGTCCAACCCAGCAGGCGTTACCCAGATCGGCTATCTTGACGGAGATGATATCGATATTGTACTGGTCGCCGGCCATGGACTGGTCTGAATCTTTGTTGAGTGAGATGCCTGAGACTTCGCGTTCAAGCAGGTCGCTGCTGAAGTTAGTATATACTATGTGTGTGTATAGAAACACGATATAGCGACTTACGTAGTTTTTTCTCTTTGTTTCTGTTTTTCGTCGGCAGCTGCGTCCGAATCCTTTATGCCTAGCTTATCTTTCATGGATTGTTTGGAGGGAGTGGTAGGGGTAGCAGAGACTGTAGAAGTTAGCCGATATATGTCGAGATATCAAGATAAGAAAATATGTGGGAGGAATATCTTACGAGGAGATTCAGCAAGGACCTGGTTGAGGCTGCTATGGGAGCTCTGCATGGAGGGAGTGACGTTACGGAAAGGGTCCCCGCCACTGAAGCTGGCGCTGAGCGGGCTGGGGAGCGGCTGGCTGCCTGTGATGAGGGTTCTCCGCCTCCGCCTGCCATTTCTATTATCGTCTCTGGTATCGGCCTTCTTCTCTTCATCCTTGACGCAAGACTTGACGATCTGCTCGACGTCTCCGACCTCGATGAGGACGTTTTCAGGTTTGAGATCGGTATGGATGATGCCGCACTCGCGGTGCAAGTAATCTAGACCGAGGAGAACCTGCTTTGTGATCTGTTTGACGAGGGGCATGGGGATGCCTCTGTGGTTCCAGCGCTTGATGAGGCCGAGCAGGTTCTCGCCCAGGACCTCGAAGACCATGCAGACATGGACTCCGTTGGGTCCACGGTGCTCGAACGAGTCGAGCAGGCTGACGACATGTCTGCGGCCCGGATGGTCAGGGTTGGCACTGTTTATGCGGTTGAGGAGCTTGATCTCGTCTATGGCGGTCTCGGTGTAGTGAGCGGCAGAGCGCACGACTTTGAGGGCGACGTGTTTACCCGTGGTGGTATCGCGGGACAGCCAGACGGTCGAGAAATGGCCCCAGCCGAGCTTGCGGACGACGATGTACCGGCCGTTGTTGTAGGACTCGCCGACGGAGACAGGGTGGTAGCCGCCCTTGCAGTAGTCCTCGGAGTCTTCTTCGTCTGCAGCGTCGACTTCTTCCTCTGACGAGGACGAGGAAGCTCGCGACAGGGGCGAACTATATGAAAGTTTCTGTCTATGCAGGAGTTAGCAGGCGGGCGGCACGTCTTTTTGTCTTTTGGCTATTATTTAAACAGACAGAGAAGGGGAGCAGGAGTAGACGGACTGGGTGCTGGACATGGTAGCTGGATCAGACTCCTCGTTGGTGATGATAGGCTTGAGATCAGAGGCCTTCCTGCGTTTCTTGCCCGCGGTACCGTTAGCAGCAGCGGCAGCAGCCTTTTTCAGATCGCCGCCATTCATCGTCGGGCGCCAGTGGTTGAGTGTATGGCGTCTGGAGACAAGATGGAACTGGAATGCCCAGGCGAATGCCCAATGGTGGTGGTAGTAGTAGTGGAGGAGGAGGAGGAGGGAGGCAGTAGAAGCGGTGGCTGTGAGAGACGGCGAGGCGGGACGACCGTTACGGGCGCTTCGAGCAGGCCAATTCTACACGCAGGCCGGGGTGCTGGGCGGTAGAGCGGGCATCAGGAAGCAGACGAGATGAAGCTGGCACCGTGGATGGCAGTTGAGCAGGCCCTGGAGGCGACGGGAGATGCGTTCTCTTCGAAGGGGGGTGGGGGGAGAGGGCTGGTTTCTCGCAGCAGAGAGGCTGGTGGAGGCGCAGATCACGCTGAGCCGGCGGACGGTGACGCTTTGCAGCCGAGATAGGCGAGGACGAGGTGAATCTGCAGCCTGGACAGCCGTCTAGCTATGGTTGTAGTTGTAGTTGTGGTGGTGATGCTGGCGATGTTGTTTGTTGAAGTTGTAGATCTGGAGGTGAAGAAAAAGTTGGCGGAAGAGCCGAAAAAGGCAAAAGCAACAACATCGAACTTTTTCTGTCTCTCTAAGCGCCGGCGGAGGAACAAACCAGACAACTCGACGGTTTCAGACAGCATCGACGGCGGTTAGGATGGAACAGCCCGGCGAGTGAGACCAGGAGACACGCTGAGATACCCTTTGAAGAGCTTGCTGCTACGATAACTACCTAGGTAGACGCCTGCTGAAAGATGCCGCCGTGGGACGCTCCGTCAGTCGGCACGCAGCTGCTGGCCTCGCCCCTGATATGCGTGCTACGGCCGGTCTACGGGCTGCTGTCTGCGCTACGAGCACCGCCGTACACTCGCTCGCCCACCCAGGCGGCCGTCAGAGTGGTCTGCCTGTCGGACACGCACTCGCAGCACCGCTCGGTGGACGAGATACCGGACGGCGACCTGCTGATACACGCTGGAGATCTGACGGATCTGGGCACGCCAGAGCAGATCCAGGAGGCAGCGGACTGGCTGAAGAGCCTCCCGCATCGGTACAAGGTGGTGGTGGCCGGGAACCATGACGGGTGGCTGGACGCTGGAGTGCGCGGGCGGATAGCCGAGATCAACGGGATAGATGAGGGCGTTGACACGCGGATAGACTGGGGAGGGATATGCTATCTGCAGAACTCGTCTGTTACGCTGGAGTTTGGCTCGCGGACGCTGACGGTGCATGGGATACCGCAGATTCCGCAGCTGGAGCCGCACGTTACTATACACGCCTTCCAGTACCCTCCGTACCACGTTGGGCTTCCCTGGCCAACGAGCCCGCCGGCAGAGACGGATATACTGGTGTCTCACAGCCCGCCGTTGCATCATGGAGACTTGTTTCCGAACAGCATTGGGTGTGCACATTTGCTAGAGGCGGCGTGGCGGGTGAAGCCGGCGTTGTATGTGTTTGGCCACACGCATGCTGGCCGGGGCGTGGAGCGAGTGTACTATGACGATGCGCAGCGGGCGTGGGAGATGATGTTGCATCGACGGCGGGAAGGGGGCATGCTCTGGGCACGGGGCGAGCGAGGATGGAGCTGGTGGTTGTTTCGTCGGTGGTCGGTAGTGCGGGATCTGGTGAGCGTGTGCTGGGCGTGGAGGGATGCGGTGCGGGTGGTGGTTGGGTCGCTGGCGGGCGTTATCTGGACGAGGATATGGGGAGGAGAGAGGCCGTTGGGCAGAGAAGGGTGGATGGTCAATCCGGCGTGTATGGACGTCCGGGGCCAGCGAATCGTTGCTGGGCCGATAGTGGTAGACTTGTAAATCTATACAATTGATTCCTAGACCCGCCTATATATACAGGACAACAAGAACATATGGTATAGAAACAAAGAATATATGATATATAGGAAAAATAAAGAGATGTACGAAATACCACGCAAAGACAACATGACGACGAAGACGAAGAAGAGAATGGGTATTGTATTTATTATAGCTTTGAAACGGGCCTGTCTGCAGGCAAGCTCATGGGGTCATAGACGCTGCGAGATAGATTGTCAACGGGTCCGGAGACGGTGTGGACGGAGAGCCCCCTGGTATCGAGCAGGTCAGGCCCGAGCTGGTCGATGCTGGTGCAGCCCAGCAGGCGCATGTTCATCTCCATCTCGTCCTTGAGGAGCTGCATGGCCTTCTCGACGCCCTCTGTGCCATACGCACTCATGGCATAGAGGAACGGCCGGCCGATTCCCACGCCCTTTGCACCCAGACACACGGCCTTGAGGATATCCGTGGCCCGCCTGACGCCTCCGTCAATGTAGACTTCGATCTTGCGGTCCCAGCCGCGAGCACGCAGGGCAGGCATGACGTCTGCCAGCAGCTCGATGGAGGAGGGAGCGTACTCGAGCTGGCGTCCGCCGTGGTTGGAGAGCACGACGGCATCGATGCCGGCCTCGACGGCGCGCAGCACGTCGTCTACACGCTGCACCCCCTTGAGGGCAATGGGCATCTTGGTGATGGAGCGGAAGTAGGGCAGGTCCTTCCAGGACAAGCTGGGGTCGATGAAGGAGGAGATGGCGCGGGCGGCGCCCTGGGAGCGGTCGACGGTGGCCGCGGTGCTGGTGGTGGCCTGGACGCTGGAGCCCTGCTCGGCGAACTTGGAGCGCATGTCCTTTTCCCTGCGGCCGAGCTGGGGAGCGTCGACGGTGATGAAGAGGCCCTTGCAGCCGCGGGCCTCGGCGTGCTCGACGATGCGGCGGGTGATGGCTCTGTCCTTGTTGACGTAGAGCTGCAGCCACTGGGTCTGGCTGTCGGTCTTTGCATCGACGATCTCGTCAAAGGAGCACGACGCCAGGGTGGGGATCATCTGCACGACGTCGTGGGTAGCGGAGGCGCGCGTGAGGCAGACCTCGCCGTCCGGATGGCCCAGCTTGCCCAGGGCAGTGGCCGTGACGTAGAAGGGGGCCGATACGGGGGTTCCCAGCATCGTCGTGCGGGTGCAGACCTTCTCCACGTCGACGAGGATGCGCGGCCGGAACCAGATCTTGTGGAACGCCGTGTGGTTCTCCCTCATGGTCTACCGTACAATGTTAGCATATATTAGCATATTCATAGCAGTAATTGTAGTGGTAGGTATAGGTATAGGTATAGTACCATCTCGTCCTCGCAGCCGGAGGAGTAGTACCCCCAGGCGGTCTTCTTCATGACGCGGCGGGCGACGGACTCAAAGTCCATCAGGTTGTAGCACTGGTCGAGCGAGGGCATGCGGCGGATCCTCTCGAGCCGCTGCTCCTCGTCCGGGTCGGCTGCCTCGAGCTGCTTCTCCATCGTGTCCATGTCGACGGGGCCGAGATGCTTCGAGCGGTCGAGGTACCGGTCCAGCGTGTCCGGCGGGTGAACGGGCTCGAACTCGGCCGTAGCATCTTTGCCCGCGTACTTGAGGATGATCTGCTGTCCCCCGGGGTGTTCTAAGCCTCATCAGCGTCTCTTCTTGCATCCAGTATCTGTCTGTCTCTGTCTGTCTCTGTCTGTATCAACTGGCTTACCGGGCAGGAAGTCCGTCACGTCGTAGGCCTGGCCGTGCAGCACCACCCAGCACGACGCCGCCGAGCTGTGCCGGGCGACCTCTGCGCCTGTGAGCTTGCCCATCGCTGTCTCTCTCTCTCTCTCTCTCTCTCTCTCTCGATCCTCCTCGTCGGTGTGTGGTCTGTGGAGGCTGATCGTGAGTCTCGTCCTAGGCTCGCCGGCGTCAGCTTTATATAACTATAACGACCAAGTATAAGTCGACCACGCCGCCGTCTCGCACGAGAAACGCTTCGGAAAAGAAGACGACGACGGCGAGGGCGACGAGGACGAGGACGCAGCAGCAGCCGAAGCTTTCATCGCCATCCACTCCATGTGGTTCTCGCTGCTGGGCTCGTCTTCCTCGGCTGTTTGTGCGTGGCTTGAGGGCTGCCGGTGGCTCAGGCGGAGGATTGACTTACAGCAAGGCTCCAACGACGACGGCAGAGAAGACGGTCTTTAGCTATACAGGTCGATGCAGGCACAGATGCAGGCCATGCCGGTGGTTATAGTAATAGACTGTAGATGCTGTCGATGCTGTAGATGCGCTGCCGGAGGGCGGCCGACGGAGAACAGCCGCCGTTTCATCGAGCACAGCCGGCCAGGATGGAGACCAGCTGCGAGATAACTTATGGTTGTAGCCCTTAACTCGCTGGTAATAAGGCCAGGCATGCTGCTGCTGGCGCTGGGATCGATGGATGTCGCAGGCCGATCGCCGGGGCGGCTGGCGCTGGTGATCCTGCTACTAGGTAGGGAGTTAGTTAACTTAGCGACTCCATGAGGCCGCGCGATTACGACCATCACGCACCATCTCCGCCAGCAGCAACATACGACATACGACATGTAACATGAGCAACAGCCTGGAAGCCAAGATCGTTGTCCTCGGGGCCCAAGGTGCGTCCTCCACGGTCGTCTACCTGTTGATACCTGCTAACTAACAGCCACAGGAGTAGGAAAAACCAGCCTGGTGCAGCGCTACGTCCGCAACTCGTTCAGCAAGACGGCGCCCGCGTCGACCGTCGGGGCCTCGTTCGTGACCAAGCGGGTGCTCGACTCGACCTCGGACACCATCGTGCGGCTGCAGATATGGGACACCGCCGGCCAGGAGCGCTTCCGCAGCATCTCGCGCCTCTACTACCGCGGCGCCCACGCGGGGCTGCTCTGCTACGACATCACCGACGAGCGCTCCTTTGACGAGATGCGCGGCTGGCTGCTCGAGCTCAAGCAGAATCTCGGCGGCGGCGGGAATACTACCGGCGCGGACGGCGAGCTGGTCATCCACGTCGTCGGCACCAAGTCGGACATCGTGGCAGACGACCCGGCCCGTCGACGGGTGCCCTTTGAGCGCACCATCGCCTACGTCGCCGAGCAGCTGTACCCGTCCCAGGCATCGACGCCGCCCCCGAGCTCCGGCATGGGCAGTGCCAACAATAACAACAACAACAACAGTAACAGTGTCTACAACTACGGTGGGAGTATGGCGCCAGACAGCAAGAGGAACAGCGGGTTCTGGGCCCAGGACATCGGCTGGGACTGCTGCCACGAGATCAGCAGCAAGGACGGCGAGGGCATCGACGAGGTGTTCCGGGTCATCACCCGCAAGCTGGTCGAGCAGCGCACCCGGAGAGAGCGGCAGGGCGAGTCCTCTGGGGGCAGTGCTGGCGCTGGTGGTGCGTTTGCGGGCGCCGGTGTTGGCGCCGGTGCTGCTGGCGCTGCTGGCTCCTCCGCCATCCACACGCCCGGCAGCAACGGGAGCATCAGGGCCCGGTCGAGAGCCGGTCGCACCTCGGGAGACGCTGACAAGAGGCGCAGTTGGCTCAGTTTCCCGCCGGCTCTCATGGGCGACGCCGACGACGAGGAGGCTGAGCAGGCAGCAGACGGCGGCCTCGACCTCGCCGTCCAACGCAAGCGATGTTGCTGACCTCTCTTCTTTTCCTTTTCTCTTTCCTTTTCTCTTTCCTTTTCATTTTCTCTTTCTATTCTTCTACGTTCATTCATTCTGGGTAGTTATGGAGTCTCAGACGGAGCACCACTGCATGGCGGCGGATCAGGCACTCAATTTGAATACAGCAAACACTCGGGCATCTCAGGCGCATCTCTCTGTTTCTTTAGCTTCTCTGCTTCTTCTGCTTCTCTTCTTTCTTCCAACTACCAGGATCCTGCATGTATCGCGAGCTAGCCTAGTTATGGATCTGAATGCCAATCTTATACGGAGTAGGCACTTCGTCACTGCATCCACAGCTACCAAATAACCAAATAGTTATCAAAATACAAAAACATCCCATTATTTGATCATCCACGATGAACGCGGAAGTAGAGCTCCGGACGCAAGAACTGTCTCAGCAATCACGCCATGAAGGAGTAAAGGAAGAGAAAAAGGCCACCAGGATCGCGGCCGCAGCCTTCTGCTTCCTCGTCGCCGGCGTCAACGACGGCAGCCTCGGGGCCCTCGTCCCTTACCTGCTGCGCTCCTACGGCCTCTCGTCTTCCTCCGTCGGCCTCATCTGGGGACTCTCCTTCGTCGGCTGGCTCCTCGCTGCCCTCACCGGCAGCTGGATGCGCTCTGCAACGGGGCTGGGGGGCGCTCTCGTTGCCGGCGCCGCTGCCCAGCTCGTCGCTCATCTCCTCCGCTTCTGGGTACATCTCTATACCATATATCCATACCATATATATATATATCCAATTATGTATACTATGCTAACAGCCGTAGACGCCCCCGTTTGCCCTGTTCGCAGTGACCTTCGTCTTCGCTGCGCTGGGCCAGGGATACCAGGACGCCCAGGCAAACGTCTTCGTGGCGGGACTCGAGGGCGCTCATCGCTGGCTCGGCCTGATCCACGCCAGCTACAGCGCCGGATGTCTCGTCGGGCCCCTGCTGGCTGCTCTCGTGGCTACGCATACCCGTGAATGGATGTACTTCTACCTGGTGCCGGGAGGGCTCGGCCTGGTCAACCTGCTGCTCGCCTGGTGGGCGTTCAAGGAGCACGTCTGCATCTCGATATCATGGAGCAGCAGCAGCACCGCCAATAACACCGATATCGATACCAATGCTGGTTCTTACCTCTACATGGACGGAGATGAAGCTCACGCTGCAGTGCAGGCCCGTCTGGCTGCTCAGCCTGTTCTACTTCTTCTATCTCGGCGTCGCCATCACCGTCGGAGGTACACCCACCTAAACAGCAAACTAATTACTATTACCATTACTAAAGTCTGATGTATAGGATGGCTGGTCGAGTATCTCGTCCAGGAACGCAAGGGAGATCTCTCGCGTGTCGGATACGTGCCCACAGGCTACTTTGGCGGCATCATGCTCGGCCGTCTCCTGCTGGCTGAGCCTGCCCATAGACTAGGCGAGAAGCCGGTGATTCTCGTCTGTTCGCTGTGCTGTTTGGCCCTGCAGATCGTCTTCTGGCGTGTCAATAACATCATTGCCGACAGCGTCGTCGTCAGCGTCTTTGGCTTCTTGTCAGGGCCATTTTTTGCCTCGGTAACTAGTTAACTAAGACGCTCTCCTTTCCATCCGCTTGGCTCTTTAATTATTAACCGCTTAATAGGGAATGTCGGTGGCTTCTAAGCTGATACCAACACACATCCACACAGCTGCCCTCGGTAAGTCTACCATAGCAGTTGTACGGAGTACAGGATATTACTTCTAACCTCAGCAGGACTCATCTTCGTCGTGGCCCAGGCCGGCGGAACGGTTTTCCCAGCCGTCACCGGCGCCATTGCCTCCAAGGCTGGTGTCAGTGTCCTGCAGCCCATCCTGGTTGGCCTCATCGCTCTCATGGGACTCAGCTGGGCCTTGGTTCCGAGCGTCGACAGGAAAAGAGACTAGAATATCTCTTTTACATTATATTCAAAGGCCGCCTTTATACCCCTGTGGTCCGGTGAATCTATCCAAAACCCTTCCGATAATTATATATAGAATTGTTTGTTTATACAGGCACAAGAAGTTACGTATGTTTCGAATCAGATCTGGAGTGGAGTTCGATATTGTACAATATTGACTAGGACTCAAGTACCCCTAACGCGCCAGGCATCTCTTCTGCGGTCAGCATGAGCCATGGATCAGTGAAAATTTCATTCGTTGTAGCTCGCTCCTCCGGATCCCACGTCAACATCCTTCTAATAAAGCGTAGGAACATCTCTTTCTCCTTCTCACATGAGATCGTTGTGACAAAATTTTCAAGACTAGTCTTTGGTATCGGTGCCTCTCCTATGTAGTTCCCTGTTTCCCAGTGTAAGTTACTTTGGCCATTGAAACAGTACAGATAGGGCGTGAAATACCATCACCATCAAAATATTGGGATAAAATAGGGCTTTTGCTCATCAGCAGTGGCGGAGGAGGACCGAGGTAGCCAATGTACTGTGCCATTGCTAGCGGGTACACATACTGCCTATGCTCGTGATCTATCGGGTCAAACAAATTTCGTCCTTCTATCAATTCGAGAATCTTGTGGCCTTGGTCAGTTCAACTACCCTAAGCTTTGACGTTATATGTTGAAGACCGTGTATACTCACCATGATGCCGACAGACCACATATCAACCGGGCAACTCCAGGGGAGTTGTAAGAGAACCTCTGGGGCGCGGTAAAGATCGGGCATCCACCAGTCGGTGAACTCACCATCATCTAAAAGTCGCATTTGGCCGAAGTCTGTGAGGACAGGGTGACCCGCCAATTCCAATCTAGTAGACCGAGACTTGTAGACTACACCACACTCAGCTCCATTCCCATCTTTGGTAATGACGGGCACGCTGGGATCCTTAGTCTCTTGTTCTTCAACCTCCTTGAGGCCAATTGAGTCATTGTCAACGCTTATAAGGATGTTCTGGGGCAGTATATCTATCATAGTCAATACCCGATTAGCTTGAATAGGAGTATGAGTTTGTGAATTTACCGGTATGTACAACGCCACCACACGTATGTAACCAATTCAACCCAATGATCAGCTGGTGGACTATTGTTTTCACTATAATCCTAGGCAATATACCACCTGGGAACTGGTCCTGCAAGGTGCGGACACTGTTCCCTTGTGGTCGAGAAACAATGCAGTAATGATGACCACCAGTTGCTGGGTTATCAATCTCTAGAATCTCGTCGGCAAGGCGTAGAAATTTCAAGGCTGGGTGGTTGTTCTCTTCCCTCTTCTCTGCAGTTGACTTAAGGTGTTTGAGCATGTTGACTTCGTTGAGCACAGGGGGCGTGGAGTCCCGCAAGACATTATCAGTTTGCACAGTAACCTTGAGAGTTTTGTACTCTTTTGTCCTATATTAAAAAATCAGTATACTATAAACAATAAAATGGTCTTTTCAAAAGTAAGAAATGCATAAACACCATGTATCTCTTGCAAGCCAGACAGTCGAGTATGCCCCATATCCGAGCTTTGCAATCACTTGGTATCGACCGTTAAAAACTTCGCCAATCTTGACGGGATAGTAGTTCTTGCGATGATAGAATGAGAGAGCTTGCTCTTCGACCGGTTCCTGCTGCGCCATCTTGTGAGTCCAACGGCGGTGGTAGGTTGATATTGGTGATTGAATACAGCAGCGAATGGTCGTTGAACCAGAACAGAATGGTGAAAACCGGAAGCGTGATCTCATGAACGTGCTGGCAGCCATGGCTACTCAGCTTCTTTTTCCTCTTCTTCTTCTACCCCACTCCTGCTGCTCTACTCCTTTATTTTTCCATCTCAAAGGAGAGAGCGAGCAGTAAGTTTTACTTGCCGCCTGCCAAGGGCGCTTAGAGCTCCAAAGGGGGCTGAGTTCGAGTCACGTGATGGACACTACCAGGCTTAGCGTTGAGGCTAAAGTTAGTTGCCGCCAAGGTTTCGGTTATTTTTATTCTTATTTCATGCCGTGTGTGTTCCTCCGCTACGCCGCACGCGCAATATGGATGCACAGGGCACTCCAACTGGGGGCCGGCGGCTCCAGAACAACCCTGATAGGAGAGATTCGTTGTCAATGCATCCTCAAAGTTTTAACTGATGGCGAGCTAGAGGAGAACGGTGGATTGCCTGCCCCACAAAAGAGGAACGGAACTCCCGGAGCCTTGATCAGAGAAGCAGTGGGGTTCTTTCAGTGTGCTCTGCACTTCAAGCTGCTGGCTAGTGCAGCATGGTCCTTTTACCTCCACCATTTTGATACCAACGGTTGCATAAAGCTCAAATGGCCATCATACTCGATACTGGTCAATGCCGTGGGCCATGACATTTTTGTGGGCCTCATTTAAGTACCTAAGGTGTGTGTGCTGCCGTGCATGTCCCAGCACTCTGGGTCCGGCGTTACGCCATCTTCGTGACAATTCTTTTGGTAACTTGCTCTAGAAATATCTCCGACAAGACCCATGGAATGCTACTTCTACATGTGCCATGTCATTTCATTCGTGGATGGATGGTATATAATGGATTCCTGAAACAGAAGTGCCTCAGAATCTGATGTACACCGTTGAACCATTGGTGCTGGATGGTTTATATCCAAGCGCCGATTTATTTATAGGTATATGTCGAGAGTGATGGGGCATGACATTCCAAAGACTTAGGTCATGATTCTCTCTTCAGGGTCTCTCTTTTCAGGGTCAAGTTGGTTATAAAAAGGGGTGTCTCCTCCGCGGTGATATCCTCAATACCCCCAGAACAGCTTAAGCAAGCACCCCGAGCAGACTCTATTATTTGCACCTAATTTAAACATCTCCTTTATACAATCACCCAAACTTCCTCACAGTTGCATTCCCAATCTTGACTTTTCTGATACTTGCTGCCTACCTATCAATTCAACCCCAAACCTTATCCAAGATGGCTGGACGAGCGAAGCAACTACCCCTCGAGTTGATCAACGCGTGTTCAAGTTTATTTCAGTCCCATATCAAGGCGATTGTGGAAGGAAAAAATCCGCATGTAAGCTGACACCATTTCCTATTAGTGGAACGGTTACTAAATACTCTGCAGGTCACGTTTCCCTTTAAAGGGATCAAGCTCCCGCGTGGCACAAAAGAACACTGTCCCTTCACTGATCTGGAAGAAGTACGCAACTCTGTTACTATCCAGTTTCTCGGCACTCCAAATGGAAACATTACGGCACATCTGTTCAACGATGGAACTCTGAAAACTTCTACAATGATGCACCAGGAGAACAACCGACGCAGGGAACAAGAGGCCAGATTGCTCACTGAAGAAAACAAATTCCCACACCTCAACCAGACGCCTCTGCGCACTCAGGCGTACAACAGGAAGATGGCAAGGATTCGAAATGCACGGGACAACTCAACCTGGAGTATCATGAAGAAGCAGCTGGAGAAGGCCACCGCGGAGGAAGAGTATAACCGGTTTCTCCAGGAACAGGCCGAGCAACGGGCCAAAGCTGCGAAGAGGTAGGGGTCATGTCCTTGGACCAAATACTGTACCGAAACAATGGGGACAAAGGGGGCGTCCATAACAGGGATCAGAAGATCAAAGCTATTATTCGACAGATCGATATAAGTACGCAACGGAGAGTATTAGTGTGTGTTCATGGTGGAGGAAAAAAAAGGGTTCGGCTGCCATTTTTTTTGAGATGTTTTTCCTTTTTGGATGTTATCTTTGCTGTATCTCTACAATTATTCTTCTCTACTCAAATCTGTGTTTCGTTTTGTTTTCTTTGCGCGTTAATTGTATTTGGTCGCCCGGTTTCTGAAGGAGTAGGTTGACAGGCCGTCCCCATCCCATCCCCGTTCCCAATAGCTATCCAACCGGATGGCAAGCATAACTGTTGGACTGCTTCTATAGTCCCTGCTCTTTCACCCATGCATGTTTCCGGAGTTGCACTCTCGACTACCAGATTTTTTGTTCTTTCAGCTGGACGCCCCTAGTCAGGGGCACATCTAGCATGCACGGTTCCTATGGAGCACAGAATCCACACGAGCAGGCGATCAGCCGAGCCTTCTCGTCCTTTTATAACGCTTTTTATCCAACGATTGGGCGGCGCATAGGCCAATCGCAAGGCCTAGCTGCTGTCATTGAACAAAGACCTGGCGCTGGTCGAGGATCCAACATATAACTAGCGAGCAGTTCGCGGCATATATAAACGTCTCCATCAACCCCGGAGTTTTGACAACAACCCCTGATTCTCCATACTTATATAACTAACCAGTGCATCGAGTAAAGAACAACCGGCCTGGCCCCTGTCTGCTGTCATCCATGCCATCGCAGAGATAACACTACCAGGCCGGCGAGATAACGACCATCGCTACCCGTCGCCTCTCATACGCTGCATCCTCGCATGCCTGGCGCCGCCATCCCGCATCTCGTATCCCCAGAGCCCAGTCGAGGCTTGCAGGCGCCGAGATGCCGTCCTTCCCCCCATGTAAGTACGCAGTATCCTCTGCTTCTTTTCTGGATTATTCCTCCCTTCTGCTTCTTTTTCTTATCCTGTCTTGTCCTTGTCTTGTCTGCGTCCATGGCACTCTGCCTGTTCTCATCCGCTTTGTCTTAACATATATCTCTAGGTCGCTTCTACCCAGCCGCCGCGCTGGCAGGGACTCGCAGTCATGTCGAGCATCATGTCCCAGCCTCAGATGGACGTCCGGTCCGTGGGCAGCTGTGTCGCCGCAGGTAATCCGTCTATAGCCATAGTTATAAGATCGAGCGACTAACTGACTCTCGTGATAGTTGTGGCTGCATATCATGACGCTGCGAAGCTGGTCAAACGTATCCAGTCGGCTGCCCCTACTACGGCCCCGTCGCCAGTTGCTACGACTTCTCCAGATTCGCCGGCTGTAGACGAAACGAGCAATACTACTGCTCTAGCAGATCTAGGAGGCTCACTCATGCTGGGTCCGCCGATCGTACAGGGCCAGTATGAAGAGAATCTGATGCGACTGGGTAATGCATACGCCAACGGTGACCAGAACGCTCGTGAGACGCTCAAGGATGTGGTCATCAACCTGCAACTGACGCTGCTGGCGACCCTGCGCATGGCGCTGCTGGATAACCTTGAGCTCGACTTTGCTGCCCTTCAGCGTGCTTCGGACGAAAGCAGGATCAGTGCGCTGGTCTGTCTCTTCCAGCTCGGCCAGCGTCTCAGCCTGGGAAGCCCATCTATGCACCCAAAGGCTCCTCTGGCAACCAGCACATCGCCGACCCGGCCTGCTGCGTTGAGCGACCCGGGCAGCAGCAGCAGTCCCTTTGCCGGATCTTCTTCCTCAGCAGCAGTAACAGACCCCCGGAAACCACCCCCTATTCCCCCCATGTCCCCCCCACGGGTGGCCTCGAACTCGATATCTTCTGCAGATCCAGGCAACCGGGTTTCGCGAGATAGCAACTACACCAACCATCGGCCACCCAGCAGTATCAACCCTGTCTCACCACCTCTGAAGCCACAGCCGAACTACCCTCCTCCTAAAGCCCCCTACAGCCCCAGTGCCGGTCATGGCCATGGTGTCAAGACACCGCCCACTCGCCTGGCCGAGCTGCAGGGCTCACAGCCCATGATCAGGGAGGAGTCAAACAGGTCCACAAGCGTGTACAGCGTGCTTTCATCCAACAACTCCAGCACCAAGGGCGCCGAGGCACCAATGGACCGGTATCGATCAAATCCCAGCAGTGGTGACCCTCATATAGAACCAGACCAAAGTGCTGTGGAACTAAGTGCTGGTATCTTCTCTCGCACCTCCTCCTCCCGATCAAGTTCCAATGATCCTAGAAAGGCCCCCCACCCGGGAACAGAAAAGGTCATTTCTCAGCTATCTTCCTCGCCAGGTACGAAGTCCTTACCCATGTTCAAATGGAAGCCCTTCGGCCGCTCGACAGGCAGCTCTTCAAGCAAGAACAACAGCGCAGACCAACCCATGCTTCCTCCGCCAGACCTGTACCTCCCCACGGAAGAAAACAACTTCGCGGGATTCTGTAAGGGAGCTTGGCGTCTGCAAAACAGCATGAAGAACTCGTTCCGCATCGACAACCGCCCTGTAGGAATGTACATGCTTCAAAGCTCATGGCACTGTTCTAAATGCTCCTTTGAGGGAGTTGTACAGGAATCCAAATTCAGCGGGAAAGCTCCCGTTCTATCCTCCATGCTTGGCCCCGTCAAAACATCTATCATTCAGGGCATGCGTGTCCTCCAAATGTTTGATCAGACGGTTCATCTGCATGGACCAAGCGGGAACAGATACCGGTGGATCTTCCTGGCTAAATCTCACGTTGAGTGCAAGCCTCCCAAACCAACCGATAAGGTGGTATGTGGGTTCGGATGCATATTTTGCAGTGCGCAGAACCATGGGCCAGCCCCGATATATGGCAACCTAGATACTTTCATGGAACATCTGCGAGAACATGGAGGGCGAGGGTACGCTTGGGACAGGAAGAAACCAAGCCAGCCGCTCTTGGAATGGACGAGGTGCATCCTTGGACGTATTGCTGATGATTCGGAAGATTTCGATATTAATATACCCACCGTGGCAGAAGTGGGGGGTTAGTAGCTATTTGGCTTGGTTACGCTTGAGATGTCCTTATGTTTTATGTTCCTTTTACCCGATGTCTTTATTTATACCATTGATGCGAGCGTTTTAGCTGGGAAGTTCCATTGTTGTCAAACCTCTGAGCGACTGTACATATATGCTGTTTAGTGAATCCAAGGAAACCATATGCCACCAACAGAGTATTTCAGCATACAAGTTCAATACTTGCTATTATTGTATTAGAATGAACGTCAACATTATGTAGATCATGACAAATGCAGCTGATACAGCCTATGCAAGGGGGGTGAGGACAGCAAGGAGCAAATATTAACAACCACCAGGGGAAAGGGCACCAGCAAAAACCTCCCTGGAAGAACCTTGATCTTGAACAAAAATAAACGAATGTACCATGAAAAACCACACTGATGTAGCAGGTTCATTTACATAACAACACAGCAGCTGTTCTGCTTCCTGGCCTGGCCATAGAACATCTTGCTCTGTGCGCTTAGGCCGTCACTCTTTGCAACACTGGTGAATTGTTTGTTAGACCAATGACTGGTCCAAATTATACACTGTCGGAAGGAAAAACTTACAGGCTGTCAATCTTCTCCCCTCTTTCAAGGACACTCTCAATAGTCTTATGCAAGACGATCTTAGTTTCGTCTAGCTCTTTCTGGATCTTCATGATGCTGTCTGCCTGGGTGGGGTCCTGGTATTTAACAATATACTCCTTCAACTCCGGGAAGTCAAGGGGACCGCCTATTTCCTTGCCAATAAAGGATGTCCGGGGGTGCTTGACAAGGAACTCATCGACAATCTTGGAAAGAAGCTGGTGGGCAACGAGAGCAGGGTAGTCTGCGTCCGAAATGATGACGCCCGCTATGCCTTCGGACCGGCCGTAGACGTGGAATGTGTATGATTTCTCCTCGATATCCTGTCGTTGACCGGGACGTGTGCGTTCGGCAACTGTCTTGCAGAAGAGGGTCATGAATTCACCGTAGCTGTAGGTCGGGGATATCGTTAGCTGAGGCTGAGGACTGGAGGCGTAGTAGGGAGGGCGGCACACTTGTCCCTGGTGAAGCGGGAGAAGCTGCTAAGGTCCATTTCACGGCATAGCTCGACGGCGGGCCGGTCTTCGTTCCGCAGAATCTAGAGGACTCCTCGTCAATATAACGTCTGGAAAGCCGTATTTGTTTCGTCTTCACATACTCCGATATAAAAGAGCTTCATGTTAACGGTGTAGTTGTTTCCAGGGGGTGCGGGCGCTTCGGTATGTGGTTATGACGAAGGTTTATGCAGCCAAAAAGAATGAACGTAATAATATCAGTGGCTGGGCAGTCAGTAGACAAATATAGAAGATAAAAGGCCAAATCCGTCTAACTGCACTTGATCTCGAGTTTCGAGTTGTTGTCTGTTGTCTGTCGTCTGTTGTTGTAGACGGAGAGGCGTTCTTCAGGCTGTCGCATTTCCAGTAACGGCCCCCCGGATTATGTAAGCTGGGGGCCGTGGGAGTCACAGACATTTATTTCTTTTTCCGACTTCATCTCGTCGACTTAACTACATCCTCGTCCTTTGCACCTTTGTTTGCATTGAAGAAGTTGTTATCTTTTTTTTTTATATACTGCTATAAGGATAGATAGATCGGTGTATTTGACATTCGTTTATTGTTCACCATGTCGACCGATCTAACGCCAGAAGAAAGACACTGGCTCGACCAGCTGGCTGCCATGCGGCAAGAGATAGAGAAGCTGAATCTGCCAAAAGAGCCTGAATCTGTTCTCTATGGCTCGGATTTGAATCTGAGCGATGATGACTTCTCATCGCTACCCGGTTCATCTGATGATATCTGGGACTTGATCAGTGACAGTGGTGAAAGCGACGAATTTGACGATATCAATGGAGTCGCTCTACCTGTTGACTCATCCCACGATGAGCAGAAGCAAGAGCACGACCGTCGATGGCTTGCAAAGAAGTGTGAATCCGTTGCTCAGCTCAAGGAAGGGCTCAGCGGACCGGATTTACAACAGCAGATAGAAGCTCTGCTTGCCTCGGATATGTCTTCAGATGAACTGCAGATTGCTTTGGCGGAAGTCATTGGCTTTGATGAGCTGGATTTTGTCATCGAACTGCTATCTCATCGTCGAGAAGTTCTTTCAGGCCCTACTATACCAGATTCCCAGCCTACCTCAGCCATAGGGCGACTGCAAACTCGGGCAGAGAGGGAAGAGGCCCTTCGCCGACAGGATTATGAGCATAAGCATGCACAACTTGCTGCAAAAGTCGACCGTGAAGGGCCACAATATCCCCATGTTTACAAAACGTACCAGGCTGGGAACACTCTGTCTGTAAATGGTCGAAAATATGGACTTCCAGTTGGGACCATCCATAGAGAGGAGCCACTTTATACCGAATATGCTGTCCCCGCATCAAAGGTCGGAACTCTAGGGGCTGGGCACAGGCTTGTCCCAATATCAGAGATGGATGCCCTCTGCCGGGGCACATTCCCGGGATATAAGTCCTTGAATCGCATGCAGAGTTTGCTCTACACTGTCGCGTACAAAACTAACGAAAACATGCTGATATGCGCACCAACGGGAGCTGGTAAGACTGATGCCGCTATGCTCACCATCCTCAACGCCATAGCTCGGCACACTACTCCAAGTCCACTAGAAGACCCAGAAGCTACGGATTTTGTTGTGCAAGTCGAAGATTTCAAAATCGTTTATGTTGCTCCAATGAAAGCTCTCGCTGCTGAAGTGACAGAGAAACTCGGCAAGCGTTTGGCATGGCTCGGGATTCAAGTCAGGGAACTGACTGGAGATATGCAATTGACTAAGCAAGAGATTGTACAGACTCAAATTATTGTCACTACCCCTGAGAAGTGGGATGTAGTCACAAGAAAGAGTACCGGAGACACTGAGCTGGTGCAGAAGGTTAAACTGTTGATCATCGATGAAGTTCACATGCTGCATGATGAGCGTGGTGCTGTGATTGAATCTCTTGTTGCCCGAACTCAACGTCAAGTCGAAAGCACGCAATCCTTAATTCGGATTGTTGGGCTTTCTGCAACCCTCCCTAACTACCTGGATGTGGCAGACTTTCTCAAAGTCAACCGCATGGCCGGACTCTTCTTTTTTGACGCTTCTTTCCGCCCAGTCCCACTTGAACAGCATTTCATAGGAGTGAAGGGAGATGCTGGCTCCAAGAAATCCAGAGATAACCTGGACAAAGTTTCCTTCGAAAAAGTAAGGGAAATGCTTGAAGCGGGCCATCAGATTATGGTTTTCGTCCATTCCCGGAAGGACACGGTCAACACTGCTCGCCTTTACGCAAAAATGGCCATGGATGAACAATGTAGTGATTTGTTCTCCCCTGTGGACCATGAGAATTACTCCCAGGCCTTGAAAGATCTTAAGGGCACTCGTGCTCGAGAGTTGAGGGATCTAGTACCCAAGGGAATGGGCACACATCATGCCGGTATGTCGAGATCGGATCGCAACTTGATGGAGCGCCTATTCTCTCAGGGTGTTATCAAAGTTTTATGCTGTACAGCAACTTTAGCCTGGGGTGTAAACTTGCCAGCCGCGGCTGTTATTATCAAAGGAACCCAGATATACAGTGCCCAGGAAGGAAAGTTCATCGACCTTGGAATTCTGGATGTCCTCCAAATATTTGGTCGAGCTGGTCGACCTCAATTCCAAGATACCGGTATCGGATTCATATGTACCCCTCAGAGCAAGCTACAGCATTATATATCTGCCGTCACCTCTCAGGAGCCAATTGAGTCTAGGTTCTCCCGCAAATTGGTGGACAACCTCAATGCTGAAATAGCGTTAGGTACTGTCACTTCTGTCACCGAGGGCGTTCAGTGGCTGGGATACTCTTATTTATTTGTTCGAATGAGACGGAATCATTCTGCCTATGGTATTGAATGGAGTGAGATTCGTGATGACCCTCAGCTCGTTCAGCGGCGTCGCGATCTTATTATAAAGGCCGCCAAGGTACTTCAAAAAAGCCAAATGATCATATTCAACGAAAATACCGAAGAGTTACGTGCAAAAGATGTGGGACGAATTGCAAGCCAATACTACGTCCTTCAAACTAGCGTGGAAATCTTCAATTCCATGATGAACCCTAATGGCAGTGATGCTGATGTCATGAAGATGATCAGTATGAGTGGAGAGTTCGACAACATTCAGTCAAGAGACAATGAATTCAAGGAGTTGGACAGACTACGAGAAGAAGGTCTACGGACTGAAGTCGAAGGAGCGAACGATACTGCCCATGCAAAGACCAATATTCTTCTCCAGTCATACATCTCCAGAGCTAGAATTGAAGACTTTGCTCTTGTCTCGGATACCTCATACGTTGCTCAGAACTCCGCCAGAATTTGCCGGTCACTTTTTATGATTGCATTAAATCGACGATGGGGGTACCAATGCCAGGTCCTACTATCGACCTGTAAATCCATTGAAAAGCAGATTTGGCCTTTTCAACACCCATTCCATCAATTTGATTTACCTCCAACCATCTTAAAAAACCTTGATGAAAAGTTCCCTGCCTCGTCTATTGAATCAATGAGAGAGATGGACACCGCGGAACTCGGTCAGCTCGTTCATAATACGCGCATGGGTGGGACTTTGAAAAAGTTACTTGACAACTTTCCAACATTGAGTGTTGATGTTGAGATATCACCCCTTAACAGAGATGTGCTTCGTATTCGGCTCTATCTATATGCAGATTTCCAATGGAACACCCGGCACCATGGCACATCAGAGCCATTCTGGATATGGGTAGAGAATTCAGAGACTGCAGAAATATATCACCACGAATACTTCATACTGAACCGTAGGAAGCTCCATGACAGCCAAGAATTGAACTTCACCATTCCCTTGACAGACCCTCTACCAACCCAGATATACGTTAGAGTGATCTCGGATAGATGGCTTGGTGCTGAAACCGTTGCCCCAGTTTCATTCCAGCATCTTATTCGCCCAGATACAGTAAGCGAGTATACAGATCTCCTTGAATTGCAACCTCTACCGATAACAGCTCTGAAGAACCCTTCGCTTGAGCATGTATATGGGAAGAGGTTTGACTACTTCAACCCGATGCAAACCCAACTTTTCCATACACTCTACCATACCGACATGAACATCCTTTTAGGATCCCCAACTGGAAGTGGAAAAACTGTGGCTGCAGAGTTAGCTATGTGGCAGAACTTCAAGGATAAGCCTGGATCGAAAGTTGTCTACATTGCTCCCATGAAAGCCCTTGTGCGAGAACGTGTTCATGACTGGAGAAATCGACTTGCTACTCCCTTGGGCTTAAAGTTGGTAGAGTTGACTGGTGATAATACCCCTGACACTAGAACTATCAAAAATGCAGACATCATCATCACCACACCGGAGAAGTGGGACGGTATATCTCGAAGCTGGCAAACAAGAGGATACGTTCGCCAGGTTGGATTAGTTATTATTGACGAAATCCATCTTCTTGCGGGTGAACGTGGCCCCATTCTGGAAATCATCGTTTCCAGAATGAATTACATTGCATCTCAGTCCAAAGGCTCTGTTAGATTAATGGGCATGTCTACTGCATGTGCTAATGCTCGCGACCTTGCGGACTGGCTGGGAGTGAAGAAGGGCTTATATAACTTTAGGCACTCTGTTCGTCCCGTGCCTCTCGAGATATTTATTGACGGTTTCCCAGAGCAAAGAGGCTTCTGTCCTTTGATGCAGTCGATGAACAGGCCAACTTTCCTTGCAATTAAGAATCACTCGCCTGATAAACCCGTGATCGTATTTGTGGCATCTCGACGACAGACTCGCCTTACAGCAAAAGATCTAATCAATTACTGTGGAATGGAAGATGACCCTCGAAGGTTTGTTCACATGTCTGAAGAGGACCTGGAACTCAATATGTCCCGAGTTAAAGATGCAGCACTGAAAGAGGCCTTGAGCTTCGGAATTGGCCTCCACCATGCAGGTCTTGTTGAATCGGATCGTCAGCTAGCCGAAGAGCTCTTTGCTAACAACAAAATCCAAATATTGATTGCGACCAGTACATTGGCCTGGGGTGTCAATTTACCAGCTCATCTAGTTGTGGTGAAAGGAACTCAATTCTTTGATGCAAAAGCCGAGGGATATAAAGACATGGATCTTACCGATGTGCTCCAGATGCTTGGTCGTGCAGGCCGTCCGCAGTTCGACACATCGGGTATTGCTCGTATATTCACCCAAGATGCAAAGAAAGCGTTCTACAAACACTTCCTTCATACTGGATTTCCCGTGGAATCAACATTGCACAAAGTCCTGGATGATCATTTAGGAGCAGAGGTCAGTTCAGGCACGATCACAACAAAACAAGATGCGTTGGATTACTTGACCTGGACATTCTTTTTCCGAAGACTGCATAAGAATCCGTCTTACTATGGGCTCGAGATATCCGCTGAAGAACACAATTCAGCTGTGGCCCGGGAGATCGTATCTGAGTTCATGGTTGAACTAGTTGACAAGTCACTTGGGGCGCTTGCGGAATCCTCTTGTGTCTTGTTTGACACTGCCACTGGATTTGTTGACCCAACTCCTTATGGAAAGATAATGAGTTACTACTACATATCTCATAAGACTGTTAGATACTGGATGACGCATGCTAAGCCTGATCCCACGTTTGCTGATGCTTTGGGATGGATGTGTTCAGCGACGGAATTTGATGAGCTCCCCGTCCGGCACAACGAGGACCTCGTCAATGCGGAACTTGCAAAGAACCTACCACTACCCACCACTGCAATCAGTGACCATTTACCGCTTTGGGATCCTCATATCAAAGCGTTCCTGTTGATCCAAGCTTTCATGTCTCGGGTTGAACTTCCAATTTCAGATTACGTTGGTGACCAGACGTCAGTCCTCGACCAAGGCATCCGTGTTATCCAAGCCTGTATAGACGTGCTCGCAGAACTAGGTTACCCTAAAGCTTGCTCGATGATGATGACGCTGCTTCAATGTATCAAATCAGCACGCTGGCCAACCGACCACCCGCTGTCAATACTGCCCGGTATTGAACCCGATAGCGTGGCTGACGGTAGCATCAATGCTAGCAAGCTTCCGCTGTCGCTTACGAAATTGGTAGCTATGCCAAACCCCGCAATATCTCGTATGCTCGACGCCATTGGTCTTGACCAACCCCTTGCTTCACAGTTCTCAAAGACAGTGCCCATACTGCCGAATCTTGATGTGTCAATCGCAGATTTGACTCTTGAAGGATTGACGGTTGTCTTTAGACGGAAATCCAAGGAATCGGACAATCAAAGACAACCACGTTCGCATGGAACAGATGGATACAGAATCTATGCTCCGCAATTCCCTAAGCCACAGACTGAAGGATGGTTCGTTCTCGTGACTGCAGTCAAGGATCAGAGCAAAGAAAGAGAGGAGTTGTTGGCCCTGAAGCGTGTTTCGTTGTCACCGCCGGCTTCGGGAACCCGAGGAGCTGGTCCCCGTGGCAAATTAAACGGAGATTCTTCTACCAAGACAAAGGTCCATTTCTCAGGGGACATTGGGTTTGGAAGCATGGATGAAGTCAAGGGTAAGGTGAGGGTGAGGGTCATTAGCGATGCGTATATCGGGATGGAGTGGACGGTTGTCGGTTAGCTTGGACGAGGATGAACGCACGGAAACAGCTCCCGATCCAAACCCGTGGCATGAACGGAGAGTGCATCACCTCAGGGAGTTTGATAATAATTAAAAAAGCCGTTTAAAAAGCGCCGATCCCAAGACCTGGACCCCCGGCTAATTGCCTGGATGGTTGCTGTTACCTAATACATTGAAGCATTGATTGCCTGCTCCATCCGAGCTATCTGACAATCCGAAGCAAAGAGTAGATCAACCCATGAACAGCTGTGCATATTTCCCGTTATGCGTGTGAGAGAATCGTATAGTGCAATCAACCCAACTATATAATGCTTTACCCTGGCATCTTAATATATGTTGTTTGCTGTAGGGAATAAAAAAGGGGGAGGCGATCTTTCCATCCAGCATCGATCCTAGGCGAGGATGCCAGCAAGATCGTTGGATGTGCCCCTGGAACTTGGCCAAGGGTCTAAAATTAAAAGCTCACAGGAGCTCGTTCATGCTTTCGGGAGGGAACAGACCGGGCGAGTTGCTGGGCTTCTTGCTTCGTTTTCGCCTTTGCTCTTCTCCGGGGAAACCCTGCATGGCTTCCTTCGAGGGATGATCAAGTGAGTCGGACTTCGTATTTGTGTCAATGCATGGCGATGCATGATCAACTGTTGACGTTTATGCCCAATGCGGAGCCCCCCTATGGATATACGAAATGCATGCATGTAATGTGGAAATGACAAAAATCCAAAAAGGCTCTATATTTTAGTTATACTCCAAACATCCTGCCGTGATCGCTAGAGATACTCCACAACTAAACAAAATGCATTGAAGGGACAAGAAAACGGATTGAAACCTGAAGTCACCCCTGACTCCATCTCCGGGCATCGAATATTGCAAGAAACAAGGGTTCGTGTGAATCATGTGTATATGAACTCCGTATGTATGGAAGACAAAGGAAAGAAGATGGGAAATGGGAAATGGGAAATGGGAAATCTACGGAAGCGGGACGGGGCCTGGATCGCCGGGTACCGGGCCGAATGGCGATGTAAGGGGGGCATGACGATTTTGACAAGGGGATGAGGTGTCAATGTATAGAGAGATAGAATATAGGATGGGATATAATGGTAAGATTTAAGCGAACGCGAGATTAGAAGCAAAAAGGGCGCATGCAGAAGAGTGCCAGCTGACAATGCGGTGTATGAATAGCGAATGCTATATGATTTCTCGTGTAGCTGAGAAATAACGAAGAAAAGCGGTAAGATCAGGAGGCGTGATATTGAGTGGAAGGAAAGGGAAAACAAAAGACTAGGCGTTCTCAATCAAAGCGTTTCTAGACTTTGCATGGCGATGGCCACGTTGAACCGCCAGCTGGGTTGGGATACCTGCGCGCTTTTCGACAAATCGCTCACCAGGTTGAAGGAAGCCTGTTCTTGCACCGACGGGGACTAGAATCTTTTTCTGTCCCTTGCTTACGGATACGGAACGTGCGATTGATATTTGAGCTGTATGGATATCACTGTGTAGGTCATCGGACATTGAGTCTATGGATAGACTTTGCTTGTGGCCCGACTTCGAGGGAGGGCATGAAGAAGCGGTCTTGGGCCTGAGAGAATCGACACGGGGATGCGCGGTGAAGTCGTGGTTTGTGATTCCGTTTTGAGGAGGCGTTGCTGGATGGATGATCTGAGGGATTGATCCGTTCGGTTGCTCACCGGGTTCAGATAGATTACTACTTGGGGTCGGACTCAGCAACGGATAACGGTTCTTTGGCGGTTTGCGTTCGTTTGGTTTGTTCTGAGCTGGTGTCACCATCTCCCAATCTGGTTCAACCAGCTTGACTGGAGGATTGACCTGTAAACGAACTGGGTTGGGGTATTCTTCATCATAGCTTGTGGGTGAATACAAGGACCCATCGCTAGCATCATCCGCGTTTGGAAAAACGGGAGGCCGTAAATCTTGAGGAGACTCCAGCCCTCCTCTACCCCCATCGTGGCCCCAGCGTTCAAAAAGAGACTTATGCGGAGATGGATGAGTGTTTGACCGCTTTTGGCGTGGCGATTGGCGAGGAAGACAATATGACCCTAATATTTTCGACTGCTTATCTGTTGGAGTGGACGGGAAGAGTGAAAAGACTGGTGATCTAGCAGGTCCAGGAGAAGTAGCACGCCTTGGAGGAGGTAATGGGGCATTATCTTCCTGTAACGAGTAAAAAAAAATGACATGCTTTAGTAGCTGGTAGGGGGAAAAGGGGGTATGGTATGAGTAGACTCACCTCCTTGTCAGGAATTTTCAATTTGTTCAGTGCCCTACTCCGCCTGGCCAGTAGAGATGGTGCATTATTATCGATCAGCCCTCCAAACATGACACTATACCTCTCCATTTCGATGCTGGGTATATCCACCGAAAGGAAAGGTGAGCCACTGGGGGTAGTCTGGAGAAGATCTGGCGCCGATTCAGGTTCATCTGTTGTTGTGTTCCAATATCTTCTTATCTCGGCATTCTTGACTAGTTTAGCTGGAGTCCTCTTTCTAGCTTGTTTAGGAGATTCTTCGGGTGAAGAAGACCGGCCTGACGACGGACACAGGTCCAGATGTGGCCGACTGACTGGATCCGAACCGTTGGCTGTGCGTTGGCGTTGATGACGGTGGTGGGCGCTCTGACGAGCCTGAGATCTCGAGTCTATGCTTGTCTTCGACGAGTTCACGGCGTCCATTGAGTTGGACGGGTACTGGTTGCCAATGTATACCTGAGGCTGGAAATTGGGGCTCTTTGCAGGACGAAGAGGCTTGTCGTTGACCTGAACCTGGTAGAAGAACTCGTTTTGCGGGGACTCGACCTGTTTTGCGCGGAACAGGCCGCCGAACTTCTTCCATTTACTCGGCTTCCGCTGCAGCAGCTTTTTAGCAGTGACAGTGTTTGAAATTGTGCTTGACACGGTGCTCGGGGCCGTGCTGGCACGGGGCTGCATCCGACCACCGCTGCCCGTGTGTACTTCCCTTTTACCAGCACTTGTTGGAGCACTTGTTGGAGCACTCGTTGGAGCACTCGTTGGAGCACTATTGGAGATGACAGAAGACAAGGGAGTAATTCTTGTAGTGGGCGGCACGGGGAACAAGTCCACGGTTGGACTGCTCAGGGCAACCCCGATCATTTCGTTCCATCGAGGGTCCTTGTTGGGATGTATAGAGCGAGCCTGTCCTCCACGAAGGGGCAAACCCTTGTCTGCAACCGGACTCAATCGCTTTGACGCATATGTTCCAGCACTGCGACTGCGATTGGCGGCGGCGGTGTTACTTCTTCTAGGCTCCCGTAGAGAGCCATGATATGCTGGACTGTGCACATTATCGGGGACGTTGTAGACTGCTGCACGTTGGTGGTGCAGGTTGCTGGGCCGTGGCGATTCATGGGGCTGCTGTTTGGATGTCCCGGTGGTCGTGTGAGCCCTTGGTCTTGATGAGACAGTCTGCTTCCCCATATCGTCACTTAGTTATCCAGCATAGTACAAATAGAAAAATGTACACACACAGAGCCCGGGTCTGCTAAATTCTATAGGTGGTCATGAAAGAAAACCAGCTTGACAGCAGTTGGCTGGGTATATAAACGAGTTCAAATAGGTAGTAATAATAGATATCTAACAGTATAAGAAGCACTGGTACTGGCAATTACCCAAAGCCTGGGACCGGGCAGAGCCAGGAGGGAAAACCGTGGGGTTTAAAGCGAAACGCAGGAAGTAAAGAAAAGGTAAAAGAGACGAAACCTGCTTAACATGAGCTGTTAAGAGACGGGAAGGGATTCAATTAAAGCAATTTGCTTATATTGATATGAGGCAGCCTCCTGAAACAAGGGCTAAAAAGGTTCATTTAAAGATGGAGGCCGACGGAGTCAGCCTGTGGGGAGGAGGCTAGGAACATAACGGGAGCGCGGCCAGGGACAGCGTTTCCGTTAGCCAAAATAAGAAATAACAAATCTGACTCCCACGGCGCTCTGCGATTTTACTGGAGTTGAGCGGTGCCGTCAACAGCACTAAAATGCTCCATCTGTTCGTATCGAGCAGGCAGACTCTCCCGATCGATGGGCCATCCATCAACAAAAAAAAAATAATGACGATGGAGAAAGGAGGTTAAAACAGAGAAGGTCGACTAGCACGAGCTAACTAGTCGGATCCCTCACAGGCCTAATCTCCTTTAACTCGGCTGATGCTTCTGCGCAGCTTAAATAACCGCAAACTCGCATTTGCATTTGATGTTGGCTGGCGACCCGTCAAGCTAGCAGGTTAGTGAGGTGGTCGACCAGTGAGGTGTGTACCAGCGAGGCCGGGATCCCAGGTTGCGTCAAACACGAAGCCATGACCGGCCGACAACGAGGGAGGAAGGAAAAAGAAATTCGCTTCCATGAGGCGGTTAGCCATGATGTGCATATCGACGGCGGCGTTCCCTGTTCATTTCGATGCCATCTTGGCCATATTTAAAAGCTGAAGCTGCTGCTGCTGCTGCTGATAATGACGATGCTTCTGCTGATGCTTCTGCCTGCTTCTATGCTGCTTCTGTGCTTCTGCTGCTGCTGTAACCGCGGGCCTTCAGCTGCGGTTTCGTTTCACCGGCACGCAGGCAGGCACCCGCGACGTCGTGCAGAGATGTAATAGGCCGACGCTGCATCTCGCTCCCCGACGATATCAGGTCCTGCATCCTCTGCGTTTCTTGTTGTCTGGCCGGGGATCCGTGGCGTCTGGTTGAAGATTGCAGGGCTGCCGGTACCTCCACCGCCGCCGCGAGGAGACGAGAACGACGGCCGGCAGGACGCTCTAGACCTGGAGATGCCGATGCTGTGCAGCCGTCGCCTCTCTCTAGTAGATATCGTTGCTGTTGCTGATGATGCTGTTGATGATGATGTAGTTGCAGTAGTTGTAGTTGTAGTTGTAGTAGCTGAAGTCGAAGTTGTTGTTGACGCCGCCCCCACTTTCGCCCTGAGTAAGAAAGTAAAAAGACGATAATAAATAATAAAAAATAACAACATCCCACCAAACGCAGGCAAACTCACCGACAACCTCGACATCGCCAGCTTCGCCCTCTCGCACCGCAAACTGCGCACTTCAGCTACTCGCACTGCTCAGCCGCTGACAGACGCTGCTCTCTGCCGCTATCGTTGCTGCCAGGCCCGCCTCAAAAACGACCTCCAGCAGCATCCCACCCGCCGCCGTCAAAAGACACCCCGCCGTCACCTGTTTGGCAGCAAATCCACCCGCACATAGGCATCACCAAGCATCATGTCCTGGCAAGGTATGTCTGGCATATAGCTGTATCCGGCTGTTCCGTCCGTCGTGTATGTGCTGCTGGCCTGCGTAGACTTGCTAACTTGTCGTTCGGTAGCATACGTTGACAGCAGGTACTTGGGACTCCTCCCGTCTAGCTATGATGCTATCATCGACTAGAGCGTACATCTAACACCTTGACTCTGCAGCCTTGTTGGCTCCGGCAACATCGACCAGGCCGCTATTTTCGACAAGGATGGCACCAGCGCATGGGCTACGTCTTCTGGTTTCAAAGTACGCCTTTTTTTTTCCGCACTGGCTTTGCTGTCTGTCTCGTTGCTATGTTTGGTCTGCTAACTACTCGACTCTAGGTGAGCCCCGAGGAGATGAAGGTTATAATAGATTCGTTCTCTGCCAGCGATAATATAAAGGATATACAGACCAACGGCTTCCACGTCGGCGGAGAGAAGTTCTTCACTCTCAGGGCCGATGACAGCAGAGTCTACGGCAAGCTTGTACGCTCTCTCACTTTTCTGTTGATGTGGCCTCTTTTTAACTCCGAATTCCGTATACTCACAACATCTTAGGGGAAAACCGGCATCGTCATCGTCAGGACTAAGATGGCCCTCCTCCTTGCACACTACCCAGAGACCGTCCAGCCGGGTGCCGCCACCAACACCGTAGAAGCCCTGGCAGAGTACCTCAAAGGTGTGGGCTACTAAAACAGCCCTCCCCCCCTTTTCCCCCCCCCACACACACATACATCCTCCCAAACACACCAACCAGCAAACCTCTGGATCTGCCAGACAGCTTGATCCCTCTCTCATTCTCGTGAAGAAAAAGAAAAGGAGAAGACAGCCTGGTACAAATGTCTGCGGTTTTCCATTTCTTGCATATAATATTTTTCTTCTTCTTCTTTTGTATGAGATACCATCTTAAGGGATTCGTCATCAGGAAAAGAAAGAGAGAGAAAGCAAAACCACTGTACATTCCCTCGATGAATGGCATCTAGTTTCACTAGCCCTTTTTTTATCATCTCGGCTCCATTTCAACTCGGCTCTTTTTATTTTTATTTTTAATATCTCATCGAGAATGGTAGGTCTTCATGAATCAGCGGGTATTATCATGAAACTGCTATAATACATATATTATATACAGTAGTTATTATCAGAGACCGTCGTGGCCGCTAACCTCTGTATATTAAAGATGGTTTTGTCCATCTGAGGATGTTGCCTTTCTATACCGGCAGGTCCTGGTTTGGCCTTCTTCCTCCCATGGTACCCAGCCAGACCAGTGCCTGTCTCAGGTACGGCCCTACCACCGGTATGCTGCCCACGAACCCGCCGAGAGTGACCAGGAAGTCACCAAACAGGACAAAGAGGCCGTATAGCTCGACGCAGAAGCCTATCAGGGGCCAGCGGAAGAGGATAAGAAAGATACCCAGGGCGAACGTGACTGTTCCCGTGAGCTTCTGTCGGCGCGCGAAGAAGGCGAGCGTCTTTTGCGGTCCGAGTATGAGAGGTAGGCCGATCAAGAAGAGGATCTAATGCTCGTTAGGTACGAAGGGTCAAACGTAAACAGGCGTGGAATCCCTACATTTCCCATAGCAAGTCTATGAAGCCGTTAGCAAGCTGAGAACAGAAAAGAAGAATAGAAGAGACACCTACAGTGATCGATCAAAGAACATGAGAATCCCCAGGAAGAGGAATAGACTGCCTGTAATCGCATGCCCATGTCAGGTCCCAACAGCCTTCAGCGCGTATACTGGGGAGTCAATGCAAAGCTCTCTCACCTACCGCCAGAGCAAAACACCACCCCAACCTCTATACATCATTCATCACACAGTCAGTCACACCACACAACGCCCGTGCTTTAACGCTTTGTTCCGATACCAAACACTCACTCTGGGTATCTGTCAGCCACATGGACGGCATGGCTGCGGCTCTCCTGTCTGTCCCCTTGCAAAGAAGTAGACAATCCTCAGCTGCGGCTCCAGCTCCAGCTCCAGCTCTATCCCACACGCCCAGGTATATGTAAAGCTATCCCGGGCCGTATAACCGAACAGGCGATCGACGAGGTGAATCGGCGCACGCGGACTGATCAGACACTTCCTTTTTAACTTAGTTGGCAGCGCCTCCGTATATACGTAATGAATTATCCGTCGGTCGAGATCGAGCTGCACATGTACTTAACTGATAGGCCTGGCGGGCGCTGGTATTATGGGATTTTATTAGCCGGGGGAACAAGTTCATGAAACGCCCAAACACTCCACCAGCGACACACCACCGCGATCTTCCGGGAGGGATCAGGGAAGAGAAGGTCGAGGGACGCTGGCTCATGGCGCTCCACTTACCTTACCGGCGAGAGATTGATATAATAGCCTGCCCTCTTAATTATCCGCAGCTTGGTTGCGGCGGGAGGCAGAGGTGTTCTTGAGAGAGGCCAGATAGCTTGTTTAACTAGCTGGCCAGGAGTAAGTAGCTGGCTGGCCGGGATCGCAGCAGGGAACGACAGCTTGGGCGGAGCTCCAGTCCTAGCATCCCCTGAAGCAGCCTGGCATGAGATCCGTCGTAGCGAAGGAGTCGTCTTTTCGTCTTTTTTAATCAATATCAAACGCCGAATTACTTGAAGGTCGATTTTTATTTATTTTTATTTATTTTTTATTTTTTTATTTCTAGATCAAGATCATCCCGCGCTAAACCCCTTTTGGCTGCTCGCACTTCGTTTTCTTCAACGTCGAAAAAAAAAAAGAGAGACAGAAAGAAAATCTCGAACAGCAACAGCGGCAGCAACGACGGCGACGACAGCGAGATATCAGCCGGAGACCATCATCAGATGGTGCTGCAGAGGACGGACAGTCGACCTCGCAGCGGAAGAATGCAGCAAGACCAAAAGCTAACCGCGTAATTCTACTATTCAAAGCTACCATACCATATACGCCATGGCCACAGTGTCAACGAGACACTGTAACTGACCTCCCTTCTCTTCCATGGGAGGACGGTATCCGTCAAAATGAAACTGTTCTCGGACAGGGCGCAGAGCAAAGCAGTCTGGCAGGAGGTGCACACTCGCTGTGGCCTCTCCAGGTCTGGTGGTCCCGATTAAGCCGGAGCGTTATTCTGAACTCGTCTCGAAAGGGGCTGCGTGGATGGATAGGGCTTGACTTTGTGGGCCGAACATGTATCTACACTGGTATTTGGGGGCGTGATACTCCCCATCGTAGCAATATAACTTGGATAGGTGAATTTGCTTTATTTGAGGACGGTGTGGGCTCCTCGGGCTTCGAGGTAGTTCTCTGCGACTCCCGGGCCCAACGACCTGATCACGCCAAAGACCTCCTTGTTATGGTACCGTAGTCGCGTCTTGGGGTCGGTGTAGGGAGCCGGGAGGCCCGTAATGTCGCAGTATCGTTTCTGATGGCCTTGCAGGGACGGAGCAGCGTCGATGTTGGTGTATGTCACGGCCGGTCCCGAGGGAGCACCGGCGCGGAAGTTCTTCTCCAGCACTAGAGTTGACAGGCTCTGCGCGGCCTGGGCAATGTTCGGCTGCTTGACGCCGGCTTGCTGCTGGTGGGCGTGGGCAGCGGCTGTCGAAGCTACCATGGGCGTCTGCGCTCCCTCTGCTGAGCCCACGCCAGTCCCGGTGGCAGAGTTGGTGCTCATGGCAAACGGAGTAGAGCTGCCGCTGTTCGTCTGGCTGGCGACTGCAGAGGCCTCCTTTCGCGACGTCTCGGACAGGATCTGCTTGACGTTCTTGTTGCGGCGTGCGGACGGCTTCCAGCTGGGGTTGCGGAAGGGCTTTGGGAGGCGCGCGATGTCGAGCTCGTCGAGCAGTCTCTGGTGCGAGTCGTCCTGGACTGCAGCTGGGGGCGCCATCTCTGTCACTTTAGGTATCCTCGTTGGTATCCTCGCTGTTGATACTGTAGATGTAGAAGTTGATATCGCTGTCGCTGTCGATGTCGATGTAGAAGTCCTTGATAGAGGATGCAAACAGGGCAAACTTGGCCAAAAGAGGCAACTTTTGTTTATCTTCGGCTTATTTACTTCAACATCTTCTTTGCATCTTTTATAGATATTTGATTGCACGAGAGAAACAGGAATCAGATGCTGCTGGGCGGTTTATAGACGGCCGAACAGCATGGTAAGTGATGCTCTCTTGTGTATCTTACGGACGCCTGCTTACTTGCTTCAAGGAGAGCCCACACGAGCACCAACAAAGCCAGCTGCTGGCGCGCATCATCACCAACGTTGTCAGTAGACAAACTCCCGTCTCTGGAGGATGCTCATGCTGACAAACCTTGCAGGAGAAGCTCAATGAAGCCATCACAGTGCTGAATAAAGGGCTCCAGGTACGGGGTACTTCTCCTTAGTTAATAAGAGCACACGGCTGACAGCATGAAGGAGGTCAACGTACAGAACATGAACGTCGAGCTGGTCGCGCAGATGTTCAAGAACTACCAGTCGAACGTCCTCTTCCATCTTGAAGGTCTGTCCCGGCCCTTTCGCCTGATATCTAGTCGCATGGCTGACCGGAGATCTCTATAGCTACCGAGAACCTCAAGGACCCCTCATAGACGCATATCAACGAGAAAATGGCCCTGTATATGAAGTAATACCCATTAATGAAGTCACGTATTCTCCGTCTTTAGCATATTCTTTCATATTCAGCCGTAAATCCTCCTCTCCGTGCGTAGTTGTAGATGTAGCTCTAGATGTAGATGTAGATTCGCCCAACGAGCCAAAACTTCCGCTGGCCAACTTCCCGCCTCGCAAGAAGAAAAACCGCTTCAACGGGCTCGAACAGCCACCAACAACCACCGCTCCAGCCCGCTGATACCACGATATCTGCCGTTCTCTCTCCTTGAATCCCTCCCGCGATCTTCGTGCCAGCTGGGAAATCTGCTATGGGAGCTCTCCTGGGCTTCATCCGATAGCCAGCTGCTCGCCACACCCGCTACCTTACTTAAAACTACAGCTTCAGACAGCTACATCACGATGGTCATCACTTCGTCACAGCGCATCCAGAGCCCAGACAACAGTCTGACCGTTCAAGAGCGGAGGGAAGCAAAGCTGGTGCCCTTCCTCTACAACATCGCCGAACAGCCGCTCAAGAATCACCAGGAATTCCCCCTTGGACAGGACGTACGAGATGGCTACGAACGGAGCAGACACGACCCCGAGAACAGCGCAATTGTGATAGACAACGGTGGGATAGGATGCCCTTGTATACCTTCGTTCTTGTAGTTCGTTGCCACTAACACGTATTATATCTGTAGGCTCGCACACGGTCAAGGCAGGCTGGTCGTTCGACGAGAGCCCACGGCTAGTGATACCGCCCGTTGCGTCCAAGTACCGCGATCGCAAGCTGAACCGGGCCTGCCAGTTTGTTGGATACGATGCCTACACCGATGCGACCACCAGAGGCCAGATGCGGAATGCGTTTGACGCCGGGACGGGCGTGATAAGCAACTGGGACGTGGTTGAGGGTTTGCTGGATTACATCTTCATCAAGCTGGGAGTAGAAGGCGGAAACGGAGGAGTTGACCGTCCCATCGTGCTGACGGAGACGATAGCCAACTTGGGATATTCCAGGAAGAGTAATTACTACATGTGCCACATGGCTTTACCGGTGTTGAGAAGCTGAGGCTAACGGCTTTTGATAGTGATGAACGAGATACTGTTCGAGTGCTATTCGGCACCGTCAGTGGCGTACGGGATCGATGCGCTCTTCTCGTACAAATACAACTTTGGAGAAAACGGATTGGTGATCTCGTCTTCTCATTCATCTACACATGTCATCCCCGTACTGGGATCAAAGGCACTGCTGTCCAACTCAGCTCGGCTCAATTGGGGCGGCTACCATAGCTCCGACTACCTGATGAAGCTGCTTAAGCTTAAATACCCGACGTTCCCGTCCAAGATGACGGAGAGCCAGATCCAATCGTTGGTACGAGAGCACTGCTACGTCTCCCTGGATTACGACAAGGAGCTGTCCGGATACCTGGACTGGACGGGGCTGGAAGACCGCGACCGTGTCATCCAGTATCCATTTACAGAGCACGTCGTGGTCGAGAAGACGGAGGAAGAGCTAGCTCGGATCGCAGAGCGGAAGAAAGAAAGCGGCCGACGGCTTCAGGAGCAGGCGGCCAAGATGCGGTTGGAGAAGCTGGTGAAAAAGGAGCAGGAGCTCGAATACTACAAGGGGATCCAGGCACGGTTTGCCAACGAGACGAAGAAGGAGATCCGACGGCTGCTGGATGCAGAGGACATGAAGGACGAAGCTGCGCTGGAGCGAACGATACGAGAGCTCGAGAAGTCTGTCAAGAAGTCACGCAACAAGGACCTGGGCAACGAGGAGAACGGCGATGGGATGGAAGAAGCGTCGTTCCCATTGCTAGATGTGCCGGACGAAGAGCTGGACGAGGCAGGGCTGAAGGAGAAACGGCACCAGAGGCTGATGAAGTCGAATGTGGAAGCACGACAGCGTGCAAAGGCCGAGAAGGAGAGGGAGAAGGCCCGGATAGCAGAGGAGCAACGACTGGACGATGAGAAGCGAGAGAACGAATTCGACGTCTGGATTGAAGAGCGCAGACAAGCTCGAGAGGTGCGCATGAACTGTACTTTTTATATATCTACCTGATGCTAACATGGGTTTAGTCGATACTGCGCAAGATCAAGCAGCGAGACAGATTGAAAGCCGACGCCGGCAACCGCAAGTCTCTCGCAAGCCAGATCCGCATGCGCACGCTCGCCAACCTCGCTTCTGACGGGCCCAAGAAGCGCCGTCGAGGAGGCGAGGACGACACTTTCGGTGCCAACGACGACGACTGGGGCGTCTACCGCACCGTCGCGACGGGAGACGCAAGCGACGACGAGGAAGAAGAAGACATAGACGGGATGCTGAAATCTGTCGAGGCCCAACTGCTCCAGTACGACCCCGAGTTCACGGAGAACCACACGCTCGAGGCACAGACGGACTGGACCAAGAGCATGATCCACATGTTCCTTCGCGGGCCGTGGCCGTTTGACGCCGAGAGCCAGCGTGAAGCACACCAGCTGCATCTCAACGTGGAGCGCATCCGGGTTCCCGAGGTGATTTTCCAGCCGTCGATAGCGGGCATTGATCAGGCGGGACTGGTCGAGATAGCGGCGGACGTGGTGTTGCAGCGTTTTCCGGCGGGCGAGGACCAGCAGCGGCTGCTGAAGGATGTGTTTCTGACGGGCGGGAATACGATGTTTGAAGGGTTTGAAGAGCGGTTCCGCAAGGAGTATAGAAGTGTGCTGCCTTCGGGGCTGGAGTGCAGCGTGCGAAGGGCCGGT
The DNA here is from genome assembly GCA_018357685.1 of Trichophyton schoenleinii. NCBI lineage: Eukaryota > Fungi > Ascomycota > Eurotiomycetes > Onygenales > Arthrodermataceae > Trichophyton > Trichophyton schoenleinii. The sequence continues at coordinate 354,502 of WOFF01000002.1, forward strand.
GATAGAGTGCTTGATGCGTGGAAAGGGGCGGCTGCCTGGGCGAGCAGCGGCGGATTGCGGACTGCGTCTGTCTCGAGACAGGAGTATCTTGAGAAAGGAGGCGAGTATCTCAAGGTGAGTCTCTTCTTCATTTTTGCTATATGAGTTGTTGGCTGACTTGAGATAGGAGCATAACTTGGGCAACGCTACATAGGCAGTCTACATAGCCAAGTCTACATAGATCTACATATCTACAGGTCTACAGGCAGAGTGTATGAATGAACCGTCGGCGCTTTTATGCCAAAAAGATAAAACTAACGTATACAAGTCGAACGCATGAATAAGTAGATACAAGAACGAGATAGAAGCATGACGACACGACCGGACCAGACTCCAGAACTCCATTCCCCCCCTAGGCCCCCTAGGCCTGCCCATCCGCAACATTCTTTATCAATAATCAATGCAGTAGAAGCAGCAGTAGTAGAGTAGCAGTATATCAGCTCGTCAGGAGCCAGACGAAAAGAATACGCAGATAACCTAGCCGTGAGAAGGAGAGTAGGAAAAAAAAAAGGTATGGACGAAAAAAACAAAAAAAGGGGGGGAGAGAAACAGTCATACGAGTTCAAAGAAGACATGTCAAAGCAAGAGCCGAATCCGTCTCCAACACCAACGCGCGTAGTAGTAGTAGTAGTTAGTAGAGATATAGAGTGAGATTGAGAAGAAGAAAGCGAGGGACGACAGGGAGGGAGGAAATTGGGGGTAACAAAAGAGAGTAAAGAGACAATGGGAGGGGAGGGTTTCTTTTCTTTTAGATCTGTTCTGCTTTGGACTGTTCTCCGGCCTGGGAGTCGTCCTGGCCGTCCTGTCTGGTGCGCTTGGAGAAGTTACCGCCCTGGCCCAGGAAGGCTGCCTCTTCGTGCTGGTGCTTTCTCATGCCTAGCCCGGCGACGGCAATGCGGTTGAGGGCGTTGAGTTCAGACTGCGAGTTGTGCTGGCCTGCACCGGCCTGACCGGCGGCACCACCCTGCTGGTGACCCTGCTGGCCCTGTTGCTGGCCCTGCTGCTGGCCGGCCTGCTGCTGACCACCCTGTTGGCCCTGCTGTCCCTGGCCCTGCTGGCCCTGTTGCTGACCCTGCTGCTGGCCGCCGGAGGTGACGATGGCGGGCTCTGGACGGGGCTGGCTGAGGTCGATGTTTCCCGGCAGCTCGGGGACCTCGTTCTGGGAGTCGATGAGTCGCGACTGCAGGCTGATGATGTATTCGCGGAGCTGGTAGTTTTCCGCCTGGATGGCCTTGTAGTTGTCCAGCAACATCTCGTATTCCTTGACCTGCTCCTCGAGTTTACGGATGTAGCCTTCCTTGCGCTGACGGAAAGCGCGCTAACAAACGCGTTAGCACCAAACAATAACAAATATGTACAAAATATATAAATAAACAAAAAAAGAAGACAGAGATGAGCCTACCTGGGCAGCACGGTTCTGAGCAGCTCGCTTGGAAGAGGAGAGCTCGCGTTTACCGTAGACCTTGCGCGGTTCGCCTGTCTGGTCGAGTCCCGGGGGAGCACCGGTCATGTCCTGCTGGCCGACGGGGACCTGAGCCTGTGGAGGCTGGGCGAGCATGGCGGCCGTAGTGTGCACCTGGGGAGCAGCCGTCATGCCGGAGATGGCGGGATCGATGTTGATATGGTCTCTCTGCCCGCCGGCGCCGGCAGCAGCAGCGGCGGCCTGGAGATGCGCGGGGACACCTGGCTGCGGGCGCGGCGGCGGGGGAGCCGTGTGCGATGCGTTCGTCAGATGGGCGGCAAGCAGCTGCTCGCGAAGAACTACACAGCATCCGTCAGCCATCTATCTCTGCGTCTCGGGTGGTTGTCTGGATGGTTGGTTGGTGGCCTACCTTGTTCTGCTTGGTCCTGGAGACGGAGAAGGGCCATGGCAGACCGCGAAGCGCGTCCACCGCCCGGCTGGTTAGCAAAGCCGCCCATGAGAAGAAACAACGGGGGAACTCGACGACGCGATCAACGCAAGCAAGACGGGAATCAGGGTAGGAGTCAATCTAACACCGGCAGGGCGCACAGATTGGTGTGTTGGTTGTTGCAGTAGGTGTAGATGTAGAGGCAAAACACAGGGTCGGAGGATATCGCAGTGGCCACCCGCGACAGGCGCAGGCCGGCGCAGCGACGAGGGAGCGACGAGCAGCTGGATCGAGGGCATCGCAACGCATGAAGGGAGTAGAGAGAGGGAGGGAGCAGATGTACCGTGGTGTATGGCGAGCTTACCTGGACCGACTGCGGCGCCTGGTGCGACTTGCTGGGGTCCTGGGAGAGGCCCGGATGGGGCGCGAGCTGCTGCTGGCCCTGCTGGCCCTGCTGCTGGTGCGGCTGCTGCTGCTGCTGCATCGTCGACATCGCGGTGGTTGCTCTGGCGAAGACGACTGGAGCTGGAGCTGGAGCTGGAGCTGGCTGCTATCGCGGGCTGCTGGCGGCGTTTCTTTTTTGGCCGTCGCGGTGAGTCAGGATGTAGTCAGCGTTCCCGGCGTTGTTCTTTTTCCCGCTTTGGGCGTTTGGAGGTCGAGAAGAAAAAAGGGCGGGAAAAAGCTCGTGATGAGTAAGAAAAGCGAGAGAGAAAGCGAGAGAGAGAAAAGGGAAAAGGCGGCGAGGGCGGGCAGTATTAATAAGCGGAGGGAAGTCACATGATAGGATGACTAAGAAGATGACAAAGCGATGACAAAGTGATGACAAAGCGATGACTAAGATTACGTCATGCATAACATCAACACTAACAGCAACATCAACAACACCAACATATCAGATCTATAAGTATACTATGTAGCAGATCTATTATAGTGTAGTCTAGGTCATCTCGCTGGCGGCAGACCGCAGCTCCCGCTCAAACTCGGTGCCCCAGGCCCGGGTCCGCGGCGAGTCGGCCCCCCGCTTGCGCTTCCTCTCCTTCGCTACCCTCGCCCGCTCAAAGTCGATAAGCATCACCCGCCCGTTCTCCCGGCTCCAGAACATGTTGCCGACGTGCGTGTCGCAGTGCAGGGTGAGCTGCCGGTGGATCGCCCGCAGCGCCTCGCACGCCGACTGTATATACAGGCTCACACGGCTCCTCCCCTGCGCGTGCGAGACGATGGACTTCCCCACGTGGCTCAGGAACAGCAGGTGCACCACCGGGAAGATGCCGTCGTACCACAGGCGCCCGCCGGAGACGTCGATGCTCCCCAGGCACACCGGCACATACTCTCCCTGGATCTTGTGCAGCTGCTGGTAGATGTTCTCCTCGTGGATGGCTCGCCGCACCGTCTCGACAGGCATCGCCTTGGCCACAAGAGTGTACCCGTAGGGGAAAGTAGTCACCCAGAACAGCGCGCCAGAGGTTCCGTGGCGGTGCATCGACTCGCAGCCCCAGGGGCCCCGGGGTCCCACGATCTGCTCCCGGACCAGCTGGCGGAACTGGAAATCGTCAATGGCGTGTCGAGGGCCGGTGCCATGCATCGCCGCGTTGGGACACTTTGGATCAAGCGGGCCACGGGTCCGGAGCCCCGCAAGGCATTTATGAGTGCACCAGGGGTGGATAGGGCCGGTGTTATACACGTATCTCTTTCTCTCTGTTGGAGTAGAAGGAGGAGGAGGAGGGCGAGACCGCGAAGATACAACAACCTGAGCCTTCGACAAAGGCCTGCGTCGCCTTGGGGTTGGGCTGTTGGGATCAGCTCCCCAGTCCCCGCCCTCGTCGTTCCCATCGCTGGACTCGGCGTTTGGCTCTTCAGGCTCTCGACATGAAGAAGCTGCTGCTGCTGCTGCTGCTGCTGCTGCACGGCGTTTCGATCTTGTCCTCACAGGAGACATCCGCATATACTCGTCTCTGCTCGTCTGCGGTGGCTTGTAGCCGGAAGAGGGCAGTTTCTCCGCCGGGCTGCTGCTATCCAGTCCATAGACAACGTCGTGGTTGAACTCAATTTCCCACTTCTTCAGCCGCTCCTCCGTGTCAGTCGGCCAGTTCTGGCCGTGCGGAGGAGACCTCAGGGCCCGGAGTGTGAAGGCAAGGACCTGTCCGATTGCCGTGAGATGCAGCCTATTATGGCCTCCCGAGTCACTGTCACTGCTAGAGCTAGCCGAGTCGCTGGTCCCGCCATCCGAATCGCCAGTCCAGCCAGTGCTCTCTCCCACATCCTCATTAGGTGTAGACCGATAGTAGTACACAGTAGTAGGGTCGTTGGGGTCTATACGCAGAAATATAAACAGTTCACCAGTACAGACATACCCAAACTCAATCCTCGCCTGGATCATATAGGAAAATGTCTGCGTGATGACCGCAGCCACCATGCGGCGATTACGCTTGGCTTCATCATCGTTGTCACCGCTTATAACCACCTCGTCGACCTCGATATCCACGAGCCCGTCCAGCGCGCTATCCATGAGGAGCTTGTGGGGTGGCTTGTATTCAATGATAAAAGCCGGCACCATCTTATCATTGCCTGAATTGTAAACACAAAACTGATCGGCCCGGGGGCGTGAAGACCCCGTATGCACCGTGAGCGGGTCAGCAGAGTCACTTTGCTTCCGCCGTTTCTGCACCGGAGACTGTAGTGGTAATGGTAATCCGGCATTCGCTTCATCATCTGAGCCCGGGTTGATAGTGTTTCCATGGTTTTCAAATGTAACGCTGCCCATGAGATTGAATGTCTTGCGCAGCTTGGCATCCGCGTAAAGAGTCTGGATGATAAATGCAACCCGGTCCTCAACCGTATAGCGCTCATAATAGCCAAGGTCTAGCTCAGACCTAAGCATCCTCAGTGATATATATTTGCCTTCCTGCTCTACTCCATTTGCAGACGCAAAATGGGGCTCAGAGACAAAGTCGGACTCGAAAAGTAACTCCCACACCTTCGCCTGCTCCTGAGGGAACGTTCTCCATTCCCGGATGTATTTGGGGCGTAGTTTGAATTTTGCATTCTCAACGGGGCCCTTGGTCCCGTCCTTGTGGTCGACCCGTGAAGAGAAGCCAACAGATAGATGGACATGGCAGGCATCCAGGTATTCGGGCAGTGTCGTTGGCTTCACCTGTTGCCTCAGTGCCTCGAGCTCCGTCTGTTGTTTCTTCCTTTCCGCAGAACGCTGTCGTCTATCTTCTTCAAGCCTGTGTTTCTCCTCTTCATCACGACGCCTCTGCTCTTCAAGACGGTGTTTCTCTTGTTCATAACGGAGTATTTCTTCATCGTGAAGGCGTCTTTCTTCTTCGTGACGACGTCTCTCCTCTTCGTTGGCACGTTTCAGCCTCTCCAGCTCTTGAAGAAGCTGCTCTTCTCGAGACGACGCGGGGAGGTCACTGGACATAGTCGTTCCGTAGGTCTTCTGTCAATAACACATTGTGATATCAAATGCCACTGGGCCAAACGAGCGAGACCAGAGTCAGGATGAACTTCATATAGTCAGAGGTATCCCTGTCTCCTCAGCAGGCAGCAGCCGGATAATCGTTAGTCCATCAAGATTTGCAGGCATGCAGGTATCCAATAGACGGGTTAACTAACTGCCTCAGCAGCTAACTAACGCCTGATCGCCCAGTCATGGCTTGAATGTGTCAATTTAATCAAACGCGATGTTCTTCTCTCGACACGAAGACATTGAAATATTATCGAAAGTTCGATGGAGTCGCGAGGTCAGGAGCAAGTCCCACTCCGGGTGATTACGTAATATATTTAACCTTAAAATAGGCTTGAAACTCAATTCTCCATATCAACAAACGCTGGCTATTGACAGACATATAGTTCGACGACAGAGATGAAGGGCAGTAGATAGTAAAGACTAGGTGGCAGACAGATAAGTAGGTAATTTGTAGAGACGAAAATGGTCAGCGGTAGAGAGTAGATAGAAAACTATTGACTCTTCTTGGTCTCCTTGGGCTCCTTGGACTCCTTCTGGGCGCCGGCCTGGATAATAGCAGCCCCGATCCTAGCAGACTCCTTCCACCCCTGTTGCCGCGCCCAGAAGAGCTCAGATGGGGTTGCATCTGGCATGCTGAACTTGCGTGCGTCTTCTTCGAGAGATGAGCGGGTGATCTGCCCGATCTCCTCTTCAACATAGTCACTGCCAAGCTCATCGAAATCGTCAACCCCTTCACCTGCAGCTGCACTAGCTTGGACCTCGGCAAGCATCTCTTCTCCCCGGCGCTGGCGGTGGTCCTGGTCAGTATCGTTGATGTTTGCATGGCCACTGCTGGCGCGGTCAAGGTAACCCTTTCGCATGAGGTAGCGTTCCGCTCGGTCGCGGCGGGTGTCCAAAGTCTCCAGCTTGGACATGGCCACCTGTACTGCCAGGCGGGCTAGCAGGTAGATGTGCTCAGAGAAAAATATGGTCAACAGTAGCAGCCAGCCTTTGATGTCACTGTGAGGCTCGTTGTTGCCGGCTTTAGCTACAGATGAAAACATATACACTAGTGCTGCGCTCGTCAGACTGCCCATCCACGACAGGAAGCTGAGCGAGTCCAACCACGGACCGATGGAGTCCGCGCGGAAGGGGGTTGGGCGCTTGTGCTCGATGCAGATCTTGAAAAAGTCCGATCGTAGCTCGATCCAGTTGTTGACCAGGAAGGAAACCGGGACCAGAGACCAGACGGGGGAGAAGAGGGCCAGGTATCCGAACTGTACACACATCTCGCGCAGGTCATCGGTCACGTTGTAGTCATTCAGCTCAGATTCATTTCGTACTCGCTTGAGGAACTCGGCTTCTTCTGGTACATCATCCAACAGAAGATCGCTAGAAGACGACGATGCGGACTTGCTGTCCTCTTTATTCTTCCTTGCCTCGGACATCTCTTCATATTTGCGGAAGAACTTGCGCTTAACATAGGGTACTACGGTCTCCAGTGCGAAATTCACGATCTGGGCCGTCACCGTAAAGTAGATTACCTGGTTTCGCAGTCGTGCTCGGTTGATGCGGAACTCTTTGATATCTGTAGCTGCGGATGCTGTTGTCGCGCCCTTTTCACCAGGCTGGAAGGGCTTCACAGCAAGGTGGAAGACATCCAGGTACGGCACAATAGTCGGTGCAAAGGGGACATACACGAACGCCGTTAGGAAGATAGGCAAATAGGAAGTGACAAAGTTAAGTATGAAAACTTTGCGTGTCAGAGCAATATCATGGCTGTCCTGCGTCTCATAGTTCTCATACTCTGTCATTCGGGTCGCAACCTTCGTCAGTATAGCGCTGATAGTCGGCACACAGAGTGAAAGTATGATTGTAGGTACGAATGCCTGCTACTTATTAGCCATGTAGTATAAAAACCGAGTAGGAGGTAAGGATTGACAAACCAGGTATGTCCGGAAAGGGCCAGAGTAGATCTCGTTGATGAAGACTTCGATAGCAAAGCATGTTGCAATTAAAGTGCCCAATGCTACAACCACTGCCATAGTAAATGGAATCACTAGCAACTGTCTAACCAGGCGCTTGGAGGCCGGAAACACGTAGACTGTCTCACCCGTAATCGGGTCAATGATCTCCTTCTCATGCTTATACTCCTTCCTCCGAGCCTTAATCTCGGACACTCCCTTTACCTGCCACCTCAGCCGCAGATCAGTCTCCTGTCTCTTCCAAAACTCTACAAACACAAGACAGAAGAGCGAGTTCAAAACAGCATAGAAGATCGAGAAGTGGCCGAGGAACACCCAGCAGAACAGGCCAAGGCCTGCAGGGACCATGAGAAAACGGAAATATGTTTGCAAGAAGGTAAAGTAGAATGCTACTTTCTCTCCCAGCTTCACTCTTATCTGCTCCAGGTCACTGTTGTCCAGGAGCGTCTTACGGCTCCAGGACTTGATCCATTCGCGGTTCATGTCGTGATCATGTAGAGGGAATATCGACTTGACATTCTTCCAATATCCATACCCGGGGGTAATATCTGCTCCACCATCTGCGCGTGGGAGAGTCATCATGTCATATATTGTGCGGAGGCGCTCTGCCTCCGTCCACGGCACGCCCTGGGTATCGTTGGTATCGTTGGTCGGCTGTGAGGTACGCACACCATACAGCCAGTCCTTGGTTCTGATATCCATAAGCCATATACCCGCAAATCAACCGTAGAAAATGTATATACCTTGTTCTATATGCCATTGCCTTCAACTTGTCCTCCCTGGGCCGGACGAGGACGACAAGACACTGACCCTTGCCAGGACGCACCGCAGCCTCCAACCCGACACTATACAGCGCCCGAAGCAATCTCTGCAGCTCTCTACTAGCATCTACACCAATGGCTCGTCAACATACATTGATCCAGTCGGCTTGTCGAGTATACCCAAGGTAGGACGGGGTAGGGGTTGTAGGGGGGGGAAGCTTACCCTGGTCCTCGAAGGAGTAGAGGATCACATACTCCACACCAAAGTTCTTCGCCAGGGTGTGCCCTGGTATATGTTTCGTTCCCAGGTCTTGAGCCATGGTGACAAGATTCAATGCGATGGTGGGCTGCAAGTCAGTTCATGACATGCGGGAGGAGAAGAAGAAGCGAAAGACGGAGCAGAACAGCAAGAACAAGTTGCAGTCGATGTTTTGTGTTTGTTTATGTAAGACGCTAACTACTCTGACGTCATTGGTGGGGGCATTTACATATAAAAAGGCGAAGAGACGGGAAGAGGGAGAAGAAGCCCCTTTTTATAGGTGCATATCATGGGGTCTCAGATGCCAGCGACAGACGCTTATGCAAGATGAGATCTATATGCCGTGCTTTAATAGGCTGATATTTTGCCTACGGAAGCATGTCGGGCTATATACGATGCTCGAAATTGGATCGACTTCCCTGAAATAATATGGAGTACTACGTATCAAAATCAAACAATTAGAATGAGACTGGTATTCACGCCTGTGTTCGCTATGCTGGAAGTAACATGATATATCCACAACCTAGACTCTCCCAGTGCAAAGGAAAGGGATGGTTAATAGTCTCTTCTTAACCGATTTGTGCTTTGGAAAAGTCCATCTCTGCATCAAATAGTTAGTACCAGTCCTGGCAAGCATAGATTTGACATCACAATATCGTACCTGGGTGCTGTTCCTGGAACTTCTTGAGCATCTCAGCCTTCTTCTGCTCATCGCTAGATGGCTTCCCCATTTCCTTCTGTTGCTGATCATACATCATCTTCTCAACCATTTTTCTTGTTTCCCCGTCTAGATCACTCAATTTCGAATTCTCAGGCGTTATCTTGCTAACGTCGATCTTGGGAGCTGTGGTGACGATGTGAGGCCACCATTCCATCTTGTTCACCTTGTCCAGATGGACAGCCACTTCTTTGCCCGGAGGGTTGGAGACGGTCTCAAGGGTCCATGAGGACTCGTCAACGTGAATTGGATGTGGGAATGAGCCCTGTATAAACACAGATTAGCCTCTATCAAAAAATTCTTAATGTAAGATGTGGGCCGTATGCAAAGATATGTCTGTACATACATCGATGATAGGTTCCTTGCCCTTCAACGCAACTCGGATCTTTGTCTTCGTCAGCACGACTTCTAGGTCCTTTCCGCGTATTTCAGCGGGCACTGGAATAGTGACTTCTGCCTCTGAAATCGTTTGTGTCCACTTGTATGGGAGTGTAGCCTGCTCTTTTGCTTCTTTTTCCTTATGTTCGCGGTCGAGTCGCTCTCGCTCGGCCCGCGAGGGTTCAGCTTCTGTTTCTGGAGGCGACGACGACATTGTAATTATTCCGCTCTCTCGAATCCTGTCCCTATCTTACACACAGCCTCAATATCCAAAGGTATCTTTGCTTCTATCCTGTGCTTTTCGTGTTGCGGGGAGCTTTTTTTTTGATAGCTTGCGGGGCGTCATGCTGTTAGTTACATAAGCAGCACTAACCAGCATTGGCGTGACTTCTAGTTCGCTGGACTTTGATATCTCGACAAAAGGGAAAACCGTGTGAAGGAATCTATTATCAGCGACAGAGACATGCTAGCTATTAATACAAGAAACAAAAATGAACTCCTTCTTTGCCTTAAGGTTCAGATCAAATTTTTTCTGGCTTTCAATCATTTTGCTAGGCAAAAAAGAAAACATCCAAACGAGGGCACGCAAATCAAGAACATCAGTGAGGAATGAAATATTTGATATCCCAGCGCCCACGTCCACCAAGTTCAGATCATAAATGAAATCCACAGCATTTGGAACATGTTCAAATGAGTACCGGGCCGGAAGTAAATTAGAGGATAAAAAAAAAGATTTCTCAAGTAAGAAATGGCCAACCTTGCCTGGTTAGCGTTTTCAGATAAGTGGATGTGCTTGACATAAATCTGCTTCATCATGGACTTGGAGTGCCCTCTGCATATCGGGGTGCATCATCCATGGCACCAGGTGTAGCAGGGAAGCCCATCCCGATTGCAGGAGTTGGTGCGTCATACGGTCGATGATCACCGGCAGGTGTAGGCGCATCGTATGCATCACCATCCATACGTTTTCCAGCAAACGTTGAAGCACCAGGTGTAGGTGCATTATCTGGCCATGCACGAGGAGTAGCAGCTGTTGCTCCCGGGGTTGGAGCACTGCCGAATGGGGCGGGAGATGGGGCTGTATAGTCACCTCCAGGAGTGGGAGCATCGAACGCTCTGCCGGCATTGGCGCTGAGATGTGAGCTGGAGCTTCCAGAGTGGCCCCAGGCAGGTGTACGGGATCCACTATTTGCCGCCATTGCACTAGGATGGCCCGGCGTTCGAGAGCCGGCCATGAAGGCGTCAAAACCTGAGTTGGAAGAGCCTCCTGAGAAGCCGGACCCAGCATCGTGAGGGGTCTTTGTTCCAGAGGTCCAGGCTGGAGTACGTCCACCAAACCCGCCGTAAGAGGTTCTGTTACCATCATAAGGGTTGGCGGTACGAGAACCTTCCGCCTTCCAAGCGGGAGTGCGAGATCCTGCGGTGGCATTCCAAGCAGGGGCTAAACAAAACAAGTTAGTATGTGCCCTGAGGCCATGCTTAGCCTAGAATATCGAGATACTTACTTCGAGAAGATGACGCTCGCCAGGCCGGTGTACGAGACGAATCGCCCATGGCAATCGGTGTTCTTCCCCCTTGCCATGCAGCATCTTGGGGACCGGCTCTTCCTGTCGCCATTGACTGTGGCACTCTCGGAGCACCACCGCCTCTGCCGCCAAACCGGTTGATATCTACAGGTTGTCCGGTGACCGGGCTGCGTATATGTGAGTTAGCCAAGGTTAGAACACAAATGGGGAATAACTAATATTACGTACTCCTTGACAGAGAGATTCTCCTTTTCAACGGGTACAACTTTCGAAACGGAGTGTAACTCGACTCGAGCAATGATATCCGTTGTATCCTTGACGATACCCAGCAGACCCTTGAACGGACCCCTTCGAATATGAACGGTCTTTCCCACAAGTCGGTCCCTGCCGAATGTTCGCGGTGGTGGCATTCCAGAACCGTTCATACCGTTCTTCTGCAAAGCCGGGTTCATCTTTGACAGATCTGGGGCAGATCTACCTAATTTAGAACCACTGGTAGCCACGGTAGTAACGTTTATAGCTCTAGTGACCATGATACCGGCATTATCTCCCACAACCTTGCTAGTACAGAAGAGGAATGCTCTGTGGATATGCAAGATCGTACCGGTCCGTTGCTCGCCAGTCACCTCCTTCACGGTATCTCCACACTTGATTTCAGAGCCATTTCGGTCAGTGGTGACAGCATGTCGTCGTTGCTCGATCTTGCCCAAAACCCGTGATGGAAGCACAATTTGGGTTGAGCCATTCTGATCTATGACTCGCATTGACTCTCTATCAAGTTTTACTACACATCCAACTGTTGTTTGACTGTAATTTACTTTGTTAGTGGATAGATGGTAGTGTAGACTAGATATAGGAAACTTACTCAATTTGCACCAAATCATGGACATCATACTGGCCCAATTTTCCATCGACCCCGATGTCATCAGCTTCTCTCAAATCCTTGCTAAAGACGGTGATCTCTTGCATCGTCATGTCTGTAAGGATGGTAACTCGGTCATCCTTGATTCGAACAACCATACCCAATTCGTCGCGATACTTGCTCCCTCCGATGACTTTGACATGATCACCTTCGCTGAATCTCTTTCGGAGACCCTTGGTGGGTACATCAATATACTGGCCTTGTAGTTCACCTTGCGTGACTTTGATGGTAACAATGTCGCCGCGTGTTGCTACTGTCTGGCCAACGACGCCACGTTGTTCGCCTGCAAAGACTTCGACGGTGTCACCAACCAGATATGCATCCTCTTCGGTTGTATTCTTTATTGTAGCGGCCAATGATGCAAGATCGAGATTCGAAGTTCCATCATCCGCACCACGAGCAAACTTTGTGACCTCATCAAGTTGAGGGTTAACATTTTTGGTGATGAGATGTTGAACTTTCATGTTTTTGATAAGGAACCCATCAACATAAGTATCACCAAGATAAGACCAAGACTTGCCTCCCAAGCTAGATGTAGCAGAGAGGTATTTGGAGTGTCTCTTCTTTGCTTCAGCCTCACTGAACAGGCGTTGAGGAGGCCTGGCAATCGCACTGCTACCTCCTCCAATTCTCTTGCGCTTGGGGTCAAGAGCAGGTGCATTGCTGTCTTCGTTGAGTCCGTACTCCAAACGAGGGACAAGTCTGACGGTAACATTAAGCCCATTTGTCTCGACTTCTTCAAGTTGGGCCAAGTCCCCTTGGTATCGTCCACGCTTGATTCTGACCCAGCCTCCCGGGGTAAGCTCCTCTGACTTTTTCACTCGGAGTAGATCAGGCATTTCCTTGACCGAGATTAAGGTCATCTTAGACCTGACGTAGATATTAGACATTCCGTCCAAAGCATCAATAATATCGGCTTGTTTCCGGGCTTCCACGTAGATATAACCGGCCATAGTTCCACCACGCTCGAAAGCGGATATAATCTTGATAGGGTTTCGTGAGCCAAGTGGCCGCTCTTCCATGCGCTTGATAATGCTGAACACAATCTCCCTCTCCTTGCCCGGTCGACACTTGACACCCCATATGCTGGGGTCATCAACGCTAGGTAGGAGAAGCCTTTTGGGGACAACGACAAGGTCAGCTCCAGAGGCACGGTTTCGGCCATATCGTTCTTTCAGGGCTTGCGCCTGCTGCTCCGCATCCATCGTTGCATCCATATCACGCTTTCGATCGAGTTCACGATGGCGCCTATCGTCCGTTTCTGCGCCGGCGGGTAGGACAACCTCATCGTCATGATGGACAAATCCGGCTTCGATTTCGTCTTCCTCATCTTCTGCTTCATCTTCATCATCGACCTCTGCTTCTTCTTCGAAGAAAGCGCCGAGTCCATGTCTTCTGCGCTTTCGAGGGCGACCCTATTTACACTCATTAGCAGACGGCTCAGACTAAGAGCATCTCAAGACTAGAAATATAGAGCACACTTACAGTAACTGCTTCCTCATCTTCCTCCTCTTCTTCTTCCTCCTCTTCATCGTCATCCTCGTTATCTCCTTCGGGCTCCCCTTCATCATCGTCTTCGGCACCGGCTTCATCTTCACCTCTAGCCTGTTGCAATTCATTAGTATTCAAGTCACCATTTTCGCCATCATTCATTTTTTTCACTTCTTCTCCATTTTCTTCATTGTATTCTTTTTTATTTTTACCGACCTCTTGTCCATCATCGTTATCTATGGGTTTTTCGCCGCTGCGATTATCTTGCTGGTCATCTTCAGCTTCTGGCTCGGAATCTCCAGCCGGCGCAGGATTGAAATCTTCTTCATCTTCTGAGGCAAACTGTTGTTCGTTTCCTGGATGCGACATGTTTGGTATTAACTATGTGTCGGTCGGCTGAGGTCGAGCTCGGTTCAGACGCCCAGCACTCAAGCTAGAGTCTCGAGTGATGGGAGATATCTCGTTGGTAGGATGGTCGTAATCGTCCTACTAAGGAGTACAGGCTTTTCCAGCTATCTCGAAAAAGCAGATCGCAGACAGAGTACGCTGGAGGCGGGTTCGATAGTTGTGCTAGGCTCGGAGTCTCGAGTTCTTGGTGACGGAGCTATCTCAGAATGGTCGAAAAGAGCTCACTTTCGGCCAGCGGGTGATCTCAGAGGATTGAAACGAGAGGAAAAAGGGAGTCTTGGTTAATAGTAGAGTCGAACAGTGGCTTTATCTTGCCGAGATGTCTTCTCTGCGCAGAGTCGAAGCTCTTCGTCTTCATCTTCATCTTCTTCGCCTTCAAAGCTTTGAAGTTGGAAAATGCGCAAAGGGATGGTCACGTGATGGATCCTTTGCCCGGCTGTGTTGTCCAGCCTTTTTTTTTTTTTTTTTACGGTACAAACAAACCTCATCAGGCAAGAAAGATAAAGTATTTTGAGATGAAGCTCTTACGCCGCCAAAGAAAGAAATTTATGTGAATATGTGAATCTTTTGATTCTACGGAGTAGGTAACTTGGAATATAAGGTACAGGTGGCCACGAAGGAAATTGGAGTCATGAATTACTCCGTATATCAAATGGAACAAGCATAAGATCACCGGGGATATATGGACACAAGGGAATTCATACAGGTGTATTCGACAGAAGAAAAGGTAGCAAACAAGTCAAGGAAGCCATTATAGCTTCATACCAAAGATCTCATGCACCTTCAGGGACTGTCTCATACTCAGGTCAAGCATGATCTCCTCGCTGCCTCCGGGAATAGCGTAGGCTCTGACATCACGGTAGAGCCGTTCGATCTTACCACCCTGGCCACCACGAGAGTAGCTGAGACCTCCGAAGATCTGACTGGCCTCACGGGCGCAGAACTCAAAGGTGGTGGTTGACTGCGCCTTGAGACCGGCGATGGCTCCGCCTAGACGGAGGGCAGCGGCATCTTCATCCATATTTTGGCATTGGTAGACGAGGTTCTCGAGCCAATTAAAGCTGGCTTCGATCTGGCGAGCCATATGTGCAAGCTTCATGCGGATGACGGGATGGTCGATGAGTCGTTTGCCAAAAGTGCGGCGCTTGTGGGCGTACTTGACGGACTCCTCGTAGCAGACTCGGGAGAAGCGAAGACATTGAATGATGATACCCATGCGTTCATGGTTGAAATTGGTCATGATGACTGATACTTAAGTTAGCATTGACGTTTTTTGATACTGGGGTAGATGAGATGCACACCTTTGAAGCCCTTGTTCTCCTTTCCAATCAGGTTGCCAACAGGAACCTTGACGTCTTCAAAGGTAACGTATGTGGTACCACTGCTCCAGACACCCTGGCAGTCCATCTTACGTGTGCTCACACCTCCGGCGGAACGCTCGATCAGGAGAACACTGACACCACCCATGCCAGGGCCTCCCGTTCGCACAGCAGTGGTGAAATAGTCACTCATGATACCGTTGGTGATCCACTTCTTCTCACCATTGACGATGTAATCCTTTCCATCAGGGGTTAGCTTGGCTTCACAGGACAGGTTGGAGACATCACTGCCGGCATCAGGTTCGGTTATAGCTAGACAGATACGCTTGTCACCAGCCAGTATACCTGGAACAATACGCTCGACAAGCTCCTTGGATCCGTACTTGACGACCGGTGGGCAGCCAATGCCAAATCCACCGATGAGGTTCCAGACAATGCCTCCACTGCCTGCACGAGAAAGCTCGTCGGTGACAATCAGCTCGTGGAAGAGATCCCACTTATCTGGGGAAACGCTCTTGACCTGGTTCTTGACTAGGTCTTTGTTGTATGATAGGCCAAGCAGACCAGCAAGGTAACCTCTCTCGCCCATTTGCTTGTAAATGCTTTCAGGAACTGCCTTGGCCTCATCCCACTCATGGCAGTAAGGCTCGATCTCGGTCTCTACCCACTGTCGCACCTCGTCACGTAGAGCAGCGTGTGATTCGTTGTAGAAGGGAGAGTAATACTAGACGCAAGTTAGCTGTCAATTTTTCTCGCTAGATGTGTCTAGGGCATCATAACTTACTCCATGGTACCACGATGGGTCCGAGAAAGGGATAAGCTCTCCATAGGGGTCCAAGGCCTCTGCAGCTGGGACAGGCGAGGATTGTGTCTGTGGCTTTGAGGCCTCCTTCTTTGGAGCTGGGGCAGGAGCTGGTGCTGGTGCCGGGGCAGCCTCGGCTTTCTTAGAGTCGAGGGAGCCGATCTTCAGCTTTGACTGGTACTTCTTCAACACGCCGGCGTTGTGGTACTTCCAGAACTGCTTTGAAGCATCCTTTCCTCCCATACGCTGCAAGACTATAACAGAACTGTGAGTATATATCGTCAAGGAAGAAGGCAGGAAACGATCGTACTCTTTTTACCGCCTATATTAAGGTTAGCTGCGTTTCTCAACACTGATATATGGACTGTTTATAACTGACCTGGGTGGTCATCGAGAAACTTAGACACATCGTAGACGTCTCCGTCGATGATAATCCACACGCTATCTCCCTTGCTATGCGACGCCACGTCGTCCTTGGAGTATACGCCAGACATGATTGTAACCCAAAAAATGAAGGATAGTATATATCAAACAGACAGGATGAGACGGTCAAGAAAAGGGAGGCAACGCCAGCTATATATTATTGAATATATATGTGCAAAGAGGGACCCGCCGAATCAGAGGCAACGTATAACTAACAACGATGGAGGCAGAAGAGCAGAAAAGGACAAAGTCCGGGGAACCCGGGGCTCCTAAAAAGCAGCACACAGGAAGAAAGGCTGGAGGATGGCGATGATTAACGGCAACGGGTTAAGCCTAGGTACAATCACAAGCCATCTCCCGTCTCATACAGATAATACAACAGCACAGGCGAGGAGAAGAAGACGAAACCTCCTTTGCCGTCACATGCAAACATGAGCTGCGCTTAGCTATGACGTTTTAGCCACTTGATGGCCCCCTTTTTAGCTCAGGTGTTATTTCGATGATCGATCTCTGCACACCACCACGTATATGTACTCCGTATAGATGGTAAGAAAAGAGACAAAGGATCAACTGCTCGGCTCCAACCTTTGCATCGTCTGCTCTGTCTCTTCATCTTTTTTTTCATCTTCATCTTCATCGCCATCGCCGTCTTCATTTTTCTGCTTCGGCTTTTTCTTCGGCCTTTCCGCTCGGCGAGCCGCAAATCCATGACTAAGCGTGATCACGGGGTCAAATACCTCGGCTCAAGATGGCGCGCATTTTTGCTTTTTCTACTTTTCTTTTTCAGTTTATCAAAAGGAGGTGCAAGGTAGAAAGCAGTTCGTTGTACAACAGTTTGGATTAAGATGGTCGAATATGGGCTAGAGTACAGGACATGGTTGTGTCTAGGGATACAACCCGGTGTATGCTATGCACAAGGAGCCAAGGGAAGTCGAGAAAGTGTAGGAAAAGATGGGGAGAAGGGAAAAGGCTTGCAGCTTTAAAGTTCCTCGTCCTCTCCTTCGGTCTCATATGTAAAGTCGTCCGGCACCGGAGCTTCTTCAAATCCTTCCTCGTCCTCATCAACAGCGGTAAGGACACCTGCAGCGGCTGCAGCGCCGCTACTAGCGCCTGGACGGGCAGGAGTGGTTGGAGCAGCTGCGGAGGCGGCCTGGGCAGCTCCTTGGAGAGCGGCGTTAAGGCGGCTCTGGACAGTGTTGGCCTGGCTGCTTCCAGCCGCGGCGGTGGCAGCTGGCTTCGTCTCCTTGCTGGCACTCAACTCAATGATATCGCGTGGCTCAGAAGGTTTTTTGTCAAGAAGAACGACAACCCCCCCAGTGGCCTGTAAAGTCTAAAAGTTAGCGGGTTATTTGTAATCTTAATTTATTCAGAAAACGGGTCTGCTTACCTTCTTTACAGGCTCATATCTCTGGTCGGGGAACGAGATATACTTCACTTGGGCAGGAAGGACTCGCGACAAGTTGGATATCTCGTAGCCAACCTTCTCCTTCTCAGGCTTCCGCTTGGGTTCGGCAGCTGCCTCCTTATCACCTCCAGCCTTTTCTTCTTCCGCCTTGGGGGCTTCATCGACATCCATCTTCTCTGGAAGTTGTTGGGCTGCAGACTTTGGAGTGGTTGGTGTTTGTTCAATGTCAATGCTTCCACTCCGTTGCTTCTCCCTCTTTTGCGCTCGTCGCTTTGCCTGCGCAGTGGTGGACAAAACTGCAGTCTTAATCTTCTCCGGTGCTTCATCTGCCTTTACTTGCTGTTCGGGGGGGTAATCAAACAGGCTTGGGCGAGTATTGCTGTGGAATTTGAAGTCTGGGACTTCCAGTTTCTGGTCCACGCCAATAACAGCAGTAGGTGTGAAGCTGAGAGACAAGAAATGGGTCAACGGGAACCAGTACCAATACTGTGTGAAGACAGCCATTCCCACAATTCCGGGCATGTTGAGGTTTCCGGACTGGGTCTGTAAGCTAATAGTACAGTTTCGGCCACCGGCATCAATAATTCCAAGAGCGAGAGCGCAGCCGAACTTGGCCATGGCATCTTCATGGCGGTCGGCAATCACCTTTTGCATTGCTGTGCGGATGGTGCCGACCTTGGGATTCATTGCCTCGTTCTGCTGGACAAGTACCATGGAGAGAGCAATCAATGCACCCTGGCGGACGAAGTCAGTCGGGTCCTTCAACATAGGCTCCAGAAGATCAATGGCCTCATCCAGACCAGTCCCAGCACACGAGATTCCGAGAGCCATAGCAGCACCGTATCGAACATGAGGGTTGTAAGATTCGGAGAGAAGCTCAACCATCCGAGGAACGCTCTGGTGTTTGCGGAAAAGAATGAATCCTAAGCTCATGACTGCAGCGCGGCGGACATCATCACTAACGTCGCTAACAGCAACATGCAGGAGCTTGCGGACCGCCTTATTACTTCCAGTTCCACAATATGCCAGTGCAATCGCCATAATTCCACCATATCGAAGCGTAGGGTCAGGGTCGCCTAGGAGTCCATGAATCAACTCATCTGCAGCTTCTTGACGGCCGTACATGATCAGTGCCATGCCCATAGCGAGACCACGAATGATTTTTTCGTGTTGAGTCAGGTGAGCATATTGGATCATGTCTTCCAATGCCTTCATGTTTCCGGTTCCCAACATAACAAGACCCATAGCTAGGCCAACTGCTTCACCATTTAGAGCCAAATCAGCGTTGAGAACCTTATTCAAATCCGCATAGATTCCTTCATCCCCAGTTCCCATAGCTGCAACACCCAGCCCAAGAGCACCTCCGTGTTGTACTACTTCTTCAGTAGCCTTGTTGAAATGCTCACGGATATGGTCCACGGCCCAGCCTTCATGGTTGGCATATATCAAACCAAATGCATACAATGAACCGCCTTGGCTATAAACAGACCCGGAATTTCCAACACCTGCCATAGATTCCTTGGGTAGGTATGGTGCAAGGAGTTTCTGGCCCTGAGTTAGATTACCTCGATGAATGACACCGAGAGCGGCAGTGGCAGTGAACTTGGACCAGTTGACTGCCTTGCCTAGCCAATCCAAGTTGTCGCGAAAGAACTTATCATGGGTTGTTCCAGCATGCATAAAAGCATTGGCACAAGTCACTGCGGTATGGAATATCGAGTTTCGAGCCTCCAGGCTGTCCTTTATTTTATCCAAGATGGCGATATCAGCTTTGTTGTTTCTGTATAGGAACTCAAGGTTGAGCTGGATCGAATTAGCACCATCTAGGATACTTCGAATAGATTTTAGAGAGGCTCGTCCTTCGTCGGTGAACTTTCTTCTTGCTGGAGAAGTCTCCTCATCCTCGTCGTCCTCGTCCTCGTCCTCGTCGTCATCATCTTCATCGTCGCTCAATAGTTTGTCGGTTTCCTTTGACTCCTTTGGTCCCTGTTCCGTCTTTTCGGCAGAATCCGTCTCTTTGGGCTCAGATATAGCAGCCGAAAGTTCCTGGCGCACCTTCTTCAAAAACTCCTGCGTGCTGTTGTCGTACAGATCAAATGATATCTGATAAGCTACAGCCAGAGACCTGGCGTCGCCCTTCGCAACCAGTTTTTGTAAGATATCAGATGTGAGGACAACAAGTGCAATAGTCGGGCGAAGGTATTTCGTTTAAGAGTTCGAGGATCAGTTTAAGGATCTAAATGCCTCGTTAGTATGTCAAATGGATAATTCATTCTTTGATGGTATTCAGGCAGGCAAACCTCATTCCTAAAACCTCGTTCCTGGACTACGTTCATACAAATGCCCAGGACATATTCCATCAGCTCCTCTCCTCGCTTCGATGGTTCAACACCTTGTTCCTTGGCATCATGAGCGGCCCGTAAAATGGCTACTCGAATGATGTCAAGATTCTTGGCTTCCACAGCAATACCTATGACCTGTCGATATCTTTGTTGTTCGAAGCACCGGTCAAAGAGCCGCTTGATGATATTTTGCAGTTGTCTTTGGGTTCCTCGCTGAAGCATAACAGGCACGTCATCCCTACCACTGCCACGGTCTTCACCGACAGGATAGCTGGTTTCCGCAGACGATTCGGGGCGCGATAGGAGAGACTTCGAAGGTAATGCGGACTGCGAAAAAGGAGTGATTGGGGAACTTAAACCAGCAGATGTACTCGAGACACCTCCCTCATTTCTTGGGAAAGAGGTATTTAACTGGGACGCACCACCTCGTCCTGCGCTCTGTGAAGCCTTGAGCATCGAACAGGTCGAAATGAAGGTATCCACACATTTTGCTATGAGTTCCCTAATTAGCAATCCATCCGGCGAAACGCAAGCCAGCCTTGAAGGATGTGGTAATTCGACATACAGATGATGGTCTCTTCAAACTCGCCGCCATTCTCAATATCAAATCGGTTGCCAGCTCCTAAGGCGAAGACCATACTCTCGCTATATTCCTGCAGGTGGTAGTATACCTTGGCAGCGACCAGAGACGCAAGTTCGCGTTCAGGAAAAGATTCATCTTCACTCAGAGCTTCTCTATTCGATTCCAAGAGCTTGATTAGCAACCAAGATCCAGTAAGATAAGTTCGTTAGATGGAAGTGGAAAGCATACATCTGCCCGACAGATCCAGCGATCTCGGTCCATAGAAGATCAACTTGTGCGTCAAGAGCCTTGAGAGCAAAGACCTTAAGCTCGGTATCTGGCTCGGAAAGGAACCCTACCAGTCCCGCAGCTGAGGCTAGGCCAACCATGGTGAAATACCAATCTAAGAGATGCGCCTTTCGCTAAAGGGAAGTTTTGTGCAGCTGGTTCAAGCTCCGTTACGGGATGCGCGGCTGTCCGGCCTTCAGGCTGAAGTCAGATTTTGGTAGATCAAGAGCAGTGCAGTCAGTCGAGTAAAGGAGTCAGAGGTAAAGAACGGGACAAGAAAAGCAAGATGCTAGCAATACAGTTGAGAAAGAAAAGAAGAGCGGGAAGGGGACCGTGGTGTGGTGCCTTGAGGTCTGATGTGTTTCGATGCTGTTTGTTGTCAGAAGCAGCACAGGAGAACATCAGGTCGCCGAGTCGGCACGTGATGTTGCTTATTAATCAGTCTTGGCGGCGGCTCAAGTAGATTCAACATATCGTGCGTTTTACGGAGTACTGCAACAAGACATTACTCCCTATATTCAAGGTTTGGATCTTTTGGACTCTATGAGGATCATGGAGACGTAGTAGTTACTCTCGATATGGCACAATGCCTCCCTATACCAAGTAAAACAACGCATAAGTTTATGCATGGACGAGTTAGGAGTACAGCTTTGCACACTTGTATTATAACTAAACACCAATGACCCCTGAAGCCAACAACTGTGTTGATATTGACACCGGGTGCACGTTCTATATGTAACCAAAACTCTTGCAGTTTATCTGAGAGATGAAAGGTGAATAAAACTATTTATGTACCAGGATGTATCCATTCCCATTGGCTGTTCCGGCTAATTGAATCACGTGTGAGCTTGATTAGAAGCCGCGCGGCTGTCTAAGCGCTCGATCCGCAGCTTCTCGATGGACTCCGTAACTGTGACTAAATGCCAACCTTAGTAACTGAACTGGACAGCTAGATTCGACTGGTATATCCAGCGCTCCATAACTACCTGGTATTACATTGGCACCTGTCATCTGCCCTGCCAAACAGACAGCCAACCATCCAGTTGACTGGTAGCCAATCATAACAACACTCTTGAACTCTGTACGAGGCACCTGCACCTTGCACGCGATACACCTCCACGGGCTCCAGCATTGGAGCTGCAGCCTTTATTTATATATTGTTTCACTCGTCTGCTAACAGACTCGCACTGCTTCCTAGGATCGGCTACCCTACCTCGAACAATCGCATCCGTTCACTAGTCGTCAACAATACTCCTTTCTGGTTATCACTTTTACGCCCATTCTTCTTGCCTGCCCTACGGGTTGCTGGCCTCTTTAGCGGCAGAACTTCATAGGCTACTTTTTCGGGAACAGGAAGCACAAAACACAGTCCTAAAGGCATTCTTTGAGTCAAAATGTCCTTATGGCCGCCTGCTAACCCTAAGGTCCTACGGCCAATACCGCTCTCAGTCTCAAATCATCCTTCAGAGCCTTTAATTCATATAGAAAGGCAATCCCGGCAATTACAGAGCGAATTACAAGAACTCCTCGACGCTCAAAGCCGCATCTTAATTGTCAGACAACCCCTTGACTCGTCCACGAATACCCCTTCAACGAGGAGCTCAACGCCTACCACGTCTCGTACTTCGGGTCGTAAGCAATCGATGCCTATTCCGGTACGACAACCTCGAAAGAAAGCACCCACCCTCCGAAATGTGCGTCAAGGAATTCTCCGCTCGATCCATCTTCTTTTATGTTTGAAGGAAGAGGAGCGGGATATCCTTAACACTGAGATGTATGCCAGGAAAGACGCGATAGATAAGGTGAAAACTTTCATGGAAAAACAGGCTGGCTTGGAGAGGCATATTTCTCAGATGCGAGCTGGTAACCAGCAGAAGCATGTGGAGACACTTTCAAACGAGCTTCGCGAACTCGAGGACGAAATAAAGGAGGTCGAGTCCCGGCTTGCAGAGATGAAGGCACGCCGTCGGCACATGATAGACGAAATAACCAAACGTCAAAATTCCGTGGATGCTAAGCTGTCGTCTTACGAAGGTGCTCTTTCTCTTGTTAAGAAAGACTCTGAACAGTTTCTTAAAATGCCGCCCATCGCCCCCCTTCACAGTGATTCGGTCCCGACCCCGTTCTTTTCATTGAAGCCTAGCAGGCGAACTCTGCAGATGGCCGAAGAGCACTGGACACAGGAGTTATCGTCTCTCGAAAAGCGCAGTTTAACGACCGATCATGAGATTGAAGCGCTAGAAGAGGGTGGGCAGATATGGAACGATACTGTTATTCTAGTAACGAACACTGAAACCACCTTGCGAAATACCCTTAATCAGCTTCAAAGGGAAGGCTATTCTGTTGAATCAGCAAAACCCACCGTAGTTGAGAGGACAGAGCTTTCTGAAGTACAGAAAATGTTGACTTCTACTCTACAAAAACTTGATGAATACCTACATCTGGCACAAGGAAAGAAATGGTCGCTACTGATCTGCAGCATTGGTGCTGAACGTGAGGCGTTCAATGAGGCTAGAGCCAGGTTCTCTAGCATGTTTAAGCTCCGTCATCAACCACCAGAAGACGACCGTGAAGGTACCATGGTAGGAGAAGTTCCTGATGACTTACTCACGTCGCATACTCTATCAGGAGATGGCTCTCTTTCACCAGAATTACACAGACCTCCTGAACATAGATTAAGATCAGAACTAGAACCAGGATTCGACCTAGAGCAAAAGGGAGGCCCGGAAGAGACTGTACATACTACAGACCAAGCTAACCCTTGCCCATCAACCCCACCAGCATCGCGCAATATGGATGAGAGCGATGATGAACCAGACCCTGCCTGGCTGCTCTCGCCATAATATTTTAATTTCTTTTGTGTATCAAGCAAACAGTTGCTAAACTTGGTTGATGATATTCAGGTTACCTAATTATTGAGTTTACTTTTCATTAATCGGTCCTTCATGACTTAAACGAACCGTTGTAACATATTTCTCTACTTTACACTTTGTTTGCCATGAAGCCTAGATCTACAAGTTAAAGGGGTCACAGATTCGAAGTGTCACGTGGAACAAGCCTCCGCCGTTGGTCCTCCCAAGATCGGCACGTCAACATCTTGGTATAGACACCCTCTGCAGCTCATAGTTACCTATACAAACAATTTTATACTCTCGGAAAGAGTCGAACAGCCTTTTTTACGGTTGTGTATTCTATTTACGCCATACATAGCGGAATACCCTTTATCATAAGAATGGCTTTACCAAAACCTACCCACCAATTCAAGATACCGTCAGTGTACGACGGTGTCCTACTTCAATGTAGAATATATCACCCAGATTATGCCCAGGGCACAGATCAAAACACCGTGTACAAAAGAAAGGGTGCAATGATAGCCCATCCATATGCTCCTCTTGGAGGCTGCTACGATGATCCCGTTATAGCAGTGGTTGCTAGTGAGCTATTGCAAGCGGGATATGTTGTAGGGACGTTCAATCTTCGGTATATTCTAACTGTATTTGTTGTATCCACGGATTCTACAGGGATGCTGATTAATTTGTATAGGGGTGCTGGTGGCTCACAAGGGCGAACAAGCTGGACGGCCAAGCCTGAACTTGGAGATTTTATTTCGTTTTATCTCTTCCTGGTACACTATATCGTAGGCTTGGAACCATCGTTAGGGCACGATTCTACCCTTGTTGGAAACGATGCCTCCTTGATGAAAGACAGACCCTGCCCTTCAATCATAGTGTCTGGCTACTCATATGGCTCTATGTTAGCACGGTATTCACCGTCCTCAAGGGTTATCCTATTGACCTTTCAAGAGCCACAACAGAATGAACCTGCTTACAAAATCTTACAAGAAGCACGGAACTTGTCCTCGAAACGGAAGGGGGAGGCCCGCATACATACTTGTTCCAGTGAATCTGGTTCATCAGGTTCCGGTACAATAATTACCAAAACCGAGGATATTAACACCTCATACCTTCTTATTTCTCCTCTTCTACCTCCGATCAGCTTATTTACAGCTACATCTCTTCTCCTACCTGCCTCTAAACTGACCATAACGATAAATGGGGAAACTCTCCCACAATCGGATCTGCAGGATAAAGTCTTAGAACACCAGACTTTAGCAATATTTGGAGAAAACGATGGTTTTACATCTTCTAAGAAGCTTATTGAGTGGAGTGTCGAACTCAAGAAGCTTGGAGGTTCCCGGTTTGATAGCGTCATGGTCAAAGGAGCGGGCCACTTCTGGCACGAGCATGAGGCTGAACCTCGGATGAGAAAGGCGATTCAGGAGTGGATCGCTGTGGATGCTAGCCGTCAGAGAGTATAATAATAGCTGATATGTCAATAACAGCCCCGTCATTGAATGGTTTGGACACAGACAGAGAAGCTATTATTCTTATTGGGTCACAGGCGGCCCTAATCAATCAAAGGAACTTGTTATTAACATGTTTCTCCATGCAGACACCTGCAATGTAATTCCACCGATTACTATATGATTGTCAAGGTATGTATTTCAGCTTAAGGTCAAGCTTATAGTCGAGCTTTACAAGAAAATGGAGGGCGCAGGGTTTAGACGAATATATAGAAAAAAGGGTAAGAAGAAGTTTATGGAATAAAGTGGGATAAAAGTGATCCATATGTTATAAGTTTGATATTTACTCGACAGCGCTTGTTACTGCTTATTTTTAACGTAATTTGGTTGGACGAACTAGGATTATTCTTTACTAAGGTTAGCCAATAAATGCTCATTTGCCAAAGTGACGATGACTTTTTAGTACCAATCAGTGGGCTCACATTCATGACTCAGCACTCCTCAACATAATTAACCAATAAATTTCTTTGTTTGTTTTTAGTTGCTTCAACTTCAAAGAATATCGCTCTCCCCAAGCCTTCTTAGAAAGTACCTGGCCCAGTCTTATTTTTTATCCTTCGCAGTTATGGCATCACATCTAGTCCATCTTCAATAGTTATGGCAGATAACGACCTGGCGGATCCCTGCACCATTTGAGATTACCTTCTCTAAGGGTTCAGGCTTAGCGTATGCTACTCCGGATTGGAGGAAGAGAAAAATCGAATATAATGATGATGGAACTCCCCTATCAGATACTTTACAGGAACCTCTTCTGAATCCCAAGCTTCGTCTCAGCGTGCACTAACCCTATGCCCCTACCCTGTCCACTCTGATAAATGGTGTTATAAACGGGACATGATCTGCGCTATTACCAAAGCTACTCTCCCCTGTCAGGCTGTCGAAGTTATCTCGACCTCATTTACTGGCCATCCAGGATGAGAGAAACCTATATTTTGGAGGGCTATGAAATGCGCTTGGATATCTAAAAAAAGTGGATAAGTGGTATCCAGCTTATCCATTACACTATACCGAGACAATTGAGACCTTGATTTTCCTTGTCCCAAATTTTCACGACCACTGGGCGCAGCAGCTATTTGCTTCGGAGTTGATCCATCTATTAAGTGACAAGGAAACACTACCAAGATTCAATTGGCTTCCATCTAGTTCCCAAATTGCAAGCTTATATCCGATGGTTCCGGCCACTGGAATCGCTCGTTAGTAGGTGCTCGGCCATTCATACCACTGCGCCGAATATTTGACTATATAATTGCGAAATAGACACGCGTATTTCGTCAGATGATATTGTTTCTCTCCATACAATGACTCAGATAAGCTCCCAACACTGGAAATTTTACTGCCTCGGATTCAATGGCCTCTTCATGGAATAAATGCTCTCTCAATTGCCACATGACGTGGTAGAGAGGAGTATGGCTCATATTACTTTTGATTCTGATGGACATGTTCAGATAGCACTGCCACCTTATTACCTCAGGCTTCCTTTTACACGACTTAACGACTTCCCACTCTGGTTTTTTACTAAATGCCGCAGGAACAGTGACCAGGAGGGGTAAAAAACGATAACAGGATTATCCAGTAAGTATCAAGAGAAGAAGAAACAAGAAGAACCAAACTCTCGAGATGCAAGGAAGCAGATAGAAAAAAACGCCCTATCAATTGCCCCAGATACCAACAAACTCTGCATCGATTTTTCAGGCCGAATACCTTGCAATTCCACCGGTTACACCCCATCTCAATCATATACATCTGCAGCTGCGATTTTTTGTCTTGTATTCAAAATTTGATACAAATCATGGGTGGGGCCATTGAACCTGCAGCTCTGAGAGCTGTAGGGCGTGTCGGAGTTCAAAAAATGTCAGCAATACGAATCTATCCATGAATATCGGGCTTGGGCTCTGAGGGCCGAGCTTCAGCTCACTTTGTTTGCTCGTGTCGTTACATTAACATTTGCCCTGCATCCGGAAGCCTTCTTCCTCCACCCACTGGGACCGGCCGGCCCGTAACTATGTACTTCGTCAATCCCAGTTGCCAAGAACTCAGCCCGAACTTGCCGAGAAGCAAAATGGAGAAGGCTCCTTGTACTTTACATTGCTTGATATATCCCGAAAAGGGTGATAATATGTGATACCCGATGAAAATTGATATGCCAGTGTTGATTCCCCCAGCTTCACTGCCCTCCTCTGCCAAGGGCATCAGCTGGAAAAACTGTTATAAGGCTGATGATTACCCAAGTCCGAACAACTCCATCAATCAGATCGCTGCGTTTTCCGCATGTCCTGAATGTCAGCAGTAAAGGAGAACACAAAGTTTCGTTTTATACATGCGTATCTAATTAGGAGCTTATGGCAAAGATACATCTGAGGAATGCAAAGAAAGTCCCGTTCGTGACAATGTCAGGTAGGGCGTGTGTGTTTTGGAAGTGATTTTAATCACGGGATGAAATAATCTGGACTACGTCAAGGAGATTATGCCAAATATATAAGGACACATTTGCTCTGCTTTCCTGCCAGATGAATTACCATCCACTTACTACTCGGGGATCCAGAAAACGGATCTATAAAATATAACTCACTTTACAGTCCATTTGACAAGATGCACTCATCTGCACTTTTGGCTTGTGCTGTTTATGGCAGCCTTACTGCCATTACAACAGCCCTCCCAACTCCTGAATGCGTTAGTACAAGTTACTATCACCTTTATACATAGACAGAATCAAGCCTAATCGTCGAATAGTGTTCTGCTCTAGCCAAAGACCTGCCGAAAAATGTCTTTACTAGCGATTCGAAGGCATGGGATACTCATAACAAGGATTTCTGGTGTCAGTATTTCCAACCACACGCCTTCTACATCGACTTATTGAAAGACGCTAACATGTACTTGTAGCCTTGACTTCGATTCTCGACCCAAGCTGTGTTTTCCTGCCTGAGACAAGTGAGCATGTCTCCAAGGCAGTTCAGATTCTGGCAAAGAATGACTGCAAATTTTCCGTCAAGGGTGCAGGCCACAGTGCCATCCCAGGAGCTGCAAACATCCATGATGGGGTTATGATTGCCATGGCTTGGATAAACTCGACCGACGTCCAGGATGACTACATCCGCGTTGGAGCCGGTGCCCACCTCGGTGAGGTGTACAAAGCCCTTGACCCTCATAACAAGGCAGCCGTTGTCGGCAGGTTTTCGGAAGTGGGACTAGGAATGGTTGTTGGCGCTGGCATCTCATTCTTCTCCAACAGTGAAGGCCTTGCTATTGATAACGTTGTCAACTTTGAGGTTGTCGTAGCCAGTGGTGATGTCATTAATGCAAACGCTACAAGCAACCCCGATCTGTTCTGGGCCCTGAAAGGGGGCAATAACAACTTTGGCATTGTGACCCAATATAGCCTGGCTACTATAAGCACCGCAGGAATGCTTCATGGCGGCGTGATCACTTACCCTGAATCCTCCTTTGATGAGGTGGCGGATGTTATATATGACTACCACACCCATCAAGCAGTGGATGATGTTCGTACGCATTCACTGCCCCAGTATGCATACGATGGCGCCACCAACGAAACTACAGCCGGCATTCTGGTTGCATACAATGACGCAGTGGATGAGCTTCCAGAGATCATGCAGCCATGGCTCAAAGTTAATTATACCACAAATACCCTCGGCAAGAAGACATACGGTGAGCTAGCAGAAGAACTTAACGGGCGCTTTGCTGGGGATGGCTTTGTGTACGTCGATGAAATGTTTCTCTTCATACAAAGACACTTGCTAATTTTATGGTCTGTTTATAGCCAGGAACAACGTGTGTTCACAGTATATGCTGATGCCCAGTTCTACAAAGACGTTTGGTTCAAATTCCGTCAATGGTTCCAGGACTATCGGGATATTCCTGGCTTCCAGGGATCCCATGGAAATATGCCAATCACCCCCCGACAGGTTGAAGAAGGCGTTAAAAAGGGCGGAAATGCACTGGGTTTACAAGAGGGTCCTCAAGATAAAACCCTCGGAAGTGAGTTACCTCTTGCCTCCCTGCAATCTTTATCATCGAATTGTAACTATAGGAAGCTAACAGCAGAATTCAGTCATCTACTTTGGCGTAACCTTCAAAGACCCCAAGGACGCGGATAAAGTCCTGCCAGCGCACAAGGAATTTGTCGAATCGATGAGACAGTTTGCTGAAGACAGTGGAGTGCTTCATCCTTACATGTAAGCCCTATTTTATCCTCAGTATCAAATTGGGTTTGGGACGATGATCTAACTTGGGGTGTCACAGTATGCTCACATTCTCCGGGTACGATCAACCAGCAATTGCAAGCTATGGAGAGAAGAACGTGGCCAAATTGCATGAAGTGTCTGCTATGTACGACCCCAACGGAGTCTTCCAGCGCCTTGTCCCTGGTGGCCAGAAGTTACCGGCTCGCAAGTGACGGTCCTCTGCGTCACCAATATCATAGCTCGGAAGACTATAATAGGGGTACCATTGCATTCTGGCAGAGTGCCGCTGAATATCTCATTGTTTTATCCTGTCGATACATGAGGTTGCTTCCTTCTAGGCAACCGACTCTATAGCTGTGAGATAAAACTGCCTTTACCTGAAACATACAACAACTAGTCGCATTAGACTGTAGTTTGACCATGCTACTACCCGTCTCATTCTACCTCTCTCTTCATCTTCATCATTCTCGATCATCCTGAAGTACATCAGACGATCTTCTATACCGACCATGTTTGCCTTGGAGCTCTAACTTTCTGAAGATTGATTGACCATCAGCTACAATCTAGAGCAAAGAAATATATATGGCAACAAAGATTCCAAGGAGCGGTAGGCCCTCAGTCAAGCTTAACTATCAGGAGAGCAAAGCGTCTTTTATGGATGTTCACAGGTCAAGTAGGTAAATAGCAGTTAACTGAAGCTGCACCCAGGTAACCATGGCCTTTTTCCCCGTTGGGCTTCGTGGCAACCTAGTGAACTACCTACAACATCTCACATCAACGACCTGCGTTCTGAGGGCTTCCAAGGCAAACATCCAAGTTCACTACACCATCCCTTCCATGATGCGATGCGTTATTAGTTACTTAGCTAACTATCCCGTTAGATCCGAAAAAAAGGCCTTTCAAAGAGGTGACATCTCGCCGGGGTATTATTGACCAAAAGTACGCATCCAATAACTAGTTATATTATATCGACGCCCAACTCGTCGACGTCTTCACCGACTGGACGGCCGATCTTCTGCGCGAACAGGGACCTCTTGATCCAGCAGTCTGGACAATAGACAAACCGCCTGACCACTTGCAGCAGCCCCCCCTATTGTCGCTGCTGGGGCCTCCAAGTCCGCAATTTGAGGAAAAGCCTGCTGGTGGCTGGCAAGGGATCTCCTCCAGGCCAGAAGGGTGTTCAGCCAGCCAGCTGCAAATCAATAACTATCCTTGGGGCCAATATTAAATCACTCGTCCATCATGGTCCCATCATCAAGGACTGGCTGATGGTGCTCTTACAAGATTCTCTGTTCTCGGTCCGAAGTCCCCAAGCAATATAACGATCGTCGCTCGTGACATTTACGGGTTGGCCATTTGCGAATAACCTGGACAGCCTAGACAGGGTGTGGTTGCTTCGGAAATGTTATGGATTGATCGGCCCTGGAGTGAAACGGTCTTTCTACCTAGGTAGTCAATTTCATGCTTGTGAGCTAGTTAATAGTTAAGTTAAGCTTATGAAGAGCTAGCTATGAAGTTACTTAATTTACCTCTATAAACAATTATATAACTAACTAGCTATCACCTGCGTATGGGATACTTTCATCAATTAACTGATTAATTATATGCTACAATCAGCTATAATTACGGAAGCATAGTTAACTACTCCATACACCGCTTATTTTTGGGAGACTGTCCCGCGCTTTTCCTTGCCAGCAGTTAACTAGTTATTATCTCTTGTCAGAACGTAGCTTAACTACACCTCATCAAGCTTATTATTAGTAGTAATAATAACACGAATATTATACTTAAATTACTTAAATTAATTATCTTTATCTACTACTATTATTTATCCCTCTTTAGTAAGTAAATAAGGGGGGCCGGGGGCTAAATTTTTAAAAATCTCCCCCTGAAGGGGGGGGTCGGGGTAAAAGCCTCTCCCTGCAAGTCAAGGGTTTCTCGTCCTCACATTCTACCTGAAGAAATTTCACTCCACGCATGCCATACAACACTTCCTCAGGTGTATAGCAACCCTCCTTCACCCTCCGCCCTAAAGTGCTCTCAGGATCCTTGCACTGATCGTCTCTAGATAGTAACTATAGTTAGCATCCTATCCCATGGTATATATGAGCAGAAACAACTGATAGAGGGTAAGTCTTACTCGTATAGAACGTAGGCAGAATAGCGGGACAGTTCGAAAGACCTATATTAGTTATTCACTTGGTTAGTTTGCTGACGGGTTCACTTTCAATAGTTAATCAGTTAATATAACTATGTAAGTGTAAAACATACTGGGAAGAAGTAAAAGTTTCGCATGTATTGAATTTCATAGGTTCGGAGCTTCCATCGCATTCAACTTTTGGATAACGATACCCCTTCACTTGAGTTAGCTAGGGAGTATCAATTTTAAGCCAGAATAACTTACAAGGATTTCAGGAATGTGTTGTGCGGTAACAAAAACAGCAGCAACAGCAGCAGCAATTATATAAAAGAAACGCATATTGTATGGTGGCTAGTTAAGTAGTCCTTGTGGTGGTGTTTCCTGAGAGTTAGGAGAATGAACGAACTGCCACCGCTGGAAGAGGAAACCTGGGGCAGCTTTTATAACCAGCCATAGTTAGGATGCAGCGTTTACTCCTTTCCCGCCACTGTACAAGTCAAAAACCCGATCTGACTAGAAGATCGATGAGCTTGATCCAATTATGGGGTTGAAGGATCTCATTCTCAGGAGCGCCACATTTGCTTCTTATTCCTTTTTTACAAGGCAATTGATGCCTTGTATTTTGGGGATTCTACCTAGATCCATTATTGGTTCGAGCCCAGTGATTATCACCCCGATTTACCGAGACGAACGCATGCTGAAGATGAAGAAGAATGTACTACTCCATGCCGGCAAGTTAACCAAGGAGCTAACTATCCTGAGTCATGGAACCGTGAAAGTGCAACACATATACAGTAAAAAGTGGCTCGTGAAGGTAAGAAATAATAAATATACAGGTCACCTATGCTCGTCTAATCGTGGGCAATAGCTAGTTAACCAAGACCGGGGATAGTACTCCGAGATACAGATGTGGAGGACTAGCTGCACCGTGTTCCTGTCTCAATTTTGGGCAAGATGTAGATCTTAACCTCTAAAATGGAGTCTATGGAGGGTCAATTATACCCCGTACATTGACGACAGAGCAGCTATAAGAATTGCCGACTTTGCCTCCAGTTTTGGCAGCACTTTTTACCATCTCAAGAAACCAAACCAACATCCAATATGCGTTTCCTTTATGTGATTAGTACTGAAGTGGTGACATCTCTGTGGCAGGGAGAGGAATCCAGATATATCATATTCATTTGACTATAGAAAGGTATTTCACTCTCAGTACTCCGGACAGAGGATTCCGATATCCTCCTGTATGGAGTCTATAGACAAAGAGACAGACAGAAGCAAAGACGCGCATCGGCTTGCCTTGAGCTCTTCGGATCTGTAGTAAAGTGCGCAGTCACCTTCGCCACAGGAAAAGGGCCTCTGTTCTCTATACAGATCTTTCACTGGGTAAAAGACAACAATTAACTACCTTGAAGCGGCTGCTGGAATAAAACGGCAGAGCTCAACCTTAAGTTGATAACAAACGGTTGAAACCCTGGCCAAACGACCAACTCGATAACTAGTTAACTCGTTAGTTATGCTTGAGATGCCGGACCCAGAAGAAGCAGCAGACCTTCCCTGTCGCTTGGACCAGTTGACTCGAGAGTCAAAGTCCCTCTCCCGCCCGCGATGTTCGGATGATCGAGGGAGAAGAAGAAAAAAAAGCACTGTGGATGTCATGGGCTCGGCGGAAAGGCTTCGCGGGTTAATCCAAGTCTTCGAATATCGACATGGAAGGGCCTTAAAAGGACAGTCCAATCATCGTTCCTTGATATTTGTTGGATTTCCCATCACACGAGAGACCTCCCTTTCCCTCCTCTCTCTCGCTCTCTCGCCCTCTCTCTCTCTCGCAGACGACATATGAAGCATGGAATCTCCTCGTTTCCTCATCTTCGACGGAGGCCCAGAGTCAGGAACATGCAAAGTATTAATACTTTGACTCTGGATGTGCCATATTACTGTGATCCCCTGTACCGCGGTCTCTGACAAACGCTGTGTTGTGTGTTGGACTGGCGACGGGCTCAGTAAAAATACGGGAAGGCTCCAAGAAATGTTACGACGCAGGGAACCCTCCGAATGGTGCGTCTGGGGGGGAGGTTTCTTTTTCTCACTGCTTGCTGCTGCCTGCTTCTTCTCTCGTTTCCCCCTAAGCCAGCCCTTCTCCCAGGCCGGCCGATCTGCACGGTGGTTTTTGGGGGCCAGAGGGAATTGAAACAACAGCACCGACAGAAGGGAAATGGCCAAAAAGCGAGATACACTGGCTGTGCTGATTGGCCTCGCTGTCTAGCCGCCGGCAAGGATCCTTCTATCCCGTGGTGTGTGCTGTTGCCGGGCTTCCACACCGCAGTTGACGTCGAAAGGTCCCTTTTTGGGCGGTTCAACAAGTACTCTACGCTTGAAGTACTTGTCTACCAGATACGCTTATGTTCTTCTCTCGACAAAACCGCCTACGCCACCAACCGGATGCTGAGCCTCCTTGAACGCCTTATTCAGGCAGCCAGAGACGAAAAGACGAAAAAAGCCTGGTCTGGGGCAGACCTGTCGTCTGTCCTCCAGCCCCGTCCCTTTGCATGACGCCTTCAAGCAGATCCTGGCCCCGAAACCAGTTGTGCATAAACGCTTTTCATCATGATATGCCCTAGCACCCCCCATGCAGAGGACTCACAGAGGTGGAAAGGCCTCTGACTTCGGATCAAGCGTTTCCCTTCCTTGGCCGTCGGCTCTCAGGATCATGGGCCACTCGCCCGCTCAAGCCAGACAAAGCCAGACAAAGCCAGCGACATGCTAAGGTTAGTGAGTTATACGCTACGTATGTATGTATGTACTCCATACACCCGCATCTACAGCCCTGCCGGGTGTGGGATAATATACATACATACATACATACGTAGTTCTTGATGTACTTCCTGTGGAGCATGCTTTTGGACCCTGCTTCTTCTCCCTTGCTTCCTTGAAATCTTGCCTGTTTCCCTAGCAAGCGCGAGGCTCGGAGCCTAGAGCGCAGCGTTATGACTAGGGGGGGAATATATACTTCATCGGTGACATACCAGAGGCATCCCCCTCCCTTTCAACTCAAAGGGAGCCGCGTCCACAATAACGTCAAGAGGCTTCGTCTCTTTCCTTTCTTCTCCTTTATCCGGCTGTTACTCCGTTTCTTTTTCTTTACCTCCCTCCTCCTACTCTCTTGTCTCTTTTACCTGGGTACATTCGTGGGAGCAAACGCCGTCTTATGTCGTGGAACAACCGTTTCCGTCGCCGAAGGAATACATAGCAGCATTTCCTCATGAGCTTGCGTGGATACAAGACTCACCGTCCTTTATTTCTTACCCCGTCAAACAGCTTCGGGCCGTATCTCCTTCCCCTGGCCCTTCCGGCAGCATAGGAGGTATTGATTTGCTGGACTACCACGCCTCCCACCACCTGGCGCCAGTTCCGGCTTGTCAACCACCCAGTCCTTTTTTACGTGTTACCTGTGTACATTGCTTTCCCACCTTAAAGGTCCCCAGTCCCCGGTGCTTGGTTGGCCTTTTCACGCCTCTTTCCCGGCCCTGGTTGTTGGTGTGTTTTATCAGCTTCGTTGGTTGACGGTAGCCTGGGGATCTTCCCCGTTATTTCATATACGTCCTACTGCCCCAGTCACCAGTCACTGGCCATCGCTGTTTACTTCTACCTGTCTACTCTCTGCCTGGGACAGCACGGATGTCGCTCTTTGCTTCTCACTACATGATGTGATGGACGCTTGCTGAGCACTGCTTAGCTGTTTTATTATTTCCATAAACGTCTCCTTATTTTCTCTCACCCTTTGCAAGTCACAAATTTTATACCACCCCTCCTCGAGGAGCTACACCGCCCATCAACAGTATAATAATAATGTCTTGGGTTCGGTGTTGCCTAGATAGGCCAATATTGAAGCGGAGGTCGCAGAAAGCACCCGGACCACTTGATGAACGATTTGGAGATCCAGCGATCAGTGGGCCTATGGAAGGCGGATGGAATCAGATATCACCGTCAGCAGACGCTAAGGAAACCGGCTTTCCATCAACAAATGGCATATCTGAGCAACCTGCTCGAAACTCCGGGGGCGACCTCGTACGGACCCGTTCGAAGCCCTGGAGATATTCACCGCGTGGTTTCGGGTCTCGCAAAAATAACGAGCTGGTAGACTCTAGGAAAGTAACAAAGGAGGATACGTCAATGATTACAGCAACGAAGGACAAGGCCGACTTTGTCTACAAGCCTGCCAGCGGTGAATTCCTGAAGACCATGGCCGAGCTAGGGAAGCCGAAGAATGGACGTTACTCTTCTGAAATGACCCGTTCCGTCGTTAATAACCGCCATACCTCACTGCAAAGCAACAGCTCTTTAGAGCCAACACTGCCTGGGGAGATCCCACGACACCCATTCCACCAGGACTTCTCGACACGCAGTCAGTCTCCTGCTAATCGAACCCATTCCAACAAGTCCTCCAGCCCAACTGAGCATTACTTTGACCAGCGAACTCCGGCTACAAACCACAGCACGTCAGCGCGAAACTCATCTGCTAGGGATGAAGACTGCAGCAGCTATATGTCGCCAGTGGATGTCGAGAAATCTCCTCGATCCATAATATCAGACACCGCCGCTGTGCCAACATATTTACCTTCCAACCCTGCTCCGTCAGAACAAAGTCGAAGGAAACGAAAGGCCAAACCAAAGCGAGTGGTGACTTCTGAAATGGTACCGTCTACGAACGACCTTTTCGGTTGAAGAATCAGTTTTCCGGCGGGGGCCAGGCGATCGAAGGGATTTCCTTAATTTCACGACTCCCTTGAAAATCGCTACAACAAGGCTTTCTTTCCCCCCAAAGCTCTTTAATGACAACCGGCTTATTGAGATCTAGTTTTACTCTTTCATTTTTCACCATTACTTAACCCATGATACTAAATTTGACGCAAGATGATATCCTACGCCAGCAAAATTCTCGCTTTGACGTTTCTTTTCTTCTGGACAGCTTGGGTTGTTATTTATTGGCGGGAAGTTAGGTGTTTCGGGAATGGTCTTTTTTGGGGAAATATCTTTCATTCGCCCTGTTATTTTTCTACGGTTTCTTGTGTATCGGATATATCGACGCAAGCTACACACATATGTCGTCTTAACGCTGAATACGTACATACACACACATCTTGATGAACCACTGTTAGCGCAACTTAATCCCATCGACCAAACGCCCATGATGGAACTCTAATGATTAGCTCAAGCTGATTAGAGCTCTTTCACCCTCCCTAGGTCTGCCCTGGCTCTCCACCTGTTAAGCATGGGGTAGGGTAAATGGTGGTGGTGCTGGTCTGTAGTACGGAACATCACCGTGACTCGGGTGACCTTCGAGTTAGTCGTTGCAAGACATGCATACTTCAAATGACACAGGACCGGATGCTCTGTACCCTCGGCTGGGAGAAGCGGGCTGTACATGTGCAATCAACCCCAGCCAGGTTGCGTCCAGCATGCTGGCAAGCATCATGTAAGTATGTGTATGGGTGTATGGGTGTATGGGTGCACTTGGTAAGCATGCTATATAATAATATATGTCAAGACAGGGACTCACAACATATCGGGCGTTTAGTAAAGCAGCCATGCATCTTCTATTGGATTAACTATCACCTGACGGAGCAGAACAGGCCTGTTTGAAATCACCTTCAATTGCCGGAAGACATGGATTAGCAACAAATCAGGTCTTTGGCTATACGAATTTCCTCCGTGGCTCCCTTTGAACCATGTCTGGAGGGAAGATGTGCGAATGCCCGTAAGAATATGATTCGTCAAGTGAGTGTCGTCCAGCTTTTTCTTTTCATACATACTTATAGTAGCCAGCACCCAGGATTCCCCAGGATAAAGGGCAAGAAGGCAAAAAGCCAGAAAATATGAATACGTAGCGGCAGGCCCGTAATGGGTGGAAATTTTTACGTATACCGGTTATTCATCGGGGAAGCAGGAGACAAAAGTGGAAAAAGAGAGTAATTTGGACCGGGTAACATGGATTCAAAGCCAGACAGGGGTAATTCGACCAATCCTTTCGTGCATGACAGGTTGAGTCACCTTGTAGCACGAGATACCGTAACACTTGCGAGAGTGTACCGATAAGCAAGTCGGTAGCTACCTATGTATAATATGTATGGAGTAACCACAGCGTCGTTTCCGTTAGACATAGCTAATCACCTGCTGGCTCACAGAGACATCAGGAGCCACGATAGCCTCTCGTGACCTGATCTTGGGAAGCAGTACTTCGCCGCGCTGCTTAACAAGTAGTGCAACAACGAAATAGGTGGAACTGAGGGGGGATTTGGACTGGGATAAAAGGGGCGAGCCATACTGTCGGGACAATCATGGCGATTTCTTTGGACGGCCAGCCCTTGTTGGGCATGCTCGTTTCTTTTTCGCTCAGACGGAAATTCGAGGGAAAGCTTCAGCTGGACAGGGTTGGGGAAAATCATGAAATCTCGGTACTTTCAAATACCTCTCATATCATTCTGCGTCCTTTCATTATCCCTGCCAGCAGCTGAGAGGCAGACCAGAGGTTGGAAGCCACAAACTCCTGGAGCCAGAGAAGGGGGCGGAGGTCCTTTTGCAGTGGGCAGGCTTTGGAAGATGGCCTTAAATAAGGAGACGTTTCCTGTATCGTGATCACCACGAGAATCGGCAGTTGTAAATCATCGATATGCAGGGTCAAACTCACAGACCATCCCTACCGGTTTGCTCTTTGACCTCTTCACCCCCATCTCCATCCGTTGGCCCTGGCGCAATCTAGTAATAATGGGCAGGGTTTGCTGCTGATGACGTGAATATTTCTATGAGAAATCCCACCCACAAGCTAAGCCGTCTGCGTGCCTCCCGCGGGGTAAGGCAACAGACTGATCGATATTCCTTGTCAAATATAACATTTGTACTTAGTTCCAGTAAAATGGTCCAGCCTTCGCCCCCTTGGGAGCTTACCGATTTCTGCGCCTTGATAACCAGATATCAACGATACCCAATCACCTTTCACTCCCATAGCAAGGGGAGATTGGGGGATCTTCCCAAGGAGAATTCACCAGCTTCCTTTGCGTAGCTAGCCCATGTGGTGATTTTCCTGGAATTTGCGCATGCCTGCCCATAGGGTTTGGCGGTAACCCTGTAGATGCAAAATAACTGTTGCTTCCCTCAATCTTTGGAACCTCCATGGCAGAGGTCCAATAATATATCAGGGTTGAGAGGTGTCGAGCAGTTCGATTATTTTTCGCCCCCGCACGCCCGTGTCGAACTTCTTATAGCCATGGGCCCATTATGGGCTGTGTTTTGAGGGGAACCCTGCTCAATGGTAGCGAGCATGTTAGCCGTTATATTCATATGGGTGACCGCACTTTCAAGGCCGCCAGGTTGCTTGTTTTTCCCCAGAGGATGTGAATGACACCCTAAATTCTGCTGACTGGACGTTAACTGGAAAAGCAGGCGAGAACAAGCATCCAGAATAATGCGTTTTCTTCTTTTCGTCCCATGACACAAGTCCCTGAGCTTTTCTCTATGCATCTGTTGAGTTCGAGTTGTTGCTGGATGTTTGACAATTTGATGTCAGGCAAATACAAGGTGTGAGTGTCAATAGCCAATAATATCGAAGAAAATAAATATGCCAATAGCTTCAAAGTATATTGGACATTTATGTATTTTGGGGTACTTCTATTGGGTCGAATATACAAATAATTCTATTGGTCAGTATTGCTTAGTAATTACTACGATACTACGAATAAACCCTCAGTTTTTGACCGCAAGGAATAAAAAGATAACAACAGCCATTATTACGCATGTGAAATGCACGATACAAACAGAATGCCATCATTAATCCTAATATACATTCATCCAGGGCAGAAACTGGCCTGCTCTTGACTTTGCGCCCTCTATCTCCGCCTCTGAAGGCTTCTATACCCCACAAAAAGCTAATGCCGCATATTGGGGCAGTTGGTCTCGGACTCCATAGCGAAAGAGGCTAACTAATGAGTGAACATGCAAGGCAACCTGGAGTACCGGGACAACTTTTATTGGCTATCCCGTGCGTCTTATCTTATGTGCCTTGATTGCGGTTATATAGATGAACTATCTAGTTCGTGCGGACCGACCGATACTCCCTAGAAGGTTCTCTGAGATATGGGAAACCCCCAGAAATGAAGAGAACTATGACTCCCCTGAATACCCTGGCGGAAGACTACTGAGACGTGCTGGTATGTCTGGTAATCAGATATTCTTCTAAGGAGACATTGCGATTCCACCACACAACTATGATCGCAATGTCTGTACAATTCGTTCCTTATACCTGGATAAAGGGAGAAATAGATGTTTAAGACGCCATTATTCTCTCATGCCACTTCATTTTATACTGTCTACTTCCGAGCTTTATTTTTTACCTACCGACGGGCTTATCAGTCAACTGCACCGTTGACTGCATATCTTTGTCGTTTCATATCTGACATGACATACGGGTTTTTATCTTCCTATTGGGTAGGCGAGATAAACCCGTCCGTTGCAGCATTTCGGCAACAGGTTGAAAAGCTACCACTACACGATGCCATGAAAAAGGAGTCAATTTGACTTTAAGTTGCACAATGCAAACTCTCGAACTCTGGTCGATAATTAATAAGGCTCGGCCCGTTCCGGTTCCGGTTTATCTATCGAAGTGATACTTACGAGGGATATTTACGAGGCGTGATGTTAGCTCGGTGCTTATTGACAGAAATGACGAGACTCAGTGTCGTCGGCGTCATTGCATCCATAGTACTTGGAATTGGAAATCAATTATTGACTGGCAGGCAGGAAGATGCGCAGTTCCC
The DNA here is from genome assembly GCA_018357685.1 of Trichophyton schoenleinii. NCBI lineage: Eukaryota > Fungi > Ascomycota > Eurotiomycetes > Onygenales > Arthrodermataceae > Trichophyton > Trichophyton schoenleinii. The sequence goes on from WOFF01000002.1 coordinate 394,940, forward strand.
CCAGGAGATGTAAATGTCCATGCATGATCAATAATTAGTATCTCCACCAGGCTTGGATTAACTCTTAATGATGGGCTCATCATATGCCATCATCTCCTGGCAATATTCTTCTGGTATGGGACCACATACGGCAGAGAGTGGGGAACTGAAAATGATATTAGGGCTGCCAAAAAGAAGGACAGATTTGGCATCATTTCCAGTGAGTGATCATCAATGGAAGTCCATTGGATTGCTATAGCAATGGTGATGCGAAGCCAGCGTTTGATTACCCCTGTGACAGGGCTTAAAGTCGAAAAAAGACGTGGGATTCTGCACGTAATGCTTTTTGGATGTACATCTTAACCCATATTGCCAGGGACAAACTCAAAAGGGTAAGTCGTACGACAAACAAGCTTAGTTGGATAACTACTTCGCCTGTACAGAGCATCTCCAATTTTGACAAGGATGTGTTGAGTTTGGCACAATGCCGTGGCATATTAATATCTCCCTTCGCACCTACAACCACGACCACAGCCTCGCTGGATCATAAACTTCACTGCGCCGTGCTATCGAATATGCTCCCTTGCCCAACCCAGGCTTTCCGCAGTACCGGCCCTCTGGTCCTGGGCGCAGGTCCAACTCCCAGCACAAAAACTCTCCAAGGCCTGGTTAAGCTGGCCTTATTTTACTTATTCGATATTTCATCTCCGGCTGCAGATCGATTTCTTCACTTCGATTCCCCAGTAAGGAAATCCAAAAAGGGGAAATTCTCTCTGGTTATGCGTGTCAACCATAGACATGGCTGGCTTACGGCAACCAAACTCGGGCTGCAGACTACCTGCGTTGTGACCCAGAAACCCGAGCAGGTGGCACAGAGTATACATTAGTTAGGCCCGTTTGTCTGACCCGTTTGCCCCCAAAAATGGCCATGTTGGCAGCTAGATGGCCAACTGTTCACCGGATTGCCGGGAGTCTCGCTGGCTGTACCAATCATGCACCCCATCGGCAATGCCCCCTAAGAGGAAATCTTCCAGAACACCGTCTCTCTGTGTGACTAAGTGAGTCCGGCGCCGCCCGGAGTATGTACATGCAGAGTCTGTCAAACCGAGTGTTGCTTTTTCTCCCACAGAGAAACGAGGGAGGATGACGAGTTTGGAAATTTACCTGCTAATCGTCTCCTGTTGTGTGAGAAATACCCGTGTAGTTATCCTTCATGGAATGCAGCTTTGGCAGATCTTCAAACTCCTTTCTCTGACTACATGGTTAACTAACTAACCAGTTACCTTTCGCTTGGTGCAAATGGCTACGCCGCGCAAGACCTGACGTTCTAGAAATATTCGGTTGCCCGAGTCTTCTCAACATGCAGGTGTATTGCACACTCGCTACTCTGCTCTCTCGTTGTCTGTTGGTTGGGGCTGTTCGATGGTTACCACGACTCGGAATACGATTGGAAGGTTATACTGATCTCGCCCCCAAACTACACAAGCTAACTAACCATGCATTCCCGGATTGACACCATCACTGTTGGGCCTTTCACAACCTCTCTCTCCATCCATCTAATGACATTCTTGCTTATTCCACGTTTCCCTTCTCCTCCTGGAGTGGGATATAAGATGTGCTTGTGCCCATGGCTGCTCGAGCAGTCCTCTTGCATTCTCACTAACATCCACCGGCTCAACTCTGATAAGACAATATGTCTTTGCACTGAACTCCCTGTGTATGCGATTCTATGATGCGACGAATCCTGGGTTTTCCCCAAGCAGCAGCCATACCAATTCTTGTCTGTCTACAAGCCATATCTGCAAGGCCCTTAGACCTTTCCAGGCGGTCTGATTTAGCCTCCTCATATACCCTCCGTTCAATCAGAGACCAGCCAAAAGGGGAGAAAGGAGTTATTGATCTGGAGAAGAAGGTGAAGCTTCTCATAGGACTTTGTGCGGGATTCGGTGCTCTCCTGTGTAGGTCCCTGCTGAAAACTCCCCTTTATTAGAAATGACTGATGCTCATATGCCTCGTGCCAGTTATATCACTTATTTTATACCTGATTATTCACAAAAGAATGTGGTACCGAAAGCTATTTTGGCGCGAAAAGGCCAGCCGGCGAGGCGAGGAGAATGGAACTTCACCATCGACTCACCCCGATTTCCCTTGTCACCCTCTTTACCGGGAAGGGATTCGAGCAGCGAGTACCCAAACCAGCCCCAAGCTGCCTGAGGCACAAACTCCTGCTCCATCGACCCCTTTCAGATACCACCCTTATCACCCCCAACCACCAAATGCATATTACCAGCCCGTAGAGGTTTACCGAACGCTCATGCTACCCGACGAAATGGTGGAAACGCAAGCCGGCCAGGCTCATGGGTCCAGGGCCGATCTCTCGGCTGCAAAAGATTCCCAGGACGAGCTGTCTGCTACACCACAGATCCGTCCAGATGCCGCCGATGTTGCTCCTCATCCAGTTCCTACCACACATTCGGCTCAACTTCCGATTCATAGTCCACAGCCACGTCGTCTGGGGCTGCCTGTGAGCCCCAAGCTCCAGTAACAAGCTGCCCTCATGCATAAAGCCGACTCTTTCATGATTATCCATGTATACCCAAGTGCTTCCTCTTTATATATTAATTATGTGACTGCTTTTCTGTTGGTCCATGGGCTGCGTCTTTGAACGCCGCGTCTTTCATTTCCTCTTGTTCCAGGGGTTGTCGTTCCTGATATTGTCCACAGTTTACTGTTTTATTGTTCCCTTCATAATATACCCCAAGAACATTCTTTAAAACACACATGGTAAATAGGATTCCTATAGAAATGTATTCCACCTTTCTCAGCAGAATATTGAACCGCGTTAATGCGTTGTGCCTTGTTCAGTACTCTCGCAGTAACCCGTCCCGGATCTCAACGGCACCCCTAGGAGTTTGAGTATTCAACTCTACATAGACATGCCCTGGCCGCATCTCCGAGGGTATAATCTCTTCTGTAATCGCACGGCTCGCCGGCTTCTCAGTCGAAAGTCAAAGAGGAGGCGAACAAGGATGGAACTGCATCTACGCGCCGTGCTATTTAGACTGAAGTATAAAACTGGGAGACGCCTGGCCGCCACAGGAGAAGATGGACATCCCAAGAGCATGGCTCCCAATCACAGCTCCCACCTATTGAGGCAATAATGTGATGGTCCTGCCAGAGTAATGCGTGGACTCTCCATGGGCTTGTCGCCCATCCTGCCTGTCCTCATGTACGGGGAGAAGAAGTTCGCAATTATCATGGATGTGTTATTATTTAGGGGGCCCGTCAGCCTCGCCAGTTACGTAATCAAGGGGCTTAACTTAACTTCCTTTCCACTTATCAACACCTTCTATCAACAACAGAATGAGAAATGAAAACGGCCTTCTTACTGTATGGCAGCGGGAGCAAGAAATCGTGATGCTCGGCTTGAGGGTCGATGGCGGCCGCTTGACGAGCTCACGACTGGCCGACTTTTACGAGAATCGCACAGCACTGTACCGAACGAATGAGATATCGCAGAAGGATGGGCCGCCTCAGGGACCCCTTGTTAGGAGGAAGCACTTGAGTTAGCGCCCAGTGAAGAGACCAATCATCGCGGGACTGGGCCTCGCTACTCTTCTTCCCTGTCTGGCCCTCGCGCGGGTCGAGGATCTCGTCTAGAAGGATAGACATGGCGAAAAAGCTAAGGGTTGTTCGGTGGCATCCAAACGGAGAACAGAGATGGCCACAGGCCGCAGAGACATCGCGAAAAGCCTAGGACAGAGAGAATGCACTCTGTGATGCCTCCGATCTGTTTTAGAAACAAAAAAAAAAAAAAAGAATCGGGGTATGGCGGAGCGAAGACAAGACCTCCCGTCAGATGGTGGCTTATATGGGCCATGGGCGGATGAGTGTCCAGTGGATCCCGCATCATGCATTGCATCTCAAGCTCTGTCCAATGGCGCTCGACCGACAGGGACACATCACATCCTATCACACTCTGTATCACCGCCCCAGGGCGGCCGGGCCAACTCGAAAGCTGACAGATTGGCCGGCATCGACCAGACCCAACCATGTTGGCTCGGGGGAAAGGGCCCTCTCCTGCAAGGGATCAAGCAGTTTACCCTGCAGATACTCTTCTCCCTTGTGATGACAATTTGTCTTGTCCCTTTCTTTGACCTCTTCATGCATGTTCTTGCGGAAACCATTCTGCCTGCATACTCTTGAAGTATGGTTGCTTTTTCCCTTGTCCTTTCTTCATCAAACGTCGAATAGTTCATAAGCTGGGACTCGAACGCTTTGTTTGACTTCCTTCGTTTTCCCCGTCTCTTGTCGGCCTTTCTACCCCAGAGTGCGCCCGTTACGCACCGTTAGCCCTGCCTGTTCACTTATCTCAAGGGACTCATCGTGAGACGTTTTGCGGAACACATACCACCAGAAGCACTTTGTGGTTTGTGCTTCCCCGCCCGTTCCGTTTGAGACACCCGGGAGGCTGCGTGCTGATGCGACTGATTTCCAGGACCAATATACAACTTGGGAAGTCTGCTCTACCTACCGGTGACCCCAAAAAAGGATATAGGACACATCGACAAGTCGACAGAGGCATTCTTCATGTCAACGTGACTGAAAAGGGATATCACCCGGATGGTTTTATACGGATAGAGGTTTTGCCAATCCGTCGGATGCATACAAACACTTAACGGACTCGAATTCTTTGTCAACTGGAGTTTTCCGCGATAGCGCGATACACTCTGCCATGTTGCTCTCCATACTTGCCCTGTTTACCCTTCTATTGCAAGAGGTTTCAGCAGTTCGCTTCACACCATTTTCACCATGCGCCGATGTGTGTGGTGGCATGATACGGAACACCACTGGATCTGATGTTGTATGTCATGATGATCAATTCGATACCACACCCGAGGGACGTCGTTTCCGTGACTGCGTGTCATGCGAACTGCAAAGTACATTTTATGATGTGTCTCACGATGAATCTGATGTAAAATGGGGTTTATGTATGAAGCTCCGTTCCGATAGAACCGTGCGAACCAAACTAGGCTTGCGGGGTGGCTAACATGCAAGTGATTTCTAGATAACCTGCGATTTGCCTTTTCCACTTGTATATACGGCTACCCCGTGGTGAAACAGTCCTTATCAACTCCATGTCAGGTTACCTGTCAAGGTCTATCTGAGTCCATCAAATACAAACAATTGGAGCCGATCGGAAGGAACCTCTATGATTTTTGTGGGATATCGACATTCTCTGATAAGGATATCACCGATTGCACCATATGCTACTCCCTGACTGAGAATGAAAAATTCCTTGCCAACTGTAAGTCCATTAAGCTGCAATCGAGCTTAAAATGATATTGACAAATCTGTCTTTTAGTCCTTGAGGCTTTCCGCGAAGGATGCCGCGCCAGAGTCCCCGCGGGGGACAAGTTTTTTATTGAGCCCAATAGGATCTTCAACAAGTTGGCTTTACCCGCCAACCAAGATCCACAACTCCCGGGCACGAATACGGGCCGCTCGAGGAAAAATTTGATTCTCATCATTGTTTTGCCCATCGTTGGATTCTTATTATTCGGTGCGGCTCTAGCCGTGGGTTGCTTCTTCTTTATCCGCAACCGTCGCCGAAGATCGAGGCGGGAGAGCCAGTCGAGCAGTCTGCATGAAAGATGGAATGATACCTCCATCATGACTCCATCGCACAATGGCCTACACAAGTATTGGGGAGGCGAGCAAACTCCCCAGCCACAGCACCCATACGATCCTAGTATGCCACAATCTTATAACCACTCATACTATGGGCCGGATCAACAGGATATCAAATATCCCTCTGAGGCACATATGATGACTTCCCTCTCTCCTCAAACAATCCAACATGCCACCGACGGCGACCGAAAAGTCCCAATACTATCTGCGGCACCACCTCCGCGGAAGTCCCTAACAAACAATAGATAGAAGCGCCTTGAGACTGCTGATACCTATCCCCTCCATTTTAGACTCTTTTATATCTACCTGCTTCTACCTCGAGTCAATCCACACCTACTCCAACTTTGGCTCCTCCACCCATTTTATGATACCCTTGTATTTATGTCTCATGTTAAAGCGTGTTCCGCAAGGCCCAACTCCTTCCATTCTCTCCTATTTCACGTTCTTTATTCCGCTATCTGGAAAACAGTATTGGTTTGGTAATTTTGGGACATATGGAGTCTATACTATACTGAAGTATTTAAGCATAATGAAAATTTCCTTGATGAATTAATAACCTTATATATTCTCAACGGCAGCGAAATAAACTCTTATCTCCGTAGGATCTAAATATGGCTTTGTGGTAGCTCCTTATCGATAAGACCTTCACTAGTTAGTTAAATTGGCTTCGCGCTCGCAACAACTGCATCAAGCCAACCAAACCGCAATCGCATCTGTTAAATAAACCTGCACACAACTCAGCCAGGGTTACAATGGCGTCCATAACTCAAGAGCAGCTAAAAATCATTGAACAGACGCGCCAACGGCTCGTTAACCTGACCCAGTCATTGGGATCCCTAGTCAACAATATCTCACAGAGCCAGCCACTCCCAGCTTGGTGAGCAGCATTGACCGATCCCAAGGATCCTAGAAACATACAGCAAGAGACTCAAAACTAATCCACATATCTACCAGGTCATCACTTCAATCACAAGCTACGATAATATCGAACAACCTACTTACCATATCTCAGCTGCTTCATGAACATCGCGATCTATTCTCGTCCTTGGTTGTGTACCCAACACCCGCGTTCCCCGGCAGGACAGAATCCTCTATGCTCAACCAGCTTATGCGAACAAAACTGGAACCCCGGGTAGAAGACTGGCTAGCTCACGGGCGATCGGTAGGAAAAGAAGCTATTGAGCCATCAAGTGGTGACCAACAACAACTTACAGCTGGCAATACTTCCACATCTGAAAACGGTGCAAATACACAACGGTTATCGGGGGAAGACTTACAGGCTTTGTGGGAATGGGCGCCGATTGAGGCTAACATGGAAGCTAGAAGGAGAAATTGGGGCGGTGATTATACTATCGAAGAGAAGGAAGCTGGGTTAAACAACGTGATTACAGGCCTAACCAGGAAATTAAACGAGAATGTCGAGGGGGCAGCTGGACGAGACCTTGACGAATCTGAGGACGAGGATGAAGTGATGGAGGGTTCTGGGGAGGAGGTGAAGGCTGGTGCTAGTCTTCCATCCAGGGATACTACCACCATGCCTCTGGATGATTTCTTCCGATATATGATGACTGGCGCAGAGCCACGACCACGTTGAGGCTATGTTCTTATAAAAATCGGCTTTTCGAAAATACTAAGAGTAACGGGAATATGACAGTTAAGCATAGCCATTTCAAAAAGAAGTACAAAGGTAGCAGCCATTAAACTGGAACACAACCAAGACGAGAGTCACCAAATTGCTCAACTTTACTTCCAAAATCGAAGAGGCAGCAGCATGGAAGAATAAACATTAACTATTATTTTCGTCATTAGATAAAACCAAATCAATAATACAATTGATAGAAGGTATCCATGGGTATAACTAATCAGCCCCTTCGTCTCGTTGATGGGCCTTTGACCGAGGGACTCTGGGACACTCCGCTCGATACCGCTACAGGCTTTTGCTCGTGTGAAACTCGGGTTGAAGACTTCTCGGCAACGGTAGATGGGGCGTTCCAGTAGTAGATTACTTGGCCAGCAAGTATGACGTTAAGGGTAAATCCAGCCACAAAGCCATAGAGTATGAGTTTATCGTCAACTTCCTGAAGGGTAGTGAAGATGCGAGAGAGGGACCCGAAAAGGTAGTTGAAAACCTAGATCAAAGCCGAGTTAGATATCGCTTCTCAGATAACTTATGACGGTTAAAAGCATCAAAATTAGAAATTTAGTCAAAGGTGTGCCTTACTGCAAAAGAGCTAAGCTGTCCAATGCCTCCCTGGCTCCAGATCGTATAGATTTGGGGGAGCTTGCTGGCAATACCCAATAATCCAGCTCCAGCTTGGAGGTAGCCCATAGTAGCCTGGTCAACAATGGTTTCGCCGCTAAACAGCAAGGCGTAGACGATACCCACAACCGCAGCGAGAAACGCTCCTGCGGAAGCTGTTTGACCAGAAAATATCAAAACCAAGACGCTGACCACAATATCCTGTACGGCGATCAATGCAACTTCGCCATAGGTACTGAAAGGAAATCCCTGGCGCGCATTGTAAGCAAGAGTTATAAGAAAGCTGGTTGTCTCAAGCGCGTAAGATGTGAAGGAGACTCCGGCTGCTGAGCGTGAGGAGATCAGCTTGAGAATCTGCGGAACTTTGACAATCGCACTGAACAATACGATGGCAATTCCAAGAGCCTTGGAGATTGCAAGCGGCAGACATTCCGGGTCTTTCGTTATATCAAGGCCGAGGACGAGGGATGTGAAGCAGTTGGCGCCCAGTAGCGATATGAGCGCGTCGTTCACGGGAGCGGGCAAAGATGTAGTGATTTGTCGAAGTAGGGGCTGTAGGGGGTTTATTATGCTTGACTGAATAATCTGTGGTAGCGACTCCATCTTGTCTATCCCGCCAATTCAAGCTCCTTGTCTGTTAAATAGTTGTAGATGCCGTTCGTCGTCGGTGTTGATGTTGTTTGGCTTCAGGCCAACTTTTGTGCTTTGCAACGGCAGAATCCCGATTGGGTAAGGCGGCAAAAAGAGAGGCTCATGCCAAGAAATAATTATCACGTGTTTGTAACTATGAGCTAAGCCCTTTTGGGACGTGGACTTTCTGATATCGAAAAGTAAAACGAAAACGACGACGAGAAGGAAAGCGTTGAAGAACGAAGAATGGGCTGAGGGATGCCGGGTTCGCCATCCGTTGAACAATCTCCAGCCTGGTGATGAGCCTGAGGGCATTTTCCCTGCGGCCATGGGCCAAGTTGGAGCCGGGAGGTCGCTGCATGGGATGCATCCTGACCTCGAGAAACGGCCCTCCACCACAACACGTCCAGCTACGGACCTTTACAGCAGCAGCGAGATACCTGCAGAACGATGCTCGATTATGTCCGCGGTACCTACGGAAGTCATACTTCTCGTCCCACGACCCATTGACGTCCAGCGAGCTTAGGCGTAAATCCTTCTTGCCATGGTCTCCGACCGTCTCCTCTACGCAGCAGACCGGAGCTCTTTTCAGTTCGAAAGCACCTACCACATACACTTCAACTGATGAACCAATTTCAATACCGCAGAGCACTGCGGAGGCAGTACAAGAGCTCCCTCATCGGCGGAGGCAGCGGCTAAAAGCCCAAGGCGGAACCATTGCCTCGGAGCAAGAGCTACGCCCTGATGCATCCTCGCAGCTCTCGACCATTTCTTCGTCATTGCCTAAATCTTCTCTGAAGGGGAAACTAGCAGCCTTTCTTGCTCTTACGAAACCACGGCTATCCTTTTTAATTGTTCTTACAGCTACTACAGCATACGGTCTCTACCCAGTTCCTTCGATATTACATCTCGATCCATCCGTCACCCCTCTACCGACTCTCTCTACTTCTACGTTGACGTTTTGTTACCTGACTGTGGGAACATTCTTATCAAGCGCTAGTGCCAACACAATAAACATGCTCCTTGAACCTAAATATGATGCTCTCATGTCTCGAACGCGCAATCGGCCTTTGGTTCGGAAACTTATGTCTACCCGTGCAGCCGTGTTCTTCGCCATTGGAACTGCAACTGCTGGTCTTACTGCCCTCTATTTTGGCACGAACCCGACCGTGGCCGGTCTGTCAGCCGCCAATATTATCCTATATGGCTTTATATATACCCCATTGAAGCGGATCTCCGTCATTAACACCTGGATTGGTGCTGTGGTAGGCGGAATTCCCCCTCTGATGGGCTGGGCGGCTGCGGCTGGTCAAACAGCGATAACTGGCCACGATACCTGGAAGGATCTCCTGTTTGGGCCTGACAGCGCGGGGGGCTGGCTCCTCGCTGGTCTCCTTTTTGCGTGGCAGTTCCCGCACTTCAATGCCTTGTCTCATCTAATTCGAGACGAATACAAAAACGCCGGATATAAGATGCTTGCATGGACCAATCCAGCACGAAATGGCCGTGTAGCTTTGCGCTACTCCCTCTTAATGTTCCCCCTATGTGCTGGCCTGTGGTGGGCTGGAGTAGTTGATAAGGGCTTTTTGATTGGCGGCGTACTCATCAACTCCTGGCTCACCAGGGAAGCCTATCGGTTCTGGAAACTTGAAGGAGCCAAGGGAACTGCACGAGGCCTGTTTTGGGCGAGCGTGTGGCATCTACCGCTGTTAATGGTAGGCACCCTTGCTGCCAAAAAGGGGATTTGGGACGGAGTTTGGAGTAGAGCCATGGGCTATGCAGAGGACGATGAAGACCTCGAGGCTGAGGAAATTGAAGAGACAGCTGAAATACTCCCTCCTCTGCTACCATCACGGGTCCAGACCCCATGATCGTCTCCAATGTACCACCACCACTGTTTCCCAGCCTTTTGTATAGTATATGGAGTTCCAGATATGATACTGTAAACAAGCATGCCTTTTTTTACATGGGCCCAGCCCTCTCCTGACATGGACGTGATCACCTCTGCCTATCAACTTCACCCTTCAAGGACCACAGCCCCCTTCGCCCATCTCGCCATCCCCGGTTTTTATATGTCGTCTGCAAAGGCTCCAACAGCCTGCTTATATCATCCAAATCCAGAACACGAAATATTGCCATATTGGGTCTAGCGCTTGTTCGTATTCAGCCTCAAGTTTTTGATCTTCGAAACATTCAAAAACATCAAAAGTAAAAAAAGGAGCCAGAAGAAATGCAGAAAAAACACTGCCTCGCTGACCCACTGCCCTGTGAATGGCTTGGAAAGATGAGCCAAATCGGTGCACAGCCTTCCAGGATAGGGATCGCTGAAATTTATATATCAAGCCCTGTCTGGGGATATCGACTAGACTGATCATCTTGCTCCCACGCATTGCCCAATCTAGATATTCGTCGTATCAACATCAACGGTTTGACCAACACACACTGTGACGAGAACGTCTACTCCAAAGCACAATGCTAAATAACAATATCCAGCATCTATCCACCCTATCAGAATGTCACGATGATTGGGACAACAACCTGGACCAACAGAAGGGGGTATTAGTGACCCCGTCGCGGAAGATCGGCAACCAGGTAGTCTTCCGGATAAAGAACTGTACAGTTCCAAAGCGAACTCAACGGCGAAATACCTCTTCTTCTGGCAGTGACCAATCGACCGGGAAGCCATGCAGTTCTCGAAAGTCCCATCGAAAATCCAGAGCTGGGTGTGGCAACTGCAAGAAGCGCAGGGTTAAGGTAGAAATCAATCTCCGGCCCCCCATTCCTGGGCGGCCATGCAAAATGCATGTACATCCCAGGGATTACTGACAAAAATAACTATATCTAGTGTGATGAAACGCGGCCACATTGCCTTAGGTGCGAAGCTTATGGTGTATCTTGTGATTACCTGGACCAGCAAGCGTTGGTACCTCTCAACGCAGGATCAGGTAGTTCTGTGTCTAGCACTGGAGATGAATGTGGCTCAATAGACTCGGTATTTCATTCCATGTCGAGGTCAGATCTTGCCGCGCGTGTCACGTACGCTCTCCAATTAGGGTCAAAGACCAAGATTCGACCCTTAACCGCTGATTCAAAATCAATAATTGCCCTTCATCATTTTCTAAATACCAAACATCACAACACTCCACTCACTGATGCTGGAGAGAAAGTTGTGTCCACAAAAATGCTACCTCTGGCGTTCAAGGTTGGTACATCTACTTCTCCCCTGTGTGTTTGATCTGAGCTTGTTCGTTAACTCAACACGTGGGAAGACGCCGTATCTCATGCATGCTATTCTTGGTATTGGCGCCACCTCTATAGCTGACCAGGCCAAGGGTGACTCTTCATACAAAGTTCTGCATGCATATCATTGGCAGCAAACCCTTAGACAGTACCAGGAGGAACTTCGAACCAGCATTGGTCTCCACAATATGGATGGTCTCATGTCTACATGCATGTTCATGAGCAGCATTACCTTCCTCGGCGCTGACCCTGATTACACCAAGTCGTGGGTGTTTACCAACAACCCTGCAGATCTTAACTGGCTTCTCATCCAAGGTGGTCTACGCTTTCTCCTCATGCACCTCAGCCGTTACCTTGAACATAGTATCTGGTATGAGGTTTTTATGGAGTCTTCAGACGAGGAATTGTTTGGTGACCATAGGCCTGGAAAGGTGGGCCTGCACCCAGAGCTTGCTGAAATATGCGGAATAACGGATACGACTACCGAAGATGATAACCCCTGTCTCTGGCCTCTGAGAATGCTTACCCCAATTCTTAAACTTGAACATAACCGGGAAAATTTCTCCAAGATATTGGGATTCATGGGGAGACTGCTACCGGACTATACAAATGCATTACTCGCTAAAGATCCTAGTTGCATGATTATACTTGCATATTGGCTCGGGAAGTTATGCGAGCGGCCTGACACCTGGCTATATTCACGAGGTCAGATTGAATGCTATGCACTCTGTGCATATCTGGAAGCACTCGGAGATCCAAAAATCCTAGCACTTTTGGAATATCCTGCCAAAAGATGCGGTTATATACTCGGTCGGCTTGCACCAGTCGATATATTAGATGAGTTAACCATAATACCCATGATATAATTAATAACCAGTGGAAGGGAACAATTTGCAGATATTAGTTACCCAAGACGCTAATACCATCCATCTCTCGGAGGAATATATACTGTATATGCAAGGCTCTCAAATAAGGCAACGGTCACATCTCAGATATGTCACAACGCTAATGGATTATATTGTTCGTTTCTCATACCTTCATGATTCTTCATAAGATAGCCGAAGCAGATATAAATACGTAACATCGTCAATAAGGTCGAGATGAATATATCCGCCCAAAACAAAAACAAAATCAGGAAAACAAAAACATCAAAGTACATTCAAAGTTAGAAGACGATTTTATGTTGGCCAAAGACCCAAACAGAAGGACAGAAAGCAACCACACAGACCTAACATGAAAAGGGGAGGAGGGAAAGAAAAAGTAATCTTCTCGAACTCTCTCTGGTATGAATAGGTGTAAAACGTTCACCTGCAATGGTCCTGGCTAGCAGAAACCCTCGACTTGGATATAACCCAGGCTTCCCAAATTTTTCGTTGCCGATAATCCACCGTTCTACCGTCATCTTCCAGGTCATCCGCTGGAATAGAACTCAGAACCTCCCACTGGTTAGTGAAAGGCGGTAGAAGCAACGGAGCAGACAGAGAATTGTCTGGTATCAATTCTATTTGGTTTGCTCTAGGCCCAACATCACCGTTATGAGAACTGAGGCCGTCTGATTCATCGCCGAGACTGGTATTATCATCGTCATCGTCTCCGTTGATATTATGGTAGTTGCCCGGGACGTATGGTTCAAATATCTCATCATCCTCACTATCCGAGTTTGGGAACGACTGGATATCAGATATGTCTGCGCTTGTAGCCCATTTCTCGTCAAATGCGTTCGAATAATCAATCCGACGTAGACTGACCCACTCAAGGTTTTCCATTTCATCGTGAAGCATGGATAAAATATCTTTCCACATGCTTCCCTCCTTTAGCAGGACATCACGAAGGCGAAGGCCACGGAGAGATCTGCGGTGCCGTCGAGCAAAATTAATAATCTCTTCCGAGTCAAGTCTCCAGGCTTGGATACCAAATGCACGGAGCCTTTCCCAGTGCACGTTATGGAATATATCTTCCAGGTGGAGGTCTAACGGTAGCCGAGATGGGAACCCCAGGTGAATAGCTTCCATATTTTTAGCTGCCGTGAATAAGGTCTTGAAGACTTCTGAGAGCTCCCTCATCTCTGCATTAACGTATCTCATTGCATCAAAATGTATCTCAAGGCACGTTAACTTTGTTGCAAGGGCAGAAAGAAGTTGCACGGGTGCCCTTTTCAGGGTAAGTGTGGCCTGGGGGTTGATCTGTGGGCCCGAGAAGCGATTTGCAGGAGATCCAGCCTCCAGCAGTGCTAGACCAACGTTTTGAATGGCGCGAATGCATGCAGGATTCCAATCCACCACCACTAACGGGTCCAACGGATTATCATGCCTATCAATGAACGATCGTAAATCACGCTCAGCTTCATCCTGAACCCTCAAGATCTTCACGTGTTGAAGAGATGTGAATGATTTCATTGCTCTTATAAGGGAGTTCAAATCTTCATTTGATGAAACCAATCTCTTCTGTTCTTCAAGACGGTGGATATGTTCGGCCAGATTGAGTTTGCTTGAATCGGCCGTTGAAAGCAGCTGGGGTATATTGTCTCTTCCTGTAAAACAAAAAGGTCCGTGAGCATTTCCGCAAAACAAGGTACGAATTGAAAACAATACAAAAAGGACAGGCATTCAAAAATTTACCTTCTACATAAAATGACCGGATTATATATGTAAAGGTTCTTGCATGCCTTGCCAGGTGAGGAATGCTTGACAGCTGGTCAAGTTTCTTAAACGCAGGTTCTGAAAACCGGACGACAACCCGACTAAACTTATGAGCTGCACCAACTTCTGAAAACCGCTTGCAAACCTCTCGAAATCGGTCAACATCGCTGCGGAGATCTTCATGATACCCGTTTTTGCCCTCTAGCCACAAACGCGGGGGATCTGGCTGGCTCGGTCTCCTAACGCTCTCAAAGGAAAGATACGCGCGGTGGTCAACACTGGTGCACCTTTCTGGGTCCCGTGTGAGATGATCCAAGATTTCCTTTAACAACTCATTCGAGAGGCGTAGTATGCCTTTGGGTTCGTTATCCATTGTACTGTCTTGCGCGTCACTTTCCCCCTTTTGCCGACTTTCCTCTTCTTCTTCTTCTTTTTCCCTCCTTTCCTTTTCCCTGCTGTTTCAGGATCGATATAAACTCCGAGTCATTAGCTTGCTGGGTGGGTAGAGGGAGGACAAATTAAAAGTTGGTCCAAAGGATAATACCAAAGCACCAAATAAATCAGAGATGGAGAGGGATGGATCAACAGCCTGGCAAGTGCTAGGGTTACTAGGTCATATGGCACAATATGAAATCACGAGATAAATTTCCAGGCACACCGATCACTGCAGCTTGTGTTGGAGCGGAATGCTTGGAGCGCTCGAAGATCGATGACAGCCTGTAATGGGGTAATTGGTACCAATATAGAGTATATATAGTAAAAAATAGAGCTGGAAATGAGGCGATCAAAAATGCCGAGATGATATATGACTACACCGTTTCAGCTTGGATAAACAGATTCCAGTCGCAAGGGCGATAGTTGCGCAGGGCGAGACGCAGGATATAAAACCGAACAATCCCAAGCGACAACCTCCGTACTCCTGGCCCCAATGTTGTCAAGTAGGATTGACAGACGTGTGCATGATCAGACAGGGCTCCCTTTACCTTTTTTCCTTCCCTCTCGTTTCGTTTCTTTTTCCCTCCTGGTTCTCTCTTCTGTCCCTCTTGTTTTTTTCTTTTCTTTTTTGCCTTTCCTGCTGTCTGTCCACTTTTCGGGTGCTTTCCTTCACGACTGCAGGTCGTCTGCACATAGGGCGGGCGGGAGAAAAGGAGGACTTGCTGGCCCAATCCTCGACTCTCCTCACCCACCATCAGGTCACATGACCGAAAAAGCTACCAGCAGATCCCCAGCCAGCAGCGGCAGCAGGGCGGGCCGCTGCGAATCGTGAGCGAGCTGAGAGGGGACAGGCACGACCAGAGAGGTGGCGCGGCTGTAACGGACGAATCGTCTTTGAGGGAGCCCTCCTGTCGGCCCATGGAGCTTCTGCACTTCTCGTGTTTGGACTCTTCTGCACAGCTCAATCCCTGGACGATGCACAAGCCAAAACTCCTGCAACGGCAGACATCCCCGCTGGCAATTTCACACGAAGCAAGCGAATCATGGTGGCATTTGAACCGAATAAAGACGGGGACGTTGCTGGGGTCTCTGGAAACCTGGCCTGGAACAGCGCCACCAGGATCAGGATATATATAAACGAGTTGCTATAACCAGAGATGGGAAAACCACGGAGTCAGAGAGTGTTTCTGTTAGCGCCAGCTGCCACGTGAGATGGAGGAAACTATGCGTGCTCCATTGGACAGCGTGGCTTGTCTCGTAACTAGACTGATGCTTGATTCTGATGTCGCCTCGTTTGATTTGATACCTCGATGTCGTTGAAGGTCGGATGAAGTTGATAGTTGGCTGGCGGCAGAACCCAAGGCGGTCAGCCCGTTTGGGATAAAACGACTTCATCTTCGACGTCGACTTCAACCTCACATCAACCACGGATATCAACAACAACAACAAGAAGAAGAAGAAGACAATTACTATGGAGTACCACTACTGACTACTATTGTTGCTTGTTGCTTCTATAACGATGTACGATGTGGGAATGCAAGATGTCTACTTTGCCGTGCAGTGGCGAGACAGTGCTCGCTGATGGGACCGGCCATGCAGCTCATTCGTGAAGTGATCATCCCAAACATGCAGCATACCCCTGAAAAGGGCACGCCGACTCAGTTCCGTCCGGTTCCTTTCAGTATACCGGGCATCTAGAGCCAGCAAGTCCGGATGGCGCGTTCTCGTAAGCGGGACGACATACGCTGCCTCTATCTCCGTGTGGACACGCGAAGTACGAACGGCAGGAGGAATGCTAATAATAGGCTCTGGGATGAGCCGGTTCTGCTTCGACCTTCACCAATTTTAGGATCTCCATTGCAGTGGCTACAAACAGTTGCATTAACCCTGTGCTTCGCCTTTACCAAGACTTGAGGTTTGACCTCAGACAGGGTTGTTGGGTGCGAGATTGGCTAGTTATCAAGGTGAAAGAGCGGCTGGTTCTCGGTACATTCTTATTTTGTGTTGAGGCGCATACACAAACCCGATTCCCAACCAATAGCCACGAGAAATCGTACATATATCTCAGTGATATATCGCCCTTCAATGCAATCGTCTCTGATTCCGTCCCTGGTAGCTGACCTCAGCTCCATGCCAAATATTTCTGGATCGCATTCCTGCTAGTCCTAATTCCGGACATCCAGTAGCGGAGCTACTTACAATGCTGAACGGCACAACAACAATAAATGAAAAACGGGAGCCAAATATTGAACTGGAGAGTAAGATCTTACTCTCAAAGCGCAGGGAGTGGGGTTGCACAGACTGCAAGCAAGTGACAAGCAACAGTGCAGTCCCTGGCACTTCGCCCAAATCACGAGCATTAAATCACTTCCACAAGTTGCTGGATAGCTCGCCGTGATACGTCCATATTGCATATCAGCAATCCATGCCCGCACAGACTTAAAAGAGGGTTAGCCATATATTTACATTTTCCTTCTATGTTAATGCATCCTGATCAAACCCCCTCGGGTTGCCACCTCTATGTCATTCCCCCTTCTTCCCCCTGGAAGGCTGTGCTTCCCCCTTAGCCCCCCGCCTTCTCCGGTGATATGTCGTGTGAGATCTACCGTCATACTCTCTAGTCCTACTCATGCCACATCCATCATTGTGGCTGCATTGCACAGCTGGTATGTATGGCCACTAGCTACAGCTCCAAATCTACGAGGTATTGATGCCATCTTACCTTGCAAAATCTCGGTAACGCATCCTTAACAACCTTTTCCAGTTTCCTTCGTGAAAAGATAGTCGCCATTACCTGACTCCGGCCCCATCCTAGTCTGGATGGCGCAAACCCCCCTGTAATCACAGCGCTTACTTAGAACAATAATCTAGGGAGTCCCGGTCACCCACCATCTCGGATTGTTTCAGCTTCAGAATAAATAAACATCCACTCTCTCTGATGTGGGCTTTTTTTGTTTCTCTCTACTCTAAATATAGTCTCATCCACGTTGATGGCCAAATCGCTTCTCAAATAGGTCAACGTTAACGCCTTCTTTTCACGTCTTTTCACGATTGCATGGTACCTAAGTCGCTGCTCAATCTCGAACTAGCAGCCGTTACATAAAACATCGTTTCTCCCCCTGCAGGGTTATCGATGTATTCCGGGTAACTATGCCTGTGTACCGGAGCCATTTCTCTTCTTGACTTTGTTTGTATGGCTATCAGTGCAGCGTTCATGGCGAAACCATTTGCACTATACATGATTTTGTTCTGTTATACATCCCTCAGGGCCAACCAGTTTGAGAGTTCGGTTTCCCCTGAGTATTGAACAAAAGTATGTTTGCTATATGCCATTTGTGACCTTTTCATTGTGATTACGTACCTCGTCGGATTGCAAGCGGCTAACTTATGAGAAATCAGGATTCCACCGACCCTAGCACACATTCAATGCTTAACTGCATCAAGCTGCGATTTTGTCCAACGTACGGATAGGGTCTCTAAACAGCAAGCACTTGTATAACTAGTCAGGCAACTAGGTCGAATACGCCAAGGTCCAGAGAGATGGGAGCAGAGTTCTCATATCCAGTCTTTCCCGCGTGTATTAGTTATGCTCGCCCTTATTAGCATACAAGAAATACCTAGATCCACGGCCAAGGGTCAAACAAAACTGTCCTGCTGCATATCGGGAGAGAGAGGAAAACCAGTTGATGAAAGCGTGCGCAGAAGAATTCCATCAATTGCAACACTTTTTTTTTTCCATAGATTTCTTGCCAGGTGATGGTAACTATTGTGTTGCTATCTGTGAAGTTATTCTTCGCACTCTCTGGTTCGCTGAAGCTGGCGTTATACATCGCCATGGGTTAGCTATCCCCCTTTTAGACAGCTGGTTACCGTGGGGAAAAAGGACGCAGAGCAGGAAGCCCAGCGCTTCCACATCCCCTCCAATGTTGTAAGATATATCCCAGCACAACTCGATATCAGACGAGGCAGCTAGCCTCACTTACGTGTCGTTGAGTCGTGCCGCAGTTACCCGAGTCATGTTCAGACGTGTTCCAATGGCCCCCACCAACTGCAGGTAAGGGCATGTCTTCTTCATGTAGGCGTGTACTTGGCTTGCAAGGAGAAGTGATGTGGACAAAGCATATTGCTGGAAACCCACAGACCAGCAGCAAGTGCGTCTTTATCGTCATCAGCCTCCGGTGAATGAACTACGTGGCCCTGGAGCAGCAGCTCATGATATGGGCGGCATATGTGACTGGTATACCCCTGAATTAGGAGTTACTTCCATGCCAGATCACCATTTTTTTTACCTGGGTTCCATACTCCGTGCCTAGGTAAATGCAATTGATAGCAGGGATGGGCAAAACTGGAGGAAGATGTGCATTGATCCGCTTGCAACATTCGTCTAGACTCAAGGGGGCTGTACTTCTTGAACTAACACGTACATACTGTTGAGGGCCAAATTTCTAAACGAATACCAAGATGTGAAGCACGTCATCACGAGATGGATATTTATGCGAAATCCGACTTAACGACCAATTGACCATCCAACAAAAACATTTCCCAGCATAAATATTTGCAACGCGCTGGCCGTTAGCCACCCCTGCATGGTAAACATGGGGGAAGATGGTGTGCGATGCCATGCAGACGCTGCAGGCGTCAACTATGACAGGAACAACTCCTAGCGTTTCCAGGGTCTACAACTAGTCGGCAAAGGGAGGAGTCTACATATAGAACTACCAATCGTTTATCAGGGGGTGTAAATATTCTCATGCAGGAGAATTGAGGACCAGGGGAATACAAAGCAGGGGAAAAGAAAAAGGGGCGAGACCGTGAGTCTTCAGGGGCATAACATTCATGAATAATAGAGGAGGTGTAGGTACCAGCATATGGCTATGTACATACAAGGGGGGAAGCATTCCCGTTGGCAAATACGGGATACTCAGAGACTGCTCCCCTTGGCGAGGTTCATCCGCCGCCGCCTGATCTCTGTGCTTGATATCTTGGATTCGAAGCTGTCTTCTGAAGCTGATACAGCATCAGCAGTATCCAGAACATCGACTTCAAAGACCTCGAGAGCCGACCATCCTTTCTTCAGACGTTCATCATTGACGGCTTGACCGCCAGAGCGAGTTTCCTTTGATACTACCAATGCCGTGATGTCGCGGTCTGTGATCGTAGGACCGAACGGGTCAGCAATCTGGACGAACCTAAACTCTAAGCCTGGGGACAAGGAGACGATGGCCCGTCTGCCGTTGGGCCCTGGCTCATTTTCACGCCTGATGTCCACGGTGCTAGAAGGGGAGAAGTCGGTAATAGACTGGAGGAACCGCCAGACGCCCTGCCAGCGGTCTTCCCAGGACTCTAAGAATTCAGCATATTTTTTGTTCACCAGCAGCTCATCGCCGGTGATACCGACGGTAACAATTCGCTTTTCCCGGCCATCCCGCCGTGCAGGCTGAGATAAGGATGAGCATGTATCTAATGCCAGCACGGTTGCAGTAAGAAGTAGTTTGTGTCCGGCGTGTAGGTGGTCAAAGGTCCCTCCCACGGCGACAGATGAATGCGCCGCAGCAGTGGGCGGAGCTGTCCCCTGGCTCAAGACAAGGCCCGTTGATGGGCTGTCTCCTGATATCTTCAGGTCCAGAGTACGGACATCTGCTGTCGTTATCCTGTTACCAGCGGTTTGCCTGGCAGAGAGCATAGCTGCAAAGGACGCCGCTCTCTCACAGCCCGATGCCAGATAAACCGTATCCCACGACCTGTTAGACCGCATCAAGCTCTTGACATCAATTACGGGACCGTAAGCGCATGCATCATCATCATCATCATCATCATCATCATCACCGGCAGCCTGTCCGTCCAGGTCAACGAAGAAGACCCTGGCATCAACGCCTCCGGGCCCGTCCAGCTCGACCGAGGCAGCAACGCTGACGACAGCCAGCAGCCGGTAGATATCGGCCAGGAACCGCTGCAGCAGGTCAAAGGGCTTCCCCTTACCGCTAACAGAGACAGCTATGTCCAGCACTGCCGGCCGCCCGTCTCTGTCGTCTCTTGAAGCTGCCGCGAGCGCCTGCAGGATGGTTGATAGAGCATGGCCGCAGGTCTCCCTCAGTGCTGCAAAGGCCGACGGGGTATCAGTGAGCAGCAGCAGCGCTGAATGACGGCCGTCCATCTTCCCGGCCCCTTCTTGTCCTTCCTCTTCGTCGTCACTCTCGTCGTCTTTTGCTTGCTTGCTTGCTTGCTTGCTTGAAGCCGAAAGTCGAAGAAAGCTGAAACCGCCGCGGGTTGCTTCGTCTTAGTCAGCGTCACCGTCGACGTCAACGAGCGAAGAAGTCGAGCGAGACGACGCAAGCAAGAAACAAACAACGAGACAAGACGGGCAGACATCGCGAAGACGACGAGCCGGACAAGCGCACGACGAGAGACGCAGGACGAACCGGCGATTGACCAGCGGGAGACGGCGAGACGAGGCGGACAAGCGGCAAAAGGGACCCCCTTTGGGCGTCGACATCTACTTACTTAACTATCCCTACCTGCACACGCCTGCGACTCTACCTGCGAACCCCCCCCCTACGGCTGCGCGACTCTACGACTCTGGCCCTCAGTATTATGCCCGTATCGTGGCCACTAAACGCCAGAGTCCCTGCTGCTGCATGCTGGTCAGCTTCACGCCAGCAGACGAAGGGCGGTATTCGTGCCCAACCGAGCCATGGCCGAGCCTAGTATACCATTCGACGGTCCCCGCAGCAGAGCGCCTACGTTTCCACGGCAGCCAGAGGAGCTGCATATGCCCTCAGCGAACGCCTCCTCGAAGCCGCAAAATGAGCAGCAGCAGCAGCAGCAGCACAGCTCGATTCCGCCGCTGTTGAGCATCCAGCAGCAGCCGGGTTCCCAGCAGCAGCAGCAGCACCAGAATAATGCTCTCCCGGGAGCCCTACAGCCTGGTCCTGCAAGCCGCCAGGGACAGCCATCTACGACACATCACAATAGTAGCAACAACATACACAACTCGTCTTCCTCGTCCGGAGTGCCCTCGCAGCTAGCGGTGCCTATGACCCCGTCGAAACAGTCGTCTATGAGCCAGCTGCAATCGTATCCCTCCAGCCCAGGAGTAGATCAGCAGCGGTACCAGCACCACCAGCAGCAACAGCAGCAGCAGCAGCAGCAGCAGTCCAGCATGATGTCCCCGTCCGGACAGTCATCGTCGACGCCGTATTCGCCGCTCGGACTGGCAGATATACGCCCTCACATGGACCTGGGTCGGATAGACGACTCGGCCGGCTCGTCCACCATCCACAACGGGGACATGCACACGCCCAAGAACAGCAGCTATCTCGCTCCGTGGGCGTTGTATGCGCTCGACTGGTGCAAGTGGCCCGCGGCGCCAAACACCAATTCGGCGGGGAAGATTGCCCTCGGAAGTTATCTAGAAGACACCCACAACTACGTATGTTCGACGCCATAACTCGTCGTGTATCGTTGCTAACAAATGTATATAGATCCAAATACTTCACGCGCAGACGGCTGAGCGGGACTACAACGACCCCGACAACGACCCGGGGCTGGAGTTTGTGAAGACCGCAGAGGCAACACACTCGTACCCGGTCACTCGCATCCTCTGGGAGCCGCCGTCATCGCAGAAACAGTCGACGGACCTGCTGGCGACCTCGGGCGACCATCTCCGGCTCTGGTCGCTGCCCTCGAACCCCAGCCAGCCACAATACTACGGCAGCAACTCGATCAACCGGATGAGCGCGAGCAACAAGAGCCCCCCGCCGCTGCAGAAGCTCTCCCCGCTTGCCCTTCTCTCTAACTCCAAGACCCCCGAACACACTGCGCCCATAACGTCGCTAGACTGGAACGCCGTCTCCCCCAGTCTGATCATTACCTCGAGCATAGACACCACCTGTACGATATGGGACATACCCACTCTCACGGCAAAGACGCAGCTCATTGCCCACGACAAGGAGGTGTACGACGTCCGGTTCTGTGCAAACAGCGTGGACGTCTTTGTTAGCTGTGGTGCAGACGGCAGCGTGAGAATGTTTGATCTCAGAAGCCTAGAGCACAGCACCATCATCTACGAACCGTCGGAGAAACACGATAAGGGTAAGTATACATCCTGTGCTGCATTATAGTTATAAAATGTCTTAACATTCCCTAGGGAGCCCCGGAGACCTCTCGCCAGGCCAGTCTTCCGTATGGCCACCACCGCTCCAACGCATTGCAGGTACGTTATCCATATATATATATATATATATATCTACACAGATAAAGACAGATGGACTAAGAATATACTTAGCATCACCACATGATGCCCACCTGCTGGCAACGTTTGCCCAGGACTCTAACATCATCCGGGTGCTGGACGTCCGCCAGCCCGGCCAGGCACTGCTTGAACTCAAGGGCCACGCTGCGCCCGTAAACTGCCTGGAATGGTCTCCATCCCGTCGAGGCACAATCGCTACGGGAGCAGACGACTCGCTGGTGCTGATCTGGGACCTCATCAACCAGAACAACGCTGCCGCCTTGCCACTGCCTCCCCAGCAGCCACAGGGCCTCCACTCCGGCGGCAATGGCAACAGCAGCAACTCTAACACGACCTCAGCCAGCGGCAGCGGGCCCTCGACCCTCGAGCGAGGTCCTGCGGCCGCCTGGCGCTGTGACTACGAAGTGTCGAACATCAGCTGGGCGCCTCACATCCCGGCCACCGGCCCAGGCAGAGACTGGGTTGGTGTCTGCGGCGGAAGAGGGCTCTGGGGAGTTTCCATCTAGACCTTCTTTGTCTCTTCTATATTCATCTCTCCCTATCTATCTCTTTTTCGTCTCTGGCATCCTTTCATCGCTTCTCTTCTAGCCTGATCTACACCTACTTTTTGGCCATGGTACGGGTGCTCCGTCTACCTGTGACGGTCTTATATTCTTTGGAAGTGTGAAATCAAAAGAAATCAAAAGAAACACACGGGGCAGGATGGCCTCGATGTCTGTATCTATGTCTAACTATCAACTATGAATCTTCTTCTCTTCTTCGATTGGGGTTTCAGGGGCCGTGATGCCGGGGAGGAGGCCTGCCCGAAGATTGATACTGTGCTATATATACTCCCTTACCGGGTCAATAATATCTCCTTTGTCTATCCTGCCTCTGTCCATCTACGTCTATCCATCTACTTCTGTCAATATCTACGTCCATCAGTATCTTCTTCTCTAATCCATAATCTACTTCCTTCCCCCATGTCCGTCCTGGCCCCGGAAAAAGAAAAAGTCCTTCTAGAAGTCTTGAACTTCCAACAAAAAAACCACCAACTCCTCTTTAACGAACGACACCCCCCGATCCCCGACTGCGCGCGCCGCCTGAAAAGACGCCCTTCGATCATGTCGCTGCCTCGCATCTGATCCCGCGGCCTCTTCTGCAGACGCCATGGACCTCAGGACCATCATCAACTCCGACTCGGCCGTGGGCGCGGCCCGGGGCCCGCAGCTACACCAGCAGCAACCACCACAGCAGCAGCATCACCAGCAGCAGCAGCAGCAGCAGCCGCAACAACCGCAGCGAACACAGCGGCCGCTCTCGATACACTCGCTGGGGCCGGACGAGCCTCCCCTGCGCAGCGGCAGCGTCCACGATGACCACCATCCGCCGCCGCCGCAGCAGCAGCAGCAGCAGCATCTCCACGAGTACGGCGGCGGCGCCCCAGCTGGCGGACGGTCGTCGCAACCGCTGCAGCCTCCTCTGCAGTCCCCCAAGCGCATGCCAGCGTCCTATATGAGCTCGAGTGCCCAGTCGCCGTACCAGCAGCCGCCGCTCGCTTCGATCCTGACCGGCAGAGAGCCCGGCGAGCGCGCCAGCAGCGTGCTGCCTGTCCCGCGAGAGCCATACTCGGCCTCCTCGCTGCCTCCGCCCTCTGCGGCCTCTGCGGCCTCGCTCTCCTCGCCCTTCACGCCCCAGCCGACCAGCGCCGGCACCCAGCACTCGTCCTACTTCTCGCAGCAGCGCTCTCACTCGGTCCATTCGGCTGCCTCGCCGTCGTCGGTGCGCAGTCTGTCCTATCCGTCTGGCCGTGAGCCTTCAGGCCACCCTTACTCGCCCAGCCAGCAGCAGCCGCAACAGCAACAGCAACACCAGGCATTCCATCACCAACAGGCGCCGCCGCAGCAGCAGCAGCAACAACAACCTCCGCAGCAACAGCAGCATTATCAGCAGCAGCAACAGCAGCAGCAGCAGAGATCGCAGCCAGGGACGCCTCTTGCGCCTCCAGGATCTTCCTACCGTCGACCATCCCCCCATCCGGTCCGCCCCCCGTCTTCAGGCCACGATGCTCCCCTGTCGGCTCGTCTGGGAAGCCCCTGGGGCAGTCAGGATGCCTCATCCGGCGGCCAGAGAGACGGCGTGTCTCCAACAGTGCATACTCCCGTCTCACGGCATAATTCAGTAGCTACAGACTCTTATCCCCGGCAGTTCTCCATGGAACGGGAAAAGGAGCAGCATCTTGACAGTGTCAGCCCAAAGACCATCGTTTCTCAGCAGGGAGCAGCCCCATATGGTGATATCAACGCCAGCAACACCATCAATAGGGACAATGCCATCAGCAGCAACCATAGCATACTCAATCAATCCGTCCAGACGCCCCATAAGGACCCGGAATTGGCCCAGCAAACAACTCACCAGCCGGGACTGGAACATCAAACCCTTCCTCCCTCCACTGCCCGTCCGTCTTATCCTCCCTCAACTCCACAGACCACATCCATCAGTAACATAACAAACTCAGCTACCACTGCCTCTGGCTCACCGACCAGTCGTCGTCCGGCCCAGGAAGCATCACCAACGCTTCAGCATCACCCTTTCCCCCCTAAACCTCTGCACCAACCGCGCTCCAGCATCTCTGCAGCTCCCGGACCTTCTTCTTCTTCCTCTTCAGAACGTGCCCCAATGTGCCCCCCACGGAAGAAACGCAAGAGATACACCCAGCCTCCTATATTCGCCTGCAAAGCTCCTAGAACATCCGGCACTCCTCCCCCCATCCCTCCCAAGGGCAGCCAGGCGCTGGCTCAACCTCCAACCTCCGTATTTCCAGGTAAACGGCCCTTACCGAAGCGTGAAAGCCTCGACCGGAATCTCACTTCTGATTCGCTTCCCCCTCGACCTTCAAGGGATGCCGACATGGCGGTCAATGGCAATGCTGTCAAGGAACCAGCTGCAGATAACACCCTGGGACCTTGGGAGCCTACGATTACAAATGTCATCCCGTCAGAAGAGCTGACCAAACTGATATGTGACTTTTTGTTTCAACAAGTTGTCATGCGCAAAGACATCGGTGCCGGCCCAGCTGGCGGTATGGCTGTTGGGTCGGGGGCCATTCTCGAGGTCGAAGCCAAATTGGGCAAACTGATAGACAAAAGTCGGGGCGAGAGGCTGCGTCTACCCATCCTCTCAGAAACTGTCATCAGCAAGGACGATCCCAACCTGAGACTGGCCTTTGAAAGTTCAATGTCACAGGTAATTTCATTTTCCCACCGCTTAAATATATATATATCCCAATGTTTGCTAATATACGTTTTCTCTCACAACTCAGGCCCAACATCGGGCGATGAACAACTTTCTCAACGAGGCGGTCAAAACATCCGTATCCCAAGGAACAGCACGCATCCCGCTCGCCTACGCTCACAAACGTGAACGAGATACATTCTACGAAATATCTGCCAACGACCTCCCTCCAATTGTCCAACATCATCTACACCCACGCCACAAGCCCAAGGTGAGGGTAACCACAGATGTGCGCACGGGAGCCGTCATAGCCCGTATCGTCAAGTGCCGTATCGCCGACCTAGACGTTTACAGTCCGCGAACGTGTCTTGACTGGCGCATCAGTGTGAACCTCGAAATGAACTACGACGGAGACCTATCCAAGTTGCAGCAGACAAGCGACTGGAAACGAAGCGGCGATCGAAACAAAGACCGCATGAGTTACAGACACCTGGCATACCAGATAGACCTAACGCAGGTCGGAACAACAGACGTACGTCTTCCTCTTCCTTCCCAGCTGGTTTTTTTTTTTTTTTTTTTTTTTTTTTAACCGAACCTCTGTCTAACGATATATCTATAGAGCACCCCTGCAGACTTGGAGCATGAGCTTGAAATCGAAATATCTTCAGCGGAAATCCGACGGCAAGGTGACCTCGCTTTATCCGGAGACATGAACAACCAGTACGAAGACCTTATCAAAGGATTTGTAGACAATATCCGTGTTCTTGCCAGGGCCGTACCAGGCTAGTCAATTGATGAAGAATATATACTTGCACTCTACATAGCACCAGGAGAACCGTTCAAACGAGAAGAAGGGGTTAAAGCGAGAAGGAGAAAACACCGGTTTCTTTCTTACTCATCACTTTGTTTTTGCCATTTTTTTTCATGATGACTACCATTAATTTGATACCATGCAGCAGCATATTTATTATAGCATTCAATAGCCTTTCTTGTATTGTATTATTTTCAACCTACTCATAACTGGATAGGGTAGGGAGAAGGATACCCGCTAAAAGAAAACTGATTAGTTTTATTATCTTCCGTCTATCCTCATTATGTCCGGTGTTTTTTTATGAATATCCCTGGCTGATTAGAGTAAGAATGACTTTTAAATTTCCTTGAGGAGTAGATCTGTATGTGTATGTATGTAGGGACTCTAATTCAGACAGCCATGAGCGTGAGCTTGAGCTCCAGAGAGAAGGAAAGAGAAGGAAATAATAATATTGACAGGAAAAATGAAATAAACCGTACATGTCTCATGGGAAATCAAAAATCAAAATCCAACAACTATCTAAAAGAGAATGCAAATACCAGAGCAAGTCACACGTCCAGGGGAGTTATAAAAAACAGCAAAACAAGTCAAGGTTGGTGAAATACGCGGGTAGATCAAAATCAAATCCGCGAGGAACTCCAGAACGGCTGCAGGACATAAATAAAATAGATAAATAATAAAGATGAAGGGACATGGTCAATATATCAAGTTGTGTCGAAGTCCATACAGAGGAACGTATTACTTTTGTAAGTTCCCTTCATTCCGTCCATCCTGTACTCGTTGACAGGAAAGGGTAAAGGGGAAGAGAAAGCCGTTAAAAGGAGGATCGTTCGTAAATAAAACAGAGAGTATATGGCGTGCTCCGTGCGTACGGAGGGTATAAAGTATTCCACGGGTAGTGAAATCAGTCCCTGGGAGAAAAGGCAATTGATAAAGATATCAGGATATGCCTAGTCCCATTTTAACGGGTATAACTCCAGTATTCTGGTCCTGGGTATCGGTAGTGCTAGCGCCTCTCTCCCTCATTCGTCGTCCCTCCATGAGCCCTCTAAGACCACGCTTCTGCAAGCCAACAACGCTGCTGATATTAGCTGTCCAAACGTCTCGGCCGACCTTCATTCGGCCGCGTTGGTCATGCTGTGCTAGCTCGGCTTCGGGATATCCTAGGCCACCGCTACTATTGTTGGTGGATGCAGAGTTGGGTATGCTAGTGTTCTCAGCCGATTCGGCGCGATTCCTGCCGTTGCTAAAGTTGGTATTGATACGAAGGTTTGCGGGTCGTTGAGAGCTCGAGGAACGTCCTGCAGTGCCACTAGAGACGGAAGCAGTGCTGCTGGCGGTGTTTGGTCTGTCTATGGATTCGGCGTCCGATGAATTGAAGGAGCTTATGCCGTCTGCCGCTGTGCTTGGGCGACGGTAGTCTGCTACGCTTGACTGAGAGCGGGAGTGGGAGTGGCTGTAGGAGCGGGAATGTGCGTCGTGGAAAGAATCCATAGTTCCGTCAAATGCGAGCGCAAGGTTGGTACCGCGGCCGCCACCAGCAGCCATGGCGGCAGCGTTGAAAACGGCAGCAGCGTTGCGGCCATCAAGGACTTGGTGCAGGCGTTCCACAGTGGCTTCCAGAAGACCATCAACCTGGTATGGTCGAGCGAGCTGAAGGAGGGAGCAGAGGATTTGAGGCGTGCAGAGTGCAGAGCCCACGGGTGGGAGAGAAGAGGTGTAGAGATAGTGAACTAGAAGCTGAATGGTGAGGTAAGTGTGCGGTAGGTAGAGAGTTCGAGGCCGTACGGCTGGTGGAAGGCTATGTGCAGATGGGATATCAAGATTAGATGCTCGAGATAAGCAAGAAGAGGCGGATGAAGAAGATCCTGGTGGCCGCCCAACAGTATCCTTATGGCTGTTGACGTTGTTTATAGATCCACCCATTGATGTATTGTTGCTGTTATTTGAAATGGTGTTAACCAATGTTGTGGCGGTAGAGTATTGGCTGGCGGTGCTCAGGGATGGAGTGATGGTAATTGTCGAATTTCGACTGTTCAACGCAGCATTGGGCTGTCGTAGTGTTGCAGCATCGTTGATGCTATCCCCGGCTACTGCTGTAGCTTCACAAAGAAGTTGGACAAAGTAAGGGCCCCACCTGCGCGAGAGGACGTGAGAACTGACGGGAATACGTTCACCACCAATTGTGAGCAGGTCCATGTCAGCTAGCTCAGTACATGCCTGTGCCATTAGACCCAACTTCTCTGCCGCTGCCGATAAAGGTCGCCCGCCGGAACACTGAATTGAGAATTTCGGCTGCAAGGCCGGGCGCAGAGGAGGCGCGCTCACGGACATATATCCAGATGTGGGCGCAGCTCTCCTGGGGTTTTCATAGAGACCAAACGCTTCCAGCTCGACCATGCATATATGCGAAAAGTTGATGCGGCGATGGTTATAATCTTCTACAAGATTTCTCTTGCGGTGTCCCAGGATAACGAAAGTGCTTCTTCTGTTCCAGATAATACCACGGTTCCAGCTACCGCTTGAGAAGATGGAGCCGCCTGCATCAATGCGGCCCCATGTCATGGTCTTTAGGTCAAGCGCCCATAGAGCATATTCCTGTTTGGAAGCGGTGAGATACGTGCCGCTGACGACGAAATGGCCATTAATAACGCCGCCGTTAGGAAAACGTAGCCCCGGTGGTGAAACAGAGGTATCCATGGCCTTTTCAACAAGTTTCCCATCAGGAAGGCGAGCTTGAAGTTCCAATTTCACATCGAGGAAGTTATAACTTGAATAGATCAGCATTGACGAGCCTGGCATCCCTGCTGCGTCGTGGTTATTATTATTAACGTTTGCCATATCTTTATCAGTCCTTTCAGCCCCGAGGTCATTGACTGACATCCCCGCCAGCGGGACGACGACAGAACGGTAGGCACCGCAACTGCGGCCGAGCGGGCTGGTAGCAGTCCATTTCAAGCTCCGAAGGTTAAACACGCTTATTTGCTCGATGTAGTGGTTTGAGCTATCCTGGCCACCGACGACGACCATCTCAGCGCCTCCATAGCCGTCTATCTCTACACCGATGGAGCCTTGGTGCGGATTTGAAGTGGAGGTTGACGGGTTGTTGTGTATAGCCGTCATGGGAGCATTGGCGGAAACGAATGGCGCCGAAGACGGAAGGATAGTTGCGCAATGGGCGTATCGTCCCTGTGGAGTGTTTGCAGTATTGATATGGGTCCATGTCCTGGTTACGACGTCGTAAATGTGCACGTCTGACATGACGACAACTTCAGGCTGAGCTTCCTGCCCTGCTGAATGGGACGAACTAACGTTGGTAGGCGGGTGTCCGGCGACGGCAGATCGTGGGGACATGCCGCCGTAGCAGACGAGCTTAGTGTCGCCCAACGGGCACATACTATGAAAGTATCGTGGAGGAGGTACATCACCAGTGGGGTGGATTTTTGTCCAGTGTCGTTTGATCAGGTCCAGCTCGTAGAGATCCGAGGTAAGCTCTGGTCGAGCTCTGGATAGTAGCCGGCCGCCAAAGACATAGAGTTTGTCGCCTAGGATCGTAGTTGTGGCGCCGACGAGGGCGTGCGGCTCTCGACCGGTGGTGCGGTGGACATTGCACACCAGACCCGAGAGATTTGTTGGGCCTGCAGTCGCACTCGTCCCATTTTGCGTCTGTTGCTGTTGCTGTGGTTGAGACTGTGATTGCGACTGAGAATGCGAGTGCATGGGCAAGCTACTACCGGTGATGGTGGTTTGGTTAGTGACAGAGTCTCCTCCCCTGGAGGAGGAAGGGCGCCTGATGGAAGCCATGGAGGAACAGTTGGACGGTTCGCTTTCACTCAGTCGGGAGAGAATGGACGTTGGCGGATACGCGAGGTTCGGCAGTGCAGGCAATAGTGGCGAGGCGAGTAAATGTTCCTGCGAGCGTCCATAAGGTGAAGCAGGAGTAGGTGGTGGAGTTTGCTCAGTCGTGGGCGAGAGCGGCGGTGAGAGAGGTAGCGGTATACTGGTTTCCGAAGCAGAAGCAGGTGTAGAAGCAGACAAGAAGGGAGCAGAAACAGGAACTGTCTGCTGTCGCGAAAGTGAGGATCCTCGGGGTCGTGGAAAGGGGAGGGGAGGCGTGGGCAGCGGGAGGCTTGCGTATCTGTCGTCTAGTAGTATCGAATGTAGAACCTCAGGCGAAGACTCTGCGCGAAACCAAGACTGCGACGCAGGGACAGTGGAAGAGCGAAGTCTAGCCTCTCCGTTTGTGCTCCTGGCAGGAAGTCCTGGAGTTCCGCCAGCAGCGGGAGTCGTAGGACTGGCAGTCTCGTCGACGGAGAGAACGAACTCGTTCCTGGACTTGCTCTTGCTTCTGCTCCTGCTCCTAACGAGATCCGAACCTGATCGAAGGTACCTCTTCACAGAAGCGAAACGGCTCGAGCGCGAATTTGAGTGCGAGTGCGAGTGCGAGTGTGAGTGCGAGTAGGGTGATACATTTGCGGATGCAGGTGCAGGTGCGCCAGGCGTTGTACTCGTATTTGCATTGAACAAGGACAGCCTTGGGCCTGCTCCTGATCCTGATCCTGAAGCAGAGCCGGAGCGAGAGCCCAACGGCGAGGAGGACTGCTCGGAACCTGCCATGATGTCAGTGAACATGTCCAACCGGACGCCATGGTTCAAGAGAGACATGGCTGTATCTCTTATATATATATAGCTATCCCCTCCGCCCCCTTATGTATGCTCCATATATACGGCCCCCTTGTATAGATAGACAGACAAGAGGAATATAGGGAGGGGAACAGCCAGAGAGAGCCATTATAAGAGCGTTGGAGCGTTATATTCGAGCATAACGCCTTTTTTTTTTTTTTTTTCGTACAGGTAACAATCACCAACGTACGTACCTCAAGCAACCTGGACAATATTACCCTGACCCGGCCAGCGGTCTCGCCGATACCATACCAGTCGAATTCCCACAGCGTCAGGTGTGCCTGGCAGTCATATCCATGTAGGTTAGTTTGCGGCGCGCTGAGAGAAGATGGAGAACAGAGAAGGAGACGGGAGAAAAAGGAAGAAGACAAAGGATGCAGGCCTGGACGAACCAAGTGGGCGAGCCGAGCGGTCGACCAGGAACCCCAGGGCTATCTGAAACGCCGGGTGGGCCAGGAGTCGCTGGCAAGCTGTTGCTCTCGAGGATGATCCGAATAACGCCCGTGACGGCGACGACGTTGGCGAGCGATGCGCTGCGAAAGACGCTGGGAGCTGGAGTTGTTCGTCGTTGTTGCGGTCGACGTTGAATTTGAAGTTGCGACGTTGAAATTGACGTTGAAGGTGGGATGCTTGGCGCCTCGAGTTACCGCATTGGGACATATTAGGGGGCGGGTTGAACCCCTGAGCAGCCGACAAGCGAGCGCCGACGAGACAGGCGAGATAGACGCGGAGATATAGAGAAGACGAGAAGAGAAGATAGAGAGAGAAGAGTACATGGCTAGCGAAGAGGAGTTTATTATTACTATTTACATCCAATTACATACGCGAGTCTTCCTTGAGGGTGACGTATCGGAGGTATCTGCAGCAGCAGTTGGTTAGCATATCTTAGTCTCGAGAGGCGGCCACGCGCGCGGGAGAAGAGAGTAAGACTCACGGCTTGACTTCCTTGACCTGGCCAAACTTCTTGGAGGCATCCTCGGTGCTGACGAACGGAGGGACGATGACGTCGTCGCCCTTCTGCCAGTTGATGGCGGTGTTGACGGTGTTCCTGTCGGTGGTCTGCAGGGCGTCGACGCAGCGCAGGACCTCGGCAGTGTTGCGGCCGGTCGTGGCTGGGTAGCTCATGATCAGACGGATCTTCTTCTTTGGGTCGATGATGAAGACAGAGCGGATGGTCATGGCCATTCCTGTACGAATTGGATCAGTTAGCATTATGTTCGGCTCTTGCAGGAGACGTATATCAAAGACCGACCCTTCTCGTCGACGTTGGTGGTGTCCTGGTAGTCGATCATGTCGTAGAGGTAGGAGACCTTGCGGTCCGCATCTGCAATGATGGGGAACTGGAGGCTGCAGCTGTTGACCTCGTCAATGTCCTTGATCCATTCATGGTGCGATCCGATGCCATTGGCAGACTAGTTTGCGTATGTTAGCCATTTTGTGTGCATAAACGAGCAATTCAAAGAAGGACGCTACTACGCACCAGGCCAATGAGCTTGACACCACGCTTGGTGAACTCGGGCTCTAGTTTGGCAAAGGCACCCAGCTCGGTGGTGCAAGTAGGAGTGAAGTCATCCTGCCCAGTAGTCCCAGCAGTCAGCAAGTAACTAGTTAACCGGCTTTCCCAAGCCACCGCCTAGCACAGAGTCGCGAGCACCAACGCACAGGGTGAGAGAAGAGGATGACATAGTTGTCACCGATGAACTCGTGGAAGTTGATCTCGCCCTTGGTGGTGACGGCCGTGAAATCGGGGGCGGTAGATCCCAGACGGAGGCTGCAGGATGGCTGGCTGTTAGTACAATCGATAAGATGCGGGGTGGCGGGAGGAGGGCGGGCTTACGGGGCGCTGCGTTCAGCCATTGTGTTTAGAGATGGAGCTTGAAGATGAAGTTAGTGCTGACGATGAAGCCGAAGATTGATGGCGAGCAGCAGCAGCAGCAGACGAGAAGCAGAAGAAGCAGAAGCAGAAGAAGATGGTGAGAAGAAGCAGGAAATGCAGATGAAGCCGGCGAGATCCATATAAAAAGCACGCCGGGCGGCCCCTCGATGAGGTAAGCAGGGACGGCGTCCCCCTCCTCGCTCGCTTCATCACGCCATCTTGGGCGCAAATACGAAAGCAGCGCAGACGCTGATTGATGATAAATACAGAAGGGCAGAGAAGCTGGCAGAGACGAGACGGCCGGATGGCGAGGGCGGGCAGGATCAGGCCGTCGATGGGATGGCAGAGCAGACAGCGGGCGTGGACGTCGATGGGCCGTGACATAGTTAACTGACTGACCATAGCCCGATTCTACATGTACACGCACGCTCAGTGACACTTTACACCTGCATCACGCCCGTAAATATGCCCTCTCATGCATAAACGAGGTGTCTCTTGTGCCTTTTCCTTGCATCGTCGCTTTTCATCTCGAAAGGCGCAGCCATTAGTTAGCTCAGCATCTCGAAAAGGAAATATGTTTGGGCCTGTCCTTCCACCCCCCCTGGCCGGCCCCTTGCTCCCAAATTCCCAGCCCGGCTACGGAGTGCTCCGTATTAAGTATGACACGCCGCACAGAGTACGGAGTATACGGAGCAGTCACTCTCTGTCTGGACACATTTATTATTGGGTAGCAACAGTGCTCTGAGAGTCTGTCTCTCGACTCGAAATCCCTGCAAGCCACATCCGTCATCCCGTCCTGTCTTCGAGGCAAGAGAGGCGATAACAAACATGAATAAGGACCCCCGGGCTCTGTTGATCATTGACGATCCTCGGCATGCCTTTATATATACAACTCCACATTTGATAGCTGCCCTTTCAAGTTTACCGCTAAGCAACGAAGTACGTACTTACGTAGAAAGGTTCTCTGGATGCCATGTATACACACTTAGAACAGGGAGTACAGAGTACATTAATTATATTAGATACACCGGCCAGCCCACTTCTTCTAGATCTTAAGATCTTCTCAGTCAGAGATATAGTTACTCCGTAGTAGACTTGCTTTCAGGAGTACATACCAACTTTGTATGAAATGATGATCTTATGGCTATCAAGTGGGAAGTGTCGCAGCCGCAAATATAACAGAATGGAGTAACTGGACCGGAGGGTATATAGCGGCAACTATCAAGCCGTGTACGGAGTAACTCGCCATTATTATTATTATTAGACTAATTGTCTACTACTCCTGTTAGAAATCGCGGTTTCTCCGTGATGGAGTTGTAATGGGACCCTACTCGGGATCCAGGACTACCCCTGAATCATTTAGCAGCAGCTGCTGTGTTTCCTCCAGGGAGTCTAGTGGGGCCGCCGTTCACTCTTATTCTAACGTTTAAATCCTTCTAAGGGTAAGGAAGATATAGCAAGCGGTATATTCCACAAAGTATTCTTCTGTACGGGTTAATGTAACTCTAGTCTAGCGCTCTCTGTGTATCGTTTCAATGGGTGGCATGATTCATGGCTTTCATAAGAATAGATATATAAAAAGCAAGCGTTCCTTTCACTTTGGCGGAGAGACTTCACATTGGTCCCAGTTGCCGTTGGACCTTGCGTAGGTCAGTCCATTGATAAAGTCATCCAGCTTGCATCGTCCAAGGAAGTCGGTGTGACAACCCTGGAGAGGGAAGACACGATCGTTGAGCAAGACACGGACGTACTCTTGCTTAGCAGATGGAGAGTGGTCACACACCATCTTCTCAAAGTAAGCCCTGGCACCGAATGGGATGGTCCAGGAGGCAGAGTAACCGGAAGCTTCGGCAGGGTCAGTGATTTTGTTTGGGGAAAGAGGCTTGGTTGCGTTGAAAAGGCCCATAGCGGTGAAGATGACTGTCATGCTGTTGTCGTGGCTAAAATCAGCGTAGAGTGGCAGACCGAGTGGGAAGGTCTTGGGGTTATCGTCTAGTTCGTGGTCAACGGTTGTGTTGTCTTGGACAGGCGAATTAGTTAGTCTGGCGATGAGTTCGTTGACATAGCCTATTCCAGGTGCAGGGCCAAAGGAATTCCCAGGTCCGTGGCCGTAGAACTTGCCCAGGGTCTCGAGGTAGTCATAGTGACGGAACTCTTCGTGTGAGAAGAGATGACAGAATGGAGAGAGCTTGCTTGCATCCGGAGTGCGGGCAACAGTGTCAAAGGGGCACATGGCCATCAGACTCTTGATGTCTCCAGTCTCGATGTTGGCTCCTGGTAGCTTCTTGTTGACTCTATCCACGATAGGCTGGGTAAAGGTGCTGCGGAACTGATCGGTGACCTTATCCGCTGTCTCATCATTGTCAAATGCATCACAGCCTTGGGGAGCAATTGGGTTCCTCCGGCGGTCCTCTTCGCTAATGATAAGGTCAAGCTTGGTGGCCCCGCCTTTCTCACTTCCTTTGGCCTTATTGAAGCCCTCTACAAACTTGTGGGCTGAAGCAACCACCCGCTCAGAGCCTGCAGATCGGAAAAAGACCTTGGAGTCCTTGGTCAAGCCATGGTACCGTTGGAAGAACTTGATGCCTGAGTCATACAGCTGGCTCTCGCCAAATGGAGTCATGTCATCAGCTCCAAGGTTATATTTGTAGTCTTTTAGGAAAGCAAACTCGTCCCTGAACTCGGTGGCATCTTCCTGGATACGCTTAATCAGAGCAGAGTAGGTGGCTGTCTTGTCTGCTGTAGGGAACCGGGCACCATGGCGCTGGAGAGATTGCGCGAAGGTGATCTTGCAGCCCGGAGGAACAGCCGACGAGATGACAGAGCGTCCTTCCAGCGAGAAGTACGGGGAATACTGGCCCCAGAACTGAGAGTACTGCGGGAAACAGCCATACCCGCGGCTAGGAGTGCTACAGGATGAGGCCGCGCCAATATTAATCTCAGCTGGGGTAGCACCGGCACTACTACCGAGTCAGCATATAACCAGTTAATCAACACTTGGGGAGCCCGTAGTTGAATATCAAAACCTACATCTGGATGCCCGAAATTGCCAGGGCAGCAAACAAGACAGAAGCCATGGACGACATCTTGCGACTGTATCTTAATAATAATGGTCAACTCAGCTATTCACTGAACCTCCACAGCAAATCTGATGAGACGATCTCAGGGCCTATTTATGCCTGCGCTGGGTATGCAACAAGGCCAGGGTCAAGCATCAAGAAGCCCCCAAACAATGTCTCGTCCCCTCCTCTGTCTGCCTTCCATCGCGAAGAAGAAGAAGCAGAGGAGAAGAAGAGACAAGCATCTCTTGGGCCGGACAGGATCGTCGTCGTTGTTTCTTTTGCTGTGTCTCTGTCGTCGTACTCGCTTGACCCGCCGTGGAGGAGCCCACGCGCGCAGAATCACAGTATGATTGGCCAGTCGACTACGTCCACCAATCGGAGGGCGACTGCGAGCAGAGCAGCGGGGCAGAATCACGGGGAGAGACCTTGAAGCGGCAGCCGGAGAACATGCAGAAGATGCAGCGGATCCAGAGATGTCGAAAAACACGGAGTGTAAGGCAGACTGCTGGGTTCGTTGTCGACGTTGGCAGGGAAAGTGGATGAAAGCAATGTCTGTGTGACGCCAGAGAAGGGAAGAAAAGAACCTTACACAGGGAGGTGGTTGGGTAGACGCTAGCTTACATAACACGCGTTTAGGGCGGTTAAAAGACGCTCGGACCGAAAACTTATCCGAACAAGCGCAGCTTAGCTAAGTGACCCGCAACTTTATTTCCACGTGATATCTCATTATGTAATCGGTTAAACCCTTTTTTTCTGCTTTTGCTGGAGAGAGTGAGCGGAGATAAAAGGGGGATTGATAGAGAAAGCAGTGAACTCCCAGGAATATTTTCAAATAGCAGTACGGAGCAGCATTAGACGCTAGGAAAAGTCTAGTAACGATGAATATGTGACATGACTAAGAAGAGCGAACAAGATGGAAGCCTGATTTATGCAGCTGCAGCCATCCCAGGTCCATGGAACTCGGTGCAAATAGCTTGGGGAGTCTCGAGCTTGCTCTTCCCCGTCCCGTCGCCGCATCCTCGTCTTGGCCCTGCAGCTTGCAGCTTCGGAAGACCGGTTCTGACGCAGTGACGCGGCCTGCTGTGTGATGTGATAGCTAAGGCGTCCGACCATTCCCCTTTTCTGTCCTAGCTGTATTCTTACCCACTTCAAGCGCGTCAGATGCGGTATGCTGGACCCAGCCCTTTGGGGGAACCAAGTTATATCAATAGCCGATAGCAACAAAGAGAAACCCAGCAAGAAGGTAGCCTTAGACAAAGAAGCTCTCTCTTCTGTTTCCCCCTCTCGGCTACGAAGGTGAGTTGGCTTGCTCTCGACTGCAAAGATGGTTAACCGACACATCTCCTTTCGGCAAAACCAACGGTGAAAAAGCCTTTTGCCCCTTTTCCAACCCCCGCCAGTTCGGCCAGGGCCACCCAAACCCATGGTTCGAGAATGGTCGCCATGAGAATGAGAGACAAATTAAATTAATAATGAAAGAGAAAGAGCTACTAGGTGTAGTAACAAATTAGTTAAATAGCCCAATTTTGTAGGAAATAATACCAATTATTATAATAAAAAAATAAAAAATAACAAGAGATGCATCATCCAACAGCAAGAGATACACATGCAACAGATTACTCCCGACAGTTTTAGATGCCTATTGGTTACATATGAAACAGTACATAGAAGCGAGAAATGAAATAATAAAAAAGAACACCACCGCCCCTTCCCCCCTGGACCAAGGCCTTTCCGCCCCCCCCCCCCCCCCCCCCACGCTAGTTATCAGTTATGAAACGGAAAATAACACTGTTAAAGTAGGAAACAAACATGCCGAGTCTGCCGCGTGTTTTCTTTCCTTTCCATGTCTCTCTCGTAGGTCACTTCTTGATCTTTCTCAACTTGTTTCTTTTGCGGTTCGTTTCACCGTCTTCATACCCCACGTGAACATAAAATCAATCGTGCGTGATTGATGGCTGCTGATATTGACCTTCCTCGTTTTACTCGCGGATGTGGGTGGTTGGTGATCATCGTCGAACACGCTGGAGAGATGGGGCCAGGAATAAAAACAGGCTGGGGTGGCAGAAAAGGAAAATCTAAGGTAACTCGCCCCGAATAGGTAGCTAGGCAGACGATTGTAGAAATGAGAGGACTGCAAAGGAAGGGAAAACCAGAGTACAGAAAAAAGTAAATAAAAAAAATGAAGCATTGTGCCACCCTGGGTATCAATACAAAGAGGGTTGAAAGATGGAAGAGGTAACAAACAAGAAGACATCAACTCAACCAAGTGAGGTGAATAAATAGGAATGAGAGTCAGAGTAGAAAACCTCGCAGATTGGCAGCACTCCATCCCGATCAAAAGAGGCATCAATGTCATTTTGATAGGGCAGCGGGATCATCACCATACCTTGTCTTGCGATAAGGCAACCAGAGGGAAATAAAAAGCAGAAAAGGAAAAACGAAAGGCATGAAAACAGAAAATAGTGTACGACGAAACCCTTATTAAGGCAGGGCTTCCGGAGAGTATAGGAACAATAGAAAAAGATGCAAAGCTAGGCCAATGGACAAAAGCGAGTATAGAGTAAGAAAACAGTTTGACGCCTTCCAGCAGAGGTTGCCCTCTTCCTACCATAGTAATATTGTAAGTATGCTGTTCCCGGGGCAATTTGTAGCCACAGTTCCTGCCCAAGCATTTTTTATTAAAGACGACGGAAGTTGAAAAAGAAATGGACAGAATTTGGGAAATAATAGGGGCTATGAAAGGGGACAAGATTTTTGGGGAAAGGAGGATTAGGTGCGCTCAGGGAATAATTAGTTGGTATTGAGATTAGATCAAACGTATATGAGATCTGCATATACAGGTATATGGTATCGGCTAGAGATCCAGCTCCAAGTCGATAAAGTGGAATATTGGCCGTAGGCTTGTGACCCTCTTATTCACCATCACTGCTCATGTTGGTGTTGTTGCTGAGGATGTGGAAATGGTGGACCTTGCTGTTGTTGCTGGCTATCATGTGGGCTAGTTTGAGCTGCCGGTGATGTGGTAGAACTTATGTCTCCGGGCTGGGGATTAGTATTCACAGGAGGCGCACGCCAGGTCGAAGGGTATGACAATGGATAGGATGGAGCAGACGGTGTTTGAGTAGAAGGAGATATTGTTGAAGTAGGGACGAAGGGACTAGGAGTCTGAGATCCTGGGTATGGTAGATGGATTGGCCCGGCCCCGGTTCTCTGCCTAACGTTGCGCCCCCCCGCGCCTCTCCCTCTGTCATCTGGGTCCACCGAAGTGCGCTCCCCTTCATCATCTGAGGCAAGAGAAGTGGCCCGAGATTTAAAAGTTCGAGGCGATGGTGGCCGTTGGGGTATTTGGGCACCAGGGGTCCTTGAATACATATCCCGGAAAAAGTTTCGCTCTCTAAGATAGAAATCTCTTTCCTCAGTAAGACTCCTGATCTCCTCCTCTTGTCTTCTAATGGTCTGCATTTGTTCTTCCTCCACGGCCTTCTTCCTTTGTCTAAACCTTTTGGAAGCACTGCTATTCTTTTCACGTTTTATCTTGGCTTTGATTGATCCGGAATCTGTGTCGAGAACGAGGGGTATAGACCAGGGAGGCACGTTTGCGGGATCCCCCGTACGGTCCCCAAAAAGTGACTGGGCTATGGCGCTCCTGGATGACCCAGACATAGCTGGATTTGATATGGGAGCAGGATGCTGATGCTGTTGCTGAATATGAGCCGGCGGAACTGGAGCAGGTGATGCCTGGCTGAATGAGCTATATGATGATTGAGGAGTGCGCGGGCTTGTCTCTTGAGACTGGGGGTTAGCCGGAGGTCGCTGGTCATAGAAAATATTCGCAGCGTGAGTGGTACGGCGAGGCTGAGTTAATCTACTGGGAACCGTGGAGGAAGCAGAGTCAACATTCAACCTGGGCCCGCCCTCTGCAAATCTTGGAGGCGGGGGGGACTGTAGAAATGGCGATTGCATTGCATTAATAGTGCCTGGGACAGGAGGATACCGCCCGCTCCCCAAACTTGCAGCGCGAACCGCGGGTGACTTTGGGGTTAGCATCCTCCGTTCAACCCTTGGCGACATATTAAAGGTTTCATAATGATAGTGTCGTGTAGGCTGTGCTGGGGGTTGGACAGGAGATGGCGTCCCATGGATATGCGCAGAGGGAGATGTAGCTGTGGAAGTCGGAGATCCTAGTGGCTCCCGGCTCCCTTGACGTGAGATTGGTTCCGTCGGAGAGTGAGTCGAAGGATTAAGGATGGCCTGCATCCCTAAAGATCGAGACCGTTGCTGAGGTGCTACGTTCTGGCTGGAAGATGCCGGTCTTCTGGTATGCGCAAGCTCTGGAGGTGTCTCATCGCCTCTCACCGACCCCGACCGATTAGGAGGGTGTCCCTGGGCGCCATGTTGCACTTGTGGATCTACCCTCTCAACCTCATCTTGTGTAGGAGCTGAACGGCTGGTGGATGTGAGAAGTTGGCTGACAGGCTGGGAAGTCTCGTCGGAAGGAGAATTTGAAGCATAGGGCCGCTGCGACATAAGATTTTGTTCTCCTCCGAAGGGAAGTTGACCTTGGAAGTGGCATGGACGGTCCTTCCCTCTCTCCAAAGGACTACGGCCCTCGTGTAGCTGAAATTGAGAGAGGGAGGAGGGAGGACTAGGTAGGAAGTCGCCTGGACAATGGTCACGGTTTTCAGAATGGGGGGACAGCCTTGAAGATGTCGACCCTGAGTAGCCGAGGTGAGAAAGGCTTTGGGGAGTGAGGAGAGCCACGGTGAATAGAGGGTGAAAAGGTCCCCTAGACCTGGATAGAGCTAATTTTCACTGAGGGAGATTCAGCGGTTTCTTCAAGTAGTCGGCCTTCTTCGTTGTCGTAGTCAAGCACTTGATACAGACGACATAGACAGCTATCGATCTCGGTGTCGTCACACGTCGAGAGGAGGAACAGGTGGAAATTGGTGGGATAGTCGACAAAGGAATAGCCTGTTGGCAAACGTCGACTGTATATTGAGTGATTGGGTATTGGTCTCTTTTTTCAGGAGTACGGAGTAGAGAATATTCAACAACTGCAGGTCATGGAAAAGAAAAAAGGGCGAAGCATTCAAATGAAAAAGAGAACGAGGCAAGCACCAGAACTGAGGATACGAGAGGGCAGCCCTTCCATAAGGAACTTGGGACGATTGGCCATTTGCTTTTTCCTCATTATGATGAATAAGAAAATGGTCCTCCCAGATGGAAATGAAAAAGCTCCGCTATGATCTAGCGAGTTAAAGGCAGCTTTCATGGGACCGGGCGTACCGGAACTATCCCATTACATGGAGGGATGGATACCCAAGATTCGTGCATAGAATAACAAATTAATCGTTATCGTCAACCAAAGAAAAAAATTAAAAATAAAACGGCGTGCAAATGAAAAATAAGGGAATGAAAACAAAAACTAAAATAAAAGAAACCTACCAAACAAGTCACAGGCACTGTCGCTCCGCCAGCTTGGTAAAGGGATGAGAATGGTGGCCCGCCAGTGGAGCGCAAGGCAAGCCTCTGCGCGGCGACTATTGGCCCGTTCAATCCTTGACGTGCTGGAGACTCGTTGTGCTTGAGTCAAATCCAAAACTGGGGGGGGGGCACTATTTTGCGTTGTACAAGTGGTGCTTTTTATTTTGGCATGCTGGGCAGCAACCAGGCTGGTGCTGCGTTGCTTGGTTGGTCGTATCTTCAAGGTTACTAGCTGTTTTCTTTCAGGTGCTGGTCGTCCGAGTGGGCCTTGCGAGCCCCAGTGGAGAGAGTTCCCGAGGCGAAAGGCTAACGGCTGAGGATTCAGTCTTGCTTCGTAACTGGAACCCAGAGAGCGGCCAGAAGCCAGCAGATCAAGGAGATAAAAAGGCTGGACACGCGGGCAAGAGCGATGCCATCCCGCACAGCGCAAACCAGCCCCGGGGGCTCCCGCGGAGGTTGACTGCGCAGTAACCATAAACTCGAAGGATTTCGTGTCGAATATTTACCAGGGGAGGAGAGGATACGGGGAATCTTAGTTACCATTGGTGGCTGTTGCTGTCGCCATGGCCCGTTGGGAGCCCTTCTCTGTTGCCCTTGTTTAAAGCCAGTCTAAAATACCCAAGAACGATCCTGTACCATCAGCACCAGAACTGCAAAGTGGAAACAGTTGGGCTGCCAATGAGTGCTGGTACTAGTGGGAGTTAGTTTTCCCTGGCTCATGTTACGAGATTTTCGATACGGAGTACTTCATGGAAGAAGGGAAGTATCAGATTCCGTGCTTTGTTCTGCGAATCAACGTGGTGAAAGTCCCTGCTGGGCAAGTCAGGAGATATAAGGGCATGGAAGTCCTGGTATGGAACTCATCTTCTCTCCACCTCATTCAAAGAAGGCAGAAATTGTCAAGATTGGCCGGGCTGAATATGCTGATCGTGACGGGCTGCCATGAGATTTCGATGCTGGCAACATCCCTGCTGAACGTGGAGAATAGCTCAGCAAGAAAGGAGCTTGGAAGCTCGGGTAAATGGCTCGAAACAGACGAAATTACCACATCAAAACCTCTGGATGGGTAAGAAAAGCAAACCATTTTCCACTTAGATGAGCCCCAGCCTGTCTTGCTGTTTCCTGGCACTCCGGAACTGCGCTTGGCTATAAATGTGCCTTTCCAAAAGAGAGAAAATACACGTACCTCGATGCCTGTACCCCTGCCCTAGCTCCGTACAGAGTACATGGAGCCTGAAAATTACCAGCCATATACAAATCTGTTTGGATGTTTTCGTTACGAAGCGGAAAGATCTGGGCATGACTTTCGCTCCATACATATACTCAGGTGTAATTTATGGAGAGTATTATAGCCTGAGCGACCGAGTTCCACGTAATCGAGTCGGTTGGGGTGAAACATGAAAACGTCCTCCGTACTTAGAATGCCTTTAGCAACCTTCTAGAAATACCATCAGCAACGCTTGCCCATGAGGGGACTATGCATCGTCTTCAGGGTACGGAGTACTCCGTACGATGCGCAGATTATGGTGTATCATGGGCCCACACCTTCCTCAAAATGCACATAGATAAAATGTCTATAAGGGTAAGGGATATAAAGTATAGCGGAGGAGGAATGTCACTCCTCATTAGTCTTGTTCATATTCCTTCATTGTTTGCAGGGAGGGTTACATACTTGTCGAGAAGATCTTGCTTGGGGGATCTTCATTTACTAGAGATATCTCTCCTCGCCCTCAATAATGCAAGATTCGCGCTATCCATTATGGTCAATATAACCATGCTCACCAGCCTTATTTTTAGGGCCGAAGGTTTTATTTTGTTTATACAAAAAAAAAAAAAAAAAAAAAAAAAAAAAAAAAAAAAAAAAAAAAAGAAAAAGAAAGAAAGAAAGAAAAGAAAAAGAAAAGGTCCGATCAGGATGTTGTGTGGAGGGATTGATT
The DNA here is from genome assembly GCA_018357685.1 of Trichophyton schoenleinii. Taxonomy (NCBI): domain Eukaryota; kingdom Fungi; phylum Ascomycota; class Eurotiomycetes; order Onygenales; family Arthrodermataceae; genus Trichophyton; species Trichophyton schoenleinii. Next base: position 439,131 of record WOFF01000002.1, read on the forward strand.
CCAGAAAGGAGTCGATGTTCTGTCCATCTTTCAGGGTTCCAGGGGCTTTCAAATGGAATTTTCTCTTGGAGGGAGCGGGCTTCTGCTCCATGCTCTTCGGCACGCGCTCCCGCTGGAGAGAATGCCAATGGGGGCCCCATCAAGCTAAAATGCCATCGAGCAACGACCAGGCCTATCCACCCCTTGATGCTGGGTGCGCAACGAGAAGCGGGTGACACTAACTGGTGCAGAACATCCTGACGTGGTTCGGCTGTTGGCAAAATATGCCTCTGCTCCTCTGATCGCCAACAGATCCTCCACCTTCAGCTCTTCAATTCATATCGCCGAGGCTCTTTGCCTGGCAACCCCGGCAGGATCTGGAACCCACACATTGGTTTCTCGTCATGAGCGAAATCATTGAGATCATGCAAGATCGAGATCGCGTTGGGTATCATTTTAACCCCCAGCTCGTGGTAGATGAACTGATAGGTGATTTCGAGCAAGGGCGTATCATTGTGACCGAGGTCTTGTCTCTGATTCAACTCAACAGCCACACGCATTCTTTGTTAATGTTCTCTGGGAAGTGTCATTTCACCATCCGTAACCCTTCACGAATCACACTGGGCGGAGCATGGGTTCGGGCCCGGCTTGAGCTCCGTTCCTCTATTATTAGCTTTGCATCTGGATATACGGAGTATGAGTTAGTACTATGCAAAGTAACCTCCGGAAACGACTGAGCTGATGCTAGCTTGAACCGAGGGCTTTTCTCGTGTTTTGACCTAGTCTTTTTCCTTTTTCCTCCCCCTCTGAGTGTTTCTTTCTTTTTCCTTGTATGTATTTTCCTTTTTTTTTTTTTCCCTCCTCTGCATTGCTAGTTTATCCTGGCATTATCGTGGGGTTCCCCAGCTGCCTCAGACAACTGCCCATCCCGGCCTTGTGCTTGCTCATGACAGTGTTGATGCTTGTATCTCGTCCGCGGCGGAGTTGGCGTTGATGTTTGACGATGAAGTTTTCGTTGACGTTGAAGTAGACGTTCTTCTGCACGGACCACTTCTTACTCCCGTTTTGGATAAAGAGACCTCCATCGATGAAAAACACTCGGAAAACAGCGAAATACACCAAAAATTACACGGGAAAATATAAGGACTGAGAACTTGGAAGAAGAAAACATTGCATGAAGGTCAATTTGATAGTTCCTCCTCTCCCCCCTCCCCCTCGCCTCCCGTATATGTACTCCAGATCGTGCAAAAAAGCAACGCAGAATGCAAGTCAGGGTGTCCTTTTCTTCAATGTCATGCAGATGCCCTGCAACTCCGGCCAAGCGATAAACGAGAGAGAGGTTGGGATCAAGGCCTCGAAAAAGGCAGTATGGACAAGGGATGCAACAACGTTAAAGCCAAACAGCCGTCTTGTCTCTCCCACGTTCTGCCATCATGCATAGCCATCCGGTGGTGTGAGTGTAGGTGAAGACCGAGTCCGATATAATAACATGACTAGGATCAGACGGGCGAAAGTACAAAAAGAAATGATTGAAAAGTAAGTCAGTGAAAATAGAAGCTTGTTGTTTCGGTTTTCTTTTTCTTTCTTTCTTTTTTTTTTATTCCTTGTTGTGATTTCGACTTTTGAGGAGTTATTAATTTTTATCACCATTATTAATTATAATTGTTACCTTCTCTTTAGCACTGGTTTGCGGAGACATCGAAGCGCAGGGTTAGAGCACCAGAGGAAGACCAACAAGTTCTGCACGTCGATCAGAACATTCCATTCTTAGCTGGGCTGATAAGTAGCAAGCGGGACGTTCAGCTTGTCCTTCCGCCTGCATGGCTGCCCTCTGAACAACACCATATCAACACCCTTGCCAGTCACTCACGTCTTTCCGTCTCGCTCAACGATGGTATACCCGAACTGCCTATTAAATGGTATCCGACTTGTTCGTGGCGCTGCGGAACCCAAATCCCGAGACTTGGCAAGAGGTGATCAGTTTGAGAACCAATTCGCAGAAAAAAAAAGGGAAGCGATCCTATCAAATGGCAATTCGAACGCCTGCATAATCCTCTTCAATTTTCAAGTAACGGTGGAGGCCTCTTGCATGAACAGCGGTGATTGGATGCGGTAAGAGACTCCCGGCATGTCAAGGCAAACGATAGACCTAATTCCGCGATCATGTGCCTCCTTTCGTTCGACACCGCAACCCTGGAACAGGGACTCAACGGCGCCGTACTAGTGTTTGCCCTCTGGCTTGATCCACAGCCCGTCGTGAAAAGTAGGGGGGGAAGCAGGAGCTTGGCTCGTACTCTGTATGGCTTCACTATGGAGAAGCAACGAAGTATCCTTCACAGAGAATTGAGAATAAGTTGTTATTTTATGGATTCTTCTGGCGATCATCCGAAGGAGCAGGAAGCCAAAAATCCTGTCTCTGTAATCTCCACCGACCCCATCCCACCAGCCCAGCTTGCCGAAAGTCTGCCAGAATACGACTCCAGAGCTCAACGGACCGCTCTTTGTCTCTCCCGCTCCAGCATCCGCCTTCCGGGTAATTACGAGAGTTAGCGTGGGGAGACCTTCCAAGGGAGAGGTATATCAAGCAATTCCTATACCAACAACTATATCATTAGGTAACGTCAAATAATGAACGATGCATGATATAACCAAGGGTACAGATTATCCTCAGTGGGATACGCTCCCCATCATCCAACCATAAGCTTTGAAGGTTGAAAGCCCAAACAAACTAGAAAAAGGAAATCCTCTTGGGCTGTCATCCTCAAATCCTTATCCCTTTCCAACTCGCCCATCAGAATTCAAATGTCGTTTTGTTCCCCCATATCTTTAGCAGCGGTTGATCAGTGCGATACGAGTTCACCAAACCATTTCAGGAATCTGTACCCTCACCTCACCGCCTACAAGGGGGGACTGGCTGGCTCATTCTTGAGGGAGGTGAGTGGACAAAACAGACAGGGACAGGGAATAAGACATACTAAGCTTCCCATACATAATCACCAGCAGCAAGGAAAATCTCCGGCTTACATTTTTTCTTCGCAAGAGAAGGATATCCGCAAATGCCCGTGAACAAACCGACAACCACGAAGGGCGGACTATGGACTCCGTGCAGGGGACAGTGTCAGAATGCCTTCCGAGCTCAGGCCAGAGTGTACGGAGGACACTTCCACGTTCCGCAGTTTGGCATGGTATCGAAAGGTAGGGGTCTTGCACATACATGATGCAAGACGCACATAATGCATATGCATGATGCAAAATATCCGTGTGTCTAGGATAGAGATCTCAACACAAGCATCGAGTTCATACAGTCTGTTATGCATCATGGACTTGAAGGGGAGTCCTTGATATGGAGCACCTCCATTTCTCATTTTGATATTCCGTGCAAATAATTTCATAACTTGGGTGAAAGAAATATAAACTTCATCCTCACCATTCTAACCTCAGTTTCACAAACCTTCCCCGTTTCTTTTTTATTTTTCACTTTGCTTCCTTTTTTTCCCCCTTGGACCCCGACCCATGGTAGACTTATGTCACCAAAAACAATACGGAGTACGGAATAAATTACGCGGGCTCCAGGAACGTCAGGGCTAGTCCCCGAGCAACTATCGATTTTCTTGTGTCGATTAGGGCCCATAGCATGGCCAGAACAAACAATCATCATCAGCTGGTTAAGATCTACAGGGCCGCCGCCTCACGCAACGAAGCAGTAAGGGCCCATCGTGACGCTGCATGCTCGACACACAAGACTGGTGCTCATTTACACACCCTCCATTGCTTTGCAAACGGGTGAGTTTTCTTGAAGCAAAAGCGATCCTTCATCTTGGGAACCAATGAAGCTGGTTACCCGAATTTGACGTCCATGCAATAATACGCATCTGGCGTTGCCACTCTCACCGTCAATTCACTCTGGTTGTAAGTATATATACTCCTTACACGTGATGTTTAAGGGGAAGAACTTCGGCTAAATTGAGCCAATTCAGAGGGGAATTTGGGACCTTGCAATATTTGAGAGTTGCGTGAAGAAAAATTCAGGTATGGAATTGCGTCGTCTTGAAAATTATAAAAAAGAAAAGCTTGCGGGTTGTGCTTGTTTCCTTCCCCTCGCTATGCAACGACCCTTGTCAAAATCACAATTTCAAGTCAAGAGCTGACAGAAACTTTCCCTGTCAAGTTTCTTCCGCGGAGGGGCTCATGGGATAAATAGAACATAAGGGGTTGTTTTTGCTCTCCGTCTCAGCAAGTATGGGTCACCGAAGGCGGAAACCAGTCATGATGGATGCTTTCTCACAGTAGTATAGGCTCAACAACAGGGGCCTTCTCTGGATCCAGTAATCTCCCGAAGAGATATTCCATTTGAACGAACACATGGAGCTCTGGTTGACGAGCTGACGCGCCACGGTGGCTGATAAAAATGGCTTTCGTTGCTTCCTCAGTCCCTTATGCCATATCAGATCATTGGTAGGATACGCCGTATCCCTGTTCTCAATCACCTGCGGATTCTCAACAGGCCAACCTCAGCGTTCCCAGTCTATATACGGAGTACGGAGTCCGGGTTTCTAGCTCATCTCTTTCCCTGCGCACGAAGTACGAAGCACGGTCATCTAAACCAACCTTTGTATCGGGCGGGAAACCAAAGCAATTCTCCAACTCGTTACGTTCTCTAAGCCGTCAGCTCGATACAATTAATCGGCGCCCGTCGTCTAGAATTCTTTTTCCCTTTTCCCTTTTTCCTTTTTCTTTCTTTATTTTCTTTTCTTTTTTTTCTTTTTTACCTTACCCATCCTTCCACCCCATCAGTTAGCTCAAGTCATCGTCAGAGTGTACTCCATACGGAGGACTGTGATAGAGCCTATATCGAAAGAGATTGGTATATCATGGGAGGGCAGAGCTGCCAATCGCTACCTGTTCCAGGAACCTTGCTCTAGTAGAGGTTTCCCGTGGAGGGAACCTTTGGTAATATTTCAGGACCTTGATGTCTGCCTGCCATATTTCATACCACCAAGCCCGAAAAGTCTCCCCTGATTCCTGGCACGGGAGCTTGCTTGGCTCTCATGGAATCTCCTTTTACTTGTTACCGAAGAGCTTTCGTCTCCTTTCTTACCGAGGCGATATCTCTTGCCATTATTATTTGAGCTCTGTACTCCATACTCCGTATGTCCATCCTCGGGGACATGAAAAACAAAACCTTGAACTCAAGACATTTTCTCGTCCCGCCCCAAAACACGCTTTCGAGTCAGCAGATGATTGGAAGATCTCGAAATTGATAGCTCTGATAATTGTGAAATCCCGAAATGACCAGCCTCGTTTGATCAAGGCTTATACGAAGATGATCACAGTCCAGATCATGCGACTTTAACGGAGGAGCTGGAAGCGTACAGGTCTCCATTCCCACTCCATCCAATGTCTGTTCACACCACTCCCGTCTCCACGCCGCACAGCCGAAGTTTGGGAGACGGGAAGGAACGTTGTTTCGTTCCCTGGTCCCTGGCGCCGGGCCACCTTATTTAATTTAGCCTAACTCAATATCTCCAGCTCGCCCCCCCTAACTAGGTACACAGCCCTCTCTTTTCCCTCCCCTTTTTCACTCCTCGGCCAGAGTGAGCAAGTAACCATTGGCCAGAGCCTTGTTTGCTTGACCTTCCTTACAGAAAGAGCAGCATGGCCATGATGGGAACTATTTGTCCTCCAAACCCACCTCCTCGAACGCCATCGGGACGGTAGCTTTTCCTTTTTGGTAGACATCCCCGGCTGGCGTTGCCCCCTTATGCCTCCTCCCTGAAGGCTCAACTTACACTATCACTAATCGCCATCTTTACTGTTGTCATGAAATAGACGGCCTTATGCTTGTGTTCCCGCAGACCGTTGCTTGTGATACTTAATACTGCATCTCACTTTCCTTCTACTTTTCTTCGCCCAGCTGTAGGCCCAGCCCCAGCTGCAGATATACCCCCTTCCATGGAGTATTATTATTGCTTCAAGCATGCCAGGTCCTGGTGGCCCATCCCTCTTGTTGTTAAATGATGTTGGTCGTTTGCGCCAGAGCTGCTGGTAGTGGAACAATCATTACGGAAACGAGCAAACGCGCCTTGTCTTCCTCCCCTACCAACAACGACGACTCTGAGACTCCCATCACTTTCGTTGCCACATATCCCTGTTTTAGCCAGTGCAACAATCAAGCGAACTGATTAATATGCTCGCCTGACACAGGCAATCCTTTGCGCTTATTCCGACTCGTGGACAAGATATTATGTCTGAACTTGTGCGACGCATGTCGTATCCATACATTCACCCCTCTGCTTTCGTCAATTTCTTTGTTTTTTTTTTTTTTTTCTTCCAGCTGGGACGCTGTGACTCGGTTTTCCCCGTCTATAATAAGGCACATAATGTTGGTTCTCGTGGTCGAACCCAGGGTATTCCTTGTTGATGCCACGCGGACAGAACATGGCGCCGCAAGTCAGTTGGGGGCGGAAGATACGCCTCTTCCTGCCATGCTGGCGTTTGCTGGAGGGGCTGGCGTGGTTCGCCCTTCTCCCGAAGAAGATAATGCAGGTTGCTGTATCTTCTTTCGTGGGTCTGTCTTTCGCTGAGAGATTTTCTGTGCTCAGCCCAACCGGCCACACCAGATGGATGAGTTGAGCCAATTGAATAGTTTGCCAATGCAGCTTGAACGGCTCGAGACGCAATCCAACCATTTAAACAGAGCTTCTGCCTGCAAGGTGCAAGTGATGACCGACAGTTTATGCATAAGATGCCGTGCAGCTCCAGGGTCGAGATGCATTAGCTGCACTTAGTGAAGCTGATCCTTGCAGCTAGTAAATTTCTCCTCAAAACACCCACCGGATGAGAGTGAAAAAAATAAAATAAAATAAAAAATAATGCCGTAATGATTTTTCCATTACAGATGCATCCTTTTTTTTTTTTTTTTCCTTTTCATTCCCACACGTGTGTATGGAGTTTGCCATGTCGAAATATACCGCCAGAGACGGAGTATGCCATACTCCGTCCATCCTCCAGGATGAAAAAAAAAAAAGGTCCAACAACCAACGATCAACGGTTGTGCAACACAGGACGGATATAGTGGTGGCGACAGCTGTCCACCGCGAATAGGTTTCGTTCCCTAACCCCTTGCGTCCTGCGGTGCTTTTTCTTTTACCTTTGGCCTCGATAACCAACCGGCTGTTGGCCCTTAGAGTCTATCAAAAACCATGATCCCCTCCTCCCGTGCTGCAGAGGGGTGTGTCAAGCCAACGCACACGAGAACAAGCAATGGAACCGTTACACGATGCAAGAGCTTGCTGCAGGTGTCTCAAGCGACCCAGAAACTGGCCTGTATGATTTCTATATTTACTCGCTTCGAGAGTCTGGTGACGAGCAATTAAGTCGAGTGTTTCTTGGAAGCTGACTTGCGCGCAAGCGCCACAAAATGGCCTGCTTGGTCTGCTTGGCTTCTCAGTATCGGCCTCTTTTGAAGCTCCATTCATCCATCGATCCGCCTGTGAGGGAGACGCCAACTCTTGGTAGCTATGGAGATGGCTTGTCATTTGGCAAGTCACCAATTTAGGCCTAGAAAGGGACCCAGCAGGTGTTCTTGGTGGCAAGCTCTATAATGCCAGTCAGTACAGATCAGAATTCTAAAATGAAACTGCGCTGCTTGAGATCTTAGGGTAGCGAGCACAGTGTAGCATTTATTGAGCAGCGTAGCAGCAATGTTAAATGTTCAGAGATACTTACCCTAGCCATGGCAACCGTGTTAAGGATATACGGATAAACGGGCTTCACGGAGAACAGGTAATCTCTCTTCCCATTTTCGTGTGATCTCTCGCTGGATGGCTCCCCTTAGCAGTTCGGAGTACGCCACCGAAGACGAGGACCGTCACTAAGGAGGGACTGAAGCTTTCCTCCCACCACGAAGCGGAGCACAAGTTATGATAGCGATAGCCGAGCCGGCAATGCATAACCCTGTTTAGAATCTCCTCTGGTTGAAAAGCCATTTACTTTTCTTTTTCCTCTGATCTCGCATCTCGTGCGTCTGATGACCATCTTGTTCTATTTTTGTGGTGTCTTCTGGCCATACTTCTGGTTCTATTCATTCCACCAAGATTCTGGAAGGCATCTTATTCGAGGGCATATCTCCCATCCCTTCGTTTGTCCTCGGTTATCTAGACGATCAGCTGTGATGGCCGTATGGAAGCCGTGGTACGCAGAAAAAAGAACTCACTTTTAATCTGTTGGTGTTATGGGCAGGCACACTCCCGCTTGGGTGTATGTTATCCATACCGTGGTACTCTGACTCCGTACCCCGTACCCCTGAAAAGATTGCCGGAAGCTGGCGGAACAAATGAGCTGCTAAACCGTGGTGGTCTAGCTATTATGAATGTATCTCGTCATTAATGTCTGGTCCCTTTTTCCCCTTTTGCTTTTCCTTTTTTGGAGAGAAAGGATCAGTGACTTGTCTTTGCACCAAGGAAGCAAGCATGGCGAACGCTGCATGGCATCGTTTGATATCCAGCGTAGCCGCATGCGTTGGCTGTGTTTGAATTGTTTTTTTTTCTCCCTGCCTAATGCTTCGTACATGCATACGAACCGAACCGGACTGAACTGTTGCGTTTCTGGCTTGCATATAACCAGCCAACTAACTGCAACGAGGCAGTGCATGAGCAGTAAGCGGTAAGCAATACGATGGAGTTATTTTTAAAACGTTCATGTATTAACAATTTCATCCGTCGTACAACCACTAGAGCTATTTAGAAGAATCTCCGAGATCGATTTGGACTCTGTCAAATCTACCTGCTTCCCGCAGCCTCGGCAAGTGAACGAACAGCCCAGAACACAGAGTAGACTGAGAGAGATTATAGCCGAAAGCAGGCTAGTTTTAGTTGTCTTTTTTTTGGTGCTTTGATTGGTTTGATCATGTTGTTTTCCGAATTCAAGATGCGAAAAAATATGCGAGTGGCTCGCCTTTCACCGATTCTTTGCGCTTGATCTCCGCGGCCTCACAATCTTGTGCCCATGTTGAGATGGACGGCTTTAACCTGGGAGTATGCCTCGAGGCCAGCTTCGCCAAGTTCCCTTCCGACACCCGACTGCTTGACACCGCCAAATGGTACACGGAAGTCACTGTCGTTGCTGCTGTTGATCCAGACCATGCCAGCCTCGATACCACTGGCCACCCTGTGACCACGCTCGATATTCTGAGTGAATACTGCAGCGCCCAGACCGTAAGTGGTATCATTTGCCTTGGCCAGGGCTTCCTCTTCCGTCTTGAAGCTGGTGACTACGGCAAAGGGCCCAAACACTTCTTCCCGGTAAATTGTCATGTTGTCTGTCACATTGGTGAACACCGTTGGTTCAATGAAGTAACCTTTGCCATTTCCAACTTTCTGGTGTGGCACTCCTCCTGTAGCAAGTGTTGCACCCTCGGATTTGCCGGCCTCGATATATGAAAGCACACGGTCGTACTGGGCCTTGGTCACCTGGGGGCCCTGGAATGTGTCCTCTGCAAATGGATCGCCAATTTTGCTGGTTGACGCAATGGCCTCTTTGAATTTTGTTACGAACTGATCATAAATACCCTCGTGGACAAGAAGACGAGACGTGGCGGTGCAGACCTGGCCCATGTTATACATGATACCGGTGTGAGCCCACTTTGCAGCCTGGTCAATGTCGGCATCATCGAAGACAATCAGTGGCGACTTGCCACCGGTTTCGAGCGTGATGTTCTTCAGGTTAGCGGCAGCCATTTTCATGATAGCACGGCCCGTTGCTGTAGAGCCCGTGAAGGCAACTTTGTCGATACCGGTGTGGGATGCAATGGCGGCCCCGGCCTCCTTACCGTATCCATTGAGGATGTTGACAACGCCAGGGGGGAATCCTGCTTCCTTCACTAATCCTGCAAGGTATAATACACTCAGAGGAGTCTGCTCCGCAGCTTTAAGAATAACTGTGTTTCCACAGGCCAAAGCTGGCCCCAGTTTCCAGGCAGCCATTGCCAAAGGAAAGTTCCACGGGATGATCTGGCCCACGACGCCGATGGGCTGGCGTAACGTGTAGGCAAACTTATTGGCAGTTGTGCTGATAGTCCTACCTTCTATCTTGTCTGCAAATCCGCCATAATATCTCAAGACAGATGCAACTTCAGTTACATCATCGTTCAAGGAGACCAAGTATGGCTTTCCTAGGATTGTGATCATGTAAGATACAGGCCTATTTCGCTTTAAAAGGAGCTATCCCCGAGTCGACGGGTGGGACAAGGCTCTGTGGGAATAAGAGAAAGAGAGGAAGGACAACACATACCGTTATCCCATGTTTCGATAGTGGCCAAAGTCTCTGCATGCTGCTCGACGAGCTCAGACAGTTTAACCATCATCCGTCCTCTGTCGGAGCCTGACAGATCCTTCCATGAGGGATGCTTCAAGGCTGCTCGGGCTGCGTTGACGGCGATGTCAACATCCTCTGTGCCGGCAGCATGCACAGTGGCAATGTCTGTCTCATCACTGTTAATTGGACATCAGCATCATAATCCAGAGTCTTCTGTGTTTATTTATTTATTTTATTTTATCCAGGGACTTAAAACAATGCATACGTGGGATTGACTGATACAATCGTCTGCCCTGATTTGGCGGCAACAAACTCGTTGTTGATGAACAGTCCCAATGGCTGGGTGTACTTCCTGCCATTGGGCGCCGTGAGCTCTGCAGATAGACCGGACATGTTGCAGGACACTGTGCTGGAGGAGAAGAATCTGAGGCCTGTTCGTCTCTGGCGGGGGGCTAGTTGATATAGTTGACGGAGTTGAGTATCTCGCTGAAGCAACCGAGTAGACCTAGACAGACGAGCAAGACGAGAGCAGAAATGTCCTACCAGCGGCCAGGGACCAAACATATATTGCGTATACAGCGTAAGTCAATAGCGAAAGTAGATGTCGAGGACGTCGATGGTGGTTGTTGTTGTTTGTTGTTGCTGCTGCTGCTGCTGCTGCTTGCTGGGTGTTTTTATCCATAGATTTGCCTTTTTGCCCCTCCGGGAGTCGCAGCCGAAGTCCCGCAAGCTAAAACAGATACCGAGCCAGCTGCGGGAACCTCATGCAGGGAAGACGAGGGCAGGACACGGCGTGAAAAGCAGAAGAAGAGCGACGCTCTGCAGCATCCCAGGCAATTGAGCTCGGACTATGGACCGCAGTGACCGGCGGACGGCGGACAGGCTCGGGGACGACGGCAGCGGCGGCGGTGGTGGTGGTGAAGGGCAGCTCCCCCCGGACAGGCTGGTTGACAACGCCGGCGCCGTGGAATACTGGAAGACGGTTGAACCCAACATCAATGGCATGCTGGGAGGTTTTCCTGAGATCTCAAGAGCGGATCTACTCTCCTCCCGCTCGTTTCTGGCCAAAATACGCCGTCAGCTGCCGTCGATTGGGGGAGGGGCTGCCCTGGCTGCTACGGCACATCTGCCTCCGCTGCAGCTCGGTGTTGACTGCGGGGCGGGCATAGGCAGAGTCACCGAAGGGCTGCTCAGCAAGGTGTGCGAGGTGGTGGACATTGTCGAGCCGGTGGAGGCCTTTGCCAAAGTGCTGATTGAAGGGAGGCTCAAGGCGGAGGGGAAAGTTGGCGATGTCTACATCACTGGCCTGGAGAACTGGGTGCCCGAGAAGAAATACGACCTGATATGGATCCAGTGGTGTCTTCTCTATCTCACAGACGACCAGGTTGTGCAGCTTTTGACCCGGTGCAGAGATGCGCTCTCACCGTCCGGCGTGGTCATTGTCAAAGAGAACCTCAATACCAAGCCTCACGATACCTTTGATCCGCAGGATAAAAGCGTCACTCGGGCCGAAGAAAAGTACAAGCACCTTTTCAAGAGATCGGGCTATTCAATTATGAAGGAAGAAGAACAGCTGGGTTTTCCTCAACACCTGAATCTGCTTCCCGTGAAGCTCTTTGCACTGTGCTGCGAGCCCAAAACACCCTCCACTTAAAAACCAACGCTGAAAATGAGTCGTCACAATATATATATATAATCCCTTATCAAATGGGGTAGGACGTGCTGGCCCACCCACAGATTATTGTACATATCTTTTATTCGAACGCCAGAACATGTCAAAAAAATATATATATATCAGACAGCTGGCGGGTTATCATGGCCGAAAAAGGGGAGGTGAAAGAAACAAAAAAAAAAAAAAAAAAACAAGCAGGGATATTATCTATTGGCTATTCTTTTACAGGCTCTTCTTCCTCTGCCAAGCTCATAAGGAACTCCCATTGCTCTGCTGTGACGGGAGACACGCTCAGGCGAGATTGTTTAACCATTTGGAGATTCTCCAATGCACCACCAGGCTTTGCGTGAGACTTGATATCAGCGAGCGTCACGAGGTTTTTGAACTTGCTCCGAAATTGAACATGGACCCAATCCCACTTAGGGTTATCACGACTGGACTTTGGATCATAGTATGGGTGAGCAGGGTCAAATGCGGACTCTGCATGACGAATTAGTCCAATGCTGTGAAACGGGTTGATATTGGGGTAATACCATCTACTGAGCTTTCTCGGACGATTTCCATCGTTCCTGCAATCCCTGGGATCTTGCAGTTTGAGTGGTAGAAGAATGCGAGGTCTCCCTTTTTCATTGCACGCATATGGTTTCTTGCTGTAATGACGTAGGTGGTTAATGGAAATTACATGCTGTACAAGCAGGAACCGAAACGAAAGTATATAGCTTACCAGCTGGGTTCCTGACTCCTAAAATCAAAATTATTAGTCTGGGAACTAGCTATTATAAAAACAGGGGATTTACTTACCATCCCATCCCTCTGGCTCAGTAGCAGCACGCAAATCATCAATTGAAAACTTCACGTCAACTCCTTTTTCAAGTCTTGTCTCCGGCTCTGCCTTCATGAGCCAATATGACTTTCCGTCTTTAGACTCTGCTTTGCCAGTACTCTTGGGTTTCGCATCAATGGTAGCTTTCTTTGTAGTCTGCTGCTCTCCCATGGTAGCTTCACCATTTGACTTTTTGCCAGGGCGCTCTTTTTTCTCAGGAACAGACTCAGAGCCATTCTTTGGGCTCTTCACAGCCACTGTCAACCTTGTCAGTAATGTTCCGTGAATATAATAAGGTATATACATATAGGCATAATCATTGGCAAGGGGTTAGTTAACTCGAGTGACCGTCGAACCTTTCTTGTCTTTTGCGGACTCAGATTTGGGTTTCGAGCTCTTTGGGCGCTTCTTAGCATCATCAATGGCATCTTCTGCTGCGGCTTTCTTCGTGGCCGTCGCAACGCGCTTTGGTCGGGATGATGCAGCCGTCTCTTTTACAGCTGGTGCGCTGCTATTACGGCGTTTTTTGGGGTTGCTGGAGACAGCCTGCGTTTGCGCCTTCTGCGCTGTAGAACCAGGCATTGTGAAGGATACACAATCGGACAAGCGAGTGAACCTAGACAACAGGGGAAAATAAACAGAATATGAGGGTCTATGGGAGTAAAGTAATCGAAAAACGCACGATATTAAGAGAATCTTATGATCAAACGACGTCGTTGGAAGCTTGCAGCATGTCAATATAAAGGCGTCACGTGGTCAGGACTGGGCGAGCGTCAAGGCGACGGCGAGGTGCTCCAAATCAACATTACAAGCAAATAAAAGGGCGGGAAACACATGTATTCTAGGAGCTGTATTTAATTAGAATCTATCTGCCAGTATTATGCGGCATCTGTTGTGTTGGGTCTAATCTGGGAGTATACATTTCATTCATCATCCAGTAGAGCAAAAAGGCCGAGCTTTCTTCTGGTTTTTATATACCAGTCTCTATGGACTTATAGAAGTGTGCCCATAGTTCTGTTATTTTTGACAGAAAAGGGCCATGAGACTTCCTGGTAGTGGTGCGGCTAGGCAAGTAAACACCCCTTTCATTATGGCCTACAAAGCCGGTAACTTGAAGTAGGGTTGGAATCGAGTCGAGATGGTGTCAGTTGGGTATGATACAAATCGTATGGCCGTATAGACGGGGCCGGCCAGGTCAAGAAATAAGGGACTACTCAGTCGTTGGATTTCTTGGAGCTCTCTGTTGAAGAATACACAGCCTGTGAGCTGAATTCATTTACTCCAGGTAGACCCCTCGGCGATTTTCCATAGACGACTATATTGCATTTAAGATTAGTCCTGGTCACGAATTGCATATCGAGAGGGTATTCAGGGCGGAGATCAAGCGGCTTCTAGAAAGGGCGCGTACCTCGTTGGTATAATGAAAAGCTTGTGTACAACAGGATAGGTAGCGCAACTATTGTCATGGTCCATCTAATGGCGGAAAATACTCAAAGTTAGCAATGTCTCTGGCAGTATAGACAGGCACATCAGCGCACCTTCGAGCAGCAGATTTGTACTGCGGTGTTTGCTTTATATCCGGCTGCCTTGGAGCTCCTCGGACGCCCATTCGTCCTAGTTCCTCCTGCGTCCGGACAATGGGTGATGACTTTGGCGGCGGGAGATGCACATTTGGGCTCTGCTTGGACTGGCTTATAGCTTTCGCCAGCTCAGACGCTGGTGTCTTTCGTCTCGCTGAAGACATGTTATGTAGAATGCCGGCTTGGTCTGGGATTTATGCGCAATTCGCAGCTTTGCAATAGCTCGCTCCTATGCTCCAGGTTCTGTTTGTTTCGCACTCGTCCTGACACCCTGAGTATATAATCTAGTTTTCTCTTTCCAGCTAAAGACTGCTATCTGTTGGAGAGGTGCGACGGCTCGTTATTTCGGACTGCGGTTTTCGTTAACTTCGAATGGCCTGGGGGTTGATGGAGTTCTCCCTGATATCAATGGCTAGAGACAATAATTAGAGAGCAGCTGTTTATTTAGTACGACTGGTTGCGATTGATTGTAAACTTGATCGTGATCGGATAGATATCGCCAGAAATCGGTCGTTGTTCCAGACTCCATTGATGGAGTCTTGATTTTGGCACGTCGGCTTTAGTCATCACCACCCGTCTTGGCTACAATATCAAACTTCAGTTCTATACAAAGTTCGGTGTAGAAGAAAAAGGGCATTATTATGCCACAAATAAAATACATTATGTATCCCTTGATCCGTTTCCCCCATAACTATATGAACAGTGAAATAGACAGCTATCTAATAAAACATAGGGTCATGATACCCTTGTTGGAAAAATTGAGCCGCGGCAAACTTGAACGGTAACGACACACGCCAGGTAAATTTGTCTCAGGAGGCCATCAGCTGCGCCCCGTTGCCAGCAACAGGACGCAGCCTCAGACCTCCATGGCTGGCGACCATCTAGTGAACGATAGTGGGATGACGATGTACTCTTCGCCGTGTTCGTTGACACGGCCAGTGTGCGTCCAGCCTTGACTGTCGGTATGCGGGCGCGGGAGGTCGGGATAGGCTAGCTCGGATGGGTCGGCCAGCCGACCCATCGTCGCTGCCTCTGCTGCCGTCGGGAATTGGGAGTAGAATTGGTGGCTGTAAGCCACCAGGTCGAGCTCGACCTCTGGGATAAAGTCTGGCGCCATTGCTGCGGCAGCCAGTTCAAGCAGGATGGTTACTGCTTGTTCGTCCTCCTTGCTGAGGCGTGGTGGTGTCTGTGGCAGTCTGGTGGTTCTGCCCGCCTCGTCAGTGACGAGAATGGTTGGAATGGCTGGCAACTCTGGAGGGGCTTCTGAGAAAGGCAGGTCGTTAGATACATAATACCTTCGTTATTTATACAGTGGAGGAATTAAACTTACCAGCCTCTTTGCCGGTATCTGTCTTGACCGGCTCTGGACTCTCCAGCTTTGGCTGGCTCTTTTCTAGCTCCTGTTTGGAGCTTTTGGATGCTATAACATCCTTCTTAACTGCCCTTTTCCGGGGCTTTGCTTTGGGCTTTGTGACCCTGCTGAGTTCGGCCTCCCTGGCCTTGCTGGTTGGCTTTCTAGTGCGTGCAGACGTGCGCGCAGTGGCAGCGGCGGGTTGCTTCCCGGACTCCATGTCTGGCAAGGAGGAATGTGGTCGGTAGTCCGATGGAAAATAGGACGGGTGAAGTGGCAGAGGAGGGAGAGATCTTGTAGGTGTGATGGAATATAGAGAATGCTATCTCAAAGGAAGCTCGTACTGAAATGGTAGATATTAGAATATAAGCTAGCTTCAAGGACGATAGCGAGTGCTGGTAGTGAAGACGAGGTTCCTTTCCTGGTCGGCAAACTCCTGGGCCTGGAGGAGCATCGTGGTGGTATTTATGCCCATCCGGATTAGAGGCCCTCTGTTGAAATGTAGCATCCAATAGACAATAGGACTGTGTTATGCCGATTGACAATCTTCAGTGTCATTGGACATTGAACACAGTGAAGGGGCCCCGGAATGTATATATGGAAGACAATAACATATGCAACACTCGAAGCTCCTTTATTGTCAGTGACAGCTGTGAATGCCATTGTGAACATATAGAAAGAGGAAACAAAAAGAATTTCTTGTTGATAGACAAGTCCTCCTAATATTAGGACTAGAGGTGGAGGAGGACAGCATCGGGAGGAGATTCCCTTCTATTCTGGCCTATTCTAGGGTAAAAAATATTGTCCCATTGTATCAAGCTGTTTCTTCCTATTTAATAAATGCTCCACACCAGAAAACAGAGTGTTGTTTAGCAATAGAGATTGCTTCTATATTCCAACATACTTTTGATTGTTTTAGCAAGCTGGCTATTCGAAACAAAATGTTGTTTGAGCCTATTCGACTGAGAAGCCGAATAATACTGCCATGTTTTCTCCAAAAACGAAGCCTGTATATGGTCAACTAGGAGAAACCCCAGCCATTGAATAGCTTCCCTAATTATAAATTGCCCTTGGAAAGCTCATAGAACTCATGCTGGGTATCGCTCTTGGGTGGAAAATAGGTTATGAAATATCGCCCGCAGTATTATTAACGCATATTCGAAAGACTATGAGTATGTGTATCTTCAAACATGCTTATACCCAAAGATATATGCTCGAATAGGGTGTGCAATGCAGGCACGTTTGATAGAAGGGATATCATATCATCGTTGGTTTGGGTGTTCCTGGACGTCACTGGTGGTTGTTACCATGCAGGATCCAAAATATATTCGATTGTGTAGCGGTTCTCTTATGAGAAAAGAGGGTAGTTTTTTTTTGCATAATGGTCTCTTTCTGTTGAAGCTGTTGAAAGCTGCTGAAGCTGGCGTTTTTCGTGTCTTGAAGTCGAAGAAAAAGCAAAGGCAGAGTAACAAGATGACTAAGCAGTTGAATATTACGTAATATCACGATATCTGTCAAGAAGCAAAACAGCGAGAGGGACAACATTGGCAATAACCGGATAGACAGCTCAGGACCAGCGAAAGACGCTGCTAGACGTCGTGACAGAGCTTGGAGGAATATCTGCTTAATTAATTTTTCGAGTTTCCTTGTCCAGCTGTCCATTATGCGGCTTTTCGCAGCTCTCCAGCTCGGGCTTCTAGCTCTAGCTGCTCCAGGGCTATGCGCTTCTTCTGGATGGGGGTTTGCTGATGGCACAGTATCTATCCATCAGAAGGGTGCTGGGATAGGCGGCGCCGAAAAGCACAAGTACGTTTTTGCTAGCCATTGGAAACATTGGTGGTTCCTGTTGCGTTATTTGCTATCTATCTGCTAACTATCATCCCAGGCTATCACAAGACAAGCCGTTGGCTAAGGCAATAACACTGAACGATGCAAGCACATTGAAGCTCCTTCTGACGATACAGGAGGATGAAGTCGCGGCTAGACCTCATCAAGCATTTTTGACTCTCAGAGAAGTTGACTCTGGGCTGGACATCTCATACCCGCTCAGTGTCAAAGGGAATGGAAAGGCTGTTGTCGAATTGGTCAGTCAAAACGAACAATAAATTGCGTACATCAGATCATTTCTAACCATTACATCGACTATAGAATCAAAAGGACCTCCCTGTTCAATTCCTCACCGCCAAAACCCCAGTTGAAGTCTCCCTGTTGATTGCTTCCTTTGGTTCCTCAAGCGGCTATTACAAGCCCGTCTTTAAACTATCTGTTGAACATAAGCCGGACACCCCTCTTTCCTCCTCAAAGGCTCTCCGATACGGTAAACTGGAAGAAATCCACCATACGTTCCGAGAAGACCCCCGCAGTCCACCCATGATTGTCTCCCTGTTCTTTGTCCTTGCTGTCCTGGCCACCCTGCCGCTCCTTGCGATCTCGGTGAGTTTAGACCTCCAAAACAATTTCAGTGCACGCTATTCAAGACATACTAACAAATACTGATAAATACAGTGGGTTTACCTCGGTGCCAATGCCAACCACCTTTCCGTTGCACTGAAATCCGCACCTCTGCCTCATATAGTTTTCGTCGGGTCCATCGTTGGGCTCGAGTTGACCTTCTTCGTGTACTACACAAGCTGGAACCTTTTCCAGACGCTGCCGGTTGCCGCAGCCATTGGAGTTTTATCGGTTATAAGTGGAAGCAGAGCTCTGGGTGAAGTGCAGCAGAGACGGCTTGCCGGCCATCGATAGATTATCTGACATCTCCTTTTATTTTACCACAAAACACCAGGATCATCGGTATCCTATAGCTATAGACTGCCACTCTTAAACCCGTACATTTGATGTCGATTTCAACTTTTGGGTTTAGATAAAATAGTAGCACAAGCATATATGAATCTTATCTCATTTCCATATTCAATTACTTTCATCGCCGTCCCATTGGCCAGCACGTCCAAGCTTGCTCGTCGTACGAAAGTAACGTTAACTAAAATCCAGTGACATCACCAAATTTCAACACCGTCGATTTTCCTCCACAAGCTACGAACAAGCACAACAAATAGAGCCGTACCTCATATATACAATGGGTGCATCGGCTTCAAAACCAGCGCGCGCAGCAGCATCAGCTGCTTCCCGTCGCCAATATCCTCTCCGGCCCTCCCCTTCAACCACCAGCACACCCACTGCCTCTCAGCCGCAGTCGCAGACACCGCAAGCACCAACAGCCAACCGTGCAAACACACAAGGTCAAGAGAAAGCAAGCACAACGCGATCAGAAGGTATGTCGACATCTAACATTGCACGAACATACAGGGTATACCATTGCTAACTGCGCTGAAAGCAATTGACCTTGACGCCCGGGATCCCGACTTTGCAGCCTCGCTTCGCTCCATAGGACCTGTAACACCTACGCCCACACTTTCACGAAGTAGCACATTTAACCAGCCGAGAGGGCGGAACGTCTCAGCACCTACGCCCGGAGCGATAAGTGAAGAAGTCAAAGCGAATCCGTCGTTGTTAACACTGATGTCGAGGACAAGAATATCTGCTGAGGCAGAGGCTGACATGGAGTCGTTGGGGAGAAAGGACCACGCAGGACGTCGTTTTGTGGACGTTGTTAGTTTGAAGCAGATTATCTCCATGAGAGATGGACAAGGGGCTAGCGAGGAGGTTATTGAGAGGCAGTTTGGACTGAAGAAGGGGACCTTGGCTAATTTGGGGCCAAAGGGGGTGGTAGCGGATGTCCGGTGATGCTTATTTCACATTTGTCACGATTTTGGTGGAAAAAGGCATGTACGATATAACTAATTAGACAATGGACGACGAAGCATGTATAATCTTGTTGTATTATTAGAGACCATCCAATGGAACGTGTTTTGGTTTTTTTATCGATATGTAAAAGATAGAAGATAAGAAGATAAAAGCAGCAATAGCTGACGACAGGGTAATCAATCAGTATCCCAATTGGGGTAGGCAATCTTTCGCTCGCTTGCTCAATTAACTTGGTCAAGTAGTTAGTATCCAACTGGTTTACCAAAATACGCTTTCAAAGTGTCTTCCACTCTTCCCGGGTCACGATTTTGCGTAGCTTGATGGAGCAAAACATAAGTAGGCTGCTGAGCTCAAAAGATAGAAAGGAAAAAAAAAAAAGATACAACGCAGGAGAAAAGAGAAAAACAAGGAAATAACCCGAACAGTGGTAGAGGGGGATGGAGTGTAGAATTGCCCATGGAGCCCATCATCGCGGTGTTGGTGGTTATAAATGCCACATTACATGTAGAACATGGTATCAATAACGTTGGGGTGAGGCTGAAGATGCTTAGCGGAAGCAACAGAGGCCGATCCAGACTTCTGGCTAAGGTTCTCGTCGTAGAAGTAGTTGAGATAAGCTCTTGCCCTCTCGCAAACAAGATCGGCATAGTAGGCCGGTGGGCAGATGCTGACAGCCTTGGTGGCACGGGCGAAGAGGTAACACATGTTGTGAGTGAGATCTTCAAGCTCGTCGGCGACGGTTGGGTATGCCGGGTTCTGGCGGCGGGAGAAAATCTCGTCGAGGACAACATAGTAATGCGCAGGACGAGCAGTTCCTTGAAGGGCGGTATGGGCCTGTAGGAAGAAGTCCCAGTTACGAGTTTCGGTGACACCACGGTCAACAACAGTGCCACAGCGAGCATTGTCCTTCTCGGAGTCTTCAGCCTTGGTTGGATAGAAACGAGTGTTGTGCCGTTTCCCAACAACGATGATAGTCATTCGAGGCAGCTTCGCGGTTACTCCGCCGGTGTAAAGTTCCTTGCAGGCCCTGAGTAGGCGAGGATGCTCTTCGTGCAGGACCTTGCCGTACTGGCCCTCCGAGACACCATCACGGTAGACAAGGATATTCTCGGGGTACACGCCATTCTTCTTATGCCAAAGGCGAAGGCGGGACTTGAGCATGTCAGTGAGATCATCGACCATCTCTTGCTTAGCCTCACGCTGCAATCTTAGAATTGCTGGCCATTGGCCAAGGGTTTTGTCAATGCTGGCAACCATGCCGGCCACACTAGGGGCGGTCTCAGATGATCCTGGGGCAGGGTGAGTGACATCAATGCCAACAACCATCGTCTTGCCGCCTGCGATGATTCCCATTTTGGAATCATCAAGAACATGGTTTGTACCTCCGAGTTTCAAATTGAACTTCATAGCAACGTTGGCATGGTACTGCACGTTGCTCGACTTGGTAAACTTCGACATGATGACGCAGACAGTTTGAATGCCATGGAAGACCTCACCATTGAGCTTGATCCGTTTGTATACTGTTGGGTTATCATTTGGAAGGATAACTAGCAGTAGTCTCGCGTTCTTGAGATTGGCATTTGACTTGATTCGTCTAAACATCTCATCCACGTTTTTCTCGACATTGCCAGGATCTCTATAATTCACCACCCATCCGAGGCCATCAGTGTTTCCACCAGACTTGAGTGGAGGTGACAAGGTTAAACCTTGTGCCCTGGCAGTGTTGATAAATTCCGTGACGGCGCGAGCCGGATCAAGAGGGATGTGGCCATCTCCAATCATGACATACGCCCAATCCTTCAAGGGAGCACCGGGAACTCTAAAGGTTAGATTATTGAGGTTCCAGCTACCAGAGCGGATGGAAGCCACTCCCTGACCCTTATAACGAACAGAAGGGTTACTCAAGACGCGCCCCGGAACCGTGATCAGCTTGGGGGTAAAGGAGATACCCATGGTATCCTGCGAGGAAATATTAGTATAATTGTGGGAATCACTTCCAATCAAGCATCGATGCTCATCAAGACACGGCAAAATACAAGGAACTTACTGTTGCTTGAGGGTGAAGGGTTGCACCGATAATCTGGGCTCCATGGTTGACGATGGCCTCGGCATTTTCCTTTGGGCGTCTAACAGCAAAGGAAATCATCTTTTGGGTCTGAGCAGGGCTAAGCTTCGACCTGATTGACTGACCCGGCTCAATTATGCAGACCTCAGCAGGAAGGTAGCTGGGGTTGGCTAGCGTGCCGATATTAACCACAGGAGAACGCATGTCCAGCTCAAGTTTATAACCTAGTTTAGATAGTTAGCGGTGTATCAACCGATGAGGAGATAATGAAAGAGAGAGAGAGAGAGAGAGAGAGAGAGAGAGAGAAGAAACAGTAATACATACGGACTCTAAAGTAGTCATAAACAGAATGGTAGCCCGTTTCGAAGTGCTCACTTCCTGAAATGTAAAACTGGACATCAGCTGGTCCAGCGCCCGAGTGTTCAACTTTTGGTGGGAATTCACAGCTTGCACCATCCTTGGCGGTAGCAAGCCCGAGAATAGTCTTGTGGCGATTGACGGTCTCGCCCTTTTTATTAGTCTTTGGCGGAAGATGGGTGACAGAGATTTTGACGCCCTTAAGCAAGTTGTTCATTTGCTTCAGACCGAATAAGTTGTGTGTGCTCGCCATCAGATTGACCAAGGGTCCGTCGTAAAAGCAAGTCGTGTGCTTTACTTGCACATTGACCAGGAGACGAGACGTCGCGGCTCGAGTGCTAACAAAATAGCCCCGGTAAGCATTGAGTCCTCCTCCAAGGTCAAAAATGTCCTTCGTTTTCGTCTTGAAGTGTTTATTAGGGCCAACATTAAAGGTATCCTGGGAGATCTTGGGAAAGTGGCCGGTAACGATGTTGAGAGCCTGGAGGTATTCTTCCTTACTATGACCAAACGCATCAGCTCCTGGGGACCTGAGGAACTTGAGAAGTTCATCCAAGATCAACGGGGCGATTTCAATGATACGGAGCGGGTATCTGACGGCATTCGGCTCAGCAACGGCGTCAAGTTCGTCCCGATATGCAACCTCGAACGACTCAGACGCCAACTCCAAGGAGGTGGTCGAGATCAAGGTGGCCTTAAAGTCAGTGGCTATATGGCCTTGGAAGGCAGACAAATGGTCTTCCAGCAGAATCTCAAAGATCCGCTTGAGTTTCCGGTAGCCAGGCGGCTGCTTACCCTCGACCCCGACATTGACCGTGTAGCGGAACAGAGTAATGTTTGTCTTAGGGACCAGTGGGAAGTAGTTTGCCCAGAGAACCACGGGGTTACCACGCGTACCATAGGCCGGTCTCAAGGGGAAAGCCTGGGAGAGCTTGAGAGTATCAAGGCTCAACCCTTTGCGTTGTTTGATGTAGGTATCCTCGATCTTTTGGACCTCGGCATCTGGTGGAGGAACAGGATGGCCTTCGCTATATACCACATCAACGCATTAGTTCAAACAACAAGCAAATCTCATTGATCATTTCCATGATCAATTGGAATGACCCAAAAAGAAAGAAAAAGAAAGTGTCAAAACAATATGAAAAAGTCCAATTACCCATAGATGCTTGGAGAACCACCACGTCCACGACCACCCCCACCGCGTCCTCTGCCACCAGTGAAGCTTCCACGGCCACGTCCGCCATCGAAGTCTCCCCCGCCGCGGCCACCGCGACCACCACCATCGAAGTCTCCTCCACCGCGACCGCCGCGACCTCCACGACCGCCGCCGCCGCGGCCCCGACCTCCTCCACGGTCACCACGATCTCCGCCACCACGGCCGCGGCCTCGGTAACCACCACGTTCAGACATGGTGAGCAATGATCAATATCTCAGATGCTAGTCAAACAAGAACCCCGAGTTCAATTGTTTATTCAAAGCCAAAAAAAAAAAAAGTATATATAAGGGGGAAAAAAAACCGAAGAGCGGCCAATCAGGCCTGATATCAAGTCGCTGCACGTACTCCGTAACTTTCTCTTCACTCAAATAGAGTAGGCCAACAGCCGCGTATAGAGCTCCTTGGGAAGGGAGATAAACTGGCAACCAGGGGTAGAGATAGAACAAGTAGAGATGCAATGATACGGAGAAGAAAAAGATGTAGATATCAGCGAGGAGCAGAGCAGGCTGTCTGATATAAATATGCCAGTGTTGACACGCGGTCGAAACGCCCTTTTTGTTGTTGTCCTGCTGAAACAAACAGCAGGTGGAAGCATGAAAAAGGGCAAGTTTCACCAGTCTCTGGGTACACACGCCCTTGTCTGCGGCAGGCGGCTTTGTGAGCCTTTCTCCTGCAGGCTTTATGTCTTCCGTTTCCACCTGAGGGGAGCCCGATGGGGTTGCGAGGTGCAGAGGTGAAGAAGAAGAAGTGAAGAGGGTGAAGTCGACGTCGTGCCGCCAACCACGCACAATAATGTAAATATTTCGCCCAAAGGCGATGGAGAGCGCTTAGGTAAGCCCGTCGGATCGACGTGTCGCTTTCTTTGCTTTTCTCTCTTTTCTTCTCGCTCGTGAGCTTTTTCGTTTGTATAAAAGGTTGTGTGGCTGCTCCGGAGGAGAGAGGGCAGGACTCGAGGAGTCGGAGCCGCTGTCGGAGTCGCTGTTCGTTATTATTATATGGACGGCTCGCGTTGGCGGCGCAAGGAACCGCTGCAGGGCCAAACGCTGGCTCGAGGTTCACCTAGTAGCTCGCTCGGGATGCAGCGACCCATGGCACCCGGCAAACCTTGCAGTCGTGTTTTCTGCTGCTTGGGCGGGTTTTGTTTGTTTGCATGGATGGAGACCACCCACTGCGGTTGCTCCCATGAGCTCACCCGTCACGCCAGACGGCCCCGGCCTTGTGACAGAAGCGGAAGAGAAGAGACGAGACAGCTCAGTGAGCCTCCGGCTATAGCCCGTGACTTAACACTTGCTCTTTGAAGAGGAATAGATAATGGCAATGCCACTGCAAAGACGTTGGTGGCCAACTAACCCAGCGGGGGGCTGCTTTGAACAGGGGGTCAACAATAAGGATACCTCCTCTCTTGTCCTGCCCATAATATATAGTTAGGTAGTCCGGATATACTCCGTATAGTGTGAGTGGTCTCTCAGGTAGAGACAAGCCTTTCTGTTCCCTGTCTAACTTGGCTATAATGACGGGAGCTTGTCAACGGTTCATTATCAGGTGGCGAAAGACACTGTCGATACTCAAATCAGTTCCATCTACAGAGACAATAATGAGAATAAGGAACGCACGCATTGAGTGATGGTTGATTCCCATAGCTCAACCGGAATTGCCTGCATAGGCCCCCGCCCGTCTATCATAAGCATTCAGAAGACCGAAGAACCCCCTTTTACCCGCCATTTTTTTTGAGAGAGAGACCAGCACCATTCTATTATTCAAGAGGACTCGGGCTTCTGCGCAGACCCAGCCTTCTTAGCAGCCAAATCATCCAACACCTTCCCCCTGCCCATCATTTTCATCCATCTCTCCAGATTGAAATCCCCCTCCGTCAAGTCGCTCCGATTGCCCGCAAACACGTAGATGGTAACCTGGTCGGTCTCTGGCTGCTGTCCATCAGAGTAATAGGCAGTTGTGGTGCCCGTTGTATAATTCTTGGTCTCATAGTTTGCGAGGGCATGTGCATGCTCTACCGACTCGACGTTATACACAGCTCCTTCTATCACGGCAGAATCATCATGCTCATCGTCCAGAAGTGCCGGGTAGGGTCCCCAGAGCTTGAACTTGTACCCCTTGATCGACGCGGGGCGTAGGTCAGGGAGCTTATCCAGGTGGAGGAGCTGGACCAAGAGCGTCGGGTCCATCAAGGTGCCATAGAAGAAGTACAGACCAGTAGGAGGGTCAGCAATATGGCTCTTGGTCTGGTAGAGCCATCGAATAGTATCAGTACCTTATGACCGATGTATCTAGCTAACTAGGGAGGTTGACTAATGAGGTACTCACTTGCTCAGCCATGGCGCCGGGGAGCTATTGCCGACTTGTTTCAGTGGAAGAGGCCGAGTAGCTCAGCCTGAGTATTCAATAGACGAATAGGAAAACTGTAGACTGCGAAACTCTGATTGATATACTCGCCCAGCGTTTTCTTATTCTTAGCTGAAGGTTGGTGATGTTGTTTTTTTGTAGTTGTTGTCCAGTATTTGCTTTTTAGGGAGGAAGGGTTGTTTGCTTAGTCAGCATGGGTCTAGCCTCGGCTCGTGATCTCCCGACGAGCGCTTTTTCTTCTTTTCCTTCCAATTCCAATGCTTCTTTTCTTTGCTTCACTTCCACATTTTAGTACCTATTAATTTCTACCGCTAGACGATGGAAGAGCTTCGTTGTGTCTACGGAGTACGGATACTCCGTGCTCCATTCAAAGCATATTTTGTATGCAGTAGGATGCAGCAAAAAGGATATTAATCTTGTTTATTTGCTTGTTATGTATCATCATTAGCAACATTCTGGCCCTTCAGAACTGACACCCTCCATGCAACGCCAGACCGGATTGAAATATCGCCGCCGGCCCAGAACATCCAGCCATGTCAGCTACAGTACACCTATGCACTCCAGCCGTCCCTATCATCCCCCACCAATTATCATCTATTAAGTGCGGAGATGGCGACCACTATTGTTGATAAAACGAAGGGGAAAGAAAAAGGCCAATGCGGCAACCCAGTCGAAGCATGCGAACTGAACAAAACGAATAATGGAGATAAAGAAACATCGCACACGTCGCTAAATGAAACGAGAAATAGGAAAATAGAGAGAGTACGGAGTATAGTTGTTAGGAAAACAGCTAGGAAGACAGGGTTACCATGCAGCGTGACCACCGTCGATTCTGAGATCGCTTCCGGTCATGAAGCTGCTGGCATCGCTGATAAGGAAGACAGCTGCACCTCGGTATTCAGAGGGCTCGCTGAGACGTCCAAGCATGTTCTCTTTAGGCCACTGGGTCTTGCGCTCTGGGAACTCGACGAATAGATTTTCAACCATGGCGGTCACGATGTAGCCCGGGGAGATGGTGTTGACACGGATACCGTACTGGCCCCATTCAGAAGCGAGGTTGCGAGCAAGCTGGATGACACCGGCTTTGCTAGCGTTGTAGGCCGGACAGATTAGACCCTGTAGTTGGTTAGCAGATATGGTCTTTACTAGGTAATCGTTCGATGGTGGAGGCGGAGGTGGGGAGCATACTCTGTTGGCGATCGTGC
Source organism: Trichophyton schoenleinii (assembly GCA_018357685.1). Classification (NCBI taxonomy): domain Eukaryota; kingdom Fungi; phylum Ascomycota; class Eurotiomycetes; order Onygenales; family Arthrodermataceae; genus Trichophyton; species Trichophyton schoenleinii. The sequence continues at coordinate 465,819 of WOFF01000002.1, forward strand.
CACTCATACTGGCAATCATGACAATGCTGCCCTTGGTTCCAAAGCGAATCATCTGTTTAGCAACTGCTTTGGCCGTCATGAAGACGCCGGTGATATTGACTTCGAACATGGTGTTTGCATCCTTGGCCGTGTACTCGAGAGCGGGGGTTTCTTGCTGGATGCCTGCAGCAGCGACCAGACCATCGATGCGGCCATGCTTGTCAGCTATCTCCTGCACGATTCTCTCAAGGTCCTCGGTGTCGCGGACGTCGATGCGTCGGTAATGAAACTCAGTGTTGAGCTCCTTTGTGGCGCGAATTTGCACTCGGTGGAAATCTTCGGACTGGTTTTGGGCGAGTTTAGTTGGGAGTTCACGCGGTGGAATAGTAGTTAGTTAGTGGATTCAACGACTTACAGGCTCTTCGAGACGGTCAAGTGCATAGACTATTGAAATGTTAGCACGAGGGAGCTGTGGGAAAATTGGGACGAGATGATCCATACCAATAGCTCCGGCTTCCAGCAGGGCCTCAGCCTGGGTCAACCCAAGGCCTCTGGCAGCACCGGACACAAGCACAACCTTATTAGCAAGCTGGAACTCAGGGAGGCGCTCCTTTGTGCCCAAGAGAACTGGTGGCTTTGCACCGGGGGCCGAGACGGCCAGTATTTGTTTGGAATCAGCCATATTGGTGAGTTGCATTCCGAAAGATTCGCTGGGGGGTTAACGGGGAAAAGACGTCAAAGTAACCAACGGAAGAAAAGTAGGGCTTTTTATAGTTATCTCAGTACAATGCAGCGCAATACGAGCCAGTGAGGGGGAATGGATGAATGAGTTCTTGTCTGTCAGTGAGCGAAAGGGAGGCCAGGGAGGACAAGAAGGGATCCGTGTGACCTTATTTATGTACTCGCAGTTGGGTTCACTAAACGAGGCGCTGCGAGCAGGATGGCGGGTGTTGGGCCAGGCCTCCCCCCCCCCCCCCCCTTTGCCATCCAGCCGATCAAGGAAGAAGGGAAAGACGCCATTGACGGTAGCTAATGTGTAATGAGACATGGCATGGCCCTGTTCATTCCTGTTGATTCCTGAGCAAAGCAAACAGGGCAACGAGACCGGAATCCCCAGAGCGGTATCGTGTACTCCGAAGACGGGGCAGCCGGCCGGATAAGGCAGTACCTGGGCACGCCAGCCAACAGAGAGACAGAGCCTGGAATGGCCGGAGCACGGAAGTATGGGGTAACTACTAGCTAGTCAGTTGCTTAGTACTTGACTGCTAGACTGCTAGTTTTGACTAGATAATGAGCAAGGCCCCCCCCAAAGTCGCCATGATTATCCAGCGGCCAACGGACCGAGTGTTGAAACAGGAGCAGGTCTGCTGACGGCCTGGCCAGCGCAGCAGCAGGAAACAATCAACAGTACTAGTCACTTTATAACTCTACAGCGCTCTATCTTACATCAATGCTCCGGCAACTTTGCAGCTCGAGTTCCTCCATATTAAGCTCGGATTTAAGGTCGGTGGAGACGCCGTGGGGATAAGCTGGCGCGGATGGCCAAAAAGGGCAATCCGGGGTGCCGGTTGGTGGAGACGCTGGGCGCTTGGCCCCGGCGGCCTGGATCGCGGGAGGCAAAATGGAGTATAAATAGCAGTGCGCGCTGGCGAGTGTTATTAGTGTTGAGAGAGAAAGAAGCAAAAAGAAGAGCATCAGAAGACCTCGCAGATTCTGGCGGCTCCACTGGCATCGAGAGCGCCTGGCTGGGGAGAATTATTAGTAAGGATGAGTGGTGTAAAACAACATGCATGCTTGCCCTTGAAAGCACGTTTCGGCTACGCAGACTTACTGGGGGGGGGATGGGTGATCGACCTGCTTTCAAGGACTTGTAACCAGGCAGGCGGGAAGGTACACATAATGCAATGATGTAGTTATGAGGCACGGAAATGGCCTTTCAAGCGCAAGAAACGGCCGACTTGGTGGCTAGAGACGCGTACTACTCAGACGGTCGGCCAGCATGTCGTCTTGTCGCGCTGCTTCTTCGGCAGCTTTGAGCCGAGCACCGCCCAGGTTCAGCATCTGTATCGTCGATACGAAAAGAGAAAAGCCGTTAGTTAACATGGTCATTTGCTCTTCCATAATTGTGTTTTTCTTTTCCTGTTTCTGGTGATTTCGATCAGTTGGGGGTCGGTTACATGCCTTCTCCACAGTGAATGGGCCAAAGAAGAGCTCAAACATATTGATGAGGTCGCGGCGATGGTGATGGCCAAGCCTATCTTGCCGCTGATGCTGTTGTTTCTGGGGAATATTGTTGGACATCTCAACAAAAGGAGATCAACACGTCAGTATCAGTCTGGTCACCTGGACGGCTGAAATGCCGTTCACTAGTTATTTAGCCACTCACTGTCAGAATTCCTCTCTTTGCGAGATACATTTCCAACATCGCTTCCTGATCATCGGGGTCAGCCAAAATCCTCCAAAGCACAGGGCTAATGTTAATGGCACGGTCGCACTTTGTACAGGCAGCCGCAGGGCAGTCGCTCCTCCAGCCCATCTCCAGTAAGGGTACCGTCGGATGGTGGAGTCTAAAATACAGTGTCAGTGAGACCTCACGAGACATACTACTTAACACATTTGGCTGTTTCAGTTAGCTGACTAGTTACTTACAACACCAGACATACGGCACGAAAAACATCTTGGGAGGCGACCACCATTCCCGCTCCCGCCCTCCCAGAAAGAGGAGCTATCTCCAACAGTTAACCACCACCACTAGGTCTTGGTTGCAGAGAAGAAGATACGTACCGTAACTTCTCCACAATGTTCTGCTGTGCTTCCTACCTCATAGTGTTAGCAAAGTCCCAAACTGTTACTCAAGTATCAGTATTACTTGCTGATATGTCATACCCTTGATGGCTTCCCTGAATGCCACCGTTTGTGGTAGTGATCTTCTGCACTGCTACTGCGACGTTTTATCCGGGGTACGGAGCTTCTCTTCCTAAAATTCGTTCTTCTTGATATCTGGCCCAACAGTTCCGATCCGGATGTATCGGTACTCGTGGACTCAGACTCAGAGTCTAGGTCAAAGTTGGAATCACTGGCCTCGTCAGGTTCTGGTGGTAACGAGCCGCTGTTGTCTTCATCTTCTGTCCGGCTTGACTCGTTGGAATCTTCTAGTTCCTCGCCTTCATTGATTGGCTGCTCCCTGCTGTGGGCCATCGAGTCTTCGTTTACTTGTTGTTCACTTCGGGTTGGCGTCGACTGTCCTTGATACTCTCGATCAAGAACCTCATCCCTGACGTCAGAAGTAGGCTCTACTGAAAGTAACAACTCTGGATCACAAACTGTCCCTGCTGCTGTAAGTACCAAGAACCGTTTTCCTGGCACGCCGTGGTCCCTCCAATCAATGTCATCGCTGTCAGACTTGACATCATCATTGTCGTCGCTATCTCCACACCCGAGGCTGTGATCACCGCTAGCCTTGAGGATGATGGCGCTTCTTCTGAGCCTCTTGTGGTCCTGGGCTGAAAATATCCGGCCACTGTCGTCACTGTCGTCACTCGCGCTCTCAAGCTGGATACTCTGACGCTTGGTACCACTACTTGAAAACAGACCTGTCAGATCATGGATGGGCCACGGTCATTGTCATCATGAGGCTGTAACAGCCAATCCGGGGTTCCAACACGGGAAGAAGTAGAGTGTGTATCCAAGTACCTGTCTGCCCGCATCTTGCATTGGCCTGACCCCTGGCCTGGACTAGTATAAACTCTGGGTGTCCTTATAACACGCCTTGCAAGCCACACCATGTCCTCCTCATATAAAAACAAGATCCTGGGCGCTTATTTGCATTATCGTTCTTAGTGGGAAGGCACACGGGCCAAGGGGAGGGGGGTGCGGGAAAAAGGAAAGTGTGGGGAAGGCGCGTTCGCGCTTTTGTTGTTCTTGCCTTCCAGGGTAAGAAGGGGCTCGTGCACGAATTTACGATGACTAAGACGTTTATTAAGATATGACTAAGATAAATAATCACATGATAAGTACACGTGATATAGAATCTTAGTCATATATTAATAAACGTTCTTAGTCAGCGACAAGACGCGAGCGCCACGGAAGAAAGAACAAAAGCAGCTACTATTCCGTGCGGAAGACAACTTCAACATCAACAACAACAACAACAAGACAGAGCGAGAGGGTTCTAGATGGCTTCATGATCTCGCTGGACGTGGGTGGTGGACGCGAGGCCACGTCAGCTGGGCAAGGAGGTGCTGCAGACAGCGAGCGCGCCCAAGTCTCTCGCTTCCAAGCTGCATGATCAAGTTGACCAGGTTGACTGACTACTACATAGCTACTGCTTAACTACTACGACTGACTCTGACCGGGCTCTGGCTGGCTGGTGGACTCTCCTGTTGTTGATCGCGATGACCAAATGCCGAAATAGGCGATCTTCTGCGCTTCGATGTCTTGGATGTTCGGGTTGGCGAGAGCCGGAGGATACTCTGATACTCTGAAGTATGGATGAGGGTATCCATCTGCCACCTGTTCATCTCCCTAGTGCGACAGGGCTGGGCAGGAACAACTCAAAAACCTCAACCAGCCTCCACGCTACGCTGCGTCCTGGTTGGTCGCTCGCTCAGCCACTGGAGCCGAATTCGAGAATATGCCTGAAAAAAAAAGAAGACGAGTCTTCCGGGCTGAAGGATGAACGACGCCCTTTTCCCGAGGAACGTTCTCTGGGCTTCGTATCCCAGCTGGATGGATCATCCGCCTACTCTTTGTCGGGGACCTTGCACGGCTTTTGTGTCCCCTACTGCACACTTCACAATTCATGTGAGAGATAACTGTCGACTGTTGGACATGACCGTCTGTAGTTTATGCAGTGCACGCTTAAGCAGGAAAGGCTGACCTAGAACTAGGCGCAACATGAGGCTGACGGCGATCGCGGGACATGGCGCAGTCTTTAACACGATTAAGCATCCGGAATGAATGCGTGCACAGCTTCGTTATAGTTTTGTGCTGATATCATCATCATAGCCCACCAGCTGAAAGTCAAGGTTAATTTTAGCCGTTCAGAGGAACCTCTAACGAGTCGCCTGGTCGGAAAGTAAGTTAGTCCTAGGCTGCTAGCTGAACCGCCGACCCATAGCAACAGTCCTTTTTTTATTTCTCAGCTGGCACCGTCACAGCTCGGAAGCGCCCACGCATCAATTTTCATCCTTCTTGTCTACATACATATATATGTATATTAACATTCTCCCCCGCGCTCGCTTGTATGGCATTTTTCTATTATTTCTTCTCAAAGCTCACTAGCTGATTGCGGCTTATATACTTCTTTTTTATTTCTTCATATATAATATCGTTTAACGTTAGTCCATTACGTTGGTATTGCAGGCCTAACCCTGCTACGATGATGTTCATCCCAGCAACGCTGGGAACATTTGTCCTAGCAAGCTTGCTTCCCGGTGAGTTTGAGCATACTTATTTATTGATGACCAATTCTTTTTTTCCTGGGACTTCCCTTCTAATTTCAACTATAGCGACCGTTGGAGCCGGTATACCTAATACCGCCACAGATGTTGCCATCAGAGCTCTGCCAAATGCGCCAGATGGCTATGCACCAGCTGAAGTCGATTGTCCATCTACCAAGCCGGCGGTTCGATCAGCCGCGAAGCTTTCGCAGCAGGAACAGGACTGGCTGAAGAAAAGGAGGATGAAGACCACGGGCGCCATGGCAGACTTCTTCAGTCGCGTGAAGATTGAAGACTTTGACGCCGTGGCATATCTCGTAGGCAACGCAGACAATGTCGCTAAACTGCCAAACGTTGCCATTGCAGTCTCAGGAGGCGGGTACCGTGCTCTGATGAATGGAGCTGGTGCTCTCAAGGCATTTGATAGTCGGACGGAGAATTCGACTGGGCCTGGACAGCTGGGTGGCTTGCTGCAGTCAGCTACTTACCTATCCGGTCTCAGTGGTGGTGGATGGCTAGTTGGCTCAATGTACGTCAACAACGACAGTACTATTGAGGAACTGCAAAAGGGAGGCAGTAATTCGCTGTGGAGGTTTAGCCGGTCCATTCTTGAGGGGCCAGATAATGATGGTAGCTCTGGGGTAGTTGACACCGCTGAGTACTATAAGGAGATGATCAAGGAGATTTCTAGCAAGAAAGCGGCTGGCTTCGAGACCTCCATCACTGATATCTGGTATGACATTTTGTCATAAACTCTAGGTTTTTCATCGATAGTGCTAACGTTGTATATAGGGGCAGAGCATTGTCGTATCAACTCATTAACGCCCCCAAGGGTGGACCGGCCTATACATGGTCATCCATCTCGCAGAATTCCAAGTTTCACAGTGGCGATGTGCCTTTCCCTCTTCTTGTTGCTGATGGCAGGAATCCAGGTGAGAAACTCATCGGTGGTAATGCTACCATTTTCGAATTCAATCCATACGAATTTGGTACATGGGATCCCACTAATTTCGGTTTTGTTCCAACACAGTACATTGGCTCCAAATTCGAGGCTGGAACCCTTGCATCAGATGAGAAGTGCGTCCGAGGAATGGACAACGCCGGTTTCATCATGGGAACTTCTTCCTCTCTATTCAACCAGTTCGCGTTGCACCTTGATAGCCAGGTCCTGCCCAAATTTGTCAAGGACACTCTCCGTGACTTCTTGACCTCGCTTGATGAAGCGAACAATGACATTGCCGAGTACAAGCCCAACCCATTTTTTGGATATGCCAAAAACACTTCTCCTTTCGCAGGAGTAAAGTCTCTCCCCGTCGTTGATGGCGGAGAAGACAAGCAGAATATCCCCTTCCATCCCCTGATTCAGCCAACTCGACATGTCGACGTTATATTTGCCATTGACTCTTCTGCTGATACTGAGCTGGCCTGGCCCAATGGCGACAGCATAATAGCTACTTACGAACGCAGCCTGAATAGCACCGGAATCGCCAACGGAACATCTTTCCCAGCCATACCAGATCATAACACTTTCATCAATCTCGGCCTGAACCACAACCCTACTTTCTTCGGATGTGACAGCTCAAATACCACTAATCCTTCGCCATTGATCGTATACATCCCCAACAGTCCCTACGTCACACATTCCAATGTCTCAACCTTTAACCTGAAGTACAACACCACACAGCGCGACGCTATCATTCTCAATGGATATAACGTCGCAACAATGGCCAATGCTACTCGAGACGGCAACTGGCCTACCTGTGTCGGCTGTGCTATACTCAGCAGGTCCCTTGAGCGAACCAAGACCGCAGTCCCCGATGTTTGCAAGCAGTGCTTTAAGTTGTACTGCTGGGATGGAACGCTCAATAGCACCAAGCCAGACGTCTACGACCCGAAACTGTTCTTGACGGAAGTGGACATACAGAGTGCTGCCAAGGGGCTTCATGCTTCAGGCAAGCTGAGCCTTGTAGCGGCAATGGCCACGCTGCTTGTTATATTGCTGGTGTAAAGTTCTTTCGTTTTTCTTTTCTTTTTTTTTTTTTTTTTTTTTTTTTTGGTTTTATTTAATCTTGGATATACATATAATCGACTTTCTGGGATGTAGATATATTACCATTTTACCTAACTATTTATGAATAATATGACCTTTTGGGTGTCCAGTTTGATATGGACAGCAATACCTACACACACAATTTACTACCTTCTGTTCATGAATTGCGTGCACTGCACGCTCGATTTGAATGACTTATACTTCCGAGCAACTTGTCATCTCCGATCGATCTCTCGGCATCGCTCCACCACTCATCTAGCTTCCGGTCGACCGCCTCGTGGTGACGCTTGCCGGCTCTCGCCGAGACGTTATCTTGCTCGTGTGGGTACCCTGCTTAATGAACCTAGTGATGGAGTCACCCCCGTAGATCCATTAGATACTACCGTTGTACAACCGTTGTACAATCGTTGTACAAGATTTCTACCCAATGCAGCAGTGGTGATGCTGGCCATAACTACAAAATGAAAACAGACTATATACTTAGCCCGTAGCAATAGGCCATGCTTGTTGTCATAGACACGTTCAACGATCAATAGGCTATCAAAAGATACCACCACCCTGACCACCTCTTTGTTGGATGGTATAACTGGCATATTCCAGTCAGATAGCCGAGAACAACAGAAACCTGTACAAGGCAGCAGTCTTTCACCCGATATTCTTGGCTCCCCATTGGTTGGTTAATTGTGCGGCTACCGGTTTCAGGGCTAAACAAGGGTACCTGCGCAGACCTTGGAAGGTCGTCTATCCAATGCAACAGCCGATGGAGACGGCCCTTAATTGCTGATCAATATAATGGTATGATGAATAACGTTTGATGCCCATAGTACATAATAATAGCCTGAGAGGCCGAAAGTACCTCGGTCCATCCGACGACGCCAAGGGGGTCGGGTCTGAGTATCTCACGTGATGTCTTGTTTCCGTAGCAACAGAAGCCGCCGATCATAACACAAGACCCCCAGGCGACGAGGAAGCTCGACCTCAACAAGACGACAAGACGATGATGCAAGGTCACAGCCGGCCGCATATGCTGAGTTCTTGATTTTACGAACGTTTGTGGGAGCCGAAAGCTATTCCTTGACTACCCCCGTGGCGATTTGAGATACCTGCCATAAGCCGTCGTGGTGTCAACAGCTCAGCTACCTCCGTCACTACCACAGCACAGCTACTTCCCAGCCTTTAGTTACGCTGTTTACCCACCTTACCCCGTGAATAAAGATACAATGGCACGACGAGCAATAGAAACAGAGTCGTCGGCGCCTACGTCACCTCCTAGGAGAGCCACCCGAACTCGAACGCGAAGTACGACGACCAAGGCAAAGGAAGAATCCAAAGTACCAACTACAACCAACACAACGACTACTACAGCAAAGAGAGGAAGACCTAGAAAAAACCCAGAGACAGCTGTTGAGCCCAAGGCTAAGACGGATGCTGCCCCGGAGGGCCCAAAAAAACGGAGCCAGAGAGCAACTAGGACTAAATCTACGGCGTCCAATTTGGACGAAGATAATTCCAGTGATGACGAAATGAACATCGTACCTACCAGAGCCACCGCTGCAACGAGGTCGTCAACAAGGCGTATGGCCACGTCGACGTCCTCTAACTCATCAGTGGCTAGTGAGCCAAAGAAAAGAGTGACTCGGACGGCCAAAAAGAAAGCCGAACCTGCGGTTGATACAACAGAGCCGCAAGATATAGATTACGATGATGATGACGAGCTTGCAGAAACACAACCTGTGCCGCAAAAGACTGTTCAGATTACCACTACTGCTGCGCGAAGAGCAAAGGCCTCAGCTACCACGAGAGCAACAAAAGCATGCACCCGGTCGTCGGCACCATCTTCCGCTGCCACAGACCGCTCTATACTCGTGAGCAAAGCGAGATCATGTGTTCCTAAAAAGAAGGTTACATTTCTGGATATCACTGAGCATTCTGATAAAGAAAACCAGCCCTTGCTAGCTGCTACTAAGAGCAAGGGGAAAGCAGATACTGGCATGACTGCCAAGCCTGTCCGCAAGGGAACTGCTGCGAAACAAAAGTCATCAGACCCAGGTGAAGATAAGCAGGCAAGGAAAAAGGAACCATTGTCTCCAAAGAAGGCTACTCAGATTACCAAAACTGGATCATCTGGTAGCTCGGAAGAAGATGAAGACGATGTCTTTGGACCCAAGTCTCCTTCAAAGTCTCCGCAAAGATCGCCATTGAAGTCGTCTCCTGTTCCACCGTCTTTTGCTTCTCCTGCAAAAAAGATTGATTTTACACAGGCTACCAGGCCAGGCTCTCGAGATTCCACAGCCAGTGAAAAAGAGCCTGGTACACCTCGAGGCAACGAGCAGGCCGAGTCTATGTCAAGCCCAGCAAAACGGCCTCCTCCATCCCCATTCCAACCAGCCATCAAAGAATCTCCACTGAAGGCCCCAATCTTCCGTAGTGAGCCTCAATCTGGGCAGGAAATGGTGGGACAACACAAAGTTTCACCGCTGAAAGTATCACCAAAGAAGGGAGCTGGCATGTGTTTTATCCAGGCATCGCTGGATGCACCACTCTCGCCCACCAAGACAAGAACGTCACCCCTAAAATCTCCTGCACGCAGACCCAATTATCCTATGAAAATGCCATCACCATCTCTCACTTTGGACGGTTGTTCGACTGAAGTTCGCAAATCCAAGACTCATGATGACATCAGTCCTAATTTACATGGCGAAGATTGCCAAGAGGAGTTCATGGGTGAGATGGCTGATTTAAACATATCAACCATGGATGACGCAGACGAGAACCTTCCTCATGAACCAGAAGAGACTACTAAGTCGCAGCCATATGCTCTAAGACATCAATCCTCGAATGATGATGACATTTTCATGGAAGAAAGTCACACGCCCAATAGACGGGAAACAACCCTAAGGCATGATATTACGGGTTCTCTGCCCAGTTTCGTGGATCAGCTTTCAACCGCGGCTCCTATCAATCAACAAGACTTCATTTATCGGGATGAGATGATATACGAAGACTCAGATGCAGAATTTGAACCCAGCCCAACTAAAGGAGAACCAAGGCGTGGAAATCTCCGTTCTGAGAGCCCAGAGGTCGTTCTCAAGCCACAAGATACACTTGAAAACGAACTTGGATTCACTCCCCTAGCGGACAAGCTAAGCCAATGGGCAGCATCTAGCCCCGAGAAACAGCGGCCCAGAAAATATCGGCGAAAGGGCCTTTTCTCCCCAGATGTACATGGAGACTCTCGCGAAACTTCAGAAAGGCAGAGTTCATCTCGGATTCATCACACTCGAGCATCAAGAGAGTCTATGAAGCCCGTTAGCGAAGATGAAGTGCCTGCAATAGAAGACCTTAGTATCCATACTGACCGGTCTATCTCCCCAGATGAGGAGGGTGTTGCTGATTCTATTGCTTATGAGGATGTTGACTCACCTATAAGGACACTTGGCTCGCATAGAAGTCCCAGTGATAACATGTCCGAGGGCTCTGAAGTATATGGAGACGAAAACGCACCTCCAACTGTGACAACCAATCCGACACTCGTCAACGAAGGTAGTCGTGCTGGGTTGGTCCCATATGCACCTACTGCGCTGGGGCCGGTCTCTATGTCTGTTACTCCTGTTCGCCGAGATCCTGGCTACCCAAGAGTCATACACACAGTTTCGAAAGTGCCACTGAAGGGTGACGGCGATGGATCTCTCAAAGTTTCCCGGAAAAGAACCAGATCTCTTTGCTCCAATCCAGCAAGCCCGCCCTCAACCTTGACCAGGAGCCGGACATTACCCTCCCCTAGTAAGGACCGGACACTACTTAAGACATTCGCACCAACATCCCCTAGAGATGACTCGACAACAGATAGTTTTATGCTGCCCGAGCGGCCAAAATCAGGATCGTGGTCAGGTCGTATCAGTCCGGTGAAAGGTCGAAGCCCAGCAAAGGATGAGAAGAGTGAGAGCGAAGTGCTAAAAGGCGCGGTGGTCTTTGTTGATGTCCACACAGCTGAAGGTGCTGACGCCAGTGGTATCTTCGTTGAGCTCCTCACCCAGATGGGTGCGAGATGTGTCAAGTCGTGGAAATGGAACCCAAGAACAAGCCTGTCACCGGTTGATGGTGCCGAACCCCAAGAAAATCCAAAGGTTGGGATTACTCATGTTATCCATAAGGACGGCGGTGTTAGAACGCTGCAGAAAGTAAAGGAAGCAAATGGGCTTGTGAAGTGTGTTGGAGTTGGCTGGGTACTTGAGTACGTTTTATCTTGCATGTGCTAATTGTGGGGACATATTGCTAATCTCGTCTATAGCTGTGAGAGAGAGAATAGATGGGTTGACGAAGCTAACTACGCTGTTGACATCAGCATGATTCCTAGAGGTGGGAACAAGAGACGAAAGAGTATGGAGCCTAGGGTTTTGAGCAACCAACATGGAACGCTCTCCGTCTCGGACTCTTGCACTTCCCCAGGCAATAGCCGCCGTTCTGGCACAGACAGAGAGACATTGCAAGAATTGAGACGTCTGTCACCTATACCGAAGCTTCACCCATCCCGACGAGACTCGATTGGTCCCACTGGTTTTGAAGATGACAACTGTGAGGAGGACTCAGAGACCATAACAACCCCGAGACGGCACCAATCGCGGCCAACTACGTTCGAAGCCGGAGAGCCTCAAACACCAGGTGGAGATTATGGTTATTCTTTCAACTTCGACGAGACAGCTCCCCCATCTCCAACTACCCCGTACTATCTGTCAGAGGGAGCGAAGTTGGTCCAACAGACATGTCCGCCTAAGCAGTCAAGGCAAGGTCTTTTCCCTGTCAATGGGAACACTGACGAGCACCAAAGTGAGAAGCTGAGAATCAGACTTGAAGCAGCCAGGCGGAAGAGTCTAATTTGGAAGCCAAGAATTGGAAGCCCCCTTGGAAAGGGGTACATGTAATAATGGTTCTCTCCTTGGTTCTGTTAATGTTATCTATTTCTTGGGAGCGGGAGTATATTTTCTGGGTTTGGTATAAAGCAAGGCTGTTTTTGGTTTGGAGTAAGGGAAATGAGGACTTCATATATATGCGTTTTTATGATTATTTATTGATTTTCTTTTTATTCTCCCTTTCGTTATAATATTTTCTCTAACTTGCTCCCCTAGAGACTTTTATTAAAAGGCCTAACCATCCAAAACCCATTTTCACGTCGAGCGTCAACCGATACGAATGGAAGAAACAGAAATGTCGATTAAAGGGGGCTTTCAGTGCCATTTGCAACAGCATGGTCACGGTAAAAACCAGCGACCAAGAATGCGAGCTCAAGAGCTTGCTTTTCGTTCAATCTGGGGTCGCAGAAGGTAGTGTATCGCTCACTCAAGCCATCTTCAGTCAGGCCAGCAGCACCGCCGACGCACTCTGTGACGGCCTCACCAGTCAATTCAAGATGCATACCTCCGAGGTACGAGTCGTGAGCACGATGAATCTCCAGAGCCTGACGCAGTTCAGACAGAATATCGCTGAAGTTTCTTGTCTTGACACCGGACAGGGTAGACCTGGTGTTACCGTGCATAGGGTCACATTGCCAGATGGGGATGTGTCCGGAAGCCTGGACGGCCTTGATATGACCGGGGAGGTGGTCTGCGATCTTGCCACCTCCATAACGAGAGATGAGGGTGACTTTTCCAAGTTCCTTGTCTGGGTTGACGATGTCAAGGAGGGCTACGAGCTCATCCGGCTGCATGCTAGGGCCGACCTTGATGCCAATTGGGTTGGAAATGCCACGGAAGAACTCAACATGGCCGCCATCAAGCTGCCGGGTGCGGTCACCTATCCAGAGGAAATGGCCAGAGAGATCATAGTAGAACTCTTTCTCTTCCTGTGCAGCCTGGGGGATGCTACGACTTCCAGCTGGCTCGACTGGGTTCCTTGAAGCGCGAGTGAGGGTCTCCTCGTACTCCAGTATGAGACCTTCGTGGCTGGTATAGATATCAGCAGTCTCTATACCGCGGGCAGTGTCCAGACCGACGGTTCGCATGAAGCGAAGGGAGTCGGTGACTCTGGAAGTGATCTTTTCGTACTTTTCCTTGATTGCAGGGGTCTTGACGTGGCCCAGACCCCAGTCTAGGGGCGAGTGCAGGTCAGCAATGCCTGAAGCTAGAGCAGCACGAATATAGTTGAGGGTCGCAGCAGAGTGGAAGTACGCATCCACAAGACGGGATGGATCAGGCTTCCTGGACTCAGGAGTAGCTTCGAATCCATTTACGTTGTCACCCCTGAACGAGGGCATAGTGACACCGTTCACGGTCTCGACTGCACTTGATCGAGGCCTGTGAGAGAGTAAGCATGTCAGAAAACCGTGGGTCTCGGAGGAAGATTACATGCATGAACGCATCTGTTGAGTTACTCACTTTGCGAATTGACCAGCGATACGAGCAACTCGAATGACTGGTTTGTTGGCTCCTGTTTCATTGATTGACACTGGTTAGACCACCCCGACAGTCGCAGCTGGACAAGGCACAGGAAACCCACCCCAGATCAGGATCAAACTCATCTGCAGCAGCAGCTTGATCTTTGCCTCGATCATATCCTGGTTGCAGTAATCAAAGAGCTCCGCGCAGTCACCTGAGAATCTATGCATTAGCAGTGTCACAGCAAAGCAAATAGGCATGGGGCCACACGACTCACCTCCCTGGAGGACAAAGGCTTCACCAAGCGCCACCTTCTTGAGGCAATGCTTCAAGTTCGTGATCTATGGTCAAGGTAAGCAGGAGAAGAGGGAGAAACATCTTCGCAAAAAGGTAGTTTTCTTTTGAACAGTACCTCATGAGGAGTCACAAGAGGCGGGAGCTTCCTTAGTTTCTGAATGGCGCTCTGCAGGCCCTCTTGGTCTTCATATGCAATCTCCTGCTTGATTGGTTTCGACCTCCACGCTGGAGAGAAGATCAGTTAGAGAGATCCTGCCTATAGGGTGCTGGCACTGGGCGGACAGTCAACTCACAGGCTGGAGTCCAGTCGGCCATGGCGAACAATAGGTTATCCCTGCGCAATGCCAATATCACTATGGATGGCCCTGTCTATAAGCTCAAATTGAGAGAGCTTGAAACCTAGGACAAAACAACAGCGACGACGCCGATATTTATGATCAAACGGACGCACTGCCAGCCCTTGTCTCTTTATCTAGCAGATGAGTCAAAAACTGGACTGCATGCAAGGCTGATTGGACGCCGGTTGACCGAAGTTTTGCGATTTCAGCTTCGACCGGACGAGGACGAGACGTTTGCGGGGGACCAACTTATACGCTTGTCCTCTGCTTTCTCCCGGTCTGGTCCAGCGATGAGAATAGCAGCAGCCCTCGGATCCAGATATAATAGCCTGCTCTTATAAGTTATTTTTATAAATAGAAAAGATGGCTTGCTCTTAGCTCGTCGTGCAGGCGCAGGCTAGAAGTTTAGACGTTGAAAACTCGTAATTTGGACGCTTATTAAGAAGATCTCAAGCTCGCACGCTGGGCGGACGACGGGATCGCTATTCAACAAAGACGCATTGCACTATTCGGCCTTTATTCGACCCCCCCCCCCCCCCCCCAGAATACGAGGCTGGCTTGACCCGTGGTTCGATTCTTACTGCTATTGCTTTTATTACTCCTGCGGTGCGAGAGGCAGCATGTCAGCAAAGAAAGGCAGCGAGACGCCCCAGGATGACAACGGCCTGTCTGCTGAAGCCGGCGCCTCAGAGCTGCCCACCAACGCCGAAGACCGCGCCGCGGCGGCCGCCCTTTCGTCTCTGAATGCGCCGAAGACTGCGGCTGAGGGAGGCGAGGCCGAGGAGGATGGCGCGAAGAAGCCGTCGACTGCAGACCAGGAGGCGCTCGGGAGGGCGATGAGCCGGCTGGAGATGATTGCTGGCGGCGGGAAGAAAGGTGCAGCAGCGGCCGGCGGGGACAAGAAGGCGAAGACAACGTCCACGGCGGCGGCAGCGGGGGAGATAGCTGCTGCTGCTGCCGGTGGTGAGGTCGTGAAGAAGAAGGCTGTCAAAGTTGCTGCTGAAGATGTCAATTTGCTGGTTTGTGGGATCTCTCTTAACTATTTGATAGACTGTGGGAGAAACGCAGCGGGGAGTGAGTAGATTGATGCTAACAGAAACACGCCTCACAGGTCGATCAATTGGACCTTACGAAGCCAAAGGCTACCGAGCTGCTGAGGGAACATGATGGGAACGCCGTCAAGGCCATCCGTGCCTTTATAACTCCGCCTACCGCCGCCGCTGCATGAATAGAGACCTGCCTATGAAGCCTGTTTTTGGTATCTCGGTAGAGACACAAACAACAGCGTCGATGGGATTGAATGAACTGCATGCCGAGTGAGAAGAGCCCATACTATATATTATATCACCCTCTGGCTCTTCAGCGGCATTCCGACCAGCATGGAGGCATCACCGACTCTCAAAGAGGGCGGGCATACTGCTGAGAATATGTGACGTACAAAGTGACTACCATGGATATATCATGGCGGATGAATACTGCACACATGGAAGTCTAATCCGAATTCATCATTCGTTCATTCATTCCTTTTTATATCTATTTTACTTATATATGTATTCCTTGTAGACGTGTATTCTATGAAGGCCTCTCAATGCCCGCCCCTTCGAATATGGTCCATGTAACTAGCCATCCCAAGAACGCCTCGATGGCAAGAGCCCACCAGATAGCGCCGACGATGTTATGTTTCAGCCCTAAACCCAGACCCCAGCCGGCGATCAGGGGGCCTAACGTCCTCGAGGCACTGGAGGCGCTCTGTGCAACTCCATGCAGCGTACCCAGCACGCTCCTGTCCGGCACGGAATTATTTACTAGTATCACCGTGGCCGGTAGAGAGAAAGTTCTGGACACCACCTGAAGGAATATTACGGCTGAGAGGGCAGGCCAGACAATGTACGGATGGTCGGGCAGTAGTACCAGGAACGGTGCAAGGAGGTACGCAAGAGGAGAAAAGGGGAGAAAGATCCTGAAGGATCGTAACGTGCCCAGCCGCCACTGGACTCGCGGGTAGATGAATATCTGAATTGGCAGGCCTATAAGGCCTATGATGGCCGTGGCCAGACCGACTTTGGAGCTAGACATGCCGAGTCCGCCGCCGAACTGGAAAAAGCTGCTTTGGCTTCCTGGGGCGCGAGGGGTGGGCAGGAAGACGAAGCAGAGTGCCGTGAATGCACTGGTGTGGAAGTTGAGGAAGATATGAGTGACCAGCGTGAGCAGGACGTTGCGTGTCCATATCTGGCGGAAGGGCAGACGTTTGCCCCGTCTGGGGGAAGCGTTATCATTGTTCAGAAGCCTCTGGGCTGAGACAGGCTGCCCGCTTGGTCCCATGTCGAAGGAGTCTGGTGTATCTGGGTCTGCCAGGCCATCGAGAGGCTGGTAGTCACTATACCGTGAGAAGCCCAGATACCTTGATATGGCCTTACCAATACGTAGACCCAAATCTTTTCGTGACCGGGCTATTTCATGTGTCTGTATAGGTCAGTACTCTATATTTTTGTAGCATATAATAGTTATGCGTAGATAAAAGGGGGGAAGGATAGGTACCTCTTCCAGGCCGAGTGATATAGCAATTGCAGAGCAGAGAATAAAACCAGCCGTCACCAGATTCGGCAGAGCAAATGGCCATTTGACCATCCACGATACTCCATCCGCTCCTCCAAGCCATGATCCGGGTCCAAAGATAGACGGATGGTTGCCTATGGGGTCAGCCAGTAGTCCGCCCATGATGGGGCCTATAATGACGCCGACGTTGAAGCACATCGGTAGTAGTAGAAAGGCCCTCGACTGATACCTGCCTCCAGTTAGCTCCATGTCCAATTAATAGATGTACTGCGGCATAGCTAGAGTGGCACTGACTTCTTCTCGACCACGATCTCCGATATCATGGTCCTCATCACGCCTGCGTTACTGTTCAACGCACCGCCCAGCGTCCGGAAAAACGCCGCCATCGCGAAGGACTTGGAGAATCCAAAGCCCAGTGTCGAGACACCAGCTCCCAGCAGGCCGATAAGCAGCACTCTCTTCCTGCCGATGGACTCGGCGTCTGCCAGTCTGCCCCAGATCACAGCCGTGACGAACTGAGCGCCCGTGAAGGCTGCTTGCAAGATGCCTGTCTGCGCAGATATGGTCGAGTCCGGCAACGAGGGATCAAACGACTTGAGCTGATAGAACATATACGCCTGCAGCGAGGTCTGCGCCAGCGGCTCGGACAGCCTAGCTATCGTGAGGATGATGAGCTGGTTCCGTTTGGGTAGCGAGCTCCATGACGCCGGCCTGTTGTCATTATTGCTCTTGTCCCTCCGCGCTTCTTCTTCGTCTCCTCCTCGTGCGTCTAGCGATGGTATACTGCTTCGTCGTCGTCCGTCTTCATGGTCGTGTGGCCGTCCTGATGATGTCCGTCCCGGTGCCGGCGTGGTGGTGGCCGTGGATGCGGCCGGCATGGCGTTGCTCGCTTCTTTGCTTTTGCCTCTTGTTCCTCCTTGGCCAGCGAGCGTTGAGCAGCATGGAAGGCAGAGTCGATATATCTGTGTCTCCCATGGCCTCTCTTCGATAAGACCAGGTAGAAGCAGCTCTCCTGAAGATTCCAGAGTGTTGCCGTTGAGTTTTTTCTGTCATTCTTTTTTTTTTTTTATCTATCAACGTCATCCTGGATGTGTTCGGCATGTTTGCCGGGAGATCCAGCTCGGCTTTTTTTAAATTCTCCAAGTATACTCATAGTCAAAAAAAGAGACGGGAAAGATATCTCTATACACTCGTTGTTATATTCAAAAAGTAGATCATAATCATTATATCACTGGTCTCTTGCTCTGTTCACAGCCGACACCGAATCGTCTGTCCTCCTTCCCACATGTCACCCGGCTCCAGGGTCTGCCATGCAGATACGGATCCCGCCTCGACGCAGACCATGTTCTTGTAGGCTTCGTCCGGAGTGAAGTCGGCCATCCCCTTGGCCTTCTCGATCCACGGGTTCCAGACGACCATGTCCGCCAATGCTTCCCGAGTTATGGAGAAGACTGGCTTGCCCGAAGAGGTGACTACGACAGGCGTGGAGGGATCAAGAGACTGGTAGACGCGGTCTACCTCGGAGGAGATGGCAATGGCATCGGACTCTTCAGTGAACGTGGATGCACCGCGGACCTTGTCGACGTACGATTTGGACTGAAGACCCGCAATGCATGTCTTTGAGATGTCCTACAGATAGGCAAAAATGTCAGCCAATCAGCGTCCAAATGAGACGAGTATAAACATCCAAAGAGCAGAAAGAATATACATCTACTCTGAAGTAAGTGTGCAGCAGAGACTGGAACTCAAAGGAGGTCGTTCCCTTGTTCTGGACCTGCAGCGAAGTGATCAAGCTCCGGGGGCTTAGGGTGACGCTGTACACAAGGCCAAACTCGAACGGCCAGTCCTTCTGAAACTTGTCACTCAGCATACCCTTTGACAGGCCAAAGTCAAGCTTGACGCTGGCATCTCCCTCGGTTTCAGAGGTAGATTTGCCTAGAAATTCCCAGTAGGCGCTCCGGGCGAAGCCATGCTGCGGCAGCGCAGAAGTCGCATGTTCCTTTGGCGGGGGGCCAAACACCTTGCTCTACTCGTTAGCCGATGCACAATTCTATGCCTGGTACATGTTCTTTTGTCCGAAATACAGAATATATAGAGAGGAATGGCGTACTGGGAAGACTAGGGGGATGCCGCCGCGGATGGGTTTGGAGCCGTCTAGATGAGCTCCTTCGCTGAGGAAAAGCTGCTCTGACCCGTCAGCGAGTTTCCACGATGTCACTGTAGCTCCAAACAGGTTGACGGCAATCGATTCTCCCGTCGCCAGCGATGCTTCAACGCGGTTCTCGAGGACGGAGACGCTGGGTCCTGGCGCAGAGGAGGATACGGGGATGGCTGTCGGCTTCTTTGAACGCTCCATGCTCGCTATCCTGCGTAGAGGAAACGGGAACGAGTGTATATATAAACGGATAAAGACGTCTCGAGCTGCTATCTCTCGTAGTTCTTCGTTGTCTTCTTTTTCTTTGTCGTCGTTGTTGTTGTTGTTAGATGTAGTTGGTGTGGATGTTGTTGATGATGCGGCTGCGATTAACTAGTTAACTATTGGTGGGGCAGCCAGAGATGACTTCATATTTGCGACATCTAAGAAAGACAAGACGGGCGAGGCAGAGCTTAAGACATACATAGACAAGACAAGATGAGATGAGATGAGATAGAGGAAGATGGAGGTAGGAGAACACGCTTATTACTATTAACTAACGGTATGATAGGCTCAACCACTTGAAAGAACCTGACATGAGATGGGTATCGCTGGAAGCAGACATATAGATCACCACTACGGCATAGAGAAACACAGGCAAAAGGAAGACACGATATTATATATGTGGCGTCTGAGAGACCATTCGTATGCGCTATTCCCGATGTTGTCTATATCTAGACGAAGATGGTGACACCGAGAGCGGCGGCAATGACTGCGTTGCTGACGACGATGGAGGTAGCGGCGCTTCTATTGACAGCACGTTAGCCATTGAGACCGGAAGACAAGGATGAAGTGCAAGGCAAAGAGAAAACGGGCGAATGAAGAGAAGAATAAACTTACTCGGTGCTGTTGCGGGAACCACCGCTGTGGCTACCACCAGAACTGCCCTTCTTGCGCTTCTCAAGGACGGGATGTCCCTCGGCCAAATGCTTGACCGGCTCAGCAACCTTGGCTGCGGCGTCCTGGACGCTATTCTCGGGCTCGTTGGGCATGGCAGCGACCATGGAGGCCAGGAGGAAGACAGCTCCGGTAACAGCAGAGAACTTCATGTTGGCGGTTGAGGTGTGTTGGGAATCGGGTGTTTGGTATCGAAGTGTTTGAGGGGAGTCGTGCTGACTGGAGAGCTTGGAGTAGTGACTTGGGAAGTGCTGGCTGAAATGAATTGATGCTTGAGAGGGAAGACGTGATGGCCTATATATAGCTATAGTCCGCACGGCAAGGGTTTGATCTCGCTCGCGAGCACTTCCTGAACCCCATTATTAGCAGCGCCTTACACGTCAGTCCAACAAGCTACAAGGCGCCTTGCCGCTCAGGATCGCCAGGATACCACTCGTGTCTTCCCGAATGGGTACCCATTCCTCCGTATTCTGAGTGACGGTCTCTTTCTCTCTCAGCTTTGGCGGGTTGATCGAAGGCCTCCTTTTCCCTTCTTGCTTTTCCCCTGCTCGCAGCTCATCGTATCCCAACCCACCGCAGCCCATCTCTCTGCCGCTCAGCCCACTCAGCTGCACAGGCATCAAGCCTTCGCTCGATCTGGCAAATCAGCGCGACCACCAGGCACACCGCATGCGAATTTGTGTTTGTTTAGAGCCTCAACTAGTTTAGGCTTAAATTTTAGTGTTGGGGCTGATCTCGTATTTTACCGTCGCTTGGGGGGTGGATGCTGCCCTGGCTCCATACAGCCGGCAAGAAAATGGTACACTGTACATTTATTTACTTGTTACTCTCTGGCGACTGGAACGAGATCCAAGATAAGCCCGTTTATCCTAATGGGGTATTCAATTAACTCTAAACATACATGGACATTAATCTGCGTGCTTCATACAGGCGTTGGCGCCTCAGTCTGGCGTGGCGGCCCTAAAGAGGTGAGAAGCGAGAGATAGACTTGTTCACTCGCTTCTCTTGAACGCATTGTGGGCCTCCATCTTGATGTCAAACATCACGTCATCCAGCTCGCGGAGGGTCGACCTTCCAAAGGAGACATTCCTCAGTGAACCAAGGATGGCCTTGAGTGATTGGAGTATTGATGACCCTGGAGATACCTGCTCTCGTGCTTGGGATTCAGTAGGTGGAGGCGTATCAGACCGTTTGGGCTCAATCCGGGCACCTTCAGTTTCCGCGTTACCCTTTGCTTCTGTCGTCTGCCCAGGCAGAGATGCTGCAGCTTCGCTTCTTTCCCGCTCGGGCTCGACGATATCGTCACTCTTGGCCTCAATCTCTTTATCAGCTATTGCCCGTCCGCGAAGGCGCAGTGACCTTCTCTTCGGCGCTGGCTGAGAACTTTCACCACTTTCCTGAGTCTCTTGACTGGTTTCTTCCTCCATACTGGAGCTGGGTCTCTTCCTTCCAGACCGCCTTTGACTTCCCGATGGTTTCTTCGTAGTTGATGAGGTGGTGTCAGAAATAGTGTGAACAGGCTCAGGTAACTTTGCTTCAATAGCTACCTCAATGGTAGGCACCCGCATTGGCTCTGAGTTGGAGCTGTTTTCATTTCTCTTCCTCCTTCGGCTTCCTAGTTTCTTCTTTGTCTTTGATGGCTTATCCTCAGGCACGCTTAGGTCCATTGACAATTCAAGATCTTGCTCCAGCTGTGAGGCAATCTGCTCCTGTAGTGGATCATTAAATGAATCGGGTACCAATTCATCTTCCTTGCCGCGATCAGCTTGGACTGTGGATTTAGATCTCGAGTTCGGCCTGGGTGTGGAGTCCACATCTTCATCCTCGTTGTTATTGCGTATAGGTCGGGAGGACTCTTCCGTAAGGGCGCATTGAGCTTCGTGGGGGCTCGTACAACTCAGCTCGTGTGCGGCAGGCTCTCCTTGGGATGAAGGCACTGTCTGTGGTGGAGATGAGGGTGGGTCACCATTCGTAGAAAAGCTCCATTCAACATTCGACGGGAATGAAGTTAAATCTAGATTAGTATATGATGTGCGTGGACTCCTGCTTGCTGGCGTTGGAGAGGACTGGACCTCTTCAACAACATTTGGTGCTTCCGGTGGAATGGTAGGAGTGGGTAGATTGCTGTCAAGTGGATCAAGAGGTTTGCACCTAGATGACGGCCGTGACGAGTGAATCTCGGGGAACATTATAGCCGCATCTTTTCGCTGCCTTTCTCTGACAGCTTTCTGATTTTCGGTCATAAACTGAGATTCTAATGGCCCGGCCATCCCACCTTCTGGCTCAACAGTCACGAATTGGATTTGTGAATCGTCATGACGAGGTCGTTTGGGGGTAGTGGTGTCATGTTTCTGCTCAGACTTCCTCTTACGGCTTCGCGTGTTGCTATCCGGGGTAGAGCTTGAGCGTTTGCTACCATCTTTCCTTGGTCTTTGGGCCGGTTCTGGAGTGACCACATCCTCCTGCGAGCTGAGATATTCTGGTACAGAGATAGACTAGGTTTTACTGTTAGTCAAAAGGTAGTACACAAACAATGGATTCTATACCATGCATACCTCTGGCTCAGGGCGTTCTGGGAAACCTGGTAGCTGTATCTCAACGAACGGTTTAAGTCTTCGCAGGATTGACTCCAGCGATGCTGGGTAAGATAAGTTCTTTTCTAGACCGAAGGATGCATTCCACATGGAGATGAATTTGTTCACAATGGATTTGTGGCGAGACTCAAAGCCAGCCGTCATCAATGAGGCCAGTTGCTCTAGGGTCTCGCTATTGGTATTGCGGAGAGATGTGATATTGCAAATGGTGACAGAGGTCATAGTCCGAGCCTGGTCTTGTTAGCGTGGTTTCAGTCATAATACAGTGAGTGACGACGGGCTTACTGAATTCAATATAGACTTGTCAATGTTGGACTCTGCAGTCAGTTTTTCGCTAGGATCTGATAGCCACGGAACAATGCCAATTTGCAGTCTCTGAAGCAAGGTGATACGGTAATGCTCTGGGCACCGCTCGAGCCATTGTGAGACAGCATCAAGAAAAGCGAGTATATCAGGTATGCACTCCCATGATTGGGCATGGTATAGGTGTAAGAGGATATCGTTGGTCAGGGAGACAACTTTCTCGCAGAATGGTTGAAGTTTCGGGTTTGCTTTGGCCGTTGTGGGTAAATTAATTTGCTGTGCTTGTGTAGCTGGCTCTCGAGGGAAAGAAATTGCCTCCATAAATATGCCCATTTCAGGGAAACCTATGGATATACCGTTCCGAATTGAATGGCTAACAAACGATTCAATGAAATGGGACACCTGGGCATCTCCCTTTTCGTTGCGAACTACAGCCACCAGTGACCGAAACAGGGAAGACCACTCCAAACTCTTGATATTATATCTTGTTCCACGTTCGAGGATGGCTAGAACTTTGTCGTAGTCACGAGTTGAGGTTTCGTCTTTGCCCATTACATTGGTATCAGGAGTTGAATTTGCTAGGGTTTCTTTGGTGAAAGCCGAAATACTCTTCCAGACCTCCTCAACAGAGTCATGGTTTAGTTCAAGGGCCTCGCTAGTGGGCCCAAGCAATGACTCTGTAAACTGGCGTAGAGTTTCCAAGCGAGAGCTTCTGGAGGCCCGGCCTTGTATGCCGGTTTCAATGATACCGTGTAGTAATGATTTATAGCGTGGGATAGAGACTGGGTATGTAGATAGACATACATATTGGAGAAGGTGTAAGAGGGGAGTTCTGATGACACCGTTGGGGTGGGGGCGGCGGTGGGTAGGAGTTTGAGCTATACTGAATGTTTCCGTCGAAGTCTTTAGAAGCATCTTTTCAGTAAAAGCAACCGATCCAAGGCTATGAACGATTGTTTTGACGAAGAAGAGGAATTGGCTGAAGAAAATACTGTTCCCATCTTTGGCTCTAGAAACAGCAGATATTCCGGTTCTTTTCCAGATTCGTTGAAGGCTCTCAAGGATGGAACCAACAGCCTCCATTGTCTCAGTAGAGGGCTGAATTTCCTTACTAGATGCATCTGCAAGGCTTCGGGAGAGGTGAACCCAGGCAAGGCCAGCCGTGGAATCTTCTATGGAGGTGCTTTGTTCACTGAGGAGGTCAAAGAGGGTCTCAAACACAGGCAATATCTTTGATATCCTAGAACGGACCCATTTGCAGTCCAGTCGGGGGAGGTCTTCCGGGCCAACTTTAGTTGCTTCAAAGGCCTTTTTCTCATCCCAGATTTTCGGAGAATCCCATAGTAACATGGCTAATATTCTGCAAAGTCCCAAGGCATTTCCAGAGCTCCACTTTAAGACTTTTGACGTTGGCGCTACCATGTACTCCGTCCAGTGCAAGTCCAGGCGTTCAAATGGTGTCCCGGGTTTGAAGGAGTAGTAGAGAAGGTTGCAGTAGCTCGAAAAAGCGTGGTCGGTGTGAGCTCCCCGTTTGGAAGTCTTTCTTCTCTCCAGCTGGGAGTCAATGGGCTTGAATAGGAATTTGGCCATACCCCTGTTACTATCGGAAGACTGCTGCACCACATAGACTAATCTGTTCCAAGCAAGAAGCGCCTGTGAGTTGGTGGTAAGATCACTGCAATTGAAACATTTCTGGATGACCAGCATCCAAGCTTTGAAATGGGGCCACTTCTCTATTTGCCATCGAGGGCTACGAAGAAGAAGTGTAACAACGCTCCAAATTTGCGGTACATGGAGGCTTGTTTCCCGGTTTGCAATCATACTAGTCAAACGATCGCAAAAGTCATTCACAAACTTCGTGTCTTTTCCTTTATCTGTGGGAAGGTTTAGGACCTCGTCGATTGCCTTGAACACAGGGGTAGACGGGCCCAAGGAGTCAGTTATCCGGAAGCCTAACTGGAGAGCCTTTAACCTGACGTCCTTGACCTTGTGAAGAAGGCCATCAATGAGGTTATCCATCCAGAAGTTCGCATGAGATATGAAGATGGAACGGGCTTGAGAGAAAAGTCGATCGTAGATATTTAGTCGTAGGGCAGTTACAGCCTTTCCCCCGACACGGTCCGGTCCACTGCTGATGGTTTCTAGCAGCTTGGTAGCCCTGGAGCTAGTAAGGATCTTTGGGGAGAAGTTCTGAATGCTGAGAAGTCTCATATAGTCGATAACGATATTTTTGGGAGTTGAATTTTGCTGGATCGAGGAAATGGCACGGTCGAGAATGTAAGCTTTGAAGTCGTCTGGAATCCGAGGGGAGGTTTCCGGCTTGAAGACAAGCATATTTAATAGATTAAGAGCCTGATGTGGCAGCGAGTAATCTGAATCGTCATTAGAAGAAGGAGTGGTGTTGATATCTCGCTTTATCCAGCCAACGAATAGATCTATATTGTCAATAATCGAGTTTGAATCGGGCTGGCCGCAGTAGGCAGAAAGGCTACCAACGAGCTGAGAGTAAGCATCTCTCCGCAGAATATGAGAGCTCCCCGAAAGCTGCTCGATAATAGAGCTAAGCATCCCCGACAAGTCGGTGGATGGGCTAGACCTGAGCTCATCCGACGGTATATTGTCTGATATCATTGTCCGTGATTTAAGAATCGACTTGGCTGGCACACTCTGGTTTGAAGAAGGCGGCAGAGACCGTAACCGTGTGGGTGGCTTCATGCTGTGATCTGTGAACTCCGGAGGTTTGATGTAGCTAGCCATGGGGGAGAAATTGACTCGTTTTGACCGGGAGCTGGAGAGAGGTAGCGGAGATGCATCTGAGGGCGAGAACGCGGTGGTAGGGGCCACGATTGGGATCGAGTCATCCGCCGACTGTGAGGCACCTCCAATTGCCGAGGACGATGCCCTTGGAGGGGTTGGAGGACGAATCTCCTGGTCGACCATCTTCGTCTAATAAGAAGTGAGGCGGTAGCTATTGATCTAACGCTCGCCGGCCCAAGGGTTGGAATGAAGCAAGAAGACGCTGAATAAAACAAAAAAAAAAGATCTTAATAAAACATAGCGAGAAAAAGAGAAGGTACCGAAGTGCTAGAAAGAAGAACACCCATAAACCGCAGAACAGGGACAGAGAGTCAAACAAAAAGAGTGCTTGCTGGTGGTGATGTTGGCCGCAACCTCGACGTCTGCGGTTGAGACGTTGAGGTTGGTTTGCTTGCGCTGCGATTTTTCCCGCGCGCCTCTTTTTCCTCTTTTGAACTTTCTGACGCGCGCAAAAAGTGGAAAAAGTCGCGACTTTACGCGGTGGCTGGGAGTCACGTGATATCAATTAAACGCGTCCATGGAAGATAGTTTATCCGTGATGACTAATATACACACGTGATAACTTGGCACGGTGTTACTTATTCCGCCCTGCTGTTCTATTTTTAGGTCACTCCGGCACACCTTCTTTCAACTTCAACATATTATTTACACTCGACAGGTCGATTTACAAGAGTCTACATGCCCAGTTGCTCCCACTTACTACTATGGCAAATTCGTCTCATTCTGAAATTCTTAGATTCATAATATATATATACTGGAGATAGATGTCAAAGGTTGCGTGCCACACTGTTTCCCCCACTCATCTTAGTATCTCCGTTGGATGATATGTACAGGCTGATGGAAATGACTTAACCACCCTTGGCGAAGCGCTGGAGCTGGTCCATGCCGCCGTTGAAGATCTCAGAGTCACCACCGAAGCGGTAGGTGTCGGCGTTCTGCCAGAAGGTGTGGTATGGCCAGCCACCTGGTGGGGTTCCAGGGCTGGAGGCCCAGCGGGCAAGGACGAGAGGGATGGTAGTGCCGAAAGTCTTAGTGTTTCCGGTGCAGGACTGCCACCAGTCGGGAGAGGTGTAGATCATGGGGTAGCGGCCAGTTTTGGCGCGGTAGCGGTCGGAGAAGGCCTTGATCCAGGCAATCATGGAGCTGGCGCTGAGGCCGTAGCACTTGGGCTTGCCGGAGGTTCCCTCGAGATCAATCATACCGGGGAGGGTGATACCATCGTTGGACCAGCCACCACCGTTGGCGAGGAAGTAATCGCACTGAGCGGTGGCAGAGCCGTCAGGGTGGGCGAAGTGATAACCACCACGGATGAACTTGTTGTTGGTAGCACCGGTGTACTGGCTGTTGAAGGTGGAGGACTTGAAGGTGGTTCCCTCGGTGGCCTAATGGGCTGTTAGCTCATGTGGTCGTTTTGCCCAAAGACACATGGTTCAAAAGGGAATGCCAACCTTGATCATGACGAAACGGGCACCGCCGTTGTAGGCAGCCCTGAAGTCAACATTTGGCTGGTAGCCAGAGATGTCGAAGCCCTGGACGCTTCCGGCACGAGTGTCAATCTCGGCGGCAGGAGCAGCGACGGCAGCGCCGGCGGCAGCGGCGACAGTGAGGAGGGAGAGCTTCATCTTGATAGATTGATCTGCCTTTGTTAATGTTCTTGTAGTTTGCTGCTTTGATTGTTGTTGATCAAGTGAACCTAGCCGGGCGAGCAGAGGCTTTATATACTTCCACGATGGGCTCGGTGTTGTTTATCCCATCTCTCATCATCCAAGCCGCCACCCACGTTGGAGAGTATCATCCAATAATGCCGAAAATCGCTGGGATGGGACCTTCAGATGCTCGCCCGTATTCGAAAATATACAGTGGGACCCCCAATTCATGTTCATATAAACCTCGCCCCATAGCTCCATGGGAAGCTTTCAGCCCAGGACCACAAGGCCTTGCACAACCACTCAGCATACTCACACCAGGATCTAAAAATACACCGTGATATTACAACTAGACCCCGCAAAACCGTAGTTGACCCGAGATGATCGTCGGGTTGCAGCGCAGAAGATATTTGAGGTAGGCTGAAAAGCAATATCACTGCACGTGCAATAGGGTGCCAGAGACAGTGGAATAAGAGACGCCAAAATAGTAGAAGCGATGGAGTTGGAAGTTGGAGTCGCGATGGATATATACGGAGAACGAAGACCATTCAAACAGGACCAGACCGGAACCAAAGCAAGATGTACGGGAATGGAGGCTCCTCGGTGGCATTCTTCTCGCTAGAAGGTCGTAGTTTGAGCACAACCTCGAGCACAACCTCCATCGTGAGCAAGCCAACCCTTCTCCCTTGACGCCAGCAAAGAATATCAAACACCGCACACCCCGTATGCTGTCTGCCTGTCTGCCTCGGTGAGCAGACGTAGCATCAGGCTAGTCACCATGTCCTGGTTAATCGCCTTGCACCAAGGCTTCGGCCCTCGTAAAAAAAAAACACACCTTAGCCTGAAGAGTGGATGGCAGGCTCCCAGAATAATCGGATTGGCCAACCTGCAAGCCATGATCTTCAAGCCGTCGCTCACAACAAGGGACAGGTTGGTATTCTTGGGATTTCCCTCCAGCCCGCGCGAGGCATCCGTGCTTAGGACCTGAACAAGCTCCCTGGCCAGTTGAGGCGAAGCTTGGTGGTGTCAAGACGGTGATCAGGGACCTCCTCCTGCTAGTCCACACGCATCGTATCCTGATATCAGACGTTTCTAACTTTAGACAGCGGCAATAACTGGCCCTTCCTAGCTGGTGGGCTAATCAACACTAACAAGAGGTTAGCCATACTTCGTCTCGCTCATTTCGGGTCTCTCCACGGAACTCGAAACGTGGTGAGAAGTCAGAGAGATTATTGTGATACCTCTGGTGGCTGAAAGCTCGTATGTCTGTCCTAACATCCTTGTTGTTAGCCATTATGCAGTCTAGATATTGGGGACGAGGGG
Organism: Trichophyton schoenleinii; assembly: GCA_018357685.1. Lineage (NCBI taxonomy): Eukaryota > Fungi > Ascomycota > Eurotiomycetes > Onygenales > Arthrodermataceae > Trichophyton > Trichophyton schoenleinii. The sequence continues at coordinate 494,625 of WOFF01000002.1, forward strand.
CCTGCTCAGGTGCCTGGCTCTGGCTTTCTGACTTCACGCAGATGCGCACCATGTAACCCAGGGAAGCGAGATCGAGCCATTGAGATCCCTGCCAGCCATCTTCTTAAAATGCCGACCCTCTACGGAGGAGTTATCTGAATATCATTGAGTTGGTATTGTATTATCAAATATCCTCGGCAGGCCGTCAGGCTTCAACCTGCATCTTTCTTGGACGTGGAATTTCTCAGGGTCAACCGGCCGCAAAGTGACATCAAAAGAGCGAGGACGGATGCACGAAGCTACGACGGTAGTATTGCTAGCTTGCTCTCCGTCTGCATCTCGGGATGCCTCTCCCTGCAAGTTAAGAGACGAGAATGGAGGTTTGGACCAGAGGAGAACCATGGAGCTCTCCACCAACAGGCAAGAACCCGCCGAATCTCGCCCGATAGGTCTGTTTTCTTCGTGGTTAGTCGGTTGAACTGATGAGAGCCATGGTAACGTCACAGTACGGTGCAGGATGCACGAAGCTGTTGTTTTGTTCTCCCCAGGCCCAGGGGCACAGACTGACTTGCGGAACGGACATGAATACAAGTACAAGCTAGATCCCCCTTGCAGCAGACTCAATTCTCGAAAATACGCCTGGAGATCGCCTTGGGACTCTCCGTGCCCGATACCCATTTTTGTGCAATGAAGGATTTCGATTGAATATCAAACAGCAGATATGTTTATGATGTGAGATATGCACAAGTAATACTACAGCGCCATTGCATAAACACGGCATAAACAAATTTCATGAAAGATGGCCAGTTCAGCGGCAAGTTGATACCAAGGGGCGTTTTGTTTAGATATTAACGTGTGCATAAATTATGTACAAAACCCACGCCTGTTTACAAGCCATCGATGGTTCCGACTTGTCTTCCAGCTCTCTTGCAGCAGTTCTTGAAGCAGGTTGGGTTTCTTCCGTCCATCCAGCAGTGGTAAGTGGACAGATCGGTGTTGTAGTGCTTCTTGTGGCATTTCTTGCCGCAGTCGTAGGTAGGCCTAACAGCTCCGACATAGGGGGTGTTTTCGCAGAAGTAGCATGTTCCGGCCAGGACCTGAAGGGGGAGAGCAAGGAGAACAACGGCAGAGAGCTTCATCTTGTTTGAAGGAGTTTTTTGGTGTTATCGATTATTGATTATGGGGTTCTGGTTTGCAGTTAGACGGCTGCTCCTGGAACATAGGGGGTGCACATCATCATCTCTTCTTACCTTGAGGGTTTCAATCGAACTCCGGGGACAAACACTTTTTTCGATTTTGGATATTTATTTGCGAGCTGTCAAACAGTCAATCAGGATGGCGCTCTTTTTCCTCTGGGGTTGGAGTGCTTCTCACTTTTTGATGCCTGCTTCAGAAGAATCGAGTCTGCTGCAGAAAAACTCCCCCAGACAGCATTCTCCCTCGTCCTTTAAATATTCGACACCTCCCCATCGTCGACATGGAGGGAAACGGAGAAGCAGCGCATCCGTTCCGCAAGTGAATACGAGTAATCTCTGAATACGACGAGAGAACTGGAGAAAACAGCGCTTTCGGTCAGGGGGCGCAGCTCCCATTTGCTGTATCTGGCTCACTTGGGCAGCAGATCGCATGGACGACCTTCAGCCTCAACGGAATATGGAGCCCGTTTTAATAAACAAGCCTCGGACGACAAGCATCAAGAGCCATCAAGCCAGTCAGACTGGTCAAAAAATGTCCTCGAAACGGTTGAGGTTCCGCTCTGGCTCGCAATGTGAAACCAAAATTCTTTCTGACTGCTAAATATAAACAGAGCTAGACAGCGAAACTGCTAACTAGTGGACTCAACCGCCCGCTTCTCTGCAATGATTTGTGTCTTCTCACGGAAGATCAGCAATGATATGAAAAGGTCAAGGTATGCCTCGACTCGGAATCCTGAAGGCCCGCCGGCCCTGACGGGAAGAGACGAAAATTTTCACGCCCGAGTGTGCGCACAATTCCTAGAAGCTTGCCAGGGGAAAAGGCAAGATGCCAGCAGTACTCCGTACACTGATATGATAACTGTGATATTATAAGGGAGGGTATATTCGTCAGCCCACGGGTGTCCTCGCAATTTCTGAGTGTTGTCGAGCTCGCCAACCGGATGTCCATGGCTGGTTGTCCAGTATCTCATCAGCCCTTGGTGATACAGATGAAGCCAGCTCGATACCTCTGGTGGTCACAGCCGCGAGCACAGCAATTGACTGGTATAGCAGTTGAGAGATGGAGGTATGTTACTCATTATCTTCCTCCCGCAATAGCTGGTTGGTTAATTGATCCAGCTGTTAGCTATCCCGGTGAGATCCGAAAGACACCAACGTCGTCACTCTCACTACGAACACCCAGCTGGTCCAGCAGCATCACAACAGCACAGCTGTCCAGCACTCGATGACACGAACACACATACTCTGCCATCATCATAATGAACTACGACGGACCCGTCCCTCCGGTCTGCCCCTTTCTTAGCTGTGATATATAAACAGCGCTACTTATGACGTCACAGCTGCGCTTCTCTGGCTCGCTCGAAACATCCGTCAGAGGCGAAACACTTGTCCCCAGGAAATGTCGAAGCCTGTCAAATCATGTCTTGATGCTGAGAGTTACGTTGCGGAGTAAGTACAAGATTGACTTCATGTCACTGCTCTTGAGCACAGTGCACGCCACCAGTTACTTGTCATCGAAGCCCCCGGACGAGGGACGAACAACGATCATGCTCATGTGAATCGATAGCCTGTGGATCTTTTGGGCTGAACCGATCATCCCAGCAAACCCGGATGAAAAGGTCAATGATTAGCACTCGGCCGCCGTTCAATCCTGCCAGCCTGCCCATCATGTAGCGGAGGGCTGTGGAATCTTCCCCTGCTGCGCCATTGGGTTCCGCCCTGGGGACTTTCTGGCCAAACCATGGTTCCATGTCTTTTTTATTATTATATGGGGGCTTGGGCTCCAAAATAATTCCATTGCCTGAAGTTTATAACCTGTTTTACGTCCGGGTTTTTCTTCCCACAAGATCGGAATTTTTCACTCTTCCTCCTCCCTTGCTCGCTGGTGCTTTTGAGAGGACCGAAAAATTCGGAAAAGATGTTCAAGAGCAAGGCCCCTCCGTCAAAGGAGGCCGCAGGTGATCCTCCTGCTTCTGCTGCGACTGAGGTAGAGAGGGCAAGCTACCCTGCTGGTATGGTGAATACGCCGATTCCTCGATTAACATGGCGGTCTGCGGTGATGGGGATTTTTGTGTCAATGGGAGGGTTCCTCTTCGGTTATGACACTGGACAGATCTCAGGTATTCTGGAGATGGAAGATTTCAAGAGACGATTTGGCGAACCTACAGACTCCATGCTCTCAAAGGACTACAAGTTCTCCAACGTTCGTGCAGGATTGATTGTGGCGTTGGTAAGAATATCCCCATTCTCATGCATGCATTCGGTGCAAGGATTGATCTCCCTTGCTTCTCGTTCTTTCGGAGGCTAATCAGCGGTTTCATGATGAAAGCTCTCGGTTGGAACATTGATAGGTGCCCTGATAGCTGGTCCGTTGGCCGACAAGGTTGGACGAAAGTGGTCGATATCTTTCTGGTGCGGAGTCCTTTCGGCTGGTATCATTGTCCAAATTACTTCGCCAGAACCAAAATGGTATCAAGTAGCTATTGGACGGTGGGTTACCGGTCTAGGAGTCGGGTCCCTTTCCCTACTTGTCCCCTTATATCAGGGAGAGAGTGCTCCAAGACATATCCGCGGTGCTCTAGTCAGGTATGTTATTTCTCTACATATGTCTCTGCAAATTATTACAAGCTAATATACCCATTAACTGCTAGTACCTACCAACTATTTATCACACTCGGAATTTTCATTGCCAATTGCATCAACTACGGAACAGAAGCTCGTCCGGACTCTAGCTCCTGGCGAATCCCGATGGGAGTCACTTTCATCTGGGCAGCTATTCTAGGATTCGGCATAATCTTCTTCCCCGACACACCCCGATATGACTATCGACACAACCGAATCGAAAAGGCTAAGCGAACAATGATGAAGCTCAACGGGGTTCCAGAGAACCACGAAAAGCTACATGAAGAGTTCAACGAAATCAAACGGCAGCACGAAGAAGACCAACTTACCAAGGACCAACCATGGTATCAGATATTTTTTGCGCCCACTATGCGCTCCAGATTGCTTCTCGGAATAACACTGCAAGCTTTCCAGCAGCTGACGGGCGCAAACTACTTCTTCTACTATGGAACTTTTGTTTTCAGAGGTGCTGGCCTGAGCAACAGCTACGTCACTCAGATGATTCTAGGAGCTGTAAACTTCATCGCTACCTTTATCGGATTATACAACATCGAGCATTTCGGAAGACGCAAGTCTCTCATTGCTGGAGCTCTCTGGATGTTCGTCTGCTTCGTCATATACGCTTCTGTCGGCCATTTCGTCCTCAATCATGATGAGCCGGCATTAACCCCCGGAGCTGGCAAAGTGATGGTTGCCTTCTCATGTCTATTCATTGTGGGATTCGCATGCACATGGGGACCAATGGTATGGGCTATCATTGCTGAATTATACCCATCTCGATACCGTGCTACTGCAATGGCAATGGCAACAGCATCGAACTGGCTGTGGAACTTCCTTCTGGCTTTCTTCACGCCCTTTATTGTTGGCGACATCGATTTCTTGTACGGCTTTGTGTTCGCTGGCTGCCTGATAGTTGCTGCCGCTCTTGTCTACTTTGGTGTCATTGAAGGTGCAGGACGGACTCTCGAGGAGATTGATTTAATGTACCATTTGCATGTCAAACCCTGGAAGAGCTCGAAATACGTTATTCCTCCTTCTTTCCAGAGGAATGGAGATTCCAATGGAGGAAATGGAACACCTGCTCCCGCCTCTCAGGGCCAACCTGCAGAGCTTGCTACATAAGCTACTCATGAGCTAACTCCTCCCTTGAATGATATCATGTCATCGTATTTTCCAAATTCTGTTTTACCCATAGCAAGCTAAATCACATTATACCGAACTGCTGGATTTTGTGTATAGCGTCTGATTTCACTTCTTGGTTGTATATATACAGTTTATTCCCATGGGCTTAAAGTCAGAATTATTCTTGACTATAATATCGTCAATTTATTCATCTTTTCATGAGTTTTTACTTCACACAAAATAGCAACTCGGCCTCCAAGTTACCCAAAACTTTATGCAGTAATGCAGGCCAAGAAACCAAATACTCTCCCTTCACAATGGGGAGGGGAGCATACCTCGGTTCACTTTGAATTGTAACTTGAGTCCCCATGTCAGTGGAGATGTCTTACAGCCTTGAAGCGGGTGAAAGGGCATGGCATCTGGGTATTAACCCCATTGGCGGAGGTCAACCATCGTAGAATCGCATTGGCAGCGGCCAAGCGGGTTTATTTCTATGGACTGGGAAAACGGTGCAATGAAACTAGAGAAATATTTTATGAACGGGAGCTCTCTTTCTGTGCCTGTTCATATACCCAGTCGTTTAGACCAGCGCGGTTTCTATTCACAAAATTAAGTTGGTTTCTGCCATCACTTCATGTTCTTGGGGAATGACAAACCTTGCGATTTCGATGGCATAAAACTGCATCCGGACAACTATATGCACAACCGTATGTCAGCTTTGAACGTTTCCTGTATTATCCCTGTGGAATATTCCCTATATCACGCAAAGCGTAAGGTTATTGCGTTGCTTACCGAAAATAGTCTCTTTTTCTCCGTACTCAAATTTCGGATTTGCTCTCAAGAGAGTGCCAAAGTTGTAATCAGCAACTTTCTCTTCATACTGCTTCATCCAGTTTCGCCATTTTTCCTTGCCAGCCTTGCTCTTCATTTCATCCTCGTTAATTGTCACGGCAGGGTCGAAGTCAGGAAACTCGGTCTTGAAGCTCTCATATATCTCATCATCCAACTTTGTGAGTCGAAGTTTTGATCCCGGTGCTCGCTCGAGAATGGCCCAATATGTTGACATTTGTTGCACAGCTGGAGGCGATGTAGGAGGTAAGTAAGGCGTTTACCTCGCAGGATGTGAGAAGGGTGAAAGCCAAACCTTTAACAGCAAATTGCTTTTCCATCTGGAGACTTTTGTTAATTTACATGCGCTGCAATACTAGAAGAGGAAGTGAACATGCTTACATCTTCCAAATTCTGAGCCGTCTCCGGGTCGAATGAACCCAAGCCTGAAGCCATTTTGTAATAGATGTGCCTTTATTAAATTTGTATGAATAGAGGCGGGGTGAAGGAGGGGCGAAAGTTGAGCTACACGACTAAGATAAGGCTCAGGCCGTGAAGGATAAGGAAGATAGGTATATAAATGGAGCTTAATTGCTTGGATATGAGAACCGTATAAGCCTTAGCCTCGTAATATGTGTGTGAGGTTTGGATCTTGAATGTGTACCGGCTTGTTCTAACCACTACGACTCACACGCGGGCAAAAAATAATTCGATATCGGATTATTAGGACACCGACGTCCCGATAAGCTTATTATGTAACCCTTGCCAAGCCTCACTAGCGCAATGTATGATTACGTCATTTATTTTAGTTTCGCTGGCATTTCTTTGTTGCAAAGACGAAGACAAAGGGGAAGAGAAGAGAGTATATAACAAGGAGGTATGCGGAGGTTGGGAATCTTTAGTTCCATTTGCCTCTTCGGGGGATTGTACCGATATTTCATATTCATATTAGAAGTTGAAGACAGACAACTTATGCTAAACCACCGAGATAGAATGGAGGTATAGCAGTATATTTATGCAAAAAAGAATTAATCGAGTTCTTCGATTCGACCTTGCTCCACGGCCGTTCGAACAGGATTTTCAACATTAACAACTCCTGTAGCACGTAGCCTGTAAGAAGGTAAGATAGTCAGCAATCCCAAGCGTTCCATAATAGTCAAAGAAGGTTGGAATATAGGAGACAATACCTCTCAAAAAGCACAAAGAGTCTCTCTGCTTCTCGCTCCTTCTCTTCCTCAGTCATCTCAGGCCCATTGTCCACAGGCTCAGCATCAAAACGTTGACCAGTAATCGGATTAATGGCCGAATTAAATTCCTTGTTACCCTTGGAACTGTAGGCTTCCTTTGCACTTTCAGGAATAGCCATATCATGGGACATGAGGAAGCCGGCAGCAAAACCGTACCCTACATTCCTCACAAACTCACTGGCATTGCTTCCGGATAACTCAAACATGAGTGCCGAAATGCCGTCTCGCAGGCTAGGCGCTACAGGAGATGTTGATAACCGTAGTAAGCGGGATGAGAGTGTATTGGACTGCCCTATGGGTAGATCCCGATCGTTATCTTCAGGAAGCAGAAGCCATTCCATGTATTTTCTGGGGCCTTCTGGGGCAAATGAGTATATCTTCCTCAAGAGAGTGAGTAGTGGAACTGCAAGAGTCTCCAGATCAGACGGCTTATGCATGGCTACCGCCTGGTCAAGGATATTAATCAGTTTGTCAACATTGCAGTTCTGGTCAAATTTTGGGAAAAGTGGATTAGTGCTGAATGGCTTGCTTTTCTCCGCCGCGAGATCTAAGTTCAGCAATGAGTTGACCAGATAGTTGACTGGAGCCTGCAACGGTGGAGTTGGTATCTCAATGCGACTTAAGATTTTGAGTATGTGGGGTATTGACGGTGAGAATGCTGCAACTTGATGAGGGTAATAGTTTGTAATATTAAACATCAGCTTGAGGGTCTCTGAGAGAGCAAGCTCATCAATGGGAGTAAGTTTCTTCTTTTTCCCCTTGGAAAACTGCTTGGAATGTCGATATATGTGCTGTTCTGGTGTTAGTCTTTCAGTGAAGTAACAGATCAGTGGTGTTGGTGTCATACATTATTGATACTCTCTCCCAGAGAGCACTCGCTGAACAACTTATCAAAATCCAGATCTGAATCGTAAGTCGTTAGGAACAGTAGTCGTGAGCATAAAAATTCATCGTCCGAGTTCTCTTCCTGCTTGTACCCTCACCAGTTAAACAACGTAATATCGCTTGTGTTCGGAAACCCAAAGCACGTACCTTCAACTTCTCTGCCGCTTTCCTTCCATTTCCTAGGTCGACAAACCGTTGGCGTGTGGCCTTCTCAAGCAACAGCGCATTCGCCAAACATCGTAAGGCTTCTCGGTATACGATTGCATCTGGTTCGTCGAACCCGTACGTAGATAGGGTCGCTATACCCTACAAACACAGTCCGTTAGAGCTGTGATGTGCGCATCCAAAACTGTCTGTTTCCGTACCTCCTTTTCATATATGGGGTCTGCATTCTCCGGCTTTCGACCGTGGACTCGAAGTTTTTGTAGGGTCTCGATCAGCTCTATTTGAAACGGTACGTTATTATGACGGTCAGTGCATGAAGAGGGCGTTTTGTGGCGGCGCATACGGGACGTCTGAAGGGACTTCTGCTCCAAGTCTGACCGTAGGGTCTTGAGCAGGTGGCTGACTTCGATTAACTTCTCTGATATTTGCGATATCGGTTAGCAAATGCGCGGGCAGATAGATAGGGGCTGCGGGCCATACCTTCGCCTTGAAGTTCTAGGGTGTCCATGATGTCTTGATCGCAAACGGAGGAGCCCGACAAACAACGGAGCGTCGCTTTCGTACTCTTCTCCTCTCAAGTCTTGGGATATTTCGATATACGTGTCAGACGGGCGCCCCTGGATGGTTCTTAAATAGTTGAAATACTTGGTTCAAGTCGTTGGTTGCTGGCTAGCTAGTTCGTTGTTCTAACCAGCTAGTGCAGGCACGGGTACAAAGGGCAGCGGCGGCGGCGGCGGGGCGGTTGGCGCACTCCTTGGGTCTCTCTTCTTCTTCGCTACGCCTCGAGGAGCCGGAGCCTTTTCTAGGGAAAGCAATCAATATTAATTTATCAGTAACTATCTGGTTAATCTGGGGAATAAAGAGGCTTGTAGCTAACTAGTTGCAGTGGGCCATAACGCTTAGTTAAAAAGGTTTACTTTAGCTGTTAAGGCAGGCCCAGGCCATATATACCCTCCCCTTTACATACCGCAGCCTAGAGGTTTCTGATACGGCGGTTGTTAGACGGGCAAATAGCGATATTCTAGGGAGTGACAATTAACTAAAACGGTTACTGGAGGCTGGAAAATAACGTTGCATCATCGTGCATGCGGCATGTTTCCGCGCATCGTGAGTAGATACAGCAAGTGTCCTCCAAGGTTGCTAAGGAACGTCCAAGAAGAGTCTTCCGTCGAATTTCATTGTGCTCGGCCAGTCTAATGCCATAGTCACAGTCGCTAGCACGGCACAGCGGGTCCTTTTCTTTCTTCAGCGCCATGTTCTAGTTAGTTAACCCCACAGCACAACCTATATTCTGTTCTTTGTTCGCACATGGAAAAATCAGCCAAGAGGCATCCAGCTATAAAGGGCTGGCTGGCCCAGTGCAGAGATTTCGGCTATGACACGAGGCACTGGGCTTGACCTCCTGCCACATTGGGAAGACATGTTCTTGCTGGTTAATCTTCTTCTATGATGACCACGGCAGACTTGCTTCCATAGAGGGCGATGCGGTCCTCATTTTTCACACGGTATTCGCGACCAGGGCTTGATATCAGCCACTCGTAGTTGGGAACACGGAAAGAACTTCGGAGCAGGAAGACCTTGCAGTTCTGGAAATACGGCCCTACGATTCATCATCACCCTCGGTACCGCCATTGTAATAGTGAAATGCTCTTGCTCTTTTGTTGTACATACAGTACTAGTAATCACAAGGATGGGTTAGAACGTCGGTGTGTTTTCAGAAACCTGATTATTTTTCACGATACCTCTCACGCATGACCGTTCTCAGCGCGGTCCGTTTGTTGGCGCAGTCCTGCGAGGCCCAATATTTCCTCTTCCTCCTAGGCCCAATAACCTTGACAACGGACGTCTCGTGTATCTCTGAATGACTTGTGCAAAGGCTTGGGCGAAGCAAATTGTTGTCTAATATCCAATTTTGCTGAATTGTACTAGACCAGGAGCTATCAATGCTCCGTAAAGCAGCACTAATCATAGAATAAAGTGATAGAACTTTCAATATTCCTCTTGGAAAATTTCCCTTCGAGAATGAAAGAATTGATATATCAAGAATTAGATGGGGGTATTTAAATTTCTTGCTAGAAGATTGGTATCAGAATAGCGGCGTTCACTACTTGACGAGGATGTAGTAGGTTCAATGACAAGGCATCCTGGGTCACTGGAGTTGATGATGTTCAAGATCGAGTTTGACATATTGAATTCGATAGACAGCACCGAAATGATATCGTTAACGTCAAACTACGGTTGATGAGATGTCGTAGGCTGGGAAGCTGATGTGAGGTCAATCTGCCCACCAAAGATACATCAGATTGACCCTGTCAGGGTGGTGGAAAACAGGAGAGATTCATGTTATCAGCGGTGCATATGGCTGCTGTACCGCGCATCTTATAGTCTCAGTTGCTGGAGGACCGTACAGCTGCCATGGAAGCAAAGATGGTAGACGAGAAGAAGTTGACGACGTCTATTTGACGTTTGATAACTATTTGACTGGACATCGAAGAAGCCGCGGTTGTTTTTTTTTTTTTTTTCCTTGCTCTTTCCTCTTTCGGATGCATAACCACGTGATAGTAATGTCAATCATGTGACTGTTTATGTAATATAAAGTTTTAAGGTTTGCGGAAAGTTTGTTTGAAGGATTTTGAGTGTGGAGAAAACAAAGTTCTGGATGTCCAGCGTTGATTTGCAGCTGAAAGTCCATGTCTTTGCTGCTGGACTGGGATGATGGAGAGCGAGGTGCAAGGCTGAAACCCAGACGATTTGGCTGAGAGGAGGGCTGTGGTGATGCATACAGTATGGATGGACGGAAGATGCTGCCGGTTGAACTGCTGCAAAGGCCGCTTGGGCGGGCTATTATACCTGTTTTGCATGACCAGGGGAGGCGCCAACGAATGAAAGGCCGGATTTTGTGCGCGAGGAACAGAGTATCTCGACTCAATAATAATACGGAGAAAGGGGCCAAAATGCAAGGAATCCTAGCAGCCGACCAGTTAGAACTGTGCTATCAGGAGGGCCTTCCACAGCCGATGATGTACCCACAGAACCGGATCTTAGCAGCTTGCTATATAAGGCTCCAAGCCTGCCGGACAATGCTCAGCAGCAATACAGCAAAGAGAATTCGTCGAATAACCTCGAATCAATAATAGTCATGACCGGGCTGTTAGAAGGATATCCAGCCGCCCATCTCGGGCTGGTTGTTCTACTTCTTGTCGGAGTCCTTTGGTTATGTTTGAAAGTTGCACCCAGTACCCGAAAGGTGCCAGCTACCGGTTTCCCAGTTATCAAGCTAAAATCAAATGACATGGAGCCAGGTCTTATTGAGGGATCAAAACTGGTATGAACAAGTGCTATTCTAAGTAAAAACCAGATAGTTCTGACATGAAAGTTCACAGTATCCAGACCAGCCTTATGAAATCCAAGTCCCGGCAAAGCAGATGATAATTCTGCCTCGCAAATACTTGGATGAGATTAAGCGGTTTCCTGAGAGCCAGATGAGCTTCAAGGCTCTTGTCAAAGACGCAATGGCTGGGGAATATACTTTGATCGCAACTCATGATCATAGCTTGGTGACCGCTCTGCGGCGTGACCTGACTCAAAACATAGTTCATGCCCTCGAGCTGCTCCAGGAAGAAGCTGTCTCGGTCGTGAAAAACAAGCTTGGCTTTTGTGGGAATGGTAAGTTAACCCCCTTTACTGTACTGTCAAAGGACGATTTATAACACTGAAAACTCAGACTATGTACCGGTGAAACTGTTGCCTACGCTACTTGACATGGTGTCTTCTATGACAAGCCGTGTGTTGGTTAGTCTGCCACTTTGTCATAACAAAGAATGGGTAAGGCTCCCTTGTGTTCATGCATCGGAAGCTGCTGACAGTACGTATCTAGCTGGGATGTATATTGAAATACACCGAAGATGCATTCAAAGCTGGTATGATTTTGCATATGACCCCAAACATAATCCACCCACTTTTGAATGCGCTTCTTCCGCAGCTATGGGATGTGCGACGGCACTACGCTACCGTTAAAAGGTTGGTAACGGCCTATATACTGGTACGGTACGATAACTGACGTTGTATATAACGAATCAGGTTGCTTAAGCCGGTCCTTGAAGAACGAATTGAAAAGCTTAAGGATCCTGCATATAAGCCTCCAAGGGATATTATCCAATCCTTCATTGATATCAACCCGCAAAAAGGGATGTCTTTAGATTTTCAGGCCACTAACCAACTCATGGCCGCATTTACATCCATGCATACAACCTCCATGAATGCCTGTCATGCAGTATTCCATCTAGCTGCAGCACCAGAACACGTGGCTCCTTTGAGGGAAGAGATCGAGACGGTTTTAGCAGAAGAAGGAAACCTCACTTCAAAGATTGCCATACTGAAACTCCGCAAACTGGACTCGTTCATTAGAGAGACCCAACGCTTAAACCCATCGTCATTCGGTAATATTCATTTCTGTCCCTTTAATCTATAGGAAGTGGAAGTTAACAGTTATTCACACATTCAGTTGGCATGGAACGCAAAGTGTTAGTTACTACAACACTATCCGATGGCACGGTTCTACCAGCAGGATCTATATTTGGGTTCAATTCTTTCCACATAAATTATGATACTCAATTATGGGAGAACCCTGAGAAATTTGATGGATTCAGGTACGTGGCATGCTTTTAAATAGCCCCATATCAATGCTTACAAGCTCAATCCCGCAGATTTGAAAGGCTACGGGCTGCCGAAGGAAATGACCACAAGTACCAAGTACGTATAGACAGTATGGTGTCTCATAATAATAATAATATTACTAACACATTCTAGGCCACTTCCATTGGACTTGAGAGTCTATCGTTCGGCCTGGGAACACATGCTTGTCCTGGTAGATTCTTTGCTATTAACGAAACCAAAATTCTCCTTGCTCATTTGATAATGAATTATGATTGGGCTTTCCCAGATGGACAAGGACGACCGAAAAACTTTACCCTTATTTCTGCTCTTATTATCAATCCAGAGTCTGAAGTATTATGCAGGAGGAGACAGTAAATTTAATCGGGCGCGGCCCAGGAAGATCTACTTTGGGAAACATAAAATGGGAATGAATATCATCTCTTTTGTAATGCACATAGTGTTGAAGTTAGATACTTTTTGAGAAATTGATTAATGTATTACTCTTTAGTTCGTAAGTCCGTTTCATAAAACGTAGAGAGGTCATGACTTGGTTTCAACATATGAAAAGGGCATGTTCAGTTAGATTCGCTCAGCTTTTTCCACTGGGGAGAAATTGAAAGGATCAGGGCCATGCCAGCAGCAACTATCCCGATTATAGAAACTATCTCGATTCCACCATGATATGCGTTCAGGACCAGTTTCAAACTTTCACCTGTAAATTCGTCACGTAAAGAGGTAGCAGAAAACTGAATGGCTCTCACTACCTTGGGATCAGTGCTTGTAGCTGTGAGTTTCCGTATTATGCCAATGAATGCAGCCTGGGATGCCTGGTTGAGAAAGAAACCTCCAAGAGACTGTAGCAAGAATGTAGCGGCGATAATAGTTGGAAGATCTTGAATTTCAACCAAACTCATGTTCACGATCATAGATACCTGGCAAGCGGCACCAATTCCGATTCCGGTGATAACTTGGAATGCAGCGCATTTGTACGGTGTTGTTGCTGCGCCTAAAGTGTAGAGGAGGCCGGTACCTATGATTGTGAAAATTCCTCCAATGACCAGCATTGGGGTATAGTATCCAAATTTGCCGATTAGGTAGCCAGAAAGTATTGAAGAAGACGACATAGCAATCATTAACGGCATCATGCGAATCCGCGACTCAGGTACCGACGCTGCATCAAGGGCCTGTGCATATATTGGCAAGACATATAGATGAGCGGCCAAAGCTGCTGAGAGAAAGAATGTAAATGCAGTACATGCGGCTGTGTCCCGGGTAGCAAAAAGGCGAAGCTTGATGTTCGCATACTTCCCGCTCCACCACTGGGAAAGGAAAAAAATAACCAAAAGGACTCCGAATGCGAAACGGGTGACGGTAGTTATTGTATTGCTCCACGAATCTGTGGTTTTCCTTGATTGCATTGAAACGACATAGCAGACCATCGCAGGCCATAAAGTCACAAGCCCCGGAAGGTCAAGCAGGAGAAACTTTTCCTTCCGTGATGCTGGCGGTGGGACAATCGTTGGCACCATGGCGAAACAAAACAATAAAGCAATAAAACAGAGGCTTCCGGTAGCGGCGTTGGTATAGAATATCCATCTATAGGACATAGGGCCAAAGGAAAGCGTCCCAATATATGCACCGACAATATTAGATGTGCCATATGCTGCACCAAGGATACCGATATATAGCGGACGCCGGCGTCCATTTTTTATAGTGTGCCCGACAATGGTATAAGCACCGGTTATGAGTCCTCCTCCAGCTACTCCGGAAATTGCACGGCCAGCAATGAATGTCTTGGAATTAGCTGCAGCTCCGCAGATAATCGAACCCAGTCCGAGAATAAGAAGGGAGATCAGGAATGCAGGTTTTAAAGAAAAGCAGCGGTAAATTTTACCCCAACTGGGTTGAAGACTCGCAAATGTCAAAATGTAGGCGTAGTTATACCATTCAGCATGTTCAGTATCGTTGAAGTCTCTTGAAATTCGGGGAACGAGTGTCGCAAGAATAGCAGGCTCGAGAAATGTCAAGAAAATAGAGTAAAATAGAACAGTAATAAGTCCGAAGAACTTCACTCTGTCGCCTATTGTTGATGGCTTCATGGTGATACTGGTGTCTGCCAGCTCTACTGGCCTTTTCGGAGGCTTCTTTTCAGGTTCCCACATGGTAATTTGGTAAAAACTGGCACCGGTTCAGTGAGAATTATAACCGATGGACAACTCTAGGAAAGAGAATTAGAGGTGAATTGCAAGTTAAAAAAATGAAGGAGAGACATCTGGCAAAAATATTAGTATGTGTGATAAGATCAGACAAAGCTGACGTTTATCAACTGTTGAGGGCGTTAGATCTACGTGCACAAGATGAAATAAGACAAAGGACTCTTGAAGCGCCGCTAGCAAAGAAACAGCCGATCCCCGGCATTTCGTCCAATAGCACTTGCATATATATGTACTGAAGATCAAAATCATTATTTGAGGCGCTGTTCAACCTGTTTGATCAATAATGGAGCGTGCCTGGGGATAGGTTGTGTTCCTGCTTTCTGGGTGATGAGCCTGAGGCGCTCTGCGGCTGCAGGGTGCGATCATCTCCCGCAAATGGTAGTCAGACAACCGGTAAAATGGCTGAAAAGGGTATAATTGGCCTGAAGCACAGCATTCAACTACTAGATGCAGCGGGCCTAGTATGGATAGCAGCACTGGCTTGTTGCCATGGTTCATCTGATGGTAGGACGGTGGCTGGATATCTCGAAGTTAGGGATACCTGCATTTTGCTTTGCTCAAGAAGCAGCCGGTGAGTAAGACCAAACAGCCTATTCTCTGGACGTAAGATGAGTTGACATGACACTGCAGAGCAGTTTAATTCAACGAACGATTCTGAACTCTCGATGTGGTCGATATCAGGTTCGTGTCTGCTGGTCAACCCCACGACATAGATCGGTTTACCATCAGGGTAGTCTCGTACACGACGTCAACTAGCCTCTTATAGCTTTTCATTCCTCTGTGTTCAAATATTTTGATGGCGGTTGCAAGGTAGTTATACAGCGTGAGCGTCCATCGAGAGCACTGTTCGCGGTTTGATTGTGGGATACGGGAGACACATCGCAGGCTTTATCTGCTTCGAGGTGTGATTGCTGTCTCTTCACGGCCGATCTCCTTCTCCTTCACCCTCTCACACTCCACCATAGAAGCCACCGTAAGCCTGTAACTCGTTATCTTCTTCCTCGAAGTCCTGCCAGCCACCGGTTGGACAATTCAACCTGTAGTCAACGACTCCGCGGTCTGCTGACTCTTCTCAAGCATTCGACCCATAGATGAAAGGCAGTAAGACGAGACAGCGCAAGGATAGCCCACTCATGTCAGCCTAGATCAAAGATATATCGCTCATTGTTGGGTTTTCGGTGTCGTAACTATTGCCAGTGCTGGTGTTGTTGTTGTTGTTGTGTTGCGAGTTGTTGTGTTGTCTCGACAAAAAGAGAAAAAACACCCAACGTCAAGCCATCGCCAGCAACGTCAATGAACCAACAACGCCGTCCCAGCCAGCCAGCCCTCGACCAGACGGCGGTTGTTGTCCGCGCCTCCGTCCTCCTCCGCCTTTATGAAGAAACACAGCCTCGTCTCTATTCATCTCTGATAAATAGCGCTGGCATCTCCACAGGAACAATAGCAAGCAAGATCCGACTAGCAAGGGACACAAAGAAGCGCGCATTCAAAGCATCTCAAGGAACCAGAAAAAGTCACGAAAGTACTCTGTACCGGGCATTATACCACAAAAGAACCAGTGTCTAGATCCATATTGAGGCCATGGCTGCTGCTCATTTACGAGGTGATGGCCTGCCTTGCCACGGCTGCTCTTCCATGGCTTCCTCCCAGGACGGTGGACTGACTTGCTCTTCCTCCTGGACCTTGCTGGCTAAGACAGAATATACAGATGGGAGACGGCAGGCTACAGCTCGAATATAAAACTACCATCGCTGTCGTAGCAAGTTGACATCTCGATGCCTCAGACCTCGCGTCCAGGCGAGCAGCCACCGGCGATTTCGGGGCCTGTCGAGGAGCAGCGGCTGCGGGCAGGATGGACAGCTCTCTTCCGCTTCACGTCTAAGAGGCATATTGCTCCTTTGGCTCTTGCCCTGGCCTTTAGCATAGCCCGTGGGCTTGCTGTCCCTTTGCTTGCCTGGATACTGGGCAGGCTGTTTAATGTCTTTTCGAGTTTCGGTTCCCACTCGATCTCTGCCAGTCAGCTGCTATCGACTACCTCCCTCGAATGTACATATATTTTGGCCCTCGGGTCCGGTGTCTGGTTTCTGGACTGGGCATATTTCTCCTTGTGGGTTATCTTTGGCGAGCTCCAGGCTAAAAATGCGAGGAGATGGGCATTTGAAGAGCTACTACACAAGGAGATGAGATGGTTTGACGGAGTCACCGACGGGCTCCCTGCCGTTTTACCCCGGATTCAAGCGTATGTTTATACCGCAACTCGTTCGGAGTTCTAGAAGGGCACTATTAACTGCCTTTGATATAGCTACATTCGAGATCTCCAGCTAGCCACGTCACAGCCGCTAGGAGCCACTTTATACAACCTTACTGCTGCTATTGCCGCTCTGGTCCTGGCTCTGTACATGTCATGGAGTCTGACACTTGTATGTCTTGCTAGTGTACCGCTCTGTGCCATCATCATTGCCTTCTTCTCCTCAAAGGTCCAGCCAAAGATTGAAGGGCAACAGGTAGCACTCACCAAGGCGTCGAAAATTGCAACGACAGCAATTTCTTCCGTTGACGTGGTAAAACACTTCAATAGTCAAGATACAGAAGCTGAAAAGTACAAAACTGCAATTGGCATCGCTGCTCATTGGTACTATAAAGAGGCTCTCTACAGTGCTTCTCAAATTGGCCTAATTTCCTTCCTAACATTTGGAATGTTCGTGCAGGGATTCTGGTACGGCAGTTATCTTGTGGCAAAGGGAAGCCTGAATGCTGGCCAAGTGTTGACAACTTTCTGGGCCTGTTTACAAGCAACGCAGTCGATAGAGGAGATTATACCTCGACTGATTATCCTCGAGAAGGGACGGACGGCCGCGGCTGCTATTGAACAAATATTCAATGATGCTTGCCATGCATGCGCATCGCGGGAGCTTGGAGGTAGCACTCTATCTCCTCTCTTCTGTGAAGGCGATGTTCGATTTTCGGAAGTAAGTCTGGCCTTATCCCGCGTTTTTGTCTGTGTAGTCCGGCTACTAACGGAGGCCTCATTCTCCAGGTCACATTTGCATACCCATCTCAACCTGGGAGAAGAGTCCTGGACAATTGCTCTTTCTTCTTCCCAGCGGGTGATACAACTTTCGTTGTTGGTAAAAGTGGTTCAGGGAAAAGCACTATCGGAAATTTGCTTATGAGATTCTATGCACCAACATTTGGTGAAATCCATATTGATGATAGGCTGATCCAGACCCTAGACATCAGCTGGATTCGCAATAATATTACTCTTGTTCAGCAGGAAAGCATTCTTTTCAATGAGACAATGCTGAAAAATATCACGTTCGGCTCACGGAATGCTGAAGAAACCACTGCTCGGGATATATTTGCAGCCACAAAGCTTGCAGGTCTGCAAGACACCATCCTTAGCTTTCCATTAGGACTCGACACTGTTGTTGGATCGGGTGGTAGGTCTCTGAGTGGAGGGCAGCGACAGAGGATGGCATTAGCCAGAGCCAGGTTGCGGGATACTCCTATCTTGATACTCGATGAGTCTACCAGTGCCCTAGACTATTCAAGTAGGATTACTCTAATGAACGCAATCCGTGCGTGGAGACAAGGAAAGACCACCATCATCATTACGCACGACCTTTCTCAAATTCGGCCTCAGGATTTTGTGTATGTCGTGGACAAAGGAAAAATAGCTCATCAGGGATACAGACATATCCTTGAGAAGAAGGCAGCTGGGGTGTTCGATCTCAATAATCTCGCGACTCTGCCAACGGACACCACTCCAACTACCTCTAATTGGAGCGCGAAATCTCCCGGTCCCATGTCAGATAAAGGGAAAAGGTCAAGCTTCAGCAGTATAGAGCGGCCAATGATTGAACGACGTTCATTAACCACTCCTATTTCTCCGTTCTTTCATAATAGCCTTTCTCTCGAGCGGACATTTTCTGAGGCAGAGCAGAGCAGCCAGTCAAGAAGAAGCAGTATGGTCGAACGTCTTATTGACCATGCGAGTCCCAGGTTCAGAAAGGCCCCCTTAGATGCATTGGACGACAAAAGAGTCGAAAAAGACTTAGAACAACCGCCGCCAGCGACCGGTGACAACCAAACGCCTTCGCCTTTGAAACTAAATAATGAACCATTGCAATCAGGCTACTCTATGTCACAGATTCTCTTAACCGTGATACCATCGTTATCACCTTCAAACCGAATGTCGCTCCTCTTCGGCTTTATCGCTGCCTTTTTCCACGCAGCCGCAACGCCATGTTTTTCTTACATGTTCTCACAGTTATTAACCACTTTCTTTATTGTCGAAAACAGATCTCGACTGGCTATGCAATGGGCTCTTGCAGTATTAGGTGTAGCTGTTGTTAATGGGATAGCATCCTTCTTCATGCACTATCTCCTGGAACGATGTGGCCAAGCCTGGGTCGACCAATTCCGTTACAAAGCCATGCGCCGAATCTTACAACAGTGCAAGTCTTGGTTTGAGAAGGACGAGAACAGCCTATCCAACTTGACTCACTGCTTAGATCGGAACCCAGAGGAAATGAGAAACCTCGTCGGGCGGTTTGCTTGCTTCATGTTTGTTGCTGCCGTTATGACACTGATCGGATTTATCTGGGGAGTGGCAGTGTGCTGGAAACTAGCACTAGTTGGTGCTGCTACGGCACCCCCTTTATATGGTTTGACGAGGCTATATGAAAAGATCAGCGGATTTTGGGAGAATAAGTCGAATGAAGCGAGCGAGATAATGGCAGGCGTATTCACGGAGACGTTTCTCGATATTCGCACAGTTCGATCACTGACCTTGGAGTCATACTTCCATACTAAACACAACAAATCCAATGGGAAGGCTTTGACAATTGGTATCAAACGGGGATGCTATTCTGGTTTGCTCTTTGGATTCTCGGAGTGTTCAATTCTTTTTGTTTATGGTGAGTCCATCTGGCACACTCCACTCCGGTGTTTGATATGGTACTGATATTGTCTATCTAGCTCTTATATTCTATTATGGGGCTATCCTCGTGTCAAGCTCTCAGTATTCAGCCAAAGATGTTTTAATGGTCTTCTCGATGCTGCTTTTTAGCATGGCAAACGTGAGAGGGGTTCTCTCCCTGGGTAAGCAAATATATTTCCGTATGATATCTATTCACTTATTAATTCACTAGTGCATAGTTCCCCAAATTAGTTCTTCCAGAGACTCTGCAACCAGGGTATTGCATCTAGTTAACATGCCAGAAGATCAATCGCATGAAGGCCAAGGAAATCTCCGCATCCATGACTTAACACCTCTTAATTTTAAAGATGTGGGTTTCAGTTATCCAAACAGACCTGGTAAGAAGGTCCTTAACAACTTCAACCTTAAAATCCCCAAGGGCTCGTGTACGGCAATTGTTGGGCCTTCTGGCTCTGGGAAATCAACCATTGCATCTCTATTACTTGCTCTTTATCCATCTCCTCCGTCGGCGGGTAACACGGGTACTATTACGCTCGGTGGTGTGAACATTCGCAACATTCATGTCCCGACGCTCCGGTCGTTGATATCAATTGTCCCCCAGGACCCAACACTATTCCCAGCATCTATCAAAGAAAATATCATCTATGGCCTACCTGAACACTCCTCACTGAATACCTCTGCCAATATTCAAGCTGCTGCCACAGCAGCTGGAATCCACGATTTCATCTCTTCCTTGCCATCAGGATATGATACTTTAGTTGGAGATGGTGGAGTTGGTGTCTCCGGCGGTCAGGCGCAGAGAATAGTGATTGCCAGGGCACTTGTTCGCAGACCACAGCTCCTAATACTCGATGAAGCAACGTCTAGTCTTGACGTTGAGAGTGCAACCGTTATAAAACAGACGGTAGCGAGGCTGATGGCTTCCGGAAGGAGTTTGACTGTGATAATAATTACACACTCAAAGGATATGATGGAGTTGGCTGATAATATAGTTGTTGTGGATGGTGGGGCTGTAGTTGAAGAAGGGACATTCTCTGACCTGAGTAGCCGAAGTGGTGGAAGACTGAGGCGTTTGCTAAGAATGCAGCTGTAAATTTTGCAAGAACTTTTATAAGGGGTATTCGGGGGCTATAATATTCTATTTTCTTTCTTCAGACCCAGGAGCATGTGCATCGCAGATTTAAACAATACCGAGAGTTTCCTTTATGCTCGCGAGAAGTTGAGGGGGTATTTTTCCTTGAGTTAGAGCATCCACGAATGCCTGCCGATGCTCGCGGTTCAACTGTTCCCGAACATCAAATACCCGCAAAGGGTATTTTTCGATGATAAACATGATGTCATTGAAGTCACTCATTTTCTGCGCGCCCAGCTTTGAAACCAAGAGGGGATAGATAGCGAGTACAGGATATCTCTGCTCTCCACCTGGGGTACTAATTGACACAGTTTCAGAAGCTGATTCGGGATCATCTGGGGCACCAAGGGAGCCTTCGATCAAGTTAAATCAATAGTTACATTTATAAAAGTAGTCATTGTATTTAACCTACCACCAAGGATCAGGTCTACCACTGTCCACAGCTCCGGTACAAGACGGCTAGATTGTTCACCTGTCTTGACAAAGATCCGAAGTGCTCCAGAGACAGGACCAAGAGGTCGAAGAATTCTATTTCGCATTCAGTCAATGCAGGGAACGAAACTAAATACTTACAAGGACATATATACCGCGGCTGATCTGATATTGCATGAACTAATTGCTGCATGTTGCAAGCCACAGCAATATCCACATCATACGTAGTACGTTGACTTCCTCTCAGGGCTAAAGAGAATCCACCCATGATGGCATATTAATTTTTATTAATAAATCTTCAGAAACGTCGATTTTTAAACGTTCCCCGCGATTTTGTTTTCATGAAGAATCCAACATGTGCATTGGGCGGCGCTTAAAA
Source organism: Trichophyton schoenleinii (assembly GCA_018357685.1). NCBI lineage: Eukaryota > Fungi > Ascomycota > Eurotiomycetes > Onygenales > Arthrodermataceae > Trichophyton > Trichophyton schoenleinii. The sequence continues at coordinate 516,426 of WOFF01000002.1, forward strand.
GATGCTCAGGCTTGGTACGTGTAGCAGCAGCCGCGGCCATTACAAACGCCTGACTAGCTGTATAAGTTCCAGGAGGCGGAGCCTGGGTCTGGCGTGGGTTAGACATTTTTGGGTACCCCTTTCAGGGACCCGAATATCGCAATCAAAAATCGATACTATCCAGGAGCTCGTATGCGTTACGAGCAGTGCCACAGAAGGTGCGGGAGTTCGCATATGTGTAGACAATTAGAATTACCCCAGGTAACAGCCTTGTTGACAAGATAGACGTCATGACATAATCCGCGCACGCCCTGGGAAGATTCCGGTAATTCGGAGATTTAACTTGCGGATCGTTGCGCAGTTATTCCTTATCTTAGGTGCAAGTGGTTCAAAATATGTCCAAAAAGTCTGTCCTTGGATCCTCGTCCCCATGGCGACAGAAGCGAGTAGCAAAAACGTCCTTGGGGCACTCGGGACCAATTCGACTTTCTTTGGTTCTAACAATATCATTCCAGGTGTCTCTCCTGCTAACCCCATGCTCTGCACGCTCATACCAGCATGACTTGCTAGGGTCCGGTATTAAATGGCGAGTTTTTTTTGTTTCTCTCTTTTGCCCACTCGACGTCTTGAGTACCGTTTAGATCGAGATTATTTTCTCCCCATTCTTCTGTTAGATTCATTCCATCGATCAAGTCAGTCAAAAAAAGTTGGTCATTTGAGTCTAGTAGAGCCTGTGCAAACGGTGCTAGCTTAGGGTATGGAAGCCCCTTATGACTTCGTTCAATATTGGATGGAATGCATTCAAAATGGTAGTCTCCAGCAGGCAAAATAATAAACGAGAGATTGAATCCTTTCAGTTTGAACCTTGGGTATAAATGAAGTGTAGAGAAGTATCGAGGTATAGTTCCGGGAAAGAGTTCGTAAATGTTATTATGTGGCTCTGATTTTAAGAGCGAGGCAGCCGCCTCGACCATGTCTGAAGGAATGCATATTTCCCAGTCCTGCGAACACACCCATATCAGAGGAGGCGCTTACCCGTTAAGGTCCGAGAGACTCACGAGCTGTAATTGCCCAGCGTTATAATATCTTAACGCTGCGATGCCAAACACACAAGGGTTAATAGACAGCTCCTTTTCAAGTATTCTTATGACTTCGAGAATCTCTGGATCACCATAAACAGAGGGAGGATACGGATCAAGAGATCCCCCAAAGACAAAAGGGGACCCTGACTTCTCAGATTCAGATTTTGTGGTATCCATAATTGACATGAGAATGATTGATGATTGCTTGAAGCCGTTGGATGTTTGGGAAGGTCAGGGGGTTCAAGAGAACTATAGATGACTAAGCATGAATGATATTGTCACGTGAATGTAAATATTGTCTATTTTTTATTGGGCTGGCGGAAATTATGCGGAGATAATGCAGCCAATAGTCGTACAGTAACATTGTCCAATCATTTATTTTAAATCCAACCAAAATATGTTCTTTTGTCTGGTTGAAGAAGAAAGAAATATCAAAATGTTAATGTCAGACTGAGAAGAAGATTCAAAGATGCGTACTCCGTACTGTATCTCCCTATAGCTAGTTACCTTTATGGAGCTGTCGTTTTCTGCTTGATGGGCCAGGAATAAGCAAAGAAGAAAAGGAAGATAAGGAAAAAGAAATAACGAAAAAAGAGTCGAAGCCACCACGCAAAGTACAAACCTTAGACGAAGCCGATCCAGACATTCGCCTCGATAGGGCGCTACGATAGGCCGAGGATATAGAGATCTGAGCACCCCCCGAGACCTGCTGGCGTGGTCGAGATGGGGGAGGGTGCCCACGACCAGGGAATCGGATTCGATGTGTCTGATCCGTGGCGGGGACATGGAGGCTCAGGGCGAGAGGGAGAAGGGCAGATGTGCATGCAGAGATGATATGGACAGACAGAAGAGAACGCCACTGGCGTATAAAAGGTCTACTGTGGCCCTGATTCTGGGAGGGCGATGAAGGTGTTTTTCCTTCTTTTGATTATTCTTGTTATTTCTACTCCGTACGTTCTTGTTTACTGTTGTTGACGGCCTGTTCTACCCGTAGATATGTCGAGACATTCTATGGGAAAAGGGGCTAGAAAAAGACTTTTGCTATTTGATCATACATGAATAACGTGAGGAGTGAAAAGGAATAAGAGAAATACCATGATATTACCTATCGATCTTCCATCATCACTATCATAATCATGGGGCTGTTGTTGATACCATGCTGGTTCCACTGCACTCAGCAAGAGAAAAGGAGACTCCCGTTTCTCGACTGTCAACTAGAGTTCGACGGATAACTTTGACACCCAAATCCAACAATGCCATCGCTGAAATAACACTAAAGAAAGGCAAAAAAGAAAAGAAGAAGAAGAAAGAGGTTGGCTAGAGAGATATTCCCAAAATATAGATCAGGGGTGCTTTGCTTGAAGATGAAAATGAAAAGATTCTATGCCCGGGTCGAAACGAGGACTATTGTGGCAGACAGGCGGAAATCCAGGAACAGAAGGGTATATAAATGGCTCCCGAAAGAGGAGGGAGAGAGAAAATGGCTGCAAAGATGCTATTCATAACAAACGAGGGGATCACGGGGAGAAAGCAGACTACTCTGTATCTGAGAACTTTCTCTTTCCCATTCCTGGTTTCCGGCCGGTGATGACACGGCTATTGCGAATGTTAGTGGTTATCTAAAAAGGGGGGGCGAAGAAACCGAATGTTAGGACATACACTATGTTATACCCGTGGAGTGCGCGGTTGGCGAGATCCTTTCTCAAGCCGACCAGGAAGAGTTCCATCTCCTCTCTGGACCAGCCGAGAACCTCGACGAGCAGTCCGAGGGCATATGGCTGGAGGGCATCGGAATACTGAACCTGCTGGTACCGACCGGCCAGTTTAAGTTCTGGGTCCTTTGGCCAAGGGTTGATGGGCAGTTTAAACTGTTCCTCCTTGACGTCTACAAAGCCAGCTTCGATCATCCATCTCTTGACATTCTCTGGGGCAGTCAAGGTCTGGCCGATGAGACTGCATGCCTTGATACAGTTGGACTCCCACTGGCGAAGATGGCAGTCTTCAGGGATGGAGTTGTCGTCGCAAGTTGCGTACACATCAGTTTCTTTGGCCTCGACATAGCCGCCTGGCATCAAGTTGCTATTTTCCAGCCATGATCAGCCAAAAAAAGTCAAACCAAGCGAAAAGATTGGTAGCTTGAGCGGGAGCGGCAACGGGAGCGGGAAGCCAAAATGCGAATGGGGAAAACAAAAAAACAAAGAGCACAAATCGTGACAGAAAAAAGCAAGCAGAGGGCTAACTAGGTTCAACGGTTGTTGACATACTCGTATATTTGCGAGAACAGACGACGCCAGTCACGGATGGCACCGTTGAGGTTCTGGAAGTGGATGAGATCAAAGCGCTGTCTAAATGTCCAGTCGCTTTCGGCGTCATCGATCTCGAAGGAGATGTTTGGCGAGACCCTGGCACGAAACGTTAGTCAGAAAGACCTTTTTACGAGGGTTCGCACGAACAAGAAAAGAAAAAAGAGCGAAGACGAAGACGAAAACGAGCGGAAGGATGAGGGCGGGAAAAGAACCAACGAACTGACCAAGTCGGCTGGATGGGCGAAATGTCTGTGCCGATAACGTGTGTGGCTGGATATGCACTGACTGCAGCGTAAGTACGAGGTAAAAAAAAATCCCCCCAACATCAGGAAAGCAAAGGGAGCAAACGAACTCTGCGACGTCTAGGGCCCAGATGCCTGATAGAGATGGTCAGTATAAGTGAAAGTAGAGAGGGAGAAAAGCTGGTCGACGACTACTCACCTGTGCCGGTGCCAATGTCGAGTATCCTATCTGGCTTGTCTGATATGGGCGCAAAGATGAGCCGTCCGCCAAAGAGCATGCCGTATATATGCTGCAAAAAGTCATGGCGATCCGACTCGGCCTGGGGATGTTAAAAACAGTGCAAAAAGGGAGCAGAAAGAGGAAGAGACTGACTTCATCATTGGGTAGACAGTATCGTCCCTCTTTGAACGAGGCATAACGCCGCCCGTTCCTGTAGACATAACTGGTAATGCTGGAGGTCAAGCTCTGCAGCGAGTGTTCATCGCTGTTTACCGGCTGTTAGACGAGATGATGGATAACTACACAGAGAAAATAAGAGAGAGAGAGAGAGAGACAGAAACTGACCTGTCACTGCCCACGGCCGAGTCGCTGTCATCGAACTCGTCCTCCTCGCCGACCGCCAGCTGCGGCACCTGGTCAGGCTCAGGCCGGCGGACAGGCGAGCCAGGCGAGGACGAGGTCTGATGCTTCTGCTGTTGATGCTGTTGATGCTGATGCTGATGCTGCTGCTCAACGGCTGCAGCACACTCGTCTGGCGACTGCTTGACCATCTTTGCCGGCCGCGGACCGTCGAGCCCGGGCTGGTGGTGGTCATCAGTGGTGGTAGCGGGCGCCATCGAGGACGAATCAGACGGACAAGAAGGGGGAGTCTCAGTCTCTGCTGGTGCTCTCGCCGGAGACGAAGCTGCTGGAGGAGCACTTATTGTTGCTGGCAAATTCGAGGTCGCGGTCGACGTTGGCGCAGCGCATGAAAAGGAAAAGCAGTCGAGCCAGGGCGCCGTCGTATAGCCGTTGGATTCGCGGGACGCAGCAGGACTCGCAGCAGACGCCCCGGCAGCAGACATCAGGCCCTCGTCTCGCGCAGGGAACTCTCCGCAGCCTCCGTAGATGTTGAGTATCTGTATCTCCCGCTCTCGGTGTATCTCTCTCTCGGTCCCTCTGGTCACTTCGTTCGCCGTCTCAGCGTCTTTGTCCGTCTGTCTGTCTGCCCGTCCGTCTCGTCTTTGTCGCAGCAGCCAAAGTCACCCACCATGGCCCGGGACAGCAGGCGAAGAAAAAGGAGAACTCCAGAGCCCGGCCAGCAGCGTCTGACAGGACTCTGAAGACTCTTCTCCTTGTGTCCCCTGTCCTCCCGGGGGGGGGGGGGGGGGGGGGGGCTATAGGCTATATCTGGGGTTGTTGCTATAGCATAAGTATAGTCTTGCAGTGGCTAAGGGATCCCCCATGTCTGGCCTGCAGCGTCTCCCTGCGGGCTTCTGCTTGCTGCCGCTTCCCTGCTCTCGACCGCATGTAACTCTTTCTCTCCTCAATCCCGGCCGGCGTGAAGTGTGAAGTGTGAAGCGTGAAGTGACAAGTCCAGAGTCGTTCGTTAGTTAGTCCATCTCGTATGTATGTCGTATGTCGTTTGTCGCAGGCAGAAAAAAACAACCGCCGCCGCCGCCCCCCCTAGTCAGTCTGTATATCTAGTTAGTTTTCCTGCTGCACTCACTCGCTGCTGTCAACGACAACAACACCGTCAACCAGCAAAGACAGACAGACTGCTAGCTGACCATGCTGACCACGACGACAGTGCTGGGCCTCGCTGCCGCTGCCGGCCTGCTCTCGCACTGGCAGCTCTTCCTGCGCGGCGAGTGGGAGCGCCATACGCCCGCCGTGGCCGCCGGCTACTCCCTCGCGGCCGCCGGCTTGCTCGCTGCATTCTGGCTCGTCCAGCGTCTGCCGCTGCTCGACTCGCTGTGGGCGCTGGCAGTGCTCGCAGCCGTCTATGTGCTCTCGCTGTTTGCCAGTATATCCATCTACCGGCTCTGCTTCCATTCGCTCAAGCAGTTCCCAGGCCCTGTCGCAGCCAAACTGTCGGGTTTCTGGTCGGTTGCCTGCGCCCTGCCACAGTTCAAGTTCCACGAAGCTGTTCAGGCCCTTCACGCTGAGCATGGCGACTTTGTCCGGATCCGTGAGTCTTTTCTATTGTGTTCTCTTTTATGTTCTTTGATAGTTGTGTGGTGTGGTTGTGTGGTTGATACTGACATCTTTGTAGGACCGCGCGAAATCTCAGTCAACAACGCTGCAGCTGTGCGAGATATCCATGGCTACGGCTCGGTCTGCCTCAAGGGGCCCTTCTACGACCTCAATTACCCGTCCAGGTCCCTCCAGATGACCAGAGACAAGGCGTTCCACTCGCGGAGACGCCGCACCTGGGACCGCGGCTTCAGTCCAAAAGGTGCCCCTGAACCCCCATCTAAGCATCTATAAAACTTAAGGATATCTCGACTGACTGCTTTCTACGTCTAGCATTGAGCGAGTATGAGCCTCGCGTGTACCAGCACTGTCTGGACCTGGTCAAGCAGCTCTCCAGACTGGCCGGGACGCCCGTCGACATCGGCAAATGGTTCAAGTACTTTGGTTTTGACGTCATGGGCGACCTCAGCTTTGGACGGCCATTCGACATGCTGACCACCGGCAACCCTCACTTCCTCTTTGGCATGATGGAGTCCAGCAAGCCTGTCGTGGGCACGCTCATTGGCGTCCCCTGGCTCTTCATTCTCTTCCAGAAGCTCCCGGGAATCAGCCGTGTACGCTCAAACTGGATCTCCTGGTGCGGCGTCCAGGTCCAGGAACGGATGAAGGTAGGCTTCTCAGTCCATCCCACTAGTTATATAACTGCAGTGCTAATTGTGGATATAGCTGGGAACTGCTCGGCCTGATCTGTTTTCTTACATCCTGGGCAACGATCTCAGTGAAGCTACGTCTGATGGAGACCTGACTTATGACGCCGAATTGGCCATCGTGGCAGGCAGCGAGACCACAGCTCTCAACCTGACCACCGTCCTCTACCTCCTGGCACTGCATCCAGAACAGAAAAAGGCACTCCAGGCAGAGGTCGACCTCCTGATACCCACGCTTGACCAGTTCTCGCACCAGAAGCTCGCATCCAGCCACCTCCTCGAAGGGTGCATCAACGAAGGCCTACGGCTCTACCCGCCGGTCCCCAGTGGAGTGCAACGCCTGACACCCCCCCAGGGAGCAATGATCGCAGACAGATGGATTCCTGGAGACACGATCGTCTCGACTCCCACATTCACTCTCCATCGCGGTACGTATCACCATCTCGCATCCCTGCTAGCTTGTTCCTTTTTTTTTCACATTTGTTATTTTGTTTTGCAACACGTCGTTTCTTTTTCTATTTTTACTTCATGATCACGATCAACTTATTTTTGCCTTTTCGTATTTTCTCGGTCGTCTCCCTGTCTTCTCTCTTGCTCTCTCAAATACTTTTTTATCCAGATTGAACAATGAATGGCATGCTAACATGGATATAAATTACCCGATCTAGATAGCAGATATTTCGTACAGCCCAATCATTTCATCCCCGAGAGATGGTCGTCCAAGCCCGAGCTGATCATTCGCAAGGACGCGTTCAACCCGTTCCTGGCAGGTAGATACTCCTGTGCCGGCCGTCCGCTCGCCATGATGGAGATGCGCATGCTGCTCGCGATGGTTGTCCGGCTCTTCGACTTCAGCTTCCCCAAAGAAAGCCGTGCCGGCACCGAGAAACTCTACGATGGCAAGGGCGGGTTCAGAGACTACTTCACGGCTGGTGCCCCGACGGTTCCCCTGGTCTTTACCAAGCGGTCTCTCGATACCGTAGCCAATGGGACCTGAAAATGCCGGGTTTGTTTGTTCCCCTTCTTCCCCCCCATCGCCATTCTAGCCCTTTTCTCTCCCCCATACGACCCTACTTACGTGCGACTACCTCCGCACGAACCAAGTATCAGACCAACACCTTCCTGTCTCTTTGTTTCCTTACTCACTCCTCATCCTTCATCCTTTTCTAAGCGGGCAGCGGGCGGTTTTCTTTTCTTTTCGTCTTTCGGGTGTATATGCATAATGAGACAAGACAGTCCGCGGGTTGCCCCTTTCTTATTCCTCTGCCTTTTTTTTTTATTACCTTTTCTCCAACCCGAGGCCGAAATGATGAACAAGACATGACATGACTTTTCTTTTCTTTTCTTTTTGCACCTATTTTTTTTTTTATTCTTTTTATTTTTTCATTTTTTTTTAGTGACGAGTTTCCTTGCTGTACCTCTTTTTTAACTATCAAATCAACCAACCAGCCAGCCAGTCAAACCAGCTTGCCTACCAACCATCCAACCAACCAACATACCAAATCGCTCTATGAAATTGGGATGCGAACTGAGATATAAAAAAGCAAGACGAACACGGAATTGTATAGGCAGCACAGCGTCCGATTGAAGGTCGAACGCCCCCAATTCCTGTCTCCCTCTCACTCACACCAACCAATCCGCAAACCAACCACAAACCCCCAACAATCAAACAAGGGAAGTGTCCAAATGCGTTACCGTTGGACAGAATCGCCAGACTCGATCCCAATCGGCCTCCCAAGAGTTATATGAAAGCGAACCGTACCGCCGGACGGAAGGGCCAGAAGAAGAAAGAAAAAAAAAGCAAAGCACAGAGATAGTTAACTTAACATTTCGCAACCTACACTATAAAGCTACAAGCATACGGAAAGTACCTACTTGCCTGCCTTATTCAGCGGCAGATCTACGGCTGGCTGCACATAACGATCTGCCCGATATTAAAATACCCATCAATCAATCAAATCACATCAAAACGTCAACACAGCGGTAAGCTGACTGAAATGCTCAAGGAAGAAGCAAAAGGGGGACGCGGGCGAGCGAGGAGGAGGAGGAGGAGGGGGGTGCACGAAGAAGCCCGGTTTCCCACCCTCTTGTCATCCCCTACACCTACATACATGCATAACAATCAAAAATTAGCCCGGCCGTGCCCAAGTTATGTATGCGTTTGCACGATAAGAAGAACAGCCCTCCTTCCTGTACGAGCCTGTCTGTATGAAACGTCTAACGGTAGTTATAGATTATATCTCGGGCCCAGCCAGTCCCGGTTCCCAGTTCCCAGTTCCCAGGGTGCGTTCTGTCCAGCCTGCAACGTCGTACCAACGCCGACCCGCTGAATGGGAAACGTCCACACCCCGAACCAGCCTGACGGGACGCGGGCATCGGGTTCATCCATGGGCCATGGGTCTTCTTCTTTTTCTTCTGCTGCTGGATGTCTGGGCATCCTACAGAGTATGTGCCCGGCGGTGATTTGCCAGTCTAACTACCCGGACCCCTTGACTATCCAGCATGTCGGGCTCTTGTCCGCTTCGCAGCATGGCATGATTATATGTTCGTCTAGGCGAGAGACGGCATTCTTTTTCTTTTATTTTAGTGGTTGTGTGCGCTGCCATTGTTTGGTTCATTCTTGCATAGAGTTTTTCTGCTCCTCCTACCACCCCCCCGGCCCAGTCCAGGTAAGTAGGGATGTTTGAGTATGCGAATGCGAGTAGGGAGTGTGCAAGTGAGAGAGCGCAGGAGTGTGTCTAGTAAAGTAGACTCTGTCCCGTCTGCTGGTCTGGTTGGTGGCTGGCTCCTTTTTTTTTTTTTTTTGGACCAACCGACCGAGCTGTGTGATCAACCCGGTCTCGCTGCAGTTATTATAATTAACTGCTGCAGGTGCCTGCACACACACTAACTCGGGAATCCTGACCGTGTTGACGGCGGCCTGCTCGCAGGGTACGAAGTATAGGGTACGGTAAGCTGCTATACGCCCAGCCAATGCCAATGCAGACGTACATAGAGCGTACTTATACTCCGTATGTATGCACTATGTCAGTACTTATATCATGGCGTGATCAAGGTAGAAAGCCGCCAACCACCTTTGATTTCCATGTTATACTGTACTGTTGCATTGAGCAGCAAGCAGGCCGGGATATGGATGGGGATCAGGGGATCCCCTAGCAAAAGTCTCCAGAGCAGATGAAGCCCGTCTAATTTGCCCACATCGAAATTAGACAAACGCTATTCAATGGACCGGCCCAGGGAAAAGCGCGAAGGCATGATACGAGCTGAGGGAGAGAGTGGTTGGCAGTCGTCTTCGTCTTGGTTGAAGACTCTGACTTGAATGCAACAAGTCAGATCCGCCATCACGCACGACATGCAAACCCTGTCCAACGCCCGGCAAAAGAAACGCTGGAAGATCGGCCTGCAGAAGGCTCACTAACTGCTCAGAGCCAAGCAGCGTCTTGTCCTCGGTGATATTGGCGCGAAAAGGCGTGCCAACAAGTACGGGGAAGTTGCATATATGTATAAGTATATAGTCGCAGGTGCAGCATGCCAGGCCGGGCCACTCGGTAACGAACTCATCCTTGATCGACGGATCAGCCCAGACGGACTTCCGCTGGCACATCCATCAGCGGCATCATCACCTGCCGGACAAGCATGTCCCTTTTGTTGCAGGGTTGGAGATGAAGATTTGGTGCAGTCTAATGCAGCCCGGGGGGGAGGGATAGATACTTATGGCCTGCCCCCTGTCTCGCCACGCCGTGAATCTGTTGGCTGGCTCTTCGTTTCTTCGTATGGGGTAGATTGATATCAGTCCTTGAACAATATCGAGGGGACAGCTAAGTAAAGTCGTAGTCGGCATCAACATTGACCAGGAGTTCCAGGCCGGCGTAACCAGTCAACGTGGACTGTTTTAATATATGCCTTTCGAAGCCGGCCAAGGGGGGGTCTGACAGGCCAGCGCCGTCCACACGTATATAGTTGAACAGGGACGGCAGAGAGCATACATAGTATAGCAGAGCAGAGCAGAGCAGCGTAGGAAGAGTAGAGTAGGACAGATTGTCCATGTCTCGCGCGCGCCGTCTGCTGCAGGCCATCATGTCGTGCGTAGGGATGGTTGTTTGTCCCTCCTGTGAGACGCTGCTGGATGTCACTCGCTGTCAATCAAGCAGCCAGGCAGCTAAAGAGACGTCTCCTCGCAGTGATCTCAGAGATAACTTGGCTAGCCATTTGACTGCCGAGCGTCGCCAGTTTTCATCGCCTGATTTGCTGGTATTGTGCTTCTTCGCGCATCGGGATGTGGTGGCACAAGCGAGCTGGCGTTTTTATATCTGGTCACAGAGGCCGGAGTCAGGACATATCAGGGCCAGTTAAGCTGCCAATAGCAGAGTCATTCGCTATATATATGCACTTGAATATCAAAAGGAGCATTAAAGCTGCGGCAGGGCTGAGGCGTCGACTTGGTTGGTTTTCATATAGATATATACCATAGTATAGTCAAGGTCCATGATGCTCTCCCGAGATATTGGCATGGATAGAAGCAAGACGCCAGAGCTGAGTGGCAGCAGCGTGTCAGTTGATATTAACTAATGGTCTGGGGTTCAATAATACTGGCTATTGGTATGGATCTGTTGATGGCTATAACTATAGACTGAGACACAGTAAGTAATTGTATAAGGCTACACCAGGCCCCTTGCTACGTATGAACTCTGGCCTGTGAATAGTTACTGAGAACTTGCGGATCCATCCGCGGCTCTGCTGCTTCCCAGTCGGATTCCCACTCTGATGACACCCTCAGATCGCCTGGACAGCGGCCTGGAGAGGAGTGGTGGCCCTACTCCGTTGTTCTAGCCTTTTGCCCACGATTTGCGTTTGCTGCAGCACGATCTGAGCGTGAGTGAACCCGGATTATGGACAGCGCTGTTCACTTTTCTTCCAGCCGCGGAGTATAGCTATTATCCTTCTCATTCGTCGTGCTGGGTGTCTTGTTTGTGTCTTCGGTAAGAGTCTCTGTGTTGGCCGTCTATCAAACAGCCAGGCCACAAGGTGAGTCCACCAGCTGGCAACAGAGACGATGCCTCTTACTGACACTCTCACTCGTGTCGTAGCATGACTTCTATCATTGCCTGGTCAAGTTTTGTCCATAAGACTCTGGGTATATAATATGTCCGGTGCTATCAACCCGGATAGAAGGAAGACACAACCGGTCATTCTCTTCAAAGACATGTTTTTCGAGGAAGCAGAAGCAGGACACTTTGATCCGGAGCAGCGATTATCGTCCTTTTCTCGTCCTTTTCTTGTCTATCACCAGCATCCAACGCGGCTGAGAGGAAGAAGGCTCCGTACCAAGCCCTGCTTTTGGCCTCCAAGACGCCCTCAGCCGCTGGGCAGAAGCTAGTGGACGCCTTGCCGAGTGATAAGAAGGTCGTTAGCTGTAGTATCTCGAGTGGAATCGGCCATGTGGAATCTGATTCCATCGATGCTGGCGGAGTAGAGAGAGAGAGAGAGAGAGAGAGAGCCTGGCCTGGATCCTCTTCGCCCTGTGTGGAATCAGGCCAGGCTTGCTCCGTAGAGGCCGCGATCTGGCGGATGCTTCTCGACAGTCAAGCCCTCGCCAGCCCGGCATATCATTAGCTATCACTCCATGCCCAGGCAACGAGCCAGCGTAAATCAAAGAAGAGAAGAGCCCGCTGTGAGTGGTCGAGGATGCCTTGTCCATCCTTGTCCGGCGCTGGTGATTGGCACACAGCAAAGCCAGCCGGAGGGCGCAGCAGGCATGGAATAAACAACAACTAATAAGACGAAGAGAATCAGAGCCAGAAGAGGAGAGTAAGGAATGATAATCATGACAGCGAGCTAATTGACAGCCGAGCAAGACGAACAAAGAGGAAGAAGGCTTGCGGCTTGCTGGCGTCTCGCGGTTGGTGCTGCGGCTGACAGTGAATCCGCGACTCGGCCATGATATCCAGGCAGACAGCGACGACGACACGAATAATCAGAGGAATAACGGAGAGAATAATACGATAGACGAGAGACACAGAGACAGAAAGAGAAACAAAAGAAAGAGAGAGAGAGAGAGAGAGGTTGAGTCACGATGTACATCCAGCGGCGAGCCAGCGACGACGCCGGCAGCGAGAACAACCTCTACTTCGTAAGTATCTGCATTCTATCAATCAATCGACTGAGGAGAGACACAGTCTAACAGCCTGCAGGTCGCCATCATCGTCCTCGCGCTCGTCGTGGCCTTCATCACCGCGTTCTTCGTCCTGCGTCACCTCCGCCGCGGCGACTACCAGCCCCGATTCATCCCCGGCCGCTTCCTCAAGGGCCTCTGGCAGCGATGGACTCCCGGGCAGTCTTCGTCCTCCTACAACGCCGTGCCCAACGGGAACAACAACAGGCGGCTGGCCAATGAAGCCCTTAATGGAGCCGACGACGACCAGCTGGGCCAGGCGGCCACCGCTGCCGTCGACCGCAACACCTCTGTCCGGTCCGTCATGACCCTGCCGTCCTACACCCTCACCCCCAAGGCCAGCGAGCGCGTGATAGCCCGTGAGGGCGAGCGAGACGGCATGGACGTCGTCATCGAGTTCCCCGAGACCGCCGAGGAGGAGGAGGCCAACCGCGAGGAGCAGATGGAGTCCCTGTATCAGATCCGGCTGGCGCGGCGGCGAGAGATAGCGGAGCGCGAGGAGCTCCGGCAGCAGCGTCGAGAGGCCCGCGAGAGAGGCGACTGGGCCCGGCTGGAGGAGCTGCGCAGGGAGAGCCGCGCAAGGGCTGAAGCAAACCGGCTGGTCTCTTCAGCAGCGGACGGCAGCGGTGCGTCTCCCAATGGCAGCGCAGCGAACGTCTCTGCTGCCGTGCTGCTGGCCGAGCACCAGTCTCGCAACAGGGGCAGGAGGGTGTCCAGCGTCTCCTACGCTGATATCGGCCATGTCAGACACGACGGGACGAGACTTACTTCTGGATCTCACTCGCCGGACTCGGATTCGCGGGCCCTGCTGGACTCTGCGGCGGGCATGGGGATGGGCCACTCGCATCAGCGCACCACCTCGGCTTCCTCGTTGCTCTCGCAGGCCTCTGTACACTCGGACGTTTCCTCCCTGGGCGCCGGGGAAGCAGATTTGGGCATCAATTCCATTTCGCCGCCCTACGATGATGCTATCAGTGAGACCGGCACTGCTACCGGCCATAATGGCTGGGGGGATGCACCCCCCTATCAACCAACACCTCCCAATGAAACAGCCAGCATAGTCACTCAGGAAACGGCAGATGAAGCAGGAAGGGAAAGAGAAGCAGCTGAGCCTGAAGGAAGACCCCCAGAGCAGCCTCCTCGTCTGCCGCCGCTGTCTACCTTGCCCAGCATCGCCATAGAAGTGGCCACACCTACGACAAGTGCGCCCCCGACCCCTATATCCCATCTCCAGGCTCCCTCGCCCGCCCACACCCCGGCTTCTGCCTCCAGGTAGAGCCCATCACTTTCTACCCTCTAGCCAATATCTTTAATTTCTCTCTCCCTGGGATTCTTCCTTGGATGTTTGTGTGGCATTTTATTTGCAGCGTTACTTGTTTATGATCTCCATGATCGATGAATTCCAGTCACGGTAGCTATAGATCTTTTAACTCTGGCATTTTCTCCCTTTTTTTTCATTGACTTCTACCGTCCTGTAGTACAGACCAAGCAATAGACAGTGTGATGGACCCCTTTTTAATAAAAAAGTATCAAACTCAACCATTCTAATATTCAGCTGCAAATCTCCGTAGACGTAAAAACACACACAAAAAAAAAAAAAAAAAAAAAAAAAAACACACGCAAAAGTTACAAACGGCAGCGTCATTTATAAACAAAAGGCAAAAATGCAACTACCAGCAAAGTAACTACCGTCTAAGCATGTCCCCTACCAGTCGTCATCGTCGTTATGCTTCCCTTGCATCGCGCTCTGTCGCTGCCGTAGGGCCTCTGCAAGTCCTCCTGCCAAGCTGGCATTGTTCAAACTATTTGGCGTCGCCCGCCCACTGGCCCCCGAGGAGTCCTGCGAGTTCATGCTGACGGCACTATCCCGCGGAGCCACGGGGGCCTGGACATGTTTGCGCATGTTGGGCCGTTTAGCAGGGGGTGCGGGCGGAGCTGGTTTGGCCTTTGCTGCTGCTGTTCCGCTAGCACGCGCTGCTGCACCTGCACCGTTAGATGTCGGCGTTGGAGCTGGAGCTGGGGCCCGGGCTGCTACGGGGGGTGGAGGAGGGGGAGGTGGTGGAGCTGCCTCCTTGATTTCCTCAATGTATGCCTCTGGTGTCCAGCCCTGGACTCCGGTGCTTGGGTTCATGCATAGCCACCAACCTAGACACTGATTAGCATACTCCCCATACATGCATAATAGGATAAGTGAAAAGGGGAGGGATACCGTTTGTTTCACGGGAGATGATCTGTACTAGTTCTCCCTGCCGGATTGCCAGCTCATTTGTATTCCCACTGTTGAAGTCATACAGCACTTTGGCCATGGGCTTCTTGGGCGGTGGAGCTGCTTGGGGTGCTGGAGGAGGTGGTGGTGGTGGCGGCCGTGACTGGGATTGTGAAGCTGTTGAGCTGACGCGGTTATGGTTGGAGGTTGCTACAGCAGCAGCAACAGCGGCAGGCTGGGGGACAGGCCTCGACTCAAGAGTTGACTGTTGGCCACTGCCTGGAAGCTGCTGGGGTGGAGGACGTGGCTTGGGCCTGGCTGCTGCTTGCGAGAGCTTGGATGGGCCGCCTCCTGGGCCGCCAGGTCGTAGAAGCTTGCCTTTACTGATGGGCTTGCCGGCCACTTGCTTGGGCCGCGGTGTTGGCTTGGAGACCGAGTTTGCTGGCTCTCCAGGCCCAGTGCGGATGGTTCCACTCTTATACACGTCGTCCCGGGGTACGGCCGGATCCTTGACCACTTTGACCTGCGCCAATTTGCCGGGTTTCTTATTGAAGTCGATCCTAAGCTCGGATGTTAGTATGATGTATTTCTTTTAGCTTGCTGGGTAAAAGTGCTGGTGAAACATACACATCGCCAATCTTCAGGTTCATCTGTCCGCGCAAGGCGTTGGTGAGATGAGTGAAGAATTCCGTCTTGAAAACACAGGACAATAGGGGGTCTGGCTCCTGCGGTGCACCAACAACTATTGAAAACCAATCGTCTTTCAGATTGGACGTTCCAACAGCCTTGATTGCGCCCAGTGAGATGGTCCGCTCAGCAGATATGTTGAGCTGGTTGTTCACAACTGCTTGAACAACAATGTAAACATTTTTGGC
Source organism: Trichophyton schoenleinii (assembly GCA_018357685.1). NCBI lineage: Eukaryota > Fungi > Ascomycota > Eurotiomycetes > Onygenales > Arthrodermataceae > Trichophyton > Trichophyton schoenleinii. The sequence goes on from WOFF01000002.1 coordinate 532,171, forward strand.
GGTCTACCACATGTTCCATATTAGCATCTATTTTATAAACTCTCAACTGTAGGACTAGAAATTCATACCAGAATTAAAAGTCGTGGTGCGGGTTTACTCGATCGACCGAATTTCGTTACCAGGAGCTCGCAACGACAGGAGAAAAGTACCGTTTCGGAACCTACAACAATCATACGTGTCAATTGGGGTATATCAAACAGACAAGTGCCGCATCTGAATACTTACTCGAAAGGCGGATGGAGTCTCTAACAATCTCCCCAAATCCACCCTTGTTTCCAACACCTATATAGTCACCCAGGAATCTCCTTGAGCCAAGAAGACTGAAGCGTCGGCGCTCCTTTTTCCCACTGAGTACTCTGTGGCCCTGGTCTCGTAGTTTGATGAACTCCAGGCCACCGGTGACACGTCTCCAGAAGCGTTGAATGCGGATGGCACATTCGGTTCGATACCGGAGGTAGTTGCGCCATGCACGCTGTATCCTGATGGCCATGTTATGCCAGTAACGGTCTCGCATATGTTCAAGGGCGAAAAGCGTTTCGGGGGTCTTGATGAAAGCCTTGGTCACACCCATCTGGTACTCCTCAGCGGGGATACTTGTGTCCTTCAAGATCTGTCGGCAACCGGACTCCGCATCACCGGTCCAGGTGTAGTCACCCGCGTACGAGGTTTTGGGAGACAGGAGGTAGAACCGTTCAACAAACTTGTCGAAAGTCTGTCGATAAGCAAAACCGGCTCTTCTTATTCGGACGTTCTCCTGCAAACCAAGATACTTGATTTGATGCATAACGTTTCCAACATTGTACTCGGATGGAGATTTGTTGTCGTTTGGCTTGATTGTCCGGATATACGATGGCTGGGCTTTGGCAAGCGTTGCAACCAAATCATTTGCAGAAGCCTTGATCTTGTCACCGGCAGTTGGGGGGCGCCTCTTGTCATCCTGGTTCACTTGGTCCGGGAAAAGAGTATGCAAGAAGCCGTTACCACTTGAGTTAATTAGGTTTAATATATCCTTGAGCAGTTGGTCCTTGTTCTTATCTGTCATTCCTTCAATGGCATAAGACACATCGCCGGCATAATGTTTGACAATAAATTGCCCTTGTCTGGATTCGAAGTTTGGATTCTGGCCGAGGAAGTTCAATCGTCCAACAAAGGTTTGATCTGCTGCTGCCGAGTCCGCATGTGCAGTGGCACAGGCATCGTTAAGCGCAGCAAAGATTCCCGGCGGTCTCTTGTCTTCAATTAACGAGCAAACAACCTTGTTATCGAAATATTTGATTGGCGTCCACTGAATTTGTTCCCAGGCATATTCTTCTTGCTCTGTCTTCAATGTGAGTTGAATAAAGATCTGCTGGAGCTTCTCGTTGACATAATTGATACAGAGCTGCTCGAACGAGTTCTTCTCGAAAATTTCAAATCCATAGATATCCAGGATACCAATGGAGTTTGAAACGGCTCCTTTCGCAACCAGGGATGCATTGACTCGCTGCACAATCCAGTCAAAGAGATTGAAATAGAGGGCCTTTGCCAAGGCATCACGAACAGCCATAGCTTGCACCGTGTTCAATGGTACTTCATAGACAGATCCTCTCCGAGCTCCTCTTGCGGTTTCGACGATTCTGTGAGTAAGGGCCTTTTGAACCTGGTCTGCATCAACTTCCATTAAATAGGCAACAAAGTCGATGACCGACCGGTCGGTAATAGTGGCATTGCTCTGGTCATCCTCAACAAACTGCATATTTCCTAGCCAGAGGATAGCAGCTAGTACACGGAAGATGTTGTCCTGCTCAGCCTGGCTTAAGCCAATGATCTTCATGGCTTCAACAGTCTCTCTAAAATCAGCTGAATCATCTATATTAGGCACGTCAAAGCACTTTGAGCGGCTGGTATATAGGTAGGCATCCGGTTTCTGAATTCCAAATGATTCTGTTTAACTTTATTAGCAATTGGTCCTGAATATATTCTCCACAGATACGTACCGCGGTATGACTGGGGGGCAGCTTTCGTGAATTGATAGAATATATGGAAATTGCGCTCGTTGGTGATCTGGCCCACGACTCTGGACTTCTCTAATAGATAATTTGTGATCACGGCTCCGACGGGTTCTCCAACCGAATTGAACTGGAGCTCTAAGTATTTTCCAAATCTCGATGAGTTGTTGTTGCGCAATGTTTTCGCATTTCCAAACGATTCCAGGAGCGGATTGGTTGCCAGAACCATATCTTTGGTTTCTTGAATGGAAGAATCTGAACCCCCCGAGACGTTCGCAATATACTGCATCAATCGTCGGGCAGCTTCTGTCTTTCCAGCGCCGGATTCTCCTGAGATAATAACACATTGGTTTTCCTTGTATGCTTTCATATTATAATAAGCTGACTCGGCGACTGCGAAGACGTGCGGTTTTACTTCGAGACGGTTCTTCCCGCGGTACGAATCGAGGACCTCGTCGGTATATATCCCAACTAAGCAAGCAATATACATTAGAATTAGAAAGACTAAGGAGAGCAAACAGCTACTTACGGTCTCGAAACGGGTTGACGGAGACCAGCACATGGCCGATATATGTCTGCGACCTGACGTTAGCGTGCGGCTGGTAAAGGGGCAACATGCAGCTGATTGTAGCGCAGCACTCACGTAAATCTCCCCATGCTCAAAGCGTTTCTTCAGATTCTCGTTGATAGCTTCATTGGACACCTTGCTGAGCAGCGTCAAGTCTGATACACCGACTTCCTTCTTCTTGGTGCTCTCAAAGACGGCCTTTTTTACTCGCGGTTGGCCGGAGCCCTTATCCCCCGCATGTTTAGACCGCCCGCCTTTACTCTTCTTATCATCGCGAGGACGTTTAGAATAACCCTGGAAGACGATAAGGGGTTAGTATAGCTTCTTCCCCTTGTGTCGGACTGAAGTTTCCCAAGCATGCGACTGACCATTCTTCTGATGGCAGCTCACACGGGGCTGGCTGGACGGCCAACTCAGGGTGAACCTGGGGATTGTGACGTTGGGCGCAGCGCTGCAGTTCCTTGACGGCCGAGGAGCAGTGCCAGGCCTCGAGATGCCGGGGCGCTTTCGTGAGGATCCGGGACGAGGTAGAAGAAAACAACAAAAGGGCCTTGCCTTGGGTATCAAAAGCTCAAACAAACGCCAGGCCTGATCTGCCAAAAAGTGTTGCCAGTCAGTGACATTTCAGAACTAATTAAATGTCATTGCTTATGTAATCAGGGTGATGCAGCCTCCCACGCGGCTTTTCAGTCTTTTTCGCTGCGCCACAGGCGGATTACTCTTGTCTTATGCTACGGAGGCAGCCGGCAGGGGCGACGGCGGCTGTGGGCAGTGTGACAAATACAGTCTATTCAATGGGCCTAGCTATGGTTCTAATAATGTACAGTATAGAGGGTATATCGACAAAAAAAGGAGGCGTCTACTTAGAGTGGGACGGGTCTGTATCAGAATTAACGCTAAAGATCAGGTGTATAGCTGAGATTGAGGGGAGGGTATCTCTAAGCCATTAGATGTGAGTGATGCTCGAACATGCCAATTGACTGAGTATTAAACTTGTTTCTTCGGCAGAGGTGCGGTTGGAGACGTTGCATCAGGCTGGGATGGAGCCTGGGCTGGAGCCTGTTGGGATGCTTGTGGTTTGGGTGGGACAGCAGCAGCAACAGCAGTAGGAGCATTGCTGGCTGTCTTTGTCCACTGGAAATAGGAAGAGATGGTTGAGAAAAGCGAAGGCTCTGGTTCTGGCTCCGGCTCTTCCTCAACCTGCCATATTTCCTTCGGCAGAACTCGCTTTAGTTCTTTGACAGGGCGCTTCTCAAGCTGGGACTGTAGCCGGAGAACCTCTTTCTCCAGAACAATTAAAGCAGCGCGTGCAGCATTCTCTGACTCTTCCAGCTCCGCTAGACGGTCGGCAACGTCCTCCCGCCGAGATGTTTCCTTCCGTCGGGACCGGAGCGACTCGAAGATGATCAGTCCGCCTCCAACAAGGAACAAGAATGTCTCGCTGATGAAGTTTGCTCCCATGTCGATTGCTTTGCCTTCAGACAACGGCCGAATCCGAGGGATGGGAGGAGTCTTAACGGCAGCGCCTCCTGCTTTCTCCTTTGCCTTGAGCAACTCATCGGCTTTTGTCTGGGCCTCCGTCTTGACCGTCGGCGTTTGGAGTTTTATCTTCTTAGCGTGTGCTTCAGCCGCCTCACGGGCAGCTTGCTTCTCGAGAGCAGCAGTATTTTGGAGCAGGCCGAGCCTTAACCGCATGTCAATGCGATGTACTGTCTGCGCGAACGACACGCATATCCGACGAAACCGCTCATGCTCACGAGCTTGTGCTTTGATTTGGTTCTGCTCGGAAAGGCGAAACTGTCAGCCCGGCCCATAGAAAGGGGGATTGCCGATATCCGCCATGCTTACTGCTATGGGTTTCGAGAGCGTCCTTATCACAAGAGACGAGAGCTTGAGTGTGATACTCGACATTGCGTAGCTATCATTCTCTGGGCGTGGGGTTTATTCAGTCCGCAGGTTCAGAACTCAACAAGCGGCGTGATCACCGCATCTTCTCAAGACAAAAGTGGCTTGTTATACAACGAATAAAGAGTCCAACGCTGCTATCCAACAGTCGAACTCCCGTAAATCCTGCAGGTTTGAAATGTCGAGTTGGATGTCGCGAAACGCAAGTTCGAGAAAGTCGAAAAAGGGAAAAAATGCCAAGAAAGGAACTAGATGATTACATAATATGAATAAGGTTCCGAGTTAGTTTTCCGCTCCGACGACCTTTGTTTACCTATTTCCTATTTAGGTTAAGCGTTGCCGTGCCAAAAAGCTGCAACTTCGCTTTGCTTGTCGAGAAGTAAACAGTCAAACCTGAGAGAAGCGACGAGACGAAGCGACGGAGAGACGCACTCGTTCGCGGCGGAGAGTTTGACATTTTGGCGAGACTTGCATGCGATATCTTGTTAGCAGTTTTACGTCTTTGTTGAGCATTTGTTTGCGTGCATTACTCTTATCTTCTGTTGCCTCGTCCTGTTATCATCGGAGTTCATCCCTGCCGGCGCAATATCCAAAGCATACATAATTCTTCACTGGGAATACCTACTGTGACACTCTGCCAATTACTCGAAGAAAGCATCCTATATACTCGGATTGGAGACCGCTATACCTCTCAGCTTGTCCATTGAGTCGTCAACTTGCTCTATGCAACTTCTTCGCAATTGATACTAGCCATGGAGCCACTATCTCCGCGATCAACCAACATTCCGCCAAAACCAAAAGTTGAAGGGGCCAAAAAGTTATCCGTCAAGACCAATCCTGCCCAAAAACAGACATCATCTCATCGGCATCATGCGACACCTCCGCCTCCAGAGGTCAAGGAGCCTGGCCCTTGCGGAGAGGAATATGAGATAGGTAGCTTCCTTGGGAAGGGAGGATTTGCAGTCTGCTATGAAGGGAAGCTTGCAAGGAACGGACGCATCTTTGCCATGAAGGTTGTCAAGTCTGAAATGCAACAAAAGAAAATGGAGGAAAAGGTATGCGTGCTATCTACCAATGGGTATGGAGGTCCAATTTGATAGCTAACTCAGCCGGATTGTTATAGTTCCGGACAGAGCTCCAAATTCACTCAAAGATGAAACATCCTAACATTGTCACATTTCATCGGGCGTTTTCCTTCCAGAAAAACATATACGTGGTTCTCGAGCTTTGTCCCAATGGATCGGTAATGGATATGGTGAAGAAAAGAAAGTTCCTAAGTCTGCCAGAGGTGCGAAGGTTTATGATACAACTATGTGGCGCTGTGAAGTACCTCCACAAACGTCATGTTGCTCATCGTGACTTGAAGATGGGAAACTTGTTCCTCGACCAGAACATGAATATCAAAGTTGGCGACTTCGGACTAGCGGCCCTGATGCTCAGTGAGAAGGATGAAAAGAGAAGAAAGACACTCTGCGGGACACCAAATTATATTGCTCCAGAGGTGTTGGATAAAAGCAAAGGAGGTCATAATCAAAAAGTTGACATCTGGTCTTTGGGTGTGATTTTGTAAGTGCTGTGGGATCCCCACCGAGTGAAGGAAAGGAACTAACTAGAGTCCCGTTTATTCAGCTTTGCCATGCTTACGGGTTTCCCGCCATTTCAATCAAAAACCCAAGAGGAAATTTACAAGAAGGTGAAGTCACTGAGCTACGACTGGCCAGTTGACACCGAAAGTGCAAATTACATCCCGGACGAGGCCAAAGACCTTGTTACCGCTTGCTTGAATCTTGCCGAAGAAAAAAGACCGGATCCCGATCAAATTGTAGATCATCCATTCTTCAATATGTACCCTGGCTGCATCCCCCGTGAACTCGAACCCGAATCTCGCTCATCGCCTCCACATTGGTTAACAAAAGACAGCCCTCGAGGCGACAACCCAGCTCCTGGATACAGTTTGGAGTATGACCATACATATAGGAAACTTATATCACACGTTACGAATTCTACCCAGAGATACATCATATGTAAGAACATCTTTTACGCGGAGTGCGGCGTCGGAAGACGGAGCTCGGGAGAAATACGAAAATCGGCCGGGAAAAGATGTGGAAAATCTGCTTTTGCTGAATGCCTTACCGAGGAAGAGAGAGGCCTTCAGCCTGTTATGCCCCTGCCATCCGACAGAGTCTACAGCTACTATATTGATAATGGCAAAGACTGGAGTCTTGACGAAGCAGAGGCGGAAAATGATCCTCCAGAGGACCAAGAAAGTAACAATGGAGCTATTGATGGCCGGAGTACTCTGACAAAATCAAAGGCCGCAATGATAGCGAGGACTGAGATCGCCCTGGCTGCCCAGCTCAATCGCCGAGAATCCGCTCCCAAGAATCATGCTGCCATGCTTCGTCAGCAGGCAATTGCACCTCGTCCAGCAGCGAAGGACACTTCTTCAACTGCCACTCAAGCTACCGCGGCGTCCTCTGATACCCTACCGGAGAAGAATCCAGCCATCAGGAGTACTCGAAATCTACTTAGTCAACGCCCTATACGCACACGATCACAGACTGCCCAAGCCTACCATGAATCCATGCGAGATAAGAACCGGGTACCCACTACATCTATGTCCAAGTCAACCTCAACCCCAGCAGCCCTTGGTGCTTCCTCCAGTAACAAAGCTCCCAAATCGGGGTCTGCCCCCGTAGCTGGTCTCCAGAGTACCGAACAGGAGAACATTGTTGAAGAACCTGTCAAACCAGCGGCGCGTCAGCCTAGATCAAACGTGGGCTCCGGACGAACGATACCTATTCGGTCAGATTCAACTTCTACTCTACGCCGGCATCAGAGCCAATCATCGGTTACGGGCAGAGACGTTGCATCTCGTTCCAACAAGCCGCAAGGCCTGACCAGATCAGCAACTACCTCTTCAGCCGCATCTAGCAGTGGCAGTAAATCAAGGTCGGCGTTGGGATCCGGCCCACTCCTTTTGCCAGAGGATCAGTCAGAAGTACTTCCAGGATCAAGCGTGCAGGAGGTTGTTGCTGATCTCCAGATATACCAGTCCATCCTTCGTGAGAAACCATCTCAAAGCTCGTTAAGAAGTTCTGGGGGCAGATCTGCTCAACCCCAATCAACTACCAAATCCGGAGCCCATCCATATGTTGTGAAGTGGGTTGACTACACGAACCGATATGGGATTGCCTACGTACTGGATGAAGGAAGCGTTGGCTGCGTTTTCAGGGGTGAGAATGGCTACCCGGCAACAGGAGTAGTAGTTAGGGATGGTGAAAGCCACCTTCGGCTAAAGGCGCGGGCGAAAGGAGACCCAGAAAATGCCAACTCCTACTCAGAAGTCGATCAACTTGTTCCAAGAGATGGCAAGCCCATTGAGTTCTATGAAAATGTAGAAATTAATGCAGACGGTTATTCTGATGGAACTGTCAGGAGAGCTCTCCTCCCCGCACGAACGTTCGAGACAAGACGGTCAAGCCCAGACAAGCCAGCAAACGTTCTCTGCACAGTTCGAAGTGCTGAGAAAGCAAATCGCGTCAGACTGGTAGATCAGTTCGGGAAATATATGGTAGGGTCTCTGGGTAGAGGCGCTATTGAACCTTCGAAATCAAAAAGCAGTGGCCAGTACATCAAATTCTACCAGAGGCTCGGGAATGTTGGAGTCTGGGGCTTTGGAGACGGTGCATTCCAGGTAAGATCCCCCTTCTCTTTACCAAAACAATAACCGTTTAGTATCTAACCCCTGTATTTATAGTTTAATTTCCCTGATCATACCAAGCTTGTGCTATACCTACCCGAGGAACGACCTGCTGATCCATCAGAGCTGGCCGACTCCTGTAGAATTGACTTCTATCATCTTTCACCATCAGCAGCTAGATACCTTGCTGCGAAAGGCAAAATGCATCCCAGCGGTTTTGATACCAGAACAGTCATATCAGAGCCGGCCTCTGCTTATATATCATCCATCTCTGGTATCTCTACGAAGATTCCGGGTATCACTGCTGAACGGTTCAGGGACATCCTCGAAGCGAACTCTTTCCCAAAGAAACTTGAATTCATCACAACCGTCATTGATTGCTGGGCTACTAACAAGCGACTTGGAGGGAGGGTCTCTCTCTCGTCTGTCTCCAAAGTCAATGGTGCCATAAAATGTACCTCTGCGGATCTTTTCTGGGATGGAGCTCAAGAAAGAGCATGGGCGAGCGCTTCCGGGAGCAAATTTGTCTGGGTTTCGGTCGGAGCACAAGGAGGAGATGGCGATTATATGTCAGTCAAACTCCAAACAAATGCAGCCGGAGAAGTTGAGTGTGCAGGCATGGAAGGAAATCCTCAGCTTGGGGACCAGCTACAGAAGTTGGTCTGATGCCCACGGCCTTTGCTATACCACCTTCGAGTTTTTATCTCCCTAACACCTTTGACCGGTAACTGATAACGCCTGTTTGGTTACTCTTTTTCCGCCTACATCTGCTTCATCTAACGAATTTACGACCCTCGCCTGTCACTGTTTTTGGTCTTTCTGGAGCGAGAATACCCTTAGCATGTGAATTTACTCTTCTTTGTCTTCTATTCCTTTTATTTTAGCGTTTTATCTACTTATCGAGCATAGTAATTAGACGCTTTTAATAATATTTCAACCCACAATACATACCCCTTTGGCCATCTGACCCCTTATTCAAACCCACTGGATATAGCTCCTTCGTAGTTACCGACAGAATCCATCCATTCTTCTCTGGTGATCGCATAAAACACTTCACCCAGCTCTGTCCCCGGGAGCGGGTCACGAAACTCCAGATAGAGAGTCTTTACATGCTTCAAACCGCACTTTTCCATGACACGACGGGATCCAGAGTTGACAAACATCGTTCCGGCCACTACCTGGGCGACATTCAGGGAACAAAAGGCGTATCGAACAAGAGCTCTGCCTCCTTCAGTTGCTAGCCCCTGACCCCAGAACCGCCGGCGAATCCGATACCCAAGTTCTAACCGCACAGCGTTTTCGTTGCTTTCAGTATCGGCATTGCCAAAGCACTGTCGTGCGAATTGATCTAGATCACCCAGTCGGAACCAGCCAATAAATTCCATGCCTTCAGCCGTGGGTGTTTCAGCGATCCATTTGCCAGTTCGAGGGTTGGCATTGTATTCTCGAATGATCTGTTGGACTTCTTCTTCGACTTCTTCACGAGATGGCGGCTCGCTGTCGATGTATTTCATCACGCCTTCATCTTCATTAAGCAAGCAGATTAAGTCAACATCACTTGGCTTGTAGCGACGAAGATGAATTCTCGGACTCAATTTGAATTCTGATATTGTCTCGTCCATATTGTCCACAAATTTCGGTATCCGGGTTTGTACAGGTATTTATTTCCAAGGGAGCGGACTTCCAGCCAGCTGTTTGATTGATCTGAATTTCAATGAAGAGGAATGTATTGTTGGCCAACTCGTCTATAAAAAATGAGACATATATAGATCTCCTCTAGATCTGCTCGAGTTATGACTCAAATTATACGATGTTTAAAACAAGGATTTGGTAGGGCGTAGATGTCTCATAGAATGCAGTCAGATTCCGCTGAGACAAGTGATCCTGTTCAAAATCTATCAAAAGGAGTTCTCATGCAATTAACTATATATAGGCATACTCTTGGTGTTGGAATGGCTGCTCTGATTCAATAAATACGAACTATTCACAAGTCTGCAGAGTCACCTACTTTTAACCTCAACAGGTATTTATGGGCCTGCGTCGAAGTCTATCGTGCTGCAAGTCTTTTCCGCTTTAGAGGACATTTTTTCTTTCGCTGTAGTCATGACTGAAGTCTTCTTCGACGGATTAATTCCGCAAGCGGTATATCATCTTCATCGTAGAATTCAACCTCTTCATCAACTCCGAAGTCTTTGAGCCTCTCGCCCTCAGAATTTCTCCAGCCTTCTTCTCCACTGTTGGATGATTCCTCATCATCTAAGTCGGAGACACTGGATAGGTGAGCATCATCTCCCTTTTTAGTGTATCTTTTATGAAATGGCTTTCGACGGCGGACATCTTGGCCACCTCTTTGGCGTAGATAGTCGGCTTCCTGGCGCTGACGAAATGCCTCCACTTCATCATAGGTGAAGTTTTGACCCTCACCAAGAAGTGTAGTATCATGTTCTCCAGGGGGCATACTTCGGGCCATCCGATCAGGGTCCGGTGGAGGCCAAGTGAGAGATTCATCTTAAAACATCAACCATTCTACTCTACAAGTATATTCAGGGGTAAATTAATCACACATACCTTCAAAGCCATTAACTTCAAATTCTAATCCGGTGCGCCGATCTGGTGTTCGAGAAAATGGCCAAAACCAGCCAAAGATCTGTTGGGTTGCGTTTGTTAGCATCTAGTACTGAAGGGTTCCTGATATAAAGGAAACATACATTATTGCTACCGCCCATACCGTCTCTGATATTATTCCAAATACCAATATCATATGGAAATTCCTGTCGTTTAATATAGACTTTGATGCCATTTGGCCCTTCAAGATAGCCGCCTAAGGCTCGTGCTCGGCGACACAGCGTCTTGTGTCTTTCGATTTCCCATCCCTCAATAGTAGTTTCATTTGCACCTAGCATCCATATATTTCTAAGAAATAGAATCAGCAGAGCAAGGAGAACTATGGTATTAACGACAGCAAGCGTAAAAAGAAGCCCAAGCTGGGCTAAAGAAGGGCCGTAGTACTGTGTTTTACATTAGTAAAAGGGAAAATCACAGCCACATAGGTAAAACATACACTTGGGAGGTTTCGATTATTCCATATCACTGCTATACGGATATAGAGAAAGCGTTCAAGGTACATCATGGAGATGACTGCATAAAATAAGAAACGAATGAAATGTGGGAATGTGAAATGCGAAACGCAGTTATACGTCCATGGGCAATGGTGGTCCATCTTAGGGATGCATCTTCAAACACCATTAGTACACAGCTATGTTGTAAAGCTGTGAAAATGGGGTTTATGACAACTATCTTACCGCTGACAAGTCTTGCAATGATGAGACCTGGGAGGCTTGTACGCCTCACATCTTCGACACCATCGTTGCCGATAAGAAGGATCGCCACCCTCTTCAACACTAGAGTGCTTCTCTAGCAGACCTCCTGCAGCAGCAGGTGGATTCCAGTCTTTAGGAATTCTCCCTGGATCTGTCAGGCATGCCCTGGCATAGCATATCCAAATACAAGCTACCAGCAAATTGAATTTCACCAATTCAGATGTATTCAGAGGTGCAGGCTCAATGTAAAGAAACAGATACTGAGAGCCATATGAGAGAAACGCTATCAATAGTACAACAAACGGTACTGCAAGCTGGTATATCGAAAAGTCTGCCATGACCTCATCCAAAGCTTTATCAAGGATGGTGTGAAATAGAGAATATTGATTAGTAGAGGTGAAATGTTGGTTTAAACGTAGCCTCCAGCCAACGAGCCGCTCCAGATTACTAAGGAGAGTTTAACTAACTCGATAACTAGTTAGTGAGTTCGCTAACGAGCTAATTTTATGGGCCTGAAGGAGCTTAATTTAAAGCTGCAACATCTAGATATTTGGTTATATGTCAAATAGTAGATAACTGCTAACCTTCAACCATTTATCTGTTCATAGTCGAGTAACTAACTACCTAGTTATGGCTACATCATAAACGATCTTTATTCCCGCCCAGGCCCCGCAAATGAACAAAAAATCAAAGGCCTGGCGCTGGACGGATTGTCTTCATAACTACATTCGTAAATGCAAATTTTAATATGTATAGCGAAAGGAGTGCATCTCACGATCTGTTCTATCGTCTGCTTCCCCGTCAATATGTCCTTCTGCAGAGGAACACTCGGCAGGCAAGGGACTCGTAAACTCGCCGAGGTTATCTCGAGCTTTATTTTGATACACGCATAGCGCCCTATAGTTAATGGAATCAATGGTAAGAACCCTGCACCTCGATAGCTAATGACGTAATAGGGATAGGATACTGACCCGTATACTATGCCGCAAACTGCCATCATTATCAAAGATGTGATCATGGCACCCAGTCCCAGCTGGTAATGAGGCTTCTGACTGTCAAGGAAAAACTGAGGGCCAACTAAACCTCCAACGCCTAGTTCACGGGGTTTAGAATCGATGAAAAATGTTATGGAATGAGGTGAGTAAAATATTACCGTGAGCAATGGCAATCGAGGCCGAGACAAAGCTCTTCTTCGTTGCTCCGGCAGTGTTGGAAGCCACAAGACTGAGGGTCATGGACCAAGCAATATTGTAGAACCCAGTCAGATATACCCCCATTAGGGCAGCAATACGGTTCTCAGATACCGAAACGTCTTTATCAATGTGTTAGCTGCACTAGGATTAAGGTAATAAGGAGTATATGGAACCCACATCTTACTACCAATGTTCCTGCCAGGGAGGGGATGCAAGAGAGCACCCATAGCAAACAACGAAGGTTGGGAACGTAAAGGGCTAATAGCGTGGCAATGACTTGCGCTGTAAGAGCAACGGCTCCCTGAGGAGCTGCTAATAATACAGTTATCTGCTTCGAGTAGCCAAATCCTGCTATAATTAAAGGGTTGAACTGAAGAAGCCAGTGAGTAACCCTGGTTCCTGTTGTAAAGAGACAGCACCATTATGAGAGTTGACTCACATTCGTAACTCCAGCATTTGTAACGGACTGAAATAAGACAAAAGCCACGGCGCACCAATACTTTCCATCTTTAAGGGCCTCAATAACCTGATATAACTTCCATTTCTACCATTAGGTAGTATCAGCTTCAAACTGAAGTTAAACCGCGGCACAAAACTGACCTTGCGTGTGTCTCTGCCGGTTTTATTGTCTGCAACTCTGAGCTTTGCCTGTTCACGTTCACCCTTGGAAAGAAATATAGCCTTATCATGGTTGTCTGGGAGTACCACAAGGCAGATAAAGCCGACGGCTATGGTTATGGCACCATAGATCAAGAATATTAACTGTCAACAACCCGTATTAAAACAGTTATATCGCCAAAAATAAGAGTGTATCATGTTGAGTATACCTTCCATGTAGGTATTTGTGCTCGAATAGTACCAATGGCATATGCAAGAATACCACCAAAAATCTGGATTGCATCAGCTTTTGAGACATAATGGTAGTTACTAAGTCATTGAATAGAAGACTCCAGATACATACCCCAGAGAAAGGCCCAAAACATAGAGCAGCCCGCAGTGGCTGCTCCTCACGCCGATACCAAGTGGACATAATGACAATAACCGACGGTAGTATAGCTGACTCTAGAGCTCCTAGGAGAAATCTGACAGCAGCAGCGCTTGCAAAATTGGTACAAGCTGCCATTGCACACCCGGCAGCTCCCCATAAAATCAATGAGGCGCCTACATACTTGCCAATAGGCAGTCGAGTAAGGAGCCATGATGTCGGAAATTCGGCGAAAAGGTATGCAATATTGAAGATGGAACCGAGCCATGAATACTGTTGACCATGAAGACCTAAGTCTTTGTTCATTCCCAGAACGGCAGCAAACGCGAGTGCATTCTGTGCATACTTAGCAATGCTTCGCACCATCGACAGCTCTCGAGTCAATCAAACCTTGTCTAAACCTGCAAGTAGCAGTGATAGAATCAACAGTGGCAGCACGCAAAGGTCGACCTTTGTCAGAACGGGCAAGAAGGCCATTTCATGAAATCAACAGAGACTTGAATATTTCTTCGCCTGAGAAGAAATACCTAGAGTATTGCGATAGAGCTTGTAGCATGTCAATATAAGTATAACACTTTATAGCGACTCTTCGTGTCATTGTGGGTGGAGAAGGCCCAACTGGCCTCATGATCGGCTTAAATCGCAGATCCGGGGGTGAGGGGTGCCGTTATCTGCACTGGTACCGGGATTGTTAGATAGCGGTTTCAGCTTGATATGTCAATGACCGTTTCTTTTATCAGAATCGACATAGTGATTCCCTGTGCTGACTGCCGCACGATATATATCTGTTTTAAAAGATATATATTCATAGAAAGCGAAAATATTTCGTGATGGATTGATCCTCATCCCGCACGGGGGATTGAATGAGTTGAGGGTGCATCACTGTCATTCAAGACGGGTCATTAAACCCATAATCCTGGGATTTCTGCTCATTGGCCATGCATCCTTGATATTATCTGCCGGTTAAATCATGTGGCTCGAGAAGCCGAATCCTGGCGCAATTCATACCGACTCTCAGGAAAAGAAAGATGAAGGTTGTGTTTATTCTGATGGCGTAAAAAATAGACTTACTTAAGCATCCACAGAGTTCTTAATTACGTAAAGTTAAGTCTATGATTTATTGGGTATATCGTGCTTATATAATGAATTTATAAGCATCTTGGCGCCTGCGCCGTCAACTTTAAGCCTCATTCCCCTTTTCATCAGCTTTCCATCTCACTATCACTATCTATCATCATACTGTTCCTTCTCGAATCTTGGATCCATTGCATTTTTCCCTGTGCGATCATATTCTTTCAATTGTGGTCCATGTAGAGATAATTCACCTGCTTGTATCTTGACACCATCACCATGCAATTTGACCATGTCGCGGAGGACCGGCTGGACATTGTCTTTGCGCAATGGGTGAAGCAGCTACTGTCGAAATCCCCCGAGCATCTTGCCATGAAGCTGGCCGCATTGCATCTGGGCCGTAGGGCCAAGCAAGCAT
This sequence comes from Trichophyton schoenleinii, assembly GCA_018357685.1. Classification (NCBI taxonomy): domain Eukaryota; kingdom Fungi; phylum Ascomycota; class Eurotiomycetes; order Onygenales; family Arthrodermataceae; genus Trichophyton; species Trichophyton schoenleinii. The sequence continues at coordinate 547,322 of WOFF01000002.1, forward strand.
GCCAATGGAAGACCGGCGCCTTTAACGTGTGCTATCGCGTCCAATTTCACGATGACACTCCTGAAGTTATTGTTCGGTTTAGTTCCCTTGGGCGGTCAATTTTCCGTGCCGAAAAGGTTGCCAACGAAGTTGCTATCCTACAGTACCTCCGGAAACACACTTCAATACCTGTTCCCGAGGTATATGGGTCTGGGAAAACCTGGACGGGACCGTATATCGTTTTAACTTACGTCCATGGTACCCCCTTGGCCAGTATCCTCAAGGATCCCAAGGCTGAGGGACGGCCTATCTTGAACTCAAATATCAGCGAGCGTGGTTTACGGAGGGCTTACCAGGAGATGGCACAGCTTCTCCTCGAACTATCCAAGCCTGAGTTTGCCAGGATAGGTGCCTTAGTAGAAAATCCGGACGGCGAATATACGGTATCCAGGAGACCATTTACATTCAATATGAACGAGCTCTCAACTTCTGCAAACGTTCCGCCTTATGTCTTTCCAGTCCCGAACGCCACATTTGATTCAGCGGCAGACTATTTCAAGTCCCTAGCCACACAGCATATGTTACACTTCCTTACCCAGCGTAACGACGCCATTACTAACGAGGCTGACTGTCGCAAAAAATTCGTTGCTCGTTGCCTCTTTAGCAAAGTTGTTGAACGCATTTGGTTTCATGAAGGCCCGTTTCGACTCTATTGTGATGATTTCCGCCCTTCAAATGTACTGGTGGACATTGAAAATATTCGAATTGCAGCAGCAATAGATTGGGAGTTTACATATGTTGCACCCGCTGAGTTTAGCTACGTAGCTCCGTGGTGGCTCCTGCTACAGTCTCCTGAAGACTGGGAATCAGACCTCACCGAGTTCCTGGCTCGCTACAAGCCTCGCTTTCACCTCTTCTTGGATGCTCTACGAACGGCCGAGTGTGACATGATGTCCAATAATAACCTGCAAGAATCTCAAAGGCTATCGCCACATATGGAGAAGTCTTTGGATAATAATTTGTTCTGGGTGTGTCTAGCAGCACGGTATAGCTCTATGTTTGATGAGATATACTGGAGCTTCATTGACCAAGCATATTACGGGAAATTCACCTCTCTAGAAGACAGGCTGCAACATCTCAGCCAGGAAGAGCACACCAAGCTCGACTCAATATACCACGTGAAAGTCAAACAGGCAGAGGATGGCGAACTAGACCCCCATTACTCCCTTGATGATACTATGGAGCTATAGTGGCTTTTGTTTTCTTCTCTTGATAGCTTGAGTTGATGTAGTAGCCTATGACTGACCTGCTTTCCAAGCAGATTCCAAACTTGTCCATCACTTCCCTTAGCTAAGAAATCAGGAAAAAGGGAAGAACTCACTATGGGTGGGGCAAATGCTGCCTCGATAATTAATATTCGAAACACACAAGTCATCGTGGATGTTGCGAGCAGACTTTTGAGTTAGAGATGGCCTGCTAGTCCCAATAGGGCAACTCTGGACCTCAACTCTTCAACTTCACCCATACCTCCTTCATGCGATGACATCTTGATATCGTTTCCATTGCAGCTGAATCTATCATCTTTCTCGATTGATAATGGTATCCAGGTCAGAGGAAATATGCCCATTGTTGCGCTAGAAGAGTCTGCTGTCAGGGCTATCGGCTCAACTTCCGCTCTCCCAGACTCTTCTTCAGTGGTTAAAGAGCTCCTTGACAACGCTCTCGATGCTGGAGCTACATCGATCTTTCTTGAAATTTCCCATAATACTCTGGATATTATCCAAGTGAAAGACAATGGATCTGGAATACTGCCCAGTGACCGCTCACTTGCATGCAAGAGGAACTATACCAGCAAAATTCAAACAGAGGAAGATCTCAAGAACGTCGGCGGCAAATCTCTCGGATTCCGTGGTCAAGCTCTAGCCAGCATTGCTGAAATGAGCCATGCCGTGCATATCACGACTCGCGTACCGGAGGAGCAAGTTGCAAGGACTGTTAAATTTGGGCGCGATGGAGAGCCCATAAGGTAGGCGCATGCCTTTGGTTCTACTCTTATTTTCAGTTAGCAAACCTATTAGTGAGAGGGCTCTCTCGCTTTTCTTTCATCTCCGGAGCAAGTTTCTCCTTCTCGTCCTTCATGCAAATATCCTTGCCACAGATCCCTCTTCTCTATTAGCCGGAGGATGATATCGCAAGCAATTTGATATCATGTACTCTATGCTTACATCCATCTTACCAGTGAGACGCCCGCCTCCCACCCGATTGGAACAACTGTTCGTGTCTGCAATTTTCTACAATCGTTACCTGTGAGAAGACAAGAAGCAGAGAAAAAATCGACAAAATCCATTCTCGCTATAAAGAAGCTCCTTCAGGGATATGCGATAGCACGACCGAAAACACGTTTATCGTTGAGACTACTGAAATCCAAAGAGAAGGACTGGATCTATGCGCCCATCCCAAGTCCCTCTGTAGGTGATGCAATTTCACAAATTGTGGGCCCTACAGTGATTTCAAGTTGTGTTTCCTTGAATGCTTGCTATCCAGTTACAGGAGGGAGAGACAGTTCAGACTCAGTGATAGAAGGTCACGATACCCTTACCATCTACGTGTCTGTCGTTGTACCTAAACCTGCAGCAGGTAAGTTTGATGCCTACACAAGAGAGTATCTAAGCTGATAACTATAGAATGTGTAACCAACATTAATCACAAAGGGCAGTTTGTCATTGTTGATACCCGCCCACTTCTGACCTGCAGAGGCTTTGGTAAGGAAGTGTTTAAACTGTTCAAATCCTACTACAAAACGGCCGTGGACAGCACTAGACTTGAAGATCCCTTCATGTTTTTATCCTTGGATTGCCCTCATGGCATATATGATGCGAACATCGAACCTTCTAAGGACGATATTTTGTTCGAAGATAATCGGGCCGTCCTCCAGATAATCGAGAGCGTTTTCATGGATATCTACAGTTCAGAAACATCTTCTATTATACACACTCCTGATACCCGACAGAGTTATTCCAGTAACCAGTTAACCGGCGATATTAGTAGCCCAGCATCTACTAAAAATTGCGGCCGTTTCCGCACTAATGAAACGCTTACGCCTAGCATTAACCCATGGACACTATCTCTTGCTGCCCAGCGACTACGTGATCCTGAATCTCATCTTTTAACTCCGCAGCGCGAATTTCAGGTTCCACAAAATAATATACCCCTAAGAAGTCCAAACATTAGGATGAAAGGTGGCAGAACCTCCATGAGGCAAGCTAAACTCAGTCTGCATGACAATGGTAGAGTGTCATTATTTGATACGCAGAGCCCACAACGAAGGAGCAATGGCTCTCCTAGAACAGTGACCCCACCTCAAGTGCCTGCAGCCGATATCACCTGCGGAATTGAGACTTCCTTGCAGGCCGCAGAGAGAACTTCAACCAGAGCAAATGAGGGAACACATACAATACGGCCCGCTCCCCGGACACCGCCGCTTTCAAGGACCTTTTCTGCAACCACAAAACGACAGGCACCACCTATAGCTGTTACTTGTTCCAGATCTAACGATCCAACATCCCCAAATCCACACCCTATAAGTGAACGATTACATCGTAATCACAGAAGTGACCACGAAAACTCGGGCTATTGTGAAATGCGTCCCTACAGATTAACTGTTCCTAGCGGCTCACGTCTACACACAATTTCGACTAATCTTAAATCCAGATTTGAACCTGACTTAAACCAGCAATGTAACCACCTAACCAGCTACGGGAAAAATAACTTTTCTACAGAAATAATTCGAGATCAAACTCAATCTCCGATGGAATTCATGCCATCAATGGACCCAGTGTATGAAACAACTATCCCTAATGGCGGTGAAATCACACAGCTGGCAGCTTCAATCAAACGACTGGTTAATACAGACCAATATGTGAAGTCAGGGTCCCTCGTGGCAGCATTTTCGCCGGTCGATTCAACAAGTAGCATTAGCCACTGGACTAACAAGCTTCATACTCTGGCCAAAAAGCCCTCGTTCCAACGCCAGTTGAGGCAACTATCATTCCTAACTCCGGGCAATTCATCCTAATGAAAGCTCCATATAGTATGTGTATACTATTGTTATATAGAGAGGTCGAATGTATACAGCTACATTATTAGGACATGTTGAGGCATCAGTTTTATTGATCGGTGATGATTGGTCCCTGGCTGTAATAGCAACCCATTGCATGAACCCTGGTTAAAGCCAACCTTTACTAAGTGCAGGACGCTCAAACATCCAGGGGTGTAATGGGCGCTTAAGTGTGATCAACAAAGCCGCACCCCTTGATGGGGGCGGCGTAGAATTCATATAAATCCCCCCCAGTTCCCTCTACACATTTAAAAAGAATATAACAACCCAGCGCTCCAGGGTATGAATTTATCAGGTCGTACCTCGTGCCACAGCCTAACCAACTTCACAATATGAGGTCGCTGGTGTTGACTGTCATATCCCTTCTTTCCTCGGCGCTAATATGCGTCGCCACAGACAATGGATTTCTCATCCCTCCAGGCTTTGGAGTTGAGGGCAACTTCCGCGACAATCCACAATATCGAATCGGCGAGATAATAAATGTGACGTGGGTGACGGATGATCTTGCGGTGGACTTACTACTTGGAATACGGCTACCGAACGAACCTGGAGTACCGGGGAAATCTCTTGAGTACATAACAATTCAAAGTAAGGCGATTTTCGATTAACTTACGAGGCTTGACTAGTTACTAGTTAGTGTGAAAGCATACTAAATCATGAATGATAGGACTCTTTCCTGAGAGATTTTATCGGTGGATTGTTGACCTTGACGGCTTCCCCCAAGCAAAAGATGTTCTAGACGCCAAAGGGTTGGCGGTGCTATTCTTCCTTATTTCCGAGCCAGGCCACGGAACAGATTCCAAGTTTCGATCTCATTACTTCAATGTCACGAAGTCTGCTTTACCCACGACGGCTTCAACGACACCACCGGCCACGGCTACGGCCACGATCCCAACACCGACTTCTACAAGTCCCCCATCTCCTAGCGAACCGGCGACAGCGACGTTACCCTCGGCGGCTGTGATTGGGGGCGCCGTGGGCGGGGCTGTAGGCGGGCTTCTCCTTCTGGGGGCGCTGGGGTACTTCATCTGGCGGCACAATCGCAATAAGAGGAGAGTTCTACCCGGGCCCATGATGCGGTATAGCCATTCACCAGTGACAAGGCATAAAGCGTGGTTAACATCCGAGTTGGACGGCAGGCCAGTCATACACGAAGCTCCGTGAGAAACGCTGCTTAAATTGGACGAGCTCTTTGTCTTTTTCTTTATATTCTAGTAAATATTAACCAGTTAGACTGTGGAGGAGTACTTACGGTGCATACAATGTCATTATTGTTCTAATACTTCGCTGGTCGGCATTTGATAACTAAAAAGGTATTACTATAGCCGGTTAAGGTTTCGGGGAGCACAGGCTCAAACCGAGAGCCGCGCAGCTCGGGCCATGCCGCGGGACCCAAAAAGGACCTTAAATTCGCAGCCAAAGCCTGAGCGACGAGCGACGGCATTTATTATTTAAGATCTGCCTTTTATTGCTGGATCTCCGCCGCTTTGCACGGAGCGGTATATGAGATACGATTGATGTGCATATTATTAATTGAGAACTTCGGCCCACTGTTTGAGTTGCCACATCGGTCCCCCGGCTGATGGGAGGCTAACAATAGCTAGCCCATGGGGCAGTGCTGAGGTATTGGTCGACAGGCTCAGTGTCTTAAGAGAGATCCTCTGGCAATCCTTCCTGTTGTCCGCAGGCAAGATGCACTTATATCAACGAGATGGGCCACCTCTTTCCGGCCGTCGACAGCCCTGTCTCTGTCAGTTCCCCTGCCATGTTATTAGCAGGCGTCATTCACCATGAGGCGGAACAGCATCGTCCCAATCCGCTGGCCTTGCCGACGCATTCACTTGCTGTTTGCATTCCTGGTGTCGACTGTCATTTACTTCTGCATCATACATTTGGCCCCATCTTCGATTCCCCTAAAAGCTGAGTCATTTTCAACCTGGCGTGATGGGGGTAGCGGCCGAGATTCCAACACCCAGGGCCACGACAATGGGTTGAGCGGTGCAAAACCGGCTATTCCGCCAACCAAATATGACGATGACGATGTTGAAATGGTGGTGGCCAGCATGAAGCGGGAGAATGTTACATGGTTGCACAAGTACCTGCCGCAGTGGAAGAAGAACATATACGTTGTGGATGACCCTGAGGCTGAACTGACCGTCCCCGAGAACAAAGGCCGAGAAGCCATGGTATTCCTAACGTGTGTCCGAGATGTACTTACACCAGTGTTCCAGCTGTATATATATACTAATATTGAGACTTAGGTATATAATTGATCGCTACGATTCACTTCCTGCGAACATAATCTTCCATCATGCAGAGAGATTCCAGTGGCATAATGATAACCCCGACTACGATGCATTGACTCTGCTTCAAAGCTTCCGCCTCAGCTACCTTAAGAAGGAAGGATACGTCAACCTCCGCTGCGACTGGTCCCTTGGCTGTCCGTCAGCCATAAGGCCGTCTATCGATGCGACTCTAGCTGCAGCGGGGGAGGGCCTTACATGCAAGCATATATACAAGCAGGCCTTTGAAGAGCTGTTTCCAGGCGAGATTGTTCCGGAGAACGTGGGCGTTGGATGCTGCTCCCAGTTTGCAGTCCGGAGGGAGACTATCCGGCTCCATCCCAAGGCAGACTATATACGTTATCGGGAGTGGCTGACTGATTCTGAGCATGATGACGGGCTCAGCGGGCGAGTGTTGGAGTATGCATGGCATTATAAGTTTTTTATTTGTGACTGGATCGAGGAGAAAGGGGTATGAACTGACGGCTTTGATAGTGATATTTGGCAAGGAGGCGGTTCACTGTCCTGACGCCGGGATGTGCTATTGTGAGGCGTATGGGTTATGTGATATGGATTGCAATGTGGCGCGTTGTGTCGGGCAGTATACCCTTCCTAGGTACTCGACACTTCCACAGGGCTGGCCCAAGGTGGGCTGGAACGGAGAGGATAGACACTGGTCAGGTCCAGAATGACTGGGTACGCATATGATTCTGCATAAAAATGGCGTTGGTACTGGACTATTGGGGGCTTTTGTGTGCATTTAACGGCTAAAGATGAGTAATATAATTAGTTCATTAGATGGCGTCAATATATACAGTCAAGTCTAGTAAGTCTAGTATAAACAAGGTCAACACCCAAAACATCAGACATATATGGTGAATATTTACAGAGATCTAGAAAGGGCATGTTTAGCAGCGTTCTCGTGCTCAGCCTGCAGAGCAACGGGGTCATTCAGCTCAAAGGCGGAGTTCCAGATGACTTTGGCAACTTCGTCGCTGCTGGGGCCGTTCTGCTTCGAGCTCCGGCCGCCCACATGCTGGAAGACACTGGGCGTCAGGGCCCATCTAATCTCGCCATTGGCATTCGCATACTCTTCCAGCAGGGAATCAGCAAAGCCGATCTTCTTCGACTCGTACCATGACACCACATCTTGTACTCGATCGTGTGGGAATGCGAGTGCCTGAGTACAGCAGCCGAAGCGTGGCATCTGGTGAACACCAGAGCGAATGGGCAGGACGGTTAGACGGCCCGAGGCGAAGAAGAGGATGATAAAGAGAGGGCCGCAGGTCAGGCTGATCAGCAGGATGCCCTTGTTCGAGAGCAGGCTGCTGGCATGGCCGGGATGGCTGGTATGGTTGGGATGAGGGAGACACCGTCGTATAGCCACGAGTACGACCCAGAAGGCAGCGATGAAGAGCAGGGAGCCGGCAAGGTAGGCGAGCCACTCCTCGTTGTTCCATCCCAGCAGGCCCTGAGTGTAGAACAGCCGTAGATATAAATCTAGCCGCATTATCTCGTTAGACACGTTTTATCATCGACGGTAAATAAAATCGGATGCTTACACTTCGATGCCCCCAGCTGTTTGGTCTGCCGGCCTGCGTCTGCCAGGGCCTGCTTGGTGCGATGATACCAGCCGTCCATGGCCAGGACGTCGTCCTCCACCATCAGCACATGCGGCGTGTCCACGGCCGCACACGCCTTGAGCAGATACGAATAGTCGAACAGGCCCTTCTCGCGGAACAAGCCGCCATCCTGCTCGAGCTTGCGCAGATGGTCCAGCTTCTCCTTGTCAACGTCGTAGTAGAGCACCTTATCCGCGAGGGCCGGGAGCCAGTTGCTGGTGTACGAAGGGTGTATTGACGGGTCTGTATGCGGGATGAAGAGGATCAGGTAGATGTCCTGCCGCTCCTGCGGGCTGAGGTCCATCAACAGGGCCCCGACGGTGGCCTCGATGTAGCTGACACCCTGACGGGCGATCGAGGCGATGCCGACGCAGAGGCTGGCGTTGGTGCCGGGCAGCGGCAGGGAGGCGTCGATCGAGCGGTTCCGGGCTGCAGCCGCCGCGGCGTCGATGTGCCGAACGAAGTTTGCAGCCTCTGCAGCCCTGAAGCGGGAGTACCTGGGCTCGTATCCGCGGTTGGCATCGAAGAAGAGGGAGGTCGGGTCGCGGAAGCTGTTGGATCTGCAGTACTGGAGGAGCAGCAGGTAGCAGAGCACGAAGGCCGCCAGCAGGTAGCGCAGAGACCAGCGCGGCGAGATCAGGGGGCCGCAGGAGGAGAGCAGCCCGGCGAGAGGCCGCATTGCATAGTTAAAGAAACGTTGCTGCTGTGAGTCTGGAGTCTTGCAGGCCGGGGATGTTCGTTCGTTCGTTCGTTTGATATCTGAGAGTTCACGCAAATTTTCACTATCGCGGATGTCGCTGGAGTTTTATATCAGTCAGTAGTTTAGGGGCCGAGTTCCACCGCAAGGACTTGAAGCCAACCAGGGTCTCTATCTGCTGCAGTTCGTTAGTTATAAGGCAAGGATGTCCGTTTTATGCATCTTTGAAGGCGGTTCTTGCGTCAATGGCAGAGTACAGTCTTCTACGGAGATGTCAATGGTCGTAACTACCAAGGATCAAGTCTGGATATTAACAACAGATGAAGCTTGCATTCTCTCTTCTCTATCTATCTACCGTTCTTTCCATGCAGTCGAACGAGGCCACTCCAGATTTTTCTCTTTTTTAGTGATATATGATCAGTCTCCGAATTCTGAATCTAATAGATTAGCAATCTCGTCTATATCGTGCTCTACACACTATTAGCATAATATCCCACTATCAACTTATATAAATGGTACCTACCCTTCATCTTCGTAGCCTGCTGGATGGAGTGTAACAAAAAGTTGGTCTCCAATTCCAAATTTTTTGTTGTCGTCGGATCGGAAACGTCCGGAGCCTTGCCTGTAACTAATCGGGTATACCAGCCGGTAAGCCGCATCCGAGACCTCCAGTTGTTGATAATATAGAAGGGACCACGGCATAGAACAAACAACTTCGAAGCCTTATACCTGCCTACGAGTAGGTAGCGTAGTATAACCTCCGTCATAAGGTTGGTGCGCTCACTCTGTCCGTTAGCAGGCGCGTTGAACGCCGTATTCACCCACTGAGAGATATGTAGATCCGACATCAACGTACGCCAGAAACGGCTAACCCTAACCCCTAACCCTATCGCGCGAGTAAAGTTAACGAGCGACTCAGTATCGATATATAGGGTGTTACTTGTTGCGCAAGAGGCTGTTGGAGGCATTAACATTGGTGGTATATCTGGGACAGTTGATTTTGCTGCATCAGGGCCAAACCCAAGTCCTGTGAATTAGACCTCGCTTTTTGATCAGAACAGGCCGACCAAAGATGAACTGTCGGAGATACCTTCGCGTGGATGCCCCGGTGCCCCCTGTACGGAGTCTGTCGGAACTGAATCGAGTCAACTTTGAGCACGACCAACGCTTGAGATGTGTAGAACAACAACGCCCTTGAGACCGCTCTTTTGATTAAGAAGCTCTTTGAGTGGCCATATCGCGTCACTAGTTATAGCAACAGCGCTCCAGAAGGGAATGGCCTGCTGTCACAGCAAGGCCTGCAGAGAAGTAGACACCGCAGCATAGCAAGCAGGAGGGATATAGGCCTTGTAATAACTTAGTTATCCGGCAGTCCACATATATATGCTTGAATCCGGCAGTCCGTCTAGCTGGTGAGGTTCCGTTCATTGTCGATCGCAGCCTTCCAGAGCCTTATAATGGTGTCATACTGAGTGATATGGGCCCGTCGTAGGATATGCCATATAATCCACTCAAACCCACTGGTCCATGTGTAAGACTGGTGCATTGAGAGTAAGAAAGCGCAGGACGCTCAACTTCCGATAAAAATCTGAGCAAAAGGGAGCAAAGCTCAACCTTGGGTATCGATTAGTTTTCTGGGAGCTAAATAGCTCAACCAAGGTCTTTAAACCTAGGTATCAGCCAAGAAGAAGAAGGCACAAAAAGCTATCAGAAAAGGGCCAGGCAGCAATTCACACTAAGAAAGACTGATAGCTCGAAGGAAGAAGAAAGAAGTGGGAAAGGAAGGCCTTTATATATCTTGCCTTTTCTGGACGAGTCAGCGGACTATCTAGGAAGACAATGTTCAAATCTGATAAGAATCTTTGATATCTGGCGCTGAGGACAGCACCCAGAGAAGCGGGAGGCAACTATCGAGATCTTCAAGGACCGAGCCTCCGTGGGCCTCCGAAGCATACATGGCTTAATCTAGGGTAAGCAGCTGCGTATCCCCTATCCCTTGAAATGCCTGGGTATTGAATGGGTATATCTGTCAAACTTCGTATCTGCCCACTGTTAGTATGGGCTCACTCCCTTTGATGTAGTGGCAGATTCTTATTTATTATCCCCCAGGCTACGACGGCACTGGTCATGAGTTCCTCATAACGACTGATCATCTCGCCAACCCCTTGCATCGACGCTTCGGAATCATTGTCGACGTGACTGATATATCTACTACCCTAGAACTCGGACTTGCTCGGTAGATATCTTTGGCCTGGTAGATGCAACTGGATATGTCCCTAAGCAGGTTCGGCTCAGGTTGAATATAAGTGACAGGCCGCAGGGTATCTGGCAGCGGATGAGTATCAAACTGCTGGGCCAAGGGGGACACCTGATGGACTAGCTCCAAGACATGCTACCAATAGATGATGGATAGTGTCAATCCTGACATGGACATGCGCTGCGCAAGGGAGGCCGTATATATATAAAGGGAGTCCAGTATCCAAGTTGTTTGACTGCATATTTCTACCGGCGACTCGACAGCTCCAACCCGCCCATCGTGAGGCAGTTGACTGAGGTTTTCAGCAAGAATCAGCAAGCATACACAGCAAGCAAGGTCGACGATGCTCGAGGCCGACGAGGATGGCTGGATATCCAGTGTCTGGTCTTGGTCTCTGGTCTCTGGTCTCTGGTCTGCTGTGTAAGGAAGATGGAGGAATTTGGCGAGAGACGGAGATCGCAGGGGATTATATAGCCTCCTCATCTTCCAGTCACTCTACAGAAATACCCAGAGAATCACTCAGAGTCACTCTGTAGAGTCACTCAGTCACAGCAGTCAATGACGGAGTGACAGCGGCGGCCCCTGGCTCTGGCACATGAAGAGAGTCGCAACTCGGCCACAGCCCGTCTCGCACACTCGCCTGCCCGAGCTATACGAGTCGTCCGCCGCTATATAAAGGCGCTGGATACCCTTATACACCCTTATATACCCAGATAATCAGATAATCAGATACCCAGAGAGCAGACACAGTATACAGGATACCTCTCGCCATCTCCCGGCCATGACTGTCGCAGCGCAGACTCCCATGCAGCGAGCGTGGCCGCAGCCCTCGCATCCGGCCGCCGTCCGCGTCGTCTCTTCCCGCCTGCTCGCTTCCACAGATACCGATACAGACTCTTCTACAGACTCTTCAGACGATAAAGAGAAGAAAAAAGCCGCCTCGTTCTGTCTGACCGCCGTCGCCGCCCGCGATATCCCCGCCGCCTCGCTCGTCGCCCGCAACACGTCCACGACGCTCGCCGCCGTCAAGGCCTACTCGACCGTCCATGTCTCCCGCGACGCCCACATCGAGCTCAACTCCGACCTGCTCTACTGCAACCACTCGTGCGACCCGAACGTGCGCTTCGTCACCTCGACGCTGGCCGCAGACAGCCTGCAGGGCCCGCCGGGGACGCCCGTTGGCGGCGCGCTGGAGGTCTGGAGCACCCGCGCCATCCGCGCCGGCGAGGAGCTGCGCTTCTTCTATCCCAGCACCGAGTGGGAGATGTCGCAGCCCTTTCGCTGCTCGTGCGGCGCCCGCCAGTGTCTCGGCTGGGTCGACGGCGCCAGCAAGACCGCCGCTGAGGTGCTGCAGCGGTACTGGCTGAGCGACCACATCAGGGCCTTGCTCGCAGAGAGGTCTTGACCATGCCATTGCCATTGCCATTGCCATTGCCATTGCCATTGCCATAGATAGTGTCATTGCTATGTACTCGATTAAATATAAATATTGATAGAATGACATCATGATCCTGGTTGTCTTGGAATTTTATAGTATTTTATAACATCCCAGGCAATAAAGATCACCAACATCCCACTATCTACATCTACATCTGCGATCTACATTCCATCTACCTCGTTCTTTTCTAGATACTCCCATAGACTGTTCTGATAGACTGTTAGACCTAATACTATGGCCATCCCAATCACCATCGTCACCGGCTTCCTGGGCTCCGGCAAGACCACGCTGCTGCTCAACCTGATCCCCCAGCTGCCCTCCTCCTACCGTCTGGCGCTGCTCAAGAACGAGTTCGGCGACGTCGCAGTCGACTCCCAGCTGGCCGCCGCCTCCTCCATCTCCGGCGTGCGCGAGCTGCTCAACGGCTGCATCTGCTGCAACCTCGTCGGCCAGCTCAGCGACGCCCTCCTGCAGCTCCGAGACTCTGTCCAGCCAGACCGCATCGTCATCGAGACCAGCGGCAGCGCGTTCCCGGCCACCCTCGCAATGGAGGTCAACCGGCTGTCCAGAGAGCGGCCGGGCGAGTTCGTGCTCGACGGCGTCGTGGCGGTCATCGACGTGGAGAACTGGGAGGGCTACGAGGATACCTCCTACACGGCCAAGTTGCAGGCCAAATACACCGATCTCATCGTCTTCAACAAGTGGGAGCTCGTCTCGGAGCGGCAGTTTGATATCTGTCTGGACCGCGTGGGCGATCTCGACGTGCAGACTGCCTGGGTCAAGTCGGACAAGGGCAGAGTGGACAGAGACGTGCTGCTGGGCATCGACGGCGCCCTGCTGGCGAAGACGGCGGATTCTACAGAGACAAGAGACGCTCTGGGGAAGGCAGAGCATGCTCATTCACACCAGTCTGAGGTCGAGGTGCTTTCTGTCTCGCTGGCGGGAGACCCAGGCGCAGGCGCAGATTCAGTAGCGGTCGACTCGGCTGCCTTTTCGGCCTTTCTACAATCCTCGCCCAAGGACGAGATATACCGGATCAAGGGGACGGTGCGGTTTGCCGCTGACCAGATTCCAGCAGACTCGTCCGGTGAAGTCACGGCTGTTGCTGATGCTGCTGTCTCTGCCTCTGATGATACGCCGTCGGTGAAGACATATATCCTCAACTGGGCCTTTGGACGATGGACTCTCACTCCATCGCCGTCAGAAACAACGACGGCTGCCAGACTCACATTGATCCTCGCCCGATATGAAGCAGCCAAGTGGAAGAAGAAACTCGAGACTGGACAGCTGCTCAAGGCCGCTTCCCCTGCCACGGCCTCGCTGCAGGTCGACATCATTGGCTAACTAGCTTCCATAACGACATTACACTACATCACACTACATATGCAGATACATATGCAGAATTTGCAGATATGCAGATATGCAGATATGCATCGAGGATGGCTTGCATGATACATGACATGACGACATAGATCTAGAGACATACATTTAGAGTGTTAGATACGGTTGATACTTGGATGAAAACTACGATTGATAGACCAGGTTTTGCCAAAAGGCAGATTTTTTTTTTTTTTTTTTATATTGCTTTAGACCAAATAAAGAGCAAAATTAAACTAACTTGATAACAAAAATCACCCCCTTTTTTGTCTTCCTTTTCTTTTCTTTTCTGTAACCAAATTCACCAAATTCATCCCCTAAAAAGCAATCAAATCTTCCAATCTTTGTATTCTTCACCCCATTTTGATAAAATCACTTCTTCCACCACAATATTAGATCACTCATCCTCCGTTGTTGTTTGTAGTTGTAGATTAATAGCCTAGAAGCGCCGCCGCACCAGGCTCAGTGACAATGTAGATCACCTCGTGCTTGTCGGTGAAGCCATTGAAACGCGTAGCACTGCACTGGGTGTAGGCTCCCATGTTCTCAAAGTAGAGCCAGTTGCCTACGCCCAGCAGGCCGTTAAGAGTGATGCGCTCGCTGATCACATCAATGCCATCACAGGTCGGGCCCCAGATGGAGTACTCGATCGGTGCAGAGGCGTAGTCGTCGTCCTTGGTCAGGATCTGGGCAACAGGGTGCTGGTGGTCAAACACAATGTTGGAGAAGTTGCCGTACACCCCGTCGTTCAGGTAGATCATGTAGGCACCGCTGGAAGAGGGAGTCGAGGCGCGGCTGGGGGTGGTAGAGTCAGACTCGGAGTCGGACAGCGGCTCTTCCACGCCAACGTCGCGACGGGCGATCACGTTGGCGGCAAGAGTGAAGGCGGTGGCGACATAGTAACGTCCTGGCTCGGCGATGACTCTGATGTGTGGCGGGAAATAGTTGTCCAGTGCGTCGCCCAGGGCTGCGGCAAAGGGTTCGAAGGTGTCGTCTGAGAATCCACCGCCGACATCGAGCACCTTGAGGTCGAAGCCGATTTCAGCGGCGCGGTCAAAGACGAAGCGGGCGTCCTGGACGGCCTTGATGAAGGACTTGGGGTCTTCGGCTCCAGATCCGACGTGGAAGCTGACGCCAACGACGTTGAGGCCCAGTCCGTGGGCGAGCTCGAGAAGTGGGCGAGCAGACGAGAGAGAAGCACCGAATTTCATGCTCAGACGGCACAGGCTGGCGGAGTCGTCGGTCAGGATACGCAGGTAGAGCTCTGCATCCGGGCACATCTCTTTGATCTTGTACAGCTCATCGGTGTTGTCAAAGGTCATCTGCTTGACGCCAACCTGGGATGCATAGCGCAGGTAGGACTTGGTCTTGCATGGATGAGCGTAGATGATGCGGCTCGGGTCAACGCCGGCAGCGAGGGCGAGGTCGATTTCAGCCTTGGATGCACAGTCAAAGCCATTACCCAACACGGCCATCAGACGGAGGACCTGAGGGTTTGGGTTGCATTTCACAGCTATGACGGAGTTAGCATTATATCCCACACTTGATAAAAAGGAATGAATGGAATGACGTGAAAGAAAAAAAAACAAACGAAAGAGAGAAAAAGAAAAGAAAAGAAAAGAAAACATACCATAGAAGGGCTTGACGCGAGGAAGATTAGTCTTCCAGCGGATATGCTGGCGATAGACCTCACCGAGGTCAGCAACGTAGAATGGATCCTCTTCTCCAGGATAGCAGGTCTTGACGTCAACAGCAGCAGCCTTCTGCTTCAGGATTTCAAAGACAAGCTGTCTGGACGCGGCTCGGGCCTCAGCCAAGTGGGAGATGCCGCGAGTTTCATCGTCGGGACATTCGACATGTTTAAGTTTCTCATGCACATTATCGTTGAAATATAGTCTTGGGAGGTCGCTAGCCGAAGGTGCCATAACCATCAATGCGTCTGATTTGGTGGCTGGTCTTTGTTTTTTGGTTTGATTGTCAGGTATTATGTGGGAGTACCACGTGTTAGGGAGGTCTGAATGGATCGCAGCCTTCGCTCACTGGACTTAGCCTCCTCGACTCTTCCTCTGGAAGAGGAAGAACCCGTTGAGAAGTCCTATGCGGCAGCTCAAGGGTTTCAGAAACGGCGGGGGTGTAGAGGACGTCTACCAAGCGCAAAGACGGAGAGCTTTGGAAGGTGTCCTGCAGGAGAGGGAGGTTTTTAAGGAGTCCGGTGAAAAGGGCTGGTGGGAACAACGTATGAGGCTGGAGTGGCGAGGACACGGTCGATCAAGGTGCCTTTGGGAGAGAGACCCCAAAGGCGGTTTCGAAGTCGAGAGAGGAAATTTATATTCCTGCCAACGACGAGATGAAGTTAGCTAGCGGCTCGGAGTGACTGCAACAACGGTGACCCGCGGTGAATGAGGGACTCGGGCAAGGTGAATTGGTCGAGGCAGAGCCACCACGGTGACGATATCTGGGGAGGGGGGGCAAAACAACGTCAGCGAAGAGCTCACCTCTCAAGCAAAAGGCCAATATCAAGCTGTCTGCAGCAGACAGGACAGAGAAGAGCACAGCGGAGCGTGAGAGCAAGAGTCAGAACTGCCAGTCGACGGGGAGCGAGGCCGTGATTTATAGCAGCAGCGCGCGGATGGGGTGACTTTTGTGACTGCGAGGAGAGGAAAGAAGAAGATCGAAGAAAAAAAAAATTGGGCGCTGGTGGTGGGAAGTTGTGTGCCTTAGTCATCAGGAGCTAGCCTAGCTTTCGCCCGGGGCGTTTGGCGTGTTTGCAGCGCGCAGGAAAGGAGGCGGCGGCGGCGACGGGCAGCAACGCGAGCAGCAAAAGGTGCAAAAGGAGCAAAAGGAGCAAAAGCGCAGTCCAGGGAGCAAAGGAGAGAGGGACCCTCGTCCATGCATTGCATCGCGCCTGCAGGCTTCTTGCTTTTTCCTCCTTTGGTTCAATATTTTTTTTCATTTCCTGCTGGCCGTTGCGGAGGTGGCTGAGGAGGGTGATCCGTCCATAGTTACTTCGTTACCGTAACGAACGTCGTGGGATGCAAAAAGAAAAAAAGCCCACAAACCCTCGTCCAGGCTGCAGACCGTAAAGTTGTATGAGGCATATGTTGGCCGGCAGGACGGTGAGTGCGAGGGTGATGATGACGCTGAGAGGGGCAGCCGAAGCCAGGAGCCGTCGCGGATGGATATCCTTGTGTTGCCGGTTCCGTTTTGTGACTCGTTAACTAGTTCCAGGCAAGGAGGAAATTCTGGTTTTCAGGTCCATAATTCTGTATAGCTCGGGGTTGCGAAATTTGGTGTACAGCGTACGCGGGATCCTTTTTCGTATTATCAATTGTGGGTGTTGTCCATTTGATTTTTTCTTGTTGGGCTCCAGCTGAACACTCAGAAATGGAGCAGCATCCTTGGACAGACTATAGTGAATCGTAATAGTAGTAGCCACAGCGATGCCGTCTTCAGCTTGCGCTGTATCACCGGCCTGGTAATCCTCCGAGCGGGAGGTTTGTCTCCTATAGAGGAAAATAGTTCTTGTATAGAACGAACCGCGGAGTACAGCCGAGTGAAAGAAAAAATTGGGATTGTGGAAGATTGAGGAGCTGATAGGGGCGATGTGACCAAATTCCGAGCAATTATCGGAAAACTAGGCGTGAGGCATTCGACCGGTTACCGAGAAAGCAAATGATGGAATTTAGAGATGGATTCTTGTCCAGGAACAGTTGCAACCTGAGATTTGTCTAACGAATAAGGCGATATTTTGACGGTGTACTTCGTAAGAGAGATTCATTCATCGTAGAGAAGAGGGTGACGACCGAAAACAGTATATCTCGATATCTACCCTTTCGTCTGAGCAGACACTAGGCAGCTGAATGCCAGTCTGGCTGCAAACATCCAGTCTTGCGCGATCCATAAGCTCAAAAAAGACAGTCTCGCTCTCGTGGCGTCTTTTGAGTGCTACAATGATGACAGCCTGAGGAGACCGATCAACCAGCGCAGCCATGGTGTCGACGAGAGCAGGCAGGCTGTCCGAATTGTACGTACAGTCGGATACAACAATAAGGTCATACTGCTGCTCTGAGATCCTGCTAGGGATGCTCGTCTCCCAGTCAAGGACTTGGAAGTCAATCTTAGAGCCCGCCGCTGGGTTGGACATGTTGATGTTACGACTAACGATGTCGCGAACCTCTTCAAGGTCTGTCAACAGGACAGAGCAGTCCGTCAACGACTGAGCAAGCGCGATTCCGACAATACCACAACCCGCTCCCAGTTCAATTACGTTGAAATGCGACTTGTCGTCATTCTGTCGAATCAGGTTCTTGAACATGAGAAACGGAGACGTAGCCTGGCCATCGTCACCGTCAGCAGCAACAACAACTGGAGCAAGAGTCTCTTGGAAGAGCATCAGCCATGCGAGCGAAGCATCCCTGTATAAGTTAGATAGAGCCACTGAATATATAATGCATAAGAAAGAAGAAGAACGAATACAAGGGAAAAAAAGAACGGAGGCTGGTAGTTAATAAATGGAATCTTCAAAATCCTACTGATATCTAGAATCCGCAGTAACCGCCGTCATCATCATCATCGTCATCATCGTCATCAAACATGGGAGACAAGTTACAACCATCGTTATCATGGTTGTATCTCCTGTCTGCGCCCTACGTACCAGATATGTCTTGCGAGATTGTTGCCAGTCTCTTCCCATATCCGCACCTCAGCAGGACATCGAGTCCTGAGCCATCTGAGTGCCAGCTTATCAGCCTGAGGAGATTCTGAGCCACCAAATGGCGGACTCCACGCCGATATCACTGTTGGGATAGCTGACGAGACAGCAAAGTCGTCGTCGGGGCCAGGTTGATGTCCTTCTCGGTCTGCTGGGCCAACATGCAACTGCACCGCGTGGCGTCGCAGATCCAGCTGAAGGCCATCAATGGCTATCAACACCTGCCGGGATGCGGCCGTCCAGGCAAAGTTCTTCTGTTTTATGCACTGCACACTGCGTCTGCCATTCTTGAGGCTGTCGTTCTCGCTGTCGACACGCAGCACCGAAGCTCTGAGCTCGACCTCCTCCGCCAGGAACGAGTCTCCCAGGTCGGTTGTCAGTGTGACCAGCGTCTTGATGCTGCCTGTCTCTATCCTCGGCGGCTTCAGAAACCTCACATAGTGAGGCATCTTCTCCCCTCCTTGCTTTATCTTCGTTGTTCGTCTTTCTCGTCGTTGCGAGTTTGCTGTTGTTGCAAGTTTTGCTTCTTTTTTGTTTGACGTTTCGAGACGAGAAAAGGAAAAGTAGCGTGCTTATTATGTAATCAAGGCTGGTCAACCCCCCAACATGGCGCTTTTTGCAGGCTTGACGTTGACATCGAGAAGATCGAGTCATGACAGCTACAGACTATCCGGTTCACGACGCCCTCAGCTGCTGTTCGTGCGATGAGTATCCGCATGCGAAGTTCTCGACCTGACTGACTGACTGCCCCGGAATATTTGATATCGGCGTTTTGAAACTATACGATAACACCTAGAGATGCCCCCAGCATAGGCGACTCTCCGCTTGGGCCGCCTTAACTACTGTATATACTGATATACCAACCACATCCACAACCAACGCTGGACAGACGGCGTTTCCAAAAGGTCGAAGTGACGCCTAACCAAGCTGTTTTTTGCGCTACCTGCTACTTATATTCGTTCATCATGCGCCCAGGAGACCCCCGTATTCGCCAGACTATCAACCAGATCTCGCAGAACCTCGAATCCGCCAATGAGTCCGCACAGGAAGGGATATATGCCTTTGCCCACCACTACATCGAGCCGTGCTTCTTGGGCGTACAGGAGTGCTTCACTTCTTGTACTGCTCCCTGCTTCCCCAGCCGGGACGACCAGCTGCGTCGACGGCGACGAGAACGCTCCAATGGTCGTGCGGAGTTTACCTTTGGATTCTACGATGATTGGGACTACGATGAGGATGCGCGGGAAGACGGGCTGCTAGGCTGGCGGAATGATGAGCTTGACAGGCTGTTGGCTGGCAGCAGCTCTGCGCGCACGTCTAATGACCAACCGCGCATGAACAGGCGAATGAGCTATGGTGCCCGGAGGCGGGGATCCATCTTACCCAGCGACGAGCGCCAGGACCCAACAGTTATCCCGAGCTCATCTATACTTGGTTTCCTCGAACGTTTTCCATGGAGGATAGGCGCCAGAGGCATTCGGTACCGTCCATCTGCCGCCAATTTACAGGACAACCCTGGTGGCCTGAAGCGTGATGTACCAGAACAAGCACCATTACTAGAAGCCAGCGATGAAAGTGATCATTCTGGAGACAACAAAAACAACAACAAGGACGGCGGTCACCACTACAAAGCAGAAACATCTCCAAGGAAGCGCCGTGGCACTCAGTCGTCTCATGAAACCAGCAATTCTCTCAGCTCCCGCGGAGACCTCATTCACAGTGACGAAGAGGAAGATGCCGTTCCTCTGGATGATGAGATCAATATAATGACTCTCAGCCGCCAAAGACCCAGCCTGGGCAGCGGTAATGAGTCCATCTTTTCAATTCCACACTCTATCACTACCTCAACAAAAGAGACAGCTTCATCTCGAGCCTCACGCACAAGTAAAGGAAAAGGCAAACGAAGAAAAAGAGACAGGGACTTAAAACGGCGCCGTACCATGTCGAAATCGTCGCACTCAACCTCTGAACTAGATACCAGTATTGTGATTGAACCAACACTGGAAGGAGCCTCGTTAGCTGACTTGAAAAGAGAGGAAGAGGAGGCTCGAGTAGAGGAAGAAACGGCGATAGAGAAAAGCCGGCTGGCTGCAAGGGAACTTGCTAGACAGAAAGGGCTGAAATTAGCCAATTCCGCTCTAGAGGTGAATTTTCCTACTGCATACTCAACCACACGTTTAATGGATGCGATTGTACTAACATCCCCTCTAGCGCTTTTCAAGTAACGCTCATGAAGAAATCAATAGCCCCGTAAAGCCGCCTCACACTGAAGCAATCCTCACTTCATCGTCGCAATCGGAACGTATTAATTCCCCAACCGATCAAAGCCTTGGACATCCTCAACCTATATCACCCCTTAACAGCAACTCCCAACCCCACACACCTGTTTCAATATCACAGACTGAACAACCAGGCCAAAGCCACAGCACTACCACCAACGTAAACAATCCTGACCTCGAACCCCATTCTTCTAAACGCCTTGATGCCGACTCCTCAAACTCATGAGTTTATGACATGAACACCTGACCACCCTTGTATTTCCGCCACTGCCATACCTCACTTACCTCTTAACTACCTTTCGTCCTGTAGAATATTTGTGACCCATGCCCAGGAGGCGATTTCAGCATCAATGAAGCTTGAAGCTTCCACAGCCCATAAAGCTGAACAAACTTGAGTGTTCAGCTTGCAACGCATGTATATGTTGTCATTTACTGTCATCCATACAGCAAGCTCTAATGTCCCATGGAAATTGTTTTTTTACTTGTGGATCATTAGGGACAATAACGACTCATGCATATATGTTATGAACTTTTCTTCGTTCAGTCCAGCTAATTAGCGTAGGATATGCAATAATAATACACTTCACCGTCCTAGAAGCTCTATCCTCGTACAAGTTAGTCATTATTAAGAGGACTCAAAGGCCCAAGCCTGGTTGCCCAGCGCAGAATCATACTGTGTAAAGCCCTCACTTATCCGATAGTCGGCCTAGTTTCGAACAAGGAAAGACGCTATTATTCAAGGAACTTCTGCCACTCCGGAATTTGCTTGACGATCTTTCGCATGTACCTCTCCAGCTGCTTTGCACATTTAACGAATATCGAGTATTCATTATTATACGTTCGACAATTACTGAAAATCAGCTTAAGATCGTCAAAAAGGATCTTTGGAGTAGTGTAGTAATCGTGTTCCAATCGTTCTTCCATCGTCGACAGATCCATGGGCGATTTGATAACATCGTAATAACCAGGGACTTCATCTTTGTTAACAGGGTCAACAAAGGGCCATGCGCTTTTGTGGTTTCGCATAAGGTTTAGAAAATGCCGAAGTTCCTTAAAGTAAGGCCCGCGGCGTGGCAGCATCCGTGATAACTCGTCCATGTCAGGAGACCAGCCGGTTGCACGAATAGCAGGGATAGAGAGTGGATCGATTGGGGCGATGTCACCGTGGCTGTTAGCCCATTGCTCAGGTGGCTGATGGACAACATGACTGTTGTCAAATGTGCGTATCTTGGCCTGGACACACTCCTTCTGCTTAAGGAGCATACGGCCAGCTTCGAGGTACCTTATTCGGGGAAGCAAGGTGCATTGCATAAGCGTTCCCCCTTCATAGTCTTTGATATACCCCATCCAGACGGACTCTTCAAGAGTGATATCCTTTGTGAAACCCTGTTTTTGAAAGTAGCCAATGGCATAATTATCAGCATAAGTTAAGAAATGCATCACTGGGGAAGTAGCTCTGATATAATCCTTCAGATGGGCCATAAGGTGCGCCCCATAGCCCTTTACTTGATGTTTAGCGGAGATAGCGCAAAACACTATTTCGGCAAGCTTGCGCTCGCGGAATTCCCGATACGTTATTCCGCCGATAACCTGAAGGGGCATCTTAACAAGGGCTAGAGACACATGAGCACGGTCGTAAACAAGACGTGCGATATAAGTTTTGGGCATTTTTGGGAGTTGTTTTTCGAATAGGCATTTAAGGCCCGTCAGAATAATTGTACTTTCTCTGGAGCCGTCATTGTTGACTACCCGGTACTCGATCTTGCCTCTCTGTTCTTCCAGAACCGCAGGCTTGACAATGCTGTTAGCACATAACTATTTTGTAATTAGGATGCGGGGGGGAAGGTTGGTGGTATCCTTACTTTGTCGGGGAAAGGAACCCGTCGAGCAATAGCAGACATGCTGACATCCGGCGCTGTCGGCCCGCCATCGATAATAATGGCTTTGTTTCTTTTGGCACCAGGGGCCCTATGAAGTTCTGAGGGGGCCGGCCTCTTGTGATTCTTCTCGCTCTCAGCTGGACATGGTTGATTCAACTCTGTTTTGTCCATCTGTATTAAACACCGGCGAGGTTGAAATTAGGGTAAGTAGCTAAAGTCTATGCAAGCTATTGGCGCTTAAACAACGGCATCCGTTCCCCCGAATAATAAGAAGTGAATCTACTCCATAGAAGTGATGTTAGTTCATTGTTATTGCGGCGAAATCTGAGTTCAAGCATATACTAAATTACTGAGATTTTATTGGCGGAATTTTGGAATTAAAGTCGATCCGCGTGCATGGACCGGGCCGGGTCGTGCCTTCCTACCTTGGGAGTAAACACCGGCAGAGAAGTTATTCCGTAAAGGCACGTGATGGGACCTCAGCCCGACTCCTGGCCTGGTACGCGGATGGACTTGCAAGTGGGAAGTGAGGTGGCTGTAGATCTATGATAGGCAAACGATAGGCCTTGCAGTTGATATCATATTTCTCATCATACATTCAAGATGTGCTCTTCAGACGGTCAGAAGGAATGGCTACCTGACACTCAGATAAGCTTTTCTTGCCAAGAGAATGACTAATTTAAATCTGGCGAATCATATCTCGACAAATTAACCAATAATACAGTTTACAATTGACCCACTCAAAAGCTATTATTATTGGACGGTGAAATCTACACACACACGACAAAATATATACATCTTGACTCTTCAATATCCAACTGCTCATCGTCAATAATAGATGACGGATGTCTTTCTCTGTCTATCAAGGTGTTTTATAGACGTCTCAAAGTATGGCTACACGCGCGCTATGAAAAAATTCTAGAGTAACGCCTTGAACCCCTTTCCAAGCGTGCCATCCAAGCCCAGGAAAGCAACGACTTGCCCAAGGTGATCTACGCCAAAGAACGACTCAGTTTCGCCCTTTGAGTTGGTACATTCCATCCACGGCAAGCCGAATGCACCGGATTCAACGGACCGGTCCGTATTCGATACCAGTTTCTGCTTTATTTCGGCAGTAGTTGACTATCCTCACAGTCAGTGCAGTTTCACATGTATGGTATCCTCCAAGACAACTACTCAAAACCTCCTTACCTTCTCCGCCACTTTGATCGCAGCGTCTTTGCCAATCACGCTCTCTAGCACCGGCACAAATCCTTCCGGTTTGATAACAGACGAGTCTCTATTGACCCATAGCGTATTGTATAGCGCATCAATGCAGGCAGCCAATTTTTCAGGGTGATCGGCCGCAACGACGCAGAGAGCCCGCTGGACCTGCATGACAATCAGCGAGAAAAATTTCACAAACAAAAGAAATGCCAGGAAATTTTTCAAGGGCCATCGCAACAACGAATACAGCAAGGGATGATGGACCTTCACCGCCGGAGATTAACTTACAGCTAGAGTAAAAACAGGAAACCCGTCTGGCATAGCCTCAGTAATGGGAACTCCCAGTAGCTTTGACCAGCGCAGGCGCTCCACGTTGATCCATTTATCCTTGTCTGCGGGATTTAAAATATATATGAAATTAGACGAGCCTGCAAGAGGAGAGGAGATTGAGCAGAGCAGGTGGAGGGACGGGTCGACAGCTTACTTTTGATACGGATTGGAGGGGTGTTCCCCGTAGCCTGGATGATGCCCCCAAGCAGGACAGGGACGTACGTTGTGGTGCATTTTGCAAGAACAGGGGAGTTCTGGTGCCATCGAGCGAAGCGCATGTCAGATTAATCAAAAGGCCCATGCAAGCAGCAAGAAGCAAGAAACAGGACGACCAATCTCGTTCTTACCCTCAGCACATGGTAGGCAATGTAGGCAAAGGGGCTGACGATGTCAACGTATAGAGTGATCTTGGGCGCAGCCATCTTGGTGGCCGTAGAGGGCAGGCCGGGAGCAGCAGCAGCAGCAGCAGCAGCAGCAGCAGAGAACCGCCGGTCGAGCGACAGCGCAGAGGTCGAGGATGGAGACGAGAGCGGCAGATGCTGACTCCTGCAGGCGTCTGTTAGCCGTGGCTCTGGATGACTTTCATGCATAGGGGGACGAGATCCCGGAGTATCAGCTTGGGAGAATAACTCGATCAGGCGGAAGTTGAGGCTTTTGACCCACCGAGGCTGCCGGGGCCGAGGCATCGCCAGCATCGCACGCGGGCTCAGGAGGCGCCGGGGAAGCATCGCGGGCGGCTGATTGACGGTGGAATAACAGCTAGTTAGTTACGGGGAGGTGAAGATGGAGTCGGAGTAGCAGATGGGCGAAGATGAAGCTGTTTCAGGGCTTCTGGCGCTTGATGTGAGCATCAGCGTTGGATCTCGCCAGGCCGGCTGGTTAACTGACGGGCTGCTGGTTATATATCTGGCTATACGATATGAACCGAACAGCGTCCCAACAAGCGCCAGCCGCAGGGATTAACTGCTCAACACGTTTATGAGGGCGATCAACCTCATCAGTCCCATCAGATAGTGACATCATGCTGATAGACGGCGGCCAGCGTGATGGGCTCCACGCCTCTCTCCGTCGCGGTGCTACCTACACCCCGTCGCCTCTAGGGCTGCCTGTTGCACCCCATGGAACCAGCAGCCAGCGGCGTGGACGGTGATCAACTGATTGATACCCCAGTGAATAACGATGTCAAGCCTCACCAACTGCCTGCTCGGCTGCTTCTCTCATGATGCTCTGCTCGTCACCGCGTCCTTCCCTGGCTTTTTCTCTGGAGGGGGCGAGGGGGGGCGTCAACTCACGGCGGCGGGCTCTATCGCGGTTTCTCTCGAGGATGTGTTTATTTATACCCGCCAAGCCAACTCAACTGTGAAGGGCGTCTTCTTCTTCGTCTCTCTCGCCGGTTGATAGACATCTCGCAGTCTGTCTGTAAAGATTCTCGCTTCGCCTGGCCCGCCTCGTTACTCGGTTTCTTGACGAAAGCTCCAGGGCTGACGTTTGCTGGATATCAGCCGTCTCTCCGTGGAGGCGGCCAGACCCTCCCAGAATGCTACACAGCGTCAGCAACAACACCATGAATGAAACGGACACGATCAAGCAAGAGACCCCAGATAAGACCGAACAGCTTCCAAGGACATTTCTAGACCCAGAGGGTGGGACGCCGATAGCAGCCAGCCCCAATGAATCGCTGAACGCACAGAGACGCCAGGGGGAATACAGCCATCGACCGCCCGTCTGGAATATAAGGCCGCTCCAAAACGACCCGCCAGAGCCGTCAGACTCAGAAGCGAGTCCGAGTCCAGACACCCGACCAGCTCATCGAGATCCGGGCGTTGCAGACGCATGTCAGTTTTGCCTGCAGCGACTCCCGGACCCAGCTCTGTCGCCTAGCGCCCAAATCCAGCGTCCTTGTCCAGCGCTCGAGAAACCAGTTACCATGGGGAGATCTCTGCGGAAGACACTCTCCTTCTTGCGAGATCGGTCCAAACCGTCTACTTCTACCATCCCGCCTTTCAACGATAGCCCGATAACAAACCAAGAGCTCATCCTTCCGCGCCTCCGGACCCGCGGTAGGCTTCCCGACGGCACAGTCTATGAAGAAGGCAGCACAGTCGCCACGGATAGTGATGGCGCTGCTCCCTCCAGGTCGTCTTGGTCCAGGTTTGCCGGCTTTGTTGCCGGCCTCCCCTCCCGTCTGAGAGCATCTACCCGGAGAAGAAAGGTCAAGAAAAGGTCCCCTTATCAAACCGTTGCTACGGACTCGTTGGGCTCCTAGCCCCTGCATATTGCTATCCTCCATGTTTATTACGTGTATTATTCTTTTAAACTGCCTTTCCTACGCCGCTTTTTCTTCATCAGCATGGGTAACCTCGGTGTTGGTTTATCTCTCTCTCCGCGTCTGCTAGCTAGCATTACTACAATGGAACCAGGTTTATAACTCTCTTTCTAATCTTCTATCGCAGTCTGCCACTACACCAAAAGGAGTGAGCCCACACTAATAGTGGGCAGAGCTGCAGTTTCTGACATCTTCTTTGGTGAGCAGAGAAAATGGTAACAGTTAAGCTGTGGTTGAATTAATAAGACCGAAACCTCCAACTCCATCGCTAAACACTGAATCTATAGGTATACTCTCTATGATTTTGCTTTGCATCATGCGGTAAAACCAACTCCTACTTCCGCCCCCAGTCAAGTTTTGGATCAAAATATCCTCGCTGGATACGCTCGAGCGTAGCTGGCCGCAAAAAGGGTGGTTCCTCGCCGTCTTCAAAGACGTACTTTGGGTTAACTGTGCCTTGAGCAGGGGTACCAGCCCGGCTGCTAGCCTCATACTTCAACAATGCATGACCATTTGGAGACGGGCGGGAAGGCGCTCGAGTAGCATAAGCCGACTCTGCTCTATATCCCTTCTGGACCGGCGGATTCAAGCCAACAGCCTTCATAACGATAGCAGTGACGCTAGCGTATGGATGTCCATTGCCAAACAGATACGTCACGATACTCCCAAGTCCTTGGTCCCGATTATTATACGTCTGGAGGAGATATTTTCCAATATCAACGCTGGTCTTGCCAGCTTTTTTCTGTCTCTCAAGCATGTTGCGGACCTTGAGTCTCTCCCGTGAGTCCATATCATATGGATACTGTCTACCCTCAAACTCTACAATGCCCGTGTCTCGTTTCTGAGCTCCTCCATATTGCACCATGGAGCCGCTCTCTGCGTTCTGGAAGCTATATGCTTGTCCTGCGTCAAGGACATTGTGATGACGTATAGAACTCACTGGGCTGACTGCATACGGGACTGAACTCCTACCACCAGTGGGAGTGTTAACGGGGCTTATCCCACGCATTGAGAACAGAATTGCAGAGTTGAATATGGATGCCTTTCCCTAAACACAACGAGAGAGTTAAAGCGAGGTTGGATCTGAGCGGCCGATGATCAATAATTTGGCCAGTTCTCCAGGATAGAAATGTCAGTCCGGACAATGGTATACTGAATCACAACGTTGGATCCCTGGGTAGTTGCTTTCAACTACCCTTTAAGCACACCTGGAGATGCAAAAAAGGGTATTCCTTAAAGGCGAAGCGGAAATTTGATAGCTCAATAAGATAGAAACAGGCAGTGGTATATCGTAAGAGGAGCGAGCAGGTAGCCAAAAAGGAGCAGCTTTTATATTGGAAGCAAGGCCATTTGAAAAAGGGGTTCTAGTGATATGGCAGGTCTCCCATGAACTCACCAAGCTCGGTAGAATACATGAGATCATCACCGTTAGTGATTTCAAACCGGCTGGTAGAGTCCATGGACATCCGTAGAGCAGGGGACTTCCGCTAAAACTGACCTTCAGGAGGCGCCCGCAAAGACAGGGATATGAATAAAGGAGAACAAATATTCCTTTGAAAGAAGTGAGAAACAATCATTTCTAGACACTCATCACTAGTGTCGGGGATTCACTGGGTATTAAAGTATCATGCACTCAAGTAAGTTCTATAGGGATACAATTTGAAGGGTATTTTAGTGAATTAAATCAGTGTTCTATACCCATAAACGCCACTCAGGTCAAAACATACATTCTAATAAAACACGAAAAAAAAGTGACTCGACAGGAAGCAAAAGCTAAGGCAAATTATCAAATAGGGTATCACTGCATGATTAAAACAGGCTAATTCAATAAGCCGAGACCAAGAAAAGACGTGCTCGTGTATATAGGGCAAAGGGCGATGTTCATGGCTAGGGTAAGCAAATTCAAGTGCTATCCTTTTTGCATAGCCGGGATAAAGATAGATCATAGCCAAAGAACCCAACGAACCCCCCTGAATGCTCCAAATGCAAGTAGCCGGATTAGTTTCCAGATCATGACACTGATCCAAACAACCCAGAAAACCCCCATAAGCATCCATTCAAAAACTGCGGATAATAGCGTGATGACGGAGCGTATTCGGCGACTTCGCTTTCTCAAACTCTTAGTCAATATGTTTTCAAGCCTTTTGACAGGCAATGTACATTTTGTCCCAAGTTCAGCTACCAGGGACTCCGCTCGGGCAGTTAATGGTATTATGCGAATCGTGAGCGTATCATTAAGCTCCTTCTCGAGGTTTCGGATTCTGGATTGCATGGGTGGAGCCCTAACTTTGGCAAAATCGTTGATGATCTTATTGTAGGCAGCGACACGGTCATCAAACTCTGCGACTGTTCGTCTAGCGCGAAGTGCCGCTGCTCCTGAGCTTAGAATATACGGACCGATATTGTTGTATTTAACAGGGTCGTTCAACCATGAATCCGCGAAGGGTGTAGAAGAACTCTCGGCATAACGACATATTTCCAAGGCTTTGAGGCCTGACGATAGGAGGCGAGCATGAGCAAAAGAAATGTCTCGTTTGCTAACACGACCAGAACAAGGAATATATCGAGGGGTCCAGTTCCTCGTAATCTCGTCAAGACTCATTGACGTGGATATATTCTGGCTAGTCAAACCCATATTTAAATCAGGGCCTTGAGCTTCGGTAGTCATCTCGTCCTCAGCGACACCATCCTTATCATTTAAAGTCCTGGTTTGTGGACTGGAGGTGAAACCCGGACTCTGTCCTTGATGTACTCGGGAATTATCAGAGTCTACCCTTTGTGCTGGACCGCATAATGAATCGTCCTCTGTAGGTATCTTGGTATCGGCATCAACATATTCTGATAGACTAGACGCAGACGATCGCCTTGAGTGACTGAAGTTGTCTCTCTTCCGTATTAAATCCCCAACCCTTGACACCTCACTCCCAACTAACTCTGCGATCCGGCTTCCCTTGAGGAGCCTTTTCCAGTCTTGTTGGCCGGTACTGCGAGTATTCTTGGCGGGAGAACTATCTGCTCTTCGGAAAACCGGGGTCTTCTGGCCCTCTGGTCCGGAAGGTGAGCCTGGAGGAGAGAGGTTAGATATCGTACGGCGATGAGATAGAGTGCCAAGGTCGCCTTGGGATTCAGTGAAATCCAGAATCTGGCCTTGCTTTTGCCGGCTGGACTTCCTCGAATGCCCTAAATTGAACGGATGACGTCGACTTGGAGACGTAGAGCGGCCACGCAGAGGAGAAAGGCTTATTGACATATTTGGGAAGAAGCCTCTCGGGCCAGGAGTCTGGAAAGGGCTGTTGTCATCCTGGTTCGGCATGTCTCGAGAGCTATGTATCCCGCCATCACTTGCCAGAGAGGAATTAGAAGCAGAATATTCGTGGCCTGGGGATATGTGAGGGTTGCATTCAAAGTCCGGATTAGGTAGAAGCGTGTTTTCTGGTGTATTTGGAACCTTCAAATGATTTTTATGAATGTTTTCAGTATTGAGAGAAGCTTGGTTTGGTGTGACTGGTCTACCAGTATCTAAGGCGGCAGCGTTTCTTCCCGAATTTTTTCCATTATCGCTGTATTCTCTTGTTTTCGCTTTTGATATTCGTCTCCAACTTCCACTGTTGTTGCTACCGAATGAGCGGCGTGACGATTCAGAAGAACTACGAGGTCGTTTCTTGACTGGGGATTTGCTTTGCTTTCTCAATTTGCTATGGCTTGGTGTCAAATTAATTGAATGCGCTAGTCGGTGCCGTAAGCGTCCTCTTTCAGCGTTTTGTTGGCTCCGGCTACCAGCTGGTGTAGGTGTACTGAGGTATTGGATATCATCGAACTCTGAGCTAGCATCAACTTGTGCATTTATTTGCTCCCTTGAGCCAAGAGATTCTACTTGACTTGCGCGGGGCTCGGCATGATATCGGGTCATGATGCCATGAGGGAAGAGCTTCTTCCCATGTCGATCTTCGACCTTGGCTTTGTTGCCATTTTGTTCATACCAAACGACATCTGCCAGAAGATCTAATGGCGTTGTAGTCCAGTCCATTCGAGGGCGGCGCCGTAAAACCTCACCAGATTTGGTATGAGTCAAATTTCGATCAGATTTATCTTCTGGATCGACCCTGGAAGCACTGGGCTTGAAGTCCGGCAGATCAATGTGTTCATCAGGTTCCTGCAGATGTAGGTTGGGGGTCTGAACAATGGAATCGACCCATTCTGAGACCTTCTCAACATCTCCCCACCCTGCCGCCTCGGAATCAATGGCTTGTCTTTCCCTGTACCTGACTTTTCTATTGCGTAAATATTGCAAAGGGTTGTACTGTCTGCCTTCTTGGGTATCATCTTGGGACCCTCTGTTTGTTTGGTGCCTGCCAGATGCATCTCCGGGGGATGGCAGAGGCGGTAGATGTGGAAGGAGACGCAAATAATTCTCAAACAACTCAAAGTGTTGTTTAGCCTTCTCGGCTCTGGCAAGCGTTGCATGGGAAAGTTGAACCTCGCCATAATGTGTGGCTCCATATCTGAGATCGACTGTGCCCTGAGAAGTTGAAGGTCTTCGCGTTGGCGTTTCAATTTCAGAAATCCTCGGAGACTGTATACCCTGAGGTCTGGAATGGATTATAGAGGATGACAGTCTCGCACGCTGAGTTCCGCTCGAGACGGTACGGGCCGAAGAAGCCCTGTTCCGCGAGTCACTAAGGCTTAGCGCAAGGTTGACTATTTGGGCGGGATCTGTATCCAGTCCAACCGACGGAGACTGTCGATGATGTACGCGTGATTGACTGTCTGGGGTATATGGTGCATCTCTTGGGTCATTCTCTTCGTGTGACACAACATTCGAGAGCGGTGAGCTACCAATGGATGGCTTAGGCGTATGAAGCTGACGACGTTGCTGAGAATTGCGTTTGGGGATGACCAGATCACTATCATCACTTTGATGACGAATGGAGTCTTTACCCCGTCGCCTGACACCTCCCCATGGAGAATTTGAATTAGGTGGCCCAGTGGGAGACTCTAGCCGAAATGTACTGCTTCCTTGCTTTCTATGCCTCCTCTGAAGAAGATAACCTGAACTTGGGGAAGGGGTTTGGTCAAGGCTCCCGCCCCTATTGGAATTAGGGGTGGTTTGTCCATAGCCCTCAGATGCACGCCTGCTCGAGTACTCACTCCGGCCTCGATCCGACTCTTGAGAAGGACGAGCCATCGAAGCTATGGATTGATGATAGCTCCAGAAAGCTGGGCTGGGGGAATGTTATCCAAATCAAAGCTGTAGCTATGCATGTGATTAGGCCCTGGCTGAGACATGGGACTAGGTCATACAAGAAAACAAAGCAAGAACGACAAAGTCCGCCCAAAGAGAAAAGAAGACCAGTTCAGAGCGGTTCCAACCTGGTCGAAATATAGTCGATAACCATGGCTGTCTCTTCTTCATTCAAATCTTCCGCGCGGCTGCTGGCTGGTGTTTGGCGTTTGATGTCTGATGTTTGTTAGTTCGTATGAAGATCCGCGCGGTTACTCCTTTTTTGCCTCTTTAGGGAGTGTTGAGATGTGCAAACAAGGCAAACAGTGCCACGTGATGGTTTGCGCGGCCTGGAGCCAAGACTTGCCGATATAAAAAAGCTGGCAAAGGGAGAAAAAAAGGGGGGGAGAGGAAGATGGAGTAGGTAGGACAGATAGTCCAGAAGTTACGTTTTGCAATTCTAGTAGATACATTGAGATCTGTTTTACAGCAGGAAACTAAAGTTCTAAATGATGGACAGGGCTTTTGAATGCAAAGACGGTTAAGGAAAAGGTGGCAGAGGATCTAGTGTCCCAAGCTCTCGACCTGGAGGCACTTAAGACGGGCTTCGGTTTCAATGACCTAGAGCAGCTAGAGTTAGCATTCATTGTAGTATATAGACTGTGTTGGTAGTAGGAAAAGGAAACATACCTCCAGGGCTTGTCTAACTTCCAGAACTCTTCTTACATCCGCCAGCCAATCCTTACTGAGCAGTTTCGACCATCCGCGGAGGCCATTCATCTCACGAGCCGCATCATCGAGGTTTCCCTGTTCAAGGAGCTTCTCTGTGCGGGTGAGTATGCTCTCAACGTCATCTCCGCTGGAGGACGCTTCCTTCTTGAACATGACCTTGCTCATCAGATAGCTGGTAGCGTGACTGGCAACTCCCGCATCCTCAGGGAGGAGACTTGCCTTGCGGACTTCGTTGGCAACTCGTCTGAATCGATCAATTATCTGGGCGGTAGATGGAATTCCACGCTGATAAGCAGTGGGGTTTATCGAGGAAATAGCAGCGTTGACAAGTGGATCTTGGCCAGCAAGGCTCTTAACAGCGAGAAGTTCGTTGATGAATGGCCTGGGCATGCTCTCACTCTCAAGAGCACTGTGGACAGCATCAACAGCGACTTGAAGCTGCTGGGTAGTCAGGTTGGCACCAATAACATCATTCCATCCTGCAGTTAGCTTTTCAAGTTCGGCAACCTGGGCCGATAGCTCAGAGAGCTTGCTAAAGCGGCCTTGACGCTCCTTTTCAACCAGCGTGTCAACGTCACTGAGGAACTTGCGGTTCAATTCGATGGCTTGTTCAACTAGCTCATTTCGAAGTCGCTGCTCAGCAACTGCGTTGGCTCGCTCAATCTCGGTCTTGATCTTTTCCTGGTAAGAGTTCGCGAGCTTCTCGCGTTCTGACTCGAATTCTTCACGGTATTCGGCGGCCTCCTCTGAGCGAACCTCATCGATTCGTCGGACAAGTTCAGTAGCAGAGCGCTCAAACTCTTTGTGAGCATTCTTGATTTCCTCCTGGGCTGCAGCATGTGCCTCCTTCTTGATGCTGGAAATCTGCTCGCCGAGCTTCAGGAAGTCATCCTTTGCCTTGGCAATGGGAGCCGCAAGCTTGGAAGCAGACTCATCCGCGTTTATAACAGCAATAAGCCCATTAACAATCTTGGTCAATTCCTGGATGACAGGGTCATCTTGTAGGGCTGCCAATGGCTCAATGCTTGCGACAGTAGCAACTGCTGGCTTCCTTGGCTCGTCAAGCGAAACAGTCGACTTCTTAGTGTCTGTAACTGGGACCCTTTCCTTGCTTTCTTCCTTCTTCGAACCAGTCTTCTCAGAATCCTTCTTGTCCTCGGTAGCCGGTTTCTTTGGTGCGGACTTTGCATCTCCACCGGTACGAGGAACTTCAGCATCCACAGCACTCATATGTCTTCCCTTGTGAGTGACATCACTGGTACCTTCGTTCTCAGCGATCTTCCATGAAACACCGCTCTTGCTGGGTATGGTCACTTTTTCGCCTTCATCACGGGGAGCTGCAGGACGAGTGTTGATATGTCGGGTAGCATTGGGGAAACGACGGCGGAAATCAAGCTCCTCGAAGTACAATACAGCTTCCTCGCCGTAGGGAACATATTCGGTAAAGAAGTCATGGAAGTTATCGGATCTGAGAGAAAACCACACTCCTCCAGCATAGGCAACTCCAGCCGTGAGAACAAGGTACAGCAGGGACCTGCCGAATCTTCCCTTGGCCTTAGGAGCAGGAGGTGGTGGTGGAGGTGGAGGTGGAGGAGCGCCAGTCTGAGCCTTCGGGGGCTCAGGCGGGTTGACCGATGAGCCAGGAGAAGTCTGGCCAGCAGGTGATGAAGAAGCTGGTTTCGAAATTCCCTCTGGCGTTATAGCTGAGGCGGAAGATGGAGATGGCGGCGATCGAACATTTTGCTCATTCCCACGGATTGCGCTGGTAGTAAATGCGGCACATGAGGTTTTTCGGGCTGGCAGTACGCTGGCAATTGACCTCCCAGATGGCCAGGCGGCGCTTTTACCTTTAATGTAGCTCCTCTAAGCAATGAAATTAGACACCATTAATCGGTAAATCATCTGGTACACTCGCCAGCGGAAGGTGTTATACAGACCTTGGTTATGAGGTTTCGTCCGGATGTGGTGAGCCTTTGCCGGGCCAACGAGCCCAGTCCTCGGGACGGCGCAATTGAGTTGCGCAGCATGCTGGGCGTTATATGCCGCTGGATCGTCGACAGAAGCTGGATGGCTGTCGGCTCATGGGCTGAGAGACGGAGAGTGTGCTGTGTCGTGAGACGGCGACGTCGAATGTCGAATGTTTTGGTGCAAGCAAAAAGTAGTTTCGCCCGGGTAAGGTTTTGGCGCCGCTTTAAGCTACTGCGTCGCTGTTTTACGGGCTGGCCGGCAAGGCGCTTTTGCAAGGAGGGAGGCAACTTTTGATAGAATGAATCCATTTGGTTATACTTGGGATAGCAGACGATGACCTAGCTGATTACACTTGCTCGTTTCCGAGGTCACGGAGTAACAGGAGGAAAGGGGACAGGAAGAGTAAGGATGATAGCAGGAAGGCGTAACAAATTACAATGTGAATAGCAGAGAAGCCAATATTAACACCAGGGCAGAGCATGTCAGTGGAAAAGGTAACAGATATTAAACCGTAGATAGCAGGAGGAAACACGCGCCGCAAGTTGATATCTAATAAAGTAAAAGAGAGAGGTGGAGGGATAGAGAGGAAAACCCATCAAGAGCAGTGTATAAGGTAGGTAGGCGGACGGATACTGAGAAGCTGTTCCAAGATGCTGTCGGTTCGATGTCTCAAGGGCCTGGAGGCAAGGGGGGGTATGTGAAAGGGCTCCAATGAAACCGTATTAGATGGTACCGCTGTTGTGCCTGGGAGGTACGCCAGGTTTCTCTCGTCACTCGTTTCCACTTCTTCATTACCCATGTACATTCCAAAAGCAGCCATCATGAAAAATAAAAAGGAGGAGATAAAGGGTAGAGATCATCTAATACACTCAGCAGCTGCAAGCTCCTCCTTGTGTGTTCGCCGACTCTGGACGTAAGTCAACGCCCGGCCTTGGGTTTGCTCGCAGATTCCGTGGGCCGGCCTGGTCAAGCGGTAGTTTCTTCGCAATAGCAGTGAATAGCTCCCGTACATTTGTCGATGTCTTGGCAGATGTTTCAAAGAACAGCAAACCGGCCTCTTTGGCATAAGCAGCTGCATCTGCAGTTTCAATGGCGCGCTTGTCGGGGCTTTCGTTGACGAGATCGAGTTTGTTTCCAGCAAGCGCAATGATGATATTCTCGTTCGCTTGTCTTTGCAGCTCCTTTACCCACGACTTGGCCTTGTCAAGAGATGCCTATGTATTGTGTCAGTTCTGCTAATCTCCGGGCATTATTAGCATGAAAGGAGGACGATTCTTACAGCCTGGGTTATATCATAAACGACGACAGCGCAGTTGGCATTTCGGTAGTACATGGGCGCGAGCGACTTGTATCTTTCCTGGCCAGCGGTATCCCATATTTCGAACTTTACTGTCGTAGTCTCGTCGAGTGATATGGTCTGTGTAAGAAAGGCGGCGCCGATAGTAGACTCTCGGTAGTCGTCGAATTGATCCTAACGCAGAGTGGACCAGGCGTCAGTACACCGCCAACAAGGCAGAAATATTAATTATTTTATATACAAAGGTTCTTTTTACTCACTTTGACGAATCGCAAAACCAGGGAGCTCTATATCAGAGGTCCATCAGTAATCTTATCAGAGAAGGCTGCATAATTATGGGTCAAGGGGGCTAGGAAGTTCACCTTTCCGACAGCCGACTCTCCTACATACACCATACAGCGGTTAGCATGAACTTCCACTTTTAAACCGAACGTCTGCTATAGTGAAGCAGGATGCCTTACCAAGAAGGACAAGCTTGAACTGGGCGAACCTAGCACTGGTCCGGCCTCCTGGAGCTCTTGCAGCCATGGTTGTTGTGTAAGAGCCGGGCACCTTGGGCGTAGAGGGGGCTGATCTGAGGTCCGGGCGAGTCGTAGATACCTAGGCAAGACAACAAGCAGAGGGTGCGAGTGGGCAAGGGGCTGCTAGGCCGGAGGGCAGTCTGTATATGTGTGGGCGAAGGGCGTCTTTGGCGGTGCTCCTCAGCAGGCAGATGACAGTCGAGACGATGACGCTGATGCTGGCTGATGCTTGCTTGTTGCTTTGCTCTGCTTGTCGTTTCTTTGGCTCCCTCTGGACGCCCGTCGTCAGATGACGGAGACTGCTTATGTAATGACATGTCACGTGAATGGTGACATCAGCCACATCAACATCGCCAAAGAGACATCAATACTCAAGGAACCAAGGCAACATACATTCATTTGATACTGGCTAGATAATAAAGTAGTATATATACAGGCTGTTCTGGCGTGTTCAGCCGGTCAAGGGCTCTTCTCTCTCTGCGAGTCTCGCCTTCTCCCTGGCCAAAAAGAGCTCCTGTTCCCTCCGGCTTGTCGGTACATCCACGAAGAAGAAAAGGAACACAAAGCTTGCCAGACTCAGAGCAAACAGGAAGTAGAACGGAGTCGAGTTGTTCCCTGACGGCGAAGCATCTATTATGGCGCTGGATACCAGCGGGCCGATGAAAGAAGAGGTCTTACCAATGATGCTGAACAGGCTGAAGAAGAGAAACTCCTTGCCTCGAGGAGTCACCTCCGATATCATGATCTGGCTGTAGCTGTACCAGGGGCACACAAAGAGGCCATAGAATGCCTGGTAGGCCCAGACTTCCCAGGTGTTGTGGAACCCAAAGCGAGAGGTCCAGATGCCGATCATGCCCCAGCCGTCAAGGAGAATGATGGCGATTGCAATAGCGTTGAACATCGTCTTAGGCTGTAAGCTGAAGCGCTGCTGTATGGCCCAGAAGGCATAAATTCCGATGGCCTGTGGAATTATCCAGGCAGGTCAGATTTGGGTCATTACTAGGTAGCGTAGCATTCGGCTGGCTTACCTGAGAAACGATCCCAACTATAAGAAGGTATGTTAACTGGAGCGTGTTATATGCAACGATACTGTTTTGAAGCGTTGCAATCACCGTAACGGTGGTGTTTAGAGAGTCTCCGAGCAAGAAGTACCCTTAGCTCGACGGTTAGCATGCCCATTTGGCCAGACAAACAAGGTAATGCAATGACTTACCGATAAGGTAGAACAAGCTCTGCCTTAGGGACCATATCTCAATCGCCGCACGATACAGCTGGCCCAAACCAGCCAGAACGATGTTCTTCCCATTCAGATCTTGTCCAGGCCGTCTCTTCTCCAGGACGAACCAGGGTATCGACAAGAGCAGCCAAACAGCCGTTGCAAACGCAATAAGAACACTCAACCCCTTGTTATTATTGGCCTCGCTGGCATTGACGTCCAATGCAAACATAATGCCCACAATGATGGCCAGTATAAACACCTCGCCAACAGACTGGACATAAAAGGCTACATTTGACAACTGGCTTCGCTTCAGCGAGTCGACGGCATCAAATTCGTCCTTGGTGATGAGGCCAGCACGGTATTCATCTGCCTTTTGTCGAATTTCGACCGTATTTCTCGCAAGACCGGGAAAGGCCGCTGTCCAAAAGGTCAAACAGGTCTGGTAGGCGATAAGACCTACTATGTAGAGGCCCGATGCAATGTGCCATTTTTCAGAGGTGTGGACGTCTATCCATCCAAAGCCAACTGCGTATGCGATTATAGACAGCACAATGAGTATATTTGGTCTCCAAGTGCCAAAATCGGCAAAGCTACCGATGCAGAGAAAGACAAGCACCTGGATAGCAAAGGATATTCCGTTGCTCAATAGTACGATACTGTTGATTGTTCGTCTAGAACCTGCAAACACCAACGTTCCCCCGGGACCTGCGGCTTGAGAAAGCAAGTTTTGAAATGCAGTGGGAGCAAAGTCTAGATATTTATGAAGCAGGTTTCAGATAAGAATAAATTGTCCATAGAAATAATTTTGATGCAGAAACCCACTGAAGAGCGTCAGTCCGTTATTCCCCACGTAGTAACTGCAGAATGTGTCAGTGTATATCAATGTTGGAGACGGAGTAGCCATAGAGCCATTCATCATCTTCTTTCATGGCATAGGAGAGGCAACACACGCATAATATGCCCAAATCTCCCATTTAGAGGTCTGGAATCTCTCATCCAGCGTCTCGGCGGTAGGTCCGTCTGGTATCTCGGCGTCTCTTGTCTCAACGCTGGCTTTGGTTGCCGCATCGTCAGTCGCTAGATCCAGCTCAGCACGTTCGACAGCCATCTTATCTGTTTAGTTATGTCTGAGGCTGAAGAACCTGAGTGTGCTGAGAAGGATTGATGCAGCCCTTTTCATCCTTTAAAGATGCCCGGTCGTCAGTCATCCTTCTGATGCGGTGATCAGCCATCGAACTGGGCTCTTCCTTGTTAGTGCCACAATTAAGGCTGGAGAGAGTAACATCGGGCGAGTTGATCGAATTGATAGTCATCCGTCCTCGGTATGAGCGGATGTATGTGTCTTTTTAATAAAATAAAAAGGCGAGGAGAGCAAACAGCTTGATAGAACTATAAGATTAACAACCTATACTCTACCGTGGATAGTATAAATCTTGTCCTTTGTTAAGGATAAGTGGTAACCGTGGATCTAATAAGCGTACTTAAAGTTAAGGATAACAAACATAGGCTGGCACTATTTAGATCTCAACTATCAGTAACTTGTTCAAGTGACTGTCAAAATACAAGCAAAGTGTCACATAGACATCATGATTCATTGGCTAAGATCAAGAATAGCTATATACTATATCCCAACGAACGACATAGCCCCGAAACAGCCACATCATCTAGAATAGGCGCAATTGAGCCCTCCATCTAGCTAGTTAGCTACTTTACTTCTCCAGGAACTTCGAAGCCATGTTCAACAAGTTAGAAGCTCCACCGCCCTGCTGCTGGTTCTGTTGCTGCTGTTGCTGCTGATGCTGCTGCTGGCCACCACCGCCTCCCAGAGCACCGGCAATAGCAGCCAATCCACTTGGCTGTTGCTGCTGCTGCTGGCCGCCACCAGCCAAAGCACCAGCAATAGCAGCAAGTCCGCCCTGCTGCTGCTGACCACCGCTTCCTCCCAAAGCACTAGAAATAAGAGCGAGGCTACCGAGGCCGCCTAGTCCGCCGGCTCCAGTGCTTCCGCCACCCAGCTGGCCCTTGATGTACATCTTAAGAGCATACTCGGCAGCCATGTTGACGGCAGTCTGCTTATCAGTGTTCTAGAGTCATCGTCAGTACCAGCTCTCCCATCAAGGAGTTGACGGCGTATTAAGAACTCACCACACGGCCCTGCTGGTTCTTCTGCTCCCACATCTGGCCAGCCTGTGCCATTGCCATGCCAACAAGCTTGTTCTGGTCACCACCGCCCTGGCTCTGGCTCTGGTTTCCGCTGCTGTTCATGAACATCTTAAGAGCCTGCATGGCGGCTCCGGAGCCCAGGGACTCGGCACCGTGCTTCTCGTTCTGGTCATCTTTGTCTCCGTACAGCATCTGGTGGGACTGCACCACCTTCTGCTCGTCGATGTCCTCGCGGCCCACCTTGTCCTTCTTATCACTGAGGAAGCTCATGGCCTTGCTGAAGAGGGAGTCATCGTCGTCTTCCCTGTCTTCACGTCCATGCTTCTCGTATCTGGCCTGTCTGATGGCCTGCTCCTGGTCCAGCTGGAGGTTGTTTCCGTCGTAGTAGCCTGCGGCTTCACCGCGGTGCTGCTGGTCGTTGTAGGACATGGTAGCTGGGAAGGGAGGTGTTGTTTCGTGAAGAGGGTAAATAGAGAGAGAGGCTTCAATCTATGAAACGCAGAGGCAGAGGCAGAGGCAGAGAGAGGGCTTGCTGGTCAGCTAACTAGCTAGTCAACTAACGAATTGGCCGGTTGACAAGTCGATTGATAGGCAGGATGGAGACTGACTGGATGGCTTGCTTGCTGGCTGATGCTCTGTCTTCCCCCCCCTGGGACCCTCTTATATAGATAGCTGTTTGCTTGCGGGTGGCGAGACGGCCTGCTGGAGGGGCAACAAGCCCGCCCGCCTGCTAAGCCCCCTTTCTCCCTCTTCCCCCACTATACCACCACCGCCACAGGTCGATACACGCTACTGAAGTAATATGACAACTAACAGTCGCTGCGGGCAGGGCAGCACGGACAGGGGCCCTGCAGAGAGAGAGAGAGAGAGAGAGGAGGTGGGGGAACGGGCGGAGAGCAGCCAATGCGGCCTCCATGGCCAAGTCGACATCGAGTGCAGCAAATCTGATGGATCGCATGAAAAAGAAACGGGCAAGCAGACAGCCCTGGAGCGGCAGACGAGGGCGCAGAAGAACAGCGTCGTCGCGGAGGAGAACACGTAGATTTGGTTGATTTGATAGGTACCTATCTATCTGAAAGCTAGCTAGCTAAGGAGGTTCCTTGAATTAATTCTCTGCTTCTTTTTTTTTTTTTTTCTCCCTGTGTAGGTCCGTTGAATGTGTATGTATTATTTTGCAAAGTTGCTTCCTCCCAGTAAATAATAAATATGCAGCGCCCAGAATACAAGCCAGTGGTCCTTTTCCATTTTCCGTTTCTCCGAGTCCGATGAATTGAACGACTGAAAAGCAAAATAAAATCATAAAGCGTGAAGCATTATCAGAAAAGAATGAAGGAGAAGGCCGGGGTAAGGAGGTGGAAAATAACTGCAAAAGAAAAAAAAAAGTATGTATACTGCCGTCTTGAGTATATCCCATGCATTGATGCGCCCCCCTGGATAAAAAATGCGCCCCTTTGGAAACAATAAAGAAAAGAAAAAGAATGAAAAGCAATAAGCAATGTGTTGAGGTGGATTGCTGCGGAGCTCAAGGAGAGCTGCAGAAGCGTGGAGATCACTCGAAGCCGCCGTAAGAGAAGGAAATCTAAAAGCACAGTTGCATAAAGTCGTTTTTTTGTTCTTTTTGATGGGTGTCTTTTTTTGCTGGGAGTCGGAGAGATGAAACAGCTTGGTCTGGGGAGAGGTAAAATGACAAAAGAAAAGAGAAAAAAAAAAAATAGGTGAGAGGTATCATGAATTCGTAGTGATGAGCCATTGTATGGGTCATTGCGAGTCGTTACTGGTCGTTGAAAAGCGTAAAAAAGGGGTATTGTATCGCTTGTCGAGAAAAGACACGCAGCGCACAAAGGCAAAAAGATCTCGGGTTTCGTAGGGTAATCCGATTCCAAAGAACATCAACTTCGAAGGCAAGAAGGATATTATCGATGGAAAAAAAAATCCATGGGGAAGGTTGGGATCAATCCGATCATAGATGGGTTCTCTTTCAAATCATGCCAAAAGGCGAGGAGCCAAAGAGCATAGTAAGCCAAAGAAGCCAGGCCAAATGATGGCGGGATAAGAAGTGAGTATTTCCAGTGTTTTATCCCAAATAAATATTGAATCTTGAGAATTCAGCATCGCTCATGAGTCTCAAGTATCGGATCCTACGCTCACTAGCGCTCAAGACGCAGCGTGGATCGTCGTCCAACTCGGCTTCAGGGAGCCATTCATTAGGCAAGTCTGGATAGTAGACATCGCCACGGGCTTCGATCTTGGCACGTCTAGTATGGCCAATACCGAATTCCTGACCCCATTGAATGCGGTCGAACTCCATGAGGCCTCCGAAGCGGGAGTCCATGTTGGAGAGCCAGATGCGGCCGCCGTCAGGGGTGAAGTCTGCTCCTCCAATTTCACCAAAGAACTCGTGAACTTGACGGGTCTGGTAGTTTTGAGCGTTGACGATGACAAAGCGGTCTGCAGGCTCACACATGAGCAGAGTTCGCGGGCCTCCGCCCACAGGGGAGAAACGGAGGGATCGATAACCTGCAACATCCGAGTCCAGAGTCTGGAGGATTCTCCACATACGGGCATCCCAGATGTTGACAGTTTTGTCTTGGTTGCTGGTGGCTATGTGCAGCATATCGGGGGACCAGGCACATGCAAATCCATAGTCACGGTGGCCGGCAAGAGGCTGAACGGGTTTGCCAGTCTCACTGTCAACAACCCAGGAATCAGCAGAATCACCGACAATTACACGAAGACGGCCATCTGGAGAGGTATCTGTGCAGTTGATAGCACGGGCAAAGCGGTGGGTTGCAATAAACTTGTTTGTCTCGCAGTCGAGAATGCGGATAGAGTTATCGTTATAGGCAATGATGGCCTGTGGAGTGTGGCTGGTGCGATGCTGAACAATGTCAATGTGGTTGGTGATGCCGTTGAGATGCTTCGTAATACGACCTTCAACCTTGTCGTAGCCGTGGATTTCACCCTTGTAAGCGTATTCACCACTGAAGCCACCAACGACAGTAACACCATGCTTGGCCTTCATGGTAGATATTTTCAGAGGCTCAGCCACAGGGTTAGAAGAAACCGACTCGGTAAGTTCAAGGATAGTGTCTTGCACATCGTAGAATGGGGTGACAGAGTAGACCTTGTTACGATAGACATATTGCACGACATTAGATGCTCTCACAGACATAAGGTTGCGGAGCTGAAAATGAGCCATTGTAGCTTTGAACTTGGTGTACATGTTCTTGGCCTTGAAATAATTTTCAGTATCGCGCGGAGTGATGGCATACTAGAAGAAAACATCTCAAGTTAGACACCTGACAGGTTTAAGGGTTGAAAAAGGGTGAACATACACCATGGGGCTGGAAGCGCAGATTATGGTAAGAAGTATACCACTGGTCCCGTAAAGCACGGGCAGCAGCCCGGTCCACGTTCAACTTCGAACTCCACGGAATGTTTTGGATATCGAAGTGGCGTCCCCTGTGGTCATCCGGGCGGGAGATCTTGGTTGGTCTCTGCCAGTTTTGCACGTTCATAGCCTCGGAAGCAATTGGAGGATATGGATGCTTGATACCAAGTCGATCCTGAGACATACGAGCGCGAAGGTACCATTGGCGGATGAATTGTTCAACGGTCAAGTTGCGTTCGAATGCTGGCGAGTGGCGCTTATTAGTATATTCATCAGGAACAATGTGGTTTGGAGGCAAGATGCTCTGAGAATAGACTCTAAATGTATAGGGAACCATGGTGAAAGGAACACAGGTAGGAATGGAGAAAAGATAAAGATAGGTGTTTGTGTAGATACTTCTTGTATCAAGGGCGAAGAATGCTTGTCAGGCCCATGTTCAGGCTCTGACTGTTGGTGATGTTGGTAGAAGAGTGTTTTACTCAGGGGGGGAAGTTGCGCCTTTTTATAAACAAAGAAGTGAGGGTAAGGTGCGTCGCCGCGCTATGCTCAGCAGGATAGAGAGCTTCACGCTAACCAGACAGCAGCCAAGTTGCAGGCAAATGCCTGATCAAGTTGTATGGTGTTTGCAAAACAGGCGGGAGGGGTGGGAAAGGAAAAATACATACTCTCAGTGTGCATAGATATATCCGCCATGTCAGGATCAAAATGGTACTCTCCAGGATCTGGTAAGGCAAACTGCAAAAGTTCAATAGGAGGGAACTCAGCCTGCTCAACTGGAGGGGTGATAGGACCAACAGCGGTATTATTAGTATTATTAGGGTTGTTGCTGATATCATGGTTGGTGCTTAGTTGTTCTTGCTGAGCAGGTGGTAAAGAAGAGATATTGCCACATATACTCTCAGAGTCGCGGTACGAGTCTTCATCGTCAGAGGGATAAAACCCTTCGGTGGCATCGTTGCCATCTCTTTCGGAGATGGTAGAGATGGAACCAGGGCCTGTGCCCACTCTGTCGTGTGGAAGCCTATCAAGCTCGAAGCCGGCAAGCTCGGCGATTTCGATCAAGCTACCATTACCATCTGGAGGTTCCATCCACTGGTCCTCTTGCCAACCATCATCGGTCTCATCATTGGCCGATTCAGGCACGAAAGGCGCCGGATGGTCGAGGAGCTCCTCGACGTCCTCTTGCTCGTCCATGTCACGATCGTGGTAAAAGCTATGCCCGTTAGAGTATAGGGTCAGATGAGCTGGGATAGTGGTTAAGGGGTAAGAATCGGGTAAGTGAGCCAGGGAGCCGGTGACTTCTGGCACGTCCTCACTTATATGCACCTCTTCTGCGGAAGATGAGGCAGTCGGAGGAGTGGACAAAAGGCCACTTGTTGGCTGTGCAAATGGCCCAAAGAGAGATAGAGGAGGAGAGTCTAGAGAGAAAGTTAGATAGAGTATATATATGTATATATATAAATAAATGGATATAAATATAGAGTAACATAAAAAAGAAAGCAATATAAGTAAAAAAAAGGAAAGAAGAGATATCACCTACCTTCACGGGTCTCGGTGGTGTGTGGAAGCTCTTCATTCATAACTAGGTCTTCTTGCTTGGTGATATCATCTACTACTTCAGTAGCAGATAGGTGTGGAACACTCTGAGAGGAGGAGGATGGCCCGGCTGCGGTCTCAGTCTGATCAACCATATCTTCACTAGATCGTTCACAAGTAGAAGCACATCACTAGATCTCAGTCACCAGCTAGCTTGAATATGGAACTCGTCTAGAAAAGAAAAAGACCCGAAGACTTTGAAATCTGGACAATAATAGTTCATATACAGGCAATAAAGGCC
This sequence comes from Trichophyton schoenleinii, assembly GCA_018357685.1. Classification (NCBI taxonomy): domain Eukaryota; kingdom Fungi; phylum Ascomycota; class Eurotiomycetes; order Onygenales; family Arthrodermataceae; genus Trichophyton; species Trichophyton schoenleinii. The sequence goes on from WOFF01000002.1 coordinate 592,172, forward strand.
CCAAGGACCTTCCTTGGATAGGTAGATGATGAGTCTCTTTAAAAGATCCTCGACTGGATCCAGCACTAAGAAAAGAGACGAATTATGCATCAGAAGAAAGAAACCGAAGACAAGAAGAGGAGCCAGCACATACCTTTGGAGGAAAAAAAAAAAAAAAAAAAAAAGGTCCAGTGTAGGGAGCTGTATTCTTTTGTTGCTGCTGCTTGCTCTTCCTTGAAGATTTGGCCACCACAAGATAGATGGCTTAGAATGGGAGCAAAAGGAATATGTTGATCAAGAAGAGGCAGAGAAGAGAAAAAGAAAAGAAAAAAATGAAGGAGAAGAAGCAAAAAAGATGTTGTTACACAGGCGATTAAGCCAGAAGATGGAGGGGCCAAGAAAGCAGGGCCAAGTATGTGTGTTGCTCCAAAGGGGTCGGAGGGAAGCTGGGGAAGCGAGAAGTGAGGCAGGCCATTCACTACCAGCAGTGGAGGAGGGAGTGAATAGCAGGACAAGGAGTGAATAGCAAGATGGGTGAGACAAGAGAGATATGCAAAGAGGCAGCCAATGCAGCAGTTTGTTATTATGTTAGCTTAGCGCGCGTAGCCTTCCAACAGTCAAGAAGAAGATATCCTGTCTGTCTCATAGAAAGACGGGAGAGGGAGAGACACAGTCCAACGAGACTAGGTATCTTCTTCCCGAGTGACAAGGAAGAAGATGAGCCTGAGCAATTGACGGGTCCTTTTGGCAGCTCGCGAGAGAGAGAGAGTGCAGTTGGAAGAGCCGGTGTTTTGATAAATGGACAGCTGAAAACAGAGCCGGGGGAAGAAGTGAGGACGGGGAGAGCCAGCAGGAGCCAAAGCCCGAGCCAGCGGCTGCTTCTCCTGCCCGCCAAACACAACAATCTAGACAGCCTATCACCGCCGAGACGAGGCGAGTTCTGACGCCCCAAGGAGAATCGCCGTCCGGTCTCTCGCAGTCTCCGCGCCCGCAGTCGTCGAGAGTCGCTAGAGTCGAGCTTCGCCGTCGTCGTCGTCGTCGTCGTCGTCGTTGTTTGTCGTCAAGTTAAAATGCGAACTTTCCGCTTTCCGCCCCGCGCAAGGAAAGAAACGCCGAGATCCGAGGTCATGTGATGTCCCGTCCTGGCCCTAACCGCTTTGGGACGAGAGTTTCTCTCTTGCCGGCTTTTTCGATATAAAAGTTTAGTCTTCCTGAACTCCCCCTGAGGCACCACGGCCGACACTTATACGCGCCGAGATGGGCTTGCGCTGGCTGTTTGTTGCCCTTGCGGCATGGACGGTACATGCGCTAGCCCAAGTCGAGGTGGCCATGGCCCGCACGGGAGGGTGTAAGGGGGGAGACCCAGAAGGCTGCAGGGATGCCGCACCTTTTTGACAGACACAGACAGGCAAGCAGCACAGCGGTGCATGCCGGGCTTGCATGACGGGGCGCATGATGTGGGAGGGCAAAGAAGGCAAGGGTTGCACATCCTCGCTACCGCATGCCTGTCTTCCGTCCGTACATATAAGTCGCTACAGACACTTACGGCTAGGCACAGGTACGTTCTCGCGGCACGGGAGCGGCGGGAGAGCAGCGAATCATCCGGGGGAGATTGAGATGGCGAACAAGCAGCCAATTAACCCTCTTGATCCACCTGGCTCGTTAGTCACCGAGCCCAGTTGCTGGCCCCTTGTTCCCGCGCGCCGGAGGTGTCTGTCGGTACGGAGATGCCTTACGGAGTGCATACATAGAACATAGATGTACGACTTCCTTAGGGCGAATACTCCATACGGAGGCCTCCGCGCATGGCTACCTGCTTAAGCTACAGGCGAGATAACAACATCTCAGATTCCGTTTGTTACACACACGCTGGTACGCACAGCAAGGCCGGAAAGACGAAGTTATGCTTTCCATTACCCCTGCATGTGTACCCGTCGACATACCTCTTACGGATAACTCCGTCCACCCCCCTCCCCCTCCCCTTACCCCCCCAAAACGCCCATACTTAACAGTGACTCCATTATTATTATTATTAGGATCAAAAAGATGATGAGTGGCTGTCGTGGAATTCCAGGTTCTTTCCATTCATCCCCCTGCATTACACTGCAGTGCTGCTCGATGCCCAACACGGCAGCCCGACATTAATATTCTATTGCAGTATTTTATTTTTATTCTTTTGCTTCGACTTGACTTGCTTGACTTGCTTGACATAACTCACAGTCCGCCTATCCACGTAAGTATTAATGGGTGACTTGAGTAATAGTATCTAGACTTTGAACCAGGTCAAGGCCAGCCATGTTGCCCACCGCTTGCATGCACGAACCAGGATGGTTTCATGCGTGATGTGCCAAACACGGAATCTGCAGGCTACGATCTTATAGCCCCCCCTGGCCGAGATGGTTGTCTGTCTCTTGAAAACGGCTGTACTGAGTTTGAGCATGGACGAGGGGGGTGAGTGTCAGGCTGGCCTAGACGGGTAGGCAGGCGTTTACGAAATAGGGATATGTAGCTAGAGTTCTTCTTACGTACAGAGTACCTTACAGCAGTTCGCTCTCAAGTCGTTAAGCGAGAAAAAGAGGGGGAAAGAAGTAAATATCATCTTGTATATCCGTGTTTATATAGTTATATCTACATACAGAGAGACAAACAAAAAACGCAAAACAACGGTATAAATGTGCTCGACCCCAATCAAGTGTAAAGCTGCCATGAAAAGAAAAGAAAAGAAAAAACTCGAAAAGCACCAATGACAAGCAGAGGAAAATCAGGGATATTACTAGTTAATACAGCTGAGTGTGTGGTGGTATATCAAATAATATCATGGCCAAACCAAGGTTGACGAATAAATGGAACATTGCATAGATGAATGAAAAAAAAAAAAAAAAAAAAAAAAAAAAAAAAAACTATGCGAGGGCTTTCATGGGTCATCGCAGCGGAGAATAGAGGTAATAAGGGTATGGGGTAGAATAAATGGCCAGAGGTAATAATCCGATAGATCCGGGTAAATTTGAGCGTTCAATCAATCAAGGGGGAATGCGGCAAAAGCAAGCAGTTAAATTTCAAGCACGTAAGCGGACAGACAGAGAGACAGGATATAAATAAGAAAAGAAAAATATATAAAGAAATAATAAAAAAAACACATGCCCGATTACGTGCGTTCATTGGTAGTCGGAGTACCCACCGTACACGGAATTATGAGCATAGTTAGAAAACGAGGAATTCGTGTGATGGTGACTGGCTGTGTTTGCATTTCGGAGCCGGCGTTCTAGCAGAGAATAGTTAGTATCATCCGAAGAGATTAATTTTCCAGCCAACCAGCTAATAAAAGGGCCCAGGTACATAGAGTAGGGGAAGGAGGTACATACCTTTTTCGAAATCTCTCCATCTCTTCATGGTGATCTTGCTGCTGTCAAATTCTCCTTCGTACTCTATTCCGGCAGTCTTGGTCTTCTCGCCTGCCGTCTTTCGCGTGTCTCCCCAACTGAAGTCGTCGAATTTCCAGTATGCGTACGTGGGCAGGACGAAGTTCCAGATTGGTAGGGAGAGAAGGTATATGAACATCCAGAGAACGTATGATAGGCGGTGGGCAGTGACTACGATTAGCACGGCTGGTAGACCGAGGATAAGAGCCAGGAGGACGAGAGGGATGATTTGAACGGGACTTTTGACGATGGAGATGATTACGACGTAGAAGGTGAATGCGATGGCGGGGGGAAGGACGAGGGTTCCGACGAGTTCCATGAAGACGACGAATTGCATACTGAAGCAGAACGTGCCGCAGAGGTCGCGGACGAGGACCAGTTCCATCAGGTTATGCACGGTGGAATTGATCCATCGACGACGCTGGGAGAGCAGCACGGAGAATTTGTCTGGAACGGTGGTCTTGCATACTGCCTGGGGAACGAAGACTTGTTTGCGCTTGGGGAAAGTTCGGAGCATGAGAGTGGATAGGTATCGGTCCTCACCCAGGAGCAGAAGGTTCTTCTTGTGCAGCGTATCCACGACGTTTTCGGAGTAGTGTTCAACCACGTCCGGGTTGGCGAGGATGGGTACCCAATAGTTCTGTCCGCCCTTGGGAGCCTTGATGCGGTACATACAGAAACAGCCCGGAAGACAGGTGACACCTCCAAAGACAGACTCAAAGGATTTCGACAAGTGGTGAGAGATGAAGTATTCGAACACCTGGATCATGGTAACCCAGCTATCGGACTTGTTGGCGATCTTGGTCTCACCACAGAGGCCCATGATGTCAGGGTCACGAACCATGGCAGAGAGCATGTGTGTTAGACTGTCCGGGAAGACCTTGGTGTCTGCGTCAACCATGAGAACGACTTCATAGAAGTCTGGGGAAATGCCGGTAATCTTCCAAAGGCCGTTGAACATCTCGAATTCGAGCTCGGTCATTCGCTCGTCGAACATGACCTTTTGGAGGAAGGACATGAGGATGATCTGACTGTCTCGTTTACCTCTGTTTCCGGGCTTGCTCTTGTTGGCTTCTTCGGGAGTACCGCACTTGACGACCACCATCATGGGCACACGTTGCTGTTTCTCGGGGGGTACGATGGAATCAGGACCGTAGGCGTAGAATCCAGCGTAGATCTTGGCCATGTTATGACGCTTTGAGCCCGAGGCAACAGCAACGTAGGAGAAGGGCTGGACATCGTCTGGATGCACGGCGTGGTCGCCCATCATGCTGAGCACGGCATCGGGGGTGGAAATGCTCTCGCCTTTACCCTTGATGATACCGTCACAGATGACGAGGATGGTCTTGTGGCTGTTGGGGTAGTCGGTCAATGCGATTGAGTCCAAGGTAGTGCGGATTCCTTCAACACCTTCAGAGTATGCGGTAACCAGACACAAGGTATGGGCTAGCGGGTAACCAAACGGCTGCCATTCCGGCGGAGGCTGTGGCACGACGGCCTCGTGGACGAACTCGGCAGGGCCCTGGCCCTCGATGTCACTGATGGTAGAGTGGCGGTGGTCATGGCCTGGAACCATGAGACTGGTACGACTGCCAATGAGGCTGTGTCGAGGGTCAGCGCTTAAGGTTCCCTGGCTGGGGTTGCCGAGCTTGTACATTGGCGCGGCGCTGAGGCGGTTGGAGTTATTCTGGCTGGACATGGTGGTGATGGTATTGCGCTGCTTGTTTGAGCCGACCACATAGGGGCTGGAGAAGCGTGACGTAGTTGGGAAGATGTTAGAAGCGCGCTTGCTGGAGCGGTCGGGCATGGCAGGATCCGCCAGGCGAGGGCCGGGCCGGTAGATGTCGTTACTCCAGTCTTCGATCTGGCGCTTCCGTTCCTTGGAGTCTGGATCCATGGCTGTCTTGGGAGCTGCGAACCGGCGGGCAATGAACCACTGGAAGGCCAGGGCAAGGAGGAACTTTACGATGACAACAGATAGAATGAAGATAAGGGAGATGTAGAGCACGACCTTAGAGGCGATACATCCGACGGTTTCGGTGTCAATTGAGCCAACCTTGATGATCTGGGTCAGACACTTGAACATCCTCTTCTCCGGGCCGGTCTGAAAACGGTGGGTAACATCGATGCCGCGCAGCTCCTCACTCTCACGGAGCTGGTCGAAGCGAGACGGGTAGGAAACCTGGCTGGTGTTGAACCACTTGAGCAGGTCGAGATCGAGAACGTTTCCGGAGTAGACGAGCAGGTTTCTGCTCTTGTTCTTGAGGTCGTCCCATGAGAAGTAGACCTCGCCGGTTGTGCGGAGATCGTAGAAGGCTTCTCGAGCAGCAGCAGAGGTATGGCACTTGTATCCGAGGTACTCTGGCGTGGTGAAGTTGGGTTTAGTAGAGCCGTCCTGGTTGAAGGTGACGCAGGGGAAGTACCATCCCATGTCACCGTCGCTGTTGGAAGGGATATCAGAACCCTCCTTGGGGGTGATCATGCCCTTGCACGCGCCATTGACGTTCTGGAAGAGAAAGCTACCGTCCTGGCCGCCGTACCCGTCGCCGGAGAAGACCACGACAGAGGCGTCCGGCAGGCCGAGCACAGCAGGGTGTCGGGAGTTGGCGAGGTTGATGGCGCGTCCGTGGAAGATCATGTAACCCTGGTCGACCTCGTTGACCTTGAGACGCACGGGAGGCGCAGCACAGACGACCTGGGTGAATCCGAAGGTGAGAAACCCGACGAAGCCGCAGATGAGCAGGATCAGACTGATGAGGCCCATCTTCTCTCTCCAGGCTCTCCGCTGCGCCTTGGCCGGCATGCCAAAGCACTTGAGGATAAAGTCCGGGGCCCAGAAGGTGATCATGCCGCAGTAGACATTCCACAGGCTGGGGGGTTTGATATTGTCCATCTCCTGCTGGCGCCTCTTCTCCTCCAGACGGCGTTCCTCCTTGGTCGACTTGGAGGCCTTGCGAGAGAGCTTGCGTTGCATACGGCGGTGGGAGTCGGACTGCCTGCTGTCAGCGGCTGCCGCGGGGGGACGTGGTGACGGGGTTGGAGCGCCCCCCGTGGTGGAAGGGACGGAGTTGACGTCGATGCTGGGATTCCGCTCGAGGCTGGTGGTGTTTCTCTCGGGCTTGGTGAAGCTCTTGAGCCCCGTGCTGCCGGAGCTTATGGTCTCGGAGGTATCGACGAGCTCAGGGGCTCCGGACTCCTCGTAGACGGGGTCGTTGCCCGTGGTGGACGGGTAGACGGACATGTTCTGGGCATGCTGGCGGTAGTGGTAGTTTGGATGGTCACGGCTGATCCTATGGCGCTCCGGACGGACGAGACTGCGCTTGCGACCGAGCTCGCCGGCGGGCGTGGGCGAGGGCGAGGGACTGGGGGACTCGATGTCAGGCCGCCGGCGCTGGTACGAGTCGCGGAAGGACGGCTGGCTGGGCGAGGACGAGGACGCCCCTGGCCGCTGCGGGAGGGACATCTATATATCCAGCGGTCTCATCCACTCGATCATGTACGAATCACTGCTATCGCTCTCAGCAGGTAGTCTTTATAGTTGTTGTAGTCGTGGTAGTTGTAGTCGTGGGAGTCGTAGGTCGTGATAGGGGTCGTCAGGCGGATAACGAGCGGCGGGCGGACAGACACACAGGGAGGGCGCTACGCGGGCATCAGCAGCCTCCGGCGAGCACTGGCGGGACTCTCTCTGCTTGCTTCTCGTCGTCTAGCAGGCCATCGACTTGTTCTTCTTCGTCCTTTTGCTGTCTTTCTTCGTCTTTGCTGGCTTTTGCTGGCTTTTCGTCCTTTTGTTGATGTTTGAAAACCGAAAAAAAAAGAAAAAAAAAAGAAAGACAAAAAGGAAAAGTCACGTGAGCTGTTTGCCAGGCAACGGAAATAGAGTTTAGCGGTATCGAGGTTACACAAGTTTACCGGCCAAAAAGGGGCAACTTGGGTGGAGCCGGTAATTACATTACATACAGCGGCCTCTCTCTAGCACTTTAATAACACTTTTATTACGCGAAATAACACTTTTTTAGTAGCGGAAGAATCTGATATCAGCGTAAAAGAAAGGGAAAGAAAGCGAAGTAAAGAGATATAAAAGAGCCAAAAGGGCAGAGACGAGGCCGGCAGGGCGGCTGGCGCAGGCTAGCGGGCTGACAAGTGCGGGCGGGCAGCAGCAGCGCCGGCGGGAGAAGAAAAGGGGCTTCGCCTTGCGTGTCTCAGATCTATATAAGAGCCGGCTGACATGAAGACGCTGAAGTAAATACAGCGGAGTAACGGTGACGTCGGATGACAGCCAGACCAAGAGGATGAGGAGCAGAGGATATGGAATCACAGAGATATCGAGGAATCATAGGGATAATCGAGAGAAGAGAGAGAAGAGATGTTCGCTACCATAAGCGAGTCCCCATGCAAGCGCTGCCCCAGCTCTAATAATAACCACGACAAGACTCAAGCGTACGGAGTAGCCAAACTAGTTAGCTGCTAGATCTTGTCCTGACGTCTTGTTCATGCATGCTATGCTGCACGCAGTCCAGTCGGCCGCCGGGGCTCCTCTTTGCGCTGCGCTGCCTCGTATATCAAATAGCCAGCTTAGCCGTCGAGCCTCATCCTCAGCCACCAGAAAATCTGCGTCTCCGCTGTCTCTCTGTCTCTCTCGCTGTCTCTGTCTCTGCTTTGTTCAGCTTCCTCTCGCTTAGCTGCTCTGCTCGCTCGCTAGTCCGTGGCTGCTGGCACTTCCGTCCTGCCTCAATCCTGCGCTGCGCTGCGTCCTCCATCCACCATCCCGTGGAGCAGTTGGATCTCTGCTTTGCGTCAGAAAACTCCACCAGGAAGAAGAACAGAAAAAAAAAAGTCTCTCCCTTTTCCCTCGTCTTCATCATCATCTTCTTCTCCCGCTCGTTTGAGGCCGTCATGGTCTGTTTCTCGCTATATTGAAACAGAGAGCGCTGTAGGACCTACCAAACCACTTGCTCCTCCCACCCCCCCTTGTCTCGTCTGCTGCTACTACCCGCTGGGCTGACTCCGGGATCACGACAGGTCACTGGCGAAAAGGGCACCTTGCTGCATAACTTCCGCAAAACCAGGCTGAGGGTTGGCCACCGGAGGAGAGCAGCTTGCGGCTGTCTGGGTTAAAATACCTATATCAAGACCCGCCGGGAGGTGCTGCTGGTCTGGGATATCTACAGAACCTGAGACACCGATAGACTGATCAGAGACAAACTGCAGCGACGAAGACATGGGCAGCCAGCAGCCTCCCCTCTCGCCGCCGCTGCCAGTCTACCTGCGATCTACGCCTACGAGAAAGGAGCTTCCGGGGGACGCTCAGCACGGCGACGTGGCCATGCACGGCGGGCCCGTCTCGTCCGGGCAGCCCTCCAGCGCAGAGATGGGCCATCTACAACACCAGCAACAACTGCAACACCAACACCAGCAACGGACAGACAGCCCCGGCGGGCGGTCAGACAGGCAGTCCGAGGGCGCGGACGGCGCGGACGGCCAGCCAGATGCGCAGTCAGAGGCCCGGCACAGCGACGAGAGCGCCCCCGAGAGCATCATCGAGCCCTACCAGCCGCTCCAGTACCACCACCAGCCCTTCCACGAGCATGTTCGCAGCGCCAGCGCCAGCGCCAGCATCTCCTCGCGCTCCTCCAGCAACAGGAATGCCCACGGAGCAGACCATCTGGGCGTGCCCCATGCCCGCCGGCGCTCCCCCAACGCCCGGGCAGTCAGCTCGCACTCCCAGGCTGACCTGCGGCCGCTCTCCTTTGTCGACCTGCTCAACGTCCCCTATCCGCAGCCCCCGCCGGCGCCCAATGCCCTCAACAACGCCTACCTGCGCTCCTCCGTGGGCAACAATGCCTCGCTGCTCTCCCAGAAGCAGACGTTTGACATGTACCTGGCCAACGTCAAGAAGACCAACGACCCGGGCGCCCAGTACGAGTTTGCCGTCTTCATGATCCACGCAGCACAGGACATCGATCTGGACGAGGCGCAGTCTTCCTCAAACAATAACAATAACGGTAACAACAGTAATAACAGCACAGACAAAGGAGAAACTTCCAAGGCAGAGCTGCTCCGCGAAGCAAAGGGCATCCTGCAGCGCCTGGCTGACCGGAGCTATCCTTACGCCCAATATTACCTTGGCGATGGGCTGGCGTCCGGCCTCTTCAACAAAGGAAAACCAGACCACGACAAGGCATTCCAACTTTTCGTCGCTGCAAGCAAACATGGTCATGCAGAAGCCGGTTATCGTGCCGCTCTCTGCTACGAGTTTGGCTGGGGCACCAAGCAGGACGGCGCAAAGGCAGTCCAGTTCTACCGCCAGGCCGCTTCTAAAAACCATCCAGGCGCCATGGCAAGGCTCGGACGGGCGTGCCTGGCTGGAGATATGGGGCTGGTCAAGAGATATCGCGAGGGCATCACCTGGCTCAAACGGGCTGCTGAATCCGCTGATGTTCAGTACAATGCTGCGCCCTACGAGCTGGGTCTGCTGCACGAAGTCGGATACGGCGACGATGTGTTCCAGGACGAATCGTACGCTGCTCAGCTTTTCACCAAGAGCGCGGAACTGGGCCATGCGGAGGCCAGCTATCGTATGGGCGACGCGTATGAGCATGGGAAGCTCAATTGTCCTCGAGACCCGGCGCTGAGCGTCCATTTTTATACGGGAGCTGCGCAGCTGGGTCACCCCATGGCCATGATGGCATTGTGCGCCTGGTTCATGGTTGGTGCTGAACCCATTCTCGAAAAGGATGAGAATGAGTCTTATGAATGGGCCAGACGGGCAGCTGAATGTGGTATGTTACGTTTTTCCTTCCCTTATTCATAGTACCCCTGATATTAACTGGCATTCTTCTAGGGCTTGCCAAAGCTGAATATGCAGTCGGCTACTTCACGGAAATGGGCATTGGATGTCGTCGGGACCCCCTCGAGGCCAATGTATGGTATGTCCGCGCCGCTGATCACGGTGACGAGAGGGCAAAGCATCGTATAGCTGCCATCAGAGCGGCTGCCTCAGGGGCTGACCCTAACTCTGCTGCCTCCCGTCGTCTCCAGAAAAATGGTACATCTCCTATCTTTTCTATACCTGAACTACATATACTAACAGGCTATCTATCAGGAGAAAAACCAAAGACGAAACGATTCGGTCTTTTCTGATTCATTTATGTTCACATCTACTTCCGCTCCTATTTCTCAGCGCGCATCTGCATCTCACTCTCCTTACTAGAGACTCCCCTTTCTTTCTCCTCCACCACTCCCTCTCTCCCTCTATCCCTCTCTTTTGCTCCTTTGGCTCTACCTCACTCACCATCTACCTTCAAGGATAACGATTTTCTCTTGCGTAATAGCTTAATACCACCTATACATCCACTCACACTCGCGCTTCGACATATACTACATGCATGCATTGTACGGTTGGTCTTGCCGTCGATATATACATATATCAGCCATCATGCGCCTTGGACAGGCTAGCTTTTCTTTTCTTCTTTTACTTTTACTTTTACTTCTATCTTCTGCCTTTCCCCTCGCTGCTGGACTTTTTTCCGTCTATTGTTTCCAGTCCTTGCATATACACATTTTGTCCTACGTTAGGCCTTGCTTGTCTCATCCTTTTTGCATAGTTAGTCTACCTAGGGGATATTCGCCCCTATTCATCCCATTCATATTTTCTTGTCTACCTCCTTGAAGAAAGACTGGATTTGGCTTTAGCAATAATGAATTGGTTTGGTTTTTTTCTGATTCAGTGCGAAAAATATACAGCTGCTGGTACTTTTGAATCGAGAGTTTTCTTCGTTATATTATTATATACATGTCGTCACATTATTATGTTCACCCATAGCATCAACGCCATCTATAGCATTTCCTCTTGAAAAGCAATAAACCGCCCTCTCATAGCCATAACGATGGCTGTACACAGACAAAAGAAGGAAAGAAAAAGAAACAAAAGCGTTCATCAAGCCTTCTGAGATGGAGTGACACCCGTCTCAACCGTCGAGTTGCGATCCTTTTTCTCAACCAGCGTCTGCTCCGAATCAATACCCTGATTCAAGTCATACGAGGCAGTAAACACGCTCAACAGCCCTCCAACAGCTAGGAGCACACAGCAGACGATCCAGACAAACCTCAAGCTGCCCGTAAACGCCTCCTTGAGGTGCATTTTCTGCGGACCCTCAGGCATCCCTCGAACTACCTGCACCAACACAGCGGCATCCTTGCTCAGCTTCTCTGCAAGACCCGGAGCAGAAAACTCAGGATAGTTCCTTAGCTTGGCTACCATGCGGTTCTGGAAGATGACGCCGCCAATAGCAACGCCAATGGCTTGACCAAAGGCACGGAAGAAACTGAACATCGCTACGGCCATGGACATATGGCCCTTGAGCGCGGAGGCTTGGATAGCGAAACCAAGGCCGGGGAAAAGCATGCCTAATCCCACGCCGGCAGGGAGCATGAGGAAGATCCATGCTGGAACGCTGCTGTCTACCTTCATGATGGCAAGCAGGCCCATTCCCAGAGTGCTGAGGAAGAAACCAATCCAGATCGACCAGCGGTATTTGCCTGTCAGGGTGGTGATGACGCCTACTACCACTGCACTAGGAGCGACAGTGAAGCTGAGCGGGAAAAGAGCGACACCGGACAGGATGGGAGAGTATTCCTTGACTGTCTCGAAGTAGAGAGGCAAGTAGTAGAGGCCGCACCAGAGGACGAGGCCATGTAGCACCGTCTCGATGTACGACACGATGGCGGTTCGAGTAGCAAAGACGGTAACGGGAATCATGGGATCGGCAGCGAAGTACGTCTCATACAACATGAATCCAATCAGTCCTGCAATGCCCAGTATCAGAGGCACCAGCGTCCGCCAGGAGCTCCAGTCGTACATGACTCCTCCCCAAGTAACGGGGATTAGAAAGGAGACCGCAGAAGCAATAAACAGCGCTGAACCGATGTAGTCTATCCTGCGTAACTTCGTGGCCAGCGAGTCCGGGATACGGGTAAGCTTGAAGAAGAGTATGATGAATACCAAGCTGATGCCCACGAAGGGGAAGTTGATGTAAAAGATCCATCGCCAGGAGACGTTCTGTGAGAACCCGCCGCCCAACACGGGGCCCAGCACTGATCCCAAACTCCACATCGAGCTCAGGATGCCAAAGTACTTCCCTCGTTCGCGCATGGGGATCAGATCCGTGACCACGATTTCCGTCAGGGCGATGATGCCGCCTCCTCCGACGCCCTGGATGGACCGGCCGACTAGCATCTGCGTAAAGTTGTTTGATAGACCAGAGACAAGAGTGCCGACGAAGAAGAACGTCAGTGCAATCAGGGTCATGGGTTTGCGGCCGAAGATGTTTGAAAACGACGCAAAGCTGGGTTGGAAGACTGTATGGTCGGTTTGTTAGCTTGATATCGGGGCTGGATATTGGGCTCGGGGGTTCCAACCTGTTGAGCAGAGGAGGAACGAGGTCCCGCTCCAGAAGGCCTCGATGGCCGATCCATGTAGTTTAGAAGCAATTATCTGGTATCAGACAGTCAGTTTGGTCGTTCTAGGAAGAGGGCATATTAAGCAGTCTTTATGCATACAGGCAAGGCAACGGATATAGACGTCCCATCGAGGGCCACCATCAGCGTCAACACAGACAGCGTCAGGAAGACGAGCCATGTCCGCTTCGAGGGACGAAATTCTTCTACCTCAGTATGCGAGCTGGCAGAGGATGAGCCTCCTGACTGCTGCAGGCCGTCCTGGCCTTTTCCTTCGACTGCAGTGCTCATGCTGGCCAGATTGATATCCGCTTTGATAGATAGGGGGTATATAATTGCCAGAAAAAACCAGACATCTCAGCAAGATGTGAATTATATATATGTTTATATATATATATATATCCAGCATCTGATATGCCGTCGGGGAAGCAAGACAACGAGTTCCGACATCCACCCGACCCGCAGGAGAAACAAGAAGAGAACGGAGGTATGAACAGGCCCAGCTCAGGCCTGGAGAGGCCTGTTGCTCCATCCCGTGAAGACTTGATACTGAGGGAACTCCATCAGAGACAGATCCACAGTCTAAAAGGGTCGATATCAAAAAATTTTACGAGCCCAGGCCATAGAAACGAGCATAACGTTAAGCACGGAGGCTGATGCAGCTCGTAAGCGATACGACGATGCGAGAGAGGCTGTCATCGACAGTGGATAACTATCAGCCAGGCAGCTATATTTCAAGCTCCCGGTCTCACGCCATGGGAGGGACTGGGAGGGACCTGTCGTCAACTGGGAGCAATGAAGCTGCAAAGCTCGTCTGCTGCTGTCTTGCTATTGGCCCACAGGGGGGGGGGGGGGGGGGGGGGGGGTGTCCATGGCTTAGCAACGACCGGAAGAACCAGTCGAGCCGCAGATCCGACGGCCTCAAGTTGCTCCGTCGGTGGAAGGCCAACTGACAAAGTCGTGGACAAGGCCAGTAGCCGTTGATCGTGATGACGTCTGGTCGAATGTTAAAATGTACGTTGAGTATGCGCTGATCACGATATCAAGCTGGTCAGTTGAGGCTCAAGTTTGAAAGACCACCAAAGACCATGAAATACCATGAAATACCATGAAATATCAACCAGACTATCGCTTCTAGCTGGTTGCTTGGAATTGGAATTCAGAAAAGGAAATTCTTGACATGGATTAAAAGTGAATACGGCTGATGCGTATATGAAATACAACTCCCTCCGATCCAACTCGCTCCAAACATAAACTATTCCACACAACGGCCAGGGGCATTTGAACAAGAGAAGAAAAAGACGAGACGAGAAAAGGTGAGGAAAAGAGACAGAGAAGATAGGTCCAGCCTCGAACTCGAGCAGCGGAGATGGGAAAACGGGGCGAGGCTTGACACCAAGGGAGAGCGAGGACAGAGACGGTCAGAGGGTAAAAAAAAAGGGATAATGTGGAAACGGAAATGAAGTGAAATGCGTCAGGTCTAGCTATGTGCTAAATTTACATTGACTTGAAGACATTTATACATCCCCAGTGCTGCTCGACTCCGTATTGGCCAGGGTCCTTCCAGGCATCATCGAGGAAGGAGAAGAAGATAGACTCAGGTCCGACTTCCTTGACAAGGGATTCAATGGCTTGCTTCTGCTGCGAAATACCGGGGACAGCGAGGTTGTTGGGGTTACCCTGCGTAGGCCAGCCAGTCTCGAGGTTGAAGACCTGCTTGCCTGGGCAAATCTTGGAGAGAAGATCAATCTGGCCACGGACGAAGCTACCACACTTGTCGGCAGTGACATCTGGGTTGAAGAAGCAGTGGATATTGGCACCAAGGACATCAATTGCGCTGCAAAGGGTAGAGCCACTGGCTTGCCAGACGTTGACGGTCTCAGTGGTGGTGACCATGCCGCCATAGCCAGCAGCCTTGAAGGAGGCCTTGGCTGAGACGATGAAACCGGCGAGAGCACCAGCATCAGTGCGGCCAGACTGGATGGCCTCGTTACCGACGACAATAAGTGTGACCAATTCCCACTGTGCCCAGCCAGTGATGTCTGTAACCTGCTTGCCAGCTCCTTCAACACCAGTCTCAGAGATGAAGACTCCGATAATCATCTTGAGGCCATGGGCCTTGCAGGCATCACCAACGTTCTTGAGGCCGTCGCAGTCCGTGCCGTAGAGGCGGATGGCAGTGAAACCGGCGCCCTTGATGACGGAGATATCCTCCATGACAGTACCGGCATCCTTGCACTGACCGTCGTTAGAGTAAGGAGAGTAGGTCATACCACCAGTCTTTCCTCCACCGAGACCACCGCTTGGCTTAGGAGCCGGGGCCTTGGAGGAGGTTGGAGTCTTTGGTGGTTCAGGAGCCTTGCTGGTTGGGGCCTGGGGAGGCTGGGATGGCTGAGCGGTAGTAGGAGCTGGGGTCGTGGTTGGTGGTGGAGGTGGTGGTGGTGCCGGGTGAGTGTTGGTTGGCGCAGGGCAGGTGATAGTCTCCTTCGTGATGGTGATAGTCACGACCATTCCAGGCTGAGTATAGGTGCCTGGTGGGATAGTGGTGGGACTGGGGCATGGAGGAACACCGCTGGTAACAGGGCCAGTTGGTGCTGGCCCGCTGGAGGGAGGACAGACGGTGGCCGAGGTGGGAACAGTGTAGGTGGTTGGGGGAATGGTGTAAGTTCCTGGAGTTGGGAAAACGGTGATGATATCGGTTGGCAGATGGGGAGTTTCGGAGGAGCTCGGAGCTTGAGAGGGAGCAGGAACAGTGGTGTTGACCGTCACGGTGGTGTAGCTGGTCGACTGGACAGTGGTGGTCGTGTCAATCGGCGTTGGCGTTGGCGTTGGTGTCGGCTCGGGGAAGACGACTTGATACCATCTTGAGTTAGCACGAAATCTTTGCAATCAACATTGACGATAGAGAGACATCGCCGATTCATCGATCAGAGGGAAAACATACGGGTTGGAGGTCCGTAGTAGGAGACGACCTTGGTTTCACAGAAGCAGGTCTCCTGGGGGTTTGGAACAGCACGGCGATGGAATTTGCCATGGCCATGGGCATGAGGGCTGGCGACAGCTGAGCCGAGCAGGCCAGCGGCCGCAACAAACAAGGAAGACTTCATATCTCTCCTCTATCGATTCTTCTCCAGTGGCGGCGGGGAGGCGTTCGTTCTTTTTTTCTCTGGCTGGCGGCTGGCTGGATGGAAAACGCAGACGAAGAGAGAGCGTTGGATAGTCGTTAAAGAATGCCCGCTGAATGAGTGAAGCGGTGGTAGGCAAGGGAGAATCTCCTGGAGACGGAAACCGAGAGATATGAAGCAAAGAGAAATGAAAGGGCTATGCGAGGGAGCGTTATATTAAGTACTCCTCTTCGCCGGGGACAAGGGCGCTGCCGAGTGGGAAAAAGGGGCGTTGCACCGTGTGCGGAAATTGCACCTTCAAGCGTTCAACCCCCTTGGCGGGCCCTGCGCCAGTATATTTAGACCGATTATTGGCAGCACACGAAGACACCCCCAGCCGCTAAGCCAGCCGGGCATGACCCGTCTCCCTTATTTCTGGCTGTCACCCCCGGTTGCGAATGGCCTTTAGATTCGGTCTCCATGCCTCTCTGCCTTCGCCTTTGTCTCCGCGTCTTGCTCTCCCTCCATCTTGCTGCTCTTTGCGCTCGCTCGCCATGGCCTGGCTGGTCTGCTCTGTTGATGTATTTTATTTATCGGTATTAAAAGTCTATACGACGAGAGGATCGTCCGAGCTGCCGCTCTGGGTGGCGGTGAGCCAGGTCCCTCGCCGCGCTCATTGGCTGCTGGAAGGTGCTCGGCAGGGGCAGAACCAGCTGGCAACGACGCTACCGTCACGGGCGATACGCCTTGGGGGAGATTTGATATGCAAGTCAGGGCCGACCAACTAAGACGAGCCACAACGTGGGAAGCAAAAAAGTGAGAGACCAAGCGTCGTGTATAAGAAAGGTCTCTCTCTTACGGAGCTATGCTCCTCGACAGGTCCTGATAAAACGGATGTCTTGTATCCTGCTCCATATGCTGACTGCGTCGCCCGATATCAGCCCTGCTTTATGATGTCTTGGTCCCGGGATCTGTGTATTTGTATTGGCGGCGTAAAGGTAAAAATCCCTCCGTCAAAAGTATATTCGCCGTTCCTGCGTTTCACCAAGGGATAGGGGAGCAGAACAGAAGGGCAGGCAGGCAGTCGAAGGATCTCCCTGTTCGGACTTCCCTGCTAGGGCTTTCGCTGGCCTGCCCTATCTGGGTGTAGTGCTGCAAGGCCAGGCAACGGACAGGGTGCCGCCTCGTGTCCAGCGCTATTTTTACCCGAATATATATTACCACGGAGATGCTCGCTCTCCTCGCTCTCGTCCGTGGCGTCTCGCGAAGGCTCATGGGCTTAGGGGCCTCCCTTCTCGCTCAATGCGAACATATAATTCGCTGCTCGCAGGCAGATTCTGTTCCTCGACGTGGCGTTTGTCACTCGCAGATGCCATCTTGCTCTGTATCTTCGTTTTGGGCGCCTCTGGTCGAAATTTTGATGCATTCCAACGCTCTCATTTGCTATTTTCTTTTCTTCGTCTCATTTCTTTTCCACCTGCAATTTCTTGCGGCTCATGCGCCATTTGCTCATAGTTACCCCTCTGCCCCTCGTTGGCTTGCTGGCAAGTCGAGGACGTTCAGGCATGTGTTGGTGTTGTCACTCCTGGATGGACATCCCTTGCATACAAGTCACAGCACAGGAAGCGTATAATGCTACGTTGGCCAGC
This sequence comes from Trichophyton schoenleinii, assembly GCA_018357685.1. Lineage (NCBI taxonomy): Eukaryota > Fungi > Ascomycota > Eurotiomycetes > Onygenales > Arthrodermataceae > Trichophyton > Trichophyton schoenleinii. The sequence continues at coordinate 609,779 of WOFF01000002.1, forward strand.
CGTCGTAGCTGACAGTCCATACTCGGTATGTAGCCTCGCAGATCTCTCTTAGTTGGGCGTTTACGCCGAATGTTTGCTGTCAAACAAGGAGGGAGATCCTGAACTCCACCAGGCACATGTGTTGATGTGCAAGATCGCATCGTAAATGTTCTCGCCAACACTGGTGTGTGCACAGAAAGTCACCCCTGGATCTTCCAATCACATCAACCGCTGATCAGATCGGATAACATGGAAACACGTCGTGTGCCGCGGGAGAGTGCCGAAGTTACAAGACAGAAAATAATGCTTGATCTGACCCAGCAGGTTAGTAACATCGACAGTATATGGAGTATGCAATATCAAGCAACTTTCCTGCCGGTTATTCCTGGAAGGATGCAGAGATTTTTAACCAGACACCTTCTCTATATGTGTATATACTTGATACACAAATCCCTCCTGCTGGCGAATTAATCGGAGATTAATCACAATAGATTAACTGTTGCTGACATCTGTTCCAAATCTCTGGGATTGTCGTCAGAATCTACATGGAACAGACCAGCTTCGAACGCCATGTATCAGGGTTACAGCAAACTAGTTTATGCAAGCTGACTCGTCAAGGTAACGGAGTAGCCGTACTCGCCCTGATACCCATGCTATTCGCTGGTTTGGGGGAGTGAAAAATATCACTGGCAAGGCTGCCCATTTCGCCAGGTTCTCTCCCACCAAGGTAACTAGTCTGCAAAGCTTGTAGCGCCGTCAAGTTTTTTAGTCTATGGAGACACGTCTGTCCAGTAGTATGCATGTTAATGCAAGGCAAGCGTCATGCCTAACCGCCGCGATCCGGCCAGAGTCTGGGGCCGATGTGTATCTGTACCGAGCTTATTTATGGCCCGTCGTACCGAAAGGCCGATGTCACGAACGGTACGGAGTATAATATCGACGATATCATGCATGATGATTCTCGGGTCGTAGTAGGTCAAGGGATATGAGTCTGCGGCCAGCAGGGTTTTGGATGACTTTTTGTCATCTCGAGCCCCGCGGCCACTCGCTGGGCAGGGTTCTGGCAGATATACGCCTATAACATTAGGTATCGGGACGTTATTCGGCTTGATGGCGCTCTGATAAAGAATGGACGATAGATGAATAGTTGTGTTATGATGTTGACGTTGATGTTGACGTTGATGTCGTTGATTTAAACTACGTCCAACTTCGACTTCACCCAAAAACCACCTACACACCTGAGAGTCGAGAGTACATTCAATGACAATGCATTGGCTGACAAAATATATCAATTACAGCATAAACAATAGTACATGGTTAGTTAAGCATAATAGAGACAAGACATCGAGATAATCAAAAAGACATTAAAACAGGAACCGAAGCAATATGAAGCAGAAAGGAAGGCAACGATGCCACGCCAGACACAATATCCATCCATGCCCACCAACCAGGTACTTAGGTAAGTAAATGTACGTACGTTCGAGAGCGAGGAAAGAGGACGAAGCAAAGGGCTTGCTCGGCTGTCTTTCCCGCCTCGATCAAAAGGAAGGGCGCCGGCGCCAGGGGGCCTGCCTTGGTGAAATGGTTAACTCCCCGGATATGCATGTAGTGAAGTGATAGTCAAGAGAAACGGAGAAAATTAGATGGAATCATTAACAAGGTCAGTCAGGTGGGCTTGATGTAGACACTACTTTGAAGACTCAGCATCAACACCGCCCATTTCCTGGTCCTCGTCTGCCGGTTCTTCGCCCTTAACTTTGGTGTCTTTCTCACGACTAGCAGATGAAGAAGCCTTGTCGTCGGATTTAGGCTCAGCTGCAGTGTCAGAAGCGGCTACGGCTGGCGCAGTGTCCTCTGTAACGGCGCCAACCCAAGTCCTGAACTGCTGGTTTGACTTGTCGACTTCATCCTTGCTCAGTCCACGGGCCCAGGCAGGGTTGTTCACGAACTTCCCTCTGAACCGGTCTCTGCGCTTCTCTTTCAAGCTGGCGTATTCCCTCATGTTCTCTGGGGCTTTGGTTTCCTTGTTGGTTTCATGGCGATACCACCAGTCCTGGGTACCTGGTTCGTACAGAATGTTATAGCTGTTAGCGCAAATGCGTATGACTAGGCCGTCGTGATGAACCAAAGGCTTGTAGAAGTTGTTATATTCTTCGTCCGAGTCCATCTTGGGAGGCAAGTTGCGTTTCAAGAATGGCATGCGCATGTCCGAGAAGAGAACCCCCTCAGTGGGATCGCGCATCGTATACGCAGAAACGTAATAAGACCATCGAGCCTCGTGACCCAGGCCGTCACTTTCCAGTGTGCTCTGATCTGGGGTCAAAAGCTGGACCAAGACATGTTTCGAAGCAGGAACCTGAAGACCCACACATTAGTACTTATTCGCAGCTGAAAAAAAATAATGAAGGATCCTTACAAATGTGACGCGATAGATATCTCCTTCCTTGATCAATCGTTCCACCTGTTTGCGATACTGGAGCTCTTGGTTATGAGTCGTCTCCTCTTTCTCCCGCTCCTTGTAGAACAGGTTGATAACATCCGAGCTTCGGTCCTTGACATCACCATTGAACACGCCGGCAGCGTACTTTGCAATACCACCCATAATTCTATCAAGTTGATAGAGTTGCCATCCGTTCTTCATGTAGAAGCGGCGCAGGGTTTCCTCGAGATGCGTTAACTCCAAATTACCCGTTATCGCCTCTTCACACATGCGGATGATCTGGTGGTACAGGTTTGCCTTGGGGTCGGTGTCGTAAAGTAGATCAGCGGGCGTCTTGTCAATCATTCCCAGCTCCAAAGCAGCCTTGGGAGCCATGGCGCGACGAACGGCCTCATGAGCTTCCTTTTCATACTGCTTCACATTCAACAACCGACGATAAAGAATTTCAAAGGTATACAGGAAGCAGTAGATGGTAAGGTTGCAGTAGAAATGGTGGACTTTCTTCTTATACGGCTCGTTGAGCGGATATTCCCGTTTATGATGGAAGTTTCCGCGAGTAGGATGGTCCATCCATCGAAGCTCGGCGATATCAAAGTTATCGCCTGAACGAGGCGCGGGTGTAGAATCGTTCATCGACAGAGGAGTTGATGCTCGACTTGCGGCTGTGGATCCGGCTCTGAGGTCAAGTTCGGGCCGGTTGGTCCGATCTGGGCATCTGTTGAGAACCTCGCGCAGAAGTTCGAATTTCTTCCCGCTTGTGATGCGCTTTGGCCGTATGGGAGCCTCGTCCGGTGAGCTATCATCGTCAGCATCCTCGCTTGCCGATGAAGTGTCATACACCTCTGATAGGTAATTCTTGAAAGCTTCCCGATCAATGCCGAAAAAGACGGGAATGAAGTCCTTGATAAAAGCCATAACGCGCTGCGGATCAGCACCAAAGCCGGCAGAGCTGTGGTCGAGATAGCAGAGCAGCAGATGGGTGGCATCAAGGACCACCTCGGAGTCCTCGAAGGCAAAGTCCATCTGGTAGTTGGAGACATGGACTCCAGTCCTACGACGATTCCGGCCCTCTTCAAACTTCGTCTGAATCTCATGCTGGATATGCTTGCTCAAGAACACCTTCTTGTCGTTGCCCTTCATGATAATAGCCTGGTGATCTAAACTGCGCCAGAAACCCTTCTGCATCTGTTCTCGCCATACCTTATCCCATTCACGCTATATTTAGTCAGTATCAAGCTTTTATACAAGGTTAATAGTAGGAGGAAGGAGTAGCCGTACCTGAGTTGCTTTCCACTCTTCACATTTCTGCTTTAGCCGGGCAAGCACGATCGGCAGCACAAGGCAAGGCCGGTTAAACATCTCTTCGATGACTCGCTGGCCGGGTTCACGATCGTATATCTTCTTGATGACCCGTCGATAGATGGTCTCGCTCTGTCCTCCAAGGCCGGGCGGCAGCTTGAACGAAGACCTATCACTGTCACTCATAAGGGAGATCTGCTGCACTAGGGGTTCCAGAAGCTGAATAGTGCGGATGCAGGCTTCGATGTGGTGGTCATAGTCGTGGCGGTCTTCTTCGATACGGTGCAGAGCATCTTCGTACTGGTTCTTGCGGTGGGCAACGAAGCCGGAGTCCTCGGAAGCCCATGTCGGATGAGACGCCCAGTCATCGTTCAATACACTTCTGCATAGCTCATCACGGCCACTGCAGGCCTTTTGACGCTCGCGCTTGGGAAGAAGACGATAGCTTGGTCCCAGGGCACGGCAGTGGGAGAGATTGACAGATCCGGAGTCAGGTTTGGCTTTGGGTTCGATAAGCTCGTCCTTTGGCTCGATATGCATGAATCGCTTGAACCAGGACATGATTTCCTGGTTTGCGCCGATGAAACCTGCGGCACGGTTGACGAGGACATTGCGGTCAATCAGGTCCGCAGAATAAAGGTTGCAGAGCTTGAGGAATTCTCCGAATGTCTGCTTGTTGCCAATGAATTTCTTCACGCGGTCGAAGAAGGCATATTCTTCGTGGGAGGGAGTGAGAGAGAAGCTTGGAGGTATGGGCTCAGGCAATGCAGGAACCAGGGTTGGTGAGATGGTAGGCTGATGAGCATCCGCGGCATTTGGCTTATGGCTCAATTTCGTTCTCTTGTTCATTCCAATCTGCTGGGGAGCATTCTTGTTCATCTGGGCACCATTCATGTCGCCAACTGCTGGCTGCATGCCGGGCATTCCTCCACCGACGGCCTGGGCGCCTGGAGCACCACGTCGTTTTTTGTTCTCCTTGGTTGAATCCTTGACGTTGAACTGTCCTAGTGGTGGCATCTTCACATCACTCCTCGCCATCTGAGGTTGTGGCAGGCCTGCAGAACCGTAGCCTGGTTCTCCACGTACATTGCTGATGATGGGGACTTCTTCCTGCGACTGACGGGCTGAAGGTGTAGCTTGAGCTTTCGCCTGTGCTGCGGATTCTGGTAGGAATTGTTTAAAGTCTTCTAGGAGGTCAGGAGCGGCGCCAAAAAGGTGAGTGACTTGGGTATAAACGTCTTGAATGGGCTTGGATTCGCGTTGGTATGTTTGCAGAATTTCAAGGAATTGTTTGTATATTTCGGGGGAGTCGGAAAAGCGATTCTAGGAAGAGTAAAGCGTCAGTCAATTCAACGGCAATGAATGGCAGGAAATTAGCAAGAAATGTTAAATACCTTGATTTTATTGACGTAACTAATGGCATGGTTGAACTCGACCGGTCCACGCTTCGAAGCATCAACCTGACCAGGCATAACGCCCGACGGACCCATACCAGCGGCCATAGAGCCCATAGGTTGTGATGGGCCGGGCGTATGAGAACCCGGCGGGAGCTGCATCATTGGCTGCCGACTTGCACCGGAGGCGACCGATACAGCATTCTGCAGCTGCGAAACTCCTCGTTGTTCCTGCTGATGAACCATGGAGGCAGCCTCACTGGAAGCTTGTTGCTCATGCTGAGCCTGGTAATCGTACTGTGTGTCCTGAGACGGGTTGTGCCTAGCCTGCTGTTGTTGCCCGTACATTCCCGCGGCCATATGTTGCGATTTAGGCGAGTATGAGCCAGGCGCACCTGATGGATGGCCCGGCTGTGCCTGTTGCTGGGCATGACCATGCTGCCATGCGCTGCGAGGCTGGTCGTAGTATTCGGGGCGTGAAGCTGGGGCAGATTGTACTGCAGGGCCGGCTCCTTCGGGGCCGCCTAACGGGGGTCTAGAACCGGATTGCATAGAGATGGTATTTGTGCCCGAGGGAGTGGTCACGCGGATCGCATCAGGGTTATCGTCTGTTCCGCATTCAATACGGTACCCGGGGGGTAGGAAGGTGTTGAATCCTTGGATCAGAGCAGGATGGCCGTTAAAGAGGGTGGAAACACGCTGGATGACGCCGGGGGTATCGATACTAGTAGACTGTCAGTGTTTTTTTGTGATGAATATTGCAATGTAGTCTGCATGTGACGCACGCTTGGCTTTTGAAATCCTTCATAATGTCGAGGAACCGGTTATAGACTTCTGGCTGCTCGACGAAGCGGACCTTGACCTGGTCCAGATAGCTGAGCGCATCCTGTTTATTAGGCGCCATTAGCAGGGATTCAACTTGTATGAAAAAATCGACGTGTGCTCAGGCAGGGGAATTGAGTATATAACGGAAAGAAAAATCGCAAAAAAAAAAAGGGTAGGAAAAAAACCAGTGCATATATGGTACGTGAGGAGCGGGATAAGTGAAATCAGTCCAACCATGGGAGTCATTCTCAGCACGGTGAATGAAGTTCACGGGACATGCCATTTTCGAGTACTTCCCATCAGTTTGGACGGCTGACGAGGGTAACACATCGTTTTCATTGTGTGTATTCAGAGCTACTTTTTGCAGACAGAGAAAATAGGGTGGAAAGTAGGAGGGAAGCTTACGTTTAATATGGGTTGCTGGCCCTGTGCCAGAGCAGCAACACTGCCCGGAACCTGAGAAGGGCCCGAGTTGAAAGCGAGGACTGGCTGGGAGGGCTGGAGATACTGGCGTGGTGGCCCCTCGCTGTGTTGCATGGAGCTGCCAAACAGGCTGGAAGGCGGGTTTGAAGCCTGAATAGAAGGCTGTGGCGCGTTAGTGGCCGTAGCCAGATTCGAGAGCAGGCCATTGGGTCCGTGGATCGAGCTTGGTACCTTTGAAGCAACTGGCTGATGGATGGGGATGGATCCCGTATGACTTTGAACCGGGTGTGGCTGTTGTTGCTGTTGTTGTTGCTGTTGTTGTTGTTGCTGCTGCTGTGCCTGGGCCTGCTGCTGTTGATGCTGCTGTTCACGGTGATACCGGTCAGCCATCTCACGCTCTCGCTCACGCATCTCGTTCTCTCGTTCCATCTCTCGCTCGAGCTCAAGCATTTCTATCTCTCTTTGGCGAGGTCTGCGGTCCCGTTCACGCTCACGCTCGCGGTCATGACTTATTGACGATGGCGGCGACGTGTGCTGGATGGTCTGGCCGATACCGGGCAATGCATGACCCCGTCCTAGCGGCTGCTGCTGGTGCGGACCATAACGAGAAGCCTGCTGCTGCTGCTGCTGTTGTTGTTGCTGCTGCTGCTGATGTGACTGGGGCGCTGGAGGAGGAACGGAGGCGCCCTGCGTGAGATCTGCGAGCGTGGGGAGAGAATGGCTTGACTGGCTTGCGGAGTGGTATGGGCCTGCAGAGGGCATCGTTAGTCGTATATGGCAAAGGATGATAAGAGAGGCAAGGCAAACAGGCGGATCGTACCTTGCGGCGGAGGAAGCGTACGCGACGGCTGTTTCGACGGCTGGTCATCCAACGGAGTGTTTTGCCTTTTTTCCCCGAATGCGCAAAGCGCCGTCAGCTTGACATGTCATATTCACGCTAGAAGGCCAGCAACAACAATCAACCAGATAACAAGAGACAGAAAGAGAGAGAGAGGAATATACCCAAAAGCACCGACTGGGCGCGCGGACTGCTGGCCCATCTGGTCTACATGGTGAGGCTGCGGGCCAGCACCCGGATGCCACCCATCTTTACCCGACGGATTCATACGGTTCAGCACGCCGAGCAGCCGGACCTCAAGCCACCAAGCGTCAACGAGGGAGGAGGCAGAGAGGACACAACGTAGAAGAAGCTATCGTCCTGTAAAACGCAGCTCGACCAGCAGCGGGCCGGGAGAGTTGGACTGGGCCAGCTCAAAACGAGTGGAGGGAGGGAGGGTCGCTTTCAGGGGCGAGCTGCGGCGCTGGACATGGGACGAGGCGGCCAGAGTCGAGCGCCGGCAGGACAGCAGGCTGGTCAGGCTACGAGCTCTGCGACTGCGAGCTTTTGGGGGGCAACGGCGGTTGTTGCTGGCTGTTGGCTGTTGTTGTTGTTGTCGGTTGAAGCCTTTGGAGGGAGAAAAGCTGGAGTAAGCGTAAGTCTCGTTTGCTTTCCTTCGCGCTGGAATTCTTTTTCTTTTGCAGCGGAAAAAAACTCAAAAAAAGGAAGAAAAAAAGACGAAGCTGGACGAGAAGGGAAAGGCGGTGAGTTAGGTAAGCAGGCGACCAGAAGCGCCCGGGCGGCTTTTTTTCTGCCGGGGAGGCTAGACCGGAAGGGGACTAGTGGGTAGTTGTAGTCACGTGAGGGGATATCGACGTCATCTCGCGTGACTTGCTGACAAAGGGGTGACTAATCAGGTACAGAAGGAGAAAGCAAGAAGGAGGAAGTAGAAAGAAGGCAAGATGGCGATGATGATAGACAAAATAGATAGATAGGTAGATAGATAGAGAGATGGACAGGCAGATAGATAATAGAGGTATAGATAGAGAGATGTTGATGGGGTTATGTAGAGAATGCAGGTTGGTGCCGTCGCGGGTTATTTCATCTGTGCTACCGGCGTCCAGCAGCTCAGCGGCCAGTCGCATCTCGTCTTATTGCGCTTACTCTCCTGCTTAGCTATCCGGCGTCTATCCTTCGTCTGCTTCATCTGCTTCGTCTGCCTCATCGTCCTCGCCGTCGCGTGTTTGGGGGATCAGGTTACATCCACGTGACCCGCGATCTCAACAATCACATGCCATTCCGAAGCTCCCTTAACTCACGTGGAACTTCCAATATTTCACATGCGAGCAAAGGCAGCTAACCAGCGACCTGTCCACCCACTCGCACGATAGGGTCCCTGCTGCCGCCCGCCCGCTCCATCGTCCTGCCGCTCTGCTCTGCTCTGCTCTTCTCTGGTCCCTTTCTTGCTTTCTTTTCTTTTCATCGCAACGAAGATTCTGGGGAAAGCGACGCCAAGATGACGCCAAGCCGATCTGGGGTAGCTGCGGGCCGTCGTTGTTCCGGTGTTATGCTTACATGTGCTGCCCTCTGATTGGCCAGAATAGAGTTCGGCCGGCTGAACCTCGGCTGGAGCGTCGGCGTTGCTCCTCCAGATCGTTCGACTTTCCTTGATATCTCGACTTCGTTCTTCTTCTTCTTCTCTTCCTCCTCTTCCTCCTCCTCCTCCTCCTCCTTTTCTACCTCGCTCACACCACCTCCCTCCCTTCACCGCGCAGCATTCCTCTCTCTTCATAGCATCATACACTCTGGACCCTTTTGTTTTCTTTCCTTGTTGCTCTTAATCCATCATGGCTCCCAGGGTTATTGTTGTCGGTGGTGGATGTAAGTTTGGTCCCTCACCGGCCGCGATAAGAGGAAACTGACTGACTGACCGACTTGCTTCACAGTGTCTGGCCTCAGTGCTGCTCACACAGTCTACCTCAACGGAGGAAACGTCCTGCTTTTGGATAAACAAAGTGAGTTTGAGTCTCTCTTTGCGCAGTTCGTGGTGGTGGTGGACTCTGGCTGATCAGGTTACTAGACTTCTTTGGAGGAAACTCGACCAAGGCTACCTCTGGTATCAACGGAGCCCTCACTCGCACCCAGGTCGATCTCGGTATCCAGGACAGCGTCAAGCAGTTCTACGAGGACACGCTCAAGTCTGCCAGAGACAAGGCCCGCCCTGAACTCATCAAGGTCCTCACATACAAGTCGGCAGCCGCCGTCGAGTGGCTGCAGGATGTCTTCAACCTCGACCTGACCCTCGTATCTCGACTTGGGTACGTCTCTTACAACTCTAGAAAAGAAAGTGAATGAAAAAGAATACTGACGGGCAGCAGTGGACACTCGTTCCCCCGAACACATCGTGGCCATGATGCCAAGTTCCCCGGCATGGCCATCACCTACGCCCTGATGCAGCGCCTTGAGGAGCTTACCGAGAAGGACCCAGAGCGCATGAAGGTGCTCAAGAAGGCCAGAGTGGTTGCCGTCAACAAGGAAGGTAACCAGGTCACTGGTGTCACATACGAGTACAACGGCCAGACCCACACCGAAGAGGGTGTTGTCGTCCTGGCTACCGGTGGTTACGCTGCCGACTTCACCGAGACCTCTCTCTTGAAGAAATGGCGACCAGACACCATTGGTCTGTCCAGTACCAACGGTGTCCACGCCACCGGTGACGGCCAGAAGATGCTCATGGCCATTGGTGCCAACGGCATCGACATGGACAAGGTCCAGGTCCACCCTACTGGTCTCATCGACCCCAAGGACCCAGGCTCCAAGTGGAAGTTCCTTGCTGCTGAGGGTAAGTCTATATTATTATTATACCGAGAAAAGTGAAGTAAAGATGCTAACTTGGCTCTAGCACTCCGTGGTGAGGGTGGTATCCTGTTGAACTCGGACGGTGAGCGATTCGCCGACGAGCTTGGCCACCGTGACTACGTCTCCGGCCAGATGTGGAAGGAGAAGGAGAAGAAGAAGTGGCCTATCCGCCTTGTGCTCAACAGCAAGGCCTCCAACATCCTCGACTTCCACACCCGCCACTACTCCGGCCGTGGCCTGATGAAGAAGATGACCGGTGCTGAGCTCGCCAAAGAAATCGGCTGCGGCGAAGCTGCCCTCCGCAAGACCTTTGACGAGTACAACGCCATCGGTGAGGGCAAGAAGCCCGACCCCTGGGGCAAGAAGTTCTTCCACAACCTGCCCATGAAGGTCGACGATACCTTCTACGTCGCCCTGATGGAGCCTGTGCTGCACTTCACCATGGGCGGTATCGAGATCAACGACAAGGCCCAGGTGCTCAACAGCGAGAAGAAGCCCTTCGACGGCCTGTTCGCCTGCGGTGAGCTCGCAGGTGGTGTCCACGGCGCCAACCGCCTCGGCGGATCCTCTCTGCTCGGCTGCGTCGTCTACGGCCGTGTTGCCGGCGACTCTGCCAGCCAGTACCTGTTCCAGAAGCTGCTCAAGAACCCAGCTGCGTCGTCTGCTGCCGGCGGTGCACAACAGCGCCTGAACCAGATATCCCTGCACATCGACCCCAACCAGCCCGGCAAGGTATCTGTCGAATGGAGTGCTCCGTCAGGTAAGCCCTGCACCACCCAATCCCTCGCAGCCCCAAGCCCAGCAACAGCCTCAGCCTCGACCTCGGCGTCCCCCACGTCGTCGTCGTCTGCTCCGGCCGCCTCTTCGGGGGCTGGCGCTGGTGCTACCTCTGCCGGTCCTGAGCCCGTCGCCGCTGATGTAGCAAACTTCAAGGTGCCCGAGAAGGAGTTCACGATGGAGGAAGTGGCGAAACACAATAAGAAGGACGACCTCTGGATCGTGGTCAAGGGTGTGGTGATGGATGTGACGAACTGGTTGGACGAGCACCCTGGTGGTGCGCAGGCCCTGTTCAGCCATATGGGCCGAGATGCCACTGAAGGTAGGTTTTTTCCTTCATTCTACTTTTAACGATCAAAACTAACGTCTTTTTCTAGAATTCGAGATGCTTCACGACGACGAGGTTATCCCCAAGTACGCTGCCGGCGTCGTCATTGGCCGTGTCAAGGGCCAGACCCCCAGCCTGGAGTACTAGTTAAGCCTTACACACGACTTTGCTGTATATACGCATCTACGTCTTTCCTGCGTCTTGTCTCTCCTGTTTGTCTCTTTATATCCCGCATCAGAGATGTACTTTTACGACCAATCTATCAAGAAATTTATTTCATCTATATGCCATACATAATCGTACATGTTCACGTAATAGCTATGCAATTATATGCGTTTCTCCTTTAAATGCGCCAACACCATCCTCAGACGAGCCACTGCCGGCCCATCTCCCACAGCAGCCCCTTCTTCCCCCCTTTCAAGCTTCTCCTGGACTTCCTGCCTCGCCTCTTCCACGGCGGGCTTGAGAGAACCCCATACTGCATCTTGGTACTGCCCGTCTAGCTCCAACCACTCCGCTACACCAGGCAAGTCACGCAGATGCTCTACCTGAGACTGGGGCGGAATACCACGTAATGAAGCAAGAACAAAGTCAATGTCCGGTATTAGAGATGTAGAGGATACATCATGCTGTTGTTGCTCTCCGTTCTGGCTCGTCGTAAGAAAGCTCATGTCTGGCTCTGGCTGTAGTTCGTCTGCGTCAATATCCGGCATAGACGACGGGTCGAAGGTGGCAGAAGACAGCAAATCCGAAACAGCCTGGCCGTCTCTCTGTTCTTGTTCCGTGATTGCAGAGGGAGCAGCAGTGGTAGAAGCTGATTTCCAAGCAGAATCGAACCCTTCATCTCCCATATGTACTTCCCTGCCTTTCCCCTTGGAGGTAGATGTAGATGTATATCCGTAACCACCAGCACCACCATCAACAGACAAGCTCCCCCGCTGAAACTCCTTCTCCTGGTCTACCGAGCTCGACTGTATCTGCTGAGAAGGCCGTGACCGAAAAGCCGAGTCTGGCTGCGTAGATGATGAGCCATGATATATCCCGCCCTCCGCAGCTGCTGAAGAAGAAGAAGAAGAAGCGGCACCACCAGCCTTTTCAGAGCCAGCAACGCCTGCCAGCGAAGAAGAGACATCCCTTGCAAAGGCGTAGGAGCCCGCTGGCCTCGAAGCAGAGGGCGTGATGGCTGATTTCAACAGCCCTGCAGCCGAGGACTGGATCCTGTCTGCCATTGACGTAGTAGAGCCTGAAGCCGGCCTGTCTGCGCCCCCCGGCTGCTTCTGCTGCTTCTCCTGCTTGTCTGCCGTCTTCTCGTCCATGCTGGCGATCTCCTCTTGAGGCTGTCGAGTTCTAGGTCGAGTGCTTTTTGGCCGTGAGTTTAGTTTTATAAAGCGGCTTGTGCCAGGTATGATGCAACTCTTGGGCTCTTCTGCCTAGGCAGTGACATTGCATGTGAAGCCAGAGAGAGAGACTGAGTTGGAGACCTGACAGCTCTTTGCTTCTTCTCTGGACCAGACGGACTGTGGGGGAGAGATCGATCGATGTGCGACCTTCTTGTCTATCCTGCTGGCTACCATCATCTGAGCGAGCAAGCCTTTGATAGTTGTCTGTCTGTCTTCTGTCTTCTGGCTGTCTGCCTTGTGGCGTAGCTTGACTGACCATCGCAAGTGACAGGCTTCTCCTCCTTCACTGACTCTGACTATCTTCATCTTCACTGTCTGCTTCTTCACTCTCTTCTGCCTCTCGCTGTCTCTGTCTACTAATAGCTCACCAGCTCTGTCAAGCAGTCACAGGTAAGTCTCTTCCTCTCTGCTTCTCTGCTTCCATGCTCTGTAGCTCTTTGCTGGCTTTCTCCGAGCTCTGCTGTGTCTCTCTAGGCTTCTCCTGCTCGACAGCTGCTCTCTGCTCTCCTCCTTCACTGCTGTCTTTCTCTCTTTCTCACTGGATTCTCTTACTGCTGGCCAGCTAGCTATCTGACTACTTAACCAGCTGCGCAGTTGACTGACTCCTGGCTTCTCTGCTTCTCTAGCTATCCTCTGCCACAAGCACCACCTACGCAGGTAGCTTTCCTGCAAGATAGCACAATAAACAGCTATCAACTATCAACTATCCAGCAGCTATCCAGCAGCTATCCAGCGCCTCTTCTGTCCCTTTTTATCGCTCTTCTCCTGGTAGGCAACTCCCGCGGTCTCCTCTCTGTCTCTCACTGCGCTTCCCACCAGCCATCCCCCAGAAAAGGCGGAAGACAGCAAGGAAAAGAAGAAAGACAGATGAAGCCCAGCTTAAATACTCTCTTCTCTTCTATCCTACTCTTCTCCTTCTCTTCTCCTTCTACTTCTCCTTCTACTCTATCTTGTCTGCTGCACTAACTGACTGACCCCCCTTAGCTAAACTAAACTAACGCCTTAACTTTTTTTATCTCCCTGGCTGGCCTTATCGCCCCAAAAACCAAACCAAACAACCACCAAAAAACCACCAAAACCACCACCTCCTCCTCCTCCTCCTCCGACATTCGACATTCGACATTCGACCCAGCCAGCCGCCCGCCATCGACCGACCTCGCCGCCCCCAGCACAGCCAGACGGACAGCAGGAGCCTCTGCACGACGGCCGACTGTCTCGAGATCCATCGAGTCTCTGCTCTTACGGTTTGGTTTTGCCTCGCTCCGAACGGCGTGAGACAGTGAACAATGGTAGACGGCGATCCAGGTTCACCCACCTGGAAGTTCACACAGTCTGTCCCTCCCCTCCCTCCCCCGTCGACTCCCGCTCGACTCGGGCTCAGGATCTCGCGGTTGCTGACCTCTAGGACAGGTGCTTCGGCGACAAGGGCGATGTAGAAGACATAACAGAAGGTATTTACTTTTATTTTTTATGTTTTTTCGCCCCGACTGTTGACAGCTGTAACAATCCGACTCACGCCGCCTCCTCCTCCTCTCTAGCTGATATCATCTCCACCGTCGAGTTCGACCACACCGGCAACTATCTCGCTACCGGAGACAAAGGTGGCCGAGTCGTCCTGTTCGAGAGAAACGAGACGGTTAGCAGCTCTCTTTTTCCTCTTACAAAGTAAAGATTCACGTTCGACTGACACCCGGGGGGAATAATAGAAGAAAACATGCGAGTACAAGTTCCATACAGAGTTCCAATCCCACGAGCCCGAGTTCGACTATCTCAAATCCCTAGAGATCGAAGAGAAGATCAACAAGATAAAATGGTGTAGACGGCAGAACGCATCGCATTATCTCCTATCCACAAACGACAAGACCATAAAGCTATGGAAGGTCTTCGACAAGTCGCTCAAGGTCGTGGCGGAGAACAACCTGTCCCGCGACCTCACCCCGGCCGGTGTCGTCAGCGGTGGTGGCATCGCCCGCCCTCCTCCTCGCGTCTCCTTCAAGGACTCCTCCGCCCTCAAGCTCCCTCGAATGACGCACCATGAGACAGTCGTCGCAGCCGTGCCCAGGCGGATATATGCAAACGCCCACGCATACCATATCAACAGCATATCGGTCAACAGCGATGGAGAGACCTTCATCAGCAGTGATGACCTGCGCATCAATCTCTGGAACCTCAACATCCAGGACCAGAGCTTTAATATCGTCGACATCAAGCCCGCCAACATGGAGGAATTGACCGAGGTCATCACCGCCGCAGAGTTCCACCCCACCAGCTGTAACTGGTTCATGTACGCAAGCTCCAAGGGTACCATCAAGCTTGCCGACATGCGGCAGCGAGCTCTATGTGATGAACATCAGAAACGTACGTCTCCCCCCTTCGTACCCTCTTTTTTTGTTTTTTCTTATAGTATACTAAACGGCCTCGCCTCGGCTTCTAGAATTCGAACAAGAAGAAGACATCACCTCCCGCTCATTCTTCTCCGAAATCATCTCCTCCATCTCCGATGTTCGCTTCTCCCACGACGGCCGCTACATCCTCTCCCGTGACTACCTCACCGTCAAAATCTGGGATGTCAACATGGAGCGTCAGCCCGTAAAAACCATCCCCATCCACGAACACCTCCGCCCACGCCTCTGCGACACCTACGAGAACGACAGCATCTTCGATAAATTTGAAGTCGTCTTCTCTGGTGACGCCCAAAACGTCATGACGGGAAGCTATAACAATAACTTTATGATTTACCCGACCGACCCCACCAAGGAAACAGAGGTTGTGCTACAGGCGGACAAGACGGCGTTCAAGGCTAAGAAGGTCGGCGTCCCGACGCCAATCAACTCTACGGCTTCCACTAATGCTGGGAAGAAGAACGGATCCAGATCCGGTAGCCCGTCCGGCGCGGGGGGACGGATGAGGAAGGAGACGGACGCTGACCAGATTGATTTCAACAAGAAGATCTTGCATATGAGCTGGCATCCATTTGAAGACAGCATCGCCATTGCTGCCACTAATAATGTGAGCTCGAATTCCTCGTCTTCACCCTTTTTTCACACTTAACGCCCTTTGCTAACCCGGTATTCTTCTAGCTCTTTGTGTTCTCCGCACTATGAGAAGCATAGCTGCAGTCTCGATATATCCTAAGCGTCTATTACCCCATCTAACTCTGGTCCCATTGACATCACCCAACCCTTCAACATGTTTACCTTCTTCCATCTTCCATCCCCATCCTTCACATCTCCTCCCCAATACCTCCCTCCCTTCGAAGTCCTGTCTCTTGTCTTTTTTTTTTTTCATTTACCATCACTATCTTTCCATTCCATGGCCACACCCGCCCTGGCAACAGGTAATATGACAAGCATGCCTCCATTTCCAAACACATTCCAAGAAAGAACCATACATACATATCCGCCATGACCCAATGAAGGAATGAATAGTGACTCCCTCTATGCTCGAGGGAAAGTACCTGCCTCATAAAATAACTGAATTCTGAATATCTACTACAACAACCATCAACAGATCATTCTCCACCTCTTTTCTTTTTCAACATTATATCTCATCCCATATCCTCCCTCCATACTCCAAACTCCCATCTTCCCTATTCATTCGTTCCCCTTACTTTACTTTACCTGCTTCCTCTCGCTTTTATAGAAGTGGAGACAAGACCGCTTAGCATG
Source organism: Trichophyton schoenleinii (assembly GCA_018357685.1). Taxonomy (NCBI): domain Eukaryota; kingdom Fungi; phylum Ascomycota; class Eurotiomycetes; order Onygenales; family Arthrodermataceae; genus Trichophyton; species Trichophyton schoenleinii. The sequence continues at coordinate 625,988 of WOFF01000002.1, forward strand.
GACAATTCCCACACCATACCGCACACACTCACATACCCAATATACCCCCCCCCCCCCCCCCCCATCTTACCCGCCCTGTTGCTCTTGACGCAAAGCATTGACTTAATGTGAAAATGGAATGGACCCGATGGAATGGAAATGAAGACGAAAGAAGGGATACAACTGGCTGGCTGGCTAGCTAGCTAGTTATTTAGGCATGGATATGGATATGGATAGGGCCAGGGATATGGTTATGGAATTCTGCGAGAGATGACTTCGGTTCTGGGCCTGGGTGCAAAAAGACATGGGCATCATCGAATCACAACACACAAAAGTAAACTAGAAAGATTCTCTCTAGTCTAGAATTAGGATGTTATCGAACAAAAAAATATGTTCTTGTTACCTATGCTGTTATTAAACTGGCTGTACCGTAACTAGTTGCTGGGCTCTTGGGGTGTTCGTGGGGATTTGCATCAGGTCCTGGCCCAAGTGTCCAGTTAAGGTTGCGGCCTGTCCCGTCAGCGAACTTGGTGCCTCATCCCTGCTGGTAAGTATTTAGAACCGGGCGAGATCACAATGTCGTAGCATTGAGACGTCAGTGTCATGTAACTGTACGGTAAACCTGGGACTGGGTGTGGCCATATCCATGCCACTGTGACTATCACACGTCACGTACACACATACACACATACACATTATCATTAGCTATATTCTGTAGATATAAGTCTTAATATACAGTCCGTGGAACCACAACTAGGCAAGTTAGTGAACCTAGTCAGCCATTAAAATAAGTATAAAACCTCATAAGTCATCTCGACGTCTCTACTCCGCAAATCGGCTTCTTTTTCGCAATGCAGGCCCGTACAGGTACAAGGCATACACCCCAAACACACAAGCAGCCGTCAACGCCCCGATTAGACTTGTTCCCTTGGCTATTCCGAGATTCCGGTACAGCGGACCAGACCATAAAATCGACGCAAATGCTAGTGTCGATCGGGCAAAGTCGTTCATGGCAAAAAGACTGGCGCCGTACTTCGGGTATGCGACTGCCATGTACCCGAACATGCATTGCAGTAGGGTAATTACACCAGCCATGATGAAAAAGAATCCCAACGTTGGTACGATCCAGTGGATCTCTTTCTTTGATGTCCAGGCGAACAAGAACATGCCTGTGGGCACAAGCAACGAACCAAGAAGGGCCGGTATAAGTCTGCGTTCTGGTGGCGGGAAGATGCCGCTTAAAATGAGCTTAGAGATTGCAAAGTGGGTGACGATGAAGTAGAATGGCATGATGGTTAGAGCGGCAACGATGGCAGTGAGGAATACAAGTCCCATGTGTGGTAGGCTCATGTGGTATATGTCGAGGTAGACGAGTGGGAAAACCTCAAAGAAGGAGTAGAAGATGGCGTAGACCAGTGCAGTGTAGACGGTGGTGAAGAGGATGGCGGGATCCAGGGCGTTGATTTTCCATGGAATAACGAGAGCGGCGTTCACTATGGCACCTATAGATGACTTGGACTTGTCGAGATCGGAGGGAGCCTTGAAGGCATTGTTGCCCGTTACTTTTCTAAGTCGTTTTGCACGACGATGAAGGATTGTCTCGGAAGAGGTTTCGGGGAGGAAGAACTGGACTATAGTTAATTTTTGAAACCTATGTTAGAAGAGTGTAAGGGAAGGTATAACAAACCAGGAGTATTAGGCATGGTACTGTGCCCCAGAGAACTTCCCACATAGACCACCGCCAGCCTTTGACCACAGAGCTGAATCCGCCAATCGTAGGGGCCACTGCAGGTGCAGAAGTAGCGAATGTGCCCCAAATCCAAAGGCCATAAGGCAAGTTGATGAGACTGGTCACGTCTGCCAACGACGCAGCTCCAGTGGCCAGACACGGCGAGCCAAAGAATCCCTGGAGGAACCGTAGGACAAGAAATCCGGGCGCATTATTAACCACACCAGTGATCACAGTTAAAACCATGAAAATCACCAGAGTGACTATGTATGGAGGATTCCGTCCGAGAGCTGTGATTTCTGACATGGGACTGAAAAGCAACGGTCCAATTCCATAGCCCAGAAGGACCAGTGCGAGACCAAGAGAGCCCACAGACTGCGGGACGCCATATATCGTCATGAATTCTTGCTGCACAATAGAGAAGATCGAGGAGGACATGTAGATGACAAAGGTATAGAAGTTGATCTGGAAATATACCAGGAATTTCAACCAGAACGGCCAGTTATGGGGGTTTCCAGGATCGGTATCAGAGTACCATCCGACTAATATCGTACCATCGGGCGTTACCTCGGGGCTGATCCATTGGAATTCGCCGTTCTGTGCGCTTTTCTCTATATCTACCGACCGATCTCCACTGTCTGCGCCGGGAGAGGACGGATCTGGCGATGGTATCCTCTCGTCTTGTTGTTCATCACGGCCCTCAGTAGGACGTGACCCTGGCTGTTGTGTTGCTTGTTCCACTGCAGACGAATATTTCGGTGGTAGCTGGAACCCGGCCTGCTCCTCTGGATACTGAAATAATCGGCCGTTGGTTAGCCACCGGATGCAGCTACCGAACGCCGTGCTGGGAAGAAAAGCGGCCATGGGGTGCCAGGAGTCCTGCTCCAAGATAAGAAGCTGATGTTGTTGCTGGATGGGAAACGACAAGACGGGAAGAACAGATCAAGCAATAAAGCAGCTTTATTCTTCGCGTAAGTACAGAAGTACCGAACCGGAGAAGGCGGGCCGATGACAAGCTGGTACCGCTGTTAATCATAGGCTTTCTTTTTGTGTCATCCCATCGGCATTATTATTAGAAAGCCATCTCTGGTCCTTGGGTCGGGCTCAACTCAAATCTCGGGGGAAACCACAACGTCGCCCGCAGGAAGCAGCAACGTCCTCCCCACCGGAAGACTCAAATATTCGCCTGCAGCCATTTGGGCGTTAAGCTTTTTGCATAAAGAAGAAAAAAAAATCAGCATACATCACATTATTGAATCCGGTGGGCGTTCACCTGCCAACGGTGACCATGGAGGCGCACGCTATGCAGCCTTACCGAGATGGCCGTTTTTTGCGTCATAACTAGTTCAAGTTCGGTGCTTTTGCCTCTTGAAGATCATCATCGTTACCGCTACAATGGCAATGAGCAGGGCCACCTGTCCTGTGGGTATAATATAGGGAGATTCAGCAGGGACTATTTAGATGGTGGAGTTGTGGTGGACGGACTTTGAGCGAGGTTGAAATAAGGGAGGCGGACGCCAAGCGAGCCGCAGCGGGTCCCTTGGGCATATCAGATGACGGAGATCTGATATAGATCGACGGTGGGCTGCAAATCTCGCAAGCAGATCTGATAATGCGTCACCGCATATTCTTCTGCACGGTGCAGTTTATGCAACCGATGCTAGCCCTGCCATTGGAGAGATAACTGGAGTTTCTGAGTGATGCTTTTACGACAAAGATAGCTGGATGGCGAAGCCAAAAACCTGGTAACTAACTCATAACTAACTAATTCGTTCATTCATTCTGGAGATCTGTCTAACTGCGGGTATCACGGACTTAGCCACACCATCCTCCATCTATCTACCCACCATCTAGTGTTTAATTTATTTCACTGGTTGAAAAAATAAAACCCAAAAAGGAATAAGAAAAGGGAATACCCGGAATTAAAAAGGAAAAACAACAGAAATGTTGAGAAAAGCCGTATCTTCCCTTACTTAGCCAACTTCTCGGAAAACCAGCCAACTAAATGCTTGACTGTTGGGTAACTCCAAACTAATGTAGGTGGGACGTTTACCTTGAAAGTGCGTTGGAGAAGCCGCCTAAGGGCGGTGTTCATCACTGAGTCCAGTCCAAGATCTGATAGTGCTATTCTTGAGTCAACGTCTGTGGATGGGAGATGGAGGACACTGGCAACGCATTCACGAATCTGTTCGTCAAGGTATGCTTTGAGTTCTGGCCCTGAGGATGGAAGCTTTTTACAGGTACCACTCGAAGAATCGCCGTCGGCGGCACTGGGCGAGTCAGTTATAGATCGTGCACGACGAATGGCAATGTCGTTGAGTAAGGGGGTGGGCAGCGGTTCTCCATCCTCGAAGGAGCGACTACGAAGCACAACTCCATGATCAGTATTGAACTGTATGAGATACAGCCAAGCCTGGAAGGCGTCGTGTCGGGTCACATCAGTGATGCCTTTGCTCTCAAGCTCTGCGGCAACAAAGTCGCTCTCGCTGCCCATTCCCATTCCACGCCACGCCGTCCACTGGAATGAAACGGCGTTCTCACCCATATTACGGCGGTGTGTAGCCAAGGTGTCTAGGAAGGTATTGGCGCTGCCGTACGCACCTTGCCCGGGGAAGCCAAATAATTGACCGCATGATGAGAAGAGAACAAAGAAGTCGAGTGAATCAGGGGGGAACGCCTCATGTAGTGCTAATGACCCAGCAACCTTGGGTGAGAGGACGCGTGCAAATGCATCTTGTGTGGCGTCTTGAATAAGTTCATTCTCCAACACTCCTGCAGCATGGACAACGCCCAATACTGGTGGGAGGTTCAACTGGTCCAATTTCTCCAGCAAACGCCCTGCGGCTTGTGAGGCTGAGAGATCCAAAGCTAAAATGTGAACACAAACGCCTTGTTGCTCAAGATCCCGAATCTTGGATATAATTTGTTGTAGCTCCTTACTAGCCCGATCCCAGGTTCTCCGTGGTGGGAGGCCTCGCCGGGAAATAAGAACGAGCCGTCGAGCGCCGTGGCGGGCCAGGAATTCAGCTACGGCAAGGCCTAGAACGCCCAAGCCACCGGCAACTAAATATGTTCCCTCGGGCCGGGGAAGAGCTTTGGAAATTTCCTGCGTGCGGCAGTCTCGGGACAAAGCACGGAGTCTAGCCGTTCGCGGAATACCGTCCATGATACGAATGACATCGGCCCCCTGGATATACTTCATGGTAGTAAGAGGTACTGTATGCTGTTCTCCATCAATAAGCCCTCCAAAGTTGTCGGGATGTTCGCTGGCAATGACTCTACTAAGTCCCAGTAGTGGCGAGTGTGCGAGTGCCGTAGGAGTCTCTGCCTCCATCATGTTCGTGGTAAGTACAAATACCTTGGTAGGCAAAGAGTTATGAACAACAGATTTAATAATCTCCAGTAGCTGCCAGGTGAATTTTTCAGCTGCTGAAGGCACATCTTGCAGTGACTGGACGTCTTCCGGAATATAAACTATGGCAGTCCCTTTCTTGTTTTCAACGGCCGCCAACGCTTCACGCAAAGCTTCTATAGTTGTAAGCTGATCCAATTGTATCTTTGCCGGTAGCGTTCTGGCGTATATATCTCGAATGGTATTACTCATAGCAACCATGATAACCCTTTGAATTGGAATGGGATCCTCTGCAGGATACGCTGGAGGCCAGGCAACCCGATGAACCAAGCTTGACATGCTCCCGCTTGCACCAGGTGTGCCCTCAATTTCTGAAAATCGCATGGAAGTGAATTTGGCAAGCAATTGAGAGTCCTCGCTCAGTATATAAACGTGGCCAGAGTAGTCGATGCTTGTGTCCCTCTTGACATATATCCAGCCTATCTTAGGCGGATCTTGGGAAGTCCAAATGTCTACCTGCTGGATCTGAGCTGGCATACGTAGTCGAGGGTCAGAGAAGAATATCGTAGACCCAATCGAAGTAGCTGCATCTAGTAATGGAGCCCAGGATGACTGATCCCAATCTGGATTCACGGAATTGGGAGAAACATCTACCCTCGCTATCATTTCGTCTGCATTGCCATAATGCTCCGTAACCTTCCAGGGGAATCCCATAGCTGCAACCCCAACCTTGGCAAGATAGTCAATTGTAAAGTCATCATCGAGTCGAGTCCCGATTCGAGTCTTGATTCCGGACAGGTCAATCACTTCTGCGATGGCTTCGGTACGGGCTGCACAACGAGACTCGGTGTGTGTTACCCAAGAGCTTCCTTCGACGCTCTCGTTCTGTATTAGCTGAGACATGAGCTTCACTTTGTCACCTTGTATGACTATTTGGACGGTTCGAGATCCACTGGTTGCAACGGGGACCTTAAGTATGGTATTCTGCAATGATGAGTTTCCAGCCGCTTTCAAAAATGTATTGAGTAGACAGGCGGCCGGGACGATTTCTGTGCCAAACACCGGATGGCTCCCTGGGAAAGGCTTTGTGCTGCTATCAAGCGTAGTCGAATGCACAACCAAGTCTGTACCGGCTATGGCGGTGCGGCGACCCAACAGAGTATGCGTGTCAACATCATGAACATCCGCTACCATACCCATAGTACTGTGCACGGGTTGTTTCTGCGCTATTGGACGATGAACCCACGGACTTAGAGGTACGTCTTGCATCCATGGGCCCTTCATCTGGCTATTCCAGCTGATTTCCACTCCGCTGCAGTGAATTTGACCAATTGCATGGAGTATACTCTTTTCAGCTGGCTGATCTCGACGAAGGGTGTGTATGATGGAGTAGTCCTCAATCCCGGCTTCCATCAAAGTCTCATTGATGGAATGTGAAACAAGTGGGTGACTAGATATTTCTAGGAATCTTCGGTAACCATCGTCAATAGCAGCAAGGACTGCAGACGTAAGCCGAACCGGGTTAGTCATGTTGTTGACCCAATATGTAGAATCTCGGGGATTTGTGCCGCGTGGGTTCAATAATGAAGTAGAGTACAGCCTCACATGTGGGCGAGCTGGATTTAGGGCACCCTGTAGTATAGCTGCAAGCGGCTCTCTCAGTGGGTCCAACATTGGGCTATGAAATGCGATATCTGTCTTCACGGTATATGTTTTGACTCCATGATCTTGGTAGTTCCTGGTGAGAGCAGCCACAGAATCCTTTGCTCCTGCAATTACACAGGATGTTGGAGAAGAATCTATAGCCACTGCTACCTCACTGGCTTCCCTGAGTTCTTCGCATACTTCTTGGTAAGGTTTGGAGATCAGGGACATTGAACCTTTTCCCATGACTTGTCTGTATAAAATGGCTCGGCGAGTCACAATTAGGGTGCCCTCCTCGGGTGAAAGAGCCCCTGCGACCACAGAAGCAGCTATCTCTCCTACCGAGTGACCAATGACTGCCTGGGGATAGATGCCACGACTTTTTAGCAGAGCGCTTATTCCAATCTGTACAATATACGTCAAAATCTGTACGCGATCGGATGAATCGAAATCTCCGCACTGAAGCCATTCAATAGGGGAAAGGTCGATTTCTCCCTCAACGATCTTGTCAAGGGGTTGAATTGCGGCATAGAAAATCCTGTTATTTATTAATTCCTTTCCCATGTCGGTCCACTGTGCTCCGTGGCCAGAGAAAACCCATACAACATCCTTCGCCAGATCAGACGGGAGAACACGGCTTCGGGTAATCCATTGATTGTTTTCTCCTTTGCATATACAATCTAAAGCAGCTATGGCGCCTTCAACATCATGTATGACTGCCGATGTTCTGAACTCATAATGGCTTCGGCGCCCCGCAAGGGTTTTGCAAAACATAGCCAAATCAAATCGAGTCTTGTCTTGTTGCTCGATCCAAGTTTTGAGTGATTGGGCTAGAGTTGCTAAGCGTTGTTCCTGCGGAGCAGAAAGCAGAAGCAGGTGTCCATTAAATGAGTCCCTTGTCTCATTATGGAGGATGGGAGAAAATTCCTGGAACTCTTCAATAACAGCATGAGACACTGTTCCACCATAGCCATAAGAGCACACTGCAGCGCGACGCGGTCCTGTGTCATCCGGCCAATCTGTTGATTCCTGAACCACTTTTAGGCCGGAGTCGTTCCATTTTATCTTCGTGTTCGGCGTTTTCAAGTTGGCTTGAGGCGGTATCAGCCCTTTTTGGATTATTAAAATAGCCTTAATGAGGCCCATAACCCCAGCGCCTGCCTCTAAATGCCCAATATTTGGTTTTATAGAGCCAATGTAACAAGGCTTGTCTATAGAATGTTCTTTCCCGTAAACTTCAGCGAGGGCGTTGATTTCTGTTGGATCCCCAAGCGCAGTGGATGTGGCATGGGCCTCGACATAGTGTACGGTGTCAGGATCAACATTTGCGGCCTGCAAGGCATTTCTAGCCACAAGCTGCTGTGCCTTGGAATCTGGGGCCATGATTCCATTCGTTCTCCCATTATGGCCGACTGCGGTGCCTTTGATAACTGCAAGGATGTGGTCACCATCTAGCCGTGCCTGGGAAAGATTTTTAAGAATGACAGCCCCGGCACCTTCTGCACGGCCATATCCGTTCGCATTTTCATCAAATGAGCAGCACTGTCCGTCTGGAGAGACCGCTCCCGCCTTGTTCAAAACTCGAGTAAGTCCAGGCCCACAGAGAGTATTCACACCACCAACAATGGCAATTCGTGATTCTCCTGTTGCAATAGCGGCAGCACCGTGATGCACAGCAACAAGGGAAGAGGCACAAGCAGCATCAACAGCAACACTTGCACCAGTCAGATTTAAATGATAGGATATCCGGTTTGGAACACCGCAATATGCAGTTCCGATTCCCATCCAAGCATCAATGTTTGGTAGGTCTTCTAATACCAATCTTGAATAGTCATTCGAATTGACACCCCAGTAAACCGCTGTGTCACTGCCGCTAAGTGACTTCGATGGAATACCAGCGTGTTCTAAAGCCTCCCAAGCAACTTCAAGGGAAATTCGTTGCTGTGGATCCATTTGTTCAACTTCCTTGGGTGAAACCCCGAAGAATTGATAGTCAAAATCTTCAATATTATCGACAAAATACCCTCGGCTTGTTGTTTGATCGAGGATCTTTTTGTTTCGGGGGTCTCTTTTATGATACGGCTCCCAGCGATGGACAGGAATGTCTCCACAAGCAACCATTTGTCCCAGAAGTGCCTCCCATAGGCTTTCAGGATCCTGTATGCCGCCGGGAACGCGGCATGCCATACCAATAACGGCTACATCTTTGTATTGATCCTAAGGCTAGTTAATTTTTCTGTCTTAGATTCAATTTTTAGGCTGGCATACCTCAGTGCTGTACGCGGTAACAGGAGAATCAGTACAGACATCCGAACTTGAGCATGGCGTATTTGTAATGACAGAAGACATTTGAGATATTTGATATAAATCGAAAGCCAATAAGCCAATCCACACCTAGAAATTGTATCCGTCGGGGTGTGTGTGCGTTCACCTAAGGCTAAATATATACCGCAGAATATATTTCAACCTGGATTGAATTTACCATTCTTGCGACGTCTCCATTCAGTACAAAGTTGCTGATAGATAGGTATGCAGATCCTTCCAGGCATCTTCTCCCCCACCGGGAGCAACATCCATCCCATCGGCCCTCTGAGTATTTGCATATAACATTTTTGTGACCACACCGCCTAGGGGAAACAAGTAATAGTGGCTTGTTCAAAGGAAATGTGGTCCTAGACGAATGGCTTGGATAAAGGCTTGGCTCATAGTGACCGATGACGGAAGAGAGGGTCAACTACGGAACATGCCACCGGACGTTATTAACCGGTTCACTGACATGGATGGAAACTCGTTTCCATGAAGATAGCCTTGCCTTTCAATATGATCATCATTCGTTTCATGGCTCGTAGTAACATTTTTGTCTGTGGTGAACAACGTCAAAATCGATGGTATTGGTCAATATATTTCCTCATCTCTGTACTTTGTACAACTCATTGTATTTATGTTGAAATGGAGCGCTGTACGGAGCATGGAGTATTGGCAAAAGCCCATCTGGGTGGAGGAGTTGAAGGGTATCAGTTACGTAGTGTAGCAGCATTTTTGTCAGCAATCGAAAGTATAGGGATATCGATATATTGCCCCATTTCTCTCATGACTGGCACTGAATATTCTGGAGACAGATAAGGTGTCGTTGGCATCTGACAACATGTGAGCTTCCTAAGAAAAAGAAAGGTGAGAAAAAGACGGAAAGCTAAATTATTTTTTGAAAATAATCCCAGGCTGGTCAGTGAGTAGGCGAGTGGCTTTCAGCCACAACTGAATAATTAGTTATATCTTTTTTCAAAAAAGTTAGCGGTAAAAGACGAAAGAAAGGAGAAAATTATAGCCAGAGACGGCAGAACAGCGGAGCCACGGAGTATCTGTGTCTTGAACAAACAATAATACTTTCCATCGTATTCGTAACCACTTGGCTACCTAATGGAGTTGAATCTCCGCAGACATGGCAAGGGGATACGGCTCCACGATATGGCATGTAACAGGGACTATTTGAGGGTCCATATTTGTTAGTGCGCTCCGCAGGGACAATCGTGAAAGGAGGTGAACAACGCCCGAACATCAACTGGGCATAAAGTTAGTTGGGATCAAAAATATCAGCTGCATATCTTGGGATGATGTCGATCCTATGCGAGATGGTAGATCATGGTTACAAATGCGACCGGCGGTTGAACACAGGGGGTCGTTGATATGCGCAGCGTCAATAGAAAATTTCCATAACTCGCATATGGGCCCTCAGTATCCGCATTCTAACAAAACAGGAACACATTTTATTAGAATAATGCCATTCCAGTGCCCTGTGACAAATTGCAACCGCTCCTTTCTTCGCAAGGAGCATCTTAACCGCCACCAGCGAAATCACGACCCTATCCGGGCTTATCAATGTTATTTGTGTCACCGTAGGTTTGCGAGAAGGTAAACTATATACCACCGTTCAAGCAACACTTGAGTAGTGAAGGAAGATGGCTAAATTGATGACCGACAGAGACATTCTAGAGCGGCATCTGCCAATCCACCATGCAGACCCCAAAGGCGCCCAGCGCACTCTTGTGGCATGCCAAACATGCCGGTATAGGAAATCCAAATGCAACTCTGAAAACCCTTGCCTAACGTGCTCCCACTTGAAAGTGCCTTGTATTCGGGTTCCATCGAGTACACAAATTACTCCCACTCGGGCCACCCGTCCACAGGCTCCAGCCGAAGGGCCTCAGGATGAAAACACAGGCTGCATAGGATTCCACATTGATACAATGTGGGACACACCGTTGGCTCCTAATAAAGTCTCTGGTGATACCTCTAGCTCATTGCAGAAGCACTCAACAATCAGCACCATAGCTGATGATGAAGTCCCGAGTAATCTTAGATTCAGCTGGCCATCAGTCAACGAGTGGGCGTCAGAAGTCAGACCAGTCTCCTGTGACGTTGACTTGGTAGAGGCCTTGCTAGCTTTGCCTTCAACAGAAGGCGATAATCAGTGCCAGCCAGTGCTCCCAAGTAAACCTGATTCCTTGAACAGCATGGGGCAGACTTGTCTCCCCGAGACAGTGTTCCACGATGCATGGGCAATCCTCCACCACTCTACTCTGGAACGAGCGGACAAATACCCATGGCTATCACGGGCCTTGGAATTAGTTAAATGGCCACTGTCAAAGGATGAAGAGCGGAATAGTCTAGTCACAGATTTGATGAAACACTTGGTTGCTGGACCGGTATGTTGTACGCTGCTGTCACTAGAGTTTGACGTCTTAATGTTAACATGAGGGTATCACAGGAAAGATTTGATGCTAGGTTAACTGAAATATTCCGGGAAACCCAGGCTCTTGTGATAGTTTTGATATCATTTACTGCTGAGGATGTATGGACATCTTGATATCTGTTAGCCGTATGATCGAATGCTAACAAAAATAGATTTTGTCAGAGTCAGCCCACTGGGCTGCTCAAGGCACGGATGTAGCTATCTCTGCAATGCGACGAATGGGGATGTTCTCTGGGCAATGGGTACCACTGGAGAATGCGGAAGAGGACAGATGGATATGTGAAGAAGAAGCCAAGAGGTGCGTGCCACTATAAAGACGGTGCAGGTAGATATTCTAACCCTCGCAGATTAGCTTATGCTGTTCTTCGGCTAGACGTATATTTCAGCATCGCAATACATCGACCTCCATCTATACGCTTTCAAGAACTTCGCCTTGCCCTTCCTGTCACTGAAACACTTTGGAAAGCTTTAAAAGCAGAGGAGAGATATCGGATTCAGTGGTTCGAACCAGCCGGGCGTGATAAGTGCATTTTCCAGTCTGCCGTCCAGGAAATTTTCCAGACTTCCAATGAATTACCTGATAACCAGCGGTACCCATTTGAAGAGCTGGATAGCCACTTAGCCCTGTGTGCGATCCAAGTGGAATTATGGTCAGCCATCCAGGCATTGCGCGGCGGCGCAGAATTTTTGACGTCCATAAGCCAGCAAAGTAGCCTCAGCTACCAAAGAAACCACTTGTCCTACTGTCAATCATACCTCGAAGGAGCTTATAAACGAGGCCACATATGTGGCACAGGACGCTCGGAATCACAACATTTTTGGCTCACCCTCAATCTGACTCTATTTCACTTGACACTTCTCAACATTCATGCGGACATATCGCTTCTCGAAAATCAGCGCAGTGGTGATTATCGGCAAGAAATAGAGTCCCATAGAACAATTCGAGCATGGGTAGATTCTGCTGACGGCCGCAGAGCAGTATACCATGCAGTCCAGCTGCAGCAGAAGCATGAATGCAAAACATGTGCTTCGTGGCCAGAGTACTACAAATATTGGAACCCCATAAGACCCATAGCGTTGTTGTACAGTTCTATTGTCTTGTATGCCTACAGTGCCGAATGTACGGCATCTGTGACCGAGGAACGTACGGTGGTTGAACTGTCTAGCGTTGGCGGTACTGAAGAACAACTTCAAAACTGGCTACGGGAGGGAGGCAATGCATCTATTCGTGGTGTCATTCTTGGGAGGTCAGGCCTTTCTCAACTCGTCTCATGGTCTTGTGAGCGACTGGCAATGTTCAACGCGAGCTGTCGCCGATTCGAAAGATTCGTGTCCAAGGTAGCCAATTACCACTAGTTTTGATATTCGGTGTTAGCTTGACCTTAAGTTAATTAATATTTGTCAACCAAACCGCGCAATAAGTCACTTGTCGGTGAGAATTTATGGTATATCTAAACGGTAATGTGTGGTGCTTGTCTGCGTGTTATTGAGGTGTGAATGAAAATGAAGTGACGTTGACTTAAGCACGGACTCGTGATAAGGTTCGACCGGGATCTCCCTTGCTGACTGAGAACTTTATCTAGATGACATAATCACAAACGAAACTTTCCAGCCAAGAAGATCAACAACCGGCCCGACCACGGGCTGCAACATCAATGGACAGCAAGACGAAAACAACTACAACACCGTGGCGCAGGAGAAGCCACCATCCACCATCCAAGCAGCACCAGTGACATAGCTCGCTCTAGGGCTGCAAAGGAATAAGATAACGTCTGCTACCTCTTCCGCCTCTGCAATCCGCCCCAGGGGCACAACATTCCCGATAACTTGATGCACTTCTGCAAGCACCTCATTGCTATTTATCATTGGTGTATTGACCCATGAGGGGCAGACGGCATTCACGCGAATGCCTTCTTTAGCAAAATCTAGGGCTGTATATTGCTGTTAGGACAAATATTCCAAACCATAAGATGATAGCAAAGCTGGGCAGAATAGGGGCATCTTACCACAGGACTTGGTCAGGCCAACTACCGCATGCTTGGAAGCTGTATACTGGGCGGTCCCGGGAGCCGACTGGAATGAGTGAATGGACCCCAGATTGACTATCGAACCCCGTTGTCCGGCCCGTGGTCCATGAAGCCCGGAGGCTTTAAACGGCTCCTGGGACCTCATCACTTTCCCGATCGCTTGCATGCAGTATAACACACCTTGCACATTTATCTGGCTGACCCTTTCCCACTCTTGAATTGTCAAATCCATAAAATGAGTTGGTTTTTGCATAGCCACCTGCATTTTTACACAAGCTTTGTTTAGCTGTCAAGGCCTGCTGTTTTGAAAATTGAAAATTATTGTGGTCATACCCCGGCACAATTGACGTTGTAGTCAATTCTATTGAAGGCCATGAGAGTTTGAGCAACCATGTCTTCAACTTGGCGTTTGTCGGTCACATCCACAGCAACCGCAAGTGGTGTATATAAAGGATTTGTAGCTACAATCCTGCTTTTCTCTGCCTTATCTTGAACGATGGATAAATCCAGGTCGGCGAATACAACTCCCGCCGCGCCCGCTGCTGCGAATGCAAGAGCACATTCAAGGCCAATACCGCTCCCTACTTGATGTTAGACAATATTAAGCTGGACGGTTATTCCTTGGTATGTTCTCACCTGCACCTGTAATTACTGCTATCCCTTTTATATGAAGCATTTTGTATGGTAAACTGGTTGGTTCACATATACTAATGATGGCTGCTGAAAGGCTCGCGAATTTGTTACTCTATATACAAGATTCTCAGCCCCTCATCCCGCCAAAATCCCATCGGATACACGAGAGAAGGGTTGTTAAAGAAAAAGAAAAGTTAAAAGGATAAAAAGAAAAAAAGGAAAAAGAAAAAAACTGAAAAACTGAAAAACTGAAAATATACCCATTAATTATCATGTTTCTCCCATCGGTAGTGCCCTTCCTTCAGGCACCTGTGGCTGTGGTTATCGTTTACTGCTACAGTAGGTAACCTATTAAATGTTGCCAGATATTCCCGGGGAGATTTTTTCCAATTTCTCCAGCAGTTCCCCCCAAACTTTCTTCTGTGCTTGTGCTCCATTTGAGCTCTTCACAAATTTGGATAAGGCACCCCTAATTTTGTTAGCTTTATTTATCTACTGCAGAGACCAGTTTGGGGAAACTTACTCGTCGATCTTGCAGTCGTTGAGGTATTGCCCGTGTCCTTCCCACCCCAAGGTAGCGGCATGAACCAGTGTGCGGGATCCTTCCTGGGCTGATCGGGCTATCAATTTCATGATTTGAAGCTGGAGGCCCCAGAATCCTGTCACCCCATCGACTAGATTGGTGAGACAATACCCTGGGGTAAAGGCATTGACAACAACTTGGGGAGTTGTAGAAGCTATATCTGCTGCTAGTGCTCTCATGCATAACACCTGAAGCAATTTCGAGGCATAATATCTATTTTATACTGTGTTAGCTTGAGTCATTCATGGGAAGTGGTCTCTTCTGGTGATACCTATCGTCAGGCCCTGACTTTGTCTGCTTTCGCAAAGTGACAAAAGTGTTGGGGGTTTTCCATTCGGGCAAATTGGTCATGACATGTCGGTCGGATGCCACAATACAGAGTCGTGGGATTGGTCCTTTCTCGGTAGCCGAAGCGCGAAGTTTTGGTAGTAGCAACAGGGCCAGCAGAAAAGTGCTAACAACGTTGACTGTGATTGTGCTCTCATCCTCCTCCGCCATGTAAAACTTTTGCTCCAGCTTCCCGGCGTTGAGCATAAGAACGTCAACCTTCGGTAGTTTGGAAATAGCGGCAGCAAACTCCTGAACGGACGCATAGCTTTCCATATCTATATGGAAGAGACGGATTTGGCCTGACCGCCCGGTAGAACTCTCCAGATCCTTAATTGCATTTTCACCCTTTGCCAGGCTTCGAACACCAAGGATGATCTCAGATGCATTCAGGTTGAGAAAGTACCGTGCAGCCTCCAGTCCAAGCCTGCATTTCCGCCGGTGATAACAATGGTTTGCCCAGTGAAATCATGCTTGGGGGCTGGGAGACGAACAAATATCTGGGAATACAGAAACGATAGAGCAGACATGGTAAAAAGACGTGAGGGACTTTGTAATGAACAGGGAAAAGGGATATTTCAAGACCAGTTGGCGAATTTGATATTACCATTAATCTTGACATTCAATTGCCCTTTTAAATAACCAGTACCTTGAGTTTTGTTTTGCTTGATATTGAGATTAGAAACCTTATGCCCTCCGAGCCGTGTGGGATGAATTATTCGGTGAGTGGGATTGAGGCCGATCGACACTGTCATATATGCATTGCTTAGTGGTAGTGGTAATTCTTAATTAAATACAGCTATCGACGACTAGCAGATAGGTTCAGACATGATTAAAAAGGCGCTGAACGAGCAAGAAATGTTTCTGTATCTTCAATTATCCAGCTCACCGACTATGGATTCTATCTGGATTTATGGCGCCATTCTTATTCTACTCACCCTTTGGTCTCTCTTCTGGGGGTATTTTCCCGGGCTTCGAAACCGAAAACTTCCACCTGGTATGTTTATATTGAGAGAATATGACATATATCTATCATAGCTCATTATCGGCTTTCACCAGGTCCCCCGTGTCTCCCAATAATTGGTAACTTACATCAAATCCCAATAACCGGAGCACATTTGAAGTATGCACACAACCCTTACTCTTACCCATCAGAACTAATATATCTTTGGCAGATTTACCGAGTGGGCTGCCAAATATGGCCCTATTTTTTCGCTCAAAATCGGCCCAGGGACAGCTGTTGTACTCAATTCCCCATACATGATCAAGCAGTTGATAGATAAGCAGTCTGCCATCTACAGCGAGAGACCCAAATTTTATATTGCTGACCATCTGGTCATGCATGGCGACCACCTCATGTTCATGGGTCCAGACGCCCGATGGCGACGCGGCCGAAGGCTCTATCACCAATACTTTAACGAAACAGCATGCGAGAAGAAACATATATTTCTCCAAAATGCCGAAGCGGTCCAGCTACTGCGAGATCTCTGTGTTGAACCTGACAGCTTTATGAATCATTGCAAAAGATTCACCAACAGCACTACTATGAGCCTTGGTAAGTGCCTCGAGATATTTCCAATTTGCTGTGAAATACCTTACACCTCCCCCAGTGTAGATTCTTGCTTACTGGAGTCTTTAGTTACTGGCATTCGGACACCAGCTGCTTCTGCTCCGCATATGCGCCACTTGTATGCTGTATTGGACGGTATCTCTGAAATTTTTGAACCAGGAGCCACTCCACCCATCGATATTTTCCCCTTCCTTGCATGGCTCCCAGAGTCGTTATTCAATAACTGGAAGTCACGGGCACGAGAAGTTGCCCAGACTATGGACCAGGTATACGGGCCTCTTGTTGACCGTGTTCTAAAGCGCCGTGAGTCGGGTTCAGAGTTTCGCGAGAGTTACTTGGATATGGTATTAGACCAGCAAGAGAAACTTCAACTCACCAGGCACGAAATTGACTTAATGGTTGGAAATCTCCTCGAAGGGGGCTCTGACACAACTTCCATTATGACGATTGCTTTCATCCAGGCTATGGCATTATATCCCGATGTGCAGAAGGAAGCACAGAAAGAGATTGACAAAATTATCGGTGAAGAACGATCCCCGGAATGGAGGGATTATGTACATCTACCATACGTGGCGATGGTCATGAAGGAGACGATGAGATGGCGTCCGGTTCTGCCAACGGCTTTTCCACACGCCACCAGTAAAGGTGAGTGATGATCCTGATAGGAATAACTTCCATGTCACTTGTGCCCAACTAATACGCACATGCTTTTTCTGTAGAAACCGTGATCGACGGAATGACAATTCCTGCTGGCTCGACCGTTATACCCAATATATGGGGTTTGCATCATGACAGCCGCAAACATGTCAACCCGGACCGATTTAACCCTCTGAGATATAAGGGGCGTGTTGATCTCGCACCGGCATACGCCTCCTCACCGGACTATGAAAACCGCGATCACTATGCGTATGGGTCCGGTCGGCGCATCTGCCCTGGCATTCACTTGGCTGAAAGAGGCCTCTTTCTGGCCATGGCGAAGATTCTCTGGGCCTTTGACATCTCTCCTATGCGTGATGCCCAAGGCCATCCGCTTCACATAAACACTGATCCTGCCACTGGCTATTCAGATGGTTTCCTCCGCTGTCCAAAGCCGTTTCCCGTGAAGATCAGCCTCCGCTCTCAACGCCACCAGGAAACAATTGATGCAGAGTTTTCATGTGCAGAAAGAGACATCTTCAGTAAATATGACATATAGGCTTGGATTATAATGACACGCAGAGCTTGGCCATTTTTCATTGCTGCCTACTCAGAAACCATTTTGGGTATGTAACGAGCCAGATCAACGAGTTATGCTAAGAGAAAAAAACAATCACCTTGTAGAACCCACCCTGCGCGCTGTCCACTTTAACTCGATCTTGGGAGATTTTAGAGTTGCCGAACTCCGTTTTTAAGTTGCGGCTAAAATCTCGGTATTTCACGTGATATAGTTATTCATTACCTAAGCAGAAGTGTTGATATCCTCCGAGACTTCGAAGCAGCAAAAGCAAGCAGCCTTTGCGTGCGTGAGAAGCTCAGTAAACTGGAGCAGACGGCATTACGCCACTGATATATGATATATATATCTATGCCCTCTGGGTAAATAATGTGTCGTGCAACCTGACCTCTGATGCGGTGAACGGCCCTGCCAGCGATGACCACGATGTGCTTCTTCTGGAGCCTATTATCCCTACCGAGCTTTGTCCATTACGCCACAATACTACGTGCATTACTTGCTCGTCAAATGACTTTACTACTCAATTAACACACTGCGGGATATCGGCGCTGGATCTGGCCAAGATAGTCATAAATATTATCCCATAACCTCGGTGAAAGAGACACGCCCAAGCAGCTGACAACATGAGACTGTGGCGATCTGATATCAAGTACGAAATATATTCTGCATGCTGGGTAACTGCACCAATCGGGAAACAGTGGCATGAACTTGCATGGTTTGGAAATTCCCCAGTGATCTGCATTTGAAGAAATGCGGGTAATCAATCCCACAGCGGCCGACTTCTTCCCCGTGCCCACGGGAAGAAGGGTCACGGTCCAAAGGGGCGGCAGAAGTTTTTCTTTCTTTCTTTTTCTTTTCAATTGCGTAACTATGCATAGACTTGGACATCGGGTACAAAATATCCATCTTCATACTCCGTGACAGAGCCGACTTTGTCCGAGGCTATAAAGCAAATTTGGAAGCAGATATAATCCAAGTTGGCAAGGTGGATTTCTGACTGAAGCCCTCAAAGCATTCTTCTCCTTTCCATTGATATAAGCGAAAGTCATTTGGTAAATTTATTAACATTTCTTACCATAAACAACTGAGGCTCCCACCAAGCAGTAATTGACTACTTACTTTCTTGATACCCAAAAATGGGAGCTGAGGACGCTGAACCAATTGGCCGAAGATTCATGGCCCAGGCCATCGATCAGGTTGCCGAGCTGGATCCAGACAGACGCTTTTGCATTATACCAAAGGGCCCCGACTGTCCAGACAGCTTCTCCGACCTTACATTCGAACGGCTTGCTCATGCAGTAAATCACATGTGTTGGTGGATAGAGGAAACTTTTGGTAGCACTTCCTCGCCTGTGACATTGGCTTACCTTGGAGCGCACGATATCCGCTACCTAATTATGGTTATGGCCTGCAATAAGACTGGGTATCAGGCAAGTGGGAATCGGAAACATTGACCCAAAGATATCAATAGTTCTAACATTAACTTAGCCGCAACTAACATCCATTCGAAACTCTCAAGCAGCTCAAGTTCGCCTTCTTGAAATGACAGGTTGCAGGAAAGTTGCCTATAGTGTTGAGCGGAAACAGACAGTGGACAAGATACAGGAGATCTCCCCGGGATTGCAAAGCGTCCAAATTCCTTCTCTGTATGAGATGTTTGAAGGCAACTCCAGCCCATACCCTTTCTCGAAGAACTTCGATGATGTCAAAAACGAAATAGCATTTATTGGGCATAGTTCAGGTACCACTGGTAAGCATCGCTTATGACAATTTACCGACAGTTTCTGACATACTAACAAATATATACGAAGGATTTCCGAAACCAATACGGCTCACTTACGGTTTTTTTGCTGCTCTAGACCACGGTGCCTACGTACCTATACCGCCAGACAGGACAGCGGGTGTTCCTGATCGGCTTACCGCTAGCGATCTCATCGTGGCTACGACCCCTTTCTTCCATTTGATGGGCTTTACAGTATTTGTAATGGCTGTATTTCACAAAATACCATGTATTATCTTACCCGACCGGCCTGTGTCCAACGACTTTTTATCCTCGGTGATTGATTCCCTCAAGCCAACCGCTGCACTGGTTGCCCCCTCCATTCTGGAGGATATGTCCACGTCTCCCAAAGCCATGGAAGCACTTTCAACCCTAAGGCACGTATACTATGGGGGTGGTCCACTTGCATCCGAAATTGGCAATAAGATCTGCCAGCGAACCAAACTAATCAACTTTATTGGGATGACTGAAGCTGGCTATGTTTTGTCTTTAGTTCCCCAGGAAAAGGAGGACTGGTCTTACTTTGAGTGGAGCCCATCTTTTGGGATAAAAATGGAGCCAATGGATGATGGCAGGTCTGAAATGGTCATACACAGAAATGAGAAGCCGGACCTCCAGCCCATTTTCAATACTTTTCCAGAACTAGATGAATATCACACGAAGGATGTTTATACTCCGCATCCAACAAAACCGGGGCTTTGGAAGTTCCACGGTCGGATCGATGATGTGATCGTACTTAGCAATGGCCAGAAATTCAACCCTGTTACCATGGAGAAAGTGATTGAGGGCCATCCGCTAGTTTCACGCGCTGTTGTGGTTGGATTAGCAAGGTTTCAAACAGCATTATTAGTGGAACCTAACTGGAATCTTTGGGATGAAAGCAGCCCCAAAAATCAGTTTCTTGAGGAAATATGGCCCAAGGTACGAGAAGCAAACGCCATTAGCCCAGCTTATGGACGGGTCATGAAGAACCGGATAGGCCTAGCATCTCGCAGCAAACCTTTTAGCACCACACCAAAGGGAAGCACGCAGAGGCGCCTTGTAACCGATTGCTACAAGGAAGAAATTGACAAGCTCTACACAAATCCGGCAGATCAAGCGTTGGACTATGCATTCCCTAAGTCGGCTGATCTAGGCAGCATCACGGAGTCAGTGCGAGAGATTATTTGCGACTCCATTGGCCTACCCACAATTGCGGATGAGACAGATCTTTACAGCGTCGGATTTGATTCTTTGCAAACCTTTCAGTTGAGTATCATTCTCAATAGAATGGGGTTCACTACTTTAACACCTCAGATGATTTATGCACATCCCACTATTGGAAAACTGTCAAACTTTTTATTTGCACTTCTAAACGGCGTCGAAAGCAATGGCATTTGTCGCTCAGAGAACGTCAGCTCGCTTCTTAGCAAGTATACAGCTGGTCTCCCTGACCTCGAAGCCACCAAGACCCATTCCGTGATTTTGACTGGATCTACAGGCTCTCTTGGCACTTATCTGCTACACCGTCTGCTAAGCGACGAGTGTGTTGCCAAAGTATATTGTTTGAACAGATCAGACGTGGGGGAACGGCAGATTGAGAGCTTTAAACATAAGGGCCTAAAAACTGAGCTCCTGGAAAAGGCCGAATTTCTTACTGCGTCACTAAGCAAAGAGCGACTTGGCCTTGAAAAGGAGAAATATAACGAACTCATCTACGCGGTAGATACGATCGTCCACAACTCCTGGAGAATGGACTTCAACATTTCCCTGCATTCGTTTGAGGATCAAATACAGAGTGTTCGCCGACTCATTGACTTCAGCTTGCAGAGCGTACGCCGCGCTCATTTCTATTTTAACTCTTCAATTGGAGCAATTGGAGGTTGGACACTTGCTGATGGGCCGTCGGTGCCTGAGGAATTGTTTGACAATTGCGAAGTAACGCTCAACCAAGGATATGGACAAGCTAAACATGTTTGTGAACGTATCTGTCATGCAGCATCTCGAGCTGGGGTTCCAACAACTATTCTTCGCCTAGGCCAGATTGCAGGCCCGACCACTGAAGAAGGTGCCTGGAACTCAACGGAATGGCTACCATCTATTGTTGCAACGTCGAAATCTATCGCAAAGATTCCCAAAACCCTGGGATCAATGCCTGTGGATTGGATCCCGGTGGTATGTTTCGCTATTTTCCCCAGTTACTTCATCCGCCGTTAGCTAACAGTAAACTGGAATAGGATACTCTTGCTACTATAATCATAGAGATTATTGAATCCCGTCGAATGACAGAGGCTGAGTCAAAGTGCTCCGTCTTCCACTTGGTCAACCCACTGACCACTCCATGGGAATCTCTATTGATACCTCTTCACGAACGTTACGCAGTTCAGCGAGTTTCTATGGAAGAGTGGATTGAGGAACTGGAGAAGATCCAGAACCCCTCAGATCAAGATATGCTGGAGAAACCCGCGTTAAAGCTACTCCCATTCTACAAAAGCTTGGTAGAGGGAGAGGGTGCTCTGTCTGTGCCAATCTGTGTGAGGAGGGCCAGAGAGGCAAGTAAAACCATGCAATCCATCCGGCCAATTTCAGCAAATTTGATGGCCACATGGATAAATCAATGGCAGTTTTAGACCCCTTGATTGTTGTATAGGAACATATTATATTGGCAAGCCACCCCGAAATCCTCATGACTCCTTATTTTGCTATCTAATGCAGGAGAAATTTCCACAAGTGACTGCAATGTGTACCTTTTCGACAATGTAAAGCCAATAATTTAATGCTCCGAGAACTAGTTAAGGAAATCGGAACTAAAGATAATCAATTAAAAATTGTTCTAGTTGACTAAACAACTAAATTATAAATTCACCCTAAGAACCACATACACTTATCTTATTTATTTTTCTCGTTTGGCCAAAGTTTGCATCTATTCCATTATAGATTAGTGGTAGAGCACTTAGCTACCAGTAGATAGACTGTAAAGGGCATATGCAGGGCAGGAATTGAAGGCATATTCTGCCAAATCAAAGCGATTAGGGGTCATTGAATCGTATAAATATTCTCTATTCATAGAATTACTAGTGCTATGAGATAATAGGCTAATGCACCATTTGAGTAGTAGAAAATTCCTTAAATGCAAGTCAACATCAGTCATTCAAAAGATGGAGAGATATAACTTACTGGAAACTCGTCCATGATAGCCGCTGCTATATTTTCCACATCCTGAGCAAGATGTTGAACCCCTGCATCCCAGTATCTCAGGCTACGGCCAGTTCTCCCATCTCCATATATCTCGGAGTCGAAGCTGATTACACCCTCAATTTGGTCAATACTCCCCTTCAGCCGACCCTGTTCTAACATTCTGGCAGCGTAGGCCTCTGCCTTCTCGCCAGCAGTCATTTCGCCTGATGCTTTAAGACCCAGAATCAGGCCTAGATCATCTACTCGGATGTTCTCGTATAGCCTAGAGGCGGCTAGCAGGTTGTGTTCGATAACTGCCTTATCTAGCACTGTCAATCCGTCGGCTGTCTGTGCCAGTTGATGAGGAACTAAACCAGAAGCAAAATTGGTAACTTCATCTTCTGTCAACAACTGGTCACGGAATATCTTCTCCAAGATACTATATTCTTCCAGAGAAGAAGACCTGTCATCTTTATATAACCTGGACAATGCTCGTGATCTCTGGGGTCCGGCAGGAGCTAAAACCACGCATCTGATTGCCGCAGAAAGAGCTTGCAACCGATCTTCTTCATCCACACCGCTAGCTAAGCTAACAGCAAGATATTCCTGGCTGGCCTCAAGAAACCGTCGTCGTGCATCAAGGATTCTGGCCTGAGATAATTGGAAATGTAACTGTAAAGCTGGGTCCTCCGTTTTGGTTGGCAGGTTTTTTATTTTGTTTAGGAACATTTCAGCACCGCCGGCGTCATCATCTTCTAAGTATAAACGTATTATCCTAATCCACATACGAATTTTTTCTTCATCGCTTATATGGCGCTGGGAGCTGTCCAGGTGAATTCCCTGCAGCACTCTTGCAGCGTCGGAGTATTCTTCCACTTCCTCGTATGCATCTGCAAGTGTCTCGCGCAAGAGTGCATCTTGCTCTTCAACTGAAGTTGCACGCGTCTGGAGGACAGTGATAGCAGGTAGTCCGACCTGTATCCTAATAGTTGCGGGGAGAGGCTTGAGAGAGCTAATGAACCTATCAAGGAGAGGCCGGGTTGCAATGACGCTTATTTCACTGCCAAAAATAGCGCCAAAGAAGAGAGTAAGGTCTCGTGCAAGAGAACTAGAAGGTTTGTCGATTATTTTGGAGAGAAGCTCGCTGTAGAGCTGTGCTTTGGCTCGTTGATCGTGTGTTGATTCAATCTCCGCAAATTCATTGGCAAACTCGGAGTCAACTGTGGGATCGTGGTCGAGGGACTCCATCTCTATTGCTGGTTAAAATTACCTAGAAGCGAACAATTCAAAGAAATGGGAGGGACATTGGTCTATAGGATGCAAGATGTCGAGTGTAAACTCCAAGGTAGTAAAGATAAGAAAGCGAAGCTCCCGGCTTACGTTAACGAAAGATTGGCGCGCGCTTAGTCATCAAGTCTCTGACCTCATACATCAAAGTGAACGGAAGCTTCGCAAACTGAGCAACACTCCATTCAAGCTATTCATTCATTCATTCATTCATTCATTCCACTTTCTGTTACAAACGCTACAAAAAACAGCTGACGCCGCAGTTATATGAATATGGCCAACTTGAACGCAGGGCAGATCAAAGCTGAGCCCCTTGCGAATCCAGGAATCAAGGAAGAGCCTGACACGAAGGACATAAACATGTCGGACGAGGATATCTATGAAGATACAGGGGACCTGGATTTCACAAACGCTTTCCAGAACGTCTGGTTGACGCGAATACCTAGGACTTTGTGGGAACAGTGGTCCAAACTCGATGATGATGAGGAAATCCAGATCGGCACAGTCAGGGTTGAAGGAGACCCGACAGATATCAAAAGAGTATTTTCACCAGTTGCCGTTTCATATGCGATAGTCTACATATGCAGTGACGCTGACATACCGCATTTAGATAAGTTTGCGATTACTTGATATACCTCAGAATAAAGGCGTGCCGAAAGACTACAACCTAAGACGGCAGAATGTGAACGCGGATCGATCAGCATACGCAGTACAGAACACATTTGTCTTTACGGAGAAGGATCTCCCAGGATATAAGGATAAGATGAATCGGTTTTACAACGAAAATCAGCCGTACGGTCGATCTTACCTTTACGAGCAGACAAAACGTGATGCAAAGAAGAAAGAGCGGAAAAAGAAGTGGGAGCCCTATGTCAGGAAGACGGTACCGAGTACGTCCAAGACAGAGTGGATCTTTGCGATGAAACGAAGCTTACTCTTTCTCCTAGGGCAAACGGCTATCACTGCTCGAGTTCACGATGAATTCAACTGTCTTCCTGTTGAAAATGAAGAATACCAAAGACTAGCAGAAGAGCGAGCATTGGAATCCCTCAAACCCAAACGTGAAACCAAGTTTATCGAGAAAGTACCTGGAAAGATGCTCCAGCCGAAGACAGTTGCTGCTGCCGACAAGTCCAATTTTATTGTAAGTCCAGTTATGTCCTTTCCATTGGCTGGGTTTCTGTCTGACCGTCTACAGCAAATCGCGAAACCGGCAAAAGTGCGCGCTCAGGAAAACAAAACTGCTCGTATGCCCCAGAACGAACTTCTGGATCTTATCTATGCTTGTTTCCGAAGACACAAGTATTGGCCCTTCAAGGCGCTTAAGGCTGAGCTGCAGCAACCGGAAGTGTATCTCAAACAAACCCTGGAGATAGTTGCACATCTGGTCAAAAGCGGCGACTTCGCCATGACTTGGGAGTTGAAGCCCGAGGCAAGGGAAAGTAATTATGCAGATGCCATAGCGTATAGGGACGCGAAGGAAGAATTGCCTCCAACAGCCGGGTACAGCTTTGATGAAGGGTCAGAAGGAGAACCCACTGCATCTGGCAGAGGGACTGATGCTGATGAAGATGACAATGTAAAATTTGAAAATGTGTGATGGTATTACAGTCTAACTACTAGCTGTACTTTCCTCAACAGGCTGATAGACCTCACATTATCCTATTATCTCTGTATTATAAATGACAATACATGAAGCATATTAATGATAACTAAATAGTCAAGACCACGCATGTCCTGACCTTCTGCTAGGAGGCCTGTTCTAGCTATCTGATTGGTAGAAACAAATTAAACTTTGAGGAAAGGAATAAGGAAAATCCGATGATTAGATAAAGGGCCCGGCAGCGCGGTCAAAAGAGCTTCACAACATCACACTATTTTAACCCCTATATCATCACTGCCTTTTTTTCTAGTATAGAGTATAGCCTCATATCTGATCTAGTTATTTACCTTGTTGGTCATATTCCCATGACTGAAGAAGAGGAGCTTCTAGCTAAGATTGGCCAGTTGGCTGGTGAGTTTTTTCTAGCTCTACTTGTCTCAGTGTCTGAACAGAAAGTAACTAAGTCAACCAGGCCAAATCAACCAACACAAAAACCAGTCTCACCCTGCGACGCGCAGTGGGTATTCAGGCTCTCAGTTTCCTCGACATTCGCGTGGTGGTTGGAGGCCATATCGTGGAAGAGGAAGGGGCGCATTAAGGGCTTCGGCGGGCCCGCATAGAAACCGGACGCTTGTGCTTAACAACCAAAGCGCTCCGGTGGATGCGGCGAGCACAGCAGCATCATCGTCTACACCAAGCAATGAGGCCCCCGATTCCAAACCGGGCATAAAGAACTCGTGGATAGCGAAGAGAGACCGCCACATGCAGCTAATAAACTCGTCAATATTTGACCAGGAGACGCAGGCAAGAAACAAAGCAATAGCAGAGACTCGGAGATTAAAGGCTCAAAAGAAAGCCGCGCGGGAAGAGTCGATGGTTTTACGACATGCTCAGTCTGCTTCACGTTTCTCCGAGAGCAACAGAGGCGAAGCTCAGCCTGAGGGAAGGGCTTATACCATATTTGTCGGGGATATACCATTCCAAGTTGCCCAAGGTGGCAGCAAACTTATCTCTCTTTCAAGTGAGGATATGTTTTTGATCACTATTAGAAGTTCGAGGATCAGCTTATGGTTTATAGATGACCCTTTGAAGGCGAATGTTACCCCCAAACGAGTGAAGGTCGGAGGTGTTACGTTTGTTAGAAGCAAACGGGGGAATCTCCACCGTTTAGGTGCTGTTGTTTCAAAGAAGTATGCAATTTCTTATCCCTTTTCTCTTCACGGGTTATCTTAAAAAAGTATCTTCTTTTATCTCCTGTCTCGGTCATTTGGCTTACAACATTAAAGAAAACCCGGAACAGTGAAAAAGAGAAACGAGTTATGCAAGAGGTTTACATCGACGGGTACCAATCTCTCCTTCCGCAGATCTTATTCCATCGGCATCGACGGCATCTAAGCTGATTAGATATGAGCGCATCTTTTTTGGGTAGACAAGCATATCGTTTGTGAATACTGACAACCTCTTCACTTGAATTATAGGTACTTGTTTCAAGGGCCCAACTTGCCCTTATGTCCACGACCCGAACAAAGTTGCCATCTGCAAAGACTTCCTTCAGACAGGTAAATGTGATGCAGGTGTGGCCTGTGATCTTTCACATGATCCATCCCCTGAAAGGTCCCCAGCTTGTCTTCATTTTCTTCGTGGCCGATGCACGAATCCCTCTTGCCGATATACCCATGTTCATATAACGCCAGGTGCTCCAGTCTGTCGTGATTTTGCTATTTTAGGATATTGCAATAAAGGAGCCAGTTGTGAAGGGCGACATGTCCATGAATGCCCCGACTATGCTAACACTGGGAATTGTGGCAATAAAAAATGTCCGCTTCCTCATGTTGACAGGGCTGGTCAAATTCGCAAGTTTACCGCTAACAAGGTAGATCCATCTGCTGAAGGAGACTCTGAAGAGGATGTCTCAAGCGATGACGAGGTGTTTGATGAGATTGACTCTGACGATGTCGATTCCGATGACTTGGAGGAACCAGAAGTGATTGTTAAAGGCACCGATGGTGGGGATGCTTCCCAGCAGCTAGATTTCATTGGATTCTCCTAGTTTGAGTAAGAGTCAATTGTTCTCTTAATCCCAATGCCGGCCAGTAATTGGGCAACAAGCTTCAACTTGTTTCATAATGAGGGCATCTTTACCCCTCTGAGTCCGAAACTTCCCTCGTGTACCTGAGATATCAGTCCATCTTCGGATGGAGAACCTCTTACTTTTTTTGGGCCTCAAAGGTCAACAGTGAAATAACATAGCTTCTATGATACCTCTTTGTATTGTTACTCATTTGTACTAAAAAAAAAAAAAAAAAAAAAAATGGGTGGATAAGTTGCCTTCGGGCGTTTGGGCGTCAACAGTTTGCTTTTTTAATTATTTTACACCCTTAATAGGAAATCAACCATGCAGTTCATTCTCTGTGATATCCACGTCTTTCTTCTAGCTCGAAATTCAACATTGGTTTTTATGAGCTGGCGGGGTTCTACCAATACTTCTAGAAATATACCCAGTGGACAACTCACCAAGCACATGTTTCAAGTTCGTACTCACATCTCGGGGTTAGCTAGATGGAGCAGTTTCCCCATGATTTTGTTGTCAAAACAGGCGTTGGAGACGAATAACAAAGTGGGTTGGGGAGACTTGTGCGTCGGGTACCCAAGCTTATCGGACGGGGTTGTCTGCCAACAAGTTTAGACAGTCCATATGTTAATTTATTCTATCATACATTGCAAGGAATCGTGGTCGTAGAGGTGAATTCAACAGGGACAGAATCATTGGACTCATCGTTAAGAATTCACATGGCACATCCACCAAACAGGGCTGCCATGCATCGTACAAGCCCTCATATGCAGAATTTCCTCCGCGGAAGGAGAGAGATTCTAAAACGCACCATGACGTTTCCTGGTCTCTCAAGTCAATATATCACCGGTATTACATATTTGCCAGGGCGTATAGGGAAACATTCATTTTTGTACTCCAGGGGGGGGGAAATGCAGATTGGAGCCGATGTCGGGCGCATTCTGGCGTAAATTTACTCATTCTCAGCTCAAGGGAGCCAGAAACAACTCTGCAGAATACACGTATCCGATATCAAAAAGTTTCTGTTTGACTTTGAACATTCAGCATTTCCTTCCTTCTGAAGGCCAATTATATATTGGGCCCAAAGAAGTAATAAAATGATCATGATAATAATTTAACAAGTTTCCATTTGCAATTGAATAAAATGTGCAGAAAGGAGCAGTGACCGGAAGCACCAGCCCTGAAAATGCTCGCTCAACTGTTGAATCTGCATGATATAAGGCAAGCACATATGACAGGGATGAATACTTCATAAAATCGAGCATAAATGGGGCAATACATCCGCACTGCTCCTGAGAGAAGTTATTACTGGTTCAAATTATGAGTCATTCAGTGTATCTCCTCGTTGGATTCAGGTCAAAATGCAAGGCTGGAACTAGGCAAGCGGAGGCGCAGCTGTCCCAGGGCTCCATATTCCGATAGAAGAGATGAACTCCACACATCACGGCCGATAAGTGCCTTATAGGAGTTAGGAAAAGGGAATCTCAATTTCCATCATGACCCAGGATATGCCTCAGGGGGGATTACCATATTTTGGGAGGATGGCAGGGCGACTATCAGGCTAGATAATCTTTAAGGTTTGATATGTGAAATGTCTCAAGGACATCCTTCTGATGATTTGACATCCCCTTTCATAGTGGAATTGGAAGATGTTCGGGAGGGCCGTATAAGCATCATTATTGAATGGCGGCACAATTATAATGCTTTAAGCCAACCATCCAGAGTGTAGGCGAGGGGTATTGCCTTGAAGAATGAGTGGACCTTCGGCCAACCCACGCATAACTTGGAGAGTATCACCGGAGCCAAGATTATTAGGTTTTCCTGGCTGAGGTTCGCAAGAAGCAGAGGTGAGGGATGGTGGTTGATCTGTAATTGGGTAGGCTGAGCGGCCCATTTCGATCAGGTGGATGGCAAGGGACGCATCTCGATACGAGCAAGACAGTCTCAGTTTGAGCACAAGTGGCCTGAGATCGAGCTTCGGCTTCTCATTTGCCAGCTGCTGTTGTGCCTGAAATGTGATGCATGAAAGATGCAGGCTCTGGAGGGCGGTTAGGTCAAGAACAAACTGCAACCATTGCTTTCTTCGAAGTTGCTCTTTAAATTATTTCATTGGCTGGCGCTGAAGCTTAGCGTATTATGTAATGTAACCATATTTCTATTTATAACGACTGGCTGTAACTGTGGATTATGTAATCAGCACTATTTTGACCGCGTCCAGTCGTCTTGTTTCTTTTGGATATCAGATATCCCCAACGTCCACCGTATACCTGCTCGGTGGACCACCTCCTTTCACGCCCGTGTTTACAGGCAGAGAGACGACAGCTGTTATCTAATTAAAAAGCTGCTAGTCCGTTCCGCCCCGCATGCACTTTTCTTTTGACGATTTCCTCGTCGCAACGGAATCATATAGCATCATTGCATAAACCTGCCTGGATTCGCCACTAAACACCGCTCCAACAGCAACGGATGTGGTCATGTACCTGAAGCGACGCGATGCGTGGCGCAATTTCAGGACGAGCCACTTACCCATATTTTATCCATCCTTGCCCCTCACCACCGCTACTCCGGAATTTCCTCTCCTATGAAAATATTTGGGGCAGTTTTCATGGAAGATCGATAAACTTCAGCCACAAACGTGTTGATCTGAGACAAATCGGGATTGCTTTGAGATTTCAGTAAAAATCGTTGAACAGTTAATCTACGAGAGGGGCAATTCCAGCATAACCCGTATGGACGTTTTCTTCATAGCAGAAGCACGTTTATAGAAAGAAGCATATACCCGATAATATTATATTGAGGTTTTATCTCAGTTTATTAATATTATCACTAACTCCCGATACCATCTACCCCAAGACCCCGCCTGGCTTTAGTCATTTCTACACTTCCAACTCTCAGGATATACTACAAAAAAATTGCACAACTAGGTTCATCCCGCTTTGCCCAGGAATCATGTGAGAAAACCCTCAGATAACACCCATACGCTATTTCCACCGTGGAGCACCGGAAAACCGCTTCCTACTATGCTTGCTGCGCAAGGCACTAGTATATAACCTTAGAGACAACCTAATCTAAGGATTCATTCTGATGGCTTATCGATTGTGATCTCGGTGGCAATCTTGTTTTATGACAATGCGGACCTGGAAATCTCAAGAATTCTCCCTGTTGCCCTCGTCAAGGCTCAAGAATATTCCGGATGCCTTGTATACGATGAAATATGTCAAATTAATTACGAGTACACACATGCTGTGTGTAGCCTCGTGTTAGCTCGTTCAGAGAACCCTATGAAACGACAACATATAACTCCAACCGTCAATCAAAGGGCAGCTCATCTAGGGTCCTGTGGCTAAGCTGGTTCAATTATACCAGGCTAAGGTAAAGCCGAAGGTCACATGTATATATGAATATATGTATATTCAAGGCATGCGAATCAACCGCACCAGTGAAAGCCCAGGGAGCGCAAGGAAGGCTTTCAGCTGCACGCTTGAACCTATTAATGTCCGAAATGTGAGGCGCTCAGGCTGCAACCTACAAGCGGTTGCTCGATCAGAGAAAGGAACATCCAGCAGGAGAATAAATGGAATATCCATCCTCCTGGTACAGGAATACTTACCTGCTTTTTCACCCTTTACCCGTTTTAGGCGGTGAGAGCGGATGATACGATTGGCTCAGAGTTAGTGGCAGAGACGAAAATGGGCTTCACTATTGCTTGTCCCGCCAATCCGCCATTTTGTTACGGGTTACTTGAGGAGGAATGTGACGAGGGGCAGAAAACCGATTTAAACATACCTTTAAGTAGGCCGCGCGCATCCTGGCAGATCAAGATCAGGGCAATCTCAACCATGAAGATGTGCCGGCCGATATAGATGGTTCTAGCCCTCCTTGTTCACCCTTCATTTTATAACTGCCCCTTAATTCTTGGGACTTGAGCGAAATTGATCGTACGATACTAACGTTTTCAGTTCCTGGAAGAATGGTCCTCTTCTCTCAGATTTATAACAAGAAGGAAGGGTAAAGGTACCTAAAAGCAGTGACCATATATTCCCATAGCGTGCAGTACTTGTGGAGCACAGATCTTCAGAACACGCAGAAGCAATGACTGTCCTGTCTGCCTGTCGTCTTTGTGGATATGTATGTACGCGGGAAGGGCGGAAGGCCGTTGCAATGCCGACGTAAGCTTCACAGCATGTGGTTTTGTGTGGTCGTATAGGAGTATCCGTGCCCAGAGCTCGATAAACAACAATGCTAACTGTGACCCTAGGGATGTGCGGCGTAGCTCACTTGGTCAGTCAATGCAAGGGCCTTACGACGTAAAGTAACCCTAGGCGGCGGTAAATGAAGAAGTCAGCGTAGCGACGAGGCGAAACGCCACCGTCCATACGGAGTACGATGAACTTGAGATGGAAAAGTTATCGCGAAAAGAAGAAACCTCCCGGGCTCAAATGTATCAACAGAGTGCACAAGGTTCTGTGTCCACATTTCCCCCGGCCCTGACCCATGGTAGAGAATGGTCTGTGGCTGTAGCTTGCAGCGCATTCCTCCTGGGAAGAAAGTAATTATTGACTGAGCAGGAACAGCGGCCCAAGGAGTACCAGGAAACAGAAGCTCTCAACCAGTCGATATAATTTTACTCTTCCGCTGAGAGAAGCGGCTTGAGAGGTTGTTTGAGAGCGGTAGTTGTTTGGCTGAGAATGTCCGCTGAGTCCAGGCGGAGTTATACTCGGTCCCCCTGTTCTCTGAGACAGGAGCCGTGTGTCAGAAGGGGCTGATGCTCTCGAGGGACTCGACGAGAAGACACCAAAGCTGTCCAAGACTAGCGATACCGGGCAACATCAGATCCCTCCCCTCATCCTCTGGCTCCATGTTGACTCAGTCTATTATTCGACCGAGTTCTTCGCAGGTATCGAACGAATATCTCCAGACATGATCGGTAACTATATCGCCATTTTTAACAGCAAAAAGCCAGGCGACTATCTCGGAATTCCACCTGTGTGGTTCGACTTCCTCTCAGACAGAGCAGAAACGTCGAAGTTTAAAAAAATATTCAAAATTCAGAGGCGCAAGAGAGAAAAAAAGGTCAGATATGTCCACTCCATACAGGGAACATACAAAAAATAAAAAATAAAAAAATAAAAAAAAAAAAAGAGGACAGGAGCTAGAGCTGCAAGTATGCCCAAAACCCCAAAAGACAACCCCAATAAGAGGCATCCAATGACAGTCGCTCGAAGAGCTCAACGCAGGCCGCTGTTTCGTCGCCTTACTTTTTAGACTTCCGGCGAGGGAACGATGGCTGGTCGATCTGGAACCAGGATGGATTCGCAGCGGACTGCCGGTGAGGGTGCATCCCCGTACAGTTTAGGCGTCAGTCGACAATCCCCAAGCGTGCCCGTCGCCGCCGGAGCCAGAGAGATATGACGATGGATGAGATCGAGGTACATGCTTGAGCTCTTTCTTTCCTTTTTCCGTCTTGTCCATGTATTTTGCATTCCTCAATCGAGAGATGGCATCTTTGGCCTGACGAGAAAAAGGGAATATACGCTTGTCCAGTGGACGGGGAACTGTACATCGAGCTCCAGGCACCCGCAAGGGACATGGGAAGCAGCGCAGCGACTGGATCAAACCGCCATCCGACACACGGACGCACCACACCTCTGGCTTGGATGTTGCTGTAACTTACCAAAGAGTACAGAATCAAACAGCCAGACTATTATCATTATTACCGCTGGGCAACATTTTTTTTCGATCTGCTCCTGGTGTCGACGGGTACGAAGGTGGCTCTCTTGCACGAAACCTTTTCCCCCCCGTTCACCACCACCTGGGTTGCTGTACCTCAGTCAAGGGTCGGGTTATCATTGCTCGAACGCCTCGATCGCATCTCCATCGTCAGGGAGGCCGAGAGTTGATAGGGCAGCCCAGACGGCTTGCGCAGCACCCACGAGTGACCGCGACGGCCGTATAATTAAAGAACGACGGCGGCCTTCGTCTGACCCCTTCGCACTCACAAGATACCGACAGAGTCGGATCAAAAGATATATTTTAGCTGCCCCCGCTGCCCTGAGCAGATGATCTCTACTACTTAGATATCAAGCCAGCACCAAGAAAGCATCGCCCACCCGGCCGTCACCATAGTGTCTCTTGACCTCAACACGAGCAGGAGAACAGCAGCAGAAGCAACGAGATCCCCGTCTAACGCTTCTTACGCTTCCATCCCCCCCCGCATCAACGTCCCTCTCGTCCCTCCCCCCCCTCTCTCCCAGGCACGTTGCACAGCTGTTCTATCGTTTCTTCTTCTCTTCTTCTTCTCTTCCCTTGCCCACTTCTTGCGCGCGCCATCTTTTTTTTTTTCTTCTTTTTTGGCCCGTCCGCAGAGGAGAGGGAAAAAAAAAGACGAAGGGAGCCAACCGTAACCATCGCACACACCGCTTCTTCCCGCAACCAAGGCAGGAGGATATCTTCTTCCGCTTCTGCTTCTTCCTCCTCCTACAACGAACGCTGCCAACCACCACGCTTGAACACTTTATTCTACGACGAGACGATTTAACGACCACGACCCCCTTGATTCTTGCATAGTGTGCCTTTTTGTTTTTTTTATATTTGATTTTATTCATTTCTTCGACTGTGTACGGCGGGACTTGACGATATTCCCGCCTCCAGTGCGTCTTTTTTTTACAACACCAACCGATACACACACACACACACACACACACACACCACCGAAGATGGCGAGATTTTCTCTTCCGTCGCCGGCCTTTGACTTCTTCCAGCCCCCTCCAAACCTCGACACAAAACCCATGTTCGCCAGAGATGAGGAGATGAGTGTACTGGACGACAAGATCCTCGACACTAGCGCTCAAGATATGTCGATGGACAGCTCACGGCGGACGTCCTTTGACCAGGCCACCGACGAGTTCTCGCGGAGGGAGTCGGTATGGTCGGATATGGCCCAGCACCAGACTGACGCACAGTCACGGCACCCATCACAACTATCGACACCACTCTTCGAGCCTGTCAGCAATCCCTTTGTGCGACTAGATGCACCCACAGGAGCCTTCGCCCAGCAACAACATCCACATCAGCAGCACCACCAGCAGCAACAGCCGATTTGGCCGGTATCTAATGAATCCGGCTCTTGTACTCCTACACCAATCTACGAGAACTTCCCCCAGGAGTTCGATGGCGCCGTTGCCAACCCCTTTACTGGTGGCGCCGTTGGCCAGGTGCAGCCGATGTCGTATCAGCAGATGCAATTCAGAGCCTCTCCGCCCTTCGCGGCTCCTAATTCTATCCCCATGTCTCCGCAATCTAGCCAAGGCTGGGTATCGGGCTCATCGGAAGTGCCGGAAGTCCAGTCACGGCCTGTCAGAACATCTGGTGGATATAGAAACAGCGCAGCCAGTCTTACCATCCGACGAGATGGAATTCGCAAGAAGAACGCCCGTTTCGATATCCCTGCAGAGCGGACCCTGAGTAACATTGATCTCCTGATCAGCCAGTCAAACGATGAAGACGAGATAAAGGAACTCAAGCAGCAAAAACGCCTTCTTAGGAACAGGCAGGCAGCGTAAGTGCTACCATCCCTATAGCTGCGTGAATTACTCTTACTAACATTTTCTATAGCCTCGACTCTCGCCAGCGAAAGAAGGTTCACACCGAACAGCTGGAGGAGGACAAACGAAGATCTTCCACTCACATTAATGAGCTCCAGGAGGCACTCCAGGAGATGAAGCTTCGAGAGGCAGAACTCATCAGGGAGAAGAATGAAATGCTTGAACGCCAGCAACAGTTGCACCAGTTTGTTGAACAGCTCCACATGGAAAAGGAAGAGTTGATCCGCACCCACACCCTTGAGACAGGCGAGCTCCGCAAGAAGAATACTATTCTTCGAGAACACTTGGAGCGGCTGGAGATGAACTCTAGTAATCCCTCCGACCCTGGCTCCACGGTTCGCAATGACTTTTCCGACTATGGCGGCCTCAACATGGACAACCCGCCGTGGGAATCATTCTCCCTATCGGATGAATTCAGCCTCGACACCGAACAGCGCCCACAGCCTCGCAGTCCTACACCTACGCCTGCTCGACATCCATTCACTCTAGACTTCAGCTCCAAGAAGACAGAGAAGCAAGCAGAGAAGCCGTTGACCCAGTCCGACTCCGCTTTCAGCTGGAATGCTTTCTACATGTGCCTGCTTTTCGGAGCCTTTATTGCCTCCAACAGCACCTCCACTTCGCAGCCCGCCATTCCCGCTCTGTCCGAAGAATATCGCGCAGAGTCAGCAAACGTCTTGCGTGCAGTCCTTGCCTCCGGCTCTCCTGATGGGAGCTCGGCTAGCATTGTCGGTCCCTCACCCAGCTCCAGTGCCTTGTTGCCCACCACCATTAGCAACAGTGAAATGGCCCAGATCACCTCTGGCCCTGCCGGCGGTGCTGCTACAAATCTTGATGTATTGCATAACAACCTCGTTGCACCGTCAAAAGAACAGGAAGACGCCCAGGCCTTTGCCATGACTACCAAGCAATACCAAGCACTCACTACTCTGGGTGATGACGAAATGGGCGAGGACCACGTTGCTCCTCCATCGAACTTGCAACAAGCCTACGCTGCTATGCGCAATAATGGACTTCAGAACCGTGCCGCTTTCAAGGGAAATGGAAACCCAGATATCTACTCGCGATCACTAATGTGGGACCGCGTCCCCCAGAAGGTACTACAGGACTTCAACAACATGGTCAGAGAGTGTGCTGGAAAGACTGTCAAGGCCGAGGAGCCTGGCAGGGAGTCCGCCACCTGTTGATTTTTCTTCAGCACGCACTCCCCCCTTTCAACCGATAAATACTTGAGCAAGCCTACGGTATACAATACGGAGTATCAACGTTACCAGTGCAATGAATTTTCGGCCAGTGGTGATAACTTCCTCACCACACTGTTGACTCTATCGCTCTACACGGTCCGGAATGGATCTATCCATCGCCTATTTCGTTTGTTCTCTCCAGTCGCATCTACGTCTTGCATTTTTTGGATGAAGGTTCTATACGCCATATTTTATTTTCTTCCCTCGCGGGTTATGCATTTTTCTCATTCTTATGGGCCGTCTGTGGATCGGACGGATGGCAGAAAATATTCCTACCATTATTACCTTGTCGAGGGGGACCAGAGTCTCTCCCTCCAGAGACCAGCCGCGAGGCATTCACCGTTTCATACCCGCATTCACACATAGCTAATGGTTTTCGCTGCTTATTCTTTTTTTTCCCGCATTTCTTGAGAGGAGGGGTTTCCTTATGGGTTCCTGTTAATGTGTTTGATGGCTTTTATGCTTTCCCCTTTACTTTTGTTCATTTATTCTTTTCACTTTTATTTTTTTTATTCATCTTTTTTCTACTTCATTTTCCCTTTTTAACGTCTTTTGATATTTCGCTCCGTTTGCGCGAACAAGCTCCCCAGAGATTATCCAAACTTTTATATACAGACCACCACGTCGTCTACTTCCCTTTGTCCATGCACTTTCAAAGCACAGCTTCGACAGCAACATATCTTTCATTTGTTTGAATCCCACCCCTTCCCCATCGCTCCTCATATCTCCCGAGTCTCTCCCCCCATTTCGGTGTATTAACTTAAGCAACTCCACTCCTCTTCCTGCACGTTGCTGTCTGTTCATTCTAGCCTTGTCTCTCCGTCCTTGTTTCGCGCATCGGCAGCTTCAAGCTCTTTCACCCTTGACCCTTCCCAGCTTTCTTCTACTTTCTCTCGCCTTCTTCCCTTTTGACTTCTTGGGAAATGTTGAAAATACTCCTTTTTATTTGTCCATCTTCATCCCCCCTTTTATTTGATGTACGAACCCGAGGACACGACCTGACATGACCTTAACGATATGATGTATGAGAGCGAAGAATGATTTATCATGAATATGCTTGGTTACTAGCAATGAAAAAAAAAGCCACGCCTTCGAAATCTAAGTCTCTGCGTTCGTCCTGGATCTAATCCTCCATTTAAAAATTATCTGTTTTCTGTTTAAAAAAAAAGGTCCAGCCGGTAAATGGGGGGAACTCTTTTACTCCTGGACAATTATAATAGCCATTTAGGTAACGAAAACAGCCGAGAAAGTTGTCATGCCAAATACTTGGTCCTCCATAACAAGTTACTACTAGTTACTAGGGCAAGCCCTGCTTTCAAGGTGTTGGTTTGCCTCTTCCTCTCATAACCGTGGGCAACATGCTCTTGTGACTGTTCGGCGGATGAACCCGTCGCATGGGGGGCATCCAGGGTTAATGACACTTTGAGGCCAGCAGGAGTCCTGTAGCTAGTATGAGTTGGGTTAATAAATCCCTGTCTCAAACCTGGCCGCAAGCCAGCAGTGAGCGGGATGAGATTCAGCCACAAGTCATGAGACCATGGCAGCGACCGGAGACACCGAGGACGAAAGCTGGGTATCGTAGTTATGCAAGGATCATGTCGAGCTGGGTATGAGTACATAGGAAGGGCTCGATCAAGCGACAAGATGATGGCCTTGCAGTTGTTATTGAGACTGGTAAGAGAAGTAATACCAGAGGAAGACACAAAATGTCCCTCTTTTTGGCCGGGCATTTGATAAAGAGTTAGTTACATACATAACTACTCCATGTTTCCTGCCCGGATAGTTAGAAAGCCGGAAGTGACTCCCGGAGGGATGTCATGCATGTACTCCGTAGTTATAAAGGAAATATTTGACTGGGGGCCAATATATGGTTCTCCATTGACAGCAGCCTAGCCAGACACTCCCATGGTAACTTCTCTACAACCCCCTGAGGTTTCTGTGAGAGCGAATAAGGCATTTTCTAGCCTCATGAAGTCCCGTCATTGATACGTGCTCCGTCTGCGAGTAGTCTTCCGACGGTTTGTGCCTGGTTCATATGAGTTGCCTGGTGGAGCAACCGTCTCACCGTCGAGTCGAAATAAGATGCTGGTGGTATGTATCTATAGTGTTTTAAGCCAACAGAGGAAGCCTGGATATTCAACGTGAAGTCACCTATACCTCACTGTTGAGCATCTATCCTCGCCTATGATACAGATGTTGAATCTTACATCTATCATCATCTATCATTTTTCTACTCGATTTGATGTCTTTTTCTGTCACTTTTCTAACTAGCTGCCCCGGCCGTTGGACAGTCACGTGACAGTGATTTTTCTCTAACTGCCCACAGCCTTCAAGAAAAACACTGATGAGCTCTGACAGCCACAGAAGCCAGAAAAGAGCTTTTTGCGCTCCCTCTGCGAGGTGGCACAATCGATGACGGAGCTCATGGTAGCTTCAGAACCTTGACGTTTCCCGGTATACCATAGGGAAGTCCTGTTATGTCGGCTAATGCATATTCAGAGCAAGCTGCCTCATATTTTGCCCTCCCACTGCCATTGTGGCAGCAGCCTGTGAGCTACCGGACAGCCAAGTACGAACATCTGAAGCATCGAGGAAGTCTTCGAAAGGAACATGACGACGACAACGAAGATTCGGACCAAGAGGGCCATGATGGATATGGAACCGACAGTGCGATACAAAATGAGCCCGAGTCAAAGGATAAGCAGCAGGAGAAACGCAAGTCAAGCCCTAGAATACCCCTAGTCCTATCTCCTGGAGAGGCACATCAATATAGGATCTCAGGGCTTCCCACGTATCGCGAGTTGCCAGGTGGTAAATTTCCCCATAAAGCCGATTTGGACGACCATGGATTACTTGGTAGTGATGATGAATCCGATGGTAGCGAAGATGGGGGAAACACTTTGACCACAAAACGGAAGAGAGCCAAATCTCTGAAAAACAGGCAACGAATAGAGACAGAGCTATCTCAATTGAATCCACCAATATACCTAGCAGGCGGTAACCCTGCAAAGAAAAACACCCTCCGGCTTCATCATTTGAGCGTTGTGACAACCATCTTACATCGCTGTCTAATGGAAGGAGACTATCTCCGTGCTGGGAGGGCTCTGGGTCTAATTCTTCGAGATAACTTCGGTGGACACCCGGTAGACGTGAGGAACTCAGGAAGGTGGGCCACTGGAGCAGAGATACTGCTACAGAATGGCTCAAATGCCGGTAAACCAGCAGAGGCGAGCAACAGGATCCCTGTAACTGACGGTAATAGGGTATGGTTCACAAGGGAAGGGTTTGAGCGAGCAAAGGAATACTACGAAAGACTGGTTATCCAATATCAATATCGTAAGGCGGCGCCGAATGCACTAAGTCCGTTACACTTCTATCCAGCCATGTTTGGGTTATGGATATCAGTGTCCCAAGAAGAGAGCCGCCTGGCTAGGGAAGCTGGGGAGCTGGCCCATAGCCCTGGTGCGTCTGTCACTGACAGCAATGATTACACAGATCCTGATACAAAAATGGAGGAATACACAGAGAGGGATGAAAAGTCGTCGGATGATAAAAATGTCTCAATTGACGCTCGTGTTAAAGAACTCAAAGATGCTCAGCAGATTGCAAGACAGATGGATGATTTGCTCGTTTCTCCCCCTTTCTCGGATAGCCACGAATTGCTTAGGCTACGTGGAATGGTATCTCAGTGGATTGGTGATCTTTACTTATCTTCAGTCTTACCTGATGGCGAGGAGCCAAGCTTTGCTGGTATGAATGATGACGATGAAGACGAGGACAGTTTTCAAGTTGATGACGATGGTGGTAGAAATACACACCTGGACGCTAAGATATTGAGGATCGAAATCGATGCAGCCAAGGAGAAAAGACTTGCGGAGTTCGAGAAAGCAAAGTCATTTTTCAACAAAGCGCAGGCTAGATTCGAACGGAACCAAAGCTCTGTTGTTACCTCTTTGTAAACACGTTCAATGTGAAAATTGAATCATGCGGTGACACGCCGTATAAGCGCCCCAGTTAACCGATATACCTCATAGCCAGTAGTTATCTCAACCATTCAACTAGTATCAGCCTTCATAATTACTATTTTCTTAAGATATGTTTGTGCAATGTCCGCAAGATGTAGTTAGAAAAATAAAGCCCGTCATGTGACAAACCTAAAATGTACCTCATCTGAGCTTAATTTCAACATCACAGGGACATCAACAATCAATAGCACACCACCCTGGGTTTATATTGAATCTTGACGTCGAAGGATATTAAGACTCCGAGCTGCTACTTTTATATATAATATACTTTAGCCCGGAGCCATGAGAGTTAGTGACTTTGTCCAGGGGGGCAGGGATGCAAATGGGATAGAGAAAAGGCTTCCAAAGCCGGTTCAAAATTCCAGGGAGCGCCAAATTGAGCTGGCCAAAATAAAGCTACCGCCTGCCCCATTAGGTGGATTACATGGGTTCAACCGTCCTTCTATCAATAAGGAGCACAGAAATTCACTACCAGAAAATTCAACACCTCACGGATTACCTAGCAAGCCACCACAGGAGGTTAATGCTGCAAATCAAAACGAAGGACCTGGGGACATTTTTGATACCGACCTTGAGGGTGTTGATGATTCTACTACCACTTTTAGCGTCTTGCGAGACACAGAAGCTGGATCTGTTGCGGGGAATCCTTATTATGCCCATGAAGATACCAGTCGCCCAGGCACAACTGTGGCCCAAAAAACCGGCGGCTATAAGTCCATTGCTGAGCGAATCAAGGAGCTTGACTCTGATGAAGAGGGGAATATACAAGAGACAAATGACTATCACCAAACACCACAGGGACAAGATGAACTTAGAGAACAGACAGGAGACGACCATCGAGAGCATGGTTCTGGCTGGGAGGCCAACAATGCCCATTCCACGAAGGAAACGCTAAGCTGGCAAAAGATAGAAGCAATCCTAAGAGAAGATAGCTCTTCACCAAACAGGAATGTGAATGGAGAAGGCACTTCTCACCCAAACTCTCAAAGTCTTTATCAAGCTCCGATTGGCAGGGACAGCCATCCAAATGGAGCCTCGTCGACAGCCCAACCTCCAAACAACCACTTTGAAGTTCCCAAAATCACCCACAGGCCTGTAGCCCAAAGATTGTCAACAAGAAATAGGTTTGCAACAAGGCCTCATTTTGCTGCGCCTGACCCATACTCTGGTCATGCTGAGGAGCCAAATCAAGAAGTGTAAGTGTAATTTTATTTCTTACGTCAGACTTTCATCTCAACCCAGACACGCAATATCTAATATCAGTCTATCTATAGTGAAGAGAATTTGGTGGACCAGCAGCTGCATCATTCTGTTGACGATCAGTCCTCGGTTCATAACCGGGGAGCCTTTGATACAGCAACCGATCTCAGTGCTGTGGACTACTCTGACGATGACGGATTTGAAGAAATGGCCCGTCATGAAGAACATGTCTCCCTACACTCACCCCATCTCTCCACAGTATCAGCTGTTTCCTCCAAGCGCCCTTACTCAAACTTTATATCCGACTACCCACCTAACATCCTCGAAACGAAAGCATTCTCAGACCTACAGGCGGAGAGTTTTGACTTTAATCCAACTCCTGTCCAGCCTCTCTTTCAGCATGACGCACAACTATCATTAAAAGACAAGCTCCTCCGTCTGAAAAATTTGACAGATGATCAACGTCGTGTATTCTTTTCGTCCGTGACTATATCGGAGTGGGAAGAATGTGGAGATCTGCTGGTTGACGAATTTTGTCAAATGCTGCAGAAATCCAAAGAAGTTCGCCAAACTAGACGGGACGTGGCTGCTGTTTTCGAAGCAGAAATCAAGAGACGTCATGATGCTGTTGAAGCAGAGGGAAATGCCATAAAGAGCCGCCTGGAAGATATGAAAGCTGGAGGATTGGGTGTTCTGAAGCGGCAAATACCTTGATGTTGTCGGGGCTCTTTTTGACTTTATGGCTTTCGTACGCGGCACGCCAATTCGTTACGGTAACTATGTCAGGGGAGTTATTTGACAGGGTTAGGTGTTCAGTATTATCGGCGCAGTTGACTATTCCTTAATGCCTTCAGTCACACCGGTGGGCGGTTCTATTGCGTTATTGAAATTTTTCTATCATATTATATACCCACTAACCATTTTCTTTACATCTCTACCATACTCCACAAATATTTTCACTCCCGTAGTCTAATAACTGGCCAAGGATTATGACATTATTCTAAACAATATGCAAAACGACGATATATATATACCGTTTCCAACGAGTCTAGGCTCGGAGATATACTTGTCGAACTCAAAGAAGTATGTCGAGTAATTTATGGTTTCATAGGTAAATAGGTGTAAATATAGATATGAAAGAGTTCATAAAGGAGCTGAAAGGGAGAGAAACGCATTAAGAAATGAGCCCACCAGTCCATCCATCCTTTCCCAACCATGATCCGATTTATTATTATGAGC
The DNA here is from genome assembly GCA_018357685.1 of Trichophyton schoenleinii. Classification (NCBI taxonomy): domain Eukaryota; kingdom Fungi; phylum Ascomycota; class Eurotiomycetes; order Onygenales; family Arthrodermataceae; genus Trichophyton; species Trichophyton schoenleinii. The sequence continues at coordinate 669,004 of WOFF01000002.1, forward strand.
TCCATCCATATCCCCACGATCCCTTTTGCTGTATGATGATCCCTCAGATAAACGCCGGATAAAGCTTGCTGTAGGGCAAAAGGAGACAAGAAAACAATAAAGGTGCAAGTTTTAGACGTATGCAATAAACGAAATAATTGAACGGGCAGAAACAGGCTTTGAGGCTGAAGAAGTATCACATTCACATATTAAGAAAGGGGAAAGGGACGCCGCGAAGGAATAATATGCAAGAAGTGGGGGAGAAACAATAAAAAAGAAATAAAGCAAGGGAGGAAATAGATACAGCCCAACTGTAAAAGTTTGGCGCCGAAAAGTATCTTCTGCGGGCAAGGCATAAAAGAATACAAAGGGGAATAGAATTATGACGTTGTTCATGACCCCAGGCCACGATATTAGAGACGGATTTTCCTTGAAAGAACGCAAGACATTGCCAGTGATGAGAAAACTCGCTGAGCGAGTAGTAAGGGTAAAATATCTCGATGGCAAGGACAGGGCTAGGATGCTGACATCGCCTCACTACCAGTATCATTGTTGGAGTTGGAGACACCCTCACCTCGGCACAAAGGACAGGAATTTCGCCCGGTTGTCAGCCACTAGTTGCAGATGAATTAGCGTTTGATTCTATAGCATTAGTAAACGAGAACGTACCTCATCAATGCACTCGCGGTGGTAAACATGTCTGCATTTATTCAATATTCTCACTTCCTCGGCAGCCTCATAGTCACATAAACATATGAGACATCGATCGTTCTCAGCTATTGGAACGTTCTCCCGAGATTCTTCGCCAATTACTTCTGCAACCAGAGCCCCGGAGTACTCTACAAGACGATATAGGCCGCCTGCGGAAGCTATTTCGTCCTGTGTTGCAACAGGAGGCTTTGCTGGGCCTAGTAAGGATGACAAGAGTATCATGTCCTCATATGTCGGGTTCTAGAATTGTACATTAGTCCACGTTCATTTACAGAAAAAAGGGAGGGGTACGGGTGAACATACATCTGTAAACAGGCTGGGCGCAGCAAATGCTGGGTGGTTCTCAGCCAGATTGGTTCCAACAACGTAAATTAGCCAACTTCGGCCTCCAGATGGAGAAGGATCATCAGGTTCTACTACTCCATTTCTTCGCGCAGCACCGGAGCCCAGCCCACGATGACGAGCAGCCTCTGAATCGCTTCTACGGCGCTGTCTTGCAGGGTTAAAGCCCATTGGGTGTTCTTCCAATGGGTCACCCGACTCCCCAGTCCCATCCTCATTGAGCTGTGGAAGAATAGCTGATGCAGATGAAGGCCGTCTGCTTGGGGTGTTGACCGCGGACGACACCCTCGATAACCCTGCTTCTGCTGGTGTGGATGGAGGTGGGTTTGGGCCTTGGGGGCTGTCAGAGAGAATAGTCGGGAGGGAGCTGGCTAAATCACTCGAGGATCCAACATCAGAAGGTCGCCGGGAGGAATTCTGAGACCTGAAATGACGCTGGCTGTCGTAGTTCGCTGGGAAAGTGCTGCCTCCAACTGAGTAACGCCGCGGCGAGAATCTTGAACGACCATCTGAGCGTCGTAAAAAGTTACTGCTGCCTCTATCATTGCGGAGGAAGTTACCTGGGGCAAGAAGTGGAAGTCGGAGGAGAGATTCTACGTTTAGGCGGTTGTTGGTGGTAGCGTCTCCCGCAGCTCCGTTTGCGGGTGGTACAGCTCTCACACCAACAACAACCAAAGTGAGCAAACGTCGTTCTTGATGCCCGTCTGTTGAGCCTTGTCCATCAACATCCATATGGTCGGTATTGTCCTCACTTCCTTCACCTGAGTTTTGCTGTGGTGAAGGGCTATCCTGGTTTACGAATCTGAACACCCGTAAAAAGTTCACATGGGGAACGTTTGGATCGTGAGGAGCATCTAGGTTACTTATATTCTCCTGGTTTGCTGAGACCTGCTGTAAGCCGCTCATGAGTGATTCCAAGGGGCCGTCAAAGCCGTCTGCGCCAACCGATTGAATGCTAGGTACCGCTGGACTTGTATTCCCGGAAAGTTGAGCAGCGATGGCCGTTGCAGCAAGTTGTAGGACACGAGAGAGCGGCGTTTGCTCTTCTCGCCTTAGTAACCTTGTTGCTCGAGATCGGATAGTCGAATGTCTCTGGTTGGCGGTGTTGTGGTGGCCAGAGGTCGGACTTGGGCCAGATCTTGGCCTCGAGCCCGAATCATCAGGTTCATGAGACTCGTCAACATCCATATCAACATCCATACTTGGCTCGGCGCCGCTGGGAAGGTTTAGTGGGCTGTCAGAATCATCAGAGAGCGCGGCACGGGAGGGTCGAGCTGGGGCGGGTGAGGTTGCCTGGCTTGTATATGGCGGAGTCGAGTTCTGATTAAACATGTGTGATATCGGGGCGGATATCGAATGTCGGACGTGGCTTAACCTTGTTCGATACCTCCAGGAAAGACGGGAAGAGTCTGTATTTCGGGCGCTGGACGGGTTCTCTAAGAAAGTCGGGTTGGGCGGAGAATCAGGCAACAAAGCCGACTCCCCTCTTGGAAGGGCATATGGCCCGCGAATAGATCTCCTCCGCGCTATTCCCCGGGTACTAAGTGTTCTAAATGATGGAAGATGTGGCGTGGGCTGCGGTGAGTCTGATCGTGCCGAGCTCCTGGACAAGAGCCCATCTCTGTGCGCTCTTCCTTCCGCTGGAGTCTCCTCCCCGCTGTTAAGCAGATTTCTCAAGACGGAGTTTGGAAGTATTCTCGTACCCAGACGAGACATCCGAGACTGCCTGCTGTTGCCTGAGGCGCTGCTGCTTCGAGTAACTGATCCAGTTGGTGCTGGGAACTCCTCCAAGGAGCCATCCGGAACCCACGAGGAAGTATTGCTCCGAGATTCATGCCGACTGTTGTCCGGGGGGCGTGCCCAGGAAGGGACGTGTGTGCTATTCCTCATCCTCTCGCGCGTAGAAGTCGGTGGAGTTGGAAAGCCATTACTACTGCTATTATTGTTGTTGCTGGTGCTGCCGAGGCTGCCGTAACTGTATCGAGGCTGGTCTCTGTCGTTTGTAGTTCCTGGCGATGTTCTTTGAGAAGAGCCGGCTTGCCCCATATCGGCTGGAAGGTGGTTTTATGGAGTTGAGGGCAGGTCAGAGAAGCATGTCTAGAGTGCCCCAGATGCTTCCTGTTAGCAAGCGGTTCAACCTAGCAGGAAAGTCAGTGATACAGTCAACCATCAAACCGACCTGTTTATCACCTATACCAAAGCGAGAGCCTCCGGGCTGACTGTCAAGCCGCTGGAGAGCTGATGATCCCCAAGACTGCAGCAGACAGGGCCCCGGGGGGGTATATGGAGAGCTGAACCTGGGGTTAACTTACTTGAAACAACGCTCTGAATGAAGCGGTAAAGCCCCTTCTGGCCGTGTCCAGACAGCCCTTCCAAGAGTCCCCGCTAAAGGACCGTCACCGAGAGGCCGCTGTCGCGTGTGATGATGGAGGCGACAGCACCGCCGTCTAGCTGTTCGTTGAGCAAGGGGAGGGCGAGAGAGAGAGCGCGTGTAGGCAAGAAGAGGCTGAGCGAGCATGAAAAAGAGAAGAAAGCTGAAGTTGTTGTCGCCGAAAGCAAAAAAAGCGTCATAACCCGCCCGTCGGACGACAGCGACCACTTGCGCAGCTTTTCTTTTTCTTCCTTTCGACTTGAACAACAAAAACAACAAACGACAACGACGACAACAACCACAGCCAGTTGAACTCCTACAGCTGCAACTGCTGCTATCACGAGATGGAGACGGCCGCATACAGCATATTCCTGTTCCTGGACCCTTCAGAGAGCCGCGACATTTTGCAGGTTTGGTGCTCGCTCGCTAGCCAGACCTTGAGCAAGCCACTGACAGAATACAGGCCAGCTCGAGAGCATATAGGGAGCCAGCCGGCATCGCATCCAGAGAAGCCAAGTGTTGATTCAGATGCTGCTACTGGTCCTCGGATAGATGGCCCTCCTTTCCATTACACCGAGCTCCAAGGGAGGCTGCGGTGGCAGAAGTTTAGACAGCTGTCTGCTGACTTTGATTGGCCTTAGAGGTTGCGCCTCTTGCACACACAACCAAACTCCGGCGGCTACCGAAACTTGTTTTAAGGGGACACTCGGTTATGAGCGTGAGTTGCTGGATAGCATCCTCAGCCGCACTGCTTAGTAGGCCTATTGCTATCATACACCAAACTTTTGGACTGAAAAGGTGCCAATCATACGGAGTACCCCAGTAGATTATTCTACTGCTCATCTTTTATACCGTCGATTCCACGCCTCTGTATTCCGGGTTATAAATAAATTGGAGTAAATTGGTACTCTATTCCTTACCGTGCTAACAAACAAGTGTCAAATTTGTTTAATTTATATCCATTCTAAGTCTCAAGTTGTATTACAATATTTACTTATATACATATACCCCTTTTCCGCCGGATTAAATATGCTACAAGACTGCTTAAATTATGGCAGATGAAAGGAATGCCCTACTCGCGACTCCATGAATGGTTCGGCGGGCCAGCCCTGAACCGTACAGCCATCATCTATATGATCTCCTGACAAAACCAATGTATGTTCCAGCAAGCATGCATCATCCCCCACTGATGCCCCCGACAACAGCCTTGACTTGGTTCTGAGAACACTCCGGCTTCCTACCTGCAACGGGTGAAGCTCAAAATTTCCCCTGGTGTTAAGATGGCTCACCAAACTGGCATGGTCGATAGTAACTCGGTTTCCTAAAGTCACCAGGTCGGGCTCCGTCATCAGTAAATCTCCCTCACCGCTGGCTGCTAATGCGCAGTCAGTACCTATTTTGGCCCCAATTGCTCGGTAGTATTGGGCCATATATGCCGTTCCAGTCAGCAAAACCATCGCATTCATACGCCCAGAATACCCGGTGAAAATTCTCTCAATAGTGAGGAGAATCTGCCAGCGCTGGCAGTAGCTGCTTCGGTCCCATGGATAAAATCCTTCCTGTCGCCGTCCAAGAATTATCCACTTGGCAGCTATTTTGATTCCCATGGCTATCACTACCTGCATCAGAGTCACCACTCCTACAACCGCGGTAAATGTTGCATAAAATATGAAAGGCCGCCACCAGTGTCGCCCAGCCATCATATGATCCATCCGTACCAACCGACAGACAACCAGTAACCCTGTAAGGATACTGGAAGCAGAGTACACGGCCCCAATAGCTGCAGCTAGGGTAGAGTATGCGACTATCGGCCCGATCCCGAGCACATAGTAGCTTGCCTGTCCCTTGTAAAAGGCTCGTCCAAACGGCGATATAGTGTCGTTGTCATCATTTTTCAGGTCCATTTTATCCAAACTCTCCTGGCTCTGGTTTCGAGGAGAATTGTTCTGGGGAAATTGTATTGCATCCCCATGCTTGCTTCCAGTCCAGGTTGTATTTTCTGGGTATGATCCGTTTCGACGTAGCAACGCCCCCGATCCAATTGTTGTGCGTTTTCCAACCGTAACCCCAGGGAGAGCAACAACATGGTCTCCCACAAATGCACCATCCCCAATGACTATGCGATCCCTCCCTATCCCGTCAGATGTAACAAAAGTAGATCGGGATCCGAAAACGACATCATTGCCAATCTCCAGCAGATCGTAATCCTGGACCATTGTAATTCCAGTGCCTGGCCAGTAAACTCGTTTACCGACACGTCCACCGAGCATCCTCACTGCAATGGAGACGAGTTCATAATGAGTCCCTATAATACGAGTCAACCGAGATATGTCTCCTCGTGGGAGAATGGAATCCAACACGGCGCTTCGGATCATCTGTCTCTGGGAATGTCGATTGTGCGGACCAGGTCGTGGTCGACCGCAGACTAAGTCCAATCCCAGCTTAACAAGGTATACAGCAAGGAACCAAGCGAACGGACCGACAACAGCTCCTGCGAGTACCACTAGAGCATAATACCCGATACGTGTTGGGCTCACAAACCAGAGTACCTGCTGACGGAGCATGTCATTTTCAACTTGTCGGTATTTCATAACCACGGGGAAAAAGGCTACTATTGCTGGTAATCGAGCGACGAAGGATACTAGCAAAGACAGCGGTCCCACAACTAGGACATACCAAATCCAGTGCGGTTGTGGGATCTGCGCAGAAGCTAGCTCGCGATTTGACTCTTGCGCGTCCTCCATTTCCCAGCTAGATGTATTTGGCCCTAAACAAGTTCCCTGGGGGAGGTCTGTGCCAGAGGCAATCACTGCCTTGAGACCCAAGGTACAGTCCGCCCCGATGCGAATTGGCTGTAGTAGCATAGAAGTATTCCGCTCTGCAGAAAAGGGGCGGCATGAACAGTCATCGAGCACGACGTTGTCACCGATTTCAATTAGGTCGTACTCCCCAAGGGAAGCATGCGGATGAATGCGAACATTACGGCCAATCCGAGCCCCAAGAGCGCGGTAGTATAAGACTCGAGTGAAGCCAAAGTGGCCAAATATGCCCTATTCATAATTAGATACTTAGTACATGCTGGCGGGTCTCTTAAAATAGTAAAATTGATTATTGTAAGAGCAGCTTACCTTTCCACACACTTGTAGAACCTTTTGGGTCAACCACCACCGAGAATGATATGGTCCCCACATGGGATATATATCAGCCCGGTATCGACCTATGAGCAGCCATTTGAATGCAATGCCCAGAAGGGGAGAAAAAATGTGCATCACTTGTCGAGATACCACCCCGGATAAAAGGATGAGGAAAAGCCGACCGATAACCGATTCCCGGATTTTCCAGTGGAATGTTTGAATTAGAATATACACAAACATCGACCATCGTAGCGTTTGTAGTATTGGGGAGAATACGCCGAGGGGTATTAAGTTGAGTAGAAGGATGGCTGGGTTTGTGGATCTGTATGTTTCTAAGCAACCAGGGAGAACTTCCGACTTCTTCTCTTCAGCTTTCGGCTGGGCCATAGCCTCTTCGACAACGATGCTTACTTCAGAGACTGTACTGTGTCGAAAGAGTACGTCACTAGCAAGTCGAACACTAAATTCTTGACGAATTCGAGAGACAAGGCGTCCAGCCGTTAAGCTATCCCCACCCGCCAGAAAGAAGTCCGTAGTAGGAGTCACATCATCTGGCGTTAATCGCAGCGCATCGGCAAAGAGATCGCAGACCCTTTGTTCTGTAGGTGACGTGGAAGATGGGGCCTGAGAGCGAATCATAGCATCTACGGCAGCTTCGTCAATCGTGTCTCCAGGATTTACCGGGGCAGGCCCGTCAACGATCCTAATAGTACTAGGAACAAGGTATCCATCAACGAGGGTGCGAAGATGCCTAGATATCTCATGAGAGAGTTGTTGACTCGGAATATCATTGAATAAGACAGCTTGGAGGTATCCATCTATTGGGTTTGTCCTGATCAAAACATCTGATATCCCGGAGATCTCAGAAAGATGTGCCTTCGTCACTTCAGGCTGTATAACACATCTCCTTTGATCAATTAAGGTATCCAATGGGGTGTCAGGTGGAGGACAAACTGCTTCGTAGTGGCAATCTGATGGCAATGTATCGTCTGTAAGTGCCTCTAAGCCTAATCGGCGGCTGAGTTGTATGCGGCGGAGTTTGTTGTGAGCTTTTGGGACATTATCCATATAGACCAGGATTGCAGGCCATTTGGGCTGGTCCAGACGGTCTTTCAACGCTTCATGTATTTGCCGGAGATCAGGTCTTTTGCATCCGGCAGGAGTCACAACCACAGCACCGACAACTTCCTGTAAAACATTGTGGGGTGTAGAGAACGCCATGGTTTCTGTCACGCGGCCGAAGATAATAGACGAGGGATCCTTTGAGGCTGAAATGATAGCATCCTCTACTTCCAGAGGAGAAATTATCTCTCCTCCACGATTGATGACTTCTTTACTTCTCCCAGTGATGTAGAGGTATCCTGCCTCATCAATGCGGCCAAGGTCGCCTGTATCAAACCATCCCGCTGCATCAAAGGCACTTCTATCAATACCAGTGGGCGTTAGATATCCATTGAAAACAGGGAGCCCCCTCACGCAAATCCTCCCTGTTGCTCCAATAGGAACGCGGGACGGTCGTGATATATCCAGGATGGCAAGGTCAGGGCCTGCTGGGAGGCCAGACGCCCCAACTCGAGTAAGGTCGTAGTCCAGCGGTGGCGCCGCAATAGGAGCACATTCTGTCATTCCGTAACTCGGCAAAACAACACACCCGAAGGTAGAATGGAGTTGCCCTGCAAGGGTTGGAGGAAGGCCACCACCTGCATTACATATGAATTTGATAGAGCTTTTGTGAACAGACTCCTGACAGTTCTCTGCTTCAGCCAATATCATATGGTGCATGGTTGGTGTTGCATAGTACCACGTCGGGCACCATTTCTCAACAGCGTCCCAAAAGAAACTAGGATCGAATGAAGGGCAGCATATTGTAGTCCCTCCTGCAAATACTGGCGCCCACAAGCTTCGTACCATTCCACCACTAAAGAGCGTTAGTGATTCATTCTGACTGTTTGACGATATCATAATTATAACTCACACATGGTGTAAAGGCATCATGTTAAGACAGGATGAAGTATCACGTAAACCCAGGCTGTCCATCGTGAAAATAATGCTGGCAAGTAGGTTGAATGTGGTAATTGGCACTAATTTTTTGGTACCACTCGTTCCGCTGGTAAAGAGAATTACGGCGAGATCATCTGGGCCATTAGGCCTCACACGAGCAATGGTTGAAACGGTTGAAGATCCAGCATCGTTCCAACGGGATACTCGAAAGGTCAGGTTGTCTTGGGGTTTGACGATGAAGGTAGCAATTTCTGACTCAATTCGAAACTTTTGAACATCTGCTTCAAGCATGAGAACTGCATCGGCCTCTACTGCCTTAATATCCATCTTAAGCTGTTCAGCTGTCACAGCTCTTGCCATTGGCACCAGTGTATAGCGATTTGCTACCGCAAGGACTGCAAGGGCTAACAAAGGACCGTTAGGCAAGATAACCATGACTCGAGGTTTTCTGTTAGCAGAGCAGGCAAGGCCCAAGTCGAAATGTTTGACGAATTCATAAAGCACGGCATGGGACACCTCTTGGTTGGCTTCAGTATCGATTAGTGCCGGCCGTAGAGACTTGTGGTGTAAGAGATCTTCCATATGCGGAGCGAAGTACTTTAATCTAAGCTTCAGCAGATCTATTGTGGTGTTCCATTTTGAGTCACTGCCATCCCGAACGGCCACGGGCAAGGCCTTCCAGAGGCTTTGGTAACTGCGAATGAGGTCTCCAAATGGCCACGGCCCATCCTCTTTATTTAACAAAGTCAGAAGATGACCAATAGCGTCCTCTGGTGCTTGCGCACAAATGTCCTGCAGCAGTCGCTGCAGTCTTAACCTGTATGATATATCAGAATGACATCGTTCCAAAGATGTAGGATAACATACCGGTGATCCATGGCCTCATGGAAGTTGAGGATGCAGAGAATCGATCTGGAGCCTTGGAAGGATATGGGCCATTTTTATAAGAGGGTTGGGGAGAATATATGATAGCCCATGTTCTCATATCTCCAAACCTCTTGCTAGGAAGTAACAACCCCAGGGCCTGCATACAAGTGGCTGAAGCTCTGAATCCATACGAGACTCAATTTGATCGCCCCGATCCCACTTTTAAGGAGCCCTTACTTTGTATTCAGGCTAACTTCCTAACAGGGATCCAGCATCACACTCTTTGACTAGGCTTCGATAGGGTTTGGTTTTTGATTGTACCTCCATGGTTCAGAACATGGTATACTTCCCAGCTGTGCAGGTAACTAGGTTGAATAGGCGGAGTGGTGAGCATGATATCATCTTTGTTAGTAATGATTAGCTTATAGGTAAAGAGTCATTTTGGCAGATTGTCAACAGCTTGTTGGTGCACGCAGAATTATTCCAAAGGTATCTAAAGTGCATGAATACTGGAAACAGGGGCAATGCAAACATAGGAATCTACTGAGACCAAGGGGCAGGTATTCGGACCCCTATTCGGTACATCAGCAGCCTCATAATTCCAACTGAAGGGCAGACTGTTGTAAGGTGATACGTGGACGCGGAAAACTTCGAGATCACATAAAGATTCCGCTAACATGACACTCCGGACAAGCTTGGCAAGCGGCGCCACTAGTCTAATACAAGGTGCTACTGATATAACAGCGTTGCAATCGTAAGTCAGGACTCATTCTTAAACAGATTTAGATCCATTAGGAGTTGTCGGTAGTCACTTCTGTCCCGCGTTCCAATGATATCGGAGGGGAGTCGCTTGTAGCTGCTTGTGGGTGGTATCATAAATTTACCCCTGCTTGACACTTAGCTCAAACACCCAGGGTCTAGTCAGAAAAACCAAACTAGCTTACTCGTTCGTTAGTTATTTATATCCCACGTGCTTGGCGGATTTTTCCTTCTCACTACGTTGTTGGGTGGAAGGCTGTGAGGGAATAAAGGCAAATGTGTTCGTGTCCAACATGAGTAGCGATATGTGGTCGCTATGGAAAAGAGCCAGATAAATCCGTAAACAGGGTACGGAGTACGTTAGATTATCAGGGCGAAGGTGGAATATCATTGAGGTTGAAGAGCCAAGGCTCGGGTGATATCAAGCTTCTGCTAAGCTCATGAAGCAAAGCTGATCAAGAGTCTGGCAGCTGGGGTTGTGACGCATTGAGCACCATTTCCCCCGACGCTTTCCCCCCTTGATACTGGAAAAGAGAGCAGTGCATTCATGTTTCCGTGACTAAGGAGTTAAGGAGAACTCCGCCTAGCGCCATCTTATAGGATCCCAAACCAAAGTATTCGGCACTGGAAGCATCTGGTGCGATGTAGTTAAAGCCTGGCGCTAACTAAGCATCGTATCCCGGTGATAGCAGGCTGATTGGCCTCAGTTCCTCGCCACATCTTCCGACTTTGACTTCTCTCCCTTCGCCGACGATGGGTCATGTCCCTGTGATAATTTGCGTAGCAGCATGATTCGTTTCATCCAAACCCGTATTCCTTTTCAAGCTGCCTTTGTTTTGCTTATGCCATGTCTGGCCACACCCCGGCTGCAGCGCCCGCGGAACGGGAAAGCAGAGAATGTGCATTCCGTGGTTCCTGAGGTTTGATGTTGAGTGTTGTTGTTTAGCGTGACGTTGAAACTGGGTTTGAGAGCCCCCTTTTTTTTAGTGCGGCGGCTAGTTAAGTTTTGGTTATCACGTAACTAGCTAGCTAAGAAGGGCGTGTCTTTTTTGCCGCGGCTATTCCCGAACGTTCAAACCACAGAGAAGTCGAAGCAGGAGATACCCAGAGCCTTCTAAGAGAAGGGCCTGCCTATGTCCGGATGATATTTGCTAGCTTTAGTACAGCTTATAGTTATGAATCATGGACCCAAACACAGAGCCAGAATCATCCACTGAAGCCATGCCCTTACATGAGCCGAGGAAGAATCGCAGCCGTCTCAGAGCGACTGCGGTTCTCGTCTCTCTCTTTGTAAGTATCCGACCGTCCCTCCCCCAGAATAGCTCCCAGTGGCTCTCTGCCCCAGGTGAATTTCTATAGAGGATGGTATTAGTTAACATATGAGATCCCAAGTCGACTCTTTTCATCTCAGCCCTAAATGTCACTATTGTTGCTACTACTATACCCACTATTACTGCCGATCTTCATTCCGCCGCAGGATATTCTTGGATAGGCGGTGCATTTACTCTGGGAAACACGGCCTTCTTAGCTGTGTGGGCCAAGTTATCTGATATCTGGGGCCGGAAGCCTATCCTCCTCACGCTTGTCGCACTCTACTTCTGTAGTTCCATCATCTGTGCGACCTCCAAATCTATAGGAATGCTTATTGCCGGCCGTGCATTGCAAGGTATGACCTGTGGGGGCATAACGCCGCTGGTCATGATCACCATCTCGGATATATTCAGTATGAGGTGCGTTTACTTACTTTTCACGCGATCAACAGCCCACTGTGATCTAAGTCAATGATAGCTCAGCTAATACTAGATACAGGCAAAGAGCGTTGTATCTTGGATTTTTACAGGCAATTTGGGCAGTTGCTGGAGGTGTTGGCCCTGTCCTTGGCGGTGCATTAACCCAGTACGTTTCGTGGAGGTGGATATTCTGGATCAATCTTCCAGTTGCTGGGACATCCTTCATCCTACTGTTACTCTTTCTGGACGTCCATAATCCCCGAACCCCTTTTATGGAGGGTATTAAAGCGGTTGATTGGTTTGGAAGTATCGCCATTATCGGAGCTCTCTCAATGCCATTACTGGGATTAAACTTTGGAGGAGAGTTATTTCCCTGGAACTCACCTAGAGTTATATGTCTGATTGTTTCTGGATGCGCAATGCTTGGAGTCTTTGTTTTTAGCCAGGCACGACTATCAAAGTACCCTCTCATGCCATTGAAACTATTTCAACACAAGTCCAATGTTGCCTGTGTCGTTATTGGGTTTACACAGCTATTTGTAAGACGCACCTTAAGTATCAATCCTACGTGCACAACCTATTCAACTAACTATGTTTGCCTATCAGGGAGTCCAAGCGGCTGAATTTTATCTTCCTCTATTTTTCCAATCTATATGGGAAGCTTCCCCCACTCGATCTGGTGTGCTTATACTTCCCATGACAGTTACAGAGAGTGTCACCGGAATCATATGCGGTTTGATAATTCATCGTACTGGTCGATATATCGAAATTATTCGAGCAGGCACCGTTCTGTTTGCTCTTGGTATTGGACTACATATTCATTTCAGTGAAACCTCATCCCTCGCCGAAATTGCTGGCATAGAAACTATTGCAGGAATTAGTGCAGGGATGCTCTTCGATCCCCCATTACTGGCATTGCAAGCTATGGTATCTCAAGACGACACAGCAACTGCGACAGCAACGTTTAACTTGCACCAGAACATAGGCTCCTTCATGGCCACTGTTCTAGGCGGTGTTCTTTTCCAGAACGGTATGCGAAGGAGAACTCAAGCTCTGAAAAACGCAGGCTTACCCGAAACTGTTGTTGAGCAGCTCTCTGGTGATGCTGCCGCTGCTAATGTGGATGTAATTAAGAAGATTTCGGACCTGACTCAGAAATTTGCGGTAAAAAGGGCATTCGCATCCAGCCTTCGGTATATCTGGATTCTAGCCGCATGTTTAGCCGCATGCGGTGCTTTCACGAGTCTCTTAATCTCGAAGCAAGTTCTTAATACAGAACATGTTGAGACAGAAACAGGTATTAAGAAAAACAAGCCAGTCATAGCTGAACTGCCTAGGCTCCAAGCTACCAATTAACGAGTTGACTATACCCTAAATTACGGCAACTCTTGAAGATATCCGGCGAAGGAACTAAACCCTGCCAGTCGGGGATTATACGTGACTCGTGACCATGGATAATGCATATTTCTCTTCACCCAGGGCCCAATTATCATATGAGGAACTCCCAGAAACCGAGGGTAAGTGTACTCGCTGGCTTACTACATCAATTTTCTTGTTTTATATATTTGCCGTACAGGCTAGGCCAACTATGCACCACTCCCCTACTCCTGGCTGTTATCATTATGCCCTGAATGCTTTTACGATCAGCACAGATACCGTTTTTCTTTACGCTTTATTTTTACAATTTATTATTACCAGAGCAGGTGAGTATTGCTGGTTGTTATGCAAATTTGCAAGGCTCAGTCTTTGTTTTGGAGTTTCCGGGAGAGCAGTGTTCTCTAAATAACCGTTGCTAAAGATAAAATTAGTTATATGCGAAGATTTTACTAGGCTGTGGGTACAGAAATTTATCTCCAGGCCTGCCATCGGTTGTCAATGTTAAATCCGACTGGAGATGCACTGCATTCTACCAAAGCTAGACATGGAGTATAAACAATCGTGTGCTACACGGAACAGCCGGTTCCTAGGGTAAACTCCTTCACTGGTTTCGGTTGTTTATCTTTTGATAATGCTATAGAGATAAAAAAAATGTGACTTGTGTAACCAATAAATATACCAAGTGGATCGTGAGCCATACACCCTCTATATAATATTCGTAACTGTTTGAGGGAATATACCCTGTATAGATGCTCGCAATGAAAGACCTCCATTTCCAACTTTGAGTATACTATACAGAGTAGGGAGTACGGAGCAGTTCATGGTCTATTTTAAACTGAGACCGAAAGGCCGTCCCCAAAGATATAAAGTCGCCCAGATAGAGCTTCTACATGGCTTTTGGCATTCAATCCCCCAAAGCTCGGCCGAAATGCAATGTGGCATCCGCTCTAGAGAATTTTACTTGATTGGTAACTAAAGTCAAAGTTTGGTCAGCAAATACCTGTAGATTTGCGTATTTTTAGCTACCAGCAAGAATTTCAACGCCAGAATTCTCCGGAGATAGCAGTTAGAAACGACAGCGTATGTATCCTAATGCAAGCCACCACAAGCTAGAGAGCGATTCTCTCAAGAGCGCCAATAGGCGGATCACTCCCCGGCCGAACGCCGATCCCGCTCAGCTGGCGGACGGGCTCCCTCACTCAGAAAGAAAGATCCTTCACTTGCGCTTTGTCACTGTCCAGAATCCGGGGATGGACGGAGTAAAAAGGAATGAGTTGCTTAACTATCCTCCACGCTATCTTGGCAATAACTTTTGGCCATTAGCTCATGCTGCCACCAAAGACGATCAGATCCCTTTGGATTACTAAATGCCGTATGCACGACAATGCCAGTAAAGCATTGAGAGAGACAGGTCAAGAAAGGGAGATACGAGCCAGCCAGACACTAAGTTCTGCAGAGCGCGAATGTGAAGACTGTGAGCTGAAGCCCCAACGGCCTGAGCAACTCCTAAATCCAGAAGTTTTAGGAGAAAATGATATCAAACTTTTAGCCATTATCTTGGGGAGTACGAACTTGTCCGAAGGACTCCTTAGAGGAATTCTGTTCACGACAGTCAATCCTGTCTCTGCGCGAGCAAGTGCTGCATCTCAGTGTGATGGCAGTCTGTAAGACGAAGCCTGTAGCTCTTACGGGCCAGGAAACCTTGGACGGTCTTGTTTCTTTTGCTTCGTACGTAAGTAATATACTCAACAGGAAGGCTGAAGCCCCGAAATAAAATAATCGACAATGAGCGCAGGGTAGGAGAGCGTGCAAGCATATCTTATCCGCCGGAGATTTCTTATTAGTTGAACTCCTGCAAGTCGTCCATTCTGGAGCTAGGCTGCGAACACCACGTTCTTTGGCTGCTCGTCCGCTTTTGAATTTCTTTTTCCTTCGTGATTCCTTCTATCGGAAGTTGAAGCGAAGTACTCCGTGCTCAGTCTCCGTATATGGAAGCGTGTTCGATCCATATGGACTCTATGTGAGATGCTAGGCAGAGGGTACATATGGGTTCCTAAAACTGACTACTCACAATTAGTTTGTAACTAGTTACCTTGATGTCTCTCGGCTTTGAGGAACCTGCTCACCTGGGCCTTGGGGCTGCTCCCCTTAACTCTTTATCAACTTAATCATACAATTCAAGGTAGGAAGCAGGTAAATAGATATACATCACCATCCTCCTGTTCCTTTTTCTTTTTCTTTCTTTCCTTTTTTTTTTTTTTTTTTTTTTTTTTTTTTTTTTTTGAATGAATGAATGAATGGAAGTCCGCTGTTCCGTGATCCGTAGGTAGTGCATGGCATAACTTCACGGAACGTTCGGTGGATATGAAGCCGGTTACACAGATTATTTAGTAACGACTCACTCCAGCTTCTTTTTTTTCCCCTCCTTTGAATGCAGGAGACAAAGACGCTTCTGCTAATCTCGGCATATGTGGAATGTGTAGCACAAGCACTTCATCAGCAGCGAGCATGAAGCAAGTCCTTTCGGCTGCTCCTTCGTCAAACTTAACTGTTGTACGGAATATTATACGAGGCTATCGCATACTCGCACGGGAGCGCAATCTCGGACCTGCTTGGGAGCCACGGTATATCTATAACCTGTACGGAGTACTCAGTATGGGGCCTGATATTCCATGCTGAGCTGGTTCCGCATCATAGAGGAGATGTTGGTCTGCATATATAAGCTGGAGCGGGAAGAGGTCGATAGTTGACACCTTAGTCAAATGTTAGCTGATTCGTGGGCAAAAATTGATTATGAAAGCTTCCCGTAGTTGGTGCTTTTCCTAGTTTTCCTTTTTATTATATCTTCCTTCGCCAAAAGCTTATTGAGGTTTCATTTACCTATTATGGTCGCTGTATGGCAGCAAGCGGTAGTTTTTCTGAAAGATCATTTCATTTTGTTAGTAATTATTATTATCTTCACGCTGGTTGAACGTTGTTAATGAAAGTTCAATGGTGCCTGAATTAGTTCCTGAGTTTATCCGTTCACAAAAGGCAAAAAGGAACGAAGAGGGGACGCCTTTTTTAGCTAAGTACAGGTGCAGACTTAGCGTTTGTACGCAGACAGGCCTCTCGAGGGTCTGATACAGAGTATGATATGATGTATTATTGAGTCTTATGGCGATCAAAGGTTGGCTGCTAGAATGAGCCATCGTTGGGGACGGGAACTCGTCTATCACAAGCTTTCGGCTGAGACCCGGTACAAATCTGGATGGGATAATCAACTATCATCATAGTTATTAACTCTGGTAATATTTGCATGGTATAGTTAGGGTCTAGATCAAGAGGGGCGACACCACGAACAGGTTTGTAGCCCAAAGTCCTTCTTACAAGGTCACCCGAACGCCGGCGTTCGAGAGTCCGCCCAAATATAATCTGTTCATGTTGCGGTACAGATGGCTAGCTGAGAGGTGCTGAGGCCTCATTTTAAGAGATGACACAAGGCACAGGAGGAAGCCGTTATCTTATTACTGTCGCTTGGGTTTCGTGAACTCGCCATGGTGGAGCCAAACTGGTTGGTTGGTCAATCGTGCCATGACTTTGGCTTCTCTGGACGGCGTTTTCTGGGCACCAACAAGCCCAAGTGCAACGATGAAAAGCGCACAGTGGCTTGCTGATGTTGCTATAAACGTTTGATGGCAAAAAAAAAAAAAAAAAAAAAGGAAGAGAGCTGGTGCCCAGGCGGACGAAGCTCTGGATCTGCCCAGGCCCCTGAGATACGAGATCGTGGCCGATGAAACCTTTCGAGATCTGCGCCAACCCGGAGGCACTACCTCTTTCTGGCATCGCCGGGCATGAGAGTTGTGGGCACTGTGGAGGATTAACACCTGAAGATGAAGCAGGAAGAGACACAGAGCTGGACGAAATTGAAGCCGACGTTGAAGATTCTTCTTTTTTTGATAATGGCAGAATAAAAAGGCGGTGGCTGGAGCTTCCAGTCTGGGGAAAGGCGCGCTTCGCCCGTTTTGGGTCTTTTGACGTCCTCGATAAATTTGACAGCAGCGTCAGCCCAAAACACACCAAGCACGCGCATAACGGCGACGGCGCAGGAGAAGAAACAAGCTAGCGGCGAGAAGAGCGCGAGAATACGAGTGTCAACCCAGTGGCATTTCTCCGTAATCGTCGTCTGGGAGAAGCAAATGAAAGGCACAAAAGCAGAGGAAGGGGAAAAGAAACGTGAGAGTCAGCAGCTCCTTTGCCGTCTTCACACAGGTCAAGAGTCAAGACGAGCTCTTGGCCGTGTATAAACAATAATAATGACTGTATTGCCCCGGCGAACAGGTTGATTCCCCGTCCCGATCTTCCGGCAACGCTCTTACAGGAATATAAAATGGGGCCTTGCTTGCAAAGGCTGTCGTGGAGCAAGGTTGTAGGTATTTGATAGGAGCCCGATTGCTCGACCGAGAGACAAGCAGATACAATCCCAGCAAGGAGATGCACGAAATGTTTTCTCAGGGATATGGAAAAGCATATCCAGCAATAATGATGGAGTCCTTGAATCATATTTAAGCTGCCTTGCAGGCCGAGCTCTGTGGGGTGGGGTGCTTCTCACATCATAAAGCATGCATGGAAATTCACATCCATCAACGAGACATGGAGTATCCGTACTGTACTTATTCAATCATAAAAGGATAATAACTAGCTGACTTCTACTACGAAAGCTTCATCGCATACCAACAGGGCCTCGTGTATGAGAAATCTCGGGCCCGAAGCTCTCCAGCCAGTTAAGGAACGAATAATGCTCTTTTTCCCACATGGCTAAACTTCTTCAACATGAACTCCTTCAACTTTCAGCACTCCCGTTGGCCTCGAAGCCCTAAGTCATAAGTATATGATGGCGCTGAAGATCACGAAAAAAGCATGAGCGAAAGGAAGTGGAGGAAAGAAAAAGAAAGAAACGAAAAAAAAAAGAGCAAATCCTATCGTCGCCCTTTCTCGCCCGTGGAGATGATCTCCCCGTCGAGAGGACCTGGAACAGGGATTCTTGATTTGGCTTGTTAATAATAATGCTTTCCCTGGGCTATATGTGGTGTATGGTCGTTCCCAGTCTCCACCTGTGTGGAATGACCTTTTTTCGTCGTTGTGATGGAGAGGAATGGATAATTGCTTCTTTTCTTTCTCGTTCCTTTTTCTCCTTTTCTTTTATTTGGGCCATCATCTCTCCCGTACGGAGTACTCCAGGGCTTCTCTCACCTACCCCCAAATTATGCTTAGTGACAGCGGGCGCCTCTTCCTGCTTCGGAGTAAGTATCAGAAACGCATGATGTGACGATCCTGGCTAATATACGCCGACCCAGCCACACTATGTTATGGCCCGCCATTCCTGCTGAAACTCCTGTCTCTCGAAGTCATATCCAGATAGACAGACGACAAGGAACGAGAGGAGATCGCGGCTCGTTTTACTTCACTTCCCTGATTCGTTGACAGGTGCTCCCATCCCAGTCTCTCGCCTCAGAGCGGCGTGCGGCGTTTCTTACTGTGCACCAGACTCCGCATTCATGCCTCTTGACATGGACACTCTGTGTTTGCGATCTCCGGCATGAACCTAGGTATAAGCAACTCATTCTGCTCTGCTACTATCGTCGCCATTATTATTATTATTATTCCCATCGGCCTTCCGTCCTCCGCCCACTCCTTGGTTACCAGTTCCGCCGCCATCATCGGTCGTACAACCCGCATGCTTCTACCCCTTGTGGCTGTCCATACCTTTTTTTCTTTTTTGTCTTTGCAAGTGATGGTAAGCCTGTCGTTCTTCTTACGACCACCACTTTCTTCATCGTCATACATTCAATACCTCTCAAAGGCTCTTTTTCCAAGCTTGACCTGTTTCGTATAACCCGGACTCTCGAGGCTTTGCTTTTTCTCCTTCCCCTCCCGCTGTCCAGTCTTCGCCAGGCTGCTGAAAAAGACTGCAGTGCGAAGCTGCTTCTGTGACCGGTCATTCATTCCTCCTTGCTTTTCCCTCCAGTTTCTTTCCATTTTGTCCCCCCGTCATCCCATGCGTCCACCCTGGCAGATGGAAGCCATGTGCTTCCTGCACCACTAGTCATCGAGCCATACGAGATTCCGTATCGTCTTTGCCTCGTGGTGCATAAGGTTACCAACAATTTGCATATACACGATTAGCATCGTGTCTCAGAATTACGCCAGGAAAAGGCCACATCCGTTTAGCTCCTTCTATCTCTCTCTCTCTCTCTTTCTTTTTTTTTTCATAACGAGCTCCCTGCCTTGACATTTCATCTTCATTCATCCTTGGTTGATCTTTGTGTGGGGTCCGGGAAAGTACTCGCAATTACGATCTTGACCTCTACTCTTGGGTAAAGGGTTCGTTCCTTTTTCTTCACTTCCTAGTGCTATATTATTATATCAACAACTATGAAGGACAAAGCCGCATGATAAGGTTGTGGAATTGGGCCCTCTTCCCCTATCCCAGCTGATCTTTATATATTCACATGCTCCTCTTGACCTTGCCCTCAACAATCCTTCCGTGCTCCCATATTAACCCTCATATTCATTCCAGGCCCAGAGCTCCTCCACCCCAGACTAGTTTCTGCTGACCGTATCCATTTGACATATGCTTTTGGATCTGGTTGCGTGACGGCTTGTATAGGCTCGATATCTTATCTTAGAGGTCTATACAACTTTGTTTACAATCAAGAACCCTATCGAGATGGATTCCAATTCAATGGATGGCCACCCTACAAACCCCAATGCTGGCCTGCCACCGTTGCAACCACTGGGGCTTGGAAGCATGAGGCTTACACCGAACTATTGGTACAGAGGGTCGGACGTACAAAGTCACCAACAACAATACCAACATCCACTGAGTTACTGGCATCACCCAAATTCCTTACCAAATCAGCCGATTTCCCCCCAAGAAGCCTTTCATGGACAGTCCATGCCTGTTTCCCCCACAGTTCCTGAGCATAAGAAGCATAAACGTACGAGAAGTGGCTGCTTTACCTGCCGTGCCCGTCGAGTTAAGGTAATTCCAACCTGATCCCGAACCTTGCCCTGTACCCCGCTAACGGTAACACCGCAAAGTGTGATGAGAAGCGTCCTACCTGTGATCGTACGTCTAGCGCCCCAAACTCTTCATCGTTGCCCCATTTTTTCTGCCAATTTTTAGTCCGTGCTATTGAGTATAGATGGGTACAGAATACGTATTGACAATCTTATATCTAGGTTGTGGGAAAGGGAAACGGGAGTGTATCTATCCGCCACCCCAGGTTCCGAAATCAACAAAGAGACATAGTGTGAAGGTTGAAGAGTCCTGTCCAGTGATTGCCGAAAGCGAGCCTGAAGGTGGGGAGGCCGAGAAGGGCCAAAATACCGGGCAAGCTACACCGAGCAGCTCCCAAGGAGCAAAATCACCAGATCACACAGGGGTGCGACACCCAGGTAAAACTACCAGGAAAAGTCCCGGAACTCGCCGATCTACCAATACCAGCCATAAGCAGAAATCGGTTAATTCAGAGGTCTGGACCACATCTCAAGATACCAGTGCATCCCCCGCTAGTGATATGACGGTGCATTCCAGAGGGTCCCACAGCCCTACAGCCCATGCCGATATTTGCTGGGATCAACCCGATGATACCCCGGACTCTGCATCTAGCGTTGCAGATACCCCTGGCCTTAGTGACGATATAAAATTCTTCCTAAGATATCATACGCAGCATATTACGCACTCACACTACATGATGAAATCTGTCGCTGCTAAATTCATTAGCGAAGACCTGATGAAATACGCCTTGGAATATGAACCTCTTCTTTATGCCTTGGTTGCATTTTCTGCATACCATTATTCTATTAAACATCCTAACGGCCGACTTTATACCTTTCTCCAATACTACAACAAATCCGTTTCATCGTTGCTTAGTTCTTTGAAAAGCCGTCAACCGCACAGAGATGCCACGATTCTCACTATCCTTCAACTAACCACTTTTGAGGTATAGCCCCGCTTATTATCAAATCAGTTATCAATATGCTAAGTGTTCTGCATTTAGGAATATGTTGGAGACTGGGTCAATCTGATAGATCATCATCATGCAGCTCATCAGATGATTCTTGAAATGTACTCACCAGACACGATATTGGACGACAGGTTCCGCACCCACATCATCCACTGGAATATGCGGTACGATGTCATGGCTGGTTTAATGGCTGGTAATGCCACAATCCTAGGTCGAGAATGGTATATACTAGCGGAGAAGCAGGCCTACCAGGAAGCGGCAGATGATCCTGACTCTCTGAGCAAACAGCTCTTTGCCTTTTGTGCAAGTAACAAGAGATGTGCGGTCGAGATGGCGTCTCTTCTAGCCAATGTTTCTCAGAACATCATCTCACGAGAAGAATTCCTCGCCGAATCAAACATGCTCACACAGACAATGAGAGAAATGATTCACAAAGTGGGCGAATTCAATGATCCAAAGTATCTTGTCATGGACTATCCGGAAAAGATGCCACTGGGGGCAGATGATATTGTTGATCCCTACGTTCCAGGACTGGTTCATACCGGCCCATTCAGTGAAGTGGATTTAGTTAAGCTGGAGCTCCGAAGCAGTCTTCTTATGTACAATTGCCAGATCGATTTGATCACACAAACGCTGGAACCCGCTGAGATGTCGAAATTTGCATTAGAGCAATGCCAGCTGGTTGAGACGATAAACAGGCTGCCTGACAAGGATCCAATGTTCCCCCTAATGTTTCACAACGTACTGGGGCTGATCTGCTTATACATTCCGCCTGATGACCGCTATAGAATGTGGTGTCGGAAAAGGCTTGCCGAAATAGAACAACAGGGGTAAGTTGGAACAATCCCCCGGCCCCTTTTTTTCATTTATACTTTTTTAGAATAATAATCTTGTGATTTGGAGCGTTATTAACGACCTTTTACATAGATACATATACCCTCCTGCAGTCCGAACAAGGGTAGCTGACATCTGGAAGGTCCCCGAGGTTGCAGACTGGTGGCTGCCAAATGGTGAAGGATATCCCAAATTAGTTCGAGAAATCCGAGACTGGACGTCAGAACGTACTACAAATCCTAGAGACAATTTTAGGGAAGCAGTTAGGGATATCCGGTCTCTCTTCGGTCGAATGACCTGTTCCGACGATAGCAGCCAGGCCAGCACACCAAGTGCGCATAGCGGCGCCCATCAAGGACTCTCACCTCCACAATCTCCCCCTTGAATGGCAGAGTACGCCCTGTCCCTAAATTTAGCTGCAGGTTTTCTCCTGAGCTATGGGTCTTTCTCTCGAGCGCAATTTTGCAGGTTGCGAAATATACGATTCTTTTATGAGCCCCTACCGCATTTCCCCACTAAAAATTATCTATTTCAATAGCTGTGAAAGATATGGCTGGATATTCCATGCATATGTGCTCTCTGTATCGTGCACAGCATTTGGACACTGTACGTTACACTTGGAAGTTGGGAAGTTTAAATAACAATCAGCTTTCTCTATTTGGCGTTGGTGATTTTGTGAAGAAGCATACCGCTCACGTAGTGGCGTGACTTCAAGGACACTATTTGTAAAATAACCTGAGAATTTAGGGAGATATATTGATAGACACCCTTTGTTGTTTGGTCTATCTAGGTCAAATAGTTGATGCGAATTCCACAATTTTGTGAGACTCAATTGAGGCTCGAGGGGGCACCCTAACTGGTTGGCCCTCAAGCTTGTTCTATAATCCGCAAGTCATATTTGCCACTTGGGATGAATGTCGAAGTAAACACATTACCAGATTATCATTTGTATGAAAAGCCTTTGAAACAAAGCAAATTGCTCCAATTGCCATGTACACGGCTAACTCGACCAAAATCATTGCAGTAGCAAATTATGTGTCAAGGTCATAAATCCTAATTTCCTTCCCAGAGGCTCCAGCAACCTCGACAGCTTCAATGATGGTTTCTAGGCCTTGTGCCAACTCACTTCCGGGGCCAGGTTCGTATCCCCGATCAAGTTCCGTTCCCCATGGCAAAGAATCAACGTCAACCTTTAAACCAAGGAGACATTTCAATATCACAGAAGCACCAGCCTTGCTTATCACAAGGTTCATTTCAGGGCAAAGTTCGTTGCAAACACATTCTACACAGCCTTGAGCAGCTGTGCAAGTACACGTATCAATGCGCGAGTTAGCACGAACAAGAAGACTGTCTATAAATTCGAAGGCTTTAGAAGTGATTCCAGAACCGGATGAGCCTCCCTTTGCGTCGTAAAAAACAAGTCGTGCCTGTCTCTGGCGACGTGGTGTGGGAGGTGCAAGGGGGTGAAAGAAGTGATTTCGTGTCCTTGGATCTTGATCGCGGCTAGAACCCCTCGCCTGCTGGTGTTTTGGCCCCAGTTCTTTCTTTGCGACTTTGCATTCTGTTCGAATGTCTCCAGGTGAGGAAATCAGGAAAGTCGGAAGTAAGGACATGATTGCATGCTCTGCTGCATGTATAGCAGCTGCGGCATTCAAATTATGGGATGAAAGGATTTCTAATGCCGTCTTTGGCACATCTAGCCAGAGGCCTTTGCTCATCTTATCAATAGGAGGAGTATCAAGGGCCACGGCATCAAGTATTCTGCCCTTCTTGTCCTTTTTGAAATATCCGTATACCAATGTGTGAATGGCGATTTTTCCAAAGAATGCCCTGTAGTCAGATAATCTACTGATACGTCTGATTGCTTCGGTTTCAATCGGATCAACATTTGTAAAGTCTCGTTGCTCAGTGATCCAATCGACATGTGCGCGAACCACTCTTGCAAACCGTTTGCTTGTGTTAAGCTCCTTCACAAGATAGGTATTTCCCTGATGGAAATATATGGCTCCCTCGTATACGGTGAAGAAGACGCGAGCATCATCAATCTCTTCAATGACGACATTTCTGTTGTTTGTGGTATCTATGATAGCGTAGTTACCCTCATCAATGCTTCTAATCGAAACAAATTTCGATGGGTTGGGTCTGAATCTTTCATGGCAATGATAGAATCCCATGTCGTCCTTTACCAGTCGAGTATCTGCAAGGTGCGCCAGCTGCGACCCAAAGTATGCGGAGTCATTCTCTGGGCGAATTGGCATTTCGAAGGCAGCGCATTGAACATGGCCTTCAAGAACAAGCTCATTCTCTAGATCAACAAGTAGTCCGCAATTGGGTTTTGTGAAGAGATCGTCGGGATTACTCATATAGTGTTGATCTGCTGCGCTCTGACCAGCAACCAAGATCGACAGGGAGTCTTTGTTTCTTCTTCCTGCCCGTCCACTTTGCTGTCTAAAATTGGATATCGAATGTGGGAATTCATGCGTGATTACAGCATCCAATGTCCCAATGTCAACACCAAGCTCCAGTGCATTTGTTGCCACAATTCCGAGCAACTTGCCCTCAAATATTTCGCGTTCAATCTTCCGTCTATCTTGTGGACTGTAGCCTCCTCGATAGCCCATAACGAAGCGAGACACGTCTGACCTATCAAGTGTACGAAATTCGTCTTTGATCGCATTCAACAGATATTCGCATTGTTTGCGGATACGACAAAATGCGATCACTCGAACTCCCCGTAAGATAAGTTGGCAAAAGATCTTGGCTGATTCATCGATGCTACTTCCACGACCAGAGCTAGCATCATTGGGGTCCTTGTAGGGCGTCTGCCAGCAAAGAAACTCTTTTCGTCCTGAGGGTGATCCATCAATATCTGTCAATTTCACTTCGTCGATTCCAAAAATAGCCTTCATATGCTCCTCTGGATTTGCCACCGTTGCAGAACATGATATGAATTTGACATCCGAATTCCCTATCGAAGCACATATTCTTCTCAAGCGACGCATGATGAGAGCAACATGAGTCCCAAAAAGTCCATTGTAGACATGAAGCTCGTCAATAACAACGTACTTTAAGTTTTTCAAGAACTTTCTCCACAACGATTCGTTGGGTAAGATAGTGACATGGAGGATGTCGGGGTTCGTGAAGATAATTCTCGCTTCCTCACGGATTGCATTGCGACTTGCCATTGGGGTATCGCCATCAAATGTTTCTACCATGATATGTTCCAAACCTTCCATATACTGCAGCATGTCGAGCATACTGCGGCGCTGGTCCTGTGCCAGTGCCTTTGTTGGGAAGATATACATCCCTCTGCTGTGAGGGTTTTTCTCAAGTTCGTGAAGCATAGGCACTTGGTATATAAGGGACTTCCCCGAACTAGTGGATGTAGAAACAATGACGTTGTGACCATCATGGAGATCATTGATGGCTTTTGCCTGATGGGAGTAGAATTGTGTAATCCCCCGGGTGTTGTAAAGTGCATTGACCAGATTTTGCGAGAGAAGGAAATCCAAATCGCCAAAGACTGGCTTCTTAGCATCGAATATGCGATACCCGCCTTTTACTATCTGATTATAATACCAGCTCTGCTCTTCTATTTCTGAAATGATTTCTGCAATGCTTCGTCTTATCTTGGGTATCTGTGCTGGAAGTTTCGCAGCAGCAGGCGTGCTGGATCCACTGTCCGAAGAGAGAGGAATATATATACCCTTTCCGGCCTCAAGGCGTTGTACTGGATCGACATTTTCTTGTCGGCAGGTAGCTAAAAAGGTATCAACAGCGTTGGTAAATTTTTTGTTCCTCTTTTCAATCAGTGCAACCATTTTCTTCTGGCTGTAGACTGGCGTCCTGATATCCTCGTAACCGCCCAGACCTACACCTGGCTGCGACTCGGGCTTGAGGTCTCCGTCGACAAATTCAAAGAGAAGTTCAGTATCGGGAGGCCGTTTTCCGCCATCATTACTATTTGAACCAATTCCTTCTGCCTCCCAGTCGTTCCATATCTCAGGGACTTTCTTTTTTCTGGCCTCAGCCACTCCCATGATACTGACCACGCCTGTATCTGAAAGCTCAAACCTGACTGACTGCGGGATGAGAAACTTTACTTTGGCAACATCTTCAATAGTAAGTGGCCGACCGCCAGTCTGGGACTCAACCGAGCTCCTTATTTTCTCGAACGTCGTGGTGTAATGCTGACGAGTGCAGCAGAACGTATATACCACATTTAGTGCCCGATGAATCCTGCTCAGGACTTTAAACTCCTCAGGCCATGGTATTGCAGAGGGCGGCTCCGAGCGAGAAGCAGCATTAGGGTGTGAAGATGTAGTCGACGTTCCTCTCTTTGCTAGACTCCCAGTATCAGTGCCACCACAGCCCTTGACAAGGGGAGTTGAATCCTGCCCGTCTACGTCATCTCGCTTTCTCTTCCTCTGAGTTTCCATGGTACTTGGAAGCAATGGAAATACGGGCTAGCCCATGAGCTTGAGTCATCCAAGCCACTGATATCTCCGTTATCGGTGGTTCTCCCCATCTTCCAGCGAGATATCAACTGTTCCAACTCCGTGATGTCTCGTTCTTCTGATGTCGTCGCGATAAAAACGCGTCATCACGTGATTCATATCCGGAAAAAGGCAAGCCTCAGTTTTGCCTGCAGCGCCCACCAGCGAACATACGAAGCCGAGTCTTTTGGCAGAGAATATTATTATGATAGATCAAATATTTTTTTCGAGAGACATCAAGCAAGAAATGTCGTATAGGCTGCAAGAGAAAAAAAAATGGCAAAAATTTTACAACTGGACAATGTGATAATCGAAATCACGACCTTCCGTATGCAAAACGGACGTTATACCACTAAACTAATTGCCCTAGTTACGCTATTGACGTGGGCTGTAATACCGACTTTCAGGAACACGAAATAATATAAATTTTTGATACTGAGATAATTCACACGCCATTATTATTCAAAGCGCTTCAACTACTGCCAGGTTTACAGCCCTCTTTGATCCAGTCATCCTTTGCAAACCACACGGGGGACCACTATGGAAATCAGCCGGGAAATAGCGTGTGACATGCTGAGCAGGAATGAGAAATGCGCAGAGAAGGTACAGGCAATCAGGAGGCGATGGGAACCCAGGGATCCAGTCAGAAGTAGGGGGGTGTCACTCGCATAGTGCTGGTTCACCGAAGGTGTGCCGGAGTTTGTTGTCGTATTCTCTTCGGTCTTCCACCTTCTTGTTCATTATCTTGGTGATATCAAAAGCCCAATGTGATGCCATGATAAGACCGTATTCCTGTTCATATAGTTCATATATGTCATTCCTAATAAGTCTTGTTTGAATCCTATCAATAAATAGGCGGAAAATGGCAAAAGGATTTTGTAGAGCAAGTGAATACCAAAGGGTACCCATCTCCCATCCTCTTGTCATTATCGTTGATAACTGTGGTTCCCGTTTGGTATCAAGTTCTTCCTGGGCCAGGATTTGTATGAATTCTGTCCATAGCCTCTTGTATTCATCTTCCTTGATAGTATCAACGAATTCGCCCATAAGCCAATAAGGTGGGTGAATCATCTCAATGGGTAGAGAGCAACCCCATTCGAGGTCCACAAGTGAAGTGATATTCCAGTTCTCATCAACAAATATATTACTCTGATGAAGATCAGTTAAACAGAATATAAATGGACCCCGGCGTAAGTCTCGCCGGAAGAAAAGAGGACTTGATACTCGAGTTGCTGTTAAGACTGTTGCTTGCTGAATAAAATCTGAGCCATTATTATTGGCCATATTTCTCTGGTATATTAGTTCACGATATCCATCCATGGCCTAGTTGGTAGTTATGTCATCGGTAGGGCACGGCACGAGTCAACAGGACAAACATGAATATAGACTGATTGATCATTGATTATATCCTTTTTATCCGTTTAATTTTGCATTAAGGAGAAATAAAAGAGAAGGACTCTGTTACATGACGATCAAGGAAAATAAAAAGAGTGATTGAGAACCAGCCATGCACTCTATCTTGTTTCTCGCTTTCGCTGATCACATTTGATGGAGTATCTCCTGGGCGGCAGCATGGAGGTCCTTAGCAGCGTCGGCATTGGATATCTGGTTAGCGTAGAGATGTCAGCTCTTTGCTCAAGAGGATAGCCTAATAGGTAGCAAGAGAAGGGGTAAAGTTGCTTTTACATACCCGTAGCAAGAGGGGCACTGTTCGTCCATCCTCGATTCCAGCAATTTGTACGTGTTTTCCAGTCGGCTCCTTGCCCTCTGCATCTCCTACTTTCATCCCTTTGTATAGTGGAATGTTGAGGATGAGTCGGAATACGCCGTCTGTGCGCATAATAAACCGGGCAGATCTCTTTGTCGGCTTTGTAGCAGCGGCTCCGCCTTCTTCTTCATCCCCTGCAGCAGGTTCGGGCAATTTCTTCACGTTGAGCTTGAAAGTACCAATACCGCGTTCTTTCCATTCGCTACCAGTAAAGTGGAAGAGCTTCCCTCGGACGGAAAAATGTGTCTCTTCATCTTCCTCTCCAGTCTCGGCTATAGGTAAAAGGCACTGTCAGTGGATAGTCAAGGGGTTGACAATTGGGTTGGAATGGCTTACTCTCTTGTTTGAAGAACCGCGTGTCTTCCTTCTCTTCTTCAAGTCCTTGGAAGATTTCTCCCTTCTCCTCGTCACCTTCGCCATCATCTTCTCCTTCATCATCGTCATCGTCCTTCTTTTCTTCCTTTGAGCCAAACGCTTTTGGCTTAGTCATGGATCCGAAATTGGTTGGTTTAGGGGATGCAAAGCTAGTCAGCCGTTCACCCGGTTTTGGTGCTGCCGCAGCAAATCCGCTGGCAGACGAGCTATTTGCAAATGCACTCCCGCTAAAAGACGCGCTGAAGGGCGAAGGACCTGAGGCAGCAGCTGCAAATGGGGACGCTCCGGATCCAGTAGAGCAAGTTTTGCCATCTTCTTCACTTTTGGTACTAGGTTTGCTCTTAAAGATTGAGGCACCGCCTCCTATTGCGCCAAAAGGAGATGTTTCGGATCCTGAAAATGCAGCTAATTTCGAGGCCGCAAATGCAGAAGGATTGGTGCTTTGTTCCTTCGTTGACTGTTCGCCTGTCTTTGTAGTGCTCTGCTTCGAGGCACCCAAGGACCCAAATGGAGAGGTGGCAGAAGTGTTGGAGAAGGGATTTGGCAGTGCAGACTATAAGATTAAAATGTAAGCGTATGTATAAAACGTCAATCTACCATAATATCACGGCCTACCTTTGAAGCAGCAGTGGTGTCCTTTGGCTCCTCGGTATGCCGGTCCTGCGAGTTGTCACGGTGGCGCTTCTTCTCTGGCTCACCCTTGTCTGTGCGGCTATTAGGAGAGGCCCCTAAGCTTTCCAATTCGGCATTCTCTTTGGAAGGATCGGCGGTGGAATCGTCATTCTCTTTCGCATTGTCTTCGCCTGCTTTTGAGTCCAAATCCTTGTCGAATTGGTCTCTGCTTCGTTTCTTCTTTGGGCTTTTCACCTTTTCTAGCTCTGCTGTGGATACTTCTGGCTCGGCCTCCCGTTCAGGGGTCGTTTCCATTTTTGAATCCCTAGAGCGCTTTCTTCTATGGCCACTTTCTTCGTAGTGACCTGACTGCCCGTCGTCGTTCATCAGGTCATCAAGAGACCGCTTCTTCTTCAGGCGTCCACGCTCGGTTGCATTCGTATCGGTCTTGCTGCCTTCCGGCAGTTCACCGTTCTCCTCGCCCATCTGGGTCTGTTCGGATGGTTGGTCTGGGTTTGCAGTTCCTGTTCCCGCAATGGAAGTCTCCTTTAGCTTCTGACGGACTGGTCGTTCACCGCCGCCGTCTTTATGGGTGTCAGAATACACTTTCTCGTGGGTGAATTCTGTAGCTCGTTCGAGGGGATCACTAGGTAGAGTAGAACTCTTCGTACCTTCAGAGTAATCGCCCGTGTCAGGGTCGACGTCTTCCTTTGATTTATGTTGTGGTGGTGATTGTCCGGGTGTGTTGTCTATTGAAATGTAGGCGTCAATAACTATACAGGACTCCGATACTCCAAGAGAACTGCACCAGGACAGTAATTGCTCCAGAAGCAGGCTCTCATATCAATATGCAAGGCTCTAGCCGCCCATATATCGCGCGAGGCGCTGCCTTCGCAACTCCCGCAAGGTGAGGAAAAGGGGGCAGGATGGGGGCGGAAAAGTGGTAATGGCAAATGCAGACCTTTCAGAGCACCATTCTCCTGTCGCAAGCTATCAGGAGAGGCCATGTCAACTGCTGTATCTTATTCCGCGGCACGTAGTATCTTCTTCGAGGCTGGTCTGTCCGGCGTTCGATCTCTGGCTGACTATGAGTGCTTCGGTCAGGCAGTTAGTTAGCGGGGGTTCAAGGGACCAGCGAAAACGGGCTCCGAGGTCCGCTTGCGAGGCCAGGCGAAAGAGACGAGAAGCCGAGCAGAAGGTAGTCTCCAGTCGACAGCTTAGACGAGGGCGCTCGACGAGAAAGAGGCGACTTTTTGCTAGCAGAGAACGGGGGAGGAAGAGAGAAAAGGAGCGAGAACAGGTTGTTGGTTGTTGTTGTTGCTTGCTAAGACCTGCGATGTTTAATTTTAAGACTGGAGACTTTTCTTTTCGCTGCTCGTCCGTCTAGTGGAGACAGCACATCAACTCCCGCTGAGATCGGAGAAGGGAGAAAGGGAGAGACACAGGAGGAGGCAGAAGAAGAAACGATCACGATGATGATGACGATGATGATAATGAGGTCTGTCGCGGCTAGGCTTCAGCCCGGGCTCGCATAGAGCGGACAGGGCAGTCCAAGGCAGACACAGCGAGCAGGCGACAGCGACATGGAGAGCGGACGAGGAGAGATCAATAAAAAAAATAGCCTATGGAATGTCTTGTACAGATATGAAGAATAGGTACATTACGAGATTATCTCGATGCCGTTGTGAGAGACGTCAGTCTGTCTCGACCAAATATCAACAGCATCAGCAACGCTATGGACGGGACACGATATCAGTCCTCGAGCAGCCCCAAGGCCGCATCTGCAATTACCTTGCCTTCTGACGTTGCTGCAAAGCTCAGGATACCCCCCTTGGACCGGAAGTTCACCTCTATCGTGTAGTTGAAGCGGTGGTACGTCTGTCCGTCCGACGTGCTCTTGCGCGTCTGGAAGTCGTTGAATGTCGATGTCGAAAAGGCAGGGCATATCTCTCCTACTTTAACGACACGATGGTGGTCCTCTCTCTCCGGCGGCTCGTCCATGGTGCAGGAGAACATGGTAATGTTCTCGTTCAGCGGCTGGCCCAGCTTGAACGTACTCTGGATGTCCGCCTTCATCTTGAAGTTCTCGTCCAGCCGTTTTCCCTGGACAGCCACAAGTCAGTCATACCAGACGCGCCCCCATCTTGTTTCCTGTGACAAGAGTCAATCAATCTCTGAATGCATACCTTGGGGATTACCCATTCCATCCTCCCGCTGCACATCTTTTCGCCAGTGAGCGGATCAGTGTACGCATTTGCTTCGGGATCGATGCCTTTCCTGAATCGTTTCCCCCAAGACCAGCCATAGTGCGCTCTGCTGTGAGTGATAACAGGCTTCAGTCCTTCTAGGCCTCGTAGACATGCACCCTTGACAATAGCAGCTTGACTATTGGCAGTTAGCAATGGCATATGACGGCAAGGATTCGCCTCTCGGGGGCTTGCTTACCAGTCCGGTGGACATGTCACAGAGCCGATGTTCTTTCCTTTACACCATTCGCCCAGCTTGGTATTGAGATAATCTGAGTCCCCGAAGCCCCCAACAAGTATAAGCCGCTATTAAGTTGTTAGTTGCTGCTTGGTTGAAGAGGCTATCTCAGGTAAGTAAACTCACATCGATTCTCTTTTTCTTCTTCTCAGCAGCCTTTACTTGTGACTTGACCAGAGCTATAACTTCCTTTACGACTGGATCGAACAATCGCTGCATGTCGTACTTGGAAAGCTTCACCACTAGTTCATCGTCGTCATAGTGGACACTTGGCCCAACATCCATTCGGATAGGCCCAACTTCCACTCCTCGATCGTCGTTAGGACCTCCAAAGTTCCTCTTTGCGCTCTCAAAGGAGTTCATAAATCTACTTCCTGGGCCTCGCAATCTCATCGGCACCGAGGTATATTCGTCTCCAAAGGTCTCTTGCATCCACTGGTTGAAATTTCGGTCGATATATGTCGACCCGCATTTTCCTCCTAAATTGAGGAACATTATCTGGTTAGCTATCAAAGAATGACTTTCGTTATTATCAGCAGGCGGAAATACCTATACCAACACAAAGCTCCTCGAACTCTAGCCTTGGTTCTGATTTTAGGACTATATATGTGGTGATGTCAACCGTGCCACCTCCACAATCACATATCAGGATACCCTCGCCTGGCTAAATATGGATAGAGTCAGCTAATACACGAGCCATCACAAGATTAAAGATTGCATACTTGAACTGGATCAATGGCATCTGGCCCCAGATGCGGTTTTATTGCCGAAAGTGCAGCGGCTTCAGGCTCCTTGATCATGAAGATGGAGTCGTACGGCCTTGACCCGAATCCTGCGGCTTCTGCGGCCTTTCGAGTGGCTAACTGGGCTTGGTCTGACCAAATCGCCGGCATCGTCAAATATATCTCCATTGGGGTGACATTGAAAACACCGGCTCCCATCTTTTTCTCTAGCTGGTGGATAAGGTATACATATAACTCCCGGAAATAGTCTTCTATGACAGACTGTGCGCTTTTCCCCTTTGGCAGGCTCATTAGGCCGGACCCAAAAAGATCCTTCAACGATGGATCATCATAACCCGTTAACTGTGCACTTTTGTCTAGCAACAGCTTAGTCCAAGAATAACACATCAAGTTTGGAGAGACCTGGAATCCCCATTGATCTGCGGGTATCTTGTTTTTATTCTCTGATGCATAGGCTATTCTGGATGGGACCTTCCATGTTGAATCTCGATGGCCAGGCCAGGTATTGATGACATTGATGTCTTCCAATCTCGTCTTGGTAGACTCCGCCCAGCTGACACCTATAGTATAAATGTTAGATGTTTCGCTCTTCTGGCATCGTGGTTCTTGCGATATCAAACCTGAATACGTGGTTCCATAGTCTACTCCCACAATTATCTTGTGGCGAGAGCCTGTGTCTAGTGAATCGCTATCTTTCATTGAGCTGGATGTTTCGCGATGTACCTCAAATCAAATGGGTAGGGGCCGATTTAGAAGTGTCCAACAACCGCAGGTATCAAGGATCGTAATATATCTCCTCAGATTAGTGTAAGTTGTCTTCGTTCCTGTTTGCTCATTTCCCTACACAGGAAAACAAGGGGGTTTAAAACCTTCATTAATCCCTGCTCTCACAGGCATATAAACACAGCCTTCAAGTGTCCTCCATGCCTATCTCCTTAAGTCATGAACCCCGCAAGGCCGAGAATATCTGACAAGGCTGTGATAACGGGCTTGGGCGCCTTGCATCATGCAGCTGTTGCTCGAACATTTGACAGCCGACTTTGTTACGTTTCCGCCAATCATAGCGTTCATCAGACGAAAAGATACCGCAGCACAGCAAAGTGATAAAACCAACCATGCAGACTGGTCAAGGGACAATGCAAACGGGCCCAAAGAGCTAACTGCCTCTATGTTCTGACCCTTCGCTTTCGTCAACGTTCATGCAGCCGACTTGCGGGGAAGCAAGTGGACTGTCATGCCTGCATAGCCAGCCTTGTCCAAAATCTTTGATATATCACACTCAAGAGCTCGAGCTATCTCTATTCCATTCTTCCAAGCTTTGTTGGCTGGATGGCTGCGGTGGGGATAGTGAACGCAAGGCCTATTAATACTTGTTGACCGATATTTCCTTACTTCGGTCTACGCTGTCCTTTCGAAAGAACGCTTCGCTTATTCAATGTTTACCTGGTACGGTGATGGGTAAGTCTTCACGTCGGCACTCAAGATCCTCGAGACGTCGGTATTCAACTACTTATGAATTTGAACTAAGGCCTGGATACCCATTAAGCTATCTAGAGGTTAACATTGCCCCCCGATGCTGCCGGTTTTCAGTTCATGGTTTTTCTGGCATTCATAATACTTGGCGATTTAAATGCTGATGGCTTTGTATAGGGTATGGCTGCGAAATCGTCCAAAGAGCCGAGCATGACTGAGCTGCAAGGAGGCCGGCCAGGGTCTTCAAACAGACTCAATGATCCAACTGTAGTTGAGATAAAGCCACGCCAACACAATAATGGAAAACCTCTAGCTGAGCCCGAAAGCGGTCCAAAACCTCCACCAAAGGGCGATGAACAGCCGCACAATGGGGAGCCAACAGGCACAGACAGTCGTGGAAGTGTTTCGGCAGACAGGCCACAAGTGCACGGAATCCCGGATGGACATCCCTATGACCGCGGAATTCGGGTCACCCACGTTTGCTGCGATGTAGAGCCTTCATCAACAGGGAGTGCGTGGTTTTCATCTCGACGTTCCAACAAGTCTCGCGAGCAGGCAATGGAACAGGAGATCCATCAATTGCGATCGGAAATTGGACGCCAGCGTCAAGTCATTACTGAGCTGCAAGAAGGAAATTCATTCACAAAAGACGAAAACTTCCAGTTACGAGGGAAAATACGGGAGCTCAATGGCTTGATCCGCCGGACACAGGAGAGAGCTTTCGGAGAAATCGGCCAGGGAAAATGGGCTTCCCAACCTGACAGAGATATTCGTGATGAACTCTCTTTATTTCAGCGTCAACTAAGAGACTGGAGCAAAGAGTACGCCCTGGATTCCGCAAGTAGCC
Source organism: Trichophyton schoenleinii (assembly GCA_018357685.1). Classification (NCBI taxonomy): domain Eukaryota; kingdom Fungi; phylum Ascomycota; class Eurotiomycetes; order Onygenales; family Arthrodermataceae; genus Trichophyton; species Trichophyton schoenleinii. The sequence goes on from WOFF01000002.1 coordinate 703,919, forward strand.
TACAGGCATTGAAAATGAGCGAGGAAGAAAAAGACGAATTCCTATGCAATTTAAGCAAGGTGGTGACACTCAGTGAAAATGGCAGTATCCCAGCAACTCTACGGTCAGGGAAAATGGAACGCCGACTACCGTCGATCCTGCTAAACGCTCTGGTGGCCCATGATATCTATACTCAGATATTCGACGATCCTTTCTATTTCTTGGGTCAGAGTAGCGGTTCGGATGACCAGGATTCCTCGGTTGATGGAACTCCTCTTGTTAATGAGACTCTAAACAGAATCTATGCGGAATTAAAGAATCGTATGAACCCCCCCTTTCACATCATATATTATACAAAGAAACTAACATTTTGTTCCCATAGTTGATGAGCGGGAAGCTCATATCTGGAGGTCTCAACTACTTCGAATATACAACCCACCAGAAGGGAGTGCACTTAGCGAGAAAGAAAAGCTAGCGGCTAAAAAGATGGACTCCCGAGTCCATCGTTGCAGTGACTATTTTGCAACTATCTTTCATACGGGGCCAGCAAAATATCTTTTCCGGAAAATTCCTAGTGAGCAGGAAACAACCCGCCTTAATAAACTTCGGGATATATTCATCGATGCGGGTGAGCTATCATCCAGGCTCTGGACACAGCGAACTTACATGAAGAGTCAAAATCTTCCATCCTTGAAATTAGAACAGTTCAAAGTTTCCTCCCCGTCCATGGAAGCCCACCCTTCTCAAGGCCTAGACGATGACGAAGACAACAAGCTAGACGGCTCGAGGGTAGAAGTGGTCATACATCCCGCTCTACTTGCCTTTGGTAATGACGACTGTGAGAACTACCATATAGCCCGTGTCTGGGCTAAAGCTGTGGTTTTGCTAAGGGCAACAAGATGATATGTTCCCCATGTATTTGTGTATTATCCGTCTTCTTACCTTCTACATGTCTGAATTTTTTTTCGCATTCTTCATGGCTGGCTGCTGTGGTTTTGCTTCCCCCCTGAATCACACCTATAGCAACCGTATTATTAGGTACCAACTCGCCAGCGCAACCAATGCTCGGATATCCACTAGTTAAACGTTTGCTAGTCCGTGAGTTAAAGAATTGAAGCCCGAACTTGCTAAAAAGAAGCTTTCGGAACTCCTGGGCTGTACGAAGTCTTCAGCTACATTCCCTGCCCATCTATCTCTCTTGTATAGCAAGTCCGCAGCGCCCACGCCTCACTGCGAACCAAAGTCAGGCAGGCTGGAGCTCACGGCAATGATGTACCACTCACCACAATGCAGCTGACCATGGAGCAGGGCGGAGTCGGCCCCTCACGCCCTCGCTTCATCTCGCTTCATGTTAGCCGAGTCTGTACCATGCGGGTGAGTTCTGGCAGGCCTGGCGCTTCAAAAACGAATATGGTTGAGATGCATGCACTCTCACAGCCTCGCGAAGAGAGAAGTTATCTCGTTTTAGCCTCGCTGCGGCCAAGGCACTCTAGTTATCGCCCTCTTCGTATGACGCATGGCCAAAATTCAAAGGCAGGCTTGTTGGGGAGACCTGTGAGTGTTGCTATATAGAGAATAAGAGCACCGTTTCTCACAGTATGGCGAGTTTGGCAGCGGAACTGATCAATATCGCACTTGCTACTGTTCACATAACTAGTATCAAGGAGTATACATGTCCATACCACCAACCATGAAGGAACGCCAGAAGGTCTTCATTGCGGTGATGGGGGTGACTGGCTCGGGGAAGAGCACCTTTATACAGACAGCAACTGGATCTGATGATGTCCATATCGGCCATACGTTCAAGTCTTGTAAGCTACAAATATCATCTAGTTATTGGTCACTGCTAACATGAGTTCAAACGTCAATATTCAGGCACTGCAGCTGTCTCTGCCCATACACTATCTCTGGATGAATATGACGTTACTTTGATTGATACCCCTGGGTTCAACGACACATTCCGCAGCGAGACGGAGGTTCTCAAGGAGATTGCCAACTGGCTTGACTATACATACCGCAACCCTCCCCACGTCATGCTCACAGGCATAATTTACATGCAATCAATAACTGACCGTCGCATGTATGGCTCTACTCTGCGGAATTTAAAGATGTTTAGGCAGCTTTGTGGTGAAAGCCCTCTACGCAATGTGGTGTTCACCACAACCGGCTGGGGTACTGCGGAAAAGTCAGGAGAGCTTTCCAAAGCCCTCGAAAATCAGGAGTCCCTGCGGTCAGATCCTGACTTCTGGGAACCCATGATCAGAAGAGGATCAACTATGGCTAAGTTTGAAGACACTAAATCCTCTGCTCTGGCTATTATCATGAGCATCGTTGAGCGCAACCCCATTCTCCTCAAGATTCAGGAGGAATTGGTCGATGAGAACAAAAAACTCATTGACACCGCCGCTGGACACACAGTTAATGAAGAAATGAAGAGACTCGAAGAGAAATACACGCAGGACATTGCCAAAGTGCAAAAGGAGATGGAAGAGGCCCTTGCTGCTCGTGACACCGAATACCACGCAGCACTCCAGGAGGCTAAAGAGAATTATGAGCGTCTTCGTGATGAAGCCCAACGTGCCCGAGACTTCCTGCAGTACGAAAGGCGTAATGAAAAACGACGCCTCACAAATGAGATAGAGGGTATGAAACGACAACTTGAACGAGATAAAAAGAAGCACGAAGAATATTTGGAACTCAAGTTCAAGGCCCAGCAGATTAATGAGGAAATGAAGTATGAAGAGATTGTCAAGAAGCTCCGGGCAAACGGTCATCTTCTCCGGGATGAGGAACGACAGGTCTTGGGAATGAAGATCCAAGAACTGGAGGCCGCATCTGTCAATGGGGGAAACGCTGTCAATGGTAAAAAGAAGAAAGGTAAGGGAACCAAACTCCTGGTTGGTCTAGCACAGGTCTTGGGAAGTGTCACTATGGGCTTAGTAGGATTTCCCATGCTCTTTGGAGACCCCATTGGAACTCTTGCTTCAATTTTCTAGCTCACTTTGTCCTACTTTTACTATTGTGGTTGTAATTATCATTCTAACATGTACGAAGTAATATTAGGAATATAACAATGGTGGTAAGATATATTTGCAACATCGATTGTGGATGGGCAATGATCAAGCTGCAGCTTAATAATTGAAAGTTTACTTTTCTCAGCTGCAATTGAATGTTTCATTAGTTTATTACTATCCGCCATTCGAAAAGGTCACGTTGATAATATTGAACCAAAATTATATACAGGAGTGGTGAATATATGCATTGAGAGGGTCTATACCGGCTAGTGCAGCAAAGATTAAAGGTACGCTTTCCAGGCGTATGTAAGTAAGTAGTCTATAAGCAGAAAGAAAGCAATAGGGTCAAGGTCCAGCCTATGCAAAGGGTATAAAATAAGGTGGTCAGTCATTGGGCAAACCTTTGTTTAAACTCCAGAATCGTCCTGAAAATGACCACTTGGGTTCCAATAATTGGTTTTATCTGAGTGCCATGCATCCCATCTTCGGCAGTTTTCTTGCATGAAGTCGAAATCGGGATTATTCAATGTCATGGCCTTCAAGTCCTCTTTGCGTTCGAGAACCTGAAGTGCCAGTCCAGCAGATACATGCCATGCAATATGGCAATGTAGCAGCCATGAGCCCGGGTTGTCTGGCTTAAAAGCGATAACGATGAACCCACCAGCAGGTAGTAAAGTGACATCTCGGCGAGGAGGATTGTCAAGTTTGAGGTTGACTTTCGTTGAGTCCCAAGGTTCCATAGACTGCTGTAGAAGGACAAAGTCGTGGCCATGCAAGTGCATCTATATCATCAGTATTAGCTGCAAGGGGGTATTATAGTTAGGGAAATGGTATTGAATTGATGACTTACGGGATGGGCGACGGCCACTTGGGAGCTAAGCGGTTTTAATTTCTTCCCTGTGATGACGAGATAAACCCACTTATCGTTGACATAATCGTCCGCTGGATATACTACCCATGTTGAAGGGAAGCTCTCCTTATCGAGGTTCTTGATAATAGGCTCGGAGTAATTAATCCACATTGGGGATGGTCCAAACTCCCAGTTAGAGACAAGGCTACCCGTGTCAGAATATCCGGGGCGATGCCATTTGCCAAGTTGTACATCGGCGGGTTTCTCGAAGGCACCGACCATACTGAGGCCTGGGTCAGGGACGGTCCATTTCACTTTGGGTACTAACTTTTCCAGTGGCTCATCACGGCAGTCTAAGGAGAAAACTCCTATTTCAGTGATTGGAGATACTCCATCGTCTTTGTTGTAATAAACAACGCCCGTTCGGTCGTCGGTGCCTCTTCCCGGAGCGAATTTTGAACATCCCTTGGCGGGCGTGGTTCTAACCCAGTATCTTCCATTCTTCTTTGCCTCCTCTTCAGAGAGCCCTTCAAGGATAATGTGATAGCGCTGACCTGCACAGATATACTTAGTCATGTTGAGTTACGTGGGGAATAAATTGAAATATCACTTACCGATTCCAACAGCGATGTGGTCAGTTACATAAGGCTCAATTGGTACAAAGTCTGACCCAACAACTTGGAATTTGTGGCCATCAATAGAAAAGACAAATGTCGTGGCAACAGACGTATTGATCAGTCTGAGAAGATACTTTTTGCCCTTTTTAGAGTGTTAGCAGGTTTCAATAATTGAAATTTAGGATAGTGGTACTAACAGGTTTGAGGACAGTACGGTATTTCTTCTTCAAATCACCAGTTTGGTCGTAGTCGCCTATCAAAGTATTAGCAGTCAGTAAGTTTAGCATAAAATTGTACACGTTGGGTAGAGAATTTTACCCTTCCCGTTCAGAATTATACTGTCCATCATAGGCGGCTTTCCTTCCAATTCCTTGTGATATTCCTCAAATGCACTGCTGTGGAGGTGGTCCGTCATCAGTAGCGGGTCAACAGCCTTATCATAGCTCGCTGATGTTGGCCCATGAATTGTCATTGGCCCAAAGAGTCCATCTGCATATTGTAGGGAATAATGACTGTGATACCAGCTGGATCCATACTGACTTGCCTTGAATCTGTAAGTCATTGAGGAGCCTGGAGGGATAGGGCATTGAGTGACGCCTGGTACACCATCGTTAAACATGTTTTTCATCATCCTAATTCCATGCCAGTGAATAGCAGTTCCGTTATGTTTCAACTTGTTAGTGACAGTAATTTCTAACAGCAACAGTTAGTAAACAAAGTCTCATGGTTGTTCGCGTTTGACTTAGGGTTGGAATTACCAAGATCATCTCCCCAACATGCTTCTAGATAAGATTTTAGCAAGGTGTCAAACATAAAAAGTATTTCTATCGAGCAACTTACGAATCCATGGTCCAGGGTATTGCTTATTGAACACTTTAGCTTGGTCAAACATTGTTCCATCCATGTTCACAGACTCATCTGTTACTTCTAGATGGTACTAATCATGACGCTTTAGCTTCATTTCAGTTTCCATTGGAGGGATTTTTTGCGGCTTACCTTCCGTGTAATTCCTTGAGGAACATACTTATCATTGTCTGTGTCAATGTTATATTCTGTAATATCTCCTGGTTTCGGTCCAACATATTTTAACCAGTCGCCATTCTTCTTATTGGAATACGTCCAGCCTTTCATGGACGGATATTCACATCGAATGAGACGAGTGTTGAGATCAGTGCTGGGAAGGGGATTAAACATGGGGAAATCATCCCTGGGGACATTCCTTGAAGGGGCCCCGTGAGGTTCCGGCCATGCCAGCGCACTTCCGATGTAAAGAGCAGCCAAGCCAAGAAGTTTCAGTGAGGAAAGAGGTATTAAATTGAGAGAAGCCATAGTGCCACACTCAAAGAAAGAATGCAATCATTGGAGATGCCACACTATTATTAAATGACACTGGTGCAAGTCAAAAAGACAAAAGAAGACAAATGTGGGTGATCCCCGTTATTTATCAATCTCGTAGATAGGCCTCGAGAAAGAAAGGTATTTAAAACCTTCCACGAGACTGCGGATCCTATCACTAGACAAGAAAACACCCCTACATGCCCAGCATAAACATCAGGAGAGCCAGAGGCTACTGACCATCTGCGGAGTCATAGTGATCCCACAGACCAGCCACGTTTTCCACCCTGGTCAGTCAGATCTGGAGGTATAAAACCGAGTCAGAAATAATGTGGCTGCCTGGGTCAAGAAAAAGGAATATTAGACCAAACGAGATGCAGGCGGAAGACCAGAGCTGCATTCATGTTTCTGAAGAGTTCTGGTTCTAAACAAAGCAATTGGCTTTACCATCCAGGCGGCAAACTTGATGGAAGCCCAACGAGTTGCTGGGGGATGAGACCATGGAGATCCAGGATTAGTTAGCCATCTGAAAAAGCAAAAATAAAGAGAGAATAGAGACAGCCAGCAGAAGCATTGCAGCTTGCAAGGCGATCCACCCGCATCCGAGCAGACATACTCCGTAACATGTCTCTCAAAATAACTCCTGAGTCCTAGTACGGAGTACAGGCTAAGTTCTTGTATGGTTATACCTCTGTGATCATGCCACTTCATCTAGTAGTACTCCGTATACAAAGAGGGATTTGCCATGGCACGATACGAGCGGACATTATCATCCCTCGAAGAAAAGTCAATGCCATACTGCGAGTTTTTGTCTGGACTGCTCGAGGTGTGAAAGTCCTTGTCATATGCTGCAGCCAAAAAAAGAGTGGTATGAAGTTTTTCCCAATCAGCACCGGCTGGGCATCCTTATTCTCCATACGCCTGGCTCTCAGCCGCTAATTCGTGCCCAGTGTGGACGGAAATAGAGACCTTGTAACGGAGGTTAAAACTGCCGCAGTCTTGTTTCCGGGTGCTCTCCCGCAGGGGCCCGGCTCTCCCTACCCTTTACCGTGCATCGTACACACGAGCTTCTCGGTTTAAGCGACGTTTCTCCTTGGCTCAGTAATTGTCCGGCTTGGTTGTTTCGCTGGGAAGGCCGTGAAGAAACCAGCTGAGGTTAAGGCGGCCGAGGAGTTGAGTTGCTTATGTAATCACGTTCTTTACCTCTAACTCAACGTCACCCGTCAAACGTCAAACGTCAACACACACACTGGACGGCCAACAGCAGCCTCTCCAGCCTCGCTGCAGCTATGTACATATACACACTTGCGGGCTGGAGTATCTGGTTTTGCTGCCAGTTGATAGTCGTCTCCTATTGCGAGGGACTCCCTGTCTTAGATGAAAACCTACTTGCGCCTTCAAGCTTTTGTGATGCTTTTGTGCTATTTTCCTATAGGTCAACAGCTTTCCAACAAATTCGGCCTGCAGAGTGATGGAGGAAAATAATCGTGGGCCCAGCTTCACCGGTATCTCTACTCCGTATAGCACTCCTATGAATCGAAACATCGTAACTCCGTGACTCAGTCGGGCCTTGCATATTCAGCCTTGGGGAAGAAATCGGCTGGAGCGGCACTCCATATTATTCCCCCATCCTTTTTCAACTGCGAATGCATATGTTGAATGTCGGTCCACGCAGTATCTAGCAAAATACTGAATTTGCTGGCAATTGAGCTGCACCAGGAAATCTCCCTGTCATACTCCGTACCACTGGGTCGTTACTGCAGATCTTGCACGCCACCAGCCCGACTGCCGTCCAATCGACGCAATCCCGCTGTTCTCTTGAATAATAATAATAATAATAATAACTAGTATGGAGCGGATTCGACATCCTTCACATAAAATTTTCCAGACAGTAACCGTGGTAAAAGCAAGTGGAGCAAGATGCTACGTTCCCTGCAGCGCGTTATAAATAGGCCTTTCTCATAATATTTCTCCCTTTTCTTTACCCCGAAAGAGACAATCCCTGGGCTACGCGGTGTCTGGATCCTGCCGTGAAGATCATCACCTTGGTTAATGATTCATACCAGAGCTGAGCTCTCCTGGGTTTCCATAAACTGACTCTGACTGTGAAGCATTGTCCTCGCGGAAGTGGCGAAGAGAATCAACTTTGCCGCCGTCCTGTGCAACTAAACACTATTCTATATAGATAATATATGCCGTGACACTTCTCCGTTTCATTGCACGAAAAATGGTTCGAAATGGAGGAGTAGGAACAAGTGTATTGCTACGGCTTGAAGCGACGGAGGTGGATGCTAGAAATTAAGCCGGTTCGGGCTTCAGAAAATTGCTCGATCTCATGCCCGAGTAGCCCACCCAATCAGTGACGGCATAGAGCAGGAGGCTGTTCTCCATACTGCTTATAAGTGCTTAACATCAAGGGACCATGTCGATAATAATTTTTTCATTACATAGCAAGAAGTAAGACAAGGTATATGACATATGGTACAGCACGCGGCCAAAATGTGGAGGATGAAGGAAACAAACGGTGAAACGAGAGCAAAGAGTGAATGGACTCCCAGTCATTATTATATCTGTGACAGTTTCGAGGCAATGTTGAGATCCTGATCTCTCTTCGAGAATGTCTCATCAGCAAAGTTCCACAGCATCTATGAAAGTGTATAGTCTTACCTGCTTCTACACCCTTCTTAACTGATAAAGCATAAACACCCAATACCCATGTAAAAGACTAATAGGGGGTAGACAGCAAGGACCACCCGGTTCTTGACGACTCCCGAACCACCCAAGATACTTACTCCCGCCGCCAGGGACCAGGCCACGAGGACGAGATAAACAGGAATGCGGGCTATAGTAGGAATGTTAAAAGCGCTCAGGAGCGCAGCAATAACCAGGGGGAATAGCGTATAGCCGATGAGGCAGACGGATTGAAAGAATGAACTGAAGGTCGGCGTTAGTCGGGCGAGTCGGTGTTAAATGGAAGGAGATAGAACAAATGCATCACGCGTAATGCAGACGAAGCAAGAAAAGTAAAATCAAAACTTACATATTCCCGCCGAGCAGCTTGATCTGCAGGGTGACAACAGCTTCACCAATCCACACGATGCAAAATACTCCCGAAAAGACAAGGCTTGACTGATCACCTTTGCCCATTGAAAGGAACATACTCAACAAAAGGCAGAAAATTAATGGGCCCCTGACAGGTCACCGGACGTTAGCCAAAGGTAATATAGAAGTGATGAAGGAGCCAATAGAACCATACCAAAGATCCCAGTTTCTAAGTCCTTCACTCATCCCACCTTGCAAAACGACATCTGCATCCGGTAGCCTGCTCACGAGTCCGCGCAGAGCCCCAATACTCTCACTGCCAAATCCTGTTGCCTCACCTCGTTCCGCGGATCCTCCACTACCTCCGCCTCCGCGCATCATCATGCCACCAAGTAGGTATTGTGGCCAAAGAACTTGTCTCATCTTCTCCCACACTGCTAGGAGATCCCGGGAGAGCGTATCCCAGACAGACTCATCAATTGTATTCTGTGGTGCGCGGCGGTCCTCTCCGGGTATGGATGAAGTGAGGTATGAGCTGGATACCGGATTTCGCGAAGCTCCTCCGGGAGCCGAAGATGACGAAATGTTTCCAGTTAATGGGGTACGGTCGGTCGTCGAGCCCAGCGGATCATCCGCTTCGATGGCTACAAGGCAGCTGTTAGAACTAACATCTCAAGAGTTGGCATGGGATAAACCCCTACCATCATCAACCAGCTCATGGTCCAACACCGAGTCCTCATCATGCTCTATGATAAACGGACTCTCTGTCCGAGGTCCTCCGTTGCCGCTGGCCATCTCTGGTAGAAAGATAATACTAAAATTGGTAGCCAAATAATTGGCTAGGTATCTATATCGTAAGTGTCGATGGCCGGTTGAATGTTTCAGAGAACGGACAAGCTGTTGACGTGGCTCGTAGGCAGCTCCGTTTTGCGATCGTTTCTCAGGAACGGCCTCTCAGATGCTCTAAGGAGCCCGCTACCTATCTATCTAAGCTCCAAGCCCGATAGACGTGGTCAGTAAAGCGTATAATGAAAAGCTGCTGTTGCCTGCACTCGAGCTGCGGCCGGTTTGCTGTCCTGGCTTTGCGATTTGGTTCCTGGAGTTGAGGTCGGGATGGAGATAGAACGGTCACGTGATTGATATCATGCCCAGATTCCTGGCGGCCTTGGAATCGTCGTATGAACTTGATATTAATGACATGCCAGGCATTGATATTAAATTGCTACGTGTATAATGATGCATCGTGGATGACAGTAAAGTGCTGAAAGGGTTGATCAATTTGAAGTATTAAAGAGAATATAATAATCCACAACTAAGAAGGAAATATGAAACAGTAAGCCCGATATCCAATCCCGAGTGCCTCTCACGTTCAGCTAACATTGATAGTAGCTGGATTCAAGCCAGTTATAATGCAATTATGGTCAAAAAAACATGAAATTTTTAAAGGAGGCAAAGTATCACGCCATGCAAACCCCCGTTACCCCTTATCCTTTCCAGCACCCGCCGTTATTAGCACCTTTAACTATCATTATACCCATCGAAACCCGATTACTGTCAGATGCAAGTTTCGCCAGAGCTCCAACACCAGATATATCCCCTGATGCGAATCTGAGCCCAGAGAAACAAAGAAAGAGAAAGCGAGAAGAAAAATTCGTAAAAAGTCTGTATCGTGATAAGCCAACGCCGTCACATGGCGTCGACAACAACAAGAGTATCAATGACATTGTCAACAAGAAGCTGGATTTCCATCTTCCACCGTTGATTCTGCCAGAGATCCTTGGTCCAAAACTCCCAGCTGAATTTCCGGGATCCGCTGGTAACATCAAACTGCAAATCCCAGTCATAGACACGAGCCATTCCGCGAGGAGTCGCTCCTGTAGGATTTTGTTTGTGGCTAGTTCCTGCAGCATCTGCAGTACAAGAGTCTTCAGTATTGACTTCCATGCCCTGCTGGATCCTCCATTCCCGTTGAGCCTGCTCTCCCGCACGCTGAGCAACCGCTTCCTCATCCTCTGTTTGGTAGAGGCCGCACTTGTTGCATTCGGTGCAGGCGGAACCCGGAATTATTCGGAAATGCTCGCAAAAGTGTTTGTAGCCTTCTGCCTCCTCGCCAACTTCGTCATTGTCAGACTCTGCATTTACCGTACCATCTAGCAGTTGGATGCCCCCTCCGCCATTGTTATTTCGGCCATTCGATTGTTGTCGACGTTTCGGCCCAAGTGCTTTGCGGCATATATAACACATAGAATAACCGCACACGCAGGTAAGTTTGTTGCACCCAGAAGCTTTGACGAACGACAGCCCGCAGCATGGACAAGTGCGTTTGATAGCTGCCGTCCGAGCTGCTTCCACTGTCGTTCTTAGAGACTGGAGTAAGGGCTCATGGCATGTATGCGGATCATTCCATGCCTTATGACAGCGCATACAGCTCGCTCGGGAACATGTTGGGTTCCCACATTTAAAACGTGGTGATCGCCTCCTCAAGCAGATGTTCTGCAAAGATCTGTGGAAAATGGTCCTTAACGCAGAGGGTGAAATGCAGAGGAGAAGAAGGAGAGGGAGTAGAAAAAACTGAAAAATATCAAGAAGTAGGATAGACACTGCTATACTTGTAACGAGGCTGGCTTTGCGGAATTGCCAAGTAATCCCTTTGACCGACGGGTGAAAAACGGGGTCTACCTCAGCATATGAACAGAAAGGGCAGTGAATTAGTTTCAAGTTTGATTTGGCGAGAGATTCAGAGGCAAGGCGAGCCTCGAATTTCCGGTATGTTTCCATTCCAGATCTCTCTTTCAAGATTGCTCTCTTAACAAGCTCGGCATCCAGCGTCCCTTGGCATGCCCCGTTCGCAAACGGGGCTATACACAATAGAGTTGACTTCTCGGGACTGATAGATTTATCCCATCCTTGGCCAAAGAGTGCTTCTTGAAGGGTGCGCTGTATGCAGTTAAAGCAAATGACATGGCAGGCCTCGGAGCATGTTGATATCTGTTCAAAGGTAACATCCGAGAGGCAACAATCACACTCGTAAAGAGCATCAACCATCTTTGCTTCTACCTCATTCAGATCTTCGGCTTTCCTAAAGTCTTCCTCGGCCTGTGTCTCCCGTCGTTGATTGACCAGCGGAAGTAAGTACGTAGAATGAATCTCTTCATCCAATTCCGCACATCCCGTTCCTTTCAGAACAGGTTCAGGTTCGTCAGTAGAACTTCTCTGCCAAACCAGGTATGGAGGCGGATCATCCTTATGCGGCGCCTTCTTCTTTTTGAAGGAGAACATATTCCCCAATGTAACACGCCATGATTTCCGAGACAGGTCCAAAAGAGTCGGCCGCGCACGAATATATGAGAAGTTCCCTTCTGCAAGGACAGCGTCAATTGTACTTCTGCTCAGAGATCGAAATTCTGCAGCCAGAGCAGCCCTGACAGCGTCTTTATATTGATCGCTCCGGAATAGCTCTTCCCTAGGAACTGGCTTGTTCTTTGCTCCAGGGCCACCCTCGGTCGTAGAAGGGGTGCCAGTTCCCCCAGAAGCAGCAGAAACATTCCACCGGCCCTTGACCCATTCTGACCGGTATCTTAATAGCTGCTCAACACTAACTTCCAGCCTGCTTTTTCCGTCAAATCGTGTAAGCAGCTCTCTGAAAACCTCTGGATGTATGTCAGGGAATATCCTAGCCAGCACATTCAGTGCATCGTTACGTTCTCGTAGCTCACGGTGGTTCTCGTCTTCCACATCGTGCGAACAAGTCAATATACCGGCTGCTGGGTTCGTGGTGGTGGTTGTCGTTGTAGTAGTGGTGTTGGTGTTGGACTGCGAACCTGGAGCGAACGGGTCGCTGCGAAGAGCTTCTGCGAGGGTGGACGACGCAGTAGGGGACAGCTTTACGGTGATAGCAGTGGCTGGAGGAACTACCTTTATAGTTCTCGAGGAGGAGGAGGAAGAGGAGGAGGAGGCGGTCGAAGTTGAGGCTGTAGATGATAGCGGCGCTGGTGTTCGTTTATTGTTGCGAGGTGTCTTGTTGCTCAGGAGAGAGAGTACCATGATAGGCGATCTGCTGCCTCATTCCTGGGGAAAAAAGCATCGATAACGAGAATATGGAGGCGACAGGCGAGACGGCAGGTCGACATAAAGATAAGTTTTGCAGGTTGATACGTACGCCTTTATATTGCTCTCCCAGAGAGAGTTCAGCGTGATGTTGTCTTGAGAATACTTTTTTTCCGTTGAGAATCCTGGGTCAATGACGCAGTGCTTGCCATCAGCCGCGTATCGAGATTACGACAACATCCCCCTATCACAGGTATTACTTGAAGAGTCAGAGGCCAGGTTGAATAGAACATATCTCCTAGATTTCGAGAGAAAATAAGAGAAAAAGAAACATGGCATAAGATAAAATACACCTAGTCACTAGTTTTCGCCGTGACTTTATCCCTGATATAAAAAGAGCTTCGTGAACGAGCAGATATAAAATAAAAACAAGACAGCCTTTCCAACAAAACTAGAGCGATAAAAAAGAGCAACAAAGGATGATCAAATCATCTATACTGAGTGCTTTTTCGTAGATGTATTTACAACTTGCCCTTTGGGTTGGGGACGAGCTCAACACCAGCGCCGGCGATAGCAGGCTTGCCAGTCTCGACAACCGTGGTCTGGAAGACAACGACGTTGCCCTCTTTCCACATCTCTGTTCTGAGGGTCTGGCCTGGCAGGACGACGCCAGCGAAGCGGACCTTGAGGTTCTTAAAGGCGCCATACTTCTCGTAGATGTGTTTGCCGGAGATGCCGAGGGAGCAAAGGCCGTGGAGGATAGGAGTCTTGAAACCACCCATCTTGCTGAAATCGGGGTCAAGGTGGAGAGGGTTGCGGTCACCGTTGAGACGGTACAGAGCAGCCTGGTCCTCACCAGTCTTCTCCTCGACAACAGCATCGGCCTTGCGCTGTGGTGGCTTGTAGGCAGCGGTGGCAGCAGCTGGGCGGGAAGCTGTAGACTTGTTTGAGCCGCCGAATCCACCGCTTCCACGGATAAACATGGTGGACTCGTTGTAGAAGAGATCTTCACCAGTCTTTGCATTCTTGGTGGTGTAACCCATGACAACAATAGCTGCGTTACCTTTGTCGATAACATCGATGAGCTTGGGGTATGTGATGGTCTTCGCCTCCGTTGGGATTGGGTACTTCCTGATCTCGAGGTACTGTTCGCCGTGAAGGAGCATCATGGGCGAAAAGTTGGCAACAACGTCACCCAGGTTCCAGGGGACAGCAGTGTTGAACCATGGAATAACACCATACGTAGGAAGAGCCTGGAACTCGTCATGGTTCTCATAGACGAGCGGCAACTGAGTCCTCTTGGCTCCAACGCTCAAACTGTAAAGAATAATATCCTTATCAGCGTAATCAAAGGCAGTTCCCTCTGCCTTCATCTCCTTGGCCTTGGAGATGTTGTCCAAAATGGTCTGGTCTCCACCCTTAGGGGCCTCTTCCTTCTTAGATTCGCCGACCTTGTTGTTGATGTTGGCCATGATACTCTCAGTTCCGGCAAGAGTGTCGTCAGGATGGTCAGCACGGCCATCATCAAAGTCGATGATCTTAGACCAGGTTTTGGCAACATCCTCAATGGTGAGCTCAGCATCGACAGGGAAACCGTGACCTCCAGATCGTTGCCATCTGGTCTTACCAGTCCATCCACTGCCGCACTCATAGAGACCCTTGGTGGCAGGCTCAGGAAGGAGCTCAGAGCAAAGAAGGATAACTAGAGGAGCAACCTGGTTGGGGTTTAAGGCCTGAACAAGCTCCTCAGGCATGATGGTTCTGGTCATATCGGTACCGGCATTGGGGGCAATGGTATTGACACGGATGTTGTACTTGGCACCCTCCAGAGCGAGGGTACGCGAGAGACCAAGAATTCCGAGTTTCTATAGCTTATCAACATTGAATCCAAAGGAGAGTGGGAAAAAGATTTGTAACACTTACAGCCGATGCGTAGTTGGCTTGGCCAAAGTTTCCGTAGATACCGCTGGTAGAGGTGGTGTTGACAACACGACCAAACTTCTGTTTCAAGAAGTAGGGCCAGGCAGCCTTGGTGACACTGTAGGTACCTCGGAGGTGGACGTTCACAACTGAAGTCCAAAGCTTGTCATCCATGTTGGTGAATGCTTTGTCACGTAGATTACCAGCATTGTTGATAACAATATCAATTCGGCCAAAGTTGTCAATAGCAGTCTTGATAATGGCTGGGCCATCTTCACAGGAGGCCTTGGATCCGACGGCCTTGCCGCCAGCCTTTTTGATTTCCTGGACTACTGGCTCAGGGTCCATAAGGTCGTTGACAACAACGGAGGCACCATACTTAGCAAACATGAGTGCATACGATCGCCCAAGACTAAAATACTAGTTAGAATCAACGCTATGAGAATTGACAACCAGCTATCACTTACCCAGCTCCAGCTCCAGTAACCAAAGCGACCTTTCCAGTGAAGTCTGGCTGCTCAGCAGGAGGGTTAGCTGGCAACTTCATTGACTCTTGGATCAACTCAACGTAATCAGCAGGGCCGGTTGGGTGAGTTGGCTTGGAGAAGTCATTGACATCCTCCCATCTCTTCAAAAGGGCACCCGGGGTAAAGCTGTCATCAGCTCTCATAAGAGCACCCTTGGAACGTTCCCATCGGATCTTAGCAACGTGACCAGCACCAGCCTCGAATATGCTACCAGTCTCGGTGGTAGAAGAATGGACGAGGTATGCAACGATGGGAACGACAAACTCAGGCTTTAGGTTGGCCAAAAGCTCTGGAGGCATCACGGTTTCCGTCATGCGGCTAGCGGCTACTGATCGTTAGTAAGGCTCTTATTGTTATCTGCGTAACAGTATAATTCACACTTACCAATCGGGGCAATGGCATTGGAGTGGATGTTGTATTTGAGACCTTCCTTTGCAAGGGTTTCGGTAAGACCAACAAGGGCAAGCTTAGCAGCTAGTGATTGGTTAGTACGCTGTTCCTGTAACAATAGCACATTCAAAAGGCATACCAGAATAGTTGGTCTGGCCGAAGCTGCCGAAGAGACCAGCTGCCGAGGTAGTGTTAATAACTCGGCCAAACTTTTGTTTCCTAAAGTGAGGCCAAGCAGCTCTGGCACACTGTTCAGGTTTGTCAGTGCCACCGTATAGCGACCGCATATCCATAACTGCACTATAATCATACCTTATATGCTCCAAAGAGATGGACCTTGTCAATCAGATCCCAGTCCTGATCCTTCATGTTCTTAAAGCTGACATCCCGGAGAATTCCAGCATTGTTGATCAGGATATCGATGCGGCCAAAGGTCTTGATAGCGGTATCTATGATCTTGTCACCGAACTCAACACTGTCGTAGTTGGCAACGGCCTTTCCACCAGCTGCCTTGATCTCCTCGACAACGACATCGGCAGCCTAGATACGAAAATAAACCACAGTTAGGTCAGATCCAGAGCTCGCCCGCCACGGTAAACAAAGGCTTAAAGCATCGGAAGGAACAGGATTGACGTACCTTTGACGACTGGCCCTCTCCAGAATGTGACACACCGAGGTCATTGACAACGACACCAGCGCCCTTGGAAGCAAAGTACAGGGCATATGCCTTTCCTAGGCCACCGCCAGCGCCGGTCACGACGACGACCTGGTTATCGAAACGCAGAGACATGATGAATAACGAGGCCGCAGTAATGGGTGTAAGGGGATATATATCTGGCCTGGTTTTGAGAGTGATAATATACAGGGAGAGGAGGTATTTGGAGACAGAGCAGAAGAGAAACAGGAGGAGAGGAGAGTCGGACGAGGCGTGGAATAAAAGGAAGCCCGTTGTTGCGTTGCTGCATCGACAAGCCCCGGCACGAGACTCGCTGGACCTCGGCTGCGGCGTTACAAGGAGTGACCTTGGCGCGCCGTGTTATTTTTATGCAAGCATAAGTACTTTAAGGTACCGCAGCTTGTGCATCATCGGCGTCACCTCAGCCAATCATCAGCCAATAAATTTGATGACTCAGCTTGAAGGTCACCTGATGCTGGCTTTGCATGTGAAATTGATGCTGAAGACACGGAGAGACGGTGAGGTGTGGGAAAAGATACAAGCACTTGGGAGTAATACACCATGTCAGTACAACGAGTTCGATAATTTATTTTCCCTTTCAGAAGGTCAGTTTACTGGTTTTCATGCTGCTTTTACTATCCAGGTATAGCATATGAGCCTGTCGAGTACAATTACATGGCCACTTTTTTAAAGACTAGTTACTCTCAGCCGAGCCCTTCTAAAGGCATAAGTATATGCTTCTTCTATCCGAAGTATAATTAAGCAACATTTGCCGGTAGCTCCATAGCCGTCCCTGGCTCTATGGACTTCCACTGAACCCGATTGTATAATCACGTGATATTTAACCTCGGCACGTTTTGTCGTCGCCTTATCTGCGTTATCTCCATTTTGACTTTGTTTACCCCATGTTTTTTTCTCTGGCGGAGCAGCTTTGATGAGCTTGAATAACGAGAAAATGAACGCAGCTATCGTCGACGATAAATCAGAGCATTGCATTCCATTTATTCTTAGGCTACTGGAGGCACACAGGCTGAAGCATGAAAATGATCCCAATGCGCCACCGTTCTTCGTAGGATTGAACGGTATCCAGGGCGCGGGGAAAACGGTCCTGGTAAGATACCCTTCTCTCAACAGTTGATATTAACATCTTTAAGCTCTCAATTGCTTCTATACTTCATGGTCGGTTCATATAACGCTTTATATTCCTAACTTTTGAATACTAGGTCTCTACACTTCGGTCTACTCTCTCTACCACCCCCTATAACCTACCTACAATCACCTTCTCATTGGACCACATATACCTAACACACGATGACCAACGACAACTCGCAGCTACCAACCCATCTAATCCTCTTCTACAACACCGTGGCCAACCATCCACTCACGATATCCCCCTAGGTAGCAAGGTGTTTCGCTCCCTGCGGCAAAATCAGCCCACCAAAATACCTTTGTACGACAAATCCGCCTTCAATGGCCAGGGGGATCGTGCACCGGAAGATACGTGGGAAATAGTAAATGATATTCACAGCGGACAGTCATTGACCAAGGTTGTCATATTTGAAGGATGGTGTGTTGGTTTCCGCTCAAGACCAGAGAGTGAAATACAAACCGAGTGGGAAGATGCTGTGAGGCGACGGGAACAGGACAATACCTATAACGGACAGCTTGGTCATGTTAAACTGGAAGATGTCATGGCCATTAATGATGCTCTGAAGGAATATGATGCGTTTACTAGGTACGTGTTTATTTAAACGGCGATATATTGAAACTAACGATATTATAGCCAGCTTGATGCATTTATTCACATGTAAGTGAATGTCCAGATGCTCTGGTTCTGCACATACTAATGTCAAGTTATTAGTGATGCTGAAGATACGCACAATGTATATTACTGGAGACAGCAGCAAGAACAGACATTACTTGCAACTAAGGGGAAGGGAATGACTTCAGATCAGGTCACGAAATTTGTCAATGGATGTAGGGAATATCTAAGCTCAAGGAATATACCACTGGCTACCGGGTCTCAAACTGACAAACTTCCTATTACAGATTATCCATCATACGAGCTATATACACACCAGCTCAGAGAAGGTATATTTCGGCCCACGGAGGAGAAAGGCGACGAAGACTGGAAAGGCAGACAGCTTCGGCTTATCGTCGACAAGCAGAGGAGAGTAAAAGAGGTCGTCACTATATGATCACCTAGACGTATGTGGACATACTTGAATTCATATGGAAGAAACAGATACCCCCCAATTGTTTCAAGCCATCTATACTACTCTTAGCTTAAATTATCATAGGCCAGAATCAAGCAGACATGCTAGAATGGAACGCCAGACAAAACAAGAAACAAGCCATACCGAATTACACAACTGGATACACCTTTGATATGATGGCAGGGGATATCGAAGGACGGAAACAATGCCATTCACGCCTTAGAAAGAAAACAACACAGAAAGGGAATAAAATGCTGGTACTGAAGAGTAGTCGTAGGGCTGGTGTCCAAGCAAGTACTGATAATATAGATGATCTCCATTCAATCCGTCTTCTTCTGACGGTTATCTGCATGAGACGACGGATCGTTATTGAAAGCGCTTCTACGCATTGCAGGAGTCTCAGAACGAGAGCTAGATGTTGCCTGAGCACCGCTTGATCCATCCATGAAGATAGTAGAGGGAGAATGAGAAGGCTTAATAGACTCAGGCGCATCATTTAGCTCAATTAAATCACCAGACGTCCCCGCAAGGCCGAGATTTGCCAGTCGTTGGCTGAGAGGCTGTTGCTGCTGCTGTATCTCATTTATCCCTGCCTTTGCTCGAGTAGCAACCTTTCGAAACCAGCCTTCAATTGCTCCACCGACGTTTTCAAGACCTGCTGTAGATGAGGATGAGAATACAGCGGAATCGGATGAGTCGAGCGATGCACGGTCGAGGTTTTGCAGGGAGGCAAACGTGGGTGCTGTGTCATTGGGCGCAGGCTTGATAGTTAACGTAGGCAGATGCGAGTTGACGAAAGTAGTAAACTTGTCTATCGGAGGGCCTGGACAAGTGGCGTTTTCTAGCGTCCCTACACCACCTGGGCCAGACAAAGTGATGCTGCGCTGTCTTCTGTGTTGCATAGAGCTTGAATAGCGTGGTGATCTGGTGCCAGCTATCGAGCCATCACGACTTATATCTGATATTCTTCTGGAAGATGCGGAATCCCGAGGTTTACGAGAAGGGGATTGCAGGCCGGGTAGATCTTGTGTGGAAGACGATAGTCCGGGGTTATCTTTATATAAACGCAATTGGGATTTCCTGCGGGCCCGAGGGAAAAATCCTAAAGATCGCCTTGGAAGTCGACCGATCTCAACAGGTGATGAGAAACCGTCTAGCTTTACCCAGCTGTGGTGCGTCCATGGAGTGCCGCTGGACAATTCGTTGTCTGTCTTAGATGTATCGAGGTCCGGCTGAGAGTCTCCATACCCAAAATCACAGGAGCTGGAGGCATTTGAATCGGGAACAAGCGAGCTCGTATCATGATCTGGATCGTCTTCTTTGGGATCATCATTCTGTTTCCGTACTTCTTCTTCGGGTATTAGGAGGCCCTTGAGCGTACACGACTCAACAGGTAGAACGATGCTCTTCCTAGACTGAATGCTATCGCTAGGCCAGAAGCCGTTCGACTTTCTCAGCACCGCCAGCTCGCAACCATAACGAATCGACACTCCCGTAAGCGTATCATTCGACTGGACAGGATGGATATACACCAGCGCATCCCCTTCTTCCTGTGCTGGCGTCGAAGTTCCAGTCGACCTCTCAAACCCATCACCCGAGTCTCTCCGTTTATAATTCCCCCGGCTATCGGGAAAACTGTCCCCATTGGCCTGCAATAGAGCTTCCCGCTTTTTCGCTTTGATGAGCTCCTGTCTCTCTCTCTGGGCATCCGGGTTAGCCTCTCCGATAATTGAACGCGACGGTCCCCAGGACGTAGGTCCAGGCCGTCTATTTCTCGCCAGGTCTCCCCCGACAGATCTCGACCTTGGCCCGAACGGCTTTACCGGCTCGCCGTTGATCAAAGCGCTTCCAGACCCGATAATATTCGACGCAAGTCCCTGCAGCGACGACCAAGGGGACTCCAGGAAGTCGGTAGCAAACCCGTTAGACTTACCACCCCCTCTTGCGTCTTCTCGCATCATACCACCGAAGCCAGCCCCACGGCCTCTCACGGTACTTGGACTCGGGCCATCATGTAAACTCGCTCCACCACCTCCCGTACGCGGAAGTCGTTTGCTCGGTATTGGAGACACGCCTCTTGAGGAGTAAGGCGATGACCTAGAAGTTCCGCCATTCGTGTGCAGTGAATGTTGCGATGTATTACCCGAGAAGCCAGCCGCCTGTCCATCGTCATCTGCACCATCGAACGAAGGGATTATTCGTCGAGTACGTGAGCGAACGGTCGAAGTAGCGGAGCCAGAGCCATTTCCATGCGCCGAAATCGAGGTCCAGGAGTTCGAAGCATCGAGGAGGTTGGTGTCGTTGCTCATTCCTGATCACACAGCGCTAATCGGTATACAGGACAGTCATGTAGATTAGGCTGTTGAGCAGACTAGGTTGTAAAGTAGCAGCTCTCTCGCTCTGTGTCTCTCTCTGTATTCCTCGTAGTATGCTTGCTCGTTAATGGCTTTCGGTGGGCGTAAGGTTGTTGTATAAGGCTATCTGGACATGGGGAGTAATGGATGCCGTCCCAGTTCGGATAATACACGATCGATCGTCTTGCTAGCGGGTTGAAAGCAGGAAGGTTGAGAATGTAAGCTCCCCTACGATCCTCTGGCACCGTATAGAGCGTGATATACGTTGAAGTTCGACGCCGAGTTCGTCATTTAGTTGGCTGGCGGCGGGAGGCTGCTGCTCATTTTCTGGCCAAGGCGTACGGAGGGACGGGGGACACCTAACTATCTAGATAGCGAGGGAGCAAGGCGAGACACCGCCGGTGCGAGGTAAGCTGCCCGGGGCAGGGGAGTCAATCGGCCTCAGGGCAGGGAGACAAGATCGACGGCAAGGGCCCAGCTGTCTTCACAAGCTGTCCTCGGCTGCTGCAGGTGGGCGTTTGTTTGTTTGATGCTGGCTTTTGCCTGTTCCTCGTTGTCGTTGTCGTCGTCGTCGTCGTCGTTCTCCTTTGCTGTCGTATTTTGGCCACCAGCTCGGCGTTTGCGCAGGCCGCCATCACATGACTCGCCCTCGATCTACAGGGGGATTATACAGAAAGGAGAAAATGATACGA
The DNA here is from genome assembly GCA_018357685.1 of Trichophyton schoenleinii. Lineage (NCBI taxonomy): Eukaryota > Fungi > Ascomycota > Eurotiomycetes > Onygenales > Arthrodermataceae > Trichophyton > Trichophyton schoenleinii. The sequence goes on from WOFF01000002.1 coordinate 725,578, forward strand.
GCGGATGTTCATGAACTTGATTACAGGTTGACCAGACGAGATACTCTCAGCTACAGACGGTCAATGGTAGAGCAGGCGCTCAGTCAAAACACAGCTTGTTAGCAGTCAACTATTTAGTTACAACCTCACAGAGTTTACATAGCCAAACTTGACGGTTAGTCCCTTAGTTCAAACCTCTGCCGCCCAAAAGTTCATCAAGCGCCTCAGGATGGATATATTTAATCGAAGACAGAAGAAAAAACTAGCTCGCCCCTTTGCCATTTAAATATGCTCCAGAGAGTAAAAGAGAGAGAGAGAGGGACAGTATACAGCAGAGCAAGGAAAAAGGTATTCTCCTTGTAAATCATTGACGGGAGGAAATTTACAGATTTTCAACAGAGAGATCGGGAAGGCCGTTGATGCCGAAGAATTGGAACCTGGACAGTGTCAGTATAGTGTTAAGGAGTATGTTACTAGATAAGAAGAAGAATACATACCAGTCTTCGACGTTCAGGGTAGGCGGAATTGGCCCCTGTTGTCGAGAAGAATTACTCCAGTTGTCATCCTGGCTGGATGCATCCATGGGGACATTCGGGTCGAACGTCTGCATAGGCCATTGTCCCTGCATCGGTACTCCCTGACCCATCTGGTGCTGTGGTGACATGCGGCCCAAACCAGCCATCAGAGTCGGACTCTGCGCAGCCCGTGGTGAAAGATGCGTTTGATTCGGCATGCCCATGGGCATAGCGGTGTTGTTTAAGCTAGGCATTTGAAGCTGCGGGTCGACGTTTGTGGAGGAAGGCGAGAACCCGGGGAAAGACATGTTGGTGCCGTCTGGGAAAAGTTGGTCGGGCTGGAAATTTTCCCATAGAGATTGAGAGATGCTGGGTGAGTTGCGAGTGACGAGGAACAGGTCTGGTGGAGACTGTGGAATTGATAGAGCTGGGTTGAACGGGGAAGTTGGACGGGTGTTGCCTGTTCCTGTGCCAGTAGCACCGTTGCCAGTCCCCACGAAGGAGTTATCTGCCGGCATGCGTTGATGCTGTTGGTGCTGTTGTGTACTCCCGGCCGCAGGTCCAGACATGTTTCCTGGCAATTGGCTTGGAGTAATTGACGGTGTTGCAGCTGGAGTCTGTGGCCTCGATCGTTCGTATGATACCTGAGCTGCAGGAGGGCCATTGGGCATAGTTATGTCCATTTCGTCGAACTTCCTCTTGGGAGGATCGGGCCGCTTCAGTGCCTCTTGTGGTTGTTGTTGTTGTTGTTGTTGCTGCTGCTGTTGCTGTGGCTGTGGCTGCTGCTGCTGTCGTCTTGCCTTCTGATGGCGTTTGCCAGCAGCTTTCTGCAGCCTCTCTTCAAGAGCTTTGTTGCCCAGGATGGATTCGAATAGGGTATGTACCATTTTAGCAACGAGCCATACTTTCGAAACATCCTTTAGTGCCGACATGCAGATATTGATCCTCTCCTGGCTTGTGGCGACTATACTGGGCACAGACGATCGCATTTGATATACATGCATAATCAGTGCAGAGAACAAACTATAAACACTGTTGGCGGAAGGTCATATTAGTCAATGCCGTTTGTTCACCTGTAAAATACGGGGCACTACTCACATGAAGGCAGGGGCAAAGCGAATCTGTTGATGTTTTTGTAGGCTTTCGGTAATTGATGTGATCATGGCTGCGGCTTGGAATGCAATTGTGCGGGAAGGATACGATATTCCATCATTTCCCGCGTTCTGACCAGCAGTTGCAGGAGGCATGTGGGCTCGATGAAGTAGACATAAGGTGGTACTGTGCACATGTCAGTATTAAGTTCTTCTTCAACAACGCTAAGTAAAAGACTTACTAGTAGTTTGAGTGTAGCAGAGCAGACCAGAAGTGATGTCGTGATCGCTCCCAGTATACTTCCTTGGGACAGTTCTGCAGCCAGTCGGCCAACGCCATGTCGCTGTGCGTCAAGTCAATGGCATTGGTGCGTCTTGACTTGGAAGCCACTGAGTACTGCTGTGAGAGGACCAGGCCCATGATTTCGCAAAGCTTGACGTATTGGAGGAAGAACTGAACATGAGTGGAATCAGGTGGGTAGTCTGCAGGCCCATCCGCGTCATCTTCAATGAAATCATCCTCCGTAAGCATTTCAACGTCCGAGTCATCTGTGTTGATGTTTACTGGACGTCCCAGCGCAACTGCAACAGATCGATCTCGGGTGAACAGCGTCCACCATACACGTTTCCATAGACGTTTGTCCGGCCTACTTAGCTGGGATGTTTCCACGCTAGAAGACATTAGCATTTTTTTTTTTAAAAAAAAAGCAATGTACAGATAGGCAGAGGCGCATTACCTTCTATGCATTCCAGACCCCTGGGCAATGATAATTGCGACTCTTGTCCAGAAGAAAACATTCTTCGTTACATCTGATAATCGCTGTTAGTATCCCGATATGATATAACTTCAGGGAAAAAAGGAATAGATACGCACCCTCGGGACCTTCCCAGTACCAGCCCATTAACAGCAAAGCCTGGACGATGGTAACTCTGTCATCTTCATAGTTAGCATCATACAGCGCTTTTGCACGCTTATAAAAGGTCATGGCGGCGGGCGTGGTGGATCCATTCGCATCCATGAGCTGCGGATTGGTGCAGACCCTCGAGCCAGCTAATAGAATAGCCTGCAAGAGCAACAGAGAAGGCGGGTTCTTGGGATCCCGGTACTGTCTCATGAACCTGCTCCTGTTGATTAGCGGTACGACCGGAGCGACCCATTTGAAGTAAGCGTCTACAAGCTCGTCGCACAGAGCACGAGGAGGGAGTAGGAAGGCACCACGTTGGTTGAGGATGTCTATCTCGAAGTTATCGAGTTCGGTGAGGCGAGAGCGCGAGCCACGCAGGCCTTCCGGTAGCGGGTAGTGGACGACATCTGTGGTGCCATGGCGGTCTTGGACGAGCAATGTGAGGTTTGACGATTCGCCTAGGTATGCGACACGGCCAGCCTCTGTGATGGGAGCGCGGGCAAACTTGGGTTTCATGAACTGGGCGTAGGATGTATTGTGTGTTGCCTGCTGGGCCTGCTGGGCTTCCGTCAACGTCGTGACGGGCATGCCATCTGCAGGCTTCACTTTGCTCTCGGCCTTTTCATCTTTCGAGTCGTCCTCGTTACCTTGCTCGCGGCGCTCCCTGTGTCTAGCGTGTTAGAACGAGGGATAACCCACCCAAACGACAGGACAAAAAGGGGGGAACCAAAAAAAAAAAAAAAAAAAACGTACTCGCTGCCATCCTTGGACTTGGCCTGGTTCTTCTTCCGCCTTGGAGAAGGGATCTTGCATTCGATCGAGAAGGCGACGCAGTTGGTGCATGGTACACCAAGGCTGGCTGCATCGCATCGAACCTGCAGGCCCTCTTCGTCAGCACATCAAGTCGCCAACCAACACCCACCACACCGGCGAACCCCCCAACGAGACAAAGAACTCACCTTTCGAGCGTGGCATGTCTACCAAAGAGGGCATCATGTTAGCACTTGAGCACTCGACCGTTTTGCATGTAGGATAGGAGCAGATAAGATAGCCAGCGCAACCGCCCAACCCAACGCAAGCCGAGATGCCTCGGCTCAGGGGAAGAAACGCGAGCTCTCCACCAAACAAACTGAAAGGAACATACCTCGCAGGCCCGCGATGCGCGTTGTCTAGAAGGGATACCGAGACGCAGTTAGCAAATAACAGTCGACCCGTAGAACTTAAATAGAGCCGTCTTGTTTCTCTCAGGGGCGAAAAAAAGAGTAGAGCGCTCACCTTCGAAAACTCATCTGGTTGCCTGAACTCGTTGTCGTCTGCTTGCTTCCGCTTCCACTTCCGCCGTCCTCTCCGCCGTCTCCGCGTGGACTGGTGCCCGAGGTGGCACTTCTCGCCTTTCCCGGGAGAGACTCACGCTGTTGTATCTGTGATGGTTGTTGTTGTTGTTGTTGTTGTTGTTGCTGCTGCTGCTGTTGCTGCTGCTGCACCTCCGAGTCAGCCATGGTTTTTTGGCCTGTATCTGTCTCTGGATCCGCAGTTGCGCTGCTCATCGTCGACCGCAATTCGAGCGAGAAGGCGATCCTTCCATGGAACAGCCCAGGCAGTAGCAGGTCGAGGAGGATGAAGAAGAAGAAGGAGGAGAGCGAAGACCAAGAGGAGGCTGCGGAACGCTGGAACGGTGGCACAGGACTTCAAGGATGCAGCAAGCTATAGTTCCCTTCTCTTTTTAACGGCACGAAGGAAAGGGTGTAATGGCGGTTTCTGGGCTGAGCAACGATATAGGGCGGCAGTGTGTCTTCTTGCGCCCTCGTTTGCGTCCTTTGAAGAGGTCGAGAGACGGTTGATCGAGTTGCGCAAGGGGGGTGGAGGGTTTGGTTTGCTGCTGCTGGGGGGGGTGTGTCTGTGTGTACTTGGGACGCTGGGCTGTCTGGGAGGGCGGTATCGGTCAGCTTTAGTTAGTCGGCCGGGATTTGCGATTACGAGTTCCAGGGGAGTTCAAGGAGAAGAGGATGAGCAAAACGACGGGCAATTCGAGCTTGACGGCGAGCAGGGAGACGGTCACTCTGCAGTGGTAGCGAGTCTTTTGAGGAAGTTAAGTCGTCGTTGTTGAGTTGGGGATGCGAGACAGAGCAAGGGACGGAGGCGGCGCGGCTGGTTCGGTTTCGTGGCGATTGCAGCGCTGACCTACGGGCGCCTTTCTACTGGAGATTATAGTCATAATTAACCCGTTGTTTAACTAAACTTATAGAGAGCGAACACCCGGTTCATAAGGCAAGTCTGTAGCTGGACGCCCGCACCCGGGATTATCCCTTGTCTACCCCAGACTCTTCCCAGCGCTCCGGAGCCTTTTAGTCTCGTCTCGTCTCGTCTTCTCGTCTGCCTTTTCGTCCCTTTTTTTTTTCTTGTCTTTTTTTTGCTGCTTGTTCTTTTCGCGCTCTTCGTTTTTTCGTTTTTGCTTTCTTTTTTGCGGGAGCATCACATGGAGCTTAGGTAAGCATGATAGTCTATACATGACGGCGCTAGCTTAGGTAAGAGCTGGTCCAGCGTTTCTTACTGGCTGGTGATGCTGGCTATGATGAAACTGTGGCTTAGTCAGCGTGATTATACTCTTGTCACGCGACACCAGGGCTTAACCTCGGCATCTTCTCCCTCTTAGTTAATGCATCTCTCCTTTTCTTCCTTCACAGCTACAAAGTAACTATCGAGATTCAAGAGAAAAAGACATCAAAGCGACAGCAAAAGTGGCATCCAGAGCGGCAGAGGGGCGAAAAACAAGCCTCAGGGGACGGACAACGTCCATACCGGCCTCATTGGCCTGGCTAGCCGTGGTGAAGGCTCGAGAGCTGCCCAACTCCCTTCTCCTTTCGAGCGGTGTCCCGGCGTGACCCATGCCTGGGACATAGCAGCTAGCAATTGAAGATCTCTGGCAGTCAGTTACAGCTCATAGAGCTACTACTAGTCAAGCAATTCAATAGAAGAAAAGGAATCAACTCAAGACAAACTAGGGAGTAACAGTTAAATGAGGTCTATCAGCACTTCGTATATATACAACTACCAAGGTACGTCCATTAGATACGCAAATCCAAAGACAGTGCGTCACAAGCTGCCGAACCTAATCGAGTTCGGGCAAAGGAAGACGTCCGAAGTACAGTTCAAGGATAGATCCCCCATTTGACATTCTGGCCATGGACGTTCCCACGGCATGACATGTCGCCCTTGGCAGCAACCCTGCCGTCTTTGCCAAACTGCTTAATTGCGTCTGTGATGATATCAACAACGTCCTGGGCGCCAACGTAGAAGGCTACGTTCCCGTTTACTTTGGTCGCTTCCACGCCAAATTTGCAGGTTCCGAAATCAACGAGCTGGCGCTGGTTCTTGCCGACAACTTGAGTAGTCCACTGGCCATCCGTTCCTTCAATGTTCTTGATTATTGTCATGCAATCCGACACTAGCGGGGACCCGCCGTTCGTCTGGTCCTCGAACGTTGAGCTTTGGCATTCATCCCTGGCTAATAGTGGGGAGCATGGATAGTTTTCCAATGTGGTATCAGGCTTATTGTTCATTCCCAACCATGACTTGAAGGCTGCGTCGGGGCTGCAGACAGGCACGCGGATGAAACCTGGCGTTGTGATATCTTGATTCACGAGCCTATCGCGGGTCCCGGCATCGCTAGGGTCAGCTACTTTGCCTCCGTTTCTACCACCATTCTGCTTGTACGTGTTGACAGCTCTGGACTTGGGTTAGTTGCTTGTGTCAAGCTATGGTGAGTTTCTAGAGGAATGCAGAACTCACCCCTTGACTATATCATCCAAAGTAATGCCCTTGAAAGAGTTCCCGTGGTTCAAAAACTCGACCCCAGGCGGTGCTGAAAACTTGTTGTTTTTATAATACCCACCGCTGCCGCGGGGATAAGGTACATATACACGTGCGTCGCCTTTCGGTGAAGCTAGATAGTATAGTTTGTCATCAACACAGCTAGCGGTGGCATGCATAGTTTCCACAGAGAGGAAAGAGTCGAGCGGGTCGATTGTACCGCATGGATAGCCGGAGTCAATGACAAAAGGGAACGTCCCCGCGGCGGCCCAGACGGTAGGGATAGCAAAACCAAAGATAATTCTCGCAATACCGGCATCATACATGGGTGCATCGGCTCTAGTATTCAAGGCTCGAGAATCAACTTGATTATCTTCTCGTCCATCAACGAGCTTTCCGTCAGAGATGATGTCTGTAAGCGTAGCTATCGAGCTATCACTTCCGTTCAACAGGTCACGGAGAGTGACTGCCGTGATGTTAGACCAAGCGCTGATTATTTCGCCTAGATAATTAGAGAATTCACTTTGCGTCCCTGTGGGCCAGTCACTGCTGAATCCACCCACCAAGTGTCAGCCATACGATTATTTGGGCTAACTGGAAGCTGGGGCTGATGCAAGAACAAAAAAAAATAAGGAAATAGGGTATTCGGGTGAAAGGGGGAAACTTGCATCTTACGGGTATCTAACAAGCCTTTAGCAAGCGTTGTACTTTGTCCGATAAGAAGTGATGTGGTAGCCTTTAGTTCATCATCTCGAGTAGGTTCCCCTACAAAATATGCCGTATCTCTCAGCCCTTTTTAATTTTCAAGGTCAGTCATTTTCATTTCAGTCAAAAGAGTTGCGTGTGCTTACAAGAATGGAAAACATATCCACCAATTCCAGCAGTCCCGATAGGGAGTAGATCCGTCATGGCTAGCAACCACTTATTATCGGCAGGCAGTGTCGGTGAGAACTTGTCCATGAAGTCATATACGGAGTCGACTAAGTCACTGGTAGCTCTTTGCAGGTTTTTATCGATGTCACTGTACATCTGCATTGGTAGTTTTGCGCCGGTTAGCTGGATTCTAGATGATTGCATTATAGGTTTTTGCCATAACCAGCGGAATCAATTAGAAACTTACATTGTGAACCATAACCAAGGAGTTCCATATTAGAAAAGCCGCTGCACCTGTCCCTTTCCCGTGGAACGAGTCGCAAGGTAAGGGAGTGCCACATGAAAAGCTGCCTATTTCGTCACACCGTGCAAGTTCTGGCCCATTGAATGTAATTGAAATAGATCCTAGGAACGCATTATTATCGCCGCTTGATCGGGGCTCGTCGACCGTCTTCCATATATTGATCACGTCCTGCCAAGCATGGTTACAGTCCAACCTTCCCCACCGCTGGGAGGGAGGCAGGCTACTGCGACCTGCAGCTCCCGGATCGTCGCAAGATAGTTCAGTCCAGTTCCCAGTTCGCTTTTCAACCCCGTAAGAGTCCTCTCCTGGCCTACGTTTCTGTAGGAAATTGGGGTTGTGATATGATTCTGAGTCAATAGCCCAATCAGCAGTGCCACCCATATTTAACGACTTAAATAGGGCCGTTCGTGATTCTTTGGCTTCAGAACTCAGATAGCCAACCCATTGGGTATTATCATACACAAGGATATTGCTATTACTTGCCTCATCAACGTAGTGCTGATTGATTCGGCCTGGATCCTTAAGAATTTCTTTGATTTCTGCGTCAGCAATATACCCGGCGGTGTGAGCGCATACGCCTTTTGCTGTATTGGAGGATTGAGACCCTCCAGTACATAAACAATCCGGCGTATGGCAGCCAGTTTCAGCCATTTCAAATGATCGCCCGTAGCTAGGCATGCTGATAACAACCTTATTCGAGGGGACACCAGCCTTTGTGATCTGCAACAACTTTATTAGCTTAGGCCTGTAGGCAGGGTTAATTGAATGAATATAGAACACCAACCATGGACAAAGCGCTAATAGTTTCAGTCAAGTTAACGTGGCTACGGAGACATGTTCCTGATGGACATCCAGATTGCGAAAATGCGCCATGCGCATCCCACTTGAGATAAATATTTAGCTTCAAACAAATTTCGAAGACAAAGAGATCAATATGCTTACTTGGCCGTGCATGTCAAAGGTCTTGTAAACGATATAATCTACAATTTTCCCAATCTGGCCTATTGGGAAACCCTTTAAATCCCGGTATGAGGCAGGAGCGGTAATGGAAACCGATTTTTCCAGCAGCAAATCTTTTAGAGCGACAAGAAAAGCTAAATAATTTTCACCTTCATCCTTGGATACAGAGGCGGTATCAGGAGCCTGGATAGATCATGTTAGCAGGGAATAAATGGCTTTGTAGGTATCTAGAAAGGGCTGAACTAACTGATGGGTACTCCCAGTCAATATTGACTCCATCAAGGTCATGCTTCCTTATAAAGTTAGCAATGTTAGTAGCCAATTTAAGCCTATTGGCGTGCGTAACTCCTTTACAAATGATAGTAGAAGTCTCTGGACCATTGGAAAAACTCCTGCTGCCAAACGATAGAATTCTTTTGGGACCTTGGATAAGTTTAAAGTCATTAAACTCATGGGTAGTCATAGTATCTCCAGTATTGACCTCATAGTCGGGTGTAATCAAGCCAAAAGCAAAATGAAAGTGTGTGTATTGTGAGGCATCGACCCGGAGAGTATTCTGGTAAAGAGAGTTAGGACTGGAAAAGTTATAGCCCTTGAAATAGCCCAGCCTTATAAAGGACTCATTCCGGTTACCGCTAACGATTGAGGCGCCACAATTTGAAATACAGCCATTTGTGCCAGGTGCGGTATTCCTCACTGAATTCTTGCAAAATTCTTCGGTGGTACCACACTGGGATTATATATTAGCAAAAATTTTACGTTATATGGGGACAGATGGATGAGACTTACCTGCCCCCAGAATTTACAGCATGCATTGAGCGGGCACGGATTGAGGCTAGCGATATCGCTATCATCAGTTGGTACCTTGGATCCAGGCACCTGTGGACCGCATACCGCATTGGCAATAGGAGGCGGAAAAGGTGGTCTTCCTATGCTTAGACAAGCAATAGTGCCAACCCAAACATTGGAGCATCCATTCCATCCCCAAGTTTTCTTGTTAAAGTTTTCTAGGTCGTCATTCGTAAGGCCGTTCGCAGCTGCAACGCTTGAGCAGTTGTCACCAGCTTGAAATGTGTGCGTGTAGCACGACCCGTCTGGGTTAGGCTTGGGTTTAAGGTCAGGAACAGCTCCTGTTGTGAATGAGTTGACGTTGGAAGCGGAATCATAATTGATTACGTCAGCATCGGCGATGCCACATTTCTTGGCTAAAGAGCCGCAACTTTCGCCCGTTTGGACTCGGTTCGTCCGGCTCTCGGCTCGGGCCGATAGACGATCGCTTCCGGCGGAAGTGTATGCAGTGGCGTTACTACCACTTAGAGTTGAGTTTGTTGTAGGGCCTAACGGAGGGGTAGTGAAGTAGGCCGGGCCAGCGATATTCTTGGACTTGGTGAAGGAGAGACAGTCTGCCTTGGCCCAAGTCCTGAGTGCGCTTTGTATGTGGGTGAAGGAGCCATTGCTGGTGGCTATGAAACCAAAGATATGATCAGCATCATATCCTTCCTGGCATAGTTGCATGGCCACGCTTGACGCCCTGATCTCTGGATCTAATACACTCTCTCCTAATGCCTTAAGAGCAAACGAGCCCACTCCTTCATTTTGCAACTCTTTGCCAATATAGAGTCCAACAGCGGCTTGGTTCGAGTAGCCAAACAGTAACACTGTTTTGTTTGGGTATCCGTATCCGTTTTCCAGATAGTGGCGTAACTGCATAGACAGTGAATAGATACCGGAGGAAGCAAGCTTGCCACTGTCTTCGGGCCACCATCCTATTTCATAAGAAGCATCTTCGCGAATGTACTGCACCCCGGCATTCATCGATTTGGGTGCGTTAGCCCAGCCAGAGCCATCGGCTGTGCAGGCAGAGATGCGATGGAAAGTGTTTGCATCATCGACCTCGTCATACAAGTTAAAATAATAAAATTGAGGTTCCTGGCAGGATTGAATCTGGTCGAGGTTAGGGTAGACAGACCAGTTGGAAGGGTTTGGCCCTGAGATACTGCAACGAGCCGGACATGAACTTCCCCTGTCGTAGTGCGGGCTAGCTAATTGTAGATTTGCCCGCACAGTGACCCCGCTAGTAAATAGCGCAAGGCTTAATGCCCCAAGAGCCACGCCGAGCATTTGTAGGACAAAAGGAAGGAGAGGTAACGAGTGTGGTGGTGAAATTCATGCGAAACGGAAAGCTGTATGCCCCAAGTGCTGGTTTTATATTTTTACCTTCAGCAGTCGAACCCATGTCCACCTCTTCCGCCCCTGCATTTGACAAATTATCCTTGATATTATTTCAACGCCCTGGAGGCTTACACGGAGCCACAGTATGCATGTTATCATATGAATATCAATGGGGGCCTGAACTTATCCCTGCACACCATTTATCCATGCCACTCTCCAGGGTATTTATACCCAATAGAAAAACTGCTATACAAATTAAAATAATAACAGGTCCCATATATAACTAGGTAGGTCCGCAGGTCATCTTTTCGCCTCCCAGCCTGCCGGGTTAGCCGTGAACCGAGTACGCTGTAACTCCGTACCTCTTCCCTCATCATGTGTGCACAAAGCCTGCGGGCTATCTGTAGTGACAAAACCAACCTCCGTAGATCGCCCAGGCCTAAATTCATTGATTATTAACAAGTAAAATTAGCTCGATTGAGTAACACATCGTAGACAATATACCTAACTATAAATATAACGTGTTGAAAATCATGTCATAGAGAGCCAAGCAACAGTAGCTGTCAACAGTGCGGTCCAGCTAACTGAAAACTTCATTGCACGGTGCGCTGAGTTCCCCGTTTCGACTCCAGGCGGGCAGGCCACAGTTGGAGTCACAGCTGATAGACATGCACTGGACTGAAGGGCAAATGAAATACTCGATGCTGCACTCGAGTCTATCCTGACTCCACAGGGATTTGGAGTTGGCGTTACGGTCGAATGCAATGGGCATACAGTCTGACTTCCCCAATAGCTATCCGACCAGGGGACATCCACTATCTCCGTGATATTCATAGTATTGGCCTGTGACTCGGCGCAGGTGCCATCTTGTGTTGCAGCAACGAGATCTGGTTGCTTAGCTCCGTGTCGTGTAGTAAAGTAAAGGACATTGCTCGTGACAACCGTATCGATGTCTAAAGGTATTCCTGGGCCCGCGTATTCCGGGGGCGCCTCTTTGGGCTGAGAGCAGTTAAGGGCACACGCAACGTCCAGGTAAACAGCCATGTGGCCTCCGTATTGTTAAGCCTGGTGGTCCAGGCATATTCAAAATGATTCCTGCTGTCTGAAGAGTTGGTGTACTTCAAATCACGAATTCCATATAAGGCCTTTGTTTTGGTGTAGGGGACCTGTTCGAGAGTGTAGTCGAATTTCAGTAGGAGAGACTTCGCAACTCGGAAGTTCTGAATAGCAAAGACCATCGGCATGAGGGAGGTAGGGGCGTATGTCTCATTCCGCGGAAATATCAGGTCCACTTCCACCGTCTGGGAGGATGTACGGTTTGGTGTGTCCATGGCTATGCTGCAGGCCAACAGAAGCAGCCAGCCGAGAAAATAGAATCCACTGTAGAAACCAGCCATGTTTGGCTGTTTAACAGTTAATGGTGGCTGTGGAAGACCTAAGGAGGAATCAAGAGAGAGAACCGAGAGAAAAGAATATTCTGCACAGGCATGATTGCTTATATTAAATAGCGACTGGTCGGACGTAGCAGCTTTTGCTTAACAAGGGGCACTCCTGTCGTTGTGTCAGTATTGACGAATGGGAGATATCTTAAATGTTGCTTTGTGGGCAGTGTGGATAGTATGGGCCGGAGTTGAAGCACAGAGAACATCGCTAACTAAAGAAATGATCTTCATCAGTGTATCCACTGTCAGAGACAAGATTCATGCTCCCCTGTCGTTGCGCCGCAATAGGTGTTTGGGAGATATATACGGAGTAATGTCGGCATGAAAAGGAGCTTAACTGTGACAAGCAAGGAACACCCGGTTCGAGCTTGTGGTTACATACATGGGCGCTTCTTGCGCAGGCACAAACCCTTTCAATGTAACGTGGCCAGCATTCCTTGCATTAACTCGCTCTATATAGCTGCCACCACGAGTCAGTGTCGTCCATTTAAGTGGACAATGTCAACTCGTTAACTAGCGCCGGACAATGTCCAGATCCAGACAGCTGGTTCGACTCAACCTCCTCTATTAATTAGTTAGGCGGTGGGTATCACAATGGTGTGCTCCTGGAACAAGAATGGCAACATATTAGATGAGGTATGTACGGAGGATTATTTAATAAATAATAGCTGTACGGAGCATGCAAGAAGTATCATCGAATGGACAAAACAGCTGACCCAGTTCTATTCTGATCTATAAATATAGTATGTGCAAAAATCTACTACAGAATATAAGTACGAATATAAGAGCGAGGTACTTTCTAATAGTTCTGCGAAGAAAAGTCTGAGGCTACCACATTCGTTTCGAACAGAAAAAAAAAAAAAAAAATCAAAATTAACAAAGAAAAAGGGGGATAATAGCTTGGAAGTGGAAATCATTATGGATGAGCGTGAGAATGCAATATGTAGTATAAGTAAAAGGGGAAAATGGACAAAAGAAGAGGAAAAATGGAGAAAAGGTAAGGGGAGATCTAGGAAAATTCTACTGCCTAACTGGCAACAGTGTCCTTTTCCTCTCCCAAGTCGGATTGAGCCCGAGAGCCATCAAACTCAACTCCCGAAATAAACACGCCGCTCAAGGACTCGATGAGAGCCACGAATATGCATAGCGCACTCGATATACAGAAATGACTGATCGTAGTGCCGATGTCAAGCCAGCTCCCTTCATCACGAACCATAAAGAAGAAATTCATTGTCATCACGTCACTGATGCACATCACAATCATAAACAGAGCTGACGGGGCAACATGCAGTCTGCGGTTGAGAATGCCAAAGGTTGCGCTCAGTAAGGCGAAGGGAACGAGGATTTTGAGGATGAGTAATGCGCCCTGAGCGAAAGGGTTGAAAACGGGGATGAGGCGCGAGACGCTGTCGAGGGAGAAAGAAGATATACTGGCTATGTTACCAGTGCTGAAAAAACCGGATTGAAGAAGGAAGAGGAAGAAAAGGGCAATGCGGGCGTCGGAGATGTTAAGAGGCCGATATGTGGAAGTGTTAGTATTCGGTGTGGCTGGTTTGGGGCCTGGAGGTGTGGGTCTAGGGGTATCTTCTCTGGAGAGTGTTGGTTTGGCGGGTATTGAGGGCAATGTATGCTTGTAGATGCTATATTCAAGTCGGACCCAGCTGATCAGAGTTGCAAAGTACACAACATAGAAGATTCCTTCGTAGGAGATTGTGAGGACGATGAAGGTGGGTGAGAAGGTGAGGAACAGGAGTATCAGACGGTGGAAGTAATGTCCTGTTGGGAAGAGTTTGTGCAGTATCGGTAGGATAAAGGATGATACTAAGATAGGTTAGACTGAGAATCATAAGCAATCGTCTCAAGGATGACTTACCCATTGCAATCCAGCCTGTGACTTGGTTACCAAGGGGTAATCCGGCTCTCTCTTGGAGAGATGCAATGCTGGAGCGAGTAACAATGATGGAAAGAAGTATAAGGCCAATCTAGCATCTAGTAAGTATGCATGAAAGGCACGTCTCAACTTTATAGAATCATACCTGAGTCCCCATCACAATACGTGACCCAATGTTGAAGGTGCTTCCCGAAGGAGTTTTTATTTTCGAGGATGAAAGAATAGACTCCTCGAATATCAAGTAGAGCATCCCGGTGGCGAACATAAGAATACCTCCGCAGGTACTAAATCAAGAAAGTTAGCAACCAGAAGTCGTCTTCTCGAAACCAGAAAACACTTACACAGTATCTGCATCGTCTTGCTTGCCAACGGGTAAGAGGGTAAAGATGCTCATACAGATACAGCTGATGGTCCAAGCTGCTGAGAGTAACTTATTTTTGCTCAAAAAGTCGAATCCGTAGAGAGCTGGCCATATGGAACCAAGCAGGTAACAATAAGTGTATATCTCTCGGTTGAAATATGATTGAACCTAGGAGTTCGTTAGTAAACACATCAATCATCGGCAGTAGACTGCACTTACAAGTCCCTGTAAAACCCCGATGTATAGACTAGCTTGTAACAGAAACATGGCATATCCTGTGAATGACTTAATGTGGCCTAAGAGTATCTTTCGACCAGCACCAAGGGCCGCACGGCGAGCAAACACTTCCTCCCAGAAGAAAACTGGGAAGAATGCATATGCATAATACCGCCACGTAGATTGCTGAACCCATAGAAGAGAGTATAGAACCATGAGCACAGATGAAAAGAACATAAAGCTGGGGACAGACCGGTCAGGTTCCGGAGACGTCGGCAGAACATGCAGGTCTATCACCGTGACCAAAGCGTATGCGATCCAGCCTAGATATCCTGCCGTTACAATGGCGCGGAGGAACAACCAGTCATATGTCTGTAGGTAACGCAACCCTTCCAATGCATCCTGGAAAAGCCTTCTAGATTGAAGGATCGACTCCTCGTATTTGCGGGTCGAGATCAACTTGCGAATGGCAGCTAACTGAGCCTCAGGTGAACGTTGCGGTTGTGTAAAAGACGAATATCCCTGGTACTTGATGGTGGTAGCTTTCTTTTGTTCCTCCTTGACACGATACATTTCAAGGACAGCCTGGGTATTGGCAAGGGCAGCTTTGGCTTTTTCCTTTGGAGTGGCATCTAAGTAGGATAGCGGGAGTTCACCCACAGAGTTGACGGGGAAGTCTAGGCCAACCAGGTAGGCCATGAGAGCAGCCACATCGGCCTGAGCTACGTCATGTCTCTTAATATCGTTTAGGTGCCAGTCTGAGGAGAAACCATCCTCGTGTCCAGGTGCAACAGCACCTTTCTTAGACTTCACTGGCTTAGCTACTCCAGAACCCCAGGCAATAAGGGGTGTACGGGTATTGTCTGGATGACCGTCACCATGACTGCCCCAGTCACTCATACCGTGGTCAGCAGTAAAGACAAACGCAGTTTCCTTGTCGCCGTAGAAATCCTCTATTAACTCGGTAATCTCACGGACGCCCTGGTCAACAATCTGAATATTATGTAGGTATTCCTTTGAGTACGGACGGTAGAAGTGACCGGTCGTATCCAAGCCGAGGAGATGTAAAAAGAACACAACTTTGTCGTCCCTAAGCTGCGCATCGAGCTCCTTGTCCTCCTTTGCGGCTGCAAACATTTCCTTAACACGGTCAAACACCCAGATATCCAAAAATGTAGCATCCCGAGTGAAATCCTCAGCCTCTTCACTGTACATATCAACAGAAACCCGGCCAGGGACAGCACCCTCCTTGAACATGGGTAATATATCAGGACTTCCCCAGCTCCAGGTATGTCTGCTTCGGTTGAACACGCTGTCGAAATTGACAGGATTCAGCTTCCACCCTGTTGTCACAGCCGAAACATCCTCATATAAGCCTGCGATCAGAGCAACATGGCCTGGTCTCGACTCGGTCGGTACTCGAGTATGCGATACTCCGAAGGTGCCATGCTCCAGGACGCGTGAGCGGAGGAACGGCGCAAGTGGTTTTGGCGTCAAATCAGGCTCTGGACAGGTTATATTGTCCTCGCTGTCCTTCGAGCAGCCGGTCTTTGGAGGGGATGGATCCGGGAAGTATTGGAATGCCTTGTCTGCGCGCAGACCGTCACCAACAAACAGGACGAGGCGTTTGGCGGGGGCTTTGGCACTGGGAGCGCGTTCGACGCCATATTCTCGCATGCCACTGACAATTGGACTGACGAAGTAGATGTCGAAGATCGAGTAAGTGTAGATAAGGTGAAAGAGCACCGCTAGGGCTAGGAACAACCCTGTGCGAGACATGGCGGCAGAGCTTTTCTTTCTCTCTCCCCTCCAGTAGCGGCTTCTTCTTCACTGTCGGGCAACGGAGGAGTGCGCGGAAAAATGTCGAAGCCTTCGATTGAGCAGGGCTATGAAGGCAGAGAGAGGCCGCAGTCCATCACCAGCGCCGAAAGGTGGGAGGGCGTAACTAGCACTAAATATTGAGGCTTAAGGGGCGAAGGACAACAAGGTGTTTGCTGCCGTCGCTTTCTCTGGAAAATAATGTCCTGATCACGGCCTCTGATTGGACGCTGGGCACAGAGCTCCCCGGCCCGCGCCAAAAAAGTAAAAATAGCAAAATTTTAGTTAAGCTTAAGTCGAGGAACGAGATGGAGGACCTTAGGAGGAAGACGGGATGGAAACGATGAAGAGAGAAAATGACACGAATGAGATGATGAGCTATATATGAGGTAAGAGGGCGAACTACTAAGAGTCCGTCAGCTTCTTTGTGAGCCTATCTACTACACGGCTATAGAAGGTAGCTGCATGCTGCCGCGAGAAGGTGATGTCTACTGAAAGGTAGTCGGGGAGTATCTCCAGCAGATCTCGGTCTCTGTTCTCGTCCAGCAAAGGAATGTAGTGGAACTCCGCTGCTTCCAGGCTGGCAGTTGACCGGTTGTCCATATTGTGGCTGACACCAAGTTTGAAATGAAGTGCTACTTCGCAGGTTAGAACGGAGACATAGAAAGACAATGGAGGGAGAGACAGGGGCCAACATACTTCCATTAAGACCAGTTTGTATACAGTCATACAAGTGGTCTGATTCTCTCTTCTTCACATCTCGGATAATTAAGCCGGTAAGGTCGCTGTATAGGTCTTCCTTGAGCTGGGCTACCTGAGCCGACTCCAAGAGACCATTGGCAGTATCCCTCGCTACAGCTCCTGGCCTGACACCAGAGCCTCTTGCTGTAGCTACTTTTTCCGCATTAGCAGCAGCATTTCTAGCAGCTGTAAGTTTTGTTTGTAGCGACTTGGCTTCCGTCTGAGCTTTGTTTAAGCCAGACTTCATTTCTTCGAGCTGTTGTCGCAGCTGAGCCACTTCCTCATTTCGTGATTCAAGTTGCTTCTGTAAATCTCGGGTTTGTTTTGATGCGCTTGACTGCTTTGATAGTTCACTCTTCAGGGAGTTGATCAGTTGTTTAGATGCTACCAACATTGCTTATTAGCTTATACCAGAGTATGTCACTTCAATGATATAAGTAGCTTACCCGTAGTGGTCTCTTCATGTTGTTTCCGTATCTTTTCTAAGTTCGAGTTTGCCTCAACTATGCCAATCTCACGCAAGGCACGGTATTTCCCTTCCATGCTCTCATACTTCTTGGTCATTTCACCGAGTTTCAGCCTGAGCGCAACCTCTCCATCTCCCGCCTCACGGCCCTTTGTAGGGCTGCCCCACGGTTTTATCCCAGAGGGCCTGGATGGCCTGTGCTGGGGCAAGACATTCGTACTTTTCACAGGCGAAGCCCAGCGGACTCCTGAAGGCGTGAATCTTTGTGTTTTGCTGGCGGATATACTAGTCCTGGGTGCACTCTTCACGGTTTCCGGCGTTATCTCTACCGGCGGAGAGGGTTCCTTGGCCGCTTGTTTTGTCGTTTGTTTTCCTTTTTGCCCCCTGGTTGCTGCTGACTTGGTGTTTGTAGGTGTATACTCGAATTCCCCATCCCTTATGGTTTCGGTATCCTTTGCTCTCCCTCGGGTTCGAGTTTTCTCTTGACTCTCTTGATTCTGAACGGTCTCCGGCGAATCGAGCTCGTCCTCTGAAACTCCTTCTCTCCCTAATGTCTCATTTTCTTCCTCAGCACTGTCCACATCCTCAGCTGGTGGCTCTTCCACCACTTTGGCTGCCTTCTTTCGCCCTGCCGCCGAACTACGCTTCTTTGGGCCCACCACCACTTTCGAGCGCGTTTTCCTTGTAGTTCTTGTTGCCGCAGCCGTAGTCTTTGTCGTAGCAGCTTTCGGCCGTCCTTTTTGTCTTTTGGCTGGCGGAGGTTCTATGCTCGCGTTATCATCGTCTTCGACGCGACTCAGATCATCGTCCTCTATCTCTCCATTCACCAGCGACGAAAGTTTCGACTCTGCCTTGCGCTTAGGCATTGCACCAATATAACTTGTTTTCTTTGTTTCAACCACGCTCGAAGTTATGATTCCAATAAAACTGTAGCCCTATTAGTATTATCGGAACCCCTTCAGAGTGTTTTCGTCTGCTTGGGCGTTTGTTTGGCTGTCTGTGCACGTGATCCTCAGCCACAAACGGAGCTTCAAGCCTCGGCGAAAGAAGCATCGCAAGCCACAAGCTAGTTAGTCATGGCGACGCTGCAGTTATCGATCACAAGCAAAAGACACTAATTTATTTGACACCATTCTTGAGAAGCTCGTCTGTCTCGGTTTTCGAAAGAAGGCTGCTGGACACTGTGCTGTGCTGCCACGGAAGGGCCCTTTTGCACGGCGAGCACGCTTGACTGTACCGAACCGACAGATCCTCACTGATGGCTTCCAACGGCGCCCGGCGCTGGCAACAGCTTTTTCAGGAGCTAATTTTGATCGCTGGAACAGTGCGTACAGACCCTGTTCAGCTGGCGGTTAATGATTGTTACCTGCTAACCTGTTTATTTTTAACAATAGTCTCTCTCAACATATTTTGTAGTTCGGTTCCTGCTATCCAAACTCGAATTCGATCCAGACAGCCAAAAGCGTGAAGAAGCCAAACGCAAGTCTGCCGCGGTACTCAAACGATTAGACCGAGAAGACTCAGACAATGATTCGTCGGGAAGCGAGAAGAAGAATGGCAAACGACGACAGCGAAAGGAGAAGCTTGTCTTGACTCAGTATGAGCAAACAATCGCCATGGACGTTGTTGCACCGGAAGATATCCCTGTGTCATTCGATGACATAGGTGGCCTCGATGAAATCATTGAGGAGTTGAAGGAGTCAGTTATATACCCGCTTACCATGCCACAACTATACAGGACGACTTCTTCTCTACTCAGCGCGCCTTCCGGAGTTCTGCTCTACGGGCCCCCGGGGTGTGGAAAGACCATGCTGGCAAAGGCTCTTGCACATGAAAGCGGAGCATGTTTCATAAACCTACACATCTCAACCTTGACTGAAAAGTGGTACGGCGACTCAAATAAGCTGGTTAATGCTGTGTTTTCACTTGCCCGGAAACTAGAACCAAGCATTGTCTTCATTGACGAGATCGATGCCGTCTTGGGGACAAGACGTAGTGGGGAACATGAGGCTAGTGGTATGGTAAAGGCCGAATTCATGACCCACTGGGATGGGCTGACTTCGGCAAACGCCATGGGCCAGCCCCAAAGGGTCCTTTTACTCGGAGCCACCAACCGGATCCAGGATATTGACGAAGCTATCCTACGACGAATGCCTAAGAAATTCCCTGTCACTTTACCACTGGCAGCCCAGAGACAACGAATTCTTAACATTGTGCTCAAGGACACGAAGCTAGACAAGGACAATTTTGATTTTTCATATCTCGTTAAAGTCATGGATGGAATGTCCGGAAGCGATATCAAAGAAGCATGCAGAGATGCAGCTATGGTCCCCGTCAGAGAACTTATCCGAGAAAAACGAGATGCTGGGGCAATGATACATTCCGTCGACCCCGGAGAGGTGCGAGGAGTCAGAACAACTGACTTTTTTAAGAAAGCTGGTGCAGTCAAATCATCAATGCACTCGACTACTCCGCTCAGAAAGTCCCTCTCAGAGAAGGAATGGAGCACTGAGTCAGAGCAGGAAGAGATGGTTGACGCATCTACTGTTCTCCCTGTAGCAGAGGGACTGGACTAAGGCTGTGATATTATGCATGGAAGTCATGAGAGAAAATTGGATGTATAACCGTGTGTTATTCATATGGATATAGGCGTTAACCGTAGATCGGAGGGTTTCTTACATTTGTTCACCTTTTTTCGTTCCATTTTGGTACAGTATATATAGCCATGACGAACCACATTTTAATAAGCCTCTTCACTTTCAGAACATCGAGCTCATCGAGTATCATCTTTGCGTCGTCTGCTTTGCTCCCTACCTATCTTTTCGATGCCTTGGAACCTTCATCTTGCCGAGGGCGGGATTACATAATCTCTTCGTTCCGGCTTTAGATGACGCGATCGCTTTCCATTGCTGGAGGAAAAAGTACGAGGAGTCACGGCCAGCCCTCTTGATATCAAAACCACAAGAGGACCTTGTCTGGCTTATTCCTGGCATATATTGACACCTACTATTACTACAGTTGCTTGTCTTTTTGGGGCTTTCGTTTCTTTTACTGTCTTGTTTGTTCTCCCTTATAATTGACGCCGTGATGTCCGAATCAGGCCCTCCCCCGCCAGGAGCTACTGCTACTGCTGCTGCTGCTGCAGGGAAGGATGGCAGCGCTGTGAAAAAGGCATTCCCGCATGTTGACCTGGCTGGACATGATCTACCGCCATCGCCTGCTCCGTCAAGCCCAAGGGCGGGCAGGAGATATGCCCTGGCAACCGAATTGGTGTATACCGAGGGGAATGACCAGTTCAATGCCAGCAGCGTACCGATATACCAGGTAAATATCATCACTACGATATCTTCCTACATTAATCATGATGGCTATATCCATGTTAATATCTGCGTTAATTGCGCTTATTCTGCTACTTTACTAACCTGCTCTACAATACCCAGAGTGCCACATTCAAACAGACATCTGGCGGCGGGGGCGGTGAATACGACTACACACGATCGGGAAACCCTACTAGAACACATCTTGAACGTCACTTGGCTAAGATTATGTCCGCACAACGAGCGCTCGTCGTATCGTCTGGCATGGCTGCGTTGGATGTGATCACGCGACTCCTTAAGCCTGGGGATGAAGTGGTGACGGGAGACGATCTTTATGGAGGGACCAACCGACTTCTCAAATATTTATCTATCCACGGGGGAATCATTGTACACCACGTCGATACTACCAATCCCGAAAATGTTGAGCAGGTACTCAACTCCAGGACGGCAATGGTCTTACTTGAGACTCCTACAAACCCATTGATTAAAATCGTTGATATACGCCGAATCTCCACAGTGACCCATGCTAAAAACCCCGGCGCTTTGGTCGCTGTCGACAACACCATGCTTTCTCCACTACTGCTTAACCCGCTAGACCTGGGTGCTGATATTGTATATGAGAGTGGAACTAAATACCTCTCCGGTCACCATGACTTGATGGCCGGTGTCATTGCGGTTAACGACCTAACACTCGGCGACAAGCTATACTTCCCCATCAATGCTTCTGGATGCGGCCTGTCACCATTTGACTCCTGGCTTCTCCTTCGTGGCGTCAAGACGCTCAAGGTCCGCATGGAGCAGCAGCAGAATAATGCCCAGCGAATTGCCGAGTTTCTTGAATCACACGGGTTCCGTGTTCGATACCCGGGCCTGAAATCACATCCACAATATGACCTTCACTGGACTATGACCCGAGGAGCTGGCGCTGTTCTTTCGTTTGAGACGGGAGATGTGATGATAAGTGAACGCATCGTCGAAAGTGCAAAGCTATGGGCTATCAGCGTCAGCTTTGGTTGCGTGAACAGTTTAATCAGCATGCCATGCCGTATGAGCCATGCCAGTATCGATGCAAAGACTCGCAAGGAAAGGGCCATGCCCGAAGACCTGATCCGTCTTTGCGTAGGTATTGAAGATGCAGACGATCTAATCGATGATTTGAGAAGGGCTGTAAGTCGTTTATCTCCTCTTTTTTACACCCGTTTAATATCGATGTACTAACAGATCTGTTGGAATAGCTGGTCCAAGCTGGTGCTGTGAATGTCACACTAGAGGGCTTCCAGAACATCAACCAGAGCTCCACAGCCTAATAATCCTCCCTTTTTTATGCTTTTTTAACCTCTATCCTTTCTTGATTCCCATCTTGCAGGCGTTCCCGGTAAACTGTGTTATAAAACATATCACGACTATATTACTATGGAATGGCGTCCAACCGCCTTCCAACGGAGGAATGTTGAATGTTAAATGTATATTTATTTGCAACCTCGAAAATTAACTCAGCAGTTAGATTTGCGACTACTTTGGATGAATAAGTAGCAGGTCATTGCAATCTATGCGAACCATTTTCGGCTTTCTGTCTTTGGCCTTTTTCAATCTAGCCATGAGATTAAAGGGTATACCTGAAAAATGGGCTTAGGTCACCCATATCTAACAACTCCTTCTCTGTATACCTCGCTCTAATGTTTTCTTCTCCTTGTTCTGCAATTAGCTTATCCCGCTGGTCGTTCACCCTCTTGAATTCCACTCGCAGGAATATGGCTGTTATAATTGCAATTCCACAGATTGCCAAAGAAACTCCAAAACCTGTTGGGTATTTTGGTTTCTCTTTAGCTAGGTATATATTTGATCCAGCTATGCCACCCCAGTTACCAATGGAAATCAGAATAGCCATTCCAACGGCTCGCTTGGATGAAGGTGCAAGATTATTAGCTAGGATCAGTTAGTGATATCCGTTGGCTGCATGTAGTGCCTCTTAAGAAGTAAAAACATACCAACGAGACAGAGCACAGGGGTGAATGCCGAATACAGTCCAGATGCAACGAGGAACAGCATCCCATATGTCAAACCAGGGTATCGAGGATGTGGAATGGCTAGCTGTGCTGCAAATCCCAAGAGGGCAATTGTATTGCCTGCAATGATAAATGGAGTTCTCTGCTCGTAGCGATCAGAGAGGTAAGCGAATACTAAAATTCCTATTGTTGCTACAACATATATGGGTATGGTCAGCAGCTGAGCTTGCGCTGCAGTATATCCGAGATCATTTATAACTGTAGGCACCGTTGCAGTGAATCTAGATAGCCCTTAGCTGCCTATTTATCTCATGTGGAAGGCATATACATACCCATAAACACCAATAGTATTCGCCCAGAACATCAGTATAGCGCAATAGATCTTCCATTCTTTGAAAGCAGCTATGACATGTCTGGGTGTGATCTTGTCATTGTTAGTAACTCGGCCTTGCCCAGAACCTGTCTCAAGAGACAGTCTGTTTATAATGAACTCTTTCTCATTCTTGGTTAAGAACTTTGCTCTCTCAGGGCTGTCTGGGAGTATAAACCATATCACAATTGAGAAGGCAACAGGTAGAAGGCCTTCGAGTATGAATATCCTATCTCCATGTTTTAGTTAATTGTCCGTTTCTCACTCAATAGAACAACGGCTTACCAACGCCATCCCGCAAGGTTTGCAATACCGTTCATCTTTTGAATGGCGAAAGCAAGGAGGCCCGAGAATGCTCCAGACAATGACGCAGAGCCGTAAAATATGGCCATTCGATGTTGAACTTCATAACGCTTGTACCATATTGTCAAAAGATAGGTAGCTGCCGGGAAGAAGCCAGACTGCATGATTCATCCCAAGTAAGCCATAAATTCCTGTAATTGGTATAGACAATGGCTCATAATATGTAGATACCTCGGCTACACCCAGAAAGAATCTAGCAATAAGCAGACCCTGATAACTCTGGACTACTCCCAACAATCTAGAACATGGTGTTAGTTGAAGCTGCTAACTATTATGAAGTCTCTTGGGAACACTTACGTAGTAACGGTGCCCCAGCCCAGCATCATGATAGCAATCCATACTGACGGTCGCAAGATTTTAAGAATGATATTGCTAGGAACTTCAAACAGACCGTACGGAACAAAGAAGAGCGTCAAGGCTATATTGTACTGATAGCCTACCAAATGCAAATCCTTCTCCAGACCGGCAATTTTGGCATTTGCAACTAGTTAGTAGGTTAGCATCCTGTCATGTAAAGTGGATGACTAGATAACCAGGGACCTATGCGTACTGTTTCCTCTATCGATGAAGGCAAGTAGATATAGTAAGGTAAGCAGTGGAATGAGCCGATAGTCGACTTTTCTCAATATCCGCTTTGCTTCCTCGGGTGAGTAGGCTTGGACAGACCTAAGGACCTCGTCCGCTTCATCTCTCTCCACATCATCGGACGTTGGGCTTTTGTCATTGTCTAATCCAATATTCGGCTCATCGGCCTTGTCAAGTTTGGGCGGCGGAGATATATCTGAATTCATCGGGTCCCGATGATGTGGTATGGGAAATATCGGCAATTAAGGTGTTGCGGTTGTGCAATTGCAGAGAATCGTTGAAATTTATCTGGGGTAAATTGATATCCGGACTGGGGCCAGATCGTCCAACTAACTAACTAGTTAATCATCCTGGACGATTATCCTGGTCTAGACATACGAAGAGCCGGTTACATCGAACAGGTTAACCGACGGTCAGCAATTCAACCGTACTATAACTAGTTTGAAGCCTCGGCTATTAACTAGTGACACTGTTCCCCTGGACTTCAGGGACAAATAATACATGGCTTCAGGAGTCTAAAAGGGGTGCATTTTTGTGTGAAAGAGCATGTATATAGAGCATATATTCTTCGCTACCTATCAACTAGCTACCCGCTGATTAGTCCACTGATAGTTGATATGGTTCTAGTATTATTTGAATCATCATAACATCACTTGGAATATCAGATTCGCCTTACCATACAATTTAGAAGTGTCCAGTTAGTGAGATTTAGGTTAGGGTTAAAGGGCCGCTCGGGTACCATGGTTGCGGTAATCAAGAGGCCTGGTGTCATTGATAATTTCATTCATGCGTTCTCCAATAACGGGATACAATGATGACTTTCATTGTCTAAATCTTTAATGCGTTCATTCTGCAGAAATCGCCAAATCGGAAACTACCTGCCACCACGAGTCGGAGAGCAAATTTTTTGAACAGACGAAGGTGAAACCTTCGACTTTGGTGCTGATGACACGAGTGATAGACAAGGCGAGAAGCAAGGTATGGCAGAGATAATGGGTATCTTTCATAGAACTTGCTCTGTGACACAAGGAGAATTTATAGAAAGTAACAAAAATGCCAGCATGGAAGGGGTGGAAATGAGCTCCTCAGATTCATTAGTGAGGCTATTTCGGACTTCCAATGCAGTTCTTAGTGGCTAAAATAGACAAATATATCAAACTGATATACACTAAATAGAGAAATAAACATCAGTGATGATCATTCTGAATCTGTTCTCCACGGTCCCGAGTGGTGCTGTTACTAAGGGGTATATTCCATTTGCAGTATGGGCTGTGCAGGTAGTCTTCCCTAGTTACTTTCACGTTAAGCTGTCCTCTCGCCCCAGATATCAGGTATTCGGCTACCGACATTGTTTCGTGGTATGTGGCGAGTTTATCTTGTATTCCGTACCCTATAATTAATTGGCTTGTCTGGTGTAGGCAATGAAAGCATTGTGATCATACCCGGTGGCGGTTATCAGTCAAGTCGCAGACTCAGCCATTCCGAGAATTAAACTCAACTAGCAAAGAAGAGTGCAGTTCTATGTGATAAGATTAATGAACTCTCAAAGCTTTATATCCCCGAATATAAGGGGAAAGACGGTTGAGATGTAACTAGCATGAACAACTCATCTTTGAGCAACCGACTTGACTATCAAAGTCACACCGTCTATATTGCTTCTTCGCCCCGAACCGCCGCAACGCGATCCTATCCCTCGGGAGGATAGGAACTGAACTGCTCTATCCGACGATATCACCAGCCCGACTCCCGTTCATTGGCGAAGACGATGATGGTTGCTTTTTCTCTGGCTCTCGATCAACTCGGCTGACACTCTTTGCGCAGACGACTTGAGAGGAACCAGCCAGCCAGCGAAGAAGCAACGACGACACAACCCCAACGCCGGCCAGCAAACGCGACTGGCCGGAAAGGTCTCGGTCCCCCGGTTCCGCAGGCTAGTTCGGCCTCAAGCTGCCATGAAAACCTGCAGCTTTATTTGCCTTGCTTGCTCTTCTTTCTTTTTTCTTTGCTTCTGCCAGCCAATCTCTTTGCGCCCGTTTCGCAGGGGGTTCCATCCCGATGTCACGTGAATGTGCTTGAACTCGCCCAAGAAGGCCTTTTTTTTTGCTTTTAAAAAGGTGCCTGGGGTGCCCGAGGCAGGCCAGACTGGAAAGGCGCTGGCTGGGGCTTTTTTCTCTCTCGGGTGGAAGAATATATCTCGAGGACAGCCTGGATGAGACGGTCGTCTTTCGTTTGCTGCAGCGTTGGACTCCTGACAAGCTGAGGATTAACTTCACCGTTTTGTTCCCCGATACCCGGAAGTATCTCAGACATTCCCGGAGAACCCATTGTCTCATGCAGGAATAAGTCCTGACAGGTTTCTTCGACTTCTTCCATTCTCTTATCGAGCGTCTAAGAACGTAGCAACAACCGCTGTGTTGATCCCGAGATGTCGCGAGAAGGTGTCGAGTCCAAGGCGAGCTCTGTCTCTCCGGTTGACGGCCGCCAGGGCTTCCTTGAGCCGCGCAAACTTCATGTGCCAGAGACTGTTCTCGGGGGCGCTCGGAGATGGAATACAGGAAACCTGGGATCAAGGCTGGCAGTCGATGTGGTTAGTGCTGCGACTGCTGGTGCCCTCATATGCCCGATGATCACCATTATTGATAAGTGAGTCTTTGAGTCATCATGCTGCGATGATATTCTACTCTATTTGCCTGGATACGGAACTGACAGTTGGGCCCGGTGTTAGGTCGATTATTGAGAAAGCAGCAAAGGGAATATCAATTCAATCGAGTTTGGCCTCATCGTTAAAGGGCATGATAACGAAACCCCATCGATTCCTCACTTCGACCCCCTTCCTACTCATATACACCCTCTACTCGTCCACCTACCTCTCTGCCAACTTCATCGATACTGCCATGTCAACCATGGAAGATAAGGCTTATAACTATGTATCCACCGGATTCATGAAATTCCTAACCACGGCCATGGTGAACATGTCAATATGCGTGTATAAAGACTCCCGGTTTGTTAAGATATTTGGAACCCAAGGACAAGGAAACAAGCCGTCACCAGCATCCGCAAAGGGCCCAACTGCCGCCGCCGCCGCTGCTGCTGTGGCGCCACAGATCAAAGCAGCGACCGCCTGCCTACCGCAAAGTGCACCAAAGATTCCAATAACATCATATGGTCTCTTCTGCTTCCGAGATAGTATTACCATCTTTGCCTCCTTCAATCTCCCGCCCATAGTAGCAAGATACGTACCGGACGCAATTGCGTCAAATCCGAAGTCGAAATATGCCATTGCTCAATTCGCCATACCGGCTTCTATCCAGCTAATCAGCACCCCCTTCCACTTGCTAGGACTGGACCTCTATAATCGCCAGCCTCCTGGCGGGCTACCGGCAGCTGATAGATGGGCTCGCGTGAAGAGAGACTGGGCTCCAAGCTGTATTGCTAGAATTGGACGAATTCTGCCTGCCTACGGAGTTGGTGGTGTGGTGAATACAAGAATGAGAGAAAGATTTATGAGCTCTATTGACCCTGGTCAGAGATCTTAAATGCTTCTTTCATGCATGGTATACCGAGAGACCCTGTCGGTCTACTGCGTCTTCATTAGCGAACGGCAGCAGGGGCAAGAAGCGCCAATGCATCTCCAAGCAACAGACCCCGGATCACGACCGACATACTATTTGCATCAATATATGACAGCAACACTTCCGAGCCATTAGATGCATTTGGTCTCCACACGAAGGACGTTCAGTGCGTCTTTCTTTGCGTTATACCCTTCCTGCTTAGAGTTCATATGGGTCCATTTTTCCTCCGGGGTGATAAGTGCTTATCGTTGCCCCATTGATGACCATTTCCCCGTCCGTTTACGTGACTTTCTGGCTTGGTTAAATAGACTTGGATTTTTTCTTTCTTGGGAACTTATGAGCGAACTGATAGATTCATGGCGTTATGTACAGGAGATTCAAAACGCCCGTCCAGGTTTTTGTTCTTTCATCCATGTGGTCTGAAGACTAAAAGTTCTAGACTTTCTTGTTTATAAGTTATACATTTAGCGAATAAAGCATGCTGTATTGTATATACCACCTTATTGGAGTACGTGCATCTGTTCCTCGGTTATTACTTGCGGGTAGAAAATGAAGCAAGGAAAATGCCTGGATTAGCTACGTTACATCAATCATTTTGCGCTTTTTGTTATACAATGCGGAATGCAGGTGAGTAAGTAGTGCATATACAAGACGGACATTATTTCAGACAAAGGGGAGTGTGGACAAAATAAGAAGAGACGGTCAATATGCCCTTGGATATAGATGGAGCCACTGGCGGGTAACAATGCTTGATCAGAACTTGGCGTACGACAGGCTAAAGGAGACTGTGGGTATAACGGAGGCTAAAGTTATATAAGTAAGTCAAGGATGGTGTGTTTGTCGCTTAAGCTTTTATTCAGACTTCTCGCGTCGAAGTCGTCGTTCTTCCCTTCGACGCTCTCGCTCCTCTTGTCGCTGTTTTTTCACAGCCTGTGCTGCATGGAATGCCTCCGAGAATGCTCCTTGGGGTAGAGTATCATGAGGAACGGCATTAGGTCCACCGAACATGAGGAAGGCGTTGTGGAACGCCCATTGGACCGCTTCTTCAACGGGCTTGTCGAACAGATAAGGTAGGGCTGGGACAACGGAAAGTCCAAGCTGTTACGTCAATGAAAGAGGCGAAATGTCAGCACTGTAAAACCCGGTTTCCTCATGCATTGGCGGTGGCCTGACTTACCCCAATTGGTGCCCAAGTTCTGAAAAACACGCTCTTCATGTTCTTCATTGCCCGTCCAGAGTACTTGACAATAGAGTGAATTGTAAATGCGGGTAAGCCCATACTGGCAATGGACTGGAACACGGCCCTCTCAGCCATAACGGAGCGGTAATCCTCGCTCAGAGGGATCTTTTTAGTCGGCCATGGAACTAGAGTGTCCTCTTCGGGGTCTTTCCACGGCATTGGGTGTTTGGGACATGCTGTTGAGGTTAATGTCTCTTCGACGTCCTTAAGCGCAGCCTTGTTTATGAAGTGCTCCTCCAATGCCTTGCGGTCAGCACTGCTTTTCAAATCAACGTCTCCGGCAGCAATGGTCTCAGTTGCCTTCCGGAAAGCTTCGCTCTTTGGAGCCAGTATCTCCTGGTTTCGTAGGTATGCCTTGTATCCTTCGTTAGCGACATCCCCGAAGATATATGCCCAGGAGACACCGTAGGCGCCCTTAACCAGCCATGGATGTGCCACCGGCCGGAAAGACTCTCCAATGTCCGATGTATATGCGACATAACGGTGTGCAGAAAGAAGCAGCGTCCGGATTCGAGCTGCGTAGGCCGAGTATCGGTATCCGGTATCAACAGTATCTACCGAGCTATAGCCAGCCAGATGTGTGCGTGAGTACAGTGGCGTCCCAAGTAGCAATCAGGCAGCGGAGGGGCTTTATCCCACCCCTCGGAAGAGCTGAACAGTAAAGAAGAACACGATTCAAAGGATGGAGTTAGCCTTACTTGCCCTCGTAAAGCTGGTCCAGTATTTCCTCCTCGCGGTCGACGAGCTTCTGCAGCTCAGGGGTCAGTTTGCGGGTGCGAGGCACCGCAGGCTTAGAGTCGCCCGCCACGGCAACATGCTCGTCCTTGACCATGGCTAACTAGAGCTGTTCGAGCTGTAGATAAGATAGCTATTATTAGTGTAAAATCCAGTAAATCATTTCTCACTCTCGGAGCACTGCGGGTGTATCGCGAGAGACGAGGTCTTCGATCAGGCTGTCAACACGAAGGCGGTCGTTCGCAAACACGGAGCTTTCCCAAGCATGCATCTAAGTAGAAGAAGCCGCTCGGCCAGGCCAAAAGCGGCGGCAAGAGCCGGGGAAACCCCTTACGTCATCCAAGCCCTGCTGAATCACTTATTAGTAAGCATGCTTATGTTATCAATCACGTGAATGGTTTTGCCGATGCGACGTCGAACTTGCAAAACAGCAACAACTTCGACGAAGAAGCAGAAGTTGCTCCGTCCAGCCCAGCTCGCCAGCACCAGCATTGAGATCTCTCGCCGCCACTCTGCGTCGCATTCCAGGGTCTACACGCCTTTCTGAAACTCTACCACATTCACAATGGTTGCCACGTACACTATCCTCGGCCGCAAAGTCGGTTCTCACGTCGTACGTTCTCACTCATCTTCCCTAACGCCCCCAATGGTCCCCTCGGATTAAAAGGATCGTCCGAGAAAGGTCGCCATCCTTGTATCTGCTATCGATTCATATAGGGAAGTCTGTTACTGATGCGTTTCCATCTCAATTAGCTTGCCATGACCGTCCTCGGTGGCACCGCCGGCGGCATCTACTTTGCCCTCCCAGGAAAGCAGAGCAAGGCTCAGGCCCCACCAATCAAGGCCAGCAGCAAGGACGAGGAGGCCTTCATCCAGTACGTCGAGTGTTTTAGTTCTCTCTGAGGTATTCAGAGATGAATTGGATATGATGCTAATGCTTTCGTTCTAGGGAGTTCCTCAAGAGCGTCGAGACCGAAGACTCCAAGGCCAAAGCCAAGCACTAAATTCGCCTATCCCTACAACCCGTACTTGCCGCCCTCTTCCTGGATTCTCCTCTATCACTTCGTCTCTTTAACTCCTCGACGAATCTTTGACCTCGGTTTGCCGGCGTGAGCGGGAAGACTTGATATATGTAAAATATATGTACAGCAGCGGGTTTTCCCTTTTGCATTGATTTTCATCGAATGCGCGCGAGAAAAGAGATCTCCGTGGTTGTTTAATGCGTGCATACGTGTCTGTGTACTAGGTTACCCGCTGAGAATGATAGATATCGTGTCGGCATGAATAGACTTTTTTGGCATGATTCTCATATGTTGGATCAGTTTCTCTCCCTCTTAAAAAAATTTGCAAACACGGGCATTGAAGACTTGTTTATCATTACAGCCACGGCCATGGTCTGTACGAAAACGATTTCATCACTATATATACTAACGTGAAGAGAACTAGGTACGCCCAAGTAAAAGATGAACGTATAAAACCACGAAAAGCAACATGAAGGAAAACATCAAAATGCTATATACCATGAAAAGAAAGATAAACCGAACCAAACCAGCCAAATAAACCGTATCAAGGTTTCAACTCAAGAACCCCCTGGGGGTCAACAGGCCTTCCAACAATCACAGTGGCCTTCAACTGTCTAAGGTTCATGATAATGCTAAACAACGTGGACGTTGTATTCTCGCCTTTTGCCTGTCGGCATATCGAGGTCGGGTATCCCTTCTCATCTTTCAGGATTTCTTCTATCCTCTCGAACTCTGGCTTAGGCCCGCTCTGTGCCAGCAATTCTCTTAGCCTGGCCAGACGGGCCTCGCTGTCAGGCATGAACATCACGGACTTCAAGCCGTTCTTGTGGTTGTGCACAAAGTGGTTCGTATGAGTGATGACATCTGGTCTGCTCTCCATGAAATCGCCCATGTTGAGCCACGCTATATCCATAGAGGAGCACTCGAGGCCAGTACCGCCTGTGTAGTCGGCAATAGTGATATGGCATGCCGATGCAACACCTACTTTTCCTAGTTTTCCAATGGCGTCGACACGCGAGGAACTTTCCAGTGCTAGTCTGAGAGCAAGGTGGCAGGGCAGCCGGGTGAAGTCTACGCCTTCTGCCTTGACGGCGTTAAGGGTAACTCCGACGCCTTTTGAGTTGAGGCCAACCTTGCCAATGATGCCAGCCTCGGTGACCATATGGATAGTTGGCTTCGAAGTATCTAAGGGTGTGATGTGCAACGAGATGAGATTTGGCGCCTGGTCATCTTCCCACTGAAGTAACAGCAATACCCGTTAGAAACAGAGAGAGAGAGAGAATACTTGGGTATATGTTTCTCTGCCAGTTGTATAAACTTACATCCCAGTTCTGTGCAAGGAAGCTTGCGCCTGGATTCCTCCATGAGAAGGCTGTGCATCCATCATCAAACATGCCATATGCAATCTCGGTACGCACATTCAACGCCAGTACTGATTTCACATCAACACCAGCTCCCTGTGCGATTCCTATTGAAAAAGTGTCAATAGGCGGCAAAAAATAAAAATAAAAATAAAAACCCTAAGCGTACAGAGCAGAACTTGGAACCGGTGTAACAGAGGAGCCAGCCAGGCCAGGCCAGCATGCTGATATAGTAACATGCCAGCGATAAAAAATGAATAAGCTCACCTCGTATCTCTTGCATATAGTTTGGAAAGGTCGTCTCTAGTAAAGGCTGGAACTTGAGTGCTGTCCGGCACACTTCAGCCCATCCCATGGACGACTTCTGCCTCAGCAGATTCTTGTAGAAGTCTAAGCTTCCATGTATCTCTTTGGAGGCCTGTTCTCCATGCTGGCGCCCTACCTAGATGTGCAGGAGAAGGTTCAGTGTCAGCTCAGTTCGAGACGACGTTTATGACGTGGGATGCTGGTATGGGCGGGCTATCAGCTTACATCGTATGGGCTTCCGTGGCAGACAACGGTGCGCATAGTGACCTCCCCTCCGGTGGACAAAGGACGAAACGTCAGTTGCTGTGATAACGATATATGACTGGTTTAACTAGCTAGGTATCCAGGTCGAGCCCTGTCAGTCAGGCCACTTGAGATCTTCAACACGGCGAAGGGGAAGCAAACTGTCGGTATCCCTCGTCTGATACACACTCGGCAAACTCCCTCCTTTCGCCCAGCGAGCGAATAGTAGGGCTGCGGGGATGGCAGCTCCCCCTGGGCCAATCAGCGGGTCGAGCCAGCGACGACGTTTGGTCTATCGCCCAAGAGTCTTCCCTTGTGTCACCGACATGGACGCGAGGGCGACGGCTACGGCATACAGAGAGACGGCTGGCTCTGCTACTACAGTTGTTCTTTGGCAGCTGGCCAGACCAGGTCGTCGTGGTAAGGGATACCGCAGTGAGCTACAGGCAGAGAGATGAGCAGGAAGGATCCGAGCTACAAGCAGCAGTTTATATATACACGGAGGAGCTTCGATTACGTCGTGTGACAGTTTTTCAGATGCATATATAAATGCCAACGCCTGCTCAAGAGGCCGTTTTCAGAGATGAGACCTTAGGCAAAAGAGAATACACCCGTCTATTCATCGTCTCTCCATCGACCAAACGTCCATCTCGTCGTCGTCTTTGAATGTCGTTTTTTTACCTTAACTTTTTCCCCTTAAAAGCAACCGCCGGAAAAACTTCAGGGGCCTCGGAGTTTTGATGTTCCGTGATGATTACGTAATATAACACTTTTAGCTCCGCAAGAAGCTTTTTGAGCTTTTGAAGCTTTAAAGTCTAGATAAACAACGTTGAACGACAAGACAGCAAGCAAGAGGAGAGAAGAGAAGGACAACACAACGTTATTAACTGCCAGACCACTGTTATAATCCCCAATGAAGCAGATTCCGTTCCCATTTGCGCTGAACATTGGCACCGATATCGTCCATATCCCCCGCATCCAACGCCTTGTTGCCCGCTCCGTCGCCGCCAGCTCCAGTCTCAAACCTGCCACTGCTACCAGCCAGAAGACCTCCCTCTCGAGATTTGTCCGTCGGATACTCTGCGAACAGGAACAGGCATACTTCAAGTCCAAGTTCAAGCTGTCGTCTATTGCCTCTGATGTCCAACTCCCTTCTCAGCCTATAACTGCTCAGACTTCCACGGAAATTGCAAGATGGCTAGCTGGACGGTTTGCTGCTAAAGAAGCGGCTCGAAAGGCGGCTCCTGGAGGTGCGGCAAGTATAAGCTGGAAGGAAGTGATGGTTCGAGCTGAAGCCGGCGGAGACGGACGACCGGAGGTGGTATATCTTCGTGAAGGAGGATCTGTAGGTCAGCTTGGGAAGCTATCGATCTCGCACGACGGGGAGTATGTCGTTGCAACGGTCATTGCAGCTACTCCAGAGTTGTGAGCCCAGAGCCATTTTCTCTACGCAGGTGTCAATATGCAATTAAACAAAGTGCCAAGAGACGACAGGTTGCCACGCTAACAGCGGCTAGGTTGGACCCCCAGCCACCGCCTGGTACAGTCCGAGTATCTATGTATGTCATTTTTTGATATGGTTCGGGCCGGACGGGAGGCTCTTGGAAGAAGGTTAGGCCTCAGATTTGATGGCTGTTGACGTCGTACGCCTCCATTCTACTGAAGACGGAAAATAGCTTGTGTATTGCGTGATTCCTCAGGCAAGAGGATGTGGGCTCGGTCGTTCTTACAGTTGTTTGCGCCAGGACGCCATCAAGCTATAAGGACAGTGGGTACCCAAAGAAGCAATCCGGAGCTGTTTGAGTACACGTCTGGCCGATTCTTGTAAGAATTCTCCACAGCATCATGTTGAAATTCAATGTCTCTAATGGTCGACTATAATAGGTTCAACGAGCAACTTCGTCTTGCAGAACGCCATGTGAAATTTAACCGTGATGCTCTAGCTACTGTCATATGCCAATCTACCGGTCGACCGGAGTCTGATCTTATCTCAATAACGAAACTCGCAGAAGGTGGCTTTAACCGTGTGCTTCAAGCTACGTTCAAAGATGGCTATACGGTTCTTGCCAGGATTCCCTACCACTCGATGGTACCAAAGCGCTTTGCCGTTGCCAGCGAAGCTGCTACCCTTGGCTTACTACACTCGCGTGGTTTACCAGTTCCAAGGGTTCTTGGTTATTCTGCAAACAATTCAAACCCAGTTGGCGCTGAGTATCTACTTTTAGAAAAAATCGACGGTAGCCCTCTCGGGGACCGATGGTTTACCATTGGCAATAAGACTCGCGCCAAAATTATGAAGCAGATTGTCGCAGTCGAGACGCGCTTCATGTCCCTTACATTCCCCGCGAGCGGTAGCTTATACTACCGTAAAGATCTCGCATCGTCGGAACCCAATGTGCTATTGCCCGAACAGACCACTGCTGATGATATAGTCGTTGGCCCTATTGCGCAGTATGAATGGTGGTATAAGGAGCGAGCATCGTTAAACGTCGATCGTGGCCCGTGTAACTACTGCACCCAGCTTATCTTCCTCTCGCTAGCCAAAATTGCTAATCATTGAGGATAGGGGAAACATTCTTAAAATGCTTTGAAGCTCCAGCGAAACGTGAGATTCGATTCTGTAAAGGATTTGGAAAGCCTCGCCTCCATGTCGAGCGATACTTGCGCGAACTACACAAATTAGAAAAAATGACACCGACTGCCCACGTCCAAGTACTGTCGCAATACCTGCAACTTGCTCCTCACTTAGAAATACCAGCAGAACACCCTTTCGCTCGGCCGGTCCTCCGGCACCCTGACTTTTCACCAAACAACATCTTGGTTAATTCGGATAATGAAATAGTAGGAGTTATTGATTGGCAACACGCGGCCGTTTTACCTCTCGGTTTATGCGCAAACATACCACCTTACTTCCAGAACTGGGGTGACCCTGTGTCAGAAAGACTCGCAACACCTATGGTCAAACGGCCTGAGAATTTCGATACGTTGAGTGAGGCTGAACAGGAATCTATAAAAGAAACTATGCGGAAACAGATAGCCCACTTTTACTATGCCGCTTTGACGATGAACCAACTTCCGGACCATTTTGACGCGTTTCGAAATTATAACTCAATGCTCCGAGCAAAGCTATTCACCTTAGCTGGGGCTCCCTGGGAAGGGGATACATTATCCCTCAAACACGCAATGATTGAAGCATGCGAGAAATGGCCAATGCCTCTTGAAAAATCATCATACCCAAATGTGACTAACTGCCCTGTACAATTTACCCAGGAAGAAATTCTCAAATGCATGACAGACTTTGCGCAGGAACAAGAAAAGCTACAAGAGTTTACGGAAATGAAGGCTTGCGCGAATGTCGACTCAGTGGGGTGGGTTCCCGATGATGAGCACCTTGAAAAGTCAAGGGATATTGCACGAACCATCAAGGCAGGGCTTCTTGAGCATTCTACCACTGAGCTGGAGCGAGAAGCCATTGGAAATCATTTTCCTTTCGATGATCATGATGAAGATCTCTGAACCCTACATCAACCATACGGTATGGCTTAAGGTCCACTCAATTGCTCGGTTGGATTATTGTTTGGTTCTTCCGATATATAGACAATAGAAGTGCCGGATAACGGCACCAATTGCCAAGTAGTTCGATCTCTCTCCGTCTGCCTAGATATTTGGAGCAATGACGAAGGTGGGTGCCGTCTTCCGGACAAATAGTTGCAGATACTTAAGAGCATATAACCGGCCGATAAAACTGGTCAACCATAAGAACACCCGCCAAGTATAGCAGATTTTCTTATAATAAAATGACGAGTTATATGCTATATTAATAATGGCATAAACTACGGACGGGTTCCGTAGAAAAAAAAAGGGAAGCAGTCTCCAGAATACTGCATGTAGGGATCAGGCATAAGAGCCATATTTCCTCACCGCGAAATGACAGCATCAGCTTGGGTCTTCTATCGATGGATATGAATTCTCCACCACGCCCAGCCTTTTTCTGCAGCTGAGTCTCCATGGAGTCGAGTTCGGACTGCATAGCTGAGCAGTCATCCAGATGTATCCGGGTATTTTCGAAATCAATCAATTTAACTGCTGAACCGCATCTTTGCAAACGTCCATGCCCATGGATATGGCCGAGAAACTGTGCTCTCTAGAAGCAGCCTAAGCTCTGGTCTCCTGAACAATGCGTGGTGGTATATTTCCCATTCAAACCGGGCGATCTTGAGGATTGATTGCAGTGGCTCGTGGGCTTAAAGATGTGGAAGCATAGGAGTCCTGGTTCCCAGAAACAGTGACATCTGAAGGGGATCCCGGAAAGCAGAAACTGAATAGAGTGAAGCCTTTTGCACGTCACAGCTACTACGATAAACCATAATGTGTTCACTAGTTAGTTAAACGACATGACAACGTCTCTTTTGCTGAAATAGCCCCCTCGGATAATAGACATTGGCAGTTTTACGGCCACATTGCCTTCTTTGCTGCGCTTCCACAGCTTTTGAGCCTCAGGACAGCGTGGGAAATGGTCGAGAAATCCCGTCTTCGAATATACACGGTCTCTTCTGGCGAGATCCTCTGTAGGGTTTGGGGTTGTGCCGCCCTCGATTAGAATCTGACAGCCTGAGCAGCAGATGCCGTGCTGGACCTCGCCACTCTCTATATTGACATACGGTAGAGTGGTGCCGGCCATATACCGTAGAACAGCGTGGGTTCTGTTTGCAGGCGCCGTGGCTGCTACTGACGCTGATGATGTTCTGGGAAACGCAAATGCATTGAACACTTGCTTCACGGCCACGATGTACATTCTTGTTTTGCGGGAAGATTCGTCCATGGAGTATATTCCAGGTATCGTATGCAGCAACGGCACCGACTGGCGTAGATGTGCCTGTGATATGCCGAGTAGCTTCTTGACCTCTGCGGCTGGCAGGACCCGGAATCGAGGAGAAGCAGTAAGACAGCGAAGGCAACATCTTTCGAGCAATGGCAAGAAAACAAATCCGCCAAAGGCATCACACTGGGGACAATCTCGGGTGCAGAGGACATTGAAGACGTCTTTCAGTGTGTGCCATGCGGCGATCTTTGTGCGTAGGATAACGCATATGGCTTGGAGCGCATGCGTTATAAGGGGCTGATATCCAGGCACGGCGGAGACGACCTGGCGAGCCCGGAGATTGACTTGACGGAACACGAACAGAGACCGCAGATCCAAGAGGAGCAAGACTTCAAAGAGGATCTCGACGGGGAGAATCTGCATTCGGCCAAGGGTTTTGACAGCCGGGCGGTTGAACGGACGAGCCAGGGAGTCTCGAACCGCATCGTGCGCTCGCGGATTCAGCCTGGTAACCGCCAGGTCGAAGTCGCGGCGATGGTAAGTACAGACTCGAATGATATCGTCCATCCGTACTGTCGTTCAATTACTCGACTTCATATAGGAAGTATCTGATCAATTGCAGCTGTCAATGAGTTATCAATCGATCCGCGGCTCTCCACGCAGGCGCTAGTTAAGAGGCTCATGCAGGTTGTACAACACATCTCCGCGTCTCCCATAACTAATAGTTATTGATACTGACGAAAAGAAAGCCGGGGATGGCTCTGGCGAAAGGAGCAACAGACCGGCCGGCTGTATATTATTAGTAGCTATTCGGCCGTTCTGATAGAAGAATCAAGACTCGAGAATCCCGACTAGCAACGGCGTCCCCTTGCAGGTCTCACACGTGGTGAAAAGATGTCTGTCCCATTGGAAATCACAGGCTGAAACGGCGCTGTTCCATCGACTCCTTTACTCCGGCGAAAGAGGAGCGAGCAAATGGCTGACGTTGATATTTATATACTTGCTTGTGTATATCTTTTGCTCTACCATTTCTGAGGTTGGCCCGAAGAAGCTCACATGAAATCGCCGCAGCGGAAAACTATATAAGAAAGCCAGCCAGTGCAGACCATCTCGGCCGGCGATGTTTCATGAAGCGTACTTTTGGCCCGGGAGAGAGACAGACAGCGACATAGATCGATATAGATCGATATAGATAGAGGAGATAGAGAGGGAGATGCCGTTCTCTCACCACAGCCATTCGGGCCAGTTCTGCCCCGGCCATGCCAAAGACCGGCTCGAGGAGACCATCCAGACGGCCATCGGGCAGGAGATGCGAGTCTTCTGCCTGTCCGAACACATGCCGCGCGAGAAGATAGACTTCTACCCGGAGGAGGTAAGCAAGGCCGTCAGCTGTACGCTGTATCCTGCGAGTTACGAGCCACGGCTAACTCTGCGTCGCAGACCTTCACCGAGGAAGAATGCTTCGAGAACGAGGCGGCGTACTTCCAGGAAGCGCTAAGGCTGCGCGACAAGTTCAAGCAGGCCATCAACATCCCAATTGGCTTCGAGACGGACTGGATCCGGCCGTCGTCGCTCTCGCTGATCGAGCGGTCGCTGGCGCGGTTCCCGTTCGACTTCTTCGTGGGCTCGGTGCACCATGTCCACACGATTCCGGTGGACTACGACGGGCCTACGTACCGCCAGGCGCGCGAGCTGGCCGGCGGGACGGACGAGCAGCTGTTTGAGGCCTACTTCGACGACCAGCTGGCGATGCTGCAGGCGCTCAAGCCGCCGGTCGTGGGCCACATGGACCTGATACGGCTGAAGAGCGACGAGCCAGACGGCAGCTTTACCCGGTGGCCGGCCGTCTGGCAGAAGATACTGCGGAACCTCGACTTCATCGCTGGCTACGGCGGCCTGCTCGAACTGAACTCGGCCAGTCTGCGCAAGGGGATGAGCGAGCCGTACCCCAAAGCTGAGATATGCAGGGTAACCCCTTCTCCCCTTCCCTTCCCTTTGCTTTGCTTTGCCTTGATCTCATTTGTTGTTGGCTTGTATTATCTAACGGCTGCTGCATCTACAGGAGTTTATGGCGAGAAAGGGACGCTTCTGCCTTTCCGATGATAGTCACGGCGTGGAGCAGGTAGGTCTGAACTACAATCGTGTGCTGGCCTTCCTGCGCTCCACTGGTATCTCTGCAATACACTATCTGAGGTACGACCCCGACGATGCGTGTGCAGAGACCCCGGACAGCCGGTTTCCCCATACCAGGCTACACAGCCTCAGTGTGGAGGACCTGGAGAAGGAGAGCTTCTGGAAACATGCTACTTGTTAACACAACCATCTCCTCCGCCACTGTACTCCGTACTCTCTTCTAGACGAACAAGAAAGAGAAAGAAAAGAAAGCAAGGGGTGGCGGCCAACCATCTCCGGGGGGGAGGCCAGTTGGCCGGTCAATTAGCCCGCTTGGAACAGATACTGGCCTTCGACCGTCCTTCCATGTGCCATTATTAGGTAAAAGAGTTTTTCTAGAGGGCTATCAGAGGCTTCTTTTGGCTTCCATCGGGAGTTTTTTTTTTGTTCCTTTCTTTTCTTTTTGGCTGTTTTCCTTCTTCTCCTGACCTGGGGGTGGCTGGCCCTGCCCGTAATGAAATCAAAATTTGGTCGTAGCCGCAGTCGCAACGCACGAGAACCCAACTGATGCACCAACCATGCCGCAACCATGCAGATATCAGGAGTCAATTAAATGTGCGAGAGAGGGCCCAACTCAATCCAAAACATCCCTGGGGGGGGTATAACAATAGTACTACAGGCCCAAGACGACTGGGGGAGAGGCCGCTTTTCAACGACGCTACGCCTTAGCTCCATCTCTTCTCCGCATTCCCAGGCGAGAGGCCGTCCTGTCCGTTCTCCTGGCCCCTGGCTCTCCTGGCTCTTGACGAGCGCACCCAGCCAACCAGACGGCGGCCAGGACTCCAGAACAAAGGGCGTCGGAGGTCACGCATATCGGACGGGAGGGCAAGGATCCAGTGGCCGCTGAGACGGGGGCACGAATTAGCGAACGGCGCAGCGTCGCCTGTGGGGGAGCAAGGCCTGGGGATACGAGGATACATGGGAGGAGCCCATGAGCACCAAGCCGTCATTTCGCAGGGTTGCATATGATATGGCAGCCAGCGGAAGACAGAGAGAGAGAGAGAGAGAGAGAGAGGGGGGGGAGACACAGACGGCGAAGAGGACGAGAGGAAGAAGAGCCGGCCTGAAGTCGTGCTGAGCGGCTGTTGTTTGGCTGATATCAAATCCATCCAGCCGCCTCGACATCGAGATCAATATCTCCATCGACAGCTCCCCATCGGCCACCCATCCTCTCACAGGACGGAGCATCCGACAGCGAACCATCGACCAAAAGCCTGCGAGCCCGTCGCGATCACGGCCAGGGTTCGCCACCTTCACGGCCGTCTTTAACACTAAGTAAGTGCAAGCTCCGTCGTAAGTATTCCATCATTTTACTTTGATACGGTTCGGCCGGCGACAAGGCCTGCCTGGGGTTTCCTTAGCCTCCTCCGCTTCTGATGCTGGCTCTGCTCGCTCTTCCTCTCTTCCTTTCCGACTAACGGAATACTTATCTCTGGAGTCTCTTGTGCGCCTCTGTCGAGACGGAAAACTCTTCTCTCTCTCTCTCTCTTTGCCCAGGTTGGCTGCTGATAAAAAAATCTCCCCCCAGTGGAGATTTTGCTGCTTGTCGACGGCCAAAAAAGCAAAGAAAAGCAGGAGTCATAAAAAGTTCGCCATCCTCCCCTCGGTTACCTACCTGGCGGGAGTTGTGTTATTATTCTTCCTGTTTTCTGCTTGCTGTTTGCTGCTGCTGCTGCTGCTGCTGCTGCTGCTGCTGCTGCTGCTTGCTGGGCTGGTTCTTCGTTGAATGCTGAGAGACGACGAGAGTCGCCTTCACCTTCATCATGGGACGAGCAGACGAGATCACAATGGCCAGCGATGCCTACGCCAAAGAAACAGGCGCTGATATCGAAAAGCACAATGTCGTCACCACCGGCGTCGAGCTCAAGAGGAGACTCAAGAGCCGGCACTTGCAGATGATAGCTATCGGTAGGATACCCTCTTCCTCTCTCTTTCTCCGTCTCTCCATGCATATGCATGGCCGGCTGGCGCATGTATGTATGTGTGTTATGTGCGTTTATCAGCAAGCTAACGACTGTGCTAGGTGGTACCATTGGAACTGGTCTCTTCATCGGCAGCGGCTCTGCTGTCGCTAAATCCGGTCCTGCCGGTGCTCTGATTGCCTATGCCTTTGTGGGATCCCTCGTCTTCTCGGTCATCGCCTCGCTGGGCGAGATGGCTACCTACATTCCCATTCCCGGTGCCTTCACCTCCTACGCTACCCGCTTCGTCGATCCCAGCCTGGGTTTTGCTATGGGCTGGATATACTGGTTCTCCTGGGCCATCACATTCGCTCTCGAGCTCACGGCTACCGGTCTGATCATACAGTACTGGGCCCCTAACCTGTCGGTGGCCATCTTCATCGGCGTCTTCTGGGCCTTCATTACAGCTCTTAACTTGCTCCCCGTCAATTTCTACGGTGAAGTCGAGTTCTGGTTCTCCTCCGTCAAGGTCATTACCGTCGTGGGGTTCATGCTCTTTGCCATCTGCGTCAATGCCGGCGTAGGTGACCAGGGATACATCGGATTCAAGTACTGGCGTGAGCCAGGCGCATTCGCTCCTTACTTGCTCGATGTCATCGGAGAGCACAGAGTGCCCCTAGGCAAATTCCTGGGCTTCTGGTCCGTCCTGGTCCAGGCTGGTTTCTCCTACCAGGGCACTGAGCTCGTCGGTATTGCTGCTGGAGAGACACAGAATCCCCGCAAAGCCGTTCCCTCCGCCATCAAGAAGACCTTCTACCGTATCCTCTTCCTCTTCGTCCTGACCGTCTTCTTCATCGGCATCCTCATCCCTTATACCAACGAGAACCTCCTCTCCAGCAACACTGATGCTTCCGCTTCCCCCTTCGTCATTGCAGCTAAGCTAGCCGGCGTCAAGGTGCTCCCAGACATCATCAACGTCGTCCTGCTCACCGTCGTGCTTTCGGCAGCCAACTCAAACGTCTACTGTGGCAGTCGTATCGTCGTCGGTCTCGCAACCGAGAGATGCGCACCCAGCTTCTTCAAAAAGACCACCAGAGGTGGTGTCCCGATCCTAGCGGTCCTCTTTACCTCCTCCATCGGTTTTCTAGGATTCCTTAACCTTTCTAACAACGGCGGAACTGTGTTCGGCTGGTTCCTGAACATCAGCAGTATCGCCGGTTTCATCTCCTGGTCCTGCATTAACGGGTGCCACATCCGTTTCATGCGCGCCCTTGCGGCCCGTGGCGTCAGCAGAGAATCGCTGCCATATAAGGCGCCCTTCCAACCTTTCCTAGCCTACTACGGTCTAGGATTCACCGTACTTATCATCTTTACCCAGGGTTTCACTGCTTTCATTCCCTGGAACACCTCCAACTTCTTCATCGCATACGTCAGCTTGATCCTCTTCGTTGTCTTGTTCGTCGGCCACAAGCTGTGGTTCCGCACAAAGCTCATTGACCTCTTGGAAGTTGACATTGACTCCGGTCGTCTGGAATGTGATGCCGAACAATGGGATGATACTGAGTATCCTCGTCCCCAAGGTTTCCTACCAGCAGTTAAGCACCGACTCTCACGAATGTTCTGTTAATGCTTTTCTCTCTTTCGATTTTGCCTTGCATACATGCGGTAGCTGATCATCATGCTTTATCATGTCATAATATTTTTTTGTTGTCCTGCTACGTTGGTTGGCTGCCCTTACTGTCTATATATCCAATGAATCTATCTATCTATACATACTCAACCGACCCCTTACTTGCTACCAACCACTTGAAGCCCAAGATATCCTGGATGGATGTAGTGTGTCTGTTCATAGACAATCCATGGCCATTACCATGCAGACTCCACCCCTTAAACCTGATTTTAAGCAG
Organism: Trichophyton schoenleinii; assembly: GCA_018357685.1. Classification (NCBI taxonomy): domain Eukaryota; kingdom Fungi; phylum Ascomycota; class Eurotiomycetes; order Onygenales; family Arthrodermataceae; genus Trichophyton; species Trichophyton schoenleinii. The sequence continues at coordinate 769,044 of WOFF01000002.1, forward strand.
TACCCGCCGCTGAGCCCTATGCATATCAGATGCATACTTGACAGGAGTGCATATGCCGTCAGATCTGATCGCACAGACAGCCGCCGAACCAGCCCTTCCCCTTGCGTGCGATTTACGGATGATCAACACGGATCATCTCTAGTTGGGATATCGAACTATATCACAGCGCCTAAGATGGCCAATTGCACAACTTGAAATAATAGCAGCGGCTATCAGGAGTTTAAAAAAAGGCCTCGTATGGAGACATACAAGGAAGATACCCTGGAGTAACTTGATGGATCGGACCCAACGTTATATATAAGTTATATAACTATCAATTTACACTTTGATAACTAGATGTAGCTAGCTCCTTGATCAGCCCTGAACTAGGTCTCATCACAATCTCGGTGGAAAGGGAATAAAAGGCACGCGAGAAGATGCTGGCCTATATATATATATGTTGGGTAATCTCTCCATTCACACAAGGTCTGCCCATACGGTGTCCACCACTGACCTGGCCACGAAGGTCTCCGCAACGTCAGGGAGGGACCCTTCGATACAATTCCACAAATGATTCGCTTCCCCGTCCCTTGACTCTCCCGTCCCTTCAGCCCCATAATAAATTCTAGATCTCGCTGCCGTTTTTTTTTTTTTTGAACGCCGGTTTGGCATACACTCAAAGCGCCAACCGGGCCCATTGGTAGATTCATCGCATCAATCGGCCATCGTAGCCAGCAGGGTTGAGACCCCCCAACTGCGATAATAACTATTTCCCTCGTTTCCGCTTTTGTGGATTTGATGGGAGGCAATAACACTGCAGATTCAAGGTGCAGACTGCCTGCGGAAGCGTGATGTATTACCGCTTTTGATTTTAGTTTCAGCCGGCTGCCACCCGTCTCCCGGCCGCGATCTAGAGGCTTCTGTCAACTATCTCCATGCGGGCCGAGTCTGCGGATAGAAGGGAGGGGTGGAGGGGAACGGTGGGAGACGGCATTTAATGTCAAGGATTAATGACAGATAGGCATAGGCGGGTATAGCGAAGGTCTGCAAGCCGTAGTCATGATGATCAATCACCCACTTGATGGAGAAAATAACCAGAGATCAACAATGCTGTGAGCCGTTCTGTTTGGGCAGAAGCCAACAAGGAGCAACTCAGATGATGTCTGAGCGCTTTATTACTTGCATCGTACGCCCCGTGTAGAGGTTAATATCGGAAGAGGCTTCGAGGACGCTAGATAAGTCTGTAATTAGGTATGTACCATGAAGGTTTATGGGGGTCCTCCAGAGGGAACCGGACAATGGGCCACAAAGAAGGAGAAAACAACGCGAATGCAAGCCTTGTTGGAGTGTTGGAGGTCCAGGCCGTGGAGACGAACGCTATAAATGTGATAACCTCGATTAACGAGTACTGATTTACTCCTTTTAGACTAACCTGTATACATCCATTCCGTAAAAGACGAGAAACTGTGCATAAACACATAGCGACTATTGTATATGCCTGTCAAGTTGATGAGGTGGCTTGCATTTGATCCCGGACCCTTATGATATGCTGATACATATTCTCGTTTAGGGTCCCCATAATGCGTTTATATGTGTATCTTAGTTTACCATGAGATCAAAGGATCCTGCAGTTGTGCTCGGATTCGAGGGAGATGTCTCCCCGGATGCTTCCCATGGGATGGTTGAAGATAGGGCGGTGTTGCTACATGATAACACATATTATGGATCTGACCGGCCCGGGAAGTTGATGGATGGAGATGCGTTTGCTTTTCAGCCCTGATCGATATCTATAAACCCGTTGCATTCGTATGGATCGTTTGCAAGCTGTCAACTTCGTGTATAGACCATGTTAGGCCCAAGTGCGGCTCGTATACGCAGTATCTCTGCATCTCTGCGTTCCGTAAATCGCGGAGGATGTACGGAGTAGACATAACTATTATTTTTCCCTGCGAGACTTCAGGATGGAATGGAGTCCGATGCATGCACACTGCAGCTCCGGACAAAGGGAAAAAAACTCAGGGGAAGCGGCTTGTTGTTCAAGGTGCAATAAGCAGTTCACCCAAAGCACACATTCGGATTGTTTATCTTTGAATGAAGTGTGGAATCTCGCAAAACATTTGTGCAAACCGAAACAACCCTGGGACTCCTCTTTGCGTGGAGAGGCGAGTGAACCTAATGGTCCGTATGCTACTATAGTTAGTTTGATCGAGTGGGCTGGTTTACTAACTGGGAGCATGATTAGTGATGGATTAGTGAGTTGTGCCTGCTGGAGAGGGCCAAATCGAAAAAGGGAACAATAGGATAAAGGCTAGAGACAGGGAGTAACGGATAGTCAGGGGATTTGTGGTCCCCGTCCCTCTCCACCATATGGGGATGTATGCAGAGCGTAGCGAACCTTTCTAACTTCCCTGTCAGGACAATCGGGTCTCCAGCACATGTCTGGGGCTCGGGGAGCTAGAGAACACGCAAGCCCGGGTGTCTACCAAGATCAAGTCAGTGTAATCGTTGATGTATCAGCACACTTCGACTGCGGGAAGAGCACGCGCAAGTGGCCTCAAAATAGAGGAGAGATACATGCCATGACCCCTCCTTAAGCCTAGTTTTTATCGATAACAAACTAACTAGGTAGTTCTGGGGTTAGTAAACACAAACTAACGACAGGAGGAGCAGCGTGGTTTTTTGATTCCTGCCACGACTCGTTTTGTAGGGGCCATCTGTAGATCATGGTGTAGGGGGGTCCGTGTGACCAACAGCTAAAAATGGAGAATCACCTCCAGTGAAATCGTACTATGGGCCATGGATAGGTGCATGGATTGAACAATTCAGCGAATGTTGCAGGCACCGATGTGGATGCACAAAGGGTTGGATTTTCATTTTCGTTTTCGTTCTTTTTTTTTTGTCATCTCCTCTTCGTGGTTGTCTGATTATCCCAGTCTGGGAATGCTTTCCCCAGCCAGCATGAAGACACTCTGTCCATACAGACGTTGATGATAAGGAGTGGCGAGCTGTCGACTGTGATTCCCAATCGCTTCTGTGGCTGCGTCAACTGGCGCATGTATCCGGCAACTGGGGTGAGACTTCGCCAAGGACCCGGGGCTCAGTAGACATGTCTGGTCGATACGATGGGCGACAGATGTACCCCCAAGAGAATCCAGCAGGACCCCGAGACTCCATTTCTCCTGCTATGTGGGTGTGGGTGTTGCGTCCTCAAACATCTTTTGCCCTTCTTGACTGGCTTGTGACTTCCACAACGAGCCCCCTGCCACAGTCCAAAACTAAAAATATCGAGTGGATATCGATCTAGAACGCCCAGGGTCAGTTCACATTTTTATACTCCGTCCAGCGTACAGAGGGACCCGAGAAGAGCAAATCATGGCCGGTGGGGGAGGGCGGCAAGCTCCAGCGGCTCCAGCGAAGGACGAGACACGGACGCAGCTAGAAGAAAACAAAAAGAGAGACGGACGGATGCAAGCCGGGCAGGACTATCGATTGATGTGTCTGCGACTGGTGTTACTTGCATGCGACTTGAAGGCTACCTAATATGTACCTCTGCCAGATGTTTGCAGACTCCCCATTCCCTGGGTCCGAAAACAACCCGGGGTAGTCGATATCGCATGAGCACAAGCAGCACAAGCACTACAAGCTACCGTCGATGGATGGATGGTACAGGCTACTCTGCCTGCATTCTCAACTCAAGATCCGAGAGGAGAGTCGAGGCAGCACCACCTACAGTAGCGTGATTAGCGTGCGTAACTTAGTTAGCGCTGGGCGCGGGCTTCGCGTACCATTCGTTGACGCTGGGGTATGGATCCGCTGGCTGGCGTATACAGCACCTTTCCAAGTGTTTCTCCGAGCAGCTCGAGTGGGTGTATAGATTAGCTGGCGCAGCTGGCCGTCGACGCTGCTGCTTGGTGATATGGTGGTGGTGGGCGTTGAGTCGAAGTCGAAGTCGATGGAGTTGAAGTTGAAAAAGAAAAAGAGACGCCGGGGCCTCCTTTTCGTCCCAAAGAGGAAATAAGACGACGTCCCTCAGCTTCAACCGCCGCAGCTCGAGAAGAGACAACAAACAAACAACATCAACGTCGGCCTCGCCTTTGCCTTCTGGCTTGCTTTTGCCGTGACGCGCACAACCGGCCGGATGCGTGTATATCTCGTGGCTTATGGCCGTGGATGGGCCGAGAGACACGCAAAAAATAAGGTAACTAACGGAGTGACTCCAGGCATTAATCAAGTCGAGCTGGCTGGTGAACCCCGTTTCAAGGCTATAGTCAATCAACGGCTGACGGTTTGGAGTAGATAGCAAGCTGCGAGACTGCGAGACTGGCTGAGCAAGCTCGACCAGTGTCTTGCCAGGGACATGGGACGGCCTCCACCACAATGCTCCGGTGATGTGGCAGCGTTAACGACCTCCCTCATCAGGCCGGATGCCTACCCAGTACTGTACAGAGCGTATACATATACATCGACAGCATTGATGGGGCTGATATCCCCCCCCCCATCTTCGAGCTTGGGCGAAAAAGCAATTCTCAATTCCCATCCTCCAGTAGTGGGATGTTCTCATCATGAGCTTCAATTTTTCAATCCCACCTGAACAGGTGCTCAGCTTTTTTCAACTCTAATAAACGTTTTGCCCGACTCTCCATCTCTCTTTCGGCCTCTCAAAAGCTCAAATACTTCTCAACCGACCCACTGATAGGATCTGTGCGAGCACCCGAGTTTTTCTTCTGCTGTTTCCCTCACACACACACCCTTGGAAGGCTTCGTTACTGATAAATATCAGCTCCAGCTTCGCACCGGTGGATTCCTGTCGGGAACAAACGAAATAGGATTGGGGAATGTACCTCATCCTAAACCCTGCGGCTGTTCGACTAACTAAGTTACTACTGTCGACTTGCCCCAGACTTTTGGCTTTCAGCAGGTGGGCGCCCATCCACCCAACCCGTCTGGCCTGTTCCCTGTCATTCGCTCGTTACGTATCCAGCATGAATCTGAATATGTAGGCAAAAAGAGCGAGACGCTGCAAAAAAGAACGGGGCAACTTGAAAAAAAAAAAAAAAAGGAAAAAAAAAAAAAAAAAAAGACCGAGCTAGGCGTGAGAGCAAGGTCAGAGATATATAGAGTAGCATGTCGCCTGGACCTCTGACTCCGTCGTCATATCTCTAAAGCTCTCTCCCTTTCATCCCTTCTTTCGTCCTCTCCTAGCTGCATCACACTTTGTTGTAGCGCGTGAGCGTTCAATTGAACCGGGTTCCCAGCAAAATATATACTTCTGCTTCCCCCAAGCATCTATCCCCCCCTTATCCGATTGCCTCTCAATCTGTTCGCCAATTTCCCTCGCTGTATATCCTTCTTTAATCGTTAATTATACTTGCTGTCAATTGCGAACACTTGCACTCTTAAGGAAGAGAGGGCTGCCCAATACCCCCACGACCCCTACGACGACCTAGAACCCAAGTGATATTAGCAACCACTCCTCGCAGCCACAATGGGTGTTACCAAGACAATTCTTCGAAGCGGCAACGGAGTCGACCGGCCTACCAAGGGAGACGAGGTGATAATCGACTATCGCGGATGCCTCTACGACCCTAGCCGATCTACATATCATAACATGGGCAAACAGTATGTCAACTTCCATTTTATGTTTAACTTGGTCTTATCTATGGGGATGAGAAAAATACAAAAGTCGTACGATTGGAATTAAAAAAAAAAAGAAGAAGAAGACGAAACCGAAAATAAAAAAAAACTTGGTCTTGGATGACTAGTCAAGCTCATGCATGTTCGCTTTGTTCCCAGGTTCGATTCGTCACAAGATCGAGGAGAGTTCAAGACTCCAATCGGTATCGGCAAGGTGATTCGAGGTATGGAGAGACACCGATAGACGCTGGCTGGCCCTTCTCTGGCTGGTCTTGTAGTCCATCCAGTACAGCAGGCATTCGCGATGTCCAAGTCCCTAACCTCAGCCTTCTACTGCACAGGATGGGACGAAGGCGTGATGAACATGACAGTTGGCGAGAAGTGCATATTGACCATTAGCGGGTAAGTATTTTAATATTAGAATACAATATGGACGGACATATTGCCTTCTCCCCTTTTGTCCACGTATCATGGCTAACAACGACTGGCATCCAGGGACTATGCATATGGCGACCGGTATGGCCTTTTTTTCCCCCATGTTATTTTCCTAAGGCCGCCGTTTGCCAGCTCTGCCCCCTTTTATTTGCCCGGCCCCTTCTCTGGCTATCCGGTGGGATTATAAGAGAAAGGGCGGCAAATGAAAGGGGGAGAATACTGTGCCCAACAAGACGAGTTACATGTCAGGCTGCGTGGCGCTGGTAACAACTAATTCGCTGATTCTTGTGGTGTCTTTTTTTTTAGTGGCTTCCCCGGACTAATACCACCGAACTCTACTCTTGTCTTGTAAGTTCTATCAGATGTTTTTTGCTGCCTCTTTCCCAAGCATTCAGAAAGCAGTCGACGACGAGCATCCATTTCCCCAATACGTGTATTTGATTTTCTTTCAACCCCGTTGCTGCTGTGTCGATGATAGCCTGCCTGCCTGCCCTTGCTCCCTCTCCCTTCCCCCGTTTGCCCTTCATACCGTATCCCACCCCCCTCGATACCTGCAGCCTGCATCCCTTGCTGGGTCCCTCTTCTGCACCTCGCATTGGACGAGAACGGCGACGCAGTTAAGACGAGTCCTGAGGGGGTTGTTATCCTTGCCCTGCTCTCGATTTTTTCAGTCTTATCGGCCTGCTGCTTCTTCTTTTTTTTTCCTTTTCCCTTTTCCTTTTTAACATTATGGGTCCTTTTATTCGACGGACGGAGAATATACCATGATCTTCCCCGAATTGAACCCGCACCCTTTTTTGCTTCTTCCCCTTTCTTCTCTTTCATGCCTTCTACGTTCCTCATTTTTGCGCCTTGCCCCGGGTATGCCTCGTCTTGACTTCCTGTGTTTCTATTCGCCTCTCTTGCCTTATCCCGTCTCCCGTGCATGTACGAAATACGCGCCTGCCCATCCGTCTTTTGACCATCTACTATCCCGACCCAGCGCATGCATGCATGCATGTTTTGATACACCTGCTTACAATCAAACCCGTCACAGCGAGGTCGAACTTAAAGGCATCAGCAGACGAAGCTAAGCCAGTGAGCAAGCCGAGGAAGGATCTCGGAAAGGCAAGACTGCGTCCCGCCGCATGGTCATCGGGCGGCCAGAACGATCTTCGACAACTAATCCTCGCTTTAAGCCTGCTACCCGCGCAGGCAGTTTGGTGTGCTCGTCGTGTACTCCTGCCACTCTTCTCCAGCCCCTGGTCTCCTCGTCCTTGGCCGTCTCATGGGGGCGGCTTTCTCTTCTTCTTCTCTTTTTTTTCTCTTTATCCGTATTCCTTTTTTTTTTTCATACGATTCCTCATGCTTATGCCGCAAATGACTTCATGCTCTCCCGACTCTCCTTGATATTTCCATATCTTCCCAGCGAATGGTTTGGCTTCCCTTCTTGTTTTCTCTTTTCTCGAATGGTTTTTATACTTTTATCCTTTTTTTTTCGTTTAAATGCCGAATACTGCGTACTGCGTACTCTGGTTCCTGCTCTTCGATTCTCATGCTTTTTTTTTTTTTTCCCTTTTGTCCGCCTTTTTTGAAGAAGAAAAGCGCTCTGTTTGATGAACTTACCTATCTTGTTCTTAATATCTATGAATTAATGACCTCCTTGCCACCGGCATTCTAATTCAACCGTTGCGTCAGTATTCATGATCCAGCTGCTCAGTACGGAGTACAGGCTAAAGACACCTTGATTGCCGAAGACAATAACCAAAATAAACATATAGCCGAGCTGATAGAGTTCATGATAACGAATATCACAAAAAAAAATAAAAAAAAAAAAATTGAGAGGAGAAATAGACTATCAACGACAACCCACGGTTCGGTGAAAGCAAATCTAATCTAATCATCTTAGATGTAGCTGGCCCAACACCAGCCTGATGTCCGGCATGTTGTGCTGCACGGCATAGCAGGTAGCAACATGGCGCCAGAACTCGTCCTTTGACCGGACCCGCATAGACAGCGCGTACAAGGCCTTGATGGTTTCAAACCCATCAGACACGCCAGGCACTAACGTCGAATACACCTCTCTCTCTATCCTGCCTTGCAGATACCACATGGCCAGCTTCGAGCAGCCCTGACACCAGTACCCTTCCATGACATCTTCTCCCGTGGAAGATGAAGAAGATGATGAAGAAGATGAAGAAGAAGTAGAAGAAGAAGTAGAAGTAGGACTGGACAAAGGCACCACGCTAGCATCAGGCCATGGCAACGGTACACATTCCCTGCCTAGCACGCCCAGATCATCCAGTAGACGAGCAAGGTACTCCGATATCTCCTCCCACCAGCCCGTCGAGGCTAGCAGGAACGGGGTGAAGGGCTGACAAGGCGCGTCTCGTAGGAACTGCATCAAGTAGGCTTCCATCAGACAGGAAGCGTGCATGCCGCCCTGGGTCTGCAGCCGGTACACTTCTTCCATGGAACCATGCACCTTCTCCGCGAGCCGGCGCACATCACGAAGCGAGACGCACGGCTCGGACTTGCGCTTGTGCTTGTACTTGCGGTTGCAGGAGGAAGAGGACGAGGAGGGGGAAGTTCTGGTGTCAGGACGGAAGTGAAGCAGGGGAAGCTTTGCGGTGGATGAAGCGCTGAGTCTGAAACAGCGTCTGGCGAAGGAGAGCGGGATCAGCCATAGGCCCGGGTTCAGCGTGCGACAGGAATAACAGATTCGTTGGGCCGAGGGGAGGTAGAAGTGAGTTGCTCGCGAGGGCTGGAGGCAGGACGAGCAGGCGGACGAGAGCAGCGCCGTGTAGATCGAGCGGGTCTCGTGGGCTGCGAGGAGGTTGGCGAGCGCGAGCTGTCTGAGGGCGTCTGGGGCGTGGGCGAGGAGGAAGTTGTAGGCGTGCAGCGACGAGAGGACGGATCTGGCGCGCAGCGAGGTGCGGGCGAAGCGCAGCAGGGAGAGGATGTCTGTTTGCTCGAGGATGAGGTGCAGCAGCTCCAGCGGGAGGGCGTCGAGGGCGCCGATGGAGGAGGTTGAGATGGCTGTGGCTTCGCGGGCGAGGCGGGTGGATGGGATGCGCTGCGGGGGCGGCAGGTCTTTGAGGGAGTAGCCGTAGGAGAGATGCGAGAGGAGCGTCTCTTGCGTCCAGTCTGTCATTTTGATATCTATAGATGTCTATAGATTTGTGTATGTGTGGGTGGTGGTGGTGATGCTGAAGGTGGTGATGGTGATGGTGGTGTCATAGGCGGAGGTGGAGGTTGATATCAGAGCATTCGACGATGCCTGATCCCGGCCATCCCATCTCAGCCTCATTGTGAGTCGACTCGTATCAAAGTGAAGGCGGATATGACTTGATTTTTGATTCTATTCCTACTTCTACCCTACACTCGATATCTACATATTATATACTATAAACACAAGGAAAGACGTGAGTGAATGTCTGCCTATAATATATGTACATAGATAGCCATGAAGGGTAACTAACTAAGTATATGTGAATAAAAGTAGTAAAGGAAAGTAAAAAGGGGGCCGGTGAGCAGGCAAGAAAGGTATCAGCGAGTAAAATAGGTAGGGTAGAAGATGGCTAGGTTAGTACGTAGCGTATAAAAAAGCACTTAAAAGGGAGAGGCAAAGGGGGGGTTTGAAAGCACAGGCAGATCGATATTTGAGCTGGAAGATTTCAAAAAAACATAGGAAATGGGCAGGGAAGGGGAAGGGGATGGGAATGGGTATTGGGGTAAAGGGGTAAAGGGGTCAGGGGGTACTGAGCTGGTTTGCTGGGTGATGTCTGCGGCTGTTGAGACTCTCTTTTTTGTAATCTTCGAATCAGGGAACGTGTGTTGGTACATTTAAGCAGGCAAGGAAGCAGGCAAACATAGGGAACAGAACGGTTTGGGCTGAACCAGAGTACGCGGTGGTGTTGCTGACGGTAGTAAGGAGGATTGGGAGGTGACGGCGGTGGTGACGGGGGACGGGGAGAGGGAGGGAAGAGTGAGGATATCCAGCTGTCTATAAAAAAAAGAAAGAAAAAGCGTCGACACGTAAAAAGCAAGGACAAAGGCGTATGTAACTTAGGCAGACGGTAGAGAAAATTAGGAGGAACGGCACGGCATGCATAGATGGGCGCTCCTGGGGTTGAAGGGGGCGGTAGTGGTAGTGGTAGTGGTAGTGACAAGGCTAATTCCAGCCTAGGGAGTTTTCAGCCATGACAGGCGCACTGATCTGCGCTGTCCGACCACTGCCAGCACCCGAGTACCGATCGTTCATAGTTGTGCCTGCGAACGGGCTGCCGGCACGCTGCTCATCGTGGTAAGGTGTTGGGGAGCCCATGCCGCTGGTCAGCGAGTCCGATCGACGATGCAAGTTGCGTTTCTTTCTGTAGCGGCGAGCAACGAAGAACATGGCTGCTCCGTACAGGGCAGCTCCACCGACAACGCCTAGACCGATGCCGACTGCGGTTGGTTTGATGCCAGTTGCGCCAGCTGAGCCGCCGGGGCCTTTTCCTTTGTTTTCGTTACCGTCGGTGCCGTCACCGTTGCCGCCATTGTTGCCTGAACCGGGAAGACCGCCTGGATATGGAGCAGTGCCTCCTCCGGGCACAGATTGACCACCGGCAAGTAAGGGGATAGTTGGGTCGATCATGGACATGAGGGTGAAGGTTGACTGGTCCGGATTAGTGTAGAGCCTGGAGTGCGGGGTGGTGAGACTGGTTGCGAGAACTTTGTAAAGGTCTTTGGGGATGAAGCAAAAGACGAGGGCGGTGGTGTAGCCCTTCTTGGTACCTCTGTCGTACTGTCCGATACCCGAGATGGGGGTCTCGTCCTTGTCGGTTTCGATGGCATAAGATACTCCAAAGGGCATGAAAGCAAAGATTTGGCTGACCACCTCAGTGTTGAAGGCGATGAACTCGTAGGACAGAGAGGCATTGAATCCGAGCTGGATGAGGACCGAGTCTGGTGGTGGAGGCTTAGCGTTGGGAGGGGAGATCATGTATGGCAGCGGCTTGGGGGAATGGGTTGCAGTGGCCGTGGTAGCGGTGGTAGTGGAGGTCTGGATGATGATGGAGGTTGGCACGGACAGAGTGGTCTCGGTGTTGGTAGAGATGGGAGCCGTGGAGGAGGGCGTAGTTGGGGTTGGAGTTGGGGTGGGCGTGGAGGAAGGACGGGTGGTGGTGATGGTCATCATCGTCGAGGGACGGCTGGTAGCGGTATCTGAACCAGAGGTCGAGGAGGTCTCTGAGGCAGTAGGATGGGAAGAGTAAGTGCTGCTGCCCATGGTTCCGGTGCCGGTGGGAGTGGTGGTGATGCCGGTTCCAACGGTGCCGGTGGAAGTCGAGGCGGTGCCAGTAGGGATTGAGAGAGACGGGAAGGTGACTGAGGTAGGCGTCTCTGTGCCGGTGCCAGTTGTAGCAGAGGTTCCAGTGGCAGTTCCAGTAGACGTTCCGGTAGAAGTTCCAGTAGCGGTTCCAGTAGAAGTGCCAGTAGCAGTGCCAGTCGAAGTTCCTGTGCCAGTAGAAGTTCCAGTTCCCGTGGGGAGAACAGTAGGAGTAGCAGAAGTGGCTGTTCCGCTGCCAGGGCCTGTCACGGTAGCTGGGTCACCGGTGGGAGAGTAGGTAGGGAAATTGGTGACACTGGTGGCGTCGGTAGGGAGGGAGACTGGAATAGAGATGGAGATGGGAGAAGATGGGGAGCTGGTAGGAGTTCCAGTAGCGGTGCCAGTTCCCGTAGCAGTGCCAGTCGCAGTTCCAGTTGAAGTGTTGGATCCCGTAGCTGTTCCTGTGCCGGTGGTCGTTCCAGTGGCAGTGCCCGTGCCAGCAGGGGTAGAAGTACCCGTGCCGGTAGCAGTGTCAGAAGTATCCGAGGGAATTGGGAGGAGAGTAGGCAAGACGCCAGTTCCCTCCGTAGAGGTCGGGCCAGAACCAGTTCCGGTGCCTCCACCCGGGTAAGTCATGCCTCCCGTGGCCGAAGTAGTCGGGATCGTAGGAGTCTCTGGCGGCGTAGGCTGCATTGGCTGAGAGGACTGGCCGGGAGGAGAAGGTTGAGAAGAAGATTGACCGGGCTGGGTTGGAGGAGAGGACGGAGCAGAGGCCGAGGGGAGCAGAGTGGGCAGCGGAATGAGAGTGCTGTCTCCAGTGGGCACGCCGGGGTGACTGACTCCCTGCGAGGGGCTCATGGGAGGCATTGATGGCATTGATGGCATGGAGGGCACTACGGTTGGCACGGTAGGCTGAGGAGTATTGGGGGGACTGGCACTGGTAGGAGCCTGGGAAGAGGGAGCCTCTGATGACGGCGGCACCTGGGGAGGAGTGTAGGAGGAGCTCGGGCCCTGGGGAGGCTGAGAAGACGAGGGCTCCTGGGATGGCAGCAAGGTGGGAAGCAAGGTAGTCGGGAGCAAAGTGGGAGTCGTGGGAGTAGTGGGAGCAGTGGGAGCAGTGGGAGCCTGGGTAGTAGGCGTCTCAGGGCTGCTGGGAGAGGTGGCCGAAGGAGTGGACAGGATAGGAGGCAGCAGAGTCGGGATGCCAGAGGGCGCCGTTCCAGGAGAGGAGACGGGGGGACTTGGAGGCACCGTGGGCATGCTCGAAGGGACCGTTGGCGGTGTAGTGGGCGTAGGCTCACTTGGCTCGGATGGCTCGCTTGGTTCCGCTGGCTCAGAGGGTTCAGACGGCATTGAAGGGACCGTTGGAACCGTTGGCGCCGTTGAGGCCGTTGGCGCCGTTGGCTGAGATGGGACCGCTGGAGGAGGAGTGGTCGTCGGCGGTTCACTTGGAGTCGGAGTTGGGCTTCCACCCGCGCTCGAGCTGGGACTTCCAGTCGCAGTAGACTCTCCCGTAGAGGCACCGGTGGTCGTCGTCGTGGTAGCGGTGGTCGTCGAGTCGGACGAGGCGCCCGTGGGCATGACGATGGCGTTGTAGTAGTGCGGCATCTCGCTGGGCTCGCCGTGGAGGGTGTGCAGGCTGCCGTCAGCGCCCTTTTGCACGGTGACGGGCACGACGACGACCTCGCGCCTGTCCATGGGCTCTGCAGCTGCGGCCGCGGCCTTGACCATCTTCTTGGAGGAGGAGGAAGACCCCCATGGGGTGCGGTCGAGGTCTCTCCTGACGAGGCGCGGGAAGTAGTGCTGCGGCCTGTGGGCGGCGGGAAGGTCGCCCAGCGCCTCTACGGCGACGGCCGCGAGGAGGGCAGCGGCAAGGCGCATCTCTCGCCCGTCGACAGGCTATTAATTAGGAGTATTAAGTGGGTGATTAAGGGGTATGTATCGTCGTCTGATGTCGTTTTGGTGATGCTGGCTGGCTGTCACTGGGTGAAAGAGCGTGGTGGACAGGAAGTCCGGGTAAAAGAGTGCGGTCTGCGGTCTCTAGGTCATAACAACTGGACGGGATTAGCAAGATGAGACAGGATCGAAGTTGATGGTGAATATAGACGGTGAATCGACGGTGAATAGAAGATGAATCTGGATCGCAGTGAAGGAGAGGAATAAACGAGTGTCGAGGTCAGGCTGGAGGATGAGCAGGCTGAGAAGACAGCAAGACAGCGAGACAGCAGCAAAAGACAGCAAGACAACCAGACAAGGAGAAAAAGAGCAAAGAGAGCAAGATGAAGACGGCGAGGTCGATCTCCTTTTCTCTTCTTCGTCTTCTTCTTCTTGATTATCTTCCTGTCTTTGATGCTGTCAGAGAAGATGCAGGAGGATGCGCGCTTACTTGCGACCCGTCTTTGTCAGTGACGGCGAGACAGCAGAAGAAGCCAGCGAGAGGCAGCAAAAGGACAGCGAGAGAGCGTAACGTCCGAAGACAAACGAGCGTGAGATGAAGACGAAGATGAAGACTTGAAGACTTGAAGAAGAGATGAAGATGAAGAGATGAAGAGCAAGAGTTAAGATGAAGCCGGCAAAAGCAACGAAAAGCCTTTTTCCTCCTTAGTGCGGCCGGCGGCGCTTCGAGTCTCAGAGGCCAAAAAGATGAAAGAAAAGAAAGACGAAGACGAAGAAGAAGAGAAAGACGGTTGAAGAAGAAGAAAAGACGGCAAGGCAAGGCACATCCCAGTCACCAGCAACTGTGTGTCTTTTGTCTATCTGTCTGTCTGTCCTGCAGTAGGAATTGCTGTCTGTTGGAATACGAGAGACGCAGCGAAACCCCTGAACGGGCCCGCCTGACGACCCTCCTGGCTTCCCCCCTGGCACTAAGTAAGTGAAAAGACTTGCTTTAGCGGCCCCCGCAAGGCGTGGCTGGCATTTCGGTTGGCCTGTCGGACGCAGCGCGATGGGGGGAGGGCAATTTTACGGAGTCGCACAGGGCGGGCGGGCTGGCTACGTGGGCGTCTAGGACGGAGTAGTGATAAATGATAGTACGGAGTAGTGATAGTAGGTGATAGTAAGTGGTGGTGATAGTTGGTGATGTTTACAGTCGGAGAATAGGGGGTGAATAACGGCGAGATGCCGGGATATAGCAGAGTAATATATAGCAGACAGGGCGAAGGATGCGGCATGGATGGGCTAATAGACTCATGTACGAGCCAGGCCTGCTCGACGATGGATGGACGGTGGATGTGGGTGCCGCTGGTGTTGGCTGTTGGTGCATCCTCCCCTTGCCCTACATAGATCAGCCACGCAGACACACAGACGGTGATAGACAGGAGGACAAGGTGAAAGAAGGCCGGTCGATGACGGCGACGGCGATAGATGGCTAGAAGTGGTTGAGCCAGAAGCGGAGGCCCTCGACGCCCTGCTCGCGACACAGCAGACCCCTTTCCTCAGCCATCTCGAGCTCCTCGCTGGCCACCCCGAGACTCCAGCCAAACCGCTCGCCGGCTTCCTGCGCAGTCACGCCCCGGCCAAAGCTGGAAGCAGTCGTCGTAGAAGTGGTAGAAGTCGTAGAAGTACTGTGTAACTGGTTGAGCCAGGCGGAGAGCTGCTGCAAGGTCTTCTCGTCCGTCCAGTCGGCCCGCTGCACGACCAGCAGACCACTCTTCCTGAACCGGCGCAGGCGGACTGGCAGGCGGAGCACCTCCCACTGCTCGGCCGCAGAGTGAAAGTCTCGCGGACTCACAAGCTCGACTCCGTTGCGGGCTCGGTTGAAGGCCGCCCACACGTCCACCAGGCTCATGATCCCGCCCGCGCGTCGCAGCAGTCCCTCGCGCTCGTCGGTCAGGTACTCTGCCAGGTTGCGAGACAGCTCCGTCACATACAAGCTCGCAGTAGCTGAGGACGAAGACGATGCAGAGCCACCGGACTGGCCCAGCAGCTGCTTGGTGGTGATCATCCCGAGGGCGGCGGCAGACTGAGAGACCTCGTCTGTGACACCGGCGTCGTTTCGTCGCTCTCGGGCAAACGTCTCGGCCAGCGCCACAACCTCGCGAGCAGACGCCATCAGCGCCTCTAGATCCTCAAACGCTCCTCCGATCACTGCCTCGTTGTTGCGTCGGGTCTCCAGTCCGCGGCGCTCTAGGCCTGCGATGCCAGCGGCCGTACTACTACTACCAGCAGTACCACCACCGCCGCCGCCGCTACCATTACTATCAGCTGCACCAGTAGTACCAGTAGTACCAGTTGCGCCAGGAATTGTGCCAGTCGTACCAGTACCAGCAGAACCAGCTTTGGGCACCGGAGGAGCGTCCTGGAGAATCCACTTGCGCTGGACAAGAGCACCCCTCAGTCGCTCGTGGAACACCTTCTCCCCGCCTGCTCGAAAGGAGAGCTTGACACACTCCCCGATCTCCCTGCCCTCCAGTCGGGACGCTGGCCCAAACGGCGCAGGCGAGTCAGTCCGAGACGCTGCTGCTGCTGCTCCTGCTGCTCCTGCTGCTCCAGTCAGGCCACCGCTCCCGCTCCCGTTCCCACCAAGCCCGGCACCGCAAATCTCGCACCCTTGCAGCCACGGATGATTGGCAAACGTACACCTCGGACATATCTTGGACGACGAAGAGTCGACACTAGAAGTAGAAGTGCCAGTGGCAGTAGCAGCAGCAGAAGTCGAAGCTGTGATGGCTGCTTTGAGAAGCGTGGTCAAGGGCGGCCTGATACCACATGCCAGACACGGCGGGATGGTCGTCGACGCAGCCAGTGCAGGATCAAAGTTGGACGGCACCGGGTTCGCAAACGAGCAGATCGGACACACCCACGTCGCCGTCCTCGCTTCACTCTTGATATTGGTAGACGCTGTAGCTGTAGCTGGTCCTGTAGCTGTTGTAGAAGTAGACCCTGGAGCAGCCCGTCTCCGCGGCAGCACACTGATCTTGGGCGACGAGCGCAGAAACCTGGCCTATAATCAGGTTAACAATCTATCCATCCATCAATCCGCCTGCCGTCTGCTGTTTGCCATCTGCTGGGCGAGGGAAACTACCTGAAACTCGACACGGTCGACATCCTTGAGGTCGATGCCCACTGAGCACCCGCGGGGCTCCTCCAGGTCGACATAGCATATCCGGTGCGAGGTCAGGTACGCACTGCCGTTCTGGCACCGCGGGATCTTGTATTTACTATCATCGTCAGTCACTGGCTCTCTGTAGAAACGAAGAGATAGAGAATACCCATCGTAGAGCCCGATGGCGTCCTGGACAAAGAGCAGCGTCTCATCCGGCAGCAGGCACGGGCGGAGGGCGGTGGTAAGGTCGACTGGCTGGAAGAACATCGAGCACCATCTTCTACGCCAGGAGAGACACTCGAATTATCCAGGTGACGATATCAATGACGATATCAATGAAGATATCAAAGTGTGATATCAACAAATCAAGATATCCAAGTGAAGCCTCGAAGTTGTTGACGTCGAAGTCGTGAAGTCATAAGGCGAGGAGGCGACGCTAAGCCGAAAAGGAAGCGAAACCACAAACTTCGACTTCGACTTGACTTTATCACGACGACATCTTCAACTTCATCTTCATCTTCACCATCTTCTTCTCTTCATCTTCGTCTTCTTCTCATCGTACTCACATCGTATTTACATCGTATTCTCTAGATAGAGATGAACACGGCATGGCGAGCGTCCGCTAGTGGTAAGACACCCTTTGACGGTCGTTGTGCAGCGCTGACCGACTCTCCAGGACCGACTGCTCCAGCGTACACCCCCGTCCACGCCCGCCGGACGCTGGCTCGCAGCGCCTCTTCTACTGCTTCTGCTGCTTCTATGACCACGACGACCACTACGACCACTACGACGACCATGACTGCGGCTCCGACTTCTTCAACAGAGACGAGAAAGCGGGTGGAGTGGCCCCCGGCAGTGCGAGAGTACGTGCAGCGGTGCTTTGTGCCCGAGCAGCAGATACCCGGCATCTCTCGAGCGGAGATGGAGGCCAGGCTGAAGCAGGTCATCACCGGCGCTGCAGAGACCAACAGCCTCGAGGCCATCGACTGGGCCAGCCTGCCCTTGCCGCAGCAGATGATCCAGGCCGAACGCAGCGCTGCCCTCCCTTCCGTCACCCACCAGCTCTCGCTCCAGCCCACCAGGACCTCGCCCAAGCGGAAGTCGACTGACATCTCGACAGACACGTCTACAGCAGCAGCAACAACGACAACAACAACAGGCTACCAGGAAATACCGCCATGGAGGACGACCGCAGAGGACAAACGCAGACGACTGGAGAATGCTACTACTAACAATATCAGCAACAACAATAATAATAGTGACGGGTTAAACAGTAAGTCTAACAGTAACATCAGCAGCCATCACCACCTGGAGAGCAGGAAACGACGGTTTGAAAGCACCTCTTCCCCCACCAAGGTCAAGTCCCCCCAACCCTCATACACCCAGACATATACCAGCCAGAGCTCCAACCAGCACGCGGGCCCCATCGTCGGCCGCAGCACGGAGCTGGAGAAGCGGTACCTGCGTCTGACCGCCGCGCCCAACCCGGACAACGTACGCCCGCTGCCAGTACTGCGCAAGACCCTCGACCTGCTCAAGCGGCGGTGGAAGCAGGAGAACAACTACGGCTACATCTGCGACCAGTTCAAGTCGATGCGGCAGGACCTGACGGTGCAGCACATCAAGAACGACTTTACGGTGCTGGTGTACGAGATCCACGCGCGCATTGCACTCGAAAAGGGCGACCTCGGTGAGTATAACCAGTGCCAGACGCAGCTGCAGGGCTTGTACGCGCTGAACCTGGGCGGCGGCCATCCGATGGAGTTCAAAGCGTATCGTATTCTCTATTTCATCTACACCCGCAACCAGACGGCGATCAATAGCGCCCTGTCAGATCTAACCGCTGCAGAGAAGGCTGATCCGGCCGTCAGCCATGCCCTGGCCGTCCGCGCCGCCCTGGCCATGGGCAACTACCATCGTTTCTTCCAGCTGTATCTTGACACCCCCAACATGGGCGCCTATCTCATGGACATGTTTGTCGACCGCGAGCGTCTCGCCGCCCTAGCATGTATTTGTAAAGCGTAAGACTTATCCCTTTACTGCTTGTGGCCGTTCTGTTCTCTGCTAACAGCGGACTAGGTACAAACCGGATGTGAATATCAGGTTCATCACGGAAGAGCTGGGCTTCGAGTCCGACGAGCAGAGCGCCCGCTTTGTGCTGGACCACGTCTCCGAGCAGCTGCTGCAGGAAACGCAGGACGGCGTCAGGCTGCTGACCGGCAAGTGTGGTGCGGCCTTTGAAGCAGCCAAGCAGGAGGCCTTCCGGCGCATCGACATCAAGGGCCAGATATAACCATCCCTCGTACTCCGTACTCCATACTCCCCATAGACTTTACCCTTCACCTCTACCCTTCGACTTCTTCTACTCCGCACTTCACCTCCTTACTTCTTCAACTGCACTCATCCGACTTCTTTCCCTTTATCTGAGCGAGTTATCTTCTTCTACTTCATCTTGGTCTTGGTCTTTGGTCTTGAATAGGGGCGTTGCGTTGGGACACGGATGGTACTATTATCAGCATCAGCATCAGATCTGCATCGCGGACTGGAGAACAGTACCGAGCAGAAGAACCAGCAAGGGGCAAGAAAAGGAAAAAAAGCAACCAGTTTGCCTTCTTCTTCTTCTCTTGCCTTCTTTTCTTCTTCCTCTTTGCTTCTTCTTCGTCTTTCTTCAAGGCTTTCTTCAGGATCTTCTTTCCTCAGGGGCTGGCGGACTCTGACATGCAGGCAGCGGGCGTCTAGTTGCGTATGTATCTTCTATAGCTGGCGTAGTTACTCTATACATCTTATACCTATATCTTCTATATATCCTTATTATCTTCATCTTCTATATCTCGATCTCGATCTATAAAAAGTATCTATCGACTTCCTCGCTCGCTCCCCCTGTATGCTTGCTTTTTCCCAGCCTCCTAACGGCCCTTGAGCAGTCGCACAGCCGATCATCTCTTCTAGTCTGCTGCTCTTCTCATCGCCTGTGACTCTGCTCGCCATCGTCTACTTCGTCTACTTCTACTTCTCTGTCTGCTCCTCCGTCGTCTGTCGTCTGTAATATCCAATATCAAAATCTCCGCCAGCCAGCCCATCCATCCCTGCCTATAAGACATCGGCTACCCGATCTCTCTGCAACCGCCCCGCGATCGCCTCTAGCCATCTAGAAGTAAGTAAACAGTTCTACGCTGTCTATCGCCTGTCTATC
This sequence comes from Trichophyton schoenleinii, assembly GCA_018357685.1. NCBI lineage: Eukaryota > Fungi > Ascomycota > Eurotiomycetes > Onygenales > Arthrodermataceae > Trichophyton > Trichophyton schoenleinii. The sequence continues at coordinate 788,619 of WOFF01000002.1, forward strand.
TATCTACTTCTACTCTCTATCTGCTTGTCTATATTTCTATCTGCTTGTTTGTGTCTTTTCTTCCTGCTTCTTCCCTGCCCGTCGTCGACCCCTTTTCTGCTCGAAACACTCATCGTTACAGAACACGGCGGCCTCGACTCGACCATCTCTCTCTATCTCTATCTCTATCTCTGCCTCTGTCTCTGTCTCTGTCTGTCATCTACATCCCATCTGTCTATCGTCTGTCCGGCCAAAAGTCCGCTGGCTCCTTCGGTCCGTCCTTATTAACTTGCTAGGGCGTTCTTTTTCGTCCTTTTTCTTCCTTCGCCACCTTTTCTTGTCCTTTTCTTCTTCTTCTTCTGCTTCTTCTGCTTGTAACTCTGACAGCGCAGAAGAACAAAGTCTTCAGCCATCGCCATCGACAGTCTCAGCCAGCGCCATGAAGGTACGTCTCTTATTCTTACTCTTACTTCTCGAGTCGCTGTGATCCCAGCTAACCGCTGCTACAAGGCCATCCGGCGCTCGCTCAAGGGCGACAAGGAAAAGTCGCAGCACCACCAGCATGTCTCGATCACGCCCAAGTCAGCCCTCGCCATCTTGCCGCCCAAGAAGGTCAGATAAAAGCCTCTTCTTTTCTTCTTCTGCTTCTCCTGCTTCTGCTGCTGCTGCTCATCTCCTACTTTGATGCGCTGAGGGACGCGGTCATTGCTCGCTTGTCTCGCTGCCTCGCCCGCCACCAAGCACGCTGCAAGGGTCTGCGCTTGCGGTGGATTCTCTCGCCCGCCCTCGCAACCTCAACCTCACCTTCGCACACACTCTCAAGACATCCACCACCACCAGCACTAGAAAACACATAACTGACCTCTTGACAGGTGATAAAAGCGCTGTACGACTACCAGCCGTCGCCCGAGAACAGAGAAGAGCTCGCGTTCAGCAAGGGAGACTTCTTCCACGTCATCAGCAGAGAAGACGACCAGCACTGGTACGAGGCCTGCAACCCGCTCTTCCCCAACGCCCGCGGCCTCGTCCCAGTCGCCTTCTTCGAGGTCATCGGCAAGAACCAGCGGGACAGCGGAGACTCTGTCCACGCGCCCGCAGACCTGCATCACCATCACGCCCTCCAGCAGCAGCAGCACCAGCCTCGCCTCGCCCACGACTCCGGCTTCTCGGACAGCAGCACCGTCGTCAACAGCGGCAGCACCCACGCCACCAAGACGGAAAAGTCTTCGCAGTTCAGAATGTCGTCTCTCGGCAAGACGGGAGCCACCGCCATGGTCTACGGCATCGTCATGTACGACTTCAACGCTGAGCGGCCAGACGAGCTCGAGGCAAAGGCCGGAGAGGCCATCATCGTCATCGCCCAGTCAAATCCAGAGTGGTTTGTCGCTAAACCTATCGGCCGTCTGGGTGGGCCGGGCCTGATCCCGGTCTCCTTCATTGAAATCAGAGACATGACGACAGGGAAGTCGGCGCCAGACCCTCTCGAGGCTGTCCGGCGCGCGGGCGTGCCCCGTGTCGAGGAGTGGAAGAAGATGACCGCCGAGTACAAGAACTCCTCCATCTCTCTAGGCAAGTTCGAGAACGGGCCGCAGCAAGCGGCAGCCGAACTCGAGCGCATGAGCCTCAACTCTCGCTCTGTCAGTATTTCTTTTTTATTTATTTATTTTTTTACCACACTTTAGTTACTGTTGATGCTAATGCGGTGTAGAACCACCAACGATCCCCCAGTAAACATGGCTATTCACAGCAACCACCGCAGCAACCACAACAGCACTATCAAGTACCTATACCCGTACAAGCGTCAATTCCGCGGTACTGCTTCGACAATGACAAGTACTGGTACATCGTCGAGGTCCAGATGGAAGACGGCCGATGGTGGGAACTCTCCCGCTACTACCACGACTTCTACGACTTCCAGATCGCCCTACTCTCCCAATTCGAAGAAGAAGCCGGCAACAGAGGCGGCCAGCGCACTCTCCCCTTCATGCCTGGACCCGTCACCCAGGTAACAAACGCCATCTCCAACGGCCGTCGTCAGAGCCTAGACGAGTACGTCAAGCAGCTCCTCGCCATGCCCCCGCACATCTCCCGCTGCCAGCTCGTGCGCCAGCTCTTTGCGCCGCGTCCAGGTGACTTCGAGATCGATCCCGCCGTCATGTCAGATGACTACCGCCTCTCCAGCGGCTCGCAGCAGTCCTCCGGCCACAACCTCTCTCGAACCGCTTCCCGCCAGTCCTCCCAGGGCCAGATGAGTGGTTCTAACCAGCAGGGCCACTACCAGCCTTCCCAGCGACCCACCCACCAACGCAGCCAGGGCTCCGTCTCCCAGCAGTACCATCAACAGCCACACCAGCAGATGCCGCCCCCGGGACAACAAGTACAGGCCCCATCCATGTCTCGCCAAGGAAGCTCGTTTAATAGCCAAATGCCCTCCCAGGGCTCCGGTGCGATAAAGATCAAAGTCTTCTTCCAGGACGACATCATCGTCATCCGTGTACCAGACGATATCAACCTACGGCAGTTAACCGATAAGCTGCGGGACAGACTCAAGGTCGACTCCATGGCCATTCGGTACAAGGATGAGCCGTCAAACTCGTTCGTCGAGCTACTCGGAGACGCCGACCTGGAGACCGCTATTCGTCGAAACGCCAAACTCATGCTCTACGTCAGCACGCCGTGATCTCCTCCTTCCTCTTGCCCATCCATCTCCTCTTCTCCTATTCTACGGCCGCATCTCCTCCTCCTCCTTTTTTACTTCTACCGTTTCTATCTCATCTGCTATCTATATCCTGGATTCCCTCTATACCACTTTCTATCCTCGCTTTTCTCGGCGTTCGCGTTCCCTGGCTTTATCTCTACTTTTGTCTGTTCTCCATATATCCCCATCTACGTCTGTCTGCCGGTCTCGTCATATGGATACACTCTTCTGTCGCATATACCTGTCATCTATCTCTTTTTCTTATCTTTGTTACGTCGGATATTCCCCCAAATACCTCATGCAACCTGCTACGCTACGTTTCTAGAGTCTACCATGTCTTACGTCCTTATGTCTTGTTCCTCGTCTGCTTTCGTTTCCCGTATTCCCCTATGTTAACGGCCGTTAGGGTCTTGTTTTTTTCCTACTTTCCGCTCTGCTTTCCTTTCTACTGGTCTTTTTATATCTGGTCCTCGCGTCTCGTTTGTATTCTGAGTATTCGTCTTATCTGGACCGGAGCAAGGGGGAAAAGTCTCTTACTGGCAGTCATGAATCGCATGTGTATCCTCTACTATCTATTAATCTATATCTCCATCTTAATCTATCTTAATCTACTGAACGATATCAAAGGCAGCCTTGACTGCCTGTACTCTCAGCCTGCTAAGACAGCTTCCATCTTTTTATGCCTCGGCAAAGTGGATGTCGCGCTAGTCCTGAAAAGGAAACCAGGACTTTTCAATCTTTTTTACCGGCCAAAAGACGAAGAAACAACCGTCAACTTGCAACTTATAGACACACAGCTTGACGCCCTCGTTGATGACGCTAGAATAGACTCGCTCGTTTACTAGAGAGTTATGTCTGCAGCTTGATCTTGTTTTCTTTTTCCTTTCCTCTAGTTACCCGAACACCCTCCATCCGATGTCCGACGGCCGTTCTATCGTCTCGATCTATATACAGCAGCACAGCAAACTACATGGCTCGAAGCCGGAGTCCATGATATAACGGCCTTGTTAGATATATTGAAAGCATTGAAAGGCGTTACGGTGGCGCCTAGATAAATATGACGCCCGTGATTCGACCACTATCTACCATGCGACTGGCTGCGCGAACCCCGAGACACACCATTTGCGCATCGTGTTTGAACAGAGCTGTTCGATGCTATGGTAGCTCATCTGCATCCCTGACATGTCCGACTGCGAACGGCAATGTGAGGGCTCTTCGGCATGTAACCCGGTTGAAGAGGGGGAATGTCGAAGGGCAGTGGGGTGCGGGACGGAGCATGAAGATGAGCATGTCAACGGCCGCAGCGGTGGGCGAGAAAGAGAAGAAGGTCGATGCTACCCATGGGCCACTGCAGGAATATGAAAGTCGAGTCGAGGCAGGCCTCTTGAGAGACGACGATCACCAGAGAGGTGGGCAGCCTTATTTTATCCGTTCAGTTTAATCGCAAATTAACAATAACTAACTTGCTCCCGCGCCAGCAATAATACAACATCTACAAGACCTTCATGACATGCTATGCAACTACAAAGCGCCCACCGTCGTCCACCCAACCCTAGAATCACTTAACCCGCAACCACCCAAATCCTCTTTCTTCGGCATGCTATTCAACAACGCTCCCAAACCAGCCGAGACAACCAAGATACCCGCCAACATGCCCAAGGGCCTATACATGCACGGAGACGTAGGATGCGGCAAGACAATGCTCATGGACCTATTTTACGACACGCTCCCCCCCTCCATCACCTCAAAGACAAGAATCCACTTCCACAACTTCATGCAAGATGTTCACAAGCGGTTATTCGCCGTCAAATCCCAACAAGGCGCAGACGTCGATGGCGTCCCGTTCGTGGCGGCAGATATAGCCGAGAAATCCAGCGTGCTTTGCTTCGACGAGTTCCAATGCACAGATGTAGCTGATGCAATGATTCTGCGGCGTCTACTTGAATCTCTCATGTCCCATGGCGTGGTGCTGGTGACTACTTCCAACAGACACCCTGACGATCTATACAAGAACGGAATACAGCGCGAGTCATTCATACCCTGCATTCACCTGCTCAAGACCGCGCTGACGGTAATAAACTTAAACTCGTCAACGGATTATCGCAAGATCCCTCGTCCGCCGTCAGGCGTCTATCATAACCCCATGGATATAGCTGCTGAGCACCATGCGGATAAATGGTTCCGGTACCTAGGTGACTTTGAGAACGACCCTCCTCATCCTGCCGTGCATGAAGTTTGGGGAAGAGCCGTACATGTTCCGCAAGCATCGGGCAAAGCAGCTCGGTTCGCATTTAACGAGATCATAGGCCGCGCCACTAGTGCAGCGGATTACATTGAGCTTATGAACCATTACAACTCGTTCATTATAACTGATGTTCCTGCCATGGGTCTGCATCAGCGAGATCTAGCTAGACGATTCATCACTTTCATCGACGCAGTGTACGAGAGCAGGGTAGGCTTTTTTTTTTCCCTTCCTATTCGTAGAAACATGTTATGACGCCCATACTAATCTTATACTAGGCAAAACTGGTCCTTACATCTGCAGTGCCGCTACGAAACCTTTTCCTATCGGAAAATGATATTAAACAAGCCTCTTCCAAGGACGGCGATACCTCGTCTAACGATGAACTACAAGCCGATATGCGCAATCTCATGGACGATCTAGGCCTGAGCATGGATCAGCTGAAGGCAAGCTCGATATTCAGTGGCGATGAAGAACGCTTTGCATTCGCTCGGGCTTTGTCCCGCTTGGCTGAGATGGAAAGTAAGCAGTGGGTTGAGCGTGGCCTGGGTGTAGGTATGGATGAGTTACACGGCCAGGAGGAGAAGGCGGCCTGGGATAAGACCAGGAGCAAGTGGAGAGAGGATAGCATGTAGGTGATGCTGTACCAGTTATATACGGAGTGTATGGTTGATCGATTCCCTGTTTGCTGTGACTTAGCTATAGACCAGCCCTTTGGTTGATACATTTGCACATAGTTGATTTTTGTTTACTTCGAATTCAAAGAAATAGAACAATCATTAATGTGATAAATTCCTCATTATCATAAAAAGCATTCACAAAACATAAATTATACATAAACACATCCAATAAACACCACTGCCACACATTTGGGTATGTATACTTTACCATCAAGATTTTAACATGCACAAAAGAAAAGGGAAAAAAACAATCAAAAAATGAAAAAAGAAATAAGAAATCTCCCAAACACACACCCCTCTTTTTCGAACAGTTGGAACAATAAATGGAGTCAGGCGAGATCAAAATAGACGGTTCTCATCTCCTCCAAAAGGCTGCCTTGTAGGCTACCTTGTTGAAGTGCCGCTGAATAGTCCAACCAGTTTCAGTAAAGAAATCAGTGACTTTATGCTTGATACTTCTGTGCGGGATCCTCTTTCCAATCGAACTGGGAGCACTAGTGCTTCCTGAACTACTACCGAGAGAGAACTTGCCAGCGCTGAATTTCATCTTGCCCTCAGCAATCATCTGGACGAGGTTGAGTATTGCAAAGGCTGTAGAACCAATGCCACGGAACACAGCTAGACCAGCAACACTCCAGAGCACAAAGGCTAGGTAACCGTTACTTCCAATGTGCTTAGTGCTGTACGACTCTGTCACGGCCATGCCTAGAATAGCGTTTGCAATCAACCATACAGAGACCATGTACGTTCGGACAGCACGGTAGTAATCTTCTTGCATCTGGGACTCGGATAAGGGTGGTTTCTGGACCTCGAGTCTGTCTCGAAGATTGCGCAATGCTTCGTCATATCCACTGTCGATGTCGAGTTGCTCAGAAGGCATTTCAAGCTCGACTGTTGAGGAGCCCGTGATACGTGCCGCACCAAGGTCAGTATGTAAGACGTTGTCACCCTTTGTACCCCAGGTAACATCGTGAGTGTTGCAGAAGGCATAGACCTGAAGCGTACAGATGTAGCTGGGCAAAAGGGCAAAGTACTGGGCAGATGAGGTAAACATGTGCCAGGGGTCAAGGTAGATGAATGACATGACGAAGTATAGACCAATTGTTGACAAGGTCGATACAATCACGTTAGTGAATACGTTTTGTCCCAGAGTCAACTTGCTTTTGTTCTCCTTTGCAGTGAATTGACGTATAACGACGTATAAACCAGCAAAAGTGGTGTATACCATGATTATACTGTATACGATCATTCCACTCAAGAACATTTTCCTCGCACTATTAATGAAAGTAAGTATATTGCAAAATCGATGGAATGGAGCGTTCATTGACTTACCCCTGGGGTCGATTACCCATGGAAAGGATAAATTGCAGACAAATAAGCAAGACACAGGCATATCTCAAGATGATGAAGATGATGTTGGCAATTCCATGACCGAACGGATCTATCTTTGGATCCGCAACAGCCAATGCAACGAAGTAGAAAGTGATATAGAAGTTGGCCTAACAGATGGAACGACGTATTAGTATTCTGCAGGTTTCAGAAACTGAATTCAACGGTTAGTTCGACTTACAAGAGAGAAAAATGTAAAGACCAAGCTGACGAATTGATAGATAAATTCAATATGCAGCAATATCTTTCGAGCAACTGTGTGGTCCGTTTTCCAAACTTGTCTGAAATGAATCAGAGAATAAACAGCAGCGAAAAAGGCACCATTAAGCCATCGTCGACGCTGAGAAATAAATTCAGGCACAGAATCTGACACAATTTATTAGTCAAATGCTCTAGTCAATGCTGCTTTAGATGTTGAACAACTTACCTGGAACATCAGTTTCACCAACAGCGCTCTTGACGAATTTCAAAAGCCATTGCTCATCCCTTTTAGCAACCAACTCCCAACAGAGAATACGATCCTCAGCGAGATACATGTTAGCCGTGAAAACATCAGCATTCTTCCCGTGCAACATCTCTCCCTTGAAATATTGGCTAAGAGGACCATGACCAGTGGAATCATTCTGCAGCGCATGGTATCGGTAAGCACTCAATGCACCGGGCAGCACAGTGATATATCCAAACAGAGATTCCAACGGTTTATCCAAAATATTGGACATCTTGTACTCAAAATTCTGAGATGCAACTAAGGGGTTGAGTAGTCCAACCCATCCCTTTCCTTTACCGGCTTTGATCTCTCCAGCAGCACCAGCAACGTTAGAGTCCTGATCGAATGCCTTCCAAAGATGGTACAAGGCAGTTGGCTCCGGCTTAGTTCCAACATCAAGCAAAATGCAAACATTGGGATTCAATGCACGACCAAACCCATTGAAGAACCATCTGTGAGAATTGAGCTTCTTCTGGTTTCTTTCCTTGAGACAGAATATCATCTGGCAAGGCACAATACCCTTTTCGGCACCCTTGAACTTCAAATCCGGATCCAAAGAGACTTGGGTTGTGTATTCGTACAAATGAGCAGTAACCTCCTTCTGGTTGACTATGTTCTTTGCAATGCCGTCTTGGTACACACCAATGGCTCCTAGAGCGTTCAATGTGCGAGGATGGACTTTGTGTCGTCCATCAGCAATAATGCAGACGACGATTTTCTTCCATCCATCTTTCCCCCAAGTTCGTGATTTGGTTCTGGAGCAGAAGTGGGAGATGTTCCTCATGATTCCATGCATCGAACGGGTGAAGTCGATTTCATTTTCGTTGTACATCGTAACGCATATAAACAGTTCCGTTTCTCTCATAGTACTGCCGATGTTCTGACGAAGCTTGTACCCCTTGGCTACAAAGTCGTCGGGGTCGCAAGTGACGGCAGTGTACCTCATATGGGTGAATTCTCGATCGTCTCTCCGTGGTAAGAAGCTGTGCAAGATGGTAGGAATCTTACATTCCAGGATAAGCTCTCCGTTGACAAGCTTGACTTCCTTCTTTGTCATTAAAGCCTGTCTCACACCTCTTCTGTCCTGACGGCCAGTGGGCGCGGGAGCATAGACTTCACCATAGCCGTCGTCGTCGTCATCCAGGTTACCCTTTTTCATATGTTCCTTTTCCTCCGTCACCATGGTAGATTCACTGAAATATGATCCGTACGATCTAAGACTACCATGGGACGAACGTTTGGGGCTTATGGTTCTACCATTGCCTCCAAAGACGTCGTCTGCTCCGTCATATTGATCACCTTCTCCGATATTAATAGTGGTCTCACTGGATAAAGCAGGAGCCGGCGCAGAGAACAACGGTGCTGGGGGCAGCGGGCGTCTTGGGCTTCCTCCGTATCTTGAGCTTGGAGTGCCTGGGCGTGGACTACCGTTGATGTCTGGCGGTTCATAATGAATGCTCGAAACAGACGATGGGCGCCGTTGCCAGCCAGCAGTGCTACGAGACGGAGTCCATGGCCTGGTAGGCGAAGGTGGGCGTGTAGCATACTGGGTTCCATCGACATTTGGTGCTCCTGGGGGTGGGAGAACTGGAGCCGAGCCTATGGCGGAGGCAGGCTGCGAGGTAGGAGCACCGGCTATTGAGGGCTGATGCTGGAGGGGACGGTAACGCTGGGATGATGCTCGTGAGGGAGATACAGGGGAGCTAGTTGATTTTTGGTCAGCTTCTAATTCATCAATTGCTTCCTGGATGGATGGCAATGCTCCTCCAACAGTGGTTTGGATTTGGGGGAGAACCAAGTCGTCAAGGGCAAGATTATCATTTTGACGTTTTGGTCTTGGAATCAATGGTGGTTTTGGGCTTGCTAAACGTAGTGGAGCAGGAACAGCAGGGTGATATAGACGCAATGAAGACGTATTACCCCCTGTGATGTGTTTGATAGGGCTGGTGTTGGAGGAGGGGCTAGGGGATTTTTGCTTTGGGAGGTTCATAAGAGGAATGTCATGGGGCAAGGCAAGGAGATGGGGGTCAGGAGAGGCAGAGGAAGGAGAGTTGACTGGTGCTGTGGCTTTGAAAAGTGTATCAGGCGACTTTTTTGGTATCTTGTTGCCTGAAGCTGCGTCTGGCGGTGATTGTTGTGTACTGCTTCCTTCTGGCTGAGATGCTACATACTGTTGACGCTGTAATGTCGAAGACCTCTGCATTCCAAACTGTGCGCTTCCAAGGTCACTACCAGCAGCATAGGTATCGTAGTTCTCATAGCTTTCGTTCAAATCGCTTCCGGAGCCAGCGGGTAGCAGGCGCATCGTCGCGGAGGCGTTCGCTCCAGCCGCGGTCATGGAGGTTCGCATATCATCGTTATCGTCGTAGTTGTTTGGTAGCGAGTAAGACGGAGGTTCCTCGCTGTAACCAGGAGGAGCCGAATGGCCTCCTGTCTGGTCCATCGTGCGTTACTACAGTCGTTGCTGGCTGAGCTGACGGCGGATATGGGGGATAGAAATGTAGAGGATGGTCGATCTAGATCAGTTATATGGCATATTAGGTAGAACCAGATGGGTGAGAATGTCAACAGTCAAGTTAACTATGGGTATATCAGAGGCAATAACTCCTGTATATGTGCCAGACGATCAACCTGAAGCTGGAATTGCAGTCTTGTTGAACTTTTAGCGCTCGCGTTGCTTTCATCTTTGCGGCTTTCCGATGTAAACTCGACGTTGTCATGGCAACCCGGCTGACTAAGCCGGGCGGTAACTCTAAATTTATCTACATCGACGAAGCGAAGGAAACATCGAGAAAAACGACGAGCCTTTGGGACTGTGCAAGAGCTACGGAAAGAGGTTGATCGAGTCTCTCTAGATGCTCTCAACGGCGGTGTCTGGTATGACATATCTTGCCGGCAGCAAATCCTGCACCTTCTCGACCCTGACTGACCCATCAGCAACCCGTACTATTGCCTTGATATCTGGATGCAAATCGCCCAAGACCTGTCTGCAACGCCCACATGGACTGAGAATCTTTCGCCCTTGGTTCCCTACGGCGACTATGTGTGTGAGCTTAGGTGGTCCGGCCATGGCAGCGACTCCCAGAACAACAAGCTCGGCGCAAGGTCCGCCGGTAAAGTGGTAGACATTGATGCCAGTGAATATACGGCCGTCTTCTGCGAGCGCAGCACTACCAACGCTGTAATCTTCTGATACTGGGATGGCCTCTATAGTCTTGGTTGCGACCTCGATGAGGTTCTGCTCTGCCTCGGAAAGGTGGGAGTAGATGGTAGCCATTACTGTGCTGTTAGCAGGTCTATTAAAACGAGTCACGGCATACCTACTTACTGCAGTCTTAGATAGTTTCTAACAACTTGGTAGCTATTCCGATAAGACAGTTGCGAACTGATTGTTCCTCATACTTGAACATCGATGCTATATATGTATACCCGTCTTGATCTGAAATGGTAACCGATGGCAATCGAAGAAGAAAAAAGAGACTCGACTCCACGCCTTGGCAGGGCGAAACCCAGATCAGGACTCCGACGGCGAAAGCGGCAAGCTGTTCGGCCCGTATCCAGATCCAGGCAGACCCATGGAGATGGACATGCAAACGTTCTACCAGAGCGAGGCACAGGAGACAGTGGACTTGAGAATGACATTGGCAATTTATGTAGGAAATACGAAATAAAAAATAGACATTACCACATATGAAAACTTGCAGTAACTACATATATTAAGACGAGATCACGAACACGCCGGCTAAGAAGAGAAACGGAATATTATGTGAAAGATGACGATAGTTTCCGAGACATGATCACTTCAATGAGACCTCCAGCCTGGGAGCAGAGCGGCATCCCTCGGGTCTCGTCTTGCTCTTGCCTCGTATACGTATTTGATGGAGCGGTGATGCATAGTTGTATGTTTCTGGTTAAGTGGGTAGATAGACTCGCACCAAAGAAATATTGAAATATTAGAGTGGGGTTAGTAGGAGATATGGTCCAGGCAGTCAAGAGGGTCCGGTTGAGTGTCAGATTGGCACTCGAGTATTAGTCGCATTTACGATGGCAGAGGTCAACTGTGCTGCTTACTCGTTGGTGAGAAGAGGCTCACGCTCGCGGTCACCTTGTTCTGGCTCCTCGTGGGGAATGAGGAAGAAGTTGAGGCCGAGGAAGTTGGTAACAGTGCTGTAGAGTGAAGAAGCAGCGAAGATACCGAAAATGGTAAAGGCAAAGATCCACTGCAGAGAGATGATCTTGATAGCCAGTTGCTTGAGCGAGAGAGCTAGAAAAATAGTCAGCACGTTATTGTCTTGTTTTAAAGCTGGAATGGGTTGGGGAAAGTTACAGAAGGTCAGCAAGCTGAGGGCGTATCCAAGGTACTGATCGTTACGGATAACGATGTGAGCCTGTCCAAAGATAAAGAATACCCAGATGAAGACATTGGCCACGAGTCTCAGGGGGGTACTGTTGCTGCCAACAGCTACGGCACCGTTCCAGAAGAGAGTGAGAATAGACCAGGCGTATGGTCCAGCCACAACTGGCAGATGGATGAATGTGTGCAGGCCTGGGAAGCTCCAGTAGAGAGTGGCCTGGTTGATCAAGCTGAGGATATCAAAGACCTCGGCCCACCAGAACTTAGCATGAGCGAAGAGCAAGGTGAAGGCCAGAACGAAGAGGTTGTTGAGCACAAAGTACGGAGCCACATTGGCAGCCGTAGTAACGTGCTGTTCATCTGAGCTCCAGAGCTGACCGATATAACCCAGCTGAGAAATGAGCAGAATTATCCTGTCAAAGGGATATCAGCAAGACCTTTTATCATCCCTTCTTCCCACGTTATTTCCCAATAGAACGACTCACCAGTATATACCGGTGACGACCTTGGTCTGGGAGAAGGCATTGAGGTGGTCGTCGTGAGCGAGAGCGTGGAGGGCATCACCATCCCCCTTCTCCGGCGTGCCGTGGTGCTTGCGATGGGTGCCCGAGTAGATGCCAAAGCCAACGACGAGCAGCCAGGAGATCGTGCTGGCAGCCTGGTAAGCCCAGATTGAGCTGCGCTGATACGACGAACGCTTGACGAAGGGGTTGTCTAGGGTGAAGATGAGTAAACCATGCCAGCTCAGCGGCCGATAGGCCAGAACAGCGTTGAGATGATGCTTGTCTTTGCTTCACTTCTCGCGTCTCGGGCTAACTACTCACAAGTATGGACTGTCGAGTCTGCCATGTTTGTCGGAGGTGCTGCTATCTGCCTCTACTCGCTATATCGGATGTAAGTATGGATGTGATGCTGATGTTGACGTGCCTCGCTGTCGAGTTTGGGGATGTTCTTCGGAGGTCCGCTAGTTGCACCCCCGCAGCAGCAGCAGCAGCAACAACAGCAGCAGCCGGCGCAAAAACAAGGTCGTCAGGCAGCTAAACCCTTCTCCTGCTAGTGAGCTTGAATTGGCTTGCTTGGTAAAACTCTTCTTGCAGCGCTAGTTGGGATAGTCCGAAGGCTTGACGCTCTTCTCATCCTTCACATCCTCTCCCTTTGCGTTGTGCTGGCGCATGCTGGGGGCAGGCAGAAGCAATCAGGGCAGGGCAGCAAGAGGCCAGCAAGAGGCCAGCAAGAGGGCAGCTGACGTCCCTGTGCGCCCATGGCTGCATGGGACTCGCGGCATAGCTGGTACTTCGTTTTTGGTGTGAGTCCCCGCAAAAATTAAGTACCAACTATGCAGCTTGGACCGCTGCCCTGTGCATGCCGTGTCCCGTTTAGGCAAGTTTGCGGGGTCGGTCACATGGCACGCTTAAGCACGGGATTAGTCAGCGAACTTAGAAGTTGGGTTCTTAGTCAGAATCTTAGTCATCACCTTATCTTAACATCCTGTTTTTTTTTTTATTCCGACATCAACAGGAAATAAAGATGGAGAAGACAACGAGATGGAGACGGAGGCGGCGGCGATTGAAACACAGCAGGCGAGTTTCTATCGCGGGTTCATGACTCGATTCGGTGCACGTCCGAATGCCACTTCGCTAGCCGTGCCTCGGGGTGCTGGAAGATACCGACACGGAGACAAAAGCCGGGAGTTCAAATTATGGGCTACGTACGCTCGCTCTTCCAGAGATCGAAGGACAGCCTGCCCCTGGTGCGCTTCAGGCACCCTATATCGTGCACACTATATATGTTTATATATAGCGAAGTCGAAACAGCCAAGATGATACCTCGGGGGAGGTCTTGGTATTAATAAGAACAATACCTTCTTTCGCCTGTCTGCGTTGCCCATTGGCTAGGGCACGGGGCAAGCGCAGCTGAGGCCTGCACAACTCAAAATGAAATATGGAACCAGGGGGAAAAAAAAAAACAAAACTGTACGGAGTCAACCGAGGAAACAAAGGCACATATTCCTGGAATGTTTCTCGAAGGAGGGCCACCCTCGATCCCGCTGGTCGATCACAAAGCCGGTCGATCAGGTTCTCCATCTCCGATGTCTCGCCAGGTCCAGATCACGCTCAGCAATGTTTCTTCCTCTCCAGGCGAATGTGACACGCATTGAATCTGTGAAAACATACCCCTTATATAAATAACATAAGATGTCGTGATGGTTGACATATATACTTAAGCTGGGCGCTGTACCCAATATTCTGGAAAGTGAACTACTGCGAACTCACCCCCGCGTCACAAGGAAGTTATCTTGCATTCTCCTTCAATTTGCTTTCTACTTGGCGTACCCACTGCTGGATGTTGACTTGTTCGACAATCTCTAGGGTCGCGTGGTTAGAAGTGGTATCATCATGCCATAGCCAAACTAGCCGGTAAGCTGGCTTTATGGGGGGCCACCTGCTCTGCCTTCTTTTTTTTCTTTCCGCCTTCCCCCTTCCTTACATCCGCCGTCAACCCCAGGCAGGTTAACTCTCTGATACCACATCATCTTAACCGGATATCAATTAGGCTCACGACACCATCATGGGCTATCCCGGGCATCCAGCTTGTTTGCACATGGGCGGAATTCTTCAGGTAGGATTCCGGTCCGTCTGCCCAAATACCCACGGTGTGATGCGGGTCTGGAAGGGGGCAAAAGATGAAGAAGACCTATCGTGCTTCCATTCTTTTCTGCCGCCGTAATCCGTCACATAGTTAGCCGTCATGCTACGGTTGGTAGTCATCGCCGTTGCCGCCGTCGTCAGATGAGGTGTTTGTAGGGGATGGAAACGAATATAAATATCCCCCGAGGCGCTGTCGATCTGCTCTGATATTCCTCGCACGGATTGAACAGATCTTCAGAGCTGATCTTCAAGAGTATCTCCATCCCTTCCTCTCTTTCCCCATACTCACCCCTGATAGACTGTCTATCTCCCGAAGATCTACCTGACGGTTAGTCACAACGGTTCTCCTTTACCATCTATTTACCTGCAGCCTAGATCGGCATCTTGCTGACTGTTCTTCTCTAGCCATGAAGCTCCTCTCTGTTCTTGCGCTGAGCGCTACCGCTACCTCCGTCCTCGGAGCTAGCATTCCTGTTGATACCCGGGCCAATAAGTTCCTCGTCGAACTTGCTCCTGGTGAGACTCGCTGGGTTACCGAGGAGGAGAAGTGGGAGCTCAAGCAGGTCTGTACCACACTATCCCACACAAAAGTTGTATGTTCACTAGACAATATTGGTTACTAACACCCATTCTAGAAGGGCCATGACTTCTTTGACATCACTGACGAGGAGGCTGGATTCACCGCTGCTGCACAGCCAGCCATTGCCTACCCAACCTCCATCCGCCATGCCAAGGATGTTAACGCCATGATTGCTACCCTCTCCAAGGAGAACATGAAGCGCGATCTTACCAAGCTCAGCTCGTTCCACAACCGTTACTACAAGTCTAACTATGGCAAGCAGTCCGCCACCTGGCTCCAGCAGCAAGTCCAGGCTGCCATCAATGCCGCTGGTGCCAGCCGCTACGGTGCCAAGGTCACCAGCTTCCGACACAACTTCGCTCAGCACAGCATCATTGCCACTATCCCCGGCCGCTCCTCTGAAATCGTTGTAGTCGGTGCTCACCAAGACAGCATCAACCAGCGCAACCCCACGACCGGCCGCGCTCCAGGTGCTGATGACAATGGAAGTGGCTCTGTCACCATCCTCGAGGCCCTCCGCGGTGTCCTCCAGGACCAGAACATCGTCCAGGGCAAGGCTGCCAACACCATTGAATTCCACTGGTATGCTGGTGAGGAAGCTGGTCTTCTCGGCTCCCAGGCCATCTTCGCCAACTACAAGCAGACCGGCAAGAAGGTCAAGGGCATGCTCAACCAGGACATGACCGGATACACCAAGGGAATGATCGACAAGGGCCTCAAGGTGTCATTCGGCATTATCACCGACAATGTCAGCACTAGCTTGACCAATTTCATCCGCATGGTCATCACCAAGGTAAGCTTCAACCCTTGATAAATATTCTTTTTATTGATAAGACAATGTCCTAATAATGCATTTAAGTACTGCTCAATCCCAACCATCGACACCCGCTGCGGCTATGCTTGCTCTGACCACGCCTCTGCCAACCGCAATGGTTACCCATCTGCCATGGTTGCCGAGTCTCCCATCAATCTCCTCGACCCTCACCTCCACACTGACACTGACCTCATCGACTACCTCGACTTTGACCACATGCTCGAGCACGCTAAGCTCGTTGTCGGCTTCGTCACTGAGCTCGCCAAGTAAATCTGACGACTCCATCCTGTCAATTGTGTACATATATTGTGCACCAACCTTGTACATAGCCATATTCGCCATATTCCGTACATATGTTCTTGATTTACACTTAAATTCATCATATATTCAATCATCAATCATGAATCTTACTCCGGTTCCTTCCTTCTTGCATACATCGTGACCTCTTGTGCATCCTTCTCCATCGCTGGCTGGGGTATCGCATACAAAGTTGGCTGTGTGTCCCTAGCGAGCGGCGCAAAGGCATGCTGTGGCCACAAGCGACGATTGGCCCGGGCGATCTCGGCGGCCGAAATTAAAAAAAAAAAAAGGATGATTCACAGCGAGTCATCGAGATACGAGACCCCGACCTCCATCCTAGCAGACGGAGACCTATTAATATCGCTCGGCAGCCTGTTCCATATAGGTATACATCAGTATACAGCTACTCCGTACATCTTTGCGCGTCGTTGCGATGGCGGTCCATCCAACCCTCAACGCTAGCCCGGCACCTGGGTCCACGGCCACAACGTCGAACGCTCTCACGCCGCAGCAGGTCTACGCGATCTCAAGCTGGTCGGAGCAGGCCATCGAGAGCCTGTCCCTCGAGTCCTCGCCGATTCCCTATCGCAATTCCGCGCCCCTGACCATCCCGCTGGATGATGACGTGCCGCAGCCGGCCACGCCTACTCCTGTGCGGTTGAGACGCAGCGTCCGCGTCGCAGAGGACACCACCGGCACCGGCGCTGCTACTACTGCTGGGCCATCGACGTACAGACGCAGAGAGCCACTGCGCCGCGATAGCTTGAAGCGTCGCGAGTCGTTGCTCAAGGGCAAGGAAGGAAGCCGACGGCGACAGCGCTGGGAGAACGGTACGTCGTATATTCATTTTTCTTCATGGTTCTCTATCGGGATGGATGGAATGGCTGACCTCTCGATAGACCGTCTGCTGAGCAATCCCTGGGCTCAACCTCCATCAGCAAACGACTGGGAAATCCAACCTACGTATCCTCGTCATAACCCGGTCCCGTACTATCTCGCCTCTCTCTGGGACTCCCATCAAGCCGCAAAGGAACAAGCCCGTCGCAAATCGAAGAGGGAACAGGGCGTATCCGAGAAGAAGAAGAAGAAAAAGACACACGGAGATGCGAAGGCCTCTCATCCCAATGCTGAGCTCGATAAGATATCCAAGGAGTTGCGGGCTAAACTGAAGCATGCTCGAGCTGCGCGGGGCCTGGTCCAGGAGCTAGAAGAGGAAATCCGGCTGTTTGTGCAAGAATGGATTGAAACTCAGACCTGGCATCAGACGAGAGAACCTGAGAGTGAATGCTGTAGCGATAACAGCTCAAGTGACGATGATGAGGTCGTTTTTGCCGGCCGCAAGGTGAATCCATCTACTCGAAAACAGAGACGGTCATCTAGAACGGTCTCTGGCGAGAAGATGGTGTTTGAAAGCCCAGCGGAAGATCGAGCTGCTGGTTTCGGGTGAGTCCTTTATTGTCCTTGGATACAAACCATTATATAGAGAGTTCAACTAATTGGTTAGACGATGGCTTGTTCACTCTCTGGCATCCTACTACGGCCTTCGAACATGGTCCGTGACTGTCGGCAATCCTCCTCGCCGTGAAGCGTATGTGGGGATCGACGACGTCTCACAAGACATTCTGGCTGCTGCTGGCCGGGAATTTCCAGGCAACAAATCTGATGGAATTCTTCCCCGGCCTCTATGGGTATCGATGTAGACTGCCTTTATTATCTATCTCCCCCCTTTTGCTCTCTCCGTAGTAATTTTCCTTCTTTGGTCTCCTTCATTATTCTATCTATCCTATTGCCAGCCACAGTCTGCCTAGATGATAAAATAGAAGGAAACCGCATTCTTCATCTCTGCCATCACAAATAACTTAAGCATTTACTAATATAGCTAACCATACAGATAAACCATGATACGCTAATCCTCTCGAGTTCAAGGAAGATGTCTACATCAACGATCATGATGCACTCCTTGCTCTGCTTCAACCCATTCATAGCTGGAATTTGCTTCTTCTTAAGTCAAAATGGTCTTTCCGGGATAACTACGCATTACGCAATACGGAGTACTTACTTAGATCCATGATATACCCCTTGTTACCGACATCAATTGCCAGCTTTGTACGGAGTAGGCAGAAACATCCTACAAGTTGGCTGGTTCCAACACATATAGTCCTACACCCCCTTTTCCTTACTCTCAAGGACCCTGCAGGGCTACGTGCCATTATCTAGGTATGCTAGCGGCAAGGTCCCGTATTTCCGATCCTTGGGACTTAATGGAAGCAGAACTACTCCGTACTCCTCTTCAAAAATCTGATGAGGATTTGATCCGTCTCCGTTATCGAGCTTCATCATCCTGAGCGTCAAGTCCTCATCGTCCCAGCAAATTTCCCTTGGCAGTCGTAGCATGAGAGAGAGAGCTTTAGAATTCCCTTGATTACTGCGTGCTTTTTGCATTCATTACGGAGTACTCCGTACTCACGTAAGAACTGCAGGGAGGGCCTTTCCTGCTCTACCGCCCCTTCATGATCATCGTCAAAATAGGGGGAAGTCTACAGGGGCTCCGAAAGGGGTTGTTTGTTGTGATGTACGTCACTAACCAAAAGAAGCTAGTGTCAATCTATTTATAACCAACCAGAGGCTAAAGAAATCAACCAATAAGAAAACCTGTTACAGGCCAGATATTCAGATGAGCTCGATTTTGTCTACAATACCAGCAATAAAAAGTTGCTACTCTCTGTCAGCGAGGAGGTATCGGTAAATAGAGTAAGATAATAGGTGATAATCAGTGTAAAACTAAGGAGAAGGCAACCAGTACAGGGGGTGGAAGGAGATGTATAGTGACAGCTGACTAAGCACTTTGACAGGAGGTTAACTTTCGCAACGTCTATAGATGTGGGTGTTATTCTTCTTGACTCCAGCAACAAAGACCACCTTGAGGGACAAGACAGAGTAAGTGGAAATCCGCACATCTTAGTAGCAAGCTGATGCTGATGGTGGTTACAGGACAATAGGAGGTGAATGAGGCTCTACTCTCCGCCATCATGGCCTCGCCGCAGCAGCGTTCGGGCCGGTGCAGTGGCCAGGAGGAGCTACTTAAGAGCTTCAACAAGCTCGACATCACCGCCAGGAATAATCACAACAAGAATAACAACAAGACACCCTCACCCTCTCTCTCACCCTTACAGTCTCCCTATCACAAGCCAGACACAACCCATAACGTATTGAGAAACGACTCTGGTGCCCGTCCGCCCTCGCGGCAGCAGCAGCAGCAGGAGCATCGCGCCCCTCGAAGGACCACCAGCACCACGTCCCTGCGTGACGAGAGACGCAGCTCGACACATTCATTGCATAAACGAGCATCGATCAGTTCTCTTCGATCGGTACAGAATTTCACGGCCTCTTCATCTTCCCCGCGTCAGAGTCTCTCACGGCGCTCGTCGGCGCAACATTTGGCGTCATCCCCTGGCGCGTCAGGGCGGCCTATTTCACCCCTCGCAGAGATGGCGCCCCCTCCAACCCCGACGGCATCGGAAATAGCTGCTCAATATTGGGGCCGAGAGCTGGCCCTTCACCAGACTACGGAGCTGCACTCCCGCACTATCGTCATCATTCAGGATGCCTGTTATGGCCATCGATTCTCGCGCCCGCGAACCACCCAGGAGGACCTGAATTCCATCGTCGAACGGCCGGAGAGAATGCACGCCAGCATCCTCGGTGTGGCTGCTGCATTTATCCGCATGGGCTTTCGATATGGCTCTAACGAGTTTGCGCCCCACCCAAACCTCGACCTTCAACGGCTCCCGGCTCCTCCGTTTCAGATAAGAAAGTCTGTGCGAACCATGTCCCTGGACTCACCAGCAGTAACGCAAATCCATGGTACCAAATGGATGGAAGATCTTCGGCTGATGTGTGATGCAGCCGAGGGAAGACTTGCAACGAACGGCAGAGAGCTTGTTCGTCCTAACAGCTCTGGTAGGGAGACCAAGGCCAATGCTGCTCCAAAGCTGCATGAATGGGATCTATACCTCTGCCCCGAATCGTTGAACGCGTTTCAAGGCGCATTGGGGGGCGTTTGTGATGCTGTTGACTCAGTATTTACATCTCCATCGATACGCCGCGCGTTTGTTTGCATTCGGCCGCCAGGTCACCACTGCTCAGGCAGCTACCCGTCCGGCTTCTGCTGGCTCAACAATGTTCATGTGGGTATTTCATATGCTGCCATGACGCACGGACTTACTCACGCTGCCATTATCGACTTTGACCTTCATCACGGTGATGGGTCTCAGGCAATCGCTTGGGAACAGAACGAGCGAGCTACTAATGCTGCTAAAAATGCAGCAGGGTATAACAAGACTGCAATTGGATACTTCAGTTTGCATGATATCAACTCTTACCCATGCGAAGATGGAGACGAAAAAAAGGTCCGGAACGCTAGCGTGTGTATCGATAACGCCCATGGCCAGAGCATCTGGAACGTCCATATGGAAGTTTGGGAGACCTCCCAGGAATTCTGGAAGATATACGAGACGAAATATACCATTCTGCTTGAGAAGGCTCGCGCGTTTCTACGAGCTCATTCTCTTCAGCTACGTTCGAATGCTTCACCCAACGCACCCCAGCCTAAGGCTGCTATCTTCCTCTCTGCTGGCTTCGATGGAAGTGAGTGGGAAGGTGCTAACATGCAGCGACATAAAGTCAATGTTCCTACAGACTTCTATGCCAGATTTACTGCCGATGTTGTTAGAATGGCTGAAGAAGAAGATCTCGCTGTCGATGGAAGAGTGATCTCAGTGTTGGAAGGTGGATATAAGGATAGAGCCTTGACCAGTGGTGTCTTTAGCCATCTCTCTGGTCTATCTGACTGCCCCGAGATCAAGATCGAGAGAGATCCCAACAGCAGCCGGCTTGCCGCTGAGATGTACAGAAGACTGGGCCTGAATGAAGAAAGCAAGCCTGGAGCTTCTATAGATGGCGCATCTAAATCTAACTATGACACTATTTGGTGGGCGCCAGCCTTACTTGAAGAGCTGGAAGCCCTGGTCAACACTCCACCTACCACACCACGAAAGCCTCGTGGGAGAGGGCCGCCTACCTTCTCTGCTCCCACCCAAGCATCTGCCGCAAAGGTAACCACCCCAACTCGACCACATAGGTCTCCATCCTCTAATTACACTCGGGACCCATCCCCTCCGCCACTTCCACGAGTGGAATGGGCCACAGCCGCTTTTGAGCTCTCCAAGGCTCTCATCCCTACGGACCGTCAGACTGTAAGTTGCCAGCATGCAGACCTGAAAGTGGTCCCAAGCCAGTCTCGACCGGGTAGCCGTCTAGCATCTGTGGGAAACAGACAACAACCACGCTCCAGTGAAAGAGGCACGAGTCATATGCAACTTAGAGAGAGAAAACAGAAAGCACCCGCCGTGTCTACGGGAAATCTCGCAAGCTCCCGTTCTTCTACCACTGGTACCCGTCGGACAACCATCGCCTCTATGAATGACTTACCTAGCCCAAATATGACGGGTAGTGGGGAACCTGCGAATTCACCTACAGTTCGCCGTTCTTCACGAAGAATCAGTATGACGTCCACTGCATCTACATCTCCAGTATCTGCAGCAGGAAAGATAATCCAGCCTAAAACTCGCGAATCACCCTTGAAAAATTCACCTTCGCGAACAAGCTCGAGGTCTGAATCACAGAATAGCGCAACTAGAGCTAGAACCGCAGTCACCAGCCAGGCTTCTACACCAGTTAGAAATATCCCAAAGAAACCTCAGGGAAATGGCGGAAGTGTGGATAATCTATCTGCCAGCGTGAAGAAACTGAACATCAAGCTGAACCTGCCCAGCCCCGAGGAAAACGCAGCTCGAGAAGCCAAGTTGGCCCAGGACCAGAAAAAAGGTTTACAATCAACGTCACAATCATCCCAACGCAAACCAGCAAGCAGAGCTGCGCCTGGAGCCAAGGCTTCCGTAAAGGAGGCTAGTGGACGACAGCCACGTTCGAATCCCCGTTCAACTACTGCGACGAACGCTAAAAAGGCCAGCCCACCCGGAAGACCAAATCTTGGCCTATCCTATGACGAGGCCTACGATGAAGACCCAATCACCGGTCATGAACAGGAGTCGGCTACATCGACACCAAACGAGGCCGCAGACAATACCAACACCATGCCCTCTCCTCCATTGACACCAGACACGGCCCCTGAGCCTGAGACCCCTACAATTACAGTCCGCTCACCGCCAGCTTCGGCGCATCAGCAACTGCCTGTCTTCACAGCAACATCTATCATTCCCTTTGCACCCGCTCAGGACTCTCCGTCAAACTCTTAGGTCCTTTCGATGTGTTTTCTATCACCTGTATCTTGTTTCATGTTTTGTTTATCCTTTCTGATTTCTACCCTCTGCCGTTCATCCTACCCCAAGTATTTTTTTTTTTTTTAACTTTTTCCCAATGTACAATGCGAATGCACCTGCTTGTCTCTATCTACCCCCTGTTGACTGAAGTACTACCAGAGCACAAATCATACCACCTATTCCCCTCTTGTCCGAGTCACGGCGACTGTTGGCGTTTTTCACCCTTGGCTTCCTGTCCTTTTTGAGGTTCATGCTGCAAGTTCTGTTTACTTTGCCTGTCTCAAGACAGATTAGCCTTTATACCCCATATTGCATGTTGTAATTCTAGTAAACCCTAGCTGCTTCCTACCATCGTGGGTCTAGAAATACCCGAGCCATACTGTGATTCTTTTGTCCCCGAGCAGCAAAGGGAGTGCAAAGGTAACATGTATATTTAAATATGATCACATATACTTAATATTAACTTGATCAAAAAAAATATTCTACATGTACGGAGCAATGTATCGGCCATTCCAATCCTTTATCGTCTACAGAGACATCTAAGCTCCACTTCGTTGATTTGGCTCAGGACCCGTTAACTATGAATAGACTTTTGAGGCTGATACGGATAACATTAATATTGGCCAATTAAAATATGTATTTACCGTAACTTATGGTATCAAAGTTTGTACCTGATTACTAATCTCGGAACTCGGAGTATCAATGATCCCCGGAGTGGAAGCGATAAGGATCAGCTGGAAGCTTCTTATCGCAGATGACAAAAAAGCGACGTCAACGAGTTGCGGCCTTGCGGGCCAGTTTTCATATATGTTATATTTTACCTCCTCCGCTACTATCCCAGAACCTATAGTCAAATTATAGCCCTCCCGTCTACCTATAGGCTTCACCATGTCGTCCTCAGCTCCAGACCAGCATTCTTATACCCAGATGGCCGATCGTGACCTCGAAGACATCGGCAAACACTGCGAGTTCGAATTCTGTCGACAGCTAGATTTCCTTCCGTTCAGATGTGAATCGTGTAAGGGTACTTTCTGTCTTGATCACCGAACGGAAACGACTCACAAATGCCCGAAGGCCGGAGAATGGGCTCGTCGACGGGCAGGGCAAGGCATCAGCGAATCTACAACTCTCTCCCCAAAACCTACAGTTTATAACTCGACACAGTGCTCTCATCCATCATGCAAGGCGCTCATATATACGATGGCGAACGCCGGCGTACACTGCCAAACCTGCAACAGGGAATACTGTCTCTCCCACCGGATGCGGGAGGACCATGACTGCAGCAATCTCACACCACTAGGTGCCAGTCCGGCCGCTATGGCCTTCACGTCATCTGCTGATAAGGCGCGACAGGCGTTCTCTCGGCTACGGAGCTGGGGCAAAGCCAAAGCTTCGACTGCTACTACCGCTACTCCGTCCTCAAAGTCCAAAGCAAAACCCTCGGCGGCGTCGAGAATGGCACAGTTAAATGCTCTCAAGAAGAACGCCAAGGGTGATCCGAACCTAGACACATCCAAGCGGTTTTACCTTCATGTTGAAGCGTCTGCCGATACAACGACGGCAAAATATCCTACCGGAGACTTCTACTTTGATGCAGGATGGAGTGTTGGCAAGATACTAGACGATGCAGCGCGGAGATTACAAGTACAGAACGTTAATAACCGCTCTGCTGGAGAAGAAAATCGATTACGGATATTCCACGTCGAGGGAGGCAAGCTGCTAGATTTCTCTAACAAGATCGGTAGCTGCTCCGTGGCCCAGGGTGATACTATTGTTCTTCTTAGGGGAGTCGGCCCGCCAGTCCCAGACTTGATTGAGATGTAGAGTCATGTTTTTCTCGTGCTTAATAGCGCCTCCTTTTTATACCAATGTTGGCATCGGTGTTTAGGCAGTCAGGGTTGGATATACTCTTAATATCATTTATAATGCACATAACATCCAAAAATAGCAAATCCTCCATGATCTAATACCAGAGTGTATATCACGTAGTCTATGCAGTCATACGCTCATCTTCATCTTAATCAGTTTATGAGGTTTATAATCCAAAACTTCAAAGTCAGAGTCCTTCCAGCCGTCCATCTCACCGGATCCCCGGTCAGTACGATTGATCTTAAGTGTAGGGAAATCAGTTGGCTCCCGAGTAAGCTGCTCCTGCAGAGCTTCGATATGGTCAAGATACACATGTGCATCCCCCATGGTATGGATGAAAGTTCCAGGATGCAAATCTGCTGCATGAGCAAACATATGCGTCAACAGCGCATATGATGCAATGTTGAAGGGCACGCCCAGCCCCATATCACACGATCTCTGGTATAACACGCAAGACAGTGTGCCTTTTCCTCTCTTACCCTCATCCCCTGCCTTTTGCGGTGGAAACGACACGTAGAACTGTGCGAACATATGGCACGGGGGAAGAGCCATTTTCTTCAGGTCTGCTGGGTTCCAGGCGCTTAGGACGATACGCCTGTCATACGGGGATTCCTTCAGCTTCCTGACAACCTCAGCGACCTGATCGACTCCCTTCCCGGTATAATCCGTCTTCGCATCAACATACTCTGCGCCAAAATGGCGCCATTGAAAACCGTACACGGGACCCAAATCGCCGACTTCACGATGTGACAAGCCAACACTGTCGAGAAATTCCCGGCTGCCGTTACCGTCCCAGATTTTTATTCCAGCTTCACTTAGCGGTAGCGAAGATGTGCAACCTGATACGAACCACAGAAGCTCTGCGATGACTGCGCGTAAAAAGACGCGCTTCGTGGTCAGGAGGGGAAGGACAGGGACTGGGTCTGGGTTCGATGGGTCAGACGACGGCTTGGACAGCGAGAAGCGAAGCTGTGGTGGTGCAAAAATAGATCGAGTTCCTGTTCCAGTGCGGTCTGGACGATGCTCGCCTGTGCTGATAATGGTGCGGATGAGGTTGAGATACTGATGCTCTTCGTGGGAGGGGTCGTGAGACGGTGTGGGCGAGGGCGAAGGACCCTCTAGTTGCGATGGCGGGTTGAGGGCGAGGTTCGAGTCCGATCCGCCGATGGATGGAGTTGTAGCCATGCTGCTGTCTGTCCTGTCACTGTGATATTTGTGTTTCTCTGTGTTTATATATATTGGTGGTTGCGTTGACTTACGCAGGGAGAGAAATATCAATTTAACATATCGCGTAAGTTAGTTAATTTGTTGAGGCGCGTCCCAGCGAACCCAGCAACTAGTTAGCCAACTAATAACCTTTTGACTATCTGAACACCCACTATCTCATAGTTCTAAAAGAGCCCCAGGCTACGGTCATCATTGCACAAAATACACCAAATTCTTGCATATACCAACTCGTTCAGCAGTTCCCTTGTCCCTCCTTAAATACGCTGTGCGAGGAAAAAAAGAAAGAAACTAATTATCCCGGGAATACCTAGTGGGTTGAGATCTAACGCAATCAACGACCATCCAACAACATATAGAGAGAGTCGATGGATGATGTAGTGTGATATCTGGTATGCATTCTTTTGGTGGGTAACTCTTGGTTACGTAGGATGGACTACAAGAGTAAAGGAAATATCCAGGGCCGTCTTTTAACATCAAATAACGAATATATATCGACATCTACCATCAACTAAGAGTATCGAGGCCCTTCGGTAAAGCATTTCAGGCAGACACATAGGTAATCTAGAATTCTCCGGCAATCTAGCAAGATATATAGTTTAGCATGCATCATCTCATAAACGGGGTTACTTGGCCCTTCGCCCAGGTGGTCATATGACCATAGATTATTATTTAAGAGTTAATAGAGATAGAGTAGAGATCCCTTAATAATTCAAATTATCGTATTTCTACTAGCCCTAGATTATCTGCCGTTCCCGGCGTTTCCCATTCAAGATATCAATCACACTCAAGTTTGATACAGTCTTGTGGTGAGAATCCATATTAAAAATAACTATCTCTTTGCATAATATAGGAGCTTATAATAACAATAAGTCGTGTCCTTAAAATCTGTAGTAGGGTTGAAGAATAAATGTCCTGGGTACTATTTATTCGTATTATTTTTGCTTCATCACACATTATAGCATGACAGTAATAATGTATACCAGTATACTATATAGCTTTCTTGATGGCCGACAAAATTATCACACCAGGTGAGCATATACCTTGTCAACAATAGTCTCGAAAATACTTTAAATCTAGGTAAATCGAGGATGTAGAAGACAGCACGGGGGGATTTGATCTTATCTTATCTTATCAGATTAGATGATCAGGGTGAGATAAGGTTGATTACCGAACCTTAAATGGTTTAGAGTTAGAAGGCAAATATAGAGACGCCTTGCTGATCGGTGTAAGGGTCTTGCGTTTCCGAGTGACTTCTAGATAGCTACAAAGGCCTAACTAATTGAAGAGTGGGGCATGAGTTCCTCAAAACCCCCAACTTGCGTAGTGGATAACTTGCTTTGGCACTGAGTAACCCTGGGTAGTCATCTGGCACGGTGGCAACTGTAAGAGTGCTTGTTAATGTTCCACTGCTCTTCACGTAGTACAGCAAGACAGCATCAGGAGACCGGGGATGGAACAGGGTATCACACTTGGAAAACGCCCTGTGATGGCATGAGTAGGCCTATTGATTTTTCTCCAGGTTTCGTTAGTCACACTGTTCTAATCACACTGGGCGCCCAGAGCAATATAAAAGCTTGGTACCCAAGCCATCCCCTTTACAGAAATAATTCAAAAATCCCTGATCCAAGCAAATAATTACAAACATGCGATTCACCCCTTTCCTCGTTGTCATCACCGCCTTTTCTGGGGTGACAATGGCTGTAAGTTGTCATTCTTGGGGAGTGATACGTATGAAGATCTGGCAGTTGACCGGGTATCCAATTTGCCCGAGTTTAGGACTACACCGCGGTAAGCAGCACACGTTGTTTTCCTAGAGGATTACGCGCGTTTCAATACTGATAGATGTGTTGTATAGTATAAAAAATGTATCATAGATCACTGTGCGGGTCCAGGAGCAACTGCCGAAGCCACAACATTTTGCATGGTTAGTATTCCCATCCTCATTTCGAAACATCCGGCTAATATTCTCCTATAGCTAAGATGTGTTAAAGAGGTAGGGAATTGAGTAGATATTTTCTCTTTCATGGCGAGACGGCACGCTAACAGAGCATTTGTTGTAGAATTGATGAAACCAATGTCCAAAGTCGCCTCGCCGGAGTTGTATTATTTGCCCCTGAGGAACCGCCACACTATACAAGAATCTATTCTCACATATTGCGTATAAGCTATATAACTAATAATATATCTCTTTGTATTCATCAGTGCATCTATTCAGATAAAAGATATTAATTACTCAAAACCATTTCTATTCCATTAAATCCACTCCAACTCCACGAAGCGCAGTAACCGCCCACTGCGGTATCTTTGACTTCTCGCCGTATAAGTTTCTAAAGAACTCCTTTAAAAACTGAGGGTATCTATCTTCGAGAATCGCTTGTCTAGCTGAGTCCATTAATGCAAGCAGGTAATGAACATTATGCATGGTTATACTGTCAAGGTAGTTAGTAAGAAACATAAAAGAAGAATAGAAGGATAGGTTGCACACGTACAAGTGTGCTCCAACGGTCTCTTTCGCCGCAAGGTGGTGCAGGTATGCTCTGGTAATACCAAGACCGCCTTGCTCTTTAGGCCGACAAGTTTTGCATTTGCAATTTTCATCTATCGGCCTAAAATCACGAGCAAACCCAGCACGTCGAAGGCCTAGAGTACCGTATGGTGTCAAGGCATTTCCAAAACGCTATAGTACACGTCAGCCTTGTTTTAGATTTTTCAGGTAAATATAAATTCCGTAACTCACGGCTGTTCGAGTCGGGAAAACGCAATCAAACATGTCGGCGCCTAGAGCAACAGCTACTACTAGATCTTCTTGGTATCCCTGAGAGACGTTAGACAGAAGCTACCCTCGGGGTTGTCAGGAAACCGGAAACTCACCACACCCATAACATAGCGGGGCTTATTCGTTGGTAGCATATCAGTGCAAGCGTCGACCCTGTTTATCCCCTAGTCAGACGGGACATCACCCAATGCAAGACAAGAATGGGAGGTCACTAACACCTTGCAAAATTCATCCTTCGCCTCTCCCCCGGATAGACCGCCAATTGCGATTCCAGGTGTGTTCCGTGCCACCATCTCTTCGCAGCACTGACGGCGCATTTCCAGGTCAAGTCCTCCTTGGATTATACAGAAAAGGTTTTGCCTTTCAGGGTATTTATGTGCATCTATGCACCGGTCCAGCCAACGTACTGACCTCTCCATTGCCTCCTGCATCCTTGCGTGGTCCGGGGACGTCGTAGCAATGACATCATCTAATTGCATAATTATGTCGGAGCCTATTGAATTTTGTAGGGATATTGAGTGCTCGGGCGTGAGTAACCTATCGAACCGGTCAACGCTCATCCAACGAGAGGGGATAAAGTTGGAAGTCCAACGGCTGGAGGGCAAGGGCGTACATTGGCGATCCATCGTGTGGACTCAAGAATCGTACACCCTCCTCCGTTACTTGTGCAAGCTTCAAGAGAGAGACCATCTGGAACCTATACCAGGGAGGGTAAAACAAGTTAGTCACGCAAAGTTCCAAGGTAGGAGTCGGCCCGAATTCCCTGTACCGACAGGGTAAAAGTAGAAGATATTCAAAATGACATAAACCTACCCACCACTATCGGTCAAAATGTTACCATTCCACCCTTGAAACTTATGCGCTCCCCCAACTTCATCCAGCACGGCTTGTCCTGGCTTGAGACCCAGATGATAGGTATTATTCAAGCAAAGTTTGCACCCTGTCTGTGCAAGTTGGTCCGGCGTTAGGCCTTTTAATGATGCTTGGGTTGCAACAGGCATGAAAATCGGTAGTTTGACTGATCCGTGGGGGAGGTGGAGGGTACTCGCGCGAGCTTTTGTGGTCTAGGACATGTGGATTAGCACATGCGCAGTTGAAGAGTTGGTACATGGAAAAAACATTGAAGCAGGGCATAAGTGTATATCTCACGGAGCATTTGGATTCAAGATCAAACGTTAATGCCGAAGGCATTGACTTCCTCTCCTTCCCTTCTGTGGAGGGGGTGGCTTTCGATGAAGCCATAACGACTTGACCATACGGCTCAAGCAGAGTGCTTTTCTTCGGTAGTGGCGAGAATACAGTAGGTCTAGCGGCGGAATGTATGCGCCGTATGTATCTCATTGATCGTAGGCAGTATATATATCATGAATCCACGGCAAAACGCGTCGAGTCAAACTCCATCTCTTTCAGCCTGAAGCCTTTAACAAAATATTGGTTTTATGCTTTTTTTCCTGCGGCGTTCTGGCCCTTTCTTATCTCCACGTGACTTATGCATTTTTATGCATCACGAAGGTTTATGCTCTCATTTAATGCAGGAAGCTCAAGCTATCCTTGTAGTTGATGAGATATAGTACAGGTTTCGTTGGAAGAAAGATGTGTATTGTGATCATCTATATAAAACAATACTTATCTCAGACTGGTTGCCTGGCTTCCAACCGACATCTAACCAGTAGTTGCCTTGACCTGCCTTAAGAATAATTGATACGCATCCAGAAAATCCCCAAAAATCGCCAATAAAGAATAGAAGAAGTCCTAAAGAATAGCCTATTGGTACGATTGAGGCCAAGGTCCTAACACAAGGAAAATCATTAACGTCGTAGGTTGTATTGCAGTTTCTGGATGTCGAGGCAAGTCGCGTCGAAGTGAGCGTATATAGGGCGTCCCATGGCGGGGGGAGGTCCAAGTCCATATTGATCCCGTCGGGACTGCAGAAGAGCTCCCCCCAACAATTATAATCATCACCAGGGAGCTCTGAAAAGAGGCTAGAGCCCCGGAGTCGATAAGTATAGCCTATTACTGCACCGTGTTCATTCACCCCAAACATGCACCGCATCCAGGGCCATTCCGCCAATCTCTCCGAGCCAGTCCTGCGAGAGACGGCAGATTGGATCATCTCCATAGCTGTACTCATTCATGTGCTGGAGATCTCTGAAACAGTCTCGCAGCACCGAGTCAACTGCTAACTGAGGACTCATGCTGGTGTCTGGGATAGGCCATTGGTCCATACCTGCGTTGGCGGCCATGGGTGAAAGATGAGAAGTAGGTAGACTTGTTGGGGAAGCCATGGGGCCCATCTTCATGGGAGAGACAAGAGACTGGGTACCCGAAGCTGATGTTGATGTAGTTGGTGGTGGATTATTCAGTAGTTCAATTGCATCTGAGAGCACAGCATCGCTGAGACGGTGGAAGACTTCATGCGAGTGACGAATGGCGCTCCATCTTTCGGAGACAGCGACTAGCACG
Organism: Trichophyton schoenleinii; assembly: GCA_018357685.1. Lineage (NCBI taxonomy): Eukaryota > Fungi > Ascomycota > Eurotiomycetes > Onygenales > Arthrodermataceae > Trichophyton > Trichophyton schoenleinii. The sequence continues at coordinate 819,466 of WOFF01000002.1, forward strand.
GTTGAACAGGCCCGAGTTTCGTTGACGATTTCGATTATCGAAGGGTCTTCATCGAGCATTACCCCGGCCGGTCCGCCCATTGCTAGTCTCCGCTTTGCACGGAAATGGCGGCCAACAGCATAGATGTATGAGAGCCCAGCCATGAACACGGCATGGAGGGTGATCCAAGTGTAATTGATCCGCCTGGAGCGGTGAAGGTGTGCGTATAGGGTGATTGACTGCTTGGCCGCAGTAAAGATGGTCTGTATTGCGGTAGGTACTGTGGACGATACTGCCGGCAGCGCTGGGGAAGGGCGGTACAGCATCAGCAGTGCATTGTAATACAGTAGCTCATACCACTCGTGAGCGCGGAAACTTGATCTGTCACCGGGTATTGTGCTAGACAAGTCCACGGCCGGCAAGCTGAGCGAGGCGGTGTCATGTCGCCACTGTTCGAGTTCTGCTGCTAAGCTGTCACGCTTAGACAGGGCAGAGGCTTCGTTGGATTCCTGAGATCCCGACTGGCCGTTGTCCATGGAGAATAGGATTTTACCACAGATGATCCGGTACCGGACTATGTGTACGAAGAGAGCAGTGCGAGAGAAACTATCCGTAGTTGGGTGGAAGCTGCTTTCCGGCGGGTTTACCTCGAGGTCATATTGAGGATCAGGCAATGCCGTGTCTGTATCTGATAGACGTATCCCAAAAGGCCGACCGAGAGTATTGCTCACGACACTACGGAATTGTTAGCAAATTACATGGACATTGTACACTTTCTTTTTGTGTGTTTTAATTCATGTCGAGAGGACGTACCGGTCCATGGCAATGACACAGAAGAAGCACCGCCGGCCGACCTCCGCACGAACCGTGTTACTCGGCGAGTCAGTCTCCATCCGGTCTGACGGTGTCCGGGGAGGATACGTTGATTCTCGGTGAAGGCCTTGCTCAATGCAAATGCGACAGGCAACACCTACCAGGTGCCACATACCTATTTTTCAAGTCAGCTCAGTTCTTGTCCGTGCGAGGAAACTGTACAGAGTATGCATGCAGAAACGTACTCGCGGAGGTATCCTGGATAGGGCTTCTCATCCGGTACTGGCAGAGCAGCAAGATGGCCTGCAGGGGCTTGATTCCTCCCAGCTGTAGCACTTCGGTCAGCTTCGACAGGGCAACAACATGGAAGTTCTCAGCATCCGGCCGGGTCTGCCAATCGAATTTGTGATAGTCTACGGACGAGATCGCAAGGATCATGTAGAAGATGAAGCACGAGAAGACATCGCGGTCCAAGACGGACGGGTCACTGTATATCTGCTCAAAGGCCGCAAGGACAGTCGGTCGATGCAGGAACGGGTAGCAGAGATAGTCGTGCTCAAAGTACGCATGGTGGAGGTCGCGCGCAAACGGCTCCGGCGGGATTTGATATGCCTCGGACTTTGCAGCAGGCGAGCCGACTGAGAAGGCACTGCCAATGCTGCCACCGCGGGCCGCATTCTCTGGATGTGACGCTCGCGGAGTGAACGAGCTCCTTGCCGGCGTCGATATCGGGACTGGAGCAGCATCGACGGTGGCTCTAACGAGGTTGGCGAAGAGCACGCCACTGCCGGAGCCCAGGAACTGACGGTCACCGCCAGCGGTCAGCGAGAGAAACGAGACCTCATCCGTCACTTCATTGTCACCCTCTTGCTTCGGCCGTTGCTGTAGCTGTTGCTGCTGTTGTTGTAGCTGCTGCTGCTGCTGCTGCTGCTGCTGCTGACCAGGGCTGCCGCCGCCGGCATCGAGACTGGGACTCTGCCTGGATGCTGGGACTTCAGAGCCGTTACCGGCGTTGCTGCTCTCGCTCTGGGCCGCCGCCAACCTCGCAGCGAGCGCACGATTGGTTGCTTCACACTGTCTCAAACGCCGCTCCAGGCGTTCCACGACTTCCTTGCGATACGTAGGCTCCTTGGACCGGTCAGTGTAGACGCAGGCAACGTTGGCCTTCCGACAGGGACCGCAGACAGGCACCTGCTTGTCACATCGCGATTTGCGGCGATGGCAGCGATCGCACGCCTGCATGCTAGGCCAGGGCTGCTGCTGCTGCTGCTGCTGCTGCTGCTCTGCTGCTCTGCTGCTGCTTCGGACGAGGGAGACGACGGCGAGGCAGACGGGCGGGAGAGATGGGCGTTGCTGTTGGCCGTTCGAGGTTCGCTGCTGGTGTGCGGGCGATGCAAGGGTTCGGTCGCCATGGCCGAGGCATCAAAAAGTCTGCCGCACGCACTAGCTCGTTAGGCTAGCTAGTTAGTTTAGTCAAACAACAACAACAACTACGACAGCAACAACTACAACGACAACAACGACGACGGCACACAACGCACACACACACGCACACACGCACATACGCACAAGACACTGCAACTGCGGTGCACCCCCGGCCTCGTCGTTGCTAGTGGTGGACCGCCGGCGGCCATTTCCTGCGCCTCCGAAACCATAATTCGCAGAAGCAAATATAACCAACTGTCAGAACAGAAAAAGAAACGCAGCAGGTAGGACGTTGGTGGTGGTGGTAGACTGGTAGTTGGTGGACGACAAGGACGACGGTGATGTCATGCAGCGTGTCTGTCCGTCTGTTCTTACTACCTTCAATCGCTGCGGACGGAGTAGCTAAGTACTATACAGATACATCCATGATATCAAGTGACGAGAAGTTAATGCACGGTAGGCAACAATCCCTGGCCTGTCATGCAGCTTCTCTGACGTCTGGACTTGCTAGTTATATAATATTACACAGCTGGCCATCTCCAGGACGCCGTTGGACGGCGGACTTCCGGCCGGGAAGTTGTACTTATCCGGACATGCTCCCATGAACCTGTGGGGAAAGGACAAGCAGACGACAGGAGAGAGAGACCGTGATGGTGAGAAGAGTGTTGCATATTGTCATGGGCTGCTTGCATTTTTGTCTGGTTTAATACCTAGGTGGTCTTATCCCTCCCTGAGAGGAGGGGGGGGCAAGAAGAGAAATACCCGTCCACAATCCTGGCACTACCTCCAACCTTGCATCCGATTCTCTCAGGGCATCCCTCCCCTCGTCCGGATTAAAACATCGGGAGCGGAAAGGAGAGGGCTTCGAGAAACGCACAACCTAAATCTCCATTTGCGAGGTTGCGGCTAGCCGGAGGAGGAAAATGAACAAAATTAGGAAAATCGATTCAAGGGGGGAGCAAGACAGGCAGGTAAGAGTCAGAAAGAGACACAGAAAAAGAAAAGGAGGGTCAGTGTAGTAAGTTAAAAAGGGTCAGTTGTCAGAAGGGTGAAGATATATATAAAAGAAAAGTCAGTAGTAGTAGGAGTTAAATGAAATAGCCGCCAATTTCCTGCCAAAATAAAAAAAAAAAAGTAATAGTTGAAAAAGCAATGCCCGAACTGTTTTATACACCTACCTCCCCAAGGCTCGGTTGTATATATATATCCAAATAAAATGCCAATAAGAACGTCAATAGCATCGAAATAACGTCTCTGAAAACGTACACCGAGGACACAGTATCCTCATGGGTCAGGGTGTTGCGTAAAGGAATAAGAAGGGGGAAAAGTAAGAGGACATAATCCGTAAATCATTCCGTAACGGTGTCCAGCAGACGTCGAGCAACCAAATAGTTTATGGCGTAAGATCAACACCCGTCCAGCCACCCCTTGAGCTCCCGCTAGCGCCACAAAAACGCAGTGATAGCGGACGCTCCTGGGGACACCGAATAAAAAAGCCCCGACATCCGTGGCTACTTTTGCTGCGCATATAGCTGTCCCGGCAGGGCGGTAGCCAACCGAGGCTGTGAGTTCAGTTGGGTAAAGGCCACTTCGGCTGCGTCCTCTTTGGCGTTGTTGATGTATTCTCCAGCATAGAAGTAGCGGGCTGAAAAGCTCGATCCCTGGATGCTCACGCTGCTAGACCATGCTGTGCGGCCGCCTGGAAGAAGCAGGAAAAAGAAGAGAGTTAACTTGGGAGTTCGTCTCTTTTTTGTCACCAAACTTTTTAGGAAAAAAGAAGAGTCTGTTGGGTGACCAGGTCGTGCTATCTTGTATGGAAAACAGGAGGGTCATATACACATAGACGTGTATATGGGAGAGAAATAAGCGGAAAGAGAAGGCGTTCGAGGCTAGAAGAGAGGGTAAATAGTAAAATAGCTACCTCGGCGGTCCGAGACGAGATTGAAGACGGGAGCTTGGAGTTTCGACTGTCTGCAGTGCTCTGGTTTGGATAATCCAAGTTAGATAAAAAAAAACTAGGACGCTTCGAGACGTTATTCCAGGACAATTGACGCACCACTGAGCTTCTCTTGCCATGACACACGAGCAGTACCACCGTTGGAAGCCATGGTCCTGAGGTCAGAGAGAGAAAGGGTTCATATTAGTTATCGGTGTATGTCTGGCAGCCATGGCTCAACCCCACAAAGCACTCGTAGGACGGGAGAGGTGATATAACTCACTGTGATGAACGCTATAGCTCAAATCTAAATAATAATGGAAAAAGCAAACAGTCGGAAACGACGAATGTGGTGTTCGTATAATAAACAAATGGTAGTAGAGATGGGAAAAATGCCTTTGGTCGAAAAAGGGCTGGCTCTTGTCTGGGTCTGTGAGAATCTTCAATTCCGGACGGGCGAATATATAAAGATATTTATATATATATGTATATGTATATATATATCATGGAAACGAAGCTCGCTATAAAGTAACACAGGACAGCAGAGTCACAGGAAACTTGCCAACGATTAGGAAAAAGGGGGGCATGGAACAATCAAGGATGTCGAGGATCACGACGTTCCTGCAAGCCCGGGGGCCGGGGGAGGGGCGGTTCGTCTTCAAAGCCGTTTGAATGGAGTTGGCATATGCATGGGTGAGGTTTTCTTCTTGAGATTTGTGTCAACCAAGTCAGTAACAAGCTAGGCGGCGGTCCACAGGCTTTGAAAATTCTGCTGTTTTGCTGGCTAGCTCACCATTTTCCGATTTTAGGACATGTCGTATGGATGCAGCAAGGAGAAAAAATAGCAAAAGTCAAAAAGAAAATTGCAGAGGAGGAGGGGTGGGATAGGTATAAATTAAAAACGGTACCCATTGAGAGTTGAGATGAACACGGGGAGATGGGCCGGCCCGCTGCAGCTGGTTGTCCACGAAATCACAGAAGGCACGCCAGCTTTGCCATTCTTAACTAGCCAGGGAATTTGTCTGGGGAACAGTGCCAGGGCGGCATGGTACAAGCGGCCGGCATTGCAGCCAGACCCTGTGGTAGGGCCGGGAAGACTGGAAGTAATTATGAGAGGGCAAGGGAGGAACAGACTTGAGAAGAGCCATGTCAGTCTGTATGTATGACTTATCGGTGGGCAACCCGGTGGGCCCACAAGCGGCCCCTAAACGGAGGGATTCGCAAGGGAATATCGAACAAGAGAAGGGAAGAGGGACAGAAAAAAAAAAAATAAAAAAAAAAAAAAGAAGAAGAAGTGGAGGGGTAGAATAGATACTGATAGGTAACCTGAAACCCATAGTGAGCAACAATCCATGGATTAGCCAGCAACAGGGTAGGAGGAGGTTCTCGAGGGGATGGATGGGGTTGCTGATTAGCCGTCCGCTCCGTGTTAGGTATTCATTCCTATAGACGGTTTGCGTGCCTTCCCCCATTTTCCCCTTTCACATACGCACATACACATGTATCGAGACCATGGGCCATGCCATGGCTCATCTGTACCTAGAGAATTTTCCCCTAGGAACGGGTTGAGTTAGTTGGGCAGCGTAGATCACCCACAAGAGGATCCAGCATGTATCTGCCAACTCATCAGCGTGCAAGCGAATAAGGGAAATAGACCCAAAAGAAGAGAGCCGAGCCGAACAGCGAGGGGGGGAGGAAAAAAAAGGTGAGGCATCGAAGCCCATCTCCAAAATAACTACCAACTTAAAAATTGGAGTGTGGACTATAATATGCCTGGGAAAGGACCAAACGAGGCGGAGCGGTTGGGTACACTAGAGCAGAGAGGCAAAGACGCTCCGAATGAAGTCAAATGTATCGAGCAAGCAAGCATCTAGTCAAGAACCAGACAGGATGGACAAAAAAGGAAAAATAATAACCATCCCCATCACTTGCTGACTGACATCTTTAATCTCGGCGCTGCGTCCAGTCAGGCCGAAGAGTGGCAGCTTGCCCTGCGTGAGCACCCAGCATCGAACCCTAGGCCATCGCAGGGAGCCAAATCGTGAGGCGTGAAATGTGGCTGGTCCGTCAGCATCAAGACTGACTAAAATGTGCAAGCCAGATCCGGATTGGACTCCTGATAGGAGGGTGGAGCAAGAGGTATGCAGAGAAACCGCAGGGAATATGGGATGGAGGTTCTCACACATCTTGCTCCATCATGCTCAAAAAGAAAAGAAAAGAAAAGAAAAGAAAAGAAAAAAAGAAGAAGGGAAGAACGCAGTTTTAGGAAAAGAAACGTAGGTAGAGAAAAAGAAAAGGAAGAGAGAGATGCACACAAGGCAAGACGGCCAAGGCACGTCAAGGCAAAACGTCCTTCGAGGAGAATGAAGCAAGTCGCTTGCCTGCTGCAGTTCCAGCCAGGCCGACTTGCAGCGAGACGCGGCACCAACGGGGGGAACGAGAGAGATGGAGCCCTTGGGAAGAGACGTTTGCAGGCCAGGGAAGGCTTGAATGCTTTTTGCTGTGCTGATTCGCTGCTCTCTCCCTTTTCTTTGCACTTCGTCTTGGTTGGGCATTCATGCCTGCAGCCTCAGCACGACAGCTTTTGAATAATTCCACTGACTTAACCGGATCGTAGTTTGGTCAGCAGAGGAATATCTGCAGTTGGACGGGATTTGGCTGCACCCTTGACTCATTTCAGTTTTCCTCTTTTGCCCTTTTGGGATGGAAATTCGGGCTGTTCCTTTTGGTCATTGTGATGTTTTGACTGGTCGGGTAGGAATTTCACGAGCTCATTCGTGTTGCTAACTGCATTGCGTTGTGACATCTGGATGGTTTTTGTTTTTAGGGCGGATCAGAAAAAAATTCCCCGATGGATTGGACGCCAGGCAAAGATAAGTAGCCAATGTAAAGGCGAGGAGCCGATAGCTTCGATTGAATAATAAATAGATGGTACAGCGCTTGCATGGATGAGCAATGTTCTTTTTTTACCCAATTGACATCCAAGTATTTAAATATTCTAGGGGGGACATCCTGGTAAACGATGCACATCATTGCCCGTGAACCAGAGACAAATTGCCAAAAAAAAAAAATATATATATATATATATATAAAAAAAATATAAGGAAAGAAAAGAAATGAAAAAATCCGAAGGGGAAAGAGGAAGAGGAGGAGGAAAAAGAGGACCACAGATAGATCGAAGTCGAAGCGAGAAATGGAACCATGGGGTTTCGATATTCTGATCCAACCCAACCCGAGAAAGTACCATGGCTCCATCCAGGATAATAAGACAATTTTGAGAAGGAGGCGAAGGAAGAGAATGTACAGCAAGGCAAAAGTCGTGATACATCAGTTTTCGAATTATCGTTAGTAAATCTTCGTCAATATGTTGCCCCTTGACTGATCGACTTTAGCATCTCTCTGAGCGAGCCGGCGTTGTTCGATCCGGTTGAGCTCCGCCGGTGAAAAACCTTGTCGATGAACTTCGTCGAAGTGACGGACTCCACGCTTCTCATGAATGAAGAAGCCATGGGTGATGCATGATGGGAAGTTCGCCTCGAGTGCCATCTTCGTTCAATGCAGTCATCTACAAACGCCACGAGACCAGTCGCGACGATTACACTAGAAGAGAAGATTAAGCGAGAAGCCGTCAGCTAGCAGCTCTGAGGAAGAATGGGGGGGGGGGGTCATCTGCACTATACCAGGCTTTATGGTTGGGTGGTTGTACTCACTCAGCAACATCTTTCATTTTTTCGTAAAGGGTTGAGTCGTTAATCCACATCGACGACGACGGAACCCAAGCGCCTTTCCTTGCCTCGACGGAGAGCTCTCTAGGTGTCAACGGCTCAGGAATGATATGTGCGACAGGGTTGGATGTTGACTGGTGGTAGAGGTGATATGAGACATCTTTGGACGGGCCGTCATTGCGAGTCACCTTTTTCCAGTGATATTTTGCATCCCAGTACTCGAACTCATACCGTCGGGAACCGGCAGATCCGCGTCTCTTGAGCTCTACATGTGCATAATTGGAAAACTCCAACTGGATGACATTGGCAGAAGGGGGCCGGTTAGGAGTATAGGTCGACCCCGCATACTTCCCACTGCTAATGGGCTCGTCATCGTCCAATCCAGACTTATATCCCGAGTCTGGTCTTCTCAGGGCCTTTGAAGGTCTCGTGCCCGCACCTGCATGAGAAAGGAACCCTGAAATTGGATTGCTCATGTGTTTGTGGCCAGACGACCCCGGCCTCGATTTGGGCACCTGCGGTTTTCTCAGGGAATGACAGACTTCCCTTCTTGAATCCCGACAGTATCGACGGAGTGAGAATTTCTTATCATGGAGATCGTACATGCGCAGGTGGAACAGTATCGTTTCATCCTGGCGCCCCGGGGACTCCGCTGCCAGGGTGGTGACCCGCAGGTTCATATTTCCATCCAGGGTGGTATCGTCATGTCTGATCATGAGCCTTCTGGATGAAGGGAACAGGTTGCCGAAGCTTGGAGGAGTGGAAGGAACTGCATTCGAGGGGATCACCTCACGTCTTTCCTCGACAACTTCAACCCGAGGCTCGGTCGTAGTTTCATGCACAGAAGCATCGCTCGAGACATATGTGTTAACCGATTCTGCGCTGGTGGAGTTGTTGTTTGGAGGCTTAGCGCTGAGATATTCCCCTGCCGTGCCACCCGGTGCCATTGCTGCTATCATACAAGAGTTTTGTGTGTGGATGTTATACGCGAGATATGACTGAGAACTAGGAAAGCGCCACGCCTGTCCTTGAAACGCCTCACCTCCAAAGCATCATCAGCAGTAAGTATCTAAGTGAAGCTTGCCTTGGACAATAGAGCTGTAGAGGTGGCCAAAATATCGTCTGTGAGCTGTTGTAACGACGTCCACAGGGATAGAATAGCCAGAGCTATATCAACTAGGCAGGTAAGAGATAAAATCCTTAAAAGCGAGCTCGACGGCAGAGAACTGAGGACTTTGTAGCCATGTTCTTCTATTGTGACGTCTTTCAGTGAATATTAGGGTGTGAATGAGGTAACAGGTGAGGCAAACTCGGGCAGCCTTATTATGTAGGCATTGGGCCAACGAAGCGCAGGGGCGGTAAAGCAATACGGTTGGCGACTAGGACACAGGCATTCCCATACCGAGTAGAATGCCTATGCCAGCTCTCCCCTTGGTCTAAGGGCGATGGTGGCTAGTAGAATCAGCCCTCGAGGATGCCCGACGTCGTTTGAGTCTTTCGTTGACGTTGGAAGTTCGGCGGGCGTTTTTATTGTTTAAAGGCCCGTCCCATCACATGACCGCAGGCGAGCCCTGCCTTTGGGGTTACATAGCCCCTTTTCTCCTTTTCCCCCTGCCCTTGTTTTATATGAGGAGGTACGGAGCATAGCAACGAGCTTTGTAGGTAGCTTCAGGTGCTGGAGGGCTGTGACAAGCTGGACAGCACGTCCTTGGCTGGGCTTATTCCGCCCTGGGCACGACGCAGGCCTAGTTAGTTAACTAGTTCGTGGCTTGACACATAGGTTAGCATGGCTAGCTGGCAGCAGTCTATCAACCCTATCAGAATTATATGATAGCCAACGGGCTACCGGAAAAGCTTCGTTGCTAAGATGGATGAAGATATACATAGAGTAATAATAACTGGGATAACAATAACTAACTAGTTATGGGTCCATCGTAGAATTTGGCTTGGGGTATCAACCTGTCGGGTCTCCCAGTCCGAGTGGATACCGACCCCGGACTTTGTATAGATAGAAGCTGGTTATAATGCCTGCCGTTGGCGTCATTGACGTATAAACATAGATAGAGATATCGTATTTCCAGCGTATTATATAGTATCAACAATTATGTGCTGCAGCTTATGATCGCAGCAAGGCCCAGAAACCGATAGCAGAATGAATAAGGAATATACATGGGAAGGAAAAGGTATAAGCCGGTCCACCGACTGGATCCTGAGAACCAGCGGGAAAAAAAAAGAAAGAAAGAAAGAAAGAAGAAGAAAAATCCAGCCCTCCGACATTATTGAAGCATTATCACCAAATAATGGATGCAATTGTCGGGTTTGTTACACCATGATGCCGACAATAATGCCGACAGTAAAGATGACGGCGAAAGCGGTGCTGAAACGAGAGGCAGGAGCAGAGTTGCCAGTTGGTTTTGGAGCGCCAGTCGTGGTCGAGGAGGAGGTTGGAGAGGACGACTCGCTGGGGGAGCCAGTCTCGCTGGGGAGGCTGGTCTGGGTGGCAGTCTCGTTCACGTTTTTGCTGTTGCACCAGGCCTCGTGGTAAGGGAGCTTTTTGTCGAAGAGGCAGGATGTGACGTCCTTAGCGCTCTGCTTGTAGGCCAGGCAGTACAAAGCGCAGCCGTTATCGTACTCGACGACGGGAGCGCCGTTGCAGCACATCTTCATGAGGTCGCGGTTGTTGTTTTGATTTGGGACACCGCAGGCGACGTCCTTGATTGGGAGGTCATACTGCGTAGGGGTGCCGCAGAGGGCAGTGTTGGACGGCATTGGGCCGGAGGAAGTGGTAGAAGCCATGGCTGGTATATTAAAGCGATAGAGAGCGAGAGAACAGACGGGGAAACAGCTGTACAAAGCGAGTGACTGCGCGAGAATGAACGATGGTTTGCTTGATGTTTGCTGGAAAAGCTTTTCGACCGCTTTTAAAATAATAACAAAACTCCTGAAGCTGTCTCAGCCTCTCCGGCGTTTCGCTGGCTTACATAAGCCAGTTAACTACGTCTAAGTGATCGGCATTGACCAAATTTGAACGCTGAGCAGGGAGTATCTTAGGCAAATTGATATTCGACGCTCTGCGCTGGGGTCGGCGTGACATGGTCAATTCGCTCCTCGAAAGTATTCCTCTCTATATATCATTCCTTGAAAAGCGAAAGGAGCGGATGCCAGACGGCGCTTCGCCTAGCTTCTACCTACTACCTATGCTCATGTATCCTGAGGAGGCTCCCCGACCACGCCTGGAAAATAATCATCCCATTGTGGATCATGCAAATCCGGAGGTGCATGGTTAACCTTTAGTGTCTTTTCCCACTCTTCCTTTTTGTACTTCTGGTAACTGTTTGTTCGGATATTGATGGTCCACGTTTCGCAATCTGTTGTGAAAAAGCCTCCTCCCTTATGATTCTCTCCTGACGTGTGGCATCTGTCCACTATCTGCCGGAAATTCTGTCCACACTGGTCGTCCACATCGCCGCGGCCACTAACAACAAAATCCTCTGGACAACCTTTGCGACCCTTTTCTCTGCCTAGCCGGAACGTGACGTAGGATTTGCACTTCCCCTTACCGCAGTCTCCACGGACAATGACTGCAGGAGACGTTCTGTCCTTCCATACCCCGACTTCATCACCGGCAAATCTGTACCGGTCATACTTCCGACAGAAGAAATTTATACCGAGAATCAGTTCTTTGCGATCAGCCACACCGTTTCCGTCATTATCGCAAAGTAGATTGCCCTTGTCTTGGACATGGGCAGTAGTGAAAGTTGGAGGAAGGGTCACCGTCACCGTTCGAGATGGTTCCTCCTTGGTGGTAGAAGTAGGCCCAAACCGGGATTTATCCCGCCGTATTTGTGCGTTATGAATGCTATTCGCAATGGATTGGTACTTCTCGTTGGATAGGAGCGTATGAATTGGGAAGCGTTCGCTAATAGTAAAAATTTTCCCCTTATCAATTGTGGTGGACTTGGTGATAGTGGTTTCCTCCACCGAGCAAGCCGTTACTGTTGAGCATTTAGTCTTGGTAGTGCTGGAGAATACCGATTCGCTCCGTTTAAACTTATATATTGATTCTGTGCATCTGGGCGCGGTATCTGGTCTTTCACAGTCATCGGTGTCCTGTTCGCATTCGGATCCAGTACAGAATCCGTTTTTGCATCCCTTTCCCTGGCATTTAAAGGCCCTGCAGCGGGGGCCTTTACAGACGGGTGGACAACCAAGGCAAGGTGGTAAGCAGTCAACGCCGGTACAGCCAAAGTTCATGCAGTGAGAGGAAATACATTCACCATCGTCGTTGCATTCACCGATGCACTCAGGTGATTTGCATCCTGGCCCCTTGCATCCTGGTAGACAGTTTTCCCCTATACAAGGTAACCTAGCACAGTTTGCGCCGAGGCAAATTCCATCATGACAGTCAGGACCAACGCAATCGAAGTTGCTGCAAAGGTTCCCCGGTTTACAATTCCCATCCTCGCACTGCGGACCAATACATTTCCGACGATCCATGTCCTTCGGAGGGTCAGGATCATTCGGGTCAATAAAGTCTTTCCCATGGTTAGTGCAGTCTTTATCTTTGCAGTCACAAAATGCCCCTTTGCATTTCTTTCCACAGTCCTTTGTGCATGTAGGACTAGGAGGCCCGCTGGTAAACGACACGGTTGGAAGCTTCCCATTGTCGCGGACTGAACTAACTGGGTATGGTTTTGGTGTGAACATTCGAGATCCAGGAGGGGGAGTTGGAAAATTGCCGCCTTTGTGGGAAGCTTTGCCGCCTGGAAAAGGGATAATAACAAGGTCCGTGCTGGAATCAGATTCCTGGTTTGACGTCAGATGTGAATTGTGGCCACCTGTGGGATTATTGGTGGCTTTATCAGACATGCGAGGCGGAGATCCGGTGGTTGGCCGCTCGGAAGCATGGCCTGTATTTGACGGAGTGCTTTGCCTGTTACCCGGAGAGGAGGTTTGTTTAGTATGTGGATTTGGGTTAGGTTGAGTGCTATGTCTGTCAAATGTGTTTTTGGCGGCCTCATTGGATTCTCGAGAGAGCAGATCCTCGGTAGTAGAAGTGTCGGGCCTACGACCTGGTGTAGGCCGGCTGTCACCTTGTGTAGGTTGTCCATTATTAGAAAGCTGGACACCACCCCTGCTAGCTTGATCATTGTTATTAATAGGCTGCCCATTCTCCTGGGTTCGTTGACCACTCCCTTGGGTTAGTTGACCGCCGCCTCGAGAAGGTTGACCACCCCCATGAATATGCTGATCACCCCCTTGGGTTAGTTGACTGCCGCGTCCAGAAGGTTTACCGCCCCCTTGACCAAGTTGGCCGCCGTCTGGAGTAGGCTGGTTTCCACCACGAATAGGTTGGCCACCCTCCCCTATATTGTGAGGTGCCTCGGGTTGTCCGGCTTGATGACCACTTCCGGTATTTTGAGGAGGAGCTACAGCTCCTGCAGGCACACTGTTAGTTACCATAAACGGGGGTGGCAAGATGCTGCTCATGACCACATATGATGTTGAGGATATATCTGTTTGAGTAACTGGCCAATGCCACATATCAAGGACAGATGTTGTGAGCGGCGGAATACTGATAGTCGTCGATTGGATTGTCCTTACGGACCCAATGGAGCTAGAAATTGCATCGCCAGGGAGAGTTATAGCTTGAGCCGTCCACCATAACACTTCCAGAGAGGTTGTGTAAGGGGGGAATGTAATGGTAGTGACCTCATCAAGTGTAAGCCGGGGCATGATGAAGGTACATGGAGGTATACACGCAATTCCAGGCTTGTCAACCTTGTATATCTCGGGGGAGATATAAACATCACCAGAGCCGCTATCACCCCCTTCTAGGTCAGCGCCATCAAGGCTTAAGGAGTTCCCATTAAGCTCATCTGGTCGGCCCATGGTGCCTGGGCCTCCAAGATCTAGAGCCCAAGCAAATGTGCCTCCCAGGCACAAGTTATTTGCAAAAGAAGCTTTTTTCTTCAGTGTTCTTCCGTCATCGAAGGAAACCCTATTTCAAGCCTCTCTCAGCAATTTTCAACCACGGAAAGGGAGTTTAAAGGCGAAGTCTTACCATTGATCACTATCCCAAGTAATCCAATTGACTCCTGCGTCATCGTTGTAAACCAGTTCGGGTGATTTCGATTTGAGAATTCTGTTAATTTCATAATTGGAAAGTGTCCCACTGTTCAAAGTGCAACGACCTGGACGTGCTCCGCCAGAATTTTCATCTCCCGTCCTTTTGAATGAACAGCCAGGGGTATTACATCTGGGATCGCCTAGAGTGAAGGAACGTCCATAAAAGCCGAGTCCCAATAACACCTTTCCCGGAGGAACAGAATTACGCCATAGTAAATCTAGACCGGCGGATATTTCTGCAGCCAAGGAGTTAATACGAGCATTAGAAAAAGGATGATTATAGTGCCGCATAGCCTTACCAGTCAAGTTTGTATGTGGGTTGATAACTTCTTTTGTCCATTCGCTATGGCCATCCCAAGTACCGTGGATGTCATAGCTCATGACATTGAACCAATCAACATACTTAGCCATATTCTTGAGGTCAAACCCTCTGAGATACCCTATTAAGAGATTGGTCAGTTTGATAAACCATTGACCCCATAGCACGCAGAAGATTTAGTTAGGGCCAGATTTTACTAACAGTAGGAAGCTGGGATTGCCATGCTGAGGCCGTACTTTGTCCCAAAAGCGTCTTTCAGTTCTCTTAAAAGCAAGACATAGTTCTTGTAATCCGCTTTAGAGCCGCCTGTACAGAAAGACGTAAGCTTCCTTCAAAGCCACATTAAGGAGCGCCATTAAGGTGCACGACAAGAAAAGAGGGGGAATTACCGCGATCGTCTGCAACAGGGTACTCCCAGTCGATATCAAGACCATCAAATCCGTACATTTCCAATGTTTTAATGACTGAGCCAATAAATAATTTTCGAGAAGCAGAAGAGCTTGCCATAACGGAAAACACCTTGCCACCGGCGTCCCATCCTCCCACGGACAGAAAACATTTCAAGGATGGCTTCTTGGTTTTCAAATTGGTAAAAGCACGGTAAAACTCATCTGCGAAATAGCCCATTGTACCAAGGGTGTGGTCCGGATTGATGGTAGCGAATGCATAGTTAAGATGCTGTTTTTATATTAGCTATTACGTTGGAAAGAGGGAAAAGAAAAGACGGAGGGCTATACCGTCCAGGGTTTGTAGTTTATATGCGAAGGATGGAGAGTATCACATGGATGCTGATAATTCCAACCTTCAAAGTACCCCACGTAGCGTTTTGTGGCAGAGGCGCCACCCGCGCATGACCTGAGTCCAGATCCTATCAGGAATGAATTTCGACGTTATTTTATAATAAGAAATACTCACGGTGTTTTGACCTTATCGCATCCATTGACACATCCTTTGCCACAAAACTCTTCCGAGGTACCACAGAACCTATGCCAGTACATATTAGTCTTGTAAGATAATGGAACAGTGAGTTGATGTGTTACTGGAATAAAACCTCACCCCCATTTAGAACAGCATACATTCAATGGACACTTTTCTCGCCCCTTGGGCGCATACTCTAGTAAACTGTTAGCCTGTGTAGAGAAGAGTGTGTAGATATAAAACACCAGTTGCCTATGTGCTAAGTGAAAAGCAGGCGAAATGATAGAAATAAGGGGAGCAATTTAATACTCAAGAAATCTTTGATGTTAGTATATGCAGTGGATATGGTACTTACTTCCACATTCTGCCTTTGCATCACAGCCAGATATACATACTTTGGGTCCGCAGAAATCAGGCCCAAATCCACAGCTGCCAAACTTGCTACAGCAGCCGACTTTGCATTTCTTCGAGGCTGAACAAGTGCTGTCGGATGCAGGAAACGCATATAAAGTTGTCAGATTTGAGAGGAATAAAAGGCTTGCAAAGACGTGTATTTTCATGATTCCTAGGAGCCGGGATGCCCTACGAGGGAGGAGAATATCATGGGAATACGGATATGGTTCTTTATAGGAATGAGCCGAATTAAAATTTCCATGAAATTAAACTAGAAAAACTAAAAGGAAAGAATTGAAGTTCATATAGGATTCTATATATACCGCCCAATTCTTTCTTTCTGCTTTTGCGAAAATCGCACAAATGTCGTAGAGACGTTGATGTAACATGGGTATCATTCATAAAGCGTATATTTTAGTGATACAATGCAAAAATACACGCGCCGGATAGTGATCGCATATGGCCTGCATAGGAATGGGGCGCGAAGAAAGAGTCGGGCATATGGTGAGATTGGGTGTCCATCTCGCAGCGGTAGAGCCAGCATTGCCGGTTAAATATTCCAGCCAGTGCTAAAGAAGGGTATTCCGTATATGTAGAGTATCTCAAGGGCAGGTAGCTCATGGACTACGAATATAGTGGTACAACGTACCCGTCGAGGCAGTCCTGTTGTCCGAATATGAACGTCAGTCGCGAATTTCATTTCACTTCAGATGGGATAGTTTCGAGGTAGAAGCGGCATCTTTAGGGCTTGGACCAAGGCAATAACTGTTCCAGGTAACCTCATTTTAGAAGCTTCCAATCCAGCCAGCCAGTGTCCGGGCGGATTGCTTGTTGACGTCAATAATGTCGAAACTTGCGTCGGGTAGGTTAGGGAAGCTAGGTCCAGCGGCTGGCGGCTAAATCAGAGGAGTATCGTTTTTCCGTTAATTCTTGGCAGCAATGACCCCTTCCATTGGGCAGCAGCCGCCATGCCAAACAATACGTGTTCAACTGAAAAATGACAGGTAGTGCCTTGTGAAAGGCTGTGCTTTCGAAGTAGTCGTCTATTGGAGAATGAATCTTGATTTATCCTTCAATAAGCTACCTAATAGACATATCAACCATCAATTTTTACTATCACCCAACAGATTCCCGAAGTCTGGCCATAGACAATGGTATGGAGACAGAGTGGTGGCCTCGACGCCTTAGTTCGCCGCCCAGTACCTACCAGGTGGGATCGGTTCATTGCTTCTCCTATATCTTTCATTGCAAGCCTCATTTACGAATGGAGATCCTCGATTCCTGCTCGGCCAATACCCACCATATCAGATAAAGCCATCACCGTCGTGTGCATCTCTGACACCCATATGACTAGACCGCATATACCTGATGGCGATATTCTACTACACTCCGGTGATCTCACCCAGTCTGGTTCAAAAGACGAGCTCCAGCAAGCTCTTGACTGGCTGAATACATTACCACATCAGCACAAGGTTATCATAGCTGGAAACCATGATTCTTGTCTTGATCCCTCATTCAAAATGAACAAGACACCCCCGGACTCAGGGGCGCCGCAGAAATCTATCGACTGGGGAAACATTATTTATCTCCAGAACAATAGCATTACCTTGGACTGTTGTGGGCACAATGTAAACATATTTGGGAGTCCTGTCAGTCCCAAACATGGAAACTGGGCTTTCCAATACCCGCGGAAGGAGAATGTATGGGAGGACGTTATACCTCCAGACACCCATATTCTGCTAACGCACACGCCTCCTCACTCGCACCTAGATCTTTCCTTTGGCTGCAAATTCCTCCTCCAGGAACTATGGAGACTGAAACACCGACCAATTCTTCATGTTTTTGGCCATATACATGGGGGCTACGGTCAGCACATGGCATATTTTGACAATTTCCAATCTATATATGAGAGTATCATCAAAGGAGATGCAAGTATTGTCAGTTTATTGTTTTTAATATATGAAGCTATGAAAGTTTTACTCTGGAGAGCTCCAGCTACAGGCACTCGGATGGTGAATGCTTCTATGGTAGGGGGCGTTAGAGACGAGCTGACGAGAGATGCCACAGTTCTTCACATTTAGCTTGATCGGGCTGAATCTATTCCAACATGTGTCAAACAACGTATGACACACTTCATACCATGAGGCGTCTAATTAAGACTTGAAAGGGCCCTGCAATCCCTTAGTTCCTTGAACAGACACATTAACCTGCCAACCTGTCTACCCATGTATAATTGAAAGTGTCGCCTTACCAGTTCTACCATCGACTACTACCCTGCATCTTTTTTTTCTTTTTGCTTTAGGGCGGAGCCTTAACACTACGTGCAACCCCGTACGTAGGGGTCACCCTCTATCATTCTGTCTAATAATAAAAAAGGTTCGCCCGGTAACGCTGGGCCATGGGTACTGGATAATCGGCTAGCGAATCTATAGCCTATATAACCAAGCCATACCCATCCTAACGTTATAAACGGGCACGTTTCTCAAATTGCTTAACGCCATGTCGCGAGTCATCTGTGCCGAAGCGGAACCAAGCGCCGGTTGTTGCCGTGGTAGCCCAAGCATTCTACTTAAAAGCCGGAACGTACCTTACGATGCGGACCCCAATACTAGTGTCACACGAGCCACACGGTGCTTTGCTGAGCCGTTCTTCAGCGTACTTGAACAAAGACATCATATCTTCAAAGTGACTAGTTAGTTAAACTACCATCCTACTCTATCGTGAGAGCCTGTGCACCCTGGATATATCCCTTTATTCCAAAGCTATATCGAACTTCATCTTATAGAGCCAGTGCGGCGAAGATGTGCGACTCACCTGGCGCTGTGGATTACCCCCTGAAGCTTGAGCAACTTGCCCCTGTTCCCCAAGGTACAATCACAGCAAATCAAACCCTTCTGCATGGCTTTCAGGGCACTGCAAGAAGCCAATACCTTATGCAACCAGCGTCATCAGCGCAACGCAGTTACTTTGGAAATCAAGTTACCTTTGAGAAAATAACCCTGACAAGGCTCTACATAGGAGATACCCTAGGATTCAATCTGCGATGATAGATAACTATTACTAGGCGCGAATACCATCACCTCTCAATTTCTGCTTTTATTGACCCAGGGATCACATCTACTGAATTTGGCACCATAAATGGGGTCTAACACGGCTGTAATACGGGTATCTGGCCTCGGTAACCACGCGCTGATATGGAGGTAATGGCAGGGCGTTTTTATCTGGTCGCGCTTCGGCCACGGCCAGCATGTCAGCGAAAGGGTACTGTACCTATGTCTTTAACAGATCTAGCGGTGCCATGCCACTCTTTCCCCAGGGCCCGGGATCAAAGGGTGAAATAAAATGGGACTCTTTACGCCTACCATGCTTTTATAAATAGTTACTTTTCCCCGGCCAGCCAACGGGATAGATACACCTCAAGCCTGTTACATCCACGACACGTTCGATTATTTTGAACAGCTTTTCCAAGCGGTTCTTGCAGCAGATGATGGGAGGGCTCTACTCACCGTCTAGCATTACCTTAAGGTGTCTTACCTCGTTTGTTCTGTGGTTATATGTGCTATACCTCTGCCATGCAGCGTCAGCACTCAAGCTACCGCCTCGTCCTGGATACAATTCAACACGCCTCCCTCATCCAATATCAAGAATTACAAACCTGTACAAGTGTCAAGGACACGAGGATATTATCCACCATGCTCTCCTTGGGATCACAATTGGGGTACGCCAAGCAAGCAATCTTTCATGTTGACATCAACTGTTCAATGCATAGTGGCAAGGGGTTAACATGAACGAATAGCTCAGCAATGCCCGTACTCGATTGACAAGGCTACAGCAAGTCTTAGAAAGAAACCCAGTTAGCGAAACCAGTTTGAGCGGCATAGATCGCTCAACATTATACACCTTTGAGAGTCTTTATGGAACCTCATATCTTCAAGATACTCCAGGAGGATATATTGGCAGATCTCGGATGGGTTATGTGAATGGTTTGGCAACGTGAACCCCTTGCCCCCGCTAACTAAACCAGTGATTCCTGAGCTGAGCAAATCGAACAAAAATTTCTGCTTTCTAGATATGCTGGACCGACTGATTGAACACATCCCCGACACGGGTCTTGACATATGGTGTGACGACAGCTTTCTGTCCCGGACAGCGCCCCCCGATGCACCAGCACCACCGTCGCCCGATACACGTAGGTCCAGATACACCAATATCTGACAATATACAATACTAAGAATTCATCTTTCTTTTTTATAGCCACGGAGGGACAAACGCTCTTATGGGACAGCCGGCCTTTGGAAGACAATGGCCAACAATGGGTCTTTATGCCAGGTGCTGGATGCAATATAGACGTGCAAGCCTTCCACGTGAGCGGAGGGACCCGCGAAGTTATCGTCATATGTTCTGGGATGCTTGAAAACTACTTTAGGTTGGGGGACCGTCAAATCGATATGACATCTCCCCCACCGATGTTCCCCAGAGACACGCTCATTGACAGTTTTGCTGGTTCTTTGATGTTTACACTGGTCCATGAAGTATCGCACTGCGATCTCTTCCTCGACGATTTTGAGACCCGTAAGACAATAACTACCCCCCAGTCCCAGTCAGCAGGCTCATTACCTTTCAACCCTCTAACAGGTATCTTCAGGTGATATCCCAGCAGTTAAAGACGGTTACGGCTGGGAGGAGGCAATCCACCATGGTGAAAACAACCATCTGTTTGCATTGAAAAATGCCGGTAAGTCGAGATGTGGAACTAGTTATATAGATGCGGCATGTTGACCTATCTCGTCTAGACAATTTTGCTTTTTTTGTTCTTGGTAGCTATGCCCCTTCTAATTGCCATTCTTTCTACTGTTTGATACTGACCATTCCAAGCCATGTTTCTGTCCAAAAACGACTGGAGCACCGGGCTGAGCGATGACATGTTTGCCGATGGCCCGGCCAGTGAATTTCCTCCATAGTTAAGAGGATTTGAGAGGCGACTTGGGTAGTTAATTAACTAACGAGAAGCGAGTGTAACAACCACCGTTAAACATTATAATAATAGTGTTCCAACCCATAATTAACTGATTACCTAACTACGTAGACAGTTATGTTAACGGGTTATTCTTTATCAAACAACGAACCTCAACTCTTCATATTATATTCACGTCTAGCTCCAGCGCTGAAAAAAAAAAAAAAAAAAAAAAAAATTGAACAAGGAATAAGTAATAAGAAGACTCGAACTTAGCTATACAAAAAAAGACAAAAAAAGAAACATGACTTGACCGACGCAGGACTCGAACCTGCAATCTCCTGATTCGTAGTCAGGCGCCTTAACCAATTGGGCCAGTCGGCCTGTTTGCTTGTGGAGTCGGGAGGGCCAGGGTAATTTTTTGCAGCAAGCCAGATTCCTGATAAGAAGCCGCTTCTATCAACAGTAGGAAGTAGAACTTGCGACTCTTTCTTCGTGGATATCTTCGTGGATATCTTCTATAGCTTGTGGAGATCATTGTCTGTTTGTTTAGGCCCCTCCAGCCGTTAGTTAAGCGGAAGCATAACACGAGGTGGGATGAAGACCATCCGTTAGGAAACCCTGTAAACGACATGCATGTAAGCAACTGTAGCCTGGTTGACCGTTTGCTCAATGCCTGGTACCTTTCGAGAAGGTTAAAAATTAGCATAAAGTAGCCTAAATTCACTATGCAGTACTTTAAGACCTGCCCACAACCTCTGCTAGAAGGATGGTGAGTGGCAAGACGTCATTGGTGTAAGCTGATGGCTGGCCCATGACGAAGACTGATGCCCAAGATCTCAGATATGGATAACTAGCGGGGAGAGAAACACTTGACACGTTCCATGACGATGAACTGGGTACGTGGGGGATCGTCAAGGCCTCGAAGCATATTGAACATTACTAGGTATCGGACCTCCCAGGGCTGATCAGGTCTCTACAAGTATATACGCAAAGAATGACTGTTTGGGATGGGGATAGTTAATTTAGTTAATTTAAAAGATGAGAGGTAAGCTCTGCCACAGGGGATTCGCGACATTTAGGTGGTGATTGGGAGATATTTGCACCGTTCTTTTACCGGAAGGGTTTGAAATATAAGATATGCATGCCCCCAGCTCAAGGAGATTGAGCTGGAGTTGAGGCACATCATTGGTGTAGGCTAACATGATGAAGACAGATTGCATATTTGGGTCCGAGTCCCAGGCATGATAATGTAGCAAAGGATGCCTCACGCAGTTCCACGGGTTGCAATGTTTCGAGATTATGTACCCTAACTATTGTCAGAGCCTTGCCCAACATATAAGTAATAAGATGAGGGGTTAACTAGTTATCGGGTTTCTAAAGGATATGCATGTAGATGCCAGGCGTTCCAGGGCTAAATGCTCTCCCGGTAGAGATTAAGCTAATAATAGAAATACATCAGTAAGTTCCAAGAAGCAGATATGGATGAGGTAGTTACGGTGACTCTTAGACTACTTTTAAGAGGTCCATCGCGTGTAGGAACGGTGCTACTCGAAGCGTCTGCCTCTGCGATGATTCTCAGTCTTTGGTCATGTTCATGCGATGAATAAAGCAGGCTAGTAGGCGAGACCTAAGAAACCCTGCCCAGCTTAGTAAGGCAACTGGCCGGTCCTTCCAACACATCAGACAGGCCGACTGGCCCAATTGGTTAAGGCGCCTGACTACGAATCAGGAGATTGCAGGTTCGAGTCCTGCGTCGGTCAAGTTTCTTTTTTTCTTTTCTTTTTTTTTATCTTCTTTTTTTGCATTTAATCGATAAAGCGGCCATATTCTCATACTAGAGTTGGGAGGGAATCCAGATATTTACTTGACTCTTGAAGGTAGCTTGTAGTCGTCTTAAGTTATTAATTATTAGTTTTAATTATTGGTTAACAACGAGCTTGGCCCAGTGATTCCTTGTCAGCCCGAAATAACCATCCAATTGCTCTGCATACGGCATCATCATACCGACAACTCCATACCCTACCCTCCTACAGCAACTGCTACAGCTGTATCAGTCTATATCACATCGAGAGTCGTGGCTTCAGCATGAGCACAGCAGTCGAAGAAGACATGTCTGCCCCCACTCGCGCCTCCGTGCTGATCGCAAATCTATCCTCAGTCTCAAAACGCATTGCTGCAGCATCAAACAGCCGAAACAACAACCACAATGAAACCAGCACCAGCTCCAAACCAGGCCCTGTTGCTGCGACCTCTACCAGCGACAGTAACAGCCCTGCAGCTCCTCCAGTGCGCCTCGTCGCAGTATCCAAACTAAAGCCGGCCTCTGATATCCTTGCGCTTCACTCCCCACCTACATCCCACCTGCACTTCGGAGAAAATTATATGCAGGAACTCCTTGAGAAGTCCAAGGCCCTACCGCCTGAAATCAGATGGCACTTCATCGGTGGACTGCAGTCGAACAAGTGCGTTACACTTGCACGCGAGGTACGGGGGCTATGGGCCGTGGAGAGCGTGGATACAGAGAAAAAGGCGTCGTTGCTGGATAAAGGCTGGGGCGAAAGAGCGGAATTCAAGCAGAAAGAAAGTGAGGCCGATGGAACTTCAGATAGACGGTTACGCGTGTTTGTGCAGGTTAATACGTCGGGAGAAGAGAATAAATCGGGCATACAGCCGGGGGAGCCTACGCTGGAACTCTGCCGGTTTATCAGAGAAAAGTGTCTTCGGCTGAAACTCCAGGGCTTAATGACTATTGGGGCCATCGCGCGATCAAAGGCTACTACGCCGGAAAACGAGAATGAAGACTTTGCTTGTCTACGAGATACAAGAGATATGGTGGTAGAGAAGCTATCGTTGAAGGGAGAGGACACATTGGAATTGAGCATGGGCATGAGTAATGATTTTGAGGGCGCGATTGCGATGGGCAGCAACCAGGTCAGAGTTGGGAGTACAATTTTTGGGGCTCGTCCACCCAAGGGCGAGGCGAAGTCATAATTTAAAGAGAGCCCGTCATTACTATTAAGGCCACCCTGTATAGATATTATAAGATGATAGATTGAAAAAAAGCACTGGCCACACCGGCTCAGAATTTGATGTCTTTTATTTTCAGGGGGAATATATCGGTGAATAAACACAAGAGTCCTCGGTATCATGGTTAACTGGGAACTCTGCCATCCATAATTTATTTACGGCTCCTAGTCACCGAAGATATCGCCAACAGTTCCTCGAGAGATTCTCTCCTCCATCAATTCAACCAAGGCTCGCGGCACACCCTCTTGGGTCGCCCGAATAGTGATGCGGTACATCTAGATATGTGTTAGTGAATTAGGTCAAAGACAGACAGAGTAATGCTAATAAAAGAAATGCAAACATAACTTACCTGTTTCTCATAGTTAGGCTCAAGCCTGAGTAAACATCCGGTCTTTGAGCTCTGGGTTTGGTAAACAGCACATCCAACAAGGTTCTTCTGATTCGGGTCGACATTTGCAAGAATCTTCCATTTGAAACTCTCGACAATCGACTGAAGGTCTCGTTCGCTTAGGGGACGGCCCTTCTTTGCAAGGCCAAACGTCGACTGGCTTTCCAAGGGCCCGCCGCCTATTTGCCGCCAACGCTTGAAGAAATCATCGGATGTCAGGGATGAAGCTTCAATGTATCTATGCATGAGTATGGGTAGCTGCAGGGTATACGCTTGCAGTGCACCGGCGAGGTATGATATCCGAATGGTGGGTGCCTTTGTAAACGGGCCGAGGCACTCGAAGCACACAGTTTGGTGTGTTTGACCAGATGCAACAACATCCGGGTCGGGTATGTCCTTGGTATCAATCTTCAGGCTCTCGGGTGAAGGGTTATCCAGCGTTATGGTAAATGACCCGATTGAATACGCGGATTTATTTGCAAAGTAAAGCTTACAAACTCCAAGGTGAGCCCGGTACTCGGAACGAAGGCCAACCTGGATTTGGGCATCCTCAAACAACACTCCCTCAGTCGCAAAGAAGAGTCGGTTAAACCCAGGCTCCCAGTCCGGAGATAAATGGGCGGCACTGGCCAAGTTCGGCGCCGTTTCGCCGGATGAAGCAAAGTCCAAACCTTCCAGATCACTGGATGTTGTACCTTTGGCCCCTGTCTGCTGTGCAGCAACCGGTCCGTTGGCAGCCGACGTGAAGGTGCGTTTCAAACCCGTATTCTGTGTCAACATAAACTCCTTATCATCTGCGTTGGCATCTTTGCCTCCAACAACCCACGTCCGCTTATCACTTGTTCCGGAGCTCTTTTGATGTAGTCGGGACAATAGGACTGAAATTCTCTCAGAGAAAGGTGGCATCTCGTCGCAGACGGTCCGCAAGAGGTCGTCAGTAGGTAGCGTAGCAAGCATTAGATATTCATAAGCCCGTTGTTGCATCTCTGAATCGGGCGAGTGGCTGTATACTTGGAAGACTCGAAGTATTTGCGGTTTAATCTCTGGAAAGAGGTTTACAAACTTGATAAAGGATGATAGGAGCAGAGCCCGAGTGTTGTCAGAACATAACGCCATCTTCGAGTAGAGTGCCAGGAACTGCTCGATGGGTGAGCATCCTTTGTTGTCTGCAATGAGATGGCCAAATTCGCCCAGGATATAACCACCGATCTTCACCAGACTGTCATGGCACTCTCCCTTGATATAACCCAAGATGTGTTGTGCGGCGTAAGCTTGGAGCTCTTCGTTATTTGTAACTACCTGAACAACTCGCTGCCAAACTTCATCACTAACATGGTCGCCGGCCACAGACAGCAGCTTGAGCGAGATATCAATATACCATTGAGCATCTGTGGCATATTTTTCCGTCAGAATAGCAATTTTGAGTACCATTTCCTCCCGAATGGCAAAGTCAGCGCTTTGAAGGTGCTTGAGAAGCTCGTTAACGATGGGTCGGGCATTTGAGGTATCACACATGCTGTAAAGGAGATCCAACCCCTTTCTTCGGACACTGATATCCCTGTCTCGCAAAGATCCAAGGATGATATTTTGATGCTTCTGTATGGGGTCAAGGGTCTCTGCCCTGGCTGCGAAATGAGTCATTGCATCCAATCCGAGGTATCTCACGTTTGTTTCCCGGGATTGAATGAATTTCCCAAGACGGGAGGAAATCTGCATCATGAGGGTGTGTTCACTGTCGAGGTGGATTAAGAGATTGATGGCTTCAAAGAGTACCGCATTCTGCGCATTGTTTTGTTGGACATTTTTTGGCATATCCATGGCGGAGTTCATGATTTGTTGAATACTCTGCCTTATTAGATCTCTCACATGGACATCCTCTACCAGATTAGGAATGATGATGGTTAGCTACCAACTTGTCTAAACTCCACAATTTGGGATAAACTAACCCGAGGGAGGATAGTACTGCAACAATCGAAGCAGTTTAACTTGCATCCAAGGACACCCAACGTTGTAGTAGATGTAATCGGGCGCAATATCATGGTCAATGACAATCCTCTTTAGTCGCTGGGCTGCTTTGACATAGCTTCCCTTGTATTGGTCAGGGTTATCCTGGACAAGGGCCATGACTAGAGAGGTGACAGAGAGGGCTACGCCCATGTCTGGATCGTCCATTAACGATACGATGCGCTCAGCCCACTCCTGCTGGACAATTCCTGGGTATTTGCGGTATAGCCGGAGAAGGGTAAGGGCAGCCTTCTTCTTGACAAAGGCTTTGGATGCACTGCATTGAGGTTACGTTAGTAAATTTAGGTTAGGCGGATATATAACCAGGGATATAACATACGGGGATATTAATAAACGATGCACATCCGCACTTAAGGCTTCACCCATTTCCCTTCCACCGACATTGGCAACCGCATGTAAAGCAAGACAGTTGTTTAATTCATGGTGATCCAGCAGGTCCTTCCGGATACTGTTCACTACCAAGTGGAGTAATTCATGCTGTTCATGAAGGAAAAGCGTGACGGCCAGGTACCCTATTTGCTTCTCGGAATACTTGGTAGCAGATATCAAGTTGACGGCTTCCAAATGACCAAAATCAACATCATAGCCTTGAATATAGACGTATAGAAGTTTGCAAACATATTTCTTTTTCTGATAGCCATTCAGGCTTCCATCCTTGAATTTCTGTCGGATATTGGCCAGCTCCTTATTGATACGTTTCTCCTCCAGTTCTCTAGCTCGAGCATTCCGCAGATCAGCTATGAACTGAACCAGTCCGCGCATAGAAGACATGGCGACTCAGTTTGGCGCGAGATCCCGAATATATTCTTCCGTGGTCTCCTATTCTTTTTTGGCCTCTCTATCCTTCGGTTCGGTGCCAGCTTGGAGGTGTCAAGTTACGGTTTCATGTGCATTCCACAGGTGCATTATTCTTCCTAATCATTGCCAGGCACACGATGCCAGCATTTTTAATGACGGTATAGGTATCGCAAACGGCGGATCTGGTGAGCTATCGATCGCAATCCGGCGCCTATAGGCCGCGCAACACACGCTGAAACGAGGGACGGTGGAGGTCAACAGTTCGGGGGAAGAGGACAGACAAGGCACGCGTTTCCTAGCTTTCCTATCCAGGCACACGGCTATATAAGCTCCCCGAGCTTCCGCCGTATGCGTCCGCGGGGCGACAGAGTGTAGAACAAGAGGCAGGATGTTTCCTTGCTTGCTTGCTTGCTATCTGGCTGTCTGTTCCCCTGGCGTCCGTCCAAATCGGGCGACAGCGAGCTCGATGCGGAAAAACATTTCGCCGGATTATCAAACCGCCCAGACCCCTGCGTCCGTGCGCCTTACCCAAACCTCGATTTCGTTCCCACGAGAAAGAAGACAACCAGAAGGCCGCAATCAAAGGACGAAAGGCGCCTGAGGCGCAAAGCCCGTTTTCTCATATCTGATTACGACCATCACTTATTCCTGGAATTAACCCTACCCCTAACCTGGAGTCCTACGCAGAGACAAAATAAAACACAGAGGAAACGCAGTCTGATGGACGTTGACTCCTTGATATACTGAGTAGCTAACCCAACAACGAGAAGGTGATATACCTTGCAAAAAAGCCGAAACCAGAAAACAAACAGCAGACCCGGCCCAAATTGACGAAACAAATGAAAAATGCCGCCCACAGCGTCGCAAACAAGCCTATCCGAGTCCCCCTGAGCACCGCATTTAACCTTCTTACTTTACACCTTGTGGGTGAAATCGATCTCTCCGGGGAAGTTTCCAGAGTCAACGGCCCTCTCGCACGTACATGAGTCTAAGGAAATCTCAAAAATTAGCCTGTCTGCCATGCTCGCACGCAGAAAGAGGTGGAGCTAGGTAAATCGAGCCATGCCGGGTCGAGGATAGAAGATGAAACGTACCAGCCCCTCTCTTTCCACAAGGGCATGCATCACCGGAAATAGGATGGTTTTCGGACATGGCCCTCTCACACGTACATTGCCCAGCCGGGCGGCTTCCTATTAGTCGTGCCACGAGTGCCCTTGTTAGATTTATCTTCCAGCAAGCGAGAAAACAACCCCCTCAACACGCAGTCGCGGCACGGAGGGACAGGGACAAGGGGGGAAGATAAAGATATAAATTCAATGGCAAAGGACCGGAAATCAAGCAAGAAAAGAAGGAAAAGGCCAGAACATTAACCTACTGCAGGAACAACGTGGGCCAGACATGTCGTTTTCGGTTTCTGCCTTGGTGCAGTTGCAGTGAAGAGCCTGTTCCTTGCCACAAGAGCACCTTGCTTGAGCGGCACAAACACAACCCTCCTTGGATGCGTGACAGCAGGACTGTGGTGGAGCAGTCATTTTCGCGTGTTTTTATTTTTGTTTTGATTTCTGAGTCTGCTCGACCGGGTATTTTCCCGTTATCTTCTTTGGGAAGGCGGATAATAGGTATCAGTATCAGATGGACGGCTGATTTTCAGCAAAGAAAAACATCAAGGGATGAATGAAAGAAAGGAAAGATGGGCGGTTTCTTCTGTCTATTGCTCGATGGATATGGCCTTTTTATATGCCCTCCTTTACTCTGACTTCCTTCCTTTCCTCCAGCGCGCAATTACCAACATCTCGATTGCGATTGGATAAACAGCGATATGCTTATTAGTTAAGCATGTAATGTCATGTGACGTTAGTTTCGTCATAGATAAACGCAGCTTGAGAGGAGAGCGGGAGTTGCGAATACCGGATAGATTAGGATTTAGAGGCCCGGCTTAAGGCACGGGCTGGAAATGAGGAGACTAAACCCTCGAGGCTAATATAGTAAGTACGTACAGGAGCCAGAGTGCGATGTGGTCATTAAGGAGGCAATAGTCGGGCTTAGATGCAACACCATTACCAAACCACTTGAGGAATGAATCATCTCAGACAAAGGGGGCCTGAGATATAGAGGGAAATAAAGTATAGGAAACAAGTAGCGCCGTAAAAACATCAGAATCAACCACTTATTCAAATGAAAAGGGGGCGGAATAGAGAATAAGGAGGAAGGTATATATCGAAAGGTAGAGATTGGAAACCAGGAATGTTTCTCGGGATGAAAGGAATAAACAACGCCGATGCGGAAAGTAAAGCTAGAGAGATGCTTTCAACGAAAACGCCATAAACCCCATAAAACGAAACAGTATGTTTAGCCTTGAAAGACAAGTAAAAGGCTTCCTGAAAAGTATGTGCTAGAAAGGTAGGCAAGGCCAGCAGAATATGGCGGGTAAAAAGGGGGTCATATGTGGTGAAAGTAATAGACAAGAATAGTAATAGCAGTAGGTAGTAAGTAATAGTAGTAGTATGGAAATAGATTTCCAGTGTGGAGTAAGGAAAGCTCTCATTGCCGTGAAACACACCTAAGTCAACGTGTCGCGTTGACAAGATGTCATATCGCTTCTGTATTAGATTGATAATAGTAGCCTCGCTGCCTTGGGGCGGAGTAATCCGGTTCTGGATAGCAGCTTAGTTTTTGCTGTATGGTTTGTTGCAGCCAGGCTGTGCCATGATTGTTATAAGCACCTTGGATATCGGAACTTTTGCTCGACGGATGAGATGTTGGATTGTTCGTGCCGGTAGATGGGCTCTGTCGAGGGTAGGTAATTCCAAATGAACTTAGGTTGAACTGCGGACCGAGCCCCGAGAGATGATCCTCTTCCTGTGTGGATGGAAGGGGCGCAGACTGCAAGGCTACGGCGGCTGCACGACTATGGTCTGCCTTCGGCGGCGATCCTTCACCTATCCTTGGCGTAGCGGTCACAGGCTGTCCTACCGTCTTCTGCTTGAACTCCTCTGCCACAGAACCTATTGGCTGGTTAGCAAGTGTTGGGGAGGGGTTGTTTATGTTGACACTTTCATGGTTTCTTACCTAGACCATACGGATCTCTCCGAGTAGACGCATCCAGAGATCGACTGCCATATGCATTATTTATGCCTGTAGATGAGTCTGTGTCTGTGTACTCTAAAGGTGGAGTATGGCAAGGGATAGTACTGCGCATAGGCAGATTCAGTGACCCTGCTCTCGCTCTGAGTGAAGTATTGTACATGTGAAGCTGTGGGACAGAGGGGCGCATGGCCCCCTGCTGTTCGCCAAAGCTTCTGGGTACAAAGTTCATACGGCCATGAATAGAGGGATTTGCAGAATGCATAGAACCAAAGCTGCCTATGCCGTCGCTGGATGTCGACATGCTGGATATCGAGTCTGAGCCACGGCTGAAGGCAGAATTATCCCGACCGAAATAGCTACCATAGGCTGACGCAGAGCTCAAAGGGGAAGTAGCGTAGTCGTCTGCTGCTGTCGTTGCTGCCCGCGCTGAACCATATGGGTCATTCTCTTCTGGCGGAAAGAAAGTGCCTGGGGAGACTAGAGGAGTGGTATAACCATGGTGTTCCGTCGCGTAGGACGAATGTAGAGACTGGGCCATATCAAAATCATCAGGAAGTGCCCGGGATTTCAAGACGCGCTCCCGGTCATCTAGAGATAGACGCTTAAGCTTCGCTCGCCTTTTCAACATTTTTATGTTAGCGTTATAGTATTACGATCATGGAATGAAAAGGGAACATACCTATTCTGGAACCAGACCTGGACTTGCCGTGGACTCAGTCCAGGAATTTCTCTAGATAATCTCTCACGGTGAGCAGCGTCTGGGTGTGCTTGACGAGTGAATTCACTCATAAGATATCGAGTTTGGTTATGAGTAAGCCTGTAAGAGGGTGGGTTAGCAGAATTCAACCTCCATATCTCAGATGTACGGGGAGAACCTCAGTACCTGAACCGCTTCATCTTTTTCCTGTCAATCTTTTCCCCTCCCGTAGGCTTGGGTTCCTCGTCTGCGTCTTGAATTTCCACGTCCTCTGTAGCAGGGCTGTATATGTCCTGCTTGCTATCGATATGCCCGCTATCGCTTTGTTGCTCCCCGTCACCGGGAGTCTGGGGGCTTCCAGGGCAAGAGCTTGCTGAACTCGACTGTAGAGCATCCGTTAGGTCACTGCAGGAGAGGTCCCCCTGGCTCCCCTTGTGGGAACCCATATAGCAACTATCACTAGGATTCTGTGAGCTGTGTCCTTGTTCAGCTGCCTTCAAATAGGCCAGACCTCGAATATCACACTGGCCCGGGGCTGCATCTGGCTCTTGCTTGAGCGAGTCGGTAATTGGCGATTCACAGAATTGCATCATCATCGTAGAGGGATGGTAACTGTGCAACTGTGGTGATGGCAACTGGCCTCCTATCCGTGTGTTGGTCCAACCAGAAACATCTGTATAGACTTCATGGGCCGACATGCTGTATTAAGAAGGAAGCAGAAACAGGGTAGCAAAATAGAAGAAACGGGGAAAGGGTTCAACGTGGGAGGGACTATAGTAGCAGATATATATCGTCGTCAACTCGTGGTAGCAACGATTAAAGGTATCCGATGTTGCCGGCGGGCCACCTATGTTTCAGCCATAGATATGCCAATTGCCTGTCTGTTGTCTAGCTCTCTGGAGAGATGCTCCACTGGATCACAGCGGTTCAAAACAATAAGACGGAGAGCTTGCCCCCACAGCCGTCGATGTCGAAGGAAACTGACAAGTGTTGTCCGTAGTTAGGGAAAAATCGATTCTCTTTTTGAGTAGTGATTGTGAGAAGCTGAGACGATCAGCAGGGAAGACTCAAGGCTCAAAAAGAGACCCGGTTCTCTGGGATCGAGGGCAACTTGTCATAATAAAGTTCGACTGGCCTACGACAAAAGAGGGAGGTAGTTGGGTTACAGGGTAGTTGGAGGCACACCGGTGGGAAAGTTAGAACGCTGCCGTATTTATCGACAACGGCGGATAATTGACCGATACAGGCAGACATCGAACAAGGCGGCCAAGGGGGGGGAAATCCGCCGTGAGGAGCACAAACGAAAAGGAAGAGAGTTCCAAGGTTGGCGTAGCCACGGGAAAATGACGACTTTGCATTCATTTCTTTTTCTTTCCCATTCCTTTCTTTTTTTTTTTTTTTTCCCTTGAAAAGAAAAAATACGGGATATCCGAGTACCTTAACATCAGATACAAAAAAACACAGGAGCCGGGGTGCAACGGTCTCCTAGGAGTTTTGGGCTTGAATGATGAGAGGAGGGGGCCAGGATAAGCATAGACAGCCACCCTGTCATGCTCAGACCAGCATCTCGGAGTAGTGCCTAGCTTAGCTTAGCACATGGGGGAAGTATGCGATGCATGGGTTGTGGGTCATTCAAGGATGGGGATACCAAAGTCTCACGTTGATGCGAAGATCACAACACTCTTAAATTATTTTTAAGAGGGATGCTGCACTTGATCGGATCCAACTCCTTATCGTTATGTACGTGATCACTGGGGGTCGCGTGCACCGACCACCACATAAGATCGTTTCTCAGCATAAACTAGTCTGTTTTATCTTTTTGATTTCCTTTTCTCTGCAGATAATATCAGATTTCCAGAAACCGAAAACGAGAGCGAGAGGCGCCCTTATCATATTGGCTGTAACACAGCAAGAGAAAGCATTTTTTTATTTTATGCTTTGCAAGTAAACAAGGGAGAATTGGCTGTATGTGCCAACCTCGTCTCTCCGGAAAATAGACGAAGGGCCAAAAGCCCCCCCCAAAAGAAATGTGGAAGATTTGCCTGTAAGATGCATGTATTATTCTGGGTCTTGGGTCTGAAGCCTTGGAGATCCCTGGGAGGCCGGGGTAAGACCGCTTAGGAGACCCTGCAAATCTTAAGCCTCTCCTGTGGGCCAATACCGGCTGGCAGAAGAAAGAGAAGGTCGAGAAAAGATAGGCGTTCGATAAAGCATCCAGAGTCATGCTCCCTCTTCCACATTTTTATCTTTCCCAGCTCTATCCGGGCGTGGCTTATGGGGGTGACAGGGGCGCAGGTGTAGCTGGAACCAATGCGGGGCATGCAGAACAGCCCGTAGGGTAGCATCATAGACGGGCGGTTGTTGGACAGAAGTCCTGAAGAGAGATTGGCCACAACAGCACGAGAACGAATGCTGGCACACAGTTTGACGCAAAGCCCATCGCGTTGAGCGGGAGCCGCCAGTTGGAGATCAGGTAAGGCTACCACAAACCAAAAATCCCACCCCCCTGGATTTCTGGAAGAGGAATAGAGGCTACGCCCGCGGAAATTGCAAAACCGACTAGTCACGAATCGAAAGAGACGCAGAACGGGCACGGTCAGATCGGACCGGCCCCCGAGGCTGGCTTAGGCTCTCCAGTGAAGATGTCCTTTCTAATATAATATTCAACCATCGTGAGGATATATATCTTGCAGGAGTGTTCCGTAATGCCCAAGTTCCTCAGAGAAGCTGGGTAGTTGGCCCGTCCCTCTTTGGTGAGAAGAGAGATAATCAGGCGGGATGTGAAGACGGGTCGGCTAGGTAGCCATCAAGCTCCGCCCACTCAAGCTTTCTTCCTAAAGAGGCTTCCCGCCATGAATCGACCCAAGGCAAGCCAGATGATCCGCAGATGTAACAGGCAGTGTAAGTAGGCAGCTGGCTGATAAGGTATGGAGGGCAAGCAGGCTGGCAGGCGTGTGGTGTATGGTGGGTCACTCAATTACCGTATCTCATGCACGTATGTAAGAGGTACGTACAACGTAAAGGTCCCATCGTGCAAAAATAAAAATAAAAAAGAAGTCTCGAAAGGAAACATCCATGAAGATGACAGGGAAAGAGTCGAGCCAAGGGCACAACAGCCCGAGTAATTGGCTGATCTAAAGCGAAGGCAAATCTTTTGCACGCTGGACGGCCAGCCTAGCAGCTGGAGGATGGAGAGACAGGGATGGGACGACATTATTATTAACCCGGGCCGGAGCCAGATGCGACTCTTGCAGGTATATGTCTGTCCGCCCGCATATGCATGCCGGTGTGAGTTATGTGTATGGATGGATGACTATTTTTCAGCCGTTTCCAGGCCCAAGGGATCCGGAGATGCGGGAGGAGCAAGAAGAGGACGAAGCAACAGCAGCTCGTTTCCGCCAACCGCGCAGGCCTTCGCTGGACATCTCAACCTTGCATCGAAGCGAAATGTGCAGGCTGCAAGAGAGTGAAGGACTGCTAAGGGCTGGGAACTGGGATATTGAAACCGTCCACGTGACTTCCCAAGTGTTATTGTTCTCTTTTTTTTTTCTTTTTCCTTCTTCGTCTCTTCCTTGACCTTCATCTTCCTTGCAATCGACGTCTTCTCGTCTTCTGGGCGGCCCCAGAAGCCAGATATCCCGCCGAATCTTGTCGGAGATGGCTGGAGATGGAGATTGGATGGATAATTATAGCCCACCCGGCGACGTCAGCGATCGGAGGACAGGCTAGGCGTATAAGGTTGCCGCAGATCGGGGCTTCTGTGATGCTTCCATAGCCAGCCTATGGGCCGGTCAGAGAAATGGCTTCTTTAGTGCCCGCTGCAGACTTTGGTGCCAGCTAAAAAACAAAACTCTGCTGGAAAACCGCGATTCGGAGGTCCACTGTGACCTAGCAGTGATTTTAATATTAGAGGCTCTGATGTGGGAACGAAGTCACGAAACCGTTGAGACAGTTACATGCATGCAGCCGGGATAGCCATGGGAGCTGTCAGAAGTAAAAATCAGACAGCAAACAGAGAGTGATTGACTGACTCGACGGCAAACGGCAAACGGCATACACGCAAGCCAGGAGCTTTGTGATGCGCACTGGCTCTGTTTCCCCCCATCCCCCCCCTTTGTCGCCACTCCGAATCATGTTATGGAGCATCGAGGGAGAAGGGATTGGACAGCCTGAGTATTGTCAGAGAGCAAGCAGAAGGACTGCTGCGTACCTGCAGACAGCAGAGCCAACGCAGCTTCAAGGATCCAAGCTACGGACATCTCTCCTGTCCGACGGAGTTCTCCGTTACGCGCTTGACATGTTTTCTCAGACTTGATCAACCTTTTTTGCGTCGATCTAGCCATGGATACCTTGCATGGCTGTTTGCTGGTGGTGCTTGCTTGAAACTTGCCCGTTTTGCAGGATCTTTGTAAATAGCCGGCTGTTCTGTTGTTCGGGGAATCCATTGCTGTCTCACGCTAATATACACAATGATGGCAAGCTCCGGCCGGGGTTGGTGATAGTCTCTTGTCCCTTGAAGAAAAATATTAGAGAAGGAAAGAAATCGTCTCCTAGCTCCTCCCTCAATTTTTTTTCCCTCCTTGCTCCTTGACCATTAAACCAATTTCGAAATCGTTTCAGCCCTGCCGCAACGAAATATTCCGTCAACCTCGCCTTATTCCTTATTAAGCAGGTGCCAATGCTTTCCTCTTCAAATAACACGTTGTATAACTTCTTTTTCAAGTCTCCCGGGGAATAATAGGTAGGCTGGGCATCGCTTGAAACTATGTAGATATCGGACCGGAACCCAGTGCCGGGGATTTGATCCTGGCTGTTGCCGCCGCGTCTGCGTCAACTGTGCCACCCAGTCACATCTGCTCACATATAGCTATCGTCACCACGTAGCATATCCTTTAGATTCTGCATATCACTGCATGACAACGTTGGTCCTGCAATCTAGTCGAAACCAATATAGCCCGAATGCATGTAGGAATTGAGCACAGAATGGTTCGTTCCTACACAGTTAATAGATCTGAGTTACAACCACGTGGAAGCTCGTGAACCAGTATTGCTTCATGACTCGTTTTTTGAAGACGGGTTGAAGTCACCTGAATTTTGTTGGACGATCTGCAGATATGCGCCGATTTAGGTAAAGGATACAAGGTCAAGTTTGAGCAGGCTGGGGTTGTTCTGGGGCAGTAGTGTCAACATTACTTCCTTTGGTTTCATCTTCTTTGGAAAGGTCAGCAGTATTCTCAGTCTCTGACTGTTGTTTTCCTGACGTGGAAGTCGGTGCTGGCGCCGCTTCAAAAAGCACCTTCAAATTTTTCCCGTCCTCTATTTTATCCAATTGACTGAGTTTACTCCTCGAAGCAATTCTCAATGTCCTCCAAGTTTTGCTTGCCTTGGCTTTGATGGATTGTTCTTTTTCTTCATCGTCTTTTGCCATGTCAATGTTAAAGTCGTCGTCTGTTATGCCGCTCATATAGAAGTCAAGACTGGGAGTTGAAAACCTACCACAAAAATGTCAGCAAAATCACTATCTCCCACCATATACCATTGCTACTATACCTTTCGGGCTCCTTCAGGCGATTAAGATCCCCAAGATTTGATTCTACAGAAAGGAAGCCAAGGTCCAGCGAGCCCATAGGAGTTGAGCGAAGCCGCCTGTTGGCTGTGATTTTGGCAGCACTTGACTGAGTATCCAAATGACTCTGTACAGGTACAGGTGGCCGTTCGATTGGCGGACATCCTTCCGCCTTCCATCGAACCCAGTTTTTATCTCTCGTTAGGACAGTGTCTACCATCCGGAAATAGAACTTTCCATCTGCACCCTTTTGCAGGTAGCTCGCAATAGAAGACCTCATTTGAGTTGCCCACTTCGCCTAAGGTGCCATATTTAGCCATTGTCGGAGTTCGTTACCTAAAGCAGGATCTGTTTGCACTCACATCTTCATCGCTTAAAACATAACCGTAAAGAACGGACTTGTTGGTAGAATCAGCCAACTTGGCTTTGGACTTCGGCGTTAGCGAAAGCAAGAAATCAAGGAGAATCAAGGCTTGGACTAGAATATGTCTGCGGAAAGACACATCGTTGATCTAGACCACAGTTAGCAATAGATATATCAAACAAGACACTGTTCGTCATACCTCGAGTTCGAATAAATCCCTACTAGTCAAATACTTGGGGTTGAAACTATTTGGCAAATCGGATCCTCCTTCACCTCGCTTGCGTTTTGTGCCTCGTCGTAATTCGTCTGAGCCCTTTGTTGTGCTACGAACCTCTAACTTTGAGCTTACTTTTCGGAAACTTGAGAGGGTCGCTTCCAGTCCAGATTTCAGAGATGTGAAGTGTGTTGTATCGAACAGCCTGGTAGGCTTAGAGAAACTCTCTTGAAGGCCCCAAAATGCGGCATAAAGAGTATCAAGCTCTAGTTCCGGCTGAATACTGGAGGCCTTTGCGCGTTGGGGTGTAGCGTCGTTGGTCGATTCTAAAGGTGCCTGGACCGCTGTGGACTCTTGGTCGGTACACTTTGCATTGGAAGCTTGAGTCTCACCCTCTTGTATGTCTATATCCATCACCTCGTCGCTTTCCGCCTGCGCTTTAGGTTGCACGTCGAACGTCGTGACATTTTCGGTGTGGTATTCTCCTCGGAGGTTCACGGAGCTTTTATCGCCTAAGGGGAAAGATTGGAAAAGGAAGATGAAAACACGGCCACAAAAGACTGTGTCTTCAGCACGGGAGAGTCTCCTCAGCAGTTCATTGCATGATCTGAGAATGATCAAACTCTTTTGTTTGAAGTGTTTCTAGACGTAGATAAAGATTAGCAACTACGCCTTGTCTAAGTTTTATGAAATTAATGGAGCTCACAGCAGTATTGCGCTCTCGCCTAGACTCGAGATAGTCAAACACTTTTCTGCATCCGTCTATAGTTTGGCTATCCAGGAGTTCTTCTATAAGCCAGAAGATGAGGCCCGGTTCGCATTTTTCTAGAGAATGCCTTCAGTATAAGTTCGCCCGGTGTTGCGTCTCTCTCACAGCCCATTGAAAGACATACCGTTGTCCGAAAAGATGGAGACAATATCTAAAAGGTTCCATATCTGCATAAATGAGGGCTCGTCGATAGAGGTTGTGGCCTACGGGTGAGTGTGTTAGCAGACGCTTTCCCAAAGGGACTGGAGGTAGGGGACGAACAAGCAAATCATAGAATATTTCGCGAAATGCAGTTTCAACAGCAGCGTACTGAGTCTGCTGATTAGCTCCCACGGATATGCCATAATCGCCTGCTAGGACACGCTCGAAAACGTCTCCCAGGTTGGCTTCAGTCACTGGAGGCTCGATTGTAGGCGCATTCTTGATCGCGGCAGCTTTTTCCAGCAAGCTGCGGATAACATCCCTGTATACCTTCACGGCTCCCACATCCTTTCCGCCCATCCTCAGGACACTCTTATTTCTGGTTCTGCCGGCGAAAATGTGTGCTGTTGACCTGGGCGAAGAAGCGCAAAAAGGAGTGTCGTGGTTGACTGTCAAATGTCGTTGCTTGCTCTTTTTGTCCTCTTTGAGACTTTTGACTTGGAGCTTTGCCGCACATGATCCGTGCGCCGCGCCAAAACCTCACCTAAGCCTAGTCCCTAGTTAAACCACCAAATAAATATCAAATCCAATTTAATTCTACGAACAAGCCGGTGGTCTGCTGTTTCTCGGTGCCGCCGCGCAAAAGAACCAGGCGCAATCTATTTAGCTGTAATGACCGAATTACAGATGCGCCCGGCAATGGCGCGTAACCTCGATGTCCGACCGACGGTTAACGACTTCCAGGACGAGAATCCATGGGTGTCTCTAGCTAAAGCTCACTGGCTGAAGGCTAGCAAAGCGCGCAAAGCGAGGCCAGAGTTGGTCAAGAATGAGATTTGGGATCCTTTGCAGCGTGATGGGTTCCCTCTTCACTCCCTTCTAATACTAGAAAATCTGCACATTCTTGAGAGGTAAATGCACACGCGAGAACACTTTGGTTGATTGCCGATTTGGCTAACATTCCTACGCAAAGGTTTCTTTGGCCGACATTTACAGAAGATGCATCGAATTACCATGTTATGTTAATTGCCGTGATTGTAGGAATAAAGAGAAGGGAGCATTTGCCCATTTGGAGTACGTTTAGCCCGAGAAATCTCATTTATGTTGGACATATCTAACGCCAGACACACTTATTTAGCCCATTTCTTTGACCGCCCAACGGATTTCTCAATCCTCTTCAGACGTATACTCTCCATGAACCTCGACAATACACTGCCACTGCCTTCGAAAATACATCTTCTGTCTTTCGTCATCGGCGCTTTCCAATCTCTTGAATGCAGCCAGATTCGCAAAGAGTGCGCTCCATTGGTTTCCATAGCTATATGGGATAATCTTTTCAGCAAGGAATCGAGGGACAATTTGCTTCAGCAGTCAGCAGCACTTAAAAAGGCATGGCGATTAGCCGGTAAACGATATGACTCGGCAGATGAGCAAGGGAAGTCGAGGATACGATTTGAAAGGTCATGGCTATACTCTATGCTCATTGACTTTCTCAAACGTATAAATCCCGCCCAAGGCGAACGCAACAGCGAAGATAACATCCGATTTTGTGAAAGATTCCTGGAACTATTGGTGGACCTTGAGAGCCAGCTCCCTACTCGACGATACGTGAATGAATTGTTAAAGGACCTTAACATCTTAGCTGTTCTTCGCAAGAGCAAACTCTATAACGATGATAAAAATACTCTGTTTAGGGATTTCTATGTCTTGCTACGACGATTTATCAACTTCTCTATAGATGATCACACCGGCCAACATCTGTCAGCGCAAGACGCCTACGACATCCACTGTCAAGAGTTGGCACGTCTTCAAAGGACCGCACTTAAGCATTTCAAAGATGACTTAACTCTACTTGCATTAGCAAACTACGGATCACTTGAGCAACGGTCCGAGCTTGCGGAACATCTCCGCAGCATTGATGATTCACAACTGAAGCAGCTTTGCAACCTATTGGGATTCAGAACCTCCTATCCTGAGCACACAAATATTGTACTTGACCGAGAGCTACTCCTGGAAATACTCCTTTTACATTTCGAACGACGGCCAACTTTCCAAGAAGCCACCGCAGATGTCAGCATTCTACCTACTGAGGAGTCATTATATGACCCTGCCTTGGTTCGAAATGAAACATATGATGGCTCTAGGCCTCTCGCGATTCCAAAACTGAACCTCCAATATCTCAGTTTAGGTGACTTTTTGTGGAGGTCATTTCTTTTATATCGGTCCGAGTCTTTCTATGAAATCAAGAGCGACCTGGAATCTATTGTCAAGCGAATGCAGCCAAAATCAGGACAAGATGGCAAGATTTCATTCGACGGGTTTTCTAGAATGGCTTTGCCTATTTCAAAACCTGCTATAATCGATGTGGCTCAGGCACGAGTAGGCTCTCTTCACCCAGCCTATGTTCGCTCAGAAATAACTCTCGAGGTTGGCCGACTTGGTGACACCATCCGGCAAGAGTGGGAATCGCTCCGGCCGGATGATGTTGTCTTTTTACTTTCAGTGACGCCCAAACAGCTAGATAAGTCTAGCATTGCCGCCGGCCAACGATCAGAGCCGAAAAACAACATCAGTATCTCTCACATTCGAACTGGCACAGTGGTTCAAATCCTGGATGAGAATGGGCGCCAGTTACGAGATGCTTCACAAGGCAGAGCTAACGGATATCCCCAACGACCTCGTCTAAGGAGACTTATTGTGAACCTGGATGCAGTTTCTTATAAAGCTGATCTAGACAGAGTACAAAAGGGCAAACCAGATATATACGGCTCTATCAATGTGCTTGTACGCCGAAAATCACGAGAGAACAACTTCCGGCCTATTTTGGAGACGATGCGATCATTGACCATCACAGATGCAGAACTTCCGTCGTGGCTCCAGGAGGTTTTCCTGGGCTATGGTGATCCGGCCGGCGCGAGATATACGGAGCTTGAAAACCGTGTGAAGTCTGTTGATTATCGAGATACTTTCCTTGATTGGCATCACCTTGTGGAGAGCTTCCCTGGTCAGAAAATGGAGCCGCCAGAAGGCTCTACGACCATCTTTGGGCCCCCTTATGTTCTCGAAATGATTGATGAATCGCCAAAAGCGGAGACATTGAACCCTTCCAAGAAACGAAGAAGAGACCAAGCAGAGTCGGTACAGCCAACTTCCAATTCTATCAGAGTATCCACATATAAACCTCCGAACCCTGGCCCCTATCCCATGGATGCCCCGAAACTCAACCAAGTTCGATTCACTCCTGCTCAGGTTGAAGCCATTACCTCTGGGACTCAGCCAGGGTTAACGGTGATAGTTGGCCCTCCAGGAACCGGCAAAACGGATGTGATTACCCAGATTATAAACAACATCTACCATAATTTCCCGCAGGAGCGTACTTTGCTCATTGCTCACAGCAACCAAGCACTCAACCAGCTATTCCAAAAAATTGTTGCCCTGGACATTGACGAGCGCCATTTACTTCGTCTTGGCCATGGCGAGGAAGAGCTCGAGACAGAGTCTAATTTTGGCAAATTTGGCCGAGTCGAATCTTTCCTTGAAAATCGAGTCAAGTTTCTCTCAGAGGTGGACCGTCTCGCCGGTTCAATTGGAGCGGAAGGGGCTCATGGAAGTACTTGTGAAACCGCTGGGTACTTTGATACTGTCTATATACGTCCTGCATGGATCAAATTTTGGGATAAGGTGCGATCTGATAGCTCGACAAGTGAAAACATTATCAAGCTTTTCCCTTTCCACGGGTTTTTCTCCAACGCCCCTCAGCCGGTGTTCCCGGCAGATGCCTCGAAAGATACGCTCATTGACATTGCCGAGGGGTGTGAGAGACACATAAGGAAGCTCTTCTCTGAACTGGAAGATATACGACCATTTGAGATTCTACGACAACAGCGGGATAAGGCAAATTATCTGCTGATTAAAGAGGCCAGAATTATTGCCATGACCTCCACCCATGCCGCTATGAGACGACAGGAGATTTCTGATTTGGGCTTTCACTATGACAGCGTGGTCATGGAAGAAGCAGCACAGATCACGGAGATTGAAAGTGTGATCCCATGCATGATGCAAAAGACGAAGAATGGAGAATTCCCGCTGAAACGGATTGTGTTATGCGGTGACCACTTGCAGAACTCACCGATTGTCCAAAACATAGCATTCCGCCAGTTTGCCAATTTTGAACAAACGCTGTTCCTACGGTTGGTGAGGCTAGGTGTGCCTACCATTAACCTCGATCAGCAGGGTCGTGCCCGCGCCTCAATTGCCGAGTTGTTCAAATGGCGGTATGAGAAGCTAGGCAATCTCCCCATTGTCGAGGATCAAGAGGAGTTCAAGCTTGCCAACGCCGGCTTCCGGTACGACTACCAGCTCATCAACGTGCCAGACTACCAGGGCCAAGGTGAACGGGAGCCGACTCCGCACTTTATCCAGAATCTCGG
Source organism: Trichophyton schoenleinii (assembly GCA_018357685.1). NCBI lineage: Eukaryota > Fungi > Ascomycota > Eurotiomycetes > Onygenales > Arthrodermataceae > Trichophyton > Trichophyton schoenleinii. The sequence continues at coordinate 861,566 of WOFF01000002.1, forward strand.
CGAGGCCGAATATGCAGTTGGGATTTACCAGTATATGCGATTACTGGGGTATCCGGCATCGAAGATCTCGATTCTCGCCACATACGCAGGACAAAAGGCATTGATCAAAGATGTTTTGGTCCACAGATGCGCAAAGAATTCTCTTTTCGGTATGCCCAAAATCGTCACAACGGTAGACAAGTACCAAGGAGAACAGAACGACTGTAAGTCCTCATCAACAAAACAAATCTTTAATAATCGACCTGCCCCCTTGCTAATTTCGCTTTTAATTTTTTTTTATTCTAGATATTATTCTTTCTCTCACCCGCACTAAGTCTGTGGGCTACCTGCGAGACGTACGACGGCTGACTGTAGCACTATCTCGAGCACGCTTGGGTCTTTACATTCTCGGCCGTCGAGAGGTTTTTGAATCGTGCTTTGAGCTCAAGCCTGCATTTGATATCCTGGCTCAACGCCCAGATAAGCTGATGCTTATACCCAATGAGATGTTCCCGGCAACCAGGGCGGTAGATGCTGCAGACAACGAGGGCACTCCGATGGAGAACCTTGAGCATCTTGGACAGTATGTATTCGAGATGACGCAGGCCAAAGTGAAGGCCCTTGGGGTGGAGACGACTGTTACTGAGGCCGGCGATGAGAACGATGTCGATGTGCCGGTAGGAGAGTCCGACGATGAAGACGATACTGCACGCGAAGGCGCTATTGAGTAGCTTACCAGGGCATGTCACTTTGATGTTTAATTATGTGAAAATTTTTGAATTTATTACATGTATGAACAGAGCTATTCTTGTTTTCCTCCCGAGTGATTTACCCACGGGAAAACCCACTATAGAATAACCAGCTAACGGGTATTTCTATATCTATCCTATCAGTTATATGTCTTCTAATCTCCCGTAATGTTAAAATTGCAAAAAAAGGCCCTGTTAATTGGCCCTGTTAGCCATGTTCCGAAAATTTCAAGGGCAAGGACCAGCTACTGTGGAATCGTTTTCAACATTCAGGAGCTGTCTCGCGGGATATATTTCAAGAAGGGTTCATCCAAGGGAAATGTGAAACGGTCAGAGAATGTCTAAAGGGGCAAGTAGCTTGCTAGGAACCGCACTTCCAAGACTTCTGGAAGAAACAAAAAAAGGAATCAACTAACTAATCAGTAAACTAACTAGTACTCCGTAAACTACTCCGTACAGTTGAGAGAGCTCGGGGATCAAGACTTCTTTTGTTCGATGATGTTTCTGGGGTCTCTGAAGGCTTGGGCGATGTACCTATCACGAACGGTGTAAGCGAAGAGACCCAACTTGCCGGTGCATCCACGACCATCTTGAGCCTTACTTTGTGTGGCTGCCTCTTGCCACAATCTCATCCGCTTTGTTGGTGAATTTAATGGTGGTGTATGCTAATTTGTTGCCAACTGCAGCCATCGTTAGAATTCCCAAGAAGCACTTTCTGCCATCTCGCCAAATTGGACCAATGACACCTGCGGACAGCCACGACAACATCGCGATCGTCCAGACGGAAGGGTGGAAACTTACACTTATCGCAAGTTACCTCCTAGAACAGCTTAGTTAGAAAGGTACCGTACCAGTCTTTTTTTTTTTTTTTCTGGGGGGGTTTCTAGCAGAGATCACCTACCGCCAGTATTTTATCGCCAACCTTCCCGCCGGAGCCTAGATATGTGACTGGTAGGATAACGTCAAGTTAGTCAGAGCCCAAAGCGTGCGTTTACCGTCCAGACGGTTCGTAGTTCCCGTTACCGTTCAAGTCAGTAGATACGCCAGTCGCAAAGAGGCCATGGGAAGCGACGGCAAGCGAGCCACCGAGATCAACTAGAAGCGGCCTGTTAAAAAAGCAAGAAACAAACAAAGCAGGTGAAAGAAGGGCAGGTAACTACTCCGTATGTTATGACACGGAGTACACGCATACCCATGCTGGCGATTGTTCCTCCATGAAGAATGCCCAATCGATTCTGAAGCAGACAAGCATGAATCATCAGCATGGCAAACCATGACCCATAATCATCATCATCAACAACAACATGGTGTTAAGAGGCCGGCAGCATACCGTGTGTTCTTTTTGCACATCTAGCTCAAAATGGACAGTTCCCCCCCCCCCCCCCCCCTGGCCATCCGATGTCTGATGAACATGCGGCACAAGCACGCCATGAGAGACAAGAACATACACTGTCCAGTAGCCTGCGCATCTCTCGTCAGCCACGTATCCATGTAGAGCAGGCCTTCTCGTACGGAGTAACCAGTATTAGTTACTCACCTGGGCTCCAGTCCTGAGGTCGCGCGGAAGTTCGCCCATACCTACAGCCAGCCAACCGGATGAGCGTGGGAGCTACCAAGCAATCGCCCCGGTGCAGCAGATAGTTACCGAGTTCACAAACTTCAGCGTGGCCATCGTCCTGTCTCTCCGTCTGTCTGTCTGTCTCTACCTATGGACACGGCGTATAGACAGGCCCATGTCGTCGTCGTCCTTTTATGCGCTTCGTCGGACTTCGTGATAGTTAGTTATCGCTGACTAAGCCTCCTTCCAGCAGTCGAGTTTAAAAGGCGGCTGGCAAGGGACTCGCTGCGTCTCTGCTTCTCTCTGAGTATACGGAGGATACGGAGCAACCATTATTGTTGTTATTATCGTACTCTGGCCCTGGGCTGCATATGCGTGCAGTCTGCTTGCTTGCTCGTTCGTGCATGCGCCTGCACCCCATAGTCATGCTGTCTTAATTTTAGCTGTCTCTGCCACCGGCGCTAGCCTCGGAGACGGCCTGTTGACTGCATTTATTATTGACAACTGACCATAGAGACAGACAGACAGATAGAGAGACGACGACGACGATAGACAGTCCTGAAGCTGTCACAGCCTGCAAAGACGAAACACGAAGACAGCAGACTGGAAACACAGCCAGCCGCCGATCTAGGGCTTCCCTCTGCCTCTCCTCTGCGGCCTGGACGAAGCCCCCTGTCGACGGGAGACGAGCCACAGTTCGGACTCGCACAGGCTGTCTTTGCGAGCTGTACGGAGTAGAATATATGGAGCAGAGCCGTCCAGCTGGCTTCTTTATCTTGACGGACCTCGGGCTAGCGAGGCAGCACGACTGTTCCAGCTATAGCGGGCGCTGATATAGCAGTAGTAAGCGAGCTTAGGGGAAGCCGCAGAAGCAAGCAACCAGACTCCAGCGACTGGAAGCAAAAGGGCCTGGCCAGACACCAGAGAGAGAGAGAGCGCGATAGTGAGTTGCATGCGCCCTTCGAGACTCGTGGGAGAACAGCTAGCACAGCCTGCGATTGGCCTGCCTGCCGGACGGACAGAAGAAAAGGCTCGCTCGCTCGTTCTTCTGCTTGTTCTTGCTCTCCCCCATGTCGGGTGGCTTCCGCGCCGCGGGAACCGTAAGCTAAATCGAACTATGGAACCCGAGGCTTCTGCAGGGCATTCGCTCTTGAGTTAAGATTCCACGCTACCTGCTGTGGGCTGCATGGCTGGCTCAGTACTTAGTTAGCGGGTGGAAAAGTCCAAAAAGCTGGTGGAAAAGCTGGTTGGTGGTAACTCTGCCTCCCCTGCTTGCTTGCTTGCTTGCTCTAACCCTGTGGACGGCCGGGTGGTGTGTTAAAAAGTACGAGAAAAAGTTATATAAAACTACATCGACCGGCCACCTCCCTCGCCCGGACGGGTTTCGTCTTCTCTCTCTCTCTCTCTATCTCTAAGCGCATCCCTTCCCACTGAGAGACACAGAGAGCGCTCGATGTAAAGATGGCGTTGTCTTCTCTCCTGCAGCGACTCGAAGTCCCCCATCCGCCTGGGCAGCCTCGCCCGACATGGCTGCTGAACAACGACATCAAGCCCATCGAAAGGGCCCGGCGCACATGGAGTACGTTCAATTCAGGCGTTTGAGGCCCCGATGGAAGGACAGGACTAACCGTTTTGCCCTAGGGTGGTATGAGTACTTCTCGTTTTGGTGCGTTGGTGCTTTCAATATCACCAATTTCCAGCTGGTAAGCCGCAGACCTTTTTGCTGTGCCCTTCGATCGACAGACAGGACAGCACGTTAGTTAGCTAACGGTCGCTCTTCTTTACGGCAGGGCTCTGCACTGCTCGCAACAGGCCTTAACTGGTGGCAAACGACGGTTGCGACCCTAATTGGCCATATTCTGTCTGCTCTGCTCGTCATCGTCACCAGCTATCCTGGTCTCGAATACCAGATCTCATTCCCGGTTGCTATGCGCATTAGCTGGGGTGAGTACTTACAACTCCTACGGCCAGAGTAATCAGTTGCCCTTTTTTTTTTTTTCTGACATCCATATCTCTTTTCTCCAGGCTTCTATGGATCTGCATTTGTCGTTCTCAATCGCATCTTGCTCTCGATTGTCTGGTTCGGCGTACAGTCATGGCAGGGCGGACAGATGGCATACGTCTGCATCCGCGCAATCTGGCCCAGCATCGACAGAATACCCAACACCATTCCCGCCAGCACCGGCATGACGCTGCCCATGTTCGTCGGGTTCATCGTCTTCTCCCTCGTCCAGGTCCCGTTCTTGATCCTCGGCCCGGGGCGGCTAAGATACATCCTGCATGTTGGTGCCATCGGTGGCTTTATCTGCCAGCTCGTCCTCGTCTCATGGGCTGGCGGTACCAAGGGCCCACAGGGATTCGGAGAGATCCTCGATAGCACAAACAAGCTCAGTGGCAGCGATGCCGGCTGGATGTTCGTCCTCGGAATCGGCTCGACCATGTCCAGTATCACCGCCGGCACCCTCAGCATCGGCGACTACGCTCGATTCGCCAGAAAACCGTCTGACGGAATCTGGTCTCAGGGAATGGGCGCGTTCCCCGCCTGGATAGCAAACGTGATTGGCATGCTGACCATCGCGGCAACTCAGAAGCGCTACGGATCTGCTCTATGGAGTGTTGCCAGCTTGTTGATGGCCATCCAGGACGCTGACCCCAGCTCCAAGACCCGTGTCGGCATCTTCTTCTGCGCCTTTGTGTTTGGAATCACACAGCTGGTACTCAATATCTCAGGCAACTCCTTCTGCGGAGGCACCGATATGTCTGCCTTGTTCCCCAAATACATCAACATCCGACGTGGTCAAGCCCTGACCGCTATTCTGGGCACCGTGATCAACCCCTGGTACCTATTGAGCGGAGCTCTTGTGTTCATCTCAGTCCTGTCTTCCTATGTCGTCTTCCTACAACCTTTCGTCGGAATTGCAGCTGCCCATTACTTTGTCATCCAGAAACGACGGCTCAAGGTGCCGGACCTTTACATTACCGGAAAGCAGTCTATATACTGGTATGACTTTGGTGTGAACTGGAGGACCGTCCTTGCCGTAAGTCACTCCCCTAGGTGCCAATTTTATTATATATATATGCTAATTTGTCCGCTTAGTGGCTTGTCGGAGTCACTCCTCACATACCCGGCATGGTCCACTCTGTGAATCCAAAGCTCCCCGTCACAGCTGGTGCATCTCACCTCTATTACATTGCCTCCATAACCGGCTTCTTCATTCGTAAGTTTAACACTCTTCCTTTTTCCTTGGGAGGTCAATGAAATATCCGACTTGCTGACCCTATCTTCCAGCCTTTGCCGTCTCAATAGCCCTTGATTTCCTCGTACCCGTCAAGGTGCAGAAGGATTTCATCCAGTCCGTGTCTATACCGGAAGCCCAAGATATCTCCAGAGAGATGGCCGAGTCAAACGAGAAGTCTGCTGAGGGTGCAGCGCATCTGTCTCCAGACCGCGAGAGCAGTGTTGAGCACAAGATCCCAGAGGCCAATTCACACTCTGTCTAATAATATGATCCCTTGATCAAGGATCAACTTTGCAGCGATTGTTCAGAGCATATATTTACCTTTTACTCCTTTTTTTAAGCGACTATAACTAGTTATTTAATGAGCGTTATATTCGCTAGAACTGACTTTCGAGAGACTCAGCGAGCCTTCCTCTATATATTAATGCATCCCATGATTCCAATCTATATTCAGGAGTTCTAACATCTTTACGTATATCAACCAATAGATAGCATTCTTTTGTATCAGAAGCCGCATTCAACATGTCAACACGGAGGGTCGAGACATCTTCAGCGTCTAGTATTTGGTCTAGGATCCATACAGGACATTCCCAGTATTGTTAGTACTCGCTTGTTTCCTCTCCATTCGTCCGAAGACTCAAAGGATGTTCTTACTTAGTTGAAGGCATCAAATGTCTATTTGTGTTACGTAATCAATACCCGCAGAGCCGCCTTTTAGCTTATTCTTTCATGATTTTGCTCGACGGCTTGACAGTCGCTCAGCGTCTTCCGACTGGAACAGGACTGTACCCGCTATGATCGATAGATAAGTCAGTCTGGGTCTGTACGGCAGGGCGTTCGTCTGTCTAGCTGTACAAGATGGCGGCTGTGCCTTTTCGCCCGTTGGAGTACCTGGAGGGCCGTCCAGGCACCACATTCCTCAAGCTCTACCAGCAGCCCTCGACAGCTCTCGCAATATTTCGAAGGATGCTCCCACACCTCGGTATGGCTCAGTTTAGAAGATCTTATTAATCTCTACTAATGGTATTGCTAGCAAAATGCTTCGTCATGGCACTGCTATACCTTAAGGACCCTCTTCCAGCAACCGAGCTAGAGCTGTGGGTGAGATCGGACAGTAGACGGTATATACGAAACTTGCATCCAGAAAATAAACCGGGAGACACCTGCTAATATAGTTATCGCAATAGTGAAAGAGATAACTCGCTTTCAATACTTGGCCGTCTACATATCCTATCGAGCACAACGACCTCGAACCATGTTCGTGCCTACATGGTCACCGAACCGTTTTCCACTTCTTTGCGGCAAGCTCTCATGGGAGAAGACCAGCAAGGCTCGTTTGGAGTTATATCAGTAACTCCAGACAAGTATCCGGTCTCAGTCGCGGATTTAGATGAATACGCAAGACAGCAATGGGAGGCGGTGCTTGGGTACATGGTTGGGATGAGCTCGTTGAGCGGAGGGCGAGAAACCATCACTCTCAGCAAAGGTGTGAAGCAGCTTCTTCAGGCCTGCCATCTGGTGGAAATCCGAGATCGGAGAGTTGAAATTACAAAGGAAGGATTCGCCTTTGTTCTACAAGACGTCAATACCCAGGTCTGGCATATTCTCATCCTCTACGTCGAGAACGCAGAAGCTATAGGCATGGAAAGCGTCGAGGTTCTCTCGTTCATTTTCTTGCTTAGCAGCCTTGAGCTCGGCCAGTCTTATGAGAAAAAGGACCTCACTCCCACACAACTTCGAACGCTTGCCGATCTCACTGATTTTGGCATCGTCTACCAACATACGCCTGCTTCTGGGTCTGCCAGATTCTACCCTACCCGCCTGGCTACTACACTTACATCTGACTCTTTAGCCATGTCAGGCCCGATATCAGGGGAACCTGCGGTCCCGACCACAACTGCAGGTACCACAACATCCGGTGATGCAGGCACGGGATTCATCATCGTTGAAACAAACTACCGTTTGTACGCATACACATCATCGCCTCTACAGATATCTCTCATCTCCCTCTTTACCACTCTAAAATTCCGATTTCCGAATCTTATTACCGGCAAAATAACCCGTCAATCCGTCCGCCGAGCCATCGAAATGGGCATCACGGCTGATCAGATTATATCATATCTCACCACTCATGCCCATCCACAGATGCGTAAGACGAAAAAATCTACGTCGAACGTTTCTTCTTCGGTCTTGCCACCTACCGTTGTTGACCAAATACGGCTTTGGCAGCTGGAACGAGATCGAATCAAAGCAACATCGGGGTTCCTTTTCAAGGAATTCGACACCTTTGCGGAATTCGAAGCTCCTTGCAAATATGCCGAGGAAATCGGTGTCTTGGTTTGGAAATCTGATTCAAGGAGGATGTTTTTTGTTACCAGACATGAACAGGTTGCTGCGTTCCTACGTAGTAGAGCGGCGTCAAGGGGTTAAAATGAATGGCTGTTAAAAGCTAGCATGGCTTGCTTCTCATGATATTGTTTTTTAATGGAGAAAACCTGGGTAAGCATTTGCTTTACAATGGCGCACGATTGGGTGGAATGACACGGATGTACAACGTATTATTTGAATAACTACCAGGAGCAGGGGTAACTAAGCCACGTCCCTTTTTAACCATTTCATTTCTCCCTTCTTTCCCATTTTTTTTTTCTTTTTTTGCCTTTTCATCCTTTTTTTTTCTCTTTGTTATCGTTGTTCATTTCTCGCAAATCGTCAATTCGTCACAATATCCTCGAGGGTTCCAGGGGGGAATAAAATATGAACCGGACTTTGAATTCACAAAGCATCAGATGCTGCACAGCTTGAACGTGAGCCGTGTTTGAGAATACTCCTAGCCGAAGCTCTTTCTGACAGAGCGAAGAATATCCATGACGCCGGCTTCGCCCTTTCCACCAGCCTTTTCAGACTTTGGGCAGCCCTTCTCAATCTCTGTGGCAAAACGCTGGGAGAATTTGCGCCCAAAACGTCTAGAGTAGGCTTCTTTGAATTCAGCCAAGCTGGCACTCGCTTCAGACGTGAGGCAGGCTCTCTCCAAGACCATGAAGGCGCGCTTGATATGGTAATCTTCCAGGTTAACGGACATGGGAGCTTTTCCTTCGAGTGTGTTGCCGGGGATCCCATACCCAGTGAAAGGATCAGGCTTGTTGAATGCCCCTTCATAGCGGAAACTGTTTGTCAAGGTGACGAGTCTTCCGAGCCAGTAACCGTATGGCTTCGCGATCTTGACCTTTTTTTAAGTGAAGTTTCCGTGTCAGCTTGCGAATGGGGGTCAAAGGAACATGCCAGTGAAGGTGGTTGTACTTACTACTTTGATATCGACGATGTCACTGGAAGCTGGGGTTTCGATGGAGGCACTGCGCTGAGAAACACGCCCGAACTTATCAACAGACAAGGAGTCTGCACGAGGATCCTCGCAGTAGCACTGGGCTCCTTTACGAATTGGGTACATTGCAGGCTCAGACTCGAAGTCTGTCTTTTGATAAATGGCCCCCATGGTCTTGCTCTTCGGGAGTTGGCGTGGACGAGTAAGATTAGGGTTGCGGCTGAATGCTTCAACGGACCCCTTTTCGCACTCATCGATCGTTCTCTGCATTCCCTGTGGCATTTGCGTGGTATTGTTGTTGTTGTCTCCTTCATCATCGGCAAGTGCATAGAGTGAACGGCCGGCCGCCTTTTGGGCTGCAATACTCTCCGGCCATGGGAAGTAGCGTGCAGTAGACTTGGGGAGCGGTAGACCAGGCTTGTAAGTTGCCTTGACTGTGGCCTGGGACGAGGTATCAGAATCGGGTGAAGGATTGGATGGGACCTCGTTGCCCTTGGTCGCTTTTCCTTTGATATCAGCAGCTCCACGCAAAGCCTTCAAGTCCTGATACCCAATAAAAGGCTTTACACCTGGCTGAGAAGGTGCACAATTTTCCTTCTTGTCATCGTTTGACAATGGCCAGCGCAGGGTAGTATTAGCAGCAGGCTGGACTGGCTTTGGGATGTTGGAAGTTGTTCCACGAGCCAAGTACTTTGGCAGCGGAGGTAAAGGGGGCTCAGGAGACTTCACTCCAGCAGCCTGGAATCCAAAGGACTGCTTGGAGTTAAGGGTGCTCTGGGAACGAACCGGAAGTGAGCTGCTCCTAGTACCTGCTCGGGATGCTGCCGCGCCAGCAACGATGGGCTTCACATCACCCTCTGCTTCGTCTGGCTGACGGCGGATCAGTGGCTGCAACGCGGCTCGAGCAAAGTGATGGAAGGAATTCGCTAGGGACGATTTCCTGCCAGACTTTCCCGCGTCCTTGTCTCCCTGGAGCAGAGGACGCGATGAAGAGGGGGACGGGGTCTCCCGCATATATCGAGCACGAGGCATCTTGCCCCTTATCCTAGTTGCTTTGTCTGGAAGGATAAAGGCCCCTTCAAGGCCTGGTATAGTCAACTTGACAAAACAGCAGTACTGCAGAGGTAGCAATGTGAAGAAGAAGGTTGTTATTAGTGAGAGGAAGGTGGAAGAAAGAAAGAAGAGGAGTTTTTTTTTTATATCAGTTCCTTATTAGGACAGAAAGAGAAAAGCAGGACGCTGTATTGTGGCACGACATAAGCATGCGGACCGCAGAAGAGCGGGTTGTATATATATAAAAAGAAAGGTAGGGCTGGCTGGTTATCTAGTTTGGCATAACCAGAGCCATAGCTATTGTCACTAGGAAGGAAATATCCATCGTTTTTGTCTATTAGACCAGTTTAGCCCTTCTGGAAGTGCATTTAACATTGCCTCCCTTATCTATTCACTGCTTGTCATGATTGTTCCTTCAGCCACTTTCACTGCGCTGCCCCGGAGATAGACAGTCTCAATCTCCTTCTTGCTGTCCTTAAGGGTAACTTGGAGCCCTATCTCGCTTCGCTTTCCCATCTCAACGCCTTGGATAATGGTGTAGGTTTCCTTGCCCTTTGCAATGATCTCGGGATCTGTCAGGGTGAGATAGGAAGCCAGCCCACTCGCAGCACTGCCGGTAGCGGCATCCTCCAGGTTTCCAGCCATCATCCTGGAACGAATGACTTTCTTCTGGAGCTCCTCATCCCAGACGTCCCGAACATAGAAATAGACCGAGACATGACCCTCGACATCCCAACCCTCATCCAAATAACCACCGGCTGCTACTCCTTTGGCTGGGATGGATTCCGTGGCCGTTGTGACCTGAGCCAGGACTTCAAGGCTGGGGAGGTGGACGTGCACTGCTGTCATCCCCTTGACGACAGAGACGACGGGGAACCCAGCTTGGTACGCTTGAGCATCCAGTGAAGATCCCAGGCTTGGATGGAGCCTCAGAAGTTCTGACAGCGCCATCCGGGTAGAATGAATACGCACATTGTGCGGGATGGAAGCTGACACTTGGCTTGGATTCTCTGGCACCAGAGAAATTGGTATATTTCCAGCCCTAGTCAGGAGAGAGGTTGATTCGCCCACTTGTCCAGCAGAAGCTTTTTCCTTCGAGTGAACGAGCAGCCACGACGCAGCGCCGATTGTTGGATGGCCGGCAAACGGAAGCTCCTGCTCGGTTGTGAAGATGTCTATTTTCCGGGGCTGGCTAGGGTCAGAGTTCGCTGGATGAAAGAAGATCGTCTCTGAATAGTTGAATTCCGTGGCCAGCGTCTGCTTCTGCTCCTGAGTAATTGGATTGGAGTCGGATAGGAAGACAACGGCCAAGGAGTTACCCTTGAACCGCTTACTGGTAAACACATCCAATGTCACGTACTGCAAAGAGGCGGACATCTTGACGACTGCCTAGTAAGGAGATATACCACTATTTTTCCTGATAACGGCCAAATTTATACTATGCAGACAGCGAATGTTGTTGATTGGTAATATTGTTGTCATTTCTCGTATCTGTTGGCGGAGCGAAAACAGGGCGTGTCGATTTGAGGGGAGCCGAAAGTTAAAAAGTCCCGAAATGCCGGGCAAGCAATGCTGCAGCAAAGATAGGTATATTATTATATCAAAGTCATTAACCAAAGCCGTTTACTCAGAATCGCTGTCAACCACAAAGCCAGCCATCACCTTCGGCCGTCGTGATCGTGTCGTCGTGACGGGTTCATCGTCTTCGTCATCGTCATCAATTTTCTGTTCAGTTGCACCCGTAGGTTTCGATGGCCTATCAACTGCAGTTGATGTCCACTGGAGATCGGGGGCAGATGATCTCTCTCCCATATCAAATATGAGGTCGTCCTCCGTAGACGTGGGCGGAGTCTGCGCTTTGCGTCTAGGAGGAGCACCTGATTCTGCGTCCTCTTCGCTTCCAGAACCTAGATCTTCACTCCTTGCACGCTTCCTCTGACCAGTGCTTACATCTTCCCCATCACTCTCACTTGAGATGGCTTGTTTTCGTTTCCCTCTTGACTTCTTGGTTCTAACGCCCAGCACAGTACTACCTAGACCATCGATATCCATTGCCTCCTCCACAAGCTGAGCTTGCCTCTTGCGTCGTTCCGCCTCTCGAGCAAAGAATTCTTGATCTGCTTCATCATCAGTTTCATCATCACTGGCATTGACAAAGAGACTGCTTTTGATTTTCCTCTGTCGTTCCAGCGCATTCTGTTCACGAGCAAGTCGTCGAGCATTCAAAGTCTCCTCATCTAGCTCGTTGTCTTCATCAGCGTCTGTCTTCTTACGCCTTTTCTGCTTCAGTTCCTTCAATGCTTTTGACTTGGATCGGGGGTTTGGAGGGAAGAGGATTTCATCAAGCCCGAGATCCTCTCCCTCGGAATCATTGCCAAAGTTAACCTGGTTTGTAGCTTCGTCATTCGTGACTTTGCCAGCTATGCGTTTTCGAAGTATGAGTTTGTGAGGGTCGACACCGTCAATCTCGGTGGCAGGGTCGTCACAATGTTTCTGAATGGAATTGCGCGTCTCCTCGAGTTCTGTAGATGGAATAGAGCCTGGGATACTCCAGGGGGTGCCAAGTACATCTTCACCCACCAATTCTAGGCCGGCTAGCGTGAAAAGAAGACGTAAGCGGCCATTTCTGAACAAGGCTGTTTTGCGTTTCTCGTCAGGAGCAGAGACTTCTATAATGATGTTAGCATATGGTACATTCAAGGTGAGCTGCGAACAATCATACCTATTGCAGGTGTGCTAGGTGCTATATCCGCAATGTCGGCAGCATCTTGTACTCCCCGTGCTAGATCCGCGAGTTCCCAGCTCTTCCTATCCTTGAGAGCACTATCAAGGACCTCAGATAACCACCGAACCAATTCCTCACATTTATCTGCAACCAAAACAGATACGACGATTCGGATCTTTTCATCGGCGGTCCTAGTATAATCTTGCTTCACTTCCAGTTCGGCAGCCGGTCGGGATGCCACTGACACAGTTTGCTTCTCTTGGCCATATTCCAAATAGTGTACTGTGGCAGGAATCTTGCTGAACAGTAGCTCCGTGATCAGCTCTGGCCGCTCGTCAATCTTTTTGAACATCTTTTTAAGAATTTGACGAACAAGTTCTTCCCATTCTCCGAACGCTGGGTTCGACGAGAGTAGCCCCTCTGGTCCCTTGATCATCTTAGTGAAAAGGGCAATTATGTCCAACCTGAATAGTAGCACACTCAATTCCTGCTTAAATGCAACTCTGTAGAAGAATCGGTGTGCTCGTTTCAGCTGTTCGGTATTCAAGTCGCGATAGTAGGACGTCAGTGCAACAAACGTGTTGACTGAGTTCTGAGTGCAAAATTTATTACAAAACCTCTTGAAATCAAAAGATCTCTCGGCGACGTTTCGAACAGCTTCTGCTCTATCTTTTTCTTCTTCATCTTCTGAGTTGCCGAATTCACCCTCCTCGTCTTCCTGGTTCCCCTGGGCCTTATTTTGCGCCTTCTTCTTCCGTCTTGATATTCGCTTAGAACGGACTTGCATATCCACATTTTGCTTCGAATATTGCTCTAGCATGCGTAGGAAAACATGAGCAAGCTCTGTGCAGGCATCAAGATACCAAAATCCTTGTCCTTTATAGCCTCGGAGGGTAGACAATATTCTATCATGTGTTGATTCTTCGTAGAAAATGCGGCTCAGGATATTCTCGGCAATTTCTTGATCTTCCTCAAGAGAAGATTTGCTCATCTCTTGAACCGTAAGCAATGTTTGTGTGAAAGACAGCATTCCAGCGCTGAGATCCTGCCACTCCTTGTTGTCTAGGCTGGCTTGCATATATCGATTCAGGGCAATAAAAGTTTTCTGGTTTAAAACACTTGCTACTAAAGCAAAGCTATCAGGCTCAATATCCCTGGCGGAACCAGTGGCCTTTCGGCGAGCCTTCTCTTGTTGTTCGCGCCGCGCACGTTCAGCGCTTAAAAACCAAGAGCTGACGAAAAAGAAATGACGAGAAGAAGATTCACTCAAGCGATCAGACTCTCGTTCCATAGCTTTTCGTATACTGGTCATCAAGGGATTGAATCCTGAATCAAGAAACTCCTCAACAAAAAGTCGAAGATAATTAAGGGCCGACGAGGTCAAGTGAACTTGCACATTGAAATTGTTCGACGTTTCATCAATCACTGGCCGTCTTCCTCTCGGTTTGTTCCATTTTTTGGTTTTATCCATTTTATCAAAGGCAGCTTGGTCATTAAGCAGAACGTCTTGGCCTGATACAGAGGACACTTTTTCAGCGTCTCGTTTTACCCAAATCATGGTCCCAAACCTACCATGACGGGTAGGGGCATTCTTTGAGCGATCACGATTTAAATTGCTTTCTGCAGTCATCAGTCCCTTCAATTCATCGATGCGTGTTGCACTCCGTTGGTTGTCGTCCATAAATAGCTGTCGCACGTCAACTCCCTTGACAAGATGGAATAATGTCTCGAGAAGAATAACGTCCTGGAAGGTAAACTCTTCTCCGATGTTTGAGCATAATGTAAGAATCAGGGCAAAGACATCTTGGTCATGGAATGCATTGATTGTCATTGACCTCGAGGCCTCATCTTCATCTCCCTCAACGGCTAGGTTTGGAGTCGCGCCGAGTATCACAACATTTCTGAACAGATATAAGATAAGTTTTAAAATGCCTTCATCTCGGGATGATCTTTCTTCTCGGGGGGTAGTTATACAAGGGAGACCTATGCGAATAATCGACCGGAGAATTGAGTTAGAAGGGTGACCTAGTATCCCTGTTTTATAAGAGACTTGGGCAAGCTGTAGATAAGGAGTGTGCCTGTGGTGATTAACCGTCATCTCGCTGTGTATTTCGACCGGCCATGTCAGCGGCACGAGGAGCTCTACTAATCAGATATTAGCCATGCCCCAAAATGAATTCTTATGAACCAGACGGTGGCTCACAGCACGCCAAAGTTATCCTTGACTTGTACTTGTCGGTCGGCTTGACTTCATCCCATAGAGCCAAGATGGGTACTAAGTCCCCGTTGACAAGATTACTCTCAGCAATGCATCTTGAAACATCTAGCCGGTTCAATTTCTCGTCGTAGAACCGCAGCCACTTCTTAAGGTCACGCAGACAACCCAGGGCATCGTCTCCAAGTATATATCGTCCGGCTTCGTCGTTCGCAGAGCCACCGAGCTACAGTGAGACAGTCAGTACTGGAATGTTTAGCATAGTCTCGCTATAGAAGCAGGGTGTCATACCGCCGTAACCAAGCCGTAGATGAATGAGCGCACTTCAGGGTCAACCACCTGGTCGCCCGGCTGCGCTACGAATGGCTCAGCGTCCATTATTTTAGAAGAGGTAGAAATTCAATGAATGATGAGTTGCATTTCGTTATTACCATGCCATCATCTTGGCCCGCAAAGGAGGATTTAATGTCATCGTTCTGTCCTATATTTACCGTCTGTCATTGTGCTGATTTCTCCAGTTCAATTAAACGCCAAACGCGCAGACGCGTCAAAGGCGGCGGCACGCGTCTCGGAAGCGGCTGAACTATATCCCGCCAGTCCCGAAAATAGCCGCCGGCCGGGAAAGTGACGTCGCCGAGGCTCAAAGCCACGTGAAGCTTCGCCAAAGCGACTTCCGACCTGAACAACCTGAAGAAAACCACCAACTTCTCGTCGTTGCTCTGGCTTGATTTGCTTCTATCTTGTCTTTTTCTAATACATTACAGTAGCCATGATGTTCCGAAGTGCGGTTGCAGGGCGCCTGCTGGCGACCACACGGTCAATTGGCGGGGCTCGTGCCTTTAGCTCAACTCCTGCCGCACAGGTGGCCGCCGAGGTCAACAGCATAGGAGTCATTGGTGCCGGGCAGATGGTAAAGATAACTGATTTCATAGCAGCTTTACTTTACAATTGGTATGCTTTTGTCGCTAATGCCTAGTTTGCATAGGGTTTGGGAATTGCCTTGGTTGCTGCGCAAAAGGCAAACATCCCCGTCACTTTGGTTGACAACTCCCAAGCTTCCCTAGACAAAGGGCTCAAATTCGCCGGTGAGAATCGCCCGAAAACCACCTCCACAGACTAGACGAAATAGGCTTTGTACTGATGGGAGAGTAGAGAAACTGCTTGCCAAGGATGTTGCAAAAGAGCGCATTACACAAGAAAATGCCGATAAAGTCCGCTCAATGCTCACCCCAACCACAAAACTCGAAGATCTCTCAAGCTCCGACTTCATTATTGAAGCTGTCCCCGAAATCCCAGATCTTAAGACCTCTATCTTCTCCAAGCTCGTCAAGATCGCCCCAGCCCACGCCATCCTTGCCACCAACACTTCCTCCATCTCGATCACTCGAATTGCCGCAGCAACAACTGAGGATCCCAAGGATCTTTCTGGCCCATCCCGAGTTATTTCCACCCACTTCATGAACCCAGTTCCCGTTCAGAAGGGTGTAGAGATCATCACTGGACTGCAGACTTCTCAGGATACCATTGACACTTCTCTTGAGCTAATGAAGCGTATGGGTAAAATTGCTGCCCGATCGACAGACTCCCCTGGCTTCTTGGCCAATCGTATCCTCATGCCTTATATCAATGAGGCAATTAGCTGCTTAGAGAATGGAATTGGTACCAGAGAGGATATTGACAGCATCATGAAATATGGAACCAATGTCCCCATGGGTCCATTGACTCTTGCCGATTTCATTGGTATTGACACCTGCTTGGCCATCATGAACGTTCTACATCAGGAGACTGGGGACAGCAAGTACAGACCTGCTGGCCTGTTAAAGAGAATGGTCGATGCCGGCTGGGTGGGCAAGAAAGCTGGAAAGGGTTTTTACGATTATTGATTAGGCATTTAATGCCGTCACACCAGTTCAGTGGTGGTATGAAGCAGTTGTTGGAGTTTGTAATTTACGACGAAAATAGATACTCCATGCTATATACAAGTACAAGTCCGATAGGGAGAAAATAGAACCTCAGTGAAATTATTCAAAACCAATTTTCGACTTGTTTTTTTTTTCTTGATACAGCAGGTTTAAATCGAATTTCGCTAAGAATGATTCTTTGAGGTATCGTGAACAACTGAATATTGGCGAAGAGAATTTGGCATAGTAGAAGGCTGCTGTAGATTGGAAAAACAGATAGTATAGGCTAACTAATTGCAATTATTAGGGTATAGCATGACGGTATATGTACAAAAACAAAATTGCGCATCAATTCACAACCCCCTTCCAGCCAAAGACACCAGGTCTAGTCCCCTAGATATTTATCGATACACAAATTGCGACTGGTTAGGAACACGCCCCAGTCCATTCCTTGACCTACTCCGCGCTCGACTTCCCGTAGCCATAGTACCTCCACTCTTGCGAGCATCAGAGCCGCGACGTTTATACCCAAATTCGGTTAAAACAGGGGGCGGCGATAGAGGTGATTGGGGTGTTTCCCTGCCACTTGTGACTGAATATGTTGTGCCTGAGTGGCTTGAGTTGTTTGCAGATGAATATCTGCTGCTAGAAGTGACCGTGTCCTTAATGGCATCGGGGCCATTAATCAAAAACATCCTATGCTCTTCAAGGAGACCATAACGTTTTTCAATGGCAATCTTGAACCACCGACGATCCGAGATCACCGTGGAACTCAGCTCGTAAAGAGTATAGTTTGTCTCGCGTTGTAAATCACCCAGCTTCTTCATGATGCCACTCTGAAGCGCCGAGGATTCCAAACTGCCGTGGTATTCCAGTTCACTCATCTCCTCCTTATGGGTTTTTTCCAGTGCATCTTGTTCTCTCTTATGCGATGCATTAAGTTTGTCGAGTATTACCTTTTCTCTTTCCTCTCTGTTCGGCTTACCCTTTAAATAGCGTTGCATCTGAACAAAATTATCATCTTCATCCTCTTCCTGGCGAGTGCGGAGCTCAAGCTTTGTGGCGCTTTGACGGGCCTCCAGGGCGCTTTTACGAAGCTTAAAATTCGATTCATAGGCTTTTTCTAGCTTCAACCGCGTCTCGTCGAATTCTACCTGTTTTGAGATCGCTGCGACCCGAATCTGCTGCGTGCTATCTTGATGTCTGTTGATGATCATAGACTGTTGGATCTTGTTGATCTTAGCTAGCTCCGCCTGGAGCTTCTGGATTTGGTTGGCTATTGATATAAGACGTTTCATTTCTTTGTCGTGTTGAACTCGGCGTCTTCCGTCATCTTGCCTCCTTTGTCCATCGCCATCTGATTGAATTTGGGTATTTTCTTTTCGCAATCGCTCCTCGACTTCTCGTCGCTCGCTGCGCTCGTTTTCTGTATTTACAGAGGTCGACTGCGCTCTTTCACGATGCTTTATTGTGTCAGGCTCCACTTTAGGTTTTGTCCCATGTTGATTAGGTTGAATGCAGCCGCAGGTTCCACCTCTGGCGCCGCAAAAACAGCTGCATGGATTCAGTTAGTTAATTTCATAGAACAAACAACGAGTGTATCATACCAAAATTCAGCACCGCAGTGACAGACCACGAATCCGGAGTCAGCAGTTAGATCTACCATTGCCTGGCATTTGTAACAGCGCCTCCAGCCGTTCGAGGCAATACTATCTATCCTTTCCGGGTAAGGGGCTTGGGGGCAATGTTCATTGCTTTGA
This sequence comes from Trichophyton schoenleinii, assembly GCA_018357685.1. NCBI lineage: Eukaryota > Fungi > Ascomycota > Eurotiomycetes > Onygenales > Arthrodermataceae > Trichophyton > Trichophyton schoenleinii. The sequence continues at coordinate 880,064 of WOFF01000002.1, forward strand.
TGGGCCGTCCTTTGGCAGGCAGTACATATCGACCATTTGCATATTGGGCATTTCTGTGTCGGAGCACCCAGCTTGATCTTCTTTGGAGGAATCCATTTTCCACAGCTTGGTGAGGGACAATACCATCTGCTAGTTCGGGGTATAGCGTACTCTTGTACTTTTAATTTGTATTCCTCCCGAAGTACGGAATCCACATTGTGTAGGATCAATTTTGTCGGTATATCTTCGAGGCAGCATTTAGGAGGGAACTTGCTCTCGTTATTCATAGCCGTCTCTATCATGCCAGAGAAACACGATAAGCAGTATTTATGCGCGCACCCCAAAGGGACTAGGTTCTTGTCGAGCAATTCAACAAAACAGCTTGCACATTCTCTAAATGGGCAGATATTTGATTAGCGACTGGTCTAATAGCATGAAGAACGGGGTGGAGCTGTAAGAATGAACGTAGGAAAACACTGACCGAAAACTGTTGCGTTCCATGAGCCGAAGTTTGAGGTTCTTCGTACCACCTGTTGCTTTGGCACCCATACGATTAAACGTCGCTCCCGTTGCAGTGGACTCAGGTGAAAAACATCGATCTAGATGGTTGTCTCCAGTGTGATCCTTTACCGCAGGCGCCTGGGACCGTACTGGTAGTGAGGACCGGTCATCCCCCATGGATATGCCATGACTATATGTTGATGATGGCGGGGGCGGTGACCGTCCACCTCCGTTCTCGCTGTGTTGGCCTGCAGATTTGGGAGACCGTTCTGTGTCCAAGGGCTGACTGATTATTTGAAGAAGTTCTGGAGAGACATCATCTGGAAACACATGGAGTTCCTGAGGACATGGCCGATCCGCACGGTGAGATGGTAGCTGGCCATTGTCAAGCAACAGATCCTCTAACCCGTCCAGCTCAGGCCACTCTGCAAGCCGGTCAGCATCGTCCACCAGGCCTTGCAGAGGAGCTTCGAGGTCGCGAGTTAGCTGAGGAACCGACATAGGGTGATTTCTGGACAATCTAATGTCGTTTTCTGGGGTTCAACATTCGGCAACAGTTTCATTCTACCAAAACGAGCACCGACGACGTTTGGTAGAGGGAACGCTGGGTTTCTGCGACAATATCCGACGAGTCCTGTGAGAAGAGGTATTAAAATCGCAAAGCAAGACTCATTCACGTGGGGGGAAACAATAAAATATAAGAGTAAAAACTCTTGGGGCGCATCCGTGGTCGTATAAATCTGGGGGAAAGCGGAGTCTGGAGAAGGACCGAAAGCCAACTAAAGGCCATCGTTAGGCTGACAAAACGAACCGTCGGAGGGGGGCCTCAAGGAGGGTGAGGCTCGCTAGGCTCCAACTGCCTTGACTCGACTGCATCAAAGTTCGTTTATTTATGGAATCCCAAGGCGCTGCTCGGTGGTTGGCTGGTCGTTGTCTCTCTCTTGAATGCAAAAGGGAGCCTTGTATGTATCTGTATGGTGGAGGCCTGTCGACCCCTGTCAGCTGGGGCCGCTGCCAATCGATCTCTTTGCATGGGGCAGTGCGATGGAGCAACGAGCGGCGATCGAAGATGTCTGGATGGATGCAGTGTTCCGTACTTTTGTTGGACCCTTAAGGCAGTTACCTTGGTACGCTTTGTGAGGGATAAAAGATCCGCACCGGTGAAAGGCGCCAGGTAGATCACGTACGATATAATATGCACGACACATCTCCTGGACTGTGAACGGAGTGCGTCTGTCATGTATTCACGGCCGGATTGCAAATAAACCAGGGAGCGGCGCGAGCTGAATGTAGTTTTGCGCCAGGTAAAGAATTCAGATAACGAAGCTGGGCCTCGTATGCCGCCCTGGAAATATTTCTTTTGCGACACCACTTGCCCCTGAACACCGAATAGGCGTGTCGCAATCCTAGACTAACGTGAGAGGTTCGAAGTTATTTTTATGTAAGATGTTGAAGGTTGGACTAGTTGTTATATGTACTTCAGCTGCTGTTGGCTGCGTACCCAGCGTGGTGGAAATACAGCTCCATGTCTAGCAAGGGGCCAGGAACAGAGTCTCAGGAACACCTATCAGACAAATACCCCTTCCTGGCTGAACCATGGTTGCGAACGGCCAACAAGTTTTGGCTAATGATATTGTGTTTATGTCCAGTGCATGTTTGCTGAGGACCGGCGTTCCTCCAGTCACATGCATGGAGATACCGTGCTAGAGCAGCCACAATTCTCAGCATCGAGAAGGTGGATAATAGACGGCCTGGCGCCAGCTCCTTATCAGCAGCTAGACTGGGGTTTGATAGACTAAAAAGAAGTTGGATCGGAAAATTTCCAGCATGACTTGCGATAACAGTGCGGAGAGTTCCATATCCACCAGCTAAAATAGGGCAGAACCATGCTAGTTGGCCTCGCGTGCGTCCTGTGGAGGCAACAGCCATAATTTGCACCAGTGCGCGGTCCCCTATCGTTGTTACCCACACCGGGCCGGCGCACGAGATCTGTTATCTACCAGGTTATGATGTGGCAGGGAGCACATATTTGAGTTGTTCGTCCAATCAACTCTGTGAACAGACACTTGACTAAATGGCGTTTGGACGGTTCGCATGTTCTGGGCTGAGGCCGATGGTGGTCAATCTCGTGAAAGTCGTTAAAATCAGACGCTGGGGATGGGATTCGAAGATGTTAGTCTAATACACCAAGTATTATACCTTCGGTCACATATTCATCCAGTAAACTTTTTCCAGGCCCAGGATGAACCGTACTCCTGGTATTGTTGCCGAGTAATCGCAATTTCTTTCATGGTTTCCTGGTTGGCCGCGAGCCTGCTTGCCCCTAGCCAGGTTGAACGGATGGGACTTCTCGAAACATCAGCCACTGGATTCTAGAAATATCAAACAGGACCACAAGAGCGGGGAAAGAAGGGTAGGGGGCTTGCTTACTCTGGGCCAGCCTTCACGCGAACGGCACACTCCGTCGGTGCAAGATGCCGGACACCGGTTTCCCTAGGATTAAATGCATTAACAACCTGGGCATTCCAGGGTATCCCCCTTTTCCCAATACATAGGAACTTACAGTCGTTCTATAAACCCTGGAATCAATGCATTTCCTCCAACGACAAAGATATTTGCTAGGAGTGAGGGGTGAAGGCCTGTGGGGATGACAGACAAGCACTGCATTATCATGTCAGGTATCCCCGGTTGTTGGAGCCCAATATCCTGGGGATTGAACAGTATCTCCGGCACCGTAAACCGCTCATTCCCTAGAACAAGAACGTCCTCCGCTGCGGATGGATTAACTCCGGTAATGAGTCCTTTCCTTTTCTCAGCAGCCAATAGGCTATCGTGCGGCCGCATAAACCCCTTTTTGTGTGCATTTGGGTCCGGCAGCACATAATCAACAACTATGTCGGTGGGGCCCCCTTTTCGTCCTTTCCACGTCTTTTCCATATCCGTGTTGAAATCCTGGCTCACGTAGCAAACTGCTTCTTTAACGCTGTTGACAATATGCGTTTCATCCAGCATATTATATTGTCGAATCGAAACCAGTTCCTTCAGATAATTTGTAAGATGCTTCCCACCGAGTTCAAGTCTCCTTATCGCACGTTGGATTGGGCGCCCTTGGTACACGGGAGTTACAGTCGTCTGAGAATAACCCGAGTCAACAACTAACATGCACTCAACTGGAAGGTTTGGTGAATTCGTATCCTGGCTAGGCGGGTCTCCAAAGAGGGGTCGGACATCATTCCAGGCATTGAGACAGGGAGCTGTGTAGGCAAGGCCATTATTCATAAGCATAGGAACTTCCATAATATTACTCTCATATAGCACTGATGGTACATACCAAGGTATCGTACATACCCGCCAAACCCCCATTCCTCCATAATCATCTCGTCCATATTCTTTTGCAAACTGCTCAAGGCGTTTGGAGCTTCAGTTAAAACCAAGGTTGTCCCAAGAAAATCCGAACATTGTATATCCGGTCTACGAGCCGTCTTCTCATCAAAAAATGAATGTTCCCATATCTCCCGTTGAGCTTCCCAATTGACCAGGTATCCCTTCTCGACCGGACGGCGAAAGCTGACCTCATTCCAGTCTGATATGTGGGTTTCGAGCTCTAGGCCGGTATATACCTGGTTATCGCGTGTTTTTGCAAGTGCATTCGGGACAACCACGCATGCGGCCAGGGGATCAGAGCTGGAGGTCGAGCTATATCCGGCTTTCAAGCTATACCCCCCATTGTCGATGATGAACGTCCTTTCGGGGAGCTTCTCCGATGCGGGAGGGGCAGCTTTGGTAGCTCGAGAAGGTTTGTTTGGAGCCATTATTGCCCTTAAAAAAAGAAATATTTAGAACATACTTCCGGAATACCTCCAACAGCTAGAGAATTATGTCGTCGTCGTCGTTTGGATTGTTGATTTATAAAAACGTCCAGAAAAAAGAAAAATAACCTCGGAATATTATTTTGCCTCTCCTATCGCTTATCGATGCTTATGTAATATTTACGAACTTAAAGCATTCCCGCAGTAAAATAAAAAAAAAATAAAAAAAATAAATTTTGATTAAACGCACCTTAGGGCTGATATCAATACAAATCGTGGCAGCCCGGAGGAATATAGAAAGAAGGCAAGTCATCATGGCGGGCGACAAGAAACTACTGGTTATTTTAGAATCGACTCTGGGGCTTTCTACGCAGTTTATCTCATCTCTCTCTCTGTCCGCTGCGTCAACCTCCAGCGCAACACCCCGCAGCGCCGAAGAAACCGACAATAATAAGAACCTCCCGCTTCCATTACTCTCAGCTGCCGCTCAGACCCTTAAATCGAATTCGGGGAAGATCTCTCTCTTCGCGATTAATACCCCCTTCACTCCGTCTGCGATTACCTCGGTTCTTGCGCAGATCAATGATTCAGCTCTTCCTTCGCTAGTCACAGCCGCCTTTCTCCTCCATCCAGAACATTATACTAAAACATTCCATACCGAAATTAACACGTTGGTGAAATCGGCTCTGAGAGAATATATTACGCTGATTAATGATATCAAGAAGATTGCTGTGGAGAATGGAAAAAGCCTGACTGACGAGGATAAAGTTGCAGTGACAACTTCTGCGGGGAGAGTCTGGAAAGTATGTGACCAGCTTGTGGCTGCTGCTACAGATGGGGTTGTCGGTATGGTAATGCAGAAGGCGAATGAATTCCTGGAACTTGTACGTGATGGTATCAAAGAGCTGGAAGAGTGGGATCCAGAGGAATCCGACGATGATGATTGGGGACTAGTTGATGACCTTGCCGATGAAACTAAAGAAGAAAAAGACGAAGACGACGGTGAAGATCGAGAAGAGGTGGTTGCGATGCTAGCTGGGGAGAAGAAAGAGCTTCTTCGTTTACTTACCCCCATTGCTAAGCTATACACGGCCATAACCTCACAGAGGTTAAAGCCACTGAAGCAGCAGCCCATCCCCTCAAAGTATGCTTCTAACCTTGATAAACTTATGGACAATCTTAAACAGATCCCGGATCTTGTCGATGAGGCTGCTGGATCTCTATATGAACATGATACCCAAGCTGTGGCTTCTTACACAAGCAAATTAAAGAATTGTGCCATTTCCACGATGGAGATGGTTAGGCAGCCATGGTACCCCGAGACTGGAGCGAACACCAAAACAGGCGGACAAGTTGAGGATAAATTTACAAAATGGGCCACAGTTTGGCTGAAGGTTCTTAACGAGTTGGGGAAGCCTGATGTTGCTAATGGAAAATAATATAGATCTTGATCTTGTATGCGTTTGAGTCATAAGATTATAGAAGATTCCTCAGTGATATGTTTGATATATCCTGTCGCTTATAGCGTACATAAATCAACTACACTGGTTCAAAGCCTGCCTCACCCGAAGAGAAGAGAATAATGCACAATATGTAGAATCTTTCCCCGTCTGAAGATCTGCCCCGTTCGTAAAAGAAAGAACAAAAGCCACCAGCCATCTCATTCACGCGCTAGCCTTCCACTCTTCCATCTCAGCTTCACTGATTCGATTCTTCAGGTGGTCGAGTATCGCTTCCGTTCCCTTGGAAACAACCTGCCATCTAGGAACCCTGAATTTGTTCCCTGCAACTTCGAAGCGGCGCAATGCATTCTTTCCCGGAGGTACATCATCAACTCCCAGAAGACCAGCTCTCGGGGGCAAGGCGTCGATATCATTGTTGGCTACGTCAAGTACTTGCAGGCCTTCAACAGCCTCGTACGAAAGGCTATCGAATGCATTCTCCGAAGCAAGGAAAGTGACTAGGTTAGGGTATGTGGCGCGCATTACTGGCACGGGTCCCTTGAGACGATTTATTGAGACGTCAAGGAATGAGAGTGAAGGGGCCGAGAGATTAGCTATTAGAGGTTCTAGGGATGTCAATCCTGAAGAGGAGAGTGTTAAATTTTGCAGGTTCGGAAGGGATAAGGGTGTACTGAGCTCTGTGCGGCCGATGGGATTATTAGATAGATCCAGGTCGATTAAGGAGTGGGCTACCAGAGAGAGAGCCGGTACTGGGAATTTCTCCAGGTGGTTACGTTGGAGGTAGAGACATCTGATATCGGATTTGGCGATCAAGGGCTCGATATCCACTGGCTCTAGATCTGAGAGGTTTGTCGAAGAGCGGTCAAGGACACCACGCTGCTTGACCCTCCATGCATGAGTTATGGTGGCCGTAGGGCTTTCTGGTGCGAGTGTGAACTCCGTTTGCACGGAACCTTCTTCCTCATCCTGAGATGGTTCCTTGACTTCACGTCGACTGTTAAGTTCTCGCTTCAGGTCATCGGTATCCATGCTGAGGAACTTCTTCTCGCGGAGAGGATTATTAGATATTCGGAGAGTAACAAGACTCTCCATGGAACCGATATTATCATCGATTAACCTGATATCATTGGTAGTAAAATCTAGATGTTTTATATTCTCCAGATCGGCCAGTCCCTCTGGCAAAGCGGATAGGCGATTCTCCGAGGCGATTATGGTCAACAAGGACTTCCATGATGATATATTAGGGAAAAACTTCAGACAATTCTGTTCTACGAACAGCTGTTGCAAGTTGGGCAACTCAATGGCATCTTCAGCAGATAGCTCATCCAGGTTATTTGTTGCAATGTTCAAGACCTGCAAGGTATCATGACGCTTAAAGGCTTTTGGAAAGAAGTAGCCATCCAGCCTGTTCTTCCAAACGTTGAGTTCCGTCAGGGGAAGATCCTTCATCGCCATCAATGGGAGAGAAGGAAGCCTGTTCTCGGAGACATTCAAGATCCGCAGCGCTGTTAGGTCAGCAATGGAATCAGGAAGCCCAGTTAGACAGTTCCCATGAAGATCTAGAACTTCCAGCTTGACGAGGCGTCCGATATCAGAAGCCAGCATGCCGGACAAATTGTTCTCTGCAAGCTTTAGTTCTGTCAGACTCTCTATGCTAAAGACAACGTCGAGAGCATCCATGCTATCTAGCTTGTTCTTCGACAGGTTCAAGCTACGAAGCCGCTGTAACCTTCTAAGTCCCGTGGGTAGACTAGATAGTTTGTTTCCATGCAAGTCTATGTGCTCTAGGCCGCCGAATTGAGCATTCGGGCCAGGCTCATCCGCGTTGAACTCAGCCAGGTCCACATCAGGGAAAGCCTCGTCCGGGAGTGAGGTCAACTCGTTGTCCGCGGCCATAAATTTCACCAGGTCGACATTTTCGTACCAGACGTCGTTGCTGTTTGGATCAAAGGTATACATGGTCATGACTTCATCGGGGAGAGCAGTCAGTCCCATGGCAGATATGTTCAGAAGTCCTGACTTCCTGGCGGAGGCGGTTCTACTCTGTAAGGCGGCTCCGGTAGGTTCCATACTAGGCAGCTGGCTAAAGGGATCCTTCAGGCTATCTTCTTCAACGGTATCTGGGGATTTAAGTGACGATTCACGTTTCTGCTGTAGCTGCTGTTGTTGTGCTGCTTTCCGAGCAGCCTTTGCCTTGGCAATGCTCTCTCGAAGAGCACTGGATGATTTGGCAGTTTTCTTCGGCTCTGGTTCTTTGGGTGGTATATCAGTAGCCGAATATCCGTCGGATGTGATAGAAGTCCTCGGTGACTGTTTCGAGGTTGTAGATGTAGGTGAGGTGAAGTTTGAAGATATGGTGGACGGTGGTTTCCTCGTCTTGGGGATAGAAAGGGGCTCAATTATGCCAGTAGGCTCTGAATCTGGAGTTTCTCCGAAGACCTGGCTTAGAGATGGCATCGTTCTCGGCTTTCGTGATATCATACTCTGACTCTTTGGCGGTTGGCGAGTAGCTGCAGCTTTCGCAGCGGGAGCAATTGGCTGATGCGGTGGGAGCGAGCTAGTCGACTCAGTCTCCTCGACATCCTCCTCGCTCGTCTTGAGCATCCCATTCCTTATTGACGCAGCTGGGGATTTTATATACATGCTAACTGACCTCTGGGCCACAGGACGCTCGCGTGACGTACTAGCCGCAGAGGGAGACCTAGGAAACCTCGCTCCCCTGGCCGAAGGGGCAGGAGATGAAGGCGTTCCATTCAAGGACTGCCTTGAAGAGGATCTTCTAACCTCACCAACGAAGCCAGACTTCCTTCTACCAGGCGAGGGTGATCCGGGGATCTGAGCAAGTGTTTCGATGGTCCGATCTGATAAGGAGGGTCTGGAGCCATTGCGCGAGGGACTACGGCCCTGTCTGGTGTCTGCCGGGTCGAGAAGTGACTCGTTCAAGTGAACCGGCTTGCTAATCGATTGAGGGCGCAACGGAGTGGTCGCGGTCGAAGTCGAGTTCGAGTTCTCATGGTGCCCGTCCAGAGGATCCGATTCACTCGAGCAAGCCGGGGAGTAGGGCCTGTTGTTGAAAATGTCCTCGGATGGCCGTCGAAGCCTCGATATCTTGAGACCTGCGTCTGCCTGCAACCTGTCTCTCGACGGAGACGGCCTTAGGGACCGGGAGGGCGTCGCCGTGGGCAGAGGAAGTCGTGAGATCCGCGGACGACTGCTCGCGGTAGGTTTGTTGTCCATAGTAGTAAGTAAAGCTGTCTGTGTACAAGTATCAAGCAAAAAAAAATAGCCTCAGAGCTAGGACCAAACCATGGAACGGCTGTCAACGGTCCCTGTCTCTAGTCGAATAGCTGGTGGGAGACGCTCTAGCAGTATTCGACTTCGCTCTGGTGGTATTAGTGCAGGACATGGAGTTGGACGGCTGGAAGATGAAGCTCCAGGGGGTGATCAAGCCGAGCAAGGGTTGGTTCGGCTGTGATATTTAAGTATTTCTGCTAAGCAGTTAGTGAACTAGACAGACGTTGAACCCCCTTTTTTTCTTTTCTTCTTGCATATTTGTTATCTATTTAGTTATCCACACTAGCTAGCCTGGACTCTTTAGTTACCTCTATCATATTTTATCTGTTTTCTGATATCTGATCCCTTCGTTGGCGGAAGATGAGACGCACTTTTGGCTTCTGTGCGAGGTTGAGGCAGTAGAAATTGATACCACTGCAGACAACCGCAGAAACAGAGGGAAAAAGCAGTGCAATGTAGTTAATGGACAGGCAAATGCCGGCATTCGCCTAGCCGTCCATGCATACTCCGTATATATCTCTTGTATTAATCCTCAACGGCGGCCGAAAGGAGCTCATAGACAGCGGCTCTCCCCCCCCCCCCTGACAGGGCCTCGACTGCCGGACGTCAACACCACTTTTATGTATGAAATCCCATGCAATCGCCTGCCGTCTGCCTCGCCCCGTAGCCCTCTTCCTCTGCGTCTACCTGATCTCCTACTCTATGCATGTCATCTGCCTCATATCTCGCCCTCTTCGCCTTCGCCTTCGCCCTCGCCCGTCCAGCGAAGCGTCCAAAAAATGCACATCACGTGACGGTTGCCCCAGCCTTCGACTTTCTTTTCCATCAAAACAACCAAAAGAAAGGCGCAAAGACGAAGAACGAAGAACGAAGACGAAGACGAAGGGAAACACCGACAGCATCGACGTCATCTTCCATCGCCAGCTTCCAAAGGCCGATCAGGCCTGCTATTCACTGCCGACGCGTGTACGAGGCGTTCGACGACCGAGATATATTCACTACAGAGCGGACGCTACCTGGCACTCCCCGCTGCGGTCTTGTCGCGCAAGCACCTAGCTTCACCACCCTTGGAACGCCAGCGCAACCAGAGCTCTCACTACCAGAACCATGGACAAACAGAGTGATACAGCGGCCAGAGACGGTCAGACTAGGCCGTCCCTCTCCCCGGCTGTCGAGATAGCGGTTCCGAGTACACCGACTCCAGAGCTGAGCAGCAGCAGCAGCCCTGCGCCAGACTCACAGGCTACCCAAATCCAGTCGCAACCTGACCGCGTCGACTCGGAGAAACCCACAATACCTTCATCAGCCGCCGGGCAGTCGTCTCCTAGCATGACACCTCCTCCGTCCGTTCAGGCGCCGGCAAACATGTCTACGCCAGCCCAACGCGCACGCTCGCAGTCGCATCCTTTTCTTGCCTCTCCTCCATCGACTGTCAACCAGTCGCTGTGTGACGCGTACGGCATATCAGAACGTCTACCTACCGTGAGCGAGATCGACGACGCTGACGAGCCTGCGCTTCGAAAGATAGCGAATGAGCTGCTTGTCGTTGCCCAGGACTTCCGGATGTCAGCAGCTCACTTCAAGCTGCAGAACAGCCTCCTCTCCCTCACTAGTAACGAGGCAGTCAAGCGCGCAGAGGTAGAGCAACAACTCGCCAAACGCGAAGTTGAGATCCTACAGAGTGATGAGTACCGCGTTCGTCGAGGTATTGCACAGGAGGAATCAGCACGCAACTTTCAGAACCACGAACTTTCTGGTGCCAGAGCGAGGATCCAAGACCTAGAGCAAATGAATGCTACACTGGACCGCAGGCTTCATCGGGCAAAACAGATCATCGAGGAGAAGTCGGACCAATACGAGATGCTATTGGAGGAAAACGGCCGGCTGAAGAAGCGTATTCGAGACAACCGTGAACACTTCACCATGATGATGGATGGCGCATCTCTCCCATCAAGCCCCCGTGCGGATATACATACTCCACAATGCAAAGCGGCCGCACAGCCACCACACCATGCTCCTCTAGAGAACTCACGCTCATTCAATGGTAAACTCGGCAGTCAGGACTTGCTGGCTACTCTCTTAGCAGCAGACCAAGTCCTGCACGGAGACAGCTCACGCACTCAGACCCCTTCACAGCCCAAGCCTCGAGGGCATAGACACAACCACGGCCACACCCGTGGTGCACATTCGATGTCTTCCTTGACTCCCATATCCCACGCCAGAATATCTGAGCCTACCCAGCCCCATTTCTTCACTCCCGTGAACAAAAAGATGCGAGAGTCTAGGATATCCCCAACACCTGTATCCGGCCGCATAGATGAGGAGGATGAAGGCCGCCGTGACCGTGACAGTACTCTGTCCGCATCCGACATAGAAGCCGTCACTGACGAAGACGTGCCAGCGTCTCAGGCTAGCTCTCTAGCCACCAGCATGCTTCGTCGCTATCCAGGAACTAGCCAGGACGAGCCTTCCATCCCTACCAACTTAGGCAAATCCAGTGCCATGTTGCAGACAAAATTATTCGGCCATGTGAAAAAGGCTGGTCTTGAGCGTTCCTCTGACCACATGAAGCGCAAGAGCAGCAACTCGCAGAGCAAACCTGTCTCTCCCAAGAAGGCGAGGGGGTCAAATCTTCTTCATCTAAATGTTGCCGTCTAGCTGCTGCTTTCTCCTATGCTACTCAAAAAAAAAAATTTTTTTCCCTTCCTCCCCCGTACTCATGACTAAGCCTCGAGTTCAGTTCCGTTTCATTTTCTCTTTTGATGAATGCCTGCGGCCTCCTTGACGATATCAGCTTATCGCTAATAATGACCCAATCAATATGACCTCTGCAATGACAGCCTCAGATAACGAAGTTTGGTGGTTTTGGAGTTATTGCTTATTCCTTTGTTTTCCCTTATTGACCAGTGGCTGCCTTGTCTTTTTTTTTTTTTCTATCTGGAATGAGGCTCTCTCTTCCAGCAACTACTATGGCTTCTTCCCAAGGGCGACGACTTCTGTATTTCTGCAATTGAACCATGTAAAACGGAGATTTCTCTACTATTGGGCGTTTACTCTGGCCACAAACGATGTAACATAGCTTCAATCATCGTCGAAACAACAGTATACTTCCTTGCCGTCCGTACAATCCATTATTTACTGCTAGTCACAATCATTATTTGCTTGCTGTAGCTGCTTCGAATGAAATTGATATCGAGATGCCTCGGCTCTAGCCCGATTAGGCAGAGCTAGGGCTAAATGGCTGACTCAGCATAAGCGAGTGTAGCTGACATAAGCATCACCACACCAAAAAAAGTTTCCACCAAAAGTTGAAGAAAGAAGAACTTCGACTTTTTCCACCAAAGTCGAGACACGACCATCGACAATTCAACAACCCGGGCTCTCGACAACTTGATCACCGGCCGACACAATGGTACGTCCTCTCTTCGCTTCTCTCGCTGTGGACGTTGTTGTGCTGCGTGTGCTGTGCGCGGCCGCGACGTAGGAGGAGTGAAAGTCGCAATTTGAGATGAGATGATAGATGGTGGAAGCTGACCAGGGGATTTTTGGAATATAGGCGATCAAGCATAACCAGGTTATCCCAAAGAACCGTGAGTTACCGTCCCGCTGAATGAGTGCGAGCTGCGATGAAGAGAGAAAGGAGAAAATTAAATGGATGGGAAGCGCGTGACAAACAAGTGTTTTATGAGGAAGAGGTGGAATTATTACTCGCATCGGACAGACGACTGGGAAAGCAACTGGACTATATTGCAACATTATTTCTAATTCGTGTCGTTTTAAACAGACTTCCACAAGGACTGGGACCGACGTGTCAGAGTACATTTCGACCAGGTATGATATATACCACAATGACTTGCGGGATATGGATATCAACCGGGCCAACTAACAAACTTCCCTATTCAGCCCGGCCGGAAACACAGACGTCGTGAGGCTCGTCTCGCGAAGGCTGCCGCCCTTGCTCCTCGCCCAGTCGACAAGCTCCGCCCAATTGTACGATGTCCCACCATTAAGTACAACAGCCGCGTCAGAGCTGGCCGTGGTTTCTCCCTCCAAGAGTTGAAGGTCCGTCCAGCTTTTTCCCACATGTTTGCTGCAACCAGCAAGCAAGAATATCATATCTAATCCATTCCACAGGAGGCTGGTATCCCACGCAAGCTCGCTCCAACCATCGGCATCACCGTTGACCACCGCCGCGGCAATGTCTCCGCTGAATCCCTCTCCGTCAACGTCGCCCGCCTAAAGGCTTACAAGGCCCGTTTGATCCTCTTCCCCCGCAAGAGCGGTCAGTTCAAGAAGCTCGACTCCTCTGCCGAAGAGATCAAGGCCGCCAAGGAGGGTCTCGCTAAGAGCATCAACTCCGTTCTCCCCGTCACCAACCCTGCTCGTGAGAACGCCATTTCTGAGATCAAGAAGTCCGATCTACCAAAGGGAGAAGAGAACGCATACCGCAGAATGAGAATTGCCCGAAGTGACGCCAGACTTGTTGGTGTCAGAGCGAAGCGCGCAAAGGCCAAGGCTGAGGAGGCCGCTGCTGCAAAGAAATAAAATACCAGAAATAAAAGACATAAATAAATGGAAGTTCTTACGGTGTTACCCCCCTTTATTATGTTTTCTAGTCTTCTTTGCACTCTTCCGTTTTTATAATCCCCCATTCTCAGCCTCCTGTGTCATGAATAATGCGATATCATATGACCGAATTATCCGGGGTCCAATTCCTTGCCGTCCAGGAGGTAATCTATTACATCTCTGGACCACCTTTCTTCATTGAAAGGTATAAAAAATGGGGAGAGTGAGCAGCCAGGTGAAGTCATGCCAGCAATGCGTGGTTTGGCCGGATGGGCTTGTTTGTATGCGGCCATGATGTAGAAATGGAAACAAATTTTCAAAAGTCGTTTGCTTCAACTGACGTAGATGGATATGCGCCATGCATAAAGTAAATGTGACATTGCCGTGCAGTGTCTTCAAGCGGAGAATTTTATCATCTCGTTATTAAAATACTTGCCCGCTTTAATTCTACCTATATATAAGTCCAAGCACGTTCATGTATGTTCAGTTGCAAATAATCTCAAACAAGCCCAAATAGAATAACAATTACAGCTTCAACAGCTTTGACCAGCGACCCTATATCAACATCAACATCGCCATCGTTTCCACGCTTAATCATTGCTTGAAATACACGCTTCGCCTCCTTTTCTATTTTGCTGGCTGCGGCACTCTTCAACGAGGAGCCGGATATGCAAATATTTGGTTCTAATTGAGGCTCGCTGGTCCATAAGTCAAGGGCCAAAGGACAGGATACAAGCAACTCCAGCTTGTTAGGTCCTGTTGCAGTAGAGAAACGGTAACTTGCTCTTTCGAAATGCTGTACCAAGTCTTTGGTAGCATACTGTTGCCCATCAGTATCAGGCGTGGCGCTTCTGGATATGTCTGCTTCTCCTTGTTTCCTATAAGCTTTCTTTGCTTGTTCGAGATATCGAGGATTTTCCTCGAGCTTCTTGGACAGGGACTGCAGTTTCACCCAGAATTTTGCTCGAGATATTGCAGCCTCCCAGTATCGGCATACGCCCCAACATAAACCGGATACATCGTGATCTAATAGGGGATTTGACAGCCGAGATGCGATCCAGCCTTCTAATGGCCCAGGGAGTTTTGAATCGGTCTTGGAAACGGAGATAGAGAGCACGGATTGTTTTTCAGGGTCAGTTTTAAGGACGAGAGGGATCTGGTAAAGCGATGCTGGAAAACGGTCTGGTGGTTGGAGGGTAAAATGGTATGTCTGCACTATATCTGAGGGTACTCCCAGAGCCCGTGATGGGTTCCTCGTAGTAGAAGTTACTGTTTCTGTTTTGAGGGTAAGAGGCGCGAAAACAGTAAGATACGGGATTGAATTCTCCGGCGGCTTCATGGCATAGGGATTCTCAGGAGGCGGCGAGGGTGGTGGTTCGGGTTCTGACAGCGGTATTGACTGCTGAGCTGTGAAAGGGAGCAGATATGAAAGCATCGAAGACAACGGAGGAGGTGCCGGCGGTTTAGGGGGCGGAGGTGCACAAGACGGGTTTTTGGACAGGAGAAGTCCACTACGTAGGAAAGATTAGTATAATGAGAAACTTGATATAGCAATATACATAGCTGTGGACCCGAAACATACATTAACCGTCTAAGAGAGCTTTCGTCCACGGATTCGTGCTCGGTAGTCTCTAACTGACCAGCTTCCTTTTCTAGGAGCTCAACTTCTTCCTTTAACCTCTCTAATTGCTCTCTAAGAGAGTCCCTGACTTTCTGATTTTCCTGAATTTCCTTTGGAAGTTCTTTATCAGGTTCACTACCAATGCCTGGCCGTGGCTCACCAGCGCTCCGCTTGGGATCAGTAGCTTTGGTGTTTTTGTTCTTGAAAATGGGATAGAATCCCTCTTTCTTAAGCTGCTGTTTCCTTTTCACATTTGAACGCTGGCTTGGACTGCCATTGAAGTGCGCAATTGTCCCTCTCGGAGGAGGGTCTGCTTCTGGAGGAGAAAGAGATAGCCCTTGACCAGCGTCATGGCTGCCCGTGGAGGAGATTGATGCCGATCCTCTTTTCTCTCCGGGTTTATCTGGCGCTTTCACTCTAGATATCTCTCCGGGAAATGGCAGTTCCCCAAATGACCTTCGCCTAGAGCCAGGCCTTGATATCGTGCTGTTAAGCCGGGGCAATCCGTCATCTTCCTCTGGCTCCGTATGAGATGCGCCCACATGTGGTCGTAAAGGTATACTACCAGATATTTGGGGCGAGCTACCGATGTGCTCCCCAAAAGAGCTGAACTCCTGGCCGGAAGACCTTTGCGCTTTCTCAGACGCTGACCGTTCTATGGCCTTCGACAAAACGTCCGGATGGTATCGTGCGAGGCTCGATCGAGTAGGCGCTTGGAATGACCGGCGGCTCGGTGATCGCGAAGGGCTAGTACGCCCACGGCCATCTCTCCTTGCAGTATGGGACGCGCCTACAGGTATCGGGATGGAAGAGTTGGACTTGCGCCGTTTCGAGGGTGAGGGTATCATTCGGGCGCGCGCGTTCGCATCTGGTAAGCTATCCGGATAAAAAGAGCAATCGCATATACGGTGCACCCAGATATTTGTTCGAGATAGAATATCAGAAGTAGAAGAAGAGGTGCTGTCTGCAGCTGTCTCGCCTGTCTGGAAGCTCGTTAAGCCTGGGATCTGCTTGCTTCTGCTTTCGAGCTTCCTCGGCATAAACAAAAAGAGACGCGATGGGAGTGGCTGTTGTTTGCACTGTTTGCATCCGCATCCCACTGCTGGGTTGAATAACACCGAAAAGGTCGCTCGTTTGCCGTACGACTTCCAAGCCAACGACAACCATTCAAAGGAACAGATGGGATCCCTACTTCTCTCTGAGGGGGGCAGGCTTCCCTTTGGAGCAGCTATATGTTCCCGCTGCCTCCTAATGCTATCAGCTGGAGGGTCTCAATCCCGAGCAATACCACGCTGGAGGACTCATAAGCCGAACCGACAAGCAACCACACGGTATCAACATACGGATGCGAAGAACCAAGGAGATTCTGGTGGGAAAACAGTGAACCAGATATATCCATTGAAGGGCTTTTACTCCGAGCTTCTTAACTCTCCGTCACAACCATTAAACCCCAGCCGAACTCCTCAATCCCAAGCTACCAACTCAGTCGCTACTTCTGCCGAAGCTGAAATAATAAAATCAGAACCGCAAAAAGAACAAACACCCCAGGAGAAATTTGGGATAGTTTTTGGAACTCGACTTGCGGGGCCCGGTTATTCCTCAACACGCTATAATCCTTCTACTGCTCCCAAGTCGGCCTGGCGCACGATCAATGGAGTTCCTATACCGCCACGGCCAGCAGAACCCGATAATTGTTGCATGAGCGGATGTGTACATTGTGTTTGGGATGATTATCGAGACGATGTCGAGGCTTGGGCGCAGAGAATAAATGAAGCGAAGAAACGAGATGCTCCTCGCAGAGGTTCAAAGAAGAAAAAGCACCCGTTACCTGATATGAGACAAAGCCCACGACGCGAAGTTGACAGTGCAAGTACAAGCATGGACGACGATGGCGGTGGGAGCCAAGCTAGTTGGAATACTGATATTTCTACCGAGGCGGATGCGGATGCATTGTTTGCTGACATTCCTGTTGGGATAAGAGAGTTTATGAAAACAGAGAAGAAATTAAAAGAAAAGCGCAAGAAAAATGAAGACAAAGCCTAGGTAAGTAAAACACGCATTCCAGTGCCGGATACTGCGCATGTTCATGGCTATGAGATTCTTGTATACTGTTGTAACTAGAAGTCCTTCAGAAAGGACCTATCAATACCCACTAGATATCCGTGTAAATAGTTTAGACGATATGCTAAGATAATGAATCAAATAGAAAGGATCCAATATGGATATCTGGATAGGGCAGCAGAATATTCAACAACAGTTTGTAAATTCTATGGCTATAGTTCTTGACGAATATTGAATGAATAGTACGGTAACATAATATCGTAAAGCTACATCAAATCAGGAGCTTTCCAAAAGTATTAAAGCATTAATTATATCATCATTTGGGAGGTTCATGACCTGCCTCACGCAGCAGGTCCTCAAACATGTCACGAAGAGATTCCGGGAGTTCAGACGCAGCCTATTTAAGCACATTAGCTCAGCCATGAGCGGCAATCAAGGAGGGAAAGCTCACATTATTCCTCATTAAACCATGAAGTAAGAACAGGGCATTTTCCCTATCTTTCGTCTTTTTCAAACGATCGGTCTTATCCTTGGCTGGCTCTCCGGGCTCTGGGCGTGAAATGGGGGTGCGTATAGTATCACATAGGCTTTGGATAACACACATGCTCTCCAAGCAATCGATTACAGCCTGAGAGCCGGCTGGATGGGATGCTATTAAAGCAAGAGCAAACCAACCTTCGCTCTGAACAATAGGCCACTCCGTTTGAGTTATCATAATACCAATAGGGCGTGCAACGTCCTTATGCAAGTCAAATAACCGAGTAACCAACTCCTCAGTTCCAGGTGGTAGTTCAGAATTCCCCTTGAGTCGCATGAGCGTACGACAAATGGCTGCTATAGTACGTCCGATCTCTGTCTTGATGGGGGAAGAGTCTGTCTTGCCAAACAAAGCAAGGAGCAGAGACAGATAGGTACGGCGGCTGGCAGGCGAGTCGGAGTCCGAGGAAATCGGTTCTAACAAACGGGTTATATTGGTGACTGACGTTAGTATTGTTTGACGAGTCAGGCTTGCTGCCATAAGCTGTGCGTGAGGCAATGTGTCGATTGCCCAGAGTCGCGAGACAGCTTTGATAATACCAGCCTCTCCAAGGCATTCACGGTTGTCTCCAGCTATTGCTAAATTTTTCAAAAACCCTAGAGAACAATGGAGGACAGTCGCCTTCGAATCCTCACGCTGTAGCATAGAGATCAATGGCAAGTGAACCTTAAAGTCATGTAACATTGATTTGCAAACTTCATCGTCTCGAGCAACGTTACCAAGGATGATGCAGCCACATATCTTGAGGTCGTCCTTTTCACTGCTTAGCCATGAAATAAGGGTCTCAGTCGCTGAGCAGCGCAAAGGGTAATATTTTGGATATGCGGCAAGAGCGGAGATATCGGCCAGAGAATGGTTAAGTTTGAGTCGCAGGGGTCCCATAATCGAATCTTCACCTTTAAAGGTATCCAGAAAAATTGAGAGAAGTTCTTCGACATGTCCATTTATAATGCTGAGCTGCTGGAACTTATCCTTCTGGAGGTATCCATTAAGAGCGTTCAGTAAACAACCGTATCCCTCTCCGTGAGATTCGGAGCTCGATACAGCATGTATTATAAGAGGCAGCAAGTCATCAGGGGTGGTATCGATAGATTGGCCTAGTGTGATCAGTCGTGGTCTTGAAATATAGGAGATAAGGCAGAACATACTTTGCTCACTAGCCATTTCCAACAGCTCGTAAGTGACCCCCAACAATGCGCTGCCCTTGAGTTTCCCAGTTTCTAGAAGCTTTAACAGAACGATTGAAATTCCGTTTTGGGCTACTTGGGCTTGTGCAGGGACTAAGAGATTGTTAGCCGGGGAATAAGAAGAAATTAAAAGTAGCTTACTTACCATAGTCGATGCAAATATTGTAGATAACTGGTATAGCAACATGAACTAAACTTAAATGAGTGATCCATTGTATTATTGGTAGGGTATAATTCATTTCTAGCACTCTCGCTCTATTTTCATCTGTGATTGGAAGTGTCAGCCTTGAATTGTTGGGGGAAAGAGGCAGTACTAAATATTCACCTGTGTCCGCGCATGAGTTACCAATAAATCTTAGTGAATGTAACAGGGTGTTCTCTTCAACCTCTTCAGTGGATATGATTCGAAGAAAGTAGTCCAAAATTCCACTTTGACCGAAGTATGGCCTCCATTTTGCTAGATATCGTCAGTATATATCAACAGTCTCTTATCTTAACGAGGAAACTTACCGTCCCGGCTTGCATCCGCTAACATTTCTGCCACCTCTGCCATGTAAGTAGAGTTACTCCTCCATAGCACATCGATCTGGGATAGGACTGCCTCTAGCCCATCAAGGCTTGGGCTGCCACTTCTCCGCTCCTTGTCTGCTAGTTCTAAAGAGCTTAAGAGGTTATGTAGTTCTCCGGCATCTCCTCCCTTGAACTTCGTGCGCAGAGAGCGGATCATATTCTCTTCTTCTTCTTGAGGCAATTTGGGTAGATCCTTAGTAGGTGCTGCAACAGGTGATTTTGGAGTTTGGTCATCCATCTTCTGCGCAGACTTGGGGGGGTATTTATCTAAATCTGCCCCTGCTTCCTGCGCCGGGTTGGCCGGTAGCCCAGCGGTGTTCTCCATGTTCTCATCCATGAGAGCTTCGAGTTCCTGGCGTGGATGCCTAGTTATATCAATAACAGAGACCTAAGATGGGCCGCTTAAGGAATGACCAATCCGCAACGACGACGGGCCGGAGTTTGACAAGGGACTCTAGCCGCCTCCCAGAATGACTCAAGGCTTCAGTGCTCTAAAGATGACAGCTTCTCAGTCATGTGGATACAGGGAAAGCCCTCGCAAGCGGCTAAGAATAGTTATTTAATCCAGGGTTCCAAAATCGCGAGTTGGTTAAATAAAAGCACTCGCAGATGGGTGCCTTCCAGTGGGGTTCTTCTATATGAGCTCCTCTATTCCAAGTGTATCTATTGGTGAACAGTGGCCAGGGTGGCATTAGGCAAACGGACAAGCATCAGGCAGAAGTCGAGCAGGTGACCAAAAGGATCCAACTCTTAAGCGCCTGCTCGCCGGTTGAGCTCGTTGGTGCCTGGCGAGAATGCGAGATGTTGCGACTTTCTAGATATTCAAGGCTCGAGCTCAGCGAGCTCAGCCGCCGTCAGGGGTGGGTGGCTGCTTATGTAACCCGAGACGCCGTGTCTTTCTAGGGCTTTTCTCGGCTGCTGCCTGAGACGACATCCAACGGCCACAGCAGCGACTGAGGGCGGAAAGCGACCACGGAGAGGAAAGATGACATATACCGCTTACAGATGGCAAATGTCTGGCAGATACGACACTACTTCAACAGAGGAGCTAGAATATGGCAATATTGTTTGGGGGAGACAAAAAAATGAACGCCGAGAGTACTCCGTACCGGCGCGAGAGTTGACCTGGATTGCCCTCGGCCAGAATCGAACTGGCATTTCCAGATATCCCAGCGAGTTGAGCTCCTGAGTCATATTTGAATATGAGACTGGCGTGATAGCCGCTACACCACGAAGGCATTTTGCTTGGCCCAGAGTCGAGGGAAACAAGCCTACATTGCTATGGATATTTCGCGACATACATATACCAGAGTGGGGCGCACAATCTGCGAAACAAATATGACATGGGGCAGCCGGCTCTTCAAGAGATCGATGCGGCATTGTCATGCGCCTGATAGCTATACCCAGTACTCCATACAGCGCGGGGTTGTTGCAATCTCTAATTCGGAAGATCAAGTACATCCCCACAAGCTGCTTGAGTCAAGTATACCAGTCTCAACATTTTCAAAAGCTATATACATTCACGGGTATTGGGGTCTTCCATTCCCAAGGGGTATACCTATATTTCAAGTGATTAAAATCAAACCCATAACCACGCGTGTGTTTCCCCGTATGATCACTCCGGACCAGAAATCAATGTTCCAGTAGCTACGGAGTACCGTCCGGACTCAACCCCTTAGAATACGCCGCTCGAAAGCTATAGATTACTTTTTCAATCTCAAATTATTTAATTTCTTCTCCCTCTCTTCTCCATGTCGTCGCCCAGCTCCATAAAGTCGAAACATGTGACGTGGAAAAGTATCACGTGACAGATTTGCGGCACCCCTGTTGCACGACGGGAAAAGAGCATTGCAAGGGGAGAATTGCATGCCACCTTTCTTGATACTATAGAGCAGAGCTTCATTCAATCATTGATTCCAGCTAAATACCTGGACAAAAACTGCTACATACCCGCGCTAGTACCCCAGACCGTCGTTCACTACAGCCGCAGTCATGACACGCGCACAGCAAACCCTTTCCGTTGCCTTGCTCGTCACGTCCGTAAGTTGGGCACCATGTCAACTTTGGCTGCATTATACGCATTCAAGAATGAGAAAGGACCTTACACTAACCTTTATTTAAATTGCTAGCTCTACTTGGCCCTCTACCTAGGACTGCTACCTCTGAACCAAACCATCCAAGAGGAAATCATCCCACATGTGCGCTCCCCCTGAAAACAGACCAACCAATTGATCCGCAGAGGAATGCATTGGCTAATTTATTCAAATCTCTCTACAAAGCTCCCGACCTACTTCCTTATGGTTTTAGGTTCCTATCTTCTCTTCAGGCTCGGCTGGGGAGTATTCACATTCAACGACGTTCCAGATGCATATAAATCGTTACAGGCAGAAATAAACCAAGCAACCACTGAGCTAAGGGCAATGAACGTCGACATAGATTAAACTTTGGTAGCAGATAAAATACCAGTGAAATGATTGGAATGAAGTGGGTAGATTCATGACGGTCGTGGAAGGGAGATGTGAGGGGTAACTATCTGCGTCTTATATAAATTTGTATTTATATGGGTTGCTTCTTTTAATTTTTGCGGACATGGGACTTTTTTTTTCATGAGAACTGTTAATTAGCCTTAGGTGGGTAGATATACACTATAATTATAATTTACATGGCTCTCTCTTGTTTTGCTTCAGGTCGATGGATAAGTTTTAAAGGGAGAGGATCGAGGTTCTTATTACTGCGTTAGCTGAACTACATATCAGTGATATGGATAGGGTATATTCTGACCGCCCTTTTTGGCGATGTCGTGACGGCGTATCTGTATCTATCGTTCACATAAGACGAAAGACAATGCTCGATTCATAGGAAAATAAGGGCAATGAGAGAGAAGTGACAACCATGTAACGTATGACAAAAACAAAATCTAGACAGTTTCTTTTTGGTCATTTATGTAGCTATAAGAGGGTTCTCTTGAGCTAGTCGGTCATGCTCATCGATATCACTTATTAGAGGCAAGGGTCAGTATCCCGGCACAAAGCATAGACCTATCAACAGGAAGGGAGGGGGAACTAACGTGGCTTCCCATGGGTAGCAGATCCAAACATCTCCACTCGTCACGGCGGCAAGATATCGGTTCTCGGCGAGCATTTCTGGTGGGAGCTGGCCCTTCTTTGGCTTATCCTTGTTCTACACAGCGAGGGGGTTGAGTTAGTCCTGTTTAGCTCTGCGATCTTTTTTACGAATGATGACGTAGAGATGGATGCTTACATGTAGGACAAAGATGGAGAACGTAGTCTTTTCTCCTTGTCGACCAAGCTGCTTCTGCGCAAGCTCAACGTCCTTCTCGAGTTCACGAACGGCATACTCGAGGGTGGTGCGGGTATCATCAACTTCATCAACGATAAGAACATTCTTTCCGATCAGATTGGCCATCTCCAGCGAGCTGAGATCCAGCCATTGAGTGCGTGTGACTTTAGTGCCAGGGACCTCCTCGGGGTCTCCTCTACCTAGATCTTCGTACAGCGAAAGTCCAATAGCCTGGATAGGAATATTTGGGGAATCCTTCTTTTTGAGAAACGATCTATATCGCACACCCCTGGTTAGATACCGAAAGAAAAAGAAAAAGAAAGAGAGAAAGAAAGAAAGAAAGAAAGAAAGATGCATTCCATGGTTCTCATCTAACTAATATTGCTTCCGTACCTTAGCATTCTTGCAGGGACATATCCTCCTCCGCCGATGGCGATCATGAGGTTCGGACGGAACTCTTCGAGGATGCGGCCTGCAGAGGCCTGGCACAGTTTATGCACCTATATATTGTCAGACACATACTAAGGCTTGTCTCGGGTTGTATGCTTGTATAATGTATGCTGGCTCCTAGCGAGGGTATGACAACGGGAGGAAGAAAGAGATTAAAAGCTGGCTCGCTTTGCGTCTCTCATTTATCTGGGAAGAGGTAGACAAAAGGCATTCAGAGCAGAGGCTCTCTCATTCCGTACCTGGTTGTATGTGACGTAGACTTTCTCGACCATCGTGGCTGGCTGATCCCTGGACCAGGTATCGAATGACAGACTGATCTCCTGCGTATATACTCCGTACAACTATGCGCGAGTCTCTTCTATATAAAAACAACTGTAACGCATTAGCACTCAAGGAAAGGAAAGAGAAAGAAAAATTGCACTCCCTCCGGAGGGGCAAAATAGCGGAGTAGAGAGGCGCTGGTCGCTTTTGTTATTGCGACAGTTCTATGATCGCGGCGCAGCAGGGAGTCAATCACTTCACATACCTGGCTTGACACACTACAACTAACTATTCCACCCGCTGGTATACCGAGTCAAACAGGCAGAGGCAAAACTCCGTCAGCAAGCAAGGCAAGAATCCCTTTGGAACGTCGAATATCGCTGTCTTTGCCGGACATGCGACAGCCCGCGGAGGCCGCCGCGAAGGCCTTTTGCAGCCTCCAGCTTTTTTTTTTTTTTTTTTCTTAGCTGATTGATAAGGGCTCGAGCCCTAAGAAGCTAACTCTCTAGGGAACGTCGGCATGCCCGTTCGGGATATCTACGACCGCGACAAAGTGACGACCTACATCGAACGCACGGCGGCAGAGACGAGAGACGAGAGACGAACATAGGTCGCTGGGAGACTGATTGTTGGCAGTGGTGGCAGTGATGATGAAGAAGACGACGGTACTAGGCAGCCAGGGGGGTTGAGCCAGCACAACGGACTTGACGGGGCGTTGAGCCTTCGTCTCGAAGATGGCTGTTCATGCCTGCAGGATCGCCAGAGCGCCACGAAGAGATACGAGACGGATAGCCAACTAAGTAGTGGTCAATGCTTTGTGGCAGGCCTCGATGGCGTCGTCGCCAGTCCAGACTGGTATCAAGTATCTACGCTTAACAGCAAACGCCTGGACAGGCCCAACAGCGGCCGACACGGAATAGCTCAAGAGGCCGTGGGGGTGGGAGAGAGAGCTTACTCGGGTTCTATCTAGACATATGTGAGCTGGCAAGATCTTCCCCAGGCATACGGAGTAGGCAGGACAAATGTCTGAGCACCGTTTCCGAGACAGATGAGGAAGGATGGCCCCCGTATAAACTGACGACTCGAGCTCGTTCGCCGGCCAGCCAGCTTAGCTATGGCGACTGTTTCGGCATCTAAAGTAAGGCAACGCTTACGACGGGAGTGCCACCCACCGCCACTATCTTAACAACAGGACCTGTACGACGATGCTCCGTACTTTTGGTCGTGCAACTTTCATAAAATCAATTATTATGCAGGGAGCAGCTTCGAGCAAGCCTGAGCCGTTTCGTCGAATTGACGTTTGCTTGGAGAAGAAAAGAAAAAGGGGGAGGGAGAGAGGATGTGGGAGAAAAACGCTAAAGAGCTTCTTCAGTTACAGCAAGCTTGGATGGATGGATGATGGACTGGCCACGGTGACAAGTTACATTCACAGAAAACCCCGCTCGTATTAGTTCGGTTCTGTTCAGCCATCGTCTTGCTGGCTTGCGTGGTGATTCGTGGTGTCAAGATGTACAGAGACTTGACAGAGTTGAGATGATGTCGACAATCATCCTTACACGGAGAAGAGTAACTTCTCCAGGCGCGGGCCCAAGCAAATAATCCACCTGACTGAGGGACAGGGATTAATTTTGTGGAAACACTCAAAGATGATATACTTATTATTATTCTCCAGAGGGAAAAGCGAAAGCCGCCTTGTGTGTGGGCAAGCATGCTCTCTACGAGTTTGCAGTCTGGGCGAAAAGCAGCGCAGGGCTGCAAACGAGCTAATTGAACGAACGAACTCCAGCCAAGATGTGTCAAGATCGGATGATCCCTGTGAAATCGTCCAGCGGCGCGCTTTGAGCTTTTCTGGTCAAGGACAGGGCCTGGTCGGGGGTCGTGACATGATCTCTTATGTGCATGCATTTCTTACGCAGCGATGTCCGGGTATACGTGCATAGTTGAGCAAGCAGGTGATCTTCGGAGGGTTGCAGTCGCAAAAAGGGAACAAACGGGGTCCTTGTCAGCACCAGCATCATTGGAGAGAACAAGGAATTCGATCTTCTGCGCCATCTCACACACTATTTCGGACTATTTTATAGTCGAGCTCCAGTTATGGATTGGCACAAAATAATAACATTATGCATGGAATTTACTTTTAGTTCACATTTTTTGCGCAGCTGGAGCGTACGACCTGGTCCATATCCCAGGACCACGGATCCCGGGTCAAGTTCAACAAGATAAGATGGCGATTATGACTGAGGAGGGGGGGGAAAGAGGAGGGAGGGGGGAGACCTGTCTACACAGCAGCTGAAAGAAGGCTGGTCGCTAATTGAGTATCTGAAATCCCTTTGCTTCAGCGAGCATCACACGGGAGCACCAAGACAACTTTGGTGATATCAACTTCGGATGGGAGCAGTTCCTACTGGCCGTGGGCTTGGTATTTGTGCAACCGTCAAAGCTCCCCCAAGAGAAGAAAGGGAGTTGACTTGTGAAAATTGAAGGGAAGAAGAAGAAGAAGAAGAAAAAATAAAAGGAAAAAGGAAAACGGCAAAAGGGCAAAAGGAATGGCGTCCCGCCTATCGCAAGCCTCTTTGGTGGTTGAAGGGGACGGGAAAAGGTGACCTATCCCATAAGGGGTGGTGACAGCTCACCCGCCCGGAAAGGAAGAAGAAAAGCCCACCGGATCGTACCCACGGCGTCGGAAGCCATCCCCACGATCGGCTGTTCTTGTTCTCATTCGTGCTGCGCTCTCTATTATTTTGTTTTCTGGATTTCCATGGGTCGAAGGGGAGAGGGGGCGGCGCGGGCGGGCTACACACCACTGGGTCTGACAAGATTCACGTCTGTCAGGGTAGGTTTTTCGAAACTTCCAAATTTACTTCCAGTTCGAGAAGTTCTGCGGAACCAATCTACGCTGTTTCCATGCATGTTAAACAGCCGGAAGGACAAAAGCTGATGATGATTACTAGACACAGCTCTCTAGCTCTCTCTCTCTCTCTCTTCTCAGCCGTGCAATAGCGGATGGCAATAAAGGGGGGTGATGGAGGCTGTGTGTTTTTTTTTTTTTGTTAAACTCGAGAGGTTTGACTGATGGGGGCGAGTTACAGCCTGATCTGACAAACCCTCCTGCCCCCCTGTCTGCTCAACGTCGAGACAGTTGAGAAGCTGAAAGGGAGAAAGCAGACCAAAGGAGGCGAAGGAAGATGAACGGAAACAGAAACAGCAGCAAGAGGGAAAAAGGAATTCTTGCAGGCGAGGAGGAAGTTGGGCCTGCAGGAACAAGGCCGGGCCAGCAGCACACGGCCCCCAGGAGGGAGGAACATCGTGCCATATACTTACGGAGTACATCAGAGAGTGCCAGACTACTCCGTACTCCGTACACACATGGCCGTCCCTCGATGCGCTTGCATGGTCTCTCCCTCTCCCTCTCCTCGAGTGTGGAATCAATGCAGCTCCGATGAGCCCATAATAAACCCATAGACCGATGGGTCCTTGGGCTCCAACTCGTGCAAACAACAAGCTACACTAAAACTAAATGATAAAGCTGCTGGCTGCAGGCCCCGTCTAAGCACCAACAGGGATGGGGGGAGAAACGGGCGCCAGAGAAAAGAAATAGTAGCAGAGACTAGGGGAAACGAGGGTGACGATGAGGCCCCAGAAGATCCTGCTTTTGAGGCTGAAGAGTGCAGGCAATATAATAACCAATAACTGATAATACTAATAATAATGATGTATGGCATGGCATCCAGCCGGTCGAGATATTATGTTACCGACCAATATTAATCATATATTGCTGTGTTCGACCGTATAACTCAGTAGAGACGCCGGCGAAGAAGAAGTACCTTTTTCCTTCCCTCCTGCGTCTCGTCTCATCGTCTCGTTCGTCTCGACCGCTTCTCGACAGCTTCTCGACTGTTTCATCTTCTGCTGGTTCTTCCTGTTATAAATAGTTCCTCTTGCACAGCTCGCGGCGGCGGCCCCCTGATCCCTGGG
The DNA here is from genome assembly GCA_018357685.1 of Trichophyton schoenleinii. Classification (NCBI taxonomy): domain Eukaryota; kingdom Fungi; phylum Ascomycota; class Eurotiomycetes; order Onygenales; family Arthrodermataceae; genus Trichophyton; species Trichophyton schoenleinii. Next base: position 907,639 of record WOFF01000002.1, read on the forward strand.
CCTGTCTCTGTCTCTCTGTCTGTCTGCCTCTGACCCCCCCGTATCCCAGTCCCTGTCCAGTCCAAGAGCCCTCGTCTGCCTGTCCAAGTGACGAGAGAGAGAGACCAGTATCGGGGTCTAAAAAGTACCATCGAGCAGTGCCATGCCAGCGGTAAGTTCTTGCTCTGCTCTCCCGCCGTAGAAGAAGATACAGCCAGCCGGAGTAGATTCTCTTCCCTCTGCTCGCCCCCAAAGGGCCTCCTGAAGACTGAAGAACTGGCCGCCCCCTTCGCCTCCCTCGCTCTCCTTTTTTACCATCTTATATCTTTCTTTTCTTCTTCCTCTTCTCTTCTTCTTCTCTTCTTCTACGTCTCTTCTTCTTCTTCGTCTCTTCTGGCTACCAACCGAGGACCGCCTGTCGACTCCTGCTGCTGATACTGACGACCGCCCAAACAGCGCCTGCAGCCCGTCGACCCCCGTTGAAACAGCGCTCCTCGAGTCCTGCGAGTCCTGCGAAAGCGTCCCTTTGATCCGTTCCTGTCTCGTTCTCGCCCGTCGTCGCCGTCTGCGGTCGTCGCGGCCCTGCTGCAAGGCTCGCTGCAGCTCCTCCTGCGCAAACCTCCATCTACAACCATCATCACCATAACCATCATCATCACCACCCACGACTATCTACAACAACTCTACCAACCGCCGACCAACACTCTACAGCCTGCCGCCGCACACCCGCGATTGCGATGCTCCTGGCTCCTCTGCGATAGCCGTCGACTGCTTCCCCTCTACGGCTCCACCAGCTCCAGCGTGCCCATCGCCGTCCCCCACCCAAGGCCGGCCTGCGACAGCCCTTAACCCCTGCCCTTAAGTCAAGGACTCGGCCGGGGGGGAGGTCGCCTTTCGTACTCCCTCGAGTCGACATACTTAGTTATCGTCTCCCTGCAGCATCGCTCTGCGCAAGCTTCCCCGGACTCGAGCCTGCTCGCTCTTCCCTTAGCCGCGGCCGCTGCTGCTGCTGCTGCTGCGCTCGCTCGCTCGTTCTCCGTTGGCCCTGCTCCGGCCCTCAAACCCTCGCCGTCTCGCTTACGGGGCTGGACGACGTATAACGGTCAGGCAAGGCCGTTATCTGTCTCTACCTAAAACTGGTCCGGCAAGAGAGAGAGAGAGAGAGAGAGAGAGAGAGAGAGCGTTCTTGCGATACCGGCCGGTCCTTTAGTTCTCCACACCTAGCTATCCTCGACTTACTTACCCCCTTCTACGGCCGTCACTCTGGCGCTCTCAACTTCTTCTCTGACCATGAACCGCATGCTCGATCCCCCCCTGCGAAATCCATTCCATGCGCCCCCCGTCAGCGACCTCACTGCGAAATCAAGGACTATACCACTGCTCTCCCCCTCGGGCCCCGCCGGCGACTCTGTCAGTCCCAGTGACCCCATGGACTTGAGCCCGTCTGCCTCGACCTCGACCTCGATGGCTCCGCCGCTCCAGAACGGCGCTGAGGCCGATGCTGCCACTTCCAACGCCAATTCCACGTCCAATTCCAATTCCAATAATGCCAATAACCACAATGCCAGTAATGCGAATGTGAATGCCAATGCGAACCACACAAACGGCACAGCTATGGACTCGACACAGTCGCAATCTACCAGCCCAAACCACCCAATTGGTGCTGCTGCTGCCGGACAGCAACCCAAGGTCGTCCAGACGGCTTTTATCCATAAACTATACAGGTTTGAGCATTCCCCCCTCCCCTCCCCCTTTTTTCATGATGTGAAACTACTTGCGATGGTATGCGCGGACCTGCTAACTAACGGCTTTATCACACAGTATGCTGCAGGACCCCAGCATCCAGCATTTGATATCATGGTCAAGCTCCAACGAGAGCTTCGTCATGTCTCCTTCGTCGGACTTTTCAAAGGTCTTATCGTACGTTGTCTAGCGATTTCATGCATACAGCTGTGCTTTTTTTTTCTTGTCTCATACTAATAAGATACACAGGCAATATTTCAAGCATACCAATATATCGTCATTTGTCAGACAGCTAAACATGTATGGTTTCCACAAAGTGAGCGATGTATTTCACACGGGGTCTCCCGACTCGCCAATGTGGGAATTCAGACACGGAAATGGCAGCTTTCGAAAGGGTGATGTCGCTGGTCTCCGAGACATCAAGCGGAGAGCTTCAAGACATGCGCTGATCCACCGAGACTCGTTCTCAACTCACAAAGCCAATCAGTCACAGCCAGGTACTCCCGCGGAGGCTGCCATGGACGGTTTGGACCCTCGAATGGCCAATCTGGAACAATCCTTGTATGACATGCATAACCGCCTGGCGCGGATAGAGGATCACAACGCGCTTCTCAGCTCGCATTGCCATGTCCTCGCAGAGGGCCTGGCCAGGTGTCATCAGGTGAGTGACTTACACTCGCTAAGTCTTCATTCTGGTCTATCCCGCTAACTTCAGTCGATAGTGGACAAGCACGATGTCCTCCTTTATAGTCTCCATGGTCCCTGATACCGAAAATTCTATACACAAAGAAGGTGGGTTTTTGCATTCCAGGTACCAACCAGATATCTAGAAGCATCAACTAATGTTTGATACTAGCTGCAAACATGCAACGTGAAATAACCCGGCAGCTGGAGTATATCCGGACGCTAGAGAACCCCCAGGAAGCCATGCTGGCAGGTCGACAGCCCTACTTCTCCATGTCCATGGACCCTGGCCCTCCTCCACTCTCCCCGCGCCAGGTATGCCAGGACGATGGGAGACGGCCGTCTGGAATCCGCCATCCCTTACCACCCCATATCACCATCTCACCGCACCGTCAAGGCTCTCTCGGCGGAAACCCAACCCCGATATATAGCAAACCCCAGATCCCGCACCAATCTACCCTCCATCCTCTGTCATCAGTCACGTCTCCTCCAGGGCCCAACCTTGCCCGCCGCCACACTTCAGCAGACATCAGACAGCACGGTTGGCCACCATCAGCTGGCCCCTCTCCCAACTCACAGTATGGGCCCAACCCATCCATGCAATGGCCTTCTTCACCAGGTCGCAACCACAATTCCTCTGATCAGCATGTCCGAGATGCATTGGCACGGTATGAGCTTGGTGGACCACGACGGCAGCAGGAACAGTCCAGGCACGTTACGCCACCTTTCCTCGACCCAGCCCAGCCGGACAATGGCTGGTCTATAGGAGGGCCCAAGTTCCCGCGCCCAGTAGAGTCAATGCCCGCCACCCGTCGATCAAGCATGGCGAGCAACGTACATTCACTGCTGAACCCATCCAGCGCAGCGGAGCGGGTAGACGACCCCGATGGGCCGCTGGGAGAAGACCGGAAACGAAAGAGGCTCCAGTGACGAGCCAGCTTTCCTTCCCCTCCCGCCATATACATCAATCCTCTTTCATTTCTCTCTCTCTCTCTGATTCTTAGTTTTCTTTTTTTTTTCCTTGGTTTGTTGTCTTCCATCTCTCTATTATTATACCATACCAGAAAGCCATCTTGGATCCCTTCAAGTATCCCTTTTCTAAAAGTGAAAAAAATACCCATTTGCTTTACAGCCATCGCCATAACCAGTTTACCTGTTATTGTGTGTTTTTCTGTATATCTCCGGCTTTCTTTCCCTTTTGGATTTGCCATGCATCGATGACAGACGGCGTCCTCTCTCTTCTTATATACCACCAGCTACCTGTCTCCAACAACCAGGCTGTTTCTTTCCGGCGTACACGATATATACATATATCCACCTCGTTTACTCTCTTCTCTCAGTTTATCACTCTCTATTTTTTCTTGTTTTTTCTTTCTTTTTCAACACACCCTTCTCCATTCATTCAAATCCCCTTCTGCCTGTCTATCTCATTTACCTCAGGCTCTTCACGGTTACAGGGTGTTAGGTCGGACGGTCCCCTTTCTGTTTGCTGTACAGTAAAGCCATTGGGAATGGGATTTACAGCTCCTAATCTAGGCTTTTATATGTCTTTCTTTCTCTTTGGGAGGGGGCGGAATGGTGTGAGGGAGGTGTTTTTCTTTTTTGGATGGACACAGCATTTGTGCAGAGGCATGCATATACCATGGCATAGGGAGGTAGTTGTAGCTATTTTATCCTTACTTAAATGTGCAAAAACGAGAGAGCTTTTAGCCAGAGACTTCTTTAATATCCAGTCCCTTCCAGGCATGTCAGGAGTAGCTATGCTGTCTCTATATTGCTATCTCTTACGGTAGGATGCCGAGAAGAGACCTTCCCACTTAACTGCTAGCAGACTTCCTGAGTATAAAAATGTCTTTCTTCAACAGACAAACAAGGCTCGTCCTCCATGTTTCTGCAACCTCCATCTCAAATTATTCTTACGTTTCTTCAAATCCGTCCATCGGCTATCAAATTGGCCTGCGTTGGCTATACATTGCTAGCTATAACCCAGAACTCTTGGCGTTGGGCGAGGTTAATTTTGGGCGGTTCAGGGGATGAAAGACTCACCCTCGCTCACTCCACGCAGAAAGCTGGAGAAGGCGAGTACCATAGGCCAATTGGACAATGTAGACGGGGGATATACCTCAGATTCAGCCGGGAGTTCGAATGACAGTTTATTCTCCAGTGAAACGTCAAGATCAGTCAAGCGCCAGCGCCAGATGGCGACGCGGAAGAAGAACTCAAACACACCCGAGAGAGCAGAGAAAGGAGGCAAGAAGAGAGTCGCGTCTGCTTCGACAGTGACGCCAGAGAAGAGACAGAAGACCGTTGAACCTGTTCAGCCTGCTGAGCGTGTGGGCGAAACTGCGGCTTTGCCAGCCAGATCAATGTTTGTATTTGCTTTCTTTTTATAGCCCTTTGTTTACATTTTCTGGTTCGACTACATATTTTATTCTTTCTGGGCCTAATTATCATAAGAGAAGCTGCAAGAACACGCTGACAAGATGGATAGGAACCCGTTCAAGACCACAGTCCGGTTCATCATCGGGCCAGATGAGGAGGAGTTCCAGGTTCACTCGTTTTTGCTGGAATCTACTGGGCTCTCAAATTTCTTCGACCTAGGAGAATCTACAGGTCCAGTCAAACGTCCGGATCTAGACTCCATGGCATTCACAGACCTGGTGGAATGGCTGTATGGAGCTCACATGCGGCCCGGAGTGGCCGTGGACACGGTTGCGAAGTACAGCAACTTGCTTGATTTCTACTCTATTGGCCAGAAGCTGGGAGGAGAAAGCTGGATGAAATTGGCCATGAAGCAGATACTCGAACTATTCGATCAGACAGGGCGAAAGGTCCCGGCAGAGCTGGCTTCCGTTGTATACGAGAAATTCCCCAAGGGAAGCGGAATGAGACTTCTATGGGTGACCTTGAACGTCGTTGGCGAAATGGAAGGAGAGTGTACCCATATCAACTTTCTGCAAGATGTGAACCAGACGCAACGATCCTTGATACAGAAAAGGAAGATAGACATGGAAAGCCTGCTGGAGCCGTTCAAGGAGCAAAAGAAGCCATCTGGCCCGAAGCCACAACACGCGTCTGGAGAGTCATTGGCATCGCAGAATGGCACGACAGCAGCCCAGCCTGCTAAAGGACTCGTTGAAAAGCAACCCCAGCAACAGGAGAAGCAATCACAGCCGCGATCACATCCAGAAACCGCACCTCAGCCAAACGGAGAAGGGAGGACGCAAGCTAGCTCTGCATCAACTCCACAGGCTTCAGGCTCCAGTTTTGGTCAAAGGAGCCAAAAGAGCCGTGGGCTTACTACCTGTGAGGATTTATTGAGGAAATTCCAATCCGGACAACCAAGGGACGATGCAGCATGATTGATGGAATGATGGGTCATTTTCTCCCTTTCTTTGATTTTCTCCGCGACAGAACCTCATCCAAATAGCTACTGGCTCTCTTTTTCCCACCAGAATCTGCCCCTGAAGCAGCTGGCGACTGGTCACTAGCAGTTTTCCCTTTCTTGCCTTTACCCAACGCTGACCTGCCGTCTTCCTCGTCACTCTCCTCGACTATCTCTTTTTTCTGGCTAGGAGTAGGACCGGCCTGTTTGGTTCGGGTGCCGGCGTTCTTCAACCTTGATGCTTCGGCTTTTTGAAAGTTTTTGCCTAATAGCTGCTTCCGAAGCTTGTCATTAGAGCTGAGTTCAGTTCGTTTGATGCTGCCGTCAGCTTCTTTCTGCGGAATAGGAGCTCCCAGGCCTAGTCTACCAAACCACACACAAAAGACACAATTAGCTTAGAGACCCTCTACATTTTACACCATAAAAGACACAAAAATACAAAATTCATCCACACAGGCTGCTACTCACTTCTCTGGGACTGCTGTAAATATCTCATCTTCCTCCTTCTGGAGCTCTTCTTCAGACTTTGCATTGGCTGTTTCATCGGCCGTTTTAGGAGGCAGCCAGGATGCGATCAGTCTCTGGCTTCTCGCGAGAGCAACGTTGGCTCTGTTGAATATCACATCTGCTTCAGAGCTCGTGGCCGGCATCTTTTCTCCTTCGTCTTTCTTCTGCCGCCCGCTCAGCTTCTGGTAGGCTCAAATTCTTTTGATATCAAAATGAATGAAATCCAGCAAAGTTGAAGAAAGCCAAAACAAGCATTTATTAGGCTCGTAATTATAGTATTGATATTTCAGTACCGCGCACGCTATTTTTTGCGGTGCCCGGAGCAGATCGGGCTGTATTTGTATCCGTATTACCGCTCTATACCACGTTTCCGATTTTTTTGCTTGTTTCTTCTTTTCGACTGCAACTTCGACTTTCTTCGTCTCCTTCGACTGTCCGGACAACATCGTCGACTTCTTCCTCCTCCAGCTCTTCCCTTTCTCTCGCAGCATCGCCTGTCTCTCTGTACTATAATCCTCTTCGTTTGGACGCCCGGTGCCGATTCTTCAAGATGTTCAAGCTCGCCCGTAGCAAGCCAATTGCTGCGGCTTTCAGATCCGCCGTCGTGAGTTGCCCGTTCCCGCCTGCATCGAGCCTCAGCCATTGTATCTCAACAGGCCTCTCTTCACGTCTAGATGTCCACGGGATGCTAACATGTCGGACCTGTGATGCCCGTAGGAGTCGCCTCTTCGCACCAGATTCGCTCAATCGCAGCGAAGGAACCTCTCCATACACGAATACCTCTCCGCCAACCTCCTCAAATCTGTCAGTATTGGCCAGCTGTAGCTCCTATTATCAACCAGCAATCCACAGCCTTTGTCTAACGCGCCCGTGATTGCTATATAGTATGGCGTCGGTGTTCCAAAGGGTGAAGTTGCTCGCAGCGGCGAAGAGGCTGAGGCCATCGCAAAGAACATCGGTATATTTACCTCCGCCTCACCTAAAATTTGACTAAATCGGGAAAAAAGACGGCTAAGGATATGATGTAGGTGGTGAGGACATGGTCATCAAGGCCCAGGTCTTGGCTGGTGGCCGTGGAAAGGGTACCTTCGACAATGGCTTGAAGGGAGGTGTCAGAGTTATCTACTCGTATGTGTTCTTCAAGTTCAATCCTATCGATATTGGCCCTTTGCGGCGTCGTGGAGCTAAACTGACCTTTGCTTCAGTCCAACCGAAGCCCGCATGTTCGCCGACCAGATGATCGGCCACAAGCTGATAACCAAGCAGACCGGTGCTCAGGGTCGTCTCTGCAACGCCGTCTACATCTGCGAGCGCAAGTTCGCCCGCAGAGAGTTCTACCTCGCCATTCTGATGGACCGTCAAACTCAGGCTCCCGTCATCGTCTCCTCCTCCCAGGGTGGAATGGACATCGAGGCTGTTGCTAAGGACACCCCCGATGCCATCACCACCACTCCAATTGACATCCACACTGGTGTCACCGATGAAATCGCCCGAAACATTGCCACCGGCCTTGGTTTCTCTGAACAGTGCGTTCCAGAGGCCGTTGAGACCATCAAGAAGCTCTACAAGGTCTTCATGGAGAAGGATGCCACTCAGATCGAAATTAACCCTCTCTCTGAGACCTCTGACCACCAGGTTCTTGCCATGGATGCCAAGCTTGGCTTCGACGACAACGCCGACTTCAGACAGAAGGAGGTCTTCTCCTGGAGAGATACCACCCAAGAGGATGCTGATGAAGTCAAGGCTGCCGAGTATGCTCTTCCTTTCAGCCCTCAATAACTTATTTGCAGCTCTAACTTTTGTTTATAGATCTGGTCTCAACTTCATCAAGTTGGACGGAGACATTGGCTGCTTGGGTAAGTCCATCTATAATACCCCCTACCTCTCATATATGAAGTACTAACTCTTCGGTTATCAAGTCAACGGTGCTGGTCTCGCCATGGCCACTATGGACATCATCAAGCTCAATGGTGGAAGCCCTGCCAACTTCCTTGACGTCGGCGGTGGTGCCACCCCTGCTGCTATCCGATCTGCCTTCGAGCTCATCACCAGCGACCCTAAGGTCACTGCTATCTTCGTCAACATCTTCGGAGGTATCGTCAGATGTGATGCCATTGCTCAGGGTTTGATCAATGTCGTCCAAGAGATGAACCTCCGTACCCCTATCGTCGCCAGACTGCAGGGTACTAACATGGAGAAGGCCCATGCTTTGGTATGTCTATCCTACACCTCAATTAAAACAAGGTTGTCACTTTCTCTAACTCTATACTACAGATCAGCGAATCTGGCCTTAAGATCTTCTCCATCGAGGATCTCCAGGTCGCCGCCGAGAAGTCCGTCCAATTCTCCAAGGTCGTCAAGATGGCCCGAGACATTGATGTCGGCGTTGAATTCACCCTTGGTATTTAAATCACGGACCACCAATTTGCGACCTTTTTGCATCCTTCCCCTCCCTTCTTGTGTGTCTGAGCCCTTCTCGCCGGGAGTGAGGGAAGGCCCAACGAGTCAATCTAGGCGTATGCTCCTTTCTCAGATCCCTAACATGCCATACTAACCGTTTTTACTCCTCCTGTCGCAGAAAAAGTGCATTAGGTGAACCCACGGCCCCCTGTTTGAAGTTACCGGTCCATATGCCTTTTTTCTTGCTTCCCTCCCTTTCCGTCTTGTGTCACTATTTTTATTTTAGCACGTAAAATGTGGGTTCAGTGTATACGCCACATGTTAATTTATAGAAGGACTCATTTTTTTTTTCTTTGGAAATCTGTAACTAGTTATATATAAGGATATGTAAGAGGAGAAAATATTGACTGTGGATGATGATCCTGAGGCTTAAAAAATCTAGCTGTAGAACTTAACTATTGATACATGTCAAACTTCCACTACTTCCTCAAGCACCGTTCTTCTCGTATCTGCTACCTGACAGCCCGACCTCCTTATTTGTATATTATGATTAGTATTTCAACTTTCTCAGGTTGAACATACGCCCGAGGGCAAAGTTGAATATTCCGAACCAAAAGAAGGCACCAGAAAGTAGATAAATCGGAGTAACTTTGCTGCCAGCCCAAACCCATTTTCTCGGGCTCACACCCCACGGCCATAGCCAACGCCATAGAGCTGGACCATAAAGCACCTGGGTGACTACCCGACGAGCATATGCCTCGTTAGGCGTGGCGCCATCCTGGCTGTGCACAACTCTTCGTTCATATTCAGACCGAATAGGTTGATATAAAGAGTTTGGCACCAAACGACGTGGTGTACGTGCAATCCGAGACTGAACGCCGCCAGTTATGATAGTGACGACTTTGACACTATTGCATTCAGTTAATATTGGACATTGTCTGAAATATGCAGAATGTACTCAACCGTACGTACCCAAACGGCTCTAGCTCCACTCTGAGTGTGTCGCTGTATGAATGCAATGCACCTTTCGTGGCATTGTATACGGAACCGAAGACATAGGGTATCATCTTGTCGAATTATTAGATGGTTTTTTCAATCCCTTGGAAAACATATCTTACCCCGGCGACAGATCCAATCTGCACAATGGTGCCTTTGGCTTCAATTATGAGTGGCGTGAACACCTTGCACATATGGATCACTCCTATAATGTTTGTTTCAAACGTCTGGCGCACTTCGTCCATATCAACGTCAAGTGCTGGGACCGTATAGTCTTTGAAATTGATATGGTTAGCCTGGGAAGCATAAAGTAGAGAAAATAACGGCAGACGTACTCCGACCACTAGATATGGTCATTAGCAAATGGCTCATAGCAAAGCACGTTTCCTAAACAATAGAATTACTTACGCATTATTAACTAGAATATCTAGCCCTTTCCCTTCGCCTAGCCTGGACTTGACTTCATCAAAGCACGCTAGGACGCTTTTCTCATTGTCCACCACTAGGTCTAAGGCCTCGATCCCTTTCTCTTCGAGGTCCGCGAGGACCTCTTTATTCCTAGCAGTTGCAAACACTCGCAAACCATTACGTTGGAATTCAAGAGCGAGGGAATGGCCAATACCTCCTGGCGAACGGCTAAAAGAGACATGTTAACTCTTCTGATATCACTAGAGTAGGGTTTAGGTACTCACCCAGTTATGAGGACTGATTTACAGTTATCTGACGAAGGCATGATGGTATATTATTGTCAATGTGCCCTCAAATGGTATAAGTGTGTATTTTGTGCAGCAACTCTCCTTTGATAAGAGTGGAAAAGAACATGTGAAGTTGTAGTTGGCAATGAACCTTGGGAGCCGTGAAGTCATAACAAAAATAAACTTGCCGAGGTCAACTAATATAACTATTTGGTAGTTAAACCTAATCAATTAAACATCAACAACTAAATTAAATGAAATCGCTCTCTTGTTACCAGCCTTTGCTAGAGGCTCTCAATTTTGTATACTGCAGCTTCAAGCTCATCTAGTAAGTCCAAAGCAGCAGTATCAAAAGGAGGAAATGAATGCATAAAGAGGGTACCACAGATACCAACTTTCATATCCAACCACTAAATATCGAAGAATTAGGAAACGACACATTTAAGAGAAGCACGTAGATGCAGGGAGAAAATCGAAATCACATACCCAGAAGGCGTTTGCAGCCCCAGCCCAGGAGATAGATCCTGGATAACGAGCACCCGGGACTCGATCCAGATTGATACTCGCTGACATACCCATGTCAATTATCTTTCCCGGATTAACAAAGCGACTCATGATCTTGGAGCCACGGTCTCGGATTGCGTTGATTTCATTATTACACTCGAGCTGCGGAGAAAGAATTGTGTTGATGCTTTCAGGTTGTAACACGTCCTCACCATTGCGAAGTATCATTTGCAAGAATCTGGTAAAATCCTTAGGTGTCGAGTATAAACCAATACCGCCCAAATCATCCTTCGCTGGGATTGTGTATGGGACTGGAATTGTGGATAGGCTCCCATCTGGTGCTCGCTGACATAATTCAACACGTCTTGCGTTGAACTCAGGGTGATTTTCAGGATGGAACGTGGCTGCCGTGATACCGAGTTTTTGGAAGATATTCTCTTGCATGAAATCACCGAGCTTCTGATTTGAAACCTTTTCGACTACACAGCCAGCCCAGTCAATCCCGGGACCATAACCCCAGGATTTTCCCGGCTCAAAAGCCAAAGGCAGACGGTACGTTTCCTATAGAAGGTGAGCTTTCCTTCCTCTGAAGCACGGCGTATCTTCTAATGGTGGCGGATAGCATTAGACTTACCCTGGATGTTATATCGGTGGTAGCGGTGTGATTGTGATACTCCGCCCATCTCTTGACAGATGAATTGACAGCTAGATAGACGAACCCACTCGAGTGAGTTAACAGTCGCCGCAAGGTGACTGTTTCCTTCGCTTTACGAAGAATAGGCTTCCCTAGTAGGGCGGTTAGTCTGGCATATGGTGCCTCTGGAGATGGAGAAACATACCAGCATTACCATCTTCAAACCCGATGATTATCTCAGGCTCAGCCAGCTCCGGTAAGATGGCCCCGACATCATCATCCAAGCCTACTAGCCCTTTTTCAACGGCAACCATAACAGCAACAGCCGTGACGATCTTAGTCATAGATGCGCACCAGAACATCGATCTTTCCGTCACAGCATCCCCAGACCCATCAACGTTTTGAGTGCCATAGGTGATAGAATGTAGTACCTGGTCTAGAAACGCTTTAGTAATCATCTTGACTATCCAGAAATTTTCTGTCCTACCTTTATTAGCAGCCGTAAAAGCAGCTGCATGAAATCTGCGGTCACTTTTGGAGCAGGTACGCTCCAGTATCTGGGTCAGATCCATTGTAGATAGCTGGTGCTCTGATATCAGGAAAGTATTGTGGAGTAATAATTCTGCATGATTGGATATGACAGAATACACCGGTCATATTATATAGTAATCTCCATGGCGGAAGTCAAAGTATCTGACCTATGGACTCATCACTCGGAGTCCTTATTTAGCCATATTTCGTGCTTGCGAGCTTGCACAGGCATGCGGCTGCGTGGTCTCGGAGTACTTTTTAGGCTAAGTGGAGCTGGGACTATTAATAGCAGCTGAAAGGACATTGCATTCCCGTGGGTATAATACTGCCAAGTGATCTAGCCTATCAAGTCTATGCCTAGAAGACAGCCATAAAACGAGAGAGGCTGTCCCCGAGTGTCTAACTGTTAACTCACAGCGGATGAGACAGGCCGTTATGCAATTGACATTCTGTTGTTGTTGTTGTTCCAACTTTTGATATCATGGCAAGGTAAGTTAAACTGTGTCGCTGCTTTTAGAGACTTGGCGTTTGTTAAGGGGTGCCTCAGTCCTTGCCGCTTTTAGCTGTTCTTGCAGGTAAAATTAAGCTCAGAGCCTGAACAAGCGCCGCTTGAGCCACTGGTTAGCCGAACCTTGGTAACGCCCTCCGCACAGTCAAGATGCCAATATCAAGCTACCAAGCTACTCCGTACAGTGACCCTCGAGCTAAAAACAGTGACTAAGAGAAGAGTAGGCCAGGAACAGGAGAGTTTAGAAAGGGACTTCAAGTTAATCCATCGGTATGTACAAAGATGGACGAAGCTACCTGAGTAAGGAAAGAAACGAGGCACAGCCGTCAAAACAGTAAAGCTATTTACAAGTCGAAAGGCTTCGACCACTGCTCTTCATATATGTTTAAGGGGAAAGAAAGAAAGCCATTATGGGGAAGTGGTTTACTCATGAACTTTCCAGTCAAAAGCAAACTTGCAGGGAAGGTTACCCGCGCTTACATGCCAGATCCGTTGTTGATGAGCTTGCTGGTGGTGCTGGAGCCGGGGTTCTGGATGACATCGATGGCCATCTCCTTGATGGTGTCACAGAGTTGGGGGCCGCTACCCTTGTTGAGGCCAATGAGGTAGGCAGCGAGACCGGCGACGTGTGGGGAGGCCATGGAGGTACCAGAGAGGACCTGAGATCCACCACCTGGCTTGGCGGAGGTGATGGAATCACCGGGTGCGTAGACATCAACTAGAATTTATATTAGCACTGTTTCCTTCTGTCGCCTGTAGATGTGAATAAACGGAATATACATACCAACTTGGCCGAAGTTAGAGAAGTCGGCCTTGCCGTCCTGCTCGGTGGAGGCAGCGACAGTGCAGATGGAAGGCTCGGAAGCCGGGGAGGACTCAGCGGCATCTTCCTACAGAATGGATATAATGATTAGCGAAATGGACGCAGCAGCTATGATTTTTGGGACGAAAAAAACTTACGTTCTCGTTACCAGCGGCAACGGCCAAGAAGACACCACCATCAGCAATTGCTTTTGCGGCGTCGTTGGTCATCTGGGAGAAGGCACCACCAAGGGACATGTTGGCGACGGCCTTGTTGGCACCCTTCTCCTTGGCATCAGAGGTAGCCCATTCCATACCCTTGATGACACCAGAATTGGAGCCGGACCCGTTGCAGTCAAGAACCTTCACGGCAACGAGTTGGCTCTTCTTAGCAACACCGAAGGTCCTACCACCAATGGTTCCAGAGACGTGAGTACCATGGCCATTGCAGTCCATGTCCATGTCATCAACGAAGTTACTTCCCCAGGTGGCACGGCCTCCGTCGAATTCCTCGTGCTCAATATCATTACCGGTGTCAATAACGTAGGCAATGCTGCCCTCACCAGCAGTGCTGTCATAGTAGTAGGTGGTGCCACCAGGCTCCTTAGAGCCGACACGGGCAAGGCCCCAGGATGGAACGTCGTCCTGCTGCTCAATAGCGTTGATTTGGACGCGGGCATCACGCTCAATGTATTTGACCTAGAAACACTGTGAGTTGATGGTATTCATTTAGGGAGACATAAGTGATGCGTACATCAGCGCGCTTGGAAATCTCCTTGATCATCTGCTCATCGAAATGACCAGAGTATCCCTTGAGGCCAGTTGGGAAGTTGTAGGTGTACTTCATGCCACCCATGGCTTTGGCGCCACGGCGAATCAAACGGCGGCGGTGAGTGCGGTTGACCCAGGAGCGGTGGGAGTCGAAGTCCTTGTCGCTCATTCCATCGTTCATGACAACAATGTACTTGTCAGCGAGGGTCTGAACACCAGCGCGAGTCTCCAAGATCTCAGCGCCGTTGATGACAGATGCCGCTGCCAGGGCGAGAGGGATGGCCTTGGTAATGAAACCCATATTGAATAGTAACCTTTGTGCTTTTGACTGGTGAAGAGGGAAAAGTGAAGGCAATTGACTGCTTGGAGAGAGGAAGGAGAAAAAAAAAAACCAGAATTCTGGCGGGAGAGGAGGGCCTTGATATAGATTTTGGGAATTGGGGTATAGCTTATAGTCGAGTCAACCAGAAGGTACCCGTTTACGGGAATGATGAGAGCTCCGTTAGCGGAATCCCTTGGCTGTTGACCTTCAACCTCCCCATCTGCACGAAAATTGGGTACCAATTCGCCGGTCTTTGATATCCCTGGCATCGGAGTGCCTAGGCAAGGCGCTTCTCGAAGGGCATGATTATGGTGTCCCAGGCTAGCTGGTTAGGCTGTGCTTTTGATCGGCATTCATCTCGCCGTATCAGGAAGCAGTGAGGGAGGAGAGAGAATATGCAGCCGAAGGTATAAGTCATCTGCTAACTTTGATATTGAAGCCGGAATGTAACATTCAGCGAAGATCACTAAAATGGGGAGGATGAGGCCGGCTGGTTTCGGGCTCCATATTGCTCGCTGCTTTCCTGGTGGGCCGGGAGAGCATGTAAGTATAGATACAAAAGTCGAAGCACCGGAGGACATCCGTAAAGGGGAAGAGATGAGACGATAGTGGGCACGAATGAGGCTTTGGGGATTTCGGAGGCCCTGAGAGCGCAGATCCGTTTCTTCAAGAGAGGAACGGTGGGTGTGGATTGGCCCCCGCATTCTGATAACCATGAAAACACGGTTAAATTAAGGACAGCAGCATTTCTCAGAGAGAATTGGCGGACCAGGGTCATGCGGAGATTTTCATTGCGACATCCCAGACATGGCATGAAACCCCGCGAAAAAGACAATTCAAGCATGGTCACCCTTGAAGCCTATCCAGGGGCAGGAAACCCAAACTCTCCGCTCCAGCCAACCTCGGCATCCGAAGGCACGTTCAACCGATGGGTCAGTCAGGCAATGTACCGAAACATTCGAGAGAACAGACATGATATACATATATTGCACGGCGTGAGGCCAGCGAGATATCATAGCGGTATGTCGATCTTCCGCTAGGCAAACCGCATCCTCTGGCGAACCCCAATATATTTTCTTTGATTCGTCCAGAGACGCTCGAAGAGAGGAAAACAAAAACAAAACACTAGAGATGAGTGAACATATAATTGCTTTCATTTCTTCTTCACAGGCGGCAAAATCAACCATAACGCCAGGTGTTACTCGAGTCCATGGCGCCATACGCGGCCATAGCCTCTGTGGGAAAGAAGCTTCGTAGAGTCGAACCTTGCTTTGGGGTAGCCACCAGTCTGGCGCGCCGTACCCTTGTATAAGGTCGGATTTGGAGAGGGGCAGGGAGTTAGTCGTCTATTTTAGAACCTCCTAATTTAATAGGCGTTGTTCTAATCTCTGGCGATTCGACGAACAATTTCCTTGGCCACTATGCAACGGCACGTCCGATTCAGGTACCCCGTACTCTGTACGCTGTACTCTTGGAAACAAGGAACTCTTGCCCCCCAAGTACAGAAAAGTGCTTAGCCACGTACACAGGAGCTGGTTCAATATGGTCGAATTAAAGTAGGCACACGAGAAAGCAGTTGGTTATGGCGCAGGGCCGTGTGAGTCGGACAAGGCCGTCAGGTCAGTCAGAAACTCAGAGTGGACCCGCTGCCCCTTGCTAACCATGGGAGTTGAGTTTGTGAGCTGCTGACCAATTTCCTTTCGCACCGTTAAGCCATGATTATTATACCGCCACGAGTGAGTTTGAGCCCACTGCTGACCCAACTCGCCAGCTATTCCTCGTGTCGTCGTCGTCGCCCGTAACACAAATTTAGCACGGTGACCTTCTGAGCCTTGAGACACCCGTGGCCGGCGATTTTGCAGGGGGGTTTGATAACAATCGCCAACACTTTTTTCATGCAAGTCGACAACACCACCAACTTGTTATCCCCATGGCCCCGTGCCGGCAAGAAGTTGAGCCCCAGCCCTCATACCTTGGAGATGAAGGTAGCGACCGGCTTGGCTGACGCGAGCCTCCGTCGTTGTCGTATTCCTGTCGCCTTGTTCGTGTTTATATTTTGTCATTCGTCTTTTGCTTGCTCGATTTCTTTGCTTCGTTTGCGTTAAAGTAAGGTTATTATGTAATACGGGAGAGAGTTAAAGTAAGGCACGTGATTGGTTAGTGTCGGGTCCACTGGGTTTGATGACATAATCATTCCAGAGGGAAAAGACACTGCGAGCAAATTATCAGGGCCAGGAGACGGTAAGTCTAACAGACGGTTGTATAAAGGGGCTGGGACGACACAGCGAGCAGGTGTGACTAGGAGCATGGATCTTTGCAGGCCCCAGCAATGCATGGAGGATGGAGTTCTTGGAGGACAGATGACAGGGCCGAGTGAGCCGCCACGGCGAAGGCTTGTCTGTCGATCGCAAGGGCGGCCTTGCCTTGGCGGTTCCACAGGCCTATTCCACGACGGGATGGATATTTTATCTTCCTATCTTCCGTCTTTCTTCCGGCGTGTGGAGGATGTGGAGGATGCAAGTCATCGCGGAGCAGAAGCACCGAGAGCGACGCTAACAACAGCTCAGGCCTCATTCCTCGAACTAGAATCCTTTGGTCTCGTTCGTGTTGACAGTTGACGAGCTGGTGATAAATTTAGAGATCTGTCCTGGAAAGCATGTGGCATGTCCTTCTTGTGCTCTGTGAGATTGGAGAGCTCGATCTTTGCACACTGTGGCGTGTAGATCTGTTCTATTCATATCATGAAATGTCACCCTATGGAGCAGATGGATGGCTATTCTATCTGCTTATCTTCGTGATCCATCAACTTTCTCTTCTCACACAGCTGAAGGACCATGACTGCTGCTACTCCTGTTGTGCTTGGCCGCCTACTCCACTACACACCCAGGAAGGCATTCTGCGACAGCATACGGAGTATAGAGCACCCTTGTAACTGTGTCATATGAGAAGTTGCATGCTGGTATTATCAAAAGAGTCTGTCCTGGAAGTACTGGATCGGCGGACAGACCATGGCCTCTCCATCGCCGAGTGCTTGCATTTCAAGAAGAGGCAGATGGATAGGAAGAAGGAGAACTGCTGTCTTCTTCCCCACAGACTGTGTCGATCAGCCACCTTGGGAGTTGGTGTCTTGTTGTCAGTATCTGAAGCAATTTTGCTTGGCTGCGTTTGACTTGGTTTTCTCGGTGACGATCTCTCGTTCTCAGGTAGCCGGGCATTCGCGCTCCTTGCCAGCAGAGACAACAAACACCAATTGATCACCGGAATTCCCTTTGATATGGCTCGGAAGAACGAGATCATGGACATTGGAGCCTGTTTGACGAAAGTCGGTCGCCAGAGCCAACATGCTCCTGATTTTAGACGCCCTTTGGGCGAATGGAATGCCATTTTGTTGGCGGCGCTACGGAACGCGGCGCGCGCAAATTGCACCCCTGGCACGGAGAAATGCGGGGGCGGATTTCTCGTATCTGAGCCTTTTCATCCTCTTCTTCATCTCCGTCGCTTGTTTTGTTCTCAGTATCAGCTTTTTTTCTGCTGCATGATCGGACTCGGTTTCCGAGACGGTGCTGGTGCGGAGGGAGAATTTGTGGGGAAGTATAAGTCCCTGTGAAGAGAAGCAGAGAGAAGCCGGCGCGGGAATCTGCAGACGGCCTTTGATGCGCACAAGGTAATTTCGTCATATCAAGGTCTTCTAGAAGGGCGGATACATTGAAGAATAATGATGCCAGTTCTCTCGCATCTAAAAATACGGGAATGCTAAGAGATCATCGGTCCGAGCAACTTGTCGCCCGCGAGCATACCAAGTAGGGCTCTCCTTCATCCCGGTGGTCGGTCGACATGGCATTCACGGGAATACGGAATGTCACGGCTAAAACGCTATCGCTTCGGAGAGGAGCACTCGGAGACAACTTGATGGTTTGACATTATTGTTGTCAAAAGCACCTATTGCCTGATTCGAGAAGTACGATGTTTGCAGCCAGGATGTTGTGTCAGTCCCTCTCGTCCGGCTCATGGGCAGATGATCCGGCTCCCACCGAGAACAAGTTAGCCGTCTCTGCCCCATTGATCAACTGGGGAATCCTAGAGAACTTCAGCTCCTGTGGGAACTGTTTCTGCTGGTCTATCGACATGAAATCCAAACAGCCAAGTCTATTTCTGACTCAGTGAACCGTGGAGAGCCGTCAACTGGTGATTCTTATGCAGGAAAGCCACTCCGTTCATTATGAGCCGGTCTGAGATAGCGAGAGGGTTTGATATCTGTCTTGGTTACTCCTGAGGACTCCTGATTCATCCTTCTCACAATATCCTATTTTCATGTGCTTATGCGGAGTAGTTCTTGCTATCAAGCACTCCGTATTAGAGATCCACTGCACGTATATCAACTTGAACACCGGACTCACAAGGTACTCCTTATAGAAGGGAAAGGGCGTGTCCAACTCTCCCGATAGTGTAAAGTAACTGTACTATGTAGAAGCAGAAGAGGCCTGCTGCTATAAACCTTGACGTATCTGATCTCGTAACCGCATCCCTGACACATAACGGCGACAAGGACCAGTATACATGTATGAATGATATGATCAGACTGGACAATCTCAAGGATACGATCGATTAATTAAAAAACTAAAATAAATAATATATCAAATGATCTTTATTTTTATTTATGCTGCCGATAAAAATAAAAAAAAAAAAATGACAAGGGTGGGATTCGAACCCACGCGTGTTAACCACATTCGAATGCAAGCTCGTGTTAGATCACAAACTAAGTTTGAAACTTGAGTCGGACGCCTTAGACCACTCGGCCACCTTGCCGTTGCTGGATAGCCAGTGGGCGGCAGCAGCGACTGATAGGGGAGGGAGGAATGAGACAAGTCAATACATGAGTAAAGACGACAACAAAATACAGCACAAATTCGAGATATATAGATACATGCTTGCTACATAGAACGCTCAGGTTAGCCATGGTTTACGAGTGTGTTGGTAGGACGCCGTTAGCATCCGGTTTGTGTTCTTTGATCTTGAATCCTCCCTCGTCCTTGTCCTCTCCCTTCTGCGGCCACAGGATCTGGCGAGCCCGGATCGCCCTTACCATCATGAAGAATACGAAGAAGCAGGTGATGAAGAGCAGGACGGTAAGGGCATAGCCAACTACTTGGATGCCCTTGCTGTTGAACCCCTTTCCCACAGCAAAAGTGGCTGTTGTCAGCGCGGTGTTGGGGAACACAAAGGAGAACCAGGTCATCGAAAAAGTCATCCGCCCACGACGAGCTGGTGTCCAGTGTGCAAAGACTGCTATAAAGAAGAAGAAAACCGCCAATCTAGAACAATTTTTTAGCATAAATATCCACATCTAGGGAATTGTCTGACTTACCCCCATAGCCACAGCGCTGCAAAGTTCGAAACGACATAGATTATCTTTGCTGTTAGTTCTCCGTCGCCCATGAAGTCGGCAGGCAGTGATCTGGCGGCATTATCAGCCATGCTTAGGATCCCTGCCACTGTAAACGCGCTGGGTCCGACAGATACAAACATCCCTGGCCTGAGGGATTCATTTGGCAGCTTCTGCGTCATCAATCGGTATATAAATGCAGAATACACCATGAGGGAGACCAGGAAGCCAATTCCCTGGATAGTCCAGCCACCGATAATGATTCGAAGAGCGTGATTCTGAGGCACGCTGGCACTCAGAATTCCTGCATGTGGGCCAATAATCAGCATTGGGTATGCTGGGAATATCCATATAGGCGTCATCTTAGCAATTGTAAATGTCTGTGTCGACCACCTACAAACTTGATATCAGCTATCTGGGGTCCCCTCGGGCAGGAGCACGATCGTACATACAGAATGAGATAAATGCCCGCTGATAAGATGACGGCCAATGCTGCATCAAACCAGAACAAAACCACGGTTGCATGGGCCAGCCATTCTCCTGCATGACTGGGACCGTACTGTGCGACATTGATAAGAACCGTCCCGAACGACACAATCACAGAAGGGACAAATAGCGACTCTGTCGGATGCAGAAACGATGCCTTGAAGGTGTATGGATACAGATAAAACCGTACACACATCAATGCACCGATGGCCACGAAGAAGGCCAGGTTGACCAGAAAGATCACCAGCCCGATTATCTCCAGCCACCGGGCCTCGACAGGGATTGAGTGGATGACGTTCGCCAGCCCGCCCGTGGCCATCGTCAGCGTGAAGAACGACCATGTTAGATGCTGGATACGCTCCCTTCAGCTGAGTGACGGGAGCTGGCTCTCCAGCAGCTGCACTGGCGTTATCGTCCCGTTCCCGTCGCCGTCTCCGTGTATCTTGGGCAGGTTGTGTGCAAGCGGCGGCCGTTGACGGAACTGCGACAGCACAGGCGGCGTGGGACAGCGAGGGGTCGGCGGCTGAGAAGGAAATACAAACGAGAGCGAGAGGTTCTTCTCCGTGTCTTCGATGGTGGGAGTTCGGTATCCCTCATCCCCAGGTCGACGCAGATATCTCGGAATCGCCATCGTCACCGTACAGACGCAGGCTGGGGAATGGCATTTCGATCCCCCTCCAGTCGCTGTATCGGTCTCTGCTGGCAACTGTCAACTCCCGCGGATATGAATGCTGGAAATTTTCCCATCTGCAGCTCTTGTGTGAGATCTACGGGGATCACTTGTTTGTGTGTGGAGCAGGCAGGCAGAGCGCCTGGATTCAATCGCCTCTCTCGGCATACTTATCCGGAGCGATGCTGCCCAATGCTGGACGTTGAATATGGCATCAATATCTTCCTTCCGCCGTCAAGAAATTATATAGTTGGATATAGACAGTAAAGAGTTGCTGGTAGGAGATGTTTTTATTTACGTATCTAAACCATGGTTCGAAGACGGCGCCACCAAACTTCGGGAAAGCCTCTATCTATGTACATGCAGAGAGCCAAAGTGTTCCGCCAGATGCAAGAAGATATAGCCGATATTATGTACAGTTGTCGTCCCGTCTAGCCGGAAAAAGAGTAATGCCTGAACTATGCTCAGGATATATTGGGAGATGATATAAATAATGCAGTAGTATACGTTGGTTAAATATTGGGAGACAGGAGATCATACTTCACACACTTCTCCACGCTGGAGATGCTGGCTTTGAGGAAGCTTCGTGCTTCTAAGCCAACCCATACACGGAGCATGGATGTGTCTCCTTCACGAACGGACTTGAGCAGCGTAGATTTAGAGCCGAGTTGACGGAGGATTGGCAATGCACTATGTAAAGGTTAGTGACTCTAATAAAGCAAAGAAAAAGAGGTGAAGAAAAGGGAGAGTATGAACGAACTTCTTGAATATATCCAAGTCTGGATCCAACCTCCTACCAATACCCTCCAGGAGAAGAGCGGAGATGACGACGTTGATAAAGTCACCCTCGAGTCTCACATGGTGATTCCGGACCATATATAAAACATCACTCAATACATCTCCGAGTTTCACATTTCCCAGGGCAAACGTTCTTCCCTTGATGCTGAGAACGAGATGCTGCATCCTGAGCGCAAATATTTCGGCGTCAATGACGGTGTCAGGTTGACGCGACCTCTCTATCATGAGATAGCCAGCTTTGTACCCATCGAATTCAGCAATGGCTCGGAAAAGGTCGAGGAAATCACGTCGGTTCACAGCATTGAGCTCCGTGACAAGACCGGTATCAATGAAGATCAACTGAGGTCGATATCCTTCAGCGTCAATCTGCTTCAGGGTTTCATTCCAAGCTTTTGGATCCTTCCGGTGCTTCCTCAATCGTGAAAGGACAGATTCTGTTTCAGTATTCCCACTCTCTGACACCAAGGCTCCATGAGGACTCTGCACACTCAGGGAGAGGTCCAGCTGGCTTGGTTTATAGAAGCGTACCATAATGTTACCGGGGTGCAGGTCAGAGTGGACAAAGTTGTCAATGAGCAGCATGTGAAGGAAAGCATCCAATCCCTCCTGAGCAATGTCATGCTGGAACACACCGCCGCCATTCTCTAAAAATGCAGCAAGCGGAATACCCTGAGCAAACTCCTCTACCAAGACTTCACGGGTTGTATATTCAGTATATGGATATGGGAATCGAGCTGTAGTCCGTGATTTGAAGTTCTCCCGGAAAAACGCTAGGTTCGCTGCTTCGATCCGTAGATCCAATTGGAGCTTCATCATCTCTCCAAACTTCTCAACTTCATCGGGTAATGATAGCCATTCCATAGTAGGGATCCAGTGTATCAAAGTAGCAAAAAATCCCATAATTCGTAGATCTCGTCGCACGGTCCTATCGACCTTTGGATGGAGAACCTTGATCGCAATGTATGACGACGGGACGCTCTCTGGAGTGCTCTTCACCAGGACATTGACGTTTTTCCTCATCTTCTCACGGAGATTTGTAGGTTTAGATGCGCGATCAAGGGAGCCAGCCAGGTCCGGACGGAGCTTTGCCTTGTACACCTGGGCAATAGCGCCTACACCAAGTGGTTTTTCGTCGAATTCCTCAAATATCTCATCAAAAGGTAGGCCATTGAAAGCTCTACTGATCGTACGTTTTGTAATATGTAGTGGATGTGCCGGCGCATGTGAATGCAAGGAGGACATCATAGCACATAGTTCAGGTGGGAAGATGTCGGATCTTGAAGCTGCCCATTGTCCAAGCTGCATTTTCAATGGAAAACAATAGTTAGCCTGCCATCCGAGCAGCAGTAGTTGTGTTGGAAGGGGTGTGGTTCTACCTTGATAAATGCCGCCCCGGCACGCTCCATGGTGTACACGACAAGGGCATACCATAGCAGAGCTCCTCTCCTGTGGTTATCTCGATCCTTCACCCTCCTCCCAAGGAAGATTATCGGGACGCTCGCAATTACCGGGATGAATAGAACCACCAGGTGAACAAATCGAAACCCCGTAGCAATCACCTCGAAAACGTACTCGTCCAGAAGGCCATATATGCGCCATAAGACATTCCGAGCCCTTTGTCTTTCGGTCTCACCTCCATCGCTATCATCTTCTACACTTCTCCCGGTACGTCGTAGACTCCGCGCTTCTGCTCTTGATGCGTGGAGCATCTCACGCTCTCGAGTGCTCGACTCGTCCTCCTGGTCCTTCTTCTCCGCCAGCTCAAGCAAAGCTGCTGGAGTCAATGTCGCAGCGCCGATTGTAGCTACGAGAAGGACATAGCTGCTTCTCGAGTGTCGGCTGCGCTTCCAACTTTCCCGGCTATGTGCGTCGTTTCCCCCGTAGTTATACCCGGAAGATCTACTCTGGAACGTTCTCCCGCGGGCTCCAGAGCACCATTGCGATAGCCGTCGGGTAGAGGACAGGCAAGACGGTGAAGGCGCAGGCGTGAATATGGAAGAGCAGGAGGCTAGGTATCGTAGAGTAACGGTGGATGGAGCGCGCAAAGCTGGCCGCTGTCGGATCAAGCTGGAACAGAATTTGCCGGGAGGAACCAGCTTCATGTTGTCACAGGACAGAAGACCTAGTATTGGGACTAGCAGTCATTAATTCGGCTATATCGAAGTTCTCAAAGGAGCTGGGCATTTAATTGTGTCATGGTGTGTGAAGGCGTTCGGAAGTGTAGGAGGTTGCAGCGGTTTTGAGCTACAACAAGGAAGTGCCGCCTTCAAGCTCAGAGAAACGTCATGACACATGCAAAACGACCCCTGGCGCTTCCTAGTCATGTACCAGCCGAGCAAGGCCAAATATTCATTGACAGCAAAAGATTATCGAGCACTCGAATTCTATTCTATAGTACAGTACGCTGAGAATATATATACACTCTCCATTTTGCTCCGGCCGATTATACGTTAAATCCTCAGTGGTTTAAAAAAAAAAAGACCAAGCATCCATCACAACTCCGGCCCCTGATGATAATACAAAAACATGGTGAACAGATAGGGGGACACCAAAGCCTAAGATGAGTATGTATACATTTCTAGCATTCCTATGCAATAAGCAGTGCGTGATTAGGGGATTTTTCGTATCAGCGGGCCTGATTGGCGGGTATCAGGCAGGGTATCTATGATGTTTTTGATCTCTGTCGCAAGGCGTCGACGATCAGATTCCGCCTCAGCCCAGCTTCTATTGCTGGCGAGGTCGTTGAAGAAATCCTCAGATGCCTATATACCAGCAACAGGGTTAGAAATATGATCCTTCTGGATATTTGAATGGCATAAAAGAGCACAAAGACGTACCTTGTCTATCAGTTTCCTTGCCTTAACAACGGCACTAGCGGCCCTAGAGCCACTTTCCATACTGCCATCCGGAGATTCTACTTTGACTGCTAAATGGGAATCAAGGAAAAGTGCATTATCCTCGCGGGAAAGGTTTCCACCAAAAAGGCAGGCCATTAGCGGGTGAACAGACGTTGTGTCCATCATGATTGCGTCTGCCTCGCTGTGGAAGTTCAATGCTTCGTTAAACGCTAGCATGCGACCCGCCCAGCTTTTCTGGAACGAGTTCGTGCTTTTATTGCTAACGACGGCTGCTGGGAAGCGTTTGGTGTGCCATTGACCTCCGCTATCACTGGGCTTGATCGCAATATTTGGGGTTACTGTGGCAGTGATAAGTGCCCTGAGAACCGAGTGATCACCAGAGTTTTCGTTGAGGATATTCTCCCCAGACTCGCTCTCTGTAGCCGGAATGAGGTTGAGATGACGAAGCGTGAGGGTTATCCGTGAAATAAATAACTCCATGTCCAGATATGTAGCATGGCTCATGGACTGCTGCAAGCAATATTTCCGAGCAGCTTCTTGTCCGTGCTTGTTGGAAATTTGGTTAATTTTCCGATAGGCTCTCAAAATTGCTATATGGTCGCTGTTGGTTTCTCCAGCAAACTTTCGACGGGGTGAATTATACCATCTCTCGGACCGAGATGGAATGAAAAGGGAACGGGCATGAGTGGCCGCACCAAGTATCAAGGCAGGCTCAAAGCATCTCAATAGAATTCCGAGCATGACCATTTTTCCAGCTTTTAGAGGGACAGGTAATAGGGATAGGATACGACCTAGCGCGGTGATATCACCATTATTATCTATTGCCCCAATTGACTGCAGGTTTGCGGTGGTACTGTTGAGACGGTCTAGCGAAGGCGGATTTGGCACTTGACGCATGAAATCGCGGAGAGGTAAGTCGGGTAAGGTGGCTCTTAGCTGGAGAGATTCAGTTTCAATTTCGTCCACATAAATCCGAGGAGGAGTGCTCCGTGTCAATGCATCATATCTCGACTGTGTGAATGTGGCGTAGTAGGTCCCGTTGCCAGTTCGGCTTGCACATGCCTCCCTTTGATGGATAGCTAACTTATCAACCCAGCCACCAACTACCTTCCGCAGGCCAGTCGACGGGTCATAAACCGAATCATGTTTCTTTCCGCTATCAACCACATATCGGACCTCTGGTATATTTATCGAGTTCTCAGCAATATTTGTTGACAGAATTATTTTTCGGCATCCGTTCTTAGTTGGACGTAATACATTTTCATCGATATCGCCCAGGCCGGAGTGTAGCTTGAATATCTGAAATTTGGTTCGATCGCTGAAATCAACTCCAAGGGGATGGTCATAGAGTAATTTTTCAAGACGCTTCATCACATCAAGGCCTGGAAACAGAGCAAGGATAACGCCCTCCTCTTCAGTTTTCGCAATATGAGCAATTGTGGCAGCAGTCAGCCCAAGGGGAACAAAATGCTCTTTTTCATTGATTGGCGCGTTGGCCGTGGCCTCCTCCAGTAATGCATTGGGGATTGGCAGCTTAGCCTCGTCATTACCTTCTGAGGGTTCGGGAGTGATCAAGTCCTTTTCGGCTGCAATATGTTGGCTTGTTGATGTGTCAGAGAGTAAGGGCATCAAATCTTCAGCAGAATGTTTAGAGAACAAAGAATGCAGTATGTCTTCAAGGAAGTAACGTTGAACAGGATGAGATGAATTGGGGATCACCATGCGGGTTGCTGGATTAGGATCTCCATTTTCAGACACAGTTCCAATATAGGTTTCAAGAGCGGCTGTTTCGGAATCTGCGGTTATAATTATGATCTTTGGAACCGGCATGGATGCATTGGAACGTCGGTTGATCTCCCTCCTTAATAGTGCTAGGAGAAGGTCCGTAGGAGTATCACGTTCATGTGTTTCATCAACAAAAATGTGAGATACTGTGTCCAAAATCTCATCGCCTCTCCGTAACATATCCAGTAACATAACCCCGGTCGTTCGATAGGTGATACCATTGTTTGTCGACGGCTTTATAGCGTCCCATCGAATCTCATATCCAACAGATCTCCCAAGCGATTCACCACGTTCAAAAGCAACTCGCCGCGCCATAGTCGTAGTAGTAACTCTACGAGGCTGGGTCACCATTATATTGGAGCCAGGGGATTGCTCCAGCACCATCTGGGGAATTTGAGAGGTTTTCCCACTCCCTGTAGCTCCAACTATGATGCTAACAGTATGTTCGTTAATCGTCTCAAGGATTTGTTTGGCGTGCTTCCTTGCGGGCAAAGAATTTCTCGCACTGAGCGACTCCTCCAAAGTACGGTTGCTAAACGGGAGAAGAGGTGTATCCCCGGACTCGGCCTGACGTACAGCTGAAGCAAGGACATTTGGAAACAATGACTCAATGTTGCCCGGACAGGTCTCGTTAGTTTTAGCCTGGGCTTGGGGACTAGGGTAGTAAATGCTTTCGAGTGAGGTTTGGATGGCGGAGAGAGCTTCGGGAGACATTGAAACAGAGACGGAGTGAACAATGGGTGAAGTTTCTCGCATCTCATTGACAAAGTCTGACCAGAGAGATGGATCCTTGCCAATGAGATGAACGGCTCCCGCGAGCCTTGCAAGAGATTTTGCTGATTTTGCGGAGTCAGCCATTACCGGTTTTGACACAGGTTGGCCATCGATATAAAGTGTCCCATAGTAAATTGTAGAGGGGCCAATGTTCTCCTGGGTACAGCGTGATTCAATCTCGTTAGATTGACCACATTTTGACCGGTAAAAGTTTAGAAGATTTGGAGCAACATCCACCGTAAGAATAGAATCGTCTTTAATTCGCTCATTATTTCCCGGAATACCCTCGCGTGGTGCCTGAGATATGAAGGAGTGAGAAGCTTCAGTGATGACCCGGGGAAGGAAATCTCCCGTAGCAACAGACTTGATATTTTGACCTGGCAGCTCAATTCTGACTTCATGCTGGGCGTATGATGTAAAACCGGGCTCCGGCGTGGATGTGTAGTGTATCTCAGGTAGGGCTGCAAACCGAGAGGCATAATGATAGACATCTGATAGATCAAAGCGGTGCGCTCTCGTGTCCCGTAAAGTCTTGAATGTTTGTGCAATTTTGTTAAGATAACCCTTGGTATGAAGTGCGGACACGAGAAAGACGTAGGCGGCATTTTCTGCAGAGTACTAGAAGCGCAAATATATATCCTTAGTAAATTTTTAAGCTAGACGATTCCGATTTTAAGGTGGTCTAAAAGGGGAAAGAAAAATTTATACATGTTAAGAATGGAAACTCACCGAGTCTTGCCCAAGACCTGCGACTTCTATTGGTTCTTTGACCCTCACACCTGACGCAGGTGTAATGCGACAAACCAATTTGCACATAACAGCTCCTATATCAGAAAGTTTGGCAACGTCTGTATCAATCTCAACAATCCCCATTTGCGAGAGCATATGAAGTGAGGATTCCGGTTTCGAAAGGAGAGTAGGTAAGGCCAAGAGTGATTCAGAAGACGGCAAGGCTGCATTCTCTCTGGCGTATGTTTCCGTCAACCTGGAATACGGCTCTGGATATATAATCGATTCCGTCGGCGAGGAATTCACGGATGGCTCATCGGCCAACGACCCACTATCGACCGCTTGCGTCGAGACGTTTCTCTCTTGTGGCTGGTATTGAGGTTTGCGGTTATACGACAGCTCGGACGAGGTTCTATCTGCGGCATACCCTCGAGTGGTGCATGCAGAGATATGATTAGTGAGAGGACGCCCGGTCCCTCCAGACAGGTGACGTCCATTGGGTTGAGCTATTCTATAAACTGCGCTTAAAGGATGCCCATATGGTGAATTGGGGACCCTTCGAGTATGGCGGACATTTCTAAGGGAAAGCCGGAGGGGTATGGCCGGCATGGAGGATGGTTGAATAAACATCTAGACAGGCGAAAAAAAGCCCTCCAAGTTAGTTTCAAGCTGCGAATGGATTGTGGATGGTCAAACACACCTAAGCATAGATGTATGGTTTCAATCCCATGCAGGTAATGCCACACTCCTTTATACAGAGGTAGGATACGCCAATCTATGCCAATGGGAGCTTCTGATCGTTGCAACTGGGAAATTTCGATATTGAGGCTCGAATAAATTCCAGCTTCGACGAGCCGGAGGTGTCACGTGAGATTAGATTATTGGAAGCGCTGAAAGTTAATTTTGCTTAGTCAGTATATACAAACAATAGCCCCAGCATGAAGAGCAACAGAATACAGAGGCAGCTGCTCCAAGATCCAGTAAAAATAAGCCTACTAGCAGTGGGTTCTTTGCAACGGCTATCGTCACTTTACTATATCTTCAAGCTCGGCCTTTTTGCTGGGTACAATAAAAGCCGTTCAAGAAACGCGAAATCTATCACGTGACTGACGCGAGCGCAACGGGCATGCTCGAACGTCACAACTTCTTCTTTGACGAGGAAGAGAGAGACAAATAACCAAGGCCACGATAAAAATTCTCATATTTGCAGCTAAAGAGACCACAATAGAGGCGTATAACACCCTAATCCCCGACAATGTTTCGTCAATCCGCAATTCAAACCTTTTCCAAGGCCGCTCGGCCGATTACCACTCCTGTATCCCGTTCATTCAGCAGCACTGCCATTCGCGACCACGCCCGTCTCACTGTTGTTGGTCGTCTTGGTGCGCAGCCAGAGGTGGCGACATCATCAAATGGGCGTGAGTATGTGAAATACTCCGTCGGTACCAACTATGGTCCTCGTGACAACCAGCAAACCAGCTGGTTCCGAGTGACGAGCTTTGTTCCCGAGGGCCCAGGCAGAGATCACCTACTCAATCTCCCAAAGGGGTATGTTCTCGCTTGTATACTCCTATGTGACTATTTTCGCTGCATACCGAAGCTCCAGATGCTAACGTTGCCATGCCCAATATAGAACATTGATGCTTGTTGAAGGAGATGCTACTATGCGAGTATCGGAAGATAACGAGGGAAGGAAAACCAGCATGCTGGGCTTCGTCCAACGTGAGCCCATCTATCCCATTTTACAGCATACTTAACTTATCCGTTATCAATGATCTAATATTCTTTTCTGAGCTAGGCCATTACGAAGTTCTCAGCCGGCCCTTCAACCCTAACCGCGACGAAGAATCGAAGTAATCTGTTCCTAGCTGATGTCGTGGTTCGGTGCCTTATACCTAGGTTCTCTCTGTAGAGATAGTCATCTTTCTTGATTCCACACTCGACTCCCCGGATGATCGTCTATTCTGATCTTAGTTTGTCGTGCCGCTTGATTAGAGCTTTTGGTCGCATCTTTTTTCACACTCCGCGAGCCATGTCTATGTATCATTATATTTTTGCTGATCCAATTCTCCACCCTCCAACCATTGTATTCTATTTCCCCTTTACTACAACTAGTACGGTAAGTAATGAGTGGAACGTTGTGAATCTATATTAATGAAATCCTACGCCAATATGTTCCTTTCGCTTGATTATATCATGGCTGTATCTGGACTACAGAAAGATGAGCTAAAGCAGGACACTATAAATGGCTCAATAGAACGAAATAAGTATTTACTCAGGATGCCTAACTAAAGACAATTATTGCTCCTAATCCACAATTGAAGTAGTGGGTTGATGCGTTCCCCAACAAACGCCATGAAACATCTGAACGTAGGTATCATATAAATCAAAGCTAGCATATTAAAAGGTAAAGTTCCAGTGAAAAAGTGGGACAAGCAAATATCACAGGGTTGCTCTTGGGAATGGATATATCGAGAGTGGTTGGAAGGTTTCTATACCATATCGGGCCCGCTCTTAGCCTCCCTCCCCCCTTTTACGGGGCTGGAACTTGGTGTTTCGGTAAGAAACTCGAGAAAAATTGAATCTCCTGATTGCCGGCGCTGTTTTCGAGAGTTGAACTTGCTGGGATGGTTTATAGGTGCTGGCACAGTTGGCATCTGATAAGGCGTTTGGACGCTATTTTGGTTGCTCATGGAGAAACTTGGTTCGAGTTCATTGAACAAACATCCATCCAGTGACGTATTTCGCGTTTTTTCGCTATTCGGTGCAAATTATATGTTAGTTGATTGCGAAGCCCAGGATAAATATGAGCAGAAATAGGTAACTTACTTCAGCGTGACGTCTGAATCAATCGTAGACGTCAAAAGCTTCTTTCTACCCAGAGCCATTTTGACAGTGCTACTGAAAGAGCCAAAACGAGTAGAAGATGAACCCTGTCTCTGGTTGATCATGATATGTGGATGACGAAGCGCAGGGAAACAATCTCCAAAACCGAGCCGTAGAAGAATTGAACGGTACATCATGGTGGCGTCATGGCCAATACCAAAGAAAAAGAAAAGGAGGAAGCCCGCTGCAGCTTGTATCCAACGATCGTAGTATACTTGTCCATGCATTGGGAACTTGATAATCTCACCCCAGTGCGGACCATGAACTTCGGTCCACGAATAGGGAGCCCAGGGTTTATAGGAAGTTATGTTGGTGTAAAAGACGAAGAATTGAGCTGGCAGGCTCCCGAGGAGAAGGACAAGCGAGATGGTAAGTAGGCGGACAAATTTTGACTTGCTGGTTGAACTGTCCGAAGACACAAGTTGGGAAAATTCACGTTTGTACTTGAACAAACGGTATAGCACAAGCCCTGGCTTAAAAGTTAGTAATGCCGTATGTGGAAGGTGTACTGCAAGTGGTTAAAACCTTACCACAATAAAAACAAGCGATTATCAAAATGATTGGAGGCCAGATGTAGCCGACGACGAAGCTGACCCAGCTAGAATGATAAGCTGGCATGCAGCCCACGATGCTGTAAATGTAATATCTGCTGTCCTGGATGATGAAGTGCAGTACCATAATGACCACTGGGATAACAACGCAATATATTACATCAAACGTAATATTCCATCTTCGATCGCCTTTCGTAGGCACAAGGGTAGTTCGCTCCGTGTCCAGAACCTTTGCAAGACTGCGAAATATGCAGACTAAGGGGCCCGCAATACCAACACCAGCGCCGGTGATAAGCTTGGACTGGATATCACAATAGCCATAACCCATCCACCGGGAGCTGAAATCATCATCAGGCCAGATTAATGGATTAATGAAGTTGAATAAGTTCTGGGTGAGAATCCACATTATCAAGCAAGAGGCAGGAAAGTTTCCATTTCGGCAATGCCAGATCAACGGTGGGATGCAGACAAGGAACGACATGAACGCAACAGTGCAAAGCACTACTGCCTGCGTTGACATTTCATAAACTGGAGGAAGGTTGCTATTCTCCATGATGAAGATATTCTGTCAGAACCCAGTGCAATGCACCTATCCAGTTCTATGGACACCATATGGAGTTGTTAGCTATAGTTCTCAGTAGTTACATCCATAGACATTGGTATCGTAGGAATAATCGTACCAAGCTCGAGCGTAATCCGCAGAAAGGAAGACACCTTTGATGCTGTGAGAACGTCTGCAGTAAGACCCGTGCGTAGATCTTGCGTTTCAAGGGGTTGAGAGATGCAAGCAAATGAAATGCACAAAAGGGCTTGAGCATCAAGAAGGAATTCGGCGACTAGGAATATGTCAAAGAACAGAGCAGGTATAAGAATTTATATACCAGCAGAAGCTCCAGATACTGGAGAAGAAAAGAAAGGAAGGACATATTGAATGGCCATTCGGGAGGCAGTCATGCAGTGCCGCTGGGCCCCCAACTGCCCCGAATAAGGTCAATAAATCAGTCATGTCTCCGTGTGTGTCAATAAACCACTGTTGTTGAACAGCCTTGACGCAGCGTGAATGCATCTTCAGTCTCACTCCTTGCATCTTCCCATCCCCCGAATAAGAAAACAAGGGGCTGAATAAGCAGAATAAAAGAAAAGCCCACTGAAGACTAGGTGTGGACCCGGCGGAAGATACGCGCGCTAAACCGCATCGGGGTATCAATAGGCCCTCCTCCATCAATAGAATCTCAGGAACTTGACCTGACGAGCACTTCGATCAGCGCATTCTGTGAGTAAACTGCTGGTCCGTTTGTACACTCTTTGTAAACCGGGCTGCTGCAACAAGGCGTTTACAGTTGTTGGGCGTGCAAAGACAAGGAAGAAGAAAAGGTTGTGTCTGAAGACAGCCCTTGAGCGTGGGGATAGCCCCCGGAAGTCCAGTTCCTCGCCCCGGGGATGGAGCTATTTGCTACAAACACATCAAGAATTCTTCAGGATGCGGATGAGCCGGACACGAGGATGGTGCCGTCGACAAGCCCCCTCGACATCTGCAGCTGTCATGGCCTGGGTGTATCATTAAGCAACTTCAGCCTCGAGGCGTCATCAAAGGTCTAGACACGCTGGTCTGTAATATACGTAGTAACCAGAATGGATCTGCTACTGTTCCTGCACATTGAGGGTAAGTTGGTACCATTTATCAAAGAGATCATATATAAATTCCATGACCTTTGCATGAGGGTACATATATGTGAGCCGAACTGCATATGTGATTATTGCAGATCATAGAGACAATTCTCCCGCCGGAGCCTCTGTATAATTAATGACCCCATGCAAAGTGGTTCGTCGTTCGATTCTTTGAGGGATGACCCGCGGGCCGTGAAGATGGCTGGCTTAGCCGGGGTTGTATTCTCGTCAACCTTGCATCAATGAGGAAAGTTAATTTTATTTGCGGTGACCTCCTCGCCCAGGCCAGTCCCATTTAAAAGGTGTTCGTCATGCTATCTCCCGCGATGAGTATAGAAAGGAGTTCGAAGATATCAACTGGCATGGTGGATATCAGTGTTGGAGCAGCTGAGAGCGAAAGGCCTATTCTCTTACCCCTATACGGGGAAATGAATACGAAGTTCAAGACCTAACAAACAAAATTATGTTTCTAGATCCAGGGGCTCAGGCCCTATCCAAGCCTTGAAGCTGACGTAGTGGTATCATCGTCTTCCTCTTCTTCAACCGATGTTGTTGTCGCTCTCTTCAGCATTTCAGCATTATGAAGTTGTCTTGCTGACTCATCAGCTGGCATAATATTTCCCCTGGTCAAAGCGCATAAAGTTCTTACGTCATACTTATAAAAATAAGCTTGAGATTGCCAAGAGATGCCAAGAGATCTTTATCATCTACTGAAGAAGGAACGACTCCGCAAAAACCGGGATGGACTAGATGTCAATACCAACTATCATGAAGGATGTGAGTCGGGAGAGCGAGAAGACCAAATTTCATCGATCTGGGGAGCGTTTGCGTTGACGCAGATTTTTCAGAACGTATCCAGATTATACCAACTATGAACCATGGTTGCTCTATCCACGGAACGAGATCAGGAACCATCCAGCTCCCTTGCGACCTCGCGTGTCAAGCCACAGGCCACAGAACAACTCCGACATAGACAGAATGCATCTGCGAGATCAAATCTGGATGACTTTGTGCCATCAACTTCCCCTCCCAACAAGCTCCGGCGCAACTCAACGTTCTCGGACACTGTCACTGAGACTCGTCGGTCTATAAAATCATCAACAGACGACTTATTTTTCCCTCGTGCCAGCAATAGTATGGGACGCACCAGTCCCGACGATACGGACTCCCACTGGCATTCAAGCCCCCTCGTGCTCGCTCTTCTACCGGGCATTGGAGGACTTCTATTTCACAATGGAGCTGCAGTCTTCACCGATGTCGCCTTGCTATCTATTTCAGCAGTCTTCTTAAACTGGTCCGTTAGGCTACCATGGTGAGGCGCCTCCCTCTGAGGAGAATATTTCTAAGCATATAGCGTTTCAAAATTAACAACAGATAGGGAATGGTACTTTGCCGCTCAGGAGAGAGTTCAGTTAGTAGCTGACGCTACTGCCGGAGAATATTTAGATGATTCCGATACGGAGAATTGCGTTCCTCATGACAAGTCAGTTAATGGGGAAAATTCTCACTCTTCGCCGCCCCGAAAGGCATCGGCAATAGCATGTCAAAATGCCAAATCTGAATTACATATCCACGAACTTTCAGCACTTGCATCATGCTTCCTATTCCCCGTTTTAGCAGCGTACCTTCTGCATTCTATCAGGTTCAAGCTCTCGCGCCCATCTGAAGGACTAGTTTCAAACTATAGTCTCACTCTGTTCCTTCTTGCAGCCGAAATACGTCCCGTCTCACATTTGCTCAAAATGGTGCAAGCCAGAACCCTTTACCTACAACGTGTGGTTGAATGTAGTCAACCAAGGAGTCTGAGTGACAAGGTTCCTGAATCAGATGCAATTGTTGAGCTTTCAAAACGACTTGATGAGCTGGAATCCCGTTTCTCGACAGCGAGCTTAGAACTCAATTCCGCTGAAGAAAGTCAGAGCAAACCTCAGCCTCCCAGGGAACTTATTGAGGAGGCACGAGAGGCTATGAAGAGTGACATATATACCCTTGATAAGTTGGTTCGCAGCCAAGAGAAACGTTATATCGCTATCTCAGCCAAGTTGGATGCACATATACGCACCGTAAACAGCTATATGGTGGAGCTTAATCCGCTTATCACTTCGCGGAAGCAAGGAGAATCGGAGCTCCATAGAGGACCCAAGTATTCTTTGGTGAACAGTATAATACTTACTGTTTTGTCTTTTGCTACGTCGCCTTTACGGATCGTCTGGTCCATAGTCAAATTACCCATACACTCCTTTGCGTGGATATACCACGGTCAGAAGACAGGTCAGGGGCGTGTAAATAAGAGAAGAAGAGGAGTGGCAGCATAGGCAGTAATATCCCAATATCAGGTTGGATTTATCGTGAATTTGTATTATAGCATTTGTCCATCTCATACACTCTGGGCAAAGACTTTTGACTGCTCAGTATTCTCGCTCGGGACTCCATTCGTATATTGCAAATCGAATATCTAACTCAAGCTTTAGCTTGACATCATAAACGTATATCAATCCAAGGCTGCTATTAATTGCAAAAAGTAATATAATCTTTATACACAAGGTATAAACTCCAAATACCCGGGTTTAACTGGTATCACTATACAAGAAGGGCATTATGACCCCTTTCTTTCTTTCTTCGAACAACCTCCTGTCTTTATCCTTTTCCGGTAACGGAATAGAAGAAGAAAACATCACAGAAGCAAAAAGAGAGGCATATGCATCATTAAGAGCTTCTCTTCTGGTAACAGATGGGTTTTTCCGCGGTGCTGAGAGAGAGGGGTCTGCATCACTATTTCCAGGTAGAGTACTGTTTCGGCCTCGTAACCGGAATGGGAACGAAAGAGACGCTTGCCTACTTAGGAGAGTAGGCTGAGCTGCAGTAACGGGTGTTGGTGGCTGTTCTGAACTGGTTGCAGTGGGAGCTGGTGGTGGCTTTTCGGGAGGAGACGTAGCAGAAGGTGTAGGCATTGGTGTAATCGGAGATATTTCGTTTGCGATACGATTCAGCATGAAGGTGAGAAAAGTGAAGGAGACACTGTGGGAAGGTGATGTTGAGAGGGTCTCTAGTATTGATGACTGCATCTGTTCGCTGGATGGAGGTTCCTGTTGCTTCGATTTGTCTCGTAGAAGCCTCAGTTGCTCATCTAGAGCACACCACAGCTGATCAGTAATGATACCATCACGAAGAGACCGAAGGAAAGTAATCAGGGTCTCGGCAAGCAGCTCCGTGCGGTATTTCCACGGGAAATTTGGAGGGAAGTGTTCAGCAAATGGACTATTTGTATCAATTGCTTCCCTTACGTCGATAAGCAATTTCTCTCTTTCCTTAGTATCGCTCAATGACCAGGTCTGTGAATCAAATGGCCAGCCAGGCTTCTTGCCAGCTTCCCATGGAGCCTCGTTACCCTCAGGGTTTATGTCATTGGAAACCATGCCCCATTCGGCAACAGATCGTTCAGTATGCTCCGCTATGGCCTCTGTTAATTTGAATAGCTCACGGGGGCCGGAGGATCGAGAGTTGGTTTTATCCTCTCCGGATGAAGCCGGCGGTGCACTTATAGCACGTACACCATCTTCGGGTATGCAAGTAAGCTCTTCCAGGGAGAAGCCAAAGGACGTGGGCAACCAAAGGCCCTGTATGGATAAGAAATGATCCCGTCCATCAGTCACACGTAATACAAGGATATCATCCACTTTAGCTTTGCCCTCATTGAGTTTTCGGACAAAGTCAATATCAGATATACATAGGGTTAAACGGACATTGGCGGAGTCGCCGGGTTGGAAGGTGTATTCCTTTGGCAATTTATCATCTTGGTTAGAATTATTGGCGGGCCAATCGACGCGGATATTTAACCAGGAAGGAGACGAACAAGGGCCAGCCGTATCAATAGAAGGATTATAATGGA
This sequence comes from Trichophyton schoenleinii, assembly GCA_018357685.1. NCBI lineage: Eukaryota > Fungi > Ascomycota > Eurotiomycetes > Onygenales > Arthrodermataceae > Trichophyton > Trichophyton schoenleinii. The sequence continues at coordinate 944,576 of WOFF01000002.1, forward strand.
AAGCAAAGGTAGCCGGAACACCGCCTGTATTTGCAAGGGTCAGACTCCGTGAAGTGGGATCACGGTATCTCACCTTGCCAAAGTGAACAGTATCTGGCGGAGTGGGAAGAGCAACATTACCAGAGCTACTTCGGCGGGCTTCAGACTGCTGGTCCACCACGATAGTTATATCAGGGCGGGCTTCGTTCTCGGCCTTGTCTAGTTCTCGCGCAACTTCCTGATGAACTTTCGTTTTCAATGATGGAATAACCACATCAAGTGTGACGTCAAAATCAGCGTGAATAGGCTTGTGGTCAGAAGAAACAATATGCTGATGGGATGTATACTCCAAGAGAGAAATAGCATTCTCACCCGTGGTATCATTATTCGTTGCATCTTCTGCTATGTCATCCTGTTCAGGGTTGTAGTCTGCGGCATCCTGATCTGGATCATAATCAAAGAGGACATTATCATCTTCCGCGGCCTTATCCAAGCCTAGAGTCTTTATTTCCTCGTCTCTCTTCTTCGCTTCTTCCGCCTCTTTAACTTTCTTTATATGCCTCATATGGTCGGACTTGGTTCGGAATAGGATCCGATCACACCAACTTGGACTGCGTTGCTTTTCACTGGAGTCAAATACCCCTACCCGTCCAACATCGTACTTGTATGTAGGTAAGAAGGTTATTGGCCCTTCTCGCCAGCCCTGATGAAATGATTTTCCACTCTTCTGTTGGGCTTGGAGTTGATCATGAGGTAAGAGCGATGAGAGTGTGTTCAATAGGGAGGCCGGGTCCTCTGATGGATCGAGATCATTATCCTCCATTTGTATACCCTCCTCTGATGGCAACGAGGTGATGTCGCTTTCAAACGATTTCCGAGATTCTTCGGGCTGGCTGTTCTCGATGCTTTGTAGAGGGGGGTTCCGTTTTGCTGGGCGGAATTCGTCTTGAACATGTAAATGGAGAAGTCTGCGAACATCGCCCCCAGGGATACCATCGAGACGGTAATTCAGATCTCCAAACCAAAAGCTGAACTCCTCTTCCCCAAATTGATGATTCAGTTCCCCGGAGACAAGGTCCTGTTCTTCAATAGGGGCAAAATTTGAACGGGAAATAATCTGAGCCGCATCCCAGTTCCTTCGCTCTAGATTGGCCTTTTCTGCCCCAGCTGCAAGATGGGAATTGACGAACACCAACCGTGTTGTTTCTCCAATGACTATACGTGTTGCAACTGCTCCTTTATTGCCAGTATAACCTAGAAACCCGGTCCCAACACTGGTGGAACTTACCGATGATATATGAGGTTCCAGGGACGGGGCAGCGTAAACCAGCAAAAGCATACCCACAAGTTGCTGGGAAGCTATGCAAGTATATCCCGGGGGTAAGGCCTCTTGGAGCGCAGCGTTCCATTTGGCAGAAGGGCCGGGATCAACATATGTCTTAATAGCCTCTGTGGCAGAGGCCACATCCACAATCTCCTGCAATCCTAGGATATAAAGATCTGGTCCTTCCCCATAGGCCTTGAACGAAACTGAATGGGCTGCCTCATCGTCTGAGACATCCTCTCTATCACCGACACCAGTATCTCCATTCTCAGTGGCTTTTCCTCCGGCAACGGGGTCTGGAATTAACCATCTCTTAAGGTCCTGTTCGGGTCCAGACAGAGCTGCAACGTTCCATGATCCGATCCTTATTCTGAGCTTTCTCTGCCGAATATATTCGGACTTCCTGGATCGAACTCCAGCGGACAAAGACAGGTCATTCAGCGATACCACAACGGGCTCCTCAAGTTGTGGATCGGGGAATGTACCAGGTAAACCCTCGACATTCGTAGTAGACGTGGTGTTCGGAGCAATCTGAGCCTCATCCTCGGGGACCGCCATCTTGATCTTTCCTTAGTCCCCGCGCACCTGTAGCAAACGAAAGCGAAGAACAGTTTCCTCTCATCTCACCGCGAGACAGATGTTCTTATATAGGCATATATATGTCGGTGCCTGTCCAAGGCGGTTAACAGAAACAGGGCTTGTGATCGGATACTGGTCAGGTGCGCCCGATACCAGTGGAGTAACTGGGGAAGCCAGGCGCAGCAGGGCAGACAGCTCCCGGTCCACGAGAACCGGTGAATCCAGCAATGCAACCAAACTTGAGGCTCTTTACGAGACCATGGGCGGATCGGCCTCCTTGGTGGATGTATATCTTGTGTATATGGCTAGAGAGACGTCAGTTGAATGCAGATCGAGGTGGAGGATTGAGGTGGGATGTTGCCTGCAGGAGGAGAAGTTAACGTTATTAACGTACGATCTGGAGGCTTGGCGGACGATGGCCAGAAACGGCAACTTTTGACATCCTCACAAAGCACACCGCAGACAACGCAAGCTAGAGGACGATACTTACAAGCTCGCTATTTATCCAGCAGTACATCTACGACTTGCACAGATATCTAAAACACCAAGACAACACTTCAGAAAAGCCCTTACCGCACACCCAGAGCTCAAAAATGCTACAATACACAGCCACGCCTGTAGAGGCAGCTCCGGCACCCGCAGCGGAACCAGTACCAACAAGGACAAACGCAGAGATCAACCTTTCAGTTCTCCGGCGACATAACCCATCGATATCTTCCATTCTCTCTCTCGCCCAATACGCAGTCATCTACCACTTCAACGCAACAACACAGCTATGGGAGAAGATTGGGGTGGAGGGGACGTTGTTTGTCTGCCAACTTACCCCAGGCGAACTAGGCGAGGACAGATACAGCGTGTTCCTACTAAACCGACGAGGAATGAACAATTTCGACGTCAAGCTTTCGACCGGAGACGACATTGAGATCACGGAGGAGTACGTTATTTTGAAAGTGGACGAGCAAGACAACACCGCTCTGCAGACACCCGAGAAAGGCGCAGTGATGACTTCGCCTGGAATAAAGGCAATGATATATGGAATTTGGATCTTTTCGGAACCACCTCCAAGCTCGACTGCGGATGCAAGGACGCTAAATGCACAGGTTATTAAGGAATGCGCGGTGTATGCGGGGGAGAGCAGGAAGGCAGCTGAGGAACGACTGGCTGCGGAAAGAAGACAGGCTGCTGCGCAGGGTAGCTATTACCCTAGTGATACGGGTAATGGGGAAGATTTGCAGGGCGGAATACCCATGGGCAGACAGCTTTCGCTCAAGGAGATGTTTGGACAGCAGAGAGCGCAGGATGATGAGTGGAGTGTCAAGGTGCATAGTCCGGGTGCCGAGAATGAAGGGCCGCAACACACATCGTTCCCCCTGCCTCCTCATCAGCTTGCGCCTCCACTCCCCCAGCAACACGGGGGGTGGAATCAGACGATGCCGTTTCCTTCGGGCGGGAATAACGTGTTGGGAGAACTATTCCGCAGCGCTAGTATGAATTACCAAAGAGGAAATAACAGCTAGCTTTGAAAAGCACATTTTGATACCCGGCAGTTACTTCTTGGTTTTTTTACTTCTTGCATTATTAAAGGTGTTAGGGGCATAGCTCTATAGAATGGTTTTTCTTTCTCACCACAGTCTAACTATTTGTCTATTCCAGACTCCTGAACTATATCTCTAATGAACCGACCAACCTTCTTCGCCATAATCTCATTATGTCCTAGACAAAGGTATTAGCTCCTAGCACTACTAGGCCTTCTCGTAGGTTGCCACTCACCTATACAGAACCCATGAACAACTCCATCCTCACACACTGTTAGAGTCGGAGCTGGACCATCCTGTTGATCTCTTGTCTTGGACCGAATGATGTCTTCCCTAGTCGCCTCCGCTACCCAGTGGTCATTCCGGCCAAAGTAGAAGATCATTTTCGTCAGCCTGTCCCCAGAGGCATGTGTAGGGCTACTAAACCCCCATATCTCATCATTCCATTTATCAGCGGATATCTCCGTCATTTCATCCGCTGCCATATATCTGTGGAATTCCATTAGCTAGGCATTATCAGAAACAAGTGCTGAAAAACATACAATGCCTGTCTGACGATATGAGCGTTTCTCAACATTGATACAGTCGTCTCAACGGCCTGTTTGCGAGGATTCCTCATGAACCGGCTCACAACTGCGTAGAGTAGCACCTCAGGCAGGACCAGGACAAGCAGCCGTGCAAACAAGCTCACTAGGAGAGGTAGACATGGGATATACAGTAATTTCTAGCACGGGTGGAATTAGCATCGTCATGATTTTCTAGATGGACCGGTAGACGTACGGTGAGGATTCTTCCGTTAGGAGACTTCGCTATATCCACCACAGTAGGAAACAGCATGATACCGCCAATGATATCAGGACCAAGGCCATTGGTATCTCCATTCCCATTGGCGTCATGGGCCTGGATCTGTCTTTGGAGACCGGCCTTCTCCCTTCTACGTCGCATGATTTCCATAGCCATGTATGCTCCCACCGAATGGCCCATGACAATAACATTCGCTCGCGGCCGCTGGTCCAATTTGCGCTCTTGCATAGCTGCGTCCTGCCATGCGTGAACGAAGGATTCCAAATCCCGTTCCATGAAGGATATTTGATCATTTAAGCTGTAGAGAGCAGTGTTGGCGGCTGAGTTACCCTCCTCCCCCTCAGGTACTTCGAAGCCGCCCAGACTTCGTCCGCGGATGATATATGAGCCATTACCATTGGAAGTGGCGTTGGCCTGGGATAATTCCGATGAGAGCAGAGAGAAGAAGAGATGGTAGTATGCTATTAGGCCTGGGTTGCCTGAGATGAAATATATCAGTGTCGTGGATGGGGAGAGGGAGCTGGTGCCCCCCGCCGCGCTTCCAGGACTGACATGTGATAGGAAAGAATTGGGCGTGATGTGAGGGTTGAGATTGATGTTAGTGCCGGGAGCCATGCTGCGTGGCTTGAAGAGGCGAGTTCTGCGGAATATGCTCTTCATCTCACAACCATCTCATGCGGTCATTCATGGTCATGCATCAGCCCGACGTTCTTCATGCTGGACGTTGCAAACCCGACGGGAGGGAGCAGTGGAGCCGCATCAAAACTCAACCTCAACCTCAGCCTCAACCTAACTTCTACAACTCTACAACTTTACAACGGCACGAAGAGGGAAAAAACATCAGAATAAAAATCTCTATTATAACAACTGATCTGCCCTTTTCCACCCAGCAGCCAGCTAGCCCGGGTTCGAAATCCTGCATAACAAACAGCAAAAGCGACTTCCGCCATTGAAACTGCCTGCCTACCAAATTCAAACCCCATAACTATCAGATACCGTTCCATTCCCATCCGTTCCATCCCATAGACAGGTAAACATACTCCATCACACCATCCCATCCCAACCCATTCCCATCCCCATTCCCAAACGATCTGAAGAACAAATTACAACTCAATCGATCGGATAACAAAACAAGCAAGAAAGGAAACGCAAGCAGGCAGGCAGGCAAAGCTAAATGGACAGGCAGGCAAACGAACTGGACTGAACTGAACGCCAGGGCCGGAAAGGAGGGCCCGAGTGGGGGAATTTTTTTTAAAAACTTCTCTCTTTTATTTACCGTACAGAATGGATGGGTTAGTGAGTGAGTGAGTGAGTGGTGGGAAGCTGAGGCTGGCCCCGTGGGTCAGTCGGTAGGTAGGTAAGATGCTGCGTAGAATAAAAGGGGTAGGGAGTAAGGATATTATATGGAGCGAAGACAGAACCGAAACCGGAGGGGAGGGGAGGGGAGGATATATCGGCGGAGTTTTGGAAGGAGGTAAGGAGAGCTTGGTTCGGTCGGTCGGTCGGTCGGTTGGTCGTTCGCGGGTATGTATGTATGTAATGCAGGTAGTCGCAGCAAAAAAAATACCTCCCTTTATCACTCTATAAATCAACTTTTCTTCAGAACTTTTTTCAGCATATTCTTTTGCTTTGTTCGAATTGTATTTGTATTCGTGTCTTAACTCGCTGTCGCTGTGGCTGCTGCTGGCGTCGTCGCAGTTGTTGGAGTGGCACTGGCACTGGCGCTGGCACTGGCAGACTCGGGAAGAGGTTCATTATGTTCCGTGCTATCTTGCGAACCACCTCCTCCGCTATCGGCTGAGCCAGTATCAGCGTCACTGCCATCACTTACGGCCGGAGTAGCCAATGTTGTGGTGCCATCAGCTAGTCCTGCACTATCTGTATGTTTCTCCCCGGCTAACTCCGGTTTTGATTCCGAATTGGAATCCGTTGAATTCTCCTGACTCTGACTCTTAAGTGCTATCCGCGTAGAAGGCGAGACGTTCAGCGTAATTGCGATCTTCTTCCCGGCTGTCTGTGGCTCCTTTGAACCATCTTTCTCAGCTCCGTTGCCTTTCGAGCTCGGACTAGGACTCGGACTCGCACTTGGACTCCGACCCTGGCCCTTTTTCGTTCGTAAGCTGCCGTTTCCATTCCCATTGCCACGCTGGAATAGAGGCGATACAGAGTTAGATGGGTTGACCGAGTTGCGCCGCTTAGAGCCCGAGGAGAGCTTGATAAGTTCATCGTCGTCATCATCCTCTTCTCGACGACGCTTTTCAGAAAACGAGAACCGCTCGATTTTCTGCTGTTGCTGTTGCTGTTGCTGCTCTTGCTCTTGCTCTTGTATCTGCGGTGTTTGCGCACTTGCATCCTGCTCGTCCATGGCGTCATCGTCATCGTCGTCGTCATCGTCGTCAGGGTAATCGACAAGCGGCTTGCTGGGGGTGCCATTGGGGGCACCGGAGTTTGCATTTTCGGGCTTAACCTGTGATGAAAGCTTGGGCATGAGCTGCACAGTTCTGTGTCCGGAGCCTCTGCCACTGGGGGTAGCAGCCGCAGCCGCAGCCGCAGCAGCTACTTCGCCCTCCCAAGAGAAGAATCCTACCTCGTCTTCCTCATCGTCTGAGGTCTCAAAGTACTCCTCCTCCGCGGCGGTCAAGTCACGAACACCCATTGCACCCCAGCGTTGGGCGCCGCCGCTGATGATCATGCGTGTGGGCGTTGTCGAGGCTTCGTCCTGGCTGAACACGGTGCTTGCTGCGTCGCTGCTTTCGGCACCGGCGGCGGCGTTGGTTCCGTACCCTTGCATCTGGTCGTAGCGCAGGATCAGGTTCTGGAAGGTATCTACGTAGGTGATGTTCTGGATCTTTTCGCGGTAACGTTCGACGACGTGGCCGATGATGGGCTTGATGTTTTCGCGTTTGATGAATTCGAAGAGGTCGAGGCAGGCGGAGTTGAGGAGGTTGTCGCGGGGCATTGTTTCGTAGACGATGTTGAGGATGAGGTCGAAGGTGTTGTTGTGGGTGAGTTGGGCGTGGTAGAAGGTATCGTGGAGGCTGACGAGGGTGCGGAAGAATTTCAATGCCACTGCAGCGGTTAGTTTGGGTGTATATTGAGTTGGAGTTTAGGCTGGCGTACTTAGTTTGAGGTGTTTCTGGGTGACGGTGAAGAGCTGGGCGACTCTTGGAATAAGGGATTCTTCGCGGATAAAGGAGCGGCTGCGGATGGGATGTTGGCGGACGAAGAAGGTGAGAATCTCGACCAGGTGCGCGAACAATGACACCTGCTGGAACGACAATCCGGAGACTAAACATATAGTTAGTATATATATAGGTAATATGTATAAATAGAGGATGCGTACGGTCTTCTTGTTCGGCGAGGTGAGTGAGGGGAGCAAAGAGCCTCTTGGCCGAGCTGTCAAAGTGGTTCTGCATGAAAGCGTCAGCAACGGGGTGTGGTTGTATCTGAGCCTGGCCCTGGCCGCCCTGCTGGCCCTGACGCATCTTTACTACCTCTCCTGAGCGCAACTCTTGCATCTGCGGCTGTGGATCAAGCAGGACCTTGAGGGCGTCGGCCAGCTGGTTCTTGACGCCCAGGTCTGCCTCTGAATGGAGCAGGTCGATGAGGGTGTCTGTCAGCGAGACCTTCTTGTCGGTAAACGCCTTGAGCATGTATCCGCGCATGGTGATGGGGTCATGGTCGAGCAGGACGACCAGGATGTCGATGCCGGTAGTTCTGAGGGCGGGAGTCGGGTGTTTGACGGCGAATGCAATGACGGAAAAGAGGCCGTGGTTGATGAGGTTAGCAAACAGGTTGCCGCGGGACTGGGCCTGGAGGTTCTTTGCAATGCTCATGCACTGGTGGAGGAACTGGACGGCGTCTTCGCGCTTGCGGGCTTCGGCGGGCGGGGACTCGGGGGCGAAGAGGGAGAAGAGTTCGCAGAGGAAGGCGGTGTTTGTCTGGAGGTGCTGGACGATGTCGACCTGGTTGAAGAAGATGAGGGAGTTGAGGACGGAGAAAGTTGGGTCGTCGAGGATGCGGGCGAGGACTACGTCTTTGAGGTACTGCAGGCGCCAGGTGTGGCGTATCTTGCGCAGGATGATGGGATCCTTGATGGGGACTACTTCCTTGTAGCGGGAGCGGTCGTTGAGGTACTGGCGGTGGTTTGCCTTGTGGGTGGGGAAGTCCGGGTCGTACTCGAGGGCGCCGACGACGGCGGAGATGACGGGATCGGAGACGACCTGCTCGATGATGGTGTTGTCGTTGAGCAGGATGAGGGCCTTCATGATGTTGCAGAGGCGGTGGAGGTCTGCGAGCCCCTCGAGGTCTTCGGCGACGGCGACCAGGGGCAGCAGCTTGATGATGTACTGTTCCTGGATGACGAAGCGGGCGATGGCGTCTCTACCTGGCTGGGTAGCACTGGCGCCTACGATGAGGTGTTCGATCTCTGCGAGGTTTGTGAGGTCTGGCGGCGGGAGCATGATGGCGCTGGGGAGGCCGTCCATGGCGTCGTCGGACAGCGAGTCGTCTATACCTATTAGCACCTATCTTATATAGCATCCATATATATAGAGTAAAAGAGCAAACGTACCAGCCCCGAGGGGAGCGAGCTGCTGCTGAACATGGCGCACGAAATCCCTACTCTAGAGCGTCAGCTGTCGCGTGTCCTTGGATGTGATGTCCGATGTCTGCCTGATAGAGAGAAATGAGGAGTCTCAAGTCCGCACCATATCACTCCGCAGCCCTCTGCCTCCTGGAAGCTCAGCGCCATGTCTGTCCCGTTCTGCTCGGTCCATACTATCAGTGTTTCTACAGCAGTCAGTCGAGAGTCTGTCAAAGCAGAAAGCAAAAGAGTAGAGCCTACCCTGCTGCTTCTGGTATCCGTCCTCGCGCGAGATGCGAGTCTCCAGCAGCATGCGGTCCGGCTGGTCCTCCGACTGCACCAGTATCTTCGGCTCATCCTATGCACGTCAGTCTCTCTCTTTTTCTTTCTTTCTACCTCTTTGAAAGGCTTACGTCTGTGATCTGGCCGGTGCAGAAGCCCGTCCCCCGGTCGAACCAGTCGTTGTTCCGCAGCTCGTAGACCTTGACTCTCTTGCGGTCGTTCAGCGGCGGCACCGGGAACGACATGGCCATGGCCGCTGGCAGGAGAGCGCTGCCCTCCGTGAGTCTCTCGGTCTGCCTGTCTGTCTATGTCTCTGTGTAGGCGTTGATCTCTTGCGGTGGTTGCCAGCGATGCTGCAGGCGAGTTTGGGTGCGGTGGGCGTTGGGCGACGCGCAAAACTCTGCCTCGGCTGGCGCAAGCGCGGTGCGGCGGGAAGGGCGTCTAGGGAGAATAAGGAGAGGAAGAAGAATAAGGAGAAGAAGAAGAAGAAGAAGTCGACGGCCGCTTGAGAGAGTCTAGGAGGAGGCGAGGCGAGGTCGCAGGGATGGCCGTGGAAGTCGAGATGCTGGCTGGAAGTTGAAGTTGACGAAGAGAAGAGAAGAAGAAGAAGAAGAAGAAGAAGAAGAGAAGAAGCCAAGGGAGGAAGACGAAAAGACGAGGCCAGCCAGCAAGGGACGGCCACGCGACGGCGAGCTGCAGGTCTAGTCAGGGAAGATGCAGCAGAGAAGAAGAAGAGAAGCAGAAGAAGAAGCAGAAGAAGACAAAAGATGGTGAAGATGAAGATCCTGAGAAGGTCGAGACGTCGAGATGGCGCTTTTGGTGACGACGGCGGAGTCGCTAGTCGAGGACTCTTTGGACTTTGGATTCTACAGCGAGATTACAGACTATTAGAAGAGAAGAAGAAGAGAAGAAGAAGAAGAAGAAGAAGAAGAAGAAGAAGAAGAAGCTCTTGCTGGTCTTGAATCGAGTCTTCTTACTGTCTTCACTTCTTCACTTCTTCTTCTCCTTCCACTGACTCTACCACTTTCTACTCTTCTCTTCTTTCTCTACCATCAACTGCTCTCTCTCTCTCTCTCTCTCTCTCAGCTTATTCTCTTCTTCTCTTCTTCTCTTCTTCTTATTCAACTTTACTTTTTCTTCTATTTTTTGCCTATTTTTACTTTTTTCTGGCTTTTTTCTTTTTTTCGCCGTCGACTTTTCGATCACTCGCAGACGCTGGACTCTCGGACTTCAAGATATCAAAAAAGGACAGACGAACAGCCAGACAGACAGACAGCCAGGCAAAAACAAAGGCGAAGACGAAGACGCAGAGAGACCTCGTATCCCCCTCAGCGACGGCCTTGACTCGCTAGCCGGCCTCGAGCAGACGACTTCTGGGAGTTTTGTGTCTGCTTTTCTACCTATAAAGCTCCCTCGCCATCCGCCACCACCTCGATATACCTATACCACTCTACAAGAATATCATATTATATATATATATATATATAAGATATCAGATAATATGGCTGGAGATACGATCGAGTCTGCGCGGTCGACGCCGTCAGACGGAGCTTCGACGACCAGGCCGCTGATGAAGAGCGCCGATGCCTCAGTCCAGCCGGCCGCTGACTCGACGGACGAGATCGACAGCGCCGGCAACAGCAGCGAGAAGCAGAGCTACTTTGCCTACTTTCGCACTCGCCAGTTCTACATCGTCCTGCTCTTGGGGTGCGTCTATCTCTATTGTCTATATATAAATATCATAAGACTAACTGGATAGGCAAATACTCGCGCTCTGCATCACGGCGACCAACACCTTCTCGGGCCTGCTCTCGTCCGCAGGAACCTCGATCCCGGCCTTCCAGACGCTCTTCAACTATATCCTGCTCACCCTCGTCTACACCTCCTTCACCCTCTACCGCTACGGCGCCCGCAGGTGGTGGTCGCAGCTCGTCCGGCGCGACTGGTGGAAGTACCTCATCTTCGCCTTCTGCGACGTCCAGGGGAACTACTTCATCGTGCTCGCATACCGCTACACCACCATCCTCAGCGCCCAGCTCATCAACTTCTGGGCCATCGTCATGGTCGTCCTCATCTCCTTCACCCTGCTGCGCGTGCGCTACCACTGGGCCCAGTACGCTGGCATCCTCGTCTGCATCGGCGGCATGGGCGTGCTCTTCGGCTCAGACCACATCACGGGCGCCAACAGCGGCGGACCGGAGAAGTCTCGCGGCGACCTGATCAAGGGAGACCTCTTTGCGCTGCTTGGAGCTACTTTTTACGGCCTCACAAACGTCGCGGAGGAGTACCTGGTGAGCAAGCGGCCGATGTACGAGGTGCTCGGCCAGCTGGGCATGTACGCGACCGTCATCATGGGCGTGCAGGCCGCCATCTTCGACCGCGCCTCGTTCCAGCAGGCGGTCTGGAACGGCGCGGTGGCGGGCTACCTGGTCGGGTATACGCTGTGTCTCTTCTTGTTCTACAGCCTGGCGCCCTTGCTCTTCCGGCTCGCCAGCGCGGCCTTCTTCAACATCTCCCTGCTCACCAGCAACTTCTGGGGCGTCGTGATCGGAGTTAAAGTGTTTGGCCTGCGCATCCACTTCCTCTACCCCATCGCCTTTGTGCTCATCATCATCGGCCAGTTCGTCTACTATCTCGGCAGACAGGTGCTCGGTGAAGCCATGAAGCCCTGGCTGGGTGAGAACCAGGAACAAGGAGTAATCGGCATAGGCACCGCCAGGAGAGCCCACGACACTACCAACACTTCTGCTACTCCTGCAGGCACCGACTCTAATGTCTAATGCTAATGATCCATATACATCACATCTCGGTACATATCGTCATCATCATCATATATATCATGACTGTCATGAGTTTGGATACTTACTACATAGCTAATACAAAAAAAGTCATTTCGTTCATTCGTTCATTCAGTCTGCAAGGCTGACAAGGCAGACCTGTATCCGAGAAGAAGCAAGCAAGACAATCAAGACGCCGGGAAACGAGTCATAGAGTCAGTACGAAGCAGAACTCGCTTGCAAGTAACAAATTGAACCTCCCGTCCCGTCCCGTCCCTCAAGCAAAAAAGAAAGGAGAGAAAAAAAGAGCCATTAGGGTATTTTGTATTACAACTTAGCACACTGCACACGGAGTTCGGATGAAATGAAATGAATGCATTAAAGAGTAAACAGGAGAAGAACGAAAAAAAAAACTCCGGAATGATAAGAAGCAAATATGAAAGAAGAAGAAAGAAGAAGAAGCAGTCCAATTCCCAGGCTTTCCAGCCAGCCAGCGTAGACAAGTCGAAGTTGCGCCTGTCTTTTATCTATGGCCCTCACCACCAGCATCCGCATCCGCAACCGCACCCAGGCAAGAACACACACAATCAACACCAGGAAGACAGACAGAAATCAATGACAGACAAGATCAGATAGAAAAGAGAAAAACGAAACATCCAGGCCGATCCCTTCAACCCTCCTTTCCGATGACAGTATATAAACCCCAACAGACAGACAGACAGACAGACAGACAGATAAAGCAACCAAGAAGGGTAAATGGCGGATTAAAGCGTTGAGTGGACTCCTTTGCATCCCCTTGACGTTGATCGAGAACGAGATAGTAACCAAGAAGAAGGGGAAATGGAAGGATAAGGGGAGGGGGGGATAGACAGACCAGAAATGAACCGAAAAGAAGCGACAGCCAAAAAGCAACCTATTAAAGCCAGCAACCAGCAACCGACGACCAACCAACAACCAGACCGCTGCCTCGGAATTAGACAGTATAGCAGTAGAGGAAAATAAATGAAGACGATAGGACACTAAAGGAAGACGGGGAATAGATCATCCCCAGACTGAAGCCTGGACGCCGAGCTGGTTCTTGCCTCGCCAGCCCCAGCCCAGTCCGACGGTGGGGGAAGATTCCTTCATCGACTGGCTGGTGCTGTTATTCCCCGATGCAGATCTGCTGGTTGCTGCCGCGGAGCTCGATTGGGTTGCACTGCCGGCTCCCGCGTCCGTGCCGGTGCCGTTCCCGCTGCCGTTGTTGCCGTTGCTGCCGTTGTTGGCGCCGCCGCCGGTAGCACTGGTGGCGGCGGCAGTGGTGCTACTGCCGAGTCCGCCGTCTTCGTTGGGCGAGAAGCCGTAGCTAAGCGGCGAAGGGAGAGGAGTGGTGGAACGCAAGCTGAGAGATGGGTTGGGGCTCTGGTTAGTTGGTGGTTGCTGCTGCTGTTGTTGCTGCTGAGGTTGATGCGGCTGCTGAGACTGCTGCTGGTGGTGGTGGTGCGGTTGGGCAGGACGAGAGCCAATGGGACCTACGCGGGATGGGGAGGAGTCAGTCGTTCCCTTGCCAGTGGGGGAAGAGGTGGGTGGCTGGCTGGGTTCAAAGACACCACCGTACGTCGTCGTGGCCGTGGTCGTCGTAGTCGAGCCCGGGTTGGTGTTGGAGGACGGCGAGGCCGTTGAGGGAGGCGAGCGCGTGCGAGGAGCTACCGAACACGGCACGTTGGCTCCCGATGTGGCTTGCTGGGCCTGGCTGTCGGCATGGGGCTGGCCGCCGAGAAAGGGGTCGACGCCTCGGGGTGAGGCTCCGCGGCCGGCGCTGGGGAGGCCTGTCGTCGGGGTGCCGGCGGCCTGCGAGTGCGAGTCGTCGCCTGGGCCGGCACTGGGGGTCTGGAGGGCGGAGTCGTTGCCGTACAGAGCACGGTGCTGGCGGGCAATCAGGTCACGGCGGCTCTCTTCGGTCATGGCCGCTGGGCTCATGGATCGGTCGGATTTGTCCCCTGAGATGTCGGCGAGAAGGCCTTTTTTCCCGTCGAAAACAAAGCCAAGGAAGATAAAGATAAGTACAAATCCATATAAAAAACAAACAATATACAAAAAAGGGGGAATAAAAATAATAAAAATAAGAGGAGGCAGGTAGGTCCGAGATGTAAGGGTGTGTGTGTGGTTGGATAGCTTCGCAGCCGTGTGGGAATGAAGGTATGATAACAGTATCACGTACTTCGATTGTATTGCTGTTCTTGGTGGTAGTTGCGTAGCTCTCTCTCGCGCTGGGCAGCCAGTCGACGCTTAGCCTGGATCATCTGTTCGGTCTCGTTCGGGCGGCCCTGGAAGCGTTGGGCGGCATAGAAGCCCTGCAGGTTCGAGGCCGAGTGCGGACGCATGGCATCGTAGTCTCCAATTGAATGGTGACGGGACGGTGCCATTGGGCCCATAGCACGGGGGTCTAGACATCCCATCCATCATTAGCAAACTAAATCTTCTCCCGTGTATTATCATCCCCCGAATCTGGCTTCGACAGACATACCGGTGAAATCATAAGGTCGACCCATCATCATCGGCATCGAGTCCCGACGAGGCAGGCCTCCAAAGGTCTTCCCGCTCTTGGACAGGTTATCGATGGCTCGCTCCACCTCTTCATGGATCAATCCATCACAGTTAGCATCGTCGTTCTATCATCAGCCCATTTTGGCCTGGATCAACATAAGTATATATTCATACCATCGAATTGAGAGGCGAAGGCGTTGGACTCGGGTTCTCTCTGGACGGTCGAGCTAGTGCCTGCATTTCCCCCACCACCAATTGAATCAGCCTCAGCCCGTTCCAAGTTGTGCTTCAGAGTTGTTGTGGTAGATGTGGCTGTCTATACCTGACCGAGAAGGGGGCGCCGACGCTTCCCACGAGGCCTGGCGCATGGGAGCCTGCCATCCCTGGGGTTCGTAGTATGCCATGATTAACGTAGGCGATGGTTCTTGTGAGTGCCTGTATGTATGTATGTGTGTGTGTGTTCTGACTTGGTGATGCCGCGAGGGAAGAAAAGTCGAGTTTGCTTATAAATTTCCGGAATCCGCAGGGAGGGAAAAAAAGGACGACCGACGAAACGACGCAGGAGAGGAAAAAAGAAAAAGAAAACTGCAGCAAGAGACGCCGTTAGCTATGAAGAGGGCTCTCTCTCTCTCTCTCTCGAGTATTAAAAATTAGGCCGCCAGGGACGGAGGTCTGTCTGTAACCAAGGTTCCAGCGCAGCTTTTAAGCTTCCAACAGGGCGACGACGTCCCAGTGAAAGGCTGAGATCAATTGTAGAGCAAGCAGGCCAGAGAGTCACTCACCAACGACGACGACCCCGTCTTCACAAACAGAAAAGAAAGAAGGAAAAGGTACCTGGGTTATCTGGGGCCTCGCAAGCCCATGGGGATCCGGCTGGGAGACGAACTGCGGGCGACCAAGGAGCGAGGATGTCCCTTTTTTTTATGGCTCGTCGACGGAGCGAACGGGAAGCGAGGGGACGCAGGAGGCAGACAGACAGACGAGGAGCAAGGCAGACGAGCGAGGACGCTGCGAAGGAGGCGCTTTCTGGGGCTGCGCAGAGACGGCGGAGACGACGCTGAACGAGACGCTGAGCAAGCAAAGGTCGAGGATGAAGAAAAAGACGAAGACGAACGACGAAGACGAAGAAAAGTCGAAGTTGCGGAAGAGAAAAAAAAAAAAAATTCGTGAGGAGGAAAAAAAACGACTAGAAAATGCGGCAAACGGTCGGACAGAGGGTGGTGTATTGTAATTACGAGAGTTACGCCGCAGAAGAGGGAGCTGCCCCCCGCGCGGAGGGAGGTGCGGTTACCATACGATACGACTACTGAAACGTCCTAGGGGGAAAGGCCGCGACGAAGGATGGAGTTGTAGATTTGATAGACGACAGACAGCAAGCAATTAAGCTGGAGAGAGGAAGAGGGAGTAACTACTGGATAGTAGTAGTAGCGTGAAAAGTAGAGACTGAGACAGGAGAAGAGTTGCACAGACTCAGCTACGGCAGAGTACGAGGACGGAGTACAGCAGTCGAACCAAGGGACGACGGCGACGGCGAGGACGATGACAGGAGAAGAGGGACGACAAGTCCGCGCAGATGATCTCCAGCCCTACCTCAGCCAAGTCGATCAGATAGATAGATATCAGAGATCGAGCGGGCAGGGTGGTGGTGGTGCTTGCTGGTTACATCTCGTCTGTCAGAAGGGTCAGGGAGCCAAAGAAGAGGGCCGGACAGAGATGCTTGACATTGCAGGTATGTAACTTGGGTAGGAGACCGTAATAAAAAAAAAAAAAAAAAGTGACCTGCTCTAGCCGGCTGCAAGGAGGGACCTGGCTTGTCATGGCCTGGCTGTTGCAGGCCGTCATTCCAGCGCCTTTCCAGAAGCCAACTCGCATCACACATATGTCTGTGGCCGCACTGCAGCTTTACGTAGTTGCTTGGACTGTGACATGATCAAATAGCAATAGCGTCTTGGATGGCCCACTGCCTGCTGGAGAGGGCAGACGGACTGCGAGCATGGCCGGAGATAGCCTCGACCTTGGAGGCCGGACGGAGCGTGGGCAGGGATGGAGATATCAAATTTCCCCTTTCCCACGGAGTAAGGTGAGTTAAGGCCTTGAAAGTTGGAGAGCATAAAAAAGTCGAACGATGCGGAGAACAACCCGTATATATAGTTATATAACTAAACTAGTCAACGGTCTTTTGGATTCGCCGTCTTCTCATTATCTCGAGATCAGCTTGGTATATAAAAGGGACAGTCCATACATACATACAGACAGACAGACAAGCCTGGGGATAGTCGTTCGGGTCACCAGTTAGTAGCGGCTGATCGACCGTGAAGATGATGTGCATCACGCCAGGCGCACCGGCTCAGCAAGTAACCTACTATCTTGGGAGTCAAGCAGATGAATACGAGACGAGATAGCCGTGGCAGCCATAGAGAAAATAACCATCAGTCATATGCCACCCTCTCCTTCCTGCTTAGCTAGTTAGCTTGATTGGGGTTAACGAATCCCAGATATAGGCCATGGATGGGCTCGCTAGCCATCACGATGTGCATACTTTCTCTGCCAGAGGCCGTGTGCGTGTGGGTGTATACCATGGGCTGCCATGTGAGAGAAGCTTCTGTTTGCATTTGATATAACCACGGAGCAGGTAGATATTACTCAGGATGCAGCGGGTTGGGAAGACCATGCTCCCTTCCCCCTTTTACTGTCACCTTGCCCTTTTTACCTACTCAATCTTCATTCTCTCATATCTTCCTTGCAATGAATGGTTCGTCCTGCTCGGGAGTGTACCCTGGTAGCTACTCCACTGGAGGAGTCGGGAGAGACATCCGCTGTCCTGATCATGAATATCATGGAGAGCAAGCCAGAAGGTACTCTGTCGCTCTCTACTCCAGTTGGTTCTTCAGCTGGGTCCAAAGTACGGAGTCTGTCTGTATGAATGCAGCTGGCATCGTTTCCGGCCAGGCTAAGGGAGCCGGCTGTCCCATCCGCTCTTTGTCTGATCGGCTAGTTTTACCTCCTTCTGCTCCTCCCGATAGGAACATGTATGAGGTCTAAAAGGACAAATATAAGTGCTTGCTTACTTAGTATGGGGCTGACCGAGTCCTGGGTGCTATTTTGGGCCACCGCCCATGGACACGGCATGACTTTCTTTCGCATATATATTGCCTCGTGGCGCGGGGTGAAGATAGTTTATATTGTCTCGATTCCTTGAATAATGAAGGTTAGTGTTTAGTTGATTGTCTTGTTTGGTTAGTTCGTTAAGTCTGTATCGATACCGCGTGGACGGGGTGTACAGGGATACCTCCTTCGACATTAAATTTAAATCAATGGACCTCCGGTGGGTTGTCCTCTCGCAGAAGGACTTCCGTACTGTACTTAAGTATACACAAGGGCATCCCGCCTACCCCGGGCCCAAAGCCATGATTCTTTGTCCTGTGTATGGTCAACCGGGTAATTTTGGAATGCTTGGAACGGCCGGAAAATAAGGTTATCCTCCTTTTTTTGCTTCTTATACTTACTTAACTATCCTGTGTTATATGACTAGCCCGGCTAGATGCATTGTCCATATAATAATAGAAGGGGGAGGGGGGACCCCATATAGTAGAGTTGCAGTCAAATTCGAGCCCGGCGTTTTACGATGATGATCAACCGCAGAGAGGGGGGAAAGCACGGCAGTCTGAGAAAGCCCGATAAGACGACCGGAAGAAAGGGAACAAGTTCTCGAAGAAAGAGGAGAAAAAGTCCGGGGTAAAAAAAAAAAATAAAAAAGGGAGAGAGGAGAGGGAGTCTGAGGCTGATGCAGGATGAGCCAGCCAGCCCAGCCAGCAAGCCGTCGAGCCATCGAGCCAGGATTGAGACCGGTGCTCCGTAATCTCCCATGTCTTAATCAACAGCGCAGGTGGAACTTGTCTCTTGCACATCTCTTGTCCAGCACGGAAAAGGGGGCCCAGGCCAGCTTAAGTAGATAGTTATAGAGCCGATCCAGCATCTGTCCGACGCTGAGCAGCGGCAGCACATAGGCAGGAGAGGGCCGGGCAAAGCCTCCGAGGGCTACCATCGAGCAGGAGGCGCACATAGTACAGGGAAGCAAACTTC
Organism: Trichophyton schoenleinii; assembly: GCA_018357685.1. Taxonomy (NCBI): domain Eukaryota; kingdom Fungi; phylum Ascomycota; class Eurotiomycetes; order Onygenales; family Arthrodermataceae; genus Trichophyton; species Trichophyton schoenleinii. The sequence continues at coordinate 963,050 of WOFF01000002.1, forward strand.
GTCTCGTTTCTTTTTTCATTTCTTTTCTCTGTAAAAAGCAGTTAGTTAGTCGTCTTCCTGGTGCATCCCTGGGCCTCGTCCCTCTGCCCTACGTCTGGCTGGCTGCTGTCCGTCCGCCTGCCTGTCTGTCTCTTCCTGTAGGCGCCTGTCCTGTCCTGTCTCTGGCTGTCGTCTCGTCTCGGCAATAGGGATGTGCGAGCGTAGCATGGCGGGCCTCCAGGCATGACTCTCGCCCAAGGCCATCACACGATCGAGCAGGCGGCCTCATGCGTCTCTCGCCGTCGCTGCTGCTGCTCTGCTGCCCGTCTTATCGACCCTCCTCTCCGTCTTATCGTAGTTCTCCCGTAGTTTTTCTCTGCTCGACCTCTGTTAGTTAACTCTCTCTGCCCGTCAAAGGGCCCATCGTAGTTTGACGTTTGCAGCCACTGCACCTCCACATATCCATTCTTCCCTTCCGTTCTCCCTCTGCCTCTCTTCCTCTCAAACCGTCATCTCATCATCTTCATCCATCATCGTCTTCATCTCCATCTTCATCACCGTTGTTGTCTGTCGTGGTCATCATCGTCGTCGTCGTCGTCGTCTACTGCGTGCGTGGGCCAGAGGTTGACCTTCTACGGCCGCCCACTGCGACCAGCCCCGAAGCCCCCTCCCAAACCTCGCATCGACTTGACTTTCACTTCGTCGACTTTCTTCCGCAACTTCATTCAACCGTCAGCAACTTCAGCTTCCACTCCAGCGCTCCACGCACATCTTCACGCCCCGTCCTCGACGCCGTCTCCCTGCCAGCACAAAGACCGTCGTCGTCTCGCTCGCGGCTGCTCCTCGCTGTCCTGCCTCCCGGGGCTCGATTGACTGCAAATCTAAGTAAGGTGGTTTTGGCATTGGCCGCCGGTCTCTTCTCTGCTGCTCACCTGCATCCATCCTTCACGGACCGCCTCTCTTCTACGCTCGCTCCTGGGCTGCTGGAGAGTCCAAGCCGTCGTCTTCCTGCTGCAGAATTCCTCTCGGCCAGTGGTGCTTCGCCTGCTGCTCTCGTGTTGCCGATTGGGTGTGGCTCTATCGCCTCGAGTCTCCAGCTGCTTGCTTACACGCCCGTTGAAAGAGGACGGACGCCCTTTCGCTCTTCGTGATATCCCTCCCCAAACCATCTCTCTTTCTACGTGTCCTGTCTCCATCTACCGTCTTCTAGAATCTCCAGTTTTTTAACTGGCAGGAGGCTCTTTGGCTTTGCTTGCTCGCTGCAAACAAGATTCCTCGCCTCCCTTTTTTTTTGACCCACGTTCTCCAAATCCCGGGAAAAGACAACGGAGAAAATTATATATACAGCCCAACCCTTACGACTTGGTCCGGTCCTGACAGACAGGAACAGCCCTATCGAGGAGGAAATTCGGACGTCGGCTGCTTCATGGGAGCAGGTGTCAATGGGCATGTCGCATCTTTACACAGCAAGGGTGACGTCTCCCCGGTAGCGTCAGATCGGTCTCCCACCATGGCCTGGGCTGTGCCGACTGAGATCCCTAATTACCAGCCCCCTTTCCGACCTACCCTCCCCGCACAACAGTCTAGCTCTCTCCCGTCTACTCCTTACCAACTCCCTCGTGACCTCCCTTTCCGATCCAGATCACCTTCACCACACCGCGGCAGTATATCTCCCAGATCTGCGCATTCCGAGTTCAACCATACCCTGCCCGCCGTCCGGAAAGAATATGGCGGGGGCTGCAAGTATGAGACGGGCATGGCCCATTTCAGAAGACGGATGCCATACTCCCTTGGCAGTGACATGCTCCCGGACGAGCCTGGACCGCTAAAGGAGAAGCTTGAGCCCGAAAAGGAAGCGAAGCTGAGTAGGGACATCAAGGAGCTCTACCAGAAGCTATTGCCGTCTCCGGAAAGCGAAGAGAGAAGGGTGAAGTTTGTACGGAAGCTCGAAAAGTTGTTGGACACTCAATGGCCTGGCAACGAGATAAAGGTCAACGTTTTTGGCTCTTCAGGGAACAAGCTCTGCACAAGCGATTCTGATGGTACGTTAACCATCCATAACTCTCTATCTCTTTCTTTGTCGAATGTCAAACTGATTGATTTACTTGATAGTCGATATTTGCATAACGACACCGTCGAAATGCTTCGAACCAGTATGTGTTCTAGCCGACTTTTTGGCCAAGAGTGAGTGCGCCCCTTATTATACTCTTCTTCAAAAGGCCCTCTTCGCTAATTCTTCGTATACAGGCGGAATGGAACGAGTTGTCTGTGTGTCACACGCAAAAGTTCCTATTGTTAAAATATGGGACCCAGAACTTCAGGTGGCTTGTGATATGAACGTCAACAACACACTAGCACTCGAGAACACGCGTATGATTAAGACATACGTCGAACTCGATGACCGAATTCGGCCTTTGGCAATGCTAGTGAAACATTGGACCAAGCGGCGCATCCTTAATGATGCTGGTATGACTCTCCTGCGAATCCTTTAGTTTTTTCATTCCCCTTCTTATTCTTCTCTCTTATGTTCACACATACTAAATTTTTCAACAACCATGCAGCGCTTGGAGGCACACTTAGCTCATACACCTGGATATGTCTCATCATCAACTTCCTACAAACACGAATACCGCCCATCGTACCGAGCCTCCAGAAACGGGTTGCCCAGTCAGAAGGTTCAACAGATGGCTCTTCTATCACCTCTACCACATCATGTACCTCTACATACTCCTCGTTCGACGATGATGTCGAAAAACTCGGCGGATTCGGTGACGATAACAAGTCGACACTAGGCGAGCTACTGTTTCAATTCTTCCGCTACTATGCCCACGAGGTTGACTACGAGAAGAACGTCATGTCGGTTCGCCATGGGAAACTAATATCGAAGGAAGAGAAGGGGTGGCATCTACTACAAAATAACCGTTTATGTGTCGAGGAACCGTTCAACACTTCGAGAAATCTAGGCAATACCGCTGACGATACATCTTTCCGTGGCCTCCATCAGGAGCTAAGAAGAGCTTTCAAGGCAATCTCGGAAGGCAATCTAGATGAATGCTGCGAGCAGTACGAATACCCACCAGAGGAAGAACGAGTATGGGAGCGTCCAGCACCCCAACCGCGACCGGTTATTACTCCCATGCCGCCAGCCCATTCCAATACCCGTGGAGGCAGAGGTGGAGGAAGGGGAGGACGCAATCAAAACCACTACAACAACCGTGGATCGCATGGAGGCCGACGAGCGTCGAGTGCTGCCAACAGATCAAATATGGCTCGGCACCAAAATGCGGCCTTTGCTGCGGAAATTGCCTTGCAGGCGCAACAGGCGCAACATGCACAGTACCTACTGCACGATCACCTCTACCAACAGATCCAGATCCTCCAGGCACAGGAACAGGAATTGCGCATGAAGCAAGCTATGATAAGTAGTCGCGGCAACGCCTCGTTACTACGCCAACAATACATCCAATTCCCGATGGTCCCCCAGCAGGACAGCGGTTCGCCCGACGAAAACTCCCAAAATCGAGCAAACATGATGCATGGCCAAGGACCTCTTACAACCCCTGTCCGACAGAACATCTTTTTCGGCCCTTCCTTTGTTACCCCTGTCAATGTTGCGGCACCACAGCCACAACCACAACAACCTCCATCAAATACAAATCCTCCCTCCCCATCTCCATCTACCGTGACGCCAGATACCCGCCGAAACCACCGACGGTCATCAATCACCAATAGCTCTCCGCGAAGTAGTTTAAGGGCCCAGTCTCAGCCTGCACGGCCAATATCGGCCTGTGTACCAAACAACTTCAGCACGTTCTATGCAACTGCCATGGCCCAACCAGAAGCACAATATGTCCAGCAGCAGAGTGCCCGACAGTCACCGGATTCGCCTCAACGCACTCCAACAGAAAAGGACTACGGCTTCCCTGCCACAGGACCGTACTTCGTGAAAACAGGCCCAGTTGATGAGAATGGTATCTCACCAGAATACATAAGTTACTATGTTGGGGACTCACCCCAGACTCAAGGTACTTATAGTCGGCGTTCCATGGCATCATCGTATCCAGGTCACGCTGGACTTGCTATTCGCAATACCGGGCTGTATAATATATTTTATACCCCGACGGAATACCGGCCCATTCCAATGCCAACCCTTGACCAGTCAAATATACCCCTGGAACAGCTGGATCACATGAACCTACACACTCGAGTACCCCAGCAGCAACACTATCATCAGCAAGCTACACAGCCTAAAACTCAATCAGGCCAGGGTCCATTGATAATTGACGGGTCCGTCCCTGCGAATGACTTCCGTCGCCAGTCCGCCCAAGATGAGCATAGCGAACAGTTCTTCACCCCACAGCATTCGTCCGTTCACAGTCAACGAACGTCTCGACAAGATACACCGAACAATGGGTCTAGAGAACCATCTCCAACCGAGCAATTGGGTTATGAGGAGGCTGATTCTGTTTTCGGCACGCCGCATCATGAGGCCCAACAGCATCATCCACAACTTAATGGCTGGACGCAGAATATCAGAACTAACAACAAGCCTGCCATCAATGGCCACATTGGCAGGCTAGAAACATTGTCAGAGCAATTGCAGCGCTTCCAGCTTGCCGATCCAGCATACGTACCTCATGTGGATACAAGTCATCTCGTCAAGGAAAACGGGATTCATGCCCACGACCAGCACCACCACGCCAACGGGGGCGGAAATGGCAATGGAAATGGAAACGGAGTACATCACGTGCCCGTACAATCGCAAAAGCCAGCCACGAATTCAAAGGCTGCGCCTGCCAAAGAAACCGGGCGCGGCACGTCCCCCACCGTGAAACGCCGTGGTAACGGCCCTGGACCTGACACAGAGCACCATCCGAACGGCGTATCACAAAAGCAAAAGCCAAGGTGGCATTCTGTTAGTGGTATATCTCCCTCGGCTCTCCCAAATGCCACCGAGAGTCGGGAAGCTCCGAAGCCCAACGGCGTCCACACGAACATGAAACCTGTTTCGAATGGCGGTGGTCATGACCACGCCTCCACTTCCAATACCAACAACAGTGGCAGCGGAGGCTGGCAAACCACGACAACTAAAAAGAAGAACAAGAAGGGGGCAAATAAACCGGCAACTGGAGCAGAGCCGCTTCCTGCCGACGAATCGCTAAGAAAAGGCGGATGAAGGAGCCAGCTTCTTTTGTTCCGTCTTGTCTTTCTGTAAAAAGAATCAAAACGCATATATTTCGGGTATATGATTCCGGGATATGGGTATGATGTTTGTTCCTTATCAACAGGAATATGCTCTGGGCTCGACACATGGAGCAATCTACGGCTCCTTGGAGAGAGTAACTTGACCTTCACAGCTTCAGTCTGCTGCCGCTTTATCTAGCAAGCAACTGCGCAAGTTACTATCTCGGCGCCCTGGCACGTCCTATCTACTAATGCGCACAACATCAGCCAATACCAAACTAGAAAAAAACACTGACAGCGTACATATTTTCACAAGATTGAAAGATTCAACGCCCAATTTCTTCCCCTTTTTTTCCTTGCCTTTTTTACTTTGACTCTTTTTTCTCATGCAACAGGCGCGCGCGTGAATCGGTTTGGCTACTAGCAGCAGCATGTATGTGTATCCCATGGAAGCAAGAGGTGAATAGGATCATATTCCTTCCTCTCTTCCCTCTCTCCCGCCCCATGTCTTCCCCCTTATCCCTTTTCCCTTTTTCGGTTGGCGGTTGCTTTTTTCATTTCTATCACAGCGAAAAAACTTCTTCTTTCTTCTTTGCTATTACATGGGAATTAAAAGAACTCAGCATGTCAGTGATGAATTGTGTTTGCTATTTTCCCCTTCTTCTATCTGTCTCCCTACCTGTCTGCCTGTGGATAGTGTTAATGCACTGCTCTGCACTGTTTCTAACCACTTATGCTGTTCAAGCCATGCTTGATTGATTGATAGTTTTAAGCTACCAATCTTCTTTCCCCCTTTATCCCCCCCCCTTTTCTGTGTCTAAAATTGGATGGATTATTTAATACCCCCCCAGCAATATCCTATTGTTTCTTTTTGCTCTGTTCTACTCTGCTCTATCTCCCCTTTAGCCTGTTGTTCTTGTTTTTCCTGTTGGTTTGCTCCCTGTTCCTACTACCCCTATAGATGCAGAATGGTCCTATGCATGTCTTTTACCCTTTTTACCCCTTGTTTGATATCATTATCTGGCTACCTTTGTTGTTTTGTTGTTCTTTATGTTTGCTTGGATCATCGGAATGGGGTTGTAAGATTTCTGCTGTTTTTTCCTCAAAGCTTTGGTCGAAGGTCGGGAATGTAGGGATAGAAGCTGTCTAGAGAGTTAGCGTAGCTAGTTACAAAAAAACCAAAGGAAAAATAAATAAAAAATAAAAAACTATATAAAAAAGAACCATGGAATTGAGATTGAGCCATTGATTAAAGTATATTATGATTTTAAAAGAGTAGAGAGGGGAGGGAAAGGAAAGCAAGTAGAACATTGGAGAACAGGGCAAGAAGAAGATCTAAGTAGTCCAATATCTCAAACGTAACACTTATGCAAACATAAAATGCAGAGATAATGCAGCCATCGAGTCCAACCAACCCCAGTCATTAAAAAAGAATGTATTATAAAAAGAGCTAAAGATAAGCCGATCTGTCTAGCTTTGAAGTTCGGCAAATACGAAAGGAAGGATGACCCTGCAGGCAGTAAGAAATACGATTATGCACTCGAAAAGGGTCAAGGGGAGGAGGTAGATGGGCTTGCTAGTAAGGTGTAGCCAGATAGCGAGGAAGGCTACGGAGTAAAAATGCCGCAATAGAACCAAGGGTGATCGAATAATGCCGGACAGCAACCCAATGGGGCCATCTATAAGTCCAAGTTGGAAATACTTGAAGCAGCCTCGTTGCAGGACTTTCAGATTGGGGTCTACATAGTAGTATGTTAGTAACCACTAACCAGTAACAAGCGAGTGAAAACATATGCTTACCACCAGCAGCGAATATAGAGTATAGGGCCTGAGCAAGAATATTGATGACAGAGATCAACGACTTCCGTTGCCAGTGGAACTTGGAGAGCTGTTTTAAAACAAGTTTGGTATCACTTAAATCAGGTACGGCCTTTGGACTAAGCAGATCCCGGAGGAGAACGACATCGTTAAATGCCACGGTCATACCGCCACCAGTCAACGGGTGACGCATGTTCAGGGAGTCACCTAGGAACATCAATCCGGGGATCCTATTCGTAACGGGCCTGAGGAAGGAATTTGGCATTGACCGGAATCCTCCCTTCTCTAACGCAGCTTCAAATGAGGGCCGAATACATTCTGGCAAAGAAGGAAGGACAACATTCCGCATATGGCCCTTTACACCCCCATTGGCAACTGATGCCGAAGGCAGGTTGTCCGGTATATCAATCAGGATTCGAGTCTCATGTTCTCCAATCTGGTATATCAATATGGGCGGGAAATCACCCAGAACAACATGGCCGTGGCCTGGTATGGGTAATTTCGCATCTATAAGCTCCAGCCCCCAGAATTTCGATTTGGCGACTGGTTGTATGGGGAGGTATTCCTTTCGGAACGTAGAGGCATAGCCATCCGCGACAACGGTCAGGGGCCCAAAATAGAAGTCTTGCTTGCCATCAGTCTGGCATTGAACTCCAAGGACATCCCCTGTATGTGTTGATTTTATGGTAGAAACAGCCTTGGTCTCGACAATGGTGACATTCGGGTTCGCGGCGGCTGCCTCTCGAAGGCGCATGATAAAGCGGCCGTGGTGGAAACACCTGCCTTCCAGGATCTTATCGTTGGCATCGCTGGGAAACGGTATCTTCACACCATTGCCAAAATATATAACATCGTATCCGTATGTCCTTACGGCATCTATTCCCTCCAAGCAATCTCTCAGGCCGAGTTGTTCAAGAGCTCTCACCCCGCCGGGTTGAAGCAGCTCTCCCACTATCCGATCAGGCTCCTTCAACGACCTCTCAAGCAAGATAACGCTCCGTCCCTGGTTCCCCAACGCAACGGCCAGCGCACATCCAGCAATGCCAGCGCCAATTATCACGACGTCTGCTTCGTGGTGTTCGTATCGTCGCCGCTCGGCTTCGTCGCGGTATGCCTTGGGCTTCGCGGAGCCATTCGCAAAGCCGTTGCCGCTCTGGGCGCAGGGAGGAGCCTCTACAACCATTGTAGTGTCTTGTCGAAGGGGTAAAATCTGGCACTTTGTCGCTGTCACCGTCGCTGCATTGTCTGCCTGCCAGGGATAAAGAAGTCTGCCAGCTGGCCTCGAGCCGTCGCGGCGTTCAAGCAATTTATTTTATTTTTCGCTTTTCTTTCTTTCTTTTTTGCGCAGGGGAGGAAAAAGCTTGGCATGAACAGGTACCTCACGCCACCAAAAGGGTAAAAAAAGAAAAAACATGTGAAGATATCAGCATCCAGGATGGCATGATCTTTCTAGGGGGGTGCCGGAGATTAATCTATTCTATAGCAGACCTTGCAGGGAGGAGGAGGAAGAGGAGGAGGAGGCGGGTTAAGAAGGTTGGCTGCGTCAAGGTATGTACATATAAAACATTAATAATAGCTGGTTGTTAAGTGGTAGAAACGCCCGGCGGTCTAAGTACTTACATAGCTGGGGGGCCCAGGGGGGTATAACTATATCAACGCCTAGATTAAAAATAATATACAAAGAGAGCGTATCAGTGCAGTCAGCCATGGCTCAGCTGCAGCTCTGGCTCTGCGAGTCTCTTGCTTCCCCGGGAGCCTACAAACCCGTCCATTTCAATAGGACCCTTTCGCTCCTTTCCAGACGCCGTTTCAAACTCGGAACGCTCGCACCAGTTGGCAAGGGTGTGAGCGAGACCGCTAGCCCGTAAAGCTGGATCAGGGAAGGGAACAGGCGTATCATAAGACGGAGTGGGTTGGGCCTTCGTGGCCATTTCGTCAGTTGGCGCCACGTTAACAGTACCCACACGGCCACTTTGGGCAGCTTCTTGCTGGTCAAGCAGCTTCACAAGGTATTCAAGGTACTCGAGTTCGTCGTAGAGAGCATCGTCGGCCGCGTTCGGCGACGAGGTCTCAGAATGATGCTCAAGGAGGTACTTGAGGTGCGCAACCAACCGTTGCAGTTCCACGACCAGATCTCTGTGTAGAGCTGATTTTCGGCTCATTGCGGTCAAGGTAGCCCACCGAAGCCCTCTACGGCTGCCGCTTGCCGCAGCTGCTCTAGAAATCATCTTCACAGCAACAGCATCAAACGGCACTGTGGCGCCGTATTTTCCCTTGTTGACTGCGCGGAAGAGTCGCAGAGCTGCTCCGGGCTTTCCGTGCTTGATCAACATTGCACTGGCACTAACAGTCATATGGTGCTTGATTGGAAGCATGTTTTCTTCAAGTGTCCGGTAGAACAGGAAAACTGCCATTTTCAATGCCTTCTCCTTCGATCTTACCTCGAAGATTTGCTTGTAGAAAGTCCCCAGTTTTGTCCTGTCGAAATCAGGGAACAATCTACTGGCTTCTTCAAGAATTTTCTGAGCTTCGTTGGCGCTTCCATTGTGCATGAGACTCGCGACAACAGCTAGTTCAATATGAATCTGCTTCATGACTTTACCCGATGCCTTGGCCACAGTAAAGAGCTCCAGAGCCTCATCCATTCGACCAGAGTTAATGCTGTGGATCATTCTTTTCCGGAGAGCAACAAACTTGTCCACATCTCGTCCACTTGTTGAACCATATTTGACTTTGTCTGACCATGTTGTCCGCTCTCCAGTCCAGGGTAGTTTGTAGGCTTCTTCAAGAGGGAAAGAGTCCCTATCAAAGCCGAGTATTCTCTGAGAGGCACCAGCCCGTCCATTTTTCTGCTGGGATGATCGGAACATCCGCCATAGACCAACTGTGCTCTTCTCGCAAGTCATTCTGTGGTTCCTCAACAGGTGAATAAAGTGTTCTTTGTTAGATGTCACGTTCCATTGTCTGATTTTCGCGGCCTGCAAAAACTCATCAACCATTTCCATGCTTCCCTTCTGGATAAATGCGATGAGAATATGCTCAAAGAGAACATCGTCCATCTCCAAACCATATTCCTCAATTGACTTGAAGATGAACGTCCGGATGCTTTCACCAGAGTTCCCCAGGAAGTATTCAAGGAATATGCGATCGAAGATCTTTGTAAAGTTTTTGCGGCCAGATTTATCTAATTCCAGCTCGTGAATCTGCTGGAGATACTCCTCCACAGCTGGCCAGTCGCTCTTTAGTGCCTTTCCGTACGCAAGAAGTCCCAGCGGTCGTAGCCCAATAGTAATGCCGTAGATGTCTTTCATTTCCTCAATCAGAGCCTCGGCCTTCTCGTCATACCCAGATTCGATATACGCTTTCAACAGAGGATTGAATAATCTCTCCGTGGGAGGTATTCCAAGCTCCAAAAGGGCGCTAGCCAGCTTCCCAGCCTGTACCTCGACCAGTTCCATGTTACGGCTCTTCGTGTAAAGGCCACCCAAGTATATCGCGCACAAGCCGCAGCTGCTGTCATCTTTCAGGTACCTGAAAATAAACTCCTTCGCTTCTCCAAGCCGAAATGAGTCCACAAGGGATCGCAAAACTAGTGACCGAAGTTGATATGATAATTCGAAACGGTCGGCGTGGCGCAGATAGAGTGATGCAAGGGTATCGGCGCTCCATCGCGAGCCCTGTGCTAGGAGTAATGCTTCCCAGGAATCTGAAGTCACCTGGCCGTTCCTCTCATCCCATCTGAATATGCCGCCTGCAAGAGATGTATTGCCAGCCTTCAGGTTCTCATTGAATATATTAGAAGACAGTTCTTTTAAGGCCTCCATATTTTCTTCGACAAAGTCACCGGGTGGGCGCAAAAAGTGGTGGGCGGCTTCAATCGGTTGGCCTTGCTTTAAGTGATTTTCAATTCTCGATTTCCAATTTTGATATTGGTCCGATGGAGACATATTTAATGAAGAGCCGCCGAATTTCATCACACCACGAGGGTGAGAATACCGGGCACTTAGATCTAGCGGTCTCTGTCGACGATTTTCTGGGAGAGGACCGTTGTTCGAAGTAATGCTTGATATCTCGGGCTTCTTTTCATGTGTGTAGGTTGCTGGTGCTGTGGCATTTTCTCGGTCCTCGTTTGCAAGCGTGCCTGTCCGCACAGTATTTCGACTTCGGGTTCGGTTTTCAGCAGGAGAAGATTTTCTCTTCATCGAGTCGAGTCCCAGAAATTCTCCCGCCTCCGCTGCTTCCATCATCCTTTCCACGGCTAATCCTCGTCCCGACGTGCTGTAATTGGGACATGACGATTCAAGGGTTCGCTTTTGCTCGACCAGATGTTCTGCCAAACGGACTCTCCGGTTGACTTCGTAGGTGATTGTAGCGACTGTGCATACGCTCCCGATGACACTGGCAGTGGAACCTGCTAAGGCTAATCGTCGTAAAACCCGTAAGGCCGATCGCGAGGGGACAATGTTTCTGGTTGACGGCCGATACATGTTTGTCCGCGGTAGTGAGGGATATGTGTGTATGGGACCATCCGAATGGCCCCGATCGAAAATAGCTATTCAAAAATGTTCCCTTTCCATCAGAACTGTTTTGTTGACGGATGCCTGGCGGATTCAATTGCGTTGGTGGTAGTTGTTGCTGGGTTGAAAGCGAAGTTGTCGAAGTTCACTTTTTTTGCTTCTGGAGGTTTAGTTATCTGATTACGTAATACAGTCATTGCAGCCGAAGAAGAACAGAAGCCCATACTCAGCTGTAGGTTGCTAGTTATTATTATGCAATTATTGACAGTACATGTAGCTCTACCAGTTGCCATAAGGTATATGAATTATAACAATACAACTCGAATTGAAATCTGTGCAACCTCTTTAAGTTCCATGAAACCCCCGAATATAGACGTGAAGTAAACCGAGAAAATTAAATGATGTAGATACAATGTCAATTATATATACACAACTCTGTCCGTTATATGCTTTCTTCTGGATTTTCAGAGGGATGTTCTGTATTATCCGAGTTTGAAGAGTGTTCAACCGAAGATCCGGGAATATAGACTAAGAATTTGTTAGTCGAGTTTATAGAAGACGAGTAGGAATGAACTTACTATGTGGCAAGAGAAACCAGCACGAAATAAAACTGAGGAATAGTAGACTCGCCAGGAGTATCCAAACCGTTTGTGTTAATTTCCCAACAGTCCAGCTGTAAACGAAGCCTAACACAGTCGGTGCTATAACTCGGGCCAAAGCATGGAGTAACCCAACGGCGCCCAAAAGTTGACCCGTTCTATCTGACGGTAAGTGTTTGGTCAAAGTCGAATTGATCGTCGGTGAGGCCATTGCGCTCATAGCATTGAGAACACCGCAGAGAACCATGAGTGGTCCGGTCTTGACAAGACAAAACCCGGCATAACCCAAGAATTCGAATAGGATAGATACTCGGATAATTCCGATATCCAGCTTATCAGAGCCACAATTTGTCTGAGCCTCGCTAAGGGTATTATTTCGACGATTTCGGATCCACCGGGTAAGGAGAGGCAGGACGCCTAACAAGACGAGCACCCTGACAGTGCTTGTGATAGAGACAAACAAGCTAGACTCAATGTTCCCCCAGCCAAACACGTATTCGACATACAAAATGAGTGTGTTCATAGTACCCATTGAAACGCCGAACAAAGCCGTGTCTATTGCGGCTAGAATTATCAAATTGCGTTGAACTAGCTTCACTCGTGTCTTTCCAGCACCAGTTTTCGAGACAGTTTTGTCAGCAACAGGGAGAAGGACAGCCAATGGCTTCAATAGGTGGATAGGGTTGAAATCCTGCAAGCGAAGCTTATTGATGTCCAGCGGTTTTATGTTCCTCTTCTCCCGATTACGTTTCTGCCGTTCCTTCGTCAAAGATTCCGGGGCTATGAAGGAAATGAATATCGGCATTATGACCTGACAAGCCATGACAGCATAAAATACGACTCGGACATCTCCTGTCGCTTTAATGAGGTAGCTGGCAGTAAGCGGGCCAAGTGCAATTCCGATGAAGAGGACACCATGGAAATATCCAAAGGAAACATTCCGTTTATTAGCAGGAGTACAGTCTGCTGCATATGACTGTGTCAATGCCACAGCTGCTGTGATGGAGCCAAACATTCCATCGAAAAATGATCCTAAAAGGAAAAGATTTACCGGCAGGGTATCAGGGAACGTAGCCACGAGTGCAGTAATTACTTCTCCCAGGAATGTGCCCAAGGTACATAATCCAATGATCTTTGTCCTCCCATACCCATCAGAGAGTTCACCTAACTTTGGGCTTACTACCGCAGAGAGAATGCCGGCAATGAGGTTCATGACAAGCTGAAACCGAGAGACCAGCGCATGCACCTCTGGTATCCGACATTGAGGATTTTCAACGCCAAATATCACGGGAGCATAGGTAAAAGTAGTGTCCTTTGCCGCGCGATCAGAGAAATACTCCCGGCATATCAACGTGAGCATGAGATTGATCTTTGGAACGGCAACTCCTCCAAACGCAAGGGTAAACGGAAGAAGCGGAGGCAGCAGCCATAACACCTGGTGAATTCACAATCAGCATACAAACGCCATAAATGAACAAATTTCATGCAGCAGGCAGCACTCACAGAAGGCCGTTTCCACCAAGGCAAAGAAGAGAAATCCTCGACTTCGGTTTCGTCCAGCCCATGAGCCAGCAGTGTGGTTCTCTCATCAGATATATCTGTTCCCAAGTGCGGCTCTGATGCAAATTCAAAGGGAGTCCGTCTGCCTGCCGTCATATTGTCGTTCGCGGACTCTTCCAGCCCAAGTTCAACGCTGGAACTGACTGGTTTGGCGATGGCCATGAAGCCGAGAATAGGTGCAATGGACAGCGAATATGCAGTTCATGGACAAGCTCAACAATCGAAAACTCATTCAACAAACACACAATTCTACTGAACGACACAGGAGAGCTTAACCGGCGTATATCGAAGAAAGAAATAGCTGCATAATGACGGAGATACCGTTGGCATTCTGGCCGGAACCTGGAACGTCAGCTGTAAGTATCCTTGGGCCGCCGGCATGATCCTCCATTGTTCTTCCATTGAATGGATTCGTCCGGTCCCGCTCGAAAAAATGTCCGAAAAAGGAATTAGTCATCGATTTAGGCGATAATGCTGGGAAGCGAATGGTTAGCTGGCCTAGATGGAGTACGGCGCCCTTCGGCCTGCTGCGATTGCGAGAAGCTGTGAGATATAATCCCGGCTTTGGGCGGACAGTTGGAGCTGCTGTGGGTTTGCCGGGCTGGTGGGCAAGTTGCGTCATGGAGATTTTCACCGATGCTGGAGCTGCCCCAGTTCAAAAAAAAAAGCAACATAAAACTACTGGGGTGCATCTTGTATATAAGTGCTCTCTCTCTTGTTGAGTTATTATAAACGGCTAACCAGATGAAAACCGTAGAAAAGAAGGTAGTAATATACAAATGGCATGACTCCCTGATTTATCGTGACTTATCGTACGAGATCACGGCCCTCTGGGCCAGCGAAGAACTTCTTCTGCTCTAGGCACCTCTCGCTCGTGCAGTTTTGGCATCGGAGCATCATCTGGTGCGTACACTTTGCGCCACTTCGGAGATGCTCTGCTGCCAGGTCTGCTAATCCTTGAATGAAGACCGGATTCCCGTTGAGGCTCTCCACTCGTTTGACACCCGGGTTATTTGCTTCATGAATAACCTCCTTGTCTAGCTCGTAGAGAGTTTCTATATGGTCGCTGGTAAATGCGATTGGGATCAGCAGAAGATCAGTCTGCCCGCGACTGACATAGTTCTGAACTGTATCACTGGTCTGGGCCCCGAGCCAGGCTTGGGGTCCGACTTGAGATTGCCAGCATAATCGGTAGGGATTAGAGAATTTTAATCTTTGCATAACTGCGTATACGGTTGCGGCCACCTCAGCAGGATATGGGTCACCTGGAAATGAAACAGTTAGCCCGGTCCCGGCTGATGCACACAAAATAGCAGATTTCCTCACCTCTGTTGACAACGGTCATCGGTAGACTATGAGCTGAGAAAAGAAGGACAACGTTATCACGCTTATCCTCAGGGTACGTGGCCAGCTGTGCTTCAATATTTTGCGCGAACGCCTCGATCAACCCCGGATGTGTCGGCCACCTGTCAATAACACTCCACTGGATATTCCCACTGACATCTCCCGACCCTTCAGCTCCACGTCTTCCTTCTAGTTTATTTTTCCATCTCCAGAGGTCATTGAGCGAGCTACCCGTAGTCGAACAGGAGTACTGAGGATACTGTGTGAATGCAACAGCCCGCCCGCCTTTGCCCCTTCCGAACCCATCATCGAGCAGTTGTGTGTACATCTCCTCTGTTAATGGCGCAGCGTATCTAAATGCAACGTATGGTTTATGCGGCGCAGTCTCCGGCGATATCTTGTCAAGTATTTTGCACATTTCAGAGCACTGGTACTCTGACCACTTCCGAATTGGAGAGCCGCCTCCAATATCGGCGTATTGTTTCTGAATCTTCGGAGTTCGGCGTCGTGAAATAAGAGGGCCAAGGTAAGACTGTAACCTTCCAAGCGGTATCAAGTCGCCATCTGCCTGGGTCTTGTTAGGGCTGCGATGAAGATATCATTCACCAGCTCATGGTAACTTACAAACAATCTGCTCAAGAAATCGCCGACCTCATCTGTAGTGGAAGGTCCGCCCATGTTTAGAAAAACCATTGCAGTAGGGCCTTTTGACCCTGTTGAATCCTGGGTAACTGGAGGTACGACAGTCGCCATCGTGCGTGAGCTTCCATTGTATGAGCCAGCTGGAGTTCGTAGACATGCGGATACACTCCCCAGTCCTCCGCGAGGAATCTTCGACAATGTCCTCGGAATCGCCATTATGATAATTAATTAATTATAGTGCAGAAATCCAGAGGTTCTATGAGTGAGCGAGAGAGGAAAGAAGAGAGAGAAACCTCGCTTTGATGGTGGCTTGTGAGCAAAGTCGAAGAAATGTCCAGCGTCTTTCCTCTTTTGGCTCAGCCAGAGCTTTTGCCCAAAAAATAGTTCCCGAGGCTGCCGAACGAGCCAATCAGAGAGCGTGTTATTATCATACATCACATGACTTGGTGTTTTAGCGCGTCTTTGTCGGCTAATTAGGCAGACGCGTCCCGTGACTTATCCGCCGCGACTACTTCTGAGTTACATCAGCAAAACGCCTGGATAGACAAACAGGCAGCAGTTAGCAACCTACCAGTACTCACTTTTTCATCCTCAGATATCCCAACTATCTACTACTGTCATGGCTTCTAACTGGGTGCGCGATGAGGATGATGTGGAGGAGGAGGATGACGAGATTGATGAGACTGTATGATGTCGTCCCCGAACAACTAGAACGAACTCTCGACTGTTAACTATATATCTAGGACTACAAATCCAGCAAAGACGCAGTTCTCTTTGCTATTGAAGTTAGCGAGTCAATGCTAACTCCGCCACCTGACTCCAAGTCAAAGAAGGCGGATAAGGATGCACCAGTTACTGCTGCGTTGAAGAGTGCATACCATATCATGCAGCAAAGAATTATATCCAACCCCCAGGACATGATGGGCGTCTTACTATATGGGACAAAGAACTCGAAGTTTTATGACGAAGATGAAGGGGGCAGAGGCACACTTCCATACCCCCATTGCTACTTGTACACAGACCTAGATGTTCCAGCCGCCTCTGACGTGAAGGACTTGCGAGCCTTGGCTGAGGACGAAGACAGCGCCGCCGAGATATTAATTCCCTCCGAGGAACCTGTCACAATGGCCAATGTGTTGTTCTGTGCTAATCAGATCTTTACCTCGAAAGCAGCTAATTTCTCTTCTCGCCGGCTCTTTATCATTACGGACAACGATAATCCACATCAAAATGAAAAGGCACTCAGGTCGGCAGCTACCGTTAGAGCGAAAGATTTGTATGACCTTGGAGTGATTATAGAATTATTCCCAATTTCCAGGCCAGGTGAAGAGTTTGACCGTTCAAAATTCTATGCAGTGAGATTACCTAAATGTTACACACTATTCTATATCATCTTTAACCTTTTCATTAGGACATCATCTATAAGGCCTCCCCAACTGACCCGGAAGCTCCTGCATTTCCGCAAGCTGCAACCAAGACTTCAATGTCAGGGGGAGATGGCATCACGCTTTTGAACTCTCTCATTTCATCGATCAATTCCAAGTCTGTGCCTCGAAGAGCGCTATTTTCGAATGTCCCCTTAGAGATTGGGCCCGGCCTCAAAATCTCCGTTACTGGATATTTGATATTTAAGCGACAGGAACCTTCTCGAAGCTGTTACATTTGGCTGGAGGGCGAACAGCCCCAAATTGCTAAAGGAATAACTACCCAACTTGCAGATGACAGTGCGCGTGAAGTAGAAAAATGGGAGATCCGCAAAGCATATAAGTTTGGAGGTGAACAGATCTCGTTTACTCAGGAAGAGCAAGCAGAGATCAGGAACTTCGGTGAGCCGACTATTCGGATTCTCGGGTTCAAGCCCCTTTCCTCACTACCTATATGGGCATCCATGAAACACCCTACCTTCCTTTATCCATCTGAAGAAGGGTATGTAGGCTCAACGCGTACATTCTCAGCCTTGCATCAGACACTACTGAAGCAAAGAAAAATGGCCTTGGTATGGTTTGTGCCTCGACGAAACGCAGCCCCTGTGATGGCCGCAATGATTGCTGGAGAAGAAAAGTTCGATGAGAATGATGAACAAACTATCCCTCCTGGAATGTGGATACTTCCTCTCCCCTTTGCGGATGACATCAGACAAAACCCGGAGACAAACCATATCACCGCCCCTGACTCATTGATCAATAAAATGAGACCTATCATCCGGCAACTTCAGCTCCAAAACGCGCAGTACGACCCACGGAGATATCCAAATCCATGTATGTGTTGTGTATTCTGACTATTTATGACTAAAACTAACCCAACCTTTCCCAGCGCTTCAATGGCATTATAAGATCCTACAGGCTTTAGCACTTGATGAAGATTTACCAGAGGAGCCAGAAGACAAGACTAAACCGAAATATAAAGCCATTGACAAGGTAGACGATGTTTCAGCACCTGCGCCACGCAATTTCCTGGAATGACATCAGGCTAATGATATATAGCGAACTGGAGACCTAGTCATTGAATGGGGTGAAGAGCTTGAAGCTCAGTACCGGGCTCTAGAGAAAAGTCAACCAGCAACCTCAACTCTCGTCAAAAGACCGGCTCCAAGTGCAAAGGGAATCAAGGAAGAGCCAGCATCTAAGCGGGCAAAAACCGAAGAACCCGAGGATATCAAGGCTTTCTATGAAAAGGGTACATTGAACAAGGTAGAGTCCACCCCTGGCCCAATAAGTGTCGAATTATCAAGTGTCTAACCCCGTATTTAATACAGCTCACCGTTGCTGTCTTGAAGGACTTCCTAACTTCACATTCTCTGCCAACTTCTGGTAAGAAAGCAGATCTAGTTGAAAGAGTAGAGGAACATTTTGGTGGTTGATGGTTGCGTAAAGTACCACTTTTGCGGGATATGAAGATCAGGAGATCCATTTATAACAACCACACAACCTTTCATTCCTGTTTGTAGAGGAGAAAGTAAGAAAATTAAAAAGATTAAATCGATAATATGGATCAAGCTTAGCTAGGAAGCTAAATATAAAATAAAAATAAAAAAGGATAAGGCCGACGTCGGACGGATTCGAACCGTCGCCCCCGAAGGGAATTGATTATCTGCTTCAGAGAAGTTCTAGTCAATCGCATTAGACCACTCTGCCACAACGCCTTATTGATGACTGTTCTGAAAAACCCGGAGTGATAACCGACCTCTGGTTTCCCGATAGATGATAGCCGACTCCTTGTTGCCCCTGAGAACGACGGCGATCGATTTTACCTCAAACCAGGTCAGGGATGGGTGGTTCATGCAAGGGGAGACTTCGTAACCGTATTTACAATTGTCCTCGAAGTGGCTTTACGTAAATCTATGACAGCTTGAAGAAAAGAGAAGGATGGGTTGGAAATGCAGATCATTATTACATTGTTTGCAGAAGCCGAGCCGAGACGCCGATACCCCCATGCATGAACAAACCGCCTATGTAGTTAGAAGAAGCGAAGTTGACAAGAAAATCATATAGCCAAGAGTAAAAGCAAAGTAAAGTTGAAGTTTATAGACAGCAGTCGGAAAGTAAGGTATCGGGAATGAGACCATCCGGGCTATCGAATCAAAATCTACGGAGAAAATTTGGTGTTAATACAAAGGTCTTTTCATCCTTGGATGGCACGCATAGTAGATATGAAGTAACAGAAGGAAAAGAGGCCTTACCTTATTTCATAACTCCCAGCGCGTGTCATATATCGCACCCATTTCACACTGCTGTAGTTCCCCTTTTCAAATACCTTCAGATAGCGCACTAACAGCCCACTGCTCGTGAACATAAGCAAGCTGAAGGCAAGGCTGAGAGGCGGCCGGCTCCAAGTCTTTTGCTGTGTCATGGAGGTCAAGGTAGCTTCGGCCGTAAGGACAAATTCACTCTGACCGGAAAACCTCGCTATCTTCCAGACTATATTGTTATGTTCCGGTTCATACTTGGCCCTTCCTTGGGTCGTCCGCTCAGTGATCTTAGCTGTGTTAAGTGGGGTAGGTATTCGGACAACGACATTGGTAGCAAATAGTTTTGGGCCGTAGTTTGCCTTGATAGCAATGCTGTACTCGACCTTTGTGGTTCCTACTTCACGGACAATAGGATGGACCTTAAAAGGCAGGTTCACGTTTTCAGTTGCTCGGTATCTCATCAGCTCAAATTCGCCATCAGGTGGGATGAAAGAGATGATTCGGTCAGCATCAAACTGGCCTAGCTTAACGCATTGATGGAACTGGCAGTCTTCAAGGGTAACGCTGCCCGCCGCAGCCCGCGTTGTCCTTGGTTTCCCGGGCAGACCGTTGGCATCATCGTTATCTAGCAAAAGCCGATCATTGAGGCCAAACTTGCATTCTGGCGTTCCGCTGAGATATGTTCGCATGACTATGTGTCCATTCACGTCCGCTCGTAGTACTGTTCCCGTGGCAGACATTAACAGGTTAACATCCTCAATCACGTCGACAAACGCCTCGTTCTTTCGGTATTTAATATCTGATCGTCGCCACGATAATGCGCCGGTCGCTTGCATGGTGATACGACTCGAATCGGTGGCCGAGTTAACGATGGACGACTTCACTCCTTCGGTAGTTATATACATCTTCAGCGTATCCGTCTCCGTGTTCTGCGGGTATCCAAAGTCGAGGATCTCTAAACACAAGGTCGGAGTTAGTATCTTATACATTTCAGTCCAAGTATACCAGGCCAGGCATGTTGCTTACCGTCCAGCAACTCATAAATCAATACAAAATTATTCTTGACTGCTTCCTCGTCGAACTTGCCAAAGTACCCCTTCCCCAGCATTATGAATTTGTACAAGAATTCAAACACGAGCGCGGCATTCGCATTACTCTTCGTAACTGCGACCAAATATATATTCTCATGTTTGACATGGCTGAACGTCGTTGAGCCGAGTGTCAATATGGGAGATCGGACCTGCGCATTCGATATCACCTGGATGCGGAAGATGTCTGCGAGTCGTGGCCGGCAGTCGTTGCGGAAAGAGCGGAATATAAGGTTCTCGCCCTTCTGGTTGAAGATGAGGATCCCAGACAGCATCCTGGCAGACAATGAATCGCAAGAAGAAGCAGATATGAGTCTCACAAGTGTGTCTGCGGTTCCTGTTGTTGCAAGTTGCTACGCTTTGGGTTTCTGGAGCTCCCCAAGAGCCCGATCTCATTGGATTGGAACGTTTGTATCGGATAATCGTATTTACCGGTATCGCCATACCTCAAAATTACGCTCAGCATAGGTACCTAGTTAGAAGGGTGCAGTTTGGCCAGAAGACAATTATATGAAGAAGCAGCAGAACTTGATTAGCCATGATCCATGACGGCATATTATCCTAAGTAAAGAGTAACGACATACAAAAAGGGAAAAATGTGATGTAACAGACATGCGGGTAACCAAATATATGACAGGTAATCTGGAGGGTATATGTAAGAAGGGAATGGATAAGGAGACATAAAAGTAGGAATTAGATAGATATACCTCCCAAGGAGACATGAATATCAAGAGTAACACTGGCTCGGGAGATATGGCGACAAGATCCCAATTCCAGGAGGCAGTGATACCAGCACTCAGGGCAAGAAGTCATACGAAATAGAAAAGATGCAGCGAGGCACACGGTAGGTCTATCAACATAAAAGGAAATAAGAGATGAGGCATCATCAGAACGGTAGTTGGGTAAGATAAAAAGAGTGCGGAGGGAGAACGGTAACTGTGGTCAATCGAGCTTCATTCTGTTGTCACACGTGCTGTGGTCGTTCATGTAGCCGTGTGTTTGCAGTGCTGGGTCTAGTTCTCGTCCCTAGATCGGAGCCACCATCGCTTTCCACGATACCGATTTTGGGGTCTGGGATTTGTATGTCTAGGGAGAGGAATCCGGTCCGTCGGGGTCCCCATATCTTGACACCTTCTGCGGCGCCAACTTCACGGTTCCACTTATCTATCCATGCTTCAAGGCCCTTGATTCGAGATTTGATGCGACTGGCACCTAGATCGTCCCAAACCCAGCCAGTCAGGAACCCCATTATCCCATCAAACCAGTTACGCGCAGCATATGGATCAAACGCATTGATAAGCTCTTCGTTTATCTTGGTAATGATGGTTCGGAACTCCTGTTCGCCTAGCAGCGGGTCAAGGATCTCTGGGTATAGGTTGGAAAAGGTAGGTGCAAGGTCTCCTTTGACCATCCAGTCCCGCCGTATCCGGATTACTCGTGTATGAACGTAGTCCTCTGAATTTAGGGAGACGTGGGTGTTCATGTGTGGAAAGCATGGATGTGCTGGTCCCCAGCTCAATTCCTCAGTGGCGTCACCGTTAGGGGGTCCACTAGGCGATTGAGGGTTTGTTGAGGCGTTATTTGCATTTACAGGGGGCACGGCAATGAACGTCTGCGGTCTAATAGACAGGTGGGAGTTGACGTGTCGAGGAGTTTCTGGAGGGTCGTCTGGGTGCTGTTGTGCAGCCGGACTGCCATTCATCGAGAAGAGGTTGCCATTTCTGACTGCGTACGGACGCTCTGGCGGCCTCAGGTGATTGCTCTGTCCTGCAGAAGCTCCTGAATAGTTGACCATTTCAATTCCTCCCCAAGTATCTGCACGTCTATGCCGGCGAGGGAGTCCGATGCTGGTACGATTAACGGCGTCAGGTTCGTCAACGTCTGTCTTAAGAGGTATACTCGCTACGCTGGATCGCTGGGAGAGAATTCTCCGACGCTCAGGGAGGGTGAGTAGCGGATCTGCGTCCCTTTTTGGCCGAGAATCACCTGTCAGAGCTGTGCGTTGCTGTCGAGACGAGCGGGTGGCGGAGCGTGGAATGTAATTAACCGGGTTCCAGAGACTTGAAGAAGGAGGTCTTCTGGTGTATTTGAATAGGGGGAGCAAAGGAGACGGCTGTTCGTGAGACTGCTGGCGATGGCAGTGGATGCGGCCCTGAGGGAGAGGAGACGAAGTTTTGCGAATGTAGAGCGGCTCTGGGCGCGCTGGAAAAGAAGTCTCGAGGTCTGCAGAGTATTCCGGAGTCAGGACCGGGACGAGAGGGATGTATGTGTGGGATTCGTCGCCTTCAGCCTCCCGCGATGATATGGTTTGTGAACGTCGGGCGGTTGAAAAGGCCGTTTTTGTGGTGCGGACAGGACTTTCTTCTGCAGAAGGAGGAACGTCGTTGGTGTCGCGCTAGTGCCACGGAAAGGGGTCAAAAGTGGTGCGGCAGCGCTCGGCGCACGGCATAGACTGTTCGGGGCACGGCGAGTTTCCCGCGCCATAAGCAGCATGAAGTAGACCAAAGAAAAATTGATGATAAACAAACAACAAAAGATGGACAAAGGAGTGGGAGAAGACGAAGACGCCGTTGAGGGAGTTAAAAAGGACAGGAGAGACAGAATAGGGGGGGGAAAGATAGAAGAGAGAAATCAAAAGAAGGTCTGCTAGGTCTGTGTTCAAGCGAATGGTTGTGTCATCCGTTCCTCCGCTGACCGTCCTCTTGTATTATTGTGATATGTAGGATGCAGTGGCATGCCCGCGAGGCCTAGAGGTTACATGATGAGTCCAAGAGAGCCAGAGGAGCTGTGTGTGCGGCCTTAGAGGTGGGAGAAGAAAAGAAGGGGCCCTGCGCAGGGACAGCTGCGGAATGGGCTGCCCTAAATATAAGTTCTCCCAATCCCGCTCCAACGCTCCAAGGCTCGGTTCGTTCCATCACAGATTACATGGGGGGGTGGAGGGAAGGAAACCTTGGAAGGGATGCCTTGGGATCGAGAGTGGGCTGCGCAGCGAGTTTAACTAAGAGGCACATACTTAAACATAGCCGTCACATCGACGTTGGCTCGCGGGAATTGAGGAAGGCTCTTTTTTTTCTTTGCTTTTTTGGCTCTTTTTTTGTTTTACGGACCAGAAAGAGGCCAGGCCAATGGTTCCTTACGATAACGAGCCGCCCTCAGAGATTTTACTTTGGTCCCTGCTAGCAAGAGACAAGACGAGGGCCATGAGATGCGAGTTTGCGCATGCTTGGGCTGCCCGACCTTGCTTCACTATCCTTGCCTGTAGCTCAGGGAACTGAAAACCGAGAGCAAGGAAGAAAGGGAAATGGAAACCTAAGGGGTACGGAATCCTTTTGGGCAGACAGACGACTCTTTTTTCTCACACCCTCATGCCAAGTGCGATCGGGGTTTGGAATTTAATTTTATCCTCAGAAACGGACAGGAGGTAGAGGCGGCTTCCACGTTCTGCGTCCCCATTTCCATCTGCGTTAAATCAAGTGTCGTGTGCGGTGTTTACGATGGATGACGGATCGCAAAGACACATCCCGTTGACCGCGTTAGTCCGGGCCCAGTTTTCCGCAGCGGCCGGGCCAATAGTCAGTCCTGGGGTCGCGGAACCAGGTACCGATTACGGGTCGGTTGCATAAGCGACTAGCTCAGGAATCTTTATCCAGTGGATAGTAACCGTCAGGATATGACAGGTTACAACCCCCAGGCACCGGCTTAGCGGAGGTAATCCTATATCAGCTTACCTACTCAAACTCCAAAACAAGGGACCGTTCCGCGTCAGCAGCTGCCAGAAAAGGTCCCCTCGGCAACAGATGCGCTCTACTCCGTACACTCCCTGCCGCCCGCCAACACAACTTACTGAGTATCCCAAGCGCTACGAGGAGGAATGTTACTATTATCAGCCTAATAATAAGGTACATCCCTTTTGATAGCGCGGGCGATGACTAATAAGTGGGTCACCCGGAGAATTAACATAATGATTGGCCAAAGCTCGGGATAAACTTCCGGCGATACGATAGTCCGAGTGTTTATTTTTGCAACCACCTAGGCTGGACGGCAAGCGAAAACTTGACTATTTGCCATTTGTTATTATAATAAAGAAAGGGGCTGATATTATAAGTCTATGTACAGGGGGATGGGGATGGGGCCCTTCCGAGGTTGGAGCGAGATGGTGGCACGGAGAAAAATAAAGAAAAGAAATAAAAGGGATCACCATGTGGCACTTGGATTCTCGCCAGCAAAAAAACAAGGAAAAAATGGACTCAAGTTCGAGGGGAAACACGATCAGTTGTTTCTAAGTGGCCCCTTTGTTGAGACAGCCAACCATATCCCACAGGAAGGACCCGGTTCAATGGCTCTGGCACTGATGAACTCGAACTAGAGTTGCTCGTTCGTTATCTGGATGGAGTGGCCAACCTTCCACTGTCTCGCATTTCTGGCGGACGGTCAGCATCTGGCTCCCTCCCTGCCATATACTGGCTCAGCCTGCTCACTTCCCTGACTAGCATCCCCGTTAAAAAGCCAATCGCTCCCCTGGATGCGGTCCCACTTGGGCTTGAAGGGCCGTCCCCGTTGGGAGTCAACCTGTTAGCCTCCTGACAGACAAACTGGTGGCGAGCGTCCGTGACTCTTTTGTCGACCGAAACAGTGTGGTTGATGAAGCATGCGTTGTTGGGTGATATTTCTGCTCCCAGGGGAAACATCTGCGACAAATAGTGCTGGTTAAACAAGTGCCCACGGCCATCCCCGCAGATGAACACCCGTCCAGCATACTTGTTCTTGGGGTTACTTATACTACGCAGAACCCCCCACTGAGGAACGGGGTCATTCTTGTTGACATAGTGTTCGATGTGCCTGATCACTCCTCCAGTTCCAGTGTCATTCAAAGGGTTATTGAAATGGTCTGCGGCTGACCCAAAGGTATAGATTTCAAGTTTGGCCATCTGCTTCGCTGGCAGATCCGCGAACAACATGTCCAGCGCCAACGATGCGACGATCGCGCCCTGGGAATGGCATATTAGGACGACCTTCTGGACTCCTGGGTCGACTAGTACCTTTTTGAGGTAGTCATATGCAACTCGAACGTCGTAAGTATTATACGAGAATGTCCGCTGGATGATACATTCGAGCAAGTCCCCAATAAGACCGAAGGTGCGATTTTGGATACCCGTGATAGGACGCCGGAATATTTCGGCCAGCTGTCTGCAATTCTGCTCCAGCCCATAAGAACTACATACCCAAACGGTCGAAGTTTGTTATTAAGTGGGGGTAACAATTAACAGGGAACAGGTGGAGCGGAAAGTGAGCCTTACGTTACTACGACCCCATTGATAAATATCCAACGCTCCTCCGTAGAATACCGAGCGTTATATGGATCCAGCTCGGCGTGAAAAATGGCTGGCCCGTGGAAAGGGGCGCAGGCCCAACCTGCTATTTGGAGATTTACCAGACATAGGCAACAGCTAATTGCTCCTGGCAACAGCAATATTGACAGGCAGGAGATAAGCAGGAGAATTGCTTCAAGTAAAGAAACGAGCACTAAGCCAACCAGGTTTATTATGCTCCGTTTTCCGAGGTATAGCTCGTCCGTCGGCCTGGGAGCATGTAAGGGCCGGAAGATATTTGGAAGCTTCGGAAGCAGCTGAAGACAGGTCTGTAGATCCCTCCTTAGTTGCTTTAGCGGACTGTCTCGAGCCTTTGGCTGACTGGCGATCGATTCTTTGTCAATCTGGGACGGGATCAAGCGAACGCGATAACGGGCGGGCCTCGGGACCCCGGTGATCTGCTCTGCCATTCTCTCTAAACAAAGAAGATTAAAAAAAAAAAAAAAAAAAGCTCCGAGATGGAAGCGGCCTTGTATATTGCCACGGTGCAATATAACTTTGCCTAGACAAATGCGAAAGAAGTACGGACTGGCAAACGAGTGTAAGCTCAAACGTGCACGCGGTTAGGGGTATTTATTAGGGCCGGAGGTGACTGCTTGTGATGACCGCGGAGGAGTAAAAGGGGTCATCATCTACGGAGTAACCCCGGAGGCGCAACAGACCGCCCAACAGTCACAGAAGACGAAGAAAGAGCCACCATGGACTTGGTGATGTGCTATTGCAGGGAAAGAAGGCGCTTATCTATGCTATGGAGGAACAGCAAAGTGAAAGAAGGCCAAGGGCACAGCAGAGGCGAGCTTTTTATACAAGCTTCCTGCCGCCTGCGCCTGTCTGTTGCTGCAAGTTCGCCGCATCCTGGATGCTCGCGTGCGGCCCAGGTGGTACATGTGATGCATGATAACCTTGATGGCCATGGCCAGCTCGCTTCCCAGCTGACACGGCGCCCTTTCGCTTGGCATAATACTAACTTAACAGAGCCCTCAATCATGTATGCTGTCTACACACTTTGTACGGAGAACGGAGTAGGGAGTGACTGATCAGCGGCCGAGCGATGGCTGTTTGTTGGGAGACAGCCTGTGTCCTGTCCTCCGCACGCCCTTGGTTCTCCAAAACATCGCAAGCTTCGACTAACAACCAACTTTGGCTGACTCCATTTAACTAGCGCCGTCAGGTGATGCGTTTCATTCGCCCACCAGAGTTGGAGATGTTGATCTGGCTCAGGGGCTCTTCAGATCCAACGCTGGGAAGGCTTCAATCCGTTGACTGACTGGTTATCTCGACCACCAGCAGGAAAGAAAACTGTTTCGTCCAAATACTTTATAAGATTTATCCCCGTCTAGAGTGGCTACTTGGCCACTTTCTAAGCCCACTTTGCCATGCCTTACTACAGTAGCGACGATGACACCTATGAATGCGATACGTGTACGCGTCATTTCGCTACCTGGCGTGCCTGTAACCAACACATGGATGCTACAGACCACAGGGCTCCAACCTTTGAGTGCGAGGTCTGCAACAAGACATTCCGTACTCAACATGCGGCGAACCAGCACATGACCGCCGTCGGTCATTGGAAGGAAGACTACTACCCTTATGAATGCGACACCTGCACAAATAGATATGCGTCGGAGGCGGTCGTTCAGACACACATGAAGGATGCCGGGCACTACAGATACTATTGTAAGGCCTGTGACAGGAAATTTCAGAACCTGAATAATCTGAACATGGTGAGGCTTATTTCTACTTTCCTGAGCTTCCAGTGATGTGTAAAGATCTGATATTAACTTCCCGTGGCTGCAGCACCTCAGATCGAGGGTCCATGTAGGCAATGGCGTCAAGTGTCCCTTTTGCCAGACTGGTTACGCGACCGCCAGTGGTCTTGCACATCATCTTGAACAAGCTGCTTGCCCAAACGCACCATACATGAACCGGGAAACCATTCTCCGCAAAGTCCGTGAATGTGATCCGTATGGACGCTTTACCCTCCAGCAGCTCGAATGGCATGAAGAAGATAACTCCAATTATTCGGCCACGGATCAAGCCTTCAATGGCTTGTCCTGGCAATGTTATCTTTGTAAATCTTGTTTCAGGTCCCGCAATGGCCTGAACCAGCATCTCAACTCTCCTGTACACAAACAGAGTGTCTACCGGTGCCCTAACCTTCGAAGCCTATGCGGCAAGGAGTTTGTGACACTCGCTGCATTATTCAATCATCTGGAGAGTGAATCATGCTCAGCCGTGAGATTTGAGACAGTTCAGAGAGGCGTGAACGATATGATCCTGAGAGGGAAAATGATAGCATTTTGATAGTAGCTATCAATCATTCGGCAAGATATCATGTTCTTTTTAGGCGCACACTGTAGGTTTGGCATCTGCAGGATTAGATCATAATAATTCCTATTTATTCCTAATACAAACAAACTCAATCGGGGAAAACGGGACTTAGGTACACATCTCTCCAATGTGTCACGGAGATGAGACCCCCAAATAGATCCATATCAATTGCAGGTTCAGAGAGCAGTGACTAAGGACTAGGGGCTCAAGACACCGTTGGATACAAGGAGCTTGCTGCCTCTAAAGGGTAACAAGCCTTTGTAACTTCGACTAGGTCAACTCTAGCAATTAACCTAGCTACTTAGCTTGACTGGAGTCTGAGGTATCTAAGCTGAAATACAATAATTCTAAAAAGCATCTACATGAAATCAAACATATAGGATAAAGATAGAGCTGCTAGTCTAACGATGGATATTATGATACCTTATTTCTAAATATATGAATAAGCGCCGTGATTAAGAAGATAGTAACCTCCAGAGTTGAGATACATGCAAGGAAAAAAGCCCCATGGCAATTAGCTATATCCAAAGCAAACATACATGTCGTTGATGCATTAAACAACCAATCCAAACACCATTCCAGCCCCATGCCAATATCGAGACATCTAATTATACACAGAATCGTTCAGCTCTCGCTCACATATTATATCTTACACTTATTGATTCTCTCTGGCCGCTCCGCCGCTGGCACGCCACCAGACGTCTCCTCCCCATTTCAGCAGCCGTTCGGCCGCTGCCGTAGGGGTATCGACGGCCGGGCGAATGTCGAGGAAGAATACAGGCTCTCCCGTGGGCTCGGGGGGGCCGGAGTAATAGTCAATCACATATCGAATCTCCTTATCTCCCTGTGGAGTTTTGCGCAGAACATACCAGTCATGTCTGTCGAATGGGGGAGCAGTACTGGAATAATCTGTTAGCTGGAAAGTCGTAGGAAGAGCCTTTTCTTAAAATATATGATGGGATGCTTACCCGAATTTAGAAGGGTATACTCTACCCAGCAGCTGGAAAAACTGAGCCTTGGGAGTGAGATCCTGTGGTCGACCCATGAATCTGGCGAGACGTGGCTCATCGTCGATCCCATCTCCAGCGCCGGATCTCATTCTCTCCCGCTCCAGGTCCATGGCTAGATTTTCTGATCCACGCCTGCATTTCTGCCAGCCTTGAACTAGACCCTTGGAGAAGGTACGCTCCCAATCGACGATTTCCTGCCATGCGCCTTCGTTCAGGAAGTTATGTACTGACACCATCGACTCGACTGCATCCTGTGGCGTGTCTGTGTATCCTTTCCGGAGCATGGCGTTGTACATTTGCTGGGGAGAAGGATACTCCCATTTTGCGCCGGAGCTGTCACCACGCGGAATGGACGATGGTTCTCGATCCACGGACAATTCGACTGTTTGATTGGGTGCTCGAGATTGGGATATGTCGGCAAACATGTAATTGAGTGGATTCAGCCTTGAAAGAACGGATTTTTGTTCAGGCTCAGGGGCCGAAGGAGTTGCATTTTGCGGTTTTGCGGAGTTTGATGGAGGAACATAGAATGGTGAATCTTTGGCTCGAACTGGACATGATCCTTCTGATGTAGGTGTGGCATTGGTATTCATGGCCTGGCCATGCTGTACGGGACATCGAGACTGGTATAGATATGTTAGGTTGTTTCTCATTCATATTGGGAGGTAGAAGAGAGGTTGCTTACGGGTGCGGCATCACTAGGCGACGGGGTAGGAATTCCAGTCTGCTTAACAGCAGGTGTTGCCGATGCCCAGAACCAGCCCATTGTTATTCCCTGTATATATTTAACTGGCAAGACCTATAAGGATTCGATGATGAATAAGTCCTTGATGAAGATGAAGATGATGATTAGTTCAATAAGGTCGCAGTCCAACATCTTTTTTTCTCGTCGCAAATAAAAAAAAAAGTTTGATAAGGCAGTCTCACGTGACCTGTGACGATCTTTAAATATGCAGCCAATCAGAACACAGTTCACCTTCTCTGCCTTCTCTGCATATTCAATAGCTAAGTGACTCCAATAAAATCAAACGAAAGCTCATAATAGTTCAGTCAGGATAAAACAAAGCTCTAGGTGGTATATACTTGAACGCCAGGCGGTGTAGAAGTTCCGGAATAAAACAGTAATAAATCCAAAAAAAAAAAAAAAAAAAAAAAATTAAAAAAAAAAATTACAGTAGTTAAGGGCCGCAGGAAATTTATCCATCGATCTCGCAGATGTTGTGGAAAGACTGAGCCTCGAACCATATTTTCTTCCAAATATGGCCATGTAGCTGGCCAGCATAAAGGTATCCGTGCATTACAGACTCGACTTCTTCCCAACTCCGCCAGTGCTGTAAAACAATGATATTTTGCAGTACTTCCACCAGCCATTTCCGTACCGTCCGGTCCCACGCGCCAGAAATGCTGATGAAAGCCACCCAGGCTAGCAAGGAGCGATCTTCATGTGACTGTTCGGATAGCGGTTTCACGACGCATTTAGCAAGGGCGTCTTTCAGGTGCTTTGTCATTGCCCTTCCGGTTCCAAACTCAGGCGGGGAGACCACGAGGCAGGAGTTGAAGTAGGAGAGGGCAGTGAGCCGAGCAACGGCTTCTATTGGGTTGTCCTTTAATATATCTTTGTCTGGGACATCCTGGGCTTCCGATTCGCGGTAAGGGTAGTCTAAAAGTTCGTATTCCATCTCGTGGGCTTTCATGAGGAACATTTCGTACTCTATGGTAGAAAGTCCCGAGGCATCTGTACGGTTGAAGATTTCAAAGAAAAAAACATCGCGGATTTGGTGCATGAGCGAGATTAGTTTGGGGCTAAGGTTTTTATTGGCACATAGTGTTTTGGCAATGTGACGTAGTTGGGAGTCTGGCGGAGGTTCGATTTTCTCCCTAATTTCAGGCGGAAGGGGTCGAGGCTCCCAGGCCAGGGGGAATTTTGGGCGGCCTAATAAAGTGTATGCGGCTTTGAGATCACACCTGTGGGTTGGTTAGCTTTAGCAGCAGATCTTATACGGGCCATAGAAAAAAACGGATATACTTACGTTAAAACGGCCCCTAGGCCGCGGGACTGTTGTTTAACCAGGGCTAGTATTCCACCGCGGTTCTCAACTATTTTCTTCATGCCCTGCCAGTGAACTCTGGCTTCTTCAAATAAAGCCAGTGTTAACTATTCAATAGCGAGGTGATGTGTTAGACCAATTAATGTCACAAAAAAAAAAAAAAAAAAAAAAAATTTAACAGGGAGTAGTGCCATACTGTTGAAGATATAAGGCCCGTCACTATATCTATTGTGGTGTCATCCAGTGCTTTCATTGGATCTGGGTCTTGCAGCTTCCGGTTCATCTCCCTTATACACTTGGACTTCATAACGTAGTATGTAGGGTCAGATAGCATAGCTTCCTGTTTATCGGAGCCTGCCAGGGATATTGAATGGTGCTGCTCAAAGATGGCTTTGTGCGCGGCGCTGAGGGTCATCTGCGCAAAAAACGAGCCAGGCGATGAGAGAGCCGCAGCCCTCATTATGCCTAGTCGTTTCTTGGTCTCTGTTCCTTTCCTGGCTTCAATGGGGAAAGTCATGGGTATGAGGCAGAGGTTGACTATATTCGGATGGTAAGCCTTTTTTTTTTCTCTTCCCTCACCTCATTACACACATCTATACTCGACGACGAGGCCATGTCACTTACTATAATTTATCAGGTTGGTGACGACACTGCCTACTCCCTCACAGCCCCTTATAGTGTTCATCGGATCTAAACCTTGGTATACAGCGGTCGTCAGAGGGTTGTTGAATACATAGACTTCCTTTTGTTCCTCTTTTTGGCTCTTGAACACGGTCCATGAGGGCGGCAGCCTATCGTCTTCCAATGCGTCTGTTTCAGCAATAGACTCATCCTGCTGGTCGTCTGTCTGGCGCTGGACAGCAGTTGAAGAAGAAGTAGAAGAAGAGGTAGTAGAAGAAGGGGAGGCACCCGCTTCGTTCTTCTTGGACGCCTTCTTTGAGACTCGCTTGAGGCCGGCGATTCTCTCTCGACGGCGCACATCTCGCATTACGTGAGACCGTATCATCTTACGGGTATCAGAACCCTTTCTCCCTTTCAAGGCGGCCTCGTCATCCTGCCCGATAAAGGTGAACGACGGGCGCTCATACGCCGGCGATTGTTCTGGAATGCCATGTTAGCAAATGATATTCTAAAAAAAGACATCTTCCTCCCCAGGCCAGACTCGTATTCCCTTCTCCATCAAAACGAGGATGATACAGAACCAGCGAGAGCCATGCTTGAGAACATCAACAGAACATCAACAGAACATCAACCCAGAGCCGAGTTCCCAGTGACAGGTGAGAGAGAGAGCACACGACATGAGGGAGCCACAGCCAACAAAACGTACCTGGAGACGGCCTTGGGCGAGCCGCGGGAGGCGTACCAACGCCGGATGAGGAAGACGAAGAGGAGTTTGGCGACGCAGCAAAGCCAGTGGGAACGATGATGGGACTCTTCGGGGGCGCCATCCTGCAACCGGCTTCAAATGAGAGAGAGAGGAGGCCGAGAGCGTCTTTCTTTCTTTCTTCCTTTCTTTCTTTCTTTTCCTGAGGTCGCTTTTCTTTGTCTCGTGCTTTCGCTTTTCCGGTGCCTTGCTGGCGGTGCTGGCAGCGTCTCTCTCTTTCATTAGATGGCCGACATGAGTGATCGACTGTCAGGACCGCGCTAGATCGCAAAAGAGATAATATATATAATTATATATGTAGGTGTACGAGCAACGCCGTCCAAAGCGTCCTAAAAGCAAAGAAAAGAAAAGAAAAGAAAAAGAACGAGCGAAAGGGAGGGGGCCAAAAGAAAAAGGACGATGGTCGCGGCTGGCGCAGAGCAAGCAGAATCGAATCTCGCTCGCCTTTTGGGGGCGCCCGTATATATTAGACCAGAGCTGATTCTTCTTCTTCTTCTTCTTCTTCTTCTTCTTCTTCTTCTTCTTCTTGCTTCTTCCTTTTCCTTTCTTTTATCTAGCTTGCCTGCCCTTGTTTCTTAGGAAGCACTTACGCAACGGTGAGTTAAAGTGAATATATGTCAAAGATAGCTAGTAGTAATAAGTATTTAAAATAATATTCAAGCAGGCGGCTTCGTTTTGAGGGCCGTCGTCGGTTTTATTTTTTTAGCCTTCGACCGGCCCGTCTGGTTGGTGCGAGACCCACTGGGCAGGCGTTGATGTAGCATTAGCATCCTATTCGGATGTAGCATCTACCATCGGCTGGCGATGATGGTGATGGGTGGATGTGGATGTGGATGGATGGATGGGAAGGGAAGGGATGGCATCGCGAGAGCGGCGGGCTGGTTGGGTTGAGATATTGGCAGCAGCAGCAGCGCAGGCTTGACTGACTGACTACGGAGAACTAGCTCGAACAGTCAACTACAGCATCTTAGTTCTTACTTCTCAGTAGTTAGTTCTTAGTTACATGGGACGGCCAAGATCATGTCTTGCAGCTAACAGCAACAAGTAACACCGACAGCTTAACTAGTTTTTGCCAGGGAGGGACAGGGAGCGGCCAGCCAGACGCGGCTCTATACTCCCAAGTATATAAAACGGACAGCTGGATACACTCCGCGGAAGGACGGATTGACGTGATGCGCAGCCGGGATGGGCCCCTGGCCTCAAACAGCTGCTTGACCAAGAGGCGCCACATCGCCGGGGGGGAGGGGGGCTCTCTCTCTATCTATCGGCGACGAGTCTAGAAAACGCTATCGAGGATAAGAGTTCTCAGCAGCGGAAATAAGGGGAGTTGATACCCATTCATTTGATTCTTGTCCTGCTCGGGATTTTTTTTTTTTTGCAAGTACCCGTGGAGTCATTCATTATCGGAAGCCGGGTGCTGCCAAGAGAGGAAGTTTATCAGGCTTCAGGGTCTGTTTCATGTGTTTCCGTTCCGTATATTATTATTCCAATCCATTATTATGATTTTAGTTAGGTTGTTGTGGATGCGTATAGGCGGGCGTAGCCTCTTCTGCACATGTAGCCGGCCGGCCCCCAACAAGAAGTGCTATGAATAGTGTCGGCGGGCTGTTGAAGGAGGGAGGGAGAGGTGCCTGTCGATTGGGCAGAAGCCAAGAGTGGGTGCTGTGTGCGTGTGTGTGCGTGTGGAGAGATTATTATATGTCGGATGGACGGCTGGCGTTGGAGATCTACCAGGCCCGGAGGTCGTCGAACAGTCGTGATAAGAGCGCATACCCCAGCACCAGGCCGATGCATATCCATACTTTATTCCTTCGAAACCAGCTCTCCCCGGCATCTCTCGCCCTCTGTCCGCCTTCCACGACAACCCCTGACCCTGTGGCACTCCCACCGCCAGGCCTGCGTCGAAGAGCATTCGTCTCAGGTGAACAGGCGCTATTGTTGTTGTTGTTGTTGTTGCTGTTGTTGTTGCTACCGTTGCCGCTACTGCTGTTCTCGGCTAGCATGGCTTCATTAGGGTCGGGTAATATCTGTCCCGTCGCTGGATCAACCCGGCTGTCCTTCATCCACCTCCAGTTCTCCTGGTCCAGCTCGGGCCACTCGGCTCGAAACTTCTTCCCTCCGTCTCCGGCCTTGATGTTCGCAATCCCCTTGATCGTTGACGTGACGCCAGGAACGGCTTTTGTATAAGAGCCGCCACCAGTAGAGTTCCACCATCTCGACCTCGCGGCGAATAACCTGCGCTCGGCATCGGAGGCACTCACGCTTCCCGTCGTCATCTCCTCGCTGTTCATAAAGGACAGCAGTCCGATCAGGATCGTCGACACCTCCCACGCCGGGTTGAAGGACTTTGGGTGGAAGTCGCTTATACTCAGGCACAATCGCGTGGATGGCATGAATCGCCCGCTCGGCGTGTGCATTCTTGTCGCTGGAGGCGCAAACGGATATTCAGGCGGGAATATTAGTGTACCCCAGTACTGGCCATTCTCGTATGGTGTCTGGGGTGCTCCTGTAAGTATGTAGTGCCATCTATCCAGGTTTCATCGAGTTAGCCGGCGAGCTCAATCTGGCGAGGACCGGGCCGGGGGGGTTGGCCCCTTAAAAGAAGAAAACGAGATGAAAAGAACGTTACAAACGTACTCTAGTATGTTGGACTCTGACGGATGTGCAACAATGTATGGAGGCGGGTTCTTTTGGATGTTTTGGTACTCGCGGGTGAGCTAGGATTCGGGATTTCCCGTTAGCATGGCCGTTAATGGGTCTGCCGTGATATATCATATATATAGACTTACTCGCTTGGTAGCGGCTTTGGTGGCCATGATGTGATGCGCAGTAACCCTGGCTGGTCTAGCTGTCTCTTTCCCAGTAGTCGTAGAAAGAACAGATAAGGGGCCTGACTGAGAATTGTGACGCCGGAGGAACCTGCACTGCAGCCGACGAAGCTCCTGTCGACCAGTCCGCCGGGGACAATTCACGAGTATAAAGAGGCAGAACGCGCCGATGCCGATGCCGATGCCGATGCTGATGCTCAGATGCTGAGATGCCGAAGACGAAGACGAGGACGAGGATGAGGAAGAAAGACGAAGATCTTTCGATGTTTTCGATGCTTTTTCGATGCTTTTATCACGTGACTCGACCTTCCGTCATACTCACGTGACGCTGCTTAAGCCTGTCCAATTTCACCTGCGGAAAGTCGAAGCCGCGAAGTTGCAGAACAAGCAAAAAAGGACGAAGAAGCGCTTCAAAGGAAGCAAAAGAGGAGGCTGACGGCCCTTGACAGACGCAGTCGACAGCTAGCTGTTGCAGAAGCCGCAATGGTTTCCTCACCCAACGGCGGAGATGAGGTTGGTTTCTGCCCGGCAAGAGAAAACTCTCCATTGGACCTACTCCGGCTTACCATCTTGTTTTGCATAGATCTTCGACCGGCTTCGAAACCCGGCGGTAGACGAAAAGGTGCTGGAGGAGCGCAAGAAAGCTGTCAATGAGCGGATAAGCAACATCTACCAGAAGGCCCAGGCTCGCCTTGCTGAATTGGTCGGTGCTGTCGCTGTCAATTACGTTTGTTTTGTAGCATTAGACTGATAT
Organism: Trichophyton schoenleinii; assembly: GCA_018357685.1. NCBI lineage: Eukaryota > Fungi > Ascomycota > Eurotiomycetes > Onygenales > Arthrodermataceae > Trichophyton > Trichophyton schoenleinii. The sequence goes on from WOFF01000002.1 coordinate 999,193, forward strand.
TCGTCCGGCATCCCAGATTGACCAGAATTCCACCCTGCCATGCACCATTTCCTCGGTCCAAGTCCTCAATGCGCCGCATACGAGACGGGGCTTCCTCGAGAAGGCTCTCAGCCCTTTGCTAAAGGAAAATAAAGACCGCACACTTACCCTGGCCGAGACTCTGGAGGAGGTATCAAAATGCACAGACAGGCTAAGTCAATTCGGTACGTCTCGAAGGAAGCTTACTCAAAAAAAAAATCTTCATGCCTTTGGGGTTTATGTGAATATTCATTAATCTTCTACCAAACAGACATCTTCGAGCATCCAATCGGTATTCACATCGATAAGCCGTCGCAAACCGACCCAAGCACCACTCCTACGGACCTCAGCATATACCTTGCTACCAAAGAGAAATCTAGACTTCTCGTCAAAACCGGAACCGACCTTGGAAACGCAGAAGGGTCGGCATACGCAAACGTCCTCTGGCGAAATATCTTTGGTGGCGCAGAAACCTTGAATCTCAATGCTGCCCTCGGCACACGCACGAGGTCGTCTTACCAGGCCATTTTCGAAACCCCGATTCTTAGTGATCCTAACTACCGATGGGAGACCGGCGTTGTTGCGAGTGACACAAAGAAACCCTGGTCAAGCCACGAAGAGGTGTTGAAGGGCGGCTGGACCAAGCTCCGATGGCTGAATGGCCATGGCCACCGACAGGAGCTGGCTCTCAATGGCTTCTGGCGCCAGGTCACCGGTCTGGCTACTGATGCGTCCTTGGGTGTTCGCGAAAACGCCGGAGATAGCGTGAAGACTAGCATCTCGCATACATGGGTTAACGATCGTCGGGATAACCCTATTCTACCCACTAGAGGATTTTATGCAAAGACTCTAAACGAACTGGCTGGATGGGGCCCCTTGAAAGGAGATGTGTCTTTCTGGAAGTCGGAGGTGGAAGCTCAAACAGCGATTCCAGTCCCCATTCCGCTCGTGAAAAAAGATTGCGGAATAAGTTTCACATCGAGCTTCCGTGCCGGCCTACTGTACCCATTGGGCCTTGACTCCGACCCTAAACCTCAGCTCTCGAGGATCAACGACCGCTTTCAACTTGGAGGGCCAACGGATGTCCGTGGCTTCAGGCAATGTGGCCTCGGACCTCGCGGCGGCTCAGATGCGCTAGGCGGCGATGTATATGCTGCCGGAAGCGCTAACCTCTTCTTCCCTCTTCCCCGTGTTGGCGCAGACAAGCCTTTCCGACTCCAAGCATTCGTTAACGGTGGCCGCCTCCTTGCCCTGAAAACACCCTCTGGTGCGGCTCCCACTACCCATGCTGAGGTCCGGGAGAGCGTCTTCCATACCATTAGTGAGCTTCAGAACGGCCTCCCAAGCGTCGCCGCCGGAGTAGGACTTGTTTATGCCCATCCTGCCGCCAGATTTGAACTGAACTTCTCGCTGCCTCTTGTCGTTAGGAAAGGAGAAGAAGGCAGAAAAGGCCTTCAGCTCGGAGTCGGAATCAGCTTTTTGTAGACTACATGTATCAACATTCGCATATTTTACTATGTTCACAAAAAAATAAGAAAGAGGGCTATAGAAATCTACTCTCAATTCATCATCGCAATCAACACTCCGTAGGTCGTAACTTTGAACGTTCAGTTAAGAGTATCCACTGGACTGATTGGCGCGAACCATCCAACTTTCCCATCCTCCACCCAAAACCAAATAAATAGGTAACCAGATAACAACGCCTGGGATACTTGACAGCAACGACCATTCCGCAGCTTGGCCAGCGGCGCATAACTCGTGGATTCTATTGATTTTATCCCGCAGCTTAGTCCCAGTACGCTCTGTGCGACAGGCAATTACCTTCTTCGACCCTTTCTCGCCCAGCAACCGCCCGCTCTCTCCTTGGGATTCGTGGCAACCTCACCGCAAAGGCCACCATGGCCGGGTTCTACCAGCAACAGCAGCATCAACCGTACGGTGTCCCTCCACAGCAGCCCTCGGCGCAAAATCTACAGTTCTATCCTTCCTCATACTCGTCGGTCTCGGGCCATACAACGCCCGCACAGGTCTCCTACGGCGGCTATGGAGGTAGCTCGTCATCATCTGCCTACCCCCCATTAGGCAGCGGAGGAGCGTCCTTTGGCGGATCAGCTGGCTTCGGTGGAGGTGCTGATGCAGTCAGTGGTCGGATGGGCGAGCAAGGAGGACTACGGATGGGATGGCTGGCTGCATTTGGGACAGAAGGCTATGAGGATGAACCCCCGTTGCTTGAAGAGCTAGGGGTAAATTTTGAGCATATACGCACAAAGGTAGGCGCTCATATCTGCTTCGTTTGTTTCAATTCGGTGCGTTGCGGATTTATTTGCTTTACTGACATCCAGTGCTTTATAGACACTCTCGGTGCTAAACCCCTTCGCACGAATCGACCAGCACTTGATGGACGATAACGATCTCTATGGCGCTCTTCTTTACATTCTGCTGTACGGAACCTTCCTCCTGTTATCAGGAAAAGTATTCTACGGCTACATTTACGGCGTAGCTGTTTTTGGATCAGTAATTATCCACCTCATCCTCAGCCTGATGTCACCTACCCTTGACCCGTCGACAAACGGAGTGTCCCACGACCCCACAGGCATGAACATGAACATGAATCCTCCAGATGCTGGCCATGGAGCCCAAGGGGGGCATTTCTCATCGACTCTTACTTTTCCTCGTTCCGCCAGCGTGTTGGGATACTGTTTCCTACCCCTTGTCCTAACCAGCCTTGTGGGAATCCTGATACCCATGGACACCGTATTCGGCTACTTACTTACCACCGCAGCTGTTGGGTGGTGCACGTACAGCAGTTCAGGCATGTTTTGCGCCGTAGCTCGAATGCGTGGTATGAGATTCCTAGTCGCATACCCTCTAGCACTGTTTTATGTCGTTTTCGGGATTATGGGTATCTTCTCTTCTAGAGGTGGCGGCACCCTAGTCGCTAAGGCTACTGGGGGTTAATATAGAAGAAAGGGAAAGCGTTCCACAAAATATATGACATTATATGACCCTCTTAATTACTCGTCTTACCTGGGTAAAAGCTGTGAGCATCGGCTTTGGAACCGTTCAGCATAGAGAAGCATCGTTTCAGGGGAGGTCCGGAGGTCTGAGGGAAAAATGGATTGAGGCCAGCTATGTGTATTTGGGATGGCACTTAAAAAAATATGAGATATCCTGTGGATATTAATTATATATAAAGCGTTTTCATCTAAGAATCCCAGTACCGCTACCTCGTTGACTCTATCTGCCGGCGGTGTAAACCTGGCACGTAACCAACCTGCACACCTGCTACTGTTTGGAGAAGTATGAATAGATAGTATAAATGGCTATGACCTGGTAATTGGCCTGTTTTGGGCAAGGAGAAGAGCTGCTATATTTCTCTAAATAATAGCTTGATAAGGAGTGAGAATCCATATCGCCTGCAATGTACTAGAGCAGGGCCCTAAATCCTTCTTCTAGAAGCATCCCATCAGCTGGCTAGCAGCGCTATTAAGGGACTAAAACGACGGCATGGGATATCCTAAACAAAAAAAAAAGGGACAAAAGAGTGACAAGATATTTATGTATCTTCATATAACGACAAGCTTAGAAATCAATGTCCACGTCAATGTTAAAGGTGATTGGCATGTTGAAGTTGATATCCCCCATACAAAATTGATACTATGTTTGAGAGGGGTTAGTATCCAGATATCATTAATACCATACATAGCCACAAATCGAGAGACGGTAACTTACGCCATTGTCGTTGTTGCAGCAGATAACTTTCTGGTCGCAGCTTGTCCTCGACTTGATACAGGTGTTTTCTAAGAAAACATACTGGTTAGCATAGGGCTGTAAATGGTGGAAATTGGATCAGTTGATAACATACTTCCATCCTTCTCATCACAGCAGTAAGAGTCACCGGTCTTGCATAGATTACCCTGCTTAGGACTAGCTTTGTGGACACGGTGGGTTTCGCTATTGGGGGCTTCCTCTGAAATTGATGGTGAAGGTGAAGGTGAAGATCCCATAGTCTCTTGGGGACTAGCCTCAGCCTGAGTTGGAGATGCCTCGGACTAAGAGGCCATCCCAGAGGCGGCTGAGGTCATTTCAGGGGCAGCCTGGCTTTCAGTAATTGCAGCAGTCATCTGAGGGGCAGCCTGGTTTTCAGTGGCGGTGCCAGTCATCTCAGGGGCAGCTGGTGTCGTCTCAGTAATGGCGACAGACGTCTCGGAGGGGGGTTGGGGCTCAGAGGTAGGTTGGATCTCGGTGGTAGTTTCGGTAGGCTGGATCTCAGTGGTAGTTTGAGCTGCGGAGGCAGCTTGGGTTCCAGTAGCAGAAGCAGATATCCCAGGGGTCGCCTGGCCTTCAGAAACAGCAGCAGAGGCCTGAGTTGGAGTAGCCTCACTTGAAGCCTGTTCCTCTGTGCCAGTCTCCGCAGCTCCAGTTGATAATGGAACTGGGACAGCCTCGGAAGTCACGTTTCTAGCACGGGGAGCATTGAAAGCCCGGGCTTGAGACTCGGCCACAGGGCTTAGGGTTGTGCTGCCAGGACGAACTGGGGAGGCTGTCACTAAAGAAAGGCAAAAGTAGAAGGAAACAAGGTAAGTAGCGTAGAAAACCTTCATTTTGGAAAGCAAGTAAAAGTAGATGTGACAATGCTTTCTTGAAGTTAACAAAACCAGCTAAAAGGAGTGGTGAATTTGCTGCTGACTGCTGATTATTCCCTTCCCATCCCTTTATCGAGGGAAGATGTCCTTTATCTATAACCGAAAGTCGACTGGAAATGCGGTGCATTGTTCACCAAATGAACATCGAGCGAGAGAGAAAGCAACATTCGATCAGTTTGAGTCTCTTCCCCTCTCAACCCCTCGCTCCGAGTTATCTGTGTAAGACTGATGCCTGGATAGTGGCACAAAAGTCGAGAGCTGGTGAATACCTTCAGGCTCAGTAAAGGTGGTGGTATTCCGCCGTCGTGGCCATGATCTGTTGGCTCCACCATTTTCAAATTGACCATTGCCTCTCCAGAACGGAGTCACAGATCAATCTCTTCCCCGCTTGCCTGGCCGTGGAGGGGAAGTTGAAGCAACACAGAAGTAATGTGGTGGCCCGAATATGGATTTTTAGGAGATACTTTGCTGTCACCCCTTCCCGGGATTTGGAGACGTCTTCATGTGTGAAAATGCCCCAAAACCTGTTCCTGGAACTTTCAAAAAGAGACACTTCTATACAATGATGTATAGATACAGACATATAGATGAGTAGATAGGTACTTTCATACCATCCATCTATATCCGCGGGTTACACAGCCATGGTTAGCTCCCATGTTCCTGCAGGCTGATGGGTGCGGATAATAGGCATACCAGTAGCTCCCTGGGGAGACAGAGACTAGCAATAGCGAGACCCAATTGAGGGGTTATAGCTGCTCGAGTCCATGGTAACCAGCGATATTTTTTTCGTTTGGCGAACAATGGTGTCACATACGGTGGACGAGAGCTCTCGATTTGCCAGCTATGATGCTCGTGGAACGCACGTCCAACCCGACGACGGTGCAACATTGACCAACCATTTTGTCCAAAAACCGACAGTGCAGCACCTATAAGATCCAGATCCCTCCATACTTAATCATAATTATGTCATCTTTGCTACCGCTGTAGATGTTCGACCGAGCTTTAGTGAGCTAGTGGTGACGTACCTCTAGCTATGCCCGAAAGGTTCATTCCGGGCTATCTTCGCTCGGTGCTACCAGCCAGCATCGGGTGGAACAAGATGACAGTATTAGGTGGTTGACAACCAGGCGTGCACAATGCCAGACAGAGATTGTTCCATGGCTCGAAATATGTTAGTCCTGGGGCGCCGTAGTCCTACATAGCATCAGCTCATAGCCTAGACGCGCCCTAGAGGCGGAAAGGATGCAATGATCAGGACCGGGTGTAGCCATTGGAATGTCCGAATCATGTTGGATGGGAGGTTGTAGAGATGGTATAGGCTCCAGGGCATACCAATTCGTCCTTGGAAGGGGGAAACCATCCTCTCACAGCTGAGGAGAATTACTGTCTGTGAAAATCAAGGCAAATAACCCCCCCTTGTAATATAAAAGGCTCCTAAACATCCGGTGAAGAATCTCCCTTTCTATCACCACTCACAACAAGCAGACATCAAAGCCTTCTCTTCTCAAGTTGATTTGAGTCAGAACACCCTACTCCATTTGAATCAAAATGCAACTCACACAAGTCCTTGCCGTTGCCATCTTGGCTGCTGGCGTCTCTGCTGGCCACAGGCCTCATCGCCCACACAGCAACAAGCTTGAGATCCAAGACGTACGTAGACGCTCTATGTTCTCCATGCACCTAATATGTACTTATCATGGCCTGGTACTGACCCAACTGGCATCTGCAGATCAAATGCCAATCCGGTGCCCCTTACTGCTGCTCTCCCGAGAAGACCAAAGGAAGCACCTGCACGAAGTTGACCGGCAGCTCAGTCAACTGTGATAGCGTTGTTGTCTGCTGCAACAACGACGGAGACGTGAGTATCCCTCCACACGGACCCATGGTTTGGTATCAAAACTGACCCGTGAGGCTTTGGTGATATAGAAGCACTCTCCTCAGACCTGCTCTGCCAGCGTTGCGCACCCAATCACTTTCGTTGATGTCGATGCTAAGTTCAGAATCGACCACAACAAGGTATCCCACAACAGGGTCAACGCCAAGCAACGCCGTGACGACAAGAAGGACTATGGCAAGAAGGACTATGGCAAGAAAGAATACGACCCCAAGGACCACAAGGACTATGACCATAAGGACTATGACCACAAGGACTATGGTCACAAAGACTATGGTCACAAGGACTATGGCCATGATGACTATGGCTATAAGGGATATGATGACAAGGAGTATGGATACAAGGGATACGACGACTACTACTAGATCGAACTGCCCATAACCAAGCCTCAGCTCAGTGTATGGGTTCACTGCGGTCAAATTCGATCTGAGACGTCGGGCACTTTTGGGAACTCCCAACGCCATATCCTCTGCCTCCCTCGCAATGAATCTGTGCATGGTGCTGGGTATATAATAGGGGGACTCCCCTCGTTGCTTTGCTTTTTCATTTCCTTTTCTGCTTCTTTGCCCCGAAAGTCCTAATGGAAGTAATCCTTCAACCTCAAATGGGCAGAAGTTCTTCGGTTTTAAGTTCGGCAGAGTGTGACGGTGGATCTAATAGCCTGGGATCTGACCCCTATTAGTTTATGTTCGCTCATTTCTCTAATAAATTCTTCTTTCGTCCAGATTCTTCTTGTATCCGAATCCTTCTTGAGTATATTTGACCTTTCTAAATTGCAGTCGACCAAATTGATCCGTAGGAAAGATGCTCCCATAAATTCGTAAAAGAGTATTGTGTTGTATCCATTCTTATCTGCATTTGTGTTTATTGGTATTCGTAAGGATCGTCAGATATTCGTGATTATTCACATAGAAAATTCATGTCTAGTACGGAGCTGAAATCAAGATGAGCTCATATATGTCTCTCCTTTCTTCGGAGCCCAGTTTTGGAGCCATTCTCGAGCTTTGAATGGGTCTCCGCTGGTGGACTCCATGGCTGCTATGCACCATTCTATTTCGTAACTTTCGGTATGGGAGCCCGCGTCAGCAACGACTTCGGCTGCCAAAATTTCAGCTAGCTCTCTCCGTCTTTCAGTAGCCTCGTCTGTACAGAAATACAGAGGCGAGGTGTTGACAACTGTAGATCCAATAGAAACGCCTTCGACCAATGGCTTGATCATTGTAATGATCTCTTTAGAAGCAAGTGTAGTCCCAGGGTCAATCTTTAGATTAGCACGACCAGTCTTGCAGTATTTATTGCGGCACCATGGTTTTCCACATCCAGTAAGCATTTGAGAAAGGTACTTCCGCTCAATGCGACGGCGGAGTGCCTTACCCTCAGGGTCATAAACATCTACGTATAAAGGACCAAAGCATACTTTGCAAAGCCCAAGGGTATCGTTCGTCAAATCTCTTTGCTTATAGCCTGGACCGTTAATTGTTCGGCTGCAGTTGACATTGAGGCATATTTGTGGGGAAGGCCGCGAGACTCGGTCAAGTTCGTGATGGCGTAAATGGGTATTCATGTCCCGAAGACGAACAATTTTGTGGCATAAATGGCAGTCTGTTGTTCTTCCACCATCAACCAACTCATGTGGAGTGAGGTTGGACAGGACTACTTCTGGGTCTAGAACGTCAGGGTCTGATTCACCTTTTTGGGGAACAACAAGATGGCAGAATTGGCACAGTATAAGCTTCTCAGGGCATACTGTAGTCCGGTGCTGGGCTAGGTCTGGAAGGTTCCTGCAGACATGTTTGCAATCCTGGCAGGTATGGGCGGAGTGGAATACAATATTATGTCTATCCTGACTTGCGGCCCCAGTTCCATTTGAATCATCATAGGGACAATGCCAATGGTTTTCCCATTCAGGCGATCGTTTCTGGAACACTTTCTTGCATTTTGGACACACCACATTGTTTCGAAGACAAAAATTCTCGTGCAGAACCATAGTTGCTTTTGGAACCCATTGACGACAATTCGCGCATTGTATTTCGTCAGAACCACGAGCACTTTGGTCTAGACCATCTACTTCCACTGCAGCACTAGGTATAGCGGAGGTGGTTACCCGTAGCTGGAACCCAATCGGCTGCGTGTGGCTTGGTTCTGTAGAACCATTCTGCCCTTCCAGCTGCGCATGAGATGCATGAATCGAAACATATAAACTATCCGCATCGTGCAGTTCCACGTTCGTAGGTTTGATCTCGATCATTTTCGGAAAGTTGGTCGAGAAGTTTCCCCATACATGTTGGTCACTGCGAGGCCGAGCTCTTTGTCTGGCTGAGAATGGAGATGCGAAGATATCAACAGCCACCTCATCATTATCAAGGTCCAGTTCTAAGATTAGAGCCTTTGACCGTTCCCAGGCCTCAAGCTCATAATCCACATAGTCTCCCGGAAGCACTTGGCCATTGATTTCCTGTCCATCTGTGATCTTACCACCGATTGAACTTTGCGCACCGTTTTCAGGCGCTCGAGTTTTCTTTGCAAGCCTCTTTTTCAAGCTCTCCCGTGCTTGATCCTCATCCATGGGTTCTATATCCACCTCTAAATCCGTGTCGACAATACATATTGCATCCCCTTCAGGCTGTACCTTGTCGATGAGGAACTGCATAGTCTCACTTCTGTTGGCCACCACAGTCAAAACCTCTCCCACGGAGAGCGTTGTATAATTGTCTCGCAGTTGTCGCTCTAGTAAGGCTTTCCAATCTTCCACATCATATCCTGCTTCTAGTGGCCTCAATCGTACATATGATCCCTTAGGAAGCTGGGCAACGTGTACCGTGATCGTGGGTAGCGTGTCTGCCTGGGTGGCGTCTGGCTCAACATCACAGCTATGGTCCTCTATACCAAGGCTTTCACGAAGGAACGGACTTATGGAAACCTCGTTATCATCAGCAGAGAACTCCCTGATTCCCGAATGCACCACTCGCCCATTAATAGGGTTAACGAGGCGGAATGTCAGAGGATGGGGGAGGTCTCGTTGTCGTGCGTCATTGCTACCGATGGAACCGTGCGAGTCGAGGTCGACAGATAAAGGATTTTCTTGCGTAGGGGATGGGATAGTTCGAACGGCAGCGAGGATCTGTTCAAGAGCTGTTTGCGGCAAGGTGATCTTGTCTCCAGTGAGCTTCAGTGTCTTATTTGGCGGCGAGACAGCAAGCTTCCTGCTCCACGAAAGCCCCTCCATATCTCTGAACTCAGGCCTGATATCACTCGATGAAATGAATTTCTGTAAATAAGGGAAAAGAAATCGTCGAGTCTGACTGCCACAAAGTGGCTCCAAGCTGTATTATAACATGATCCGCCACCTGCTGTGAGTTCCTGGTCAACGATCCTCTTGGAGAGACTGTCAGCGAAGTTCGTGGAAATGCCCCAGATGATGTAATCGAAGCTATTAATAAGCCGTGTAAATATTCAATGTGGTCCGTGCATGTGTACCTGACGCTGACTCAGCAGTTTAAAGGAAGTTTTAAGGTTAAAAGCCAATCAAAACTCAAAACGAAGATATGGTCTATGAAGGTGAAATTAATTTCACTGGGAAGATATATCTCCATCTTCCTAAATATATACATAATAAATTATAAGTAAAAATAGCGGCGCTTATCATAGCAGACCAAAAAAAACATAGATCTCATAGGACATTTCATTCCTCTGCCCTCTCACCGAACAAGGCGGCCAGAACTCTCTTACTCCACTGGTGCATTGGTGGACGTTCTGGTCTTCGTTGCTTCTGGTCGTAGACCATCTTAGCAAGCTGCTTGTACTGGTAGGTGGAGTCCATATCGTATCTAATGCCGTGATCTGAGTCAGTGAACCACTGAGTAGTCAACTTGTCTGCAGTCACACCGCCGTTCATCAGAGTGTTGGAAAGGACAGCAGCATTTTGGAAGTGGACATTGTCATCACCAGTTCCATGCTGGATGAGATAATGACCCTTGAGGTTCTTAAAGCCGTCAACCTTGTGCACGGCGGTCTCACTGTAGCCATCGGCATTTAGCTCAACTGTCTTCATGTAACGCTCAGTATACATGCTGTCGTAGAGTCTGAAATCAGAGACAGGAGCAGTACTGATGCCAAAAGTGAATACACCACTGTCGGTCTCGAGGGTCTTAGCAGTCAAGAAACCGCCATAGCTCCATCCCCACATTCCAATATGGTCCTTATCAGCCCAACGGTTTTTCAGCAGCTCCTTGGCAGCAAAGACCTGGTCTTGGGGTTCGAGGAAGCCGAGACGCTTAGCCACAGCACTGCGGAACTTGCGGCCCTTGTAACCGGTTCCACGGTTGTCGACAGTCCAGGTAACGTATTCAAGCTCAGGGTCAGATGTGATGTAGGACTTGAAGTCCAATGAATTCCATGCCTGGCTGACCTCTTGAGCACCAGGGCCACCATACGGAGTGAAGAGAACCGGGTACTTCTTGTGAGGGTTGAAGTTAGGTGGGAGGCGTTGCTTAACATTGAGGGTTTCACCAGATGGAAGCTTGATCTCAAAGAAGCTAACCTTGGGGAGCTTGTACTCCTTCAGCTTCTCGAGCAATGCATCGTTACTGGTGATCGTCTTGAGAGGCTTCTTACTGTCCTTGGTGGAGTAAAGCTCTTGGTATGGAACATTTGGACCTTGGTAGGACAGGATATAGTAACCACCCTTGGCCGAGAAGGATGCAGTGTAGTACGCAGCCTCCTTATCGTTGACGAGAGGGGTCATGACCTTTGTGTCATACGAGACCGAGTAGACGTGTCGGGTGGTGCTGTGATATTTGGTGGAGGTGAAGTAGATCAGCTTCTTCTTCGTGTCAACCTTGAGAATGGCAACGACTTCCCATTCTCCCTTTGTTAGTGCAATCTCCTTTCCTCCATCAACCGGGTAGAGGTAGATATGTGCCCAGCCAGAAGCATCAGAGATATCGACGTAGTATTCCTTGCCGTTAACGTCTCCGATGTATGACATGGACAGAAGGTTGTCGATCCAACCGTCGGTACCATCTCTTTCGCGAATAACCTTGGATTCCTTGGACTCGACCTTGACGCTGACAATCTTTTCTCTATCCTGGACACGGTTGAAGGCACGATATGCTACACTATCGTGGCCACTGCTGAGCCAAGCAACCTCACCAATCACAAGGTCGTTTTCTGGGAACGCAGTAACTGGGATAGTGGTCTCCTGGGATGCAGCAATGTTTAGCAAGTGGAATTGCACAGTTGGGTTCTTCGCAGAGACTTTAGGGTAGCGGATCTCCAGTTCTCTTGGGTAAGCAGGGGCGATCTTTTGCTTGTTCTTGTAGTACGGAATAGTGTAGGTTGGGACTCCAGTCTCGTTGAAGCGGAGGTAGGCAAGGTATTCACCGTCAGGTGAGAACCAAAGAGCGAACCGGTCTCCGAAGATTTCTTCCTCGTATACCCAGTCAGGGACACCATTGAAGATGTCTGGGCCACCGTTTTCGGTAATGCGCTTGGTCGTGCCGTTGTTCCAGATATAAAGGTCGTTTCCACGGACATATGCGATAGAGTTGTCCACGGGGCTCCATTGAGCATACTGAATGTCACCAGCCTGGTCCTGGGCTAGGGGGGTCAACGATCCCTTCTCGATGTCCAGAATGAAGTAGTTGGCAAAGTAAGAGTGGCGGTACTGCTTGGTGTAGTTGGTTGCCCATAAGACAGCGGAAAGGTCTGGCTTGAACCAGTAGTCATAGTAACCCTTGGGCACCTTGTCTGCGGCCACGAGAGTTTTGTTGGTGTTCGTGACGATGTTCTGGAGGATCAATGCTCCATCGTCAGACTGGGAGATGTACTGGCCATCTTCATCACTGTTAATCCAGGCAAGGGAGGTCGACCTTGGAGAGATAGTAGCTCTAGGGACACACTCCTTGTAGGTCAACAGCTTGTTGCCACCACCAGTTGGTGGACGGGGCTCACGAGGAGGAACAATGGCTTGGGCGATGCCCGCCAGCAGAAGTAGCGAGAGGAACTGGAATGTCTGTCAGTTTAACTGTCACTGCTTCCACCACCAGCTGTAGTGCCCCCAATCGTCACCACCTACCTTCATGCTGGAGTAGTTAACGAGAGTAGCAACTCGGAAAACAGGGAGCTTTGCTTCCAAGCGCAACAACTGGCCGCAAGAAGAGAAAAGGAATCCGACCGCTCCACAACCGGGCAATGTGCCTGGGTGGGAGGGTTTAAATACTTATCCCAACTCACATTTCCCCCCGTATCCCCGTAAAGAGTTATCTAACTCACTCCTCCCAGCTCCCATGCTTCTCCATGTCCTGGGGGAAACCCAATAATAATTCAGCTCCACCAACAACAAATTCCCTGTCTGGAGCTAACCCGCATTCCGCAAGTCGGAACGGAGTTGCACAGCATACAGGCATGCTCTTCTCCATTTTTATTGTTATCTGCGCTCCCCAGTCTTGTCTCCCTTGGCCTCTTCTTCTTGGCCGGCGAGGACAGTGCAGGGATGTAACATCGCCTCATCGTCTGGAGAGTCGATCCCCTGCTGTTCCTTGGGTTAGAAGCGGAAAGCTTCAGCAGGCCTCTCCCCTTCTTGTCTCTCTGCCTCTGCCTCTGCCTCCCTGTCCCCTCGCATGCAGGAAACAGTATCCCGTTTCCTCGTTTCGCGCTTCTTATTTCTCCATCCTGGTCAGTCCCTCGGAGACCATGACTCTCTTTGTTGCTCAGTGTCTGTGCCAGAGAATTTTCGACGGCAAAATAGCCAACACTTGAGCGAGTTGCAGCTCATTAAACCTCTTGGGATTTGACTTTCACCAGCGTGACCCTGTACGCCTGGGTTAATCTAAGGCCACAGGTGACCTCGTATAATTGGAAAGCAACAGCATGCCTTTCCCTCATTCGCTGCGTAAAATGAGCCCAGAGGCCAGGAAGCTCTCGGAAGAACAGGATCGTCACTGGAAGTTTTCCATTCTATTATAAGTACCCCATATGTGTTGTTTGTTATACAAATAAAATAATGAATCGCCATCGGAAGCGTTGAGATATTAAACTCCGTACCTCAGAGCCAGGCGAAGTTTGTCGGGGCCAAGGCTTTGGCCTGCATCCATCACGTGCAAGTCTGTTGTCGGCCCATCCAGGCTGCGACTTCACATCTGACCCTTTTGGCTACGAAGACTACCTTCTGTCTGCTGGCCATGTAGTGATTGACCCTTTCTGCTGTTTAGTATGCTGCTCATTTTACCTAGACCCAGCTCTCCGGGGCACCTGAGCTGTGAATGGAGTGGTTACTGAGGTACGGAGTTACGAGGAGGAATTTCCAAGGCTTCGCTATCCCAGATCCAGTCCAGAATATCAAAAGCTTTTAAGCTGTCCCCGCGGCTTGCATTATTACTGGGGCATGCTGATTCTCGCCTAACTGCTGAAGAACCGGACTTTTACCAGAGTGGCGGTTTCCATCGGGTTGGCCTGGGGGACACATTCCATCATGGGCCGTTTACCCTCCTACAGAAGCTTGGATATGGACAATAATGTTTTGCTAGCCAGCAATTCCAAGTAAGTTCATTTATCCTTTGCATAACTAATTTAATAACGAGTAGTAGCAGAGATATGTAGCACTTAAGACATTATTAAGGTCCGACTGTTATGGCAGCAAACATGGTTTGATATCTGAGAGATATTCATCCAGAAGTCTCCGAAATGTCTAGAACCAAGGCACTAAATATGTGCCTCACCTTCTTGAGAAATTTAACACACGGGACCCAATGGAGACCATGTTGTCTTAGAGTTTGACGTTCTATTTAGGACATCACCCTAACCTTCAAACCATCAGGTTCGAGGATGGAAAACTGCCCGTAAAGGCCGGGAAATTCATTACGAAGCAGCTTCAAGGTCTTGCCTCCACAGATAATGTAGTTCCATCCATACTGGTAAGGCACCATCGATACTGCTATATACTATACTATGTTAATATTCTAACTCTCATATTCCTAGGTCTAAAAACAAACAAGAATTCTTCTGGAGATAGAAAGTCCGGAATATACTGTTGTAAACATATAGCCGACTATAACACCCGCATCTTGGAGAGAACACCATCTCTCTGGCTTAATCCAGTTCCCTGCTCTAGGGACAACTGAGGTGGCTATAGCACTCCCTGGGACACTGGTGTCGATATCCGGACTCTAGGATGCATTTTAAGGAAATTTCATGGATAACCTCAAACTAAACGATGTGGTTTATAACCAGGTGACAATAAAACAAGTCATGGAACTTTTTCAGGACATAGCTGTGTTCTGGGGAAGCTCCGGCTAGAGGGACTTAGCTGGCAAGAATTACAGAAATCTTGAGCCCGTTTCTAGCTCAATTTATAGAAATAGGCTCGCGCAAAAATCTCTATCTTTTTATACCTATTGATATGCCTCTGTCTGTAGTTCCTACATCCGTTGATTGCCTAAAGGATATGCTGGAGATTAAGTCAGACGCTGAACTATTGTAGCATCAATGGTTCGAGTTATAGAATTCTGTAGACTATAATTCTCTTGAGATTGAAGCTACTTGGAGGCAGTTTTTATATAGCTGCACTCGACACCATGACCGGGAATGGCTCCTTCTAGAGTAATACCTGAATGATTGTTCTGGACTCCCTCTAGGTGGACTAATTGTTACTCTCAGAGTTTATGGTGTTAAGGCACAAATATTTAACCTGAAAGGAGTGTCATTTTACTCTATTATAGAAAAGGCCATCAATAATATAGATTCGAGGTGGGATACATGGGAGCTTCAAACACCACGTCCGCAACGAGACATACAATTTTAAGCTCAACCACCAAGACGCGAGAAGTGATTTTTGGGCCAACCAACTGGATATCTTTCCTAAATTTTGGACGTCAAGTCAAGCCCTTGAATTATAGAATCAGGAGTTGAGCATGTCCCCTAGCTATCTGATTGATATGGTAGCCCGGAAACAAAACTGAGGAATAAAGGAGTTGCGGGAAGAGCGAGAGGGGATTGGTAGGTTTCTGTAGAAAGTGTAATTAACCATTTTTCAACTCCAAAGCGTCTTGAGAATAGTTCATTATGATCCCAGCATTTGTTTTATAGTCCAGTACTATACCATGTATACATGTCTTCAAAGCAATGATGTCATATAGGCTCTGTCATTTCCTTTAGGGCTATGATAAACCAATATGTACGGGTCAGCCTATCAATTGATCAATCGGCCAAAGAAAATAACAAATACAAGACTCGTTCATGCATTGCCTAGAGATCAGTATCTAAAGAGATACTATTATCCATGAAGATGGTAGTACTCCTTTACATTCCGATATCTTTTTGGGAATCAGAGTCCCAAGTACTGATATATCGATTTATTTACCGCTCCCGTTGTATAGAAGCTTGTTAGTGGTGTTAGAACCTGGGTTCAGGACCGGCCCAGAGGCCATCTTGATAAGTTCTGCGCAAACGGCAGATGGAGCAATTCCCTTGGAGGCCATGAGAGTAGCACCAACACCACCAACATGGGGGGCGGCCATGGAGGTTCCGGACATGACTCCCGTTTGGTTGTTAGGCGTGGCAGAGGTGATTCCCTGACCGGGTGCGTAAAGTTTGACTGAGAGGTTGTTAGCTCCAGAGGTGCAATTTGACGCCAGAGTCAGGTAGTCAAGGTGAAACTTACCAACGGATCCATAGTTAGAGAACTTGGCCTTCTCGTCCCTGATAGTGGTAGCAGCGGCACAGCAGACATTTTCCGCAGAAGCAGGGCTCTTGTTGGTTGCATCTTGCTATGATAGAGTGTTAATGTGGGAGAAAGTATATACCCGTAGTTATTGTGGGCTGTGACTCACGTTGTCATTGCCAGCGGCGACCGAAACAAATATACCAGCCTTTGCAGCATTGGTAATAGCCTGGTTGGCAGCTACCACCTTTCCGCCGCTAATTGACAGATTCAAAACCGCCTTCCCCAGTATCTTTTTCTCACGAGCGTCATTAACACACCACTCGAGGGCTTTCATAACGTTGCTCCACAGCCCGGCACCGTAATCGTTCAGAGCCTTCACGGCAACAACGTTAGCCTTCTTAGCAAGGCCGTATTTGGTTCCTGCCGCGGTGGCAGCAGTGTGAGTTCCGTGGCCATGGCGGTCATTGTCCTTGGTACCATTAACAACATTGATACCCCAGACAGCACGCCCGTCAAAGTCAGGGTGATGGATATCGATTCCGGTATCAACGCCGTAGAAGGTTATGCCGCTGCCAGCGCTTTCATCGTAGACGTAATCACGAGTACCGTTCATTCGGTGAGAGACCCTTCCAAGTCCCCAGGACGGGGCATCCTTTTGCGTGACGAACCCGCTGATATAAACGTGACGATCGTGCTCGACAAAGTCGACCTACATGCCATCAACACTATTCTAACACAGATCCCATCCGCTACAAGTAGCGTTACATGTATCACTCACCTTGTCGTCATCAAGAATGCTGGCAAGGGTCTCACTGTCAAAGGATCCGCTGTATGCATGCCATCCGTTGATCTTGTAGGAATGTTTGAAACCACCCAGGCTTTCGGCACCTCGTTTGGCCATACCCTCATTATGGAGGTCAGTCACCCAGGACACATGGAAATCTAACTCAGCGGACGAGACGGAGTCTTTCATAACCACAAGGTAGGAATTTGGGATAATGTCCTTGCTGTTTGCAGAGCTCAGCAGCTCAGCAGCATCCACAGCTGACAAGGCAGCAACTGCCGTGAATATCACTTTAAAGAGACTCATGGTGTAAATGATGAAGGAAGTTCTGGTTGCAGCAGAGATTCTTTGAATTGAGGCACGGTTAAACCATATATAGATCTGGATATCTGGAGAACCTTGGGAGAACCTAGGGGGTTTCTGGAGAGATCTACCATCAAAGACATCTTGGAATAATATGCGTGATTAGCCGTTAAGTAATGTATTTGATGTTCCGCAACACACATTGGATATAGATAGCTTCCATCCTGGTAGTCAGTCATGCAGCTGAGTCTCAATGAGGTAGCTCGGCAACTCGTATCTCTTCCCATCATCGCTAGCCACGGCACTGGTTGTTACAGGGGCATGTAATGTAGATAGAACTACACGATCTGCTAACCCAGTACTCGCCGTCTTCCCGAGACTAACATTAGCATACCGAAGCAGGATGCTAGCCTAGCTATTGACAAAGAGAGTAGTTTGATAGGCATAGCGAGCACAACTTCATCGCGATCCTATAATTCTGTACCTATTTCTATAGGTGCTCTATTTAGTCAATCATCTATGGATTGGAGGGTATCACTCTAGTTTTGTAGCTTGCACTCCATCCTCTTCTCACGTATTCCAAGAGCCAGGCGGCCTTGTATGGGGGTATCTGTGACTTGCGAGATTACTCTTTGTCACCAAAATCGTCTAACCTGAAATTAAGGCCAGTCGTTAGGCTAACTAATTACCTGCGTCAAACTAAGCTTCTCCGCTACTGGCCGCCACTGTGGAGAGGAATATGGATAAATATTCGCCAGGCACCTTCGGACGAACGGAGAGATACCGTGAGTGTATAAAATCGGTGCGCGAAGCCTCAGCTGTTCGTGAGAAAACTGGACGAGCTTCGAATGGTGGTTGCTGGGAATATCCTAGGTGAATCCCAGCTGCGGAACATCCGGCACGGAAACACACCAGGAGGAAACACAGGGTGCCGAGAGATAAGACGACCCCCTCTTTATTGACAGATGCGAACCTGTCAGCGATAACCAGCACTGAAACGGTCACTGCAGAGGCGAACGAGATACGGTCTCTCATACAAGATGAGGGAGTACTTATGTCGTGCTTCATCCATCCCTGCACCTGCTGCTCTCCAGATATTTAACACCCAATAAGAAAAGCCCGTGATGGGATTAAAATAATAACACGTCTCACATATAGCCAGGTAGACTCTCAGACTACCTTTTATAGACGTCATCTCTGAGAGACGGTGTGTTGATGCTTTTATTCCCCTTCTCCCCGCAGGTACCAGAGCATAAAGTGATGGAAGGGATGCCAGGTCGTTGGTCTTACCTAAAAGAGCGGCCCCCTGCACGGCCCGGCTGCCAAGAGTAAATGTCGGAGTAATATTTGTGCCGTATTCCGTGATTATATAATCAGTCTAGAGCCGTCTCGGAAACTTGGAAGGCTCGGCTTTTTTTACCTCGGAAGCCGGAAAGGCGCTTTTTAAATTGGAAATATGAGACGAGAGAGCCGACGAGAACGACAGAGCGAGGAGAGAGGCGGAGTTATGCTGCACGTTTTGGGGACCTCATTTGGATGAGATTATGCTATAACACAGCCAGTAACTGGGAAGAGACGCTGTTGTAGTGTTTATAACGCCCACTCTCTAGCACTGAGTTATGGCCCCACCAGCATAACGAGATGCTTCCAAGTTTGTGACGTTTGTCTGCCGCAGAAGCTGCTAGTTACGTAGTAGTTGCTGAGATTCTAGGCTGGTTATCGTATTATTATGTTCAGGCTAGGAGCTACAGCTATGGTACCTTCGTAGCGCCGGCGTATATAAAGCTTGAGAACCCCTCTGCTCGTCCGGGTTCTTTTTCGTAAACCTCAACACATCGAGCCAGCTCACCAATTGATAACACTACTCCAAGATCCGGCATACTTATCAACCCGGCCTTTTCTCTCCGATTCACAATGGACACCTTCAACTGGTCTTACCACTCCATTGCCGGTGCTTACGTGCTGGGCCTGGCGCCACATTTTGTCTTTTTCCTTAAGACCCTGAAAACCGGCAAATACTCCAACCTGACGTGCGTTATCTGCCCGTCATCAACTGCAAGTAACAAGTAACCGACTAAAAATGTCTTAAACCATACACAGGCCGAGAAACACCCTCGACTCGCTTCGTGGCGTCATCCCCGCCGAACAATGGAACAGACTCTTCAAGCTCAGAAGCATTCATATCAATGCTATGGAGAGTATCCCGATCTTTGCCGCTGCTATCGTAAGTTTCCACCCTGCCTTTCTACGCTACATTACTTGGAATCCCTTTCGTCTCTAATTCGGTTAAATCTAGCTTGCGGGTAACATTGCCAAGCTCCCGGTCAGCGAGCTCAATTACCTTGCGGCTGAATACCTCGGATGCCGTGTAGCATTCGCGGCTTTGTACTTGGGTGCTGGGTCAGAGCTCACCAGCTACGCAAGAACTGGAGTCTGGTTCTACAGCCTTGGACGCCTTCTATTCACCCTGATAAAAGCTGGAAATGCTGTTTCTGGTCTCCTCTAAACAGTGACAGCACTGATCCCACTACAGGATGTGATGGTTTCGGCCGCACTCGACGCTTGGTGTTAGAGCCAGGTTCCATTTCCCTGTATCCCTCTAGGTCTGATTCAAACTCCCCTTGACTTCTGTCTGGTTAAGAACACACCTTGAAGTGGGCTTATAATACCCCTTATATAATGACAAAGCGTCCTGTCTTAGCTTGTCTTCAAGATTTGTCGGAGAATGATTGCTAAAAAAGGCTTAGAGAATTGTATAATAGCAATGTCAAGTCCCAAACCATAAAACGCCTATGTATTAATTCTCTCTAACTAGTTATGCAAAATACCTATTACTATTATATCTTTGTGAAAGACAAACAATAAAACAGCTGGAAAGAAACAGAAATGGAAAATCTTGAAATAGGAAATATGATGGCCATCAACTTCTTGCTCACTCGCCTCTTCGTTTTTAAAAATAACTTATGCTTGTGATAAGTAGATGGCTTCCCATCCCAAATAGGTGTATCGCGAAACACACAGTTTCAAAATGATGCTTAGCGGTAGACGGTTTGGCATGTCTAGCTTTCAATATCCTTTGGAGCGCTGGCTCTGGTTTGGCGCCAGAGGCACGCGCTGCATATAGCAGAGAACGCAAACAAAATGCTAAGTCCGTTATTAGATATCTGACTCATCGATTTGGGTAATATAGCAAGCACTTACCAAAGAGCAATGCTCAGGCCCCAGATCGACTTCATTTCGTAACAGGTGAGCTTCGATGCTCCAATCCAATGTGTGTAGCTGATCTTTCCGCCGTCCTTGGCGAGGCTCTGGCCAAGGGCGTTGGCAAAATCATACACAGATGAATGACCGCCAGAGACTTGTCCGATCACATTGCAGTTCAGGTACGATAGCGGTTTTCCAACGGTGACAGCCACGACCACGACGGCAATCAAATGAGCTCCATCCAAACCGAGGTTGATCAGGTATGGGAGAGCCCCATCAAGGAAAAGGATGAAGGTGATAGCGCAGTACAGGACTGCAATGACGGTCTGGCGGTTCCAGTGTTAGACTTATGTGGTATATGTGCATTTAGACATTCAAACTTACCACACTGAGAGTGCCGATGAGCACATCTGGTGGAGTTGCGTTGGCGTTAACCATCTGAGCGATGAAGTTGGCGGTCATTCCAATGATGGAAATAAGACAGATGGCCTGGAGTATGCGGACCGCCTTAAAAGAGGTAGCGAGGGCGCCTTGTGGACCAGCCATAGTGATAATTGAAGTTGTGTTCGAGAGTGAAGAAAACAAATGAGATAAGGTCAAGAGATAGACGATACGCCTTGGAAATGAATGTAGTAGACAGGGAAAGAAATGGATCGCCTGGGTCGTTGGTATATGGATGCGAGGCAATATGCTGATAAATGGGCAGAATAAGAGATATAGTTGTATATATATGATGGAATTGTTGAGATAAAGGAGATTGAAAGGGAAAACAAGTTAGAAATGCAATGATATAAAATAAGGGAAATAAAGGAAAAGGAAAAGGAAAAGGAAAAGGAAACAACACTCTATCAAAGAGTGAGGGTGGTAGCTGATTGTTGATTGCTGTAGAATAAGAGGAAAACAGGAATGAAAGAGAAGAATCACTGCCTTTATATCTCGATCTTTGGGTATGGTCTAGACACTGGTCTACATCAATACGCGCCTTCAAGATAGATCATTTTTGAAGGTGAACGGCGAATTATTTTTGGATCGTCGGATCGTTCCTATTCATAGAATTGTCTAGATCGTACTCAAAATTCTGTTTAAGATACTGACTTCGCAAAATCAGTAAATTATTAGAACTTGGACGTCTCAAGGCACACAAGGTTGGGTATTCCCTTCAGCAAGCGCTGGCCTTCCCAATGAAATCGCGAACAGTCGGTTTCATAGAAACTGACACGGCTCACCGAACCTAAAAGGCCGTGTTTGGGGCCCCGGAGTCCTGGGAGAGGCCCACTGACGAGCACCCGTAGGGTGGATGAGCTGCGTCGTCGCTGATGGGCTGGCTGGAGCTTGGAGCTCGAATATTGGAGCTTTGGCAGCAAAGGAGTCGCAGCTTTTGTTTCTTGTTTGGCCAGAGCGCCACATGGCCCACCACGGCGCTTGCTCTTTCACTTGGCTGCTTGCTGGCCGCAACTCTCAGCCAAACGATCGAGAAGCCAGACTGAGTCTGAGGCAGAAGCGGGACCGATCACCATCCCCGACTAGACTCAAGATACTTCAAAGCTCGCATTGGATTCTATTTTGGTTGTTTGATGTTTCGTCGTCAATCTCGAGATGGCCCGTCTGTTCCCTCCTTTCGGCCATTATTGGCCCTGCATATCACGTGTTTCAGCCCTGCCTTGCAGTGGGCGCTTAGAGCAAGGCGGGTTTGCTGGTCGATGACATGTCATACAGAGTTCAATACGGAGTTTATGGGGCCTAGAACGATTCAGCTTGTTCTGACAGTCATCATCCAGCATATTCGGCTGGACTATGTTCAAGCTAACTACCTACTCTGTGCTGTCGTTCTCGATTCTCGACCTCTAGGATCCTGTTAGCTCAACGAAGGATAAGCTGCAGAAGGAGCAAAGGTTGATAGACGGGATTCTTGGACGTACTAACGAGTCAAGTCTCGGTCAATAATAATGCATAAATAACTCAAACAAGCCCACGTCAGATAGCCAAACTGCATTTTAGCCTTGAGACACTTGGCTCGGGAGAATTTTTCCCACGGCATAGTTCGCCTCGGAGTGTCAACTCAGGTTCAAAATCCATCGGCCGATAGCGCTATTTCTATTCTACTGACAGTGCTGACCACCTTGTTCTGCTTTAGCCTGGTGATTGTTGATTGTTTGTGGTGATTCAAACTTCAACATTTCACCACCGCGCGAAAAGCATTAACCACGTGAAATATATAATTGGATGGATCGATGATTAAGCAAAGTTTATATTGAGCCGCATCCGTTGTGTCTAAGGTCTTGGCATAAAAGTCATTAAAATTTAATCGAAACGTCAGATCGCGAGCTTTTCGGCGGAAGTACTCCGTAGGCACTACGCGAATACCAAGATGGGACGGCCGTTTTAATCATATGGCTCAATTCTTTTGCGCTAGTGCCGGGAGAATTTCTGGGTCTGCGATGTCGTCCCGTCGATGGATGAGGAGCTCTCTGGATATTCCAGGGAAGCTAGGTCGGCAATTCGTCTGCTCACAATGCGCGACAGCTCTCGGACGCAACTTGAGTCGGGCTGCTGACATCTCTTCGCGTTACCCGCTCTTGTACCGTGGCAATGGCAGCGTGCAATATGGCAACGTCCCTAGACGGTCGTTTTCCTCGACAGGAAATGTAAGTTAAATGATTGGATGTCAGCAAGAGTAACATGGTCTAACTTGTTGGTGGATACGTATAGGCACAATCCTCTACCGAAAGCTCCCTCATGGATGATCGTATGAGAGAGCTCATTGAACAAGATATGAAGAGAACGGACGATATTAGAACCTACCTTCGAAAATGGATAGAAAAACAGCCGAAAACTCTAGATCCCATCATGGAATTCAACGGAACCGCAATTGCCCCATCTACACAGAAAGTTGGTGGCATGTTTCTCGACAACTCTGTCCTTAGTGATAGTCTTCCCGAGCTTTTAGGAAATTCTGATCTAGAGGGTGATCCATTGCCCTTTTTGCGTCCTGGAGATTTAGTTCAACTGCGACAGTGAGTACTGGTGCCTAACGTAACACGGATATACGGGCTGATAAGCATTTAATAGTCAAAATGGGACTTCTTCTGGTCAGCTAGCTGTGTATCTTCGTACGGTTAATGACCAGCAGCAGTTTTATACTACCAGGGGGAAATGGCGAATTGCTCGACCTTCAGAAGTGAACTACATTACCAAGCATCGCTTTCCCCCCGAACTACTCGAGCCAATATTTCCATACCTTCCAACAACGGTAATTGCAAAGGGGAATATGCCACAACTAGCCATGGAAGGCGGTGTTCCCCGTCATATTGGTGCTACTTTGCTCAACTCAATCCTTGAGTTTGAGGGCGCTGCTTCAAAGACGTTTGCAGAAAACGCCACCATATTGAATTCTGTGCATGACCGCCTTGCAAAAGATACAGAACCAGTAACTCTGACTCTCGAGCAAATCGCCTCTCAGCTTCTAGGCCGAGATCCAAATACCCTTTCAAAAGCTGATAGGTACGCGATTCATCAAGCAATTGATCAAAACCCGGTCTCGATAGTTGCGAATCAGAGTTTGTCTGTGGTTGAATCGTACACATTCCGCCCAAAGGCGCAGACAGAACTGATCAATCGTGTAATAAAGTGGATGCGAGAGTACCAGACCTTGAGGAGTAGTGCCATGGGGAAGAAAGAAAAGAGATCCTCGAATCGCAATCCCATTGGCCAGTTTGTCAGAACTGCTCGACAGTGGATTTATCGGAGCCGTGCGTCTCGAAAACCTACGCAGGCGTACAGCTTAAGTCCAAGAATCGACTCCGTTGGCGATCCAGAACGTCAGGCTGAGCAACTAAAAGAGAGCCCAAAACCTTCCACCCCATCATTTTCCGAAACAGACAGAGATATAATTGAATTTTTGAGGCTTTGGATCCTTCCGCCACTGTTTGTGCGTGATTCTTCTCTTCGAAGCACTGGGTCCTTTATACTTTTTCATATCGGATTATATGACAACTTCAACCTTAACGAGGCTACTGGATATTTAGCCCTGCAGGAACTCGGCATCCTAACTCCTTGGGAGAATATCCATGTTCTCAATGAACAGGTCGCGCTTCCTGGCCACGGCCTATCACCGGTATCTGACGCAATAGTTGAAGAATGCAATAGATTTTGCGAAATGCCTAGCTGCATAGATACCTTGGTAGATTCCATGAAGGATTTCCGCAAAGATTGGGGTGACACGCCAGTGTTCTGTGTTGACAGTGCATCTGCTGCAGAAATTGATGACGGGTTCTCACTTGAGCGTATCCCAGACTCATCGGATAGATTCTGGGTTCACATCCATGTTGCCAATCCGTCGGCGTTCATTCCTCATGACCATCTCCTTGCTAAAGGGGCATCACATTTTAAACGCTCTTTTTATACCCCCGAGAGGGTTTATCCGATGTTCCCACCAAGCCTTACCAGCGATAAATTTAGTCTTGGGCCTGGGAAACCAACCATAACGTTCAGTGCGGTCGTTAATATGGAAGGAGAAATCCTCGATACCAAAATTACTCATGGTTACATTAACAATGTTGTATACATTACACCAGACAGACTGCGAAAAATGTTTGGTATTGATATAAATGAAAACCCTTCAATGTCCCTGGAAGTCGGAGGTACTCCCAAGGGCCCAGAACGCCCCGAATTACAGGACCACATATCTGACGAACACAAAGTCATTCTTGAAACTATGGAGAGATTACTCGCCGGGAGTCGAGAAAAACGCATGAAGAAAGGTGCCATAGAGTTCTTTTCAAACTATCCCTCATCACCACTTGTTTCCGGAGGTGAAGAAGGTGTACGTTCATACACGGGCGATATTTCGGGACGTTATGATTATAACGATGATCCCACAATCGGAGTTAGCGGACAATTTACACAATCAGATGGCTCTTTGGAAGCTACTAAGACTGATTTTGTGGCGCATGCTATGCTTTTGGGTGGAGAGATTGCTGCTCAGTGGTGCAAAGAGCGCAACATTCCGGTCATATTTTCCGCAGCTGCCTACAATCTGGATAAAGTCACCACGGAAGACCAGGGAGAGTTTGTTCCTGGTTCCTCACCATATAGTCAACTCCCAAGAGCCTTTTCGTCTTCGAAGCCGACACCTCATATCACGCTTGGTATGGATCAATATAGCAAATGCACGTCGCCCCTCAGGCGTTACTCCGACTTAATCGTCCATTGGCAAGTCGAAGCGGCTCTACGCCATGAGGAAAAGCAAAGCATGGTGGGCCAAAGTGAAAAATACCCTAATCAAGTAGATGAAACAGTCCTGCCATTCTCTCGCGAAGACATAAAAGCAATCATAGTCCGCTCAAACTGGCAAAATAAAGCTGCCGATAGGGCACAGGTGCTATCACGGGAGTTTTGGGTTCTCCAAGCCTTATTCCGTGCACATTACTTTGGTGAAGCAAATCTCCCAGAAGGTTTCCAGTGTGTTATCGTCAGCCAACTTCCTGCGAGTTCCAATTCCGCTTCTGAGCCAGACGAGACACGATATACAGCAAATCTGCTACCCTTCCGGGTTCGCTGTGTCGTAACTACTGATAAAAGCTGTCCCGAATTCCGGCCAGGTGACTTGGTGGAAGCGACTATTTCTAATGTCAACCTCTACACTGTACTACTCGGTCTGCGAGCAGTGCGTCTCGTCCACCGCCCTGAGAGATCACGAGCTACTGTGCCTCTTGGGTTTCTTCATTGACCTCTTAAATGATTAGACTCATTTATTCCGGAAAGACGTTATAGAGAGGTAAATGTATTTTTATCTTGTTGCTTTGGATTAGCGGCTGTACATTTGCAATGGAGTTACGATATCCCATCTCTGATCTCATGCCCCCTCTCAATGTTAATAATTCCCCTCATATACATAGCTTTTGGTTTGCTTAGAATTTAGACATTCCCTCTCTATCCAATGTCGATGAATACCAGCTGCAGCATAGTTGAGTTTTCAATATAAGGTTCATTGACAATTAAAATATATCCATGGCCAAACGCCCATCATAGTTTGTTGCTTTAAAACCGTAAAAAGGACCCCGGACACTTCACTTAAACTGATGATAGCCTTCTAGGTTAACCCCTTGCCAGCAAACAAGTGCTTCCTTCAGTCCATGCCAGTGTGTTCAACAAGCGAACGGGCTTCAATGATGTGTTCCACCTCCGCAAAAACCAAGAAAAGTCCCATCTATCGTACAAATATTGCCAGTGCAAAAGGCGGCCTCGGTTACCGAAGAGAAAATTCTATACGTCGATCATAGTTCAAAGGCTAGATAAAGAAATAACGTTAGCTAAAACGTAGGCATAACAGGTGGTAGTTAAGTGACTTACGCAGGGAGTAGCCATTCGCTGAACGGACTCTGGAGGAAAGCAACCGCGGCCTGTGAGACAAACTATCAGCCAAAGTGAACAGGCGTATAACCAATGCTAACCAGATTTTGCTAGCTTATCAACATCCAAAGGACAGTATAGGAGTTAAACATACTCCGAATATGAGAACGCTTCTCACTACGGTGGCATTCTCCGATGAAGTCAACTCAGAGTAAACGGTTGACACAATACCACGGGGCTCCCCACGGGATGGGTGCGAGATGGCACGCTGCTTTGGGGCCATTTTCGAGGATGGTGAGGTTGATTTATCTTTGTGTTTTGCGTTTGGGGAGAAATGGATTTGTTGTGATGATGGCGATGATTTGGATTTAGCAGTTGCAGTTGGTTATAAAAATTTCGGGGAAGATAAAAGTTGCGCGCTTGGCGTCTGTGCGTGAACGTAGAACGAACCAGTTACATACAAAGCTTCCTTAACTCACTACTTCCGGCGCAAGCTTGGAAAGCTGTCTTCGGCATATGGAAATTCCTGCATCTTTGAGCACTGGGTGGTTGAGATACACGCCGCATAATTAATAACCTCGACGTCTAGTAAGGCCTGGCTATCTATTTGTTAAAAAGATGTCGAGCATTGATGATATTTTCAAGGTAAATAATTACAGCCCCCTTTACCTGCTAGGACGCAAGCTGACCAGCTCATAGAAACCATCCCACCCCTCAAATATCAAACGGAAGCTTGAGCCGGCGCGAGATCCGAGTATGTTTAGGCGCCTATATTGAATACGCTTACCTTGGGATAAATACCCTCGATCACTAATCAATATAATTGTGCAGCTGAGATATACAAGGCCGCGAAACTTGACGCGAACGGAGACACTATAAGAGGCAAAGAACCAACAGTGGAGGATGCGGAAGATGACGATGTTGCCGGTCCCGAACTTCCGCCAGACTTTGAAGAAGACATCCCAGATGATGAGGAGGGTAGATTTTTCGGAGGTGGTGTAACGAAGGACACCACTAATGCCCTTGACTACATTGACAAGCATGAGAATGAAGGAGCTGCGGTAATGGAATCTGTATAAAACTGCTTGTGACTCGCAATCGCTAACTTCAGATTTAGCCCCAGGTTATCGACTCAGCATGGTTACGGCGCACTGCCCTGAATTTCGAAAAAAAGATATCGAAGAATGCCGAACTTCGGGTAAAATTTGAAAATGATCCGCAAAAGTAGTCAATTACCGTCCACCCGTGCCTTATAAGAATGAAACCTCTAATGCATTGACTAGGTTCATGGCTTCTGAGGCCGATTTGGATGTTGAAATCAAAGCCCTTTCAATCTTATCGGAGCATCCAAAGCTGTATAAAGAATTTGCTGAACTTGGTTGCGCTGGCTCACTGGTTTCCTTGCTAACCCATGAGAATACGGATATTTCAATTGATGCGATTGAAATACTCGGTGAGCTCATTGACGAGGATGTGGAAGCCGAGGAAGATCAGTGGGATGCCATTGCAAACTTCATGGTAAGACAGACTCCTTGCTCCAACGCCCCATCTTGTTAGCTAACTGTTTCAAGCTGGATGCGGATATACTTGAACTTTTGTCACAAAATCTTACACGATTAAATGAAGAAAATGAGGTAGACAGGTCCGGTATATACCATATACTAAGTATGCCGTTACATTCCCCTGTGGATAACAATGGCCTTTCTAACGCAGCTAGGTATCCTGGAGAGTTTGTCCTCGAGACCATCCATCGCAGATCGGATTGGACAGGAGTCAGGTATCATGCCTTGGCTGCATGAGCGCATATCAAAGAAAGAGAAACGGGTATCCCAGAATAAACAGTATTCTGCCGAGATGCTTGCTATATTACTACAATCTTCATCAAAGAACAGACTGCGATTCATCAGCCTAGGGGGGGTTGATACGTTGCTCCAGTTATTGAGCGTATACCGAAAGCTTGACCCCCAAAAGGATTCCGACGAAGAAGAGTACTTTGAGAATTTATTTGACTGTTTGACTTGCGTGGTAGATGAGGATGAAGGTAAAGACAAGTTTATTGAAGCGGAGGGGATCGAACTTGCACAAATTATGCTCCGAGAAGGCACGCTAAGTAAGCCACGAGCTTTGCGTGTTCTGAATCACGCCCTTGGTGGACGAGGAGGGCTACCGGCATGTGAAAAGTTCGTTGAAATCGGGTTGCTCAGAACAGTCTTTGGCATGTTTATGAAAAAGGTAACTTCCTTTCCGACACTTCCCAAAACGCTGCATAATTCTGACACAACTGGTTGGTACTTAGCAAGATAAATCGCTCATGGAACACCTTCTGGGGATCTTCTCATCATTGCTAAGGCTACTCCCTGGTGACACGGCCGGTAGAATTCGAACGTTGGCAAAGTTCGTGGAGAAAGATTATGAAAAGGTTACGAGATTAATCAAATTACGGCGAGAGTATAAGTCTAAACTCTCCGTCGTAGAACAAGATATCAGCCAAGAAAAGGGCAATCTCAGCCAAGATGACCTTGACACTCTGGAGGGGGAATGGTTATCTCGCAGACTTGATGCCGGACTTTTCTCTCTACAGGTAGGATTTCCGCTCATTTGACAGATCTCCATACTCTTAAGCTTACTTCCGTCCTTTAGACCATAGATGTGATCCTTGCGTGGCTTGTTGCTGAGGATGACGGTGCAAAAGCCAAAATAAAGACGTTGATGGCTGATCAAGACGAAGACCTAAGTGTCATCCGCGGCACGCTCCAAGGTTAGTAGAGATTAAATGACACCCTTCTAGTGGTAAAGCGGATAACTAATATTGAAAATAGAACAACTGAGTGGACTCGATGATTCTGAATCAGATTATCAGGACACTAAAGACATGCTAGACACGCTAATGGGCTTTTTATAATCATGCCCTCTGTTCTAGGCCGGCCCTTTTTCAATGTAGAATAGCAGCATGAGATAGACTAATTTCACTGTAAATATATTATCTTGTAGCCCGGATTAAATGGGATTCTCAAATATTATTGCCTCAGAAAGCTGGGGCATAAGGAAAATAGTTGCCCGTATCAAAATGACTAAACTAAGAGTAATCCTGCCGTTAGTAGATTAAGACACAGGATGGAGGAGGATTATATATAAGGATTTCCAAGTTGGATGACCTAAACGTGACTATTAAAGCTCAGGGCGTTGAATAGCCGCCGGCGGTTGTCTGATTACCTAATCGAAGAATTAATATTCCACGTGATATCATGTGATATAAGCGCGTTTTGGAGGCTTGGCCAGAAACGGGAATTTCAGTGGCGGCTCAATGAGGTCTCTGCTGCTGGAGAGAGCTTCTTCGCCTGCGCAACCCTCGAAGCTGTCACTCCTACAACACCACGTTTCACCCGGTGCAGCAGTGAGTGACTGGATTTATGTTGATGAGGGCCGCTTTTACTTCCTGTTGATATCTGGCTGCTCAGTTTAGATCCCTCTGGGGATCGGATTGCTGAACCTGTCGCGCGCACGGAATTTCTAATCGGCAACGCATCGCCATCATGGAGTATGCAGACGAATATGGGGACGATGTTTATTATGAGGCGGAGGAGGGAATCACATCTGAAGACTGCTGGACGGTAATCTCGGCTTTTTTTGAGTCCAAGGGTTTGGTCTCTCAGCAGCTAGACTCGTTCGATGAGTTTATCTCGACTACTATGCAAGAGCTGGTGGAAGAGCAGGGCCAAGTTACACTCGATCAAACCGTACCTCCCAGCGACGATGAACCCGATCCCGTTGTTTTACGCCGTTATGAGCTTAAATTTGGTACCGTTATGTTGGCTCGACCTTCCATGACGGAGGGAGATGGCGCGACCAGTATCATGTTGCCGCAGGAAGCCCGTCTGCGAAATCTCACTTATGCCAGTCCTCTCTACCTTGGTATCTCGAAAAAGATTATGGAAGGCCGGGAACGTCTACTATCGGAAAGAGACGAAGAAGAAGAAGAAATTGAAGAAAAGGGTGATGAAGAGAGACGGAACCGCGGAACATATTTACACTGGGAACGCAAGCCAACCATGGAGGACGAAGCGGAAGAGGAAAATATTTTCATTGGAAAGATGCCCATCATGCTCAAATCGAAATACTGCATTCTCAAAGACCTTGGTGAGCAAGCGCTCTACAACTGGAATGAGTGCCCGTATGATTCGGGCGGTTACTTCGTTATCAACGGAAGTGAGAAAGTTTTAATTGCGCAAGAACGCAGTGCTGGAAACATTGTACAAGTCTTCAAGAAAGCTCCTCCAAGTCCAACTCCCTATGTCGCCGAAATCCGAAGTGCGGTAGAAAAGGGTTCCAGAATCCTCTCTCAGCTCTCTATCAAGCTTTTCTCCAAAGGAGACAGTGCCAAGGGTGGATTTGGTCCAACAATTAGATCGACACTGCCTTATATCAAGACCGATATCCCGATCGTCGTCGTATTCCGCGCGCTTGGTGTGGTATCTGATGAGGATATCTTGAACCATATTTGCTACGATCGAAATGACACACCCATGTTGGAAATGCTCAAGCCCTGTATTGAAGAAGGTTTCGTTATTCAGGACCGTGAAGTTGCTCTCGACTTCATAAGTAAGAGAGGATCCTCACCAATGAGCATGAACCAAGAGAAGCGAGTACGATATGCTAGAGACATTATTCAAAAGGAATTCCTACCTCATATCTCGCAGAGTGAAGGTAGTGAAACTCGAAAGGCCTTCTTTTTGGGCTACATGGTCCACCGCCTGCTTCAATGTGCGCTCGGACGCCGCGATGTAGATGATCGAGATCATTTTGGGAAGAAACGCCTTGATTTGGCTGGACCTCTGCTAGCAAACCTGTTCAGAGTTCTATTTATGAGACTCACCAAAGACCTTTACAAATATGTCCAGAGATGTGTTGAAACTGGTAGACAACTTTACCTGAACATTGGTGTCAAGGCGAGCACCCTTACAGGAGGCCTCAAATATGCACTTGCTACAGGAAATTGGGGTGAGCAGAAGAAGGCTGCTAGCTCAAAGGCTGGTGTCTCACAGGTTCTTAACCGCTATACATATGCCTCTACACTTTCCCATCTTCGACGAACAAACACTCCTATTGGCAGAGACGGTAAAATTGCCAAACCTCGACAGCTTCATAATACCCATTGGGGTCTTGTTTGCCCTGCTGAAACACCTGAAGGACAGGCTTGTGGTCTTGTCAAGAATTTGGCACTCATGTGTTGCATCACTGTTGGTACCCCAAGCGAGCCTATTATCGACTTCATGATTCAGCGAAATATGGAAGTCCTAGAAGAATTCGAACCCCAAGTCTCGCCTAATTCTACAAAGGTATTTGTGAACGGTGTGTGGGTGGGTGTACACAGAGATCCCGCACACCTTGTGGGAACAGTCCAGTCATTAAGACGGCGAAACATGATTTCCCATGAAGTCAGTTTGGTTTGGGATATTCGAGATCGCGAGTTCAAAATATTCACCGATGCCGGGCGTGTATGCCGACCTCTCTTTGTAGTTGACAACGATCCAAAGAGCGAGAACAGCGGGTCTCTTGTTCTTGTAAAAGAACATATCCATAAACTCGAAGCGGACAAAGAACTTCCGCCGGATCTTGATCCAGAAGAGCGAAGGGAGAGACATTTTGGCTGGGACGGACTCGTTAAATCTGGAGTCATTGAATATGTTGATGCAGAAGAAGAGGAGACTATCATGATCGTCATGACGCCTGAGGACTTGGAAGCATCGAAGCAATACCAAGCCGGTTATGGCATGCCTGAGGAGGATACGACCGACCGTAACCGGCGTGTGAAGTCGAATCTCAGCCAAAAGGCTCATACTTGGACTCATTGTGAGATTCACCCGAGTATGATTTTAGGCATTTGTGCCAGTATCATTCCTTTCCCCGACCATAACCAATCTCCACGTAATACGTACCAATCTGCTATGGGTAAACAAGCTATGGGTGTTTTCCTCACGAACTTCGAGCAGCGTATGGAGACAATGGCGAATATTCTCTATTATCCACAGAAACCTCTTGCAACGACTCGATCCATGGAGTTCCTCAAGTTCCGTGAACTTCCTGCAGGGCAAAATGCCATTGTGGCTATAGCATGTTACTCCGGCTATAACCAAGAAGATTCCGTCATCATGAACCAAAGCAGTATCGATCGAGGCTTATTCCGAAGTTTGTTCTACCGAACATACACTGATTCTGAGAAGATGATCGGGTTGACAGTCGTTGAGCGATTTGAGAAACCAATGAGATCTGATACTCTCAGGATGAAACATGGAACGTACGACAAAGTTGACGACGATGGCATTGTGTCGCCCGGAGTTCGTGTGTCCGGTGAAGATATCATCATTGGGAAGACCTCACCTTTAGCACCCGAGGCTGAAGAACTCGGTCAGCGAACGAAACAACATACAAAGTTGGATGTGTCAACTCCCCTTAGAAGCACGGAAAGTGGTATTGTCGATCAAGTACTTGTATCCACAAGTAATGATGACCTGAAATTTGTGAAGGTGCGGATGAGGACCACGAAAATACCCCAGATTGGAGACAAGTTTGCCTCTCGACACGGTCAAAAAGGTACTATTGGTATCACATATCGGCACGAGGATATGCCATTCACTAGAGAAGGCGTCACACCCGATTTGATTATCAACCCCCACGCTATTCCATCTCGTATGACAATTGCTCATTTGATTGAGTGTCAACTGAGCAAGGTTTCGTCTCTGCGTGG
Source organism: Trichophyton schoenleinii (assembly GCA_018357685.1). Lineage (NCBI taxonomy): Eukaryota > Fungi > Ascomycota > Eurotiomycetes > Onygenales > Arthrodermataceae > Trichophyton > Trichophyton schoenleinii. The sequence continues at coordinate 1,032,799 of WOFF01000002.1, forward strand.
ATATGAAGGTGATGCTACTCCTTTTACCGACGTTACTGTCGACTCAGTATCCAGTTTGCTTCGTGAGCATGGATATCAATCACGTGGGTTTGAGGTGATGTACAACGGACACACGGGAAGAAAGCTGGTTGCTCAAGTATTCCTGGGTCCTACATACTATCAGCGTTTGCGACACATGGTGGACGACAAGATTCATGCCCGTGCCCGTGGCCCGACACAGATTCTAACTCGACAGCCAGTGGAAGGTCGTGCTAGAGATGGTGGCTTGCGATTCGGAGAGATGGAACGTGATTGTATGATTGCGCATGGAGCCAGTTCGTTTTTGAAGGAGAGATTATTTGACGTATCTGATCCATTCCGAGTACACATCTGTGATATTTGCGGATTGACGACACCTATTGCGTGAGTTTCCCTAATCCTTTGCACCGCACAATCCGCAATAATAAATTCTGCAAGAACTGGCTAACATGAGTTAAACCACACAGCAAGGTTAAGAAGGGTGACTTCGAATGCCGAGCTTGCAGAAACAAGAACAAGATTTCACAGGTGCATATACCATATGCCGCCAAGCTCTTATTCCAGGAATTAGCATCCATGAATATTGCGGCGCGCATGTACACCAAACGATCCGGCGTGTCTATTCGATAAGACAGCACTTTACTTTTCAGAAAAAGCTACCTCTCTCCTCGTCGCATTCTCTCGACAACCCATCAGTATTTCCTCCTCGCCGCGGGCATCCGGGCCTCGCTTTCCTTCCCGACATGATCCTTCTCTTCTCTTCTTTGTCTTACACAAACTGATTTCTCATCTTTTTGTTCTTCCATTTTCCTAGGCGTGTGCCTGCTCAACCACTTCAATAATACTTTCTCATGGTATGGTCCTGCGAGTTTCCATTAATCTGTCCTGCAATCAATAGTTCTACTGCTTGGATGGAAAGAGATAGGCGCAAGTTCTGAAAAATACAAACAGGCATTGTTTTTGTTATTAGTTATTTGGTGAACGAATCAGACTCAATAAGGATTTCACAAGACCTCCTCAAATCTAGATATCTATAATATACCCACTCGTACCGGAGCTATTCTGGTCCCTAGACAATAAGTTCTTGATCACAGCTTGAGGATATATATCTACCTCGCCCCTTTCGGAAACCATCAGTCACGTGACTCTTAGCAACCCACCTGGAAGAACGTCTATCTCCTAGTTGGTGATTTAATTCCAGCTCGTTTCAGTGTGTCTATTCTCATGCTGTTTTTTAATTACGGTATCAGCAAACGAAACTGCTTGAGAAGAGAGATTTTACCCCATGGGAGTATTCTCTTCGTTCCATGTTGATAGATGGCACCATGTGAAAATACCCCGGACATGGGTATCTTTCCCGCGCGCTCTTCCTTTCTGCATGATGTGCCGCACTGCAATGCAGGTAGTATCATTTATCCTTCAATCCACGCTGAGGACAGAATTAACTAGTTAGTTAGTTCCGATAAATTGCCACGGGCGAGAGGAACCTTCAAAGTTTCGCTTGTACTCTATATGGTTATGAAGAAAATGTAGCTGCAGTGAACAACTCACTCCAGTACACTCCACCAGTTGATAATGAATAAGAATGCTGTCGGGGATTACGACATCAACTGTCGGGTATAAGATGATCATCAGACATCTGATTGAAGATCCCTTGGGAAAAAAATCCTAGGCCCTTTTCATCCTGTTATACCGGGGTAGCCAATTCTACTCTTACGACGAGAAAGATACCAGAGAAATGCAATAATATTCGGAGGACCAATAGCCAAGTGCTTCAAGAGTGCAAGAAATACCGGTGAATACAGTCAGCAACCGTTACAGGAACAGAAACGATATCAATTAGTACACGGCTCCGATCGAGCATTCGTCAGATCATTCGGGGTGACTGGCAGAAAACAAGGAACGGACACATGGACCATGGAGTCACTCTGATGAATTGTTCGATGGGCGGGTGGAGTTGTCGATTTCGGCGTTGGATCGATTGACAGGCTCAAGAAATTTGGGGGCCAAAATTGACGATTGGCTCCCCTCCAAAGCGAAAGCAAAATGGTTGGTCTGCCTAGAGACACAACGCTTCTGATACTTCGATATCCGCACTCCGATTCCCACCTCCATTCTGTTTATGTACGAGTTCCGCCACTCCGTTAAGTTTGAGATACGTATTCAACTATCTGTTATGCACCCAATGTGGGCTCATGACCAGCCAAACGATTAAGTTTAGATACCAATCGATGGTATATTGCCTCCATATGTTGTCAGAGAAAGCTGGCTCTGGCTAGCAGATAATTATACGAACAGCTCTCGCTTCCTCTGCAGACCAAGAATGGCCTTTAGCGGAATGAAGTTATACTGACATCATTTCAGAGCTCTCTACAGGGTATATGCACAAAGGCGGCATGGATTGAGAATGAACGGACAGGTGACTGCACCAAACCGGGGAGGCTGCACAGGCGGGAGAGTCTGTCCTGCGAACCTTCTTCATGAAGCTGTGCTCTAGGATGAGGAATAATTATCGATCCTACAGGGAAATAGCTCGACATCGATCAGCATACTACAAACAATATATTATTTCCTGGGTTATCCCTTGCAACAAAAACACGGGCATCTGTTAACTCTCAAGGTGGCGGGCCTGAATATGATTTTATGCAGCAGCACTTGAGCTATACCGTGTTTGGAGCCGCAGTGCAGCCCGGTGAGATATTATTTTTCTTGATCAAACTCTACCACCAATGACAGTCATAGACCCTGTCCCTGTTATCCTGCACTCTTTCACCCAGCTGATCAATAAAAATGGCTGGCAGCCCATGCCTACAGGGAAGTACCAGGACACATGCTTAGGTACATTCTTTTTGAATGCACAAGCCCACCACAACAAACTTCAAGGGATCAAGGAGACGAGAAGGGCATGCAGGAATGCAAGCTCCAACTCCTCCGGCGGTTCCGTTATTGAGAGCTCTTTCAGAAATTTTATAATTCAAGCTACCTGTTTCGCTACTCGCTGCGAGGGTGAAAGGGGCGACCCTAACCCTGTTGCATTATTGGAGCAAAGCAACCGTTAGGGCGGTCCTTCAGGTTGGGTCAACCGCTGTTAGATGTATCAGCAACAAGCCTCAAGTGCGTGACGGGGACGTGGCAGGCAGAGGACGGCACGAAGTCAACATGGGTGTGAAGAGTGTGTTCGCTCTGTGTGGTGGGTGGTTTGTATCTTGTTGCGTACGCCGCAGGTACTCCACCACCAGATCTCTGTGGCATGGTACCTGCCCCTCTTGTGCTACTAAAAATACAACCGGCATTGGACGCCGAGCACGCTTATTGGCTGCATGCAGTGTTATGCAGTGTGATGGGACCCACACCTCCTGATCAGGATTAGTGCCAGAGCACGATCCTCGCTTCCAGGGCCTCTGGTTGGTTGATCAATTCTCCACTAGCCGGGACCCACTAAACCACAGCCAATAAGCAGTCGTCTCTACCCGCCGTCTATTCTTAGGGCCCCACCCGCACCATGCCCACCGCCCGGGCCTTGTCGCCTGTCTCGCTCCAACTTCTCTTCCCGCCTGCAAAAGATATAAACACCGTCCAGCTCCGCGTCCCAGTTCTGCTTCTCTCTCCTCCCTTCTCTTTCTTTCTTCTCTCTTCGTCCCCCATCCCCTTAATTTTGTTCTCCTTTTGTCCTCGAGCTATTCCTATATTAAGAGAATTTTATAGAGCCGGTCTCTTCTCCTGCATAATATTTTATACCCCCTTTTGTGCACTCTTAATATACAACCTCACCCGTTATCTACTTCGTTGTCGCTGGTCCGGCAATTTGAACTGATTTCGCTAATAGCTCGTGTGACTTTTTCAACCTTCATCTACATTCTTCGTTTTACGCACATTTGTTTCAACTGCTTTTTGACTTGACGCCTTAAGGAAGCTCTGGTTAGCTACCTCCGTCCATTCAACGACTCAAACGTGCCGAATACTTTCAGCCATCCATTTTATAATATTTAATAATTTTTGACCAACCAATCCGCCCTTTAATTTCTTACCCCCGATTGTCTTTTTATCCGGAATAAAAGGACATCAAACTTCGAAAACAAACCGCCTTAAAAAATTACACAAAAAACACAGAACATTCTCAACAAAGCATCATGTCTTCCACCGCCATCCAGCTCAACTTCTCCCTTCGCACTTCCTCCAATGTGAAGACCGTCCATCTTTTGGGCTCTTGGGACAATTATGCCGGCCAGCTTCCCCTTTCCTCCAAGTCCAAGCCCGGCTCGTGGCAGGGAGCCTTCCGCTTCCAGACTACCATGCTTCACCCCGGTTCTCGCTACTGGTACTACTACATCATGGATGGCTACCATGTCTCCCATGATCCCGCAGCTGAGTTTACCGTGGAGCCAACCACCGGACGCAAGTTGAACATCCTCGATGTTCCCCGTACGCCCTCCGCCAAGTCGGCTCCCACCTCCAAGCCTCGCCGCGACAGCGTTGATGTGCCAGTCGGACGTGCTCTGTCCCCATCCAGAATTTTGCACCCACGTCCCTCTAAGCCATACGCCTCGCGCCAGATCCGAGAAGCCAACTACCAGGATCTGCCAACCGTCGATGCACTGACTGCGAGATTCAGGACCACTGATCTCTCAGACGACGACTCCGACATCTCTTCATCCCCACCATCGTCATCCGGATCTTCCCTCTCCTCCCGCTCCAACAATACCTCTCCTTCTTCCGTCTCTTCATTCAGCGACCTTGATTCTGCATGCAGCTGTCAAAGATTCGGAATCACCCGCAGCGGAGAGAAGGTCAAGATCGACTGTGGTGGTCGCCGATGTGGCTACAACACCCTGTCCGACTCCTCTGATGACTCTGACGAGGCATGCAGCTCCGACGAAGAATACAAGCATGTCCGCACTCAGCTTCGCCGCCAGAACATCGCTGTCCGCAGGTAAATGGCCAGGTCAATGCTTCACGCAAAAGGGGACGAGGTGTCTTGTCAAGCGTCTTCACACCTGCGATAGGAAATGATGGATGAGAAGCCATTTTCTATTCAGTTTTCATCTTCTTCAACGCAATTTGCTTTTGTGTCACTCTCTTTTGACGTCGTCTTGTCACCTTTATTATTCCCCATTGGGCTCACGGTTGGGACGATACCGATGACAAACTGCCCTCTTCTCCTCCTGTTGGCGGAACGCATGCCAATTTCACGCCACAGGAGCCGAAGCCAAGGGTTAAAACCCTTTTTGCATTGTTGGAGGAGATCATCTCTCCGTCCATGCAGTAAGCCCGCCAAATTTCACTGCGTGGAAACGAAGGGCCTGTAAAGTTCCATCTCCTTCTTGTCCCATGGACAACCCTCTCGCGCGCGATCCGTCGCCCAGAGGCCGAATCACCCATTGACAACGGATTCTTCCTCACACATTAAGGTCCCTAGATCCACCACCGTCAAAGCATGTGCACCTCTCCTTGCCAATGTTTGTTATCTTACCCAGAAGGATGCCCGGAACAGCGCCTTTACCTTTGTGTATGATATAAAGAAAGAGGCCAAGCACTAGTTACGAAGTCATGTCGTTTGTTTATATGATTATTTCCGGTTGCTTTTTTCACGAAGAATGAGTAGCATGATATCGTTGTTGGGGTATGAGAGTATGGGGGGATGAAAGCGAAATATGTATCACTCCTTTGATGTTCAGAGTCATAAATTCGAAAACAGTAAATACGAGAGGAAGGGGAAGGAAATTTGATTTTATTTCTTGAATAAGGATATCATATATAACCAGGCAAGGCAGCTTTTATCAATTTGGCACATTGATGACCTTGACACGCATTCTCCAGTTCCTGTTCAAAGAATCCCTTGTAGCAGCCAGCTGCTACCCTGATAAAATGTTTACATAGAAAATAAACTCCGACAGCATACCCTTATTTAATCTAAGCACTTGGAAACTCCACCCTGTCCCGCGAGCTCCCAAAACCCCGGTGTTCACCCTCTTCAATACTAGAAACAGCAAATAACAACGCTCAAGAGTTATTGCCAGCCCCGACATCAGGAGCAAAATAAGATAAAATCATGTTCAAATTGCTCAAAATTGCCTTCCCCTGGAAGACACTGGTTGATACTCCTTTCAAAGGAGATACCAACAACAAAAAAGGAAAGAGATGAAAATGATTGTTGTACATGGAAAATCACACATCCAAAAATATAAAATCAAAAAACAAGATAAAAAATAAAGAAAAAAAAATTAAGGTAGAAAGTATGAAATAAAAGACAAACAAGATTCAAAGCGAAGGGGTATAATTCGGTGCTGAAACACCAGGAAAGACTCCTTCAAAGCGTAATGCTATTTCCCATCAATTTTTGGGATTCCAGGCTCTTGATATTCAGATATCGTCAATTGAATCGCTCTGCGATTGGCGTAAATTCTTTTCTTTTCTTTATTTTTTTTTTTTTTTTTTTTTTTTTCCCATTTCGTCATTCTGCTCGTTCGGTCATGGCTCATGGTGGTCCAAATTACATCGTACAAATCGTCAAGGTTCGTTTCCTCTAGGCAAATCAAGTGCGAAAAGTACGGCGGTACCCAGAGCAAAATACACAAGAGCTTCCAGCGCTATTGTATATTGGGTTATCGTAAATAGGAGCCGTTCGTGATCTGTCCATTTTTGCAAAAAGTTAGCAATATGACTTTTTTTTGTGTGGATCATTGAATACCCCTATTCATATCATCTGAGACACAGCAGTTGTTGCCAACACAAGAAAATAAAAATAAAAATAGAAATAAAAATAAATAAATAAAAAGGGGGGCCCCAGTAATAAGGATAGTGAGTTTGTCGTACTCCTTAATACCCAAGTCTTGTATAAATAAAATAATAAACAAATCATACCTCATATCCCGTATCTCTTCACAGAATGGCGAGAAGGAAAAGCCAAAAAAGGAATGCTCAATCTCCTACCGATAGAGACCCTTTCCACTAGAGGAATATCCGGAATCGGGTCTGAGTTTCGAGCTTCGAGGATATCCGGGCGTTGCACATTGCTGAACAGAATGCTTCGGGCAGGTGTAGCCAACCAGGACTATTTTCTCCTGTACAACATGCCCCCGCTGACCGTATGCCTGGCATGGATCGATAGAATGGCGATGATGTAGACAGCGGCAGACTGAGAACAGCTCCAGGAGTTGATAACACATTTTTATGCGGAAAGAAGATTCGTCTTGTTGGGAGGTAGAAGTAATTCTGCAGCTGTGAATGGAATCTCGATAGTGGTCGATTTGGAAGAAAGGTGTGTTTGGTCGGTAGTTTGTTTCCAGTACTCCGGGATGATGCCCTGCAACAGTTCTGGTTTTGAAGGAGAAAGGTAGGGAGAAATAAGGCAAGGATTAATACACTTCAGAGAAGAGAGTGACCAGTATTTATGAAGTAGGGTTCGTTTGCTCTATGGTAAACCGGTTATCCACGAAGCAAACAGGATGGCAAAGGAAAGAGCAAGCAATAAATGGATTTCCGGGCTTAAAGGAATATTAGAACCGAGTAGCAACGAAAGAGCGAGGACAAAAAGAGAGGGTAGATGTCGATTAAGTCAGGATGGTTGCCTGGGGGAGAGAAGAGAGAAGACAAAGTCTCAAACTGGGGATTGGTATATATATATATTCCTTGATAGCAGACTAGTCAGAGATAGTTAATATAGGATAAGGCAAGAAGGAGACCAATAACGTTGAACAATAGCTAGGCGAGCTAAATAGTTCTCAAGTAGAGCAGTGGAGAAAGCGTAGAATACGGCTTGGGCCGGCCGGGCCATGGCAGCCTAAGCCCTAAAAATAAAAGAGTGGGGGAGGATTCAGTTTCGGAGGGCGATTCCTTTTTGCAATCCAGGGAAGATGCTGAGAAAGCTTGCTTGTTCAGGTGGTGAGTGATTCATGCCTTGGAAAGCACGAGAACATGGCATGGCGTCAGGACTAGTAAGCAACAATAGGATGAATTACCGAACGCCCTGGCTCCTGAAAAAGCTCTTTGGCCTTCCATCAATTACACGGAAGCGGGATCCACAAGGCGGCAGCAGAAGCATGCAGCAGAAACAGAGAAACCGAAACTCAGCGGTTTTCACCAGCCCAGGTCCAGCTCAGAAATGAAGGAGTCAGTGACTCGGCCAGCAGTGGGATTAGCGATAACTTGCCCTCTGCAGCCCAAGCGCAGTGGAGGCCATGTAGCAGATGCATCAACCGTGGGGATCTTTTAGGTTAGAAGTTCCTAATCTTCTTCATCGTCCCCGCGTGCGACTGGGCCCATGTTCACGGGGGGGAGGTCGAATCGAGGCCTATCTGCGGAGTTGTCCGGCCAGCTGTTGTGATGCCTCCCCCGGCTTCAGCCAAGGACCGTTAAGGAAGACTATGGGATTTGTAAAGAAAAAAGAAAGCAAAGGAGCTCGAAGTTAAGAAGGATTAGTGATGTGTTTTTCTTTGCTTTTCAAAGCTAAACAGAGCCACAGGTTTAGTGTCCGCGAGCAACGGAAGAGAGCAGAACTGAGACCAGTCATGCCTCGGCCGCCGTTGTATTACATGGGGGCCACGAGGAAGGATCATGATCAGAATGCTGGCGCTGATGATTGGTGACGCCCGATGGTAACTCCAGATGCTTGGTCATACTCCGTAGTTGAAGATGGATTTTTGATATCTGAAGTTGAAATTGAGGTTGAGGCTTGTCTGGTCACGGGACCAGCCCAGTTCTTTTTTTGGCAACAGCAACTTCAGACGACAAACGAACTCGCAACAACAACTAACTACAACTACAATCACAGCTACGGCTACAGCTACGGCTACAGCTAGTTACAGCTACATGTCTCCAGCTATAACCCCGTACAGCAGCGCATTTGGGAGACGGTGACGCTGAGGCCGATGCGGTGGATTGCTGATTAGCTAACATCGGTGATTGAGTTTCTCTTAGCCTGGGTTTTTCAGCTCCCATGATCGCCCCGGGAGAGGTCGCCCTATCCTTTTTCGTGCGATCAGAGCTCGTTAGTTAACTAGTCAGGTCAAGGCCTGCAGCCGAGATACGGATCCATGGCCTGCAGCACACCCAGCGCTCGATATCATTGCTCGTCAACAGGCTAACTACTTGCGTCCGTTCTGCATGACGTCCCTGCGAGTTCCCTGTGGCAGCGACTTGGCTTGGAGGCTGGTGAGGCAGGCGCTGGCTGCCTGAGGACTGGTGGTTACCTGGCACCACATAACTAGTACAGAACCTTTGCCCACAGGGTCAATATTGAACAGCGCGGGACGAGATAACTCCGGTGTACTTCCTAATTAGAGACTCCATCTCGTTGCCTGACCGGAGGATGATGACGAATTTCGGCCACCAGCGAAGGAGGGGGAGAAGGCGGATGAGATGATACGAGAGGATAAAAACACAGTTCAGCCCTATGGAACCTTTTCGCTGCCCTTGCGCTTCACTTAGCCCAACTCGGTGGTAGCGTGTTTGCATCCTTGGAGGCTCCCTGCATCTCTCAGCCACGGTGAAACTAGCGACACAGCCACGCCAGCAAATCATCATAGAGATCGCAAAAAGTAAGAAACAGATCCAGTGTCCATGCTCCGTCCTTGCGCTTGAGACAGGCCTGCAAACGGGGAGTTATCATGCATGTCCTGCTCCGTAAGGCCTGCCTCAGGTCTGTCCGAGCAGGCGGGCACCCTCTGCTCAAAGTCTGCCTTGCTGTTTCCCCCTCAAACAGTGTTTCATGCATCTCCTCCAGACTTTATTTCTGCGGTGGCAAATTTATCATTGATCAGTCGACCGGGCCAAGAGTCCATCCCGTCTTTTCTTGCATCTTACGCGGAACTATTACTGCTGCATCTACTACTGGAGAATCTTGAGAGAACTCCTGGGGCGGAACTTCCCCGGCCTCTGATTAATAGGGCACAAGGCCGTTTCTGGATGGAAAACGTCGTCGAGAGATAACTGAGTCATAAAATAATGGTACAATGTATCACCACACCTTCCACACCCTCTCCTAGTATTTTGTTTCATCTATCGTCTATATTCTCAGCCCATTAAGCTGTTGGCTCCATCTAATGCGCCAAAGGCCATTCCATGAGCAAGCAGCAGCCTCAGCTTCTTAAGTATATCCTCTCCTTTGATACCATCTGGAGCCTTGTCCCTCCAATCCCACCCACGTTGAATCTTCTGGCCTTCATTTTGTTTGCCTTTACCCTGGCCCTTACTGCCTGACCTAGGGACAAGGACACCCGAGCCACCCATCTCCTTTGATCCACTGATGGATTGAGAACCTTCTAGCATTTCACTACCAATGAGGCTGAACCCGCTTGTCAGGGTAGTAGACGAGATGGATTTCTTCAATAGCTTTTGGGGTGATGTGGCAAAGAAAGAAGTTGACATCGAACGGCCGACGTCACTGAGCGAGTGACCAGTCCCTATATTACCATCATCGAAATGTAGATGGTGATATAAAGCAGACTGGAGGCATGCTTCACACTGCTCGTACACACGTCCAGTAACTGTTTGGAGATCTTCAATCGCCGCGAGAATAGTAAGCTGCTGCTCAGTGTTTAGAAAATGATTGGGGTTGGCTACATGGTATTGTTAGTTACTTTAGTCAGAAACCCTGAAGAATCGGAAGATATTGGTAATACTCACGATCAAGAAGTGCTAGTGCTTCGCCAAGTAAGACGAGCAACCCATCAACCTGGGCGGCTGATTGCCTGTCTGGATCATACAATCCACCATAGATGCTATCAGCCGCACTTCGGATAACAGCCACCAATGCCCTGGCAGCCTCACGTTTCCGCGCAAGTGGACGATGCTTAGGCACCTGGCCTGAATTTAAACCGGCAGCCTCATCACGGATCTCATAATAGGATCGTAGCGTAGCATAGCTACTGAAATAAAACTGTAGCATAGCAGCGCCCTCCGAATCCACCGAGGCAATGGCAGACAAGGCGGTGGATGGATCGTATAGTAGGGAACGAAGCTGTTCATCCAATTGGTCCTTTGCAGGATAGGCTCTGGACTGTATCAGACAGAAGGATGTGAGCAAGTCAATCACGTTTTTAATCTTGCGAGAACAATGAGCACGAGCATAGCAAATTAGAGCAGTGCCATAATTCTCAGATACTTCGGCAACTTGATCACCATATCGCTAAAAACCGAGAAAAAGTAATGATATTAGCTCCATATCCAATCGGAGATTGATTAATATATGAAGTTGAAATTGAAAAAAAAAAGGGGGCCGAACATACCTCCGAGACTCGTCTGCCCTCATCGCTAAAGCCTACTTCTGCGCATAGAACCACAGCCTTGTCCATTTTATCTGCGGTGTCCAGAGATACTTTGTCCATCAGCTCTCTGACCTTGGTTCTCATAAGCTCCTGGTCATCAAGGCGACTCAGCACCTCCAAGGAGAGTTCCCATCCCTCTCTACCACCCCGATCCCCTAGCCGATCCCGTGAGAAGACACCGTCTGCATAATTAATAAGGATATCATCCTTCTGGAGTGGTTTTTCTGGTTGTCCGTAGCTCAGGACCATAATGTCATTCTCATTGAATTCGCGCATCGGTTCGGATCCTGTTGATGCAGCCAGCCAGCCTCCGAAGCTGGCAATCTCAGCCGTCGCAGCACTCACAGCAAGAGACCAGGTTTGCAAAAGTCTGAGTACACTTTCAACATTTCCTTCGCATATGGAAGCCAAGCCAACTTCGCAGGGGTTCATTGAGTTGATTTGGAAACCAGCAGAGCCCAGGGTATCTGTGACTGAGCTGTAAGCGTAGTCAAGGCGTCGTAAGTATGACTCTTCAGTGTTGGAGTCCACAGCTCGAGGAGCCTGAGAACGACGTTTCGCTGGGGCTTTCTTCTTCCCGCCAACGGAAATGTCGCTATCGTCGTCACCATCCCACCAGGCAGTCAACGCAATTGTGGCCTCCACCCAATCATCAGACTGCTTTAGAATATTTTCTGTTTCTCCACACAAAATGCTATACATAGCCTTGATGTTAAGATATATGGACCACGGTATCCGGCTTTCAGCCATGCGCGCGCTATGGCTAAATGACATAGAATCGGGGCGTTGAAACGAGATACCGAAATGTGAAGCAACAAAGGGCCCGTCACTGTCATCAGAAATCTGAGATTGCCCACTTTCAGCCATATCCTCTAAATCTAATATCGCAGCGTTCACTTGTTTCCTAAACATGGCCCATTCAACCCCTTTAATATCCCAATCATCACGCTGAACTGCTGGGCATGTTTTAAGGAGTTGAAGAGCTTTATTCACGCATTGCTGGATATTTTGTAGCTGAGAGCCATGGTATCCTGGCTGCTCATACCCATCCTCCATGGCAGTTCTGGCGTAGCTAAAATCTGCCTCACTTAAAAGCGTTATCACGTTTCCAAACTCAGCACGCAGGACAGATTTGAGGATAAATTTCCAAAACATCGGGGAGGCGGTTGGGTTTGGCTGTATATCCTGAAGCATATCTAAATGAATTGTCTCCACGTCGTGGTATCTCCATATCCATTGAAATAGCACTTTGGGTATCGGAATTTTTGGTAGGGGCTCATCTCTCATCACCAAGTCACGGAACATACTGCGAGAAGATTTCGAGACTTGGTTGCTCGGTTCGAGTAGCGGAGGGTGATGAAGCTGGAGCAGCAATGAGCTCAAGAATATAGCCTTCATGATATTGGGCGACGAGTCTCCAGGTCCAATCCCGCCACTAAGAGGAACACCATCCTTTTCCTCCATTGGCTCTGGCGAATATCTTTGCCACACGGATGATAGTTCATCGGATACGGCAGAAAGGCTTGAGTCGACTATATCATCGTCAGAATTGCGATCACGGACTTGGTCGTACATCCGGCATATAGCATCCTCCATGCTCAATAATAGCTCACTCGGCTCATCAACTGAAGCCAGGCTTGCCCTGGCAGTCAAATCTTTGATGATTGAAGGGAAGTTCGAGGCCTTCTTTTGCTTCTGAGGTTGTTCATTTTCCGGAGACGTAGATTGTATCCAAGTTTCGTCAAGTTTCGCACGCTTTGCACCTGCTGGATTCGAGTAAATAACTGGTTTCCGTAGTAGCCGTGACGGTTGGGCTTTTGTCGCTGGTTGGAGAAGAGAGCTAGTAAACGAGCCACCGTCTTTGCTTGGTGACCAACCAATTCCGTTATCTTCTGGGTCGCGTGCGTCCGTAGTGACCGGTTCACTATCTTGTGAGAATGGTATGCGTCGGCTCGAGTCAAATGGGCTTCTGATGCTTTTACTCTTGTTGAGTATAGATCTGTGGCTGCCGTAAAGCGGCGATCTAGTTGGCCGGTGTGACAGATAGCTAGAGTTGGGAGAGTCGAGATCTCTCGGAAAATTGGAGGATGTAGTAGAAAAGGACAAAAGGTCATTGTCCGTGTACGATGTGGTTGACTGATCAAATCGGCTATCGGAGAAATTCAAAGCACGTCGTGTCCCTGACTGCGAGCTTCCAAGCCCAGATGACGGCGGAGGCCCTGCTGGAGTAAAAGACGCCGTAGAGGACGGAGGTACCCCAGCTGGTGTCGTGGACATGTTCGAGCTAATACTCCGAGACTTGCCCGGTGTTGATAAAGCTCCTGGGCTGTAAGGAGTTGTGAACGACATCTTGAATTGAAGAGCGCTGGTAGTTATTGTGAGCGCGGCGCAAACAGAGAGATTTGAACGATTGAGCGGATCAGGTAGACGCGTCAGGAACAGTAGCACAGCAAATCATTCCGCAGGGTCAACTCAAGGGCCAGCTCCAAAAGCCAATTTCTCCTCTGCGAGTCGATACGCAATGGCAGAGCAAGCCGGGCGATGGACGGTTTGTTAGCAGAGGTTGCTGCTCTCAACGTCTTCTGTCCTGTCACCTCCAGAGAAAATTGGTGTTTACCTAACCTTCCTCAGGTGGCCCAAGCTCAGGACGGAAGTAAGTTTATCCGTGATAATCACGTGAAGTAATTAGTCATCGTCGAATACGAGGAAACTGCCGTTTTAGGAAGCAAAGACAGTCGCCGAGCCCCAGAGCTGTTGGACGATCAACAACTCCATATCGAGCGGCCAATGGTACATTTGCTCGCCGGGCGAATATGGGACAAGTGAGCGGTTAAGCGGCATGGTCCGCCCACCATGGTGATAACATGATGTCAATCTTTCAGCCCCGTCTCAAGACAGCTTTGACATAAAAGGGCCCTAATGCTCCTCTACTCTGGCCGGTTTTGGATATTGCCGTCTTCCTTTCTATTCCCAGCGTCGATTTGCATGATACACCCGTCGTCTGGGAAAACATGACATCTGCCAAAAATTTGAAAGCAGAGTCAGCTAAGGCTCAGGATCATGACGCCTCCGAGGCAGCCTCTATTGATACCCAGCTCTCAGCCCCCGGGGACTTGGGGACTGATGAGAACCATCGTATTTTCAATGTATACAACACCACCTCCTTCACAAATTATAGAATTTCGGAATCCAACGACAAAACCACGCTTTACTACGTCAGAACGTCGACATTTACCCCTGGGAAGCCAGAGCTAACCTTTCATGTCGGAGAAAGGGGCGGCCCAGTCGTCGGAATTGTCAACTTCCTCAAATTCTCATCGCATTCAAAGGTTGGACTGGGGGACCCAGCAGACAATCTTAACATGGTGTGGGAAGATCTGAGAAAAGAGAGCTTCGACCACTCCAAATACCGCTTTGAAATGACGGTCAACGGAGTCAGAAAAGGATTTCTCTGGAAAAGAACACGCAGCATTGGAGTCGAAGGATCCGTTCCTAATAAATTCAGCGAATCAAATTTCAAAATGCTCGACGAAAGTACTGGTGATCTGGTGGGAGTCTATTCTACCAACGGGATAAAAAGTATCAAGAAGATGGGAAAGTTTCAGCTAAACAAGAACTACGGTTCCGACTTTGATCGTATGTTTCTTCTTACCGGGATGACCTTGCTTGAAAGGCTACAGCGCAGAAAGCACGCGCGAAGCAGCGGTGGTGGAGGTGGTGGAGGATGATTTCGTCTGAATTAATTTGGATTCATATATACCCCTTGTTGACCGATCGATTATTAGTTGACTTTCGACGTTTGAATCTTACCTCTACCTTCCTTCATTCTTCCCGTGCTTTTATTCCTGTACATTTGTATTTTAGAGCTTTAGCTTTGACCTTTATAGATACGGGAATTTAGTATCGAATAATCATTGAATATTCATCCAAATTTCCCAAAGGCGGTAATCAACCAGTTTGTTCTTTGATCAAAAGAGTGCCTGTATTGGGATATACCATCGTATATATGTAGTACTAATGCCTTCAGTAGGCCAGAACCAGAGTCTACTCGCCAACAACTTCCTTACTCTTTAAACAAGTCCAATTTACTGAATCTAGAGTGGCAAGTTAAACGATCTTTCAAAAGATAAAATCCCCACACATGAGAAAGAAATATAGCTCGATATATATATCAGAGCCGGCATTGAGAATAGAGTCAAAGCTTTGTCTTGCTTTCAGTTCCATTGACCAAGACGTATCGATACCTAGCCTTGCCTTCATGCATATCCACCAACACTTGGTTCACATTCCCCATCGGCCGCTCTTGCACCCAGGGATGAATATTTTGCTCACTTGCGAGCTTAAGCATAGTCCTGATCTCCTCAGTGGAACCAATGGCAGATGCACCAATCTTTAATCCTTTTCCCATCATTACTCCAACCCTAAAGCTAGGAAACGGATCCTCTGGTGCGCCAACCTGGATGAATTCACCCCCACGTTTAAGTAGCCGAAGATATTTTTCGATGGGCATATTACCTGATGAAACTGTGCAGATAATCAAATCGAGCGTCCGCGAGTGTGTCCTGGCCCAGTTCTTTTCTTCATCAGTGGCAATGAAAACGTCAGCGCCCAATCCGGTGAGAGCATCTGATTTTTTTGAACTCGTCCGTGAAATAGCAACTACTTTGTCGCATTTCATGGCTTTGGCGAAAAGTAATCCCATATGCCCTAGGCCACCAATACCAATGATGCCAACATGCTTTCCCGGCCCCGCGCCGCCTCGGAGTAATGGCGAAAAGACAGTAGCACCACCGCATAACAGGGGTGCAGCAACTGCGCTGGGAAGACTATCTGGGATTTTAAACACAAACCACGCCGGGCCTCTCCAGTAGTCCGCATATCCACCATACGATTTACTTCCATCAGGGTATTTTCCATTGTATGTCCCAGTCATGCGCGAGCAGTAGTTATCCAGGCCCGATGAACACTCTTCACAGTCACCACGAAGACATGAGCCTGACTGTGCCCCGACACCAACCCGATCCCCGATCTTCAAGTCCCGAGAAGGAGAGTTAAGCTTAGCCACCTCAGGTCCAACTCGGATGATATGGCCAATAATCTCGTGTCCAACCACGCATGGATAATTTGTTGGCCCCCATCCAGACCGTAGAGTATGAATATCCGAGCCGCAGATACCACAGTGAGATATAGCAATATCAATGTCAGTGCTAGCAAAAGCCTTGGGTTCGTATGTAGTGTATGTCAAAGGAGAGGTTGCTCAAGTGCTAACCCAGCCTTTAAAAGTGATATCTTGCATGTTTATATTTCCCGCTGTAGCTCGAGGTTGAGAGTGTTTTGGGTATCTCTGATTATTACTCCTGGAGATTTGGTTGACGACAGTCAAAATATAGACCAAAAAACCAGGCCACAGGCTACTCCAATAAAGCAGAATACTTGGTCTGCATATTTATACGGGGACCGAGCCCTGCAAGCGCTGGACTTTGCCATCGGCCGTGTCCCCCATCGTGGAGAAGGCCGATCTCGTCGCTTCCAGTTCCGCAAAGCTCTCTCTTTTGAGCCGAGGCTGCTCTAGGAAGTTTAAATTGATGACTAAGCACAAAGCTCCTTCAAAGTTCAGAGCTTGCTTTTTTGGTTTTTTGCTTCTGATCGTGACTTCATAACTAGTTACTTCATGCGATCAACGAGTTGGAAGCATTTTACGTCTTTTCTTCTTAACCCACAGCGGATGGATACCCAATATCATAGCTACCTGTGCCAATGATATTCATACCAGTTTCTTATTCCCCAGCCTAATATGGAGGCAGATCCAGAGCTGTTGGGATGGTCAGGTAGTAAACCATCAAACAATGATATCAACGATCCTGGACCGTCACAACTAGTGACAGGAGAAGAGAGGGATCAAGCTTTGTCCGAAGAGAGCATCTCATCATTGTCCTCTGAGGATGATTCTCTGTAAGTTTCCAACACCCTTTTTAATGAACCGGTGCTCACTCGTAAACACAGAGAAGGTGAAATTTACGAGGAAGAAGATTATGAAGATGACGACGATTATGTTAACCAAAACTATGATGATGATGCCGTACTGGCAAGGATTGCAAGAAAAAGTCGGAAACCAGGCTTTTCTCATGGATATGACGATGACGGTGTTCGTAGAGTACCCAGACGCGGACCGCTGAAGCCTGTAGAGCCGACCGCTGAATTCAAAAATCTACAATCCGAAGCTACATCTGCTTTCATTGACGCAGACTATGAACGAGCTCTTGACTTGGTGAAACAGGCTATTCATCTGAACCCAGAGATTTTCCAAGCTCACGTTTTACTTTCCGAGATTTTCTTAGCCCAGGGCCAGAAGAGAAAGGCATTATATGCACTCTTTACCGGAGCTCATACTCGGAGAAAGCCAGAAGTCTGGCTTGAGGTTGCTAACCTGATTCTAGAAAGAGCTGATAGCGATCGGGCGGCTGCGTTAGATGATGTTATTTATTGCTATAGCCGTGTGATTGACATCGATCCAAAGCGATACGATATACGGTTTGAACGGGCGGCAATAAATGAAGAACTTGGATACAAGGGCAAAGCGATTCAGGAGTATGAAAAAATTCTTGAGGGCCTTCCCTATAACACGAACGCCTTGCGTCCCTTGGCAGCGCTCTATATTGAACTAGGGGAAATAGGAAAGGCCAGAGCTCATTATGAGAGATGTATATCATATTATATGAACCTCAATCCCGAAGAGGTGGAAGATTTCACCTGGTCAGATGTGAATATTTATATCGAGCTTTTTTCCTATGAGCACAATTACCTACCTGGCATATCATCTCTCAATTCTCTGGCCCGATGGCTTCTAGGCCGCAAAGATGATTCTGGTTGGGACATGGTTGATGATGACCGCGAATGGGACGCAGATAACTATCCACGCAGGACCGCAACACCCTGGTTTGTTCCAGGCCAATACCCCCTTGAGTCATATGGTATCGGGTTACCGCTTGAGTTACGGATAAAACTAGGCGTATATCGCTTGAAATCTGGCTATAAGGATGAGGCACTGGTATCTTCACTCACTACTCAACCAGTATTCGAGGTCAGGGCAGGACTAACATTAGTATAGTTTCATTTTCACTGGCTTGAACCAGATGACAATTCTCCTGGTGCTAAGCTTTTTGACTATGGGGATCTGTTCAGGGAAGCGGCGGACTCGATGAAGGATATCCAGCTCTATGAAGATGCCCTCCGATTTTATATACCCCTTCAACATGTTCAGGACTTTGCGAATACTAGCCTGTTTTTAGCCATGGCCGAATGCTATGACGCCTGCGGAAATACAGAAGAAACTGAAAGATGCTATTTAACAGTGGCAGAATATGACAAAACTAACATAGAAGCACGAACCAAACTAGCCCATTTCTATGAGAAAATGGGAATGACCGATCAAGCTCTCAAGTTTATCACGGAGGCAGCAGATATCGGTCGAGAAGAGGTACTATCGCGCCGGAAACCTAGATTTGGCCCAAACATTGGGAGACTGGCAAACCATTTTCGGGATATAGAACAAGGAGCTTCAGGAAGTGAAAACCAATTAGCCCCTACCGAAAGCACCGTATCCTCAGCCGTTGGAGACATCACTGCTGCAGAAGACAGTACTACCATTGGATTCATCCCGCGCTCCGTTACCAGTCTACCGGGAGAACAACGGGGACGTGAAATTGCCCCTGTAAAACCAGATGGCGAAAACGTAAGGTATCTATATGGAAAGATGTTGGAATTACAACCATATATGCGACAGGGTCAACAGGATGCTACTGGAGACTGGCTTGATATTGCGTATGCCTTGCTATGGGATTTTCGATCCAACCGAGTTTTCTTCCCCTTACAAAAAAAGATGACCTTCCTGGGGTATTCCAGGGAAGCACAACGCAAGGCGGGAAGATTAAAGTCAACAAACATCCTTGATGAACTCCAAGAGATATCTAATCGTATTCAAGCTTCCATTGGTAAGAAACACATCTCCTGAAATAGCTTTTTTATTTCAAATACACGCCTGACAACTCCTTAGGAACTCCTGAAATCGATGCTAGCTCTATACCTAATGATTATCATGGCATAGACTTTGATTCTTGGCTGGATATATTCCTTGAATATGCGCTTGTTCTATCCGGTCAGGGGCAAGGAGATGAAGCATATGATACGCTTGGTGCAGCAGCTGATGCAAGTATATGGTACCACTCTAAACCATCTACACTCCGAATAAATATTTGCTGGTTTAGTGAGTTATCCATCCACAAGCAGTAAAAAGGGACAATGTTAATGATTTACTCTCCCGTAGCATGTGCTCTTCGACTCAAGGACGAAGACAGATTGTCTGATATTTCACGATGGTTTATGAAAGAATACCAATTCGTCACTGATGCTTACAGACTCTTCGTGACACTAAGTAGGGTTTGTGGAAACCCCCAGAGATCTCTCTTTCATTCAGCACCAAGCATGAAGTTTATGCTTCGTCAAGTCAAAGCAGTCGATTATTCACTTCCTCCCGACCCGTTATCGCCATTCAAACGCTCGCCCGAGTCTATATATCAAGAACGCGCGAGTCTCACGACAAAAAATGCAGAAGGCGAATATATACCCGCAGAGGAGATGGATGTTGCTCTGTTGGTGCTATATGGGCACATCCTCTATGCTGGCAACAGTTTTACAAATGCTTTGAATTACTTCTTCCGCGCATACGCCCTTGATCCTGAGAATCCAGCTATTCTCCTGTCCATTGGACTCAGTTATATCAGCCATTCACTCAAGCGTCAGTCAGATAATAGGCATTACCTTGTTATGGAAGGCCTGTCCTTTATGCAAGAATATCGTCGGATTCGATCCCAAAGCTCGATCTTACAGGAAAGACAAGAAGTTGAATTCAACTTTGCCCGTGTTTGGCAACTGCTGGGAATTGGTCATTTGGCTGTCGAGGGCTACCAAAAGTGTCTTGAAATAGGCGAAGAGATCGAAGCCGAACGTCAAAAAGCCCAAAACCTAAATACATTTGAAGGGGTAGTAGCAGTGGGTGAACAGCGCAGTGAGGCCTGGCTAGAAGATTTCTCTCGACAAGCAGCGTATGCATTGCAATGTCTCTATTTGCAGTCAGGTGAAAAGGACCTATGCAAGAGAGTTACAGAGAAATGGCTTGTGATCTGATATCGATATGACCGCGGTCTTAGTCCATCTTAGAGTTTCATTTTGCAGCTCTAATTTGAAATAGCTGGGAGCTCTACAATAGGCTATGGCACATTCAGTTTAGTAGAGCTTTGGAGCATTCTGTTGTGGATATACTTCTCAAGGTAGAACATAAGTAGATTCTGGTCACTGGGGTTACCACCAATCATCGTCGTAATCCATCATGCATATCAATATCGGTCAGTCATTCTTCAATCTTAGGTTTATTTTCCCTTGTGTATCATGTAGGAAGAAGGTTACATGATATCTATCCAATAACACTACTACAGTAAAACGAATATGGTATCTCTCGAGCCAAACAGCAAATTAAATGTGATAACTGGTAAGCATGCGCCAGCCCCATTTGCCATCTAACCCAGAAGAAACTGAAATCCAAAAACTTTACATGCAAGGCATATGTATAAAGCTGGAGAATAAGCAATTACGACGTGTCGTTGGAAACTCAAACGTAAACCCAGATCGGCCAAACTGCTGCAGGGTTTTTGCCTTGAGCGTCAGTAGGTTGGCTCAGGCCGGTCGATCATAGATGGCGGTGACTTGGTGTAACGGGCGGCAGGCTATTCGTCAATCACTCGCTTAGGGTTGCGGCATCGTCGTCGTCGTCATCATCGTCGAAGAACACAGCAGATTGCCGCTTCAGCTCTTCTATAACACCACTATCACGGCGGTTGATGGAAGAGGGTATCTGTTTTGGGTCCAACTCGGGTTGCTCATCCGTTGTATACTGTTCATCAGAAGTATAGGTTCCGTTTACGTTTTGATCACTTAACAGATCGACAGTTTGCTCACCGTTGATCGCGGCTCCAATAACTCTTTCAGACTGGGACCGGGTAGGCACACGCCTACGTCGGATTCCAGAGTCCGCAGCATTGGGATTCCTGTCAGGAGAAGTGTACTTTAAGTAGCCTTCGCGTATAATATTCTCCAGTTTCATTCTGTTCTTGATGAACTGGATTGCTGGGAAGGTACTTGATTGACCCTCATGTAGCATATGAGCTAATCTTTCCGGGGATGGGTCTGATAGAATATAGTAAAAATCAGACAAAACCGATCTAGGCCATATGGTTATTGTGCCACCAAAACGCTGGAGCCAGACCTCGCTCCAGTCTTGTCCAAGTGGGCGAGGAAGTAGTTCAAGGCGTCTGAGGACCTTTAGCCATTTGGTGAGGTCGAGCTTGATGAACTGTTCAATGGCAGAACCAAGAAAGCCGCCGCGCCAGCCTCTACCTTTGCGATGACTAACTGGGCGGCCAACACTACCACGAGTGCTGAACGAGAAGAGGCTGATATGCGGGTTAACCTGAATAACCTTGTCAGTAAACCCTTTTGCAATAACATAATCAAAAATATCGGTGGTCCGTTTTAGCCCTACCTGTGAAACTATGGGGAAAGTAGCATTGAAATGGATATCTAGCGCTTTCAATGGAACATCCGTCCTAAGGCTGCCATCCTTCCACTTGTGACCGAAGGAATATGGTGACAGGGTCCCGTCTGGTTTCTTCATCATAAGCACGACAGGGTTAAGGATGCCTGGGACCGCAGCAGATGCAATGACGGCGCTCCAGATTACACAGTTGGGGGAGGTCAGATAATTTGCCAGGATGGTTGGGGAATGAGGGTCGGACGGTACACATGATACATTCAAAATGCGACCTGTCCTCTCATATGCTTCTCGAAACGTCGTCGAACCACGGCAGAACCAGCTACACTGCTCCGCCCAATCCATGGTATCAAATCGTGCGCCCGTGAGCCACCACCGTCTCACCCAGACGGAAAAGCCATCACGGCAGGCTTTGATTTTGTGCGCAAGTGCAGGAACAAGTAGTTGCTTTAGCTCCTCATCAGTTCTTGTGGCAACCAAGGCAGCAATAAGGGCGCCTCCAGATGTTCCAGATATGATATCAGGTAACACCCCGTTGTCTAGAAGGGCCCTAACCACGCCAAAGTGGTAGTAAGCGAAGGTGGCCCCCCCAGAGAGACACAAAGCCGTTCGTCCAAAGTTTGTGTCTAGGTGTTTGAAGAAAAGTGCTTTATCATGGTCTTGTAAACCGCCGTTCTCGAGCAAGATCCTCAAGGATGCCTCGGCTTCGTCGATGAATTGTTGAACGAGGTGCTTTGTCCCAAAGTATGTTTCACTGTAGAGCCTTGGGTTCTCAACTCCAGCAAAGTTGTTCTTGATGCAGGCCTCAAGCAGAGCACGAAGCTCTTCGACGGCGTGTTCCTTCTCCGGCTGGCGGCCTTCGTCTGTGGCAATTTGGACCCTCGCCCTCAAGTCCTGCAGCTGTGTAACGACAGCATTGACCGTGACATGGTTATAGTAAGCATACTCGTCGTCCTCCTTCCAGATATCATTGCCCAAGAATGTATCTAATCCTTTTGCAACATCCTTCCATCTCTCGTATTCCTCCGTAGATCGAAGTGTCTTTCGTAGTTTGCGCCTTTTCCCTTTCCAAGAAAACAGATTCTCATAAAAGAGTATATAGAAGCGTGTGAGGAGGTAGCAGAAGCTCAGCACAGCTATCCACGTCAAAACAAATATAAGGAATGGCCATTTTAGCAATGTATATACGAACCCTTCCCGGGTTTCGTCCTTCCGTCGTCGTCTCGATTTACGCCCATTCGCAGGCTTTCGTACTCGTTGGTTGATCGGTCGCCAGTCGTTCACGGCAGTGAGGGACAGCGCCTCGGGGGCATCAAGAGCCTTTTTGAACTGCTCGAGGTGCTCTGAACTAATGAACCTTGTCCCGTAGTCCGGGAGGTTTTGTGGCTCATTTGCATCTCCATCAGTGGTGGTGGCATGGTGTTGGAGCGTGTGCTCATCCGATTGTGGGTTTGTGGATGTCGACATTATGCCAATCACTACAGCGGAAAGCGCTCCGCATGCAGAAAATCATTATCATCAGCTATATTCCATAAACGGATGATGTTGGCATCTCCAGCAATGACAATAATAATATAATCGAGACAACATCTTGGACAGATCGAGGTTTGGCCGTGATGTCAAAAGCCAACGACGTCATGGCTGAGTAAGACATGATTATGTAATATAAAACATATTATGTCATCAATATCTTATCAGATCTTCGCTATTTTTATCTTTTTGTTTTTTATCTTTTTTTTTTTTTTTTTTTGCTTATTTTTTTTGTTCCTCGCAGAAAAAGAAGCAAAAGTCGAGCAAAAAGGCAACGCCGGGACAATCTCAAGCGCCCAGGAAGAAGCGAATCACCAGATTAAAACCAGGCTGAAGGCGATCAGATAACATGAAGATGAGGCGAACGAGCCGCTGGAATAAAATAAAAACAACACCTCAAAAGCACAGTCGAGTCAAAGCGGCAACGAACAAGCTGAGAGGGCCTGAGGCTATCTTTCTCCGTGTTAAGCGAACTCGTATCAGCCCCAAGCCACACTAAAAGTCCTCAAAAATGAGGCCTTTGTGAAGATGGTGTGTGGGATGGAGAAGAAGAAGGCAGCCATAATTTTGAGATATATTATTGAACTCAAGATCCGGTGTGACCACGAGGCAGATGATCTTGGGGCACTCACTAGTTGGTGAGCCATGCGCCCTGGTTACTCCAGCCTGTGTCACGGTTTCTTCGAGCTGAGACGAAACAGACATCGAACATGTTACAAAGCTCGGTATAACTACAGGGCAACTAGGTAACTAGTTACTTTGCTTGTGTTATCCCCAGATTTTATTATTTGGCTTGATACCCTTAACTCTGACATGTGGTGAGGAAGTCAAAAGTACTCCCCAATGTCAAACAAAATCCTGCATTTTCCCTTCCTGGGTAATTTAGCCCTCGATGCCATTGGTGTGTTTGATTACTTTCTCTACCAGAAATATCATGAAGCATTCTGAGCCAATGAAGCCCGTCTTTTGTTGACGTTGGCTTTTCAGGTGATGTCGAGGATGATATCATAACGGCCATGAATATGGGGTTGCCATGCACCAGAAAACAGTATACGGGTGAAACCGCGTATACTACAATATATAGAGGACGCCACTGTGTCTTCGGAGAATAACTGTTTCCCCCGTGATATCTCGAGGATGGAGCAGCGAAAAAAAAGTCCGTCTTGCTCTCTCAGCTCAGACGATGTCGTCGTCCGCTCTATAAAAAGCCGAGCATGGACGTTCTCCGAGTACGATGACTAAGATATCACACTTCGTGGACACCAGCCTCAACTAACGCGCTACGGGCCATGGCGTGGGGATATAAAAAGAGTCCGGTGATGCCTGTCGTCTGCCGCGATAGCCTGTACGCTTTGGCACACGCAACCTCCAGACAAAACAAGACTTTCTCGTCTTCTCTTGTTACCGACCTTGGCGCGAAGAGACGAAGGCTCCGGCGAGATGGCTTCGCTTCCCCGATGCAGCCCAGAGACGGGCCCTTGTACCGTATATAAGTACTTGTACATAACACAGTACTCCGTACACAGCATGACAATTAAAATGGCCATGTAAGTACACGGAGCAGAAACAGGCAATATTGCCAGCTAGGTATAGCATTAGTTGACGACGACTTGCGACATCCGTGATACAATCCATACGTATATCTGTCGCGTCCCCATCGCACATCACACCAGCTTCGATGCAAAGAATGAACAGTCACGCGGAATTCAGTTTTCGCTCGGGACAGATCCTCAACCTTCAAGGAGGGGAAACCCGCGGTATATACGAACTGTCGATGGAAGATGGGATGATCAAGGCGGACTTTGGTCGAGGGATCTCAATAATCATTTTACTTAATGCTGTCGAGGCGGCAGGGGGGGACTCCACAAAGCAAACGGTTAATGCGGAGGGCAATCTATATGTTATGATTTTCATCCTTCGACTGCTTGCCGCCTGCATTGGTCGTGGTCGTTCCATGCAGGTTGAGAGGTGTATATGCTTATGTATGATGCAGAGACGTGAACCCAGCCAGTCCCGTTGCGTATGGAAACGAACCTGTGTGTCACCACTTTTGCATCCTTCGGAACGAACATCGCTGCGACAGGCAGACGACGCCATCTCCAACAAGGCTCATCCTCGAACAGCGATAACCATAGCGAAGGGTATCTTACTTACAGGGCACAGACAACCCCTGACAGAGTGGAAATAGAAGGGAAAATCAGACGGTCCGTGCGACATGTTCTTGACGGGCTCCCGTCTGTCTCTAACACTAGCTACCAAATCTACTCTGCTAGACAAGCAGCTAAATTGGCAGGCTAAACAACCAGATAGCTAGTGCTGTTTACTAGCTGGCATCAGGGCCTTTGGCCGTCTTCACTCCAGCAACCGTGTGTTCGTGGAGGGATCTGAACGGAGAATTTTCGGCCAGTGATGGAATTGTCGCCATCGAGAGAACAATCCATCCAGGGAAGACACGCTTGACAATGACGTCTGTACTATGTCAAAAGGTCGGTGAGGGAACTTGATAAGGGCAAACCAGTGGCCTGTTCGTTGGCCCATCCGTTGGTAGAAAAGTAGGGGCAACTTAACTATAGTCTTCTCCGTCCTCCGTCGCTAACGGCGAAAGCGACAGACAGACAGCCAGGTCTCCAAACCCTGATCTTAAACCCACGCCAGAACAAGAAGACCAGAAAGACAGAGCGGCCAAACAGAGCGACTCCATTCCGCCGGGAGACGAGGCAGCCCTGTGGACTGGGACGTTTCCGTGGAGATTGTTGGCTGTGATTTGCCCATCCCTAGTGTTCCCTCCCAGCCCCCCGGCCTTCCCCCCCCCTTCCAAGGACTCGAGATGAGATGAGATGCATATTATACTTACCTACATAGTCTAGTCGACTGAATACTTCCTTACTTACATGAAAGTGACCGGGGGTGACCCCCCCTCCCCTCCCCCAAATTCCAAGGATGGGACGATGAACGATGACGTTTCGCCATCCCTGAGCCGATAAACGGGGTTGTTCGACGCGGGATAGAAGAAAAGAGAGTCAGGCCATCCGTTTCTTTTCTCTCGTGAGATATTTTTTCCCTTTCCTTTTCTTTATTTCCCTCCAGTAACCAAGGCAACTGGGAGGCTGAACAAGGCGAGAGCAAACGCATGTGCATAATTACAGACATACTTACAGTACATGGCTACGCTACGGCTGATACAGACAAGCCCATCCGGCCGTCGTGAATGGCAACCCTAGCGCGAGAGACGCATGGCGGCAGGCCGTCTATCCGAGCCAGAACGGCGATTCCTCCCATATGATAGGCGGCGGGGAAGAAGGGTCGACGCCCTCCTGTTGTGCCCTGCCGTGTCTTGTCCTGGGGCGGGCGGGGAGGGGAGGGGGAAGCGTCAAATAGAGACGGGAGCCGAAGGGCGGTACGGCTTAATCAAAGGGGAGAACTGAAGATGACATGCGCATTCGAAGGAGTGTTCCAGCGAAGGTTCCGAAGGGGCTCGAGGAGTACTTGGAGGTACTTACTCCCCTTACCTGTGACGCGGGTTCCTCAGGGGTAAAAGTCAGAGTCAAAAATAAAAGGGAGAATAACTAATAATAAGAAGATTGAGGACGGGTTCAATTTCGCAGATGTTTCAAGGCGGTTGAACAGGAGCAGCGAGAATAATGAAGAGCAAGACGCAAGACAAGCCTCGACGGTGGGGATGGAGGGGTATGAGCAAGAGATGGATGATGGAGGATGATGAAGATACGAAACGGAGAGGGGCTCCATTATTGGCTACCAACTTGCGATAATATATCCGGTCTCCGTGTTATTTCAGCGAAATCAACCAAGCGGTGTCTGAATACGCCGGGGATAGGGAGGTTTTTCCTTTGGTCGATGGAGTCCGCCGCTGCGCGAATCCAAGGAATCGAGCTATACAACACATGGCATGTCCAT
Organism: Trichophyton schoenleinii; assembly: GCA_018357685.1. NCBI lineage: Eukaryota > Fungi > Ascomycota > Eurotiomycetes > Onygenales > Arthrodermataceae > Trichophyton > Trichophyton schoenleinii. The sequence goes on from WOFF01000002.1 coordinate 1,060,129, forward strand.
AAACCATGGATTGACGGCATGGCAGGGAGACAGACAGATCAAAGCCCAGTATACCTCATCCCGTAGAGCAAGTCAGCATCCCGCACAAACCTGATCACTGGACGGTGTACATCGACTGCAGCCAAAGCATATAACTAACTATAGAGCCAAACCAGTGACCATGTAAGGCTGAAGGGAAACTCCATAAACGCGGGAAGCCAATGAGAGACTGCGGCCGGCGGTCAACTTATTATTATTACACTCCAATCTCTCGACTTATCAAGCGGCCTGTCTGGGATCCCAACCACGAGCCCCAGCATCAGCAGCAAATTTATTCTTTTTATAACTGGCTGAGAGCAGGGCGCACCGCTGACCCTCCCCTCCCATCCCACCCCCGGCCGCCAAAATGCCATGTGAGGTGTGAGTGGGAACTGGCAGCGACGGCATTTTAACGAGATCAGAAGACCCAGCAGCGCCTCTCCGAGCATGAGGATCAAGATCAGGATGCTAAAGTAGGCCAACCTAACCCACTAAACTGGTCCGACTCGCCCGGAGACTAGCAGGTTAGCCAACGAGGATGGAGTCGTCTGCTCGACCAAATCAGTGCGCTGCGATATCGCGCCATCCAGAGGGAGAGACAGAGAGACGGAGAGAGACACAAGAGAGATATGGTGATCATGAAGCCGAAAAGAAATCACATCACAGATCACAGCGCATGAAAAGAAAAGAAAGTCCGAGACATCGAATCATCTGGACATGAAGTTCCCAACTCCATCAATGATGGCTCAATGAAGTACAGAGTATTGTAGATGGCCAACTCCATTTTTTGATCCTCAGCTTCGATGCTCATCGCCATCGAAGTATCTCAGCTCGATGTGGCTCAACTGCTCTCCATCGCCAGTGGTCGTCTTTTGATTTAAATACCAGCAGTCAGCTCCCTCTGCGTGCATGCATGCTCGACCAGTGGCGGTTCTCCCCCTCATAGGCGGAACAGTCGATGCGCCGAGTCCTGGGATGAAAAAGCAAAGCTGTCGAGTCGTGCTTGGCCATGGTCACGGAGATGAGTGATGGGCAATTTCGCAACGTAAGAGGGTGAACGGCGATCTCTTGATGTCGATGTCGATTCATTCATCCTCACTACGGAGTACTCTTTGACTACTTTTTGCGATGGGATACTATTAGTCCAATGGCACTCGGCCGGGGGCGTCTTGTGCTTCGTGATGGCGATGGCCCTCGTAAGTGTATAGTTATATATACGGAGACAGACTGCAAATGGCGAGCGAAGAAAGCTCCGTCCGGGTGGAGATGGGACAAAATTTCTTCTGAAGGGCGGAGAATAGCCGTGTCCATCCATCCATCCATCCCATCCATCGCATCGTCCGCCTGTTCTCACGATGGTGATGGTGATGGTGGTGATGCTGTCTGTCTGGATCGAGGGTGTAAACAGTCTTCCCTTCATGGATTCAAATACACAACTCCTGCATACTCCCTACATAAGTCCAAGCCCGACACAGCCAGGCAGAACCAGCTCGAAGAAGTAAATACGGCCCTGCCGTGAGTATTCCGTTCATAACTGGGGCTACACTAGCTGATAGTTGATAGCTCGTTAAGGGTGGTTTATATATATCCGTTCGCAGGAGATCGGCCGCCGCTCGACGCAAGAGACCGACCAACCGAGTGTACCGCAACCGATGATGGCTCGAGGGAGACGACCAAAAGCAAAAAAGCAAAAGCAGCAGAGACGAAGAAGAAGAAGAAGCAGAAGCAGAAGCAGAAGAAGCAAAGAGAGGGAAGATGCCTGCATGCATGGATCCCGGCCTATAGTTTACACCCTTCTTAATAAGAACGAACCCGAGCAGCTAAACTAACTAAACTCGCTAGTTCGACCTAGGAAGCGCAGAAAAAGGGAACCCGAGCTCTCTCGAGAGAGATTAGAGGGAGTGGGAGGGAGAAAAAAAGCAAGCTGATTCGATATCATATTCCCCCCATGCAACACACAAGACTTGAGTGGGAAGTACTTCTGTGCATGCGCTGCAGCCTCCCTCTGCTCGGCGGAAGAAGAAGAGTTTTTTTAGCACGGAGAGGAGCCCACGGTGGAGATGGAGAGAGGGAGAGAGGGAGAGAGGGAGAGAGGGAGAGGGAGAGAGTGAAGCAGGAAGCAGGAAGACTTCGGATGCCCCGTTGTCGACGTCACTACGGAGTCTCCTGCTGCTTGACCGGTGGCAGGTAGAAAGTCAATGAGGGAGAGTCTACTGGCAAGTATCTTTCTATCAACAATCGCGGTGAGATATCTAGACCAGACGTTGGAACGAGGTAGATATGGGAAACGAGAGTGAAAAAGCAAGGTCTGGCTGCACAGCACAGCACTGCACAGCACTGCACAGCATTCTACCTCTACCTACCGTGCATCCCTCCTTGACTGCTGCGCCTGTACATGCATATATAATATACAGGAAGGATGCAAGTACATGTTCTCTGCATGTGGCGCGTATAGACTGAGCGGTGAAGATGTGGATGTGGATGTCGAAATTGTCGAGATCGAGGCCGATGCGATGGATGGAGATAACTAGGTAGATGAGCCCGAAAATGAGGCTGTAGTGGGATTGTCGGAGTAAGAATGGCTATGGAGTAAGTAGTAGTAAGTAAGGCTGTCCGCCTCAAATTGATTGCCCAGCCGGTCAATCGTCATCGTCATCGATGGTCCGATGGAGGGGTTGTTGTTGTGCGGTGGAGATGAGAAGTGATGAAATTTTCACTGCTCTTCCCTTTGCAGGGTGGGTAGGACGGCTTTTTTGGACCCTTTAACCGGAGAAGAAGAGGAAGACTAGCTAGTTAGTATAGTCCATACTCCGTATTATTATTACTATTACTATTCCAATTTATCGCCGTTGTTGCACCGTGGGAAGAGAGAGAGGGTCGAAGTAGTTATCTTATCGTCGTACATGAATTTACTCGTCTGCAATAACGGAGAATGCATATCAACCTTGTCTGCCAGAAGACTACGCTTAAGTACAGTAACTTCTGTGAAGTATATAGTACGTACTAATCGGAGTAGATGTCATTGGCCATCTGCAGGCAGGCGGACGGCAGTGAAACCGTCGCCAGGAAGAAAGTAAGAAGAAGGCATGAGAAAGGGAAGAGAAGGAGGATAACAGATAGAGTGGTCGTGGTCATCAGGGGGAGGCAAGTCATGCTTTGTACCCGTACTGCAGAGTCAAGAGTCAAGAGTTCAAGAGTTCAAGAGTCAGTAAGTCAGTCAGAGGCAGTCAGACGACGATACAGAAGATGATACATAAGATTGATCTGATCGAGGCAGAGTTGAAGGGTAAAAGGGGGAGTCCCTGTCCAGTCCACTTGCGAACTCACAGAGCCTCCGGACTGTCCATCTCCCTCCGTCTCCATGGTCGAAGTCAGAGTAACAAAGCATGTCCAGGTAGCCACCAGCCACCAGCTAGAGAGAGAGATAGAGAGATAGAGACAGCCAAAGAGGGGAGAAGACGAGGGAGAGAGAAAAAGCAATCAAGCAGAAGAAGCAAAGAAACACGCAGAAAAAAGCAAGGAGAGAGCGCTAAACTAAACTCCTCTTTGCTTCTTCGTCTTCCTCTTCGTCGTCTGCTTTCTTTTTCTTCATCAGAAGTAACTTTGAGAGGGAAAAGAGATATGGATATGGGATTGCATGGGTGCATGTAAATACTCCGTAACAGGCGAACCGATCAAGTTGATATTGAGATAACATACTGAGCAGCATCACCACTAGGTCTACCACTGTCTCTCTACCATCTCTCTCTACTTATCTACTACTATCACTATCTACTACTATCTATCTATCTATCATTAGTATCTCTATCTATCATCATCATGTAAAGTAACTAAAAACATCCCCCCTTTTTTGGCTTTCCTGCCTGTCACTTTTTCGCTGCTCTTTAACTGAGCGACCAATCAGAAGCCTCAGCGGGCGCCCACGCCGAAAAGGAAGAAGAAGAAGAAGAAACCGCGAGATACAAGAAGATACAGCGAGCGACGATAGGGAGAGGAAGGGATGGGATAGGATAAGGATAGGGATAAGGATAGGGGCTGTCTTCTCTTCTTCTTTTACTCTTCTTCTCTTACTCTTCTACTCTTACTCTTCTTCTCTTACATCTCTTCTTCTACTTCCTGTCACGTCTCTCCTTAACTGCCTGTCTCACTCAGGGGCTGGTCGACCGTTGGCAGAGTCAACAGTCCACGTTGAGCAGCATCACCAGCATCAAACATCAGACATCGAGCAGTCTCCTGTCTCCTGGCTCTGTCTCCTGTCTCTGTCTCTGTCTCTGCTACTCGGGTGCCTGGCTGCTGGCTGCTGGCTGCCATCCTCTGCTGCTCAGGGGGACCTGGTGACCATCCACAAAACCTGCACATGAAAACCACCAGCTGGTCCGCCGCCATCTTTTTTTTTCTGCGAGTCCCCTTTGAGCTGCTGAGAACCACCTTGTTGCCCTTCGCCACAGAGAGGGCCCCCCATTCCGTAACATAACATATAACCGTCTCCATCTCTCTCTGACGCTTCTCTGCTTCTCTTATTTCTACTCTTATTTCTGCTTCTTTTCTTATTCTGCTTGTCTACTTCTCTGCTCTGTTCTGTCGTGACTGCGTGCTGCGTGCTGCGACTCGAATCTCAACTGGACCGGGAGCTCGCCACAAACATGCCTCGCTACTCCGCGATTTCTATATGAACCGTCCGCTAAGAAGCCTTGCCTGCTGCTGCTGCTTGAAGATACCATCAGCTGCAGTGTCCAGAGGCTCGCCATGGAGAAACTCAACACGGAAGACGGCCAGCTCTTCATCAAGGTACCGTATATCAAAACAAACAAACATGAAACAGGAACAGGAACAGGAACAAACAGAAAAGAAAAAGAAGAACAAGAAGACAAGCTAACATTCTGTAGAGCCTCGCCAGGTTCGTCCGTACGCATGAGAAGGCCCTCGCAAATGCGATGCAGATGAGGCGCCAGTCGAGGAGCGTCGACCTCTCTTCGTCCCAGTCAAACTCTGCCGCAGCCGCTTCCTCAAACGGCCACAACATCTCTTCCTCCTCCTCCCACAACAACAACCACAACAACCACAGCCACAATCACAACCACAACCACAGCCAGCACTCCCATCAGCAGAGCCTTGGAGTCCCAGGACGCTCGTCGACGGCCTCTGCACTCGCTGCTGCGCTCTCCCTGGGGACACTCGGATTCGCCTCGGACTCTGTGCGGCCTGCCAGACTGACCCTGACCCCCCACCACCTCTTCTACCTGCTCTCCCGCTTCGAGGAGCTCTCCGTGCCCGTGGGACCGCTCAACATCCGCCTCGAGAACATCAACAATGAGACCTCCTCCGCATACGTCTCCTTTCTCAGCAAACCGCAGAGGCCCCGTGGCAGCGCTCCAGGCGGCGGTGGAGGAGACAGGGACTCCATTCACTCCGTCTCCAGCGTCCGCAGCGTCATGTCCACCATGAGCTCCTTCTGGTCCTCCTTTGGCCTCGCATCGTTCACCTCCCGGGACTCCGTCTCCAAGTCGGAAAAGGCCAAGGCTGCCCTGGAAGCAGACCTCAAATACCTCTACTCTTCCTTCACCAAGATTCCCTGCCTCAGACTCGCGCCAGACCACCGTGCCAGGCTCATCAGCGGATACGAGGAGTTTCCCTTTGATACTGCGGTTCCCTTGCATTCCTTCAAGAACCTGTCTGCCCTGGAGATCATCGACGTAGACTTTCGCTCCTTTTTTGGCTGGGACAGGCTGGCCGAGCAGCTCAGGTCGCTTACGCTCAAACGTGCCCAGCTGGAGGATATCGGTGACTTGCTGACGGGGATCGTGCTCGATGACATTGACAAGCGGAGGCGGAGGTCGTCCAAATCTCAGCCTTCTCCTGTCCTTGGTTGGCCGTCTAGTAGTAGCCATAGTCATAGTCATAGCCATAGCCATCACCTCAACCAGCACCACCACTACTCTTCCACCGCCCCGGAGCTGGGAAAGTCTCTGTCTGCCCCTGGATCTCCCGTGGCCGAACCTGACTTTGGAACCAGCGCCAGTCCCAAGGGCGGCACCGCCATGCTCAGAGGTGACTCGTCTGAAGGTGGTGCCAGAAAGAAACACGGCCGTGCTGGCAGTATCTCTCCAGGCGGCAGGCCTACCAGTGCAAGCAAGCCTGGATCCAGCCACCGTCATCATCACCACCACAACCACCACGGTCATGGTCATCATCGAGGACAGTCCTCCAAGATGAAACGATCCGGCTCAGGTAGCTCGGACTCCAGCGAGTCCTTTTCCACTTTCTTCCATCGTGGTGACCGTGGCATCTCCAATATGATGGCCTCTACCTCCACTGCTGCGTCCGCGGGCAACGGCAATAACTACAATAACCACACCTACCTGAGCCCCTTTAAATGGCGGTTCCTCAGACACCTCAACCTCACGGATAACTCCCTGACCAGTGTCAGCGTAGCCAGTCTCGCTCCCGTAGCAAATACCTTGCACTCCCTTGACCTCTCCTGGAACCTCTTCACTGAGGTGCCAGACAGCCTCGCCTCGCTCGTGGCTCTCAGGTCCCTGAATCTATCCCACTGCATGATAGATTCGCTGCACTCGCTCTCCCGCAGCCCCTTGCCAGCCATAACCTCTCTGAATCTCCGTGGCAACAGACTTCGCTCGATAGCCGGTGTTGAACGCCTGCTCTCGCTCGAACGCCTGGACCTGCGTGACAACGCCATCACGGACCCCGTCGAATTGGCCCGGCTGACTGCCATCCCTTATATCCGCGAGATCTGGATATCCGGGAACCCTTTCACCAAGACTCACTCCGGACACCGGGTTACCATCTTCAACCTGTTTAGGCAGACGCCTGGATACCCCGAGGATATCTTCATTGATAACACGGGCCCGTCTTATTCGGAGAGAAAGCAGCTGGTTGAGAGAGTCGCAGAGCCCGAAGCAGCCCCTGTCATTCGAAAGTTTGAACAGAAGGCTGATTCCAAGGCTGAGGCCGTCCCCATCACCGTGTCTACCTCTGGTGCCGGTGGTGCTACTACTACTGCTGGTGTTACTTGCGTGGACCAGGAGCTGCTCTCGCCAGAGACGCATGTTGTTAAGCCTCGGATCTCGTCGACGTCGGCAAACGCAGGAGTTGATGTGACTTCCCCTCGTCGCAAGAAGCATCATAGGAAGCGTGTCGTTGGTCTCAGCGCCAATGACACTGCTGCCGTGCATGCCGCTCCTGTGACTACTGTGCCTGTCCAGCCAGAGACAAAGTTCCCTGACGGTTCCGTGGTCAGAAGTCAACCCGTGCCTGACCCGTTCATTGACAATCCAAAGTCAAAGTCAAAGTCAAAACCACGAGAGACGATGCAGCTGCAGCAGCAGCAGGAAGAGCCGCCGGTGTCTCCAACCACCGTGCGTCCCGTCACTCCCGCCCCCGCTGCCAGGACTCCCACTCCTGCAACTCCGGCCACAGACGACTCTCCCAAGGCGGGCACAACCACTTCTATATCCACGACCACTACAACGACCGAGGTTGAGACGCCCAAGAGCCGGACCCCATTTCCTGGCCTCGACAACATCGACTGGGACGTCAGCGGCGACCTGTACCGCCAACGCCTGGAAGCCCTCAAGCATGAAGTCGGGACCAACTGGCTGACCGTGCTCGGTGACGACAACTTGGGCTGGACGACCAACACCACCGCCACCAAGAACATCAACCTGCACCCGCAGACCCCGGAATTCCACCACTCACCCGCAGCTCCAATAAGACCTCCGCCCCCGATGGCTCGAACAAGCAGCCAGATCATCGTAACTGGTGGTCGGGCACTTGGTTGATCATACCCTTTCCAATACTTCTCCTTCATATACCCAGGAAAGAAAACAAACAAAACAATAACAACAACAACAACCAACATACATATCAAAGCATATACTATATTAATCTTAATCAAACACACACACACAAAATTGGGAGGCATACGAATCTTTTCATTTTATGCGAATATCAAGCCAGACAGGTACCAGCCGTCTGGTGTCCATGGGCGAAACCCAGGCCAAACCCCAGAACCTCGAAACTATCTCCAGCCGATCTACCGACCTTTCTACCTCTCTACCTCTTCCTACATCTATATATTTACGGTTTTCCCTTATCTTTCTCGGATATAGAAAAGCGTTTCTTTTCCCACCACCCTTATTTATTTTTTCCTCTATTTTACTTTTCTCTCTCAAATCTACTCTACTCGGAGAGAGAACCAGGATGACGAATGAACGGATCGAAGAAAAAGTTACTGCTGTTTTTTGTTTGCTTGATATGCTCGAAGCCAGTCGAGGAGCTCCTCTTTTTACATCTTTTTTTATTTGCTTGCACGGGATCGAGTGACACCCGTTGAACTGACTGACCGACTGACCGACTGACTGACTTGATATTGATCACATCTCTTCTCTTGCTTCTTGCTCTCACTCTCGAATGACGGATGGATGCTTGCTCTACTGTCTATTTTTCTCTATTTTCTTTTTGCTTTATACCACTTGGGTTTTTTTCTTTTCTTTTCCTGCTTTACTTTTTCCTTCGGATGCATGTTCACGTTCACGTTTATCGGAGTTCAGGCTGCTTTTCCTTTCTTCTTCCTTTTCTTTCCTCAAGACCAAGATCAAGACTGTGTTTGGTTCTGCAAGTTATACATACATCTCCCCTTTATTGCCTGCCTAATACCTTTTTTGCTGCCTGCCTGCCTTGCCTGCGTTATCTCTGCTTTGCTGCGTTCACCTTCTTGCTTTTTTCCCTTGCACCGCACAAACTAATGATGACTTGACGCTGAGCTGCCCTGCCCAACTACCCTTAACACGCACCCCTTACCCTTACAGTCGGGCATGTCGGAGGAGGTATACTGAATATGAGGTCCCTAGATATCACATCTATTCCCCCCCAAACCCCCTTTTAGACCGATTGTACATTACTCTCTCCCCCTGGGCGGCATTTCTGTTCCTTTTTCGCTTTTCCTTTTATTTCTCTTTTCTGGTCTGGCGTTTGCATAGCGTGGTCTTTTTCTTCTTCTTCCTCTTCGTCCTTTCTTTTATGCTCTTCTGGCTGGCTTCTCTCGTCTCTTCTGGATGTCTCGTTCTTGCTTAGCTGTTGGGCTCAAAAGAAAATAAAAAATAACACCTGCTTTGTTGATCGAGTAAACCAGTAACCCATCTACATTAATATATCGTAGAGCATCGTAAAGCAGTGATATCCTGATATCCATATTATATTGTTGTTGTCGATGTCGATGTCGTTGTTGTCGATGTTCTTCTTAGCCCCAAAATCCTGCCTTGCTTGGGGTCCCGCGGCTCGCCTTTTCCCGCCTTTTCTCGCCCTCCCTTTTTTTTTTTCCTTCCAATCTTCTTTCTTCCTTTCAACCACCGCAAGCCCAAACAAAAACATCCATCATCAGCCCCAGCGCCGCCGCCAGCAACCAGCCCGCCCGCCCTCTCAACGACCATCTCGCATCTTCCCCAGCCATCCGCTTAACGGCTTTCTCCAGTCAGCGAGAGAGAGAGAGAGGAGAAAAAATCCCCCCTGCTCGCGCTACTTCACGCCACTTCTTGTTGCTCGCTCCGATTGCGCGTTTCGTTGCGCTGTGAAAAAAGCGAAAATTTTCAACCCGCACACGAGGAACGAACGACGCATCTACGATCGATCGATCGATAGCCCATCCACGACCACTATCTTTAGACAGACCTTACTTTGCCTGCTTGCACCTTGCGTGTCGGTATTATTTCTCTCTTGCTCGTGTGCTGCTGCTGCTGCTGCTGGCATCTCATAGTCACTCCAGCTCGCCCAACCAAGCGCCGGTGTCGAGTCCCTTGTCCCCCCGTCTACGCAGACCAAGAACGGGCCAAACGGCGATTTTAAAACGAAGATAATAAAACAAACCAGGCGGGATAGCTTGTCCTTCTTGCCAGCTGCTTGATATTCATCTCCTTCGTCGTCTCTTTCTACCTCCTCGTGGTTGTTACACGCCTGCGTCTGCGTCTACTTCCTGCGTCTACCCGCTTCCCCCCCCCCAACCTCTACCTGCCTGGCCATCAGGGCCTGCTCTCTACTTCTACTTCTTCTTACTTCTTACTTCTCTTCGTCGCTGCGTCCGTCAACTTGCTTCGTATCGGCGGCAGCTCGTCTACGTTGACCTTAGCCGGTCCCAAGGTTGGTTCTGCTCCATCTTTCTTAACCGGTTCTGCCATGCTTGAAACGGCTTGCTGGCTTTTCCCCCCCCCCCCCCCCCCCTTCCCTTCGTTCATCTCCAGCTAACCATTATTAATCACTTCTTGCAGCAGCCTGAACAGCAAGAGGCAACAGATAACAGAGACTTCTCTTCTCTTCTGGCCTCTTCGCGCCTTGCCTGACCCCCTTCGACCCATAGACCACTGCTGGCTGACGCGACGTGACTACTTCTTGCTGTCCTCGTGGGAGGTTTTTTTCTTGTCTTAGTTTTTTTTTTTTTTCCTTCCCTTTCTCTCTTTTTTTACTTCTCTCTCTTTCCCCCCCCCCCCCCCCCCCCTGCACTGGTAGCCACCCCACGCACACGAACACACGATGGCGGACCAGAACGAGATCGATTTGGATTCGATCATTGATAGACTGTTGGAGGTGAGGGGCAGTCGTCCCGGAAAGCAGGTCCAGCTGCTCGAGTCCGAGATCCGCCATCTTTGCGCCAAGGCTAGAGAGATCTTCATTTCCCAGCCTATACTTTTGGAGTTGGAGGCCCCGATCAAGGTATGAACTGCGAACTGCTACAATAATAACAGCCTTTGAGAAAGAAGGAAGAAAACTAACTCGCGAAGATATGCGGTGATATTCACGGCCAGTACTACGATCTCTTGCGCCTGTTCGAGTACGGAGGTTTCCCGCCAGAAGCCAACTACCTCTTCCTAGGCGACTACGTAGACCGAGGCAAGCAGTCTCTCGAGACCATCTGTCTACTCCTCGCATACAAGATCAAATACCCAGAGAACTTCTTCGTTCTTCGCGGCAACCACGAGTGCGCTTCCATCAACCGTATCTACGGCTTCTACGACGAGTGTAAGCGAAGATACAACATCAAGCTCTGGAAGACCTTTACCGACTGCTTCAACTGCCTCCCAATTGCCGCCATCATCGACGAGAAGATCTTCACCATGCACGGCGGTCTCAGCCCCGATCTCAACTCCATGGAACAGATTCGCCGTGTCATGCGTCCAACAGATGTGAGTCCCTCCCCCTTGTTCGTGTGGCCGATTGAACTGATACGCGTCCATTTCGGATGCCCGGAGGACGGTTTCTTTCATTTCTTTCACTCTTTTTATTCCCTGTCCCTTTGCCATTTCCCTGGGAGTTCCCTCTTCCCTCTTTTGGGATGGATGCAAAAATGATTAAAATCATTACTCTTTTTTTTTTATGCGTGGCGTCAGGTTGAACTGTCGACGATTGACTCTACTGATCTATTTAGATTCCTGACTGCGGTCTCCTCTGCGATCTCCTCTGGTCTGATCCTGACAAGGACATCACCGGCTGGAGCGAAAACGATCGAGGTGTATCCTTCACATTCGGCCCCGACGTCGTCTCGCGGTTCTTGCAGAAACATGACATGGACCTCATCTGTCGAGCACATCAAGTAGTCGAGGATGGCTACGAGTTCTTCTCCAAGCGGCAGCTGGTCACGCTCTTCAGCGCACCAAACTACTGCGGAGAATTCGACAATGCCGGAGCTATGATGAGTGTAGACGAGAGCCTTCTCTGTTCATTCCAGGTATGCTCTCATCCATCCACTCAATTTTCAATTTGGCTCTTTTTTGTTTACTCTTTTTTTCTTTTCCTTGACGCTAACCTTTCTCCCACACCTGTAGATCCTGAAACCAGCCGAAAAGAAACAAAAGTACGTCTACGGAGGCATGGCACCTAACAGACCCATCACTCCTCCAAGGAAACAGAAGAAAAAGTAAACAAGAGAAAACATACGAGCTTTCCCTCATATAGCAGGTTCGGGCGGAGATAATACGCGCCATCTTCTTCATCACCAACCACCACCACTCGATTGAACCGACCACCGCCATACCCTCCGTACCATTTTACCACCGGCACACACAAACACACACACACACACATACACACCACTGCATTCTCAACAACCAATTCATTGCATATCCGTATATGTACACGCCGCCAAGACACATTTCGCTCATGCAGGCGAAAACATCAGCATCCGGCCTGATCTCGCGTCCGATTGATTGTCAGAATCTACGCCACCGACAAATACCTCTTTCTCTTCCCTCCCCCGCCTCTTCCATCCCATCCGACCGAGCTAGAACGAGACCAGCTCAGACCGCACCAGCGCCGATTCGCCTCATCTTCATTCAGCTTCACCACTTCCTCTAACTTCTTCTTTTGTCGACCTACTTTCTTCTTTTCTTCTACCTTTTTTTTTTTTTTTTTTTTGTGCCTACAATATATCTTCCCTGTACGATTTGTATGAAGCGCTGCAGTGAAACGGAACGGAACCTTACGTACTTTATCCTGACGACTACCCACCGACTGATCCCTTTTCTTGCTCTGTGGTTTCTCCTCCCCCTCCCCCTCCTCCTCGTCCCTCCCAGGCAGGTGGTGGCATGGCATGGCATGGCAACTTAATGACATCTCTGTGTTTTTTTTTGTCTCCTTGAGGTGGCTTAAGGAAAGAAGTTGGTAGTTATCGGCTCCAGTATATCAGTAGCTAGTAGCGTGGATAATTCACTTCTTCTCTTGCTGCTCTCTGCTTTGCCTTGCTAGCCCCTCCCTACCTTCCCTTCTTCCTCTTCCCAGTTCCTTTTACACCAGTTGCTCTGCATCTTTCCTCAACGGCGTCGACGTCGATATTTCATTTTTCCCACTTTACCTGCTTGCTCGTTCTTGGTTGGAGAAAAGGCATAGCCGGGAGTGGTGTGATGTGTCCCCTTTCCCGCCCTTATTTTTTTTTTGTATCTCCTTGCTCACTTTCCATATGTTATACCTGTCTCCTGTCTACCGTTGTCGTCTAATGATCCCATCGAATAATATACATTTGCCTCGTCCTCAAAACTTAACTTCCTTACGAACCAGATTCTTATCTGTCCAAACCAATCTGAAGTGTATAAGAGCCGCGAGCCTATTTATATATAGCTATGTATCTGAACACGAGAGAGAGAGAGAGAGAATAAAAGTAGAAAAAAAGGATAGAAGGAAAAGAGAAATAAAATAAATCGTCAAAAGAAGCTATGATTTGCTGGATGGATTCATAATAGGTAGAGAATTAATTAGAGACATTGGACGGGATGCAGGGGGGAGGGGGCGGGCTGGGTGTGTAGCAGTGAGAAGGGGAGCTCAGCCAAATGAGTGAGTTAAGTGTGGGCAGGTTAGAACCTACGTAAACTCGCTCACCATCATTCATGCTCTGGTGAAGTAAGTTGCTAGCATGATGTAAAAAGTAAAAAAAGGAGAATACATGCATCGACGGTTCATTCCCATTTTAAATAAGACGGTGGAAGAAAAGCGTAGTCAGCGGGCGTGGTTGTTGTTGTTGTTGTTGTTGCTGTGAAGCTGCGTTGCGACATTTAGACGTATTGCGACATCCATCGGATACCCTCACCGTAGCCTAATGAGATTCCGAACAAAGGTGCTTAGCATTGGCCCAAGCTTCGTAGCGTTTAACCGAGTGGTGTGGGTTAGGCAGATCATGAACTTACCCTGTCTCATCACGACACTGCACATAAACAGCTCGATGGGCCTGATTCCCTCCAACGGCACCTTGCCCTTGCCAGTGGTCTGATACAGACCCAGAGCGGCTCTAAGCTGGTCCTCGGAGACAGCGGAGGGATGGTCGATTTTATTTCCGAGAACCAGGAAGGGGACCTTGGCTAGATCTTCCATGTTGAGAAGAGCGTCGAGCTCGGCTTTGGCTTCGGGGAAACGCTCAACGTCCATCGAGTCGACTAGGAAGACGATACCGTTGACTTCGGGGAAGTAGTCTCTCCACAGACGACGGGCCTGCAAGTGGCCGCCCAAATCGAAGGTGGTGAATCTGTTGTTGCCGATAGCCAACTCTTCAGAGGCTGTTTTACGTAGTATGGCGTTAGCCTGGTGGTTTATTGCAATCTACTTACATGTGGCGTGAGCGAGGGTTGAGAAAAAAACGCACTTGGGTGTGAGGTAGGCTGCATGAGAGCAACCCGGTCGTTCTTCAACATGTGCAGAAGAGTGGTCTTTCCGGCATTATCGAGGCCGAGGAACAGTAGTTTGGCATGCTTGTTGAGCAGGCCGAGCGAGGCGAGGACATCGTAGACTAGAATCCGTCGAGGGATTTAAAATGTTAGCCTTCTCCGGTCTACGTGTTCACAGGTTTTTTGACAGGTGCATGCGCTTCGGTGTGCCGCGGGGCCTCATGAAAACAAGGAAAGATATAACGGGGTTTAAAAAGGCTCAAAATGCAAGACAGAGTACATACACCAGTTGATAATCCACATGGTGGGCTGCGGGAAGCTCTCTCAGTGCGAGGTAGAAGTGGTATGGTACGGAATACCTTTGTGCGTGAGAGTGGAAGGGTGAAGGGCGAAGAAAAATAGGAAGCTTCCTGGCGTGGAGGCGTGTGTCTGCTCTGTTCTTACAGCAGTAGCTGGGCCAGCGGACGTCCCTTGAGCGGCGGCAGTGAAGTGTCTGTTGAGTGAAGCGTGTTGCAATGCGATAGGGGTGCGGTGGTGTGCGGTGCGAGATGCGCGAAGCTGCTGCAGGGAAGAAACTCGAGGTTGGATTGTTTCTTTTTGGTTTTCTGGTAGTTATGGTCACGTGATTAGAACGTGATTTGGCATCATCCATGGATGGATGGATGGACAGTTAGATACGAAGCCTATTCTATAACTGTGGTAAGCTTAGTTGATTTGTTGTTTGACAAGTCGACAAGAGTCAAGCTGTCCTCTTGAGACAAGTGCTGACTAATTACATGCTGACTTAAGAGGGTAAGAACCATGATGAAGGTAACAGCATTGCGACATTAATAAGGGAGCAAGCTTTTGTTTATGAAGAGTGGGAGGAAGGGCATGACCGATTGCTTTTTTGGGTACATAGGTGTAGGTAAATTCAGGAGGGAGGGGGCTAGGCTGGAGTAAAACCCATAAACCTAATAGGCCCGTCTGCCATGCTGCGGAAGTTCGTAATAGAGAGATTATATGTATCTGCCGGGTTTCTATTGGGAAAGATGCAACTGCCAAAGAGTTGCCTTCTTGATATGGGAATCACCTGGTTTGTACTGTTTGCTGGTGCAGGAAAGATTTCCTAGTACTTATTAGTGGCTGTAAAATATATTCTCAAATCAAATATAGCAGTCACATACCTCAGTCCGTAATACGACAACATTCCCAGCCAGATCCCTTCCATGAACGTGCAAATCTCCTTTTACTCGGCCATTACTTATCTTGGTCCATCGAATTAGCAACACCAGCTCAACAGCTGCGCCTCCGACAAGCCAAAGATCCTTGTCAGCCTCCAACCGTGGCCAAGACTCCGACCAGCCTGACTCGACAGCAATAGTTGGTAGAGGCAATGAGTCCGGAAGGATACACGCATCAGGCTCTTTTACAGCGAAGGTATATGGTGCCGCAAAACCAGTAAAAGCTAATAAGAGAATGTCAATCAAATTGAACTTCAAAAAGGAAAGAAAGGTGAAATAAAAGCTGAATAGGTGCATCATACTCGTTCCAACGCGGAGTCTCAGTTCCTTTCTTTCTGCTTCCGTCAAGAATCCAGCCATAACCATATCGAGCATCTCGTTTGAAAGCCACTCTTGGTGGCAGTCATGGACTGTAGTCGGCATAACTCGAGCAGTCAGAACTTTAGTTAAAGGGTTATACGAAATGCTAGAATAATGTTTAGAAGCTGTTTCAAATCTTCTTGTGGTGGCTGCTTTTGGTAACGTACCGAGGAAGGGCTCTTTCAATCTCGGGATCCTCTGAAAATGATGTTGCAATTTGGAATCCGGCAGAAGGAGAAATATTTTGGAAAGTCAGATCAGTAGAGTGGTTTGTGTTTAAAATCTCATTTCGAATGTTGTTGAACAACTTCTGAGCAGACGGTTCTTCGGCTGGAAGGTTTGTGTTGCTCCGTAGAGAGCGCGTTGGGCCGGTGACGCTTCCCATTGTTGTCAGATACTCAATAGAGATCGGTCTATCTGCACAAGAAACCGTATTTGTTCGAATACTCCTAAGAGAATAGAACTGGAGGATGATATCGTGATGCCGGAGCCTATATCTTCGTGGTTGTTGTAAACGTCCCGACTATCTTATCTGTTATGCTGATGAGTAGTACAGGGTGACTAGCTAATAGAAGCCTGCTGTTGACCGAGGGCGAACTTGTCGTGAGTAAGAAGATAAAGATCAAAGGTGAAGGACTTAGTAAAGGGCTGGTATTTGGAGACATAGTTTTTCTTTGTTTTGCACAGGATGTAGTTCTAATATAGAGGACATGGAAGGTTTGATATCACGTCATCGTGTCGTTAGGTATTTTCACTAGTTATAGTTACGACAGAGGCGTTAAGAAAAAGTTCTGGTCACGTGTGGGCGCTATAACCCAACAACCACGTCAAGGCAAAATGACGGAGACTACCTTTGGGGCGACGGAAGGGAAAGTCGATGATGACAGATGGCAGATGGCGAGTGGCAGACACGGAGCAGGTACTTGTTGATTTATTGATTTGGTTCATTTCATTCAGTCGTTATCATGGCATAAGATGTAGTATCAGCAATAGCATAGAAAGGAGACCCCCTCCCCGGCCTAATCTAGTATGAAAGATGCAATTTAAAACAGAGGACCAACCCCAGCTGGGAGGATTCAACTCCAGAGTCTCAGGTACAATGAGCGAAAAGGACTAAAGGACAGGTATAGGTATGTACAGGAGGAAAAGGATAGAGAGGAAGGTCGAACAGAGTGAGATAAAAGAGTAGAAAAGAAAAAGTAGAAGAAAAATAAAGTAGAAGAAAAGGAGGAATGGAAATAGTTAAGAGTTAAAGATATAAAAATATTGACATGAAGAAGGATAGAAAGAAGAAAAAAAGGGAAAGCAGAAAAAAAAGGGTGAACAAATGCTAGCTGAAACAGTCAAACCAGTCAAGTCAAGCCAGGATATCATGAAGCTGTATTCACTGCGATCTGCGCAATAGGAAAAATAATCAAGCATCCAGCATGGTGTGTATGAATAGAAATATGAAATAGTCAAAGGGAAAGGTATGAAGAAATCAATTCTTGTCTTCGAGGAGGAGAGGCTAGAGAGGGAAATAAAAGGACAAAAAGGGAACGCCTCTTAACTTTTGGTAGGTCGTTAATAGTTCATTTGTTCGCGCCCATGCCAGTGGCGTGATGTAGTGTGGGGGGTAGTAGCGAGTTAATAGCGAGATAGATGGAAGGTTAAGGTGGTTATATCGAGAGGACGAGTTTTGGTCCGTTTCCACCGTTGACGCCGACACCGTAGGCTCTGAATCTCTCTGCGACTTCGATGCCAAGTTCTTTCATTCGCTCTGCGCCTCGGCCAGGGACCATCTTTTCGCGGGAGTGGATTTGGTCCTTCGCAGCACGGCGGCAGTGTTGACGCCAGAACTTTTCTTTACGCTTTTGTCTCTTCTTCTCAAGACCCGCAACGATGTCGATTGGTCCTCGGGTGTGAGTCGGACTGGATTTAGTTTTGGTAGATGCCTTTTGGCCGGGAGATGGAGAGCGGGAGGTGCGTTTGTACATGTTGGATGAGTAGCCACGGGCAAAGAAAGGGTTGGGGGTTCGTGGAAGAGAAGAAGTCCGGGTGCGGTTTGGTCGTTGAGCAAGAGCAACGGCTATCTTCTTTGCTGTAGGACCTGCACCTAGGTTCGGAGGGTTGATGAGAGATGTGCGGCGAGAGGGAGGCGGAGAGCGTAGTCGACCGGGTGGTGGAGGGGAGCGGAGGCGGCGAGGAGAGTGTCCGAACAGTCTGCGGGGAGAGTGTGCTGCTGCCTTCGAGGTCTTCTCGATGGTGGTTCGGCTGGAGCGGCGTCCACGGGGCCCCTCGACAGCATCGTCATCGTCAGCCTTTTGCTTACGAGCAGCTGTTGGGTTGGCAGACACATCATCATCTGCATCTTCATCGTCTTCGTCCTCGATGTCGGAGGTAGGGAAGCTGGGATCGATGTCCTGAGGGATAGGGATGTGTTTCTGGCGTCGACGCTCTTCCATTCGAGATATGTAGGCGACTTCAATGGACCTGTCTTCATCCAGGGTGCCACAGACAAAGTCAGTGCTATCAGGAAGGCTGGGGGTAGTAGACTTCGACTTCTTCTCCTTGGCTGCGGCAGCACGCTTCGGCTCAAATGGAGGGGCCTTGTCTAGCGGACAGGGGCTGGCGAGAGACTCGATGGACCCGTGAGACTCTTTCCATTTCATCGGTGGTGGCATGATAGTGATATCGGAGTGCGAGGTGGCTGCTGTGGTAGTGGGAGTCCAGAATGCATAGTCCGATTCTCCATCTTCATCGTCCGAAGAACCGAATCCTGCTTCATTGTCTGTCTCATTTCCATCATCAGACAAGTCTTGGTTCCCATCGTCTTCATCGTCTTCATCCTCGTCCTCCTCATCATCATCCTCGTCCTCGTCCTCGTCGTCATCGTTGTTCTCATCGTCGTCATCGTCATTCTCGTCATCATCATTCTCAGCCTCCTCAGCCTCTTCCTGCGCCTCGGCTTCAACTTCCTCGCCCAGCTTGCGGATAACATTCTCTTTGCGCATGCAATCGTCCACAGTCATCATCTGCTTGTAATCAGACGATTCGTTTAGCCAATCTTCGTCTTCCAGCGAGCTTCCGAATTCCTGGAAACGGGTGGCGTCCGATAACTCAAACTTTCCTAGCCCAGTCACCTTCAACGAGCCAGTTGCAGGAGCAGGTTCAGTGGGTTTAATTCCCGGTGTTTGGGATACTTCGAGGGATCTGTCCTGGTACCTGGATTGTAAACTCCTTGGCGCAGGTGATCGGCTTCCCCGAATACCAGCAGAAGGTTTGATTGCAGAGTGTGTCTGGTTCTTGGTATCAACATCGGTGTCTCGGGGTCTGGCTGGACAAGCAAACTTGATGGTTGATTTGCGCTTAGGGGGATCTGCAGCGACGGGATCGCTCTGGGTATGGTCGACAGGGTCTATCTTGTTGGCACAGGCAAAGGTAATGCATCGCTTGCGACCCAGGTTAGCTTCCAGCTTCAACTCATGTTCATCGACAGGAGAGACGGGTTTGGAAGGGGGTTCGGCTGCCACCCATGGAGGGCGTGTGAACTGTGTTGGAGGAGGCGGTGAA
Organism: Trichophyton schoenleinii; assembly: GCA_018357685.1. Classification (NCBI taxonomy): domain Eukaryota; kingdom Fungi; phylum Ascomycota; class Eurotiomycetes; order Onygenales; family Arthrodermataceae; genus Trichophyton; species Trichophyton schoenleinii. Next base: position 1,079,438 of record WOFF01000002.1, read on the forward strand.
GGAGTAGTCGATCGAGGAGGGGTGGTCAGTTCACCGTCACTGGTGAGCTCGGCTGTCGAAGGACCACTATGATTAGGGTTGATGGAGAATGCAGGTACGGTTCTCCAGGTAATGCCCGAGGCTGCGCGGTCAGTCGGGGAGAGCTCAGGGCTGCTGAGCAGGGCTCGAGTGAGGAGCGACTCCTTTGTGACTTTGGGTCTGGAGTTGCTGATGCTGACGGTGGTCTTGCTGCTAGAGGTCGGAGCGTGTTCGTGGGAGTGGGATCGGACGGTGCTAACACGGGCTCGACACCCAGGAGGCTCATCACACTCTGCAGCGGCCTCGTCTTCGTCGGTTGGTGCCATGTTTGGCGTCTGTGATATGATAGGCATGGTGTCTGTCTTTCTTCTTCTTTTTTCTTGGAGAAAGAGGTAGAAAAGGTGGAAGAAGCTGATTGCGAGTTCAAAAAAATCAAAAAGCCAACGTAAGGAGGAAAGGTAGTAGAGGTATAAAAATCGTAGTAATACTTCTTCCGGTGTGTGAAGTTGAAAGCTGAAGATGACGGCCGGTGAAAGATAAGTGATAATCTCTACCAGCAGTGGTGATCAGTTTAAGTAGTGAAAAGGTGCGAGACGCAAATGTCCATCAGGACAAACGTGGTGTCATAAGTGAACCACCATGATGTACAGGGCGTCGATGCTCGAGAGACGAGGGAGAAGCCGGCCAAGGAGTCGAAGGGAAGGGTCAAGAACGCGCCAAGCAGGCGTCTTGCCGCCGAAACAGCAGCTATGCGGTGGCCAGCAGGAGGTGGTGAAGTGGTGAAGTGAAGCTGGTGTTGTCCGGTGTTTTGCCCTGCCTGAAAGTGGTGATACAAGGGCCTAGACTCCGCCGGCGTGGGACTCGCTATCTGTCTTCCTGCCTCGCGATCCTGACTGACTGCGACTGTGTCTGTGTCTCGGTCTGTATCTCCGTCCGCCGGTCTGTGGCGCTGCCCTGGGAGGGTTCGAAGTCGTAGTCGAGGCTGGAGGTTTGTGAATGCTTGTGCTGTAAGGGACCAGGTCGGTTGCTTAAGTAGACGTGTGCGGCGAAAGAAGCAACGTGCAACGGCAAGCCGACAGCCTGCTTCTCGCTGCTGATCCGAGATGCTGTCCGAAGAGCTTCCTTTTCTTTTCTCTGAGCTGTCGTCGTCGCCAGCTGGTGGTTGGCTGGCAGCGGTGGTGGTGTTGGTGGTGGTTGGTGGTTGGTGAAGTGTTGGAGGTTAGAAAGTCGAGGAGGAGGAAGAAGAAAGGGAAGTTGAAGTGCGAGAAAAAAAAAAAAAAAAAAAAGGAAGAAAGAAAGAAAAAAAAAGAAAAAAGTTCGCGGAGGAAGCAAGAAGATTCCGAGAAAGGCTAGCGGGGCGCTTTTCCTCTTTGGGCGACGCGGCGTTGATGTCGAAGTCGAAGTCGCTGGCGGAGACGAAGTTGAGGATGATATCGAACTCGACGGCGGCGATGATGATGTTGATATCGATATCGAGGTTGCTGTCGATGTTGATGTCGATGTCGATGCTGGGTGCTGGTGCCGGTGCTGGGTGTCGGTGCTGATGCTGATGATGGCGAATGTGATGGGTTAAAGGCGAGTGCTGGCCTTGTACTCCGTATAACGTACTTACAGACAGACAGATATATTAACGACGCTGATCAGGCCGTGCAGTCCTGGCTCCCACGCTGGAGTCCGTCAAGGTCACTCGATACGCCAGAGAGAGGAAGCAATTCCCCGTCGTCCTCTCGTTCGCTTAGGAAAACTGGGGACGGCTCGATGACGATGCGTTGATGGGGACATCCTGGCTTGACTTGACGGACATGGTTGCCGGGGCTTGCTGTGCGCCCTTCCGGTTGGGAAGCTTGATCCCTACGCCTGCTCCATCGGCAGACATGGGCTGCAGACAGACAGCAGAGGAGAGGGCAGACTCACACTACGACGACACTAATGCTACTGCTACACCTCTGTTTATTATTATTTACACTTGCAGGACGCTGGCTGATTGCGAAGACAGCAAGGAATCATGCTGCTACGTGCGGCTTGGCCCCGTCTTGTCTTCAATCTGATGTGCTGCTTGGCCCTGGCTTGCTTTTTTCGATGGAGAACAACATGCACGATGCAGAATGAACAACTACGAAACTCTCCTTGGCTTCCCCGTCCCATCGACGGCTTGATGTCCCTTGGCCAGCTTGTTTTTTGGCGGTTTGATGGGGCGGCCATGTGGAACCACGAGAACACCTGTGATTTTTAATTAACGTATCCAGTCAATTATCTGTGAGCATGGCCTTTGATGGACACCCAGATGAGCGTATATATGGAGCATTCCGTATGATACTCTAATTAATGGTATGCTGGAGAGGGGCCCTTCCGCGCGATGGATGCGATTCGATGGTGCGGGGTGTTACATACGACTCCGTACTTTTTCTGCGTGCGCATATATTATTATATGTCCCATACTCTCCATACATACATTAGGGACCTCGGAAGACCGATTGTTGAAACCGGAGGATGCTGATTAGTCGGTGTGGCAGACGCACTAGTGTGTGTACAGCAGTTATATCCGAACATGGCATATCCTAATCGAACCAGGAGTTGGGGAACACTGCAGAAGCGAAGAAGCAACAGAAAGGGAGAAGAAGCAAGAAACAAGGACCAGCAGAAATAAGCAAAGCGAGGAAACAGAAGAAAACCGTCCTTTTTCTTTTCCTTTTCGAAACGCGGCTCGCCATCTGAACGTCCGGGTGGACTTCCCCCGATCAGACAACTTCGTATAAATACAGCCAACAAAGAGCTTGTTCGATTCGTTCCCCCCCAGAAAAAGAAGAGGATAACTCGGCTCTTGCCATCAATTATATATCGTCGGCGTTCCCCATCTCCATACCAAGTACATCTCTGGCTTCTGTCCCTCGAAGGAGCATCTTTCCAACGTCAATGCGCATGGTCTCCTGCAGATCAACACGCCAGTTTCATATCTAGTTATCCTTCTTATTGGGCCAGCGTCAAGAGCCCCCATGCCCTCACGTGTCGGCTGTTCAGTCAGCCTGCTTACTCTGCGTGCCCTGCGCCCGCCGCCGATGTGGAAGGAGGAACAGAGCGATGCGGGAATATCCTCTGCCTGTCAACCACTGGATCAACATACAGCCAAGGCTGAGATGCATTCAGGTGCTTCACTTGGCTGACCACTGCCTCTCACCAATCGCTCAGAGATGGCTGCGTAAGGCATACAAGTCCGTATTGTGATGGGATGGGCGATGGCTGCGGCCATGGCAATTGGCAGGGTAATCATGGTGATGGCAAGTGCCGAACGGACAGATTTCCGAAGGACAGGAAAAACAAACAAGACAAAACAAAATCACCGACATCCAAAAAAAGGAACAAAGGTAGGAGGAATATAATAATTATAGGGATGTGAAAAAGAAAAGGTAAGAGAAGGAAAGAAGGAAGCTTGCGATCTGTTGTGCACTTCTCGACTCACCGATAGACCCGTAAGAAGCACATGCAAAGGAAGGGATGTTAGGATTTAAACCACTTCAGCTCTAAAGGAGTACTTCTAACCGCTACACCGCATATCTTAGGCTGTACCCATATACATGTTCAAGGTATGTGAGTTAAAATAAGTCTTAATAAACCATGCTCTTGACCCCTGGAACAAGATATTCAATACTCAATTTAATGTATCTTACCCCATACTCATCTCAGACATGAAGAGACGGGAGGAAAAACGAAACATATATTGTCCCCCATCTTGAAACCTTCCCGTACTCCAACATCACAACCAAGACACCCGTTCAATCAGATGAACAGGCAGCTTATCCCACGATTAAGCATCGCTAGTTTCCCCGCATGCCTCTTGACTCTGGCAACTTTCGATAAAAAGCGGATGCGGACGTTAAGTCCCGGGAGGCCTACCCCCTTAGTTTAGATCAATGACAGGCCTGGTGGCAAGCATATGACGCCATGCGCGTTGGATCGTCACCGCTGCCCGACCGTATTTAGATGCCGAGAGGAGTCGGGAACTCAGAAATGCAAGCGCTGTGATATTGGAGGCCTCCTCGCTGTTGCTGGCGGCAGCGGTGGTGGTGTGGGCGTGGGTGGATGATGATACAGATGTCTGTGCTGCTGCTGATAGCAATGCTGACGATGAAGGCGATGTTGATCGCGGGGATATAAGTGCCACTAACCCGCCAATTATTTTGTAAGTACCCCGTGTATTATCAACAGTGACGATAAAAATAATATATAAAAAAGGGGTAAAAAAGGAAATTAGACGCCGGGAACGTACCGAATTGACTACTGCATCCGAGTGAGAGCAGACGTCTTCTCAAGGCTGATTTATTATCTGTCAATGAGGCTGGGGTCTTGATTGGCGCGGATACTGTAGTTGATGCTTCCTTATCGGCTTTGATACTATGACTGCCAGGCCGGATGAAGTGTTCATATTCATCCAGGATACTCATGAATACATGTCCATCAGCAAGGCTTGTGGTCAGGTTTGAAACCTCTAAACCTTTCAGTCTGGCTAGACATGATGCCCAACGGTGGAGTAGTGATGGATGATAAGCTGCCGTGTCTGTCGTGGTCGTTTGCACATGGCATGGAGGAAGACTGCTTTGCTTCCGGGAAAGCCTACCGAGCTTCTTCTCCAGTCGGGCTATCTCACCCTTGAGATCATCCCAGTCAACCAGAGCTGAAAGGCCCCATTTGCCAACAATGATCCAAAGCAGGGCTATGGTCTTTTCACGATACCCGTCCACAATATCTTCTGGCTTGATACCGCCGATAGTAGCCCCGATGCTGGGGAAGTCCGTTGCCAACGCAGATAATGAGATGCGAGCATTGTGGACTTTCGTCGCACGGCTGATACACGGCATCTTCAGTTGGCCTGACAATGGCCATTTCTCCTTACCGTTTGCGTGAAACCTCTCAGGGAAATGCTCGAGTAGAAGCAATTCAGTCAGCCGAGCAAGAATAACCCCATCTCTAATATCAACTGCAATATTATCGATGTGGTAGTTATATTCTGCAATTGGATGTTGCTTGTGCATCAAGGAGCAATCCAGACGAGCTAGTGGTCGGGTGAAGTCTGCCTGTGGGTGAAGAAGCACAGGTCCCAGGGCCCGCATTGCTGCTGCTGATGATGTGTATGCCGAGTCTGGTTTGAAAAGGCTGCGCGGTAACGCTGTATCGGGGGCCACTTTTGCCTTATCCAAAAGGGCGATTATCATTATGCTTCGAAGGGCCGTTCTGTGATATCCCTTGACCACGTCACCGCTATCGCCAACACTAGACTTGGTAGAGGCATCTTGACTCATATCCTCATTCCTTATCAGCATGGCATCGAGAAACGATTCGACAGCTCGTCTGGCCCCCTTTTCATCCTCCCTAATAGACATTTGCGGGGAGGCCGAAAGGCTTCCGCCATGGTGGTTGTAGCCTACTTCTCTTCCAATGACAACCTCCGCCGCTGCCCGGAGGGCAACGATATCATACGTATCGGTCCAGAATTTCGTGAATGTGCGACGGATGCGCGCATCGGTTGTCAGTCGGCGTCTTCTGCCACTAGGGTCTTCCGTGACACGCAAATCCCCGTAGAGAAGGGATGCTTGTACACGCTTGGAAAGCAGCGAGAAGTACGTGTCTTGATACAAGTCGAACAGTTGCTGTTTTAGGCAATCTTGGCCTTGCGTGTTGCATTGTCCATTTGCTGTATCAAGGAGAGTGTTCACAAGCTGTGTAATGACCACCTCTTGGTGAGATAGCCAAGTCTCCTCGTGAATCAAGGGGTCTGCAAGGTTTGCATGGAGTGCCGGGTGCTTGATTTCTATTTTTGGAGCCAAGGGTAGTGTATGTAGTAGCTCAGAAGGCGATTTTTGTTTTGAAATGGGATGAAGTAACAACGTAGTGTTTGAAGGCAGGTATTCTTTTCGTTGCTTTGTTGCTGGTGAGGTTCGAGGATTCCGGTTGCTCGTAAAAGCTGTCCGCCGCACGGAACTGTGGCTATGTGTAGCCCTCGATACCAATGATTTTGATCCAGGTTGTTTTTGTTTCGACAGTGAAGCCCTAGGACGAGGACTGTTGACGGATCTAGCCTTCATCGGTTGAGTTGAAGCCTCCGCCAAAGTATCTTTCTTTCCAGTCACCTCAGCAATGCTGCTCTCAGATTTTCCAGGAGGCACGTTTTCCTTTCCTGTGTTCTTCCCCATGACATCAGGCTGGTCTACCGATTCCTGCATAATCCTCTTTGGAGCCTCTAATGGCTGACGTTGACGAGCGGGGGATTTCGCCTTTTGTTGTTGCCGCTTCTTCAAGATCTGACCCTCAATATAACCCAGTTCCTGGCAGCCAAAATCTTGTGTTTTCATGGGGCTAAATGCATCCATAAAAATGGTAGCCATTGTGGTATCATCATCTGGCGGAATATATATTGTGTTCCGCCTTTTATCTCGTTTGGTACGGCCGTCTTTCTTCATTTTCTGTTCTTTCACTGGCTTCTGCATAACATGGGGAGATTTCAGACCCGTGGGGCTTTCCCCTAGGCTATTTTCTTTGAACTCATCCTGTTGCTTCTTTGCGGGCACCTTTGGTGATGAGTTCCTCCCAGCTGGAGCTTTGCATGCTGGCCGTGGAAATCGCTGCGCCGGCTGTGAGAACATGGAGGATTCCCTGTACGGTGGCTTCTGGCCGCCATTGCTACCTCCCGAGCTGCCGGTGTCTTCATGTATCTTAAAGGTAGTCGCCCTTTTGACACGACGGGGCTTCTCCCTTGCAAGCGAGTTGAGAGACCCAAGCTCGGCCATGAAATCGATCTCCGCCGTGTCATCGTAGGAGTCGAGGATATCCTCGAAGATGGGGATTTTAGCATCATCCCGTTTCCATGTAACCGGACATGGCGTAGCGTCAAGATACTGATATTCCATGGTGTTTTATGTTGCCCATGAAAAAAGCCGGGAGTCTTCTATAGTTCGTATATCCTCTCTGCATCAAACCAACGCGTCTCCCATAGCTCAGCCTCAGGAATTTTGAACAGCGAACCAGTCTCGTGTATTTCTCGTGTATTTCTCGTGTATTTCTCGTGTATTCCCCTTCCAGTTTCCTTATTAACGAAGACGACGAAGCTGAATCCAACGCTGCCGGAGTGAAGTTGGCGGTGTTCTTCTGCAGTCCAGCTCCCAGTAACCGGCATCCTTGTTTACCCTGCGCGGTCTCCAGGGGCAACAGGCACTTCTGGATAAGGTTGCTGAGTCAGCCTCCCTTTGCCCCCCCCCTTGCGTGGCGAAAACGTCTTTCTCTTTCTCCCTTTCCAACGTTCGCCTCGCAGACAAAGTCCAGCTGGAGGGAGGGCTGAAGGTCATGAGCCCTCAGCCGAGCTGACCGCTGCGAGAGGTGTCGATCGATTTCCCGTGCCGGCCGAGCTCAAGAGATGCTGGACACTTCTGGGGTCGATTCGAAGCAACATTGTCACCGCCGCAACGGTCCAGTTATCCTGCCTTGGTGTTGCGGTACACCTGGCCTCCCAGCCTTACAGCCCCAGGCCGCGGATAACGCAACTGGCTAGCTATTACTATGAGACCTGATACTCGAGCCATGGAATTAGGTGATCTATTCGACCCAGGCTTCCGGCGTTGGCTCGATGATGATTTGCCTCTCTTTCCTCAGGTATGAACAAGTCAAGCGGCCCATGCGTGCCCTCTTCTCTCAGCATTGTTGTCTGATAGATCATCCCATTCTAATGCATCTTAATTAACAGGCTGGAGAGTATTCTCTGTATTTACACTATTCACCCCACGGATGACTGGCCTCCCGTATTTATATTCATCCTATGACTCAACTTGAATATATGAGCGGTCATGGATGTCAGGTTAGGACATGAGCCCCATTAGTTGAACACTCGGATGAGGATGCCGAGTAGTTCTTCTACAATATATATACCTCCTCTGGAGAATGTTTCGTTACGAGAAGCTTGGGAGGCCTCGCTTTGGTCCCTATAGCAGATAAGACGAGGGCCACGCAACATCATCCGATATACAATATGGACCCGAAGTCACTCTTGTGCTTCTTAAATCCTCCTGCTGAAGTACAGCAGTACGTTGACGGGGGTTTGAGCTAGCATCTGAGGCTGGTGGTGGAATTATCCATAAAAGCTAAAGCCATTGGCCTCGGGTTGCTAAACCAAAACCCTCCTTGATGAGATGACTTTCAATGCGGCCTTCCGCGATTTGCTTTTTTTTTTTTTCCCTAAACAAAACAAAATCAACTGCTGTGGTATGTCAGTGTTCGTAACTCTCCCCAGGCAATCAATATATCTAACTGATCCGGGATGATAGGATTAAGCCCCGGGAAATTCGATTGTTACCATCGCTATTTGCCGGGGGCGAACCGATTTTAGCTCTCCCGCGTGGCTGCTTTTGCCTGCTTGCGAACTCCTTCGCCAATGTACAACTCCTTTCTCGAAGACTCCCCGCCAGACTTATGCCATCGAAGCAAAAGTAGCAATTTTTTCAACCATGTATTTATACTGACCAAATAGACGCTTATCCGGGCCCTGAGTTACCATCATGTGGTTGTATTTGAACCCAGAATGTGATTTATTTTATTTTAATGTATAATATTTATAGGGAGCGTGTGAACGCACCCTCACCCTTCTCCAACGACTCTATCCCTCAGTATTATACATCTTACTATTTCCATGTGCTACATACAAAACTTGGATGCAGGGGCTATTGTCTATCTCTTTTTCTACTTCTAGTCTTCGAGGGAACAGCTGGATAGTTGACGGAAAGGATTGGACTATATATACCTAAATGTATAGATTATCTGCAGCCTGAGAGAAAGAAACTACTCGGACTCCAGCGACTTAATAATAGGCCAGGGTTGGCTGTGTTGTGTTGTACGTCTTGGCGGCGGACCTCCCTCCAAAAAACATCCTTGTTTTCCTTTTTGTGTCTGCCCACGTAGTATCTTGTGATAGAGAAGAAACCACCAGAAGCCCGGTGTCCAGGCAGACAAGTTGAAGATGGGGCGGCTAGACAGCCTCCCCACGGAGTTGATACTGCAGATATGTGATAACCTGAGCCCCCAGGACAGCTTCGCTGTGGCCCTCGTGTCACGAAAGCTCTCAACTATCCTGCTACCCAGAGCCCGCATAATCACGCTTTCCTATGCAGCTGATATGAAAAAGCGGGACCTTTTCCTGAAGACTCTTGAAAAGGATGTTGATTTTAGCCTTGTTCTGATCGATCGAACGATTCTAGAAGAGTGCATCTTGACCCAGGACGATGAGTATGTGCTTCCGATGCTGGATCGGGGCGTTGGGCTCGTCTCACCACCGGGGTCTGTATGTGCTAGTACCGGCGTGAATCTGCTGCATCTTGCTGCCTCTGCCGGGTGCGGTGATACTGTGTTAAAACGGCTTCTTGTCCATGGTGACGAGATTGATCCATTTGCAAAGGATGAGGACGGTATCACACCGCTTGTATGTGCAGTCACGAAGCGGAAGCTGGCTGCTGTGAAGACGCTGGTTGGGATATACCATGAAAGAGACAGGGAGATAGACCCCCCTGATTCCAAATGCCCCTTGATTTTACAGGCTATACCGCGAGGATATGGGGAAATAGTGTTGTTCCTTCTAGAGACCGAAGGGATTCAGGTGAATGCCAAAGGTCCGTTTGGAGAGAATGCCTTGCACTGGCTAGCTAAGACAGACATGACTCCAGAGGATGAGGATGCCTGGGAAGACACAGACGATGAAGATGGAGAATTTACCGCCGAGGAGGTTGTAAATATAACCGCACAAGGGCGGGAAGATGGTGACTCCAATGTTGCCGACAGCGAAGGTGCGGAGGATGTGAACGTCAAAGTATTGAAGGGCCTTCTCAAAGCTGGTGTCAGTCTTACTGATACCGCGACTAGAGACCGTCTTACTCCCTTGCATGCTATTGCTCTAAATGGACGGTATAATTTGATTGAACATATTGTCACTGGGGGTGCTGATATATCAGTACGATGTGCGAATGGCGGCACAGCTCTTCACTGGGCAGCCAAGGGCGGGTCGGTGTTCTCCATGGATGCTCTTATCGAGCTGGGAGCCAGCGTCAATGACACCGATCTAGAGAACAAGACTCCGTTGTTCTGGGCCTACGCCTGTGAAAATGCGGATGATCCCCCTTCCGAGTTTGATCCAAGCCCATATCCTATACTGTACCTGCTTGAGCAAGGGGCAAACCTTTCACATCTAGACTCCTCAAACCAGTCTGCCCTGCACATTTTTGCCCAGCACGATAGGCCCAACGGGGCAACTCAGCTACTAGCTGCTGGTATTGATGTGAACATACAGAGAAACGATGGATCCACAGCATTGCATCTAGCAGCATTGAACGGGTCGCATAAGACTGCGGCGCAGTTGCTGAGGGCTCGGCCAAATCTAGAACTGAAAAATGCACAGGGTCAAACAGCCCTTGACGTCGCTGTGGAGAAGGGCAAGGACAAGGTCGCTAAACTGATTCGTAGTTATGCTCGACGTGGAGTTACAGCTGTTGGAGGTGATATCAATGATCGTAGCATGGAGGACCTGCACGACCGGCTGACCAGCCAGTTGTCTATCTACGAATGGAGAGAATGAAGCTGCCAAATTCTTCGCTGTTACAGCAAGCAGAATACTTAATAGATGTCAGGCTAACCACTTCTTTGGTCGTCCAATGCGTGCTCATAGAATCTGGTATCAACATCCTCATTTCACAGAGCCGTTGCCATCACACGACTCCGTATGTACCTGGGACGACTATGATGAAATATCCTGACGCACTGGCCAGAATATGCACGGGAGATCGCCTCCCTGCGGTCTATGCGAGTGACTAGCTGGTCCTTTTCAGAAGCCATCGTCATGCTCCATCCATGGATAAATTCATCATAGGCCTGACTCCGTGCAAAATCGGAGTAACCAGTCAACCTCACCAACGTGTCCCGTTATGTGTTGGATGATCGTCGACGCTACATGGCTGTTTCACCCTCATCTCCGGCTGAGCGTACGGATATGCGTCGACAACGAGCTATCAATGGAGTGTCCATCTGGATACTGAGGCAAGGAGATCCATGGCCTCCACAGCCCCGAGACTCGAGACCGCCGCCAGCAGAGAGGCAACAAACAGGGGCCCCTTCCAAGGAACCCACGCAGATCAGGAACAGAAAGGCAAAAAAGGAAGAAAAACGAGAAGAAGCAAAGAAAGGCGAGGAACAAGAGGCGAGGCAAAAGAATATACTACTATCTCGCTTCTTCGTATCTTCCCATTCGAATATCAAAATCCCAACCAGAGAGATCGAAGTTTAAACCCATCGAGAGATCGAGTATTATTTTTCCGGAGCTTTTGAACCTAGTTCAACTAGTGAATCCACGTGTAAAATAGGCATTAAAAGGGCCCTTTCTCTGCCCTGTTCCTGGATGGCCAACTGTGCGTGCCAGGAGGAGTGAGGAGGAGTGAGGACCCGGTTGCGTAGTTGCGCAGCATGGAATGTGAAAAAGGGGTGAAGAAGGATAGAGCCATGTTAATACTTAACTAACGCCTGGGTACTCCGAACGCTGTAGAGTTAGCGCTGGGGCGTCTTTCAGGGACCGGTTGCTCTGCTCTGCCTGCGGTTGAAAATAGGGGGCTTCCTTCGCCTCGCCTCGTGGGGATTTTCCCGAGAGAGAGCGAGCGACCTTCAGCCATCATCCATCCATATATATTTTTGGATGCAACCTCGCGCACTTTTACGAGCCTGTGGCGACTCCCAACCTTCATCCGGCTTGCGTTCCTGGCGCCCACGGACATGCGTTTTATAAAATCTGACTTATCCCAATAAATACAAGAGAAAAAAGCTGACCGACTAGCGAAGAGGCCGTCAAAGAGGAAGATGTGGCGGGACCATGGAGGCCTGTGTTTATGAAGATTCGCCGCTGGCCGCTTACCTCGAAGGTCGGTAGAATTATATCTCCATCTCCATCTCCCCGCAAAGGAGCCAGCCGCCTGGATACTGGATAACTAGGAGCTGACACAGGATGACTTGCAGGTGAAGGCGAGGCCGAGCAGGACTGGACGCCGCAGGAGGTCGACTGGCCGCATACCGAGTACTCGGACTCCACGACCCTCGACTTCGCGCCCCAAGGGCCTCCGAAATTTCAGGACCGCATCAGAAACAAAATCCCCGAACCCTTGAAACTGAAGCGGTCGAACAGACAAGAGGCTCTGGCTAGGATCCATGATACCTGCGCTGTTAGTTGTGTTCCCTTATCGGTGGAAGTTCCAGGTGCTCAGTTGGCTATCTGATGGGAGACGGGGGGTTAACAGCTGGCAAAAGGCCGCAATCAGTGCGAGAATAGGCAAGACCGACAACGAGCGATTCAAAGAGCAGTTTGGATACACGATTATTGCGTCGCAGTTGTTGAGCGAACCCAGCGCCCCCTCCTACACCTCCGTCTCGAACCTGTTGAGCCACCCTGTCCAGAGCGATGATGACAAGGCAGCCTCCCGAGCAGCCATCTTCGGCGTGCGAGGAGCTGTATTCACGGCCGTGGCATCCTTCTCCGTCGTCTTACTATTACACTGGGCCCGATCCATGCACAGAATAGGCTGGAGTGTTGGAAGAGTCCTCCTTCTTGGTGTCCTGTTGGCTACGATCGTCGCAGCGTTCTACGTCTTTGCGAAACGCCAGTGGCTGAGATACCTGCGTAGCCAGGCTATCGAAACTGCCACTGCCTGCGTTGGGAATGCGCAGACGCTTGACTCTGCGGCTTCGGCATCCGTTGTGCTCATTCAGGAGGTCGAGCTCGTTTCACGCGGGTACAGAGTGTACGAATACACTACTTTCGCCCACCCCTATATATCTATATATAACTAACATGACTTGTCGAATAGGAGCTCACCTCTTCCGCCAGTGAGCCGGCTGGAGGAGCAGTCGCAAACCCGGAGATGCCTGAAACTCCGCCGCATCCTGGCCAAATGCCTGGAGGAGATGCTGGAGAAATATCTCTATGTGAAACGAAAATTACGACCGCTCGTAGATGATGCAAACTTGGAAAAATATTATGACATTTATGAAATTTCCCAGGTGGAACTCCAGGCCGCGGAATCAACGGTGGTCGACCAGTCAGTGGACGAAAAGACATCCCTGAGATCGCTGCGGTCGTCATTTGCTCGGCTGTATACCGTGAGGAAGAGCGCCCTTTGTTGCCTCCTTGCACTTCCGGCAGACGGAGGTGAAGCCGATATTGCAAGATGGAGCGCGGCGACTGAAGAGATGCACAGCCTGGCTGACGCCAGCGCTGAGTGGATCGAGAAGCTGAGAGACATTCTCAACGAACAAGACCGTACTCCTCTCTTCCATCCTTGCTTTTTTTATTTTACGTGCCTAATCTAACTTGCGTAGGAGATATAATATCGTCATCGCCAATACAGAATCCAAACCCAAACCCAAACAAGGACCGCTATCGAGCCCAGCTTCGTCGGCTAAACTCGTTATCTCAGGGCATACGAGGACTTCATGCCAGAATGCAACTTATTCGCGAGGAGTCAGACGCCTGTCTCGATGGGCCCAACGAAGACGTAGACCTCGGCTCGACCCTTCTCGTTCAATACGAGGCTATCGGCGCTGAACTGCGTGGGATACTCCAAGAATGGGAGGCTGGCAAATCGGCCATGCGAGCCAACATGGAGTCTTCCGATCGTCAGTCCTCTTCTTCCCGACGCACGTCGAGCATGATCAAATCACCGTCTTCGCCAACTTTCAGCATCGGTGGCAGCACTGCTGTTGACGGTGGTCCGGCCGATGCCCTGCGCGCCTTGAACGGAGAGATGCAGAAGTCCCTCAACCCGGACAGCAACATGGATGACGACGAGGTGTTTGAAGCCATTGCCATGCCGCGAACTCGAAGCTCGTTGACTCGTGTGGAACGAATTGCACGTATGAAAGAAGACCGGGCCCGTCAGGCCGTTGCTCGAGAGAGAGCAGAAGCGAACACACATATGCTGAAGGAACTTGAGACCGTGATCAAGCTTCGTCCTCATAAGGGCGGCGCAAGAGTGTCTAGTCTCTAGTTCTCCGACTTTCTTTTAATCCCTTTCTTTTTCTTTTCGTTTTTTATATCCGGCTCTTCTATACTCGGGCGTTGATGGCTTTCTTTTGTGTATTTTCTGGCATCACCTATATAGATGTGATGCTTTCCTGGTACCCGCGTTGCGCTAGTATGTACTATATTTACCGATATATATAGAACCCCCAAGTAATGACTTAATGGAATTATGACGGTATCTGCCTTTTGTCTGTTTGCCCGTTTGTATGGAGTAGTAGTATATATAAAGTGTTACTGTCCATGCCGGAGTCGCTGAAGGCTTTCGACCAGAACGCGAAACTCGAGCTAAATTGGTTTCGTGACACGCGACGCGCATTTTCACCGCACACCAAAGAAAAAAAGAACCGGCAGGTTTCTCTGGCTTTCAAGAACATCCATCGTCGTGTTGAATACGCTGAATATTTTAACAAATATCACACTCTCGGGCTCTTTGGCTAAGGCAATCCTGTGCCGTCTCTCTGGTCCTACGCAGTATATCATTTCATCCCTCTCTTGCGCCGTCACATCTACCCCGCCATTCTTTTGCAGCCTCTTAGGCGGTTCATCGATATAATTCAGTCAAGAGTGCGTTAACCCCGGCCAGTCAGCCATGAAGAAGATGTAGAATCTAACGGATCACGCTGTATATAGTGTTGGAAGCACGATTGGAAGAAGCTGCTATGCTGAAGAAGGTATACCACCAGCGAACCAGCAGCGAAGAAAAGGCCATATCTAACCAGAATGCTATCAAACAGGTAGTCGATGCGGTAAAGGATCTCGTACACGACTGCAATTTCGACTGCAATGACTCTGGAATTGCCCTCCAGGCCATGGACAACTCTCACGTTGCGCTTGTCTCCATGATGTTGAAAGCAGAGGGCTTCTCCCCCTTCAGATGTGACCGCAACGTCGCCCTGGGAATCAACCTGGTCTCCCTCACCAAGGTTCTACGGGCTGCTCAGGACGGAGACGTGCTTACCCTCAAGGCCGACGACACACCAGACGTAGTCAACCTGTTGTTCGAGAGTGTCGAGAAGGACCGAGTCAGCGAATATGATATCAAGCTCATGGACATTGACCAGGAGCATCTTGCTATCCCGGAGACGGACTACTCTGCTACAGTTGAGATGCCATCTGCTGAGTTTAGACGGATTTGCGGAGACTTGAACCAGCTTTCTGAATCCGGTATGTTCCACCGGATTTGTTATGCTGACAATGTTATATGAGGAAACTAATTGGGATGCTAGTGTTGATCGAGGCAACCAAGGACGGTGTCCGATTCTCTTGCCAGGGTGAAATTGGTAATGGTGCTGTCACCATTCGCCAAAACACCAACGTCGACAAGCCAGAGCAGAATGTCTCCATCACCCTGACTGAGCCTGTTGCCCTTACATTCTCTATCAAATACCTCCTTAACTTCTGCAAGGCCACCAGTCTCTCGTCAAAGGTGCGACTGTCCCTCTCTGCTGAGGTTCCTCTGCTAGTCGAATATACCCTCGAGGGATCTGGTTATGTACGGTTCTATCTTGCTCCAAAGGTAAAGTTCTTCCCTTTCTAAACCGTCTTACCTGAAAAATTCAACAGTGCTGACTCCATGACAGATTGGCGAGGACGAATAAATGACCTTTTTTTCTTCTTTTTTGTTTGGTAATTTCCCACTGGCCAGCCAGGGGAATATTTTTCTTTTTACCTTCTATGATGAGGATTAAATAATGAAGCGTACAAATTCAGTAAAGATCCCTTTTTAAGCTTAGACCTCGTGGCACGGTGGTAGTTTATCGAAAAATTGCCCGAAAAAAAATAAATAAAATTATATTCTTGTTCTATCTATAGACTTCTATAATTCTACATAGTTTCAGCGCCTAGTAGCCGAATATTAATGACTCACCTTATATTCCCAACGCTACAGAGTACTCCATATCAGGTTAAACGTTTATTAAATGGGTCAAGTTCATATAAACAGAATGTTAGCACGATATATCACAATCCGGGAGAAAAAAAAAAGCTCCATACCTAGGGAAAAATAAGGGTGAAGCATCGTCCTCGCCAGAGTAATCGGAATCGAATGATACCAAGCTCTCCTCTCAATGGAGGGAGCCATGATACGCTGCGTATTGCACTTAGGTGTCGCGTCTCCCCGAAGGAAGACACACACAATCTTCGCAACGGCTCTCCCAAGGGGGCGAGGAATACAGAAGCGAGCCCCAGGATTTCTCCCAGGTCACGCATCCGCACCCTTTCCCCCGATGTTTCTGATGCCAAATTGCAGACACTTTTCATGCCAGGCCCTCACGGGCAGTACCGAGCTTCCTCACTGTAGGCGTGCAGAAGCTGGTTGAAAGGTTGAAGAATACTCCGAATTTCTCATTTGCAAGTGTAACTCCAGCGCGAACTGGCGGATGTAGCAAAGAAACGCAGCTTTGGCGAGGACGATGCTTGATCAAAAAGAAGAAGAAGAAAAGTCGAAGTTGCAGCTTTTTTTTGGTGTCTTTTTTTTTTCCGTTGTGTGGAAGAGTCACGTGCAGCCGACATCGCCTTCTTTTTTGTTATTTTTTATTTTTTTTTGCTTTTCTTTTCATCCTCAGCCTTTTGAGCTATCAATTCCGCCAGTCTCGGGACGGCAGCAGACAGGTGCTAGCGTTGGCTCTTGTCGTCCTCAGCTTTCTCTCCTAGCTCCTCAGCTCTGTTCAGCTGCGGGTTTCGGCATTTCGGCTCGCTCTCGTCGTCTGGCAGCCAGGGATTTGCGGCTTCAGTCAGAGAATATAATACACGGAACGACCGCCCTAATAATACACCATGCAATCTCAAGACACGATGGAGTCGAGACAAGATAAACAACTAATTTTACGGGGGGAGCAGGGAGGACCAGGGGCCCGGGACAACGTCGCTATTGAATACGTAACTGCCACGGCCAGCCTTCTCAGCTCGCTCCTCCTGGGGGGGGCCTCCTAGCACCAGCCGCCCGCTGAGCCACAACAGGCGGTTTCCTCCCTTTTCAACCTGGTCCATGGTTGCTCCATCGCGATAAAACACTGCCAGGCGGGATCCAGGGATCCAGGCCTGGGCGAACCACGGGAGAAACGTAGTCTACTTAGGTACCTATAAGTCTAATATTTACAATCAGAAGTTACTCCGTACTACTGGCAAGAGAAAAAAAAGACTCCAGCCTCCAGCCACAAACCGTCTGCGCCCGAAAAGAACGGGAAGAACGCCCACAGCGGAGAAGGAAAGAAGAAAGAAAGAAAGAATTTTGGCTGCTCCCTTCTCATTAGTAGTTGTTGTCCGTTGCCCGAGACTCAACTATCACTTTGTTCCTTGGAAAGGCCGTTGTGTTATTTAGTGTTAGTGCTCGCCAGCCCTCAAAAAAGGCGGCTCCGCCAAGCCGCTGAACTGCGCATTTTGATATTCCACCGCCAGGATCGACTCGCTCGTCTTTTTCCTCGTCTTCTGATTCTCTCCTCAGCCTCTCTTTCTTCTCTCTCTCTCTCTCTCTCTCTCTCTCTCGTTCTCTTCACTCGCTTTCCAACTACTTTCTTTCTCTCACCATCGCCATCTCCATCGACTCGACCTCCGTCTCTCTCTCTCGCTCTACGACCGTTGACCATCATCTCAGCCGCCGTCACTCGTTTGGTCCTCTCTTTTCTCCCTCTTCTAGGACGCCCCTAGCCGCGGAGCCGCCTTGCACCGCCTTACACAAACACAATAGCGAAGTCTCGCGCAGGGACAGAGGACCCGCCTCTTTTATCATATAACTCGCGTCCTGTGTCCCATCGCCATTGTTCTCTCTCGTCTTGCACAGCCATCCAGCGTCTACGTCGTCCTCTATCGTCACCCTCAAGCCTCGTCCCTATCGTGGCATCATACAACCGCTACCACATTTAGCACTTACGTTTCTCATCCTCCCTCCGTTTTTTTCCCTCACTTTTAATACGTCAAAAATAACGGAGATCAAGGCTCCGGTGAGGAGCTTCTGGCCGCCAAAATTCGTCCATACTCGAGGCGGACGTCTCTCTTGGGAGAGCCAGGAATAGACCCGCCGTTGCTTCCTCCGGGTCAGGGATATAGGCCAAGAGAAGGGTACACGACTCCCGCAGAGTCATCGTGGAAGATGTATCTACCAAACACACGCTGGACGTGGTCGTTTGTCATTGTCACCACGATCCAGGCGGCATGTGTTCTTGCTTTTGAATCGTAAGTTTTGAGTTCTATCCCCACCTCTCTCTTATATCCGAATAAATACTAGAACTGACACTTTTTGATAGATATGTGTTTGCAAGATTCCAGCTGCAGCTTAAGTCAGATGCATCGACGAATACCGAATCAAAAACGATACCGACATTCCTTACCCTCTACATCTTCGGTTTCGTGTATGAGCTTGTTTTGGTGTACGATGCACTTCGGCTGAAAAATACCATCCAAGTTATTGGGCTATGTATCTGCAACTTTGGGCTGCTGATCTATGGCGCCGTGCAAATCGACCAGATTGACACTTCGGTCAAACAACTCGGTGACCTCGGGCTTATCCACCCAGAGGTAATAGACGAGATCAAGCCGTTCCTCATTGCGATTCCTTGCATCACTGCTCTTGGAACCGTGGGTATGAGTTTCCTTGCTTGGAAGTTATACGATGAATTCGCATGGACGATCTACAAGCATATCAGCGCTGATTTGCGGATGAAGCGCCGTTACCTTACCTATCAGGTTTGTATTCGTGTGGTATATGACATACCGTAGACAGTTTTTACTAATTTGCTGCCCTTTAGATCTACATTGCTCTGCTGAAGTTTGATTTCTTCTTCTTCCTCGGCTTCACTGTCCAGTTTGTCGTTATTGTGACAGACACTAAGACTGTCGAGTTTGCTCTGACCCTTGCTGCCATACCAGTCACTATTCTTATCCTGGTTATGGCTGCGTTCTGGACCCGACGTGAGAGTACAGTCGGCATGGTCGTTGTCATCGTAAGCTATACTCTATTGGCCTTGAAAAAAATACCATAAGCTAACCTTTTATCGACAGTTGCTCTACTTTGGTGGTTTCGCTTACTTCCTTTTCAAGCTAATCCGCATGTACTCTCCCGAGAAAGAGAAGGCTTATCTCCCTGCTCGCCGATCTCTTACTTTCTTTGCTGTTGCAACCATCATCCTCATCATTATGACAATTATCAACGCCATACTGTGTACTCTCAACTTCAACAAGGGGTTGAAGCCGCATATTACCAGCAAAAAGAGGCCACGCGGTGCTGAGAAGGAAGGCACCGAGCTTCATGACCAGTTCTCACCACACCCTGTGCCCACCCGCATGACAATCGATTAAACTTTGCCGCCTCGATAGTGAATGAACACAGCTTTGAACATTTTCCTTTGAAAGGAAAAGGATGAAAAGAAAGAAGAAGAAAAAAGTAACCTAATCTCAATCTGCAATTAACATTCCCAATGCCATATACCCCAAGGATATTTCCATCTTTCTTTGTTTGTTTCCTTTCGTTTTCCTTGTCATTTCTTGTTTACTTTTACGTACTTCTCTCTTTTCCACTTTTTTTTTTTATTTTTTGGACTCGGTGCAACCCAGCAATAACCGCTCGAATGCTTAACTCGAACTTGAATCTGGATGACAAAGGGAAACAGAAGCAATGTGAACGAGAAGCAAATTCGATATGGTTCAACGTTCAAATTCCACCTCATAGCAAGCTGATTTTTAATCCTGTTAGAATAGGGATTTTTATTTGATCCCCTCCTGATTTTGTTTTTTCCTCGAATGATACCTCATGTATTTCCTATGACTCCTGGCCCATTTTATTTCCCTGTATCTATTTGTTCTTCTGCGAGGCCATCTTCACTTAAGTTCTGGCCCATCGCTTGTCACTCTTTTGTGAGCTCTTTGAAAACTATCAGCGTCTCAAATATATTTGGATTCTCGTCTCCGTCATGTCCACGTTGTTTATACCCATAGGGCTTACTCCACTCAAAATATAGACAATTTGACCGACTATCATCCTAATATCATCTCTCTTCTCTCCTATCTATATACGCCGTCAAGTATACCGACGAGAAATTGAATATCTGATTATATAAGCTTCCCCGGTCCAAAGGCGGCGATGGACGGCAGAAAACACGTCGAAGCAGCTGCTGACATAATCACAACCGCACCACTTGGGAAATCGTGGCCTCTTTCATGTTTCCAGCGCAAAGCAAGATCGAGATTTGGGAGATATCGATACCATAACGGACACATCTCTCATCCTTCAGCGTGTCTAGTCTCACGGCGGATTTCCCTCTTTGTCTTTCCATAGTACCAAATTCAGACACCTCCTCTCACAATGGTAAGGAAAACAATCTCGTTCCCTCGTGCCATAATTCTCTTGCCCCCTTGACCCCAAAACATCTATCTGGATACACGAATACTTATGCTAACTGTATTTCCTCTACACAGGCTTCGTCTCCAATGGCATCAGGTGCTGACTCCGGCGCTGAGGGATCCAAGCCTACCAGCCCATCTGGCCCAGCAGGCGGCTCAAGCTCTGCCCTTCGTCCATCTTCCCCTACTCCTCCAGGAGGCCCACGAACAGCCCTCCGCCGCCGTGCTGCTGCAGACCACAAGGAGTCCGTACGAAATGCGCGCCCAGCGTCAACCAGAGCTGCCGGAGCCGGCGGTTCGTCTGGCACCATGCTCAAACTGTACACCGATGAGAGCCCAGGATTGAAGGTCGACCCTGTTGTCGTATTGGTTTTGTCTCTTGGGTTCATTTTCTCTGTTGTCGGGCTTCATGGTACGTCTTTCGTGTTCTTGAGCGGATTCCTCGATATTGTGGGTTTGGAACTAACATGAGTTTGATGCAGTTATTGCAAAGATCACTCGCAAATTCTCTTCGTAAATTGGGCGCCCTTTCTATGGAGTCTCCTCGTTTCTTCTTTATCGTTTCCTGCTGTCCTCCATCCTCCTCCTCTGATTACCGACAAAAACACACGAGTTATGGCTTCCAACCATATAAAGGTCGTTTCTTATCTTCTTCATGGCTGGGAAGGATCTGAGCAAATGTACCAGATAAGATCCATCTTTCACGACACAACCACAACTACTCAACATACCATAATCTATACCTTACGACACAGGAGCTGTTTGATCTCTACCTATTGGCCACCCTCTAGGATCAAATAGGTTCCAAGCAAATCTGTGAACATGCGCGTTGATCAAAGCGGGTTATTAATTTTTTTTTAAAAAATGCCTTCTTTGATATCAAATGCTGCAACTTACACTATTTGCATGTGTTTATTTCCTCTTTATACCTCGTTCTCCATACGCGTCCATCCACCCGCCCTCAATATCAGCTGTATATTTGGGACCTCAATATCCTGCAAAGTCTAGCTAGATTTTACTTCTCTTGTAACTTTATTGAACCTCATTTTTGGCATTGAATTGCAGTTATGCTTATTTGGATACACCTGTAAGAATAGCATTGGGGGGGTAAGTTCTATAATCCCTGATGGGATGGTTCTATGGAGTACAATTAAACTCCATTATCAGATTCGTCACGCGTCAATCCACTCTTTGCAAGCGCCATCTCCTCCTCCCACCATCCTCTGAACAGCTTGAGCCGGTTGGTTCTCTCCAATGCCAGCCTTTTCCCTTCCGGAGTTTTCATCGAGCTCCCTAGCCTTTCCAGCGTCTCAATGAAATGGGCTATCGTGCTCGGCAGGGGCCTTGGCCTCCAAAGGGGAGCACCGTTATACGCAAATGCGCGACCAATCCCTATACTGCCTATTGTGTCGAGACGATCTGCGTCCTGGATAATAGCGAGCTCTGGGATATCTTGGACTAGTATCCGGAAACGCTCCCGGTTTCTTTCCGACTCCATTTCTACAGCGTACGGCACGTAGTTGACGAGGACTTGAACCCTCTCTGCCACGGGTATTGGTGTTCCAAAGGACAAAAGCAGCTGGTAAACCGTGCCCACAATCTTATCGTTGGTCCTGATGTACCCCTTATCCCCGATATGGTGCAATAGAGCACCGAGAGTGAGGACTAGGGGGTTCCATTTGGATGCTGCAGCTCTGGTTTTTGCGAGTGGTGATGTAGCAATAATCCGGGAAAGGCCGAGGACACGCATTACATGGTCAAAGTCATGGCAGCTGGTAGACTCGGACATGTGCTTCTTGACATGGCGGGTAACCGTTTGAACAAGAGCAGCTTCTGAGAATTCCGATGAGCTGGCAATCGCTGGGGGTTCACTTTCGTCCGAGCTATCCATGGCATGGAACTAAGGTGTTTCCTTGCTGTTAGCTAGGAGGCGGCTCTCTGCTGTGGCCTACATAGAAAAGACCGGAGGATGTAAATAATTTACTAGGTGGTTGTTTGGAAGATCTATGTAGAATGTAGTTACTCTAACTATAGCCTCCGCTTCTGCGGCAAGCACTACCTTAACTTGAACAACAACATTCAAGTTGCAAGCCCAAGCCTTATAAGGAGTCTCTTGGGAGCTCTTCTGCAGATATCTTGGTAACTACAACCAGTTGCCTCATCCTGGTTTCAGCTTCCATCATCCCAATCCCACATCTTCTTTCTCTTACCATCCTAGAAGACTTTGATAGCATGCAAGGGGATAAATACAAGGAGCTAGGTAAGGAGGAAATACTTCTTGCATCGGATAGATTGAGATTGTTATGAGGCAGGACAAATCGAGGACCATCGGGGTAATTATTGAAAGATATTGGCTGGGAGTTATTCATGCAATAACTAACTATTTGGTCTCTTATACAATGTAAATAATAGGGCGTGATCCCTGGCTTCTACAGGAATACACTCTCCTGTCTACCGATTAATAAATACGTCGCATCTGGCAGTTCTTCACTACGTTTGCTTGACCTCAATCAGATGTCTCGTACTAGGCCGGGTGACCGCCGAGAACTCTGGCAGTTTTAGATCCGGAAAGACCTTCTGTACCTTTACACCAAGATACTGGCCCCATATACCTTGAAGTCTATCGAATGTTGATCGTTGTGCCCAGCGTTTGAGCTTCGCGGGATCAGGGTTGCTAGTAGCTCCAGGGAGCGGGAAACGCTCGATTTTGGCTGTCCAGGCTGGATCAAAGAAGAATGGGATGGAAAGTCGTTCTGACCCAGGAAGTGGCGGGAGAACCCGGTGCAGTGGTGATATATAGAGCCCGGAAGTGAGACGGTCGAGGATATCACCAACTAGAGACAGAATTTATATAAGTTAGTAGGCCACCAGATTAGAGATATACACTGCACAAATACCTACCGTTGACTACAAAAGAACCAGGAATTACGGGCACATCAGTCCATTCACCTGAAGGAGAGATGACTTGTAGTCCTGGCTCGTTCTGTGAAAGAATAGTGAGAAAGCCAAAGTCTGAATGCTCTCCAATACCACAGCTTTCAACACCCTCGCGTTTTGAGTATTTGAAAGCTCGGAAAAGCTGAATAGGCTCAGGCTCAAGAACCCTCTTTCTCATTTCTCCTTTGTCCCAGCCAAGTCCCACGCTCATGGCATCAGTGATTGTCAGACCAAGCTTGGTTGCCTTCTCGATATATTCGAGCACTAAACGCCTCATCTCCGGCACGTCTTCGTCAGGGAACTGATTCTTCCCGTAGGTTGGCAAACCTTTCAACTCATGCTCATCGTCAGGGCCCAGTTCTGGGCCTCCATAAAAGCCCTCTTTCTGGTCTGTGTTGCCCTTTGACCCTTCTCCTCCCCAAGGCATGTATCCTCTCCATGCCCAGCCTCCATTTCTCAAATGAAGGGCCTCTTTCTTTTGCGATGGAAGTGCAAAGAATTTATTGAGTGCTGTGCTTAGGGACTCTGTGAGCTCTGGTGGAATAGAATTGGTCCCTGTGAGAATGCATACACCCCACGTACTAAACGCGCAGTGGAGCTGGGATATCGTGGTGAGGCATTCTGGAGAAGTGAAGGACTCAGACGTGAAGAGAGAAGTAGCATCGATGACGGGAACCTGGTCCATCTTGCTGTCTGGTCTTCGATCCTTGGGTAGTTGATGTGGCGGTCTTTTTGAGGGGAGGAAAGGGGGGGAAGTTTACCGTCGACGTCCTTGGGTCATCGTTGTCGTCGTCGAGGTGGGCACGGAAAGTTTAACTGGTTGACCCCATATCTGGTCAATTGTACTAGAGGGCAGACAGCACATTTACAAGATGTAATGAACAGGTATCTAAATGGCAATAGTGATTCTTGGAATCCACCTCTGATGGTATAACACGGGTGACGGAAGCTGCATGAAGTAGTATGCGTGTCTGCAGTGCAATGGAGCCCATGTAAGACGGCAATGCAAGGGGCTTGAAAGCAGTGCGTCTGCAGTATCCCTGTTTCTTGCAGTCGTATCCTAGCATTAGTATATGATAGCTATCGTTTTCCTGAGAGATTGAAAGTGAGAAGCCATCTCTAAGGCCAACTGGGGAGCTCTCTTCGAAACACATTTCTATATTTCATATTGAAAGCTAAGCAGTGTGCACTATTAAGGCCAAAGCCTGTTATTCTCGAGAGCAGAGGAGAATTAACTAGAGAATCCGGTATATGTCAATATTCCTTGACATTTATTCATGACTATGGGCGTTGGTATCTGCAATCCAACGTTACCACCTAGAAACCACTGTGAAGCAGCATATCCGGAGAGGTGCCTGGATAATTGAGACGACGAACGTAGCCAGCGTCATGGTTTATTTATTATTGTTGATGATTTTTCCGATAGCAGTGTGTACTTCTTGAGCAGACTTAATTTTTGACCGCCAACACTGTTCAATTACCTGGCCACATGGAATATCAGAAACATTCGGGAATTGCATGGCCGTGTAGCGCATCGTCACTTCATCACTAGGCAGCTCTTGAAAGGGACTGTTTCCTCTGAAAATTTCATAAAGAGTCGAGCCTAAAGCAAAAAGATCTGTTGCTACGCTGGGTGGCTCTCTCCAGTGGCGTGGTAGGTAAAATCGGGTTCCTTCACCCGAAGTGGGTTTGGAGCCATCCAGAGACGAGCCGGAGAAATCAATAATCTTGATATTAAGTTCGTTATCCAGAAGGAGATTCCGTGGTTTTATGTCACAGTGGAGAATATTATTATCGTGGAGAAGCTGGACGGCTTCCGATACTTGATACGCCCAAGCTAACTTGAGACCCATTGGAATCGAGCTGGGGTCGTGAGACTGCAAATAGCACTTGAGATCACCATTTGGCATATACTCAAGTACAATGCCATCGTCGGAATGGCTGACTAGTCTGACAAGCCTCTCATGGCAACCGATTCGTCGATATATAGCTGCCTCCTTAGCAATGTCCTGGATATGGTCTTGCATCATGGGGCCGGGGAAGGGTGACTTGATGACGGTGCCATCGTCGAGTAGTTCAACTATTCCAGTTAAGCCACCACAGATGAATTCGCCTTTCGCATCTCTCTCAATCTCTATAACGGCATCGTCATTTAAGTCAGCTTGGTCTCCCTGTCGTATAAGCAAACAGTCAGTAGGTGCTACTAAAGCAAAAACATAAACAGTCGAACGTTGTAACTAACTATTAACCCACAGCGAACGCGGACTGTCTCGTACCATGGAAAGTGTCATAGAAAGAGGAACGATCCCCCGTTGAATACTGTGTGTCCGAAGCAACGATCAACTCACTGGCCATCTTTCTTCCGTCGTTTCACTTTTTGACTTCCTGTTCCTGCGGCTAAAAATAAAAGAGCTGGCCGGCCTGGTTTCGCCGATCCTAGCCAAGTCTGGCGCTGCGTCATCTCGCCCTTCGTACTCCGTGCCAAACAATCATCCTCTCGCTCTGCTTTCTCCCGTCGTTTACGAACAACTACCAACTCACGACCGTTTCGACCTTCAGACGAGGGTGTTACGCCTAACGACCATCATATCTTGAGTCGCATCCAAGCAACAACCATGGCTATCTGCATAACTTTCGGTACTCACGGTACGTTCGGTGAAATCTTGCCTGTTGATACCTAGCGATACATAC
Source organism: Trichophyton schoenleinii (assembly GCA_018357685.1). Classification (NCBI taxonomy): domain Eukaryota; kingdom Fungi; phylum Ascomycota; class Eurotiomycetes; order Onygenales; family Arthrodermataceae; genus Trichophyton; species Trichophyton schoenleinii. Next base: position 1,105,500 of record WOFF01000002.1, read on the forward strand.
AGCTTGAACGAGGCCGCAAGACTAATCACCCTGGGATACTTTCCCCTTACCAGAGTTCACCTCGCAGCTGCAAGGATATGAGAACGTCACTGCCCAATGCCAGAACTGTAAGATGCGACTTTTGGTGCTGTGTATATGCAGCTATGCGCCTTGCGTCTGGACCGCCCTTCTCTAACTCGGTATACTTCTTCGCTAGGCGGTAACTGGTCGGGTCGATGCATTACCAGATGGTCAGTTAACATCTCAACAACTATTACGGGGAATATGCTTATAATAGAGTGACCGGCTAATGTTTCTTCTGTATCTAGGCCCTTTTTCACCGTCTGCTTCATTGTATGAGCTTCTGCCTACGCTTTATCTACTTGGAATACTAAACACCGTCTCTTCAAAGCCACTTATTCCACTGGCCATGCACAAGTATAAAGTAAGCCTTGACTTTCCCAATAGTTATTAAATAGGTTCCTTTGCTAACTGAATACTGCTTACAGGAAGTATACTGCCACATATGCCGGTTCTCGCAAGACATGTCGTGAGTGTCATATTCTTCACCGTTAGTCAACATACGCTACAGTGTTAATAACTTTATACCAGAATGAGGCCAGACGTTGAATCCCAGGGGCCTGGTGGCCACGGGCAAGGGCCGCCGCCGGGGGGTCCTCCACAGCAATATTATGGACCACCGCCCGGGCAGCAAGGGCCGCCTCAACAATACCAACCACCACAACAGCCGGGTTATAAGTAGCCCCGAGTGTTATGCCACCTGATTGTTTCCACTTTTGACATGAAGTTATGTTTAAGAGTGTTCTTTTATTGTTTTCTCTTACAGCTAATACTCTTGTTTCCTTGGTTCTACTTTATTACGCTTCTTTAGCCTTAATATCTTTGTTTCATACCTACCTTGGAACTGTCCTTCTTAGCTTAGATACCCATGGCCTTTTCTGAGTGCTAAGACAACCTCAGGTGTATATTCAATCCATATACTTAAATCAATTTATATTCGCGAGATGCTTCAGCGTAATACATAAAAAAAAAGATTGTTAAGATACTTAGGAGGCTAAGTTCTGCTTCAAAAGCAACCATGGACTAAACGGATGTTAGGAATGTTTAATAGCAATAAACCATATTCCATGCTTGCTTTAGAGAGTATCATTAACAAAAAAGCGGCATATATCCCTGAAGCCAGGAACGACAACAATTCATTAACACAATCTCTCCCTCCAAATCAAACCTTCTGCCCGAGTACCCCGAGTCTGGCTCACAGCGGGGGGCTGGGCAATCATCCGGTAGAGGGGGATGTAAAGATGACACGCTCTGCTTGAGGAATCCAAAAAGTGTCCGAACACTTATTGTGTTTTAAATAGGAGGATGGCGCAGTGGCCGAGATAGAAGTATATGAAGTGCTTGGTTTCTGTCTGCGAGTCAGCTAGGCCCAACATTCCAAAACGGCCCAAGTTTTAGCATACCGTGAGTGACGAAGCTTCCAAAGTTCCTTCCGACGATGCAATGCCAGGTAGCGCCCTTTCGTGAGTCGAACTATCACCATTATTATCAGTATGTGAACCCTCGATATACCTATATCCGTGCACCAAAAAGCCAACGAACCTCCTTCTTTATAAATTGCGCAATGTCCTATGGTGGTCGCGGTTAGCTATATCTCGACAAACATAGCACACAGTCGTCTCAGGTCGCTTCTTCACTTGCTTTTTCGATATGGTACTTCTCCATGGCCTCGGTAGCTAGGTAATGGCGTGTTAGCTTGTTTGAGCGGGTAGCGCGCGGGGGGAGTAGTTCGAAACACACTTACCAACTTCAATGGCTTCCTGCTGCATGTCTTCGCTCTATTCCAATAATCAATTATACGCTGATCCTCTTATATGCTGGGGTAAACACTCTCTCACCATGTCCACAGACTTGATCTGGGCTGCCGTTCGCATGTCGCCCGTTAGCTCACCCGTCCAAACCACAGAGGGGAAACCAATAAAAGGGGCAAGGAAACAAGGTACCTTCGAGCTTCTCGCGCTTCTCGGTGGCCATAGCGACTGACAGGAGGAATCGGGAGGAAGAGGAATATAAATTCGCGGTCGTCAAGCGGGTATGTCAGGAGGTCCTCTGGGGTGGTGGCTTGCTGTCTGTCTGTCTGTTCTGTCGCTTTCGTCCTGTTGCTTCTCCCCGTCCGTTTTATTCGTTTGTTTTCCTTTTTCCTTTTGGTGACGAAAGGCTGACTGAGAGAGTTGTGTGCACAGACGCTTTCTTTTTTTTTTTTTCTTTGGGCGGGATTGATGACATAATACAAGCCCACTCACCGCCCTTGGCAGAAAAAAAAAGTCACGAAAAAGACAAAAAAATATTTTTTTGGATTCAAGAAACAACATCCAAGGATTGTGCATTCTTCTGTTCACTTGTCAACCTCCACGGGAGAATGTGAGGAGGGTTACAAGAGTGTTTCTTTATCGAGTATAGAAGATGGAGGGCACTCGAGTATTTGTGTCTGGGCTCCCGCCGTCGCTGACAAGCGACAAGCTGCGGCATCACTTTGCTCAGCGGTTCGAGGTTACAGATGCTCATGTTATTCCCAATCGGCGGATCGGTTTCGTGGGATTCAAGGGACCGGATCTCGCTGAAAATGCCGTCAAATACTTTAACAAGACGTTCATCAACATGTCGAAGATATCCGTGGAAATGGCTAGACCTGTAAGTATTTCTGAAGTTTTTTTTCCCCAAGTGTCACATCGAGTACTCGGTTTTTGGCTTTTGCGAGGCTAACAGGCCTGGAAGGACACAATGGAAGAAAGCTGACCGCATTGTTTTTAAAGGTCGATGCCGATAACTCGGATGATTTACGTGCCAGGTATAGAAAACACCTAAATGCTAAGAAGGATCCTCCTTCTCTCAAGCGGAAACGTGACACACATGATACAGAGGAGGATGAAAAACTGCAAGAATACCTGACTGCTATGCAGCCTCCAACGAAGTCTCGGACATGGGCCGATAGCGGTGCAACAATTCCAACTGCGCATCAAGAGCAGAATCCTGCAATTGATGCTGCAGAGGAACCCACCGAAGACAAAGATGACATTGAGATGCATAATGTTGAAACCGCAGCCATCGATGTTCCCGTAACCGAACCAGAGACCAAATCTGATGATGTCGATGCAGTGAATGCAAATGAGGAGAATCCAGTACAACAGAATGATGATGACTGGCTACGATCCAAGACATCCCGTCTCCTGGGGCTCCTTGATGACGAGGATGAGATGGCTGCTGAAACTTGGAAAGGCAAGCCATCGGAAGATGCAAAGGATCATCCTCCAGTTCCTGCCAACACAACCAGCACAAAAGCTGCCGTTGAAGAGGAAGAGGGTGTACCCGAGCCCCCCCCTGATGCTAATATTGAATCTATCCGACTTACTGGACGGTTGTTTATACGGAATCTACCCTATAATGCATCCGAGGATGATCTAAATGCCACGTTTTCTCGTTTTGGTAAAATTGAAGAGGTAAGATTCCCCAATTTCCCCTTTTATCCACTACCGTATGATCCACCCATAGTCTATATGATGATTATCCTGATAGGGACATCTGATGCTTTGCATATGATGTTACCAGGAAGAGTATTTTAGTAGATGCCTCTTTAATCTGATGACTATATCTTCTCTTTTTCCAACTATCAACTATTGATTTATGATACGCGATCAAAGCTGACTGAACCAGACTCACGTTGCCACAGATACTCGACATTCTACTAGCAAAGGTTTTGCCTACATTCAATATGTTGAGAGTGACGCTGCAATTGAAGCATATAAGCAATTAGATGGGAAAGACTTCCAAGGCCGCCTGATGCATATACTGCCTGCATCATCAAAGAAAACGTATAAGCTCGATGAATTTGAGATCTCGAAGCTCCCTTTGAAGAAGCAGCAGCAAATCAAAAGGAAAGCTGAGGCAGCTTCATCCACTTTCAGTTGGAATTCTCTATATATGAACGTTAGTTATCTCTTATTCTCAATCGCTTAATGGACTTCACACCGCTAATGAGTTGAACAGACTGATGCAGTAATGGCCTCCGTAGCAGACAGGTTGGGAGTCTCGAAGTCACAGCTTTTAGACCCCACCTCTTCGGATGCTGCTGTGAAGCAAGCTCATGCAGAGACTCATGTCATCCAAGAAACCAAAGCCTACTTCAGTGCTAACGGTGTTAACATAGAATCCTTCAAGCAACGTGAAAGAGGGAACACTGCTCTCCTATTGAAGAATTTCACATACGGGGTTTCATCTGAAGATATTAGAAAGCTTTGTGAACCCTTTGGACAACTAACACGGCTTCTTATGCCACCAAGTGGCACCATTGCTATAGTGGAGTTTGCTATGCCTGATGAAGCCCTAAGGGCATTCAAGGGCCTTGCATATAAGAGAATAGGCGACTCAATTCTCTATGTAGAGAAGGCTCCTAAGAACCTGTTCGAGGGCGGCCCTCCAGTCACAATGCCGTCCTTACTAAACCAGAAAGTCGTTTCCCAAGGCTTTTCTACATCAGATACCTTCAAGGCAGATGAGCCAGAGGCTCCCATGGAGAGCGCAACGTTATTCGTTCGCAACCTTAACTTTATCACTACTGATGCCGGCCTAAGTGATCTATTCAGACCTCTTGACGGATTCATTTCTGCACAGGTCAAGACCAGACCAGACCCCAAGAAACCGGGCGAACGACTCAGCATGGGCTTTGGCTTTGTGGAATTTAAGAGTCGAGCCCAGGCTGAGGCAGCTCTCAAGGCTCTCAACGGGTATAAGCTTGATCAGCACGAGCTTGTCATTAAACCGTCTCACAAGGGCATGGATGCAGCCGAGCAACGACGAAGAGAAGACAATGCAAAGAAGGCCTCCGCCAAACGAACCAAGATCATTATCAAGAACTTGCCCTTCCAAGCCACCAAGAAGGATATCTGGTCTCTGTTTGCGGCGTATGGCCAGCTCCGATCTGTCCGTGTGCCGAAAAAGTTCGACCGGACTGCCCGTGGTTTCGCATTTGCCGACTTCGTCAGCTCCAGGGAGGCTGAGAATGCAATGGACGCGTTGCGCAATACTCATCTCCTCGGCCGACGGCTAGTGCTGGAGTTCGTCTCGGAAGAGGCCACTGATCCGGAAGATCAGATCAAGGAGATCGAGAAGAAGGTCGACGCGCAAGTGAACAAAGTCAAGATACAGAAACTTATGGGCCCTGGAAGGAAGAAGTTCCACGTTGATGCGGACCTCGAAGACTAGGCATTTGCGGGTTCTATTTTCGTCGCCATTAATAGATAGCCGTTTGATAGAGGGCAATGCATCCCGTCAAGTGTTCTTCTGAACAGTATTTTACCGATTCTCACCCCCGACTCGTAGCACTGCCATCCCCTTGGCTCTCTTTCATGTTCTGTTATATGCCTGCAGGCACCAGAAGCGACGTCTGAACGCCATGCCGCGGGTCCACTGCCAAGTTGCCTGGCTCTCCAGCCAATTTTATTTGTCGTCATCGTGTTGGCCGTGGAGTTGCCACCCGGCGTGATGCTAGATTTCGGATCTCGGGTGTTCAGGTCGCCTTGCTCGAGTATATAAGTACAAGAAGAGGCTCGAAGCAACAGCATTATTCTTAGATCTATATAACCCTTGGCCGATAGACCCCATAGGCATTCTCACAGAGATTATTGACATCATCCCGAACGGTTCAATTGCATTTATATTTAGCCCTCGTTAATAATACGCTGTACCCACTGATTGTCCTTTTTCCGCCGGCTAACTTCCCAGGCTACATCGCCATCGAACCACCACGAATTTTCTCTTCTTCCACTCAATTAGATTTCTTGCAGCTTTCAAGTTGCAGACAATAATTGTGCCCTCGACCGTACTGCAGATATCATCCTGAATACAAAAAAAGAAGACCTACCAAAACATGGCGTCGTCTACAGCTCCAAATCTAACGGCCCCCTCCGTGAAACTGAACAGCGGGTATGCCATGCCGATCGTGGGGTTTGGGCTATGGAAAGTCAATAAGGAGACCTGCGCTGACCAGGTGTACAATGCCATCAAGACTGGCTATCGACTGTTCGACGGTGCTTGTGGTACGTGATACATGCATATATCTACCAATTCCATGTTTGTTTGCTCACCTAGATCCCGCAGACTATGGAAATGAACAAGAAGCCGGGGAGGGCGTGGCCCGAGCTATTAAAGATGGCATCGTGAAACGAGAAGATCTCTTCATCGTCTCCAAGCTCTGGGGCACCTTTCATGATCCCAAACATGTTGAACCAGCCTGTCGTCGCCAGCTGTCTCACTGGGGCATTGACTACTTCGACCTGTACATTGTTCACTTCCCCATCTCTCTGAAATATGTTGATCCCGAGGTTCGATACCCCCCAGAATGGTGTGCTCCCGGAGAGAAAGCCGAGGCTAGCGATGTGCCAATGTACAAGACCTGGGGAGCAATGGAAGAGCTCGTCGACAAGAGACTTGTGCGCAGCATTGGAATCAGCAACTTCGGCTCTCAGTTGATCATGGACTTGCTGCGGTATGCTCGCATCAGGCCTGCTACCCTGCAAATAGAGCATCACCCATACCTGACCCAGGAAGGCCTGATCAATTATGCCCAAAGCGAAGGATTGGCAGTTACAGCCTACTCGTCTCTTGGTCCGCAGAGCTTCATTGAATTGGAGCACAAGGCGGCAACTGGAACCAAATTGCTGCTTGAGCATCCAACTATCCAATCTTCTGCCGAGAAACATGGAAAGACCCCTGCACAAATTTTGCTGCGATGGGCAACTCAAAGGGGCATCGCTGTCATCCCGAAGAGCAACAACCCGGAGAGACTTGCACAGAACCTTGATGCAACCAGCTTCAACCTTACTGCGAACGAGCTTGCCACCATCAGTGCTCTCAACCAGAATTTACGGTTCAACGACCCCCCAAGTGTGAGTGATAACCCGCTCTTTTCAAAATTCACAGTTTCATAACTAATACTGACTTTGGTATCGTAGTATGGCATCAATTTCCCCATCTTTGGATAAAATCTTGATATCGGAATGTCATTATCCTGAATATGTATGAATTTAGTTTTGGAAAATATCAGTGGTATAATGATGCTAGCACAGCGTTGCTAAACACTAAATTGCTGCAAAGTACCTGTCATGAATAATAATAAACATAGAGCGACCGCCAGCTATGCTCAACTGAAACTGAACAACACGGCTCTGAATTTGGAACGAAGCCCTAGCACTTTGTAAAGTGCCTTGGAATTATCTCGGAGGTCTAGCTGTATCGCATGGCATCAACTCTGCCAATCCAAGTAAATGTCTGAAAGATGAACGTATGTGAATTTGATATTGGGGCATTCATCTGCACTCTCAGGTCACTCGACTCTAGTGTTCGTAGGAAGAAAGATCCTATACCACTGAGATTGGGTACCTGTGGCCGTGGGTATCTACCTTCTATCCAATCCAGGCGCATTTATGCACTCGTTCCGTCTGGGTAGGGAACCGACCGTAAAAGATATAATAGGCGGTCATGGCCCAGTATAGACTTAATGATTATACCCGAGACTGACGTCAAACGTGCCGCGTATCTGGAAACACGACGATAGTTCGCCAATATCCAAACGCTTGCCAAACGTGTAGCCAACACCTTCAGGTAACATCAATCTCAGCCAGAATCGGCATTTTGTTGAGGACGTTCAGCATCGAGGCGTTTGGCATCTTCTTCCTTTTTCCTCTTTTCTTCCTCCAATCCTTGCTTCCACATCTGCATCAACGAAGTTCCTCCCGCCTTAACCGTGTTTTCAAAGTACCGGTCTTGAACTCGAAACGGCATCGAAAATTTCCGTTTCGTAAAACAATCCGCGTATTCGGCCAGAGGAACTCTATTGTCTGGCGCGCGCATTAAATCCTGCACCTCCATCCAATGCCTTGAGATTTGGAACCCCATATTATATGGGTTTTTTCTCATGTTTGCTTTGTGGTCATACTCTGATTCCGTAATCGTACATTCGATGGTTTCGCCAGATGTGTCAGATGGCTGAAGCGGAGCATGCTCGGTAGGATCAGAGGAGCTTGGGTGTTCTTGGATATGCGAGTTGGAAGTGTTCTGCCTGGGGTTAGACAGAGGAACTGTCAACGGCGAGGCCCTGATAGCGTTGGAGGCCGATTCAGGTGATTCAAAGATCGCAAATGCTGTGCCTCCAGATGTCGACGTTCGAATCTTGAAATACTATTCTGCAAATTAGAATTGCAGTTTCTGAAGTGTAAGAGAATCGGTTGACTCTACCTTTGTATTAAGAAATGAGGAAACTTCCCCAAACTGTTGCAATGATTTCAAAACCGCTCTGCTCTGGGATAGAGTACGAGGAGCGGGCTGCATTCGAATGTACACTTGGCGACTGTTGATAGCAGTCCGAAGCGTAGAGGATGCCATTGTGCATTCCCAGCTTGACTCAGTTATACAACTCGTATGCTATAATATCGTGCAGTTTGGCGATGTTCTTCTGCAGTTAGGTTTGAGAGGAGCATTGGCTTATGTAATCAACCGATGGCCCCAGTAACTTTATAGGATAAACAACATCGGCAGGATTGAAGGATTCGCGGCCAACATGATGTATCTGGCTGTGGATAAGGAGAATACTTGGGAGAGATTCGGCAGTGCATCTCGGAATATCGTCGGATACGGATTTTGCACAAGGGCTACCTTATCGGCGATACCCTGGGTGGTTCCACTGATTAGTTACTGATCATCGGACTGACACTGGCATGAGATGTGGCTCATATCATACGGAGTACGGATAGTACCGCAGCTGAATTTACAGACTTCCCTACAGGAAGGCTTGAGGATCAAAGAGACAAGTGTCTGATATGATATCTCTATGGGAAACATCATGCTATATGATTTACACAGTGAGGTCTACATCTCTCTAACATGGTCCTACAGAGCGGCAAATGATTATTGGCTAGGAAAGCGCATGCTTTAAAACTGGAGTATTGGGAACATACAAGAGCGGTTTGGGCACATATGGGTAACGAAGATACTGAATCGGAGTTGGGCTATGCTTTTGAAAAATTGATACCATAATGAACTAGAGGTAGAGAAGCTACTTTGGATAGCGAAGTCCTGTATTTTGATAAGCACTCGGTACAACCAACTGTATCTCCTTCCCCTCTTCCACATTACCAGTTTTTCTCCTTTTCATTAATTATAAATGATATCTCGATCCCATGACAAAACGAAATAATTATCTGTATGATGGAAATAAAAATGACAGATCTTTTACAATCTAGGCGGCTCAAATGGTACACTGATGGCTATCCACGACGAGCTTTTGGTTGGAAAATAATGCGTCCATCGCAATGTCGTTGGCTTCTGCCTCAATCTTCTTCATGATTTCCTAGCTTGGTTCCATTCCGATAAACCCGCAGTTGGCAAGTTCATATACTGCCGCGAGAGCCCAGGCTCGACAACTAAACCCATCTCCTGGCACCTCAGTAGCTTGAATGCACTGTTTTATGGCGTCCATCCACTCAGCCGTAATGTCTGGGACCTCGCCGAGTTTCAAAACAACGAGTAATGCCGTGGATCTCGTAATATCCTCGAACTCAGCTACATATCGCCAGATGGTTCCATTGAGAGTTTGGTGAAAAATCAATCCTCCCAGTTCATTAGAGGCGATGAGTATTCCCCAGTGGTACTTTCGTGGAAGCCCCGTCGACGAAAGAACCATGTATACGTTCTTGGCCTCAACTCTCAGCCCATTGTCGTATTCTGATGATGTTGGCGGGGCTTTTGGGTTGGTACCTGGGGGGGAAGGTTTGGCAGGTGAGAGCCTGAACATTTTTTCTCAGCTTCTATTGAAAGTGAAGGGCAAATAGTGGCCGATGACCGCAATATTTTCGTCTAAACGCTAGACCATTCAACCAAAAGAGCGAGCCCACGCAAGTAGAACGCGGGATGAAGTTATCTTTTGACAGGTGGGCATGTCAATGTCATCGGTTATATATAGAAAGGGGTGAGAATTTAGGCTGCCTTCCTGCAAGACGGGAAGTACTACCCCCTGTTGGCCTATTATATAGAATTCCGGGACGCTGGGATTGCCCGCAAGAACCAATAACCAATCCACTTGGTTCGTCTTCCATTGGACACAAATAGGCATGCTTACTACAAGCCTATACCTGGGAGTATTTGGGTAAGTGTAAGCCCGGATTCCATGAAGTGCTACTTCGAAGTTAAGTTACCCAACTTTGGTTTCCCGTAACTGACACAATACTCCACATATTAGAGGATACTGGAGGTTAGTTTCACAAGACTTGGCTTCCCTGCGTGCCTTTAAACGCCCTTAAAACCACTTGTGTGCCAGTGCCTCGTTAGCAGTGATTCTCTTTCCTGGGTCCAAATTCGTCATGGCACAGATAAGGCTCTTAAAGTCCTCATCAACACCCTTTCAAAGGGAAAATGGCCTACACGGGCTGTCGCTGTTGAAGCCATCTCGGATGACTTGGAAAATGCGAACCAAAGGACTGTTTCCTAGGTATTTCACAATCCCATCTGTGCCATCTTCATTTGCAAATTGAAATTTGCCGTTCTATTATAATAGAGAGCGGGTTTATCCTTCGTCCAACTCCTCTTCCCCAACTGCGAAGATGACCCGTTTGTGTAGTGCATAAATGCACTATTTTAAGATAAGCAATTGGGCCACTAAAGTCTTAGGATTTGGGTATAGAGACTTACGACAAGAGCAAAAGAGAAGATGTCAGATGGTTCATTCACAGGCCCTGATGCATGGGCTTCTGGGCTTCTCCACATCTCGTTTCTTGCTTGCTTTCCAATCATCGCTGACCCGGGAGGAATGTAAGCAACATCTTCAAGGTCTCCCAGCTGAACTCGTTCCACATTGATATCCTTGCCACTGCCTCTCCAGTCGATGAAGATGTTATCTGCCTTAATATTTGCCTAATATAAGCCTTGGCTCTCTCGTCTGCATAAGACAATATTCTTGTCATGGAGCTCCGCTAGCCCACGGAGGGCATCTTTAAGAATCCTTTTGGTGACTTGTAGAGGCAGATCGTTCTGAGAAAGTCGTAAGAGATGGTCAGTGAAATACTCAAAAACGAACATTGATTTCTCTGGGAGTATGTCTTGCGGGAGACGGACATGGCTAGCATCGCGTAGATTACGGTTTAATTCCCGAAGGTCACTGAAATTAACTGGATGGATGTACTTCAGGATGAACTTGTCACTGGCAGCGCTAAGAGCGTGGTGAGCAATTAGTTAGATGGTCATACGGAGTAGATGGGGGAACTCACGTAGCAAGGCAAATCCGGCGTGGAGGAATGGAGTGTCCGTTTGATCTTGTAATTCAGCCCAGACTCGCCGATGTACTTATTCCTCAAGGTTTATCGGGGAGGTCGACATGGTGCTGGTTTTGCGGTTCGTGGTGATGCCTGATGAAGCTAGCCTGGTGTTTGAAAATTTCGGGCCCCCGGAGGTTTAAACATGCCCAATTCCTGCAAGAACGGATGGTCGGGGAAGAGAGTGTGCCTTGTGACAGCATTTTGAGATCCTCGCGGGATGCTATCAGAAAAGCTTGTCTTGTTCATACTACTAATATCGTAAATAATCTCTGTCATTTACGATCAGCGTAAACAAGATGTGTCGAATGAACCCCCTGCCCCATTGCCTTTTCGTGTCTGGCTCGAGCCGCAAAAGTCTTGGCTAGATCGAGGGCAAAATACGATGATCAGATCGATGAGATGCGCAGCCAAAGACGACAACAACGAAGATGGAAGGGAAAGTTCTCCGTAGCTAAAAGCTCAATCTACCACGTGCAAACAGGACGATGCGCATGCCAGAGGTCCGAAGGCCAGTCAAGGAGCTGGGAGGAGGAGCTGACCCCAAGCTGTGGAGAATGCCTGCGGTCGTTCGGCAATCGCTTCTTGGTTATGTAAATATATTGCTCCATAAGTCGAGCACCCGCAGAAGGTTCCGTCGAAGCTTGGCCGGGGTAGAACATGTCGACCCTGGTCCCCCCCGGTCGCTCTTGACGGTCAGAGCAGCGGCCTCTCCATATCCAATAACCTTTCCGGCTGCTGGAATTGGGTGTCATGTCGATGTCGAGAATCACGCGGCAACCATGAAGAGATCCCCCCCCTGTCATGCGTAAAATCAAGAGAAGCTCCAGGCCCGGCATCGGTCCCCATATAAGTAAAGTACTTAGCTACTGACCATCGTCCTCCCCTTGTCATCATCCACCTGAAGTGTTATGTAACCTGAAGATCAGCAACAATGTGATGAGAATCCCAGCCCAATAACTGGAATCGACGCTCCGCCGTGCATGGCACCATGTCGTCTGTACGCTGCACTCGGCTGTGTATTGTTATTCCTGACTGACGCTGAGCGACGAGAAGGGCCACACAACAACTGGTACTCCGTACCCCTTTGATGGGCCAGGCTGTGACCGGGAGCACTTGAGCGGCCTCCTAGTCCGCTGCAGACCAGCCGCTAGCGTGCTGTCGCCCCTGGCTCCCGCCAGTCAGCGCCGCAGATTGGCCACTGAGCAGACACCCTGGCCGCCTGGACTGTGATGAAGGCAGGTCATTGCCCAATAAGGCGGCCTCCAGAGGGGGCCATCACACACCCTATTTATACCACCTTGCCTCTGCCTGACAAGGGAGGCCGAGCAAGTCGAGTAAGTCGAGCTACCAAGCCTGTCGCCTCGAGACGGACAGCTGCACTAGTACTCCGTAGGTAGTACACTCCGTAGCCCAGCAGAGTGAGAGCCAACTCCTACCGCGAGAGAAGTTGATGGTTCAGCTAGCGAGGCAGGCGAGAGGACGAAGTGAAAATAAAGTATTTCTTACCCGCCGTATCGAGCCTGTATCAATACCGCTCTGCCGGCCCCCCTTCGCCCCAAGTTGCCCCCCCTTGACCACCCGCTGGGCAGTGTCCTGTTACGGCCCCAATACCAAGGTTACCACCCAGCTGCCCTTTTTTTTCGCCTTTTTTTTTTTTTTTTTCCTTTCTTACCCAGCAAAAAGAGCTGCCTTACATAAGCCTACCCAGAACTTCTGGCGCTCCCAACTTCGACCTTTCGCTTTCCTCTCTCTCTCCTCCTGCTTCTGCTGCTTGCTCTAAGAGAGAGACCCGACCTGCACCGACACCCGATCTCTCGACCACCGCCCCCTACGACCACCCTCGACCCTCTGCTGCCCTCAGACACTGTCCAAGCTGCTGCCGGTGCCAGCCATCTGTCTCAGTGCCGCTTTGCGACTTCTATAACCGCCGGTTTCGCTCGTCTGGACCGAGCAGGCGGTACCCAAGTGAAGCACGCTGCCAAAGGGGGAGGGGAGTCCTCGACCTCCGACTCGGCTTCTGCCACCTCAGGATCAAGAGAAGGCGGGGAGTACGGAGAGACTCTCCTGCAATAGGCTGCTGGACTCGAAGTATTTCGGCCTTTACTTGTCGACCACTTTCATAAGCGGCTGCGACGATAGCTTTTGGGGGGTGTGCTTGTGATATCGTGAATCCTTCTAACACAAAAACGTTAACCCAACGTCAACGTTTCCTTGGTTTGGAACTGACGGTTAGAAGCCGTTGGGAACTATCGGTCGGCCCTACGACTCGCCCTTGTCAGTGACCAGGTGCTTAATTGACCGAGAGGGATCCCACACGGCCTCCTCGTTCCCCGAGCTAGCCCCAAGCCTCTCCACGCTCCCACGGCGTCGCTGAAATAATTATATCGCACGGTACCAATGTCCGCCCCTTCTGGAGTCCCAGGTATGTCGACAATCATGTTGCTCTATAACCGGGTGAGTATCAAGAGATTAACCTCGTTGGAAACTAGACTCGAGCGTAGCTCCTGCAAGTCACACAGGACCTTCCGACATGCCTCATAATGCATCCCCTTCCGCTCCAGAGACAACGGAACATCCAAAGAAAAAGCGGTCTTTTCTCCGCATACCGTCTCGGTCCTCGTCAAAGAAGAACAAAGAACACTCGCAATCGGAAGACGCCAACCGGGAGGGCACTGGAGCCTCGCTATCCACTTCACAAACAAACCTGACGGGGAGCCACAGCAAGGCTAGTAGCACAAGATCACGACACGCACAGCCTCTAGAACAAGCTGGTACCCATATCGGTGCTAAAAATGGAGGTTCACGGGCCGAAAATGATCCAAAGTCTGATAGGAAGCAAAGGGGATCACTATGGTCGTTTCTAAGCTGCTGCCGTGCACCCAAGGACGATGATGGTGAAGACATGGCTTCACTCCCTCCAAAGCAGACCGTCAAACCTCATTCACTCCGGACCACCCAGCCAATATCCGAGAAAGCGGATGCTGGCGTTGCTGAGTCGGGTAGTGCCGACAGAAAGGATGACGCTGATGTTACTGCCGAAAAGCCAGCAATCAAGATATTCGATGAGCAAAGTACCCCCATGGCTGAGAATAATGTCGTCGCTGCTGTAGACGAAAAAGCTGCTGTTGCGACAAAGCAAGAAGACGAGGAAGAATCCACTCTTTCTGGTCGTGACAGTAACACGCACCACCAAACCGAGCCAGTTATCCCGGAGAGTTCCAGACTTGACCCGGCACATGCTTTGCCAGAGGAATCTGGTGCATCAACCTCTCTAGCCACTGGTCAAACTGAGAAACCCACAGAGACATCAGCTACCATCCCCGAGCAACAGAACCGGAGCGACGAAACCAACATGCGTGATCAGTACCCTATCGCCAGCACCGACGAGCCAGCCACCGAAACGAACCACCAAGTTGTCCATCAAACCACTCTTCCACCCCCGCCTCCTTTGGACCTTGCGTACCCCCAGCCAGCTCCTGATAAACCGGTTCCTCCTGTTCCATCTGTTCAAAGCGAAAAACAAAAATGGTTATTGCCCCCCATTCAAGACCATTTCTCTGGCAGGAAATGTCTAGTCTTGGATCTCGACGAAACTCTTGTTCATAGTAGCTTCAAGGTATGATATACACGCCTATTTTTCTCACCTTTCTAGGTAAACACATCGCTAACAATTTTTGCGCTCAGGTTCTTGATCGAGCTGATTTCACCATACCCGTTGAGATTGAGGGACAATATCACAATATATATGTGATCAAACGCCCTGGAGTAGACCAGTTCATGAAACGTGTTGGCGAACTCTACGAAGTTGTTGTTTTCACTGCATCTGTATCAAAGGTTTGTTGTCGTTTTCCAAAAGATTTATATTATGCACCTGTGGCTAACCTTTTTACAGTATGGAGATCCATTACTAGATAAACTAGATATCCATAAAGTTGTCCATCATCGCCTCTTTAGAGATAGCTGCTACAACCACCAAGGAAACTACGTCAAGGTATGCCAAACAATTCGTTGAATACGCATTCCTAGATATCCTTTGCTAAGTCATTTCTAGGATCTATCGCAAGTCGGCCGTGATCTTAAAGAAACAATCATTATCGATAACTCCCCGACTTCCTACATATTTCACCCCAAGCATGCAATCCCAATCAGCAGCTGGTTTTCGGACGCCCATGACAACGAGCTCCTCGACCTCATTCCAGTACTAGAAGACCTAGCTCACAGCCAAGTGCGGGATGTGAGCTTGGTACTGGACGTTGCCTTATAGCACCGGCATTCCCGAGACAACTAGCATCCAGTCTATGCTATTCTGACGCCTTTCTTACCTTTATCTAACCCCTGTTAATTAACTCCCAAAATTCTGGACCCTGCCTGTGCACCTAAAAAAAGATGCTCTCTTAAACGAGCCACGTTCGCTTTAATACACTGGTTGTTTTTATTAGTTTTTTCCTTGTTTTGTTTGTTATTACCCTTCAAGCACCATTTCCTTAGTTTCCTTGACTTCTCCTTTCCGTATGTTTAACTCCATTCCCCCAATTCCCTTATCTTTCTCCCTTTTGTTTGAAAAACAATTCCCCTGGCTGTCTTCGCACTTCTCTACCTACCCCCCTTGCCCTATCTAATTTCCTGCACCTACCTCAACTTCTAACCGCTTCACTACATCTCCTTCTCCACCAACGTTCTCTATCGACTCCTGAAGTCTTAATGACCTTGACTTCCGGATCTTGCTCTCCTGCCCTACCCCCTATCTGCCCTACATCTTCCTCCTGTACCTCCACCCCAAACCCCGAATCCGCGAACAGTCGCCATACTGCACAACCTTTTCCTTGACTCCTCTATTTCCCTTATCATATTTGTCCTCATTGCTTTTTGATATTCCAGCTATCGAGTTATTTAAACCCACAGTTATACATCCATTGACACAACATATTCAGTTACGCATCAGCTTTAGCTCTGAGCCTTACTTATTCGTTATTACCCTTTCATTTTCCTTCAATTCTATTGACCTATTTATCCTTCGACTTTGATACTATCCATTTACCCTTCTCAAAAGTCCCAAGGACCAACTCCATTCAATTTCGCACATTTAACATTCTCCCCCCTTTTTAGCCGGGCACCTAGTTTGATCATATATATGCATCCTTCTTCGTCTTTCTTAGAACAAGATGTTCTTGTTTCTCCCTCTTATTTATCTACTTCTCACCCAGCATGCATTTTCATATCTGAGATATTTTTTTCCCTCCCTTTCATGTTGCATACGTTCTAGCAACGTTTTTTTCAACATAAGTACTTGATGTATTTTTCTAGTCTATGTTTTAATAGATTGATATTTAACCAAACCGTGGCATTCTGATGCACGTAGCATTCCAATTTTATCCGTAGGATGTGACCGGCTAGATTCATGCTCTCAGAGCTCTGGCCAGGAGAGGGTCACGTGTTAGTCCATGACGCACCTGCACACCCAAGCAAGCGGTTCCTGGCTGCCTAGGAGTTACACTAGTTTATTTATCGATAATATATAAACTTGAATGCGAGACCGACATTATACCCATACTAGGTAGACTGTACCTTGCACGAGGTTATTGTTACGATACTATTCGATCCTGCTAAGCACTACGCCTCGTGGCAAGCACCTCGAAATCTTTAACTGAACCTCCGTGCTCATTCCCCCCTCCCCTCCATGACAGTATGAGCGACCAACCGGCAGATCAAAACAAACCAGCTAAACCTCACGCTGTCCTCACAAACCCCGAGGTACTGCGTAACCCACATGCGGATACTGGAGGACCGCCTCCAGAAGAAATCGAAGCCGATGAAGGTATAGACTAGGTAATGATAGTTCCATAGAGATACAAGGCATACTGACCATGCCGTTCTCATAATAGACTTGCTAGTTGATCTAGAGGATGATGCGGACGTGAGTTCCCCTTGGAAGGATATATCATTATGGCGCATGGAAATTAATTGAAGTTACTCTAGGAAATATATCTGGTTCACTCCAGAGTATCGTCCATGAAGAGCTTGAAGTTAGAACGGTTTACGAATATCGAGGTACCACTATTGTTCTATTATTATACGATATCCCGTATCATACCATGAACAGATTCTAATTACCGTCTTCTAGAAAATATGTCTTCGTCAGAACCAAATAACCCGCATATATCTCCCCGATAACCTCGCACCCACCTTAAAAGAGCTTGACCTTTATGACAACAACATCTCACACGTGAAAGGGCTGGATCACGTCGTGAACTTAACAAGCCTCGACCTTAGTTTCAATGATATTAAACATATCAAGAATATCTCTACGCTAGTACACCTGAAGGACCTATACTTCATTCAAAACCGAATTCAAACCATCGAAGGGCTGGAAGAGCTCACACAGTTGCGGAATCTGGAGCTTGGTGCAAATAAGATAAGAGTATGGCTCAGCGATTATTACCCACGGCCTATCCAGGCCAATTCAAAATATGACGGAATGTGTTGGACTGAGAACTGACAAGATTTTCTTTTGGTGAATGACAGGAAATTGACAACCTTGACACATTGACAGCTCTTGAAGAGCTATGGCTCGGAAAGAACAAAATCTCCGAAATTAAGGTGCCAACTACCAACTCCATGCTCAAACATTCTTCGCCCGCATAAAACTGATTATGTCCATTTTCTTTCAACAGAACATTTCGTCTCTTACTAATCTCAAAATCCTTTCAATACCCTCTAATCGAATTGAAACACTATCTGGACTAGAATCTCTTTCAAGCCTCGAGGAACTCTACCTATCTGATAATCTCCTTACTGGGATATCTGGGCTTGAAAGCAACGCAAATCTCCGTGTTTTAGACATATCCAACAACAAAGTGTCACGCCTAGAAAATCTGTCGCATCTTACCAAGTTAGAGGAGCTTTGGGCATCAAATAACCAGCTGGCCAGTTTCGAAGAAGTTGAGCGTGAGCTGAAAGACAAAGAAGAGTTAAATACAGTGTACTTTGAGGGGAACCCCTTACAGAAAGCGGCACCTGCTCTGTATCGGAATAAAGTACGACTTGCTTTGCCTCAAATTAAGCAAATTGATGCCAGTAAGTGCCTCGTGTTAACGATTATTTGTTCGTCCTTTGGGTATGTTATGACTGCGGCTGATCAATTTGTCTATTATAGCGTATGTGAGAGTATAGCTATAAGTTTGATGAATCTCCGGACAGCTATAAGCTATTATTCAAAATATTTCTTTTGTGCGGAGAACTTCTTTTCTTATAGAAATTAAGGCCATTATCCTTCTAGGGAGCAGGGAGATGGGAATATAAGGATCATAATCCTTCGAATTTCTTTTTGTTCAAAGCCAGTATCGTTGAATAATGTCGTAGTGCATCCAATCACCGTAGTAAAGGAGCTAATATTAGTAACAAAGTGTTAAATCTTGGCAAAAATTAGCCTCGGCAAAACATGGTCACGTGGATGAGAGTTCACATGCTACAATGTCAACAACTTTCAACGGGGAATCCGGGGTTAAATTCAACTTGCTCAACCTCATCTCAGGACAACAGGACAACAGCTAATATACGGAGTAGCTGCTGCTGTTTGTGCGAGACGAATTTGATACCTTTTGAACGATCTCCAGGCTTTATTCCTACGGTTTTGCTCCCCAGTGGCGGCTGCCCGGATTAGTCGCGGGACCATGGGATTCAGATCAAGATAACCAGTGAATGAAACGGCCTATGGTCCTAAAGTGAAGACAATATGGCAGCCCAATCTACCCTTCGGCGACCAGAAGACCCGCTGGTCATACTATTTCGGCATTATTCGCAACTACTTCTCTCCCGTGTCCGAAACTCGTCAAGAACGGTAAAGCTCGCTGCCACCGTCGCCTTACTTCTGTCTATTATTGGAACAGGTTATGGAGGATATAGCTGGTGGAAGGATTGGTCAAAGGAAAGGGTACAAGGGAGACAGCTGTTGCGCAAGAATTCCGGACTACGAGGGAAAGATGGCTCAAGGATTATATATGTCCCTTACAAGTCGAGCCTTACCTCCTCCAACACCTCCAGGGTCACCATCCACCCTACAAAATCAACGACATTTGATGCCCACAGACGACTGTTTTTGAACCCACCAAGAGCAGCTGGATTACGGGACGGATATGGAGGGGCACCACCGCCGTCTACCAAACCTGGTTTGAACTTGGCCTTTTTGCACCAACTGCTCAGTCTGTTGAGCATTATGATTCCCCGATGGAACAGCAAGGAAACAGGCCTGCTTCTAAGCCATGGTGTCTTTCTCATGCTCAGAACATACTTATCTTTGGTGGTGGCTAGGCTGGATGGTGAAATTGTGCGGGATTTGGTGGCCGGAAAAGGAAGAGCTTTCATTTGGGGCATCATCAAGTGGTGCAGCATCGGCACCTTCGCTTCATACACAAACGCTATGATCAAGTTTCTGAAATCGAAGGTCTCTATTGCTTTCCGAACACGACTCACTCGCTATGTACACGACCTTTATTTGAACGACAACATGAATTATTACAAGTTGGGAAATCTTGATGGAGCTATTGGCCAAGGGGTTGACCAGTTTATCACCCAAGACCTCACTCTTTTCTGCAGCGCTGTTGCATCATTATATTCCTCACTTGGAAAACCCCTGGTAGATCTTATCGTTTTCAACTACCAGCTTTATCGTTCGCTGGGTCCACTGGCTCTAACTGGTATACTAAGTGGATATATTGGCACTGCATCACTTCTGCGTGGTCATTCCCCTCCATTCGGGAAACTCAAGGCCGTGGAAGGGAAGAAGGAAGGCGATTTCCGTAGCCTACATTCCAGGCTATTGGCGAATGCCGAAGAGATCGCGTTCTATGGCGGTGCTGATATCGAGCGGGTATTCCTTTCCAAGAGCTTTGCCAACCTTCAACGATGGATGGAAGGCATATATAAGTTGCAGATACGATATAACATGTTTGAAGACATGTTGTTGAAGTATTCATGGTCAGCTTTTGGGTACCTAATCACATCACTACCAATTTTCCTTCCAGCATGGGGTGGAGCTGGCGGAGTTCTTGAGATGGCTACACCTGGTGCAGGTATCAACCGAGAACGGGGCCGTATGAAGGAGTTCATAACAAATAAACGACTAATGTTGTCCTTGGCCGATGCGGGTGGCCGTATGATGTATAGCATCAAGGATCTGTCGGAGCTCGCTGGGTATACCTCGCGCGTATACACATTGGTATCGACCCTTCATCGTGTTCATGCCAACTCATACCACCAGCCCCGTGGGAGCCAGATAGAACTTTATTCACTCTCTGATGTCCAAGGAACAATTCACAGTGGGTTCGATGGGGTGCGTCTAGAGAATGTTCCCATTGTTGCACCTGGGCTGTTCCCGCAAGGTGGAGATGAACTTATTGAATCCTTATCTTTTATTGTCCACTCAGGCGAACACTTGCTCATATCTGGACCGAATGGAGCCGGTAAATCTGCCATTGCTCGAATCATTGCTGGACTATGGCCTGTGTACAGGGGACTTGTAAGCCGACCAAGAAATTTCGGGCAAGACGGCATCATGTTCCTACCACAGCGACCATATCTGAGCACTGGGACACTACGTGACCAAGTTATTTATCCTCACAATGAACTTGACATGCGAGAGAGCGGGCGCACTGATAACCACCTGATGGAGATCCTCGAGGCCGTTCATTTGGGCTACCTCCCAGCTCGTGAAGGCGGCTGGAACGGGCGCAAGGAATGGAAAGATGTTTTGAGTGGCGGAGAAAAACAACGTATGGCCATAGCCCGGCTATTCTACCATGATCCACGCTACGTATTCCTGGATGAGGCAACTTCTGCAGTGTCTTCTGACGTGGAGGGCTTACTGTACGAACGTGCAAAGGAGCGAGGCATTACTCTGATCACGATCTCAACCCGAGCTTCCCTAAAGAAATACCACACTTTTAATCTTACTGTGGGTCTTGGAGCCGACGGAATGAGCTGGGAGATTGATCGCATTGGAACGGAGAAGGAGAAGTTGGGTGTTGAGAAAGAACTACAGGAGCTTCGGCGACAGCTGGATAATGTTGACTCTCTCAAGGCTCGCCGGCAAGAGATCGAAGACGAACTGCAGAGGGTGTGGGAGGGTGAGCAGGAGACTATCGGGCCTGCTTCAGCAGCCTAATCGTGCACATAATTACTGCGAGAACGGCATCTTAACAAATGTTTCATCCATCCATTCATAGATAGACATGGGAGATCCTGGGATTCAGCCATTGATTCCTATAGATTTTTGCAAAACTTCAACATCAGTCGGGTGGCCCCTTGAAGGTTTACAAGGCGATGAGGTAGATAACTTGATCTATCTCATAGGAGGTGTATATATACATATATATATATATGGCTAACGACGAATAACAATATCTTTCTGCTTAAGCAGCCAAGGCGCCAGTCGCAGTCGCGCGACCCAGCCAATCAACTCCTTTCGTCTCTATGTCCCTGGCCAGGTAACTGATCACGTGATAACTCTATTTAAACCCTCGTCCTCAGCTTTTTTGTTTGAACTGTCAAATAACACAACTTCGCAGCTCTCTATTCATCTGTTATATACGTCCTTAGATTATGCCAGCTCTAGTTTAATAAGTGAGACAGCTAACAACAAACCAGTGAACCGCAGCCGAGCTCGAATTGAGGCCTAACAAGCTACCTCCCTGTGCCAAGCCTTGAGATTCGTTAGCTCCAGTTCACTTCGCTCTTGGATCAACATCCAGCAGTTGTCAAAGCCGCGTTAAGAAGAGCAACCGCCCTCTAGGACGGCCTGCATATCAATATGAGACCACAGGGATATGAAGTCGATCAAAAGGGCCGGGTAGTCGTCCCCATAAATAGCTTTTCTGATGGTGACCCTAGCGCCTGGCCACAGCATTCTAACTGCATGGAAACCGATGCTACCGTCTATCTCGAGAAGCTAGGGATGCAATGGATGAAAGAAAGAGGCGAGTGTCAGCAAGGTCGGTAAATTTCTAGCTCTGGTTTCCTTCTGTTTGGATACCGGAAGATGGCTGTATCTATATTGATACGGCTCCCTATCCCTCAAACTAGCCAGAGTATCTACCTGCTTGAGGAATGTCTCTATACCCTGATGCTCGGCAATTGCCGTAAAATGGCCCTTGTGCATGCCATAGAGTGAAAATTTTTCTTTGTGCATATTTATAATTCCCATAGTGATAGGAGTACTAATATGCGCTTTGTTGATTACCTTCTAGGCAAAACATACATTCTTGACCAACTGCCAGACGGGTACGTCTACTGGGCTCGACCACGCCAAAGCAGACCTGAACTGGTACGTTTCATTTCGTTTCATATCATATCATTAATCAAATACGCCTTCCTAGTTAACATGCCACTTTACAGGTTGATAAATTTCTCTGGGGCCATCCTTCTGGGAAATATTTTTTTTCTCCAAATAGGTTTTGGCCTCATTTTCTCTACTTGATGAACGGTGGTTCAGAGCCCTGCGAGTGCGAACATTGCGGCTCAGCTCAAAAGGTCTCAACCTCTCGCGGATTATCAGCTTCGACTCAAAGGAGACCTGTACGCGCTTCTGGTATATCTCGCAGCGCGTTGAATGACCGAATAGGACTGAAACAGTCAGGGCCTAGCAGTTCAAGTATTAACTCCCACCACCATAACCTCAGCAGTGATTACAAAATTCTAACACTTGCCTTAGAGCGTACTAGAAGAAAGAAATTCTTGGCCGTAGATGCCGAAGGGAACCAGGACATTTTTAAGGAACTAATATATCAACTCAAGGCTGAAGGCACACTAGAAAGACCCATCTTAGAGGACTCGAATATGGATTGGCGAGCGGAGAGAAAGCTACTAAAAAATCATCTCACCCGCGTTCGTATGCAGCACTCCTTTTTTCCAAGGCTAGGTGAATTGGTGCTCTGGTACGCCGAGCCATCAAACGGGGAGATAAAATTCCATTGGCGGACCCAGACCTACCAGGTTTATTCAGCCAAGGAGAAGAAGTTCGTCGGAATTCCTACATGGTATGGCGGTGTGGTTACCCAAGTCCCTGAGGAGCCCCTAAATCTACATGATGCCATTGTAGAAACCAAGAAGGAGTATGCGCTCAACAGATCCGGCTTTCGAATTGAGCTATTCCCAGACCCAAATAGCTCTAATAAGAATATGTCAACGCACTACAAGTACATCCCCCTGAGCCAGATTCGACCTTTGAGCTTCTGGTCAATCTACCTTCAGGGGGTAAATACTACGGATTTCCACCCTTCCATAGCCCATGCGTTGACTATTACATCCTCGTTTAGTATGCTTGATAAATACTACTTCGAGGGCGTTTGGCCAAATGCATCTGTCCTGTGCAAAGGGATGTACCTTGGAGCCGAGCTGCTTATTCCTGGTGATGCAGTTCGACTCATGCCACTGGACCGAGATGGAACGATCGATATTAAAAGAAAGGTCACGGATATTTTGGTCATTGATACCATTGAGATTAGGCTTATGGAGTGCGATGCAAATCTTCAGTCTCCTCTGCTTAGCAAAACTACAACCGCCCGGCTAATAGGAAAAGTCTATACCCTCGACCCTAAGCTTGCATTTGATCGAAGCACTCCGTTGACCGATTCTGAAGTAACCAAATCGTTCGACTGCACCGGCATGAGAGAATACGGGCTATGGTACCTACGCCATGAGCCAGATAAGGTCACCGAGGTCTCATTGGACCATGTTATTGGACGATGCTTTGAGTCTGAGTACATGGATATCATGTTTGAGAATGTAGTCCTCGATCTTGATCTGGTGGGTGTGAGGGATGCTCGTCTCTTTGGCCGTGATGCAGATGAACGTATCGCTCCTGGTAAAGAATGGTTTTGCGGTGATAACCGCCTAGAACAACTTGGACTCGAGTCGATCAACGGAATCGAACACAGCCGGTGCGATGACTCAAGAGATCCACGCATGTATAGAGCAATCATGAACATCATCAATGATGAGGCTGTCGACGCGGATCACCGAGATTCTAAGATTGTTCGCCAACTCGGACGTGCGCATGAGGGGCTGATCGGAAGCAGATCTGGTTATACCACATTCGATAGTGCTGGGAAACATAGCTCAATGGTTGCGACCGCACTTGGCGGCGAGGCAGCCACTCCCTATGTCAACACTGAACTGGTTGAAATTGATGAAGCCGAGGACGGAGAAGCAGGCAGTTCAAGAGAAATTGCGCCGTCCACAGATAGCGGGGATGAACTTATTGTAGTGCCAATGCATAAGCGACAGCGTCGACATTGAGCTATGTTTATTCCGATATTCCAATTGCCGGATACCTTGCTTGCGCGGCTTGGGTCTTTTAGGTTGACTGGTAGTTTCCTTCTTTCTTCCCTCTCTGTTCTTCCTTTTTTTTTTTCTCTTTTTTTCTTACTCGTATGATACCCGTTTCCTGGTTGCCATTACATTCAGTTTTATGACACCCCCTTCTTGTTTCCTATTTCCTTCTGTAACATTAAGCGGATGTATGTAGATTAGCTTTTCTTTCAATATCCGACTCGAGCGTCAATGGAGTATGCCCCTAAATCATCACCGCTACTCAAAACTACTTACTATGGTGAGAATATATATATATATATTTATATTTGGCTCATTTATACACTGTGGAAGGCTGCCTCCTGAAATAGCGTATATTTATACATACGACAAGCCATAATATATCCTCAATGGTTCCTCTCCACGACCTCGCGGGCGAAGTCTGCGAATGTCTTTCCAGCCGTTACTTCTTCAGACAAGTTTGGCTGGGTGAACACGGCTAAAGTATTCCTTGCAATTTTGCCTCCTGTTTTAGCACCTTTAACAAAGTGTGGTACGGCCTTGAATTTCCCCTGAGTAATGAGCTCAAGAGCCTCACCGGTTTGGAACGCAATGCAATCCTTTGGTATATTGACCTTGACGACCTCACCAGTCCTGGATCGTATGTATAAACCGGCCTTTGGATCAGGGGATGTTGGAAGTTCAGGCAAGGGGGTCAAGTCCGCGGATTGTCTGGGTTCATTCTCTGCTTCGTCAACGAACATGGCAGATATCAGGCCAGTAAGGCAGCCATGGTCAAGATGAGTTGCACACCAGTCGTCATCCTCCGTCTCTTTACCACTAACATCGGTCTCCGGAGCAGGGAAGTAGTGCAATAGCCGGGCCTTAGTCGTCAAACTAGTTTTCACAACGTGTTCCAAATACCCCTTTTTATAGCCTTCAATGTTGGCAAGGGCATATCGATCACAGGCCCTTGCCACAAGAGCCGCAGTGTCAATAATCAACGTGCATAGTTCGGTCAAGCTTGGGCGAAAGTTAGGCAGTTTTTCAGCAGGGGGCCAGATATTAGCTGCAGTGTACTGTGGAAAGTCGGGGAATTCGCTTGCGGGGGCATTTTGCAGGTCAGGATTTTGGTAAAAGGCACAATTGATATAGTACGATCCCTTCAGGGTATCATAATGGCCGGAACGAAGGGTCTCTTTTCCGCAGGACCAGCCAACAAGATACTTGGACTCAGCCGAAGTGAGGGATTCTGAAACATTATTTGTTATTACAATGTTACTGTATACCTCAGAAGGTGAATATACCGGCATACCTAACTCCTCGGGTGACAGTGATGCAACATATGATGCATTGGAGAGTGCCTGGGCTCGAAGACTCTTGAACTCGGCAGGGAGATCCTTTACAACGATGATCCCCAATGACGCCGGTCCAAAGGCTTCTGAGAGGGTCTCGAAGGAAACGGTGCCTATATTCACGTTAGAAAAGCAATACGTGCAGATGACGAGGTACACGCTAGATCACTAGAGCCTCACTTACCTGCGCGGAGTTCCTCCAGGCTCACAGTAACAGGATTTGCATGAGTGACTTCAGCCATGTTTGTCTGAGAGGTATATTCAAATATAGTGGGTTATGTGGTGGTGGTGTAGAGCACAGCCATTCGGTATATATAACGTCTTGCTCCTGATCTCCAATTCTTTTGTGGTTCTCCTCAGTTACATCTTCGCCCACTCGGAGAGCTCCGATATCCAACTAGCTAGCTTCGGCATTTGTCCTGCAGCTAAATTTTTGCATCGACGCTCCCAAGCTGGCTTCGGCTAACTAATAGCCGGGGTATTAAACGCTGTAGATCTACGGAGTAGATAGCCCCTCATCATGAAACGGCACAGTCACTGTCACAGTCACTGGCTAACTGTCACTCTTTCTCACCTCACTTTGCTTTTCGCCCTCGACTTTCACTCACTTTTTGACTTTCACCGAGTGACTAAGCAGAAACTCTAAATTCACGTGATATCGAATTTGCAACGTCGTCGCGAGACGGAAAAGACGAGGGCGAAAGGGAGAAAGGACGAAGGAGATGCAACCAGCCGTCGAACAAACAAAGTGCCTCGGAGTCTTACATTTTGAAGACGTAGAGAATTAGTGACTCGATTGCTGGGGCTTTTGCATGGAAAAGGAAGATACGTGGTTCTTGGAAAACGTTCTTAAGGGGGGGAGGGGTAGCTCGAGGCATTGTTCAAGTGACTGATATCAGGAGCTTGACAGTTGCTGTGGCTATTCCCTGATATGCCTTGTTGCTGTTGCCTCTGTGTTTTAGGATGCCTAGTGAAGTGACTCTAGTAGTACTTCACTAAGGATAATCAAATTTTGCAAACTAAAAAGGCAGGCCCCTTTCCAGTTACGCTACCAACCTGACTTTGGTAGCATTGAGATATCCACGCCTCTTTCTACTCTGTATACTTTTGTGTTCACTAAAGCTTGACGCGCGCAGAATACAGCAGAGGCCAAGGGTAAGAAGTGTTCAATATGGACTCGGTGAAAGCTTCTGATGGACTTTGTGGTGACAACGCGTCGGCCCCTCTATCTAAATTCCAGCAGCTCTTGCAGAAGAAGACCGAGCAGGCGTTGGCTGAAAGAAGAGCTCAACAGGCCCGCGGCGCTGACATGGAGTGCGCTCGGCTCAATTATAAACCTCAACAATCCCAGCGTTTCCAGCAAATGCTAAAGGATAGGATTCAAAAAGTTTTGGCTGAGCGAAGAGTCCAGCCGTCTTTTCAATCACCTATTTCTCCCGAGTCTGATTGTAGAGGTGATAGTGAGAGGGTTGCCAGCTCAAGTCCGCTTAGCCTTGACAATGGCACGCCAGAGGAAAAAAGTTCTACTATCAACGCGGTGGAGGAACACGGTCCTGCTAGCTCCGAGATTGTTGAAACCTCAGCCACCTCAGTCACGGAGGCTATTTTGCCGACTAGAGGACACAAAGAACCGGAAAAAAGCGGTCAAAGTCCACAAACCACACAAATTCAACAGCACAAACCATCAACAATTCTTTTGCAGCAGAAAACATCCAACCAACAACGAGCTCGAGTCCCTCACATTCAACCACGGCCTGCGACAGGTCCAGGAGAACTCGAGCCACTGCCATCGCCTCACCAGAATACTCCAGGAATAAAAAGGAGAATGGAATCTCTAACTACGGTAGCTATCTATCAGCACTCTAACGAAGCCTCCAATGGGACAGTGATGCAACTTGCAGTTCCAGAGGCTCAAGAGGCCCAATACGCCCAAGTGACGCCTGCAGCTCAGGAGACTAAGGAGGCTCAGGAGACTCAGGAGCCTCCTATGAAGAGAATAAAAAAATCTAAATCACCAAAGTACCGCCCTGCTTGTACATGTTCGATCTCTACGAAATGTGAGGTCGCAGCTGCCAATGGAGTTAAGGACTGTCGTGCAATTGCACGTCGTGTAACTCAAAAAAGTATCTCCAAATCGAAATCCATGTAAGTCAATACCGCCCTCTTACTCATTGCCATGACTTAATGTTGACAACTATCTAATAACAGGAGCACGCGTCATGAATTTATATCTAAGAGGAAGAGGACTGAGATTAACCGTTCGAACTCAGAAATACTTGAAATCTTTTCATTGATTAAGAAGATTGAAGCGGGAACTGATCTTGAGAGAATCATTCCACGTCTAAGGGATCGAATCCACTTCCTTGAACTCTATGAAATACCCGAGTCATCTATTGAGTCCATGAAAGCCAAATTTGTCGATCCCATAAACGGTCTCCCTGCCATCATCAGAAACCATAACTCAATTCCATGGGACATCAGGCTCGATTGTTCCGCAATTCTACAGCGAATGGAGGAAGGAAACTTCCACGTCGACCTTTCGCGTGGCATTCTAACAAAGCGAACTTTTAGAGAAAACGGAAAAAGCTCAGTCTCTCGAGTTCTTGACAAAAACTACCCTTTCAAGCAGTCTGCCTTTGTTGTCGGAGATAGCCACTTACGCAACGGCCAATGGTTTCCTTGGCAAATTTGCGCTTTACGCGATGGCGCACATGGAGAGATTGAAGGCGGAATTTCTGGGAACAAATCAACTGGTGCTGTCTCCATTGTTCTCAGCTCTTCTGGTGGAGGTGTAAACCAGATGTACGCGGATGTTGATCAGGGAGAGACAGTATGGTACTGTGGAACGAGAGGCAAGAATGGAGAAGTTTCTGCCAACACAGCTCTGCTTCTCCAGGCTGCCAATAAAAAGAGTGAGATCCGTGTTCTTCGAAGCTCCAAGCTTCCCAAGGTGAACCCCTACAGACCTTCTGAAGGAATGAGGTATGATGGTCTGTACAAAATCTGCAGCTATGAGATTATCGATCAAGCGACTGCTCTGCACCGGTTCAAGCTTGAGCGTGTTAAAGGCCAAACCCCCATTCGATACAAGGGTCCAGAAGTTCGCCCCACCGCCCGTGAAGTCGAGGAGCTGCGCAAAGCTTACAGACACAATGCTGAATCCAAGCCAGCGAAGGAACCAAAGATGAAGCAGCCTGCTGCTGCACCTGTGGTTGAACAGAAGGCATAAATAATTCATCGACAATCCCTTTTTTCTTTTTTTCTTTTTTGTTATTTTCCGTTTTTGCATTGACTTGATGGGTGGCTTAGTGGTTTTTTTCCCATTCATTTTGACATTTTCTTCTACTGACCGTGTTTGTATTAAAATTAACTGCTAGCATCGATAATAATAATAATAAAACTCCAATGCGTTTACTTGTTTTTCGGTTTGCTTACATGGACTTGCACTTGATTATTATACAAGTAACTGTAGCATTTAATTGGGGAAGTAGGCAAATTCCCCGGCGTTCAAGAAAATAAACCCCTAACCACATATGACCCCCGGAGATAAAACTCCATAGCGCCTGTAAACACCTAAATCCCGTGTGTCCGTAGCTAAAGATGGCGAGGACTAATAAACGATAACAGTAAAGGGAACAAGAAGAGGGTATGAAGATAACTACACCGGGATAATGCGAGGCCGAAAAGAGATAGTTACAGGAGAAGCTTTCTAGCATCTTTAGCATGACTTTCAGTTGGACAGTAAGGGCACTTAAACTTGTTGCCTTTACTAATTCTCATGAGTGATTGATGGGCAATGACATGCCCGCATGGCATTAGCATCGGGGGGTTTGTGTCCGTTGTTTGTTCCTTGGAAACAGGACACACGAAGATAGAATGATACTGGTATGAGTGTGGAAGAGGGATTTCGACCTATAAGAGTGGTTAAAACATGTATTCTGCATGAGAATGGAAACAAGAAAAATAAGCATGTCACTTACCGGTAATTCGTTCTGGCTGGTCCATTCCGTCCGCTTTTCTTTCATGATTGTCTGGAGTTTTAGAAGGGTTGGTAGAGCGATTGCTCCTGCTGTGGCAGCGACGTATAAAGGTGATTCGGCTGAGAGGTTTAGTAAGGCGCAGAATTCGCCTTTGAAAGAGGTTGCAACCCTGTCCCAGGAATCTGGATTGTTGAATATGGCGTTATAGGGGGAGTCTTCAAGGTTAGGGGCAAAAGCCATGGCACCCAAGAGTTGTTGAATTTCCGGAAGATACCGTCCCTGAAAGCTGGAGAACTCGCGTCTGGCGTATTCCAACGCCTTTAGCCTCCCCTCTTGTATGGAAATGCCGGCTTCACCTCCTCCGTGAAAGAGCCATACAAACTGAAGCTGACAAAGTTCGAACTCGAGGTTACTTCCTCGAACATACAGGGCTTCACGATGGTTCCTAGCCCATTCAATAGCGGGAAGAAGGTTTCGATTTTCCGTGAGTTCATGGAGCAACTCGTGCATGAGGAGAAACTGTCTCCTTATTTCACCAGACCGTAGACCTTCGATGTCCGGAATAGCTTCGGATGCCTGTTGTTCGGCTTGTCCCATGGCTGTATCTAGCTCTGGTTCTGCATATGTTCTCGATACTTCAGCTAAAAAGGTGTCTGCCGTGGAAAATGCTCCCTCTCGCAGAAGGTGCATGGCCACCGCCCTGTTAACCAAGGCCGGCTGCGATAGGGAGTCATATTCAGTAGTGGGCAGAGGCTTGTCCTTGAATAACTTTAGAATAAGACAGTTAGCATTCCTCCGCATATTTCTATGTAGACAGCCTAATCGAGCATTCAAACCTTGTCCAATGCCTTTGTATATTTATTCAACCCGCTATATCCTTCCTTTAGGTCGTTATTTGTGGCTTCAAACGAAGCTTTGATCGGATTTTGAAGCTTTGCAAGAGTGATAGAGGCGGAATTCGGATCTATGAACAGGGGAATCAAGCGTCAGACGACTGTACAATAGCTAGGTACACCCAGCGGGGTAAGACATGGGGGTAATGGGAATAACCGACCGTTCTCTATGGTCCTCCGAGCTTCCAGCAGTAAGTCGATGGTTGCCTGAACATCGTTGATGCACTTGGAGGCCTGGGCCTTTTTCCAGAGGCGCTGATGTTCTTTCTGGACCTGGTCCATCGTGAGTGTGGTCGTCCTCTGGCTAACTGCGGAGAAAGGTACTCATGTTCGCCTGGGGACCTCGAGATTCAAGAGCACATATAACTCCCAACTCAGCCAGGTTAGTCGAGCTGCGCCACAAGATACCGTCAACAGCTCTGTGGATAACGGTAAAGGCCTGGAGGAAGCGTTGAGAGCAAAGAAGACGGAGAAAGCAGCTGGAGATGTTTGGCAGCGGCAGGTCATTTCTTTTCGACGGGGAAAGCCAGGCCTGCAGGCCCGAAGCATGTCACATGGTCAGCACTAACTTCTAACTAGCTAGTTATTATTATTTATTATTCAAGCTAATCATCATTCAACAGGGCAACCTTCAGCTATTGGCTTTATGCACTCCGAGTTATGCAGCTATTTTGAATATCGAGAACCCCCAGCTCCGTCCAGGGAAAGAGATTAACTAGCCGGCTGATCTTATGGGTTGTCTCTCGGATACCGGTCATCTCCCTGCACCTTCGCCGTCTTCACCCTTTTCTTCGCCTTAGAAAATGCTCCTACAAGTGACATCATCGGCCTTGCCTTAGCTTCCGCCAGCATCCCAAGAACAACAAACAAACACAGGAGAAGCAGCGGCAGCTTAGAGGATGGCCTGCTATCGTCGCTGCTGCTTCGACTTGTCTGCCAACTTGTTCGTCTCAGCAAAGGGCCGACTGAAACTGTGACCGTAACTACGTTGACCAAGGGGGGAAAAATAAAATATAAAAAACACACCCTGGCTGCAGACCGGGAGTACGTCACCGAGAGGCGCATTTGTGCAGTTGTTTTCGGGCCGTCTGACAGGTGATACTTGAAAGAGAAAAGGGGAGAAAACAACGGGAAACATGAGCATGGATCCTGCTGGAACGACCAGCATCGCTTTAGTTGATGAGCGGCTGGAGCAATATGCTGCCCGTCAAGCCGCTGAAGCGCAGCAGTCTGAGCCTGGGACGCCAACACAGCAGCCGACGTCTAGCAAGAGCGCCCAGCGTGTTTCATCGAAAGCATCTTTCCAGCGTTTGGTCCTTACAGACCCTGTTGCTTTCAAATATCTGGAGGAAGATCCTTGTGCAGTCACTATCAGCAGAAGATTGAGCATATCTGGATACCAAGTTTACATTGTTGAACAGTGGGTTTGCTCGAGGGCACACCCCACGTTTGTTATCAACACATACACCGGCGACAAATCCCACACAGTCGTTGCTGGTGTGCTCAGCGTGCCGACAGATGAAAAGAAATGGAGTGAGCGGATGAGAGTCTACTTCAAGGCAATGGACCAGTTCCATACCCGGGAGCAGGAGTCTAGCTTTGGAACTGTGATGGTCACGAATCTGAGCACATTTCCATCGATGCTTACTACAATTCCTGTTCAAGATGGAGACGTTGGACTTCACCTGGATAATTTCATTGTTAATGAAAACCTGAAGCGTCTAGGATGCTCTGGCAGAGCTGGTCTTACTGTCAAACCTCCTGCGGCGGATACGCAAGCAAAGTTCCACCAGCTTTATCAAACGTGCGACAAAATTGAATTTAATACCTCTGTCAAGGAGCTGATACGTTTTTGTCAGCTGGCACTCGTAATGTTTCTTAAGCTGGCACCTGAATACGCAGATGGCCTTATATGCAATCACACAGAACGAGCCATCTATGAGTGGTGGGCCGAAACTGGTTCTTTCCTCTATGGTATCGAACCTCTTGATGGAATCCTTGGTCCTACCACAGTAGCCGCAATTCTTGGAACTTTTATGGGTGCAAGGAACCGTTTACATGCATACGGAGCACCCGTATCCAAGGACCCATTTGATATTCATGGTTTCGAAAAAGGTATATACAGCTTTCAAAAGGCCCAGAGCCTCGAGAGAACACGGAGACTTGATAGTGCTACCTTGGAAAAACTGCATCGGGTGACCGCCAAAGCGGCCAGTGGGGAGGTGGGAGGTTTGCAGCGGGCTGTGAAGTCAACAGTAGCGGAACTTGGCGGTAAAGGAGGAGAAATGGTCATGGAGATGGTGGGAGGAGGCAAGGACAAAGCCGGCATTTCAGAGATTGAAACATATGAGATTGAACGCTTCATACAACTTATTACTGGAGACCATGCGAGATGGCTATGGCGTGGAAAGTCTAAACCCCCGTACGAAGCGCGATATGACATTGGAGATGAAAGAATCTTTGCACCAGACAGAGGCGGCGGGTATATCTGGACCCGAAGAAAGAAAGACGATTACCCCTCAAATCGCCCAAGTATTGAAGGAGATCAGAGGAAACAAACAGACTTTCCTACTGCTGTTGACGACAAGGACCAGCTTAGAGTTACTCTCAAGCGTTCAGTTACCAACAAGGTGTCTGATGCTCGTGCTGGACTTGGTCGATTCAGGGATGCCGTTGGACTGCCAACTTTACGCCCACACCACCATAAACATTCCAAGGAAAGCGTGGATTTAGACGCAAATCTATCCCCACAGCTCTTCATGGGGGAGACTCCCATAAGCACAAGTTCTAAAGATGGAGGAGGGCCCGAGAGTTCTGCTCAGATGGATAGTGTGGCGCTGTCAGAAGCTAACCGACTTGAGCCCATAACAGACCAAAAAGGTTACATTCCTTTAAGTGCTCCAGAGCTTGGTCGTGCAAGGACATATGATCCTCTTGTTAGCAAAGAAATATTTCCTCCTGACAAAGTTCTCGACTTCAGGGAGGCGGAAGAGGTACCTGGCGGGTCCGAAGTAGCTGAACGAAAGCAAGACGGTGAATACCATGGCCTTATCCCTGTTACTAGGATCCGACGACGTGCTCAAAGTGTGGGTTTACCGGAGCTGGAGCGTCTGATCCCGAAAGATAAAGCCTATCCACGCCGGTTATCCTCTAGCTACGCTGAAGAATACTTACTACGCTGGGAGGAGATAGGAGATATCTACTCCGAGGCAATTGACCCAACCATGGGCCTTGCAGATGCCATCTTATATGAAGACATGATATTTTCTGATAATCAGGAGATTGCCAAAAAGCTGCGCGAAGTGGGGAGTACCAAAGTAAATTGGGTTGATGAAAAAGTGACGGTGGCAGAGAAGATTGAAAAAGCCGTCAAAGCTCGAGCATTGGAAACTCAGGCAGAGTATCAAAGAAAACTAATGGAGTTGAAGGGAATGTATGGAGCTTCCCGCGGCGCAATGGCCGAAGAAGAAGAAGCATACATGCAGGTAGCGAAGAATGTTGAGATGATGAGCGAAAAGCTTGACTATGATGTTGATACCCTTCGTTCAAGAATTGAAGATGCAGAGTCCGCCTTGCGTGATTATGAACATGTCATCTGCGCCCTTGAAAACAGGACTACATCAGTCCTATCTGGTCAGGAGACTGAGAAGATATCTTGGATGCAATGGGTGCATGAGCTCTGGACCCGCCAACGAAATGGATTTCAAACCCAGACACTCAAAGACTATAACGAGGACAATTCTGCAAACTTCACTGGCGGCAGTGCAAGGTAACAAACAGCATATATTCCCTTGAACGGCATTGTATATACCTATAAAAATTTGCATATTATCATTTATAGATTAGATTTTAATGTTAACGTGGATTGAGCCCGTTATATAGAGCCGTTGAACCCAAAGAAAACCATACAACTGCATGCGTCCATGTCGTTAAAATATATTATAGCAAAGATAAATATCACCACACACATAGTATACATGGTCCCAGCCGCTGACTGGGACTCCCCAAAAATGCTGTACCCTCTGCATCGTGGAAAAGAACCGTATTCATGACTAAACCAATCCAATGTTGCGCCATTCGTAGAGGAGAGCCTTGAAATGTTATCGATGATGAATGATGCAAAGAAGACCGAAGAGAGCTTATTCGCTGTTGTACACCTAGAGACCACCACACATTCCAGCTGCCTGTTGCTGTTGCTGCTGCTGCATCTTCTCGGAGATTTTAATGTTCACTTCGAAGTATTTGCCGACGCATCGATCGAGGCAGACGGATTCGCCCTTGTTCAGGTCTCCTTCACGATAATCGGTTGGAACACACTTCTTGATACAGCCGTTGGTAAGGCTATAGATGAATTAGTACTTTTTCAAGAAATTGGTAATGTAGACAACGGGGACAATCAAATGCAATTAACTCGCAACAAAGGTAATAGGGATATATATATACCGGGTCATCATGTCTGTAACCATCTCGACCTCCAACTCGGCCTGTCTTATCTTCTCTTCGGAAGAGATCTGGGGACGGCCGCCGAACAAGTAAGACATTTTTGCAGAGAATTAATGCCGGTAGGTAACGGTAAGAAGAGTAATGGCTCGAATCCGAGATGAAGCTGAAGAAGTGCGAAGTGATGCTGTTAATTGACGGTTGAGATGCTTTGATTGTTTTCTTCCTGCGAAGTTCAAAACTTTTTTTGGCTTCGACGTCAGAAAGCCGCAAGGACGCTAAACCGGATTCAGCCGCCAGCCGCAGCTTTGCCAGAAGCTCCGGGATAGGAAAAAAAGACATAGAAATTCGATCTCACGTCAAGTCCGCAGTTGACGCTCGTTTGTTTTCTTGTATATACTTCCTTGGAATGCAGACCGGATGAGCTGATGCTATCCATCTGCTCTAATCCTCTATCCCAGGTATGCCTGGATAGGTTTCTTGCAAGGTACGTACCGCAGTAGTTTACTCGCCGGAGACCATGTAGCTGATATAAAGACCTAGGGGTGTTCGCCTGTCCTCGCTGCAATTGGGAAAGCAGGCGACATGGAAACCAATCCGCACGTTTACGAGCCATAGACAGCTGCTCATACAGCAGGCCGCAAGCCCAACTCAGCAAACTCCGCAAGCCAGAGTCAGCGATATCCAGAAGACCTGGTCGAGCCCATATCCCAGGATCGGCCGCAGCCCATTGTCACTCACATGTGCGGAATTCCGGTCCAAATATGAGACTATACAGCCGGAAGAGACGGTAGAAGAGGATACCGTGGTATTACATGGTATGATAACGAGTACAAACGAGTCTGACAGTGATATTGTATACTAACACAAAGCCTGCAGGGAGGATACGCTCTCAAAGAACTGCCGGAAAGAAGTTGGTATTCTTCGACCTTGTTCACAATGGACACAAGGTGCAAGTGCTCTGCAACCAGCGCGTGGTAGGGGAAGCTGGAATATCCCCAGAGAAGTTTAAGGAGTTCTACCATCTACTCCGTCGTGGTGACTCTTTCTGTAAGCATGCCATGCCAGCTCAACTTTTTGCGTTTATTACAAGCAGCCACCAAATTAACATGGGATTGACTCATAGCTGTGACCGGCAAACCACATCGAACTGGCCGAGGAGAATTAACTGTCAAGACGACCGAGCTCCCCAAGCTCATATCACCGTGTCTGCACGATGTACCCGTCCACCAGAAGGAGCTTGAGATATCTCCATACGAGCGCCATGTAGAATTGCTTTCCAGCCCTAGTGCAGCCAACATCCTTCGAACTCGCTCGCTGATCACACATTCCATGAGAAACTTCTTCGCCAACCGGGAGTTTATGGAAGTTAATACCCCAATCCTTGCGTCGAAGTCAGGCGGTGCCATTGCCCAACCCTTTGTCACGAGTGCTACCGAATTCCCTGATCGACCATTGTCACTTAGGATAGCTCCCGAACTGTGGCTTAAACGACTAGTTGTTGGAGGGTTCGACAGGGTGTTTGAAATCGGGCCTTCATTCCGGAACGAGGGTAAGTGGTGGTCTCCCGTGTATGGCGGCATATAAAATGTTGGGCGAAGTGAGTCACAGCTGACGGCATGTCCATGTAGGCCTCGACAAGACGCATAATCCGGAGTTTACCACGTGTGAATTCTACCAAGCCTTTGCAGATCTTGAATCCCTGATCGAGACCACAGAGTCACTGCTCTCAACCCTAGCCTTGGAGGTCCAACAACTGAACAAGAAATTGAACAACTCATTGAGTCCGGCAACTTTGAGCTTTACAGGGCCGTATCGACGGGTTGATTTTATCCCTGCCATCGAAGAGGCGATTGGTAGGAAATTGCCCGACCTGCAGTCGGACGATGCTCTATCACAGGTCAAGGAGATATTTGCAACTCTTTCGCTCCCTCTGCCAGCCCACGAGACTCTTCCCCGGCTTCTCGACAAACTCTGCTCAACTTATGTTGAATCGCAGCTGGTCGAGCCTACTTTCATCATGAACCACCCTGAATGCATGTCTCCGCTATCCAAATCATACCGCCATCCAGAAAATGGACAGATTGTGTCTGCACGAGCCGAGCTGTTTGTCGAGGGTAAGGAGATAATGAATATGTATGAGGAGGAAAACTCTCCCTTTGAACAGCGACGGAAGTTCCAGCAGCAGTTATCCTTCCGAGACCCTGAGAATGCAGGTGAGCTTGATGAGGGATACCTCCAGACACTTGAGTGGGGGTTGCCGCCTACTGGAGGTTGGGGGTGTGGCATCGACCGTCTTTGTATGCTGTTCACAGGTGCCCGACGGATCAGTGATGTGCTGAGCTTTGGAAACCTCCGGAGTGTGACAGCCACGTCCGAGCCTGGGCCTTCCCCGAGGCAGTGACGGATGCAAGCTGCCTTTCCCCCGTTTACCGGGACTCGTCTGAAATACCTTGACCAGACATGTATTTATATAATTTCGATACGGACTCTTATACTTAAGTATGTTGGCAGCCGGATGTTAGCTATCACAACGGCTCTCCGCATCCTTGTACATTGCCACTCACTTCCACATGCAGTCAATAACCCCCGTCAAGTATAGGCCCATCAACCAGGAACGGTGAAGAATGAAACACCTTCAAATACGAATAATCATCCGCCTTGTCGTGGTTCTCTTGAGTAAGGACAAGTGGTCTCCACACACACTGCTGCAGCCTCTTCCAACTATCCATGCCTCCGGAACCGTCCAACCTCTCGCCATCCATGTAGCAAAATTGAGTTCCGACCACTTCGTACATGATAGTCTGACCTGTCGCTCCGCTTGATGTGTCGGAAATGGTGCAAAAGCTGTCGGCCTAGCTTGCTTGCTCGCCATGTAACACTCTCTTGTTTGCCTGCCTGTGATGTGTTATAGTTATGTAATACACTATATGCAAGGATCATCCCGCCCTTTCCCCTTTCTAGGCAAAGTGGATCCATCCTCGTCCCCTTACTTGCTGCAAAAACCACTTTAAGTCATGTGACTTCGTGTGAGTCACGCGTGGCTGCGACGCGTCTTTGACCTCATTCGTCGCGTCGTCGAAGCTAGCAAAAAAGTGACTCCCTGCAAAGCAAAGTAATATAAAAAAAAAGGTCGCAGGCAAAAAAGGGGGGCAAAAGCAAGGAAACGAAGAGGATGCAGATTAGACGCAGTTTGGATACGCCTAGCTGGCCCTGTAACGGCTGGTTTCCTTGTCGTTCGGCCGGTGGAGGTATCAAAGACGAAAAACCTGCTGCACATCCTGGCATGGGCTATCCTTTTTTTTCCCATTCAGGCCATGGGGACACCGCAGCTATATAAGTGGCCTCGCCCGTCCTGATTTCAGTCTGCTTTTCTCTCTTCACTGTCGGGCATTCGAAGGGTTTCTGGATGTTGCTAACCAGAATTTAGGCAGCAAGGCAGCCAAGTTTGCCACTCGGGGACAGAGAAGTAAACAGAGGATATTCTACTGGGGGTGCTGCTTTCGATACCAGACGGAACTTCACCTGTAAACAGACAGAGACATCATGTTTGTCAAAAGGTCTCACAGCAATGCTGAGAGCTTCTCAAAGTATCGAGCTGGCAAGTCCTCGAGTCGGTCGAAGAGATCATTCAAAGATCCCTCCTCTCTTAGTACCTCGAGGAGGTCGGAGTCTGCCCGCCATTCAGACTCCTCTCCGATTCCAGAGTAAGTGACCAACAATACATTTTATCTCTTTATATGCTAGATCGAAAGGCTCATTTGTTTCTTCAAACAACTAGTAACCTCAATTCTGCCATCATAACCATCTGTGTCGGGCCGGACCAGCGTCTCTTCGCTGCCCATGAGGATGTGCTCTGTGTATCCCCCTACTTCTCTGCCTGTTGTCGTGGCCAGTTCTATGAATCCCATACCAAACGCATAAACCTGCCAAATGAGCAACCAGAGATACTTTCATCCATCCTCGAGTATCTTTACAAGGGAGCCTATTACCCCCGTTTGATGCATAACAAG
Organism: Trichophyton schoenleinii; assembly: GCA_018357685.1. Taxonomy (NCBI): domain Eukaryota; kingdom Fungi; phylum Ascomycota; class Eurotiomycetes; order Onygenales; family Arthrodermataceae; genus Trichophyton; species Trichophyton schoenleinii. Next base: position 1,144,843 of record WOFF01000002.1, read on the forward strand.
CGTCGAGATACTTGGCTGCTGGAGGATACCGATACCACAGGCTCTAGGCCTTCGGCTGAGTCTACCATTATCAACCAGGCCGATGGCACATTGATATTAAAGGATACTGCCATATAGTCAGTTAACCTTTCCTTCGACCGTCTATATTTTGTCTTTCTTACTAACATATGCATCTAGCTGTGCTGCCGAACGATACGGACTAGATGAGCTGAAGAGGCTGGCTCTTCGAAAGCAAGGTCTCCAGACAGCTATACAATGCAGCACCATCCTCTCCAGTGCTCGGTACGCCTACGCAAATACCCCTGACAGTGACTCGAAGCTCAGAGCCCATTATCTTGCGTTGATCATCCGCTCGCGGTCAACATTCAAGCGTAGCGGTACCATGCAACTGGAGATGGAAGAGGGAGGGAAACTATTCTTCGACCTCTTTGTTGCCATGTGTAATCATATGGTATGTCTATAGCTTTTGTTTTTCTATTTCTATGAGTAGTACTGACATCGATTTGCAGGATGACCTTACAAATGCCTCGAAATCACCCTTCTCTCGTTAGGTCATGAGCTCCCCCATTTCGTGGCCTCCACTCATCACTTGCTATCATGCATTGGCCGACTCAATAACTGTACGATACCATCTCTTGATCAGTTGCCATCTAAGATGACAATATCTTTTCCACTTTCAGACTATCAATACCCAGAATTATACTACTGAAGCCCAAGTGAGCTTCACTGCCAACTTAATATGTACAATATTCATTTCCTGTCGCTCTCTTCCTCCACTTTTTCGTGATGCGTTTGTTACCCATTCTATCTTTATAAAATTGGACCGACCAGGTGTGTCGATGACTGTATTGCTTACTCCATTCGTTTGTCCCATCTCCTATGTTTACCTTATACCAGGCTTTGGCGCATCAGCGTTTCTATATCATCTATATCCATTTATAACGTTTTCTCTTTGTCAATTTTTGAGGTTCGGGTCTAGGGTTCTGTCTTGTTGTGGTGCTTTCTTGGTTATCTCATCAAATTGCCAGGTATCTACGTCTTGCTTGTTTTCAATCATCATGCACAAACAACCGTTTATTCCTCTTATAGGACCAGGGATTACCTCGAGTGGATTGGACGGGTTGTATGTTCCTTTTCAGCCTTTAATGCAATCCTCTTAACTGATAATACATACCCATGAGTCTATTGTCACTACATGTTTTTGAAGTAGAGTGTCCATATCCAATTACGGTCGTATATATTTGGACTAAAATCGCTTCCGTTGATTTTTATAAGAATATCTATTGTCATTAATTATATTAAAGGCAGCGAAGTGAACTATACGCCAGTTCCGGGGAATGCTGTGCCACCCTTACTTAGCACCACTATTCCTCGCTCACGGGCAATGTATCCCTTCATGAGGTTCTACAACAAACGTTAGCAAATTCCGGAACTGCAAATATCAAAGCCCCTAGGCCTGTAAATACCTTGTAAATCATATTTGAGAGATAACACTCAACCTCATCCAGGTCTACCTTGGACTTCTGCTCCGTATTCCCTGTGCCCAGTCTCATTGCAGCTGCAAATTCTTTGACCGGAACTCTCGTCCTTCTGATAGGTGGCTGACCGTTGACTGGCGGATCATATCCACCGGCAATGAAGACTTTTCTAAATAAGTTTCTAATAGCGAGATCCCGACCTCGTTCAATGGGGAGGTAGATCCGTCGCTTGACAAATTCATTTTCGCTGCCGGCCATAGCTGCATCGACACCAGCCAAGTCTCCTTTACGGATACATTTGCTGAGTGGGCCAAACAGTCTTTCTATACGGGGGTATCTGGACAGCAGGCGTGCTGATGGGAGGGTATTTGTGTTAACAATATGACAGGGTATTAGGTATGTCAGGATGAGTCTATGTTTGGTCAGTGACGAAGGTATTATTATAGTGTTAGGAATAGTTTGTACGTACTCTCTGTTTCGATGTGAATCTACGTGGCAAAGTTCCCAGGCAGCCGTTAGATGTTCCTCAGCCTGTTGTTTGTTAGCAGGGATGAATGATAGCCAGGGACGACGGCACTTTACCTCTACATAGCCCTCTTCTAGGAAGCAGATGACACCGAGATAGTACTTGAAGGTGACGATGTGAGACTTAGGAAAGGATTCCATGGGCGGCAGTTCGGCCTGGGATGCTTTCATTGCGGAGAGCAAGTTCCTACAAGGTGGGATGGAGCCCAGCTACACGAAGGACAAGCAGAGCGTTAGGGAAAGATAGAAAAAAAAGGGGGGGAGCAGCCAATGTCGGGTTCGATTGCATCGCCTGCATACCTTGAAGTACGTCTTAAACGCAAGATTGATGGTGTTATAAACTCCCCATTTACGAGATTCTTCGATAGGGGCCCTGTTAGGTACAAAGAGAAAACTCAGAATACAACCAGACGATGGAAAGACAAGAAGATGAACAACATCTAATGCATACCTGTCATGAAGACACACAGTGTACATTCTGCTGATGATCCGTGACGTCTCTTCCAGCTTTGCATTTTTGCTCATGTCTCCAACAATATCATCTTGGAATCCATCGTTGAAAGTCGAAGCGGGATCCTGCGCGGCCTCTGCATCGGCCTTGATAGCGAATATCCGCAGATACTTGCCAACCACGTATAAAACGGGCAGAGTCCAGGCTTCCAGCGTGGAATTAGAGTAGTTTGTATTCAACAGAACTGCAATGTCCTTCCAGTGGCCAAAGAGGGCTGTCCAGGCTCCCCGGCCACTCAGGGTGAACTTGGGGTCATCGAGCTTCACCAGCTCCCCGGCAGCTTTCCAGAAGGCAATGTAAATGTCGACCCATACGTTGCCTTCTTGCTTGGGCAGCTTTGTTCCCGTCACTCGGTCCTGAAGGAGGCCGTATCTGATATCTGAGGCAGCGCTGAGGCTGTTGGTGGTATTGTAGAACGCCCGCAGACGCGGTATGTCGACGGGGTTCAGCGTTGCCGCCAGCGCCTCGCCTGAGCCCGCAGACTGAGCCTTCTTGAACTCTGCAAACAGCGACGTCATCTTGTCATCTTTTCTCTTTTGTCTCTCTCCTCGCTCTGTCCTTGCTTCATCTGCTTCTCATCTGCTCTTCTTTGCTGTCTATCTAGATCGCCGTCGCCGTCGCCGTCGCCCGCCTTGAAGTCGCCCTTGGAAGGTTGGAAGGTTCGGCGATGCCAAGACCAACATCCCCAAAGCGGACTAGCGCGTCGCCTCGCCCATCTAAGCGAAACCCACAGCCCTAAAGAAGAACCACGAAAAAGCGACAATTTCTCGATCTTCAACCGCGAACTCTCGTTGAAGACCACAGCAACGACAATATCTCAAGGTAAGAAGGCCTCCGTACTGTTCAGCCGCCCGTGGAATAGCTTGCTAACTGTTATTTTTTTTCCAGATGGGTAAGTCATGCTCTTCCAACAATCGCGACTCCGCATCCGTCCGTCGACTTCATACAAAATCATCCCCAAAATTAAAAAAAAAAAGACACCAGCCAAAAGCACTGAATGCGCACTTCTCTCACCACCGGAATGTCATACTGCAAGACCGATCTGACCATGGAATGTAGGGCGTCTCAACGAATACCAGGTGATCGGGCGCCATTTGCCCACCGAAACCCAGCCCACCCCCAAGCTGTACCGCATGAGAATTTTCGCACCCAACGTTGTCGTGGCCAAGTCAAGATTCTGGTACTTCCTCGGCAAGATGCGCAAGGTCAAGAAGGCCAGCGGTGAGATCGTTGCTGTCAATGTGGTATGAACGAGCAAAGAACCCAGATAAACAACCCCCAGCCAAATAATGGCGGGAAGTTGAGAAATTCAAAGAGGAGAAATGTCGTGCTAAGATGGTTGCCATTGGAATAGATCCACGAGAAGCGACCACTCAAGGTCAAGAACTTCGGTATCTGGATTGTCTACGACTCCCGCTCCGGCACACACAACATGTACAAGGAGTACCGAGAGATGTCCAGAACCGATGCCGTCGAGTCCATGTACCAGGACATGGCCGCTCGTCACCGTGCCCGATTCAGATCCATCCACGTATGTTAATGGACTTGAAGAAGAATGAGAGAAAGAGAGAATACTGACTGTCTGCAAATAGATCCTCAAGGTCGTCGAGATCGACAAGACCGAGAGCATCCGCCGCCCATACATCAAACAACTGCTCAGCAAGGGCCTCAAGTTCCCTCTCCCTCACCGTGTCGCCAAGCCCACCAACAAGAAGCTCTTCTCTGCCTCAAGACCATCTACTTTTGCTTAAAGGGGTTTTCTTTGTTTATGAAGCGCGGATCAAAATCAGAGGGAGTTGAAGCTGTTGAAAGTCTTTCTTTTTTTTTTACACAAAAGAGAGAAGAGAGCGGAAAAAGGACACGGACTGTATTATGATGATAGACCCTGGCGAGATGTCATGCCGTTGGAAGCAGACGAGAGAGCGAGAATCCCAAGTTCTACGGGACATGGCATCTGGGTCTAGATAGTTATGGTGCAGGTATCGACCGTTGTGGCCCTGGATCGATGAACGGCTGCTATGTTGTAGCTTAATGAACAACAAACTTTTACTCATGTTCACACCTTGCGCTCTGTAACTTGGTCATCCGTAGAGAGATGTGGATGCGAGTGCTCCATCACTGATATCATCGCTGCCATGTATTTCTGTTCTAGTAGTCAGTTAGTAGTTAGTTAACTAGCTGTAACGGCAGGGATGGCGTCATGGGGTCAAGTTCTGCATTATTATTAATGATGATTGATTTTCAATTCCCACCCTCGGCGACATCTGTTCCTGACAACTACCAACAACCACCAACAGCCAACGCAGCATCAGCGCATCCCATTGCCATCCAAGAACATCTCAATTGCACTTGGTGTCCATCTCTCATCACAATGTTTGCTCGATTCAGCCGAACGGCCGGCCCGTTGAGACAGGTATGCTTCGCCTTTGACCTTTGACCCCCACGACGAGAGGATATAGGGATAGAGCTAATGGTGGAATTGAGTAGGGTATCAGAAAGTACTCGACCGAGGCGCCCAAGTCCTCGTCGCAGGCTCCGCTGTTTGCCGGTCTTGCAGTGGTTGCAGGCGCAGGATACTACTACTGGCAGATGCAGCAGATGCCCGGGGCGGCAATCAAGAAGGACCGCAAGCCAGTGTTTACCGGTGGTGATCAGGGATGGGTCGACCTGAAGCTTTCGGCGGTTGAGGAGGTCAGCCATAACGTTAAGAAGCTTCGGTTCGAGCTGCCTGACAGCGAGAGCGTCTCTGGCCTTCACATTGCCTGTTCGTCAGCTTGTACACATATATATATAACAGATGGAGAGATGCTAATTTTTAAGTAGCGGCCCTGTTGACCAAGTTCAAGGGCGAAGGAGACGCAAAGGCGACCATCCGGCCGTACACGCCCGTCAGCGACGAGGACGAGCCCGGCCACCTGGACCTGCTGGTGAAGAAGTACCCCGGGGGCCCGATGTCGACGCACATCCACGAGCTGAGCGTGGGCGAGCCGCTCTCGTTCAAGGGCCCGATCCCCAAGTACGAGTGGGAGGCCAACAAGCACAGCCACGTCTGCATGGTGGCCGGCGGCACGGGGATCACGCCGATGTACCAGCTCATCCGCAAGATCTTCAGCAACCCCGCGGACAAGACGCAGGTGACGCTGATTTATGGCAATGTGGGCGAGGAGGACATCCTGCTGCGCCGGGAGCTGGAGCACCTGGAGAACATGCACCCGCGGCAGTTCAAGGTGCTCTACCTGCTGGACAAGCCTGGCGCGGGCTGGACGGGCGGCAAGGGCTATGTGACGAAGGAGCTGGTGCAGATGGCCTTCCCGGAGCCGAAGACGGAGGGGATCAAGCTGTTTGTGTGCGGGCCGCCGGGCATGTACAAGGCGGTCAGCGGCCCCAAGGTGAGCCCCAAGGACCAGGGCGAGCTGACTGGTATCCTGAAGGAGCTGGGCTACACCAGGGAGCAGGTGTATAAATTTTAGAGTAGGCTGACGACTGCTGTGACGATGACCGGTAGACTGCAGTGTATGTATAGATAGAATTGAATAGACTATCACTTGTCTATCTGTATCTGCCTATCACCGAGTCTCTCTGTATCTGTCTATCACTTGTATCTGTCTGTATATCTGTCTATCGCTGCTTATATGGGCGTTGAGTTCAGGCCTGCGCTGTCCCCGTCGGGCTTGCCACCCCTGAGCGCACGCCTGTCGCCCCCGAGTGACTTGCCCCAGTTAAGCCTACCGCCTGTTCTCTAGTTAAAGCCAGCCCCCAACCTCAGTTAAAGCCAGTTAAACCCTAGGTAAAGCCAGTTAAAGCCACTGACAGCGCAGTCAAAGGCCACGCAGCCCCTGCTAGGCTAGGCCAGGCTAGGCTAGGCTTCCCCCCAAAGCAGCGACCGGCAGGCCCTGCACGCCTAGAAGTTACACCTGGCGTGCGCCTGACTCCAGCTAAGCCAGTTAAAGCTCAGGCAGCCAGTTAAAGCCCGGCAGGCCCCAAAAGCCAGTTAAAGCCAGTTAAAGCCAGTTAAAAAGCCAGTTAAAAAGCCAGTTAAAAAGCCAGTTAAAGCCAGCTCAAAGCCCCCCCAAGCCCCGGCCCTTAAAGCGTCGCCCACGCCTGGCTCGTCGCTTCCTTGTCTTTTCGCCCGCCGGAAAAAAGTATTTAGGGGCGCCCTTGCTGCCCCCAGAGAAAACTCTTTCTCACCCACCGACTGCGAGGAGAGACTGCGCTGGAACGAGCATCACCAGCGAAGAGAATAGAAGATAGTCAACGATGGCGTCGCGCAAGGAGGACAAGAAGGAGCGCAAGCAGAAGAAGGAGAAGAAGCCGGCCGCAGAGGGCGACGGCACGACCACGCTCGTCGTCAGCATCGACGACTTCACGCGCACCCGAGACAGCGTAAGTCTTCCTTTCATCTCCATCTCCATCGCTGCCCTGTGTTGTTGGCCGGCGTGGTTGTTGTGATTCCAGTCGCTGTCGCTGTCGCTGCCCGCAACAACAACAACAACAACAACACAAACACGCCCGCGCGCCGGGCAGCCCCCAAGAGCTCCAAGAGCTGCCCCTTAGCCCAGCCGCCCTCCACGCTACACCACCAGCCTTTCCCCCTGCCCTGCCGTCTACTTGTCTACTTGTCTACACCCAATACTCTGCGCTGTACACTGTTATAGCCTCACGATGCCTGCGCGGAGTCACAGTCGTGCCACGACGCCTGGGCTCGGCCGCGGTCGCACTGCAACGCCGGGCCTGTTGGCGCAGGACGCAGCATCAGCTCCCCTCGACCTCGTCCAGGCCATCACGCTGCTCACCTACCGCATCAACTCGACGGCGCAGGATCTCTTCCTGGGCGCGCAGCAGCCGGCCCTCTTCTCTGCAGAGCTAACCTGCGAACAGGTCATCGTCGGTCTTGCCGCGCTCCAGTCGGCCGTCTCGGACCTGTCGCGCGCCTACATCAACCACGCCAACACGGTGCTCAACCGCGGGCCGTCCTCCATCGACATCGGCGGCCTCAACTCGCTGCTCGAGAACGGCATCTTCCCTGCGAGCGTCACAGCCGGCGGTGCTGGTGCTGGCGCTGGTGCTGGTGCTGGCGCAGATGCCGACGGCAGCGGCGGCGGTCTCTCTGCTGCCGAAGGGGGTGGCCGAGCAGCGAGCCCGGGAGGCCGTTCGGTTGCTGGCACCAAGCGCAAGCGAGTGCATGACCCCAATGCGCCGAAGAGGGCGCTGACCGCATACTTCCTGTACATGAAGCACGAGCGAGCCAACATTGCGGCCGAGCTGGGTGCGAATGCCCGGCCAAAGGAGGTTGCCGACGAAGGCACCCGTCGCTGGGGGAGGATGCCTCCCCAGGAGAAGCAGGTGGGTTTTGTCTATCGTAACTCTGACTTGATAGATACTGACTGGTGGCAGAAATGGAAAGATCTGTATGCTCAGAATCTGGCCGTCTACAACGAGGAGATGAGCGCGTACAAGGCCAGCCTGCCGCCGGGACACAAGGTCGACAGCACCGTGCCGGCCACCCCCAAGCCGGCCAAGGCAGCAAAGACGTCCAAGTCCAGCAAGCCATCGACCAAGGAGGCCGCCCGGCACGAGGACGACCACGACCACGACGCAGCCGCCGAGCAGCAGCTCCAGCAGGCCGTCCGCGAAGCCACCACCGAAGACACCTCCTCTGAGTCCGCCGGAGCCTCGTCAGAGAGCGAGCGAGAGGCGACTCCGACCCCGTCCCCGCCCAAGCCAACGCCCAAGTCGCAGAAACGTCGCCAGTCCAAGGCTGCCACTGCCGCTGCCACTGCTGCTGCCGCTGCACCGGCGCCTGTCATCGAGACGCCCACGCCCGCCACCAAGAAGTCGTCCCCCGAGAAGAAGGAGAAGAAGAGCAAGAGCAAGGACAAGGACAGGCGGGCCTCTGCCGCGAATAACGTTGCTGCCGAAGTGGCCTCGCCTGCTCCGGAGCCCCCCAAGTCCGAGAAGAAGGCTCGAAAGAAGCGCAAGAGCGCCGTTGACGAGTGACGAGCAAAGACGCCAGCAAACCTGTTTTTCTCCTGCTTTCTGTTCCCTGTCTGTATCTTTGGCTTTTTTTGCTTTCCTTCTGTTTCCCGGCTTGTCTGTCTGTGTTTATATTCTAGCTGTTGGCCGTTGGTTCTGCTTCTTTATCTCATGTCCAGTCCGTCGTCTGTACCATCCGCAGTCTTCAATAAAAGTTTCCCTATCCCAACTTCTAAGCATATACCTTACAAGTACCTGCAACCTCAACCTCAACCGCTGCCCTGAGCCGGCTACAGCTGGGACTTGCCTTTGCTTTCAAACTAGCGGCAGCAGGCCTCGGCAGGCAACCAAGAGCCAGCCAGCGCGGAAAGTCGGCAGGATCTGCTGGGCCGTCTCGTCCCTCCTTGCGCGTCATCAACTCCTCGATAATAGATATCCCCAGGCCGTCCTCAGATTTGAGAAACACCAACACCAACAAGAACAACGAGAAGAACTAGAAGAACAAGAACTAGAAGAAGACGACCAGGAACCAGCAGCTCGATCGTGCTTGGCTTGCAAGATGCGTCTGGTCCCCCGAGAGGTGCGTTGACGCTGACTGGCCGCTGCCTCGTCGCCAATGCTTGGGGCTTCTCCATCCCATCCTTTGCCCCGGGCGAGACGAGCAGCTCCATGAACTCCATGAACTCCATGAACTCCATCAAAGATATGCTCAATTGACTGACTGCTGACTGCGATGACTGCTGCAGCTCGATAAACTCACCATCTCGCAGCTGGGCTTCCTGGCGCAGCGACGACTGGCCAGAGGCGTCCGTCTCAACCATGCAGAAGCCACCGCATTGATATCCTCCAACCTCCACGAGGTGAGTACGAGGACGATCTACCCATATTATATACCCCATAACTGTGCATTGAACATCTCGTTAACCGCTCGAGACAGCTGATCCGGGATGGAAACCATACGGTGGCCGACCTGATGGCCATCGGCAAGTCGATGCTCGGCCGTCGCCATGTCCTCCCCTCCGTCGTGTCCAGCTTGACCCAGCTGCAGGTCGAGGGCACCTTCGTCTGCGGATCGTACCTCGTCACCGTCCACAATCCCATCTGCTCGGACGACGGCGACCTCGAGAAGGCGTTGTACGGCAGCTTCCTGCCCGTGCCGCCAGAAGACCTTTTCCCGGACCCTGACCCGCAAGAGTACCTGCCCGAACGCATGCCGGGAGCCGTCGTCGTGGTCAAGAATACCAAGATCGAGCTCAGTCCCGGACGCAGGAGAATCAAGCTGCGTGTCACCAGCAAGGGTGACAGGCCCATACAGGTCGGCTCGCATTACCACTTCATCGAGACAAACCCCCAGCTCGAGTTTGACAGGGCCCAGGCTTACGGGTTTCGTCTCGACATACCCGCCGGAGCATCCCATCGATTCGAGCCTGGAGAGTCCAAGACCGTCCAGCTCGTCGAGATTGCAGGCCACAAGGTCATCAAGGGCGGCAACTTCCTGGCTACGGGTGAAATCAATCATGGTCGCAAGGATAGGATCCTCAGCCGTATCGCCGAGGCCGGTTTCATGCATACCCCGGAGCCCAGGGCAGATGCAAGCTTGATCCAGCCGTATACCATGACCCGCGAGGCTTATGCGCGCACCTTTGGCCCTACGACCGGTGATCTGATCAAGTTGGCGGCTACAGACCTCTGGGTGAAGGTCGAGAAGGACCTCACCACTTACGGCGATGAGTGTACCTTTGGCGGAGGCAAGTCGCTGAGAGAAGGCATGGGACAGGCCACGGGCAGGCATGCGCACGAAGTGCTCGACACCTGCGTTACCAATGCCGTCATCCTCGACTGGTCCGGCATCTACAAGGCGGACATCGGTATCAAGGACGGCATCATCGTCGGAATCGGCAAAGCTGGAAACCCAGATGTCATGGACGGCATCTCCCCCGGAATGGTCATCGGCTCATCTACCGATATCATCGCCGCCGAGAGGATGATCGTCACTGCCGGCGGTATCGATACCCACGTCCACTTCATCTGTCCCCAGCAGGTGGATGAAGCGCTCTCGTCGGGAATCACAACTTTGCTGGGAGGCGGCACTGGTCCCTCCGAAGGTAGCAATGCAACTACCTGCACGCCCTCGCCAAACTCCATTCGCCAGATGATACAGTCCTCCGACGGATTCCCCATGAACTTTGCTTTCACCGGTAAAGGCAACGACAGTGAACCGCACGGTCTCAGAGACCAGATTCGTGCCGGCGCCGCTGGGCTCAAGATACACGAAGACTGGGGAGCTACTCCCGCCGCCATCGACAGCTGTCTTTCTGTCTGCGACGAGCTGGACGTCCAATGCCTGATTCACACCGATACCCTCAACGAATCAGGCTTCGTCGAGCAGACTATCAAAGCTCTCAAGGGCAGAGTAATCCACACATACCATACCGAGGGTGCTGGAGGCGGCCATGCCCCTGACATCATCTCCGTCTGCGAACACCCCAACGTCTTGCCCTCTAGCACCAACCCAAGCAGACCATACACCCTCAACACTCTAGACGAGCATCTAGACATGGTGATGGTCTGCCACCATTTGTCAAAGGATATACCAGAGGACGTAGCCTTCGCTGAATCACGTATTCGCGCCGAAACCATCGCTGCCGAAGACGTCCTTCATGACATCGGCGCTATCAGCATGATGTCCTCTGACTCTCAGGCCATGGGCCGTTGCGGAGAAGTCGTGCTTCGAACATGGCATACCGCTCACAAGAATAAGCTGCAGCGCGGTGCCCTGCCTGAAGACGAAGGTACGGGATGCGACAACTTCAGAGCCAAGCGATACGTGAGCAAATATACCATCAACCCAGCCATTGCCCAGGGCATGAGCCATGTCATTGGCAGCGTCGAGGTAGGCAAGGTAGCGGACCTGGTCTTGTGGAAGTTTGCCGAGTTTGGCGTCAAGCCTAATCTCATCCTCAAGAGTGGCATGATTGCCAGAGCACAAATGGTATTTACCTCATTCACCTCCAATTATATTCAAAATACCATCTAACTATTCTACAGGGCGATGCAAACGGCTCTATTCCGACAATTGAACCGATTATATCAAGACCCATGTGGGCTGTACGTCCCTCTACGCTTTTAATATCACTATCTCCCTACTAACGTGTCTTTAGAGCTGTCTACCAAATACTTCCATTATGTTCGTTTCTCAATCTTCTGTTGACGAAGGCATAATCGACACCTACAACATCAAGAAACGAGTCGAACCAGTCAAGAACTGCAGAAACATAGGCAAAGAAGACATGAAGTTCAACAACACCATGCCGAAAATGCACGTCGATCCAGAAAGCTACGTAAGTTCCCTCCAAACCAACATACATGCTCTGACCGATGTACATTGATTGGCTAATGCTGTAACAGACCGTCGAGGCAGATGGAATGGTATGCGATGCGGATCCAATCGACACCCTCCCCCTATGCCAGGACTATTTCATATACTAGGCTCCAATCAGACAAGGGCGGTAATTTGAATGAAGCAGGCGGCGGACGTGCAATGAATCTTTCCAGCGAGTTTTTATTTATCTTTTATCGTTCATTTATATATAGTTTATACATACGTTATATTAGTTACGTTTATCAGCTTTTCAGCTTTTGTTAGAAAATATCAAGAATGTCACTGCAATATATGCGTGTAAGGGGGTATCATATAAAAACGTCATCACAACTCTATCTCCGGGTGAGTATGGTTATCCACACTTATCAATGGACACGTATTCGTCCAGGCCTGGTATGTTCCTTTCTTCGCGGCTCGATACGCAGCTTTCCTAGCGCGCGAGCTGGCTTCGGATTTGCAGGGTCCAGGAGGACCAGGGTCGACATCTGTCTCCGGGCCGGGAGCCGATGAAGGAACTAAAATGGTATCTGCTGGATTTTGGTTAAAATCCTCCGATGGTTTCACAGTTATAAGGTGAGGCTGCGGCTGCGGCTGCGGCTGGGGTTGGGAGTAGAATGCAGAGGATGATAGAGAAACGATGCTCTCTCCGTCATTATGTGTAAGTTCGTCATCATCATCCTCCTGCTCCTCTTCATTAGTAGTCGTGGTGAATGTGCGAGAAACACACAAGCTCAGCTGTAAGTCTAGCTCTTCCTGCTCTATTTGCAGGTCCCGCTGAGAAACTGAGGACTGCGAATGTATTTGAGCCTCCTCCGAATCCTTAGATACATGTAGCTGGTGCGAAGTCGGCTCAACATCCGGCTGCGAATCGGTAAAGGAAGGCAAGAGAAGGTTAATTTCATCGTTCTGGTAGTCTTCAAGCATAGCTTGCTTGATTGCCTTGAATCTGGTTGCAGGAGACTCTGATGATTGCTCAGTCAACTGCGTCGGGAATGAAGTAGGATAATCTGCTAGAGAATCTTCGAGGTCATCCTGCTCGCCGGTTTGAGAAGGATAGTTTACTTCCTCCTGCGGCTGGCTTGAAGATAGCTGCAGCTCGAGTTTGTGCTGTGAGTCTGCGGTTGATGGCTGGCTGGAGGGTACTTCGGCTTCGGATTGAGCATCACTTGCGCGCCTTTGACGCTTTGAAGGCCGAGGGTTTCCTTCTCGCATCATATTGTCATGACGGAATGTGCTGCTTGAGCACAAATGGCCGAACAGAGACCGCATGGAGACTCCCTCGGTCCAAGTAAGGGGGTCAACTGTGCATGGGTATATGTCCCTAGGCCTAAATGCTCCGACGAGCTGACATAGTTCAGAGTAGCAGGAGTGGCGGGAGTAAGGAAACTTCTGCATTGCGAAGGTTAGTTGTAATTGCTTGTGAAAGGGGGTACAGGTCAGGCAGGTTAAACCATGCTTACAATGGTATCTGGCAGGGACTCCTTTCCCTTCTGCTTCAGTCCCTGCCCTATGGTAGTGACAAGCTTTGCAAGAGTGATCTCTTCTTCATCTTTCAATCCATATTCGCCCAGGGGGATAGCTGCTCTCGTAGCCTCGTACGCTCTGGATAGAGTCGAGACCACCAGATCCCTTGTGTCTGGCTCCTTTATCTGCTCCTTACACAGGTCTAGAAAACGCCGAAAGGTTGCATCATCAGGTAGTTCGAGTTCATGGCTCTGCTCAAGGTCTCCTTTTCCACCTCCAGCCCCAACCTCGGGAATTTCATAACCATCTTTGGTTCGTGTGACGATGGGGGTGATGTCGACTGATTTCCCAGATGTAATTCGTGAGCACATCACCCCCGGTTCGCAGCTGTGGACGCGGGCGGACGGATCGTTTGTCAAACACCCCGGAACAGAGGAGTTGCCGAGTCTGAAGCCACAAAGGTAGAGGGAATCGTCTACCCCAAAGCCGGTTCCTGGTCTAGAACTCAGCGAGTTATATAATCTGTATTGGTACCTGTCGACGTGTATCTGTGAACGCAAATGTCAGCAGCGAGGCCTAGAATAACCGATTACTGAGGGTCTGCCTAGCCTACCTACCTTTGTGCCCAGGGCTGCGGAGAGAGCCAGCCATACGTCCTCGTAGCCAAATGTCCAGCTACGAAGGTAGAAGATAGTGTCCTCGGGATACCCCTTAATTTTACTAAGTAGTTCCCGTATGCCTTCTGCCTTTGAGGGGAAGACCTGGTGGATATCTGACTTTGTAGCAAAGGTGGTATCAAGATATATCGTGTCCAAACGGCGGTCCCCCATGGTGTACGGTATTAACACTGGGTTTCTAACAAGGCTCTGCACCCACCATGATTCGGCTAGAGAGACGGTCAGCAAGAATATGGAATAAGAATATTGATATTAATCTGGTCTATGAGTCTGAGCTGTTTTGGTCTTACCTCTGATATCGCCTGTATATAATATTGCTTTGCCATCGCCTTCTATGAGGAACATGACAGATCCAGGACAGTGATTAGCATCGAACAGGGTGACTCTTATAGTGTTTCCAGGCATAAGCTCTATTTCCGTCGGGACCCGCAATGGAATTGGTCTCTAGAGAGGTACTATTAGAACCAATATCAAATAGCCATCGCCCAACAGGGTATAATCATCCTTACCAGTAGCTTTGCTAGATGTTTGTAATGCTGCTTTCTAGATTCTAGAATCCCCTTGGCAAAGTTCATCCGATGCGGGTATTTTTCAATACGCAAGAGAATCTACGTCCGTTAACATGGGATATATATATATATCAAGCAGTTAGCGAGTGCCAAATTTAGCCGCTTACTTCTCTGGTGGCCGCGGAGCAGTAGACAAACGGGGCTCTGAGGGATTCCAGCCCCACGAGATGGTCACTGTGGACATGGCTGAGGAAACAGGCCAGCGGTGCAGGCCACTCCGGGTGCTTGCGGAAGTTGTCGACTATGTATCAGCTTGTCAGTCAGATCTTGTCCTTCTCTCAGCTGGCGGTGTTGGAGCTATCACTTCTTATATACGGAAATTCTGCAGGCAGCGTCAGCAGCAGCTACGAAGGCGAGCACAGAGTACAGAGTAAGGAGAGGCCCAAACCTTCGACGATGCCGTTGAACGTCGACATTTCGGCGGCGTCTCAGCAGTGTCTACTCGGTGCTTCTTATCCATGTATCTCCAAGCTGTTATTATTATACATGAGGTTTGGCTGGCTCGAGGTCGCTGCCTGGCGGGCGGTCGTCTTTTTGGGTTGAGTCTTGACGCCAAGCCCGCACTTTGACCTCAAGCTTCTTCTAACTACGAAGTATCAACGTCGCTGCTTCAACGAACAAAGCTACGACTATGACTGCTGCTACTGTTACGACATCTTGCCAGTGCTATAGGACGAATTGCTAACAGTGACGTCTAGGTAACCGTCGAATGCTACTCCATGTACCCCGTATCACAATGCTTATCGCTGATCAAAGCAAAGCCTTTGGGCCGGGCAGAAGGACGGGTTGAACAACCATCCAAACCGTCACACATCAACAAGGGGAAAAGGAAGACGAGGAAGCCAGAGCGAGGCCAAAGAAGAAAAGGGGAAGAAGCAGATAAAAAGGACAGGGACTAGACCTCGGCTGCTTAATTAATTAAAATTGGCATAAGACGGAATATTTTTACCCACCCTGAGAGCACAAGGAGATCAGACCTCAGTCGCTTCAAAAGAAAAGAAAAGAAAAGAAGAAGAAAAATTAAGGTGCTCGTATATCGGACCGTCGAGCGTCGATGATAGGGCTGCTGCCACCTCCATTTGCCACGAATCTGATGCCTCACCCAAGGTGCCAGTAGTCAGACAGTCAGACGCCAGAAGAAAAGAGCTCACGACACAAGGAAAAAAAAAAAAAAAAGAGGGTCAGCCAGTGAACGAACGACCCGGTCAGTTAGTCAACAAGGACCCAACCGGCTAGTTAGTTAGTTAGGTCAGTGACTGACTGACTGACTGACTTGCTTGCTGGCATGGGCATGCAATGCATCCGGTGCTTGCTGGTCTTTTTCCCCCCCGTCGCTTCTACTCCACTGCTGCAGAATCTGCAGGCCAACCACGCAGCTCGAGCAAAGCAGGAAAAGGAAAGGCAGCACAGGCTACCAGAGAGCCCACGTCTGCCGGTCGACGGGGGTTTGTTCGGTGGGAGGAGTCTCTCTGGTCTGGCTTTTTATTCTCTCCACGGCGAGTTAGCCCAAGTAGATGTAGCCACGAAGCTGCTGCTGTGCATTGGTGGACCAGGGCAGATTTTATATAAAACCCCCATTCTTTGGACAAGGCGGCGATTGCCCACGGATAATTAACTATATAAATGGGGACAACGCCGTAGGCCATCTCCGTCTTCTTCTTCTTCTTCTTCTTTTTTGTCTTGAGAGATCGATCACGGCTCGACTGACCCTGAGTATAACTAAATGGACTGAGCAGCTGGGGTAGTTAGAAGTGAGTGTGGAGTGTTGTATACAGCATCCTCGTCCTCAGATGACCTTTTTCTTCGTTTCACTGACCAGTGCCACCCGAGCTCGACTTCAGGCTTCTTCCTCTTATTATCCTTCTTAATTCCTGCTTCTCCTGCTTTTCTCCTGTGATGCACTTCCAAGCAGCAGCAAACGCCAAACACCAGCACCGGCAGCTATCTTAATAACCGCAGGACAGGAGACGAGGCCCCCAAGGGACCGCCCTAACTCTGAACACCCTAGACTTGTCTTGTCAGCTCTGTCTTCCTTGACCTTGCTTGCTTTTTCTTCCTCTGCGTGTCTATCGATCTTCGACTCTGGCTACTATTTGCTTGGACCCCCAGACAGCCCCAGCGCACTTTTAGTTATATAAACCAAGCGCTATAACTAACTAGTTATCCTATCCGATCATCCCTCCCTCTGGCCCCCCCGGGAGAGCCAGGACAAGACAGCTCAAGCTGCTAGTTATATAAGAGAAGCACAGGAGCTTCCTTTTTGCCGCCTGGCTCAGCAAGATCAGCCTTGTCAAAGAGGCCTGTCAAACAAAATAGAGCCCCAGCAGAAGAAAAGGCTCCTCCATCTCTCGTCCTGCCTTACTTTTTTTTTTACTTTTACTCTGGCCTCTATCTAACTGCCTGACATCCCATCTCTGTGCCTCCTCCATCCCCTGGAAGGAAAAAAGAAAGAAAGACGACGGAAAAGCAGAAAAATAGCGAGAAGGGAAAAGGAAAAAAAATAAAAAGGAGACGCCAGCGAATAGACTGAGCAGCTCGATCGTCTCTGGCTGGAGCATCTCGGGAAGAACATAAATACTCCTCCTGCTCGCTCGCCGGCCTGGGTTGTTTGTTCTTCTGCTGCGTCTTTCCTGCGGAACAAACCCCCCTGACTCTCTCTGTCTCTGTCTCTCCCGCCTACATCGAGGCTGAGCTGCAACTAAACAGCGATCATAGCGGCAGACGGGACAGCTCAGCTTCTCCTCACTCTGCAAGGGAGAAGAAAGAACAACTCCTGGCATCCATCCATCATCCATCATCATCCATCCTGCTGCTCCTTTTTTGAGATCCGTCCTGAGAGTGGCAGAAGAATCAAAGCAAGCTCCGGCCTAGCAAGCTCACCTCCTGGTCAAGTCCGAAGAAAATCGCCGAAACGCTACCAGCAGCAGCACCAGCACCAGCACCAGCAGCGCAGCCATGCATAAGCCCTCGCTCACCCATCTGGTGTACAACGCCCTCTTCAGCAAGCCTCGCGGCAATGACCCGTCCTCCTTCTCCTCACACATCACCAGAAACCTCGTGCCGGAAGTGCGAGTAGAGACGTCGACCTTCTACGGCACGCTCGACTGCATTGAAGCTCAGTATCCCGGCCTAGACTACTCGTATGGCCCTCATCGCATGAGACTAGGCCGTTTCCACCACCACAAGAAGCTGTTCAAGGTCTTTGACGAGCTCGGGCTGACCGAGGCCGAGATCTCCTCTCTCTGTCGCTGGGAGGGCACAAAGTCGGCCAGAGAACGGTACGAGCGAGATACCGGCATCAAAGTGCGAGACACCACCGCAGACGAGATCAAGCCTGCTGCTCCCTCGATGCCGCCTACGCTCCATGTCCATGCTGCTCCCGTACGAGAAGCGAGTGAAGCCGGAGAAGCAGAAGTTGCAGCAGTTGACGCAGACGATGAGTGCTGCTCTGCTTCTTCTTCTTCCTCCTGTCGCCCACAGATCATTGACGGGCCTATACTGCCCAGCAACGCCGGATCAGACACCAACGGACCCATTACCGGTGAGAGCGGGACTGACGATAGCAGCAGTGACGAAGACCTGGAGAGCTATGGAGTGGCCCTGAACGAGCATCTCCTGGAAGCCACAGCAGCCCGGGAACGTGGGATCAACGTTGCCCTTGACGAGATATGGGAACAGTGGCTCAAGGAGGCTATCGAACGGGGTGGTTATACCGACATGCTCGATGCCATTCGTGAAGGACGAGCCATCGACTTTACACAGAGAGGTGTGTCCGTACACCAGCATCACCAGAGCCATCAGAGCCACCACCACCACCATCATCAGCAGCAGCAGCACCAATACCACCATCCCCATCTTGCAGGGCCAGGATCACCAAGTCCTGCATGTCGTAGCTACTCTGCCGGTCCACCAGCCATAAACAGCGACATCATTCACTCCATAGCACCCATCTCAACGCCTTCTACGACCGTCTCAACCCAGCCATCAAGAGACCTCCACCACCACAGCTGAAAAAATTTCGCTTCTTCCATGTTTCTTCCTGCGGCTTTCTCTATTTTTAATTCAGGCATTTTACCGGCGCATCGATACAGGAGACTTTCTTTATTCTTTTTAACTGTCTCTCTCTCTCTTCTCTTCGATTCCATTTCGATTAATGGCGTTTATGGGACTGCTTCTTCTCGACACTACTAGCGTTCAAGCGAGCATCTCGCTCTCTGCAGTCCCGTACCCCTTATCCTCGTCCCATCTCAGCTCTTCTCGTCGCAGAACATTTTTTACGTATTCCCCCAAGACCTTACGGCTATGGATAGATCTGTTCTCCTGTTCTCTCTTACGCGTTCTCATCTCCGCTGCTCGCTTTTTTTTTTCATATAACGACTCATTTTCAGCTTCCTTCGGCATATATTTTCGTTCCTTTTATGATATCCCTGAGCGCAAGCATGCGATGTTCCTATTTATATGTTCCTATTCATATTCCTATCTACTTACTTGACAGTGGCCTTTGCATTTTTTTTAATCTTTGTTCATGCATTTTATGCTCTAGCAAGGCTTCTTTAATATTGTATTTAGCCTGTTTGCAATCAGGGGAACAACAGTTCATTCTCACCTTCACACGTTCATCGTAGGATATATCACTTGGCCGTTCCATCTGACATGTTTTAAGTGACTGTCTGGTTGGTGTAGTTGGAATCAAACATGCGCTAAGTAAGTTAGCTAGTCGAGGCAGCCAAAGCCAACCTTCGCTCGGCTTAACTACTTAACCTCCATCTCCACACATCAACCACCCAGGTAGATAAAAGATGGCAACAGGTTGACAGCTACAGCTCACTAGAAGACTGAAACCACCGGGAGAGAGTGATGTCGCCCTTATCGGGTCGTTCTCTTTCCTCTACGTCAGGAACTGCGATTGAATCATGATCAAAGCCATCTTCTACAGCCGATTCGACACTCAGTCAGGCATGCCAACCCGGCCCCCGTCACCATCACTATCACAGCCTCACCCTTCATATATCAACTATACATACACTAACACAGCCAGTACAGGCCCCAAAGTCGTTCACCAAGTGCCTGATGGAGCTATCGTTCCCTCTCCAACCGCACCGCCGGGATCTTCTCCCCTCTTCAGCTTCTCAGACGTCTCTTTCTTCGTCATTCCTCGACAGGAGCTGTGCGGGAACCTCATCCACGTCTGCACAGGCGGGCACAGAATACTCGGATCCCCCGTCTGCATGAAGTCGCCTCGCTACGACCGGAACGAATTCATATTCAATTTCTGCATCGTGCTGAGTGAAGAGGATGAATGGGGGACCTACAAGAGCGTGGTGCAGAAGTTGGCGCATCTGATGTGCGGCCTCGAAGAGCAGTCTGGCTTCTTGTCAAAGGATACGTCCAAGGACGGAGAAGGGAAGGTATATAGCTTGTGCGAGACGCTGATGGAGGATCTGAATAATTATTACGAGTGCATGATTCCAATTGGTACGCTACCCCCCTCAACTTGGCTACCTGGCCAGGCCATAAGGTTCTGTATGCTGATTGCTTTACTAGACGAATTGAATACCCTTAATGTCAAGCTGTTTCCACTATACCCTTCGCCACCTATCGTCAAAGCATGGCATGTTCCCCTTTTCACCGTTCGGTGTGAGACTTTCATGGATGAGAACTGGGACCTGACTATGAGAAGGGTATGATACCATTTTCTCATGCCGTGCCATTTGAATCCCATTAACATCACAACGCAGATCGTTCCGTATATCAATGGTATCAATAGCGTTCGGAAAATATCCATTCTATCGGATGCTGATTTCACCCTTACCTGTCGCGCAATACGCCATCTGATATACTACGGATGTGCATTCCTTCTGGATATATTCTCATTCTCCGCCATTTATGCTCCAACTGCGGAGTTTAGTTCTACTATTGTCACAGACAAAAAGATGCAGTGTGAATGTGCACGATACGTTAACATACGGTTTTCACCCATTAGTGAACCTTCGCCTGTGACTAGACCTACTTCTACCCTGGGTACATCTTCATCTGCATCCAATCTTCAGAGGGCTTCGCTATCACACTCCAACCATAGGGTATCTGTGCCCAATGACGATCCTTGGGTGGAACACGACAGCATCTGGCCAAAGATCGATACTTCCATCCCGTCCACTTCCGGCGAGGGCTCAAGCAAATTTAACTCGAGAACAATCGTCGATGGAGTCGGTCTCATAGAGCTATACTCGAGTTTAAAACAAGGCCAGACCGTCAAACAATGGTACCTGAAACATATGCGTGAGCTTGCAAATATTGACGTCCGCCGCTTCATCACCTTTGGCGTCATCAAGGGCTTTTTGTACCGAGTGCATAAATATCCCTTTGCTACGGGGAGGGTTATACAGAACACCCACCAAAGAAGGCAGTCAAATCACTTCCCTTCGACTTCTCCTATTGCGGGATATTCCCTTGGTGCAGCAACTGACCGGGACGCCCACCCGTTCACCCGTGACCGCCTAGGCTCTACAGCTAGTGGTATTGACCCCCTGCCAACCAACAAGCCACTATCGAAAAATACATCTACCCTCTCCCCTCGAAGCCGAGCACGTAACCGTCGCTCGCTTCACCGCTACGATGATGAGGGTAACGATGGTGATGATGACGGGTTTGGGGATGATGATTCGGAGGGGGAAGAGAATGGCGAGGCAGGGGACTATGGTATAGACAACAAGACTCTTGCCAAGTACCTGGATGGAACTCATTGCTTTGATGAAATATGCACGGAACTTGAGGTCACCGATAAGGAACTCACAGCTAGACTAAAGCGATACCCACGAGAGGTTGTGATCATCCACTCGTAAAATATATACACCCATCAGTTAACTAACCAAGAAAAACTATGCATCTTCGTGTTATTTCGTTATACTCTCTGCCGGCGAGGTTGTCATCTTTACATCCCACGAGACGCCAACCCTACATCTATCCACCCTATGTATGACTTACAGTTGATCCCAAACAACAAAAAAAAAAAGATATAAACACGAAGGGAGAACGCCGCGTGAAGTGATGCATTGTTCACTCTTGCTCTTCATCCCATCCTTCCAATTCAGCTTTCTCTAAATCTGCCATTGCCGTAGGTTCCCAGACACTCTCGTCTTTACCAGGCACAGTGGACTTGCAGTCCTTAAAGACCGGACCAATGCAATCGATCCATCTCTTACGACGGTCCATAAGGGTACGGGCCATGTCACCAATCCCAGGCCTGCCAACACCAGCCGTGCTAACAGGATGACTGCCTCCACCTGCACCGCCAGGCCGATGTTTCGCATGAGAGCCTTTTTTGCTCTTGCCCAGGGTACGTGTTCGTTTAAGATATGCCTGTTGTACCTGAGTGTCCAGATCGTCGAGTATGGTGCTGTATTCCTGGTAAGCCAATCGTTCGCGAGCAATATCTAGTAAACGAGTTTTTCGTGCGCCATTAATGATCATTTGTTTCTTAAGCTCTGATTGAAGAATGCGGAGCCGTTCGGCAATATCGTCATCGTAATGGGCATCATAGTCTGGATTGTCCTCTGGCCCCAGGAAGCCGATATACCGAAGCTCTGCCTTTAATCGTTCGTCAAGCTGGGCATGGTCTAGCTTGGCGGCTGGAACCTTGAATCCGCTTAAGGAAGATTCAGGGAAGGAGGTGGCTGAACTTAGCTGCTTTGGCTCCGTGTCTCCATTTTGCTGGTCAATATCCATTGCGCCGTCAGCATTTATGTTTCCGTTTGCGGTTGACTCTTCGTTCCCAGGTTGACCCGCATCATCAGGAAGGGTACGATGCTCGTAACGTAAAAGAGAGTATAATCGACTGAGCATAGGAGGAACTGAAACTTGGTCTGTCTCACAGGTCTCATCCGTGATCTGGTCAATACTACCCCTACCCTGATTTAAGGGTAGCTTGTCTCGGTCCTGGTTTATTGAGTCCATATTTAGACCATCCTCTTCAGCCCAAATGTCGCTATAATGTTTTTTCCCACGACGGGGCATTAGGAAGGGAGTAGCACGGTCACCCTGTACAGTCAGATTTACTGCGAAATTAAAAGGAATTCACGGTGCCAGGTTCATACCTTTTCCTTTAAGAAAGCTATGTCCTCCTCCGTAAGGGGTCGGACATATGGTTCTAGGTATGTTGCAAAAGTATTGGCGCTGACTTGGTTTGTGGGTTTCGCGTTGCTAAAATCTTTATCCGGTGGTTCACCAGCCATCAAATGCTTCAAGTCGGATTCAGGGAAGCTTGCAACGCTATATATCTTTTTCTTCTCTTCAACTGACATATTGGGTGTGACGTCTCGAATATGGTATACTGTAGGGTCGTCAAATTGTAAAGGGTCGGGCCCAAAAACTTGATATTGATGGACGGCGGGAGCAGGTTCTGGCTGATGGGATTCTGAACTGTCCACGGACTCAGGGCTTCCGGCGGTTGAACCAGCAGTAGCAGGAGGAGGCGAATGGAAAGAAGGTGGAGACAGAGATGATGCGCTTGATGGTTGATTTCGCGCTCTTTTAGGTGAACCGACAGGGGCCTCCTTACTCCCTCTTTTATGCGATGCTATAAGCCGTACGTTAATAATCTAGGTGGACTCATAAAGCTCCAGAAGCAAGTTTTATAGCTCCATCGATATTGCTGGACTCAGCTTACCATCAAATTTCCCCTCAGGGCCATCCTGTCTTGCAACACCATGGGCACCATGGGAGAGCGGTCTCTCCTCCTTCGGGATAATTTTCTCTTTTCTCTTTTTTATTCTACCTCCCTTGAGAATTCTTGAATCCTCTTCATCATCATCTGCTTCTCTTTTCATTCGTAATTTCTCTTCAGCGTCTCGGTCCACTTGTTCCCGTTCTCTCTGCTCTTCTAGCACCTCTTTTCGTTTTTGCGACAGTTCTCTCATGCCCGCATTGCATGCATCTTCTCTGGTCTCTGCAAGCTGTCCTAAAGTCTTCAATTGTTCCACCAGGGATTCGAGTGTTTTCTGATCTGGAATCTGACCTACTCCTCCGAATTTCTCAAGAACATCGGAATACTGCACGCCAGTCGGCACGAGCAGCTTGGAAACATCATTATCGAGGTAGCCCGTGGATAGGCCAATCCCGGTAACTGTGCTGGCGCTTGTGCTGAGTGCAGAGCTGGGTGTGGTATTCCGGCTCCTGGAACCTCTAGGCTCGCGGCCTTTGCCCTTGTTCTTATTCCCGAGACCTGGCGGCATCGCGCTGTTCAAGCGTGGAGGTGGTGATCGGAGAAGTGAAGGGAGCTCGGGAAACGTAGCAAATCTTCCGCTGAGCTTAGGTCGTCGTTCGGCAGGGAGGTAGGGACGTATGATAGGTACCGATGGGTAATGGTAGGTTGCGCTGCGTCGATATCAAGTTCAGCATCCGGCTTCGCGTTCTGCTTTGGTTGTCGTTGAACAAACTTGCCGCACTGACGCCGCTGTGCCCCGTTTTCTGGAACTGGCCCGTGCTGAACGTTATTAGTAATCACTTTATCTTACATAACACACAACCTTATTCTGACACGAGAAAAAACGACTTCTCAAGCCACCACCTTCTGACACGACGAGGAAGCAAGCACGCAAAATGCGAATAAGTTACACGAAAGAGGCAGATAATCCGTGTCGCTTTGAAGGGTGATTGTTAGAGGCGAAGATGTTGAGGCAGGCCGCTTTACTTGACAGTTTAGGGATTTTTCTTACTGCTGACATGCCCAAGCTCCGCTCAATTTCTCGATAGCTGGTTGATGATTCGCCGAAATGGCCCGATTAATACCTCTCCACGTTCGCTAGAAGTGACAAATACATATCCCTTCTAAGGGCGTTGTCGATTGCGGTTCCAAGCTGTGTGATGGAGGTAAAGTCTCACCTGAAACCAGGGTTGGAAGTCAAGTTGTGGCTTAGACCCCTTGGGACTCCCACTGTTTGACGGAACACTTCATTACCAAATCATAACTAGTGATCATCCATGGCAACAGCTCCGTGTTGCCGAGAATCCCGAAATTCACACATCGACTGGCAGTCGTTATTGAGTGTCGATGGACACGGAAAATCTGAGTGATTTGGAAACAAATGCGCCCACCTGGTGGCGTGAACACGCCATGTATGGAGTAAGCGTGGCATGCTTGTAACCGAGCGCTTGCAGCCATCGTCCAACAGAAAAGAGACCTGACCGTATTCAATAATGGAGTCGTTGTCTTTGGGAATCAATGTCAAGCAAGCGAACATCTTGGTTCTGAAACAGTGAGAGGCGGCAATCTCACGAGCAAATACTGCTGTTATTGGAGTTGGAGCCACTACTACTCATATTATCGCCCGAATAAGTGCTCTACATACACTCCTGGTTTGCCTCAGCCTGTCCGAAAGTGCTTGGTACAGCGGGTGATCTAGAGCTTGATAAATATAGCTCTCGTCACCCTCAGACTCGTGGGCCTGCGAGCCAAGCTTTAAACGCTGATCAGGCTGGGTGCTGGAGCAGTCAGTCTGGGGCATCTCGCCTAGCGCTCTCCGCGTCTCAGTCCCGGCTTTATCACTCGGATGACCAGAATCTGTCCCGCATCACTTAATAGCTGGATAGCTGGCATGCCTGCTTGCCTGTGAAGGATATATTGACAAATTGATCGCCATCTTCCTTGCTCGTTTCGTACCTGAGTGATCCGTACCAGCCTTGAGGGTGACACCATCCTTGAATTTGATTAGCGCTGAGGATTAGATTTTGTCATCGTATTCAAGCGAGGCAATCCTAGCCCCAGTATAAAGTGCGCAGGCTGGATGGTGTTTGGGCAAAATGATTTGCGGCTGGAGACGGGGCGACGTATAAATGCTTAATCACATCCCCAAGATCCGCCCGCCCGTGCTGGATATATTTCTTATGATAAAATTCCTCTGCTGCAACTCTCGGATTCTATCGGTGGGAAAGTAGTTCGTGAAATCGAGCCGAAACCGGAGTGCTCCCTTCAACATCGTACCTGGGCTCCAGCCCTGGTATTATATCTTGATATCTCATGGGTAAGTCTGGTCTGGTTGGCCCGGTTCTCCCACGGACTTTCGCTCACGCAATGCCGCTTAGCATCCAGCTCCTTTCGAGTCGGCACACTGGTTTTACCAGGAGAAACATGCGACTCGCCATTACCTCTTAATGTATGGTCATCTCCAGGTTCATCGCGGGCCGCTGAACACTCAAATACTTACATGAACCCTAATATAGGATACCGTTTCTTATCAACTCGATCTTGGTGACAATGTTGTGACGCTTTCTTCAAATGGACCTGGAGAGTCTCTCAGCGGGTTACTGTATGTGCCCGAGTCCTCCAACGATGCTTGCAATGAGGAGGCGAAGAGCCTGATTCCGCCTAATGTTACCCGACGTTCCGACTTCCCTAAACCCCCCTGTGCTCTTATGGCAATCGCTCCTTGGATATCGCCGAACTGTACTCTCGCATTCTTGGATGCAGCAAACGACGATCGTGTAGTTGGTACTATTCTTTATATCCCCAACAACTCCACAAGCAAACTGCCGATGGGAAATGGTACTATATGGAAGCTGGACGAGGACGATACATGGAAGTTGAACCACCCGTTCCCGGTATACGCTATTCCCGGAGCATATGGAAAGCAAGTAGTAAATGAAATCGCCCTATACTCTGGAAATTTGTCGTCCGTACCACATGGAGATGCACTTAGCAGTGAATATGGTCCTAAGGCACGCGCAAGGCTTTTTGCTCGGGTTGATGTTGGTAAGGGAACGTTGTCGCTTATCCCACGAGCTGAATATATTTACTGACATTCTCCTAGCGCGAGGCCGGAGCTTGATGCCAAACCTATGGATATTCCTTCTGGCAGTTCTCGGAGTACTTATTGTCATTATAATCATATCGTCGATTTTAATGCGCTACATCCAAAGACGACGGCGTCTGTCATTACAGCGCAGAATTCAGGCAGGGGAGGTGGATCTAGAGATGCTAGGCATCAAAAGAATGACTGTGCCTCAACATATCCTCGATAAAATGCCTCTTTACACTTACTCTAATGACGGGAATATCATGGCTCCTGCGCCAGCCGTCACAGCGGTCTCGCAAAACATTGACCAAGCGCCGTCACCTGCCACCCCAGACAACAAGAAGCCTGCTGTTATACGGAGCTTTGTTTCGCACCTGTTTGGTAACTCCAGGGGGTCTACCGCAATCGCGCAAGCCAAAGGAGGGAAAAGAACAGATGCTCGGACTCAAGCTTTGCCTTCTAATCAGGATGTTGGTCAACTCACATTCTCGCAATGCACATGCCCCATTTGTCTCGAAGATTATGTCTCTGGAGAAACCACTGTTCGGGAACTCCCATGTCGACACATATTCCACCCAGGGTGTATTGATACGTTCCTACTGCAAAATAGCAGTTTATGTCCGGTGTGCAAGATCAGCGTCCTTCCAGTTGGATATTTTCCGGAAACGGTAACAAACTTGATGGTTCGTCAAGAACGACTTGCCAGAAGAATACAAGAAGAGCGGGAGCGACAACGAACCAGTCCGAGGACCAATACACCGAATATTCCGTTAGTGAATCTTCCACAAAACTTGCGCAATAATACAGCAGATAGTACAGAGCGGCAAGAGGCAATGCGCCAAAGAGCAGTTGCTATGCTTGGTAACGAGAGGATGGCAGAAGATGAAGAGCGAGAACGAGCTGCTGCCAGGCCAAAATGTACGAGCTTAAGTTTCCATTCTGATCATTCATGCTTTCCCCTTTCTTCCTCATCCTGTCAGAATCTAACTTTCTTGATTAGGGCTTAAAGTTGTACACCGATTATTCCCCATTCTCAGATAAAATTGCATCGCTATTCCATTACCCCGACTTTTTATACCCGGAATTTTTCCCTAGGTCTTTTTTTTGGGGTTTCACATCCTGTTGCGTCTCCTTGTATATGCATGCGTCAGGGATGATTACCAGGGTTATGGCGTTGGGTGGCTGTTCATGGAACCGGGGTAGTTTATAAGGATTTCTGTATATTTGACATGAGCATTTCTCTCGTTGACGAGTGGAAAGGTATATACGATATGATAGCGGCGCTCCGCATACGCTAATGATGATTTAATGATGTTTCATGTTCTATGTTATTATTCCTTTGAACCTTGCGGATCATCTTACTTTTCGAGGTTGTTGCTTATGGGATTCAACATCCTGGAATGCTTGGAAGTTGTCGATGGAGGTTCCCACTCTGTGAACAACTAACGTAAGGACACAGTTGTACACTTTTGGCCTCGAAGCTTCCTGCTTTCATTATTGGTCATTATAGCACCTGGAGGCACGGCACTTTTTTAAAAGGCGTAGTTAGGCTACGCAAACTTATCGTGTTTACCTTGGACCCTGACATCCAGGATTTCTTCATGGTAATTTCCTTTTCTCCGTGCCTTCCTCAGTCTCTTCACTTCACTGTCATTCAACCTCCTACCTACAGCTTCCTCTAACTCTTTCCGGCTAATCTTCTCCAATGCCTTGCTTTCTTTTGCGGCTGCAGACTTCGTTTTTGGTTTGAAACGCGCCTGCATCCGAACTCTGAGAGAAGTATTGAATGAGATTTCAGTGGCATCGCCTCGGATTTCAATAGATGGCTTGGAAGTAGCTGAAGGAGGTTCTTTGGAGGAAATGTACGCTTCAATATCACCGCCGCATATCTGAAGTGATATCATGCCTGGGGAATTCGGACAAGAGATTGGGACAAAGGACTCGAGAGCTGATATCGCGGACGAGTTGGCGCTTAAAATGCCATACTTATCGCAGCTAAGATATCTTTTCAATGGGGCTTACAGTTAGCTTGTTCTATCCATATAAATGCTGGTAGATCAAAATAGCCCGTACCTTCCGTGATGTCCTTTAAAACTGACTGCTTCGCTCCCTATAACCTTTGTTGCTACCCATACCTGGCGGACATCGTGTGGCTCCGCGGTACCTGGATTCCCTTCTACAATGTTCTCCAACTCGCTGGCGAATACTTTTCCGTTGACATCACAGGCAATGCATGACGGTGGAGTTGATGGCAACACAAGCAGAACAGGCCCTGCTATCTCTGCTGGTATATCGGCAGAGACCCAATTCTGGCCGTCATCGTCAGCTGTAGCTTCAATATCCGCAGCGGAGGCTTTGGAAGGTTCAATTGCGGCACTCCCTTCGTTGTCATCAGGCTGCCGCTTTCTCTTCTTCGTCTTTTTATCTCCTTTGAAAGATAGAGGCTTGACCATTGCGACTCAGGTCATTGGGAATTTGCTAAAAGCGAACTGAAACTCGCCTTTGATTGACCTTGCGGTCTCCATTCATTTTGATGTCATGGACTGCCCGGGCCAGCCACGTCGTCGGTGTCGGAATAACGTATATCCATTATTTACCGCATTGGGGACCTTGCAAGTATAATTAGAACTACGTATAAAGAGGGACGACGTTCGACCTCATCTTTCGTCTGATCAACACCACGAGAGCTCTACAGCACTTTTTCGCCTTGGAGCTACACGTTCGGATGCCAATTCCGAGCAACAGAGAGCTGAGGTGGTGTTGGTATTCTATCCATTACCATGATACCTAGCTAATGATGACGTCGCGATTGACCACAACAGCCGACAGCGAAAACCTCCAAGGATTGATCCAAACACCTTCCAATACTGTCATGATACCCGATACCTTGATCCAGCAAAAGCCCGATTTTTCTCCGTTGAATTTGGTGAAAAAAAAATAGGAAAAAGCCCATGTATCGCTTTTTATTAGAAATGAAAGAGCGTCATTAATGAAAAGGCACCACCAAAGAATTAATGATCAACAAAATCAAGCGGCCCGACTCCAAAGTAAAAAGAGGTCATGAATATGGTTCATTAAGACGATGGCGCTGAATGAAGAGCATTTGGCTGATTTAGTCGAAGGTGATGGCAGCCTTGATGGCAGACTTGTTCTTCATGGACTCAAGACATTCGGCCCACTGCTCAATCTTGAAGGTCTTGTTGACGATGCCATTGACTCTGACCTTTCCGGAGTCAAGATAGTCAATAGCGGCGGGGAACTTGTAGGTTTCACTGAAACTTCCGATGATGGTAATTTCATCGCCGACTAAGTTGAGAATTAAAGTGTTAACAAAGTTGAAACAACACTGCCAGGGCAGAGTTTTCAAAAAGCCTGCCAGGAAAGGGGTCAACTTACAAATCTTTGATGGAGCCCAGCTAACACGGTCCTTGTTGGCATAAACACCATAGACAACTAGCTTTCCGCCACGACGGCAGTAGTTGATAGCATCCTCGAGGATTCGGACACTTCCAGTGGCTTCGACAACGATATCGAAACCATATGGGTTGGCTGCTTTCAGGGCATCGAACTGAGCGCTCGGGTCCTCGCGGGAAAGCTCAACATACTCATCCGCAGCATCAAGGCGTTTGGCAAGATCCATCTTGAGACCCTTTGGAGCGGCAATGACGACCTTACAGCCACCGTTCAATCTAAGCATCTGAGCAAGAACCTGTTCCGAATTTCCAAATTATCAGTAACTATACCATGGACCAATATAGTTGGGAAGTCTGAGTGGACATACAAGGCCAGTTGGGCCAGCACCGAACATGAGAACAGTGGAACCCATCTTGGGGCTGATCTTGTCAAGACCGTGAGCAGCACAGGAAGCGGGCTCGAGGAGGGTGGCATCAACATCCGAGAGGTTTTGGATTTTGAAAACACGGCCAGCTATGATCCAAGGAGTCAGAAGGTGGTGTTTTCACAGGAACACTCAACTTACCAGGATAAGCGCAGTATTCGGCGAATCCACCGTTCATAGTGACACCATGGGCCTCGAAGTGCTCACAAAGGAGCTCCTCACCACGGCGGCAGTAGAAGCATTCTCCGCAGAGTTCAGAGTTGTCTGCAACAACTCTGTCTCCAATATTGAACCCCTTGACCTTTGGGCCGACAGCGGCAACGACACCAACGGTCTCATGTCCGGGAACCAGAGGGAACTAAGGAAATTAGGTGCTGCTTTGAATTTATTTCAATCCGGGAGTTACGGACCTTGGCCAGAAATTCACCCTCATGGATATGGAGATCGGTGCCGCAGACACCACATGCCTTGACTTTGATCTACACACATTTGTCAGCCGCTTCCCTGCTCCGATCGCTTCCGTGCCTGGAAACACGTGCAAGCTTACCATAACATCGTTCTCTCTGAGCTCTGGAAGTGGGATGTTGACAATGCTGAACTCCTCAGGCTTGGAATACCTGCCATTGTTCGAGATAGCTTAGCAAGCTGACCTTGAAAGTCCTTATAGAAGGGGGTTGACGCAGTGACGGGAGCTTACCTGAGGGCCTTCATGCTATTTGGGAGTTGGGTAGCCATGTTGATGAGAGGTAAAGTTGCTATATGCGATACTATCAGCTTGTGGACTTTGCAGAAGGTAAGAGGCGGATGAGGACGATGAAGAAAAGAGCAGGAAGATGACGCTGCTTATAACTCACCTTCTGGAAAGATTTCTTTTGGCAGTGGAGGGGCAGTTGCTGTTGAATGAAGCAGAAGACAAAGGAGAGAGGTCAACCGAGCCGAGAAGAAGATGAGAACTATTTATACTACTGGGCCGGAGACAATCTGGTGAAAACAAACATTAAAAACTGGAGGCAAGACAGGAAGATGCAACTATACCATACGCATACGTGGTACTGACTCTCAACACCGGTGGAGAGAACGGAATCAGGGAGAACCCAATGGAGCTAGTTTATCCACCAACACACTGGCACACCTCCTATGAACAGTATTGTCATAGCAGAGGATAGCGAAGGAAAAAGAAACGAGACAAGACAGCTAGCTCCTATACTCTGCTGGAGTACGATACGACTAATTCGACACGGGGAAAGCTACGATGTATAAGAGCGGTGAAAACGCACCAGTTCAATTAACTTTTGCCTCTAAGAGGCCCTGGGGTGAGGAGATGATTCGGCTACTTGGGACATCAATTATTAAAAGGCGCGTTACAGGCACAGCGCTTTCAGACAGCCTTCTAGATCGCAATCCTTGCCAGTCAACAGATCAACACAGAGAACACTGGAACTGGACACTCCACCCAATTCAAGCCTTGATGCTCCTTTTTTCTTCTTCCCATTTGCCCTTTTTATAACCCCTGATTGGCCTCACTCATACGCTGGAAAGGCAGAAGGGGTCGAATGTGTGCCCGAATGGGCCGAAGACGAGCGAGGAACGGCCGCAACAATCTTCAACTATGGGAAAACATGTGGCTCCTGCTGCTAAAACCCACCAGGCCACATAGTTATTGGTGTATCTTATCTCTCGCCCCTCCCCCTCCTCTCCCCACAGAACTGCTCACTAAGTCAGCGACTATACATGAAGCTAGGAGGTACAGACCTAGAAAGGAGGGAGCTGCCGTTAGCCCTGGGAGGCGCCGCAGGGAGGTTATCCCAGGCCGAGATTCAACCTGTCTATATATTTCTATCGCCTCCATCATTCGTAAACGAAGGGACCAAAGGAGCATCCTCCCAACAAATCAGTGTCTCTGGGACTGAACAATATAACAGAAGGCCAACGCATCCTTCCCATGGCATGACAATCCCGGTCAGTGAGATATACGAAACACTGAGCACCAGTGGTATCCGCATGCAGGCTTTGGGCTCCTTCAACTCTGGTCCAGCCGCTGTCAGTTTCTTCTTGTTGTTCAGCAGCGAGAGAGAAAAAGCGCGAGATAAAATGGCAGCAAAAAGCAACGAGAGCAAAGAAAAAGAAAAGAAGAGAAGAGAAAAAGTCTGAATGGGATTGAATTCTGTAAGCCGCCCCACGTTTGGCTCGTGATGTGCTTAATTTTATCATTATGATCATTTTATTATTTGATATCCGAAAGTCAACAGCTTTGGCGGAGCATTTTCGAATCTCGAACATTTACGCCTTTAACATACTTTCTTTTTCTCCCTCGCGAGGCATGTTCTATTTCTATCAGCTGGTTGGCAGCTAATGCCCAGGCGATCCCTGGACCGAAGTGTCCCTCAACAAGACAGGCCCTAGCTAGCGATATCAGTTGGCGAGGGGTGTTTACTCAACGTTCTTAGTAACATGAGGACTTATATCAACAAAAGCGCTATCAAAGCAGCCACCCCCCATGACCAAAGCCTATCGAAATCCTTGTGGATTCGGCGACGCAGTGCAACCTATGATATTCTTACGTGGGCCATGAAAGAAAACACCGAGCCTTTGTCTGCTCGTAAAATGGCGCGACCAATTCAAACGCTGGCAGAGGGCGGAAAGCTAATGCCAGAATAGCGCACCAACCATTATTGAGACGCCCAAGCAAAATCCAATAAGCTCAAGCTCATCCAGGGCATGTGAGTTTAGCTGCGCTGGTCTGAAGAATATGGGGAAACGGCTGTCCAGCCTCGGCCGCATGAAAATAGCAAACCAACTCTGGAAGACGGTTAAACTCCATACTCATAAAAACAATAACTCCGGAAGTTGCCAGCGCCAACAACATGCTCCGTACCTAAAACGGAACCCGAAGCAGGAAAAGGGAGATGTCAGGAGAAAATTATCAATAAAAGGAGTGTCTATATTTAGCTGTATTTACAGCCAAGTAGTGAGAATAAACAAATAATGGGAACATGAGCCATACAAACTGCATGTACATGAGGCCCAACCGTTCATTGCAGCCCAAAACCCTCGCTATCAACTACCGCGCGCCAAAGTTTCTCTTCAAATTTCTGCCGGGTTTTGTATCGATACAGGCCAAGTGCATTGAAACAGGTCCGCGCTGTTGGGAATCTCTCTGAGTCCGGCCCCAGGCACATAAGCCTAATGACTAGGTTGACTGCTCCCATGGCGGGGAGTCTATCGCTGCCCGTAATGAAGCTTAGTATCTTACGTTGATCTTTAGCTGGGATCCTCTCAAAGAAATCCCAGAACCAATTCACGACTGGTTCCCGATCTGGCGAGGATGCTGGCCAGTGCTCGTACATTGCTACCCCACGCAATGATGGTATATCAAGTGGCTCTTCTGAGCCGCGGATAAGAAGCTCAATTTCTTCGGGCTTAAAAAGATGTAGCGCGTTTCCTCCACAGACAGTAAAGAATCCACGTCTAAATGGTTCAAATTGTCGGCATACCGCCCCGTCAATGATGTAACGCACGTAGAGATCCACAAACTCACGACGGTTTTCGTTCGTCACTGGTTGATTTTCTCCCCCAGCACATAAAGGAACTTGGATCGTCTCGCCATAGCGTTCAACTTGAACTACAAAGTCCTGACAAAACGTTTCAGCAACGTCTCCATCATATTCTAGGAGCTGTCGTAGGCCCTTTGCCAACGCAGGTCGAAACTCGGCCAAATCATCCAGGGTAGGCTTAAACGGCTGAGGCGGGGACGACAACGTAGGTGCGACATTTGATGGTGAATACGCCAATAGCTTCCGGAAGGCAAACGGAGGCAATGCGATATCAAGAATGGTCGAATTGTATATTGCTAGTCCCAGAACCACGCCGACCAGGAAAAATTGCTCCGAGGACTCGAAACAGTAGGGATTGAAGTAGCAATATTGGGAATCCTCATCATATAGAAAGAGACCTGCACAATGATCGTTAGCTATAATGCTTCAGCCCTAGAAGGATGCATATGCTGTTAAACATACCGTGAAGAGGGTCGAAAACCTCCCTCACTAGCAGGAGAAACCACTCCTTTCGTAAACCGCCGGCATCAATGCCTTCTTCGCCCGCAAATTCTATGCGCAGCCCCTTTTTGATATCTTCCTCAGCAGATCCGATAACAGAGCTTACGCTCTGTAAACTATCTTCAGCCAAACAGTCTCTTCGTACTTTCAGTACAAGGTACTGGCTTACTCCTCTTCGACCAAGGATAGTGTCAAAGAATGCTTCCCTAGCTTTTGCCTCCATCTGTCGACGGGCATCATGCTCCATAATTTGTATTTTGGCCCATATGCTGAGCAAAAACGAATATTGGCAGAAGGAAAATTTTCCACTGCGAGATTCCCATGCTTCGAAATCTAGAATAAGATCGGCATAGTCAAGTCGTGCATTGTAGAAACAGTTTATCGGAATCTTATTCAAGCGATTGCCATTCGGTTCGGAGCCCGAGGAAAGTTCTCTTGCACCGAGCCTACCCTCGGCTTTTCGACTATTTCCTGTACCATTTGCTCTGAAGAGAAGGGCCATAACACGAGCAGCGGCACGGATTTGCCAGTCATCTGCGTAACTGACCAGCTTATTTTCGTTTGCCGGAGATTTGTCTGGGCTTTCTTGGAGGGCTGTGTGCAATTGTGCATGCGTGACGGTCCCCGGTGCAGAAAACGTAGGGACATATCTCCCGAGATTGAGTCCATTCTCGACTTTGGCTGATTGTCGCTTGTGAGATTTGCCGAGCCGAAAAGTAACAAATCCATTGACAAGCTCTACCAATCTTTGGAAATGACTCGGCATAAGCCTTGAGAACCATCCCACAAATGAATAATGGCACTCATTAGGCAGATTGGAGATTAGCCCAAATATTCTTTTCAGGGCGGAGTATCTCAGACTTGATAACTCACTGCCGCCTGTAGGGGGTTGAAGACGACTGCTCTTTTCAGGGGAAGGTTTACTATAGGGTGAAGTGGATAGGCCTGGTGGTCTCTGGCTGTGTTGAGTTATCATCATTGAGGGTGAGGCTCCAGATGGGGTTCTGGGCATAGAGCCAGAGGAGTATAGAAGTGGGTTTTCAATTAGTATAAGTAGGAAACGAGTATCATCTGGACGTATTAGCGGTCGTTTCGGTCGTTGGAGCAGTTTCTCTGTAGCTCGTAGCAACGTCTTTCGAACTATAAACCTTGACTCCATAATAACTTCGTTGAGTTGAGCCAGGATGGCTAAGTCCTTGGTAGAGGACGCATTTGGCTCACTCATATTAGGTAAATCAAGGACCATATTATTCCAAGAGTCACCTGCATGTATAACAAGATGGTACCATTCTAGAAGCTCTGGCCAGTTGATTCGAGGTGACTTTGAATTGGTGAGACTGGTCTTCGTTCCGTATGGTTTTGGTGACTGACTCTTTGGTGACCGCCGACTTTCTGCCCACCACGACCCATTCTCGGCGAAATTACCAAGGAGAATTGTCTTCTCATCAAGGTTGGACACATGGTAATCTTCAGGGGTTGCTGATGACTCAGAGGCTTTTCTCCCTACTGATGGTTGTGAGCCCTCACTCGCTGCCCGATGGTAACGGGTCCTGCCAGTTATAAACGAGTTATTAAGCGTATCACAGCCATCAAAGCAAGTCATGATGTATTGTTCTAATGCACGAAATACAGTAGTCGGTTCCTTAACATCAGCCTCAGATTCTCTGCTCCTCTGGTCTGCCCGTTGAGCGACGGAGTCTAACCGAAGGTCGCGTGCATCATTAGTAGGTTTATAGGGAAGTCCCCTATTAGCAACTTTGGCCTTCGATGGGGGCGAGCTTCTAGAGGTCGATGGCACATCAGATACCAGAACGGAGGGCATATCGGTAACATTCTTTTCACTGTCAGGGTATACTGGGTCCTGTTTGGAGGACTCGGCTCTATCTTGCCCTGGACGGCTATGGTCTGTCTTCGCCCGCACTTGACGTACTCTGTGCTCACCAAGCTGGGTGGAAAGAAATGAAGTGAGGCATTCCTGAATTATACTCCGAGTTTCCTCCACGGTAACTGCAAGATAGATATTAAAAGATGCGAAAGACACAGGGTGTTGATCTTGATGCGCACTCACCTCGAGCTTGCGGTTGCTGAATATTATCTGGCCGCAGTTTTTCATCTGGCTTACCACGCCGCAGTCTGCTGCTACGGTAAGGTTCCAAATCATTCATTGTTGCACATTTTCCGCACCGGAACCCCTTTTTGGTATAAGGGAAGGCGTTAGTATGATCGCATGTCATACATTTGCGTTTCCGGTACTCCTCCATATGACTGTCGGAGCCAGCACGTTTCTGAGGGCTACAGGATCGCGCATTTGTAATGACAGGATGCAATCCATCTTCGCCATCTGTAGACTCGGAATCTATGATGTCCCTACTTCCACCGCGGGCTTTTCTTCCCTTTCCAGCAAAAAATGCCGGGAATGGATTGCTGGTAGACCGAGAATGGCCTCGGCGAACAGGAATAGCTCTTGACTGTGTTGTAGATTGGTCTGGAGGGAGTAATAGGGTGGATGGATCGAGGCTTGACGATGGCTGGGGCGCCGGGTTGCTCTCTGTGGCGGGAGGCCCGGCATTCGCAGGTCTGTTGTTGTGATGGGTGAATCGAGACACCCACGTCGGCGCCATTATTCCGAATTCGACGCTCGATATCGCGCACGTAAACACTGTATGTATGAGCTCTCAGAGACTCCAATAGAAGTAGTCCCTTTCAAGCAAGATATATCACTCGCGGTTTTGCCGTCAGTCTTCAAGCTGGCCTTCACCAGAAAGTTGGCAAGCAACAGCAACAACCATGAGGGCGTGCAGGGCGCAGATCTGGTGACGAGGCTGGATGACAGCACCGGGAGGCGTTGTATGTTTCTTCTTCTCGAAATCGATGTCGATGGCCGCCGGTCTGTCTCAGAGCTGAAACCGAGGCGACCGCCGCAGGGCAGCAGTGCTCAATTCAACAGCAGTCGTTGTCAAGTATTGTTCGTCTTCCCGCCGCGTCCCGAACAACGAGGCAGCAGCACTTTGGCCGGCAGAAGCAGCATCCTGGGCCTGCTAGCACCGCCTTCCTGGAGAAGTCTGCGTATCTGAAGGCCCGACTAAAGGTGCGCTCAGCTCGGGCTGAAAGGTAGGAGGAGTGCTTGGTTGAAGCTGAGGGCAGCGGTTAACATCACAGGCTTTGGGAGACGAGTTTAGCTCGTTACGTGGAGGTCACTCAGGCGGAAGGTTTTTGGTTCTGTCATCAGCCACACCCTCCATCACTCGTCCTTCATTCAGCCCCTGGGCCCTTCGGCAGTTAATTTGACGGAGGTTGATCACCACTTAAAACTGAGCACCAAGGCTGTCTAGAAGTGTGCTACGGGCAGGATTGGGCAAATCATAGGCACTCGTCATCCGAGATAGGGATTAGCCCCTGGATGATATACTACTACAGAGGGTTGTGGAAGGGATATAGTTTGTTAAGCTGAATTGGCGGCGTCTTTGAGGGTCATTTCATAGCCAGGAATTATATCATTTCTTGGTATGGCATGCATTGATCAACATGACGTGAGCAGTTGCGCATGCTTCGGAGAATAAGGTAGAAGAATTTTGGTAAAACATGACAACAAAATTGAAAACCCGCAAAGCCCAAACCATTCATTACATTTAACGGTATCTCCAGAAGTTCTGGGTGTTGAGTCGTTTCCAGGTCTTCCGTCGGCCGGCGGTTGTCTTGTTGTAGCCGTGGCCCTTGTTGAGACCACGGGACTTCTTGCCGGTGGCAGTGAGACCACGGGATTCGCGGTGCTAGAAGGGAGATCAGCGGCATATTCCACATATTGGGCATGTCCCCAGGAGTCATTTACCTTGTGAACGGGGTTGACGATCCAGTTGATGCGAGGATCCTTGCGGATGGCCTTGTGCTGAGGGTCGACGAGGATGATCTCGTAGTACTTGTAGGTGGAATCTTGGTTGATCCAGTAGGAGTTGAGAACACGCAAGTTGGCGCATCGCTTGCCAACACGCTCCTCAGCGGTGGACCTGAGGGATCGCTGGTACTTGAGCTGGTTGACACCCTGGTTGGTAGGTTTGCCTATATAACCCCGGTTAGCCACAGCGGAGCGTCGATATGCAATCAACATCGTAATCCATACCGTAGGTAGCACCCTTGCGAGCGGTTCTCTTGCGGCCACCGCGTCTCACACGGATGCGGTAGATAACGTAGCCTTGCTTGGCCTTGTATCCGAGACGACGGGCCTTGTCAGGGCGAGATGGGCGGGAGGCGCGGTGGATGACATTGAGTTGACGAAGCTATATTGATGCACTCTCAGCAAAGTTCAACGAGTGTATAGCAAGGCACGCTGCAAAATCAACGGCAACTTGTGCATATTTTGTGTGTGCCACAGAAATCAAAAGACGATTGAAGCGGATTCCTCTTCGGCCATGGTCCTCGTCGGATCGCTGTCGACAAACTCGGTCCAGGTCTTTGAATGATGAATCGGTTCGCTCGGACTAGGGAAAGGACTGTAGGGTTGTTATTCTCACCTCCCAGCATCGGACGCGCAGGAGGAAGCGCATCACATCGGACTGCTTCTTCTTCTGAAGTTCTTCCACATATTTAAGGGCACCCATCTACAGTCAAGGCACGATCCTGTTAGCTTTGCAACCCAATTCCACTACCGCCGCTCGACAGACTCTCAGAAAAAACATGTCTGCCGGCAGTAGCCCAAATCGTAGACAGGGAGGGCGTCTTACCTTGACGTCGTGGAGCGGCTGGCCTGGTTGTTGCTGTTTTACTTACCGTCGTTCAGGCGTTGAAGATGTCGAAAGTGCGACTTTTTCTTTTGTGTGGGCGGAAAATGGAAAAAAGTAAGCGAGTTAGCGCAAAGTCTTGGCGTCACGTGATAGCTTAACGAGGACTGGGATGGGATCGGTATAAAAAAGAAGGATAATACGACAGCTAACTGCTACGATATTATGACCATCGTTGGTTGATTAATGATACATGATGGTGCTAGGTGCGTGGCCTGAATTAAAAAAGATATCTCCTCCGGCTCAGTTTGCCCGAGGCAAGGCCTTGACGAGCTCATACATTCCCTTTTGCAGATGGCGTGCCACGATCCCCCAGCTCTGAGGTTTCAAGCCGTTGCCGGGACCTACATTTAGAGCGTCTCTTCCCATGTCAAGCATCGCTTGCAAGTTGATGTCATTCAGGAATGCCTCCTCCTTTCTGTCTCGCAACTGGCCATTTTTCCCGTTATATACCAGTTGTTTCTCTATTGCCAGCGCGGTTGCTTCTGCGCCACGAGCAATAAGACGGCGTGCTTCTGCCGTGTCTTTCTCAAGTCCTTCCTTTGGGTCCAGGGGAAGCTTGGCTTTTAACACATGGGTACTGATGCTGTCTAGCTCACTAATTAGATTGCGAGCAGACTCAAGAAGTCCCTGTGTTTTGAGGTATAGAGGGTGGTTGGCTGCGGATTGCGTGCCATCTGATATCACACTTTTATCTCCGATACCGTTCAAGGTTACAATGGCCTTAGGTTTCCTGGATGACAGAACTGCTCTCATTAGGGAAGAGAACTGGCATTTGAAGTTCTCACCCTCGTCGTGCCTGTCTTTCGTTTTAGTTTTCCCCCCCTCTTCCAGTGCAGTGGAATACTCACCACTCCTCGTCTTCTTTTTCCAACATGTCCTTGAGTCTTTTCTCGTCAATTCTCACTTTTTTTTCCATGTCTTTCGCAAAAGTGTCGCTTTTCTCTGCTTTTTCGATCGCCGTCTGCAGGTTCTTCAACGCATTTCTAGCCACATCAAGCACTTAGCCGTCAAGCTTAGTGACCATTGACGAAATTTTGTCATTTCCCTTACCGTGCATCATCTAAGTCACTCTGACCGTCATAAGAGAGATCATCGTCATCAGATCCTTCCATATCGCTGTTGAACGCATCGCTTATGCTCTCATGTCGACGCGGACGAGATGGCGGTATGCTTCCTTTTGAATTTTGTCTTGCTCTTTTGGACCCAGCTGGATTGGAATTTTGCATTGAAATGCTCCCTAACATTAGATAGGTCAGCTTTTGTTATCTATACATCTTCTCCTGGCTTACCAGTACGCTTAACCCGGCCCATGGTCTCTTCTCTTCCCTGCTCTTTGTCTATTTTATGTGCAATACTCCTCTGCCAGGTAGGTCGTTCAAATATGAAGATTTTGGTTTCTATCGTCCGTCCTCTGG
Source organism: Trichophyton schoenleinii (assembly GCA_018357685.1). Lineage (NCBI taxonomy): Eukaryota > Fungi > Ascomycota > Eurotiomycetes > Onygenales > Arthrodermataceae > Trichophyton > Trichophyton schoenleinii. The sequence continues at coordinate 1,185,297 of WOFF01000002.1, forward strand.
GGGAAAGATTGGACGTCCAAATAAGGTATTACCTAGATAGGCCAGGCGGTGTGCTTTCTGTACTTTTTGCCGCAGAATGTATTTTTATTTTTATTTTTACTTTCATTTCTTTTAATTGAATCCTTTTGTTTTACTCTTCTTTTCCTTCGTATACAGCTTATTTATATGCTGGCAAAGATTTATAAAACAATTAACATTCAGAGGCATGAAGCAACAATTGTTCCATAGCTCTGATTTGTAGGTAGGCCAACCAATGAAATAACTGCGATACGAGGCTATCATGTATTATATAATCAACCTTATTTTTGCTGCGCATTGGGCTTTGATAAAACTTCCAATACATGAACATATTTGGAGACATCGATCGCATCTCGAGTCGAGCTCCCGCATTCCAATATGGCGTCTTTACTAGGTGCACAGTATGATTCTTCAAGTGATGACGATATGGGCACTGCGCCCGCTCAGTCAAACCCAACGCCTGCGATAGTTGCAGCTCCAGATGTCCCAGTAGAGGTTTGGTCCCCTTTGGTCATTACTAGACCTCAGTTTAAAGGAGATTATCTTGTTTGACTTCGTTGCTAACATCTTCCATAGGGTCCTTCACAGTTGCACCTAATGCTGAGAAAACCAACTGATACAGCACTGACCTATAATGCAACCTACGATGACCTCACGCGGCCCCAAGCTGGTCCAGCGAACCCATTCAAGACCGAAAACTCCGGAGTTAAGAGAAAGAATGTATTGACCGGATACGCTGAAGAAGCCGCAATAAGCGAGGCAACTTTCGTCACCCAACAGCGCACTTTCCAGAGCTTAGGCTACACCAAGGATCCAACCCAACCTGGGGCCTTTGTAGGAAACATGGAACAGGTGGCTCGCTATGGAGGGAAAGATGTGGTGCAGATGCGACCCTCTAAGGAGGAGAGTGCAGCTATACGGCGAAAACGACAGAAAAAAGGCGATTCGAGCATTGTTGAAGGCGAGGGGGCTTATTTAGGCCCTTGGGCAAAATACGAAGCTGATGAGCTAGCTGATAGGGAAGCCGATGCCCTGGCGGAACTGGGCAGCGATGAAGAATATATAGAGGAGGCCATCGTTCCGTCGAACATACCCGCAATGGATAAAAAGGCGACAGCTTATCAAGAAGACTTGTCCCGCACAGAAACAACAGAGTTCCACGGCACTGAAGAGCGCGACTACCAGGGCCGGACATATATGCATGTACCACAAGATCTGGATATCGACCTAAAGAAGGAGCCAGGAAGTGTGAAGAACTACATACCCAAGAAGCTGATTCACACCTGGAAATCCCACACGAAGCCCATCACCTCATTGCGCTTCTTCCCTGGTTCTGGCCATCTTCTGCTTTCATCTTCGGCGGACTCGAAGGTAAAGTTATGGGATGTATATCATTCGCGGGAGCTCCTCCGTACATATTCCGGGCATGCAAATTCGGTATCGGACACTACTTTTGACCCAACTGGAGCCACTTTCCTTTCTGCCTCATATGACAGGCAAATAAAGCTCTGGGACACAGAGTATGGGAAATGCATCCAGCGCTTCTCTACTGGAAAAACCCCTCATGTTGTCCGATTCAACCCCGACCCTGACAATTCCCATGAGTTTCTTGCGGGCATGTCTGACAAGAAAATCATTCAATTTGATATCCGTTCCGGTGCTATTACCCAAGAATACGATCATCATCTTGACGCTGTTAACACAATCACCTTCGTTGATAACAACCGCCGTTTCATCTCCACCTCCGACGATAAGTCGCTTCGTGCCTGGGAGTACAACATCCCAGTACCTATCAAATTCATTGCTGAACCACACCTCTACGCCCTTGTCCGTGCTGCTCCACATCCTAACGGCAAATACGTTGCTTTCCAGTCCGGAGATAATAGTATCGTCGTCTATGGAGCAACAGATAAATTCCGTCAAAACAGGAAGAAATTATTCAGAGGACATAATAACGCAGGTTATGCGATTGATGTTTCAATCAGTCCTGATGGCCAGTTTGTCACATCTGGTGACAGTGGTGGATATGTTTGCTTCTGGGACTGGAAGACGGGCAAGATGTGGCACAAGATTGCGGCGGGAGGAAAGGAAGGTTCTGCGATTACATGTGTAGACTGGCATCCTCAAGAGACTAGTAAAGTGGCCACGGCTGGGTTGGAGGGTGTTATCAAATACTGGGATTAGCTGTAAACTATGCTTTAATTCACATCGGGCATTTTCTGGCGTTTTGTATTATTTTTGAATCTAAATTATGCTATGCTATGCAACTATAATGCACTCCTTACCTTGTTCTCGGCATATGAGGCAAAACCTAACCATCAACGGCTACTTCTTGATAACTACTAAGTCAAACCAGCTGATAATGGACATGAACATATTGTTGCTATAAGCAAGTCATCCGGGGAAGAACACCATGCTAAAGGAAGGGTATCAATGACATAATAAATATAGTAAGAATAAAGACCAGGTTAACATCAAGTTCAGCAAATATTCCAGCCCACGACGATATTTTTGCATAGAATTAAAAAGTAGTCATATCAATCCAGCTTGCGACAAAACCAAGTCTCTTCCCTCTTTCTCCTTGCATCCGCATGGCAAATTCTTCGAAATTGAGCTTAGCTCCTGATCCGCCTCGTTCCTTGGCTTCTTGTTCAGCTAGATTTAATTTTGCCCAGCGGGATAGAATCTTCGGGGAGGGAGGTGGTGAAGGAAGCACGGCATTCTTCACAGAAGGGGCAGAAGATGAGGATGCTGCTGATGAGCCGGAGTTGCTTCGTGTACGATTTGGAGGGGGAGACTGTTGGAAGCGAAGCCGAAGTGGTAACGAGCGATTGCGGGACCTACGCTGGCTTGATAGGCGATGGTGAGAAGGCCCGGAAGTTGATGTTGACGTTGATGCAGACTCGTATATAGGGTGTGGCTCCGCGGAATGCGGCCGGGGTGAGTGATGTCCTCCATGTGGCAGATGCTCCAATGCCACGAGGTCTTCCTCATTGGGCCGGTTTTGTGGGAGAGTAGGGTCGGGAGGCAGAGGTATATTGTTCTCGGAAGATGATGGCGATTCTGTGTCACCCTGGAAATTATTGCTCTCAGGTGCAATAGGCATATAATCAACTTCATGATCACTCAAATGGTCAGATATTACACTGCCCTCTTGCTGGGATGAATAAGCCTGATCAAGGCCGTCTTCCTCCTCGCGCTCGACTTCCTCAAGGAACTCTGGGTCGACTGAAAAACCGCTCTCTTGAAGTAGGTCTTTCAGGGACTTGTTGCCGGCCGACTCTGGATCGTCCATGTCATCTCTATTTGGATTCCTGCGATCACAATTCTTAATATCCTTAACTCGATACCCTCTCTCCTGAAATCTTTCAATTTCCTTGGCCCATCGCTTCCGTTCTGTGCGGGTACGGTAAGCTTCCATGAGGAGATCCTCCTTTGGCTTAAAGATGAGATCCAAAAGCTCGTTCAAGCCCTGCTGGGTGACTTGATAAAGTATCTCTTTGCCTGCATCCCTTTCCACTTCTGGAATTTCATAACCACCCCATCGTTCACCCAGTTGGATGCTGCGTGATGATGTAGATTGGTTTGAGCGAGTTTCGTATTCGTTGTCTGTTACATTATCTTGGAAGCGAACTTTTGATGAAGACCTGGATCTTGGGGTAGGGTTATGCCAATCTGAGTCCTCGTTACATTCTCCATCCGAGGCCGTTGCTTCATAGTCATCCTCATTTCCTTCGTACATTGGTCGTCCACTGGTGCCTTCTTCCTCCTCAAGGTAAAATGCCCGTCGACGCCATCTCTCTTCAATGCCCTCTCGCCGGATATTCGACTGATGTTCTGCTTCCGCAGCATTTAGTCTCTCGATAAGACAGGTTCCAATCCTAGCCCTATCAACAAAGTCCGTTACATCCTCTAGGGGTACGTATGCCCCAAGCGCATTGATAATATCTTCACGCTGAACGTGCTCGGCCGGGGGCCAGTTCAGGAAGTTCTCGCAAGGATAGGGACCAGCACAGATAAGATCGAAGCCGTCTCCATGATCAGCGGATGAGTCGCTTGGCCTAGGTCCATAGTATGGTCCTTGAGTTGTACTATCTGACCTGGACGGATCTCGCTGGCGATGGCGGTTGGGTCCAAGTGTATCTCTGAGAGCTGCATCACCTAGAACAATGTCCCTATCGCCAGTTTCATCGCCATCTTCTCTTACTACAGCCTCATTATCAATGACCTCCAGGTCACCTTGCAAATTCGTACGTTTGCCTTCACCAGCTCTGGATTGATCTGATCCGGGTATGGTTCCGGGGAATGCAGCACTGATGGGCTGACTTCCCAGTACCACGTCTCGAGAGCCGCTCTCCATAAAATCATCCTCTATTCCGGACATCATATCTCGGGTTAAGTCCCTGCTCAGTGTATAATATGCCCTGAATATTCGTAAGAAATCTTTCCGCTCCACATAACCATCCCTGTCTATATCATAAGCCGCGAATATTCGTCTCAGCCGTTCGTGCATGCTCTTGTTACCAAAGCTTGCCAGGCCCTTCAAGAACTCTTCGAACCCAATGAGACCATCACCGTTGGTATCGTAAAAGGAAAACATACGGTCATAGATGAGGCTTGGTGGAGGGGGCCGGTTAGGGATAAAGCAGCGGTCAAATGTTTTTCTATCAATTGCCATCGGAAGGCCGTTAGGCTCTTCGGGCCATTCAACATTTGCAAGACATCTGAACTGGTCCCAAAGCGCATCGACTTCGGTATTCTCAAAATTCGTTTCCTTTTTGAGTCGCTTTGCTACATTCCTTGGTAGCGTTTGAGGAAGCATATTCGGCTTCCCTGGGTATAAAACTGGCTGGACCTGTTTTACACTTCCCAGCGATGGAGTAGGTATTCGGACTTTATAAAACAAATGCGTCAGAATATGAACTTGGGAGGCTTCGCAGGCCTCGCAGAGGTCATAGTCTATGCAGTTTGCACAGCGGTATCTGATTCCTTGGATTGGCATGACGCCGCAACTGTTGCACGTTACTCCTCGGTGTATATAGCCATCACGCCTTGCTTGGTCCTCAGCTATATGGTAGAGCAAATTAAGTAGATTCTGTCCCTCTCTCGGCGGAGCTGTGTCATTTGTACCGTCTCTCCATGAGAAGAGACTCTGATCATCTATGGTGGTGTCCCCTATCTCAGGCTGAGGTGGAGGGGGAGGGGGGTGTTCTGCTGGCATAACACTGGTGTTCACCACCAAGTTTGTATCCTCCTGACCTACGGGACGTTCAGTGTCTGGTTGTTCACCAAAGTGTGGGTTCTCGTTAAACCGCGTAAAGGCATTGTTGACAGCAAGCTCTGAAATTCCACGAGATGTAAGCTCATTAAGCAAATATCTCCATTCCCCAGTAGAGAGGAGAATAACATGCGATGGCGGAAACTCAGCTATCAGAAACCGAGTAAGAAATTCTTCCTCTATCAGATGGCGCATCAAGTTTGCGCTCTCCAGACTAGCCCCGACCTCCCGTTGTATGGTCTCGACGGATGCCAGCTGTGAAGGCAAAAGAGGACATTGCAGAGTATGCTCGACGTCAACCCGAAGCGTGAAATGGCCGTAACTTCTGCCTTCTCGTTCACGCTGAGCCAGCGCAAGCGAAGGGGCTAGGGGACTGGACGATTCATACGTCTCTCCGCTGGGCAGAGATATCCCACCCCGTCTCTGGGAATGTCTTTGGTGTCGTACTGCATTTCGCCTATGGAGGGTCTGAGAAGCTGCCGGCGACGAAAAGAAATATCGATGGAGCTGCGTGAGGGCGAGAGTGCCGGCAAACGCAGCGACGATGAAGAATGTCCGGCGGTAGGTCAGGGCAGAGGTCCCGTCGATAGCGGAGGGAGCGTTAGAGGACGACATTCTCGACAGCGGTGGATGGCTAGAGGGAGAGAAGCATGGCCATCATATCTCGCGATATATCATATCCTCGGAGGACTTGCTTGCGACTGTGTAGCTGTTGTTCCGGTTAGTATAGAGATGTCGATGCGGTTGAAGATTTGACACGGCAGTTTGAGTTAACTAACTAGCTGGCGGTGCTGTCACTTTTCAAGGCATAACTAACTAACTAGCTTGGACAGGAGATCTCCACTGCGCTAAAGTCAACCTAAGCAACCATGTCCAGCTATATTCAACCACATATATAATAAATAATGGATACAGATATCTAGATGAATCTAGCCGAAGGAGCATTTACTATCATCATGCCCTGATGCTGCTCTACGGAGTGCTTTTCTAATAGCAAGCTAGGAATTAATAGCTGATCCACGGTTGAACAACGGATAACTAGCAGAGACAATGCAGGTTTTGATCAAAATCCATATCTAGTTAACTAATCCTCCCTTCTACCACTCGAAAGATGAAGTGCGGTTGATATTTCACGCAAAAGATCTCCTTGGGAGGCAATGAAGGCTGTGAAGTGCGTCTAGACACTGATGTATGAGTCCGGCATGGTTACTGAAACATCTAATGATGGTGACTATATCCATTGAAAAGCTACATGCTGCATAGTTTGATCCAGATTTTGGGATATTGCAGAGTGTATATACGGAGATATAGTACGGTTCTCCAATCTATCAGGAATATTGGCAGGTCGAGATAATTGATCTGCAGAGTTGCTTGCCATTGATAACATGTTTTTGAAGGATTATATGGATACCATAGACAGGCTTACCAGGTAACTGGGAGACAAAGAGCGAAGAGATGCCATCCAAAATCAGCTAAATAGGATGTATTCTTTCCCAAGCTATCCTGGTCAAACGGGGGTATAGCGTGAAGTCGATAATCACAAGGTTATTCGCATTGTATCTGTTTCCCCTTCACATCGTACAAATAACAAACATACGAAGCGTAGAATCGGGGGTTAGGGAGACAAAAACCATAGAGAAATTTTCTATAATTTTTAACTGGAACTCGGGATGAAATTACCAACCCAAAATACGCCTAATGATCTAGTTTATAGAAAGTGAACGTCTAACAGGGAAGCTGAGATGTCTTACCTTTCAAGTAACGGTTTTCTATGTCAAACCATGCAACCGACGATGATCTATGCGCTTAACTTTTGTTCTCGGATAAACACAGCACTGATAAATGCAAGGAAAACAAGGATGGTCATAAAACCAAACGCCGTTGTCGTTGAACGGCCATAGCAGTCTCTAACAACTTCCCTTAAATGTGGATCAAGGTGTTTGATGTAATCAAGACTCTGTCTGACCCCATCCACGATCTCATCGATGTTCTTATTACCCTTCAGTGCAGAACGTAGGGAGCTCCTGAGGAATTGCTGCACAATACTGGCGGAGAGAGATATCGAGATGACTGACCCTAGCGATCGGAATAGGTATGAACAGGCTGTGGCAACAGCTTGGTCTTCAGGGGAAGCATTTGCAACTAGAACAGTTAGCGGTTATTTTCAAGTGCAGAGGGTATAGAAATAGTATATACTTAATGCAATCAGTGTCGTTGTAACCCCAATTCCGTTTCCAAATGCGCACATGGTCATGCCGATGATTATCATTGGGGTACTATTGGCTATGATACCGGAGAATAGGGTAATCACGACAAGGCCAACAACCAATAAAGCATATGAGTAGAAGGTAATCCAGTAATATTTACCAGTCCTCTTCATCAACCAACCCCCAAACAGTGATCCAGATACTCCCAGCAGGATGGATGGCAGAAGCTTAATTCCAGCACCAGCAGCAGAGCTACCGTCACTCGCCTGGAAGAATAGCGGGATATAGAAGATGGCGGCAAGCCATCCACCAAAACTAAAGAAGTTGGTCAGGTAGCATGCAACTAGATCACGGCCAAATGTGATGTGGAGGGGAGCGAATGGAGCGATGGCGAATCGGGCCTCGACAACCATAAATAGAACAAATGCTACTGCAGATACAGACAGCGATATGATCGTCAGAGGCATGGTCCAAGAAACATTCCCTCCTCGGTCTAACCCAAGGATGAGTCCAAAGACGGCGACAACGAGAACAAATGCTCCAACAAAATCAACTCGCTTTAGTTTTTCTTTCCAGTTTGACTGATCTGTTGTCGGCATCTTTAGTGTGAGCCCTACGACAACGAATGCAAGTAAACAGCAAGGCCCTTGGGCAAGGAAAGCCCTAAAAAGTAAAGTAAGCAGGTGAGATTTCCGACACAATGTACAAAGCAATGAACGTACCAGCGCCATCCGATAGTATCTGCTAGAAAACCACCTTTATACCATTTAGTGTTAGCTTCAAGATATGAGCAATACCACTGCACCATTACTTACCTAGAGGAGCTCCAAGACCAGACCCAGCGGACCAAACGATATTGATGACACCTTGCCATACACCACGGTCTCTCAATGGAACAATATCGCTCATGATAATGCTGACCACTGTCGATAATCCACCTCCTCCAATGCCTTGGAACACCTAACTCTCAATGATTGAGCCAGTGACACTTAACTAATGGGTATCGCTGGAGGAGGGGAAGCTTACCCGTGCAGCGATCAACTGCTTAATGTTCTGGGCCAATCCGCACAATACGCACCCCGTACCGAAGATAGTATACCCAAACAACAGACATGCTTTTCTCCCGAATATGTCACTCAGGCGGCCATACAACGGTTGAAAGGCGGTCAGCGACAAAAAGTACGAAGTAGCAATCCAGCTAGTCAAATTGAGAGCGTGGAGGTCACTTCCGATTTTACCGTAGCTCGCAACGATAATAGTCTGATCAGCGGATGAAAGGAAGACCTAGTTGCGTGACTCACTATTAGCCCGATGAAGGTCTGGGGTAACGTTCAATAAATTTGTACTTACTCCGATGGTGATTGCCGGCACAATATACTTGAGTCGCTTCTGCAGCTCCGGAATGCCCTTAAACTGGGCGATTCTTGCGTCGTCAATCCCATTAACACCGCCTGTCTCCTCATCTTGCTTTGGCTGTCCATTGCCAGCCCCTATTCCCGCAGTCGATGGGCCGTTTAGCGAGTCATTCACCGCTCGGGTACCCAGCAATGGGGATGTCTCAGTTGCCGGTGTGCGAGAATCATCGTCAGCAAGATGCGATGTCCTCATCGTGACGGCCACAGTCTCCGTACAGTCCCGACACTCCAGTTAGAAAGTCAGAAGTCACACTCACTCCCTTCAACGAAGTTTCTCCCGAAGTCGGGCCTGGCGCCTGAAGACGCTATTAAATATATATTTAAGCAGCGTCAAAGCTGCTCGGTAAGCAAAAGTGGGGCCGGCGCAAGCCCCGCTTCAAGTCTTAGCCGGCGCCTCGTTTTAGAAGGACGACCAACCAGAGCCGAGGAATTGCTGAGCTTTGTTGCGAGAAGCAGCCAAAGGCTGGGGACTCTTCAGCGTGCTATTCAGCCGTTATCTAGTTACCTCTCGAGTTGGAGCTGGCCTGTGTAACAAAGTGCTTTTTCCACGTTATTTTAAAGCCGGCGGCTCGGCGGCAGATAAATACCTAACACGTGACAATGGCAGCGCTAATGAAAACTCTGCGGCTAAAATGCACATAGCACGTGCCGCTTACAACGAAAGAGGGCTTCCAGGAAGAAGAATATCAAAGTAACAGTTGTTGAAAAAGGGCATGCGATAGGTGGAGTCTAGATTTTCCTCCTTCATTGTTGTTCAAAAAGAGCATTCTAGATAGTAGAAAAAGGCTAATTTCATATTCTTCAGAAACACAATTAACTCTGATACGGGAAGGCGTGACTCTCTGAAAATTCTTGCTCGTCACGCCCTACGAGGCAGCGGCTGGCATCGGTATCGCACCGCCCGGCGAGTCTGGAAGTCTCGCAGTAAGGACATCGACACCATCTTCTGTCACTAGAAGCGTATGCTCAAACTGAGCTGATCTTTTCCCGTCTATGGTAACACTTGTCCAGTTATCGGGCCATGTTTTGTCTCGATAACTCCCGAGATTGATCATGGGTTCAATAGTGAAGCACATCCCTGCTTTGGCTGACCCCACGGTTTTGCTTTTAGCGTAATGCGGGATGCTCGGGGTAGTGTGGAATAGCTGGTTTATTCCGTGGCCACAATAGCTCCTGACAACGCTGCAATCCCGGCTCTTGGCGTGCTTCTCGATCACATTCCCAAATTCTCGGAATAGGGTGCCTGGTTTAACAATTTCAATCGCTTTGTCCAAACATTCCCTTGACGTTTCTACAACTCGAACCGCATCCGGGTCTGCCTTGGCTTTGTCACCGACATAATATGTTTCATTGAGATCGCCATGGAATCCGCCATGGTAAAGCGAGATATCGATATTCAGAATATCACCGTCTTCTAGTGGTCGTTGGTCGGGGATACCGTGGCAGATAACTTCGTTCACGGAGGTGCAGACAGACTTGGGAAAGTTTACATAGTTTAGTGGTGATGGGTAAGCCTGGAATAACGTTAGACAGCTGGTATACCAAAACGAGAAAGCGTGTATTCCTTACCTCTCTTTCTAGACAGGCTTGATGCACAACTTTATCAATGTGGTCGGTGGTGACACCTGGTCGGATTTCTCGAGCAGCAATATCCAGCACCTCTCTTGATAACCGGCACACCTTTCTCATCCCCTCTATTTCCTTTTCATTGAGTATTTTAATGTTATGTCGCCCAAATATTTTTTGTTCCGAGCGTGGAACTCCATCGGCTGCATAATCGGGGTGCTGGATCGAGCTAGGGACAGGGTTCTTTGGAGAAAGGGGATACACTGGTCGTAGGCTACCTGTAAATGGGAACGTTGGGAATGGGTTGAACGTTTCTGAAAAATGACCGTTAGTCCAGACTCAGTCATGATTTCAACATCAATCACACTATCAATACGGAGTATGTTTCCTCACCTTTGGACTTGTGGATCGCCTTGTGCTCACCCTGCAAGTTAAAAGGTCAGCAACACCCGAGTTTAGAGGAGCCGGTCTCAGCACCTTGTGAGACAGTACGGAAGCGTACCCAGCTACGCTTAAAGCAGTCCTGGGAGCAGAAGTAGCTTTCAATCCCAATTTTAAGACATGCTGGACATCGTAGGCTTCCTGCTGCCTGGCTGCAATCCACCCCGCTACAATGTTTGTTGTCTGGAGCGCTCATATCTGATGTCAAATCAATGTATCACAGATTTAGAATACAGCTCCTATCTGCGACTAAAGGCTAGATTTGAAAAGAAAAAGCCTGTTAGTTCTTTCTCTCCTAGAGGAAGCGATCCCGTCGTAGTAAAGCAGCTGGTCGTTCGGTTGTCCAGAATCTCCGCGATCAAGATCTGCAGCTTTTTTTTCGCTTCCTGGTTACTAAGCGATGTCGCTTAAAATAGCTAGCCGCGCGATAATTATTACTCCTTTCGGATAGATAACTTCAACGCCTCGCAAGATACAGAGCGTGATAATAACAATATTATATACTCCTTAAAACTCCTTGAGGGCAGCAAGGGCAGATATCTTTCATGCAGGTGATAGGCATGGATGGATTGTGTTGCGCCACGCTTCAACTAGGAATTTATAGGCTCCCTGCTCCGTGTATCCCTGGTTGTTACTCTCCGACTAGACGTGACCAAACTCCCCCGCCATAATAATAAAAAAACACACCGGACATACTTGTAATGTCAAGCTCTTCAAGGCCAAGCAGCTCCCTGACACTCTGCAAATCCAGTTTCATCTCCATGCAAGCGTGAGAAACTCGTGAAAGACGGCTCCTTAGGGTGGCGTTTCTTACATAACAGAATTCCACGCCGTTGATTCGCAATAGCCATCCCAGTCCAGGGGTTGCGCCCTGTTCCGCCCGCCCGCTGTCCAGCCACAGAACATTTTTTCGGGACTCATCAGCAAATTTCTTTCAACGCCTTGGATCTTCACAGCGCGTGCCTGGCTAACAAGAGAGGTGTCTGTGGTGTTACATACAGTCCCGACCGAGGTTTCTCAGAGTCCTGTCGGGGAGCGATACAACCAGGCTCTGTGTCACGTCAACCACAGCAAAGAAAAATATTCCGTGGTCTCAAGGGGTCGATGCCTGTTCATAAACGAAGCCAATGGAATTACTAATATTGCCCCAGGTGTTTATTTAACTACGGAGCAATGGATATTTAGTTCCGTGGACAAGGCGTCTTCTGGAGCAAATCCCCAATCTGGAGCAAATCCCCCAACTTTGCCAGCACGACTCTCATTTTCGGCGACATACTTCAAAAACGACGGCTGTCAAACATGCAAAAGGTGGTGATTGTAGGGGCAGGCCCCGTGGGCTCGCTGGCAGCTCTCTATGCTGCTATGAGAGGCGATAATGTCGAACTCTATGAGCTTCGAGGAGGTACGTGTTATAAGCTGCCATTGTTTCTTTCATCGAATGAAATGGGAGGAAGTCAGGTCGATCTATTCGATGGGAGATGGCTTATCGCCGGAACCAGTGGATATGTTGCCTGGTTTTTTTTAATCCCGCAGCGCTCCCCCTATGGGAATGCCTCTTTTAACAATGCCCATATTATATTGTCGTTGGCAGTTGTTGACTTACAGTATGGTTAGATCCGCGCGATGAAGCAACTGTTCCGTTAAATTTCACAAAGTCTATCAACCTCGCTATATCCGAACGTGGATTGAATGCGATGAGATCCGCCAATCGGCCTGGGTTTGTCGAAGCCGTCTTGAGCGAAGCAATTCCAATGACAGGTCGCATGATCCACGGACGTAGCTCCACAGGCTCTCTATGGGAGGCCTCTCAGGACTACGATGTTCATGGAAGAGTTAGTTGTTACTTACCTACCCTATTTTGCCATGAATTGCAGGCTTATATTTTCCCATCTAGTACATAAACTCAATTGACCGGGGAAAAGTCAACACAACTCTCCTGAATGAGCTGGAGAAAGAGCCAAACGTCAAGCTATTCTTTAATCACAAACTCACCGGCGCTGATTTCAAAAATAAAAAAGCTTGGTTTGAGCGAAAGAATCCTGGAGATACCCCCGGATTTAGATCTACATCCAACGGTGATGACAAGTCCATTAACCTCACTCGTGCTCCGGAGCTGGAGGTGCCATTTGATTTCCTGATAGGCGCTGATGGGGCCCACTCCGCGGCAAGATATCATCTCATGAAATATACCCGCATGGACTATCAACAAGAATATATCGACTGTTTATGGTGCGAATTCTCGATTGCACCTTCCAAGGATAACGACTTCCAAATTTCTCCACACCACCTGCATATCTGGCCTGGTGGTGACTTTATGTTTATCGCGCTTCCGTCTCCAGATAAAACATTTGTTTGTACCCTATTCGCTCCCGCAGAGCACTTTGCAGCTCTGGAGAGTGATCCAAATATCCTCCTCAAATTCTTCCAGACTCATTTCCCTGGCGTCTCTCCTGAATTGATCCCGCCTGAAGATCTTATCAAGCAATTTAGCACGAATCCTCACCTTCCATTGATCAGTCTCAAATCTTCTCCTCATCATTATGGCTCCAGTGCTGTCATACTTGGCGATGCCGCCCACGCTGTGGTCCCGTTCTACGGACAGGGGCTTAATGCAGGTCTTGAGGACGTTAGGGTTCTTTTTGAACACCTAGATAAACAGGGCGTATATTCTGCGTCTGATGCAGATAATAGCCAACGAATCGCATCGCTTCGTGCAAAAGCCCTTGATGCATACTCCTATCAGCGCATTCCTGACACCCATGCCATCAATCATCTTTCCAGGGAAAATTTCATTGAAATGAGAGCAGGTGTGAAATCGCCAGTGTACCGGATGAGAAAAGCTCTTGAGGAGGCGCTTTACAAATACTTGCCAGGACTTGGTTGGTCTACACAATATGCTCGTGTTAGTTTCAGCAACGACCGCTACTCCGAGGTAGTAAAGGCCACAAAAAGGCAAACAAATGTCCTCAGCAAAGCCATGCTTACAACTTTTGTTTCTTTGGTTGGCTTCTCCACCATTGGCTTATGGAAATGGCCATGGTCTAGAGATATTATTACTAGAATGCTACATGCTACAACTCGAATTGCCAAAGGGATCGAGAGGTCCTTGGCCTAAAAAAGAGCAATGAGCGAAGCGTACTTGTTGAATTTCTTGTGTGCTCGCGTTCTCGGGTGATCTTTTTATCATGACTACTTTTCTCCTATGCTTTGATGTAGAAATAGATAGAAGAGCCCTATTGTATCAACATACTTTCATCTGCAACAGAACCAATTTCGAAAAGGAACAACGTACTCCATCGCTCATGACCATATACCATTGGGCCACGTATTCAACAAATGGCCAAATCAGCACAGAACAAGGATGCATATGCCCCAGATTGCGCTATAATAGGAAGAAAAGAGCAAACTCGATGCTAATGGAAATCAATGTGAAACGGAGTCCGTATTTAAGGAACGCTGTGAACGCCATTTGCTGTTCAGTAAAATATCTAGAGCCAGTAGCATTCATGCCAGGCAACAAAAATGTCAATCAAAAGTCATTATTTAGGGAAGACGCAGGTGGAGGGGGGAAACACAGGCTTTGGTATATATATATGCACAAATAATGGTTCGTTCCCGATTATTCCCTGAAATAACAATAAGTGATAGAGAATGATGCAGGAGGGACGGGAGAAAGGGACAGGAATACCCAGGATTCAGGTTGGAGTCATTGGATAGTCCCAAAAATCGAATTCCAGGAAGACAACGGCAGGATGTCCATTTCCGGCTCCCTGATGGTATGAAATAGCTCGAACTCCATATGTGGTGAAAATTCCCGTCGATTCAACAGCATGGGTAAAGGAAAAGTGAAAAGAAAAAAAAATTGTTGGACGGGGCGGGAACATTTTGCCATAAAATGGGCAATAGGTGGCTTTCATGAAAGCGATACTTCATGGAAAATGAGGAATAGATGGGTAAAGTCATAAGGAGTTGGGAAAAGTGACTATTAATGTTCGTATAATATACGACCAGCCGCATGCCCAATTAAAAGAAACTAGGAGTATGATTCCGTCGCTCATGAATTTGCCTTTCTGTTCGGGAATACAAGAAATCAAAATATTCCATCGCAGGGGCGTCTTTA
Organism: Trichophyton schoenleinii; assembly: GCA_018357685.1. Lineage (NCBI taxonomy): Eukaryota > Fungi > Ascomycota > Eurotiomycetes > Onygenales > Arthrodermataceae > Trichophyton > Trichophyton schoenleinii. Next base: position 1,200,342 of record WOFF01000002.1, read on the forward strand.
AGTATTTTAGCGACCTGTGTTCCGGCAGATATAAGTTGCAAGATGTTTCGGTCATCTCTCAATGGGCGCGACTGGTTCTTTGCTGTGTGGCGCATCTCCAGGGAGTTTTCGAGCACAGTGATGAACTGTTTTATTTGGCCATCATATAAAACGCGCGCAGGGATGCGGCGCTTAGTTGCAAGCCTCCTGAGCAAGTGGACCCATTCAGTTCATTCACGGTCCTCTGGGGCTCTTACTTCTGATTTCTCAGGCTCCAGTGGGATTGGGAACTGGTATTTGGCCACAAAGTCAAAAGCGCACCGGGATAAACGGTCGTTGATATCACACAAAATCTTCACTTGTTCTTGTACATTCAATGAGGTGGGCAGATGTGGCAGGTCCTTCTCTGGAATTTCAGTAGCTGCTGGGCCTGGGCTCGGCATCCTGAGCAGTTGTGTTGGTCCGTCAAACTCATCCCTGTTCCCGGGCTTTCGCCTCAAGTGGAATCTCGGGATGGAGTCCACATGTTCCTGGTTATTCATCTTCTTCATACGCCCCATAGAATGATCAGACTCCAAAGAAAGGGGCATTCCAGGGTCAGATAGCCTGGAATTGTGATAAGACATGAACGGATCTTTCGAACCGTTACTAGAGTTTTGTCGCGGTAATTCGCCAATTGGTTCCAGGGCTATTGGGGGGTGGATGGTGGAGTATCGATCGTACGTCGTAGGTGGAGTGGTAACCATACCTCGACCTGTGAACACATCGAGCGGCCTACCAGGCCCGGGCTGCTGTCTTTCTGGGGAAGACATTTCTCCGTGGTCTCGGGGCGAAATATCCCATGGTGGTGAAATTCTAGCTCCATTAATAATCCGATGTTTAGCTACACTCATCGTACGATACCAGGTGATATAAAATGTTCTCTTGGTCCGTACCTTGCGTTTCGTATCTCTGGTGGCCATGGTAGGTCTGAGTAACAAGGAATTTCGCGCTCTCTGTTTAACAAACTGGGACTGTTCGAATTGAATAAGTCTTTTAATTCCACTAAGCTCGATGCCAGGCTCCAGTGGGGAGATCCAGGACTAACCTGCGAAAAGGAAATGTGGCCGCATTGTTCCTTGGGGGATAGAACATTGAATCATTCTCCCGAAGACTACCTGGGGATAGAGGAATGCTTCCTGGGTATGCCATTCTCTGGGGAAACACAAGCAACGTTATCAAGCCAAACCCGGCGAGCCATGCAAGGGCTATAAAAAGGAATGGGAAGTATTTCTATATAGATTGTCGAACGCCTGCACCGAGCCAAAGAAAAGGAAAGGAAAAAAAGAAACACAAGAGAGGAAAGGCTTGAATCTAGATAGTCTTAATGTTCACACCGCTAATTCGCGGAGTTGGGCCAGGAAGAGGCGCAACAAGCCATCGGGGGTAAGTAAGGCAGCGGATAAAAGTAGTCAACGTCTTTCTTTCCAAGGAGATGGCGGGTAAAGATCGTTAGTTAATATTGCTTTCCTGCGGCTTGGGTCGTCGGCTGGGAGGGAAACAGAGCTACGAGCAGTATAGCTTAGAAGGCGAGCAAACGGCTCCACGTACACGTCTGTCGTCTCACTATTTTTCTTTTCATGGGCATTATATGAACCTATAAATCCCGGAATAGGGCCTTGCAGTTGACACGACCCAAACTCAAAAAATGGCGCCCCGCACCACGAGAATGCGCCATCTGGTCTTCAGGAAGCCGATGACTGAATTTCGATCGAGGAGGCGGATGCAAATTAACAAGGAAACAAGCATCACATGGTCAAATGGGAGCCAGAGGGAGCAATTTTTGGGCATCAAAGAGTGTGGGCAGAGAGGGTCGGCGGCTTTGAACAGCCAATGCCGTGTTCAACAAAAACCGTTTCTCTCTTCGCTGTATTCTGGGCCTATGGACCGGGAGATGGAAGCTCCTAGTGGTCGCCGTGAAAATAGCTTCTTAAATGCGGGCGCCTGTCCGTCTCGTTGAGCTGGCCCTTGCTAGGTAGGTTTAAACCCCTTGGAGACAAGAAGTCAACATGGAGAAAGGCGAGGGAAGGCCATGAAACCGTTGGCTGCCGGACGAATCCCATCTGCACGCAAGCCAGGTTGCACATCGTCAATGAATGCAGTGAAGCATTGAACGAGGCAGGCCCACAGCCTATAGAGATTGGGCACTTTCTCGGTCCGTCACCACTATGGGGTTAGGGAAATAGGCAATGGACCGCCAATTTTAGATCAGAACGGCAATGCAACCCCTGGATCTGCGAGGGTGGTGCTAATCGGTGCAAAGCATTAGTATGCTGTTCATCGGGGGGAAGTTGGGCATTGACGCACATCCACATCACTCGCGTTGCGTTGCGGCCCAATGTTTTTTTTTCCTTGCCGGCACAGAGCCAACTTCTGCATGGTCCCGTTCAAGCGATATGCTTGCTCTGTTGGCGTGCTGCTAGTGGCCTGTCAGCAAAAAAAGACGAAATCTGGCCTGAACAACTGCAGTTGGTGCGAGCAAATTGGTCCAACGACGTTGTGCAGTTTGACTCGTATCACAATCCCGCATGACTGTGGGGTGATTATTTCAGGCGGCTAGTTTCCCTCGAGGCAGCTTGGGTACAAGAGAGTCATGATGCCGAGCTCTGCTTTGGATTTATGACGATAAAATAATGTTTTCTAAGGCTGATTCTTCCATACGATAACCCTCCCGTCGCCATGGTCAGCCAGGTTTGTGATCCAGCCTTGGATATAGTTAATCGCGATAATAATATAGGCCATCGGATGAACTAGGATTCCAGGCTCAAAGTGACCATTTAGGTACATCGAGAAGGACCTGCAGGCCCTGAAGGTGGCTGGTAATGAATTGGCCGGCTATTTACGTAGACATTTCACAAATGACCTGCTGTCGATTCTTGTTGGTTGGCTGGCTGTTTGATGCTAGGACTGAGCCTTTTGGCGGGTGTACTTTGTGTGTCCGTGTCTCGTCCTGTAACTAACTAGCTACAGGGTCCCCAGCGCCTTGCAAATAAGACTTCTGTCGAAATGTCTCGATTCACCCTGTCTACCAGGAGGACATACGCTGCCATCTCTGGTCAAGTATGCGTCTCTTCAGGGAATCTTCAGACCTCGGCCGACAGCTAGCTATCTTGTTCTCCAGCCCAACAAGAGCAGGACCTGCAGCTTTCAGAGCCTGATTCTTCTCAGTGGCCACTTTGTCGGAGCTCCTAGGATAGCCTTCTCCGTTGATCAGCTTCGCCGGGGGAGGGGTGCAAGTTGGATCGCATTCCCTGCTCAGTACTCTGCCTGCACATATATATCAATCCTTCCTGCAGGCTGTCCTGCTCTCGCCTCACTCTGAGCTGCAGGTCACAGCCATTCTGTTTGATGTCGGTTTGAATTCCAGCGCCAGGGCTCAGCCCGCCCTGCCCTGCCCTGTCCGTGGGAGCAGGCATGAAAGGAGAGTCTGCGGGGACCCGACAGCTTTCGGCTTTTTGTAACCATTTATTTAACACCGATTTGTTCTTTCTTTTGCCATTCACTGAGACGATGCTGAGAGGGATGTCCTTTTCATTTTCAACCTGACGTCCAGCCGGTCAGCCCACTTCTGGGGGCCCCGCGCCTTCAATGGGTCACGTGGAAAACCTGCAACGACGAAGAAACGACAACAGCGAGTTTTCACGCCTGGATCGGATCTGTTGCCACGTTGGTTGCCATTTGGTTGCGGGTGTAGGGCAGATCTGTCCTTGGAGACTTGCTTCACTGCACAGATGAAGCCCTTGCGAGTGAATCACGGCATGTAGGTAAGCCAACCTGGTGCCGAGAAGCCCTAAAATACGATCCCAAATGGCGAGGAGGATATTAGGCACGGCATGGCCTGGAGATCAGAAGGACTATTGGTGTCGAAATGAGATCTGCTTAATGCACGGGAATAATTCCAGCCCTCTGCTGTCTACGTTAACTCGGGTGAAAACTTCCGAACAACGATCTCTCCCCAGAAGCGTTGGTATAACATCTCATCCCGTCGATTCTAGACCTACCTATAACGAGATTGAAAACTATGTGACGAAACAAGTCAGAGATGCAAGCAACACTGGGAGGGGAAACGGGATGATCTGCGATGTCCTGGATTGTTGGCGTCAACTGCATAAAATATGAACTATCTGGCAATGGAGAACCCAATCATACCTGGAGAAACAAGCTGATAGCTTAGATATTCACCTGCTCAGGTGGTATCTCAACTTGTTAGGCTGTATCTCCATCAAAGAACTGGCCTTAAGTTTCGGGCTGTAAGCTGTGGTTTGAGGGTATGTTACTGTCTAATACTGTAGTATTCTGATACCGGTTTGTGCCTGGAATATAGTTTCAATGACTGCTAGCAAGAGCCCGTAACTGATATTAAACCAGTCCTTTACATGGTTTTCAGAAGGTTATACCCGCAGTATTAACCTGGCTTCATTGATCCCGCCCGGGGAAGGATAAATCTCCCTCAAAGGCTACCAGCTTTCGTCCGTAAATGACGCAGACTCGCTTCCGCGACTGATATGCTAATACAGTGATAACAGGAAGAATAATGACATATTAATACGTTCATTCGTTACTATAGATATATTTGGTAGACTATGAATACATGGATATATGTATTAAACGACAAATAACAACGCTCCAACGCTCCAAAGCTTCAAAGTTCAAGTTTCTTTAGCCATGAAACACCCTAGGGTTCAATTTTCCCAGAGTCTTTCTCTTTATATGTGTCAATCACATTGGTTGCTACCTCTTCGCTGAACACATCGACCTGGGTGGAAGCAAACTTCCGTGCACTAATCCCACGCTCAAATAGGACGTCAAGCTCGGCAAAGGATCGTCCCTGAGGTTCCGGGAGGCGGAAGTAACTGTAGACGACGCAGCAGAAGCAGATGCCTCCCCAGAAGAAACCGGCATAGTTACCCCAATCCCATGCACTAGGATTGAGCATAAATGGGGTCAAAACATTGCATATAATTGCAACGATGTTGTATAAGTTTCGGCCTAGCACAATGGTTTTGATCTGGAGTCTTCGTGTTGAAAGTTCGGAGACAATCGAGTAGGTAACCGTGCCAACAGAGAGCTGATAGAACAAAGCCCAAACGATCATCATACTTCCAGTCGCAAGAGATCCCGCGTCTCTGTGTGACTGTGGCACCAGACCGAGGAATCCCATAACCATCAGCATGGTGCAAAGGCCACATAGACCAGCAAGGTAGAGAGTCCTCCGCCCAATCCCGAAGGACATTAGGCCCCAAGCACCAAAGACTCCAACCATATTGATAGCGTATTGCCCCATAGCAAACGAGTAGGCATGGGATGAGGACAATCCCGCCTGTTCCAGGAAGTACGTCGAATAATTCGAAAAGGAGTTGCCGCTAAGGTTCTGCATAGCCCAGGCCATGCATACGATTTCCGTTCGACGAAGGTCTGTTCCCTTAAAACAGTCCCAGTAGGTGGCTCCACGTGTAATTTTAGCCTCCAAAGCTGTTGTATGAAGCATCATCGCAATGGTCTCATCCGCATTAAAATCACTGTCGTCACTCCGACTAGTGAGCCGGAGAAGCGAGCGTTTCGCATCTGCAATGCGACCCTTCCTGACTAACCACCATGGCGACTCTGGGGCCATGTAAATTGCAATTGCGAGGGGTAATGGCCACATCCACTGTAATGCATACGGTATTCTGAAGGACCATTCATCTTCTCGATCCAACATTGACCGGATTACCCCTATGCCTATGAGCTGCCCGAGTCCCCAGCAGAGGTTAACATAGGTTGTCAGGTAACCACGTAGTGCCACAGGACACACCTCGGAGGCATAGGTGATAGTAAGAGTCTGGAATACACCCCACGGAATGCCACAGAGAATTTCACCCGCAAGAAGAGTTTGTACGTTCTGGGCAGTAAAGAAGAGGGATATAAAGGCAGCCAACCAGGCCAGAGATCCCAGGATCGTCCACCGATAACCAAAGCGTTCCGAGACCCATCCATTCAGGAATAAGCCAAATATCTCACCTACAGCCGCACCATTGCTGAGACCAGCTTGCCACTAAGCAAAAAAATCAGTATACCAAACTCTAGATATCCGTGTCCAAAAAGGTTTCTTAGTAAACATACAGGCGCTGGAACTTGATAAGTCCCATCTTCTAGCTGTACTCCAAACTTTTGGTTAAATTGCCTGAAAGCGTAAAAGTTGCTTATCAAACTGATGTCGTAGCCTTCCATGACAATGCATGTTGAGATCAAAATGCTCCAGGCTAATGCCTTTGGATAGAGTCTTATTCCCTGCAGCAGCGTCATTTTCCGCTCCTTGTCTGTAGCAGCTTTCGCATTCTGAAAGACATCTGCAACCGGCGCATTTTCACCATCACTCTCGCCTACTGACAATCGAGTCGAACCAACATTCATTGCATCAATATCTTTCTTTTCGGACGCCATTTTCTACCCGGGGATGGCTTATTCGTTCTCGTCCTACACAGCCTGGTAGTGTCACAGATAGGTAGGTCAGGGTTTGCTGTTGCTGAGCCGTGCGCGTGTGGGTGGGAGAAAGTCAATATTTCGTTCACGTCGACATCAGAGAGACATTATTCGGTATGTTGTATGGGTATGGATTGTAACGGGGTACCGACTCTGCCGTCCTGGAACCGGCTGCGAAGAATAATCCAGCAACACGCGAGCGCAGGCTCCGTCGACGTCCTCGCCCGGGGTTTTATATAGCGAGAGCCAGAGCTCGCTTTGCGGTGGGGAAGCCTCGGCCGCTCTGGTGGGATACGAGGCCGATAATTAAATCGTCACACTCAACTTGGCGGAACGGATGCGATGGGAGAACATTCTCGAAGCAGCTCTTGTGCTCATCTCCGTTGCAGTCGAGAGAATGCATTCAGTTTAACTTGCGCCGGGCTTGGGGTGAGCGAGCTTTCGCCTTTTTTTCTTCGTCGTTTCGCGAGCGTTTTTTTTTTTTTTTTGGCTTTCGGGTGGAGGAGAAAAATCAGCCAATCAGCTGCCAAGAAACTCGATAAAAATGCCATTGGCAGAAGCTGCTAGATACATAAAAACGGGGATACGGAGTAAAGATATGACTTCGGCAGGTAAGAAGAGAAAGTCAGGCCAAAGGGAGGTCCCATGACCGTATCAGGAGATTTCTTGGTGTTCTTACCAACTGGGGCTGGCTGGAGGAACTATTGACGGGGTTAGGGGACCCGGGAACAGAAAAGATGCGGTCAAGTACAATTTTGCATACTTAGTGTATTGTAGCTTTCCTTGAGATAATGGCGTAGTCGGAGAGAGAGACACATAATAGTACATTCAACTGAAAGGGCGGATCAAGTGATCTATATACACAATCCATCAACTCCGTTCCCATGCCAGAAAGAAACCATGGCGTATGATACAACCAACCTAAACAGCACGACAGAGAACGAGCCCTCCAATTTTCTTCTCCACGCATTGCCGCGACTCTAGAATGCCACAATCTGTGCTCAGGAACAAACATTCACCAGGGTTCCTTAGTCCGGCAATTGTGCGGCTCTTTGACCCTCTAACAATGTCCCGCAACGCTTCAGTATCCACGTATATCCGCCGAGTAGGCTTGCTGACCATCGATAATTTGGAGAGTACTGGCTGGCTCTGCCAGTACTTAAGGCCCAGCCATAGTCTTCTTGATGCAATATTGGCTTGGGTCACTGGCTCGATTGGTTCTAATTCGTCATTGACTGCAGGTATATTCAGCAACATGTGTTGCGGTGGTGGTGTTGGTCCCCCTCGAACGACAGATGACAAGAATCCGGCCTCGACAAGGGCATTGGAGAGTGCGAGATGAAGATTCGAATTCGGGATAGACGTTAGAGCCAGCCGAGCCTTGCTGGCATTTGAAAGATGTGAACAGACGTGTGCGAGATTGACGAGCGACATCGTGGCCGGCTCCGAAATGTGCGCCGAGATTAAAACAAGTAGGAACCCCTTGTTTCGGCGGCCAGTCTCCTCTCCCGGTGTCGTAGAGACAATATATAGGATGATGGAAATGGAACAGCCAGCTCCAACAAATGTCCTAAAACTTTTTAGAGAGCGGCCAGGTCAGTGTCTTTACCCTTATGAATGGGTGTCACGTCGAGATACTAACTGTAGATACACAATTGGCAAGGGTGTCAACCGTTGTACTCCTCTCGCTGTTGTCGCTGTCCCTCCTGGTTCTTCTTCCTCTTCGTCTTCCCGCGTTCTTCAACCTTGAGATGCGAGAGAGCCCTTCCAGTTTGGGCAAATTTGAGATCTGCGGATAAAAATTAACGCGGAATGTTACTAAGCAGCACTTAGTAATTCATGACTAATAACTCTGTTAAGCGCCGGGAGCTTCGATCGCACATTCTGATTGGTTGGAGATTTGGGCTGCGCATACTCCGTACAACCGACGCTGAAGTTGGGACGATAAGAAGGCAGCGAAAAGGAGGAGACGAAGCAGCCAGCAACGAAAAGAGAGGCTCTTGTTTTGCGTCTCTCCTCTGGCTTCTACTTCCCCGTTGGCTTGCTGTACAGTCTGGCAGCTGTGCAGTTGAAGGCTTTGTTCTCGGCGCACCCGCCAGCTGTTCTTCCTCCGCTCGGTAGGCATAACTGTCTAATAACGGTGCTAAAGATGCCCCCGCTCCCAGGCGAAGAACGGCTCCTGACCGTGTAAGTAATTGACTTAAATAAATTTGAAAATCTGTACGTTGTTGCTGATAGAGTCTTCAGATTCTCGGATGTTCATTATTACTTTACGGTTCCCTCCCCACAGCCTACACACCACCGATTCGATAAGGGCTCCTATCTCTATATTTACCATAACCCTACTCAGGGCGGGTCCAGAATTGAGATTGCGAACAATCCTGGGACCCGTGAACAGGATGCCTTCAACGGCTGTAGGTTTTCTATTTCATTTATATAGATTGGGATTGATTGACAGTGCTGTTAAGCTCTAACTGTTTGCAGCTTTGTCATCCATCCACCTACGAACTTCTGATACCTTCCCAACTCTCTTTACCCTTACAGTGGATGGATGTCGAAACAGTATGGGAGCGCCTCCTCCAACTCATGGTACCGCTGAGCATGAATGGCGCTTAGGATGGATGAATCCGGCGGATAGAAGTATATCATACTTTCGTCTTCATACGCTTGATCTATATTTCTGGACTCTGGACGATGCAAAGCAATTCTTGGCTACCGTTAAAAGACTTCTAGCTCCAAATCAGCTGGAGAATATACAGCAAATCCAGCCATCTTCCCAGCAAGCTCCAATGAGTGCTGTGGTGCAAAACCTGGAGAAGGTTGCGATATCAGATCCTGGTTATCAGCAGCAGCAGCAGCAGCAGCAGCAAATAAGGCCTGATGTTCATAGCATAAAGAACATCCCGCCGCCACCACCTCCGCCTCCGCATCCAACCATGCAGCCCACGCCTCCCGTTATTCCCGCCAGTGTCCAGGTTGTGACCCAACCTGTTAGCCCAATAGATGATGCAGCATCTCAACCATCAACTACCCATGAAAAGAAAGAAGCCCAAACATCATATGCTCCTCTTGCGTATAATCCTGCTGCCCCACCAGCTCCAGAGCCCATAAAACCTCGCGAAGCGACTCCCCCACCCCCCGATGCTGCCGTAGGCACAGGGCTTTCCACCCCGGGCATGGGAATGACTTTCGCACCACCTCCTACTGGAGAAATCGAGAGCCCACAACCAGTTCAGCCTCATGGTGTGGGGAATGTTAGCGGTTCTAACCCACAGCCTTACACAGTTCCAGGAGTCCAAGGGACATACTCACCTGCATCTTCAATTAATCAACAATCATACACCCCAGGTCACCCCCCACCGGGCGGTATGTCTTTTGGGCCTCCCCCAACTACTGCCACAGTCCCTCCGACAGCTCCTCCAACTACTGCGGCTAGCCATCGCGGAAGCTATGGTTCAACCTTTGCGCCGCCTCCTCAGGACCCTAATGCACACTTGTATGGCCAGCAGAGTTTTGGGCCGCCACCAGTTAACCAATATACTCAGCCTCTGGCTCAAAATCATGGCCATCTTACCCGACGAGAATCACAGGCCTCCCAGCACTCTGCCGGTGGATATAGCTATAACTATCCCCAGCAGCAACAACAGCAGCCGCAGCAGCCGCAACAGCAGCCTAGGGTAAATGACTATTCCGTACATCAGCAGGTCTATATTCCACCGGGGACCGATCAGCCTCCCACCACCAACAGGAATGAACCTACCAAGTATAGCAAACTCGGCAACAGTGCAATGCGCATGGAAAAAGGAGTTAACAAGCTCTTCAAGAAATTAGAGAACAGGATATAAATTATGACAACTCGAAGTTTGAGAGGAAACATAGCTTTTTTTGGGACGACACGACAGATGATTTTCTAACATACTACACGACTATCTACATTCAATCTTGCGTTTATGTTTCATCATTAAGGCCTTCAAGCAAGCGTTTTTCTTCAACATTATACTATATTATTTGCTAGGAATTTATTATTAGCATCAGTGAACAAAATGACGTTTTTCAACATTCACGCGGTTCGGCTGACAAGCAACATACTCCGCCTCGAGAAACATTAGGACCAGAGGAGCTGATAATATTACCTCCCTGCAGCAAGGCAACCACAGGTGTACTTCAAGCCTTGAGTGATGACGAAACGTAGATGGAGCGAGCTGATTCGGTACGAGAAGGGGCTTAAACGGCTTCTTGTGGAGACGGGCGATCCTCGTCGCCCATGAGACCTCGTATTAAGGCAAAGGAGGCAGTGAAGGAATCCTTCGAGAATCACCCTGCACCCTGCAGCTGAGCCTTGAGCGCCTGATCGCACCTATTTAGGTTGTAATTATAAAGTATACCATATTTACTTTGGTAGAGAAATTGTATATATAATGCACCAAAGTCCTTGTTACTAAATAATTTCTACTCTTCCCGACAATAATGAAAATGATAAAAATGACAAGAGGCAATTGATAATACCAAACCAATCTCTATACGTTCCAACTCCAATTTGAAACCCACCATTCTCCAACTGGATACGACTCTTCGCCCTCTGAACCTGCTGGTAATACTCTAATTATCGACATTCGCCTTGAACGGTAGCCTTTTCGAAATCATTATGTGTTTTTCATCCAGTGATCGTGATTATGCACCGCCTCCCCGAAAATCTAAGATATACAATCAAAAACCCACCCATGGTTATCCCAAGAAAAAGTACAAGAATCACGGTGACCTCCTTGACGGCGGAGGCTATGGAGGCAATAGCAGTGGCTCCTACTGGGGTGGCCATCACGGGCATCATGGAGATGGCGGCGGTGGGGGTTGGGGCGGCTGTGACGGTGGGGGAGGAGCGGGAGGCGGCGGTGGTGATGGGGGAGGCGGCGGTGGCGGAGGGTGTTGATAAGGCCAAACTTCATCTTCCCCTGTAACCGCTTATCGGTTAAGTAATGTCATGTCCAAAAAAAACAGGCCATTAACGAGTAATTGCTCGTGGTTCTCCAGAGCCTAGCAGGAAAGACTAAATATAGGGTTGCTTGACTGTTCATAAATGTGTTATATCGAAAGTCTGAATATCTGAAGTGCCAGAACGCTTCTGTGCTGTTATACAAGAAAAGCCAAAAAATTGAGAACCTGTAAACGACTGTCGCAAATCATTATTCGTAATCAAAAGGGTATACAATTGCATTGACGCCATTATGGTTGAAGGACGGCTGCATCAGCCAGCCTGCTTTGTGAGGTAATTGTATCCTTGGCTTCGTTTTGGATTTTGGGAGTCTGCTTGTTTGGATTGACAACATGGAACTGGTGCCACGAGCTAAGTGAGATAGTTAGCAAAGCTATAAAAATGATGGAGCAGCCAAGGTCTATACTTACTCAGGGGCGTAGAGAACATATCGAGCCATTGCTTCCCGGAAGCGACTTTTGTACTCCTTAGGGCTGGTCACTGTCGGTCGGTTCTTACCGCCTCCTGCAAACCCTCGGTCTTTAATCCAAGATTCCAACTTCTTGTCCCAAGTGTATGTTCGGATGCAATCAATAATGCCAACCACAATTTCTTGCTTGCTTTCATCTATAGCAATCATGAGAGAGTAGTCCATGACGTTCTGGCGTGCGAGGAATAGTGTATCATTCCAGACGCTTTGGCTAAGCAGTTTTTTCGAGTGTTCTCGAGTGAAAAGTGGGCTTTCGTAGATGAACTCAACCATATTTTCATCAAGCAGGACTTCGTTTCTTTCTCCAGTGCTTTGAACCTTCCGGTTACGCATAGAACCCTTGAGGTCAAATATCCTAGTTGGAGTACGGTCGTAGAACAAGTTCTCCATAATGAGTAGAAACCAGTTGAATTCCACTCCTGTTACCGGGTTCTTGATAATAACTTGGTAAAAACCAAACATTTTTGCGATCACAGAAGGGAGTTCATGGAAAAGCGCCTCAGACATTATCTGAAAGTAATCCGGTGCAAATTTCAAGAAGGCTTGAGTCTCTATGGTTGAAAGCGACTTCAGTATAAATCGATCGTCTAGTGTCTTCAGGAAAACTGATTTCGTCTTCCCCCCTTTGGAATCCCATTTCATGCATCGAGAAAGTGACTCGACAATACGGTCGGCAACACCACATTTTCTGCGGAGAGCGTCGAATTGCTCAGCATAAAATACTTTGCAAAGCATCTTAGCTTGGCCCTCTTGAAATTGGTATTTGAGGTGTGTGCCGGTACTTCGAAGCAATGACTGTTCAACCTCGGGTCCCGCATCAACATTTACTGAATCGCTTGCTTCATTCTGCTCCTGGATACTTTTGAGCTTTTGCTGGTAATCTTCGGAGTTCAAAGCAAAAGCAATCAGCGAGCTCGGCTCATCTTCCCTGACAATAATATCACAATCCGCAAAGACATGGTCAGAGTCGCTAAGCGGATAATCCAAGGGAGCCCAGCCACTTGCGGAGCGTTCAGCCCAGAAATTAGTGAGCATTTTTACCAAGGAGGTTCGCTCATGTTTCGGAAGCTCTTTGAGGTCTAGCGCGATTTCATCTGGTGATAGTGAAGTAGCCTCATCGCTTGGTTCTATATTCCGGCCGTCGTCCAAATAGTTCTTTTCACCATCACTATGCTCATCTTCGCCATCTCCTCCTGAAAGGTTTTGCTCCGTTTGATCCCCATCACGCAAGCTTTCATCAGAGGTTCGCCGCTCCTCAACGATCTTATCAGGAGTCTCAGGCCGAGCAACTGGTGGTTCGGCAACTTCGATAATTTCTGTCGTTGGGGCCACGGGCTCTTCCTTCTGTACTACTGCTGTGGGTGCACTCATAGGAAATTCTTCATATCCAGGCTCACGCTCCTCCACAGCATCCCTGACACTTTTGTATACTTCAACAATTGGTTTGGAAGATGCCATTGGGTAAGCTCGCGATTGTTTTCCTTGAGCAGCACGTCGGTGATTTTGCATTATTCGTTCCTTTTGGAATTCTCTACTCAATTCCTCGAAATGTCGAGTAAGATAAGAAACATGTGAGCTTTTCTTTGCAACTGAACGGGGTATTAAAGATGGGCCACCAGGTAATTTTGGTGATTTCAATCCTGCGAGTCTAAGCCTCTCTGAGAAGCGCTGCCTTTTAGATGTGAATGTTCCTTTACCAATTTCAGCCGGCTTTTCTCCACTAGGTTTCAAGGGTTTATCTTGGGGTAATATTGGGCTAGAAAGTGGCTGCCGTGAATGTGCTGGCTGTGATAGCGTTCTCATTAAGGGCGGGGACTTTCCCTTGAAGTTATTGGGCCCTCTATCACGGGGGCGAGGTAAACCTGAAGGACGCTTAACGGCTTCTATGGCGTCATGGCTGTTCGAATTGCTATCAACGCTCGAGCGAGGCTCACTTGGTACCTCAACCTCGTTCACCGGGGGATTTGGTGTATCGTTGGATGTTGAATTATCGGGTTGGTTGCTATCAACATTGTCAGGCGTATTAGCCTTTGGAGGAGATAGCTTTTCAACCAGATTTGATGGGATAGCCAAATCCAAATGCCGGAATTCGTTTTCAGAGGCGATTATAGGTTTCATTGGCGATATATCACCCGCTTCTTGGGGGTCCGCACCCTGTGTCGGAGTTTGTGGGTTCGGTTCTTCACCTTCAATCTGCTTTATTGGCTTTGTCGTGTGTTCTTCAACCACCGAGGCTAACATATGCTTTGCCTCTTGCGGTGACAATGTCATCCTTCTTGTCAAACGAGGCGAGCCCGAAGGAGTTGTAACCCCCTCTTCTGTTTCAACTGGTATGGCTCCGGATTCTTCACTGGACGTGAGGGAAGTGACAGACACATCCCTATCTAGGAAAATTTTCTTGAGCTGTAAAGTCGCCAATCGCCTGATGTCCTTCTCGGATGGAAAATAGTTTCGTTCGAATTCGGCAAATATTGCATCCCATTCAACGACCTTTTCTTGTGTTGAGATGATAACTGTATTCAAAGGAATAACCTCCCAGTACCGGGTGTTCATGTACCGGGCTTGATGCTCCTTAATAAGTGCAAGATGGTCATCATTAGCGCGCTTATTAAGTGCTTCGACTTCCTGCTGGCAAGCTTGTGCTATTTCAGGCATGACACTTTCAACATTTATGGATTTAAGTCGTGCTTTGACTGATGCCATAAACTTATTTATCCTCCTCTCCGCTGCAAGGTAGACTTCATTCCGGACCCTCAGGTCTTTATCCACCTTCCAAGTGACTCTTGGGCGAGGAACAATGATTTCCAGCAGATTGATGGGGTCGTAGTGTATTCGAAGAGCCATATCTTTAAGCCCAAAGTATCGTAGATGATCTCGATGCAGATCATGGGGACAAACCCCAGCTCGAGCATGCAAGTCAGCGCTGGAGAACGAAAGCTCTAAATATTTTCCAAATGAATATCGCCAGGTACTATCCGACATGGGCATCGCGGGTGTCTCGTTGCCACACTTCTTGCAGCAACTCCACATTAGAATTGTGTCTTGAAGTCCCCGTAGTTTTGACGGGTACGGTTGAACGAATACGCTGACTTGGGCTTCGCCGTGAACGTATTGACGATGGTGCTCGAACATTCTTTCCTCACAGCCGTTTGCTGCACAAACAGCATTTGCACTATGGCATAAATCTTCAACATATTGCCCAAGGGTGCAGTCCTCCTCAAACAGTTTATTATCAATTTCGTGTTGATTGTAAAATGCTAGCGCAAAAGTATCGGGGCCAGAGCAGGGAATAGACGTTTTTGTACAGACTAAACTATACAAGACGACTATATTTTGATGAGCATGCGGGTCAAAGAGATTCCTGTTCCCCGATATATATGCTTCCCATTGCCTTTTTTGAGTTTCATAGTGATGCAACGCTCTGTCATATTCTGCATCATGAACTGCATGGATTACTTCTTTCACTTTACTGGATGCACCAGATAAGGATTCGTGTATCATCTCCGGGGTGATCAGGAAGAATTTTTCGGATTTTGTTTTCTCTTCTGGAGAGGACTCTTGGGAGAAGTCTTGGTCACGAAGGCGTTTAAGATAGGCAAGTTGACGTTCTAAAGCTCGCGCACGCATAAGAAGGTATGGTTGATGGAATTTCACAAATGGAGAGGCTGACAACAGCTTAACCTGATGTTTCTCTACCATGTCTTCGTAGAAAGCCGGAGCAGGAACATCGCTTTCATCCGGTTGGGTCTGTGTTAATATGGCAGGTAGGCTTTTCTCTGGCGCAGACACCTCATTACCAGAATCTCCATCTGTTGCGACGGGGGTATCAGTTGTTTCACTTTTGGCAGTGTAAGAAGTTGAGTCTTCCGCAGATTGTGTGCCTGGAGGATTTGGGCTTTTTTGTCCGGACTGAGCAAGCTTAGAGGGAGAGGACGGAATTTTTGCAAATTCATCCCTCATTAAGCAAGTCTCAAGTTTCAAATTATACACCACGTACACCATGAATTCCGTGATCCGCTTGATCTCGACGAGAACATCATTATTAGCACCACGAAGTACAATTGTGCATCCCAGTTCCTTTGGGCAACCGGAAATGTACATGTATGTCTTTTTTCGTTTGCCATAAACGTAAGTCTTCAAATCAAAGCTCCCGCAGTGGCCAGTGTAAGATAGAGACGCAGCCAGACGATCCATAGAAGTGATAATCCTAGTTTGTGTGCAACGCGAGACAGCTTCCACGACAGACTCCTTAACGTTACAAACAGTGGCAATGTTCGCTTTTTCTAGCAATTGCAGTGCTAAGCCAGACACATGTTTCGTGACCAGCAGTAAGTTAGGGCTGAGAGCTGCTATTCGGTTGACGAGGTTCTCTAGAAACTCCCGCTCTTGACGAATAACTGGTTCCAAGCTCATAAAATGCTGCTGTTGGCGCGCATATTCCAAAGCAAAGGTAACAATGAGGATCCTAGGGTGTGAGATATTTCTCGGCATACTCTTTAGAGCTAGGTTTTTTGTAAAAACCAGACCAGAAACATATGCTGTATCACTCGGTCGGCCGCCTGGGATCTTTTTAAGCTTGACATAATGGCGAATATCCATATCATCACCCTGCTGGACATCAGGTTCGACGTCATCTGTTGCCTTCAATAGAATAGGCAGGAGTGCGGTTTCCCAGCTTTGACAGTTCGGCACTGATGAATCACGTAGTTGCTGATGCAGCAGTTTGCGCACATGGTCTAAACTAGCTTTATTTAGCTCAATTGCCGGCGCCCCGGCTCCTCTCATGGAGGCACTCCGGGTCATTTTGAACCCTGTAGTTGCAGGGTTTGCTGGAGTGGTGAATGCCGGGGCACTTATATCGTGTATATGATGGAGTGATGGGTTTTCCTTCGAATTCCGGGGAGAGATCCGTTGGTGAACGCTGCTTGCAACGCTCAAATTTCGCCTCCTAGCTGAACGTGGCAAATTAATAGCACGAGAACTACTAACACTCCCATCGTCAATGTCACGCGAAGGATATAATCCACTCTTATCACCAAAACGAGAGCGACCTTTTTTGACAGCAGCAAGCAAACCCCCAAATGTAGCCTTCTCAGAATCTCCGCCGCTTCGAGATAGTGAGCCTTCACCAACAACTGAGAACAAGCTTGGCTGGTCCTCTTCGCTCGAAGCATCATCGGAAAGATATTGGGCTAAGTCAGGATCGATAATATTATCTCTATGGAATGCAGGCAATTTGTCACCAAGAGTATCATCTCCAAAGCGCCGTTGGAATGGCGCTCTTTCGTCATGGTAGGGCTTGAAGTTGCGTATGTACTGTGTCCTTGAATGGTGTCTTTTATGTGGAACCGAATGCGACCTGCTTATTCCTGACTTTAAAGATCTTGACGAGGTTGGCCGAGCAAGTTGACGATCCGAGTCTATTTCTAGGATAGCTGATCGTCTATGATTTCCATCACCAGTACGTCGTGTGGCCGGTATTGCCATGGTCGGGGTTTTTAGTACGTGATCTAGAGACTGTGATACGGTAGAGCTAGCGTCGTCTTCTCCTATGTTGCTGAGACTTAGGTGATCCCCCGGAGACTCCAATCCCCTAGTATTGATAATGACAGGGTTGCGCACTTCATCACCAGAAAAATCGGAAGAATCGTCTCTTGGGGCATTGATAACAGCGTCACATGGTTTGCAGACTCGAATGGAACCAGAATATCCAAAAGAAGCTCCAGAGATAAGGGTGGTGCATTTAGCATCAAAGATTTGTCCACAAACCCTGCAATGGTGCTTTCTTCTAAAAGTTGAGAAAGGCTCGCCACAGTAAAAGCAATCTTTTGCGTTTTCATCTCTCATCCAAAACTCCTTGCTAAGCAGCTTATTCTTAACGCTGGTTTGCGCCTCGCTTTGGCCGAATCGTGGATAAAATGGATAGTTGTTCGTTTGGCTGGCTTTCTCGGATTCCTTTTGGACATTTTTAGAAGTATGCCCTGTGGTGGAGACTGTTTGTGAAGATTCTGAGGATGAAATGCTAGGAAATACAAATCTAGGAACATGCGGCTGGGTAACACGCGGCGGTAGCTTCTCTTTTGGTACATTAATTAATGCCTTAGATGAGTGTGCCGAAGGAATCCCATGATCCGTTATGGATACTGACGTGTCTAGCGTAGCGATGGTATTTCCATCATTAGTTGAACCACCAAACTTCGACATACTATTTGAGATGGAGGTTGGGCCAGAATCCATGGCTAGTGATACATTGGAATCCTCAGGATAGGTATCTTTGCGCCGGTATTTGTCATCATGAGTACTTTCAACTTGGTTAGATTTTTGTTGGGTAGAATACATAGAAGTATCCAATTCAGATAGGCCGCTTCTAGATGCGCTGTTTGAGTATAATTTCGGAGATATTGACCCATCGTGAGGTGTAGGTTCAGGAAAGGTTGTTTGGTTGAAGTCGGATTCCTGGAAGTCTCTGTAGTTACCACTGCCTGCCTTTGCCAATAGTATGGGTGATTGAGATCTCATAGCTGTGGTGGACTCTTGGGATACTTGGCTAGAAGATAAATGGGATGGTCGATCCTTTCGCTCAGAGGTTATAGTATCAGAGTTCATCAGCAAACTCGACGATAAGCTCCCGGAGTTACTTCTATGGTGATGGTGGCCATCTTTAACAGCATTCACATTTATCTCAGTCACGGTTGGGTCTGCTGTAGCCGGTTGGTGTACTTTAGATAATGGTAATAGTGGGGACTTTAATGGGTTTCCAGCGGGTATCGATGTCTTCGATGAGACGCTCGCAGCTTTGGAGGAAATCTTTGGGGTTTTAGGCTGGCTACTTCCAGCTCCCTCGGAGAGCGGTGGGAATGTTCCCATGACGGGAGAGTTTGTAGCCGAAGCCTGCGTTGAGGCTATATGAGTAGACGAGGTGTCTGCAGGGCGAGTGCCAACAACCGGAGCTTTTGAGGAATCATTGTTCCCTGGGTCCCGGGATACAGCGTCTGCAGCTTTGCTGGGGCCGCCAACCATTTCCCTAACTCCCCCAACAGACGCTTTGAAAATGTTGTAAAGACCGCTCAATCCACCTTGGAGATCTCCCACCAGACCCTTGTTATCGATGGCTACGGATCGAACCGGCGGGTTCGTGTATTCATTAAACACAGTGAGCGTTCCCATCTGTGAAGCAGCACTGTGTATCTGATCTAAGGCTTCGGTTAGGTTCTCCTTTTCAGCTTCACTAGTGATAGAGGTGTGGGAGCCACGCCGAGACCGCCTGCCGAGCGGGAGGAATATAGAGGAAGCCGAGGGGCTCGAAGGTTCTTGGGTGTTGGATGCCATGGTTGAAAAACGTCGGGAGACTTCTTGAGGAAGACTTGGGCGCCCATATCCTTTAACTCCGTTGCCATAAACTCTTCATTCGAATAAATGGATCGACTATAGTCGTTATCAGATACCACCGGGAGTTGTTGTGACGTTGGTCATGCTGCCTGGTAGTTGTATTGTCGGTCAAGGCGGCATAGAGCCAGTACTTCCGAACGATAATAGACACTGTATCGAAAAAGGACAAGAGTGGCAATCTCTGTGGCCCGAAGTATAGTTGTATGGTACCTGACACTTGTGTAAAATGAAAAAAAGATAATGAACGTCCGATGCTTCCTCCTTGATATCGACATTAAACGTCACAGCCTGGATGCCAGCGCCAGTAAAAACCAATCAAAATTCATACAAGTATTATGTAATATCACTTGACCCTCATCTGGCGGCTGTGCTAGTTAGCCGCGCCAGCGTTTATTTAGTTACCTCCGCGAAGCGCGACAACAAAACGGCCAAGTGAGGTAGGGAAAATGCGAACGGCAGACGATATTTTCTACCTTCTGCCGAGATCACAGGCAAAATGAGTCCTGATTCGGATTCTCTGAATTCGGATATACTCAACCAGGATGGAACTGCTGAAGAAATGGATCGAACCGCTGGTAGCAACTGCTATAAGCCAGAGTGTCGACAAAGATAATCCGAATCCCAAGCCCAGGGAGCTTAAAACGACTGTTGATGATGGAAACAACTTTCGTATACCTATTACGCGCCCTAAATATGTCCAGCTACTGGAGGTACTTACTTCCCCTTTGGCTAATGAGCTATATTAGTTGCTAATCAGCTGTTACCCCAATAGTGGTTACCGGAAGCGCCTACTCCGCAAGCGATTCTTTCTGATAGCCATACGTTCATTCCTGCAAGATTCTCTGAGCGCGTTTGTCAGAATTTCAACTGGAACAATAACTCGGCTAGTCGATCAAACGTAACACCGTGTCTTCTACGAATTAAGCAGTGCGAAATCATTATTGCAAAGTCGAACACGTTCCCTCCAGAAATATCCCTTTATATTGGTGAAATTAAACTTGAAGGGTGTGAAAAAGAGGGGGTATTTGGAAATCCGGGAGACATTGTTCGGTGTAAGGCTGTTCTTGAGCTGAATGATAAATGGTCCCGCAAAATCCATATCGTGGGGCCGATTGTGCCGAGCCCACGGAATGATGAACCCTGGCACCCAATATCACAGGCCGATGCTCCTATCCCTAGTAACGGAGAAAGCCGAGAGCCTGTAGTTCATCATGATAATTCATCACAGAAAAGCGGATGGCATACACAAGGGTCCGCACATCTTGTAGCGCAAACACCCAAAGATCAAGGAAATAAGGGTTCCGTGGCGAGTCGGTTATCAAACACCCAAAAGCTACTGGAGACTTTACTGCCGAAGAGCACAATCTCTAGGGACAAGCCGCGGTTCTTGTCTACAGTGGAACATTCGACCAAAAATGATGACAAGCAGTCTGGTCAAACTAAGGCATTACCTACAGCCACAGACTCGTCGTCTGTAACTTCTTCCCCAGGCAGACAATCATACTCCGACAGCATTGGCGAAGCCAAACGGAAGGCGCACCCAATTCCATGTCAATCTGACCAGCGCGAAGTTATATCATCCCTTGAAGAAAGGACTACTTCAACGGCGTATCTCGGACATTCCTCTAGGTCTCGACACTCGAACTCTTTGCCCCGTCCAGGAGACTCGAAAATCACCATGCAAGTTAGTAATAGGGGCTTTTTTAGTAGCTGGAACAAAATACGGCGACGAGATGTGGTAATACCTGAATCCCAGCTGAATTTGATTGAGTGCGATGACTCTTGGATACCCCCGGAGCCTGGGAAGAAATCTCCGCGGAATTTTGTTCCTCTTGAACTCCTGCAGGAGTGGAGCGAGAGTCATAAAGTAAAAGAAACGACTTCTACAGGAACCAGCCTACAAAAAAGCCCAACTCTAGGAGAAGGAGCGTCCTCCACCGGCAGCCCAGCCCCTGATGATGAAATAGGATCTGAAGATTGGCCGCCAACGTCTCCAGTTCCCGTTGTGCCTCTCGATAGCAGCCCACCAAGGAAAAGCATAGATTCATGCACAACCCCCTCCAATAAACGTACATCAGCCGTTAATCCCACTGATGCTACTGATGCCCCTAATCAATACCCTCCCACAGTCGTTCCAGACTTTGCTACGAAATTTGAAGACGTACTCGATGACGGAAGTTGTCCGGAATCTGAAATAGAACTTTCTATTCCCCGGGATGCGTATACCTCAACACAAAACTGTGATATTCTTGCAGCGATGGATGATAATGACGATGTTACCAGATTGTCCAAGACCACACTATCACAACAATTAAAAGCACATCCTGTGCCTAGCTGTGAGTCAACAAGGCATGGTTTTATTACCAACAGTTCTTGCACAAACAATGATCAAATGGTTGTTACTTCCCAAGTCTCCGGGGAATGGAGTGGCGGCTCAGGAAACTTTAATGATCCTACAAGTATAGTGCAGGTCCCCAAGTCATCGCTGGAGAGTGCCGACCATAACATGCCCGTGCCTCCGTCAACCAAGGTCTCCGCCTCTGTACCACTGCTTGATAATACTAATCAGCAACGTAAACGCAAAGCTGAATCGCCTTCACTCCCATTGTCTCCAAAAAAAGTTCGGAGGATGTCAGAAGTAGCCAGAAGCGTAAGTGTGACTGTCCCTAGGCACCAGGGCAGTAGAACGCTCGACAAAGTCAAATTCTCTTCTAAAACCGAAGAGATATACTACAAATTTCAACAGGCATACAAAACCTATACCGGTAGCCTGGAAGTATTCAGGAGGGCATGCTGCAGGCTACAATTCCTCCGAAAGGGTTTGCTGAAAAGGTCAATATTGTGGGATGATTTTGTTGCTCGTGAAGTGTTGGAATACCAAAACTATTTGCAAAAGTGCGACCAGCGACGCAAGAAACCAAATACGTACGAAGATTACTTCAAAAAACACGCCAAATTTCCATTGTACAAGAGGCGAAATCTGACAGTTAAGAATCTTCAAACAGTGGTCACAGAGACCGAGGGTGAGAGCGACTGTGGTAGTGAGCTAGGAGATGGGGCCCATAAAGAAGCAACCCCTGAGCTACACTGTACTTCTACTCTACAACGAGTCATTCCAGGATCGCCATTCAAACATGGGATTCAAGACTGGGAGAGTGAGGGCAGCGTCTCAGAAACAGCCAAGGTCAATTTGGAGGCTTCGTCGCACAATAGGGCTAGTGTTGAGCTTGGGGACGAGCCCTATTCCGTCAATAAATCGTGGACAAGGAAGGCAACTCCTTTTGAAGAGGATGAGGCCGAAGAGAGTGAAGATGAAGATGTATTCCATTCTGCGCGCGGTAGTTTACACCAGCCCATCCTAGACAGAGATTGTGTCTCTACCAACCATGTCTATCAAACATCTTCAGGATCTTCAACCCTCCTTGCGAAAGGCCCAACTGCCTCGCACCCTGAGCCAAAAAAACCGAACTTGCCATCTAAGGCGAAGCCATCCCGCCCGAAAAGATCGCCTGCACCGTCACTTCCCTCACATATAAAAACCCCCAGCGCCAAGAACATTAAATCGGCCGCGATACCAGAGCGGTCCATTTCGTGGAAGGATCCCAATACAGCGTTAAAGGTATTCTTGAGAGATTATATGAGAATCCCTGGCGAGTTGGGTACTCTTGATGCAGGCTTAAATTCCGGCGATATCCCCGTCGATGAAGCCGGGGTGGTACTAATAAACCCTCGCAAGCCGCGGCAGGTTGGAGGGAGAATGAATAGTATGGGGCTCACCTTTTAATAGAACGATATTTCGTGTTATCTCGTTCTCATTGTAGCTCGTCCTTTCCTCTTGCGAGCCCACCAGACCACCAGACCACCAGATCCATGAAAGGGCTACAATCTCCCTCCGTTTGAACGTCTTCTCCTTGCAGGCCACACCCCTCCCAGCCTGTGTATAGTATTTGTACAGTATTGGGGTGAATTTGAGCGGACGCCCATGTGAGGAGCCGTAGAAGGCTGCGTACTCGAGTCAGACGAGGTAATATATGTGAACAGGTCAGATTCGATGTTTCAGCTAATAAATATTCTACATGGATCCACTGAATCTCACCCTAAGTGATGATTAGCTAGCTTGATTTATCGAATCTGCTAATTCTTTAGCAGTCAGGTTTTCACTCTATCTACTAGCCGAACCTACCAAATACTTCGCCAAGCTTCACACCAAAACATTAACCGTTTTGAATGAATTGCTCTGAGATAAGAGAACACTTTCCGCCATACATACATAGTACATACATCAACTACCGATGCCGACTACTACGCCTAATTAAAATAACCCCTTCTCCAGTGCTGATCATGCCAACGTGCATTCATTTTCTGCCACGGCTATTCAGTGGAAATAAAACAAAACGATTCCGTTCCTGCCTTGCGACAACCCTATATTACTCTCTTGGTATTTCCCAACCTCCCTGCCACTTTTATTCGCAGTTTGACCAGGTCCGCGATAACGCCGGCTGCCTTGCTGATCGCAGCCAGATTTCCCCGGCAATTCTTGAAGGGGGGTAGTTATATGGACTCGGCTCCACCCAGAATCTTCAACATCGAGATAAAGCTCAGCCATATGAGATGTTATCATCAGATATTGTAGGTAGGCATCGGCTTTGTTAACCAAAATTTTCTTATAATAGACTGTACTCCGTGACTAGTAAAAATATACTAATGTTTAGGCCTGTTGGTTTGCTCGAATGCCAAGGCCTGAGGCTCTCTTCAAAAAACTTTATATGGTGGAGATCAGACGCTTTTTGGGAGAAGCTTTTTTCAGCCTCAAACCCCAAATGACACAAGCCAAGTATAATTATGGACGCTTAATCCAAATATTTCTCACTACTTACATGTGCCGCTTCTCAGGCACGAGGGTATTTACGGACTGCATCCTTCTGTGCCAGAATCAATAATTCTGGCGAAGATATTGCTCGCCGCGCAAACTAGAAATTACCAGTCTGAAGAGCTACACGACGACCTGGGAGAATTACTTGATTAGCCATGGCTCCGATTTGTGATCATGAAGGAGTGGCCCGTCACGAGCACAATCATTCGAAATACATTTACTTCCCGATTTTCAGCACGAAGGCTGCCACTGATGCTTCTCGGGACCTCTGATGCCGAAATGGAAGAATTTCAGCACGTTCCTATCGTAGGCAATAGCGGTCCGGTCTACAACTTCTGCTGTTGTGGTGCCGTCTTTTTCCCAGCCATGTTGGACGTCAGCCGGCGTCTTTCCCATACCTGTGAAAACCGTGGTGGCCAGCAGTGCCAGGTAATCTTTAAACTTTCTGTAAGGTCATCGTCTTCAGTTTCTTCTGGTTACTGGCGACCACCAGTTCCAGGATGAAAATATGGTACTGCTTTGACCATCCGCAGTTCAGCCATTTTTGTTTTCCTTGATGAGCTCCTGCAGTACGACCTGACTGTTCCTCCTGCTCAATACCATGTACTCGAGATAATTGGGTGCCAGCTTCCGCATGGGAAACGGAGATAAAGACCCAACCCTATCATGACCAGGTCAACAAACCATGACAAATGCTTGGAGTGTGTGAGAAATACCTCCTCCTGAAGCCCAAGTAGTGCTTTCACCCATCCATCTACTGGATGCGCAGTTTCAGAAAAACGCCTTCTAAAGTAGCTGGCAACTTATCCTCATGCACTCCGTGCTTAAGTAGATTCTGCGTTATTTCTAATTCGCCAGAATGGCACATGTATGGTGTAATAGGGTTGCACCAGCCAAGTACCAGCTGGCATAAAACAAGAAGAGATCTGGGAATTTCCGCACGCACGTTTGACGTGCTAAACCATTTCCACAAATATCCTGTGGATATACTAATCCATATGGAGTGCCTTAATCCCTTTAAAGCTGATTTGACCATCTGAAAGAACTCCTTTTACCGATTCGTGAACTATATTGATAAACATTTTTCAACCTTCATGAGCAGCCCACCAGATTTGATTCCTTTAGGAGTTAACTTGCCTTGCTAAATTGGTACCAGCTACCGCGATCCCTGCTGCCGCTGCCAGTTCCTCCAGTGTGAGGGGTCAGGAGCGAGAGCGGCTATTGAAAAAGGGAGACAAAATCCTTCCTTGTCGACGACGACCTACAAGAGAAGTTGCTGATAGATCTCGGCAGGACGTTTAGGAAGATAGTGGGGAATTTCATCGATTTCGCTCCAACTACCACTTTCCCGACACGAACCTGACCCATAGAAAGATCCCATTAGTGAGCCAGCAAGGTCTGTTGGGCCTGAATGACTGTCTCTTTGGAAGGATTCTGCTCGAATATCGATTCGGCAAATATCGCTCGACCTTACGCGAGGTTTTCTTGATAAGGGTATCTAGCTAGGTCCACGGATACTGGTCGAGTTTACTCTCTAAATAAGCCGGCTGAGGCCGGAAAGAAGATAATAAGCTTTAATTAACTGTGGCGCTAGTTATATTTTTACCCCTGACTGGAAACAAGCAATTCACAACGGCGTCAAGAAGCTACCTGCGCGATTCCTTTTCGCCTTCTCACCCATGCGGTCCAGAACACAGTCTATCCCTGAAACTGTACTCTGCTGAACCTGAGCTTAGAATCTCCTTCACAACAAGATAAAACTAGAGCTGACATATTTGGTTGTCTTGGTCACTTCCATAGGGCCCTTGATTTGATAATAGAGGTCGATCCATAGATGCAGAATACTTCTCATGGTTGTCAAAGCGGGTATTGAAGCGGGTATTCTAATCCCCATCGCGGTTACCGCAGAGGTAATACAGCAGGATGTTACCTGCAGCCTCAACTACTGGTTCCAGTCAATATCTCCGTGATATCAAGCGCTAGCACAGTCTCCACTTTCCAGGATCCAGAGGAGTGAATCATTCGCATCTACTAACCACTCTCAATGAGTGGAGATGCTGGATGAGCTGCTAGCAAGTATCATCAACCCTATGCATTGTAAATACAATGAGGGATTTCCGATCAGCCTTGGGTCTCTAGAAGCAAAGCGTCAAGCACAGAGTCGGCCTCAGAATACGATTATGGCCAGAGGTATCATATCATCCTTGATACAGTTGATATAAAAGAGAGGACTTATTTTACGTATGCTGTAGCTACAGCGTAGACATTCCAAAGCTTGAGCCTGTGCAAATCTGCATAGTTGCAGCCCGCGGACAGTCAAATACTTTCGTCCACTTTCAACACTGAAAATGTCATGCTCATATCCGGACTGCCCCGGGTAACTCCATGGCGTGGCTAGAAGCAATTCATAACAAAACAACAGGGTTCCTTTCGTATTCGCCAAGGCTGCTGGGACATCCTGTAATGGTGACCGGCCTTTTTGAATGGCCTCAGGGATACAGAGGGGCATCCTACTTTCATCCAAAATGGTGGCTATATCGTGAGAAGTAACGGTACCAGCTGATATGGGAGGATCTAATCGTAGATGATAGTGATGGCAACTATAAGTGTTGGTAACGGTCGCAGGGTGGTAAAGCCAGCCACCTGCATGTGGGTTATGCTGAGCCGATAATCAACCGAAGGATGTTCCCACAGAGGCCGCTTTAGTGTCGATGCGACCCTTGCATTCCAGAAGGACAGCCCTGGACCTCTCAAGCATCAACCTTGCTGAGGATCTTGAGCTGGTTAGATACGGAGTGAGAAATCGAGCAACCCTCCAGGCCGGTTATTCCGGTTATGCTTCGCTGCTACTGGTGGAAAAGGCCCCACACTGTCTGATAAACTCAAGGTTCCCACGTGGGAGCTAACTCACGCTAACGCGACTTGGTTAATGCTGAAGGACCCGCCCGGTCGTTCACACGTTTAATCCTTCGCCGAAATCCTTCGTCAACTTTAAATTGGATAAAAGGACATCAGTTAGACGCATCTCAGCCTGTGACACTCCGTAATAATACCCAATTAATCCCCCGCTCGACTGCCTTAGTGGCTTCAGCTGCGTGCAGAGTGAGGCCTTGAAGCCTTCAGTCCCCACCTCACCTTTACCACCAGCCATCCGCTCCCTCAAATCGAAATCTTCTGCCCAGGCTCTAGTTTCGATACGGATAGCTCTCGAGGGAATTCGCATCCCACGGAATTCTGAGCAGCACACCCACAGATACCCACCCAAGTGCGAGTGCATAGGTAGCTAGCTGGCTAGATCCCTCGTGAGGGTCTGTAGGATGCCAATTTCCTTGCTAACTAACTATAGAGTCTAAAACTATATATAGCTAAAGTTTTGCGCGAAAGCCGTCTTGCTATCAAAGTGCCTCACTATATTTTACGCAGTGATGGACACTAGAAGGGTGGTAACTAGCAACAAACTACACATAGTGCACAAAGTATTCAAGCTGAATCAAGCACACAAGACCAGCGCTTCCCGCAGCGTGTTGCGAATGGCTCCAGGAGAAAGAGTCCGTATGTATGGAGTATGGCCCAAAATTGACCCCTGTAAATAGATACGCTAGACGAGGCGCTTATGCACAGTGCAATACCAGGATCCCGGGCGGCTATCCGCCTAAGATTTCGAGGGAGGAGCTGCCCAGACTTCTAGTAAGGGACCGTATACAGTGAGCCTATTGATTGGGCCATCTTGATCTCAACAACATGCCACGATACTACCTAACGCCCTTCCGGGAGTTTTCTTCCCAAGAGAATCCTCCATAGCAAGATCCTTCAGAGAGAATCCTTCGAAGAGAATGCTACAGACTGCATGCGATTAGACTGAACAAAGTGCTATCATCCCATCATCCGCTCGACTATAAGAACAGTGAACTTCCTCCAGTTGTCTGTCACAATTCCACAAGCAGAACAACAACCTCAGAGAACAGTCCAGCTTACCTATTCGGATCATCTTTCCTCGCCTTCAGCCATCATGAAGCTTCTTAACCTCATCTCCATTACCTTTGCCCTTAGCGGTATCTCTTCCGCTATCCCTGCCACTCCTGCCACTCCCGAGAAGGCACTCGAGCCCATCACCGGAACCGTTGTTGGCAAAGGTGTCACTGAGCAGGGCGAGCCCTACACTATCACTGCTGACTTCGTTGATATCTCCGATAAGGACTGTAAGTTACCTATCACATGTTCTCCTGAGGCAGTGGCTTGAGTTGGTCCTTCAAGAAAGCTAATGACTCTCATATAGTGGCCCTTTTCAAGAACAACCCCGGAAATGCCACCACCGGCCTCGAGAAGCGTGGATTCGGCTCCAAGTTGAACTGCGACCAGTGGTATGAGAACAAGTACTGCTACTGCGGCGGCGCTATCTCCAACCGTGGAGATTGCTACTGGGGCAGCCAGGAATTCTGCAACATGCACAAGTTCAAGAACTTCCGCAACACCTCGCTCTACCATGTCAAGTGGCTGCCTACCGTTAAGATCGAGTACTGGGTTACCAACAAGTGCAACCACGACCGTTACGTTGGAGACAACTGCGGCGGCATCTTCCTCGACCTCATCGATTGGTGCGAATGGTCCTGGATGACTGCTAAGGGAGGCCACCAGAACTTCGATGACTGCCTCTTCTTCCGCTTCGATGTCAACGGCCGATAAACGCCAGGCGAAGAATGACGATAACAGTGTCTTGTTCCATGGAAAAATCGAAGACAAGACCGCACTGTTCTAGGGGGAGATTGAAGAAAGGAGCGCGTTGGTGTCCAGGAGTGTAGATAGCATAATAAATAATAAAAGACAAGATCTCACAGTGGGAACCTACCACTGTCAAAGAAAAACCCTCTTTTGCAAATATTAGTAGTATCAATATATTTTGTGCCATTAACCCCAGCAGTGATAATAAGTATCAGACCACAAGGATGGCGAACTTGGCCACGATGATTAGCCCTACGCCCCCTATTATTAGCTTTGTAGTAAGGCTCGCAGCTTTAGTCCTTCTGTCAAACCTCTGTATTATTCAGTGTTTTGCAAGGTAACTAGCTGGTGGACGTACAATCAATATCCTACATCGCCGGCAAACTCCATCCTTGCATGAAGTAAACACGCCGCGAAACGACGTAACTGCGGAACTTTTCGCCTATTATGTATGCTTGCGAGTCGCGAGTAACTAATCAAAGGGATAGCTAAGTGAAAGGAAAAGGCCTGCCTCACGACGCTCTCCCACTCTTCCAAATGTATCAGGTTTGTTTATTTACTCCTGCGGTTACACCAACAACAACAACAACAGGTCGATCTAAGTAACCAACGGTGTAGCGCGTCTATCTGTGTTATTGATTTTCCACTTAACGCCAGACGCGACGCCGTTGCCAAGATTTGGTGTTTGTTGATGTTTTGATTTGCATTCGGACCAGCCAATCCCTGCGTTAGGCAACAAGCTAGCGACCGAGCGATGTGTTATGTTTTGGCAAAATAATAACAAGATCACATACAGCAGCCCTGAGGCTTCGCTGCATGTATAAATTAAGCTGCGTGTCTCACTCCCGGGGTTTGGGGTAGTCTATTTGTCTATTTTGTATTAGTTACTCCATCGGTTCCTCCCGGACGCGCCTATTTGGGGTACTGTTTTTGCTCGACTCGGCAGAGGACGTTTTTTGCACCAAGTGTCAGTATACCAAACACATACTTCGAACATCGACGCGAGCATAGTTACTTTTGCCGGCTCTTGAACTCCCCAGGTAAGACAGTTATTGTTTTCTTTCCTTTGTATGGGATGAAAAGCTTGCTTCATTGTGCGCGATCTTTTAAAAAGGGTCCGTGAATGGTGGCGCTTCGCTGGATATGCTTGCTGTATATCAACACCACTGCGCGGCCTCCCTGGTCTAACTAACCACGAGGAATTGTGAATTATGAATAAGAAGTCGCTAACAGCATCCCTAGTACCGCCTGACTGGGTCGCGAGTAGACTGCAGCTTCTCCAGACGTATAGGCGGTGGCTGTCCTCTATGCGTCCTGGGCTACGAAGCAGAGCTGGCGATCCGCCAGTTGAGGAGAACCGGCTTTCTGAAGCCGGGGCTCCCTCTGAAACCGGAGAGAGGTCAGCCTCTGTGGCCCAAGAGCCAGCTGCATGCTGCTCTCTTGATGATGCGCCGTGTACGCCGCGCAAAGCCCGAACCCCTCGGCGCGCGAGGAAGCGGGTTCGGTTCTCTGATCCTGGCTGCCACGTTGACCAAGATAATACCCCAGAGCAAAGCGATCCATCAACTGGACTAACACCACTGGTATCGCGCACTACACTTCGCGCAGATCAAGCTGGAGATGCTACTGTTCACACATCACGAAGTGGTGGGAAACGGCGAGATTCGCGCCTGCGGCACTCTGATCCTGCCATTTATTCCCAACTTCGACAGACACAGGCAGAGATGGCAATGTCAACCCCAGACTCAAACATATTCCGGTATCTACGTTTCCATGATATCCTTGATCCGCGAGCCAGGAGACGGATACAACGCCTCGGCTTTAGTGAAGCAATGAACGAGATTGATCGAAGACGGAAAGAGGAGAAGAGGCTACAGAGGCAAAAGGACGAGCAGATGAGACAGCTGCAGATGGAAGTCGAGTCATTAAGAAATCAAAGAATGGAGATAGACTGCCAACACTCAACGACAGAGGAGAGCGTTTGCAGGACCCCAGAAAGGAGTGAAAGGCAAAACTCGCATCCCATCGAAGAGACCTTATTGACTCCCTGCCCGAATACGAGCGGAGATTCTGCGGCAATAATGGAAGATGACATGATGGATGAGGACTATAGCGCACCGAATAGCCCTCTATGGACGCCCATGGCTAGCAGTACTCCAATATCAACATTTGGCCGTGCGATATCATCAACAACTTTATCCGACCCAAATACATTGGC
Source organism: Trichophyton schoenleinii (assembly GCA_018357685.1). Classification (NCBI taxonomy): domain Eukaryota; kingdom Fungi; phylum Ascomycota; class Eurotiomycetes; order Onygenales; family Arthrodermataceae; genus Trichophyton; species Trichophyton schoenleinii. The sequence goes on from WOFF01000002.1 coordinate 1,231,480, forward strand.
TCAGATTGAACAGCTTACCAGTGAACTTAACGACAAAAATAGAGATCAGTTGTACCTTTTTGAGGAATGGCAAAGGATCTCAGGACAGCCCAATGCTGAAACCCAGGATAATGAATCCAAAGAAGAACACAGCGCTTTACCCCCACCTGATCTGGCAAAGCAGGTCATTGCAACACTGCAAGATGCCACTATCAGGGCAGCTGAGGCAGTCCAAAATGTGAAGGACCTTCAGAGTGAGCTTTCCGGCCACGGTTTTGACGGAGACAGTGCGGCGGAGATTATTGCCAGTATCGAAGCTCATTTCCGACATGCAAGAGTGGAGCTCGAAAGACTGGTTCCAGGAGAAACAGCAAACGCCAGCTTATCCAACTGGAAAGCTATTATTGATGCTTTAGTTGGTCGAATCCACCGTTTGGTACGCGGATTGACGCAGGCCAAAGATCAAATTAAAAGTGGCGAGGATCGCGAAAGAGCTCTAAGAAAACAATTTGATGCCACCCTATTCCGACTAGAGCAAGAGACAAAGGAGAAAAACAAACTAGGGAAATATGCGGAATCGATCGCGGAGGATACACTTAATATGCGCATGAAGCTACAGAGTATGGAAAGAGACATGAAAGAACAAGAAACAGATAAGATCCGGCTGCAGGATGCACTAAGCAAGTATAGGGAAGACTTACTTATGCTTGAGAGGCTGAATTCAGAACTAGAAGATGAGGTGGCTGCTTCGGAGAAGAAAGCAGAGAAACTGACAATGTTGAATAACCGAATGAGGGATGCAGGCAATCTCTCCAAAGCAAGGATATTTGAGCTTGAAGGCCGCCTCAAAAGAGAGAAGGAAACAACTGCAACCATCGAGGCATCTCTTCACCAAAGCGATTTGAAGGTCCTAGAGCTTAACAAGAAGATAAAGCTCCTTGAAACTGAGAAGGAAGAAGTGATTACTGCCCTGGAGAAGGCTGTCAAAGAACAGTCTGTCGAGCATCGGAAGGAAGTTGGTAACCTCAACCTTCGTCTGTCCGCCATATCGACCTCACTTAACGAAACCAAGGCCGAAAACGCAACTTTGCAATCCGAAAAGGCACAGTTAGAGAAACGGCAAAGGAACATGGAACGTATATCCTGGAACGCAATCCGGCAGACCCAGCAGAAACAGCGCGAAGCCATGAAGGCCATTGTTGAATGGCAAAACGGGATCCAGCTACTGGCCAAGGATTCTGGTCGACCAAGTACCTGTAGCAACGCCATGACTGGCCTACGACATTCCTTTAACGGCTTCGGAAGCGAGCCCATCACACCAGAGACCGTGAGCAGATTCAAAGATGTAGAGATTGGGAAGGGGAAGAAACGCAGACGGTGTCCAGATTCCGGGGTCAACATGGTTGTTGAAGAAGACGTGTGGTCCGAGTCTGAAGCGCTCCCTTCGAGTGCATGCAAGCCTACGACGGCATTTCCTATCATATCACCGATCTCTCCATGAGCCTGAGCGATACATATTTACATCGTCATCACATTTTCACATCTACCTCTCATTTTGAATATTTCATTTGTCATATCCAGCGTATCGAACCAGGTCTTTCTTTTTTAGAGAAATCACAGCCCTGTACCTATACTATAACTTTCCTAATAGAATTTACTTAATATTTTCCTATAATCACCACCAAATAATATAATATGCCTTTAAATTATTTGATTGATAGTCAAAAGGCTGTTCTTTTTATAGATCTAGCCTGCCAAGCTACCTGACCGCCTTCAAGAAACAAGCCTAAAACCCGAAGTACGTCATTTCGGCAGAAAAAAAAAGTAGTTGAAGCAGCCTTCGAAAAAAAAAAAGACACATCCTGCATTGGACGGAGCTTTCCTTGTTGAAAAAAATCAGTGTGCTCAAAGCACACAAGTTACCATTGAACAGCCTTCTATCCAGTCATCACAATCAGCGAGCAGATTTATACCCTTCACTGAAATCAACTGGGTCGCGTGCCCAAGCACAAAGGTCTAGAGCTAGCCTAGAGCCCCGACGACTTGACAACTACGCACACCCTTAAAGGGCTGCTGGTCTTTAGAAAATGGCATCCGGAGACTCAGGTCCTCAATACAAGCTTCAGATCACTGCTGGGCCGACATATGACACATCCACACACTCTCTCGTCCATGTGAATAGCGATACCAATCTATGCATCGAGACGGAGCATGCAAAGGTGAACCTTTGTCTTCGTATACAAGACTACAACGGTACCGCCCTTTTCTAGGTTTTTATTGAATCTACAAGATTTCCCTCAGAATAACCACTAATAGTATCCTTTTGTATTAGGTCTTCCGGACTCATCGCCAAAAACACATGCCCACTTTTCACACCCGACTCGCGTAAACGACCAGTACTCTCTCGCTATCTCATTTGTACCGAAAAAGGGAATAACCGGAAACGACCTGGTGCTTGGGAATGATCTGGACCGCCCAATACGTGACAGGCTGCCGCCAGGATCAAGCTATGCGTTTAAATTTATCAAGTGGTGGGTTGATCCGGGGCTAGAAGGGGATATATACGCGGATAAACCTTATATCTATGGGCCGTGTCTGTCGAGCTGGAACTATTTCCGGGTATGCGGTAAGGAGGAGGAAACGAAGAACTCGGAGGCGGAGATACATGAGGCTGTTGTTGAAGAAGGGGGTGAAGGTAGTGGGCAGTCAGTTCGTGACGAACTGCAGATACCCGAAGACAATAGCCTGAGACAGAAGTTTTTCCTGGACGAGCAGAAGAGGAAGGACTTTGAGTTTGAGCCGGGAAGGATATATAAAGCGGACTTTGGAAATCCTTACATTGGATTCAGCGGTATGATAAGATCATTTCTCCCTTCACTCCACTGAGCGTATTATGTCGAGTCTAACGGGGGACAGATTTCACGATCCGTATCCCGGGCTTTCCAGTCCCGGTTACTAAGTATATTGATGAGAAGAACCATGAGTTGCGGTATATCTTGAAGAACAAGTCTACTGGGGACATCTACTTCGTGGTACTATTTACGCTTCTGATGCAAAATGGGGCAGAGGCAGAACCACCAAAGGATGAAAGTGCGTCAGGTGAAGGTGAGACAGAGGTTGACTAGACCTACTTGTAACGTGAAGGCTTGCATAGAGGTCAGCGGGTGGATATATAGGAGTCGTTTGGTATTATTTTTTCTTCTTCTTTGTTTTACTTGGTATGAACCATCTGTCTAAGTGTACAAGACCGGGGCTTGTAGAGAGGTAGGTAGACCTCTATGCTAGGAAAGACCTAGAGTTTCTTGAGGACATCTTCCAGAACCTCGGCGGTAGTGGCCTTGCCTCCAAGGTCAGGGGAGAGGAGCTTGCCTTCATCCAGATTGGCATCGACAGCCGCATAAATCTTAGCCGCAGCCGCACCTTCGCCCAAGAACTCCAGCATCAAAGCTGTGCTTCGAATGGTGGCAATCGGGTTAGCAATACCCTTGCCCTCGATGTCGGGAGCACTGCCATGGCATGGTTCACCAATAGCAAAGCCATCACCGACATTGGCGCTAGGAACCAGGCCTAGACTTCCGACGAGCGCGGCAGCACCGTCCGACAGAATATCTCCGTACAAGTTGGGAGCCACGATGACATCGTAGTATGAGGGTTGCCTGAAGAGCTTGTACACCATCGAGTCAACGATTTGTTCCTCGACATTGACGCCGCTGAACTTTTCGTTGGCCAGGGCCTTGCGGCATGTCTCGCGGAATAAGCCGTCACTTTGGCTGAGGACGTTACTCTTGTGAGTGATGGTGACCATGGGGCTGGTTGTAGTGGTATTGGCAGACTGGGCTTGGCGGATCTTCTGTCGTCGGAGAGCAATCTCGCCCGCCATGGTACCGATGCGGAACGAGGCGTTTTCTGAGATGCGCTTGATGGCCTCAGCTACCTTGCCGTTGGGAGTATCGTAGGTCTTCTCTTCCTTGACGTAGAGGTCCTCGGTGTTCTCACGGACGATGACGAGGTCAATTGGTCTAGCAGAGGCATTGGCGCCAGCTGTGGTCTTGACTGGCCGTACATTCGCATAGAGGTCTAGCTTCTTGCGAAGGGCGACGATGGGGGAGGAGTATCCTGCGACTTTGGTCGATGGAGAGCTAAGGGGGGCAGTTCATTTAGCCCACTTTATCTCAAATGCTGACGCTGGCGGATAGTTACAGGAGCTGGAGCCTACCTGACAGCTCCAAACAGAGCACCGTCACATTCCTTCTTCAGGGTCTCGACCGTCTTGTCAGGCAGGGCAGTCTTGGTGCGCAGGAAGGTGTCGTAGCCCGCCTCGAGGTCGACAAAGGAGAACTTTAAGCCCAACGACGCTGGAAGAGCTTCGAGGATGCGTCGACCGGCCTATTGTAGAATAGATCCTTGGTCAATGGAGCTCTGGCACTGGCAGGGGGGGCAGTCTTTCTCTTCTTCGCAAGCTGCATGAGAGAGCTGCTTCAACGTACCGGGATAACCTCCCTACCGATCCCGTCGCCCGGAATGAGACCTACGGCAGCGTTAGCATCTTGTCAGGTAGCACAGGCAGATGTAGGAACCAATTGACCTATCCTGAGTGTTCTGGCAGCCATCTTGCGTGTGCTGTCGCTGCTTTGGCTTCGACTTTCTTCGACTCATCTTGAAGGTTTTTATATTTTATTTTTTCTCGGCTTTGATGGAGGACCTGCTGAGTCAGCATGTTCATTCAATAGTTATCAGATGAAAAATAAATCAGATAAATAAAAAGTAGCAAAAGCGAAGAAGCAAACGACGACGAAGATAAGGAAACTAGCAGGAAGACGACAAAGCTGCACGATAGAGGGATAGAGGGAGAAAGTACGGAGTAGCGAGGACGAGGTGGACGAGGATGAACCGGTGGGGGGACAAGACGAAAGGCTGAAGCAAGCCATGACAGGCTGTTTGTTTACAGTAACGAGGGCTCCTCGGGGATACGAAGGGCGAGCAGTATTATTATGATCAAACAGGCCTTCGTTTTCTCCTGTTTCGTGGCTGGACGACCCTGTGTAAGGGCAGAGTCGACAGGTAAATATGATACTGGGCCGCTTGCACGATGCAGAGAGACAGACAGAGAGAGACGGAGAGACAGAGAGAGAGAGACCCGGCCGGCCAGCCAGGAAGCTCCATAGCTAGCTGGAGAGTTGGCTATATCACAGCCTGTTATTGCTTAGGGTAGCAAGAGACAGCAGCCTAACCAACGGCCAGACCAGAGACACCTCAGCTGTTGGTTGTTACAGTTAGTTACCTGGGCCGTTTTATACGGGGTTTCTTCTCCTGCTGGGCGTCTCGTCTCATCCCCGTCTCGTCTCTCTCGTAGGCAGCCAAACAGCTAGCTGAGAGTAAGTAAACAACAGCAACGACAACAACGACAACAACAACAGCAACTCACCACGACCGTCGTTTCACTCGCAGTCAGCTCTCTTTGGATCCATCAGCTTTTCCTCTGTCTAGCCCTCGCACTGACTGCCCGTTGCCGTGGTTTCTGTCTGCATCTCATCGTCATTACAGACTTTCAATAGTGCCGTGTCTAGCTTCCTCCACCCAAGGAAAAAAAATACCACCACCCTCTGGGCCCCTAACGACGGAGTGACTCTTGCTGCTGCTGCTGCTTTGCTGCTGCTTGCTTGCTCCCTTTGCCTGCCTCTCGTCGTCTCCTTTACCACCCTTGTCGGCGCGGCCCTTGAACGGCCCAGTTTGATGATCGCATGAGAAGAGAAAACGGTCGCCGGCCCTCTCGTGCTTTGTTTCATACTAATTTCCCCCGGGTTGCCGTGGCCACCTGCAGCGTCCCTTTTAGAACGTCGTGAAATCAAATCATCGTCCTCCTCCACACAGCAACCCGCTCGCTCGCCCGACACGCTTTCTGGATATATTTTAGAATCGCCCACGTATAAAAAAAAACAATCAATACTGTCCTGTCTGTCCGCCCTGGGTGAACAGGTATCGAGCTTTACAGGGTTGAATACGGGACCGAGACCGACAGCTTCTTCTCGACCAAAACTCCCGCCCCCAGAAACGAAAGGAAGACAAGAAAAGAAAGAAAGCAAGGGAGGGAGGAAAAAAAGGGGGTAGAGGTTCAGGTCACATCTGATATCCTTGAACCTCTCTCGTCTCTGTCTCTCTGCCTGCTCCCTCTCCCTCTCCTTCTCCTTCTTTCTCTCTCTTTTTTTCCTCTGCTCTTCGCCATGTCGGCTCCTACCAGCGTTCGTGGCCTTTTGGCGAAGTTCGAAAACAACAACGTCAGCAACATATCGACTTCTCCGCCGTCTCGAGGCCGCTCTCCTGCCGGGTCAGACCACTCCGCCGCTGGCAGGCCGCTGTCCAAGGTCCGCGCTAGCTTCGTCGCCGTCGAACGCAATATACCAGGCACCTCGGGTTCCCCTATACTCGGCCTCAAGAGAGTAGGCGAAGCTGGAGAGGCCTTTGGTGCGCCGCCACGAAGCGTCACAGACGAGATGGGCAGCCCAATTGACAGAAACACCACCCGCACCCCGGTGGACAGTGCCTCGCCGAGGAAATGGGGCACTCCTCAGCAGCAGCAGCAACAGCAGCAGAACAGCCTAGACGGGGTGGTCTCGCCTCGAAAGATCTCTGATCCGATTGTGTCAAACGTGGAGCTGGACAAGACTGCTGCTGCTGCTGCTGTCGACAGCAAGTCCAAGGCCGGCCTGGGTGCTATCCTGAAGGGATCGCCCTTTGAAGACACCAGTGCACCTCCGAGCCCGGCAAAGAGTCGGCAGACCGGTAGACAGTCGAATAAGACAGACGACAAGCCGAATGGAAAGACGAAAACAGCTACTCCTACCACTTCTAGTGCTACATCCAAGACCACCAGCTCACGCCTGGCCAACAGCTCTAGCTCTACAGCAGACAGCAAGACCAAAGCTACACCACGGCAGTCAGTGGCAGGCTCCAAGCCATCCTCGGCTCCCAAGTCTGCCAAATCTCCTGCTGTGCCAGGCACAACGGCAAAGGAAACCGCACAGTCCCAAACTATAAACGCAACTAAGAAGCTCAACAAAGTCCTACAAGAACCAGCAGGCAAGACTCACACAACCACCACCACCAGCAACAACAACAACAACAGTAACACTACTGGTAAACTCAAACCGGCTGCTTCAGCTCACAAGAACGGCGGCCCCAAGTCTCCTACTCGTCCCACCCGCACTCATGGCTCTATGCTCGCTCCCACAGCTGCATCCGCAGCAAAAGCACCCAGCTCGTCACCCTCACGTCCATCCAGCCGGACGAGCGTTCCTGCTAACACTACTACTAAATCTCAACCCCTGAGCCGCAAACCATCATCCTTACGTTCTTCCGCCCCTCGAACCACAGGTTCATCCAAACCTTCTGCTCCGTCCTCCACTACCACAAATACAAACACAACCTCAACCACGGTTCGCAAACAAGGTTCCCGTGCCTCCCTTGCACCACAACACTCTTCGTCCGCCCATGACAGGCCGACTTCTCGCGCCAGCGTTCCCAGCTCCAGACCTGTTGACGACTCTTCTCTGGCAAGGCTAATACGACCAACTGCAAGTTCAGCGAGTAAGAGGCAGGAGAAGCTCGATATTACGAGTCCCCCCAGACTTGCTGCCAACAAGGTACATACTACCAAGAAACCAGCTGCAGAAAAGACGAATACAACAACGGCGGCAGCAGCTCACACCGGAAGTCCTGCGAGAACCAAGTCGACTAAATCGTCTGTACGACCTACTGCTGCATCTGAAGTGGCGCCACCGAAACCTGTTGCTGCTGAACCGGTACCTGTGAAAGAAGAAAAGCCTGTGGAACCAGTGAAGGTTGAGGAGGCTTCTCCCGCCCCTGCTCCTGCTCCTGCTGAAGATGAGGTTGAAGTTCACTCTCTGCCTGTAGTGGAAGAAACTGAACCTGAAGCTGTGAAAGCAGCTGAGGTAAAGGAGGAGAAGCCAGTGCAGGTTCAAACAGAGGCCAAACAGGAAGAAGCTGAGCCAAAGGAACCCTCTCAGTCAGAGCCTCAACCTGAAGCTCAGGAGGAGGCTAAGACTGAGAATACTACTTCTACAGAGCCAAAGGAAACTGAGGCCGTGAAAGCTGAACCAGAGGAGCCCAAGCCAGAAGAAACCAATCCTGAAGAAACCAAGCCTGAGGAATCAAAGAAAGACGAACCAAAGCCAGCGGAATCCGAGCCAGAGCAAATTCCAGCAAAGGATGCCGAGCCTGCCAATGCTCAGCCAGCTGAGCCTACTGCAATCGAAGCATAGCCGGCACACACATTCACCGGTACATGAGACAATTATACCCTCCCCTTCTAACCACTAACCACTTAGATCTCGCGAAACCCCCTGCTAGAACCATTTTTACACACTCGCATAAAACCACATACTACTACTCAAATTGGAATTTCATCTCTCGGGCTAATAGTTGGATATATTGCTTTCTTGTGAAACTTCCGTTTAGCCGTTGCATTCTACCTCCCGTACCTATCTTCCTTACCTACCTCCCTACCTACCTAACCGACCTACCTCCCCCCGCCTATGGGCATCAATACCCATCACACCACCCTACCTACCAACATCTACTTCTTCACCTCCCCCGTTCTCCCACCTCCCTACCCCCATTACTTATTCATCTTGCCTGTGATGCCGACCCCGCTTTATACCTTACCTACCTTCTGGCCGATTTAGGGCCATTTTGTTGTTATACTACTATACTTTTTTTTACTCATTTTCTCACCTTTTTATTCCATTATTATTATTATTTCCTGAAAGTTTTGTGGCTCCTGTAAATCATCAAGCCAATTATCTTCACTCTTCTCTATATTATATGTAGTAAAAAACATATTTTTGGTTCTGGTCACTACCGTCTTCATTCCATTCAAAGCTGCCCGTTGGGGTACGTCGAGCAAGTGACGTAGGAGTGGACTGACTGACGTTGGTGCGCGTGGAGAGAGAGAGAGGTATGGACCCTAAAAAACCGACCTCGGCTCGCAAGTCCCGTCGGCCGCCTAGCCCGAAACTACCCGATGGCCAGGCAGGTACCTAAAACTAACACCTTCCAACGCCCTTTTTCTCCCTAGCCTTCACCTTTTTTTTCCCTCTCGTTTACAATAATATTTCAGCGTGGGTTTTACTCCCGAGTCTGGATTAAATTGCTATCGTGACGATGTGCATTTATTCAACAAAGCTCACAGGGGGACGATGACGGGTCATAAAAGCTCATGAAAAAACAGGGGGGGGGACATAAACATTCAATCCCAGCATTTATTATCTCCCATGCAACGAAAAAAAATGGAATGAGAAGCCAAATACTCGTCCAGAAAGAGAACTATTTACCCTATATCCTGTCTCTCTCTCTTTTCTCTCTCGCCGGTCTTTTTTTTGTGTCTGTTTTTATTTTTATATTTATTTTGGTCGGAAGTTCGTCCGTTTAAACGAGGCCGAGATGGTCTGGTTCAGCGGGGACGACACGGATGGTGTTGGTGTGTCCCTGGCCACCACGCCAGCCTTGAACGCAGACCACTGAAGTGCCCTTGGAAATGATCTTGAGCTCAATGGCTTGAGCAATACCCCATTTGAGACGGAGATCGACGTTCTTCTGCCACTCGGTGACGTTGTAGTCCGGCTTGGGCTCGTTGAAGATGAAGGGATAGACACCGCGGTATAGATGGGAGTACTGTGTGTGCGGAACGGTTAGTGAGTGCACGTTGATGCTAGATGCTAACGAACAGTTGACTTACTCGTGCGGCTCTGGGGTTGCGAGTGACCATGATGATTGGGCAGACTGGACGGTACTTGGATAGCAGACGAGCAGTGTTTCCGCTACATGGCAGAAAGTTTTCATGTCAGCTTACTTATACCCTGTAGGCAGGCAGAACAAGGAGTGTTCAACTACTTACGAGGTGGTGAGGACCAAGATAGCACTGGCGTTTAGTTCCAAACTGGCGGAAACAGCTGCCATGGCGATGGATTCCAGAGTATCTGCTGGTCTAGGGGCAAGGTTGCGCAGCTCGTCGAATACACTGACGTATGGGATCGCAACTTCAGCCAGAAGACAGGTCTCGTGCATCATCACTACGGCTTCCTTGGGATAGTTGCCCTTGGCAGTCTCACCGGACAACATGACGCAGTCTGCGCCGTCAAGCACGGCATTGGCGACATCAGATACCTCTGCACGGGTTGGACGTGGGTTGTAAGTCATGGACTCGAGCATCTGAGTGGCACAAATGACTGGCTTGCCCTTGATATTGCACTTGGCAATCATCATCTTCTGGGCGATAAAGACCTTTGCGGCTGGGATTTCGATGCCGAGGTCACCACGAGCGACCATGACGCCGTCAGTCTCTTGCAGAATCTCGTCAAAGTTGTTCATTCCTTGCTGGTTTTCGATCTTGGCGATGATCTGGATCTCCTTTCCGGCCTCACCTAGGACAGCCCGGATGTCCCTGATGTCACTTCCGTGACGGATAAAGGAGGCGAAGATCATGTCTACGCCGTTCTCGACACCGAACTTGAGATCCTGCTTGTCCTTTTCAGACAGAGCTGGGAGATCGACGTCTGTTCCGGGAAGGTTGACTCCCTTTTTGGAGGAGATGTTGCCATTGTTCAGACACTTGACGCGCAGGGTCTTGTCGTCGACGATATCGAGAACTTCAAAGGAGAGGACACCGTCGTCTACGTATACCAGCTTACCCTTGGAGATGACCTTGGTGATGTTCTTGTAGTCGACGTACCTGGTCATCCGCGGTTAGCTTTGGGAAGGGAAAAAAAAAAAGCAACTAGCTGCCGGGAAAACAAACATGTTCTTGTCATCACTGGCGGTGGCATATTTGTCGTCGGTTGTAATGTTCAATTCCGTTCCCTCCTTGATTGGAATATCCTTGTCACCGGGAGTATTGCCAGTACGAATCTCAGGACCTTTCTACAGGAATGTCAGTCCATCTTTATACGGCACGTTTCTTGCTGGAAGCAGCAGGTCTAATTCAATGTGCAAGTGCGTGTGTGTATGTGGTTCAGCTAACGTACGGTATCGAGGGCAATTGCGAGTGGGCGGCCGGCTTGGAGGCGTTCGGCTTCTCTGGCGTTATCGATGACAGACTTGTGGTACTACACAGACAAGATCAAAGCAAGGTTAGCTGAAAGAAATAGCCAGTTTAGAGATGATAATGAAAGCAAGATCCTACCTCGTGAGTTCCATGGGAGAAGTTCATGCGGACAACATTGAGACCAGCTATAGGCAGCGAGCTATTAGGAGAACAATGTCTATCTACAGCGCCAGAGAAAGAGAATGCAGACCTTCACGAAGCATGTTAATCTTCTCAACTGAGTTTGTCTTTGGACCTGCAATTGAATAGAGAATGTTTAGTCCCTTGATATAATAGCTCTCTAGCTCTGTGCGCAGCTGTGTCACTCACCAATCGTGCAGATGATGGAGGTGCGGCGGTAGTTATTGGCAGGCTTGTACTCCGTATCCAGCTGGGAATGCCACTCCAGCTTCATCCTGTTGGAGAGATGGTCTAACGAGTTCGCCATGGCTGGTTGTTGCTGGTGGTTTGCGGTGGCAGAGACGAGGAGGATGCGAGGCGTGCTGCTGGTTGTGGTGTCGGTGTGAGGCGGTAAAACACGATGGCGAACGGAGGACGAGCCTGGCTGGTTTTTATACAGGTCGCTGGCAGTGGCGCAGTCCAAGGGAGCAGCGGTGCAGGGAGCAAGCTGGGAGATGCAACAGGACAGACGCAGCTCGGGGAGACGACGACGCTTGAAGTCGTGTTTTAATGCGAGAGTCGAGTTGGTTGCTTTTTTGTTGGGCGTTGAGTGACTTTTTAGCGGGACTTACTTTAGGCACACAACTTGCCGGCAGCGGAAGCCTTTTATTTTCTTTTGGTTGCTCTACTTGACTAGTATCTACTTAGGTTGCCTAGTGAGAATTAATCTAGTGTTTTGTGCGGTTCTGGAGGCTCGATGCTCCTCTGCGGACGTTGCTCCGGCGTCTCTCTGGGTCGTCCGTCTCGCCCGTGGATTCAGCTGCTGCTGCTCGCCGTGGAGGATGCGCTGCTGGTGCTAAGATCGCTGCTGGGACACCTCAGAATGCACAGGGGGCTCTCCCTGCATTAGAGCAAAGGAGAGAGCCCACTTGCTTACAAGAAAAACCACAGCTACGTCACTCGTCTCAGGTCCTCTGCCTGTTTGACTATATCTGTGCAGCGCCCGTCTCACCCTGCCACTTCTCCCACCTTAGCCTCGACCATCACAATCAACTCCTCCCCATCGCCGTCTCTCTGCCTCGTCCTCGTCCTCGTCGTCGTCGTCGTCGTCGTCGTCGTCCTTTCGATGTCTTTTTCTTTTCTTTTCTCTATCAAAAAGACGCTCGGACTTGGCGGGGTTCAAACAATGAGCCGACCCGCCCGAGCTCTCTGATTGGCCAATCTCTTATCAGGCTTCCGGATCATCTTACTTCCGCAAGAGTGGGCCCGGAGATAAGAAATATGGCGCTAGTCCAAAAAGGGATATAAATAAATTGATTATATAATCTTGCTGATGTATTATATTAGTCATAGATCATATGACTCTCCCCAAAACCTAACCTGCCCTATCGATTATCAGCTGGCCAAGAAGGGAAACGGCCTTTTGCTTCTCTCCTACTCGGTCGCCATAGACAACGCCGGCTCAACGGGGAACGAATATTATACAGCTTGACACTCTTCTCTGCCCTTCCACCTTTTCACCTCTGCTCAGGACATATCTCTCCAGCTCTATTCCGTACAAGATGGTGGCATGTTCCTCTTCTCCTGGCCTGCTCTGAAGCTAGCTAACACCGTTGATCAATAATAGTTCGGACGTCTCACCCACTATGCTTTCGACGCTGTACTATGTACGTACTTGCCCATGGTCTTCTTTCCTCTGTGTACCACGGATAGCATACTAACCTCCTCCCAGTCTCTGCGTTTCTAGCAGGAATCAAACGGTCGACAGGTTTAACGTAACTACTCACTCCCTGCCCAGCTATACCCCCAGCCACACGATATAATTATCACACTACATCTACATTCGCCCTCCCCAAGTTGAAACAGTCCCAGCTAACTCTTGTATCCTCCCGCCCGTCCGCCCCATGTGCTTGCTGTCTGACTCTCTCCAGCCATGTCCGTCGTACCCGGACTCAGCATGAAGGGAGAAAACGCGGTGTGGTGGATTGAGTCGGACGAGCATCGCATGGGCTGTGGACGAACGGCCAAACATGACGTTAGCCCCAGCCTGAACTCTGACAAAATAACAGAGAGCAAAGAAGTTAAACGATGGCTCGACGGCTATCTCGGTGTTGGTGAATGGGTGATGGACCAGAGCATCGCGGTGCTGGGATCGAGCGGATATTTCGAACGCAAGCGGTGATCGCAGCCGAGAACATATTTTTTTCCGTGGCCTACCCAGTCTCTCCTCCGTCACATTGCCTCTTTTAGCGTGCGAGCTTGATTGCTTTCCTTGGTCTACTGTTTCACTATAATATTTCTCAATTTTTCTTGTGTGGAATATGAATGCTGCCTCTCGTCTCTGTCATGCTCTTTTTGGCCTAGAGGAGATATATGATGTTATGAACTGATAGCCTCAACGACGGGGGATCCTCACCCTTCACGACGGCCACAAGAACGCCCGTCACATCACACACCCAGGGAAACACACTACCACTGAGTGGGAGGTTTGATTGCTGCCTGGAAACCTCTGCCCCATGCAGTCATGATTCCCTACTCTTTGATTTTGCCTCCACGCCTTTTCTATCTTTCGTCCGGGTAATCGCCAGCTTACCCTGTATAGTACATTCAAACATTTCATGGCTATATTCATCAAGCGCTCAATCAGCTCTATTGGTCCCTTTACTGTAGTTCAAGCACATTTATATTACTACTAAAGCAAGACTTCAGATGACTCCATACATCAACCACTCGAAATCCTGGAGCCTGGAGCCAAGCTTGACTTATCGACAATTAAGACACGTGGTCGGTATAGGGCGTTTATAGATGGGGCTGTCTTAGGAAGGTAGAACATAGTCTCGCAGCTATGGATGCTTCTCCAGCTATAATAAAATCGTATTCATATCATTGAAATGGTTGTAATTTCTGTACAAACAGGGTGTCATAGAATATGTACTCCATATGTCAATATTGTAGATACAAGAAGAAACAAATGTCAAGGCCAGGCCAGGCCAACGCCATCCCCGCACCATGGAAATGAGTACCAGATACATAAAAAAAAAAAGGGAACACAGATGTAGAGAATCTATCAAACTCGGATAGTGATGCCAAAGTTCACCAGTGGTCATGAACGGGTCATTACTTTCTCTGTCTTTCTCTTGGGCCGTTTTAAGGAAAGGAAAACGAAAACATGGGTATATGAAAACATGAAAAGGACTTATACGCGGTGGTCATGTCTGAAGGGTTCGTAGGCAGTGTCTTGGGTATGGTGGGGAGGCATGTTATGCATTGGGACGGCAGATCCTGGGTGGACACCGTACGGGCTAGCAACACGCTCGTAAGTGTAAGGAGCCTTCTCGGCAGTAATGCCACGTCGGTCATCACGGTGGCCGTATGGAGAGCGGCCGGAGCAGCAGCAGACACTGAGGAGCCAGAAGAATCCTCCGGCAAGGGTGAAGAGGCCACCAAGCCAGTAGATGGCGAGCATGCGAGTTCCGACGTCAGCTTTGATATCAAATGGCTTGAGACCTGTTTTAATAGCTCCGACAAGGATGCCGTAGAGGACGGAGGCAGTGGCTGCACCACCGATAGTAAATACAGCGGCAACCTGGTGGAAAATTGTTAGGTTTTTTGTTTTTGGCCAGGTTATGCTATACTGGGCATATTTAGATGGTAAAACTTACGCCTGCAACGATAGTAGTGAAAAAGCTACCCCATCTGCTGAAGATAGCGGAGATTCCAACCAGTAGCTGAATAGCAGAGGCAGATATGGCAATAGCGTAAGCAACATATATCCATCCAGCAACCTTCTCATAGGTATTCAGGCCCTTCTGCAAGGATGATGGGTAGAGTTTTTCGATAGTATCATCGACACCCCAGACTTCGGCAGGGTTGAACCAGAACCTCGATCGGCGAGGAGAACAATGGGTGACCTTGTCACTTCCGTCATTGCTGTCTCCGTAGCAGTAGTTCCACATGCCAACGATATAGAAGTCGTGGATGTCGCCTTTGGCTTTAGCCTGTTCGAGGCCATGTGCAAGCGGTTGTAGTTGGCTATTTAGCCCGGACGGGGATGTGTTGATGTCTTTCATATTAACCTGTACAGAATGAGTCAGAGCTGCTCGAAGGAAAGCAAACAAAGCAGCAACAAGGATACAACAAGCTTACCTTTGCAAAGTAAACATCGGTGAGAGTGCTGGTGTTGTAGCATCCTAGGCCGACTAGAGCAAGGCATACAAGTGTGCCAATTGATAGAATGTACGGCAGAAAAATGCACGCAAATCGACCGCCCTTGCCCATTTTGGCTTGTTGATACCCGAGATGTTGCCCAAAAGTGTTGGTTTAAGATGGAGATGCTGCTATATGGCGGAGAGAGTAGCTAGAACAGCGGTGTGAGGTGATTATGGAGAAGAAACTGAGTGCAAAGACGTCAGGTCCGAGAATATATTAAAAGGAAAGAGGACGACTTCGCCGATTGTTTGTTGTTGATGATTTTCTGTTAGCGGAGGGTTGCAGGCCCTTAATATATCTCAAGCTGACGCGCGCCGCATGGCTGAGCCAAGTGAGAGCGAAGCAGCAGTCGCTGGTGGGTCTGTGGCAGGGCAACGACAGGCTGATTAGGTAAGTGAAAGAGCGGGCTGTATTTGGAATACGGGGTGCGTCAGCGGCTGCACGCTGGAGTTGCAGGGATGTTGCGTATTTAATACCGAAGGAATGACAAATACACGGGGCTAAGGCTAGTCCCTTTTTGGATCTCGTTTCTATTCCTGGCTCCTCGTGGCGCCGCTAGCCTCTTAGGGACTAGTTCCATGGCTGAGCGGGAACGGCTCCACTTTTTTCTCAGCTTCGCTCCTTCCCAGTTCAAGGTTTTTACCCCAAACAGGAAAAGCGGCTCGCACTCTTTTCTTACTTCCTGCTCCTCTCCAGCGCGTCCGTCGACTGCGCCTGCGTTGACGCCGCGCTGGCGATGGCTTGCGATGCTGAGATCGAGATGGGCTTGCCTTGTGTGTGGAGGGTACATTTTACTCGCGATGCCCAGATACCTCCAAGAGTCAAACGAGTATCTGGATTCCTCCCCAACTCTTGGCTGCTTTATCAAAAGTGTGGCTCTGAAATTTGCGCAAAACCAGCTAAATGCCTTGCATGTTACAATAATACTATTAGTGCAAGCGACGATATATATATATCAGGGCTAAATAGATCCTTATATATATACCATATAAACATGCGTGGTAACTACTTGGATGCGGTTAAAGGCAGAAGTAGGAGCATGATAGTGAGATCTCGACATTAACCAGAGTCCAAAAATCAGCAGCCATTGTCGTCTGTAAAGATGATATCCTCACGTCTGTCAGGCTTAACTCTGATGGCAATCAGACCCTGTGGAATCTATTTTCAGATTCTCTCCCTCTTTTTGAGCCTCGTTTTGTCTGTTATTTTGTTGACTCTCTGCATAAGCGGTGCGCGACTGTGTACGACCTTTGGATTGAATGGTATCATCGCTGCCATCACACAGCCTATCGTGGTCTTGACTGAGAAAAGCTCGGGTGAGAAGCAGTCGAGAGCTAGAGTTATTCACAATGATACAAAAGGGAAAGCCAGCTGAAGGCAGTGCTGGGATATAGTTTGTGCTCGAATGCGAGAGAAGCCTGGCAACGGCCGGAAGTTGCAACTCGTTAGTAGTTGGTAGTTAGCCTCCACTCAGCGGAACACGGCAGAGATGCCGAGCTATCGCCATGGGTGCCTGGCTAGTTACAACGACCAGGTAGTTAGTTAAGAGCCAGGTACTCCTTACGCCGGGTCAGGTAAAGCTGGGAGGTCTCGCTGTGATTTATAGATCCAACATTTCTCTAGCAATCAGTAACTGCCAAGGTCCCTTAGACACTGTTAAGCAAGCCAAAGGAAAGGAACTTGTAATGCGTTTCCAAGCCCTAGCATTTTGGGCCATGGTAATATTAAGTAGAAGTACTCCCGCTCCTATTTATAGCCCGGTTCAACTGCTCATACTTCATTCTAGTCTCTGTATTATTGGGAATAATAGGCCAATTACGATGAACTGGTTTGCTTCCCGCTCAGAATCAAACCACACAGAACCATCTGAGGAATTCATCAATCCCGCTCGCCCCGATCCTCAACCAAGGTATCGGCTCGAGTTCATCCAAGATGGTTGTCTTAGTCAAAGTCTGGCCTTCAAGGGATCCCACGTTCCAAATAAATGCGGAGGGGGTAAATGGATAAAGCTCGCAACCATCCCAGAGCTCGACTTTATCGGCCTCAATCGTTTCCAGCAGATAGAAGCATCAACTAATAAGATCGAGGATGATGCCTTTGCGGAGAAGATGCGTTTAATCGGCGCAAGATGGCAGGCATATTATCCAGATAATCACACTATAGACTTTAAGGAAAGGGAAAAACTGGCCTTGTATGGATGGCCTTCTGCCGGCGGGTTATGGGTTTATCCATATAATACCTATGACACTGTTAAGCTCCGTACCTTCATCAAGCTCTCTGGGATGTTGAGGCTGGCTATTACTATGGATGAGCAGTGGCTTTTGAAAGACCATGGCGCGCAGTTTTATGAAGATCAAAAAGAATATCCTCTGTTTGCTAACCTGAAGGCTCTCAGGGGAACTGTTCAAGTTAATTACTAAGCATATAACTAGTTACTAAGCTTACTCACAGCCGAGAGCTTAACTTAACTCTCGCAACTTCCAAGGAGCAACTCAACCAATTCAACTATCTTGCCTGGCTTAGCGTTCGATAGAGCAATTAGTTACCATTTATTAACGGGCGAGATCTGAGAAAAGATGCTCATCTCCATTGCAACCGGCATTAGGGGCATCACCTTCAACGATGGGGATGACCATATTCGCCGCTAGCCTTTCTTCAGCTGCAACAATTTGCAGCACATTCATCGCGGCACCTCAGTCCTATCAGACATGGAAGAGTTAGGGGGCAGGCTACGCAGTAACATAGTTAACTACCAATTTAACTAGTTATACCAAGATACCAAGACTCTGAAGGATGCATTTGTCTTCAGCAGAGCTGTGCAGAGTAATATTTGGATACCGACAGGTGACAAGTAGTCAGAAGTGAGGGATAGCGAAGACAGAATGTATCGACAACAGATCTGTCCTGCTCTCGCTATGTCCTGTCTCTTCACTTCTTAGCGCGTTGGTTTCGTGTATTTAACTAACACGAAATACGCACTTCTCTCCTCTCGTCCGTTCCTGGTACACTACACCGTCCTGCCTCTTATTCTGAAATCTGTTCCACCACCACAGCCATACACTTACTCGATCACGACGTTAACGGTACATCATGCGGTCCCGGGGGTTCAAGCGCACGCATATCGATTGGAGGATGTCAGCAAAGATCAAGTGGAATAACATGATGAAGACGTTCCTGTGCGTTATGGTCCGCTGCTACACACCCGATTGGGAAAAGTTTACAGATCTCTTCAATATTGCGTTTGCAAACAATCTTAAAGCGTGCGGGTTTCATGATGGTACTAGAACCCAGCCGTTGCGAAGCCAGTGGAATCATCTCAAGCACTGGAAGGACCCTATCTGGATCTGTGTCAACGGCACTCCTTTAGCCCAATGGGCTGGCCTTAGTTTATTCGTGGAGATGATTGAACGTACAGCTCATGGGAAGATCTGTCTCTTTGCTCAACGAGGTGTCGATATCCCGCATCTTCTTGCAATGGGGAAAGAAGCACGTCTAGAACGCATATCCTCCTCATCCACTACACCAACTCAGACACGAATCCAGCAAACTCCACAGGAATCACCAATTCAAATGATATCTCCAGTCCATCCCCAGCTACCGCCGACACCACATGTATCTGACTCACCAGTGCTACCTCTACTAGCCAGGGAGACTT
This sequence comes from Trichophyton schoenleinii, assembly GCA_018357685.1. Classification (NCBI taxonomy): domain Eukaryota; kingdom Fungi; phylum Ascomycota; class Eurotiomycetes; order Onygenales; family Arthrodermataceae; genus Trichophyton; species Trichophyton schoenleinii. The sequence goes on from WOFF01000002.1 coordinate 1,250,541, forward strand.
TACCTAGCAAGCTGTTGACACCAACACAGAGCCCTAGAAAGTCTGCCAGTTGCAATTTAACGCCATCATCATCACTCCCGAGTCCTCTTCAAAGTGTCCGGCCAGATGTAACTCCCCCTCCGCTACTATTTCGGTTTTGGGATGAAAACAGTGGTGGCATGAATTCGGCCGACAAATTTGTCGCAGGCATGTGGGACCTTGAAGATTCAACTATCCCGATACCCGATCATTCTACGATTCATCCCCGGATAATATCTACGCTGGTTCGGATGCATCTTACCAGGATCAATGTCTCGTCAGCTTTTATCTCCTTGTCTACTAGCCCCCTTGGGGTGTTCCATCGCGCCCTTAGAGCAGGAAAGGCAAACATTTCCATCTTAGACACATCTAAGATGAATCAGTCTCACTTGTTCTCTGTTTTCCCGTTTCTTAGGCACGAACCCATCATGTATGGCAGTGATGGGAAATGCCGGTACTTTGGCCAAGGCGAATGGCTAGTTTGGGGGGCTATACCGTCTGAGGCTATCATTACTACTTTCTCTACGGATACCTTATCTTCTATCTCCGCCGAATACCCCAGTATTGGGAAGTTATTGCAGCTTCACTTGATCAAAAATGCGAAATTCAACAGAGCTCCCCTCGTTAGAAAACTTGGGTCCAAAAATATCATGGCAGATATGCACTCTGGAAGGTGTATGGGTCAGTTTTTAAAGTTACTCAATGTTCCACAGTCACATATCTCTACTTTAGCTATGTTATTTGCTACAAAGTGGTCGTGGAGATCTCCAGGGGACAAACGTGCGGCGTACTTGCAAGGCGTTCAACGAGGTTTCATAAGTGCTTACAGCTTGAAACTCCCACCACCTGATGCAGAGGACACTGAAAATGAGCAAGAGGAGGATGCAACTGGTCAATACTACGAAGAACTTGAATCTGATCGTGAAGATGAAAGTACTGAGGTTGATTGTCAGGACGAAGTACAAAATGATGCGAGGGATGATGTTGATTTAGCCAGTGGAGTAGCTGATCCATTCGCCATGAAACGTGCAAGCATTGCAGCAATGTTGAAATGGTAGCAGTGGTTGATTACTGTTGTTAAAGGGACTTGATGGACGTGTTAAGATTTATGTCAAAGGACTTGTGTGAACATTAAATGGTTTCATTCGGATACTGAAATGGTAATTATCATCGAGGGAAATGAAACCTGTTTTCATTTCGCAGGAAGCTAGACAAACTCCAATTAGAACCTAGCCCCTTGAAAAGACATGCTAAAACGCTGCCCTCGATAAAGAGTTCTTTTTTCACAGTCAAAGAGTACACAAGAGAAATCGAACGGAGAACAAGGGCTTGAAGTTTGAATTGGAGTATCATATTTTTTTGTCTCACTTGTCCTGTCCAGTCCACTGATCTCGATTTCTCCTGACGATTTCTAAGGCACCATATATCCCATCATGTCATGCAGTAAGGGTCCATCAGCGCACGTAGACAAAACAACCTTCCATTCACGCCATTATGCCCTGATTTAGAATTTCTGGAACGCCTTGACGGCCTTGCCGGTGCGTGGTAGCACGCGGAGAACGTTGAATCGGACCTGTTGCATTGTTAGTTATAATTTTTCAGGTCTACTACATCCTCAGCCCTATCGTGAAAAACGTACAGTCTTGCTCAGTGGTCGGCACTGGCCAACGGTGACCTGGTCACCTTCCTCAACACGGAAGGCAGGAGAAACATGGGCAGCAAGGTTCTTGTGTCGCTTCTCGTAACGGGAGTACTTGGGGATGTAGTGGAGGTATTCTCGTCGGATGACAAGGGTACGGTGCATCTTGGTGGAAACAACGGTACCGGTCAAGATACGGCCACGGATGGAAACCTGACCAGTGAAGGGGCACTTCTTGTCTATAAAGAATAAACTCGTTAGAATCGACTTCCATCCTATACTCCAGGGACATTTTTCATTGTAATTCTTGTAGGTATATTCCCGAGATTGGCACAGAACGGGGGCTTCAGAGTATTCCTAGTCTCAGCCAGTCCGCATTGTAGCAATGAACTCTTCCATGAACAAGCATGGGCGCTTCAAATTCTCATCTTCCGTTCTCTTTTCTTGGGTCCTCCGTCCTGTGCCTATCTCGAAACCCCTTGCAAGAAAACTGCGATTGTCCCAGGCTTGAATCCTTTGCCATGTGCATACCAATGTAGTTTCCCTCAATGGCGGTCTTTGGTGTCCTGAAGCCCAGACCAACGTCCTTGTACCATCTTCGTCCACCCTTTCCGACAGACTTGCTCTTGGACTTTACTTTGGAGTTGGTGAAGATGTGCGGCTGCTTCATAAAGGCACGCTCCGACTGGACGGTCAACTCGGTCGCCATGGTTGCGGTATTCCAACTCCTGCTCGCGCGGGTAAATGGGCTATGGTTGGAAAGGTCGGAAAGGTCGTCGTCGTGAGTCCGCGAAGTTCGTCGAAAGGTGCGAGAGAGTGTCAAATCTTCCTTCGGGCTTTGACTTTCGATGTTTTTTCTCGCCAATTTCCAATGTGGGAGAGAAAGTAGGGCTCCATTCCCAATAAGGTATAGCGCATCTTGGCTTAGGGCTTTTACTTTGTTTACAGCGCTAGTCCCGATATGGTAATATGATATCTTTAACGCGACTTCAAGCTCGTCTTTCGAGGGGGCAACAGCATCTACAGACATTTCGACTCGGAGACACAGGATGCGGCTTAGGGGAAAACGACTGTGAAGTCATTGCACGGCGCTGGGAGCTGGCTCATTATCTTGGGGTTCCCCATTTTTGGTTTTGTCGTTTGTTATTTTGCCCTGCCTGCCGATATATGAGCTGCAATGTCATCCTATACCCGCGATCCGAGCAACGTTGCTCGCGTGAGAGCTCGACGCTCACTAGCGCAGATGCCCCATAGAGGCAGCGGCCTCGATATTGACAAAGAGAATGTGACTACAGACTTTAGTGCTGCTCAGAAGCAGAGCAATATACCTTCTAGGGCATTGGGGAATGATAAGCGGTCTCGCAGTAAGAGTCTGGGGCCTGGAGGGTTGGATCTCTTGAAAAATGGTGGCAATGATAGAAGAAAGGTGCGCAGTTTTTGTATGCTTATGTGTCCGCCTTTGGGCTAGAGTTAACTTTCCTTTACTAGTCTACCGCCGCTGTTCAATTGAAGTCGATACTGAAGCCGACGATTCCTGTCTCGCCAATAAGCCACATTCCAAGCTTTGCTGAAACACGCAGGAAAACACCACATCGTGACGGTTTTGGGAGTAATCATAAATCATCTGGGAATGATGATCTTATCGACCTTTCGACCCCCGCGGCGCCGGTTGTCGGTACGGACAGTTTGATCAACCCGTTCGATAATTTCAACCCGATACCACCATCTAGAGCCAAAGACATCGCCGCACAGAGAGAAAGGGAAGAGAAAGAACGAATTGAGCGGGAGCGGGAGAAGAAGAAAGCAATCCTCGAACAGCGAGCTGCACGAAGGAAATCTATGGGTAACAGCTATATCCTTCAATTCGTTGTTGATGGTAGTTCTAATTTTCTATTCTAGCGAATCGCCGAGTTTCGTTTGCGCCCGAGGCAACACTACATACTTGGAATGTTGTCGAGCTAATGGAAGACTCGACCGCTTCCACAGGTGCTAATACGACTCGCAGGAATTCCTCGTTGATGGCTGGCCACAGAAATCAGGGGTCAGATGATTCTGAACCACCATCCTCACCAGGAAAATATGATCTTGAGGACGTCAATCCGTCTCAATCAGCAGCTCATTTGGAAGAACTAGCCGACGAAGCATTTTCTTCTAGCCCCTTCAGTGGCGGCTCCGCTGCTGAGAATGATACTGGTTTTCCCCAAGGAAATATAGAGATGGGGAGTGATTCACTAAGCTCGGGACCTGAAGATGAGAGCACAAGTATGAGCATGGAAAACGTTACGGAACAGCATCTTTCGTCCGAGTCCAATGACTCACCCTCCAGCTCTAGTAGTTTGGATCGATCGTTGAAGAAAGCCGCTCTGGCAGCTGGGACCAGAGGTATCGAGTTTGACGAAAATGGAGATTTATCTATGGAGTTTACCAGTCATGAAATTGTTGGTGCTTTTCAACCTTGGGTTAAAAAAGGATCGAGCGCAAAATTTGATGCTGAAGACCTTACCTCTCGCTTTGACCAGGAGAACATTGGTTCCACAAAAATGACTGCCTCAAATTCTAAGAGAGCAGCTCAAGTTAACGAGGATGATGGAGATATGAGCATGGACATTACAAAACCAGTTGGCGGTATACTTCGGAGGAAAAGCAATATAGCTAGCGGCAGCAGTGAAGAGACCCGACCGTATCTGAATTACCAAAACTATGGCTATCAACAGGCCTCTCGTCGAACGTCAGCCATAACAAATCTCGGAGACCAGACGATGGAGTTTACAAACGTCATCGGCGGTATCAAAAGTGCCTCCCCTAAAAAGCCTGACACAGAGAGCAACATTGATACGGATGAGGAAATGACCATGGAGTTTACTAACGTCTTGGGCGGAGTCCTTAACAAACAAAAGTTCGACAGGAGAAATGATTACGCATCTCAAGAAGACTCAAAATATAGTCATGGTGATGAAGGGGATATAACATACCCTAATCTAGGAGAGGATGATATGGAGATGACCGGTGCCGTCGGTGGAATATTACCCCCAATTGAAGAGCGAACGGAGCCATCCGATGACGGGACTATGGGGATGGATATGACAAATGCTGTGGGCAAAATTCTTGCACCCTTTCAGGTCACCAACCTAAAGGGCAAGAGCAGGATATTTGACGAATATGAAGAGGGCCCCCCAAGTTCCCCTTTTCAAGAAAATATACCTGCATCTCCTGCCAGAGCCCCGTTGCCGCCACATGCAGATCTGGCTACATCATCAGGTGGGAGTCCATTGCGGGCGATACCCAGGTTGAACAGTACTTCTCGTCAACCATCTAGCTCTCCTAGAAGATCAACGTCTCAGCAGTCATCTCCGGGCAAAGGTCTATCAACTCTCTCGAAACAACGGTCGCCCCACACAGTCAAGCAACTAACGCCTGCCACCCCTGAAGGAAGCCCCATTAAACCCAAGTCAAGAAGTGCATCGCCTCAAAAGCGACATATTTCGCAAACAAATCAGCCCCCTGTCAAAGCTATACCTGCTTCTTTGTTCCAGAGAAACTCGCTGACAGGGCAATCGACACCAACTTTTGTTTTGAAAGCATTAAACAATCCTTCCCACGGCATAAGTGAGGCACGGGGTTCACCACGAATTGCAGAAATATTAGACAGGCGACGCTCTATTGGGGAAGATGCCCAAGAGTTTGTTTTGAAGCCAACCCCCAGCCGGGGCGTTAAGTTTGATGATATGTTAAAAACTGGGCAAGAGTACGAAAAGGGGAATGAAGAGGATACTTTCCCCAGGACTACTCAAGAATCTGAAAAGGAGACTACCCTTAATTTAAGAGAGCTGATTTCGAGCCTTACCCCAAAGAAAAACAAGCTCAAAGGCCGCAAGAGCCTTCATGTGGGTGCAGCTAGAGGTCTCCTTGGGAAACGACCCCCTGAGCTTGATATGGAAGATGCCGATGAAGATCTGACACCACAAAAGCGCCTCCGAGGAAGAGAAGCCAGCCCAGTCAAAAATATCAAGCTACCCGCCCCCGCTTCAATTGCCGATACAGTTGGTCGACCTAGTCAATTAACCCCTCATTATGACAGGAGTGTGTCGCCATCTATTGATAAACATATTTCTCCTGCAAAGAACGGGGCCTCTCCCAAAGACCTTGTGGTGCATACTCCAAATGGCCAAGCTTCCATACAGGAGGAGGCTATGGAAGAGAATGGCATTTTGCCTGGAGGCATTAGCACCCCAGTTGAACCAATAAAGCTTTCCGACTTTCTTGAGATGACCAATATCCACTTCATGGAGTTGACAACAACGAAACGAAGACATACAATTGCTCCTGGAAGCCCCGAAAAATGCGGTACAGAGAACCTGCAGGGAACAAAGGAGTTTGGCCTCGAGGACCGGGTTGCTGCTGGATTCTGCACTTTACCGATGCTTGAATTATACCAACATGTAAGCTCGCCATTTGGGGTCTTCGACTCTAGAAGAAAAAACTATGTCCATCAGCTAACACAATCTGCAGTCGTGTCGAGAGCTTAAATCATATATTTCTGAAGGCCGGCGCATCATCCGATCTATAGAAGCAGAGACATATGCGGAGAATCCCCCGCTATTCCAGGAGTATATCACAGCCACGCCGGATATTCGGCTATTGATGGATAATCAATTCCGTAATGTCAAAACCCACGCGCGGCTATTAAGTAAAGAAATGTGGTATGAATGGCGAATGAAACTACTGGAAGGCTTGAAACAAGGCCTAGATCGGCATGTCGACGAAATGAAGCAGGACGATGCGATCCTCTCAAGGAAGGAAATCATTCTGGCGAATGTGGTCCCCGGATTAATTGAGAGGCATGACAAGCTAGAGATTGATTCCCAAAATCTCCAGAAAGTGATAGATGAAATCGAAAACTGCGACCAAGAGGAGCTGCTGGATGCCAGAAAGAAGCTTCTGGCTGTTGAATCCGAACTCTCGGGTTACAAAGATAAATACACACAGGCACAAAATAGGCTTGAGGCGAAGAGTGACTTGCTGGAAAAAGCGCAAGCACGAAGAGAAGAATTGTTGCAAGAGATTCGTGAAGCCGAGAGTATCAAAGAGGAATGCCGTGGTTGGGATGGGAAAGAGGTCCGAGTGTTACAGGGTAAGCTGATTTCTATACCTTTAGCCCAATTTTTGCCCTCTAGAATCGATAAGCTGACTAGTCCTGTACAGATTCAGTTCACTCTCTAGAGAAACAGACTGGCTGGACTATCATCTCTGCAAAACCAAGCATGGATGCTGTGAATGGCACTACCCTCTCGATGCGGTATAACGGAGAGCTTCAACTCGATTGCAATCCAAGCCATATTCACGCACTTTCACAAAATTTAACCAAGGGCGAGCGACAAACCTCTCAGCATGATACCTTGCCCTTGACTTTGACATATGCTCCCAAGGGAAACGGGCCGCAATCTGCCGCTGGAAATCCTAGCCCAGGAGCTTCTTTAATCCTCAATGCTATACGCATGCAAGTTTCCTATGCTTTGCTATCCCCCGTTTCGTTGAAGCAATTGCTGAGTGGCATTGCGAGATGTTGGGAGACTGCAAGATCCTTGCAAGAAGAAATTAAAATGCTAGGATATTGCGGAATTGTTAGCATCAAACCAATAGGGACCAAGCGATCTGAGCCCACGCAGTTGAAAATTCGCTGCACTCTGCTAGGCAACATAAAAGACAAATTCTCATCGGATCAAGTCACTCAACCCAAGAAGAAACCAGGAGAACGAGCAAGGGTTGATGTTGACTTCATTGCAAAGCCAAAAGCTCTTGACAAACATACTGACGGTCCAAATATTGGTGTTGGGATAGATTTTGATGCCGCTGCAAGCACTGTATATGGATTTGGAACCTCCAGTGATTCTCAATCGCGCGATCTGCGTATGAATGATCTCTTGACTAAACAGATGGAAAAGCCCAGCCAGAGTTTTGGCAATGGTCTGTTAAGAGCCACAGTGAAAGCTGTCGAGAAAAGAGTGTTCTATGTATAAATGAGACTGGGGCATTGCATTGTTTTTGGTATGTAAGCGTTGTATAAATGATTAACGACTTGATATGCAATTGGTGTGGATCTGTTGGGTTTTGGAATCAGTATGGGGGTCTATATAGGCTATTTGCATCTTCCCACTTACTACTAAATTATATTATTTAATTAGAGGACTACCGCCATAACGCCTCTTACTGCCCATCTTGCACTGCACGATGGCAATCAAAATAGACGGTGCTCGATTGCTACTCACAGCATGCCACGGATAGATATATGATGCATTGCCTAATGTGGCGCTTGGGTTAATTAACGAGCTGACGAATACAACTGCGATATCATACAGTTTGCACTTCAACTCATTTGATCAGATACATTGCGCCACTTGGGTAATATAAAAGCGCTTACACGCCTGGAATTTTCCTCTTTTTCTTCATATATCCGGACAGCTCAATATCCTACAACCCAAGGCATATTTGTTAAAAATCGACACCGACCCGACATTAAGAATGGCCACCGAAAGCCGAAAGGCAAGCGTCTTTCTGCACTTGTTTAAAAATATTATTGGACATTGGCCCAACAATCGAACAGATATTTGACTATTTAGCTACATCTCTGGCCTACTTCGGAAAGTCGAAGAATGATTCCAAACCCCGGAGAACTATGAGAGACAGGTAAGGTGGGTTGATGAAATGGATGAAACGTCCAATGGTTACAGCTTCTTGCTACAAGAAAACATCTTCCTCATGGAGCTCTTTATCGAGCGTGCAATGGAAGGGAAACTTGAGCAGACTGCAAAGCCGATTCACTCCGGCTCTAGGAACCGGAAAGAGAAGCTACGAGATGTGGGCTATCAACATTGGAGGTTCCAAAAGGAAATGTACGAAAGATATCTAAACCAACCTGACGGGCCAATCTCCCGGCAATATGATATCTCTCGGTCTAGAAAGGTCCAAATTTTAGCCAAAAATGCAGCCAAATATCTGTCATAGGGTTATTCCTTTATACCCCTATATCCTTTGGCAGGCTTATGGAGAATCTATAGGATAATTGTCTACTAGCTTGTAACAGCATATCAGGAAAGGTTGAATGGGTATCAGGGAATTAAAATATAGCCCCTTCACATCAACTATTTATCTAAAGATACATTCATACCAGTATACTAGGTGCCAGTTGCGGTGATTCAATGATAATAGATACGAGGGAAATCAGGTCGACTTAAAAGGCAACCACACCAATTGGCAGCAAAGAGGCTAGACATTCAATTTGATAGTACTTTTAGTTTTCAACTGGCTCATTTGCAGCTACTTTAGACATGACATTATAACATTATTAGCATTAAAGGGTACTAATGGTGCAAAATCATACATAAAAACAGCCAACAATGGCACATCTTTTAAGAATCGAGTACTTGGGCTAGTTAGCAACTGCGGAGGAAAGTAGTAGATTCCTCTTGGAATTACACCATTCACGTAGCCGCTCGGTACTCATTTTACCCACGACCAACTCCAAAAGCAGTAGCTCAAAGACGTAAGACGAGACAATGATACACAGGTGAGCAACGTGTTCTTTATACATCAGGGACAACAATGGGTATTAAGTTGGCGTGGGGTTATGTCACTAGGTTAGTTCCTAATTGACGGGTGATTCGAAGCAAGGCTATACAGACATCTTTAGGGTATAAACAAGAGGAGGTTAAGCGAGACAAGGTAAGAGCACACAAGCTGCTTTACGCAGCAACTTGTGCTCTCTCCTCCTCTCTCACTGCATCACCATTCTGGACAACATCATCATCTTCATAAATGTCATCGTCGTCTGCTTGTGACGGTGTATAATTGGGGTGTTGTTCTGCCGGCACCCAAGAGTCACGATCTCCACGCATTGACTGTTCATGGCTGCCCATACCTCCTCCATCAGCACGAGCTTTTGAAATATTATTCCGCCTTCTTTGGGATAAAGTTCGAGATCGTGTGGAAAGCTTTGAGTGAACTGCCGCGCTGGACGAGACCCAATTTGTCAATGCGTCCTCGCAGTCCTGGATTATAGCTTTGCTGGCATCATATCCGTCATACGCTGCGCGTGTTTCACCGGGGGTAACGGGTGTGTCATCAATCAGTTCAACAAGGTGCTTTCCGTAGCCTGCAATAATTGCTAATTTCTCACAGTGTTCCCTCAATGCGTCAAACTGGTAGTTGAAGGCAGCCTTGACTTTTTCACGGGTAATATTTGAAAGTTGCGCTTCAGCGACAAGAGATTCTGCTTCAGCTCGGACAAGCTCTTGCTCTAATACGACAAGGCGTGGTGAGTTAGGATCCTTGTATTTAAGCTGCGCAATCTGATCAGTGATTTTTTGTTTGCCTAGCGCGGAGTTAGTTAGATGCCGTGTAACGGAAAGCAACGTAATCATGAACTCACGGTCTCTGCTGGGTTGGACGGAAGCTTCAATGTTACGAATACTCTTGATTGTCACCCGATACTGGTCGTAGCGATCGATAAATTGGTCTTCCAGCTCGCCAATTTCATATATTAGGACACCGAGCTTATCGGTGATATCAGAAACATCGTCGTCACACCCTTCTCCCCACAGAGATAGTTGTTGCTACCAGCCAGGTTAGAATTGATGCCATGCATGTGGATATTCACCAGTAGGAGACGTACTGCAACATCCATTCGCTCTCTGCCGACCAATTCCATACTGCGCATAACGTTTTTCTCCATCTTCACGAGTTGTGACAGCTTTTTGGCCAGATCAGGCCCAAAACTGCCGGCGGCTGTTTTGCGGAAAGCATGACCTAAAGAAGAGTATATTGTTAGCCGGGTGATATACTAGGGATATAGGCTACGCCGTTATTGGTATATTTTCCCACTACTAATCGGAAGTCCCTTGGTATGTCCCCAGGCAAATCTGGGGGTGCAGCAAAACGAATCTTTTCACCAGAGAGCAAGTAAAACATACCAAAGCTTGTGTTCCCAAAAAGCCTATTGGTTTTTGTCGAAGAGATTGGTGGCGGGGGGCTCTCAATTTGGGAAGCAGTGGGCGCACGAGTCTGGCGCAAAGAATACGTTCGGTGCATATTGAACGGCAGCACGTACGGGGAATCCAAGCGGTAACGAAAGAAACAGGAATGAAAAAATGTCAATCAACCGAAAGCAGACGACCGTATAGCGCCGTAGATTCCTCCAATCCTCCTCCTTCTTGCCTGTTGTGTAGGAAGGAACAGAAGGAAATCGATGGAATCAACGGACTTTTAGTGTCAGAGGTGCAGAGAGTGACAGAGAGTGACTTTGCAGCCTCAGTTGCAGTATTCCAGCGGCAGCAATTGGCAGTATAATCGGTTAATCAGGGTGCGGTATCGTTGCAAGGGACCGGCGGACGTCGGGAGGCGATGTTGGGTGTTTGAGCTTGGGTGGGAAGAGTTGGGCGTTTGTTTTGTTATTAAATATCGGAAGGATGATGACGTCGTTGCTGACTCAGCATATGCCCTCCTTTCAGCCGCTTCCAAAGCTGTCACACAAGCGGCTTTGTTCGATTTGACAGTTTGGTAGGGGGATACAAAGGAGAGAAGTTACTATTAGGGGGCCCCTTGCAGGAGAGTGGCTTATCTTTTACTTTCGTCCACCGTCCCTCCGCCAGACCCAAATTGCCAGTCCATCAAACGTCACATCGCTATTCTACGTCATGTCTCCACTCAGACTGCCAACATTGTTGAATGATCTGAAACGGAGACGGGGATTTACATTTGGTAGTTCAATCTAGAACAGCTGTGCTGTCTTCTCATTCGTGCAGATCATCGGAGAATTATCCGGGAGCGCTCAAAAAAGTCAATTGATAAGTGAGGGTGGCTGTACAAATTGCCGCTGAAGCTGTTATTCATATCCAAGTACATTAGATATTCGTATCTTTTGCTTTTTTCCTGGCCTTGCGTGGGGGCTGCTTGCTGGAAGTGTCATCGTCTACATCGATGGATGTGTCGGTGGCTCTTGTCCGTCGTCTTGATGCAACAGAGGCATTATCATCACCTCCAACAGCTTTTTCCGGTGAACTAGTCTCCTCGTTCGTGGACGACCCCAAAGTTGTTTGTCTTGCTTCTGCTTGGTTCCTCAACCTTCCGAAAGCCTTTTCAATACGACTTTTGCCTGCAGTTCGCTGTCGAGGGGCAAAGGCTCCTGCGCCCTGAGGGCCTTGGAAGAACCCAGTTATGTTTGATTGGGTACCCTCCTGTTCTCTTCGATTCGCATCCCGTATTACGGGGACGAGGACTTCATCAGTCCGTTCCGGTGACCATCCGACTGTTGCCATTAGGAATTGTCTCACAGCATCCAAATCAGGAACTCCCCATTTAAACTCAGAGGGATCGGAATCTACCTCAGGTTCCAGATAAGCCTTCTCAACCGCCTTGTCTGGGAAACCTGGAGGTAAAAATAGCTTCGTGATATTCTTCTTAAACTTCTTGCGGAACCTTGCATGGGGATCATCGGGGATTTTATTCCCTAACTGGACTTGCGACCACCAGTCCCTAAACTCTTCCAAGCCCGAAAATTCGGTGAGTATTTCAAGCGCCGTCACAGGACCTATGCCTGGAATCCCCTCTGTATAGTCACTTCCTAGCAAGTGGGAAAAGCTGATAAGTTTTTTCCTATCCAACGTGTATTCCTTTTCCAGGTCACTTGAAAGATAGCACTCCACATATTTCGACTGGTTGAACATGTTTTTGTAGATCCTAGTGCCTCCAAATAAGAATGTATCGCTGTCGTCTGTGACAATACCGTCAACTAGCCCTAAAGCCACTAGTTCGGCACATTGCGCCTCAGCTTCCATTGGAGCTGTAATGTACGGAAGTCCAAATAATCGTAATAATTGCTGACATTCTGTAACCATGATTTGAGATACTTCATCAGCGTCCCGCCTATCCTTCTTCTGTTGGGAACGAAGTTGCTTCAATTCCTGTTCATAGTCAAAAGCATTTTCAGCTTGACTCTTAGAATTCAAAGTTGAGGCAAAGCGGGCATGTTCCTCAGCTTCCATAGCAAGCTGATACATCAGTTCATCATCTTCGGGATCGGAATATTCGTCATCCCCGTCAGGATACCCTCCCAGTTGATTCTCAGAGCCTTCATCTCCCACATGGGAAATCGAAGGACCAGAAGGCAGAGTCGGCATAACTTCATCCCTAGCCTCAGGGTTTAGTGATATAGGCATAGTGTTGGGTACGTCCTCAGTAGATTTAGACAACTCTTGAGGTTGGCGAGTCCCTTCAACTTTCTTGGGTATTAATGTGGTATCTTCAGGTACGTCAGGGGAGTTGTGGCTGGCAGGGCTTAGTGGGTGATCAGTGGACATGATTTTTTCATCTTGCAATTTCACCGGGGAGGTCGGTAGCTGGACACTGCCACTTGGCGTGGGAGATTCTAAGTTGATAACTTCCTTCTCAGCCGCCTTATCGTCATCGCTATCTGCGATGTCTATCGCATTTGAGCGAGAGAGTATATTGTTGATTTGTAATGATTGGTGGTAGTTCTTAACTTGAGACTCCTCCCTTGGTATGAACTCCTTTTGTTCGGATGGACCCGTAAACCAAGGAGGAAGCGGTTGAGTTTCTTTCCCTTTGGGTTCAGAAATCTCAAAACCCCCGGCATCGGTATCTTCTGGGTCCTTATTCGCGCTAAGAGGTTCCTGCGGACCTGTAATTACCCTCAGCGGTTCAAATGGCAGCGGACCAGAGAATGGATGAGAAGGCTGAGTGTTACTGGCTGGTTGCTTTGTAACCTTAGATTTGGCTAAGGCAGAGAAGAACTCCATATCATCATCACTATCTGACTGGTTTGGGACATCTTTCACATTGGATGGGTCACTGGTGGTAGCTCTTCCTGTCCACTCTTCAGGTATAGGATGGTCAGCTTCAGGTATATCTTCCAGAGATAGGTCAATTGCCCTGGAAAGGTCTTTAGCTTCTTCGGCCTCTAAATGCTCGAAAAGGTTATCAACCCCAGCAGCCTCTGCTTCTGCCCCATCATCAACAAACAAGGCATCGTCCACACTACCTTCAGTGGCTTCCATCGCGTCCGTCGCCAACTGCGTGTGGTGCTGTCGTGCGATAGACTCGTCGAATACACCCGGTTCAAATATCGGCAGCTTTGGAAGGCGATTGAGGCCTTCAATAGGTACGTCCTCGAACTCTTCGCCCTCATCATCGTCATCCAGCAACTGGCTTTCCTCCTGTTTATCTATTTCAATGGGCTTGTTTATAGAAGACCCTTCTTTGTTACCCAAAACACCTAGAGCCCATCCACCTTCGACTCCACTATCTTTCACTAGTATGTACTCCCTGTCTCTCTCTCCAGCAACTCGGGAAGACCCGCTCCCATAAGCGAGAATATCGCCATTCATCCCATTGATATTCATGAGGCGTTGAGTAAGGTTATTACGCTCAGCCACTCGCTCTATTTGGAATCTGGAAAAAGCCATGCGGTCCGGAAACATGGTGTCTAGCTGGTCTTTAGAATACCCCATTCGCAGCCTGCTTCGAAGCCTGGCGGCGTTCAATATATTATACCGATCACTAGCGGGTAGGCTGAGGAAAAATGGCCCGTCAAAGTCAATTTTTGAAAAATCATAGAGATTAATATTTTCACCAGACTTAAACTGCTGTGCATAAGCTTCCAGTTCTTCGTGTGACATGATCCTAGGGTCGTTCGGTGCGCCCATTTCTGCTAGAGACACATCCAACTCTGGAAGATGATACGCATCAGTTTTCCTAAACTGTCTATTCCTCTGCCTCTCTGCTTTGGTCATTAGGGTTTCCTCAGCATAGACTAATTCGTCTGGCAGCTGTTCCTCTTGGGGTTCATGTTGAGATTTTGTTTTTCTTCTTGCTGCTTCCTCCTCAGCCTGCCTTTGGATTTGGATGGCCAACAATTTGCTAGCAGTTCTTGCAGCATCTTCTCTTCTTCCTTCTCTGCGTCTCTTCCGGTTCGCAATAGTCTGCCGCTTGAGTATCGGTGCGCCACCGTCAAAAACGAAGACAGGCTTAATGCCAAAATAGAGTAGTTTGCATATTCGCCTGAAAAATCCAACGATATGTGCATTCCGTAGAGCATTGCCCTCTTTATCACGTACGGCTTTGAGAAATTGGTATATCCATATAGATGCATCGATGGCGAGCCTCCTCTTGTTAAGGGTTTCGAGCTTGATAGGCCGCGCGCAAGGCTTTACGACCGTCCAGAGCCCGGTCACACCCATGACGTATAACCAGCGGCAGTATTGACATGGACAGCACAATGCTTGCCAACATCACAGCTTGAACTCCCGTGCCTGTCTCTAGATTGGATAGAGTCTTCGTGGATGAAGTTGAAAATGAGTCGAGATCGAAGCTTCAGCCGCTTCAGCCTGTTAGTCAAGGCACCAGCTTAGCCATCATGGAGACGCGTGATCACGTGTATAGATGAGGCTCCAAACTTTATTTTGCACTCAAAACTTGTTCCCCTCCAAAATTGAACATAAAAATTGATAATTTCCTGGAGGGGCAGATGGTTGGCTAAGGATAAAATTATTGATATGAATAGGGTGTCATTTCATAGAGATTGTTTGTTGTATACATAATTAGCATCGATGTCATGCTCAATCAAGGTGAATCTCCGAGATATCCCTCCTCGCTTTAATTTTGTGCTTTGCACTAAAAATATTCACAGAACCATGACACATGCCTTCCCATAACGGCCCTTAAACATGTAGATATACCCGGCAAAAGATTACTACTTAATGGGAGTGGGCCATTTGTTCAACTACTTGATAAATCCACTGGCACCTTGCTCGATAGATTCCGAGTGTTTGAACGAAATACTGTTCATGGAATCCAGGCGGTTGAAGAGTGCTGGAGGGATGGCGACGATTATACCTCCAGTTTCCTAGTGTGGGGAGGATATTCTCTTCGAATTGTCAAGTTACATTTGCAAGGGTCAAGGGAAACAGAAAATGTATCTCTATTGGCAGGAAGCGGTGAATGTCGTGCGCCAGATTGGATTTTGGATACAACTGTTCCCAGCACCAGCTCCGAAAATAAAAGAGCTATCAAGGGACTAATAATTACTGCGCATAATGTAGTTTTTACCCTTACATTCCTCCTCCACAAAACGGAACTGGGTGATGAAAACATTATCCAATTGCATGAACTAGGATCGAATCTGAGACCTATTCTATACTCTGCTGATATCACCTGGAGCTCCAACCGTGTCCTTGTTGCTGCTGGAACAGTATTTGGCGAGATAATAATATGGTCCTGTCAACTGGCGCTGGATTCAGATCCATGCCAGCAAGCCGATGATTCTATAGCCATCAATCACTTTTTCACTGGCCATGAAGGGTCAATATTTGGAGTGGATATTTCCCCAGACATACCTATAAACGGTGGACAGGCAACGAAAAAATTTGTTGCCAGCTGCAGTGACGATAGAACTATCCGCATCTGGGATATATCTTCATACGACCAAGGTCTCACCAGCAACGGTGAATTATCAGCCCGCGAAACCAGAACAAATAGCCGTGGAACTGGATTCCATATAACCCCAGCTGATGAAACATCTGCGGCGCAAGAATTCTGTCTTGCGAAAGAATATGGCCATGAAGCACGTATATGGGGGATTCGATTTCTTGACTTCGAGGTCTCTGATGACTACATCGCTTTCAACTTGATATCTAGGTCCGAGGATTGCACCTCTGTCGTTTGGAACCTCACAATGAAATATGAACTCATCAATGATAAATGTATACTACGGAGAGACCAGACTATCTTGAAGCCAATATCATCCTATTCCCATCATGTGGGTAAAAATATATGGTCCATGGATGTTGTCGAAAATATGGGTTCATTTGGTGTGCTCACCGGAGGGGCTGATAGCAATATATCATCGCTTATCGTTCCACGGCTAACTGGAGAGAATATTCCCGGAAGAAGAGCAAAGACTTATACCCACGACAGAGTTTATGATGAATTCCTTCGCATTAACAACCACCCTGCTGTGACTAATGAGCGCGCAAAGAATTCTAGAAATGATGGCAAAATAAACTCCTTTGGATTTATTTCAGAAGATTCCTTTATCGCGCCATTTACTGAAGGAGCTGCTCTCCTTGGTCAGGTTTCCACAACCGAGCCGCAGGATATACGATCACAGGACGGAGGTGTGCTACAGTGGAGCACCATTCCTACGATTGGGGGAATAGGTTCCTACGTGGCGATAGCTGGCATTCCAGAGAGGGAGATTGGTATAATTGGCACGAGTACTGGGCGAATATTATGGTACAGTCACAAGGAAAGACGTGTGGAGGAGCTCGCAGATATTAGTCGAGGGATATCCGATATCTTCGTCATCCAACCTCCCAAGGGCTATGATGGCAATGATACCTGCCCTGTCACTTTTATTACCAGCTCTAGGGCATTTTCACACGCCAACCTCTTTATTGTTGAGACATCGCCATCCCCTAAAGTCCTTTTAAATCAACAACTAGCATTGCCAGCAGAATTTGTGGTCTCAAGTGCTCTTTCAATCCCCTCCATGTCATTGCTGATCCTTGGCGCTAGATGGGGAAACATAGTCGTGTTTCGTTTTAGTCCTGAACTACACAGAGAAGCACCGGAAGATCCGTTATGTGTCTTCCCAACGCACAAAAAGGATGCAGTCACGTCCATCACATTCTTGCGGGAAGACCAAAACTCAGGTTTTGTGGATCTTATTACAACCGGGAGGGATGGAACCTACTGCATCCATCGACTTGACAGGTCGGGCATTCAGTTCAAGATGGAAACACTTCACCGTATAAGTCCCCCAATCGGTCCATATATTGAGGGTTCCAGGCTAGATCCCAAGACAGGACACCTGATACTATGGGGTTTTCGAAGCACATATTTCGTTTTGTGGGATGAGACAACTCAGACAGAAATCTTGTCAGTTGAATGTGGAGGTGCTCATAGAAGATGGGCATACCACTTCGGGAATATGGGCCATGTGCTCTTGTGGATTAAAGCATCAACTTTTAATATTATGTCAGAGCAATTTCAGTGTCACCGCCGTGTAAGACAAGGGGGCCATGGCAGGGAAATAAAAGCCATGTCAATATCCAAAATGCAGGTTGACGGCGCTAAAACGCCATGGACGGTACTTGCAACCGGCGCTGAAGATACCGAAATTCGTTTCTTCACGCTTAACGAAGGGGCAGAAGGGAAGGATGGCTTTCGTTCCATACGAGCCATCAAGAAACATAGCGCAGGTTTGCAGCACCTCCAATGGTCAACGAGCGGCAGATTCTTGTTCAGCAGTGCCGGAAGGGAGGAGTTCTATGTCTGGAGAATTAGATGGATACCTGGATTTGGGATCGGTGTTTTGAACGAAAGTGAAGCTCCCAAGTCTCGTGCGAATTCTGATCTACGGACAACGCATTTCGACGTTATCGACATCACAGCAGATGATAGCGGGTGTGAATCATTCCTGATCGCCATGGCCTACTCTAATTCGACTGCAAAGGTAAATGAAACCCCCAATTTACTTCTGAACGCCTATGTAACATGACGTTAACAGGAAGTACCCCACAGGTATTTCACTACTTGCCGTCTGCAGAAGGTGGAGAGTTTACACTCCTAGCGCAGGGGGTATACACAAGCAACTGCCTTACACAAATCCGGCTAGTGATGTCGGTTTCTGAGCTGCAACTTATCTCAGGGTCGACAGATGGACACATTGCAGTTTGGGATTTAACACCATCTATCAAGCCATATTTTGATTTAGGCGGCAGATCTATCAAGCGCAGGGATGCCGTACCGTTCCCTGCCGAGCCGGTGTCGATCAAATGGGGGGATCGTAGACCCGCACACCAAAGCAGCATAAAGGCAATGGAGCTGCTCCCGCTATCAGGGGCACAAGTCCTGCTCATCACTGGTGGAGATGACAACTGCCTCGCCTTTTCGACCCTCAGATTCTCGGAGTCTTCAACCTCCGGGCCTCGTCCGAGCCTTATCAGCCGCTTCTCAACGGCTTCGTACCCAGATGCGCATGCTTCGGCAATCAATGCCATCAGCCAGGTGCGGCGTACTGAACATGGGGCGGATAAAAGGATGGTTGAACTCCTTGTCGCATCAAGCGGGAATGACCAAAGGATCAAACTATGGTCTGCATTGGCTGATTGTATAGACGGGGATGTTCAGGTATCTCTGCAGGGCGATGTGTACACCGCCGTGGCCGATCTGTCCGTAATAGATCAATTCACAGTGGAAGCCAGCGGACAAGACAGGGAGCACCTTGTTCTCTGTGGTGTTGGGATGGAAATGTGGGAAGTTTGTACATAGTACTCCGTAGTGACCATGATGATGCTTAGCAAAACATGCAGTGATTAAGCATCTCTCCCCGGTCAAACCTATCAATCTTAAAAGGGATGCAATTGTCTATATATTGGGGCTACCCCAGGGGGCCCCGGATTACCTACCTACCAGCTTTCTTCTCCGCTTTTTTGCTCCCGTCCCTGTCTCCTTGTCCTTCGAACTCGGCTCACCGTTGCTCAGTAGGAGTTGAGTTATCTCCACGCGCATAATTTTATGCACAAGGGAGCCAAGCTTTGCATTAAACTAACACTTCACGTGACTTGGTTTACGGGAGAAAACACGACAACAGGAGCCAAATGCCAAATTCGACATAATACCTAACCGGTGACAACGACGACGAGGAATAATTAGACAAGGGGCATATGACACAGCAGGTTGCAATGGAGAGAGACGAAGCGCGGGAGTACCTTGAGAGCCTGGTGGACAAGGTCCTCCGTGTGCACACCTCGGACTCGCGAGTGTTCGTAGGCTTGTTCAAATGCACAGATAACGTGGGTAAACCTGCGACATTCCTCAGGTTCGACATTGGGGCTTGCGGATGATTAAACTCTGGATATTGTGTTATATATAGGACCGAAACATGATACTGAGCACCACGCATGAGTATCGCTGCCCAACAGAGCCAGCTCCTGCTGAACAAGCTTCTTCAGAGGAGATGGAAGGCCCGAAGGCGTCCTGCAACGAACCACTCGATCTTAATACTGACATGTCCCGGCGATTCATTGGGCTGGTTGTGATTCCGGGCCAGCACATCACAAAGATCGAGCTTGATAAACCTACGACCGGTGCCCACGGTGGCTGAGACGGATGGCCAGTGTCCCAGCATTGACGGTAAAGCAAACGAGGCAACTCGAAAGACCCCCCTTTTTTGTTACCCTCCGACAGCGGCGAAGTGGGTTGAATCACACGGGTGCATAAAAAGCCAAGAAAGCTGGACTGGGGTGTTTTGTGCGCCTTGACGTGCGGCGGGGGGGAGAACAAGGGCGGGAAGAGTAGGGAAAATTATTGTCACAGAGACTGAGGGAGTAAAAAGGAATAAAATAACATGGAGGACCCGATCAGCAGGAACCACGTTCCGCAGGACTGCTGGCTGGAACATAGGGTGCATCCGATATAGCTACGCACAGCCCAAAACGGCAGCCTGGAGTGTGTGAGCTTCTCTGCACGCCGAGTCCATGGAGAGGTGCTCTTTTTTTTTTTCGCCCTCCTTGAACGCTCAGGTCACACCAAGGGAGGCTGCCACGATATCGACCCGCATATATGTGGCAAATGTATTACTTGCAAAGGACCGCGCAGACAGGCGCAGTCATCGAATATCTTTAGACCGACAATATTGGGGAAATGCAGATAGTACTCCATAAATTGTGATCTCGAGTCTTCTTCGCCTTTTTCGTCTCTTCAGCCGGAACAATAAACTTCGCGGGAACACGTCCCAGATATCCAGTTATCGTGGAGGAAGAGTGACCCTCGCGATGGATCTGCAGCCGTTGCCGGACTAGTCCTGGCCAGGCCTCAGCGACAACAGGCCATTTGATGAAACCGAGAGTTAGCGTCCACTGTGATTCGCACTTCGGGACGATAAGCGAGCATCACATTGGACGAACTGGTTGGGGGCACGTATATTGCTTTTAGATCGTCAGCATCAGCAACAACATGGAGCTCAAGCAGCTTCTGATACACGAGACGGCTGATAATACAGAGTAGGTATATATATCTGCGTCTCGAACTTCCAGGCCGAAGGATAGCATCCGTACTCCGTATTCTGCTCCATCAGTAGAGTCGATAGCTGCTTTGTATATGTGTCTTTGCTGTGCACTTCTGTACTCCCTCCCTGCCGCTGCTGCAAGCCCTGGCGCTGTGAGACCTCGCCCATAAGGCTGACGCCCGTCCTAACTGACTCCTCATATCCACCACCGCTGTCACTGTCCCTGTTCCTACCCCCTCGTCTCATCGTCGCCCTCTCTCGCCCTCTCCGTCTCTACCTGCTCGTCCCATCTAGGTTGATATCTCCAAGGTCAAAATAACCTCGCCACCCACGCGCGCTTCGGCAAAACAAAGTTCCGGCGCCGGCCTGTCCGCCTTTTTTTTTCCATTTTGCCTTTTTCGCTCCCGCATCTCGACTTTAATCTTGAAAGGGAAAAACCATCGCCGAACTTCTCGCCCTCAACTCAACCTCCGTCCAAGCCGTCACCAAGAACGCCCGCGCAGCAAGCCACCCGTCCGACTTCTTACGCACAAGGAGAAGACGACGACGACGACGACAACGACGAAACCTGCCGCAGACTCCGTGTTTTGCTACGTCTAATGTCTGCCGACACTCCTTAGGACCCTTCTCTACCCGCAAGTCGGTCTGCAGCTTTGCCCCTGCTCAAACTTCAGTCCCTTTATCTCGCTGAGCCTTCCACCGCTGCCGCCCCTCCTCCCTGCTCTCTCGCCGCCAGATAGGTGCGTAACATATACACAGCCCGGCAGGAGTCAATCCACGACCATCCTGCTGTCTGCTGGCGCTCGCTCGTTTGCGGATCGTCTTGCCGGAGACGCTGGTTGCTTCTCTGTGGACCTGAAACTAACTCGCCACTACCCGTAGATACCGCTGGAAAATCCTATAGTGCCCAGATCCTGACCCTGCCACCCCCCGTCAAAAGGCGTTACTTTCTCTCGCGTTCCCACTGTTTTCATCCTTGCTCAGACGAGCGGTTAAATCTACGAACCTGGAGCCATTTCACCGTCGCCGTGCTCCTCTTCTTCCTCCTCCTCACAATAACCTGGACGACCGCCTTACGTCCACCATCAAGTCTTGCAAGATACTGTCGCACACTACCTCATTTGTAGAGGCTAGCTTCCTCTGCTTCATCTCCACCCTCTTCGAGCCACCTTAATGGTCATTTCTTCAAGCAACCTGAAACAGCAAAGAAAAGGTAAAGTAGAGGAGAAAGAAACGAAAGGAAAAACAAGGCAGGATACAAACAAGACCAAGAACAAGTCCTCTTCAGCATGGGACAACAGCAATCGAAGAATGTGTCCCGGTCGAATGGGGGAGGACTGCAGGTCGAAGGCTTACAGGCGTATCCTTCGATCTCAAAATCCGACACAAAGGACTCCAGCCGTTCCATCCGTGGCTCGATTCGCTCCAAGATTCCAGGGAGCGGCAGGAGTGATAGGACGGACAGCCCGAGGGCCTCTAATGGAACCCTTGCGCGCTCAGACAGCGCTCCTCCCGAAGGGTTAGACGCTGCCTTTGCTCGCTCTTCGATTTCGCGACATGCCCGCAACCTCTCTGGCTCTTCTATGCCAGTTCCACCTCTCAGCTCACAGGACGACTTGCAGGATGAAGCGCCAAACCCTCCTCCTTCCCCTCCACACTCATCATCAATCGGCCGTGGCCACAAGGATGTCAAGGCCGCACAAAAATCTGGCGAAGTTGACCACGTGTCCGATGCTGGTCCGCAGCATGTTGCTCCAACGACCGTTGCTCAAAAAGCTGGCGAGTCCATCCTGATTAAGAGAGAGAATTCTCTCAACCCCGTCTTGAACGAGTCCGGCGCCAGATCGGTAATAGACCAGAATGGGACCAACGGATCCCCCGGCATGACTATTGGAGCGCTCAAGTCCATTGATGTTGACGATATGATAACGCGACTCCTTGATGCTGGCTATTCCACCAAAGTCACGAAAGCAGTGTGCCTCAAAAACGCTGAGATTATTGCCGTCTGCACTGCCGCTCGCGAACTTCTTTTGACGCAGCCAGCTTTACTCGAGCTCTCAGCGCCAGTGAAGATCGTTGGCGACGTTCATGGCCAATACACTGACCTAATCAGACTTTTCGAAATGTGTGGATTCCCTCCGAATTCTAACTATCTTTTCCTTGGTGACTACGTCGACAGAGGGAAACAATCTCTAGAGACTATCCTCCTCTTACTCTGCTACAAGCTTAAATATCCTGAGAATTTCTTCCTACTTCGCGGAAATCATGAGTGTGCCAATGTTACACGAGTTTATGGGTTCTACGATGAGTGCAAACGACGATGCAATATTAAGATTTGGAAAACGTTCGTCGATACCTTCAACTGCCTTCCCATCGCCGCTATTGTTGCCGGAAAGATATTCTGCGTTCACGGTGGTCTCTCTCCCAGCCTGTCTCACATGGACGATATCCGCGGTATCGCTCGACCAACTGATGTTCCTGACTATGGACTGTTGAATGACCTACTATGGAGTGATCCAGCGGAAATGGAAGAGGACTGGGAGCCTAACGAACGAGGCGTAAGTTATTGCTTTGGTAAAAAGGTCATCATGGAATTCTTGCAGAGACACGACTTCGACCTTGTTTGTCGCGCACACATGGTTGTCGAGGATGGCTACGAGTTCTTTAACGATCGCATCCTTGTCACTGTTTTTTCTGCTCCTAATGTAAGCTGCTCTTTCCCCTGCTGATGTTACACTAACATCGTCTAACTGTGTTCATAGTATTGTGGTGCATTCGACAATTGGGGAGCCATTATGTCTGTCTCTGACGAACTCCTCTGCAGTTTCGAGCTGCTCAAGCCTCTCGATTCAAGTGCTCTGAAGAACCATATAAAGAAGGGCAGAAATAAAAGAAACAATGTCCTCAACAGTCCAGTAAGTTTCACACTGTTAATCCATTTATCACAACGGCAAATTGTTTCCTTGATGTAGATACTAACTCGTTTCCCTCCAGCCTGCTATGGTTTCCGCCCAGAGTTATTGAGAGTGATCTAAGATACCCTACCTACTATTCATACTCGCTGGAGGTCTACTCTTAACTGCCGTACGAGAGAGAAAGAGAAAAATCAAGAGCCAGACGCTTCTTATTTCCTTCAACTAATTGCTGGCCTTTTCAGCCTTGCACACTCTCCATCCTCGTGCTACAAACAATTTATCAAGGCTTGGGAACTTATTGCGTACGCCTACTTTAACCAACACGCGGCCTGAAACGGGACGGATAACTAATACCGATGCTGTGATATATGAAGCAATACCAGCCGCCGTTTTCATCCCAACTCAGCCAATCCATACTTCATGGCAAGGACAAGAACCCATGCCATGCCATGCCATGCTGTCTTGGACCAGCAGACACCCGCATGACTCTCCAGCCTCCCATGAAACCGAACAAGAATTCCCGACCAGCCAATCATTAGTGATTCCGCAAGCCTCGCTTTCCCAGGTCCGGGTGCCTTAGCAGCACACCATTTCCGGCTTTCCACGCTTCCTAGGATCTTACTTTTCGCCTCTTCTTCCCTGTAATTATTGGACGTATCTACATGCACAAGACCGGGAGAACTTGATGTATTTTTTTGTAGCGACATGACCACTTTTTTTTTCTTGACGCTTTGCTCGGCTCCATCTGTTTAATTGATGTGATGATAGCCGGTGTTAGAAGCGAAGGACTGTAATATTTGCATCCGTTAAGGCCCCCGTGGCTTGTTCATTTGCTCTTTGACGTGTTCGATGAGATTTCTTTTGTTCCGTTCTACTTTATTATGACTTTGTTATTTCTTCGTGCTTCCGTATTGTCGTCTCCTATTTATACCTAGCAAATTAATACCACCTCTTTACCGTCTAGTCTACCAAGCTCGGCTTTATATATTATACCTATATAAAAAAGAAAAGATACGTTTCTTATCTCTTGTTCCTTTACGGTACAGCTTCTTTTGATGCAAACGCAGATGCATTGATAATACCACGTGGAAAAAAGTCATAGTTACTTTTTTATCGTTCTTCAATCGAATAACAATCGCCCCGTCCACCATCCAGTAAATAAAGATTGTCAACATACATTCATATCAAATAATACGTTAATAGCATTAACTAAGGGTAACCTGTAGTGAAAACCCCAAGGTTGCAGCTTTCCTACATAAAATAATCCAATGGTAACAATTCCAACCCCCGGAGAAGAGGGTAGCCATCCATCTGCTTTTGCTACAAGACGGACCGGTTCAAAATAGCAGACGAAGTGCGAAGCATGAGAGTAAAACTAAGGATGATCAAGAAAAGGGAAAGGATAAAGCATCACTGTAGTCAAACATGGTAATGAAAAAAAAGGGAAGCGGAAGGATAAGACAAGCTTTCTCCAAACAAGATATATCATCGGTAAAAGGAATTATGATATAGAAGTAAGATAGACGAGACTTGGAATGCCAGTTTCAAGCACTCTGGGTAATGATGGGGAAAGGGAGAGCCGTAACGTAGAGATAGGAGAGGTGGATAAAGGGAACAAAGAGAAACAAGAAAACGGGCCGGGGTGGGTGGAGCGACCTGATAACACCCCTCATATGTACAAGGTGAAGAAGAAGCAGGGAAAAGGGGCATCGAAAATAAGACAGAATAATAGAACGTAATGCATGGGGATAGTCTGGAAGGGGCCAATATAAGGGAACCAAGAGGTGTTTAGGTAGGATATCGGAGGCCAAGGGACGTGGATTCAGTTCTTTTTAGTCAATTTTGCCTCGTCTTGGGTAGAAAGCACAATTCTTTTGACGGCGTTCCCATTCATACATCTCTAGCTGGATGATTTACTGGAATCTTCTGAGTTTGGCATCCCTGAGCTTGCAGAAGAAACCAGCGTTGGTGCAATTCGTTTTCTTTTTGGCTCTCGTTGGGCGGCGGCGTTGTTTCCTGTTTGGTCGTCTTCGTCCTTGTCATGAGAGTCTTCTTTCTCTGATTCGCTAACCGTGCTTATATCTCGCTTCCCCAAGACACTCCCACTAATGGAATTGGTAGCGCTATGGGACGACATGGGGGTTTCCGGTGGCGTGCTAAAGGGCTGGCTAGAGTTCGTGGCGGTGACTGAGGGTACAGTGCCAAGGATAGGAGTTGGGTTGTTCACAACATTAGCTGCCTTGGAAGTGGCCGAAGAAGGTGTGGCTGGACCAGAGCTAGCTGCACGGGCAGGGACTGCAGTTGGGGTTGGTGCTGGGGTTCCAATTGCCGCTAATGAAGCCTTGCCGGCGGAATTTTTGCGGGGAGAAGTCAAAATTGGCGATTGTACAGTGGGGGCATTTGAGGACACTCCCACGTTAGATGAGATCGGATGTGGCTTCTCCATAGTGTACACTTGGCCTAGTTCTCCGGGAGAAAAGGAGAGCGATGAACAGAATCCATCAGAGGAGCTCATTATAAGGGTAAGCCCGTCGTGTGACCTGATATTTTAGTTAGTATCAGACGAGGCATTGAGGAAAATATAGATTAGAAAAGACCTACCAGGAAAGATCGGTAAAGGTAGCAAAGTGCAGGTTATTTACTACACAAAGCGGTGTCTGCTGCTGCGTATCGTATACCAGAACTGCATCTTGGGTCGCAACAGCGTAGACCATGCGGTATGGCAAGGCAAACACTGGGGGAATAGGGGTGTTCTGTGAGCCGGTGTCATTTTCGTTTGTCCCCAGTTGAGGAAAAGAACGTGCCGTCTCGCTGGTGGCAGAAGGTGGAGCACTGGATGGAGGCTCCATAGCTGGTTGGGAAATAACAGAGTCCGGGAGAGATGGGAACGCCTCTTCACCGGAAGATGAATCCAAAAATATCTGGCGAGTGGGCTTGGTGCCTTGCCTCAATGTATAGTATACTGGGGAACATTTAACTGCAACAGACGGTTTTTTATGGCCTGGGAGATGAGCTATTGGCGGTTTGTTGAAACCAGCGCGGGTGTAGACGTAGACTGTGTTGATTATATCCTCCACGACCTTATCGTTGTGACCGGCAAGGGAAACCTTGTACTGTCCGGCTGGCGTGAAGAGCAAGCTACCGTCCGGAGCAAATGTCAAGCGTCTGAAGAAAGAGTTGAAGGTCTCGTTGGCATAAATGCTAGCGTTCTTCACGCCTATTCCACCAAAAAGGCCCGGAGATGCACCTTCGAGAGGTTTCACGGCGGGTAACGGCATAGAAGGTGCCGGAGATGCTGATCTGCGGATTGAGGGTGAAGAGCCAAATGAGGAACGGCGGCTGAGAGACACGGGTGGCGGGTCCATGGGCAGAGGAGCAGTCAATGGAGTGCCTGGCGTTGAAGCACCAGGGGATGACACAGTCATAGGGTTTCCCGAGGTCGATTGAACCCGGTTCCCACCAAAGTCAGGCACCGGGCTGCTTGAAGCTACCCGTTTTGCGGGGAGGTCCATTTTCAAAAACTTTCCATGTGTCGTCAAGGTGAACTGGCCGTCCTTTGTCTTGAGAGCATAGATATGTACCGATCGATCTGAAGACTGTGTGGCCACGTACTCGTTCAATGGGTCCCAGGCAACGCCTTGCACATAGTGAGAGTGTTCAGCAATCTGTCGAACCATCTGGCCTGTAAGGAGCTGTTAGAATTGTGCTTCATAAAAAGGCCGCTGGATATGTATAATTAGACCGTACCTGTCTGAGCATTGTAGATCCGAGCAATGTTGTCCATGCTGCCGGTGATGATAAAGACACCATCTGGAGACCATGCTAGGTCGTATATCTCTGCTCCTGACGATCTACACATGTGCTTCACTCGCCAGGTTTCCTTATCGTCCAATGCTTCCTGTCCGAACGCCGGCTGTGTTTGTGTTTCGGAGGGAACCCACAGAAGGACGTTGCCATCGTCTCCAGCAGATGCCAGCATCTCTCCTATACCAATGTCAGTTTCTTATTGAGATTCACATATATATGTGTGTCTAAAAGATGAGGGTGGAATAGACAGAAAAAAAGCAGTACCTTTGGGGCAGAAGCGGACAACATTGACGGCCTGCGTGTGTTTGATCAGAGTGCTAAGGTAGGTAACCTTGCGCTCCTCTCCGGTCGACTCGACCTTCCATAGCTATCCAAATGTCAGAATCATGAGGGATTGGAGCTCCCAAAGAAAAGATAATGCAAAAAAAAGGGGGTGTTATAGGGTGGAAGAGCTTAGCCGTACGCGAACGTTGTTATCACTATTTTCATCAGCTGGTTAGTTTACCAGTACCACACAGCTTTATCAACGGGGGAGATATTGGTTCATTTTTTTTTTTTTTGGAGGGCAAACGTACTTCCCAGCCGTGGCCAGTCGGCCCTTGCCATGAGGATCGAAGTGCACCGAGTAGATAGGGGCATTGTCATCGTGCCAGGCAATGAGCAGAGGGGTGGCCTTCATCGTAGCGGTTTAGTGACAGCCACCAGAGGGCCGACCAAAAAGAGCCGGAAGTTCCCCTGCTGCCAGGAGCGTGGTAGAGCGTCTGTCGACTGGCGCCGCAGCTTCAGGGTCCGCCTGCTATGCCAGCTGATAGGGCTATCCAAAGCCAGCTCGTGGGCTGCGTGAGACGGGGAGCTCTGGTCGAATATCCGGGGGGGTGTTGTGTTTAGTTAACCTCGCAGGTCAAAACACCATTGAAGCGACGGCGACGCAGGCAGGTCGTTGGCTCGTCAGGGCGAGTATCCAAGCCGAAGAGGCTGCAGGCTCAGCAATCGGGGAGGTTGCAGCGGCGGGCGATCGCGGTGGTGGTGGTAGTGGTAGCGGCGGTGGTGGGAAAGCAGAGAGCAACGCAGGCGGTTGTCAGCGAGAAGTCGAGAAGTTACTACTAGTTAGTTGACGCAGTCGGACGTGATGGCTGTCCGGACGTCTGCAACAAACAAGCCCGCCACCCTCGAGGGCGCATCAGACTATTTCTTCATGCAAACAGCTCCCTGCCACGGCCTGTTTGTTTGTTTGAATGCTCGCCAGCCAGCCAGGAAGACAGCAGGACCAGGAGCTGAGTGGACGGGCGAGTTACGCGGAGTCGTGTTTCCTCCAGCTAGCGACGGCTGGCCTGCATGGCTAGCTGCGATAACATGCTATGCAACGGCCGTGATTGGATCTCACATACGGATCTCGACTGGCTCTCTGACTCTCGATGTCCATCTCTGCCTCTCTGCCTCTCTCTGGGTGCGAGGCGACGGCCAGCATGTTGTGGTGCTGCCGAAGGGACCAGGCTCGACATACGTACTACAACCAGTCAATATAATATAGCTACTGAACCCTCGAGCTGCGAATAGTTATATATCGCCGGCTTGACTGTATACTTGACCGTATAACCCCATAGAACACTCTCTGTCTGCTGCTGCTGCTAACTATATAGTTGACGTCCGGCCAGCGCCTCCAAGACCAAACATCAAAGCCTCCTGCGGACTCCCATGAACGAGATCGATACCCCCTGATAGAAGGCTCGGACACCTGGAGAGACTGCTCTAAACTCCTATTTTCAGGCTTTATCGGCCTGTCGATTCTACATATCAAGCAAATCCTGGAAGGAGGAGAGGATCTCATTCCTGATGGAGTGTTCGACATTGAAATCTTCATCCAACAGCTTCGGCATTCCTCAGTTTTATGGGAATCGGAGTAAGTTTGAAGAAAATACCTGGGTACCAAAAGGTGTACATTCATCATTTTGATACTGGGTTTCTGTTATTTCGAAACAGTGAGCTATCTCATGTCAATTATAGTACTAATTACATCCATCAATCCATATTCTGGGCCTTTGTACGCTCCCCTAACAACTCTGGAGAGATATTGTACTTCTCTGAGATATAACGCCTAGGGATCCTAGCGGAGGCTTGCAGAGTCTGCCCGCTCACAATTTGTAAAGCTGGCCAGCATATCAGGCCATACCAGCAAGCATATAGGTCATGTAGATCCCTCATCTGGATGCGGAAAGGCCTCGCCAGCCTGGTTTGTGGCAGTGTAAACAGCGTGCTCCTACTCATAAGCTGAAGGCCATCGAAGATTTGATATATCAAGGTTGACAAAGAGAAAGCTTACAACGCCAGGATGCCAGCGAATTGTCCTTTCCGAATGCATACAAACTGGTATACCAGGAGATAGATAGATCATGCTAGCCAGCTCCCGATGGTCTCTCCAAACCAGCTGGAGAACTTCTCTCTTCGTTTGTTTTTCGCTTCTTCTTCGGCCTTCAATACCGGTGCCACCTCCTTCATGTAAACATCTCGTTGAGCCATCTGCTGTTTCAAAGACTGCACCTCTAGCTCGCGCTCGTGTGGTGTCATCTCCTTCAACGGCTTATATGGCTTTGCCCCGGCCGGCAGGCCCTCTCCACCGGGTATGAGACACTCGTCGTCCGGCCGGCCAGGCTGTGCGGATGCCGCTATCTCTGCTTCAGACTTGAACAGGGACTTTGGATGTGGAGGTTCACGGCCTGCTTCTTTGGCTTCAGCCACCCTTCTTTCGTAGTCCAACATACGATGGTATAGTTTGTCCGCATGCATCTGGATCCGCTCTTCCTTTTCCATGTCCCATACAAACGAGGAGCCGTACCCTAGAGCTTGGAGGAATTTCTATGAAGGCATATCAGCACCTGCAAAGACAGTCTCTCAGGAACCAAAGCGTCGATACTCACAGATTGCATTGTATAACACCTCGAGAATCGCGCATTCTGCTCTCCACACATGGTCAACCGCGCCTTGATCTTGTCTGCAAACGTCCCCCTCTTGAAACACAGCGATAGATCCTCATGCTCTTCCGAGCAATTCTCCAACGCAGCTCTATTCAGCACATCCTTTCGTTGTTTAAACTGTTCGACTACCCTTTCCGCCGGTGAGGTGCTGGGCCCTTCGATCTCCTCGAGTGTCTTGTAGTCTTTCCATATGTGCGCATATCGTCCGTCCGGGAAAAGCGAGGCAGAGGGAACGGGGTTTGCAGCTTCAGCTGTTCGATCTTGCGAGCTAGAGGACTCTGTAGGCGCCTTCTCTTGCGATCGGCTCTGTTGCTGCGGTTTTATGCCAGCTGCTGTGGGCGTATATTTGGCCGGAGACTCCTGTTCGAGGTACTCTCGCAAGCTGGGATCCAGCTTCTTTGTCGGGTCAGCGTCGGAAGACGATGAGTTGCCCCAAAACCAGCCCATTGATTCTGCTGGTAGTCACAGCTTCTGGTATGAATAGTTCGTAGTTCTCCGTATTCAAATATTGTCTCGGCTTTGATGCTTTGGATGGCACTTTTTTTTTATTTCTTTTGATCGACGTTCAATTTGCCTAAACGCCAAGGATCGCAATCCTATTTACATCTTTCAACACTAGAGCCGCGTCGGTCTTTTTTTGATAGACCTGCAACCTCGACGGCCAGAGATGTAGGAGAATGGCGGCAGCACCGAGTAAGTCATGCATTCCTGCGGGACACCAGTTTGCGCTCTACTGACTCTTAATTAGGCCGCGAGGAGCGGAAGCAGATGCGACTGCGCGGCGCAGGGTATGTCTATTCCAGACGCGCGTATCAACCTGTCCTTGCGAATATAAATGCGATTACTGATTGCTCTCTACTTGTATCACAGCAATCACAAAGTCAAAGATGTCAATTTTGGCTTCTCCTTTGGATCTCCAGCTCCGCCCTCCCCGCCTCCTCCGCCTCAGTCACCCCCAGCCCTTCCCGAGAAACCTCCCATAACACCTCAGTCGCGTCACTCTACAACTTCAAACAAACAGCTTTCTATACCATCCCGCGCATCCAGCAGGCGCTCAGCAGCCCGTAGCTCTGCGCGGAAACTGCCCGATGATGGGTCAATATATGATATTCCTCCTGACGACGACGGGCCAGAGGAGCGGAGCCCCAAACGGAGACGGATAAGTAAGGCTCACAGTGGCTCAGTTACCGGTCTGTACACAACCGCTGATGGGGTATATATATATATAGGCAAATCATTTGAGAGCTCGGGTGGAGAGAACTCACCCACTGCCCACCGTGCCAGTGTACGACAGCCACCGCAGCCTGAGCCTGAAGTTACAGACAAACGATCAAGCGGGAGATCCTCGTCAATCAGGCGGACAGCGTCTCCTGCTGGATCCTCCATACGGAATACATCGCCTTTAGAGAACATCAGGCCTTCGATCGAATCCTCGGTTTCTGCACAATCCTCCCTTAGGGCTGGAAGTCAGGATAGCGATGCCCGATTACCCAGTGTAACTCGGAAGCAGCCAGCCGGGCCAAAACAGAGACGACGGAAGAGAAAATCAGTTGTTCAACATCCAAAGAAGAAACGCAAGAGCTTACTGCAACCGTCTGAGGTCCCTGAGAGCCACGAAGCTGAGGCTAAGGACGGAAGTGAGCAACTACAATCTCCGCCCAAGGACTCGACTCCGGATGCAGGATTAGATCGCGGCGATTCACCAGAGCCAAATGACCCCAGCGTACTAGGTGATGAGCCAACAGAGGCACCCCAAGAACCTTCTCCCCCAATTATCGATGAACAGGTGGATGAAACATCAGAGCAAACTAAAGACAAGGCAGCCAGTGATAATCTAGTAATTGCCAGTCCGGCAGCTGAAGATGATGGGGGTGAGCCAGTATCGGAAAACCGATTGCCATCACCTGAAGCCCAAGAAGCTCAAGATGTCGAGCTAGATGCCGCCCAAAGGGAGGGAAGCTCAATTAGAGACCAAGGCGACCCAGGGAATCGAGTTACAGCACCAGGGAATTCCAGGAAACGAAAGAAAAAAGGTCAGGGGACCGATGCTCCCACCCAAAAAGGAAAAGCCAGCCAAAAGAAAGACAAGGGTGAGGGGCGGTCAACTGTCCCCGTTCGAGTCCATAGACTCCCTAATTCTTCGGCGTTACAGGAATGGTCCGATGCAGAAGAGTCTGCTCGATCTACTCCAGCAGATGGCCGAGAGCTGGCATCTCTAAATCCATCCATGCGTCCTCCCCAGATCCCATCCCGCAGCGGCGTGAATGCTGCTGACGTTCTCAGCCAGATATGCCGTGAAACACTGGAAAAGACACTATCAACTCTGGATTCCGCTATAGAGCGGGAGTCAAATCGCACTCGCCAGGTAGAATGGACCCGGAAGCGCAAGGCAGTAGAGGCATTTGGTACAGAACTGGAGGGTAGGCTATTTGAAATGAGCGAACTGCTGGACAGTAACTACATGCTTGCAATGCGCCTGAGAAAGGAGAAGAAGGAGGTCCTAGCGCTAAGAAACCAGCTGATGGACATACGAAAGGAGAGAGAGGAGATTGCTCTTCAAGCAGACGAAGTCAGGAGGAGATTTTCTGCGGATGAAAGCGCCAAAGCGGTAAGCTTCTCAATCTACTCGCATGTGAGAAGCAACTCTCTAATCAGACATCTACCAGGAACATGGGGCAATCAATAACGCCCTTCACGACCTCCAGCTCGCAGTTGATAGAAGCCAGAAGAAGGTTGGGAATGAAGAAGTTGACGGCTCTGTCAATCCATTCGCTGGCCTCGAGTTTCTTCTACGGACTGTTTCTCAAGACGTCTGCTCTTCATCCTCCGACTCCCAGGGCGGCTTATTGAACCAAGTGAAATCATTCAACAACCAGCTGCAAAGGACAGCGACGTTATTAGACCGCTGAGCCTCATAAACGCCCCTACCAATGTCACACTAAGAGCTATTAGTAACAACCGTCAAAGCAACGTGGGAAATCTTAGCCTCATAACCCTAACGTCATTTAAAAACCAAAAGCGCAATAACCCCTGGTGGCAACCTCGATATCAGTTTAATTCATAAAACAATTATCATCTTCTATGCAAGCAAAGATCCTGTGAACTCCTCGATTAAACCCTAGGCTGGCGCGCCCCGGGTCGACAATTCCATTTGAAATGAAACCAAGATTCTGTTTTGTAGCGCCTCGGCTTCGTCAACAGCTTTTTTGGTGGACCTTTCGTGAAAATAAAGGCCGCACTTTAGATGAGTTACTATTTGAAGAGCCTACATATGAACTCGTTACTCACCTGGCCAGGCCCGTTTTCCCGTCCTCGCTGGCGGAAGCCTCTGCCCAAAGCTTTCGACCCGATGTTCAAGGAAGAACGAGCATTCCACAAAAACGGCGAAGAGAGTCAGCCACCGAATTTGAGCCATCTACTTCTCACGCACCTGTGCGAACCAGATCTATCCAGGCTGACCTAGCGGGACTGCCCGTTGAGATACACTATATTATTTTTGACTCATTGTCTGTAGAGGAGCTGTGCAAGCTGGGGCTTACCTGCCATCGTCTCTGGGCGCTAATGATACCTGTACTCGCACGGCGACACATGGAGTCTTTAGGAACTTGGGCTGGAACACCTGTCATTTGCACCAATGACTTTGATACGTTTGGCGGAGATAATCCTTATCCCCCTACACTTCTGCAGCCTGAAGATCGTGAAGAGCTGGATGAGGGGCTGGGCGTAGGAGAATTGCCCGTCGATATAGATGCTTATTGGGCCTGGTCTCCCATCAACCTCTTTGAACTAGCTGGCGCCAGATATGTTGAACCCTGGAATCCCAATCCCGGCGCTATCGCGGAGTTCTTCTTCAGTAATCATACAGAAGACCCTAAACGATTAGCACATATATCTATATTTCTGAGGCCATGTACATTTTATCCCAGAGACCGGCAATGGGTACTTCGAAACCTGACCACTTGTGAGTTTGTTCGCCCTGCCGCAGTCGCGCTGGATAAAGCTTACATCCGTGGTCCATTCATCGATGTAATTGGCTTTGGCGAAGTTATTCTCTCCAGGACGGTTTGGTATGACGACCTTCCCTCAGATGTTCGCGATGACGACCTTTTCTCATATGTTCGCCATGATTCCTGGGCAGGACATCGTCTAGATATTGTTCCTATTACAGATCTAGATGAAGGGGGCCCATGGAAGGACATTAGTGATCAAGTTTCCCAGCATATAGAGAGGATTGGGAAACATAAATTTGGGGACAATTGGAGAACTCTTATACAAGAGAGAGCGAGACGTCAATACGGGCCGGGGTGCCTCAAATATCAACGATGGATTCCCTGAAGCCCTCCAACATGACGCTGACGCGCGAGACGAATGCAAAATAATGCGACGCATGCTTATGATATCAGGATCTTGTAGATCCAAAGTGCCGCGGCGGCCTCTGCATTAGTTATTATGCTTGCTCCGTGATATTATGACTGGTATAGCTTATGTGGCCCAACGAGCATAGACAAGCTATATAGCTGCGGAAGAAACGAGCTTCGGGTCTCCTTGTAGGTAACAACCAATGGTTAACTATAGATACCCAGGGCAAACCCTCGACAATTGATTAGTCTTCATCCAGTGAGCGCTATACATTTGTAGTGTCGTCTGTCAAAGAATATCATTTTTTTTACTCCGTACCTTTTTAGCAAACTTCATCAACACGGACGACGACATTAAAAGCCATCCCGGTGATTCAGCTCGGCTGCTAGTGTCATCCCATACACTTGTCGCTTCTTGACGGTGGACAATACTTTGGAGTCATATAAAATTGCGTCTAGCTACATACCATATCAATCTAGGCCTTCTTTTTCGGACGTGTAGTTGGGCCAAAGCGAATGCCTTAGCAGGACATCCAGCACGAAGCTAGTTATAATAATAAGTGCTGGATCGACATTTAACTTGTTCCGCTGAATGGTGAAGCTGGGACTTATCACTTCTGCGAAATCCACCGTCTCTTCAGTCTGAAGAGTGGAACGATGCACCTATAACCATGGAACCTCTGTCGACAGCCTGGCTCTCCAAGTAACATGCACTGGACATCCCATGCGGAGGTGTAAAAAGATATTCAGCTTCACCTTCTCACCCGCCGTTTGAAAGGGACGACCGCTCAGGAATGCGATGATCAAGAGAAGTTTCCCTGGAGACGGAAGGCCTAGCTGGTTTCCCTGGGCCAACCCTGTTGACAGCGGTGGAAGGGAGGACCGGTTTGAACAGCGCCATCTACCGCAGAATATGATGATTTGAACCAGTGGAATTTTCTTGACTTTCTCAAGCGAGGACAGCTCAGAGCTTAGTTTTGCTTTTCGGATGCAGAGCCGTAGTTAGCATTTCCTTCAGGCCCAGCCTAGACTTCTGTTCCCCTGGATTAGCTTGATGCTTGCGATTCATCAGTTTGTTCCTAAATTCCTTATCTGACAACTCCATTTTATACGGTCGAGAGCTCGCCAAATAAAACAAGGCCACCGCTAGATCGAAGCATCTCTTTTGATCCTCGTCTGTCCCTGTGGAGGCGAGAGATATCCGCCACCCAATCCACCAGCAAGAAGCCATGGGAAAGGTGAAACCGATTTATATGTAGGAAATTGTATCCTCAAGCCACAGGCTAAGCTGATGACAGAACTAAATAGATTTAGAGTGAAGAGCGACGGGGGAGATGCTTGTCCGAGTCACTTAACCGATGCAAGCTTTCCTTTTTTTCTCTTTTCTTAGTTGTGAACAGACGGGCTCCAGCAAGTCGGATCGAGAGCCAAATCCTTCGAAGTCTTCCACCCCCGTCGCATCATTTAAAATATATTTCATCGAGTGATGCCAGTGCATGCATGCGAAAGTTTCGATTCGATATAAAATACGAGGTCACATTGTCCTCATGTGAAGGTGTTGTTGCACTGCATCCTCAAGCTCCTTTTTTCTCTGATATTTTTTTCGGTCAAACATCCGGCCCTGGCTTGCCAGTTCTCCATCACTCAAACAGGGGAAAAACGAGCTTATTTAGTCAACATAATTTTGGCCCTTCCGAAAATTAGGGTCGACAGTTAAGCATCTTGTTCGAGTTTTTTTATCTTGATTTTTACCCCTTTCCCGCTTCGCTGTACGGAGTGCTCCGTAGTGGACTGCAGTTGATACGGGCGACACCCCGATAGCTGAAATATATGTATTTGTGCATGTGGATGTCCGTTCCAGCCTCCATTTTGCTTGCCTCGGATGAATTTAGCCCGTCGAGTTAAGTAGTTAACTAACGAATGGCTGGGCCGGGGATCCACGTCCACTTGCTTGATCCCCCAAAGCCAGATTCCCCAGACAAGCTGGAGATCGTACGAAGCAAGTATTCCATGAATTATACTCCGTGCACACAGCAAGCCATGAGTAAATGGGCAGAATCCTGACAGTCTTTCCCACGGAGAAGATAAGAAGATATCATGGCGTTGAGGCTGCTGATGGAAGTTTCACCATCACTGCGCCGAACCGGGACGGAAACAAGAAGAGATCGATATAGCTCAGACAACGGGCTGAGAGTCGAAAAAATTGGGCAGAGGAACAACCCAAAGGAGGAGGCAACCACCCCGGCCGTCCCGCTGCCTCCTTGTCCTCCCATGTATCAAACTTGTGAGTTTGCCGACCAGGGTAGAAACAAGCCCTTGTATGTCACCCCGTACAACTCTGTGCACCTATGGGCTGTGAGCAGACACTTTGTCAAGCTCCAAATCACACCCTGAATGATGATCCGCGAGCGAGAACAGACCCTAAAGAACGGAGAACGGTTACTAGAAAGTGCCGGTATTGTGTATGCACTTCGTACAGAGTACATCTCGACCCTCTCGCTCTTTGCGTGGGAATTGGACTCCCAGCAGGGAGGGTGGATGTACTCTGTACGATACAGGGACGATGCCTCTCTTCATTATTATTAGATCAAGCCCCCATGCAAGGAATATTTCTTCGGGTGGAGCTGCTGAAGATCGACATGGGCATGTTCGCTAGAGAGTAAAATATCATGCGTGAAAGGCAGTAGTAGTCGTAGTAGTAGTATCTAGCCCGCTCGCTGAAGCTCGCGGTGTGTTTGGGGTCGGGGAGTACACACCCATACGGACGGCCCTGGTCCCCCCCAAAGAGCCAGCTGTAAATGCTGTGTATGTCCCTTTAAATAGTTATTAATTACCGTTGTTTCCCCGCTGTTTGCGTTCATCCTTACTCTCCTCTTGTTTCCTGCCTTCCTTCGCAGCTCTGGTCGCTCGTCTTGTTACTTGCTTGTTGCTATTTACCCGGCTAAAAGGTATGTTCTGGTCAAGATAGAACCAGCAAATTCGAATGGAAAAAAGACGAAGGATAACGTATATCCCGGAAGCTGACCATCCATATAGGATCCTGACTTAGCTGTCTGGCACAATGAGTTCCGATATCGAGAAGGACACCGCGGGTAGAACCACGACCCATGAGAGCTCCCTCAAGGGCATGTCTGTCGAAGAGCGAGAAGTTGCAGAGGCAGCAGCTCGTTATGGATACGGTCCTCTAGCCAACGGAAACACCAGCGTAGCTGCGTTTGGGAAATTCCAGCCGTCGGCAGCGCCAGCGCCAGCAGCAGCACCCAGCAAGTCCTTCGCAAACCCTGCACCCTTGGGACTGTCTGCTTTCGCCCTCACGACTATGGTGCTTAGTCTGATCAACATGCAAGCTCGCGGCGTTACCGCGCCTCATCTTGTCGTTGCTTCAGCTTTTGGGTACGGCGGACTGGTACAGCTTCTCGCCGGCATGTGGTAAGTTGAGACCATCTTCTCGTTTCTGTGGCCTCTCTTTTTTTTTTTTTTTTTTTTTTTTTTTTAGTGCTGACCGTACTATAGGGAAATGGCCGTTGGAAACACCTTTGGAGCCACTGCTCTCTCTTCGTACGGTGGATTCTGGATCTCGTATGGCATTATCTTCACTCCTGGCGGCTTCAACATCATTGAAAACATCAAGGAAGCGAATGGTATAACTGGTGTAAACAACGTAACCGGCTTCTGGCTCATGGTATATTGCTCCCTTGTCCCCTACGGTCACGTCAACCCCGTTGCTAATGCGATCTTCAATCTAGTCCTGGTGGATTTTCACCACTCTCTGTCTTATCTGCACCTTCAAGACCAACATCGCCTTCGTCCTCCTTTTCTTCACTCTCGATCTCGCGTTCTTGTTCCTTGGAGTTGGCCACCTTATCGAACCCACCCCCGGAAAGATCTATATACCTCTCATCAAGACCGGCGGCTTCTTTGGTATCCTGGCTGCTCTGCTCGCCTGGTACTGTGCCCTCGCTGGAATGGCAGACTCAAAAAACAGCTTTATCAAGTTCCCGCTTGGACAGTTGCCATGGGTGGCCAGCCAGCGAGTCAAGACTGAGCGCGAGGTGGTATAAATCTTCTGGCTTTTTGACATGAATCTGGATAAATTGCCGTATTCTTTCTCTAAATAATAATTAATTGCGAGGATGATGGTGCTCCTCTTTATTTCCCCTCCTCTCTGGATGAATTGAAGTTGTTGCATCGACTGGCATTTGTTTGTGACGTTAAATTAAACAATTAACACTTTGTGTTGAGGTTCGACCTTTGCTAAAACCGCTACAAGCTAGTTAACTAACTACTTGGCGGGCCTAAAATACTGACATCACAAGACATGAGAAATCCGACCACGAAGGCCAGCAGTCTCTTGATTTATCCATGTTTTACTGAGAAAGAATCTCCGCTTCGTCGTATCTTAAAGAGAGGGGGCCATATGGATAGTGATTAGGTTGAAAAAACAACATGCTAGAAAATTAACAATGCTATTCTGATATTGAAAGCTCATGGAAGCAGGCAAACATCTATAGAACCGCAGACGATAACGTGAAAGCTGTCAAGTAGAATAGAAGGAAGAGATGATATCAATGGTCATAGGGAATGTAGAGAAAAAAAAACAACGTCTGAGGTTGTTTGCCGGTCTCCAGGACATGACTTTGTTTTCCACCCTCAGGTTTTTTTTTAAAACTGTAGCTCCCATGTAGATGCACGCTCGGGGGGATCCCAAAATAAATAAAGAAGTAACAAAACAAAAAGCCAGAGCATGGGATTTGCATGAAGATAATAAAATAGAAGAGTAGAAGGTAAAAACAAAAGGCTGAGTAAAGGGGAGAATGTTACACACGTTTGGAACCTCTGCTATGCCATTTGACCTGGCCGAGGGAACACAGGGATGGTCTCGAGCTTCTCTAGTCCGCCCATTGTCCCTTGCGGAACGTTCTGCCACCCTTGACCCGTGGCTTGGTTTATAAAAGCACTTTGGCGGAACGGGTTTGTGCTTCCAGTTGGGTTTGGCTGTAGACGTTGAGCCGGCAGTGCTTCCTGGCTTTGTTGTGGCTGGGGCCGCGCAAACGGGTTTGTTCCTGTTCGCTGAGGCTGAAGGGGCTGAGGCTGTTGTTGTGAAGGGGGTGGAGACGATGACGGCATGGGGTATTGGTTAGGGTTTGGAATTTGGTATTGTGGAGGGATAGCAGGAGGTTGTTTCGCAAAGGGATTGGTAGATTGCCGCTTCATGGCCAATGTTGAAGAAGACTGTAGTTGGGAGGTTGATAAGTTGTCTGCGGTGGGTAGCATAGACTGTCGGAAAGGGTTGTTGGCTCGTGGTGTAGCACCCGCTGTCATGGGTCGCTGGAAGGGAGCAGCCCCATTCTGTGGAATAGCAGAAAGTGGACTTGGACTCTGGAAAGGCTGTGGGGTATAACCGCCAAAACCAGCGCCTGTGTGAGAAGCCTGTAATGGCTGGGCCGCTGGAGGTTGTTGCTGTTGCTGTTGCTGCATTTGTGTATCGTACTGGCCGAACGGGTTTATGTTTTGTCCCATTGCGTTGGGGGCAAATCCCGTTTGGTTCTGTAGGAACTCGGCTGGTACCGG
The DNA here is from genome assembly GCA_018357685.1 of Trichophyton schoenleinii. Taxonomy (NCBI): domain Eukaryota; kingdom Fungi; phylum Ascomycota; class Eurotiomycetes; order Onygenales; family Arthrodermataceae; genus Trichophyton; species Trichophyton schoenleinii. The sequence goes on from WOFF01000002.1 coordinate 1,290,902, forward strand.
CTGCTGCTGGAAACCTGTTTGCTGGAATTGCATTGGCATATTCTGCTGCTGTGGTTGCTGTGGTGGTAGCTGCTGATTCGCTGGTGGCTGATTTTCCTCAATGGAACCAAAGAAATCGATTAGATCCGCAGCTGGAGCTTTAGTGCCAGAATTTGGTACGTCTTTAGATGCCACACTATCATTCGCTTTGGAGGAGGCTTGTGCTTTTGCACCTTTCGATGCTGAGCTACTTTCACCTTTGGATTTCCCAAACTTCTGTTCCCGGTATTCCTTCCGCCGGATTGCAAAATCGGGGTCGTGCAAGTCATCTTCTAGCAACTTCGCCAAATCCGTAGACGCATGCTTTAAATTGGGTATCTCAAGTCGGGTAGCATGTTCGTACTGCCTGGCAACTCGTAAAAATGCGACAACATCATCCGTTAGGGCACTGAAAACTTTGTACAAATGCAATGCTCGTTCACTGTCTGTCCGAGACATCTCGAAGTAGTGCTCTAGCCAAGATATGTTAGAAGTTGTGTATACATGCCAAACGGGGCAGAGAGCCAACTAACCCAAGACATTGATGACACCCTCATTCATGACAGAGTAAAGCGTCAGCAGATCAAGCGTCACCAGCCGGAAACCAGTTAAAGTGATTTCATTATCTGGTTCATCACTCAGGAGCTAGTCAAAGAAATAAATCAGCAAAGGCGGTCCCCGATAAACAAACAAACGCAGGAGAATAGTATATGCGCACATCACATTTCAAAAGAGCTTTAATTTGCTTTTGAACAATCTCTGTTTCTCGCAATAGACCCTTTGAGACAGTTAACGACTTTAGTCTGCCTTGTCCATTGCGAACATAATCTGTCTTTGTCTCTGAGAAGGCGAGAGACCGCGCGATTAGATACTCCGAGTATCTCCATATGTTCGCTCCCTGGAACTGTGCTATTATAGCCATACGAGATCAGCAAAGAACAAGCCCTCTTGTCTATTCATACGGCCAATATATATATTCTTCGGCGAAGGGATATTGTACACACCGTCTGAGATGCTTGTTATCGCGAATTTTCGAGGGTATTGCGAGAGATAGGCGAGCGCAGCTCCCGGAGCACCCTCGCGTACCATCATGTGTATCACTATAAGCGCTTTGAAAACGACTGTCCACGCCGACTCGCGCAGTCTGATCTGCAGTGTGCGAAAGATCTCGGCCGTCCCTGCATCGCTGTAGGTGGCTGTGAGGATGTGTTCGATGTATTTTGATTTCGGTGCAGCATTCTATTTGTCCACCAAAACCCCGTTAGAGTCAGGCTCCTCTACCGAGAAACGGATAAGATACTCCATACCTTCGACTTGGTCGCGCCCTTGACGGACTTCTCAAAGCTTGAACCAACCATTGTCGGGGGGCTGTGTAGGGATGTTTGTTCTCAGCTGGTTTGCGGTGCGAAGTCGGTCATGATACTGCGTGCTCGGCTATGGTAGAGCAATGGCCGACGAGACCAGGCGAATCGTCTGCCCGTTAAACGAGGGTAGGAAGAAGGTACGCAAGGGAGAGATGCGGCTTTGTCTGTCTGTCTGTATGTCTGTCTGCTGGCTGTTGGGTGTCTCGTCTTTCTCCCCCTTTAGCTAACTTAAGCCTCCGTGTGGGTCGTTAGGTATAAAAACACAGCTTAAAAGCGGATGCGAGATCGGGGTTTATCGACGCTCGGTTCGGCAGATGGGGAAAAGGGGAGAAGAAGTCCCCAGGAGACTTGTTCGCAGTAGAACACTGTGATATTTGCCTAATGGATGCAGCGAAGGAAGACGCTGAAACTCCTGAGGCGGGCGCAGCTTTTGCCTTCCGTCGGTTTGGCGGTTGCAAAGGCCGATTTTCCTGGGGGCGGGGATGACTAAGCAGTTGCCTCTGTCCAAAGGCTTTTTACGACGTCAGAGATAAAAGGACAGTTAAGCTGTAGGGATTTGCAGCAGATGGGTTTTCTTTCTGGTTTGTTTTGTGGGTAGGTAGCAGAAGATGTCTTGATATTTTTATCCCGGCAGTATGGTTGACTGAAAGGAAAATTGATGAGTATTATACAGTTCATAGACCAGCACAGCAGTTATGACCCTCACACGAACTCCAGCCCGTCCCATCAGGAACCCCCAGCTTAGCTATGATGAAAGAAAAAGACAAAGCAGCAAACAATTAAGAGCAACCCTGGTAATAATATGCCAAAACACCAGTTTTTCCAAAAAAAGGTAAAAAGCGGGAAAAAAACAAAAAGACGCCGATGATACCGAAAGTAGTCTACTACTAGCTGAGGAGATAGTAGCAACTCGAAGGCTGAGTGAGGTCTTTGCCATCCATCCAGGCCCGCTGCTGGAAAGCCGGAGTCAAGGCCGTAGCACTAGCTGTGAATGTATGAGTATCTCTGTCCATATCGATGTCTTCGCATTCAACCGCATCGGTTCCATTGCCAGGGCCAGCACCAGGGGTAGTAGATAAGGATAATGAGGCGTCGCCAACCGAGGTGGAAGAAGAGCTGAGCACTTGCGACGACATGACATGAGTAGACGCCGAGAGCGACGGGTTTGTATCCGTGCTGTTATTTGGTGTGGCGTTGTTACCGTTGGCTTCTGCCAGGGACACGCGAGCAGGTGCAGACGCAGGACGGAAGAAATGATGCAGCGTCTTTTGCAACGGGTCCGGTTTTGGTAGAGACGTGGTAGAGTCTTCTTGGAAGGAAGAGTCCTCTTCAAGACTTTCGAGGCTGTCATCGATACTAGTGATGGGTTCCGGGTAGAGTCCGTGGTTCTCTGCTTGTCTCTGGGCGGAGAAGAGCCATCGTAGGGTGTTGTCTGGGAGGTTAACAGTTAACGGGAATGACGGTTGAGAAGAGGTTATCAGTAGTGACGACTTGGCATACCGTAGACAGCCTGTTCGTCTGGGCGGTCGTTTCTGAATCGCTTCCTCGTCCGGCTGTGAAGGTGCTGAGGTGTGTCGTCTATGACCATGGCATCGCCGATTGAGCATGGGATGGGAGAGACGGTGCGGTCGTAGAAGGATGTTGAGGATCGGGGAGAGAGGATCGTTGAGAGGGAGGCTTTGCGCTTCATTGTCGAATGTGTTCACTATGTTATTGCGTCTTCCGGCAGTGCGCTGTATGAGACGAAAATGCCGGAATAGCTGTAAAGAGTGAGTGAGTGTTAAGATGAGGCGAGTTGAGGTGAGGTGAGGTTGGTTGGAAACTTGGTTGCGCCTGGGGGCAGAACGAGGTTGGTTTTGGTCGCGTTTCGCATGGCAGCGAGAGAGGCGTATTTTACAGCCTCAGGGATGCCAATATTAGAATAATCGCCTTTTTATTGGTTGGCTGATTATTACGTGTATCAGGCTGATACCGCTAGTCCGGAACAGGTTTAATGGCTTTTTACGCGGTCTCGCGCGAGTGTCAAGACAGGGTAAATGATTCACGCATAGTAATACGAGTGCCACAGAGAAGATCATATCCCAGCCATCGCTATCCAGAAGAAGACCCATGACAGGCGTGTTCTCGATGGTATCTCAACAATCTACTCCCGTACCGCTATCGATATCATTTTTTTTTGTTTTGACTTGGGGCGGCTTGCTGATTTAATAATAAAGTTTCGGGATGCCGATAAGTCTATGCCAAGCCGGGATGCCGAAAGGGTTAAAGAGCCCCTCCCCCGCAACTAACCAAAAACAGAGTTTCACCTTGCTTGGACGTCTCTTTCTCATTCTGAAGATCGTCAACACAAACAGAGCAGAGACACAGAGACAGAATATAGAGTAGCTGTACAAGAGACGATGTCTATCCGCCGCCATACTCACGCCGGTTCCTGGTACTCCGACCACGGGCCAACCCTCGAAGCACAACTCGATCAGTGGTTGGACCTGGTGCCTGGCGAGCTTGAGGGGCTGGGCAAGCTACCAGTGCCGGGAGCAAGAGTGATTATAGCTCCGTGAGTACATTGACGAACCACAAGATACAAGGCTCAAGATGCATAGTGCCAACCAGTTGACTGTCTCGTAGACATGCAGGATACGCCTACTCTGGCCCTTGCGCGGCGTTTGCGTACAAATGCCTCGACCTATCCAAGGCGTAAGCTTCACTGAGATAAAGACGAAATACACAAGAAGAGAAAAAGGGACTGATAGCTGGAGGCAGAAAGCGGATCTTCCTGATCGGCCCATCCCACCACCTCCATCTGACAACCATCGCGGTGCCACAGTTGACCCAGTACCTGACGCCGCTCTCGCCTATGCCGCTGCCTCTCGACACCGAGATGCTCGCTAAGATCGAGCACGAGGCTTCCTTAGCGGACAGGCCCTTTTCTAAAATGTCTCGATCTGTGGACGAACAGGAACACAGCATGGAGCTCCATCTACCGTACATCCACCGCCTTCTGCAGCGCTTATATCCCACAATGCCGACGTCAGCCTACCCCCCGCTAGTTCCGATGATGGTGGGCAGCACCTCTGCGGCAAACGAGCGGGTATTCGGCTCGATCCTTCGCCCTTACCTTGCTGACGAAGAGAACGCGTTTGTGATCTCGTCTGACTTTTGTCACTGGGGCTCGAGGTTCGCGTATACGTACTATGTGCAGGCACCTGGGCCGACAACCTACAAGCTGCCACTTACGTACCCTTCTCTGCCGGTTCCGTCGGACATGCTAACAGCAGACAAGGCGGCGGAAGAAGCGCGTGCAGTATCGTCAGGGCGGATGCTGAGAGAGAACGACAAGTCATACAACAAGGAGAAATATATGTGGGCTATCCACGAAAGCGTCTCTGCGTGTGACCTGGCGTGCATGTCTGCAATAGCCAGTGGCAATACGGACGTCTTTCAGGAAGCATTACGGCGGACGGGAAACACTGTATGCGGGCGTCATCCGATTGGCGTGGTGATGGCGGGGATCGAGGAGTTACAGCAGCAGCAGCATCAGGCAGAAGGCAGCACCGTGGGAGCAGCAATGACGCAGGATGGGGTGAAGAAGGGCAAGTTCTACTTTATACGGTACGAACGGAGCTCTGACTGCTTCTCGGTCCAAGACAGCTCAGTGAGCTATGTTTCTGCGTTTGCCGTGCTGTAGCAAGTCGAAGTTTGATAGACCTCTTCCCGACACCCCAGTATTATACTTCTTTATCCACAAAATTCAAGTTTTTTTTTTATCCGTCTCTCTCCTATGTACCCACGATCGATCTACGAGAGTGTAAAACCAGTACTTTGCAAGGGAGAGACCGCTGATCTGATCGATCGCTTGCCCAACATCTTCTATCCGCGTAGCTAGTTCCGAGAGAGACGCTGATCCTGACAAGTCGGTGACACGCGTGGAGTGAGGAGAGTAAGAGAGAGAGAGAGCCCATACATAAGTAGCTCCCCTTAGTGAGCTAGTTAAAGGTCTCCGCAACGCCGGTTTTCTCGGGTTCGTTGCGAGTTCGGCCAGTATCCTATAAGAGAGTTAGGCAGCAATAATAGCGGTGGGCTAGGTGGGCTAAAGGTGTGGGCATATATGTCGTGATAGCACCAGCAGGAGGCGGGACTCCGTACGGAGCAGGCGTGTTTGTGTGTCGTCGCAGGCTTGTCGTCGTCGCAGGTAAGTCGTCGTCGTCGTCGCAAGGCAAGCAAGGACAGGAGGAGAACCTTAGTCAAAAAAAAAAAGGTCACTTAAAAACACGCGTCTATTAGAGGAAAGCCACCCCCGGCCCGGCTCTTTTGCCTTTTTTCCTCCCACGCTCGTGCTTTGCAGCGCCTTCGCTTCTTTTAACAGGCCGCAGTGCTGAGTCAGCAAGCGTCTGCAATGGCCCAAGGAGGCTAGGCGGCGCCAAGACATGGGTCACTGTTCACGCCGCGTAAGCTTCATCCGAGGTCTTGGCGATCGTCGTTGTTGGGTTGACGATCTAGACAAAGACCGCAGAAGCGACGACGACGACGACGAGGGCGGCGACGATGACGAGGACGAGGACGAGGACGAGGATGAAGACGAGGATGAAGGACGACGAAGCAGGAGGAAGAGGAAGAATACGGAGTGCCACGTATATACTTATATATAAAAGGAGGACGGGGAGGAACAGGAACACTCCTGGGAGTAAAAGAGAAAAGAGTTTTTCCCCTTCAAGTCTTACATAAGCAAAAGAGGCTGACGACGCTGACGTCCCGAAGCGGACTAGTGCGCCCAGGGGCCTCGTCACCGTCTGCGTATTGGCCGTACCGCGTGTACCGTCAGGTACCCACCCGAAACAGCATTGCGAGGGCCTGTAACTTGGTAATCTGCATACGCCCATTACTTTTTTTACCTGCCTGGCGAAGGTTGGTTTCTGCCACCTCACGCCGCTTTTCCCTCCGCGACGACGCCTTCGACGACCTCGAACTTCCTCGTCGGCTTCAACCTTCTTCAACCTCCTCGACCTCAGCAACCACAGTCGTTATTAACTGCCAGCGGGCAACAGGACTGACTCCTCGATAGACCAGAGACTGCAGCGTCAGGCCAGAGCCAGGGCAAGCTGCTCGCCGAACGAGAAACTCATAGAAAAGGGTCGACGATTAGGGTTAGCGTGGAACCGCAATCAAGGGCCAAGGGCTGTGCTTGCTGCGCATCATCTAAACATATCTTTCGTCTCCTTCTTCCTGGACGGGACGGCACAGCGACAACGACAGCGACAGCGACCTCGAGAAAACGTCCTCCCATCTCTCTCTCTCTCTCACACACACACACACTGCTCGCCAGCATCGATCACCACGCTCGTTTTCGACGGCCTTCGACGACTTCGACTTGCAGCGTCAAGCAGAACAAACCTAAAAAAAAGGGACAACCGACTGAAAGACGGTCCGACTGGCCTGCGGTGGGCGCTGACAGTCATCCGGTTGACTGCCAGCCCTCGTTTTCCATCCCATCTTCAGCCTATCCCCAAAACCATCGCCCATCGCCCATCGCCAAAGATGACAGACAGGTCTCGACGGCCGGCAGGCTCGGGCTCTGCCGTTGACGCCTCTGAGCTCGCTCGCCAGTTCGAACAGTTGCTGCGGACAAGAAGGTTGAACACTCTCCAGGAACGATCCAGATCTCGCACCTCTTCGCCCATGCCTTCGTCGTCAACGCCAGCATCACCATCACCATCGCCACATCACCCTCACCATCACAGCCAGCACGCCCATGGCCGGCCATTGCCCTCGCAGCCGCCATCGTATTCGTCTATTCGCAGTTTTCCCATCTTTCCGACGCCGCCACAGGATTCCGCCTCCCTCAAGTTTCGCAACCTCCTCCACGTCCTCTCCGTAACGCCCATGAAATATGAGAACCCAGGCCTGCTGGACGAGGCGCTCTCCCACGTCCCGCTCGACCGTCTCTACGCAGAGGCAGAGGAAGAGTGTCAGATTCTGCAGGCAGAGGCGGCAAGCATGGGTGAAAACGTGAAACCAACCTGGGGCTACCAGGACTGCGTCATCAAGGCTCTCCTCAGGTACGGACATTTTTCTTTTTTCTTCTTCTTCTTCTTTATGAAGTAGATATGATACTAACTGACTCGTCATTTAGATGGTTCAAACGCTCGTTCTTCCAGTTCATCAATAATCCCCCTTGCTCGAGATGCCTCAGACCAACCCTTCTTCAGGGCATGACGCCTCCAACTCCAGACGAAACCGCCCGCGGAGCCACCAGAGTCGAACTCTATATCTGTTCAGAGCCCTCTTGCGCCAGCCCTGAGCGATTCCCTCGATATTCTGACGTATGGACTCTGCTGCAGTCCAGACGCGGCAGAGTAGGTGAGTGGGCCAATTGCTTTAGCATGCTGTGCAGAGCCGTCGGTGGCCGCGTACGTTGGGTCTGGAACTCAGAAGACCATGTATGGACCGAAGTTTACTCTGAGCATCAGAAAAGATGGATTCACGTCGACGCCTGCGAAGAGGCTTGGGACAACCCCCGCCTCTACACTGAAGGTAAGCATCCACCCCTTCCTCCTTCCTTTATTTCGTTTTGGCTTTCTTTTTCCGTCCGTGCGACTAACATCTCCCCAGGCTGGAACCGAAGAATGGCCTACTGTATCGCCTTCTCTATCGATGGAGCCACAGATGTCACCCGTCGATATGTACGAAACCCTGCCAAACATGGCCTAGATCGTTCTCGTGCTCCTGACGAGGTATTACTCTGGGTCATCCACGAGATCAGACGCATGCGTCGTGAGAACCTCTCCAAGGAAGAACGAAGACGGTTGGCCAAAGAGGACGAGCGTGAAGAGCGTGAACTTCGTGGATACGTCGCCCAGAGCATCGCAACCGAACTCAGCCGATTGAATCCCAACGGTGTCTCGGCGCCGGCTCCCGGTGACGAAGTCAAGGTTCCTGTCTCTGCCGCTGCAACAACAACGGGACAGAGTGGAGTTGAACGGACGGGTCAGCCAAACCCAGATCCGTCTAGGAGGCATCGATGACAGCTCTGCATGTCTCTCTATTCATACTCCCTTTTTTCACGCCGTCATGATCGAACGAACCCTGATGTCAAGTTGTACGACGTCAAACCACCTCTACGAACCCTCTTTCTTCCTTGACTTAACGGCCGACTCTTTTTTTTCTACCAAAACCCTCTTGACCGACCCATTTCCAACCTTGATACCATAACTACCTCTTCCTTACTTTTCCTTTTTTCTCTCTCCATTTCTTCTCTTCTGGCTCTTCCATTTCCTTAGTCGGCATCATGATATATACCAAGGCGTTCAGGTGCTCCGGTAGACATCCTTTCTTGGCCTTTTTCTCTTCCTATACTTCTCTCCGGACCTCTTCATACTCCGACTTATCTTCTTCTGCATGACGTGAATATCCTGGCATCCGCCCCCCCCCCCCTTTCTACTTTGCGCGTATTAAGCCTGTTTGCTTGCTACCTTGGATTATCCTCCTTTTGGACATGTTGGTTTCTCGTTACGTGCGACAAACGGGAAAGGAAAACATATTAATCAAGGACAACTGACTCCTTGCATATTTATATTTACCTAACCGCCCAACTAATCGAGCCAGCGAACCAAACCTCTATACAGCCTCGTCTACCGAGCACAACTCTACGTCTCCTTTGTTTAACAACTAAATCTCCCCCTTAATCTATACCCGCCATTGCACCTATTGGAATAATATACCTCCCCCCTATATACCTATATACCCGCCCCCGCCTATTTTATCCTCATATATACATACATATATAATCCACTGCACAAACAATCCTTACTCTAATAGAAAAGTGCTTTGTCTGCGTATCCACAGTCCATCCTTTTGATTTGGCTTTCCCTTTCCCCCCAGCTTTCAAGCTTCTTAATACGCCCGTTGCCAGCATACCAATCCCGTCGCTTCTTCTTCTTCTTCTCCTTTTTTACTTATTACACTTTTTACCTGCCATGTCTTACCTCGTCATGTCAATTACTCCATTCCGCCCTTCTTTCTGGGACGAGTCTGCTTTATGATATGAGTTTTATTTAACTCTGTTGTTTTTTGGCCGCGCTATTCTACTTTGTTTTAATAGCTAGCTCCATACATGAAAAATGCTTCATCTTCATAACTCCTCTTTACTTTATTATCTACACTCATCATACCTTCTCAGAAACTATACCGAGTCCCGTCAATCCATTCGGAGGCTCCTATACAGAAAGGTCAGATACCACTATCATGCATGTCAAGGGAACACTGCAGCAAATGCTACTTACGTGCGTGACGTATATGCCAGTTATAGTCGAGTCCGGCTCAATATCAAGTTTCTTCTTCTTTTGCTGACCATGCCCCAAAGGCAGCCTGATCTTCGGAAGCACATTGGCATCAAACGTAAAAGATCTCCCGCGGTTCGTAGTAACCTAAACACAACCACAAACCAGGTTAGGCGTCTGAGGCATACAAGCAGAAGCGAGTACCTTACCTCCAGCGTCGCAATACTGAAACTGATCGGCTCGTTCTTGGGAGTCCGCCACTGCTTATCCTTCACTCTGAACCCAGTGACTCTCTCACCACCCGGCCCGTCAATGTTAAACTGTATCTTAGACTGGTTGCCATGCTTTTCCCTACCCTGGTACACAGGCAGACAGCTGATAGGCGCTCCTTCGCATTCGTAATGGAAATCAATCCAGGTCAATATACCCGCCAACGTACTAACTGATATCTTAGTAAGGTATGGCAGATAGATCCCTTTCTCACCACCGAACATAAGCAGTATATGAGGCTGTTGATAGTTCAGCAGGAAAGGTTGAGGCTCGTCCTGGTATACAAAGTCTAGCTCATGCAGAGATTGATGTTCGGACGGTATATGCGGGTACCAGAGCGTTGCTTTGCGTGGAGACAAGCAAGGCGGGTTCTGGCTATGTATTTGCTCTTCTTCCGGGACAGAGAGGGATATCAGTCTGAATGCCTGTGATGGAAAAGCCAAGTTAGTTCCATTTATTACAGTTTTAAAGGGAGATATAACTTACGTCAAATTTTGCTTTGATGTGTGTTACCCGTTCGTTTAGACATAGGCGTAGGGTGCTGGGCACGTCATGGTGATCGCCTGCCCAGTTTGATAAAGTGCCATCTGCCGTGGCTGCTCTGATTCCTCGAATACCGCCGGGATCAGCACAGATGGCAAACCCCGTGAGAGGATGAGAGTCTGACTCTGCGCCTTTCTGACTAATGTCGAGAATGATTTCGTTGTCAGGACGGATGTAGCCCAGCCGAACTTCCTTTTCGTCCGGCGTGTCGATGCGTATGCCGGAAACATATGTATTCCCCCCGAAACAAACAAGGGATACGCCAACATGCGATACCTGCATAGGGACACGAATGGCATATTCCTTGACAATGCTGGGAGGAGGGAGTGGAGCTGAGCCGGGAAACCGTCCTCTACCAGGCTGCGTTCGAGGGGGTTCTAATGGTTTGGCTGCTGCTGTCCGCCAGAGGACATGGTTATGTTCCTCCATGGAATATGCACCGCCATCTTCCAATTGAGGCTGTGAGACAAGCAATGCTGCAAGGGACTTGTTGCATTCCCATATTCTCCTTCGGTTCCGTATAGCTTCGAAATGCTTCAAGTTCGGGTTTGTCTTCTCATACAGAGCCTTCCAGTTGTAGTGTATAGTCGCGCCGGATGTTGCCTTGTCCAGCTGAGGACGTAGGGCTTCAAAGATGAACCCCCTTTCAAAATATGGTAGAAATCGAGATCGCCAGAAGTGCTGGGATAATGGCATGCTACCAAAGGACCTTGAAGCTATCCGTAAATTGAATACATCCCGCAGGCTGAGCATGCATTGGATATCTTCCCGTATTTCAAAGGGCAGTGAGTAGAACTTGTCACAGTCAGCCCTCTCGGTGATAGTATTACGTTCAGCAGTGTTTTCACTGGATCTCTCTTTTTCTGCTTCATCAAGTGCCTCCTGCAGTTCCGGGATATCAAGGGGATCCCGAAGAAAGAAGGATTGCTGGTACGTTGACCGATGGTGTGTAACTATTTCTGCATCAGAGCCACTGCTCTCATACCCGTGGCCCCAGGTAAGAAGGCCGTACTCCTGTGAAGGAAATGATAGACAGAGATCATATAGCCGGGGTATAGAGATCTCTTGGGGATGGACGAGAGCCTTCAGAATCCCCCAGCAGGCATCATGGAATACGAAGCCAGGCAATGGATGATCTTCAGAGGTTCTCCCCTGCGACGGAAATTCATCCGACTTGGTCTCATTGGTGTACCTGTCGTTTTCATATCGTTCGTAGGGATTTGATGGCGCACGTAGCAGTCTTTCTCCATGTACAAACCTCGCCACGCCTGTCAGGAATGGCTCTTCATCCAATGAAGCAGCTCGAACTGATCAAATAGTGTGAGCAGGATTCGTCCTATTACTACCAACATACTGATGAAAACACGCATGCTTACCGGCTCTGTATTGACCGGGCCATTCATTGCGGCGGGTGCGGTTATGGATTAGTGCGCCGCAGATGATACAGTACGGCGCCCCAGAGGAGGACATCGCCACAATTTGATAGTAAACCAGCTGAAGATGAGACTGAATGGTGAAGATAGTAAACAACGGAATGTTACAAGGCGAATTCTAGTCGATAGAGGGGAAGATTGTTTATATGGCGGCGTTGATGCTTCTGTCCGCTGCGCCGTAGTTAATGCTGCCGCCTGACGTAGACCGCGTAGTCATCCAGGCAGAAGCAATACTTGCATCATAGCCCAATAACCAACAAGCATGCTGGACTGCGTCTGAAACAGAGATTCATGCAAGCGGTGCATGGTCGAGGTTCTCATGCGCCTCCTGCAGCGGTTGTGCCTCATCTTGGCGCTAAGTCTGTTGATGATTTGATAACCTCCAAGAAGGGCGTTTGCCGATGGAACGTTCAAGTTTCTATTCAAGTACCTACACTATATCTATTTATTTATTCGTAGTCTCGTATATATCTGCCCGGCAGGTCAACGTCCCATATCGGCCTCTCTATCACCACGACTTCTAGAGGCACCGATTTCGCGTCTTCCGCTTCCGATAGATCTGCACTCTCCACTGTGGATTGAGAATTGTGGCTCAAAGGCACAATTCCTAGGATGTCTCGATATTTGAAGATAGACCACCACTGGCGAGGGCGTGATTCTGCGTTGTGGTCTGATTCTGGCTCAGGTGTGGATAGCTTCGCTACCTGATTCCCATGCTCCGCTCCATTTGGTAGATGCTCCCCTAAACCAGGCTCGTTAGTATGGGAAGAGTGGCATTCTGGCCCGGAAAGGACATTCTTACCATTTAGAGTCTGTCCGTTAACACCAGGGAACTGCTGTCTGCGTAGTGAAGCGAGCGTCGCTTCGTTAGCGAGAGCAAGCTCCTCGATGTCGCCATCATCCTCATCCTCATCATCAGGCAGCGAGCTGTCATTCTTTTGGCCCTCAAGGGGCACCAATTCCGTATTCGTCCCATTTGCTCCCACGCCTTTCTTAATCGCCGGTCCAAAACCGACTTCAGTATCGGCAAGCGCCACTCTGTCTCCGGCGCCAGTATTTGTCCTCTTTTTCTTCCTCTCTCCTTCAGCGCTATGTTCTTCATGGTCTTGACGTTTCCTCTTGTGTGGAGATGGATGCCCCGAGGCGCTGGCGTGCTGTGGCTCTGAGGCAGGATAGTCTTGTAATAGATCAAACATCCAAAGCCAAGCTGGACCGTACAGCCAGAGGCGGTCTCGGCCACCTGCAACGTCCCAAATGGCGCCCATGGCTCTATCCTTAATAATGGTAAATTCCGAGGGCATACATGCCTTCGGGTTTCTCCTTGCCCAGTCGGAAAGGTTCCCTTTAAGCGCGTTAAATTCAGTTAAATGATGCTCGGAAGTTAATATCATTAACCTGTCATCCGACGCACTGAGTTCGGATTCTTGAGGGGTTGACGCGGTAGATACCCGTTTACTCTTCGATGTGTTGGATGTTTCAATGGCAGGGCGGAAGGTCATCAGTAGAACGCTGGAGTTCAGGCGAGGAAGAATAGCTTCAGAAGGCGTGTGTTTCCACCACACTCCAGATGGCAAACTGTCCTCGTCGTCTGAGTCCGAATCCTCGTCTGAAGAATCCGCATTTTCATCCTCGGTTTCTTTAATTGTGGCAGGGGCATCATTCCTGTGATCAAGGGACCAAACGTCCACATACCCAGCGAGGTCACCACAGGCAAAGATCCGGCTGTCACCTGAGAATGTGATACAACGTACAGTTCTATCATAAGAACCCAGGGTTCCGTGAAGAGGCTTATCGACGCGTGTTTGTCTCGGTAGACGGGTCAATTTTTGTGAACTGGGCAGAACTTCAAGGGTCGAACTCGTTTCGGGGTCTCTGATAAGCTTAGCCATGTATATATCATTGTTTGGACGCAATATACATAGCCACTTGCAATCAGGCGATATAGCAACGTTCTTTGCGCCGTTAGAGGCTAATCGAGAAGGAAGCTCTATTTTGTGAACCCGTAGACTAGGGAACCCGTCTACTTCATCCGGTGTTAAAGTAAATAACCTAACTTCCGATATAGTGGCAGCAGCGAGTATAGTTCCGTCCCGTGAAAGAGCCGCGCATGTGAGGTGCTCGTCGCCCTGGAATAGGATCTTTCCTACAAGCTTGTGTTGTTCCATATCGGACCCAAATGAGCCAGCAACACGCCAAATGTTGACCTCACGATCCCACCAACTCATTAGAAGCCTAGATGCACCCGATGACGAGACTTGAGGTATCTGTGGTAGGTTTGGTAGTTTTCGGTGATGTTCCCTTCCAAGCTCCCTCAGCGGAAGAACGACAGGTGTTGTGTCAAGGCCTGTAAATAGCATGTCAGCACTGGATCTAGATTACTCAATAACTGGAATATACATACCTCCAGACACAACGATGCTAATATCCTTAGTCTCAAAGGCAGCGAGAGCCTTGACGTCATGTGTATGATACCGTCGATGCATCACTTCTGCCCATCTTCTTGTCGTCATTTGCTTTTCACGGCGCTTCAATTTATAGAGGACTGTCCGCTGGTCGGCGCCTCCACTAATAATGGATTCTCCATCTGCGCCAACAGCGATATCCAACACATCCGCTTGATGCCCTTGCAATCTTTGAACCAGGGAGTAGTTCTTCGCGTCGTAAATCCGAACTTCACCAGCTGAGTCACCAGATATTATGGAGCCATCTGGTAAACACTTGACAGTCCAGACAAGCAATTCCTTTGAGTGTTTTGCCTGGCCTTTGCCGAGAGAGATCGTCCGTAGCAAGCTGCCATTGCGTATATCGAATACTCGGATCGTGCTGTCGGCATACCCAGCAACAACGGTATGGCGATTCTGAAACGTGATGCTGAGAACTCTCGTGCGCTTCGTTGACGACCTTATGGTTTTCAGGTACTTCAGATCTCCATCCTCTGTAGACAGGATCACGATAGTACCATCTGCACATCCTACCGCCAAATTCTGTCCCAGGTATCCCTCTTCTCTAGCAGGAGCAGCATCCCCATCCTTCTTGCGCCGTGGTCTCCATTGAGGCTGGACAGCTAGACACCAGATTTCTCCATAATTTCCGCTTGAATGTCTTGCTGGGCGGCCTGATTCCAAATCCCACTCCGTCACGACGCTGGAATATCCAATGCTGAAGAGTCGCAGTTTTCCCGCCACCTCCTTGCCTTCAATAGTTTCGCTTGGGTCGAGTGTCCATGCTAATCCTTCGATGCTGCGGTCCTTTCCTCCACGAAGAATAGATTCTTGAAACCAGGCACCACGTAGCGGGTTCCAAATCTCGATATCACCATTCGCTCGTCCGATCGCAAGTCTTAATGTGGGAAAGCCTCTGCCTTGGATCTCATTTGAGGGAGGGTGCGAAAAGGCCAGCGCGTTGATCGCTTGCGGATTGTATGGCACGAATCGACATCTATGGATATCCATGGTGCCTGAAGCTGTTTCCTGGGTCGAAAATCCGTGAGCTCTGCGGGCAATGGTGGAGGGCGCAGCGCAAGGGGAGCTGGAATTAAAAACACAGCTCTTCAGGCTCTTCTATCGCAGCCATCCATCGCAGCTCTGCTTCTTAGAATGTCCCTTCGACTTCTGTTCATGAAAGCTTTGCTGCTTCAAACCAAAAAAAAAAAAAAAAAAAAAAAAAAAAAAAAAAAAAAAAAAAATTATCTTTGGCGCTTCTTTCCCCGAAGGCAATTTTTCTCGAGGCCGACGTATCACGTGATATCAAAGTCTCGGGTAAACTTTCCGTCTCCGAGGCACATCAAAAAAGCTACGAGAAACATTCAAACATCGAGATGGAATATGATTATTTGGATGCCGGCGTTGATATTGACGATACTGGCGTTTGACGGGACACATCACCCGGTGAATCACACCCGAACTAGCGGGCTAGAGGTTTGTCAGGATTATTGGACAGCCGTATATGCGGGTTTGTCCCTAATATTGGCTACCGGACGTCTACGAAAACACCCCCTATGCCGTCACTTCGCTTCGTCTCCAGAAACAGTGCAAAGAAGCCGATCTTTCAAAATTGAGTAACAAGAATGCTATCGTTTCTATGCAAATCGGAGTTGTTTGTATCTTGTATTGCTCAGCCGGTATAGAACTATACAGCCTCCGCCATACGCGCGGGGTCAGTTTCATATATCGGCCCGCCATCAGCCGGCCAGAGCACAAATTGATCACGTATTGAAACTCCTGGTCATAGTTTGTTGTGTCCGGCAAACTTCCTGCTGGATCAAAATAATAAAGAAGAGTGGTGGCCCAGGTTTCTGCCAGGGTCGCACCAAGAGTCCGGCTCTGTGTCATGTTGACAGGAATATACGAGAAAGGTTTGAAGCCGGCCTGCGTATACTACCTGCGTGGAGAGACACAGACAACCACAAACATAGTCTAGGACCGGGACAGCAGTTGTAAGGGCACAAGGTAAGGGGGTTCTCAAGACGCCTCTTTCGGCTACCGGTGGGAGGTGGCGTGAAGTTCGCGCGTTGCTTGCGTATTTTGTACTTTAGCAAACATCTGACAAGAGGCAAGGAATGTCGTAGACAGAAGCCATGGCAGGGAGAAAGAAGGATGATCAGGTGGCAGATGTCTCAGCAACCGGCACTATTTGTTTCTTCCCCCTGGGATGTCAACGGCGTACAACAAAACATGTGCCCGGCGCCTATGGTAACCAGCCGGTGGTTAAGTGCCCTGACCGTACGGAGTATCCCAAGAGATAGATACATCGTCACTCCCGTCTGCAGTTCCCTTCAGCATGGAACGGAGTAACCTTCCACTGCAGAAGCGAAGGCATTGCGAAATTAGGCGAGAGGAATCGGGTGAAGACATATAGAGCGATGAACAACGATCTATATCTCCCCCACCCCTTGACCCCCTTTTCTGTCGGTGAAGATGATGTTTTCTTCCTTTACAGGAAGATATGCTCCGTACGGCAGTCGGTATGCCCATATCAAACTTCTCACGGAGAGCAGCAGGACATTATCCTAGAGGAGAAAAGGAAACATGTGCATAGCCATGGAAGCGAGGTCGTACCATCGAGATATAGTCCTAGCAAAGTATATCTTCTCTCATTGACAGTGCAACTTGCCCATTTTATTTAACCTATGCGATGTTTCACCGTCCTGACGACGAGAGGGAAACATGGGAGAGACAAGATACCGTATGGAAAAAAAAAAAAAAAAAAAACTATTGCGGGTAGACATATGGGGAAAATAGGTGGTAAGTTAAAACAGCTTGTCTGATTGCAGTATTTACCTGCAACCAAGGCAATCCGCTTATAATTACATACCTGCGAGCATGGTTCAAGGGCGACTTGTTTTCCATACAAATATGTGTGTATGTTTGCCTTCAGCCCCTTTTTTTCCCACTTTCTTCACCGCATTATACCAGTCAGTTTATGATATGACGGGGAGGCGCCTATATCCCCCAACATGAACAAGATGCAAGGCAACAAACTCGACGCATATGGGGAACACACGATATGTAGAGTGACGAGCTCGTCACGCCGTATATGTAAGTAAGGTGAGAGCTCACTTCCTTCCGCTCGTCCCTTTGGGGACGGAGAAAATACTCCGTACATGTATCGCCATCCGACCTGTCTGGTTCAGCCCTATATCACGAGAAATTATTATGCTGATCGTGTGGCGTACCGGGAACTTTTGGTGCGAATTATTGGGAAAAGGCCAGGGCAAGGACCGATGGTCGACTTTTTCAGCTCTTGGTCCTGCATGTCCCACGGCCGACCTGGATGGAGAGAAGGGAATAGTTTGAGCAAGCGTGGGAGCTAGTTTTTGCGTAGCGGGTTGCGGGCTGACATCAGCCCCTTAATTAAGGGCAGCCAGCGATGCCACGTCAGAGACAAGAGAGCACACACAGCGGAGGATTCAATGCAGGAGCTTCAGGGATACGAAGAAGGGCTGCTGTCGTTAAGTTAACTTTTCAGAGGGCACAGGCAAGTCGCTGCTACTATTACTTCGGAGCTTACTCAGTTTTTGAGGAGCATTTTTTTTTAGCTTGCGAGGTAGCTAGTGAAAGGGGGCAGGAAACGGGCACCAGAAGCGATTGTTTGATTGACGGCCCATTGATTGACGGGACGGTTGGTCGCAGGGCTGCTTCCGGCACCTCGGAGTCTGCATGCTTATTCAGAGGCAATAGTTGCATTGATAGTTGGTTGTTGGAAGCCCTGTATTTAGCTGTTGGACGGACGAAGATCGTGACTTAAAAAATAAATCATATAAATCACTTCTGCTCAACTTATCATAACACAGCTTGCAGCTATGCTATTGCATCGGAGAACAAGGAAGACAGGGAAGAAAAATATCTCTTCCTTTTTCTTTTGGGCTGTCCCCAACCAGAGTTCGTTATGAGTCGCTTTTCAACCGACTGTAGCCTTGGTTCCGGGCCCAGCTAACGCCCTTTCTTGCGCGCCTTTTGTTTCCACCTTTATTTTTTTTTCTTCCTTCTCTTTCTTCTTTGCAGAGCCTCGATGACGGGGCCGGGCTTGGGCTTTACCCGAATAACAAAATGGCCGAAGAGGAAGAAGAAGAAGAAGCTCTTTCTCGCTCGTTCCTTTATGGAGCAGCGGAAGGAGTTGAAAAAAAAAAAGAAGAAGAGAAGAGACGGCAGGCTCACGGTAAGATACGGTAATAAGTGACAGTACACCATATAAATGTTGGATACGGCGGTACTAGCGCGCTATTTCCGGTAAGGCGCGACTCGCGCTTAAGTCCAGGTCCGCGTCGTTGTCCAATCATGACGCGCCTAGGCACGTGGAGCTCCCGCCCCACTTATCTAGATTGGGCAGAGATTTCGCGTTTAATTGGATTTAAGGTTCCCCAAGTGGGTCCAGCTCGGGTGTGCCTATTGGAAATCCGCTTTCTTTGTGGTTGATTGCTCCGATGCTAAGACAAGACAGCATGGGTAGGGCTGTTCCTACGCTGGAACTCGTCACATTAGTCGACTGATTTTTTGCGTGAATTCATGCATAGCGCAAGGATTTTAGCTTCTCCGATAATTTTTTTTTTTTTTGGTTTTCACACTGCTTTTCTTATTTCGCGTTTTCGCCCTGGGGGGAGGAGGAGATGAAACTTTCGTCGTTTTTTTTGTTTGGTTTCCGATACTCTGGCGCAAACGCACGTCAGCGCTGAAAGCGACAGAGAAGCTTAAAATTAGCCTAATTAGCGAACGCCCTTTTTGGCACAGCGGAACATCTGTAACCAGCTATTTGAGTGGTGGCTATATCGGCTGACTGGAAGTGCCTTGTTGGGGCGGCAAGGCAGCTTCCCGCCATGTCCTTGGTGCTCCCTGCGCCGCGTACTGCCAATCCCCCAGCTCCGGGGGTGACGGCGTTTCCCCTGCATTTGAAGATGACAACACCGGGATTGTAAGTTCGCTGATTGGTCGGAGTAGCGCTAGTGTGGGCGCTTAAGAAAAGTATATACAGGGAAGTTTATTTTTCCGCGGCGTATTGGTGTAAGGTACGACGGTTACAGAACCACGATACCCGTTGAAAAATAACGGTTTTCCCGTACTGCGCAGTTACTTACCTTTTACTTACTCCGTACGATATGTCTTTTCTAGAAAAGCAAAAAGGCGACGGTGGACAGCGACAGCAGACGAGACGGAGGACTCACTCCATAACGAAGTAAGTACTTATCGTGAGGACGGACGACAAAGAGAGACATTCCTTGAAGACACACTTAAAAAAAAAAAAGACTGCAACGGGAAGGGGAAAAACGTGGCATTTCTCTCACTCTTTTTCTCCCCGGACTGCCCATCAATTTAACCGAAAGAGTCAGTGATCGTACGAGCAGCGAGGACGAAGAAGCAGTTAGTAATAATGAGTGATTGACGCTTGTTTCTTTCATATATTCGGGGTTGTCGGAGGGAGGGTTGGTTGCAGCCATGGATTGCGGCCGGGGTCGCCGCAGTTGCATGTGGTTATTAATAGGGCCTTGTCCCTGAAGATGTTTGAAATGCCGCTGTGGATGAGACACATCTTGCTCGATGCAGCATTTCTCCGTCCAGAATTAAAGAAGAAGGAGGAGAGTATTATGGGATCTCCGAAGTAACACCATCAATGGGGGTGGTGGGAGGCTAAATTGATTAAACATGTTACCGTACAGACACCACACACCAGAGACATACATACAGAAAGCAAGACAGACAAGAGAGAAAGATGGGGGGGATATATAAATATTTCTGATGCATTCGCTGCAGGCGCCGTGACTGTTTTCAGAATACAGATCCAGGCCCGAAGAGCGACGAGCTTATCCAGAGTCAAGTTAAACAAACGGACAAGTCGAAAACAAAAATGATGACATCTTTCCATCCCTTTCTTTGCCGCCCGTCCCATCTGTCCATCCATCCACCGTTGGGTTTCATTCCTGGTAACTAGTAGAAAGAGGGAACGGAACCGCTGGGACGAGAGAAAATCCACCGCAGGGCAGCATTCCAAGGCTGGTTTCTTATTTATTCAGTTGCCATTTCAACTGTTTGCTCCCCAGCCGCTTCGCCCCATTATTGTTATTACTCTTCTTCCCGGCTTTTCCTTTGCAAAGAAGTCAGTCTTTTTTTAATTTTCACACTGCTCACACGAGCGGCGAGCTTTGTTTCGTGTGCCCCCTGCCAACGCGGCGGCGATTGGAGATGGGAATTATTACATGCTACTTACTGCGTTTATTTGCCTGGTTAAAGGAAAATTACCTGTGACGTTTATCTTTCCTAAACTCAGTACCTGTGCATGGATGGGCGCGGATGTGACTGGATTCCTTTGTATCGGGTTCGGCGTTCACTGAGACCAGGCCGATGGATCGAAAATCGTCGAATAAATTAACGACCTACCTGCTTTGGTTTGATTCTGGCCCATCGAACCAAGGAGGACGGTCTGAGCGAGGCCGAACTATGGGTGACGGAGAGAGCTATCGGCTTGGTCGTAGGCCCTTTTTTTTTTTTTTCATGGTTTCGTGATTTCAGCGTGTGTGCTGGGCCCAGAGAGATCATCGATCCAGTTTTCCAGGGTGAACCTCGCTGTCGCGTGTGTTGTAAAAAGCGTCATATCATCGTATTGAGTATTGATGATCACCCACATCATCCCGAGGTGAGGGAAGGATTAAACTCAGCGATGCCAATGAATCACGGCAAAACTCTAGATAGTCGAGCGAGAGTCGAGCGAGAAGCAGCGGCAGGCGGCCTTGCCATCTGATGCATCTGATCTGGAGAAACCATGGCCAGACAAGACGCCCGGCGATGATCTCGAGATGGCCTATCAAACCAGCCCGTCTGTATGAGCCGTAAGTAAAGTATGGGTTGTATGTAAGTATGAGTATAAACATTTATCCCAAACCAGCCCGTCGAGAGGCTCGTACTGGTCGACAATCACATAATACTGTTACTGACTGGACTGAAACGCGATAGCCAGGCAGCGCATGGAAGCATAAACCGATCTGAGGCGATAGACGTTTCAGTCGGAGATGCATATCTGATCTCTGCTGTCGTACTTGATAATGTAAGTATGTAGCTAGGCGCTGAGCGTGCCATGGTCGCGAAGGGGCCCATGTCCGCTCGATTGACTGGTTAGCATCGTCCGTCCAGCTCGATCTAACTGACTGCTTGATTTCCAAGGCAGCAGCAAGGGGATAAGCTTCGTGGCCGAGAGAGAGAGCCAATCGAGACGCAGGATTTAGTATAATCAACGTATCTCTGGGGGGAGGGTGGTCTGGTTATGCTGCTCTGCTGACCAGTGAAGGCCGCAAGTCTGGGTGCGTTTGATACATATAGAAGAAGGTCGGTCGACGCTATCGAGCCGCAACCACAGAACGGCGGGCTTTATATCGATTCTCTGGCGAAGGCGAAGCGGTTTCACAGGCCCCCCTTTGGACCATGGGCGCCAGGCTCCTGGAATCAAGGAAGAAGACTGCACTGTCCCAGCCGGTCGACAGGAAATTAGAGAGCGACCACACCACCACCGTCACCGTCACCACATGCTGGAAGCCCAAGCCCGTCATTTACGTATACTGAGCAGTTAGGTGGCGATGATACAACATGGAAAGATTGTTTGTTTGTTGATCTGATGTAGAGTAGAACTGGTTGAGCCCAGTGTAACTGCTGGGAACCCACGACTACGGCGTATCACTCAGCAAGATAGAAACCTGCTTCGGCCGATGGCTTCTGGTCATCAGGACAGCAGAAACCGCAAGGACCGTGGGAAATGGGACGACCGTGTGGCGATCTAGCAGGTGTTTGAGGCCGAAAGAAACAACAGAAACGAAGCTAGAGAGAAAGAGAGAGATAGATAGAGAGGGACCAGCATACAGACTAATACATACTGCGCCTGTTGGTTCGATGCGATCGAACCCGCGCCATCGGCCTTCGTATCGGGCATGGCCCCAGAAAAAAAAAGGGCCTTGTAGAGACAGTGATTGGCAGATCTGACAACCGCAGCGATCGAGCAGTTGCATGAAGTCGGATGCCGCAGCCAAAAGACACATCTTGAAAAATTCCCATTTTATTAGTTTATACGGAGAGACCCCATCAACCAGCCTGGAGAGACTGGGAATAGGACTTGGTACGGGCTGTTTTTCTCTCTCTCTTTCTCTCGCTCGACATTATTGATTATTTGGCTGCAGATAGTGTACGGAGTCGATGTAGATATAAACAAGGACAGCCCCCCCCGCGTCCTCCAACATGTACCCTAAGGGCAAAGATAGTAGCCACCCAAGGGGGAGCCACTTTTTGCCATGGAGAGGACGTCATCGATCGAAAGGGGGAGGCTCCTCCGATCTCCCTATCCAGCCGAAGAGGGCCCCCCCCCAGGGGAGGGGACGGGGGAGGAACATCCCTCTAAGCCAAGTGACATCAGCATCAGCCTGAGGAGTTCTCGGCCCATCCCTCGCAGAACAAGCCGGACGATCAAGAGCAAGCAGCAAACCTGGAAAAAGCGGGGGAAGAAAGCCAGACGACGGCCGGCGATGAAGCAGTCGTCGAGCAAGCAAGCAGAAATTATGGGAACATCCGAGCATGCAGATGTGGCGAAAGACGAGCTGCCGGAGATGAAGCGGCTCCTTCGTAAGCGTAAGGGTCAGGGTAAGGGGGGGGTTGGCTGCTCAGCCAGCCAGCCAGCCAGCCATCCATCCATCCAGCAAGCAAGCAAGCAAGCCAGCAAGGACAGGACAGGACACATCCATACACCCAGCGTATCCCTTCTGTAAGAACATCTGGGTCCATGATTCTGGAAGGTCAAGAAGTTGGAACGAACTGCGTTATGACCCTTTTTGCAAGTACTACTATCGCTGTAGTCAATCTCCCCTACTTACTCTTCGTCTCCTGCTCTCAAGCCACCGATCATCTCCGTTCCATGGAGCCTACCATCGTACGAAGGAGAAGAGCGCGAGCACACCAGCGAAGGGAGACACGGCAATGGCAATGGACGGGAGCCCATCCCTGGAACGCCATCATTCGTATATGTATTATGCAGAAGACGAAGACGACGACGACGACGGCCCACGACTGGCCGGACGAGAGGCCCTGAGCCGCATCTCAGCCTGCCTGCATTGCATTGCATCGCATCGCATCGCATCGTCTGTCTGTCATCAAGTCATCAAGGTGCCCTGCGATCTATCTGTAAGTATGATGAGATGCTGCCTGCCTGGCCTAGTAGAGAGTCCACCAGTGGAGCAACACGCGGCGAGTGTCAGAAGGGCAGGACAGGCAGGCAGGCAGGAAGGTCAAAGGGCTGAGACTCGGTGGTGGTATTTTGCTTCTTCGCGAGCGCCGTTTCATTAACGATCCTGACGAGCTAGCTTCTCTGGCTGGCGATGGCCCCTTCGCAGGCAGCGCAGGCAAGCCTTGAAGCCTCTTTTTCTGGTCGGAGAAAAGAAGAAAAGAAGAAAAAAAGGGACGATGAAGAGAAGCGAAGAAGCAAAAATAATATACAAAAAGGAAAAAAAAGAGGGTTTCTTTGGCGTATATTTGCATATGCTTGGTATTACAGATACCGGTTTATAATACAGATGCCGTACCTGACATACGATACATACAGTATTTACTCACTTTACAATACGCAACTCCATCGGGAACTTCGATATCGAACTGTCTCTCTCTCTTTCTCTGTCTGTCTGTATACTTGTTTATATTCGCTGGGAAAAAGGAGACAGCGAGGAGAAAGACATAGATGCAGGCAGACAGACAGACGAATGCTGCCCTCCATCACCATCTCCTCTATCGTCACCATCACCACCATTACTTCTATCCTTCTCTGCCTGCCTGCTTCCGTGTCGCACGCACAAAGGGAGAGTCAACGGTAACGTCTCAGGTAATACACCTCCCCCCCCTACTCCGTGGGCGTCTGCCTCTTGCGGCCTCCCTCTGCCTCCTCCGCCTTTAAAAAGAAAAGAAGAGCCTGCATGGTCAGTCAGAGCAGGCAAGAGGCAGCAAGTCCCCCTTGTCTTCCCTTGTCCCCCTCGTGTCCAATCAGTCGCGCCCTCTGCTCGCTGGGCAAAACCCGCCCCTAGTAACTCTCACGCAGCTCCAGCAGCCAGACGGCCCTGGCCTTGCCCTGGGTTTCTTACCTTACCTTACTTACTGTACGCCTAGTGTAGTGTTTAACTGCTCTCCAACCTAACCTCCGTCCATCGCTCGTTTCGCTGCGTCTTTCTTCATCTCGTCTGCTTCCTCTCCTTCTCTCTCTTTTCTTCTTCTTCTCTTCTTCATCCCCCCAGGAGAGACAGCTCCTTTATCTCTCTCCCTTCTCCCTCCCTCCTCTCTCTCTCTCTCTCGTCTCTCTTCCTCTCGTTCGTCTTGTCCCTCTCAATTCTTTCCTCGTTCCGGATCCGCTTGGGTTGGGGGGCTTGTATCGACCACCGGCTTCAGAATCTGCAAAAAAGGGAGCAAATAAGAAAAAAAACTTCTTATAACAACGCTTCAAAGTGGAACTGGACTATACTCGTCTCCCACCCGGCTTGCAAAAGAAGACTGATCAGGCTTGTGCTCTTCTCCGTTCGTCTCTCTCTCTCTCTCTCTTGCTTGTCTTCAACTTGCCCCCTCGCAGGAAGAAAAAAAGCCAGCCGTCCTGCTCCATCACCACCACCTTTTTCTCTCTTCCTCTCCTCCCTCTCTCTCTCTCTCTCCTCGCTGGCCTCTTCCTCCCCTTCTTCACGAGCTCACGAAGTCAAGTCAATATCAATTTCTAACCTGGCCGTCTCTTCTTGCTCTGCTTCAGACCAGCCGTCTCCCTTCTCGAACCCCTTAGCCGTTCCTCGAGCTGTCTGCGTTGGGATCGGGATATACGGAAGTCCAGTTCGTCTTCTGGGTGAGAACACTCCTCTGCCTCTCTCTCCTTCATCCTTGCTTTCGTCTTTCTCTTCTCCCTTTGCTTGCTGCTGCTGCGTTTTCCCGGGCATCGTCTGTCGACTCCGAATATACGGCATTGAAGAAGTCACTTCACCTTCATCCGTCACCGCCAGCTTCGATTGAATATTCTCTGCAGTCACCCGTCGTCAAGTCACTACAATCACCCTTTCTCCTCCCATATGGCCTACATATCGAAGGATCTAGCGGCAGACGTCGGGTCTCTGGCATCGTCTCTGCTCAATTGGCTCCTATGTCAACTTCGAATGCCTCCATCACCCGTTTTTTTCTGCCCCTGAATGCATCCCAACAACATCTCCCTCCCGTTGAACCTTCAGCAAAAACACCAGCAGCCTTCGATTCTGGGCCTCGCTGCTCCCTCCCCGTTGCTCTGCAGCTTGCATATCTCACATACTTTACTTTGCCCCCCCCCCCCCCCCCCCGGAAAATCACTGCCTGGAAAAAAGTGGTAGATGATGTGTTACACGGACTTTAATATTTGTTGATTCACTATAAAGGCTAACATATGAACTCTGTTTTTCTCCTTCCGTCTTCTAGGAATCTTCCGTCTGTCTGTCTGTCTGTCAAGCGAACATTCCCTCTCCTTTACGGCTGTCGTCTAGTCGTCTCGGAGCAGCCCTGCCTGGTGTCGTCGAACAGTGGAGACGTTAGCTCGTTGTTCACTGGTCCACACCACCGCCATCACCACCACCACCACCACCACCAGCACCTCCCTCTTCGTCGAAGCAAGATCTCGTCCGTCTTCCTTCACCTCGCCGTCGACTTAGATGCTGTGAGGTCTGTCGAATAGGGTTGTTATATACCCAGCCATACATCGCCAAACTGGGTACTTAAGACACCTTTCCCCCCGTCGTTGAATCAGCCACTTGAAGCAACTCCCTATATACAACAACACACACACATACACCCCTACAGAAAAAGGGAGAAAAGAAGCTAACAGATGATAGCGTTTGTTCAATCTTCATATTTCGGTCTTCGACCGTTTTCAACGGCACAGATTATTGTCTGTGCCTGACTTTCTTTAATATTCCCCCCCTACTAATACTTTTACGCTCCTTAATTTGCATTTTTTTCGCCCCAACGACTGTCCTTCTCTTGAACGCCCCCTCGCTCGTCGTAACATAGTTTGCTAGAGCTTAGCAAGACCACACGCCACTCATTTTCATCTCGCTGGAAGCTACGCGGAGCGTCCCTTTAAATTCTTCCTGCGACCAAACCAAAAAGTTCTAGTGCTCTTTTCACGCTCTCCAGAGACTGCACCCAATCCAAATAAGTCCATCCAACATGGCATACCAACGCTGTCAGACGACGACTTACCAGCCGTGCGATAGCTACTTCGTTGAGAGCTACGACCAGGACTATGTACAGCCTCAAGTGCATCATCAACAGCCACAGCACCCGCCACAGCAACACCAGCAGCCATCACAACAGCCTCAATCCCATGTGAACCCACGGGAACATGCTCGGCTGCTGGCCAGGGAGCGTCAGTATGCAATTGCTGATCAGATGTCACGCATGGCTACGGACGAGTATCAGGAGGACATCTTGGCGCACATGCACGCAATGGACAGTGCTACTCAGCCCGATGTCGACTCGATAGACATTCAGACCGAGATCCAATGGTTTATGCGGCCATACCTGCTTGACTTCCTCATCGAAGCCCACGCTGCCTTCCAGCTGCTGCCAGCTACCTTGTTCTTGACTGTTAACCTGCTTGACAGATACTGCTCAAAAAGAGTCGTGTACAAGCGACACTACCAGCTCGTTGGATGTGCGGCTCTGCTCATTGCTGCCAAGTACGGTGACAAGAAGGATCGTGTCCCCACAATCAAGGAACTCAAGTCCATGTGCTGTTCGCTGTACGATGACGACATGTTTATTCAGATGGAGTGGCACGTCCTGCAGACATTGGGCTGGTCCATTGGCCACCCAACCGTCGACAGCTTCCTGCAGAACGCCGTGGTCGACACACCCTACGATCCCGAGGTCGAGCATCTCGCACTGTACATTGCCGAGATTTCCCTGTTCCACCGTGACTTTGTCTCCAAGCTGTCGTCCGACATCGCCAGAGCCTCGCTTGCTCTGTCCCGCTGTATCCTCAACAGACCACAGGCCCCGCAGTCCGATTGGGCATCCAACTACGACTCGCTAACGCTAGTCAGTCTCTCGCAGTACCTTCAGAAGCCGTCGCACGTTTTGACCCGGAAGTACTCGTCGGCTCACTACTCCCGTGCGTCCAAGCTTCTAGAACAGTTCCTTGCCCGCCAGGAGTCTCTGAACAAGTCGTACAACCCTCCCACTCCTCCAACTGATCGTATGTGCGAGTCCAAAGCTCCATACGAAAGTGAGGCTGGACTGGCTACTCCACAAAAGACACAGTACCCAGCCGTATCACATGGCTACATCACGCCACCCATTACTCCGGAGAACGATGCATTTGGTGTGCCAGGAAATCCCAACATGGCCAAGGATGGAAGCACAATGCTATACAACTGTCCACCCTCGCCCACGCCAGCGCCTACCATGCAGTATACAGCACAACATTACGAAATGACAGACGCTTCCGCCTACTCGCACCATCGGCTCTTCCCACAACCACCGACACAAACATTCAATCCTGTGTTCTAGGTCTACGAACACACAACAAATTGTCCCATGGTAACTCAAAAAGAGGATACCTGCTCGGCCCGGTCCGACTGGGCTCCCGGCCCTGCTACATCGGACCGGATTTATCACTTCTCCTTACGCTTACGTAATTACATTGAGCCAAAGGAGGAGTGATAGTTGATACCCCCTTTATTCTGCCGGCTGGTTGGAAGTTCACCCCTTTTTATCTACTCGGCGTCGACGGTGAATTTGAAGATGCAGGCTCTATGCCCTTGCCTATGCTCACTTCTATTTCACCCTCTTGCTACAAACTATGGTCGAAAATCGGGGGCTTGTTCAATTCCCACCCACGAACAAGCAAACATCACCATCTTCCCCCCTCCCATACCAGACATCTCCTGTTTATTCTAGCTTTTATTCCCAAATCTAAAAACGGTTTCCAAGTAAGATTCCGAATCAGTTTTTTTTTTTTCTCCCCTATATTTCCTATTTTTTGCATCTCATAAGTCGTTTTTATCATTAGTACCATTTTATTGCCTCCTTTTTTGTTGTTCTATTCCTCTGCATTGCAAGCGTGATTCATCTGAATGCTCCATTTCGAAATCAGCTGTTTCCAGCCCTTGTACCATGTCAACTACTCTCTCTTGCGAGCTAACCTCCTTTTCCCCCCCTGCTTTGCAAGTTTGCCGATATTTGCCTGAAGCGTTCCGCATCTCTGTCTTGTCAGTCTCTGTCTCTCTTTCGCAGCTGCCAAACAAACAACTCTTTGTTTTCCATCCTTTCTCAGCACAGATCATCTGGTTCGGCTACTTTCTCTCCTTTTTTCCTTTCATTTCCGTCATCTTCTTTCTTTGACTCTTTGCATTAAACCCTGTGTGAGTAAGTGTGGGATCTATTGCTTTCCTTTTTTCCCTTTTATTTCCTTCTTCCTTTTTCAATTGTCTGATGCATTCTTAATACTGTTTTTGAATACCCCTATATACCCCTTATTTCTCGACGCTGTTCTTGTTTATTGCAATGGTCGCTTTTCCAACAAAATACCCCGGTGACCGCAACAAGCTGTGGAGAGACATTTCGAAAAAGGAGGAAGAATACAAACAAAAAAAAAAAGCAGAAGAAAATTGTTTGAGGGGCTGAGGAGAGTTTTTCTAACGGACTTCTACTACTTAATACCTGCAGAAACACAGGGGACGAAAAGAGGCGAGATTGAGATCCAGAAGTGAGAGGAAGTTGAGCTGTTTGTCGTTTGTACCAATTGATCGAGTTCGAAGGAGAAAGGAAAAGGGTCGCCTCTGCCTCGAAAAAAAAAAAAAAAAGTAAAAAACAAAAAAAGCATCTTGTTTTTTTTCCCCTATTGTTTATTTTCCCCCTTTTACACCAGCCTTTTCCCTACCTTCGAGATTCCTGTGTGCCCTTTTTCTTACAGAGCCAAAGTGGTTGAAAGCAGAGACAGACTGAGTCGGAATTATTTAATACAAACTTATCTCTGCTCGCGGTGAAGCTCGCCTTACCTGATCTTCTCAAGTAACAACGACATGTAGTAAATATAAAAAAAGACCAAAAAAAAAAAAAGGAGAAGGAGAAAAAAATGATATAAAAGAAATATTAAGGAGTAACAGGCATTACGTAATCCTTTTGCTTACCTAAGTTCATAAAAAGTACAGACTTTCCTTTCCAGGCAATTCTCGCGTTTATACAGCCAGTTATGCGCACCTTTAACTTTTTATGCACTTGGCAATAACACTTTTAGCGCCTTCAGAGACAAAATACGGAGAACTTTTTAAACACACTTGAAACGTCAAACATCAGACGGAAGGGAGAGCAAAAAGCAACCCTGCCTCGTTCTGCCTCGGTTCTTCAATCACCGAAGACGCAGAGATGCCCCGACTCGCCATGCATGTCTTCACCAGGATGCGCCTTGGCTGCCGGTCGCAATGTCTTTCTTGCTGTGACAAGGAGCAAATGAAGAAATCCCAAGCGTCCTGTGGAGAAAGACAGCCAATCGTCCTCCGTAAAGTCACTCCACCCTCCATCGTCATAGCCGGCGCAAGTCTCGTGCGATGCTGGCCTCTCATTCGTGGCTGATATGTTACTAAGACAGGAATAGCCTCCCAGATCGCTGAAGGAACGCCGCGCGACCTGACGAAGTACATACTACAGCGGCATGTACTTACGTACACCCGGCTCCAGAATGGCTCTGTTCGAAACGACAATCGCAGGCAGGAACATATATGTAGGAGAAATCAACACAGCAGGTTCTCAGGGGACGATCTTATGCCGCACGTCCGCAGCTCCTTGCGGCTCGCTCGTCTCACGAGTTCATGGGCTTGGGAAAAAAAGGCGGTTACACGCCCGAACGAACGCCATTAATATTTTTTTATTATATTGGTCGACCAGATTATTATATTAAAGGGACCAGGGAAAGACCCGGCTCGGCCAAGCGCGTGGCGCCTGGGCAATGTACTGCCGGCCCCGACTCCAACACAGGCTTGGGCGAGCTTTGTCCCTCTCGTCCAGCATGGCTGCGCAATTTAGGATGCGCTGATATGCTCAAGTATCCCTACTTCGTACATTTTCAAGGCCTTGTTCACATGTGCATAATTGATAATGTTGGCCTTGATAGTCAATGATACGGGTGCCCAGGAGCCCAAGGAAGCCTTGGTATCTGTCACCGAAGCCCTCTCCTCTCAAGGTGCGTGGACTCCCCGCTGACCCCCTTATGTTCCAGACGCTGATCCGCTTGGCAACGCTGGTTAGAAGTGGAATTACTGGGTGACAAGCAGGAAAAGCAGGGGAAGTCAGCCCCCCAGGAATACGGTAACACCCCCCTTTGCAGCGGAGCGTCTCCTGCCTCGGGAGCAAAGTGGTTCAATTCAAACCACAATTCGCTATCTCTGCCTCCGCTCGCTGCATGCATTAATATACAAAGGACCTTGACTCCCTTCTTCCGTTCATTCGTTGTCTGTCGAAATAAAAAAAACCACCGGCCCAACCTAACCCACCATCTGATATTTATCGGCGTTGTTATTCTGGCTCCGGACTTCTGCGCCAGCGAAATTTCTGGTTTTCCCTTAATATATATAATTTTTTCTTCCACTCGTTCCTTCTCGACACTTTCCTTCCCAGCTATACCGCAAACCTGCGTACGATTCCTTCAAATCCTCCTGGCGAGAAGATAAAAGAAACCGGCCAATTCACGCTGACTGGACCTCGACATGTGCATATCTGGCCAGGGGGATCTTGGAGCCGTTTGACTATTAAGAACAATTTAAAACGAAAAAAATCATGTTTCCTTTCTCCTTGATTCTGTCTCTCTGGCGATCTATGGTAACAAGTGGTGAATCTGGCCCCCCTACCAGAGATAATGGCCGAAACGTGAAGTGGCTTGATGTGAGTGTACCCCGACCTTGATTTCGAAGGTACATATTTCCAGAATACTTATAGTTGTTGGTTTTATAGGGCCTACGCGGAATCGCATCGTTTCTCGTCATTCTCACCCACCTGGCACGAGCGTGGGATTATGAGCTCTTCAGCGCTGGACCCGCTGAGGGAACCCCCCGACTGCTACAACAGCCCGTTCTCCGAATTCCGTGGCAGGGACGAATCGGCGTTACCATATTTGCATTTTTGACCGGATATGTTTGCGCCCTAAAACCGCTGAGGCTTTCTGGTTCCGGAAACTATAACGCTTCATTCTCTTCTATCGCAAAGAGCGCATTTCGCCGACCCCCGCGGTTGATCCTCCCCGCTACGAACGCATTGTTGTTTGCATGGACAGTCGCTCAGTTTGGTGCTTTCAAGGTAGCTACAAGGTCTGACGT
The DNA here is from genome assembly GCA_018357685.1 of Trichophyton schoenleinii. Lineage (NCBI taxonomy): Eukaryota > Fungi > Ascomycota > Eurotiomycetes > Onygenales > Arthrodermataceae > Trichophyton > Trichophyton schoenleinii. Next base: position 1,322,622 of record WOFF01000002.1, read on the forward strand.
GGACTGGTTCAGAGCAGCGAGTGTCAAGGTCGACCCTTCATGGCTCAAGGAAATCAGCCGTCTGTTCTTTACTATACTGTCGACGTGGACCATCGGACGTAACGACTATGACGACCATCAGTGGGCCCTGAGGCCACTGCTCCTCGCCTCGATGTTAGTCTATATTCTACTCGTTGCGACTATGTATGTCAAGTATCACTACCGCTTGGCCATATACGTCGTGATGATTCTCTACTTCCATCAAGACGCTTCTCCTAATACCGGTATGTCGTTTACAAATAGCCAATCAGTCATTAATATAGATATCCCCGCTAACGACGGAGTATTTCCTACTACAGAAACTTTTGGTCAGCAAGCATGTTACGGTATGATGCTGAGTGACATTGCTAGCAACCATCCGGAAAATTCTTATATCTCCTCTCGTCCGTGGCTCCGCCGCGCAATATGCTGGGTCGCTATCGCACTGGGGCTATGGTCGGCCTCTTATCCCGAACACGACGTCGATAGATGTGGCTGGTCCAACATTCTTCTCGAGTCGTCTCGATACATGTTCCCACCAAACGTGAATCTCGGCAAACGCTTCACGGCCCTTGGAGTCGACCTCATTATCCTCGGCATATTCCTTTCTCCTTCTATCAAAAACGTGCTCTCCAACAGCTTCTTCCTATGGTTTGGCCGGAACAGCTTTGCCGTCTACCTTACCCATGGCACTCTGCTGAAGACAGTCCTTACCTATATGATCTACGGCAATATCACCGGGGAACCATGGGTTGTCACCAAGAATGAAAAGGGAGAAGACGTACTGCCGCCATGGTTCACCCGGGGATCTCCGGGTGTATTCGCCATTTGTATACCGATTTGGCTGGTGATAGTGTACACTGTTGCCCACTTCTGGACAACATACGTCGACTCCTTCTGCGCACGAGTCACCCAGCGTCTTGAAAGTCTTGCATTTGAGTCCGACAATGAGAAAACCCAACTCCCTAGGTGATGGGAATTATGAAAGCATAAGTGTGTGTGTGAATTTTCTACATTTAGATATATACCCTTGTTCATTTAGTTGTCTCTTCTCTTTTGTCGCGCTCCTTTTTTAAGTGTCGAGCATTTGACTAGCCATCCCTTTCTTTTTTTTTTTTTTTTCTTCTTTTTTTTCCCTCCGATATTTCCTAGAGTTAGATCTGAAAGATATGTGCATTTCTGATGTATTATATACATCCCCCCCTAACTACCTTGCCTGGTTTATATGTGTTTCCATACGGAGTACTAGCGTTATCATATCGCCCTTCCATTACTGGGACTTTTTGGACATATCACCTTTTGGAGCAAGATAGCAAGCACTCAACATATGTGTATTATTATTTCACGCTATGGACTATCTACGTCGGTACTATGTAGTCGTCAGAGCTATCGCAATTGGCCGAAATTCGCAAAAAACATGAAAAGAAAAAAAAGCAACAACAGGCATTCGTTAAATCGTCAACTGCTTTTTCACGTTGATTTTTTTTTTCTTCATGTCGTCGTCATCGTAATATCATTTTTTCGTCAGTTATTTTCTTCCCCATAATTCTTCAAGCTCCTCGGTATCCCTTCCGATAAGTTTGAGGGCTTCCTTTTCGACCTGCTCGTCAGAGAAATTCTCGTCTCGTTTGCCCAGAGCAATCTCAGCTCTCTCTCGTTCGAGCTCAACTATGCAAAGCATTAGTAATATGGTCCATTGGTAGTATTATTTATCTTCAATGTGGATCAACTCACCGTGGAGAGCAACTGCAGCTCGTTTACCACTGAACATGGCATGGTTGCCATTGGTGCTGCCGTCATTGTTGGCATCTCCAACAACAAACACGCCAGGAACAGACGACCGCATTCCCTTGAAGTTAACCTTGATCTTGTTTTTGTCAATCGCATCTCGTGCCAATCCTAACTGGTCGGGAAGATCGGAATGCTGTTTAGTCGGGAAATTTGTGATAAATACACCTCTCTCCTCACTGGTACCGTCGTTGAAATTGATCCTGAACTTATCATATTCTTGCCAAGTTTTTTCGTCATACACCTTGGAGCCATCCTGAAGACGGTCAATGGAGGTGATTATTTTGTTGTTAATCTTGACATGGTAATTTTCTAGCTGTTTTCTCCATTGGGGGTATTTCAAGTTGAGATACGTGATGTCGCCAATGTTGTGCTCGGTGCCGTTCACGAAAGCAATGATATCTTTGTTCAAGGTTTCGAGCTCGTAAACGCTTTCCATGATATGTCGGAGTGATCCCAGGATGCCGAGCGGCTGGTCACGGTGTTCCCAGCCATCACACCATGGGCACCAGTAGATTCCCTTGCCGAAGTTCTCCTGAAGTCCAGGTGTTGGTGGGAGAACATCTAATACACCAGTACCAAGCACGATTTTGCTGGCTGTGTAAACTGCACCAGTTTTGTCCGTGACTCTAAAGAAGTATCTTTTGTGCCCATTTTCGAAAACCTTGGTGATCTTGGTCACCTTGACATCTTTGATGGAGGTAGTAGTGTATCGGCTGATCTGCTGTCTAGCCTTTGCGCGGAATACTTTTGGTTCAACTCCTGTGATCTAGTTAGAACATTTGCATGGCCATAAGATAGTGCTTCAACTCGGGATGTAAACGTACCATCATTGGTAATCATATCATGTATGTGCCGAGTGACGCCATTGCGGTAAATGCCCTCGTCAAAGAGCAAGACACGCCGACGAACTCGGCCAAGGGAGCTGAGGGCGCTGAGGCCGGACGGTCCGCCGCCAACAACAATGACATCGTAGCGATGTTCTGGCCCTAGAGGGGGTTGATCAAGGACGACAGGGGCTGCAATGACAGAAGTGAGAGCAGAAGTAAGTGCAATAAGAGCGAGGGCAAGACGTTGGATACCCATCTTGACAGGTTATCTCAAGCTCTGAGAGTAACTAGATATTGATTGACTGGACTTTGATGTCTTCTCTCTTCTCATCGTCCTCGAGGGAGCTGTCGAGCAGACATTTATATTTCTCTTCAGGCATTGCAACTGTATTCGGTTAAAGGGAAGCCGGAATACTTTCATCCTCATAGCTACATGCCTTTTTCGTCTCTGATGGGCTCCGAAGAGCAAATCACAGCTGTGATGGCAACTTCGAGCCTTCGGTAGCAGCGCAGGTGGGATCTGAGCAGCTCCGTCTATCCATGAGCAGCCATGGGCCGCCCTAACTATCCTAGCGGCGGCCCAGCTATAGTTCGTCTGCACGAAATAATGCAGCAAACAGGACACTGCAGAAAGAGCCAGAGACTAAACAAAGTACTCCGTCACTGGGGCGGTCAAAGGTCATCGTAACACGAGCGTCGCCTCCGAGTTCAATTGAGTTGGAATTGAAAGATGTCCACTCAACTAGCTAGTTACTGGCAGGTTGGCAGGTTTTCAGCAGCAGCATGCAACGCCGCTGCCAGCGTTACAGTTTCCCATCGTATGACGGACAGAGGCCAAAAGAAGGCTAGAACCCAAGATAACTTTTCTAGTCGATCGTTCTTCCGCAGGAATATGGGGTATCAAGCAAGCAATCGCTGTAGGCGAGGCTTCGGCAATGGTCCAAAGGAGAGAGAGGGCAAGCACAGAGCAACGAACGAACACCCAGCGCCAGCAACCGGCCGGCTCCAATCGGGGACGCAGGCTGGAACAGACATAAAAGCGATCATTATTACCTTCCAGTCATGCTCGACTCTGCAGCGGAGCAACGATTAATAGTGGCTGGATGTGCTGGGGGCAGCTAAAAAAGCCTGCTATGATCGTAGCTTGCAGGACTTGGACTATTGAGCATGCGGTGGATACGCAGCAGCCGGGCTAGCGAGCCACATGATAGCTCGGCAAGCTGGCCAAAAAGCACCCGACCTTCGCCTGCCTTAGGTAGGTAGCAAGCAAGCAGGACGACAAGCAACTTAGCCCGTTAACCTAAAGCCGGAGGCGATTTGAGCGGATAACTCTTAACACTGCGACGGAGCACTGAGGGTGGGAAGTGCGAGGGCTGCGATTTGCTCGGTTTTTCCGGGTAGCTCTTCCGGGCGGATTCTCATCATTGAATTCTCGCTCATCGTCATCATTATTTCTTAATAATATGTAAACAAAAATAGATATACACCGTCCATGTACAGACAAAACCAAGTCCACTATATGCAGCCATTTTTTTTTTTTTGCTCCCTGGCAAACCCGAGTAACTCCCAAAATTCTCCGTATGCAAGGACTCCATACCTCAAAAACGCTCCAATCGAAGGTGAAATAGCAAGAAAAAAAAAAGACCCTCCGCGCTGAACTCCGTGGCCAGGCATTCCGATCTGCGCATCCGAAATCAAACTGGAACCTCATCTATCTTCTCGGATTGTGATTTTTGGTTGTTTTCGTCAGGATTCGATGTCATAGCACTGTTCTCAAACGTCACCGAGCGTGAAGATCTTCGATCCGGTTCTAGCTTTTCGATCTTGACATGCACCTCGCTGACTTTGACAATGGCGTCTCTCTGGCCATCTGTACCCGGGACAATGGCCTCCTGACTCTCGGTGGTGGTCTGCTGTTCGACGCCACTGTGATAGGAATTGAGAGGGTAGCAACGGGTCTTCATGTTTGGGTTCACGCCGTATATCGTTGTCCCTTCTTCCTTGGTGCCGTACAGACTGGTGTCAGTTGCCCAATATGGACGTGGCTTTCTTTTCGTTGCAGGCTTTCGTAGCATGCTACGGGGCCATGACGTTGACCCTGATGACCCGGTTGCTCGGGAAGTGGCCTCCCTGAGGATGAGTTTGACGAGTGGACCCAACATTGGGATACAAGCAGCAATCATGATCAGATATTGCTCAATGCACAGCCAGAAGACGAGGTCAATCGTGTTCCACGAGTAGTCTGCACGGGCAGAGAGGCGCGAAAGAAATATGGTCTTGACGACAGAAGCACCCACCGCTCTAAGACAACAGAACAATCATGGTGAGCCAACAAGCATCATTGGCAACGGGATAGCATCAAAGAGATACCAGACAGTGTATACTTACACAAATCCAAGGGCAAAGATGGCTGCCAAGCCAAGTTTCACACGGAACGGCATTTGCAGCTTCGATATCAACCGCACGGGATAAATAGCCAGTGCAAGATCTGACGCGGCCGAAACGGCTGTGGAGAATGAAGTTCGGTTAGTAACTCGAAAGCTCTGACATCCAAAACAGCACATGCGAGTCAGACTAACCTCCGGTAAAAAATGCAAAATCTCTTTGGATTCGGGGATTCCAGCATTTTCCTTTGATGCTGTGATCCCATAATGACTCCACAGGCATGCATTGGCCATAGATGGTGAAGATACAGACAAAGTTGACCACGGACAGAAATACCATGCCACCATAGAAGTAAGGTGCCTGTCGAGTTGCATGGCCAATGATGCGCAGGAGGAATAACATGATAGATACCTTGGCCCAGTTCGTTGATGCAACGTGGAACCCTTGAGATATCCAATTGTATTTATCTGCTTGCATTGCTTCCTCTTTGGTGAGATAAAATTGATGTCGCCCAGTGCCGTGGGCTATGCTGGTGGTAACCATCGCAGCGTTGACCACAGCGCAAGCCTAGACGAGAGAAAGAAACACCGTGTTAGAGACTCAACACTCTCTCAAGATGACGAGACAATATATTTACCAGGGCAAGTATAATGAATCCGTCATCCCAGCCAAACGCTCTCACGACTTTGACACGCGTCCATATTCTAGCTATGACAAGCAGAAGAGATATGCTGAATCCGGTCCAGGTTAGAATGATGATAAATGGCCTTTGTTAACATCGCCATCCGGGGGCTCCTCTGGTTGTATCATGTTGCTGTACTCTGTATATGCTTGTGAATATCACCCTGAGGACAGCTGGCCTCTCCAGCAAATAGACCCTAAACAAGTTCGTTAAGAACAGTGGAACACCTTCATCAACAATAGTAATGGCGGTTAAAGGGATGAAGAGGAAGGTTGAGTCCGTCTCCATGATGGGGGCTACGGAGAAACGGAACCGTCTTATATGAAAGTGGAGGATCGTCGTTCTGGCTCGTGGTAATAATTCATTTCTGCAAGGCGTTTGCCACTAGGGAAGCAGACCCTGGGATTTATGCTGGTATGATCGTATTTTCTCTCCTGTTGGCAGGGTATAGTCTTGGATCAGCGCTATACCCAGACGGTGAAGATCATTCTCGATGTCCCCAAGACATACACACCAAATAATATCCTCATATTCTGAAGCGCCTGATGACTAGATAACGGGTCCTGTTGCGCGCCACCGCAATAGCGGGTAGTCTATGAGTATTTCCCCCTCCTTTCATCTGATGTGATGTGACGCCTCGTAAGCCGTAGATCGCAGATTCATGGTTTGTGGGAAAGCTTGTCAGGGGATATTTGACGGCTCGGGACGAATTAATTTTACTCCGTTCCAGACTGAGGAGGCCGTTCATGCATTAGCACGTCGATTGGAGGCATGTTGCTCCGATATCCAGATGCCAGGGTCTCAGCATCCTATCGGAATGCGCTAAAAACGCCAGAATGAATGATGGGCCACCTTCTATTAGGAAAATCTCGCCCATCAACCAGAATATGGACCTCGTGTTACATGACAAGAGGCAGAAAGATCTCTGTTTTGTGCAGGTGGATATGCTTGTCACGCATTTTTCATCTGTCTTTGCTCTGAAGGAACAGCCGTGGAGATCCAGCGGCCCGCCAAACTGGGGCAAGAAAGCAACTCACAAAGCGCCATGTCGCTTGAAACATTAATAATATTCTGGAATATATATAATATGTAGCCACCAGTGTCTATTGAGTGGCACATTAAAATGTCCAGGGTACACGCGTGGTGTAGAACAACCACAGAAACTCGACGGACGTTGCTTTTTTCCCGATTTGAAAGCCAACAGATAGACGGCGACTACAGTAACACGTGATGAGCACCTCGGGCAGGCTGGTAGGCCCGCTGGTATGCTGAGAAAAGGCCGAGAGGCCTCAAGGCCAACTATCGCAAGGTCCAAGGTCTGTGAGCCAATGTTTGGCGTTGGCGTGAGCAGTGAGCCGTGCATACATGGGTCCCTCAGCAGGAGCAGGCTAAGGACGGAGTAGTAAAAATATATATTTTAATTCACTTGGTCTGGGATATTTCTGCTGAAAAAGACACGGCACACGGGACGGGTATCGGACACAAAATAAGTATGGCCAAAAAGGCAAATTGTCAGTTAAAAAGCATATCAGAGGACTGGAACAAGCTCTGAATTTCGATAACAGCATCTTATTATTAAACAATAACTCTCGTCCAGAAAAGAAAAGGGAAATTCTGTTTCTTCAGCCGGGGGAGGTACGGATAGAGGAAGGAGGGAATCGGACAGCAGGGAGAGAGGCATGGTTCTGTAGCCTTGTGGCTAGCTAGTCTGGAAAAATTATTCAGAGTTTTCATTCAGGGTAAAAAAAAAAAAAAAAACACCCCTGCAGCAACTGCAACTCGAAGAGGGCTCGGTCAAATTGAACGATAAATGCGCCCGACTGGACCGGATCGCTTGACCCCCCGCCAATGAACCATCAACCCCGGACGGCTCAGCCGGGCCAAGGGAACAAGGGTAGCTCGGCCTCTGTGGGGGGTAGGACAAGGTAAATAAAAAGGCACGAGAGACGGGAAATCACAAAGGAAAAGGTTGAGAAATAGAAAACAAGCAAAATCCACACAAGTCCAAAAAATGTCAAAAGGGTGGGGGGAGGGGTTGAAGGCTGAAATAGTATATAAACGCCGTGTGCACCTGCGCCAAACCTCAAAAAGTAGTCGTACAAGCCATCGGGGGGGAAATAAAAGGAAATAGTATACAAAAGAGGAAAAGTATAAGGTCAAGCAAGGTGTGATCTTGACCAGCAAGAAGCTTGGGAAGGTACTCGAAGGTGCATCTGCAGTCGAAGCTTCATCCTTGTAAAAACAAGAATGCGGTTTTTACCACGCCAAGATGAAGTTCGTGTGGTAAGACCGGGTTGTTGTATATCAGCGTAATGCATGTGGCGTAGGCACTACTTGTGTCACTAGCTGTCATTCGTAAGAATATGGCGATGGATGCAGATTATTTTGTGAGGCTATGGTTGAGGCTGATGTTCAACCATCGAAGGCAAAGTGACGGCCGTGTAGGTTCGTCGTGCATCCTTGTTTTCCTCGAAGGCGTTCGCTGCAATGATGGAATTTATTTCCACTTCACTCCGTCGAAGCCGGAGCGTTTTTTGTCACCGCATCCAGCGGGATCCGAGTTATGTATACAGGGTTTTGAAGATCTTTTTGAGCCCGGATTTTGACCTAGTAGATTTCGGAGAATCCATGTTAGTACTTAGGTTGTATAAAATGGAGTGCGGAGAATAATAGTATTGGGGCTCAATTAAACAGAACTAAAAATAGCGCTTAATGCCTACCTTGCCCAGCAGGTGAAGAGTAACCGCTGCTGGAAGAGCTTCCCGTAGAACCCACGGAAACTTGAGATTTGTGAGGCATGTTGAGGGTGTTCCCGAAGCTTTCTTGTTTGTATGGCCGAGGTTGGAGGCTTGTAAAAAGAGATGAGCTTCCGCTTGTTGTTAAGACGGAAGGTTGATTGCGGTAGAAGATAGAGGAAATGTGTTGTCAAGAGACGAATAGACAGGAGATTGGGCTTGTATGTAAGCTTGAGATGAGAACGTAGAGGCGTGAGATATGTGTTGAGAAAGAGGTAAAATCGGGAGGAAGATTCTCCAGGTATTTATAATCTGGAGGAAGAGGCTTGAGAAGAAATCGAAGGTCACAAAGCACTCTGGGATTCGATGAATCGACAAGAGGGCGATGAGAAGAGCAGAGCCTCCGGGCCAAAGCCAACCAAGGTATTCTCCCTGGTATGATCTTTTTGCCTTGAAAGGCTCTAAAGATAGAAGTGCCTCGGGGTTGAAACTAGGCAACCAAAGGGACAAGGAGCAGTAAGAGGGTGAATTCTATAGGCACCAGATGAAAGCGGGCAATGAGAGATGTCTTTTTCTTGTTTCTTAGCAGGGTATCTGATGACCTTCTACTATGTGCGTCATGGTAGATGGGCCAGGCAACGACAGGTGAAAATCAAAGGGCGAGAAAAAAAAAAAGGCAGCCCAGAGAATTAGGCAGAACTGTCAGCAAGCGGAGAGGAAACGAAGCTCATTCGACGACGAATCGAGTCCCGTGGCTGGCAAGACAGGAAGGGGATCAGTATCTGAACTGCTTGCTTTCCCAGACGTTGAATTGAAGGTACAAGGAAAATGAGAGGGATCAGGAGGAAAAATGACGGAGAGAAGAGGATGGAGCAACCCCCGGAAAGAAGCAGCCCAGCTAACAGGGGCCACGAACCCCAAAAAACAAAAAAAAGGGCTTGCAGCACGGTGATGATAGGCCAGACTAGTCAGTGAGACAGCGTCAATTGAACGTGGTTCAACTCTCTGGCCTCTAGGATCGAAGCTGTTTCGTGGCCGTCCAATTGACGCGCCGTTTTGTCTGGCGTCCGGGGAGAAAGCGATGGGGGGAAAAAGCAAAGGATGATGAAGCCAGCCAGACCAGCTCAAGCCCACCGCAGTGCCCAGGGGGGTTTGAAGAGTGATAGGCCGTAGTTGAAGATCCAAGCCAGGGAAACAGAGAGGACAGGTAACCTCCGTCAGTAGTTTCAGTCACTCTCAGGAGGCCCGGCCAGGGCGATCTTCATGCGCGTCGGCACCTCAACAGGCAGCAGCAGGCAGCAGCAGGCGAATTGGCTCGATATCCCAGCAAACAAGAGCAGGCAGCAGCGCGGCGCGAGGTCGTCCAGCATCACCAAGCATCAAGCATCACCAAGCATCGCAAGGAGGGAGGTTGGAAAGTCGGGCGACGGTCGAGGAGGTTGGATGTTTTGGCAGCAGGAGAGCTTCCTCTTTGGGACTAGCGCGCGTCGCTGCTCTGGCAATGGCTGGGAGTCGCCCAAAGAGGAAATGGCGGCGAGGCCAGGCAGAAACCCACGGCCCGAGCCCAGCCTTTCGGCCCAAAGGGGTTTAGCCCTGTTTACTGATGAGTCAGCAGGTGAGGCGACCAAAGGCGCTAGCCCCCTTTTGGCGCCCAACGTCACGTGAAAATGGAGTTCCCCCTGAAACAAAGGGGGCAAACACTTTCACGTGATATATTTGCCCTGCCTTACCCTTTTGGGCAGAGGTGAGGCCTTGCCGCTGCCCAAGACGACGAGACGACGAGACGGCGAGACGAAGAAAGGGCGCGAGCCACGCCAGGAATAGCTCTGGAGGAAAGAGATGAGGCTTCCGTGGCTAGGAGGTGAAGCGCCTCCAATACCTACACTACAGCCACAGCCGGGGGCGCTTTAGAGACCTGAGCCGAGTTGAGAAGGACGACGTCATTGGAAACCAGACTACTGTGACACTTCAGAGGGAAAGGCAGAAATGGCAGAAGTATCGAAGAAGAGCGGTCTACCTGAATGCTCTTCATATGTCGAGTATATTCATAGCAACAATTACTAAGTTCCAAGCTGATGATTACAGATAGCTCAGCCAGCTCCGCTGCGTCTGACTCTCCAGCTACTTACAGACCGCAAGTCACTGCGGATATCTGAAACTGTGACGTGGTCCTGCTGTCATGGGCAGCACCTATATACAGAACATTACGGAGTACATTATGAATTTTCCCTCTGCTTGGATCAGGATACTTTTGAGAGGCTAGACCGAAGCTGCGGTGAAGACATAGATAATCAAGAGCAACTTGAAAACCCAACTGCAACAGCCCCCCCCGCCTCATCCCCTGGCTCTTTCTATTATTGCATTCGCCGTCTCCACACTGATATTGCGCGCTTCTCCAACTCATCGCTTGTGGAGAGATCCGTGAGGCGTGGAATGCGGGTGGCTGGCTCATGGCCACCAACGAGCTGCAGGTCCCGGTTATGAGAAGCGGCTAGCTATAGCTAGGTAGCAAGGTGCCCACGGTGCCTGTACATACATGCACACTCACGTACTGGAGGTAACAGTGTCTGGCCCTGCTATAGGCGGTGTCTGACATCTCAACGAACATTAGAATATCCATTTTCCTATATGGCCAATTTTAACGAATTTATTCACCGCCACGATACCTCTAGGAACTTCTAGGTAGGATTATAAGTATCATTAATTATTAATTAAAGGCCCTCAGTAGCCTGTCCCCCTCCTTAATAATAATAATAATCATAATAATAAGATAAAATAAAATTAAAAATTAAAAAATAAATAAAAAATAAAAAATTGCATTTATTGTAAAAGATAGGAGATAAACCTTTTAAAATTGGTCATTGAGTATGGGAAAGTGTATGTTCGTTGAGATGTCGAACCCTACCGTAGGCAGGGTCAAACCAAGGCCCGGCAAGTGTGCAGGAAGTCGAGAGGTCGTTTACGTATGTAGGCAACTGACGCCTGCTGCATAAGAAGCATGCAGGAATCCATGGTAGACGCTTGCAACACTGTGGTTCACATCAACTTAAAGCGATAAATATTGAATGTAGCTCTCGTAATGATGTCATTCAGAATAATCAACTACATTAACGCCTTAAACCACGGTCTACCAAGATTGCCAATGGCAGAAAGAAAACATCACCAATTGATAGCATAGCAGCTACAGATACCAAAGGAGCTACTGGTAGTATGTTTTAAAGATCTCCTGATCCGTCTACTATGTGCTGAACACCGTCGATGTCAAAACGACCGTGCTGAGTGAAAAGACTCTTTTGTTTGGCTCCTCTGGTTGGGTTGGGTCGAACCACCTACCAATGCACCAATTTGCCTACCTATGATCCAAACAACGGCAACAATGGCAAATATTATTGACTCTTGAAAATGACATTATTAATTAGATTTCCCAGCTGTCTATTTAAACAGCGCTATTCCCTCGTCTTGCGGTCACGGCTTCTCAATCCTTTTTATCTCGATATCAACTGCACCTTTCAAATTTCCACCTGCAACCCCCAGGTACTCCTTCCCTCTTCCACTCTCCCTCTTACAACTTCTCTCTCCCGTCTTCTCTCTTCCATCGTCATCTCTCTCAGCTCTCTCTCATCTTTACTCTACTACCTTCTCTCCCATCTTCCAGTTGCCCTCCCTCTCACGCCATGGATGAGAACATGATCCAAAACGTGGAGCACGCCATTCCCTGGCTTCTTGAGCCGATCATCTCGCCCACGAGCATCATCACTGCAGTAACGGTGTTTGTGGGTCTGCTATTCATACTCGGCCTCCGCAGCGGCATCAGCTTTGAAAAGCTCTTTGATACCCTGCACATTTACTGGGTATCCAACAAGATCCGAAAGACAAAAGAGCTCTTTCAAACAAGATCCCAGATCCAGAAACAAACAGACTGGATCGGGGAATGGGAATACCTGGACGAACAGCGGGAATTCCTGAGGCAGCGGGATTATTTCCTTCGAGAGACATTTCTCGACTACGCTGCCAAAGATAAGCTCGAAGAACTTGACGGGCTTGATAAGTACGGCCCCAACCTCTGGGAAGACAAACTAGCCGACTCAAGAGCGAGACTGTGGCTTAACGAACAAAAACACGTCAACTTGGCTAGGAGCAGGCCAGAGGGACCCAAGATAAGGAGCTGGGTCATGGAGTCAGACCGCATCAAACGGACAATAGCAAGGATCGGTCTGCCACGATATCTCGCGCAGGAGAAATTCGTCAAGCCATGCGAAGAAAACGATGGCTGCTGCGCGAGGGACTGCGGATGCTGCAGCAAGCCTCGGGATGTCTCCCCCAGTGGCGAAGTATTCTACGCCCACTGCACTTCGCTGTGCCTCTGCTGTATCCGCAGAAGGGGAATCGTGAGACTGGTTCCGACCCAGAGGAATATTCCCGGGTTCGTCAGGCTCACGGACGAGGATATGATAACTCGGGAAGCGAGGAAGTACCTTCCGGAGAGTGCAGCAGTCCAACAGATAGGACAAGAAAAGGAGGAGACCTGTGCCTGGTAGGCAGAGGTAGAAGTCTTTGACGAGACTGTGGATGGATCCGTGGACAAGAAGCCTCTGTGATGCATGATAATGACTAATGACTAATGCCTAATGCCATGTAAAAAAAAAGGGAGCGAGCATGTTATATGTACCTATAAGCCAGAATGTAATCCATAATGCTTAATACGAGTCAATCATCAACTTACGCTGTTATTCTGTGCATGCCCTTGGGAAGAGCAGTAGAATTCTGTCGGTGGTCGTTGTTTAGTTATCCCAGGCGGTGGTGGAGGTGAGGCTCGGATTAGATAACTAACTCGCACGTTAAACTCCGACGGAAGCCCGCCTCTCCTCCCTCCCTCCCTCCCCACCTCAAGTCGAGCACTTCGACTCTCCCATCCTCCGTCTTTCTTCCTCCATCAAACATGCGCTTTGCATCCATCCTAACCGTCCTGACTGCTGCCATCACCATGTCTGCTGCCACCAACCCCACCACCACCCCCGAGGGCCTCGTCATCGAGACCATCAAGGCCGTCGAAAATGACCGCCGCACTGTCAATGGTGACCAAGTCAAGGTGCACTACCGTGGTACCCTGCAATCCACCGGCAAGAAATTCGATGCCAGCTACGACCGCGGTGAGCCATTGGGCTTCACCCTCGGCCAAGGCATGGTTATCAAGGGGTGAGTCTCCCTAGTGTTTTTGACGATGATATTTTGCCTGTTGGCCCCTCGTTACTCCTGCTGACTTGCTTTTTGTGTCATAGCTGGGAACAAGGGCTTCTTGGAATGGCCATCGGCGAGAAGAGAAAGCTCACCATCCCACCAAATCTCGCCTACGGAGACAGAGGAATTGGACCCATCCCCGGCGGTGCTACCTTGGTCTTTGAGACCGAGTTGATGGATATCTCCAAGGGCGAGCTCTAAGCAATCTACCCCGGTACACTACGGAATATACAACACCTATGCCTGTCACAGCCTCTGGATTACCCTATCTTGGATTGCAGAGCCCGGACTCAGAACCGGATAGACAGTGCCATGGATGCCTCTGTTTAGATCGGGTATAATCCAGCGCTTCAATGAGTTCGTACCCATAGCTAAGTCGATATGAAAAATATGATCTAAACTACGGAGAGGAATGGTTCAAACAAGTGTAGGAGAGGCACCCCCCGTGTGAAATGCGTAAAACTTGGATCTTATCCAATATTTATATGAAAGTCGTCTTAGATGGCACCGGTAATGTAGAACGTGTAAGTATATTGATTGTCTACACTGGGTATCATGCTCCATAATTTACATCTATCAATGAAAATTTACAACCAAGTAGACAGTTACTCAGTCCATCTCATCAAGTTTCCCATCCTGCCCGTCACCAGTAATATGCTCAGTAACCAATATTCCGACCATGCACTCAGCCAACATCCCATCCCAGTTCACCCACGGATGAATCTCAGCAAACAGCTTTTCTGAGTCCTTGCCGGCACCACGGAGCAGTTCTCCTTTCCCGCCAGGGTGAAACGGTGCAAATGGAGTGATGTTATACACTTTCCCTTGGTACGACGTCCATGCATCAGTCCCCTTACGCCCATTATGCTGCTTTAACATGGACGGTGTAACCCTGATCAATGTGGGCGGTAAGTCTGCGCCTCGAAGATTGTTACGCGGATTAGACGTTAGAGCAGCCCAGTCAAGCGGAGAGTGGCCTGGTTCTAGGATGACGGGCCGAGATGATCGTTTTGGTTTTCCAGGGAGAGGGAGGACGGGAAGAGTGCTCGTGGTAGGGCGTGATCCTGGTGGGACGCGGAGGGAGGCTGCAGCTGATGGCGGGGGACGGAGAGGTGCCCTTAAGGAAGAGGAAGGCCTAGGAGCAGGCGGAGGCGGAGGAGGCATCAACGACGTGCTTGCTAGTGCAGGTAAGCGTTGTTCCGGTGCTTGGACAGTTGGGACAGAAGGTTGAAGTGTCATCGTCGGAGGCGGCGGAGCCATAACAGAAGGAGTACTATTCTGCTTTGATGAGGCAACAGGGCTTGCTTCTGAGCCAGAGGACGGTTCTACGACATCCTTCTTCTCTTCGGATATAGCTTGAGGCTCGTTGAGAGTTATAGGTGGGATAACAGATGCTGGTATCGTAGGCTTTGCCTTTGGTGTCGATTCCCCATCCTGCTCGTCCTCGACCCCACTAGGTGCCGCATCAGCGGGACTAGTAGCATCCTGTCTGACAGAAGGGAGTTCAATCGAGTTTGGGCCTGGGTTGGACTCATCCGAAGGAGACCTTCTTCCTGTCAAAAAGCTCCATGGAGAGAGCAGAAATGACCATGACGTTGGTGGGTGCTTGTAGAGAATATAGGATATAGAGGCGATTAAAGCCCCTATTCCCACCCACCCCATGCCAACACTGCGCCAGCCAAGTTACCGCCGTCAAGATAATCTGAACTCGAGTCCGTTAATATCATGACGTCCGGAAGGCAAAGCGAGGCTCATTTTGAACCAAACTTGATCTGATAAGATGTGCACGTGACATGCCGGTGGAACTTTCCAAAAGCTAACTAAGCCGAAATGAGAATAATGGATGTAAATAATGGCTGGAGGTGAGAGTGCGGTCAATTAGATATATTATACACGAGAGGTCCATGAATCTTCCTTCTTATCACATTCATTTGAAGAGGCGCCCATCCATAATATCCGAAACAGCAGTATACATTGCATCTGCTGCTGGTGCTGTACCTTCCCCAACGATGTAATTCCCAGTATTCGCAAAAGCAGTGATTATCTCTCCAGTCGGCCCACGTTTGGGAACAAGAAATACCAAGGCATGATTTAACTTGTTGGATCCCTCATGCCCCAAAGTTGGCCCATTAGTCCATGGAGTCGTGGTACCGTTGGCATAGATCCAGCCCCCATGTGTATAGAGCACTCCATCTGTGGACGGATAAGGTGTATGCAGCATCTTAAAGGCTTCCTTGCTTATCCCAAGTTTTGTGCGTCTACCGTTGAATCCATCAATATGCATTTTAGCAAATTTCACATATGATTTGATATCACAGTGGACGGTACCCGCGGGGCCAAGGGCAGGTGGGTTATCTCGTCTGACCAAAGGTCCACCCACGGGTTCAGGATTAGATGAAGAGTTATAGAAATAATGGCCCCAGGGGTTATCGATGGATGTCTCTGATGATTGACGGGGAGTGCCAAACCCACACTTCATCCCGAGCGGGTTGAAAAGTGCAGTCATAATGATCTGCTCCCAGGATGCGCCATTTTCAACTCCCAAGAAATTTTCGACGATCCGGCCGAGAATCACATAGTTGGTGTTATCGTATGCGTATTGACCCTTGATAGCCCCCAGTTCCTTGCTGAGCGTATGGTTTATCATTGCTTTCCGGCCCTTGACAGGGTCAAGGTTGTAGAGGCCAAGATAGAAGTCGGGATCCTTTGAGTAGTCGTCCAAGATGCCTGATCTGTGCGCCCCAAGCATGCCAATGGTTGTATTCCGGTGATCATCATGCATCATATTGGTAAAATCAGGCAGCACCTCCGGGAGAGTGCTGGTCCAGTTAATCAGTCCTCTGTCAATCATCATTCCAATAAGCGTGCCAGTCATTGCTTTTGTAATGGACCCCAGATGAAACTTGTCGGTACGTTTGATGGGAATAGGCTCTGTGTTTTTGCGTCGCCCAGTAACCTCATACTGTAAGTATCCATTTTTAAACAGCCCAACAGCGAATCCAGGGAGTCTGAAGTCTGCCCTTATCTTTTCTACTGCTTGGGAATCGTGGCCACCGCAGGCAGACAGGGTAGGGTTAAGCGATAACAACGCGGTTACTGCGTAGAGTGTTTTTACCATCTTAGATGGGGTCGATTATGGAGTTAGCTAATTCTGGTAATGGTATTGATGTGTTTTGAGATATTGAAGAGGCCATTAGAGGAGAGGGAGAAGAGCTCGTTTTATGCCTTCCATCTGCACGGTCCAAATGCATCGAAGATACGGATGACTCAGGTTTGTTCAAATCAAGCATGAAGGATTCGTCAATCCTTGAATGACAACATGGTCCCTGAATATGTCGGTAGGCTCAGCCAGGTGGTTACGCATACTATTTGTTGGAAAGAATCTCAACACTCAGCTTCACTTCCTCCGCGTCGTAGAAACAGCGCACGATGTACGTCAACAGGGTTACGTATAGGGCCTGTCTTGGCTTGGGGTATACAACAACAGAATGAAGGTGTGCTCTGAAAGGTCAAGCTGGGGTATTGTCTGTTGATGATGCAGCACCGGGCACTCAGTGCAGCTTGCATGATATTGACGCTGCGAGCTGAAGCCTTTCCCCCTTGGCAGCCTTGACGACTGTGACGTCGCATGAAGTAGAGTACGAGGAACTGACTGTGTACATGATATTCACAGTTTTGTTCGTATTTTCCATTCCAAGGTCGTGAAGAGCACTTTTGGCTTGTAGATGAGAGCTTCAGCGAGTCGAAAAATGGTACGTCAAACAGACGAACTTGACGCTCACAAACCAATCAAAGAAACGGAAAGCTCGTGTCTATTTTTGGAGATGCCGGCTTCCGACTCTTCCATAGCTCCGTGTCAAATATCAAATTACGAGTCCAATAATGCCTTCGTAGCTATTCGAAGTTTTCACCATGAGGGCCTGTTTTTTTTTTTTTTTTTTTTTTTTCATAAACTGACATGCGGCAACTTGTCTGGATTTTCATCCAACGCTGCAATATCACAACAAAGGTGACTATTGTTATGCAGGATATCAATATCACAAAGCGAGAACATGAGTACAGCTGCCTCACTTGATATTTCGGCAGATGGCATCCTATATACCTCTCAGGGAGTCTCCAGTTGCACTCCATGTACCCGAGCCATCGACCAGATATACATAGTTACCCCAAGGTGCAGGCCTGCGTTTACATCAGTTAGTTAACTAAATAGATTAGTTAGCGCAACGGCTGATCACCAAGAACGGGGCCCGCTACACAATACCACGCAGCTGATAATGAACTCTTCTCGCTTGAGGCCTGAAACAGAGACACAAAATATCGCAAAGATGTTTCGCAGGGTGATGTGACCGCCCGCACTTGGTCTACGCCTGACATGAAAAGAACTAAAAACCACAGCGTCCCACATGATTCCCCATGGGGGATCTTCATCTAAACATGCACACAGACCGCCGCTTAAAAAGTTAAGATGATATAAGACGTAACGAGATGATGGTGATTTACTATGCCCAACATTATGGACGTTGAAGGGTACCGGGATCGGGTAGCTCATCACCTCTCCCCTCTTGCGTTGAAGGCACGCGATCGACCGGCTTGGAGATATATATCAAGGCACCGAAATCTTCGGCGTGTAACATCAAAATAAATAAAATACCTCGCAGTCCACGGGTCTAGCATAGACACTACGCCACTAATTTCCCAATGTTGGCCAAGAAACTCCTTGTTGCGCGTCTCGTCCCTGTTGCCGCCATGGCTGACACTTGAATGTCGTTAGTTGTCGTTCTTGGCCAGCATAACTAGTTAGTTACAAGGGGCGACCAGGAAGTGCGGATACAAGCATTACACCCCCCGCGAATCGGCAATGTTGGAGATCTACCGGCCCCTTGAAGTAGTGCTTCATTAGCTGCAGCAAGAAATCGGGCAAAACCGCAAAACACTTAGTCGCAGCTGTGGTCTGTTAGACCTGGGCGTCGAATGTACTACAGGGAATGAGGGGGCCTGGTGAGACGCAACGGCAGAAGCGAGGAGATTTGGTTATGGGCCGATGTATAGACGTGTGTGATGCGAAGGAAAGGTACAGCGATTGTCCATGTTCAAGTAGAATTCGATTTGTTAATTGTAATTAACTAACCGATCCCCCTGTCCAAGCTATCAGAAGAGCAAACGGCATGCTACATCGGCAGGACACCATCCACGTTTTTCCTTGTAAATGTTCATTGGTGTCGTCAATACATCTGGTAACAAGCAAAACTCACAAAAACTCCAATCCGTAGTACTTTTCAATAAAATCGACTGTACAAAATACAACAGGTAAACCTTTCTTTTAACCCTGGTTAAAATGCAGGAGAGGGAGAATAGAAAAAATAAAAAAATATCAAACAAGAAGGTCATCATGAAAAGGTGTCGCTTCTAGGCCCATTTCCCGAGTAGCGCCATTAGCAAGGCTCCAAGGCACAATAGCCCGAAAGCAGACAAGACGGTTCGGATGGGTGCCCGTCGCATGGATGTGCTGAACATAAATTCGTGGGCCATCAGCTCGACCAGTGACGTGTACACGAGAATGCCGGCCGAGATAGAATCGAATATGCCGTTGACAATGAGTGTTGTGCGGCCCTCCGGAGGGTATGAATTGCGCACACCCAGACCAATGGCGATGGCAATGGGTGTCGATAGGCCAAAGGCGATCGCCAGGAGGTAAGGGGTGTGTCTCTTTGAGTTGGGCCATGGGATAGTGGCGAGGCGAGAACCGAGGCCGAGACCCTCGAAGGTCTGATGGAATGAAAGCACAATAAATAGAGTTTTGAACTCTTTCCCGGCAACGGCAAGGGTGAGTCCTATGAAAATTGAGTGGAAGATGATGCCGAATTCCAGGATGAAGACAGAAGTTAGCTGTGCGCTGTAGTCTTCTAATAAGGCCATATGAGAGGCCTCGACAACATCAGAGCCGCCGTCCGATGGGTGATCCTGGGAGTGTCCAAGGTGATCGTGGTTATGGCCGTGGTTGTCTGAGCCATTGGCCGACTTACGCTCGGCAGTGACAACGCCTGTTTCAACCTGGTGTTCCGGTTTCGGGTGGTCATGGTCATGGCCGAAACGTGCATACCGGATGACCATCAGCTCAACAAAGAAGAGGATGATGATGGTCATGAGCAAGATGCCTTCGACCCAGGGGTATTCTTTGATGGGGCCTGTTAAGCAAGGGTGGGAGAGTGCTTCGTGTGCAGGAGCCATAAGATGGATGAAGGACGTAGCAATGATAACACCAGAGCCAAAGAACTTGGCGACGAAGAACACCCATGAAGGAACCTTGGGCTTTGAGGATGAGTTGGGGTCGCGCCTAGCAAAGACAGGTAGAAGAGCACCGGCCGAGGAGCCAACAAGCATGATGAAAACGGCAACAATGCGCAGATTGAGCTGACCATTGTAGTCGTTGCCGCTGTTGCAGGCTACAAAGGCGGCATCCTCTTCACCATCATGCCGCCTAGAGAGAGTAGTAGCTACTAACTGGTCCATGATGTTGTATTATCGGCTGAAGGAATTGGGAACAAAGTAGAAGTTGGTGTTGTGCTCCGAGGGGGAAGGAGATAAAACTATTGAAGCTGCTCCAGTCGAATGATGGGGGGGTGAGAAAGGAGGCGACTTATATGTCCAACGGCCAGTTGGGAGCCAAACAAAAAGGAAAGTTGACCCTCCAACACAACCGGCCCAAAATCAATGAGACTTTTGAATTAAACGAGAATTCGATGGGAGTGCAGAGGCCGGAAAAAGCAAAGGCACGGTCAACAGTATTGAGGGACTCGTGGCACTTGCACTCGAACAAGGTTGGCTGCAGGTATGGTATATTTCCGGACGGCTCAGAAAGCAACCAGTCGAAGGTATGTGCTCGCAAGGCCGGCACACTCAAAAGTGTATATATAGCTTCCGGCAGCCAGTCGGGGAGGGCGAGGGCGTTGCGGAGTTGGTGTGAGGCTGGAATTAGTGTCGACAGAAGGAGGGTGGGAGGGAGGAGAATGCTCGAGGGGAATTGTCAGTTGTATATCAGGTATATCTCTGCATTCTCGTGCTGCCACCTGCATGTACCGGCCCCCCGAGTGCGTGTATCAGCGTATCCTGCAGCCGTCACCAGGCTTTTCACTCTGCTCTTTTGTCCTGCGATTCGACTCCCGCGTGTCAAGATGAGGGCGCTCCGTACTGGCTGTCCCTCTTCGTGATCAAGAGAGTCCAACCAGCAAAAACGAGAAGCAGAAGCAAAAAGAAAGCCATGCATGAGGACCTTGAGAGCAAGGATGACCGAATACCGGCTGAGTAATCCTCACGTGTCGAATCACGGGACGCGGCAAGACAGGAGCGGCTTGGAAGCCTTGGCCACAGCGATCGAACGGAAGCGACATTGGCTGTATTAAACAGGGAGACAAAAAAGGGTCCAGTAGGAAAAAGCACCGGGAAACAGCCAGCGTCAAAGGAGGGGAGAAGTGAGTTTTTGGTACGGAGTATAAGGAGATGCATGATAATACCGCAGATAAGTGAAGCACAGAGAGAGGAGTAGCCCGTTGGATGATCCGTGATGAAACAGCGTGGATACCCACACACAAGACAAACAGCAGGAGGCAGGCAGATAAAGAACAGGTTGAAGCTCGAAGAGCGAATAATAAGGGCGGGCAGTAAAGGACTGGTTATTAATTGAGCCCGAGTATCTCGCCAGCTTCTCCAAATGACGAGCTTGGGGTCGCTACTGCTGTTTCTTGACCAGCAGCTTCGGGGTCATCTCCTTTTCCGTCCTGTTGCTGTGTGCTGTCAGAAAACCGCACCTCGAGGCCCATCCCTGCGACGAGATACCAGGCAAGCATCCCAATCCCAGCTACCACCGTCAAAGCTGATGTTATAGCTTCCCGTCGCCTACTCTGGGCGACTAATTCAATGATTTTTTGCTCCTGTCCAGCGGAAACGTCTTCACCCAGCTGTTGAATGCGCCTGCTGGCTCGTATGTCTCTCACAATTGGGATGGCATCTGCAAGAGACTCCGCGATACTAAGACCAATCCCTGCTATACTAGCTGGCTCAGATTCCTGCCACGGCAGTGTTGTTGCAGTCCGACCAGTATCGACTGATTCAACCTTTCCGCCGTAGCATTTCAATTGGAGCTTCTCAAAATACTTCACCAGTCGTGGCGAATATTTATGCACGCCTTCTCGAAGCCATGCTGACGGCGTCTCTGGAAAAATCGCCAGTGACAGGTATCCCAGTGCCACACAATCTAGACTACAGGGCATATCGTCGTTCAATAGGTATCCTTTCCCGTCCAGCAGCTCTTCCAATGGTTTCACGAATTCTTCTGTTAATCCATCTAGTCGGATACGACTTTGCTGCGACGACTTACTTAAGAGCCC
This sequence comes from Trichophyton schoenleinii, assembly GCA_018357685.1. NCBI lineage: Eukaryota > Fungi > Ascomycota > Eurotiomycetes > Onygenales > Arthrodermataceae > Trichophyton > Trichophyton schoenleinii. The sequence goes on from WOFF01000002.1 coordinate 1,344,682, forward strand.
ACTTATCGTTTCTTGAGATTTCGTAGCAAGACTCTTTGGTATCTGACTTGATGCAGATAGCGTCTGTCGTCCATCTTGTTGCTCCTTTTGCTTCTCTTCTGTCGCATCTAGGTCAAGGTGCGATAGTCCAAGGTGTTCCGTGCGAGCCTTTGCCCTTGATCTTAGTCGAGGCGGCAATATCCACTGGTTCGGCCATTGAAGGAGGGATCCATATGCAGGTGAAGTAATTGCATAGTAGTTTTCACTCGAGACGTATAGCGAAAGGTCAATTAACGGTTGTCCATAGCATTCAATAAAACTCGAGAAGCTGTATTATCTCTGCATTAGCCTTCAATTCTCGAAACGCTGCAGTGTTCTCCAGTGTTACGTGGACGAGACTCACGCAATGCAATCAGCCGTTTCCCCTTCATCCATCCATCTATTGAGATCCCATTCTCCTCCAGAAGATTGTTTCAAAAAATCAACAATGTTGCGAAATCGACTGATCCATCGTGAGCCTGTCCAAAGAGCAGGTAGCTCATCTATCAAAAGGTTAAGTTAACAAAACAAACAAGCAAAAGAAAGACAAAAAGCTTCAATGAAGTATTTCGAGTGAGAAGAAATCTTACGCGTTGGTACTCTTCCAGGATCGCTGTCTGCCACCAATACCCATTTGTCTGATCCACCATTATTCGGACCGATAGCAAGAGAGAAATATGCAATGGTGGCCAGGCATTGGGGATCAATCGAAGGTAGGCCGAACGCCGGACCCCAGACGTGTAACTCCAGAACCATGATTAATAATATTACAGGTGAGAAAGAAGAAAGTATCCAGAAACCCAGAAACCAGAACGAAGAAAAGAAACTGACAATAAAGGAGAAGAAACGCTCCTTGACTGCGAGGTCTTTGGCATCGACGTTGATGTTGAGGTTGGCTGTAAGCTGGCAGCTTGGTCCTCAGCGGCGAATTAGGCTGGACCATTTTTTTTCCGTCTTTGGAATAACGCCGAAGCGCTGGTCACGTGTCAGAATGATATCCATTCCATGGATCCCATTTGACGGGAACGACCCATGGATCGCTTGCTTCATCTTCGGGAGTTACCTTGCTATGGACGGACGGGCCCTTGACGCTGCCGCCAACAAACAGCGAAGGCCTTTAACCCATAGATAGCACCGTTCGATACCACGCTGGACTCAGAATGTGCAACCATTTTGTTGCTGGTGAAGTTAGAGCTGTCTGTGAAACAGCCTACGATGCTCTCCGCATAACCGTTGCTTCACTCCATTCACCCTTTCATCTAAGCTACTTGTGTCAGGAGTGTTTCTACGCCCTTCGCAGAAACGGAAAGTCTTTTCGCATCTCGATTCCGAGTTGCCTCAATAATCCCATTCCAGGAGCTAGCAGGGGAAGCCGACGCTGCAGCATACCTGAGCACTCCTAGCTATCTACATACATATTACAAAAATAAAAAGGTAAACGAAGGAAAGAGAGGTCCTTCAAAGGGGAAACTTTTTGCGCTTCAACTCACCATTTGCATGCATCTATCAGGTCCAGCCGCTGCCAGCCGTGAAGTTCTCGTACTCTGATGCAAGATCTGACTTAATAGCCATGTGCTATAGCTTCCTACGGGGTCTTGGTATGCATATGTACTTAGAAACAGCTTGGTCTTTTTGCAATTCTGCTTTGATCTTTCTTCTTATAGTCGAAGATAAGGAATGTCCAGGTGACATGTCTTTTGAGAACCTTGAATAGCGCAATAGAGAAAAGAAGAAAAGAAAAAGAGACCTCCCGCAGGATTGGATACGAGAGTAGGATCACGAATACGCTCGGGGAATCTAACACGACTGGCTTCAACTTCTATTTTCATGGCTTCCCCCGCAGTTTCATCCTACATATATGCTTCTCGTGCCGTGCTGTCGGGGCTGAGATGTCGTTCTGCGAGGGGACTGATCCCAGCACTCTGTCACCCAGATAACCAGGTGATGAGGCTGACTGGTACAGCGACGGACAAGCCTGTCCAGCGAGGTACTGCACAGCTGGCATCCAAGTTCGATATTCTCCCAAGCACCCTGTTTTCTTTTTGATTGACTTTGTGACCGACATAGTTGGCCGCGCAATGTGCATGGCAGAGCAAGGCTACAAGCATGAACCAAGCAGTAGCTAGGTAACATCGCCGACAAAGTACCGGAACTTGCAGATACTTGCTATCGAACAATGTGTGATCGGGTTGCGACATTTATCGAGCATGGGGATCGGATATAACTCGCTTTACATGGTTTATGTAAAGGCATGTTGACGAGATGTCGCCATGGGAGATGTGCTCCAAGACAACTACAGGGTAGTTAGCTTGCAGTTATTTGACCACCCGGACAAATAGACAGATTTGGCAGTTGAAAGAGAGAGGCGGGAGATACCAGCCTGCCTTGGCTTCCTCGGCGATTATGGACAACCGCCGTCGCCAGATTAAGATACCTGTCTGCTTATGTGCGGGCGCTTGAGGATGGCACGGGCCGCGTGCCCGGCCTTTTCTCCTGCAAGTCATGAGGACCCCGGATGAAGTCCAGAGCTGTCAAATTGAAAAAAAAAGGGAGAGAAAAGGCATGGCACACAAATACCCCGGCGGGATTGGCGTTGGGCATACAAGGATGCCTGACTGCGCGTATCGCCTAGAAGACGGCTTATCAAGGCCAAAAGCGATATGAGGATATCGAATATCGACTATAAAATCTTGGCGATGAAGTGTTTCTGGGCAACATAGGCGATATTTTGACCTAAGTCTATAGCAATCGAAGAATCAGGGTTATCATTGGTGCCTGGTCGAGTATCAGGGACTTACTTGGTAATGGAAGGACTGACAAGGTTATTTAGGTAGGCATCTTATATCCAAAGTGCAAAAATAATAGAGAACAGCTGGAATTTCGTTGGACCGACTGTACATGTTGGCAAAAAGATTGCCCAACGGGTAACGGGATTGTTGCGTGATATAGAGGCTCCAGGGGAGGGCGTGTTCATCGACCAATAATTGATGAAGTACACCAGCCTGAATCATATAGATCCAAGTGCCAAATCTGGACGCCATGAAGGTCCATCGCCATAGGATAATAAACGGGAAGTTCCATCTTAGCCCTACTCATAAAACCCCTCATACTCACCTCAACCAGGTGTGATCACCAGCAATGGCCTTGATTTGGGTTCTTGGCTTATCGGGAAACAGGGGAATTAAAGAGACAAAAACTTGATGCCTAAGTCGCAGCATCGGGAACCGATGGACGTTCGATATGGGTATCACGGTTACGCGCAACGGGAAACAGCAGCTAGGATCTTCATCCGTGCGTCTCGTCCCCGGGTTCCTGAGCCCAAACCTAGATTGAGTGGGAATAAGGAGAGGGAGAAGAGCAAAAAAAAGGAGAGGGTTGCTGTGGGATTTTGGCGTGAGCACGTACTTCCCTTGAAGAGGGGCATTTGCACCAACTCCAGGAAACTGCCCAACTATCACAGTGGGCCGGGAGCCGATGTTTGATTCCGGCACGCTGAATCGGCGGGCAAAATTGTGGTCAAGCATGAGTTCCATGATTGGGTGTTTACATTTTAATCCACCCGGAATGATTTAACTAACAGTCTCGTGATTCGCTGCAGCATCTCGAAAATTCCCGATAAGTGAACCGCGAACTACGATTTTACACATGGCGATCATAGGCTCCATAACATTCCTTGTTAATAAAAGGGAACCAGCTACCAGAAATATCGACGGGGACTTTGCAGGCTGGTATTTGAAATACTGGATATATGTCCAAAACATCCAGGCATCCTGCCTTGGTGTGAGGGGCGGTTGTTTAGAAGACAGCGCAGAAAGCCAGATTTTCTTTGATAGCCCAGGCCACTGAAACTGGTATATTCTTAGCATATAGACAGGGGCGCTACAGAAGGCATACTGTACGGAGTACTCCGATGCTCGCAAGACCTGCAATTCCTCTGATGGTTCTATATTGCCCAGAGCTCGCTAAGCACGCCACCTGCATGCTAAGGCATGGCCTTTCCCAGTATGGCTAAGGGGGGTGCTGTACGGTACCTGGGAATGAGGTATATTTTTGCTGTAAAATACCGTAACAGTCTCGTTTTTGGTTTAGCGTGGTTACCAGCCCCGCCCGGGTACAACCCTATTCTCAGCCTTAAAACATCGCCCAGACAGGAGAAGCTCGCACCAAGTAGCAACTGCCCCTCTATCCTCACCCGCTGCTCGACCTCACGCACGCAATGGCATCTATTGTTACATACATTAAAATGACGGTGAGGTTTACTTTACAGCTCAATTATAGGCGCCAGAAAAGCCAAACCCCAACACCTCGGATGTATGCAAACGTCATATATTTGCAATAATAATACTAAACATGCCTTCTGCCGAAGTAGATCATGTTCTTGGCCGGTTCTCGTCCCCTTGGTGCAATTGTCTCAAGCACTTAGAAAGCCTAGGCCACATACAACGCTAAGAAACTTCCTGCGGCTTTCTAGGAAGTTAATGGCTAAGCTACCTAGGCGTATCTTGTTTCGAGGGTCCTTGGAGAAGCTAAAAAAGTATATCAGAACGACCGTGCCTTCGAGCCTATTCTTAGCCAAAAGCTGTAGGCTTCCAACAGCATCGACGGAACTATCTCTACAAAGAGACATGTGCGAGAAAGACAGCTCCAGATTGGACAAACGACGTGGAAACTGCTCGCACGATCGGGGAAAGTGTGGCCAAGAGGAGGGGTTGGGGGAGGGGATTCTGGACGTCTGGCAATTTTGGAACAAACAGCATAGATTTCCCCAAATATTGAGGGTATTAATAGAGGCAACGGCTATCGATGGTTTGCCAAGTGAGAACCTTCACAAGCCGACAGCTAACGGAAGTATGTACGTTTTCTAATTGCAACATGTCGCGCTCCATAAGTGACGCCCAAACTAACCATATGAGTGGTGGAACTCGATCAACATCAACACGGAGAAGCGCGGGCAATCGGAATAACGGTCTATAGGCGAGCTGTCTAGTTACAAATCATATCTCATTAACCGTGTTAAAATTAAACAGTAATTAGTTCTAGCTGTGGTCTCGGGGAAATGGGACAAGAGAGCTAATGTCGGTCACCCGGGACTTTTTTCTTCTCTCGTCGATCGAACACCATATAGCTTTGTGCGGAGCAGGATCCTACAGGGCAACGCTCTCCGTCTGGGGTTCGTAGCCCTTTCAGGAGGCAACCGAGGCTGGGTGTCTGAGCTAGGCTTGTTGCACGGTCTTCTCTCCCAACTACGTTCATCCTCCTCAAGGTTATCCTTGTAGCCTCTCTCTCTCTCCACCGTTGTTTGATGTATTCAATGAACCATTCAAAGACTTGTACCATCCGTAAAGCCGTGGGTGAGTGAACCCGAGACAACGCGATATTATCCTGTAAAATTCAGACGGTGGCTAGTATCCCTTCCATCGTTTGGATAGGTTGCAAAGTGCAATATAAACTGACACCACACTAAGGGGGAGGGGGGGGGGGGAGGAACCAATATTTCCCGCCAGAAGCCGATTCGCTTCTAGCAGCTAAGTTTCATTCACATACATAATATGAAACGAACGGTGAGGAAGAGGAATTCAAGCAGAGAGGAGCTGCCAGAGCATCTAGGACAACTTTCTGGCGGACCGAGGTTGATTTCACTTCCGGAAGGCGGCGATCTGGTTCTGGCCAGAGTCCCGGGGAGTTCAGAGAGAGAAACCTTTTTTTTGCTTAACGGAAGAAAAATAAAAAAATAAGAAAAGCTAAGAGAAAATGCTTGCAGCGTAGCAGCAACAGTGGTTGCTTTGGCGGGCGGTTAGCGGACGGCTGCCGAGGATCACATCATTGTTAATGAGGTTATAAGTAATAAAATGGAATTTATGCTGGGAAAGCCGAGAGATTCGGCAGCATGGAGGGCATCAATTGGCATCTTCCGCTGCCAATCAGTAACTACTAACAGCAATAGATGGTTAAACACGCCATTACTCAGGCACCACGCCAAGATCTATTCAGCGACGTATATGACGAAACAAACCCATCGTTGAGCCAACATCGATGTTATGGAGTTCTTGGGAGGTGAAATCCGGCAACCTTTTGAAAAAGGCCAAGACGAAAGATGTTTAATGGTTGGAAGTGCTTATGTCAGAAGCTCCCCTTGCACAAAAACATAAAAAAAAACAAGCGCTTCTCATTGGCTGGCGGGCGGAGCATAAGGGCGGGCAAGAATAGACGAGGATTGGTGGAGCCTGTCTTACATAACCAGCGCTGTGATTGGACGATTCCTGCCGTCTCTTGCTGGGCTCTCCCCAGCCGCCTGCAGTCTCGCACGTCGCAAGGCACGATTCAGCGTCTTCGCGCGAATTCGAGGCTGTTGTGAGGAATCTTGGACTGAGGCTGTGGCTTGTTGCTGTAGCATAGAATATAGATGGAAGCAAGAAATGGTAAAACGTCTTAGTAACATTAGCAATTGTGCTGTTTATCCAGTATAACGGCTGAAAGAAGAATACTCCGCAGAGAACCACCTAATATACATGCTGTTTTTGATATAGTACAGGTAAAAGATAAAACAAAGTACAAGGATGAAAAAACGAAGAAAGCCGCCCAAGAATTTCGCGAGAAGACGCGAGTACGATAGACCTCGTGTCAATGAAAAAAAATAAAAGGGCAGGATAAAAAAGAAGTCCGTCCAAAGGAAAGCATAAAAACGCAGTATCATCTGATATCAATAATAACCAACCCATTTGCATTCAGCATCGGCAGCAGCACCAGGGCGGATATGCACGTCGAACATGCAGGATGAGCCAGGATGCTCGATTGCAGTCAGATGACTTCATGCATTCCAAATCAGCCAGAGCGAGTTGTGGGTTTTAATGCACAGCGTCGACTCGACCAGGGGTCCCAACGGCTTGTTTTGTCCGTCCACCTTCAACTTTGGTACAAAAAAGAAGCGTACCCAAGAAAAGCGACCAAGCCAGACGAGACCAAAAAAAGACTTCCGGGACAAGAGTAGGGGTGAGAATGTATATGTATGTGTGCGTTTTGTCAGGTAGATTAGATTCGGGCCGAGTCAATAGTTTCATGCATGGTTGAATGAATGAATCCATTACTATGCTATAACCCTATCTTTCTTCCCCTTTCCACCCCCATACATCTTGGGACCTCAAAGCTCAAGAAAAAAGACTGTGGCCCTATTCTCTTCACACACACATACACCCACCCACCGGCCTCTCCCCTTGTCCTCGCCGTCCTTTTTTTTTTCCTTTGTTCGCGATCCTCCCAAAAACACCGAAAAGAGAAAGTCGTGGAAAGGAAAAGAAACACCCTTTATCGATCATCCCATGAGTGACGCCGACAGCTTCCGCGGTCCACCTGTAAATTGCATGCATGAGGCCTTGTCCCGTCAAAAAGTGGGGAGGGACCAGCCTCGAGCTGCGCTGTTGCTGCGAACTTGACAAATAAACAATGACATGGCATGTTTGCTTTGCTCTCAGCCAGGTAAAAAAACTTGAAGGGGAAAAACTTCTTTGCGTTTTTGAGCGATTTTGATCGTTGTCTCCCCCCCTCCTCCTCCCCTTTCTATGCGCGCGGCCACCCCCTAGCTCCTCCAACATGTAAGTAGAGGGATATAAAGGGAGTGAGTTGGTGCACAATAAGAAAAAAGCTTGTCCGGGTAGTCGTCAATTGCCGCAAATGCAATGCATGTCATTTGCTTAATGGTGGCCTTTTTCCGTCGGGCGGGTACCGGCGAGGCAGATTTGAAAGAGAGAGGAGAGATCCCCGTGGCAGCGCATGCGAAGACGTATGTGTAATGCAATATAGGTGGATCAGGACGGAAGGTTAAGATGGATATGGGCGATGAGCCTTGGTATAATTGTGATGTATGATATACGTTTTTGTTTTCCGAAAGAGACAAGAGAGTCGAGAGAGAGAGAAAAAAAGAATAATTTTTGTGGAAAAAAAATATACCAGGGATAATGCGATGCATGCAGGGAACAACATAACAACGAGGAAAGAAAAAAAAGAAACCTAAGCAAGAGGAGCTGAGGATAAGAAGAAAAGCACCTTATTATATAATTGTATTATGCCGAAAACAGGAAAAAAGCAGAGAGAGTGAGAGATAGAAAGAGAGAGAAGAGGAAAAGAAAAGATATGAAAAAGGAAAAAAATATCAAGTCCTTGCCGTAGAAGGCAGGACGATGTATTATGGTCCAACATGGGGTATCTCTAGAGAAATGAATTGCTGATAATGGAAGACGTTAGGGCAGCCGGCTGCCGGGTGTAGGTAGGATCGGTAATCTCGATGCACCCATGATGATGAATGATGATGATGATAGTTGTAGATGAGAAAGGTCGCCATGCATTATTTCGAAGTTGTCGAGGAAAAAAAGAAAAAGTCGATGAGATTAGGACCATGAGATGGAAGAGGATTGTCTCGTTATGGTGTTTTTGGGTGTGTGTCTTGTTGTCGTCGTTAAAAGTCTTTGCGTTGGTGGATGATGATGGTCTGGCTGGTTCATGACGTTTTTTTTTTTTTTCTTTTCTTTTTTACTTTGGGAGAGGCGGTAGAGGGCCCGTTGGTGGTGGTCCAGGGCATGGAGGGAACTGAGTAGCGTAGCCGGCCATTGTGAGAAGGGTTGTTTTTTGATAGCTCCTTGGGGAGGTCGTTATAGGAGTGAGAGCTTGAGGTAGCAAGTAGGTTGGTTGGTTGGTAGATGTAGTAGTAGTAGTAGTAGAGGTAGGGTTATTAAGCGCAGATGTTGTTTTTGGTAGATAGACTTGTTTGGCGGTGGTGGTGGCTGGTCTATATAAGGGTCGCTTTTTTTTTGAATTGGATGATTGAATGAATGGACGAACTGATGAACGGTTAGGAGAGGCGGGAAGGGCTGGGACGAGATGGACGGCCCTCTATATATATTCCACCGACTTGTAAAAAAAAAGAGAGTTGAAGATGTAACTTCGTAATAGTCTGGTACATAGGGCTCAGATCCGCCCATCATGATAAATTAGGGGGCCACCAAAAGGTAGATGCAAAAAAGAAACGAGAAAAAGCAAAAACCAGGAGGAAAGAAAAAAGAAACATGAAAAAAGAAAGAAAAAAGAAAAAAAGGGAAAAGTGAAAAAGGTGAAAAAGAGAAAAGGAAAAAAATAAAAAAAAAAAAAAACCAAACCAGGGCCAGCGGGCTCCACCTGACAACCCAAGGGGCCCTGTTGGGGATAAGAGGAGGGAGAGAGGAGAAGGCAGAAGGAGGAGACCAAGAACGGAGACGGAGAACGCAAGAGATAGAGATAATAGAGATAGAGAGAGACGAGAACCCCCCCCGTCCCAAAAAGATGAGTCAACAAGAGGTGATTATTGATTATACATACTTGCTTACTTACTTACAGGCTGCCTTGCCTGCTTGCCTGCTTGCTCGCCATGGAGGAAGTCTTCGGCAGTCCGGGATCCGCGACAAGAAGGACTGGGAAGAAGGACGGACAAGAAGAGCCAGAATCACAGAGCCAGAGCATCATGATATCAGATCATATCATCCAAGACGAAGGAGACTTTCTTCTTCTTCTCCCCTCTCTACTACTAAGTACTTACTTACTCTTCCTGCTTATCTCTTGAAGACTTTTGCAAAAAAAGGTAGAAGTATCCTTTCCTTTCTTTTCTTTCTTCTCTTTTTTTGCAAGTTCGGCGACCGTTACAAGCAGGCCGACTCTAGAGAGGAGAGAATGAAGAGGAGAAAGGAGAAAGGTGACCTGCATCAGAAAAAGGGTCTGGCAAGGAGAAGTTTAGGGAGAGTTTCTCTGGCTTAGTGCCCGCTCTGAACCATCAGCTTCAAACCAGCGAAAGAGGTTGATGAAACCCCTTGAAGCAGCAGAACATGACAGGCAGGACAGACAAGTTTAAGGGAGGACTTGTAACCGGTTAGTTCAACTGTAACTCTCGGCCCTGATCCCTCTAATATAAGCCAGCATCTCAAAGCAAAATCCATCCCATCAATATCGTCATCACCGACGTCGCCGAACTATCAGTCAGTACACTAAGTATACTCCGTACCCTGCTTGCTTAACCCCGATATACGGGACGAATAGCAGTAATAGTAATAATCCTAAGTAGTATTTTGGCTAATAATAAGAACTGTATCTATCACATGAGGCGCAGTTCCTCTGATGTCATTATCTCGTTCCTGCGGTAGGTAAGGTAGGTATTTTGCGTGTACAAGATACATCAAGGACCAAGGCGAGAAGGCGAGGGATAAGCCACCACCACCACCACCACCACCACCACCGCCAACAGCCAACAGCCAACAGCCAGCAGCCAGCAGTTAGTTAAACATGTGCCGTGCCACAGTTCCCTTCCCGTCTCATCTCGTTTCTGGTCGCTCGCTCGCTTCCAAGCTGCGTCCGTCCTGTCCGATGATGATGACGATGGTTGATGACTGATGACTGATGAATGATGCTGCATCCTTCTATAAGTATACTTATGTATGAACAGGGATGGGCAACGCACGTCTCGCTTCCCATGTGTGTGTGACTTTTTTTGTTTGTTTTTTCTTTCCTTTTCGATGTCATGACATGAAGCATATACGGAGAGGAAGCAGTCCTTGACGAGAGATAGAGAGAGAGAGAGAGACAGAAGCAGGCGAAGAAGACATCTACAACAAGAAACAAAACATCATCTTACGGCGGTCTTCTTTTCTTTTCCCTCGGTCCCCATTTCGCATATTCCTAAGTTAGATAGCCTATACGTGAATAAGCATGATAGCCGACAGGAAGAAGAAAGCATCGAGGGGACAAACGATGATGACTCTTTGACGACTGATAAGGTGATGATGATATCAACGACACCGACGACGACGACGACGACGACGCCGACCTCACAGCAGGGAGAAACAAGGAAGCCGAAGAGATGACATAACAAGTTGCAGCTCTCCAGCAAGGCGATCCTCCCTTCTCCGTCTCCGTCTCCTGTTCCTGTTCCTGTTCCTGTTCCTGTTCGCTCTCGTTGCTTTTTCCTTTTGCCCCTGCCGCGCTCGACTAGCGTTTCATGCAGGGGTTGAGCAGCCCAGCAGCAGCCAGCAGCAGCAGCAGCGGCCAGCAGAAGAAGAAAGACGCAGAAGAAAGACGCAGACGCAGAAAGCAAAGCGCAAGATGAATGGACTCGCTACTTTTTTTTTTTTTTTTTTTTTACTTTTTTTTTTTTGCAAAAAGCTAATTGCGGGACCATGGGAAGGGGAGAAGAAAAAGAAGAGATGAGGAAGAAGAAGAAGAAGAAGCAGAAGCAGATACAGAACAGCAGAGAAGAATGAATGACAAACAGACGGGTTTCATGTCTGCCTCTCTCCCTCCCCCTTCGATGATGCAAGTAAGCATAACCGCTCTCTCGGGAAAGGAGGACGCAGGGAGATGAAAAGGAGAGAAGAGACCCCTACTCCGTATACTTGGACAGAGACCTCTTGATGCACTGGCCTGACGGGCGCGGGCGGGCGCAACGCTCTTCGACGTCATGGCTTTTCTCCCTATCCGTACAGAAGACGGCTGTCAAAGATAGGTAAGTGATAACCGTCTTGCTCCTCGGCCAGAGAGTCAGAAAGCCAGAGTCAGAAAGCCAGATTCAGAGTCAGAGTCAGAGTCAGAGAGAGCGCACAGGTCATAATATGATAATATCATAAGCTTATTATTCCTTTTGCCTTCCCCCGTCCGTCGTCGTCTAAGAGCAAGATATGCTGAAGGAATAGGCGAAAACTGCGCAACTTTCCAGACAAGGCTTCTCTCTCTTTCTGTCTCTCTCTCTCTCTATCTCTCTCTCTCTCTTTCTCTTGCATCCCTCCGTCCATCCATCCGCTCGCCGGCCTTTCTTGCGCCGGGCGGTTCGATTCCTCAACGAGCGGCCAGCCAGGCTTGGAGAAAAGTTAAGAGCGCCAGCAGACGCGCCTGGCCATCCATTTCTTATCTCGCCGGGAGCCGCATTCGATGTAACTGACTGATAAGCTAGCTAGCTAGGTGGCATTTTCCAGCAAGTTTATTATTATTATTATCCATCATCATCATCATCATAGTTACAGAGTGTGAGCAGCACGGAGGACTGTAACTTCTCCGTAGCTCACCCGAGAAATAACCCCCATGGGCGGCGCATCATGCAGACTCTGCATCTATACTTGCATTCCCATACCTGTGGCTAGCGTGACTCCATCCGCAGGCGCCGACCTTTTATGGAGCAAGCAAGCAGCCTTGCTGGACTGGACTGTCTCGCCTTTTTTTTTTTTTTTTTTTTTTTTTCTCGAAGCTCGCCGGGCGTGAGCTACTGCTCTAAGAGTTATTAATATCATGTCTCACTGCGTTCTCGCTTAGTGTCCCAGACTGGATATGTCTTCCCCTCCCAGTCCAGTCCAGTCCAGTCCAGTTGGCAGAGGCAATTATAATAATAATAATAATAACCCTTCACACCTAAGTATATATGCTTATCGGAATCGGAAATGAACATCCTGGTCCAATTGGTATCTTGACCAAGGTCTATCGCACTCGCTGCTTAGTTTTACCCGACTAACTCACACCTTGCATCCCAGATGATATCATCTCCCGCCCTATACATAAGTAAGTATATACAGGACCAGAAAAAGAGAAGAAACAGATATCCCCCTTATCATATAAAATGAATATTAATATTGATCCCATCGCACGAAATTGCCGTTTCAGCCGGCTGGAGACCATGAGCTTGAGCTTGGGCTCGGGACAGCCAGAGGAGGAAAAAAGAAGGAAGAAGAAAATGCACGGAGAAAGGATGGAGATGACGATGAACAGCAAGAAGGAGAAGCAGAAGAAGAAAAAAGGAAAGAAAAGCATTGAAAAGAAGCAAGAAATGGATCAAAGAGAGGGCTCAGCCGCTCTGCGCACCCGGACAAGACAGACTTACGAGTCGTGGCTTTTTTTTTTTGCTTCTGCTTTTGCTTTGCTTTGCTTCTGCATCCCGCATGAGTACGATACGATGTACAGCGCCCAAGCAGAGTCTTGTCTTGTCGGTCTGTCCGTCCGTCCACCTGTCTCTTGTCTGTCCGTTACCTTATGCAGAGACGATGCTACGGATGTGCGTGCGTGTGTCCTCCGTATGTGGTATGTCCTCCTCAGCCTTGGTCACACAGTCGAGTGTTCAAATGGAGCTCTCTGCAGGCGTCGTCTTACTTACATGCATTTCCGAGCTTCCATATTAATCGACATCTCCGTCCTTGTCTCTCGATCTCGTTCTTGTTTCCCTCCTTCTCTCTCGCCTATTGATGCAGTTTACATTATCGTTTCCGTACAACCACAGATGCACGTTCTACATGCATGCATGCATGGACGGAGTAAAAGAAAGCAAAAAAAAGGGGAGAGGCCCTCTCCTCTCCCTCCGCACAATGATCTATCTATCTGCTCTCCCTCCCTATCCTCCCCTTTCTTTGTACGCCTATCTGTCTCACCGTAGCTTTTTTTCTAGCCTCGCATCTCCCGAGCAGCTCACCTCACATCATGACTTAAACAGCTAACCCTAACTGCAAAGAAAAGGAAAAGGACTGCTTCCTTCTTCAGCCTTGTCCGCCTTGAGAGAGCAAAAAACGCACCCCCAAGAAGCTTCTGCTTGTAACTAAGGCCCGGCGCCTTGCCCTTTATGGAGTGCGCCAGCTTCTTTTACATAAGGATAACATAATAATAATATGGCTGGACTGCTAATAATAATACTTTTTACACATTTTACACATTTACACAGGGCTGAAACTCTGCAAGATGAAAAAGCGAGGGAGATCGATGAGTGTACCTCGTGGTACTTAAGGGGGTACATACTTAACTTACCCTCCTCCAGAGTCTTGGTTGCCCGGCCACGCAACTAGTTTGACGCCGTGGCAGCGCTTGAAATTATCTTATTGGCGCTTTAAAACAGGGTGTCACTCAAGCCCATTGGCCCATGGCATTTATTACTGCTTATTATATTATTAAAAACAAGGCCGTCCTTATTATTTCCCTGATCCCAACTAATAATGTCGGAGATCGAAATCTTAAAACAGAGAAGAGACAGACAGAGAAGCGACAATTGGACGGGACCTCTCATTTCAATATTCTTATTAGGTAAAACTCTTCAACCGCGTCGTTCGTCCTGCAAGAAAGACGAAAGAGAAGATGAAGCTGCTTCAGGTCGTGAAATAACGGACCCGGCTGTTTGGCGTTCGTTTGGAGAAATCTTATCGGTCGTTTCCGACAGGGGGTCCCTTTTTTTTTTTTTTTTTTTATTTCGGCTGCTCGGGGCGAACTCCTGCTCTTCTCTCTCTTCTCTCCCTTCCATGTCTGGCTGCCTGGCCGGCCTTTGGGGGGGCTTGATTTTAATTTCGCAACGCCTACCTACCCTACACACAGACACTGTTTGTTGTCGTTGCTTCTTCGAGGCGTTTAATAGACGGATTTCATGCAGTATAGGTAGGCCGAGAGCATGGCGTCGGCGTTTGCAAGACCGCCATTTTTTTTTTTTTTTTTTCACCATCTTCCCTTTTCGTCCATTGCTGGATGTATGTAAATACAAGTATGTAATGGAATGCAGGAGCAATATATCGGCGTGGGCGCTTGGCTGGATCCTTTGCCATGGCGGCATAAGTATCAGTATCCTATATATGCACTCTACCCTGTTCGGAGCGCTTCGCCCAAGGCATGCAGTTATAAGCGTTCCTTGCATATATATAAGTGATCGGTCTTTTATCTCGGCATTAGTTGACCAGATCGCCGGATTCCGTCGATGGCCATATTAAGGCAACGGAGCTGAAGGCCGACGGGCAAGGATAACGGGGTTCGACAATCATATTTTTATTCTCCTGATCGAGAGTTGCATAATAATATCATATTATTTTTGTGTCAGCGAACATGTCTTGCTTGGCTGCGGCTGGGTGACAAAAGGAGAAGGGGAGGGCCCATGTTCATCAGCGTTGCCCGGCTGTGCCTCAGGACAAGCTCGTCGCTTGTTTCAATTGGTCGTCAGAATCGTTTGACAAGCGTGTTGAGAAACGTGGTTTGTTTGCTTTGAAAAAAAAAAAGAAGAAGAAGAATCATAGCAAGACTGATCTGCGTCCATCCATGGGTTGGGTTAAATTAGTTCAACCGCCATGGAGCGACGTTATTGGCCCCCTTAACTAACAACTCCAGACATCGCTCTTCTCTGCTAAAATAGTTGGTGGAGGGCGGACTGGGGACTCTCTCCTGACCGTTGAACTTCGCCCTGGAGAACCTCGAACTAGCCTTAAAACGGGGCTAACGTTTCTGGAAGGCGACTTTTTAATTTCTTTCGTTCGGGGACTTTTCGTCGTGACCTGCGCAGCTGAAGATCCCATAATTTTTTTATGGGGTTTCTC
This sequence comes from Trichophyton schoenleinii, assembly GCA_018357685.1. Lineage (NCBI taxonomy): Eukaryota > Fungi > Ascomycota > Eurotiomycetes > Onygenales > Arthrodermataceae > Trichophyton > Trichophyton schoenleinii. The sequence goes on from WOFF01000002.1 coordinate 1,360,029, forward strand.
TTCGGTTATACACTAAGTTAAGTAGTCAGGGTGAAGTGGTTCGTCGGAAGAAAAAAATTTTTCACTTTAGCTTCTCTCGTTCTCTCTTTCTGCTGCTTAGCGCCATGTCAAAAGTCGCATCCATACTTGTACGTAACGGCTTTTGCTTGCGTGCGCCTCAGTTGAAACCGTCACAGTCGTCGCGGGCCCCCCTGAACAACGTTCCCCCCTCCCCTCCCCTCCCTTCATGTGAACAGGTCGATATCAACGTGTAACAAGTTTCGAGCCTCCCAAATCTCTCTCCCCCCCCTGGCTCCCTTGCTCACAATCACTGTGACGACCTGAGGGGTGAGGAGGGGAGAGAGAAAGAGAACATTTCGAATTGTTCCGAGTTTCAGCTGCGTGACATCGATTGCATTCCCCATAACATTCCGACGATTCCCTCTCCCCAGATTGACAAGGCTCTGTACGGCGCGCATGGCGTGGCGTGATGATAGCTTCAAGATGAAGAACCACTATGAAGATATCCTCTCTTGGCTTCCGCTCCTGTACTCGGTGTACAACTCAACGGCGTGCATTAGGGAGTATGTAATCTGCACTGTGCTGGATCCCTATCCCCTGCTTCAGGTATAAATCGTTCATGCTAAGGTGGACTTGGCGAACGTTGGATCCAAACCAGAGTTCGACACTGTTTCTGGAAGAAAAATAGAAACGGAGCATTAAAAGTAAAGTAAGTAGGAGAAACCGTTTAAGGAAGGAGTTCATCGTACCACCGCTGTTATTCGTCGTATTCTTGTGGTGCTTGAGTGCAAATCCACTCCTCCATCAGAGCCTGTCCGGTCTCCCCATCGTTCGCCTTTTTGGAAGATTCCATCGGCTTCTTGCGTTTAATGATTAGACATAAGACCCATCCCCATATTCCAAATCCATCATACGTGGTAGTAAGGCCTAGCTTCTTTTTGTCTTCGGCGGCCTCTTTCGCCACACCAGCGGTATCCTGCATATTTTCATTATTAGCAGCAGCATTATTATCGTTCTTGCTCTTATCATCATTGTTCTCCGGCGCTTCGTCGTTTGCAAAAGACATCTCTTCGTCATCGTCACTCTCCACCAGTATCCTCGTCTCGCCTATATTCTGCTCTGATATTTCAATCGGTGAGTCATCCGTCCCACCTGTCATTTTTTTGGAATTGCTTGTGATCCGGCCTTTGTCGTCTCTGAAAACTTTTTGCCGCGTGAGCAGGGAATGCCGGCTTCCGCTTTCTCGTAGGAAGATAGAAACTTCAAAATCATCTAAAAAAAGTCCATTATTGTTGTTGTTAATAACGGACTAGCTCCCATCGGTATTCGAAACAATGGCATCATTTTTCTCGACTGACCTTCAACAAGGACGTCTTTCACGGGTTTGCTCTTCTTCTTGGCCTTGATCCGTTCTTTCTCCTCGCGTAGCTTGGGCTGCACGAGAGGTCGGATGCTTGCAATGACCCGTTTGAGTGTAGCATCATGAGAGTCCAGGAGCCATCGCGAGTCCGATGGGTTTTCTAGGTATATCCGGCATTCAAGGACGGTGTATTTGCTGACACGCAGGTATCTCCGAATCGGCCCCATTCCGACACTTGATAAATTAAACAGGTTTGATTCTGTAGTAAGGTATGCTGGTATATACTTCTACTCTCTCTGGAGCGTCATATGGCGACTGTGTCCTTTCATATGCTGTAGTCTTGTCGAGCTGTTCAAGCCCTGGTCGAGGTTTCTGGAGGTTCAGGCAACAAAGGGGCAGGGTGAGCTGAATGCAAACAGTGCAAACTTCGGGCAAAAGGCGCGTACAAGCTATGTCATAGTTTATTGTAACTACCCTCAACCCAAAGGAACATCTCTTGTTTGTTTACATTGTAGGAACAGAGGCTGCTTCGGTTGTTTACGTCTAAGAATTCATGATTGTCAGCCTGCTAGGGCTTGAAATTCTCTCTATCTCTGCTTCTACAAAGCCCAACCAGAGTTGATTCTATACCCCCCCAATTGAACTGACCGCGGGGAACCTTCCGAGTCTCTCGACATGGGCCAAACTTCCCCCCCTCCAGAGGGGGTGTTCTCCCTGCTGGACACTGATCTCTATAAGCTGACGATGCAGTGTGCTATCCTTAAATATTTTCCCAGCGCCTGTATGTTATTTACTTTTTCCAGCATGTCTGCTCACAGACGTGTTCCGAAAACTACGTAGGTCACGGCTAACCCGGAGCTTTCCAGATGTTACATACTCCTTTACCAACAGAACGCCAGACATGAAATTCACCAGACGGTCGTATAACTGGTTGCTAGAGCAAGTATCTAGTAGGTTTTATCTGCTTATTCAAAGCCAATTCGACCTTCGAAACGCTCTTGGAATCAAAAGCTGACTTATAATTCCGCACATAGGATTGGAGAATATCAAATTGACAGAAGAAGAGCTAGAATTCTTGCAGAAGCGCTGTCCATACCTTAACCCTGCATATCTTAAATACCTATCAGAATTCCGTCTGAAACCTTCCGAGCAGCTGGAGGTATCGTTCACTCCAATTGACGACACTGGATCCAAAGATGACATGGGAGATGTCAAAATAGCAATCAAGGGCTTATGGGTTGAAACTATACTCTATGAGATCCCGCTTTTGGCATTGACTAGCGAAACATACTTCAAGTTTTGCGACCGTGACTGGGATTACCATCAGCAAGAAGAGAAGGCTTACCGCAAGGGATGCGCGCTTCTTGAAAATGGATGCATATTCTCTGAATTTGGAACCCGGAGACGCAGAGACTATCATACCCAGAATCTGGTTATGGAAGGGCTTACCAGAGCAGCGAAGAAAGGAGCGGAAGAAGGGCTCAAGGGAAAACTTGCAGGCACCAGTAACGTTCATTTCGCTATGAAATATGGTATTGACCCTGTGGGTACCGTTGCCCATGAGTGGTATATGGGAATAGCTGCTATCACGGACAACTATGAAGACGCCAACGAGATTGCACTGAGATACTGGTTAGGATGTTTCGGTGAAGGGGTCAGTATCTCCCTTGGTTATTTCCTGATATCATCGTAGCATCTGATGTTAATTTTATGCTATACAGGTTCTGGGTATCGCCCTTACGGATACCTTTGGTACCCCCACGTTCCTTGAGGCATTCAGAAAGCCAGTGCCAGAGCTTACATCTGCCGCTGAAGGCCCTGAGGCTACGATGCCTTCTTCAGGAAACAATACTTCCGAGGCTGACTCCCTAACGTCAACTGTTCCCCCTATTCAGAAACCTGTTGACGGTGCGGCGAGAAATTCCACCGCTAAAACATATGCCCAGGTTTTCACAGGAGTGAGACAAGACTCCGGTGACCCCGTTTACTTCCTGAAGATGGCAAAGGACTTTTATGAAAAGGAAGGTATCAAGGACAAGAAAACGGTCGTGTTTTCTGATTCCCTGAATATCGAGCTTTGTCTGGAGTACAAAGTCATTGCAGAAGAGTCTGGCTTCCAGCCCACATTTGGAGTTGGCACGTTCTTCACAAGTATGAATTCCCTTTTGCAGCACCGGTTATATTTTCCTACTTCATCTGATGTTGGGCTAACTTGGCATGAATGAAATAGATGATTTCAATCGAACTTCAAACGGAAAGAAATCCGTTCCTCTTAATATCGTTATCAAAGTCTCCAGTGCTGGAGGGCGGCCAGCAGTCAAACTGAGTGATAACCTAGGCAAGAATACAGGTGATCCGAAAACAGTGGTCGAGGTTAAGAAGCGACTTGGCTATGTAGAGCACGACTGGAAAGATGGAGACGAGACGAGACGGTGGGGTAAGAAAGAGGATTAATGAGTCAAAGATATGTTTTCATTTCTTATACCAGATAGATGGAATCCAGCCGTTAATTGTACCTATTAAGGCGGTTATTTGGATGACTTTCAAGAGATCTGATTCAATGTTAGTTCTATGCTGTCTAGCTGTTGACGTGAGAGTGCATATGCAATTTCATTCTACGCTTTGTCCATCATTTCGTTCTCCATTAACGTATGAGCAGACATAAGAGATTGTATATAGGGGTTGTGTACTAAATGGGTTTTCTGTGTATCCATGATACACTGAACGATTGAGACCAAGGAGTCGTACGTATCTCTTTCTACTCCTTTTTGACGAGTAGAAGTGTCTCCCTTTGTAGGCATTTGACTCTTCCTTTGATCCAATAAGAAGATGAGGTTTCTCATAAAAGATATATTCTTATATACTTGCTTCTCAATTTTGTAGAATAACGTTTTCAGGTAAAGTGACATCTCTACCAAATCCACCGTTGATCACTCAAGTGTACCCAGGGTACTCTGTACTTGATGCGAGTGCACTGTCCACGGATCAGGAGATCTTGGTGGCTGATGGCAACCACCTAGGCCCCCAAGTCCACCGCGCCACGGCGCATGTAATTATGGACTTGTGTAACCATCCACCACTAGAGCTCCCCTTTTCACACCTTCACAAGCTGGAGGTGTATCCCCTTTTAAAAGAGCTCCAATTCACTAGGGGCTTTGGCAAGCTGAAAGGCCATGCATCTGCAGATAGGAGGTGTACTCCGTAGGGCAGCATGCCTTCACCGCCATGGCTGGCAGCATCACTCAGAGACATGCAGCTTAGCGAAGACAGGCGAAGAAGGGGCTGAAGAAGGAGGAGCTAAATATAAACACAAGGCGGACGAGTCGAAGGATGCAGAGAGGGCGTTAAAAGCGGCGTCACCACCCCACGCCCTCTGCGCCCTGCCTGCCTGCAAAACAGAGCCCTAAAGCGGCACCATGCACATCCCTCTTTCGGCCACTTATGCACGTCAGGCGGCACTAGCACCCGAAGCGGACTAGCGCCTCTGAGCCTCTTCGAACCGCCCGTTTTTGCCGCGTAATTAATTAGTCCGAGACTCCTTTTCCTCGAGAGTCGGCTGGAACACCTAACATCCTCCGTCCTCCAGACTCTCCGTCCTCGCGTCTTCTGCTCCCCCTTCGTCTGCTCTTGAACGTCGCTGCCTGGGACCGTCTGGCGTTCTTGATTTCTCCAGGACTGATTCTCTCTGCCAGACCACGAGCTCTCGTCTTTTGCTCCGGGATCGTCGCGTCTCCAGTCCCCTCCAATCGCCATATTTACACAACCTACGGCCGCAACCTTGCGCTGGATTCGCATTCAGCCACCCTCCATTAATAGCAACCTTCGTCCTTCTTGCGTGTACATACAAAGTCTTCTTCTTCTTTTTTGTTCTTTACTTTAAACACAAGAAAGATTATCTGCTGAAGTCTTGGTTTGCGTACTTTTTTTTTTTTTTTTTTTTAAATTTCTCGATCTCGACCTCTTTCGACTCACAACACCTTACCTCCATACACACACAAACACACGCTCCGGATTGACAACGGCCAGGCACTCCATATTTCACAATGAGCGTGAGTCGCCACTCTCGTTTGTCGAAATTTGATATCACAGCTGTACATTTTGACGTGAACATGCGATCTTTGGCAAGGAGGAACTCTGGGGGCTAATTTTAATCGAATGTTTTAGGGATACAATAATCAGGCGCGAGGCTACGGCCAGATTGACCACTACTCCGGCTCTGGCCACCCCGGTAATGGGTATAACCAAGATGTCGAAGCCGGCCACAACAATTATGGTATGGCTAGCATTATCTTCTACGACTTTATTTATTTGTTTGCCTTGTAGCGGCATTTCACTAAACCGGCTACATAGAAATGTCCCAATACAACCAGCCACGCCCTCAAGATCCCAACGCTATCCTAAACCAGTGCAGAGATGTTGACCGTGGAATCGATGATGTAAACCGATACGTTGACCAGCTCAGCACCCTCTACCGCCGTTTGCTCAGCGATGTCGACCCTGCTCGTGAGAATGCCGTCCGAGAAGAAGTGGAAGACCTTGCCAACCAGACGAAGCGCCTTTATCGTAACTTGGTCGACCGAGTCAAGTCTATCAAGCAGATGCCAGAGTCCGGAAGCCCACGCAACTCCTCCCAGGTTGGAAAAGTTGAGCGTAGCTTGAAGGCAGCCATCACACGATACCAGCAAGTTCAGGCTGATTTCCGAAAAGAGTCCGAGTCGCAAATGGCCCGACAGTACCGTATTGTTCGACCGGATGCAACAGATGCTGAAGTTAGAGAGGCCGTTCAGGATAGCTCGAACCAGCAGATCTTCAGCCAGGCTGTATGTCTTCCCCGGACTTTCAATCTCCATATGCGAATTAGAGATTCTAACCAATTTTGACAGTTGATCCAAAGTGACCGCCGTGGAGATGCTCAAAAGGTGTCGCAGATGGTTCGGGCCAGACACGAGGAGATCCAGAAGATTGAACGAGACTTTGTTGAATTGACACAGATGTTCCACGACCTTGAGGCTATGGTTATTCAACAAGAAGAACCCATTGCTCACATCGACCAGACCGGTGAAGAAGTGCGGGAGAATGTCGACAAGGCCAATGAAGAGATTAAGGGCGCCATTGATTCCGCCCGTGCTCGTAACAGAAAGAAGTGGTGGTGTCTTCTCATCTGTCGTACGTACATGAGTCTCGCCCATGGAGTTTGCCAAATAATACTAATAATTTCTTTCCGCAGTTCTTATCATTATCATCATTGTTGTCGTCATTGTCGTTGTCGTTGTTATACAAAAGAAGTAGAGCTGCTACCTCTTACCTCTACTCACCTCTTATTATTCACACCGACGGCCAGAGTATGGCTTTTCACTCCTCCGACCCGACCCTCCGCGAAAATACCTTTCTTCCCTTTGTACATGTGCTTATACCCTTCAACCAGTATTGTAAGATCCTTTTGGTATTCCGTCTTGGAGCATCCTCTCCTAGCTACTCGACAAAAATTCCTCCCCTTTTTTTCTCTTCTGCTTTCTAGCATCGAACCGATAAGCCACATTCACAATCACCGTTGGAGCCTCCGTTTTCCTTTGTCAATCGTCATAGCAGCTACCATTCCATTCTCGCCCAGCTGTACTACATCAGCTCTTATGGCTCAGTGACACTTTTCCTTTGTTGGATTCCTGTCTGTTTCTTCGAAGGTACTCTTTATTGACATTACTACTATATAATAATTACCCCCGTGTTTCCTTTTTTTTTTTTTTCTCTCTTCTCCGGTTCCCCTCTTGTGTTATTCTCCATCATGTCGTCTACTTTCTCCTTGCACCTTATAAAAGAATGGTTGGCTTTGTATTTTTTGGAGTAAACAATAAGAGTTTATTCTGATACTATACCTAATTGTCTATCTCTTCAATTATCCACTTATGCCAGTTATATCCCAGGTCTATCGCTACCGGGCCAATGCTTAAATGCAATATTGTAGTATGCAAAGTATGGTTCTTCGAGCTCAAGGCCTTCAATGCCTTGGTGCAACTACTATGGCACCGGCCCAAACTCTTTAAGATCACCAATTATGAAGCCTAGTCGCCGGCTCTAGGGTATATAGTTCCTCAGCTGTCCCGTCATATGCCTGCGCCTGTGTTACCTACTGCTTCGCAGCCTTCTCTTCCTCTTCAGGGGTTCTCGTCTTAAGTTGTAGCGCATGTATACCACCCTCTTGAGCCATCTCTTCTTTGAGTAGGTTATATACCATTCTATGCCGGGCAGGCTGGGTCTTCGATGCGAATGCGGACGAAATTATCGTTACACTGTAGAAATAAGTAGTGAGCAAGCTAGTAATTTCGTGTCTTTGACCGTCGATGGGTACATATACGCACTGGAAATGGGTTTCTGTAGATGTATTTCCTTGCATGGGCGCATGATGAGCGTGGTGTTTAGAGTCATTTCGGATCGTCAGGGAAATCGGAGACAGTTCTCTTGTGACCTGCATATAGTCATTGTGAAATCAGCTATATGCCTATGCACTTATCTGCTTGACATGAGACCTGAGGCATACCTTTTCCCGGATCGCGTCTTCCAAAGGCGTCTGAGAAGTTGCAGTGCTGGCGGACATTCTGGGTATGCGTGAGAAAAGCTGCAGGCGCTGCTGGCTTAGTCTGATGGTTCGAAGCATCTGGTATGTGGGAATAGCTGGAGAACGACAAGAGCTTCAAATGCGCTGGTAAGGGCAGGTTTGCTTGTCTGTATGTCTTGCAGAAGGGCTTTCGGTGTTATTCAGGCCCTTCAGGCCCAGGCTGTCGTCGCCGGTAAAATAAAATTAAGCTTTCTTGGGCGCATCCGCGACCTTGGGGAAACTTCGAACTCTGCACATCAACACATCATAGACGATAAAGACTGGCCGACACTATTTACCATGAAACACATGGATACCCTTTAGCTAACTTCTATTGTTGAATGACCTGATATGTGGACGAGAAGCCGTTATAGCAAGGAACTGCTATTAGCCTCGACAAGATGATACGACCCGGTTGCCGGCAGTTTTGTCTATTTGCGCAGCAGCATCCAAGAACTCAAGGGAGTCAATATAGCGCCATACCATGGCCGCAATGGAAGAGATACCGAGCCCAACATATGCGATTATTTTCGAGTCTGCCCAATCTTCCCCTGCTGCATCAATTGGCCTCCCATGACCAGCTCTCGACATCGGTTGTCCACAGCGTATCGGGCCGCACGTTTACCTATGGCAATCTTCTCAGCGATGTAATATCAGCACAAGATAAACTAAAGACTATCGGGGAAAGGCATTCAAGGCTTCTTGATTTGCAGGGAAAGCCTGTGGCATTTCTGGCGGAGAACAGCTACGACTACGTAGGTACTGTAGAAGCTCCCAATAAAGTCGATTTAATGGAATTTGCACTATATAAAAGGCTAACATCTATAATGAGCATAGTGACACTACTATCTATCCTTGCTGCGGACGGAATTGCTCTTCCACTTTCTCCAAGCTTCCCTGCGGCAGAACTGAGATACATACTGGATAATTCGCAAGCTGAAGTGCTCCTAGCTACGGAAAGGTACCGAGAACAAGCAGAGCAAGTTCTAAAGGGCGAGCTGATAAATCCTCCCGTTCTGGAGTTCATTCCCAAGCTTGAGAAAGGAGCCATGCCACCGTCAAACGTAGGGTTCCGCAATATCGAGAACCCCCAAGGAGGAATGATGCTATATACTTCAGGAACCACAAATCGTCCGGTATGCTGAACTACTGAATTTGGATACGGTAGAACTCGAACTAACATTCATCCTTATCAGAAAGGTGTATTCCTCCCACACTCTGCGCTAGCGGCGCAAACCAAATCCTTGGTTGAAGCATGGTCTTATTCACCAGATGACAGATTACTTCACATGCTACCTCTACATCACATCCATGGGACAGTCAATGCTATCCTTGCCCCAGTACTTGCTGGCTCATCTATTGAATTTACATATCCCTTCAATCCTACAGTGGTATGGAAGAGACTGGCTAAACCATTTCTCCCTCAGTCCACGGCCAATCCACCACCAAAACCTATAAACTTCCTCACAGCGGTTCCAACCATCTATCACCGTCTTCTGAATACATTTGACTTACTCTCTGATACCACCAAACAGGCCGCCAAAGAAGCCATTTCGCCAGGAAATCTACGGCTAAATATTTCTGGTTCTGCTGCATTGCCAACGCCTACAAAAAGGGCATGGACTGATCTTAGTGGGGGAAATGTCCTTCTTGAGAGATATGGTATGACTGAAGTAGGCATGGCTCTCAGTTGTGGCCTAGAATTCAATGACAGAATTGATGGGAGCGTTGGATGGCCGCTTCCATCTGTTGGGGTCAGACTGTTCGACCTTGATAAAAAAGAAGTTATACGCCCTGGGGAAGAGCTTGATGAGAACGGCCGTGAGAGAGTCGGAGAGATCCAGCTGCGAGGCCCAACCATATTCAAAGAATATTGGCAAAACAAGCAAGCCACCGATGAATCATTTACTGAAGGCACTGATGGCAAGGGCAAATGGTTTAAGACGGGGGATATGGCTATTCGAAAGCCAATTGATGGCGCTGGGCAACGTGAAAGCACCTGGGCTAAAGGCCCATTATACTTCATCCAAGGTCGCCAGAGTGTGGACATTATCAAGGTTGGAGGAGAAAAGGTGAGCGCACTAGAAGTTGAACGTGAAATACTCTCCCTGTAAGTACCGAATTCCCAACTATTATATTGTTCTGTATTCTGGCTGGACTAACATAGGATGTTTGTAGTCCCCAGGTTTTGGAGGCTGCTGTCGTCGGCCTACCGTCGGAGCAATGGGGTCAAAAAGTTGCCGCGATTCTGGTGCTTGATTCTAAGCATGCGGCTACAGGATCTGGCGAGGGAAAGCCCTGGGGAATACTTGACCTGCGCCGTGCCTTGAAGGAGAAGCTGTCTAGTTATAAGATCCCTCAGGAGATGAGGGTACTTGAGGGAGGGATCCCAAGAAATGCAATGGGAAAAGGTAAAGTGCTCGATTACCATTCGAGATATATTGATGTTGAGCTGCTAACAAGTAACCCTTCCAGTAAACAAGAAAACCCTAAAAAAAGAGGTCTTCGGCGATGTGATGTAGTGATACCATGCTAAGTTGTGGTGTACGATACGGATGTATATAGACTTTTGTACAATATGAGCATAGACGGATGTTCTGTAGCTTTGTTGGATGAATAAATTCAAGGCTAAAACAAACCGGAAGCGATATCGTCAAATGGGCCGAACATCATACACGGTGGAGGATGATAAGAAACAGCTTTATAAAAGGGGAATTTCGAATAAGAGGAAACGCGCATAGCAGTTTAATGACATTAAGAAGTAAAAGCGGAAGACATGTTAAATAAACCACGTTAACCCCCAGTTTTAGCTCCTAAGATAAAACAATCCAGGGAAATGAAAGCTGCGCTGGGAACATCACGCGCATGCTGAGACTTCATAAGACTCCATTTTGCAAATTGAGAAAGCGTAACAACCATCTCTACCGGTAATCTCAATCCCGCCGATGAGGGAAGATGCAAAAGCTTCCCTACTAACGTTCACCACGGCTGTTCAGCACTAAGGGGAGGCATTGAACTGAACGTAGCGATACAGAGTTGATATCTGGGTAAGATTGAATCTCTTATACGACTAGGCACCGTTTTCTCAGACTGTAAACTTGGCCTTAGCACGGGTGCTTCCTGCATTGGCACTCTCAGTGTGACCGGAGAACTCGAGGAGCTCATTGTCTTTCAGTTTGAGAACTTCCTTGAACCGCCTGCCAATAGCCAAGAGGATCTTCTGTGCTTGATCTTGCGAGCGCTCATTGCTAGCACGTCCAATTGTTCGGGTCCATAGACCGATTCGGTAGAAAGACTTGCGCACGTTAACGACAACTCCCATGACTTCGTTGTCACCGTCGTTTTCGAGAGTATCTCCAATCACCGTAAGTTGGGCATGTAGCCAAAGTTCGTCGATGGGAACCTGGTTCCGGTCCTTGGTGAATTTAAAAGAGTACGACCACTTGCCGCCATGCTTGTTTTGTTGGTCTTCCCATTCCGGTCTGACTCCCTTCTTGAATAGATGGTAGTCTGACTTGAAGCTGAGCTGGGAGGTAGGTGCGATATTATTCTGTTTACAGCAAAGTGGATGGTCAGATATTATGCTGTATATAATAAATAAGAGCAAGAACCGTGCCCCTCATTTGGGGGGAGAGCAATTTCCGGACTTACATATATTCCCCAAAATTCTTCAACGGAATTAAAAGTGACGACTTCCTTGAGCAGATCGTTCCAGTTGTCGCCCTAGAGGATAGCGCCAGAGTTAGCATAATCTGAGATATTCAATGATAGGTGGGCGTTGATGGGATATGCAACTTTGGGAAGCGCGCCATGCACTACCACGTACCTTGCCACTTGGAGGTTTTGTAAACCACAGAGTCCATTCGTTCATGAGAGGGTGTTTGACGTTGAAGTTGATGGGATCATGGAAGACAGTGATCTGTTCATCCTTGTTCTGAGCCTCAGCGCCGTCTGGAGTGGAGTTCTCGTTGTTCACGGCCTGTTCGGGCTTCGTTCCATTTTCCGTCGCCATGTTGTGAGGAGGGAAAGGCGCTGACGTAGGTCTATGTAAGGCTGACGGCTCCGGTCGCTGCACGGGAGATATATAGGCTAGGGGTAGAAGCGCTCCTTGAGCTGGTCGAGGCGGGACGGCGGGTTTTGCAGGTAAGGTGAAGGTGAGGTTGGGAGCTGTGGTGGCTGATTCTGGCGGCGGGAAGGCTCGATCGTATCGCTACCACACAGCGAGAAGGGCGATTTCAGGTAGATACAACGCAGCGGAAAGGCGTCTCTGCTCCAGGCAGGATATGTGTGTTCTGGAAAGGTGACGTTGAAGTGTTGAGATTCGCGCTTCTTCTCAAATTTTTTTTTATTTTTTGTTCTTTTTTTTTTAATCTTCAGGCATTGAGAAGCTTTGGGCGGTTTGAGTTTGCACTGTTTGCACCAAACCTCAAGTTACGGAGAGCATGTTCTATTGTCTAAAGTAAGGCATATTAATACAATATCTAAACTAATCTTCCGAACTATTCTATGCTATAAAACTGCCCAAGTGGCAGGACCGGTCTGTGGCCACTCTATAACGTGAAGAAAAAGCAGGAGAGGGGAGAAGAATCGCTATGCTTAGAATGAAAAAAAAAGCGTAACAAGAATTCACAACAACAGGGGGGACAGATTAGGTGCTATCCTTTTCACCCTTACTGTTTATGAGACTGAGGATGCAGTTCCAGCCTAGAGGTTGCCAGTCGAAAGTTAGCAAAGAAAATACAGTATTCGCCGGGAGGCTCGCCAGACACGAAAAAAAGAAAGAACATACCAAGGCTGACGAGGTTGACAACAAGAACTCGGTGCTCCAAAGGCACGAATGTAAAGTTGGCTGCCTGCACCCACGGCCAGAGCATGAGATTGGTCTTGTAGGCAGTGCCAAAAGTGGTTCGCAGCCTTTCCAATGGGTCGTTTCCTTCGAGGATCGCCATGGAGGATAGGAAGCAGGTCAGATGCGTAGGAGTGAACAGGGTCTGATCTGCACACACTCTAGCAACTAATGTAAGCTTGGGGTTCTTGAAAACTATGCTTCGTTGCATGAACTTGTACCAAGTCGTAGCGCCGGGTCCGAAGATTGCTATATTTTCAAAGCACGGGTGACCGTCAGCTTCTTGCTTCTCGCATTGTAGGGTTTGTGCGTAGCCTGAAGTGCTACTATACCTCCTCCGTAGAGAACCATTCGACCAGTACGAGCGAAGTCATGCTTCTCAATTCCGACTCTATCGACGAGCTGCTGGGCTAGGATATCCCCGGTTCCAAATAGTACCTAGAGGCCATCAATTAGTAAACTGCAAACTTGATAAGGAAGCCTCATATCGGAAACTCACAGCACTACCGACGCTCTGTGTAAGCAATGGGCGAGCAGCCAACTTTGCTTGATACCTGCGTAGGTAGAGATGATTAGAATAAGATCAAGGGGAAAGGGCAGATAAGGGTATCTCCGATGACCGGACGGCACAGCGAACTCACCACCGCAGCATTATGAGGTCCTCTGCCTTAATCCTTGGGAGTATCGATGTGAGAGAGCCAGCTTCATGCGCTCTTTAGGCTTATATAGCTGGTCTAAACAAAGATAAAGAAGCCGCGCCATCGCAGGGGCTTCAATCTCTGCTCATCCTCGCGCCCTGCTGACCCTTTTTCTGCCCTGGTGGAGCTTCTTCCGCCCGGCTTTAATCGCGCGATTAAAACCTTGATCTTGCCGCAAAGCCGACGCACTTTAAGCGCTTAGCGCCACGACCAAGGGATCTCCTGTTTGGGCGCCGAGGTAGGGCTTAGGGCTCAGCCTGAGGGTTCGCCGGTCACTCGCTTAGAGGGGGCTTATGTAATGCTCCACATCGCGTTTTCTGGCTAAAGAAAAGAAAGTTGAACGTCGAAAAGGCGAGTTGGAGCGACGAAGACGTTCGACAAGCGCAACATCGACAAACGACCTCAAGTCCTCCGGTCCTCCCTATTTCTCTCCCATTTCCTACAACACCGTCGATTCCGATACCAGCAATCATGGCTGATGCTGCTCGAGGACGTGGTGGCTTTGGCTCGCGCGGAGGAGACCGTGGCCGTGGCCGTGGTGGACGTCGCGGACGTCGTGGTACTAAGAGCGAGGAGAAGGAATGGCAGCCCGTCACCAAGCTCGGTCGTCTCGTCAAGGCCGGCAAGATCAACAGCATCGAACAGATCTACCTCCACAGTTTGCCCATCAAGGAATACCAGATCGTCGATTTCTTCCTTCCAAAGCTCAAGGATGAGGTCATGAAGGTACGGACATACCGTCGATTTTTATTTTCCTTTCTCGAAATTGCATACGGCAAGCATTTGGAAGAGAAAAAGTTATGGAATTATAATGCGCCGAGTGTTTTGAGTGTTTTGAGCGTCTTGGAATTGTTCTATGCGGCTATGTTACAATTGTTGCTAATGGGGGTCATTTTTTCGTGGGATATAGATCAAGCCTGTCCAGAAGCAGACCCGTGCCGGTCAGCGAACCCGTTTCAAGGCAATTGTTGTCATTGGAGACTCTGAGGGCCACGTCGGTCTCGGAATCAAGACCTCCAAGGAAGTCGCTACTGCTATCCGTGCCGCCATCATAATCGCCAAGCTCAGCGTTCTCCCAGTCCGTCGCGGTTACTGGGGTTCCAACCTTGGTGAACCTCACTCGCTCCCAACCAAGACCAGCGGAAAGTGCGGTTCCGTTTCCGTCAGAGTATGTCTTCTCTATCTCAATCCTTTACTCAATGGCAAAGCATGTTCAAGACTAATTGGATAACCCTATAGTTGATTCCTGCTCCTCGTGGTACTGGTCTCGTTGCTTCCCCAGCTGTTAAGCGATTCCTCCAGTTGGCCGGTGTCGGTGATATTTACACATCCTCCTCCGGTTCCACCAAGACCCTTGAGAACACCCTCAAGGCCACCTTCGTTGCCGTCGGTAACTCATACGGTTACTTGACTCCTAACCTCTGGAAGGAGACCAAGCTCAACCGAAGCCCTCTCGAGGAGTTCGGTGATGTTCTACGGGAAGGAAAGAGATACTAAAAAAGAACAAATAGGATTTTCTTTCTCTCTCCCTTTTGTCTATTTTAGTTAGCGGATAAAATTCCTTTCGAGCTTGTCAGGAGCTAAATGAAATAATGATTTCCATCTGACAGATTTATATTCTTTTACCTTAATTTCCTTTCTTGGGGTTCTAAGTCATATATATTACGTCTTGAACCGTTGTAGGGGCTTCATAGCAGTCTTGAATATATTTTGAACGAGACACCACAATTGGGCATGTATCATTACCATGAAGCCGCATCGATAGTGAGTAAATCGACAGGATAATGATGTATCAAACCATGCATCTACGTCATGATTTCATAGGACGAGCCAGAAAATATTACGTTGACCTGCATAGGGCCATGCAGCTATAGTCAGAATGCATATCTGACAAAGGAGTAAGTAGTTCCAACAGACCGGAGCATCTACGCTGAGAGCCGACCCGGCGTATCTGCAGCGATGACTCTCAGACACTTGTAGTTCGGTTTCATGTCTCGAGAGAAGAAGCCCCTTGATTGTACTCTGGAGAATAAAGAAAAAGAGATAATGTAGTCTATTTGATATCGATAGCAGCTACATGATAGGCTATAGGTGCAACGGGGAGGTGGATAGAGAATAAAAGGTAGCGTATATATGTATTCAATCTGCCCCCCAAAAACATACTGCTGGCATCCTGAAGATGTTGTCACTGCCTATGTCCTTCATCTCGAGCACTCTAGCTCACCCCTGTCTGACTCAAGATGGTAAACTGTCATGCAAGTACATATCCCTTCCTGTCTAGATGTATCTGGGCCTTTTGGGCAAGTAACAACAGCAACAATAATAACAACACATTTAGCGGCTCTAATAGCCCACAAACCAGTGTCCTTTATATTTTCAAACACACCACAAGAAAAGCAACCCCCACAGATTGCTTGTTTGATAGAATTCCTCTCACACTATCCAAAGAGCCCCTCTTTCTTGCCTATATCAATCAACAAACTAGCTCAATATACTATATCTGATATCATAGAAGCCTGTCTGAGCTCCTACTGCAACGATATCAGAAGATATAGCACAGCTAGTAACCATGGTGTGTTGCCGAGGATGCCGTCGTCCTATCAACCAGGATGAGGATAGTGATGAAAACAATCACAAACAGGCGATAGCAGGTGAGCCAGTGAATATTTGGCCTTTCTCTGCCCAATCCTTTCAACAAACTCGTCTTCTACCAGCATTCAAGATCTTGAGCCAAGTTAACAGGATCCTTTCCAGTCCCAAGGAAGCCAAAGCCACCAGGTCCAGGATATCGAAAGATCACATCTTCTGCATCGTTCCATCCTCCAAATAACCCGAAAGCAGGAGCGTCCTTCCAGAAACGAAGATCCAGTGTCGGTGATATCACTTGCCTTCCATTTAGCCTCACCAAGTCCGAGTCTCTGGCATCAATATCCCGTTTCTTCAAGGCCGGCTCATCAAATAACGCGAAGAAGGGAACCACAGCCAGATCAGCTTCCAGGTCATCATTTAGTAGCAACATCGCGCTCTTACGCTCCGCGTTTGGAGGCAAGCAGAACAATATGAAGGAATACGAAGACGCGCTCGAAGAGCCCTTTGAAGACGATGATTCCATGGATGGCTTCGACAAGCCCATTATCTCATTCCGTGGAGGTTCTGCATGGCAGGCTCTCGACCTAAACTGCGGCGTTCTCGCGTTGGACTTGTTCTGGCCAACTAAGAAAAACAGTCCCTTCGACAACCCATTTCGCCCGGATATTATGCCAGTTGAAGAGCTTGCTTCACTTTGCAACTTCAGAAATCTCCGAAAACTCAAGTTGACTGGAATGTCACAGTCCTATCAAAAGTACATTTGGCAGACCGTGTGGCTTAACCCTGCCCTTGAAGAACTAGAGCTCGAGATGGCTCTTGAACCTTGTATTCGACGCACTTTTAATGCTGATTGGCCATCTATCAAGGGGGATTGGTCCTACCGCACTGCGGATGAGATGCCTGGGGTATACTAGTAAGGATTCAAACTTCCTCTCTAATAATGATCATCATGCTAACTTGCACCTTCTACATCAAAGTGGAGAGTCCGGTGAAGGAGAATTGCACAGACGTGCTGGAGTTGGTGAATACCTGGACAAAGAATCCATTGGAGAAGCAAAGATCAGAGCTCTGGCAATGGGATGTACCCTCGACCGTTTACCAATTGTCAAGCTAACCCTCACTGGCTTCGTCGTCGATGCCGACCCATTCTTCATGTGGTTCAATCCACATCGCCTCCGCGTAATCAACTTCAAGAATGACTGCGTCGACGCTGGATTTGCTATCCCACGCTTAATGTCCGACCGAGTCGTCGTATCCTGGCCAAATACCGTGGCGGAATATGCCATGCAAGTTCGACACGTCAGACCTGGGGAGGTTAAACTCATCGATATTCCAAAGAGGAAGAACAAGGGGCCGACTCAGGCCAAACTCGTTGATATCCCCAAGAAGGGGAAGAATCCAGCCGACAAGGCTGACGAGACCAAGCTGGTCAACGAGAAGGTCAGCGAATGGCGAAAGGCAAGCATCGGCAAAGAAAATGCAGCCATCGAGAAGGCACCTGAGTGCTTCTCGGACAATGACGATGGCCTCAGCCGTCGTCCTGCATTCCGTATCAAAGGCTTCCCGAAAGCCAGCAAGAAATAACTTCCTCCGTCCCAGCCTTGGCCCTGGGGTCCAAATAAAGTGATCACGTGATGATAACCTCTCGTGATGACGTCATGCAGGGTCTAGATGGATATCACGATCTTCCTTCTTCTTCTTCTCTTTCTTCTCTTTTATGTTACCACTGGACTGGCCTATATATTTTAATTGATGACATTATTAGGAGGGACTGTGGAGTGCGATGTCTGTTTAGTTCGCTGGTAGATAGTTTGATAAGATATGACTGCTATCAAGCGGTATTCCATATTCTGAAGTACACGATCAGAGTAACAAATCAAGAAAAGCGCAAAACATTAACTGATTTAAAATTGTAGCAGACAACCGAGAGCCCAAATTGGAATTAATAATAAACAAACATGGCTTGGTCCATAACTTTTGTACTGCCACAATGGAGGGTATTGTAAGGTGAGCAGAAAAATTGCCGGCTACAAACTGGGGATCACAGATGTCAATGATATCATCTTAGTAAAAAACGGGGTATAGCACCACCCGGTTCCTTAGATGTTGTTGTTGTTGTCACACCTGCAGGACACTATACGTTCTCATTTTCTCCTACCCGGATATTGCCTTCGCCATTAACGCCATTGGCCCAGAAACCATCCAGGGTAACCGAGCTAGTTAAATAGCGAGATTAGCAACCATATCACCCGAATATTTGTCTCTGCATGAGCTACTTACATGGATCTTATTGTGTTATAAGAGGCAATAAGCCAATATCCAAAGACACCTTGAAGCAATATGTCAAGGATAGCGAAAACGATTATCTCTGCATCAATGCTCATTTTTCGAGCATTATTGGAGATAGCCCAGATGCTGTGTGCCCCGTTAGTTATCCTAAAATGTTCCAAGATGAACAAGGTATGCACTTACATCGGATAGACGAGCAACACTGCCAAGGAGAAGCCTGCAATGGAAGTATAGAAATTGCGGGCCTGTTGATCTTTTGCAAGCGAGGCTCTACGGCCTTGGAAGCCGGTTTGGTACACAATTGTCAGGTATGCCAGACAAGAGATTACGAACCAGGCCCATTGATAGTGTTTGTCCATGAAGGAGCTGCTGAGAGCAGCTACAAACATGACAAGAGCTGCAGGGATTGATACCAGCAGGCTGGCTCCGTTAACCCCAGACAAAAACGAGAGACATGTGAGAATCAGTGGCACAGTCAACATCCAGTTAACGTATCGAATCCAGTACACCTCACGGCATGTCTCCTGAAAAGTATCCGGCGAGTGTTTGTGGTGTTTGTGGTAGGTATAATGCTTATACGATACTCCGTATCCCATAGCCATTGCAAAGTATGAGAGGAACGATATAGTAGTAACGAGTGAAACCAAGCTGTGAAACAGGCGTTTTTGCTAGAGGACGTATTAGCAAATGGCTCTTCTAGAAACCATACAATTGCAGTCTTACGGTAGGGACTCTGCCAGCCAGAACGTAGAAAACCAGGGATGAAATAAGCATCAGAATGGCAACGACCCTAAAAGACAAGTTAGGAAAAGAATCTCTTTGATATCTGCCTGCTCCCGGAGCTTACCATAAGCATCGCCGTCCAACCCCTGATGATTCCTCCATGATCGGATTTCGACCTGGGATAGGGCTAATTGGGGGAACACCGATATCCCCCATTCTGTGCATGGCGTCTTATATAGCAACTGCTAATCTGATAATTGTTTAGTTATCTCTCGACAGTCGAGATGAAGTAGTCAGTCGGCCAGGTTCGTGGTATGAAATTTCCGTATGATCCTGACAACTATACCTGCAAACACAGATGTAGTATAGAAATATATGCAATAATTAGCAACAAGCAGCGTCTACCCCTATATAAATGGGCTTCCCCGCGTTACCAGACATCAAGGCAGTTGCCTCCATGGAAGTAAAAATGAGAGTTCGAGAAACAAGAAATGACTTCATCGCCGTCATTCAGGCCTTGCCACATACGAGCGGTCCAATCGGGCTCGAAAGATGCCTGGAGGAGAGTTTGGAGACAGAGAAGGATGCTGCCAGGTCATCCAGGTAGCACTGCCCGTCGTTTCTGACGTGCAGCTCGTTGGGCCCGCGCCTGGAACGCAAGGTAGCTTGTAGTTACTGTCGGACAGGGATTCTGCAGCCGACGAAATCTGTGGTGAGCTGCATCTCTAACCAAGGCCGGGCGAAGAAACAAGGTTCTTCTTTATTTTCCATCCAAGCTCCTATGCAGCCTATGACGTTTAAAATCATCGACTGGGCCAATATCATTACCTGTTTTTGGAGGCTGCGTCAGACGGTATATTATACCGGCCGATTACAACTTATAAAATCAGCATGATATACCATAGTTAGTTATAATACACATAAAATACAGAAGGGACGGGAACAGGGGAGGGGAGGATAGATGGACGGGAAAAGAATAGCAGGATCTAGATGATCTATGTTACACGCTCAAAAAAGCGACTATGGTGAGGGGAGGTTTAATTGGGAGTGCTTGTACCCGTATCACTCTGTTGATCTATCTCATGCACAACCTCTTCGCAGCGATGGCAAAGCTCCTCTTCGTCCTTTGGCCCGGTTTCTGTAGGCTGGACTGCGTAACGCCAACAGCGAGGGCATTTAGCCTGAGTTGGCGTATACACCCATGCTTTCCCGATTTGGTCATTTGGTAGCTTGAACTCCGAATTGTAGCTCCATTCGGCCTGTGTAATGTCATTTTGGACGGAATCACACTCTGAACCTATGGTGACGGAGGATACGACGAAGAAATCGGGGAGCTCAGACTGTAACTGCTCGGATATTTCAAACCCTTCGGGGAGAACAAGATGCACAAATGATTGCAAAGAGGACCCCATTTGCTTTTTAGACCGAGCTGTTTCCTGCATAGCCTTGATTGCAGAATTGGCGGCAACCATAGCAGAATATTCATGTTCTAAAATATCATTCTTCCACTTGCTGTCTGGCGATTTAAAAGTCCGCTGGAACGGATGTTTCAAAAATCCTTTAATACTTCCAGGGGTGTGTTCCCAAGTCTCTTCAACCAGCAAAGGGACTATTGGGCCAAGAAGGCCTTGAATGTGCGTGTATATATGGAACAAAGTGGTCTGTGCAGCTCGTCGACTTATTCCAGACTCTGAATCTGCATATAACCGATCTTTGATGGCTTCGATATAGAATGCTGAGAATTCTAGATTGGCCCATTTGTTCATTGCGGTCACGGCTTTGAAGAACTCCATTTTGTCGACTGCTTCCTGGCTTGTCTTGACGAGATTGTGAAGTTGTACCAGGGCAATCTTGTCAATCGCATGTAGTGACTCGTACGGAACTTCATTCCTTGGGTCGAAATCTTGAAGTGCACCGAGAAGCAGCTTAAAAGTGACACGGAACTTATGAAGACTGATGTTGACTGCCTTGAGTACCTGTTGACCAATAATCACATCTTTTGTGTAGTCGCTCCCAGCAGCCCATAGTCGAAGGGCATCAGGACCGAGCGCATCGTATACCGGAATATCTGGATTTGGCTTTGGACCTTTTCCTTTGATCTTCTTGGGCTTTAGTGGGGGGAGAAGTGTGCCGCCCATGATTTCGTCGGGCTGTATGGTATTTCCGATTGATTTACTCATCTTACGACCATACTGATCGAGAGTAAACCCATGTGTAATAAGTGTCTTGAACGGGGCCTTAAACGAAGATTTGCCCCCTTCGGCAAGCTGATGGGAAATATAAGTCAACAAGCTGGATTGGAACCAACCGCGGTGTTGATCGCTTCCCTCAAGGTATACATCTGCGGGCGGATTTTCAGGGGAATCATCTTTAAGCTGAGCCCAGCTGGTGCCACTATCGAACCATACATCCATTGTATCTGTTCCGCGCTTATATTGCGGTGAACTCGAATCACGGAGTGAAGCAGGGAGCCACGCCTGATCAAACTCATCGTCAGTCCACCAAGCATCTATACCACGCTCTTCGATCATTTTCATGATATGAGATACACTCTCTTTAGTGAGTATAGCTTCCCCAGTGGTGCGGTGGTATAGTGCCGGTATTGGGACTCCCCATGCTCTCTGGCGAGATATACACCATTCACTTCTGTTCCTTACGAAAGTCTCCAGCCTTGACTTCCCACTTGGCGGGATGAATTGGACAGATTGCAGAGCTTGAATAGCTTCGTCACGTATATCACCAACATCAGCGAACCATTGTTCTGTGGCGCGAATTATGACAGGAAGCTTTGAACGCCAATCATAGGGGTATTTGTGCTTGTAAGCATGCTTGTGAATGAGGAATCCCTTTTCCGACAAGTACTTGATGACAGCATGGTTTCCATCCCCTAGGACTGCTTTGCCAGTTAGAAGATCAGGCTTTGTTGGCATAGCAGATTGGGTAAATCGGCCTTCCGCATCTACAGGAGCATATGCTGGAATTCCGAGAGCGAGACAAGCTTCGTAGTCCTCCATACCGTGGCCTGGAGCGCAATGAACAATTCCGGAGCCGGCATCTGCCGTCACAAAGTCTGCAGCTATGATCCGTTGCTTTTCGGACTCAGGCCCTTTGAAGTGGGAGCGGTAGGTTGAATTCAGCAATTCAGAGCGCATGATAGCAGGGATAATGACAGTGAAATCATCTTCAAGTAGCTCTTGGAGGTATTGCAGCCTAGACTGTGCCACGAGGAGTTTTCCATGGCGAGTCGAATCCACGATGGTATATTCAAAATCGGGGTTAACCGCCAATGCCGCGTTTGCAGGCAGTGTCCACGGTGTTGTTGTCCATATAACAGCAGAAATATCATTTCCCGCAAGCAGAGGATGTTCCAGGACCTGAGATGGTAGATTATCCAGAACGAACTTAACCAGAGCTGCAGTTGAAATGTGATCTTCCTTGTACTCTAACTCAGCTTCAGCAAGCGCCGTACCAGACGAGGGAGACCAGTAAACCGGCTTGTATCTCCGGTAAATGAGCCCCTTTTCAACCATTTCCAAAAATACGGCCAATTGCCTACGTTCGAAGTCTTTGTTCATCGTAGTATATGCATTGTCCCAATCTCCCATGATCGCCCAGTTCCGGAATCCCTCCATCTGCTGGGAGACAGTCTTTTCTGCAAGCTGTCGAGCAGCTGACCGAATCTTCGCAGCTCCATCTCTCCCAGCTGACCTCAAGTCCCCCAATTCCTTTTGACCTTGAAGCGCCTTCAGCTCAATTGGGAGACCATGACAATCCCAGCCAGGTACATAATGAACTCGTTTCCCCTTCGCCAATTGCACTCGACAGATAATATCCTTCAATATCTTATTTAGCGCATGTCCAATGTGTAGATCACCGTTAGCGTATGGCGGCCCATCGTGGAGTGTGAAAGTAGCTGTTGCAGGCCGGTTGCGCTGCTGCCAGCTATAGAGGTCATCGCTGCATCGTTTGAGATATTTCGACTGGTCAGCCAAAGCTATCCGTGGGGGAAACGTGGATTTCGGAAGCTTTAGCGTCGATGACCAAGATCGCGCGAGGGATCGCGACAGCTCCGGCATGCTCTTCTTGTTTGCATTTCTTCACCCCGTTGGAGTTTCAATTGTTCGCGTTGAAAAGCCGATGGGAGAAAAAAAGTTGTATGTATCTGCTAATACAGTATGATTAAGCTATAACCAATAAACGTGCGCTATTAATTACCAATATCGTATCTCCTTGTAAAATTACGGCGTGGCGATATCACGAGAAACTTAAATGGTGAATATATTTGGTATATTTATTTCTGTAACTCTTCAAAAATGTATCAAGAGGGATATCTGCCTTGAAATATCTCATGGAAGCAAAGTATTCAAACGCCTGCCTAACCCAGTCCTTACCCAGATATGTACCGTATGAAAGAAATTCACAAATCGCACCAATATGTTAATACACAGTCAAACAGTTGACAGAGCCATTCTTAAGGACTTCAAAAAGCAGACCCGGGAAGCCGTATAGTTCGGTATTACCCAATGAACTAGGTACTTCTGGGTTGTGATCTGTCTTGTTTTTAGTGGATGGATTGTCTTCCCAACTGCCCAATAATTCGATGCTACTTCCCGGAGTCTCACCCCAGCCGCGATTGAGCACCATACCCCTCTGGAAGGAAGCTTCTTCTGCAGGGCTAGCATAGTTGCCACGCCATCGTTCCTTAAGTATTGGAGAAATTTCTCCGTATGGTGTTTCAGATGTTATTGCCTCCTTGTTCGAACCAAAATGAAGCATCCATCTGCAGCGCCTATGCCGGTTGAAGGGGTATGAGCCTGGGACGTTGCCATGTAGTATGATTTTCGATGTAACAAGTTCTGGTGTACCCCCTGTCGCGTGTAACTCTCTTGTAGGAGACCCTGGCGAGCGGCGGCCAGATGTGGATGGGGCAACTAAGATGTCGAAGCCATGGCTGAAATAATTATAGAAACAGTCACTGGGCAATGCGGATTCTTCGTTTGTTGCTGCACCTGAATCCTCTTCCGATTCATCAGTCAAGGCGCTATCAAATTGTGGATCTATATCTGAGGGATCGGTGGGTGGAGTAGGTAAGTTGCCTCCGCCATTAGTGGTTCCAGTTACGTTCTTCTCTCCTTCACCGTGGATTAGGATACGGCTATCGCTTTTTCGATAGATGGCATCTGGGGGCCCTAATTCTGTGATAAGGTCTTGTGGAGTTGTTTCGCCGAGAATGATCCAAAAGGGGTTACTTGATCGCCTGATAAGCTCAATATGTCCGCCCTCATGGACTTTGACAAGTTCGACCTCATCTGCAACAGACTCCTTGTTTTTGCCCATTAGTGCGCTCGATCGCGGGTATTGAGGTTGACGGGTAAACAAGTGGCTTTGTCCATCCGACCAGGATGATCTCTGGAATATCGCCATAGACAAGGCAGCGGATGCAGCAGAGGAAGACATCAATGAGACAAAATCCTGCTTCTCTGTCCATGCGCTATGGAGTAGGGAGAATGAAAATGCAACTCCAGGGTATGATAAAACATAGGTCCCATGGGTTTCTCCCGCAGCAGGAGGGGTGTACTCTCCGGGATAAGTTGGTCCAAACAACCTGTTGTATATGTGACGAAACCCTGGGCCAAATCCTGGTGGATCGGAAGGTGATTTTGATGGCTTTACTACCTCATGGGTCTTGTAAACGAGGGAGATCTTGCTGAAATCCAAAACTTCGATCAGTCGCAGACGTTGGTCAGGACCATCGAAACGGAGTCGCAAACCGTTCTCTGGGAGTTGTAGTATGACAGGCTCCTGGAGAGGTTTGGCGATGTCATAGACTAGTTCTAATGCCTTGTATATCTCGGGAAGAGACTTAAGACGTGTGACGACATGGTGCAGTGATGCCCCAAGAGCTACAGATACATCAGTTAGAGACTAGGCAGTAAAGTGGCTGGATATTAACGTACTGAGGAATCCAAGGGCACGGCCAGGCAAGACAGGCGCGGGGCTATCTCGAGAGGTAGCCATGACGAAGAAGTATCGCAAGAAGAACCATCAGCACAGATAAATGTTATGTCCAGATAAAAAAAATAAGCATGCCAGGCCAGGAATATTTATCTTGTCGGCAACTGAGGATAGAAAGATGATTGATATATTTTGGACGGAGCGTTGGCGGACGGTCATTCAATGAGGTCATACGCCCGAACCTTGGAGGAGGCCTAGAGGCGGCACGTGATATAGATCACATGTCGTTAAAATTACATAATCATCAAGCTCAGACCACCGTTGGTTTGTTTACTTTTTCCCTTTTTGGATAAAAACTGCGTTTCTGTAGGAGAGAACCTACCGGCATCTTTCATTTATCTTTGCAGGGTTTATTCTTGATAGGAATTTTTTTTTGGTTCATCTGGAGACGGCGGCCTCGCGACACATATGAAGGGCTCTTTTTGCTCCATTATTGTTAATAACGTACAGCTTTTCTGGAGATGGCCGGGGGCACCAGGCCTCAACCCACACGGGAACTGAAGAAACCAGCATTGCGAGGTTCAACCAGACCACGAGCTTCTATTGCCCCCGAACGGGTAGAGACCCCGAAAATATCTTCGCGGACGCAGACACCCAGTGCGACACGAGCTCTGAATTCCCCTACTGAAAATGCTGGCAACAAACGAAAGGAGCGTGATTTTGAACAGAATGTTCCTGGCGACACAAACATCCGTGTCATTGTCCGCTGCAGGGGCAGGAGTGATAGGGAGGTCAAGGAGAATAGCGGCGTTGTTATATCTACTGAAGGGGTGAAAGGGACGACTGTGGAAGTGTCTATGGGTCCCAATGCGCTAGGAAACAAGGAGTATCAATTCGATAAAGTCTTTTCTCCAGCAGCCGACCAAGCTATAATATTCGAGGATGTTGTTACCCCGATATTAAATGAGGTACGCTTTCCATTTACCTTTACCAGTGGTTCGGAATTACTAACCCCTCTGTCCAGATGCTCTCTGGATACAATTGTACCATATTCGCATATGGCCAAACTGGGACGGGGAAAACGTACACCATGTCAGGCGATATGACAGAGACACTTGGATTGCTATCGGACAGTGCTGGTATAATACCGCGCATTCTGCATGCTCTATTTCAAAAGATCGAAGGTGTTGATAGTTCGGTTAAATGCTCCTTCATCGAACTCTACAATGAGGACCTCAGAGATCTTCTTTCGTCCGAAGATAACGTCAAGTTAAAAATATACGAAGAAGGCATGAAGAAGGGCCACAATGGTACCATGATCCAAGGAGTGGGCGAAACATATATTAACTCTGCATCTGCCGGGATTAAACTGCTCCAGGAGGGCAGTCATCGGAGACAGGTCGCTTCAACAAAGTGCAATGACCTCAGTTCACGAAGTCATAGCATTTTTACCATTACCACCTTTCTCAAGCGGATTTCGGACAAGGGCGAGGAATATATATGCAGTGGAAAACTAAATCTCGTTGATCTTGCTGGGAGTGAAGACATTCGACGTAGTGGCGCCGAAAACAAGAGAGCCACGGAAGCCGGGTCGATAAACAAGAGCTTGCTCACACTTGGACGAGTTATCAATGCTTTGGTCGATAAAAGCCCTCATATACCTTATCGGTAAGCTCTCTTTCACCTTTCTGGATACAATTTGGTCAGCAATCCACTTACACAACATAGGGAATCAAAACTCACACGTCTGCTTCAAGACTCCCTGGGAGGCCGTACAAAAACGTGCATAATTGCAACAATATCTTCTGCCCGCTGCAATCTGGAAGAAACCATGTCCACGTTAGACTACGCTTTCCGGGCAAAGAATATTCGAAATAAGCCCCAGATCAATTCCTCAATTTCCAAAAAAGCGCTATTGCGAGAATTCACAACTGAGATTGAGAAGTTGCGAAGTGATCTAATAGCGACGAGGCAGAGAAACGGGGTTTACCTTTCGGCTGAAAACTACGAGGAAATGACTGTAGAAAGCGAATCTCGCCGCATTCTTAGTGAAGAACAACGGGCGAAGATCGAGACAATGGAGATCAACTTGAAAACAAAAGTTCAAGAATACCTCGCTTTGACAAGCAACTTCAACGAGATGAAAAAGAACAACGAGTCAACACGGTCAACGTTAGACCAGACAAAATCTCTTCTGGAACAGACCGAGTTGATTCTGAGTAAGGCTCAGAAGGACCTAGAGGAAGAGACACTGTTGCGCCGTGCGCATCAAGTGACCGAACAGAAACTCCATGATATCGGCTCGAACCTACTCTCGGTTATTGACCAATCTGTAACAGATGTCTCTGGGCTGCATTCTAAGCTTAGAAGGCGGTCAGTTCTTCACAAGCAGAATAAGAATGCCTGGGAAGATTGCACTGCCAGGGTTTTGGATGTTGCAAAATCCGTTGATGGCAGGATGACTCTACTTCATTCCCAGCATTCGACTCTGATAAAAGGGCTTACTGCTCGAGTGGAAGCCTTTGTAAGCGGTGAACTAGAGGCCCTAAAAAAGAGTCGTGCACTTTTTACGGAAACAGAGACGTCTCTTTCAAGATATGAAGAAGACTCCAGAAGACAAAATTACAAGAACCGAGATACCATGAATGAAGTTCTGGAGGAAATAAAGATACTAAGGGAAGATGTGCAAGGTAAAGTGGGAGAAGGATTGAACGGACTCTCTTCTGCGGCGGAGAGGATCTCTGGAGAAGTGATACAGGAACTTCAGCAATTCGATTCCGAGGTAGGTTTGCTACACCCCAGGAAACAGAAGTAATGACTAACCACACTAGTTACACTCCATGTATAATCTGTTAACCGTCGATTTCACCGATTTGTTCAGGTCAATTGTGGACCACCTTCGCTCTCAAAAAGAAGAAGTTGACGATCTCCGTGCACAGCTCCGGAAGGCTAACATGGAGGCTAAAGAAGCTAACGAGAAGGCAGCTTCTCGATTGGAATTAACTCTCGAAGAGGAACGGCGCGCAGCAGATGAGGAACGTTCTGTGCTAGCTTCACAGATTCAGAACCTCTTAAATGAGTCAAGCGACCGACAAACAGCGCGCCTCAAAGGCAAGATCGATTGCATCAAGACTGAAGTACAGGTATCAGGAGAAACAATTCAGCAGTCGCATAACAAATACCTCGAAACTTTGGATAATTGGGATAAAAAGGAGGATGAATTGCTTCAGAAAGTGCTTAAGTCAGAATCGGATTTGAAATCCAGGATGAAAGATCATCTAGACGTAAGTTTCTCCTTCCGGCCTCTTACCTTATCCGTTTTCACTAACATTGGCCCAGCTTTTCATTTCGCGAAACACTTCGATACATGCAACTACCAACACAGTTCATGAACAAACAGTTCATATTGTTGATGAACAAAAGAAGGACATGGCTGTTCAGATGGAAGCCCTTGATGATTTTGTCAGGAGAGCCAGGTCTCAAAACAATCAGCATTGCGAAGCAAGCAATGGTATTGCCAATAAACTTGGACAAAGGGTTAGAGACGGGTACCATCAGCAGCTTCAACAATTGGATGAATTTGAGAAACGAGAGGCTGCCTTCCAATCGACCATGCTGTCTGAAAATAAGTCTATTGGAGCCTTAGTGAAAACTGCTATATCCGAGGTTAAACAACCACTATCTGACCTTCAATCAGAGGTCCAGACAACATCTATGGCAGAGTACGTGCCAACTGGAACTACCCCCGAGAAGAAAACGTACAAATATGAAGCAACACTCCCACGAACGGAATCACATTCCACTATACTTGGAAACCTAGGGTCTCCATGTGATCCATCAGCCTCACCATCCCCTTGCACACCGTTAGACTCTCCGCCGTTACAGCGCGAACCTCCCACATCACCAACGAAGTCCATGGTATATCACGACTCGGATAACAATATTGAAGATGAGAAGGCCCCACCAGTCGACACTTCCGAGGAATCCGGCCCCCTGTCACCGTCGAAACTGAGAGAAGTTGATGTCAATGTGATGAATAAACCGAATGCCGAACCGGCGACTGCTGAAATGGGACGCAGTAACGAAAGTTGCAAGGAAACAGAGCCTCCTCCTCCAAAGCGGCATCTTTCGTCTTCCGTCGCCGCTGCATCAAACCTAACTGGCGAGACGAAGATTCCGACGAAACGGATGACACGTCGAAATGCTAGAGGTACAGCAAATGGCGTAGGGGGTGGGCGAGAGAATACTCCCATCTCTACTCTCGGCGCAGGGTCAAGGATCAACGCAAGAAGAGTGAGGAGTGGCCCACACCATTAAGTTTATGCCTTTTATACTAGAAAGCGATTTTTTCCGTTTTGTTTTAGAGCGTGAGTTAACTACATATCGAATGCTTTTTTAGGAG
This sequence comes from Trichophyton schoenleinii, assembly GCA_018357685.1. Lineage (NCBI taxonomy): Eukaryota > Fungi > Ascomycota > Eurotiomycetes > Onygenales > Arthrodermataceae > Trichophyton > Trichophyton schoenleinii. Next base: position 1,389,483 of record WOFF01000002.1, read on the forward strand.
TTGGATGGAGGCTTGGTGGGCTTTTGACGGCAAGGCGTATTAGGGATGGCCGTGCCTAGCTTGTACATTTAATGGCTCTATTCAGGACATAGGGCTAATATATACATAATGTTATAAGTGACTGATACTTGAATCGGTTTTGGAATAGAATATTATTCTCATAGGTCAACAATCCCCAAGCGTATTCATACATGATATTCCAATATACCCGGAAAGAATCCTTGGCCGAACTTCATCAACCTAAAGCAGTGTAATCCTAAGGTGGCTCATATAAAGCAAGGTCCAAACCAATATGATCACATCAACGACGGCGCTCCAATGGTAAATAAACCGTTGACAATCGAAGGTCTGTAGTAAAATCCAGGCTTCAGCTTTGATCCTGTTCTTCCGTTCGAGGGTAATCTTCTTGGTTTTCTGCATGTGTTACCACCTGTGAAAACGAGTGTTCTCCACTTGCTTCAACGACCTTCTTCAATTCCTCCATACGTTTTGCAAACTGGTCCATCATTTCTTCCAACGTTTGACCCGGCGCCTGCTGGGCCTGCTGTCGTACGGTAGTACTGTCAGAAGTGAAACCAGAAGTTCCTTCAATCATAAGTACCGTGTTACTATCGCGGTCTGTTGAAGCAGGGCTATTGGAGGACGAATCAAAATTCGGAGCCGGAGATAGAGATGTATTTATCACCTGCCAGGATGGCGATAAGCTATGAGCGGATGTTACCTTAAAGTCTTGAGAGACTTGAGGAGCAGGGTTAGGTTGAGCGGGTGTTTCTTGGGCATCGGTAGGTTTTGCTGCACTGCCAGCAGCCCTGGTATCATTTGTATATGTGGGTTCCATATCGAGAATGATGAATTGTTCTGATGCAGCTTTAGTTTTCGAGACGGACTTTCCTTTCTTCTTTTCTTTCTGGGAGGTGAAGTCTGTGCTCCATGATGATGTCCTTTGGTTATTTGACTCCAGGGATCGAAGGGCTGCTTCGGTTATGAGACTTGTATCATCATCAGAAAATATGTAGTGCACTGTTGGGTGGAAGTACTCTGACGAAGTTGCATCCCCTATAACCGTAAAAAAGGGCTTAAATGGTGGGTGAGTTAGTGCAGAGGTATCTTCAACTGCTTCGTTTTGGGAGACATGTCCACTGTCGTCTTCAACCGCCTCATCTTGTACCACCCCATGGGTGCTTCTGGGGGGTGGTTGGCCGCTGGTATCAAGTTCCGTAGGGGAGAGGGATAAACCGGCAACTCTGGGTGATAACGTAGTAGGTGAAACGGCATCCTTGGGAAAAGACATTTTGCGTTTCAAGAGCTACATCGCTTATAATATTCGTGTTCTCTTGTATTTCTGTTCATTAATCGTGGGAGTGAGATGTAAGAGTTGAGGTTGGATGGCTTTGAATTACCTAATCGAGAAAATAAACCACGTGACAAGGGTGGACGAATAGGGAAATAGCATGGGTTGAGCAGAGGAGTTGGCTACACCGTATAGAAGCAGAAATACTACTAATAATAATCTATTTGATATAAATATGTAATGAAAAGTAAATAAAGGGGTATCCCGCCTGCTTGAATCCCGTAAGCTAGTTTTACGCCCAACTCCTCATAGCTGCCTGAACACTATTCATTTTGCTTCCATTCAAATTCTAGAACAACTTTGTCAGTCACTGTATCTCTTGGATCAGAATTCATATAAAACTCACTCTGTCGGCACATAGGGCATAGGCCCTTGGCTGAATCTTGTTGAATCCATGTTAAGAGGCAATGCTAGTCCACAAGTTAAAAATAGCCAGGACTAATGCAGGTTCAAAGCAGATCTCACCATATGGAAAGAGTGCCCGCATTTTCCGATAACTAGACCTTACGTTAGAAGCTTCATCATAAGAGGGCAAAATGTATAAACTCACGTAGCGTGCATTCATCTCCAGGATATTTGCATGTGGGACAAGTGCCATCAAACTGGACTCGACATATGCCACAGACATCATCTTCCGGCATGTCCCAGCGCCATGTCGCCACGGCATTCCATTGCTTTATAGACACTTTCATTGCTGCGATATTCGTCGGCTAGCCAAAGACTGACGGGTTGACAGGGTAGGCCAACGGGGTTGGTTCTGATAAGGTTGCGGTCTTGGTTCTGGCAGTTGAACTCCCTCACCCGTATTAGCTGATCATTCCATGAAAGCCTCAAACTCTTTCTGGCCCTGTCACATCTTCCACCGCAGCCCGTCTGACGTAAGATTTATCGTGGAACGAAGAACATGTCATGGAAGAAGTAAAATTGTCCGCGTTATGCCATGCCAGGGCCAGATGTTTGATTTAAAGTTGTCCCGTGACTGGCTGATTTGATTGCCCAGTTGCCCAGCCAACTTTATCTCCACGACCCGCATCGGCCTTGGATTTCAGATCAAACTACTCCGTACATCATCGGTCGGATTGAACAAGTACTAATTCGCAAAAGAACACCTTCTGAGGATCATCGTTATGTAAGAGCACAACAACATCTAAGGAGATCCCCGACAGGCTACTCAAAAATGGCTACTGCGATTCTTCGGCTCGCTCGTTTCTCACAGCGTGCCTCGTTCTCTAGGTCTACATTAGCAGCAAATACCACTCAGCAACGGGCTATGTCGCTCCAGTCCTATGTAGTCACGCCAAAGGAGCTTCATGAAGCCTTAAAGGAGAATGTGCCAACAAAAATATCATCCTCTCCTCGGGTTATTCCACTATGTGCCGCTTGGTTCATGCCCAATGATCCAGAGGGCCGCACCGGGCTCATGACCTTTAAGAAGAAAAGAATCCCCAATGCGCGCTTCTTCGACATTGATGTTGTGAAAGATACCAGTTCCCCTTATCCTCATATGCTTCCTTCGAAGGAGAAATTTGCCGAAGCCATGCAATCAATGGGAATTCGTCGTGATGACCGAGTGGTAGTATACGATACGGAAGAACAAGGAATCCTGAGTGCTCCTCGTGTTGGATGGACCCTCAGAGTATTTGGACACCCAAATGTGCATGTTTTGAACAATTTCAGAATGTGGGTTAGGGAAGGGTACCCTGTCGAGGAAGGTGAAGTGACTCCCAGCGAGCCATCAGACTACGTAGTGGACGAGTACCATCCGAACAGAGTGGTCCTCTTTGAAGAGATGAAGGAGATGGGGCAAGATTATGGCAAAGAAGGTTCCGACGCGGTCCAGATCTTAGACGCCCGGCCTGCTGGCCGATGGGCGGGAACAGACAAGGAACCCAGAGCTGGGCTTTCCTCGGGTCATATGCCGGGATCACAGTGCATACCACTTGGAGATTACCTTGACCCAGAGACGAAAACACTGCGCTCTCCTGACGAGTTACGGCAATTGTTCGAGTCAAAGGGAGTTGATCGAAACCGGCCGGTAATCACAACTTGTGGATCTGGAGTTACGGCTGCCGTTATTGATCTTGCATTGGAACAAGCGGATTACATCCCCCAGGAAAACAGACGAGTGTATGACGGAAGTTGGACGTAAGTTGACTTGTTCCCCTTTACCGCGTACCCCTGCCTTGATCTAACGTCATCTAGTGAATGGGCATCGAGAGTGACGGAAGAGAGCGGCCTCATCCGGAAGATCTAACAATTCGAGCTATTTGCTGGTGGTACACTAACCGAAAATCGGTCAAATTTATTTTTCATCTTTTCTTGAATTAGCATGTAGTTTGCCGGATTTACGTGCGCATCTGAAAGGAAATGAATGGGTTCAGTACGACAAAGGCCTTCTGACAACGTTAATGACAAGCGATTGTGTCTCCTCGCTTTGTATCTATTACGTATTTCACTTTTTCTCGCCTTAATTTACGATTTTGCCTTCGTTATTTTTTAATATTAGCAAGCGGAAAGGACCGCTTAGTCATGCTGTCCCCTCAATATCTTTTCGCAAGTTCTCGACTTCATGTTGAATCATTTCTCGCTCCAGGCTGTGTTTCTTCTTCAACGGCGGAAGCAGTCCTTTGTCGCATTCACAGAAAGCCGCAGCTTCGTCCAGCGCTGCATATACGCCTAGCTGGTTAAAGATGCTTGAATTAGCTCGCTACCCTGTCCTCAACTATTCCTGTAAGTCGATGGAAAGTCCCCGTCAAAGCGCAGCGTTCTTCTCAGCCATATATATTGTGCAACATGGGTTACTGACCTCGCCTTTATCACTCATTAGACCATCTAGCATCGACCTTATAACTGGCACTGATGTGCTTGAATCATCCGCAGAGATAAAAATCGCCTTACAATCCATCGGTATAACCTCCATTTTACCTCTCCGCATGGTCCTCGTTTAACAACGCCCAGTCAAGCAATCATCACCTCTTGCAACCTATCGGGAACTCTGCCTCATAGAGATTCATCTTCACAAGCCATCATGTCTGTTGGCCGAAAGGTGTTCCACTGTGTGGTTGATGAAACCTGCCTTACCACCAACCTCGGAGAAATCAAGAAGTGGACGTCTCAGGATGCTATTGCCCTCATCGTGCCGTTATACAGTATGTGCTGCAGCTCGGCGACCAGCATCTTGGTTGCTTTAAATTCCTCTCACTAACACTACATAGCCCTTGAACGTCTCCATATTCTAAAGAAAGGTGGTTCCCAGAGTGGTATCAACGCGCGCGAGGCCGTCCGCTTCCTCGACCGTGTTACGTCCGGGAAACATAACATTTCAGCTGAGAAGGTAACTCTTCAAGGGCCTATGGAACAATTTTCAAGCTGGGCGGATGCCGAGAAATACATTCTTCCTGAGTTCAAAGAAGAGGTCCCTGCTACTCCTGCCCATGACTCCGTTGTCGAACATACGCTCAAGGAAGAGAAATCCCCGGCAGGAGATATCCAGCCCAAAGCTCCCAGCACTCGTGAAATAAATGATATGTCGCAGATGCTTCTGAGCAAGCTGAACTTCAAAAAGGACAAAGAACAATGCTCCACTTCTGCTGCCTCTGCGGGGACTTCTAGCGGCCCTGCATCACCTACGTCTGGCGGCTCTCGTGCGAGTCCTGAGTGCTCATCGCGTCAACTGGAAAATGAAGCAGTTGCCGGTGAAGCAGCTATCAATAATGAGGACCCTAGTACTAGCGTGAAATATGTTGCTCCTGCCGTCCCCAACGTCTTGAAACCGCTCTTGAACTCTGTCCTATGGCGGTTGCATGCCCTACCTGCTATATCAGCTCCCCAGTCTAGCTGCATCCTCGTCACAAATGACAGAGAGACCCAGGTTTGGGCCCAGAAGTTCGGTATTATTGTGAAAAATATTGCTCAACTCCGCACGTCCATCATCTACGAGGAAAAGGAATTCAAAAATCACTGCAAATATATGGAAAAGAATCAGAAGGAAAATCCGAATCAAAATCCGACCGAACCAAAGCCTTTGCTATCCTACGAGGATGAGAGTGATGAGGATGTTCTAGTTTTTGTGCCACGAAAGCAAGGGAAAGCCGGACAGCAGACACCAGCACGGACTCCCGTCAAGAATACACCAGGACGCGGCAACAAAATGGCTACCAACAATTCCACTAGCACCGGTCGGCCCAGAGCTCCTTCAATTGTCGCTGAAACCACTCCGCTGGAGGTACCCTCGGCTCCAATTGACCCGGACTCGTTTAGCCGTAGCATCGGAATGACCAAGCAAAACACATCCCCCAATGGCAATCCGTCTCCAACGCCAGCAAACCGCAGCTCATCCAATCCGAACCCCCGAGGAAACGGAAATCGCCGTGGTGGACCTCGCGGTGGAGGTTTTAGGGGAGCCGCACGTGGGCGTGGAAAGCTCTGGGTTCCTTGAACAAGACCCCATGCTCCCGATCGCTTCTATGTTGATATCTAGATGCTGGGAGCTGGTATTACGCTTTTCTTTCTCAGAACTCACCAACCTTTCTTAACCCGAGGAAAATGGTTAAATATGGAAGGATGAAACCTGCAGGAATGCGCACGTCTTTCGAAAGGCTTTTTACAATCGTCCATGTCGATATACCGCCGGCTGATTGCAATGGGTTGAGGTTCTAACTCATCTCATTTCTTGAACAAAAAGTTATCTTCTGGTCCTCTGTTCGCCTGGGATCGAGATTTCCTAAATCTGGGTTGTCTTAATCTCAAGAGTGGCGGATCTGCTGTGGTGACTGAGCGAACCCCGACATGCACTGTTTTTCATTCTTCGAAACTCATTTCATGATTTTCGAAGGGCATTTTCTTGATCGAAAAATAATAGTAATTGGAAGCAAGCCCAGAGATTGGAGGTGGGCGTACACCTACACCAGTATCGCAGTTGATACGATTTACCCTCATTCTTTTACCCGTTCCCCCTGTCACTTTATCGTTGGGTGGCGGAGACTCGTGTGAATTTAGGCGTGTGTTGGACGGGGTTTGTGGTGAGACATGTGCTTTACTAGTAGCCTGTCGAATGGTTCCCTTTATTCTCAAATGATGAGCCGATAAACCAGTGTTTTTCCTAAGAGTAGTATTGTTCGCAGTGATAGTATCAATGCAGCCATTCGTTCATTTAACTATCTTTGGACTTGATCCATTTAGGGGTCTCATCGAGATAATATAAAATATGATTTTTATAAAGTGTAACATAACTACGATCTCTTACATCATGTCAGAGTACTATGTCGATTCACAGTATAGTAAAGCAAGTGTTGCGCGCAACATTGGATAATAACAAATATGTAGGAAATAACGGTTGCATTGAGTTACAGAAACTCCTGGACCAACCATACCATCTTTGAAACAGATTCAAAGGCAGCTTTTGTGATAACAATGTCGTGCTCGTTAGAATTGGGAGGTTTCCGTCCGGCTATCTTTTCGAATGGTATGGTCATGTCGCCTGTAATATCGATATCATTAGAATATCTGGTGTGGATAGTTTCTGTCACTTCTGCTGGCTGGTGCGAGGACCGAGTGGTTCTGTTTTGCGTTGATATAGAGTGCTCCCCTTTTGAAATCGATCTGGGGGTGAAATCGATTGATATTTATCGTTATAGCGACTTTTGTTCCCGATCTTGCGGACTCTAGCCATCCTCTAGCATCTATCTGCAACTTAGTATCAGACTTAGATACTCCAGCCTCTATCACTAGGATCGGCCAGTCGTGATGTGGCAGCGTGAAGCTACCATCTGGCTCATTTACAAACGTCCTGCTCGTTGATCGTGCTCCTCTAGTACCAAGGATTTCAAATTCTTGAAGAATTGTAGGTGGTATATTTGAGACTATAATAAAGGGGCTTTGTGAATTATCTGAATAACATAGTGTAGCCCTCGTCTCTCTCAAGAGCCTGATATCGTCCATATTGGTATATTTGACTCGAGGTGTTTCATCACGAAGTCCGATCAATAGCGGAGAGTCAACAGGCTCTGGTGTATTTTCCTTTGAACCAGCCATCGTAGATATCCAGTAGGGAAACTTATTGTGTGTTGTCCAGGATATAACAGTGTAATAAGAGAGTGACACAATCATGTCTTTGATAACTGGCTAGTTGCTTAGCTAGTTAAGTTAGTTACGACATCATTGCTGTGGCGGATTTGTGCCCTTATTGTATTCTTAACTTTTCCGGACTAGATTTAGACGTGGAATCTCTATTCATATATCTTTCCTTGGGTATAAAACTCTCCGGGGTATCAATGTAATATTTATTTCTATATGGTTGCGATATTGATTGCTGAAGACCCTAACTACGGAGTAACTAGCTTATTGGCTAGAGTCATAACATCTCCAACTTCACCCAACAGTCAACATCCACCTGGACTTTCTCCGTATCGTCTCATCTTCCAACTCCACATGTAGTTCCATACTTGCGCTCTGGTTATCATTGAAGGGCCGTCCAATCTACGCCAATGACACACTCTAAGCTTACTCTACCATGGCAGCCCCGAAAGACCACCGCCTTCCAAGTAATGTCTGACCTGCACCTCGAAGTTGGCCAACAATATGCAGATTTCCACATCAAACCAAGAGCCTCCCGGCTGGTCCTGGCAGGAGATATTGGCCGTCTTGCTGACTACAGCTCCTTTCGCGACTTTTTATGCACCCAATGCGAGAACTTCGAGGCTGTCTATCTTGTCCTAGGCAACCATGAGTTTTTCGGTGTCTCTCACCAAGAAGGCCTATGTCTGGCAGAAAATATACAGGATGAACCACAGATGAAGGGAAGATTGGTTATATTGAACCAGAAACGGTTAGATATCGGTGATATTACCATACTGGGCTGCACACTACATTCACACGTACCACCAGAGTCGGAGCAGATTGTGGCCTACAAGATTAACGACTTCCGCCGTATTCAGGACTGGACCGTTGCCAATCACAACGCAGAGCATGCTGCGGATGTGAAATGGCTGATGGACGAGATCAGCTTGCTGAGGAGCACCGAGTCTGGATCAAAGCGGAAGATTGTTGTCGTCACACATCATGCCCCTTCACTTAGAGGAACGTCTAAGGCGTCGGACGAGGGTAATCCATGGAGCTCTGCTTTCGGGACAGACCTCTTGGATGGCACACAACGGTCATGTCTTGATCATGTGTATTGTTGGATATATGGTCACACCCATCACTCTTCCGAATCGATCCGCGGGCAGGTAAGACTTGTGAGCAACCAGCGAGGCTATGTGATTCCGGGACAAACCAATCAACAGTCTAAAGGCTCCGGAGGCATCATATCAAAACTGTTTGGGTCAAGGGAGCACGTTTTTGATGCTGAGAAGGTGGTCGAAATATGAGCCTCCTGTTCACATATAGCTCTATTCGTTATCCTTCCCAGGCCCGGAGAATATGTAAACAGGTAACTAGTTATACAGAATAGATGGTCAAAACCCCAACCTAGCTGAGGTATAACCTTGCCCCCTTATCTTCTTCCACCTTACCTTGCTGTCCTTTTGAATTTCTCGACTTTGATAGAAGTAACTTTCTAAGTGTTATCCAGCTGTTGCTCGGCCAACCGCCGGTCAGGTGACCCAAGCGGGGGCGTGACCTCGCCACGAGTCGACGTTGTCTGTTTGGCTCCAGTTACAGCTTCAAGGTACAAGACGCCGAAGTAGCTGGCCGTATATCTTTGCTAGAGAAGATACCTAGCCAGAAGGTATCTTGAGCCGCTCCGTGGCTGGTCATCGCGGCGACGGTATCGGGGCCAACGTCACTTTCTTCCTCCTCTCCGCCAGGCAGCTAAAAGGCGTCCTGCCAACTTTGAACTCCTCCTCGCAGCTAACGTTCCTACATCCGTCTACTCACAACGTACACAGTCACATAGCTACATCGACAGTTTAGCACATCTCACTTGTTCAAAAAGACAGATACCACCGAGTCTTCCACCATGTCTGACGCTCCTACAAACTCGACAGTTGAGGTTCCCACCTCCCCTATCAGCGAACGCCGTGACTCGCTGGCGAAGTCCCTCCAGTGCCGCCCGGATGCACAAGACCTTAAGAATAGACATATACTACTTGATACCAAAGTAGCTCCGTATGTGCCTGCATTGAGGATCTACTATCCTACTGTTCCAACTTCATGAGAGATACACGAAGAAGCGCGGAAAAGAAGCTCATGTTTTGACGTTGAATACAGCTCTCTCCAAGCAGCCCAGCAGGAACTCGCACGCCAGCAGGCCGCCGATTCGCTGAAAAGAGGCCTGGAGAAAAGAGCTGACCGTGATACTCTCGTTGAAAGTATGTGGCCTTTTTAATTTTTGGTCATCTATACCTCTTTTTTTTTCTTTCCATTTCTTCTTTCCCCCTCGAGGTGGATTGTGATGATGCATATGGTTCGTGTGTTGAAAAATGCCAACCTCATCCGTTGTTTAATCTAATAGGAAACATCCTTCCTGCTTCCAATGCTGCTCCGGCTCTCCAAGGCCCAGCCCGCGAACTCGAAAAGCACATGCGTGCTGACTCGCTTGAGCAAAAGATCCTACACCGACCATCGCCTGAAGAATTGGTGAAGGCTGGGGTCCTAACGGAGGAGGAGAACCCTGTTAAGGTCTAAGTCCTCTCAAGCTATGCCATTGTCTCTGACCCTCTGATGTAATATCCTACATCTGTTGGCTCTGTTGTTCAATCTCATTTTAAGCATGTGTTCTTTTACTCTGATGGCCGTCGGTGTTAATATCTGTGTGCTTTGTGGAGTGAAATGAAGAGCTTCATAACCGAACGGGTCATTAATTTGCCTAGCTGTTTCTTGTTACCCTTTCTACGAATGCCATTCTGGCAGATATATCCTAACTTGAGCATAGCCGTGGTGATAGTAGTTAGCATGCGATCGAGATAAATGATGGAGGAATTGGACTTCTCCATGTTACAAACACATTAAGGAATATCACGGTATCTCATATAAGCTAGCACTCTTGGAGCATAGCCTTCCCTTGTATGTTACATCCATAGTCCCGAACACCCCCATAGCTCTCTTACTAGTTACCATGTTTCTATCCTCTGTCAAGGGAGAGTAAATCCTCAGTGCAACTCAACTGCAGCGGCGCCGCTCAGGTCCGGCACCCACCCGGATGGCCGCTCTGTTCCTCGTACTAACAGTCCATACACTGCTCGCTCCACCTTTTCGACACTGGCTTGCATAACCTCTATCTTCTTGTCTACTTCCTTCCATCCATTCAATCCACGAGGGACGTTGAGCTGTTCAAACATTGCCCGAAGCTGACGTAGATCGGAAAGCACAGCATCTCCACCCATGGGGCCCTCAGACTGCTGGGACTTATCCTGAGATGTGTCATCCCCTTCCTTTATATTTGCTGTTCGGCCAGTAGTCATCGTAGTGATAGCGAATCGCATCATTTCACCAGTCAAATCATAAAGTCCAAGCACATAATCCGCTTCTGTGACTTTAATACCAGCCGGTAATGTCTGTGAGACCTCTTCCAAGGTGATGAGCTGTTTCTTCTCGAGGTACCGGTGGAATGATATGGCTTCGATGTACTCTTGGATTCCCCATGTGATTTGATGGTACCTGAACGCGTTGGCGCCAGACACATCTGCTTCAATTGACTTGAAGAGCTCTTGTATTTGTTTTATACGGTCGTCCGTTTCCTTTGCAATTTTGGGAGGGATTGGTGCATTCACGGTGCGAACTCTTAGGATGAAAAGGTAATTAGTGGAGTGTATTAATGCTGAGAGTAATGGAGACGCTACCTTTGCAAGGAGAATATTCTAAAAGGGAGATCATTAGCATTGGTTATAAGGTATTAAACAATAGTGTGAAAGAATGCACTGTAGCTCTGAGACAGTTCCTGTAGACTCACATCTTCTTGCTTAAAGCTGTGATATCTCTGGATGTTTTCACAACGCGCTCCCTTCGGTCATGATGCTCATCAAGCTCATTGCGGAAGTCAGTAAAGATAGACTGAATAGAAGATGCACCAGGCGAGGTATCCATGTTTTCTGTCTCCAAGGGGCTTGCTATAACACTGCCATCCCACGCTCGCTTGTTGCCAGCCATATAGTTGTTAGTGTCAGGCAAGCCCTTCTGTCCCTCCCAGGCTTTGTCTCTTCGATCTTGCTTTGCCTCAACTTGGATGTTTATCGGGAAGTCAAAGCTCGCGATAAGGATAAGCATGTTTATATAATCAACAGCCGTTAAAACTACAGAGGTTTAAATATTAGTAATAAGGCTTGTCCAATAGGATGCTACCGTCCTTGCAGAATGTCCGAGCGCTCCGCCATAGCCGCGGAAGTTTTATCCGGGGTCAACAACAACCCAGCAATCTACACGTCGACTTCGCTTTCGGCCTGCTTGATACGATCTCGCAGTATCAAAAGGGGTCGTGGCTTTTCTCCTTTGCCTTCGTTACAGCTCAGCAACAGACACTCGTTCAGACCCAGCAGTTGTTGGCCCGTTGCTTGGTCGGCTCCCGAATTGGCCAAAAGGGGCCAGATGTTCATGTTTTCCACAATAGCAGCAGGCCATACCATTTAGACGAAATCCACAGCTGCATAATCCTGGACCCAGGAACAACCAAAGAAGGATTTTTTTTTTTCTTTTACCCCCTCCAAAGCTCCATAATGGCGTGGTTTTTCAGTTCTCCTTACCTCGTGTTCGGGGCCGCGATATTACTTCGAGTTGTGCTCTTGTTTTACGGCCTCTATCAGGACTCTCATTCGCCCATTAAGTATACCGACATCGACTACTATGTTTTCACTGATGCGGCCAAATTTGTCTCGGAAGGCCAGTCGCCGTACGATAGAGCAACTTACAGATACACGCCATTACTTGCATGGATTCTTCTACCGACTACATGGACCGGCCTCGGAGGCCAGCAAGTCTGGTTCTCCTTTGGCAAAGCATTGTTTGCTGTCTCTGATATCATTGCGGGATGGCTGATCCTGCATGTTCTCCGCTCCCATCAACGAATGGATATGCAGCGGGCTCTTAAATTTTCAAGCATCTGGCTGCTGAATCCCATGGTTGCTACTATTAGTACCCGAGGGAGCTCAGAAGGGTTCCTATGCGTTATGATCATGGCGCTACTCTGGGCCGTTCTAGAGAAACGAACTATACTAGCTGGTGTCCTTTTGGGTTTCGGCGTACATTTCAAAATATACCCTTTCATATATGGTCCGTCCATTATCTGGTTTTTGGAAGACGAGGAAAACGATAGCTTCAACGTGTCGAAAGGGTTTACTCTCGGCAATTTGACTGACTACATCTGTCGGCTTGTAACGCCTCAGCGTATAATCCTAGGCTTGACTTCCCTTGTTGTGTTTGCAGGGCTGAACGTCGCCATGTACATGTTTTATGGAACTCCTTTCTTGCAGCATACCTACCTTCACCATGTCACTCGCGTCGACCATCGCCACAACTTCTCCCCTTACAATATGCTACTCTACCTTTCTTCATCCGAGATCTCCCAAGGCATTCCAGGGAATAACTTTGAATCTCTTGCTTTTCTACCTCAATTAGGTCTTTCAGCTATTCTTATACCACTCGCATTGGCCAAGAGGGACCTTGCCGGAAGCATGTTGAGCCAAACATTTGCATTTGTCACTTTCAACAAAGTCTGCACAAGCCAGGTATGTCCGGTTTTGCCCAATGCTGTAGGCTCTGGTATATGTATTTCCAAGATGGTTACTGATTCATATGTAGTATTTCCTCTGGTATCTCGTGTTTTTACCGCTATATCTCCCCTATTCCTCCCTCATCAAACAGCCGGTTTTCGGAGTTACTGTTGCCGCTCTGTGGGCAGGCGCACAGGTGAGTACACACTCGTATGCGGATGTTGATCACCATTTGAAGTAGCGATATTAACTGGTTACCTCTACCAGGCACTCTGGCTTCATCAAGGTTTCCAGCTTGAGTTCCTTGGAGTTTCAACCTTTGTTCCAGGGCTATACCTCTCCTCCCTTGCATTTTTCATGATAAATATCTGGATTCTGGGTATTATTATCTCAGATATCAAGACTCTTCCTCGGGAAGGAAAATCCGAAAAGGGCAAGGCTAACAATCGGAGCCTTGCCGCGGTGAAGAAAGATATATAGCTCTTGAAATAATATTGCCCTTCTTTACAATAATACTATATCTTCAGTCAGTGAAGTGAACTCTTTTTGAGGATCAGAAAATATTATTAAATCTGGCTACAGACGTATCTCAAACAAATAAGATAAGAACAAAGAGACAGAGACAGAGACAGATAGAAAAAAAGAGACAGATCCCATGAGCCTTTAAGAAGGAGAAATTAACAGGTAGTTGTTAGTAAACAGACAGACGGGGCAGGTCCGACAGGCTTACAATTCAAGACGCCATTGCCATGCGAGACAAACAAATATTGGAACCTTGGAAGCAGCAAAGATCCTGTCATTTAAAAGGGAAAAAAAAAAAACAGGTCAGGCCAGGCCCTTTTTTTCTTTGGTGGTTCCACTTTCAGTTCTCTCTCTCTCTCACTTCCACTAATCACCTTAATTAAACCTTTTTTGTGTGTTCTTTCCGCGCCCAGTTCTCCTGACACCATGCAATACAGGCCAAAGCCAAATAGCAGAAAGGGGGTAATTTCGACAGATGTTTATTTCCCTAGATCAGTGTGGTAAGGGGATGAAGGGGTGAAGGGTGAAGGGTGAAGGGGATGTTCTTCGAAGATGTCGACTTTTCTCCACGATCTAGCCATGAAAGGGAGGAAAGGAAGTAGATTTTTTTAGTAATGAAAAAAGTATTTCTTGTGTAAAATATTGAAGTAAGCTTCGGTAACGCTTGAACGAGACGATGATGATGACTAGGGTGATGTTCAGCCATGGTCCAGGCCCTAGAAGAAGGAAGGGTAGGTTGGCCATGGCGAAGATTGGATGGGGTAAAATGGGCGACGGTCAAGGCTTCGACTTGTCGGCGATAATGCGGTAGCAGCTCGTCTTGATGCTAAGAGGCCGGCTTCGGGGATAAGATCGCGTGCCTGTTCGCGAGTTGATACCGTAATCTTCAAGAATACCGTTATTCAGCTCTGCGAACTGCGCCTCAGGCCTGTTTTCTTCGAGGGTTTTAAGGATAGCCTCGCTCCATACGCCCGTGCAGGTGTTGCCGACTAGCTGGAAATAGGGGTTTAAGAGGCCACAGATAGAATCGAGATCTATAAAGCGGATGCGAATGTATTGGAGGGCGGGTAGCGCTCCGAGCGAGTGGATGGCAGCGATGACTAGCTTTTCAAACTCGATGATGAAGGACATGTTAGTGATGCCGGATATGTCGGTTGGTATGAGGGAGCCATCGTCTGATTCGTGGCCCCAGCAGCAGGCCTTGACGACCAGGTCTACTGATTTCAGCTTTGACTTGCGCTGCGAGGAGAGCACGGCTGCTCTGCCGGAGAGGAAGAGGCTGGCGCAGACCTTGCCGGTGAAAGTCAGGGATTCCAGCTGAGGGAGGATGGCGCCGAAGAGTCGGCAAAGATGCTTTTCGTCTTGCGGGTTGAGGAATCCACGTGAGCTCGTCTTACTGCAGAAGCCGTCGAGGCTGATGTTAAGCCGGGTCAGCTGAGGTGGGAAGGTCCGGAGAACCTTTGAGATGGTGATGTGAGCTTCGCGTTTGGACTTGGCGTAGAAGCAGTGCCATTCGCGAAGGTTAGGCAAGGCTGTGGACAGATTGGTCCAGTGGCTGTAGTCGCGCATGATGTTCCATGCACCTTTCATGATGAAAGTCTGGATGTTTGGGAGAGGAGTAAGCGACTCGAGGCCGCTGTCCCCCCACGGATCGCTCTCAAAGTGTCTGATCATGGGGGGCTTTTTGCAGTGTCCGCCTTCCAGAGTCAACATCTTTGCATCGGGGAACTGGGACGCAACGCTCTCAAAGATCTGTTGTAAGGTGGCATTGTGACTGGCCGACTTGAAGTTGCAGTTCGTCCGGCTGCTGGAAAGGGCATCCAGGCCGTGCATGTACGACTCCATGGTGTTGGTTTCGATGACGCCAAAGTTTGCCTGTCCGCTCTCCCGGCGACTGGGAGGAGAGAAATGAGATTTCCTGAGGCGGTCGCCCCAAACGGGGACCCATATTTCGATGTGCCGGACGTATGGTTTAAGGTGAGGGTGTGCGTCGAACCATTTGGCACACTCTGCCAGGCAG
This sequence comes from Trichophyton schoenleinii, assembly GCA_018357685.1. NCBI lineage: Eukaryota > Fungi > Ascomycota > Eurotiomycetes > Onygenales > Arthrodermataceae > Trichophyton > Trichophyton schoenleinii. The sequence goes on from WOFF01000002.1 coordinate 1,405,018, forward strand.
TCTGTCGTTCCCTTGACTTGGACTGTTACAAGGGAGAAAGCACGCCAATTAGTATGAACACTCTCGTAATCATCAACCGTAATGTTGTTGTTGTTGTTTTTGTTTTTCAGTGTCTACTCACTGTGACGGTAGATCCTGCCCTGGACCAGGGCTCTGTATGCTCGCGAGACCAGGGCGAGGTCAGACAGGGCCTTTCTACGAGGGTGTCGGAGTGCCTTGCTCCAGCTCGAGGTAGTGACTGTCGCAGAGGTGATGGAGGCGAGCGTCGAGCCACGGACTCTAAGGATATGGTCGAGGATGGTCTCGTGTATCTCCGGGGGCAGGTCGCTGAAGTGCGTAGACGAGAGGTCTGGCTCGTCGTCTGCGGCAGGAGCCGAGTAGTCCATGTCTACATCAGCCACGGGAGAGGAGGCCGGCGGCAGCAGTTTCGTCTTCAGGTCGTCTGTCGAGGGCACGGAGAGCGTGATGGCGTGGAGAGGCGGTTCGGAGGCGTTTACTGAGGCCGTCGTGGTCAGCAAAGGAGAGACGTCCCCCGACTGTATATCGACTGACGACAGCATCGTGTGCCCAGGACAGGAGAAGAGCCTTTCTCTGCTGCTCTCCTCATCCAAGTGGTTCTCGTTTTGTGCAACTATATCCCAGGGACTGTCATATAGCAGGAAAACCAATATTAGTTAATTAAGCACCACGAACGCGATATGACAGAGCATAGACAGGCATCGGTGTTCTTCCAAACCACCCCCTTTTTTTTTATGACAATATAGCAGCATATATTAAAAACAGGACAGGACAGGACAGGATGGGCTATGGGGGTGTTTTAGATACCTGCAGGTTAACCAGCCCTTTTCCCGACCGTTGAGAACCGGCCACACCCCAAAAGAGGCCCCCTCACCAGCCCTGCAATAAAAAGATGCCCTTCTTCTTCTTCTTCTTCTTTTTTATCGAGATAAGAGACGGGGTCCCAGGTGGTGTTTCTGCAGTGATGCGTTCGGTTCGGGGGGCGGAGGAGGACGAGCCAGCTGGGACCGACGAGGAGGACGAAGAGGAGGACGAGGACGAGGACGAGGAGGAGGACAGGCGGCGGTTTAGCCGGGGTATCCTTCTTTAACTTATCGCTGCCGGTCGAGAATTTTCAACCTAAAGGGATGGACTGGAGAAGGCGATCGGGAGCAGGATAAGATAAGGGCGGAGCATGTGACCTGCCCCGGCGCGTAACTTGCTAGTCGAGTAAGTTTTTAGGTAGTTGTAAGTTCCTAGCAGTTTTGGCGGGCGACTCGTGGCTCCAGCGGCTAGTTATAAGTAGGTCGCGAGATGCGAGGGCGAGAGCCGACAACGAACGGCAATTGCAAGTGAAGAGCAAAGACGATGGATGAAGCTGAGAAGCTGGAAGAAGTTGGAGATTTTCTGGTTGCAAAAGAAGAAAAAAACAACAGCAAGAAAAGAAGCAAAAGCGCGATTTGGGCGTCAAAAAAAAAAAAAAAAAAAAAAAAAAAGATGAAAAAAAAAAAAGAGGCGCAAGGGCGGTGGGGACAGGCAGAAAAAAAAGCGTGACTTGGCAGAAAAAAAAAAGGGAGCCCTTTTAGGAAGGCGGCGAGGGCTTGTCCACGTGGTCTTATAGTCTTATAGAACCAAAGTAGAAGAAATAGGAGTAGAGTAGAGTAGAGTAGAGTAGAGTAGAGTAGAGAAGGCCATTAGATCATTAGATTATGTAGATTCTAGTGCATAGCTAATTCTAGAGACGCTGGGTTGACATGTTTTTTTGAAAGATGTAGAGAGATCTTTGGGCCAGTGGGGACTTCTTCCACACACATTTTTTTTTACCTGGGAACAGCAAGGCCCTTCCCCCTTCACTGACTACCCGGTAACCAGCAGCAACAGTAAGTAACCACTCCTGACGTCATTCTGTCATTCTGTCATTCTGTGCCTTGACAAGGCTTGATAAGAACGCACTCAATTGTGCGAAAGCAAAATGCTTTCTTGCCGTTAACTCACTTGGGTGAGAACAAACTGGTCCATGGAAGGCTGGAGTAGTGGAAGGGAGCTTCACATAGTATTATAGCAGACGCACTCAATTCTAGCATTGGTACTGAGGGAGTCGATATAGGTGAAGTTGGAACCCAAAGACACCCCAGACTTAAGTAAGTAGACTAGCCAGGGCCAGGGCCAGGGCTCACGAGAGGCCTCTAAAACCTGATGCTTGATGCTGGACAGCACTTGGGCATTATTGTCTTCATCCTCGGCTGTCTCGTATCTGCAGGAAAAAGCAGCGTCAGGGCCAGAAACGAAACGCTGGTGCGTTCTCGTATCGAAATCGCCGCTGGAGGTCCCTCTGGCCTGGAGGCGCCCAAAAGCTTCCCGGTTTCCCGACAGCCGAAAAGCCGGGGAAAGAGTCACGTGATGGATGGGGGATATCAGCAGCTAGAAAAAAAGGGGGTATTATTCGATTGAAGGGGAGTGGAGGAAAGATTGGTATCATGTCTGTTGTTTAGGTCTGTATTTTAGGAGAAGGCATGCGGCTAATGCCAGGGAACTTCGGCTGTGCAGTCCCAGCCTCGGAGCAGCCAGTTGCCGATGCCCTCGTACTGGCCGTAGAGGACCTCGTCGGGGATGATGGAGGTAGGCTCCTCTACCCCAAAGGCGAGCTGGGTATTATGGTCTATCACCGACGCGAGGGGCAGGTATTCGTCGACGGGGGCCGAAGCAGAGTCCATCGGCGTTTTCAGCTCGGCTAGTATCCCTGCGGTCATCATGTCAGATACCGTCCTGGCATACTGGTCGTCTTCCTGTCTGCCCGAGTCGACGATGTCGTGCGGGTAATGGGCGAGCATGACGTCTCCAAGCCGGCATAGATCGGTGCCAAAGCCGCAGAAGGTCGCCTGTTGATCGCTTGTAAGCGGAGTAGGTTGGGGCCGCTCCGAGGGCCGAGCAGCCTTTGCAGTCTCGTCGATCATGCTCTGTAGGGCCTTGAGGCTGCCGATGGCAGAGGGCCAGCGTTTCGACAGCTCCCGGAGAGAACTGCATATTATTCGCAGGTCCTGCTGCGCTCGTTCCCAGAGGTGAGGGTAGGAGTAGCACGAGGCCAGGCCGACGCCCGACGCAAGCAGGTAGAATGTGAATATGGGGCCGAGGAACCGGATCTCGTCTCTTGCAAGGAAGTCTTCGAAGATGCCGGCGACAAAGGAAGAGGCGAGGATGGCTGCTGCCGAGGGGATGGTGCCTGGGGAAGACGCTCGGTAGAGAATGGCGAGCACGACAAAGTATGTGACGTGCAGCTGTCGTGCTTCGAAGTGGTAGGGCATGAGCACCAGCTTGGACGCCGTTGATCCTTCTGGGGGCAGGACTCTCTGGAAGAGACGGAGCTGGTCTGGTAGCTCCCTCGACCATCTGTAGATGGCGTTTTCGATGTTGGTTCGTTTAGGCCGTGTCAGCGTCCGGCGACAGCAGGCCTGGGTGACGTCGCCGAGAAGCGAAGACACCTCGACATGCGCGAGGAACAGAGCATCGTCGGCTCCGCATCCGTAGAAGTCTTCAGGAGTGAGTGGCCGGACATCGTTGTCCTCGGTGTTGATTGCCCGCGGCCGGCCATGGCTGGCGGATATCAAGCAGTCTCGTGCCTAGTTCAAAAGAAGAGTGTATATAAGCTACCGTTATATTAAGTATTGTGTCATTCAGTAAAGAAAAAAAAAAAAAAAGCAGGGCTTACGTAGAGTGTCCACCACAGTCTCCGCCGTAAGGATGCCTCACGGCCCGGCGGAGGCTCCTTGTGTAGCCCTATCTGATATGCCAGGCCAACTCCGATCCGACTCCAGAATCCGCTGGTATTAATGGAAACATGCTCGGGACCTTCGGGGTTGTACCAGTGCAGGATACACACGGCGGTGATGACGGTGATGGTATTCTTCTCGTACCCGGACCAAAACAGGGCCTTTGCTCGACGGTAAAACTCGTTGGATGAGGCGTATGCGGTCACGGCGGGGGCAGAGGATACCCGGCTGGCGGCGAGGAAGACCGCCTGGAGGAGCAGGATGGATGGCTGGCTGTCCCGACGCTCCATGAGCCAGCTCCTCTCCACTATAGGCATCCACGGAGCGCATCTCTTCATGAAAGTATCGATGAGGCCATCCCTGACGGCGCGAGGCGGGAGGTCAAAGGCATGCTGCAGCTGCAGTATCTGGATGTCTTCCTCCATCAGACTCTCCGTAGCAACGGCCGGGTAGGCCTTTGCCCGGTCTTCGTTGATAGGCACCTCGCCGCGTATATACTCTGACCGGCCGAGGAAGGTTGTGCTGGCCCCTGAAGCCGGCTCATGCAGGCCAGGCTCCATCTGCTGCTGCTGCTGCTGCTGCTGCTGCTGGGAGCGCATGGCCACCGAGCTCGAGGCATTCTGCGAGTAGAGGGTGTTCCCGTCTGCATCCTGCACGGTCGTCGTGGTCGTCGTGGTCGTAGTCGTCGTCGCTGACGGGGTCGCCGGAGCGTTGTTATGGCTGCTATTATTACTATTGCTGGCGGCGGCGGTTATGGTGTTGTTGTTGTTATTATTATGGTTGCTGTTTGGCGCCGTGGAGCCGGGACCCCCTGAGGACTCCGATGTGCCGGAAGGCTGGCCATCGGCAAGGATGGCGCGACGAGGCTCCCATCCCGGATACCCGGCCTCCCACTGCTGCGACCGTGACGGAGGCAGTAAAGGGGCTGCGCTGAGATGCTCTGTCCCCGTAGGCGTTGTCTCGGGCTCTTCCTTGGTGTCTGAAGCGACCTTCCGGCGTTTTCGCTTGCGCTCGCGGGGTCTAAAAATGAGAGAGAGAGAGAAAAGAAATGCGACGAGATCAGCCCAGCAGGAACCAACACGCGCACACACACACACACACACACACAAACTAGCACTACGCGCGATGAGGGAGAGGCGCAAGGGCGAACGGGGAGGGGAAGAGTGAGGCAGGGAGGCGATGCGTACGAGCAAGTCCAGTGGTTCCGGGCGCAGTTCGAGCACTGCTGGCCGCCGTCCGGATATATACAGCGAATCTAGCGATGGCCCCGGCACCGTCGGCCTTCGGTTAGTGGAAAACTCGACGGTAAAGAAAGCGATTGATGCAGCCAGCCAGCCAGCCAGACGAAGTAGAAAGAAAAAGACAGACTACGACGTCTGAGAGAGAGCTGCTGGGCGCCCGCTGTAGACAGGAGACGACTTACCTTCTTCTTGTTGCAGGCAACGCAGGCTGAAGCGGCTCGCAGCCGGGGTGGGCTTTCGCCGGGCATAGCGCTGGAAGTCGCCGGAGTGTGCGAGGGCTCGTTATCGCCCATCCAGCCGGCGACGAGCACAAGCACAGGCACGCAGAAAGAAGAAAAAGGGCAGGCGAAGTAGAAGTAGAAGTAGAAGAAAAAGTAGAAGAAGTAGAAGAAGCAAAGGTAGAAGCGAAGCTCGTTCGGGTCGGGAGGTCGAGAGAAAGGAGAGAGACTCGAGGCGGGCTTATTTTTATTTTCTTATTTTCTTATTTTATTTTTTTTTATTTTTATTTTTTATTAAGTTAGGTGATGCGGCAGCCGAGTTCGATCTCCCCTTTGAGCGCGGGAAGGGCTGTGGACACCTAGAAAAAAATGCTGCCTAGCGACTGGGCTTCAGGCTTCTTTGTGTGGGGGGGAGGGAGGGATGGATGGGAGGCAGGCAAGGGGGGGAGGGAGATAGAGATAGGAATAAGGTGAAAAAGAAAGAAGAGAAAAAGAAAAGAGCCAGCGTAGAGGTAGATAGATAGATAGAGAGAGAGAGACAGAGGACGTAGAGAGAAAAGGAGCACCGGAATGCAGACTGCTGGGATCCTGGCATGTTTGGCAGTCGAGATGCGCTGCGATCATTCGACGGCTGGTCGGGTCGGGCTACGGTGGTTCGTTACCTAGCGTTGGGTTGGGCTGGGGCTGGCAGGCGAAGAAGAAAAATACCCGAGCGGACCGGCGCTGAGGATGGCGATGGACGGACAAGACAGATGGACAAGACAGATAGATTGACAGATGGGAATACGATGCAAGGTCAAGAAAACCAACAGGTCACATAATTTAAAACAGGGGTGTGGGTAGAATTTTTTTGGTCGAGTTGTCTTTCTCAGCTTCATTTATGGCTTCATCCTATCTACTTACTACGGGGGGGAGTTTCGAAGGAAAAATGTGACCGGATTTTCAATAGACGTCTGCCATTGTCCGAAGCTAATCGGTCGACAGAAATCCAGTACATCAGGTAGTTGCCGCAATCCCTAGGGGACGCAGGTCAAGCCATCGATCTCAGCACATCTTCGGCACAACAGCAACCATTGAGAAGGATTGTGTTGTAATTTGACATCCGTGCTGGTAAGGAGGGAGGAGCAAGATAGACAGAGAATGGGAGGAAAAAAGAACCTCGCTGGAGTATTACATTATCAGTATAGACGTCAAAAGGGTGTGTTGTTATCATACAGTAGAATGGTTTCGTAGATGCAAAAAAAAGAGGCGGAAAAGTCGAGTACTGGAAAAAGGGTGGGAAAGCCGAAGAAGAAGATCGAGTCGTAAATGCGTGAAGAAGCTGGTGGTGTGTGTGTGGCTTAGAGCTCACCACCGTGGGTTTGGGCCGGGCCGGGCATAATCTTCCCCTTTTTGAACTCTTCGATTGCGAGGTCGAACCTGGCGCCGAATAACCAGGCAACGAAGAACTAGAAAAGAGTTAGTTCTAAAGTGTCCAAAGTGGCATGAATGGCTGAACGTACCATTGTTACTGTGACGAACAGCAGGACGCCGAAGATGGTGAGCATTATGTACATAGTGTCCTTCTTTGCTTCGGCGTCGGCTTCGTCTTGGGCCAGCTGCTCGGGGGATTTCTCATTGGTTAGTCTTCGAGCAGCCGCTTCCGGCGACTGCGAGGGGAAGATGCTCTCAATGACCTTCTCAACCTGTGATAAGATGCCAATTAGCACATACTCGCAAAAGAACAAAAAAACCGGGGGAGGGGGAGAACTAACATGTCCGCAAGCCATGCTTATTTTGAGGAAGTTTGGATCCTTGGAGGTGTTCTTCTGGTGAATGGCTCGAGCATAGCGACGGAACACGTCACAGGCAACCCGCACGTTCTGCGTAGAATCTATCATAAGCCGACAGGCGGTGCCCTTGGTTATCTTGATGTTCCGCTCGAACATGGTGCCGTTGCGGAAGCAGAGCTCCAGAGTAGAGATGGCCATGGTCTGCGGGATGCAGCAGAAGTTGAACACACTCTGTTCCCGGAGCGCAGAGAGATAGTAAATACAGTCTTCTACATGCGAGAGGGCATTGAGAATCATGTCAGAGTTACAGTTGAGAGCCTGCTGGCGGAACTCGGGCTTGAAAAGGTCGCTGAACTCCTTGACGTGTCTCGACCAGATCTCGCGGGGCCAGAAACGACGTTTGTCATCGTGGTCTTCGCGTACGTCACGGATGATGTTCGTCTTCTGCAGGAACCGCCCCATGGAGATGAACAGCTCCGGACGGTCCAGCAGCTCTGGCCGCGCAAAGCCAGCCTCGACAAACAAGCGGGTGAGGCCCTCGCCCACCAGACCGGCCACATAGTAGCAGTAGAGGTCGTAGTCTTCAATGGTCTTGACTATCTCATCGTCCTCTTCGCCGCGTCTGATGTAGTCTGCCATGCCATTGCCCATCTTCTCGGTTATATCCTTGATGATAACCTTGTAGGCTGGCTTGATCTTCTTGAATTCCGTGATGACGTTGTGGAACTGAACCAGCAGCTCCCGGTCCTTCTCCTCCGGACGGTTCCCCGTGAAGGTCCAGCCATCTTCTTCAAGAATGTCCTTGAAGCCGCGCAGTATGGGCTCCTTGGTCTCCAGAGGTATCGACGTGTCGTCCTCGACCGTGTCCAGCCCACGAAGGATGAGATAAAACAGACACACGGGCATCAGAAGCTCGGGGTGGAGCTCCATGATGACAGCAGAGAAACTTCTGCTGGTAAGCTTGAGGAACTCATAGCACTTCTTCTCCGTCTCTGTCTCCTTGGAAGGGTCTCTTGTATGTACAGGCTCATGGTACGTAGTCCTTTTTTTTTTTATCCCATGATGGTGGCTGCGGTCAGCAAAGCGATGCAGCCTGGCAGGGTATGCGCGCGGGTCAGTACACACCATTGGATGATAGCTCTGAGCTCCTGGGGGTGGCAGAGGTAGTAGGCAATCTCTGCTGCCTTCATTGCGGCGGCTTATGCAGGGACTTCTTCTGTGTGGCAAGTGAAGAGGAGGATACGGAGCATGAAAAAGGGAACAATGGAAGCTCGAGGACCAGCTCAAAAGAGGCCTGCGGGACGGCCAATTACAAGTATACAGACTCAGAAGACAAGGATATAGAGAGATACAGGGAGAGAAGAGGGAGAATTGGGTCGTGGACGGCGGGGGAGGAGGGCGACGGAGCGTCGAGAGGTGGGTGGTGGTGGTGGTGATGTTGATGATGTTGTTGTTGTTGGTTCTTTTATGCAGGAGAAAGAAAGGGAAGAAAAAAATAATAAGAAAAGGAGAAAAGAGGAAAAGTAAGCTTTTGGAGGCCCCTTTGTGGGAGGAGCTTAGTCAGCAGTGCTATCAAGGAAGCCAAAGCAAGCCAAAGCAAGAAAGAAGAAGAAGAAGCAGCTTTTCGGCCTTGCAAGAAAAGATCAAACAATGGATGTAGATAAGCGGGCGATGCTGGCAAGTTAGTAGCAGATGGATGGATGGCTGCAGCGGTCTCCCACAAGTAGCTGAAGCAAACTTGCCTGTAGCTGTCACTGTCAGTGAGTTAGCTGGCTATGGCTATGGCTGACTACCAAAGGGTCGCTGCCTATCAATGGCATCCCCAGGCATAAATAGCACTCTGGCTGCCTCCTGTGGTCCATGGCTCTTCCAAGTTCTTCTTCCTGCTGCTGTTATATCCAGATATCCAGATATCAAACTGCGTCGACTGCCGACTTCAAGCTGCTTCAGGATCCTTCACGTGACGACCTTTTTCCGTTCCGACCGCCTCCAATCCATCGAAACCCAAGAAAACATCCCACTTTTTGGCCTGTCAAGGATCGCAGAAAGGATAGGCGGCTTTCTTTTCTTCTTTTTTAAGCTTCCTGACAGGTTTGCAGAAAGCGCAGATACCAGCCCACGGGGGAAGACGTTCGTTTGATTCTGCCTGACGATGCGGTTGAGGACTCTGCCTCGTCTGGAGCTGCCGGCTGCGGCCGACATGCATGTCCACCTCCGTCAGGATGCCATGATGCAGTTAGTTACACCCTACATTCGAAAGGGAGGGGTTGATACTGTCTTTGTGATGGTATGCATGAAATCAATTCTTACGCTGTAATCTCTGCTATTCTCCGTCTCTCTCTCTCACCTTCTCTCTCTCACTCTCACTCTCTTACTCTTACATGTTTACCTTCCGGGCTTGATATATGAGATACACGGACCAACCTCGTTTTGGATATATATCTGGTTCAACGGCTCTGACTTGTTTTAACTATAGCCAAACCTTCAGCCGCCCGTTACAACGGTAGCCCAGGCAGTAGAGTACAGGAACAAACTCCAAGAGATCGAGCCAGATGTCCACTATCTCATGTCCTTGTACCTGCATGACTCCATTACTCCGGACGTGATCAAGGAGGCCGCGGCTGCCGGTATCACTGGCGTCAAGGTCTACCCGCAAGGTAAGCTAAAAAAACACACCACAACAGAACAAGCTGATTAGCTAGCTAGTTGGCCGGCTTACCCACACACCCTTTAAGCACGCCTCCCTTTTTTCCCTTTTTTAACTCTCTCGTGTGCTAATTAATTAATTAATTAATTAATTCTAGGAGTGACGACCAATTCAGCTGCGGGCGTCACTAGTCTGGAAGACTTCTATCCCGTGTTTGAGGCCATGCAGGAGCATGACATGGTCCTCAATTTGCACGGTGAGGTCCCGGACGTTGATGTGATGAACGCAGAAGAGGCGTTCCTGCCAACCTTGAAAGGCATCAACGAGAGATTCCCAAAGCTAAGGATAGTGCTTGAGCACTGTACCACTTCTGCCGCCGTCGAGACCGTTCGTTCCTGCGGGCCAACGGTTGCCGGTACGCTTATACCCCTCCCCAATCCTATGATATATATATATATATACCCCACGTAATAATAATATAATAATTGAGTACTGACGTCGACGTATTATAGCTACCATCACGGCCCATCATCTATACCTCACAGTAGATGACACAGTTGATCCCTTGGCTTTCTGCAAGCCGATTGCCAAGACTCCCGCAGACCGAGACGCCCTCATCAGGGCCATCTGCAGCGGTGATTCAAAGTTCTTCCTGTAGGTTTCATGTTCTCTATATACTCACTACCCTTCACTCTCGCGTCCCCTAAACCCGGGATCTTGGGCCGAAACTCTAACAATTCTTCTGTTTATAGAGGCACTGATAGCGCTCCGCATCAGAAATCAGCCAAGGACCAGCCAAAGCCAGCAGCTGGTGTTTTCACCCAGCCGTATGCTACACAGTACGTCCTCCTTGCCCTGGAGGACGCCACCGAGCGTGGTATCATACAGGAGTCTGCCGTGACCCAGGAGCGACTAGAAGGCTTCCTCAGTCGGTCCGGCAGACGGTTCTACAAACTGCCTGAGCCAGAGCCAGGAAAGATCATTCTCGAGAGAAAAGGAGAGACCATAGAAAAGTCAATCAAGAATGAAGATGGTAGTGTGGAAGTTGCCTTGTCGAGAGGCGGAGCCGAGATCTTCTCCCTGCGATGGGCTTAAAGGAAAGGGTTGCCCTCTCCTCTCTCTCATATTTTTTCTCTTTTTTCATATACCAGATTCATACAACACACACCCATACATCTCGCAAGACAGGTTAGATTGTTCTTACAGTTCATGAGCCCAGGGAAATCAGATATTGTCCACTGTTAATCGGTAATACTTCAGTATTAGTGGCTGGCAGAAGGGTTATAATAGACTTGACCCCTTCTTTAGATAGGCACTTAACGGGACCTTTTTTTTTTTTTTTTTCTCTTTGGCGTGCCCAAGCGAGAGAGGATGTCTTGCACCCGAGAAAGCCCCTTTCCTCTATTCTCTCTGGGTGATACCATCCTTTGGAATACTAGATAGCAGTCGATTCTCGAGGCCTTCGTCTTCGTACGTATGCCGAGGCTGTGATGCCCCGCGCCACAGAGGCAGTGACAGGAGACACACGGAAGGAAGCACGGAAGTAAAGCAGCGGCTGTGAGACTGTTCAGCTTGTTCGCAGCTGGCCTGTCCCTTATGCGTAGCCGTTTGGACAAAGAGGTTCCTCTCCCTCCTCGTCATCTGTGGCTGTGGCTCCTTTGGCCTGGCGTCTGAAGTCCTGCTCGAAGTTGTCGGAGATAAAAAGGGGGGAAGAAATAAAAAAAATGCGCCCATAGTTAGAAATCAGCTGTGAAGGAAAAACCTTATTTCGGAATGCTTCTGGCGACGATGACGATCACATAAAAAAGCAGCGGACCGAGCTTGCTCTTCATCGATCTTCGATCTCACGTCTGCTATTATTTCACCAGTTCAACGTCGCAGTATTAGAGCGCATCTCAGCCAGTATAGACCGTCGCCGTTTTTACCCTTCGTGATACCGGTACATAGCTGTTGCTGGACTCCGATTTCGCCAGTTGCTGCCTCGCTCAGCTTTGACCTGCCCCTCCTAGCCTGCCAGGGGGACTTTGACATCACCAGCCCGCGAAGATGGTGGTCGACACTACATACTACGACGCCCTGGGAGTGCCTCCCACGGCTACTCTGCTCGAAATCAAGAAGGCCTACCGGAAACTGGCCATCACAACCCATCCAGGTTGGTGCTGACTTGTCCTCCGCTGAGGCATTGCGGTTCACTGCTAACCCCGCCGGCATAGACAAGAACCCCGACGACGAGACAGCACATAGCAGATTTCAAGCTGTAATTCTCCCCATTACGCTAGCTAGACGGGATACCCCATCAATCATTGGCACAATTACTGACTGGTTTCTCGGAGTTCTAACAGATTGGAGAAGCCTATCAAGTACTGAGTGATGAGACTCTACGAAAACAGTATGACAAGTTCGGAAAGGACAAGGCGGTTCCTGGTGGTGGCTTTGGTAGGCGTTCCTCTCCATGTTGGACACGCTCATTGAAAGACTAACGAAGATAATTTCTACAGAGGATCCTGCGGAGCTGTTTAGCATGATTTTCGGTGGTGAAGCCTTCGTTGACTGGATAGGCGAAATATCACTGATGAAGGACCTCACCAAGACAATGGACATTACCATGCAACAGATGGAAGAAGATGAAGAACTCGCAAAGGAAACAGACGCCAAACTAAACGTGAAAGACCCGGCAAAGCCACAGTCCGGCGAGACGACTACAACCACTGCTCCCGGTGCTACCGTTGCTGAGGACGATGAAGCTAAGAAGGAGGGAACTGCCGGTGCAAGTGAGGCTGCTTCTGGTACCAGCACTCCCCGACGGAACTGGGGACAGCAGGCAATTATGGATAAATCCGAGGAAGAGGCTAGAATGCAAGCAGAGGGCTTGTCACCTGAAGAGAAAGAGCTGCGGAAAAAGGAGAAGAAGAAGGGCCTCTCCAAGGAACAACGGGAACAGCTGGCTGCATTCGAGCTAGAGAGGAAGAAACAACGCGAAGAACGAGTCAACACCCTTGCGCGCAAACTGGTTGATCGACTCAGCGTTTGGACCGAGACTGACAAGGGCCCTGACGTCACCACCGCGTTCCAGGAAAAGATCAGACTGGAAGTCGAGAACTTGAAAATGGAGTCCTTTGGTCTGGAAATCCTACACGCTATCGGAAGCACATATAACTCCAAGGGAACATCCTTCCTCAAGTCACAGAAATTCCTCGGCATATCAGGGTTCTTCTCAAGACTAAAGGATAAGGGTAACCTGGCCAGGGAGACATGGACTACCATCTCGACCGCGCTAGATGCCCAGATGACCATGGAGGAGATGGCTAAGCTCGAAGAGAAAGGTGGTGAGGACTGGACTGACGAGAAGAAGGCCGAGTATGAGAAGAAAGTTACTGGAAAGATCCTCGCTGCTGCCTGGAGAGGAAGCAAGTTCGAGATCCAGAGTGTCCTGCGTGAGGTTTGTGACCAGATACTGAATGACAAGGCTATTCGTCTTGAGAAGCGGGTAGAGCGTGCTCAGGCTCTCGTTATTATCGGAAAATACTTCCAGCAGGTATGTTCTCAACAGATATTTTTCCATGCTGATGCGAAATCGTTACATAGCTAACCATTTTTATAGGCTGAACGTGATCCCAACGAAGAGGGAGAGTACATGGCCTTCGAAGAGCTTATGGCCGACAGCATGGCGAAGAAAGACGATAAGAAGAAATCAGCCCCGGCAGCAAAACAGTCTACACCAAACCCCAGCAGCACCGAGAAATAATCACCTACAGAAAAACCCCTCTCTCGTGATCTTTCGTTCATTTTCTTTTTTTAGAAAGCAACTTATTCACCATTGCTTACTTGCGTGTTTGCTTGATTGATTGTTTGTTCGGCACTTTCGTTTCACACCCTTAATAAGGTTGTTGTTACTCCTTTTCCATATTCCCCCCTCTTACACGCTCGTAAATAGATAATGTGTTCGTTTTTTTCCTTCCTTTGCATTCCTACTCATTTCTCGGAGATAAAGTATATTTCTGACATTGTATGTAAACGGCTGTTAAATTGGTAGCCTATTCATCAGCTCGAAGAGAGTTATGCATTTATGGACGACTTTGTACATACTGGTACAACAAAACTCAATACATAACTTGCCATGAGATTAGGAAACGTCAGCTTTGGTAAAATTCGTCAGGGAAGTGAGGCACAAATAAGGGGGTATCATACAATGTACAGTTGGAACCGTTCCGGGGGGTCAGAAGCAACGCATAGGGGAAATGGGTAGGAAGTAAATTGCTGGTCTTCCAGCCTCTGCTGCTGTGTTAGCAGTGTGTATGCCAAAAGGATATATGCAAAAGATGTTACCAGCTAGTAACGCGTGATAAGAGAAATGAAAGAGGTGTAAATAGAGCAGGTCAAGTTCGAGGGATATCGTGTATGTGTGTGAAAAGAACCAACCAACCAACTCCAGTCGCTTTAATAGAAGGATCCCCAACCATAAACCAGGCAAGATTATGAGTACTTTAAGGGATAAAAAAGGAGTAAGCGCTCTGATAAATGGGAAATGCAATAAACAAGTCATGTAATATATACATCTAGTACATATGACAAATGAAAAGAGTAAGGGTCAAAAACTGATCATGAACCAAGATATCGGGCGGCGGTGGTGTTATCGCTCTCCAGTGGATGATGGCGGATCGGTTGAGTCTCTATTGGGTATAGAGGGGGGTGATTCCATGGCCTCATGCCCTTCGAATGGCGGTATATCCGAGCAAGATATATCCATCGAGGGACTCAGTAAACCTCGGGTATTCTTGAAATAGTCACCATCAAAGTCATCGGGGCCAAGGACACGACCACCGACCTCAACGTCGCTCACATGGACGCTATATTCCAGGGCTTTCTTGGCTTCTGATATGAGATTCTCTGTCCATCCAACGCAGCGCTTGATGCTTTGATTCATCTTCTGGCTGTCAATAAGTAACTGTTGATGTCTTTTTAGGTCGAGAAGTAGTCTGCTTTCATCTTTAGCTCGGTGTTTCTCGTCATGTTCTGCTGCACGGCCGGAGCTCATGTTGTCTTCCTCTGAGCTTGATGGGTCGACCTCGTCATCTGTTAACTCATCAGCTGAGCAGCCAGGTGACATCCGGGAATAGGAATAGCTATCCGTATCGTCTCCATCTGCTTCACTGAGTACCGAGAGCGCACCCCCGGAAACAGAACGGCGAGCGGATGTCATCGATAGCCGACCGGAGCGGCTTAGACGACGGAAGCGACGGAGTTCAGCGTTCTGTTTTCGCATTTCTCGTTCCAGAGCACGGTTTATAGCTAGTAGAGACGAGTTACTGATTTCAAGGTCCAATACTTTTCTTTCTCGCCTGGCATTGGCAGCTAGCTCGTTCATTCTCTGTAGAACGTTCCCGTCATCTTTGGACGGGCTCGGGGCTCGTGGAAGCAGATTCTGTGATATTTCCCCTGAAGAAGGTGACCGATTATGCGAAGCTTTCGGATATTGATCTATCAAATCACTGGCCGACTGGGATGTACTATCCTGCGAGAGTGTAGGACGATGTATTAGAGGGCTAGCCAAAAACGAGTGCTTTCGTCCCGCAGTATGTGTTGAGTCGCAGCTGGTGGATTTGATATGGCCGAACCTGCCGGGGTTCTCGGGTGTCTGGTCATTACGGTTCGTGGTATTGGGTATCTGAGGAAATGTTTTTTCTTGTGCCGACGCGAGTTTCGGGCTAAATATGTGCTGTTCGGTTGCATTGCCCGTGAATTGTTTAACTTGTTGCCCTGAAGGGGATGTTTCCTGGACTCGGGGAGACACGGGAGATTTTATAGGGGTAGACTGTGCCAGCACTGGCTTCTTAACAGGCGCCTGTTGCTTATAGGAGGGTTCGGTAGTATTTGTAGAGTCTTCGGTACGGCCATCTGCGTAGATAAAGGATTTTGGAGCTAGATGGGGATTCGATGGAGGTTGTGGTTTTGATTCTGTGTCGTATGCTGAAGATGTCGGTGAGCGGGCATCATCTGCGTGAAAAAACATCGGAGTCCCGACAGAACTACCACACGATGATGCTGGCCGGTTGTTTGGTAGATAGCCATAAGGCTCATTGCTCATGCTCTTTGCTCTCGAGACTCGTAGGTTCGAACCGGCGTGTTGCTCTTGGGGAGTGGGCGATGCCTCGTTAGGGTTGCTACCCCTTGAGCTCTTTTGGCTGGCCAGACGGGGAGCCAGATGGCCCGGAGGAGGAGTAGTTGCAGCCGGAGATGGATTACCATCCTTTCTCGCCTTTCTCTGGCCCGATCTTGGTGTTATATTCGAGTTGTGGATGGCAGATGTCTTGGGCGTCGAGGCTTCAGGGGTGGTGCGTGTGTGATTCGGGCTCGGAGAGTCGAAATGGGCGAGTTTTCGAGGCAGGTGAGAATTGAAGCCGGCAAGCTTTGGCGTCAACGGGGCCTTGGAATTCCTGTAGCCAGAGCCGGCCTGCGGGACAAACGGTTTGCTTGCCATGCTGTGGTTTTGTTTATCTGGTAGAGACATCGTGATCAACGGGGAGATAAACAAAGCGTGCAGGTTGGGCATATCGAAGGGCAAAACGGGGCGGCATTCATAGTGGCTACACCCAAAGGAACAGGGAGATATCCTAGCTGCGCGCTTCAGTTGGCCCTTGGACTCGTCAGTCACCGACAGGGCGGCTCCTCGACGGCGTTGGTGGTGGTGGTCGTCGTTCTTGTTGTTGTTGTTATTGTTATTGTTGTTGTTGTCGTTGGTGCCGGTGTCGTTGTTTGCGGTCACACGCCCTTTTGCTCGCGGGCCAAAGAAATCTCCCCGTTGTTTTTTCGTCATTGAGCCATAACGCAGGCTAAACGGATCTAGCGCCGAGGCCCACCCAAATATATTCTGCATCATCGTTTCTTTGGCTACAAAAATCAGTGTTATCTACTTGTCGGTTGGGATCCAAATATATAAATTACATCAGGGCTGCCTGGTGGACTGATCCGTTGATATTATTGTTATTTACTTCTTCCGGGGCCACGGCGGGGCACTGCTAGTAAGTGCAATTAAATACTAGTTGAAAAACGGGCGTTTGCGAGCGCCGGGCTCAAGGGCAGCCTTCCTTTTGTTTACCTGCAGGGACGGACTGTCCTCGGGCCCCAGTGTGCCCTGAACGGCCTCCTTGATGGTCTCCCGTGAGAGGCAATAGTCGACATGCTGGTTGAATTGTGCATGGTCGGGAGGCTGTGGGATTGAGCATATCGGACAGGGCCATTTGTCCAGCTTGGCCGCCGTCTTTTGCGCCTCTTGGGCGGCTTGCTGTGTTTTGTGACTTGATTCCAGTTCTTGGCTGAGGTTTTCCAGGCACTCCATATCATCCATCCGCTCCTGGGAGGCCGCAGCTTCGAATTCCTCCTCCGTTGAGGAGATGGCTTCGTTGCTAGCCTCTGATCTAGGGGCTATTGCCTGTCCAGCGTCACTCCTGTTAAAGAAGTTAAACGTGCTCTTCTTAGTGCTGACCAGATTTGCACAACGAAGGCCCATTAGACGGATTTTCATCTGCGGCCGTTCCTTGTGCAATTTTGTCAGCAACGGTAGAGAATATTTGTAGAGATCATCAGCCAGCAGGAGCGGTTTGGGGGCCACGGTCTGCCGGGAGAGCACCTCAAATGTGTGAAGCTTTACTTTCAACACCAGAGTACGACCTTTTGTTTCTGCGGCTCGTAAGTCTTTCTCAAGCGCAGACGCCGTCCACCTCAGTTTCTCCTGCAGTTGGTCGAAATCACTCAAATCTGCGAAGGTGTGTTCTGTTCCAACGCTTTTCCTCGGGAATGTGCCTGCGGGTTGGATTCGGGTTCTTCCGAGACCCAAAAAACACTGCATTAGGAAACAGAATGCCTTTTGGCCGAAGAGTTGATTCAGCATACCACGATACTGATAAATGTCACCACACGTTGTTATTCCGATTGCACCGAGTTCACGCTCGAATACTCGACCAACACCGTTTACTTTGCGAACTGGAATCTTGGTCATAAATTCCATGATCGCAGCCCGCTCGTTCGGTACATAGAATTGACCATTCGGTTTATTCCAATTGGATGATATCTTTGCAATTTTGGCATTGGCTGCAATCCCGGCGGACACCGTTACTCCTGTTTGGGCGAAAACTTCTCCGCGTAACTGCTGTACAGCCGCCTGAGGGTCAACGCTATTAGCTGCACAATATTGGGTAATATTAAGATACGCTTCATCAACACTAGCGCTCTCGAATTCCGGATCATAGTTAGCCAAAATTGCTCGAATCTCTCGGGCCTTTGCGGTGTATTTCTCGTAATTCTGGGGTATGCAGATCAACTCGGGGCACAGCTTCTTGGCCACGAAGCTGGCCATGCCACTCCGACACCCAAATTTTCTAGCGTGGTAGTTGCAGGTTGTCAAGACACCTTTACCAACAGCCATAGGCACGTCCCGTAACTCAGGCCTGTCTAGCTCTTCAACAGCAGCAAAGAAAGCATCACAGTCAATATGCACGATGAACTGCGACAAATCACGGCGTAATTCAAGGTCCGCGATATATTCATCGGCCAGACGGATGCTGTGGGACAGGTCTTGTTTCTCCAGTTTTTCCTTGTGTGCCAATATCTTCTGAATCTTTTCTGTTAATAGTTGATCTCGAGCCCTTTCGTGGTTGAAGAATTTCGACCCCTTCGAGGCGTTGTATATAATCTCCGATACCTAACGTAGGATAATAAGTATTGAACACTCCGTTGAATAATATATTGATTCGGGGGTATATTGCACGTACTTTTTGCTGGTCTACCTTATCCTGGCCTGCCTTGGTCAGAGACGGCCCAAGCAACTGGTATTTCAGGGTGTCATCCTGCTCGCTGCCCTCGGTTGCCTTATCTTCACCATTCGTCTGTAACCCCCTTTTGGCTTTCGGTTCCGAGTTTGTGGACATCTTTCCATGGCTGTAGCTAACTTCTGCCACTTCCAAAACATTATTCCAAAGTTGCACCGCCCATGGCGCGCTATGTACGCCGACTTGCAACTCCTTGACTCGCAAGAGAGAGCGGGAGAGATGGTGAGAGATACGGGAAGACGTCGCTCTTTAAAGTTCAGCCTCAACTTCCGATTGATTATTAATCAATATTTTGCTTATATAATCATGGGAATAACTTTGATCCTTATATTAACACGTGACATCGCGTTTGTCACGCGTTTTCTGATAGATCAAATGTGAAAGCTGCCATTTGATAGATAAGAAGCGGTTTGGCCGTTGAGAACTGCTCCGAGATCTTCTCAATCGAAATTATTTATCGATGATTGTCACTGAGCTTCCACGAGGCAAAAATTATGTGGATACTGTCGTCCGACGGAGATTTCCTACAAGGTTTGACTGGCACCTGTTCGGGCGGTTCTTCGATTTTTATTGCACATGGCTAACTTACGACGGCTGTTAGGCAAACGGATATGGCTGAAACCAGGTAAAAAATACTTGTTTGGTCGGGTTCAACAAGACGGCAGTGAGTTCTTGTTATGTCTGTATATCTTTCGCCCACTGTCGTGCTAATTTACTGTTTCACTGCCAGTAACACATACAATTGATAATCGTACGATCTCACGGAAACACCTTATAATTGAAGTCGGAAAAGTGAAGCCAGGAGATGGGGTTCGTTTGCAATGTACAAACGATTCTCATTTTCATAGCTAACGTTTGTTTTGGTTTCAGTCACATATACACACAAGATCAAAGTTGATTATCAGCGATGCAGGCTCTAGGTGGGGAACCACTCTCGATGGAACGCTTATAACTGGAGAGAGCAAAGAACTTGGCAGCAGAGATGAATATAAACTATCTCTTGGGCGGTATCCTTCCGTTCTCCGGTACGGCGAGAACTCCCTCAATGGAAAAAGAAAATTATGAGAACCCCCTTCTAACTGAACTGCAGAATAAAGTGGTGTCCCATTGTCCTAAGCTTTTCGTTTCCAACAATGCAGTTAAAGGCGAAAGATCCACTGGCACACGCTCGTTCGCAGCTGGAGGAGCTAGATATAAAGACGGTTATCCCATATATTGTTGGGAAGACTACCCATGTGGTTCAAAGCAAACGCAACACTGCCAAGGGTCTCCAAGCTCTCATAAATGGGTGCTACCTGGTCCAAGACTCTTTTATCGAACGCATAAGATATGCTGCATCCCCCAAAAATGTAGAGCGTGAGGAGTCTCTTTCTCCTCTCGAAGAAGATTTTGATAATGCATGGCCAGACCCTACTGAAGATCTCCCTCCCCGCGGAAATGCGCCTACCGAACTACCTGACAGCGCATATAAACCGGATCCAGATCGAATCAACGTATTTGAAGGCTATACTTTTGTCTTTAGTGACAAAAAGCGATTTGAGGACCTCCAGGGCCCTATATCAAATGGCCATGGAAAAGCATTGTTTTATGACGTTGAACCCGGAAAGACAAAGGCTGAGGATGTTGTGGACTTCTTAAACAA
Organism: Trichophyton schoenleinii; assembly: GCA_018357685.1. Classification (NCBI taxonomy): domain Eukaryota; kingdom Fungi; phylum Ascomycota; class Eurotiomycetes; order Onygenales; family Arthrodermataceae; genus Trichophyton; species Trichophyton schoenleinii. The sequence continues at coordinate 1,425,127 of WOFF01000002.1, forward strand.
AGCTGCGGGCGTTAAGGGACTCGCCTGCGAGCAAGATGGCACCGGAGGAGTATTGTTTATGCAGTTCTCCATCAAGGGTCACGAAGAGTGGTCTATTGCCCTTGAAAATAAAGTGGCCGAGTTGACAGGTCAACAACCCGTGGAAGCCAGCGATTTCTTAGATGCAATTCTAAGGAACAATGCATCACAGCTCTATCGGCGGTACGAGAAGCCGGTTGACGTGCAGTCTACTCCCCCTGCCACAGTTCCGAATACGGATCCGGATCAAATACAAGAGATGTCGTCTGGTCCAAGTGCTACTGTGCTTGTTGAGGATAGCCAAAAGGAAGAGCGAGTGCCCAAACGGAATAAATCGAAAGGTTACGTGCCAAAGTTCAAGGACTTTGATGATGGGTTTGACATGGAGTCGATACCCGTTTACCAGCTTGAGGAGGATGGCGAGGGAGAAGGAGATGCACCAGTAGGTTTGCCTCTTGAAATTGGTTGTTTTGAGCCATGCTTACGTTTGACTAGAATGTTATCCCAGACTCTCTACATGAAAGGGTCCCCTCCAGTGTTCCATCTGAAGGTGAAGGAGATGACACCGTAATAAACCTTTTACCAGGAACCGCTGCGATGAAGCAACGAGGAATCAAAAGGCCGCTGGAGACAAAACAGGCAGCACCACAACCGCAAAAGGCCAAGAAGCCGAAGCTAGATCTGAAAGAAGCTGCCCGGCAGCGGCGTGAAGAAGTCGATGAAGCCGCGACAGCTCGTCGACAAGAGGATGCGATCTCATTCCAGGCGATCGTTGAAGGCATGGACCTTGTACAGATCCAGAAACTCGTCGCTGTGGAGGAAATGGAGGTCAAACCCAGACAACCACATCGCAACATCACTACTGATGAGAGCCGATGGGATGAGAGGTGGAATGGCCGCCAAAACTTCAAGAAATTCCGAAGAAAAGGCAACACCGATGTAGCTCACCGTCGGCGACCGATCATTGTTCCGCTGGAAGAAGCTAAAAAGAAAGACTTTGGCATTGGAGACGATTATTGGGGGGCAAGCTCTACACCTCCCGAACGCCAGAGGAGTCCGACCTTATCAAACAATATAGAATCAACGGTCACTTCTTTAGAGGTTCCTCAACCTGCAGCCCCTGCCGTACGCACAAGGCCACAGAAGAGGTCGAGGGACGATGAGGAGAGCGACGATGGCCTTCGGTTCCGATTCAGAAGGAAACGCCAGCGATGAGGGTAACATCCCCAAATTATTCGCGGTAATCGTCGAATACCTGTCCTTTAACCATGCAACGGGAATTCTGATCTGAAATACAACACGAGGCCCGACTATCACAGCAACCAGTTGTGAAGAATGGTGCCGACTTGCCTGTCGATGTCAGCAGTCCTGATGAGTCAACCAGGCAGCAAATTGGCACACGCAACATGTCGGATATCGCATTCGCATTCGCATTGTCGCATAACCCTCTGCACACGGGCCATCCCGAACCCAAAGACCCAGCGGAATAGGGGAACGAACTCCGCTTGGCCCTGATGAGACTCGTCAAAGACTTGCCAAAGACGCCTTTTCACTGACTCGAGTGAGTCGTCATGGCAGTTGTCTAGTTTAGCCGGTGGATCTCGTATCCATTTTCTCATCTCGGCGTCTATACAAATACCGATGACAACCCCAAGTCATTTTTACTCCGTTAATGATACCAAACGATCTCCGTATCAAATAAACCCAACCTCGAGTCATCTATCATATTCCTATAAAATCCAATTGCACTGCAGCTGTGAGCTGGTGGCACGAAGAACTCAGCGGAGGTACGACAAAGTTATCTCGGAATGACTCTCTCTGTCCACCCCGCAACTGCCGAGGACATCCCTCGAATCCTCGACATTCAATCGACAGCGCTCAGGCAAAGTGGCTTTTTCCGCGCTTGTGGAGAAATTAGCAATCCGGGTGGTTTTCAGGAACACGATGAAAAATATCCCGAGCCCATACGACGAGAACTTCAGACAAAGCGACTGATTTATCAAATGGAAAATGACCCCGGGTTCCACCTCCTTAAATGTGTCGACGATGAAACGGGAGAGATCCTGGCCTTTGCGAAGTGGAATGTCTATGTTGGCGGGCCTGAGGCGCTGCAGAGATGGAGGGAGCAGATGAAGACGGGCGAAGATATGTTTGTTCCTGAGGGAGCAAATGTCGAAGGCTATAGATATTGCATGGGCAAGCTCTTTGATAACCGAAAACTATTCTTCGGTGAAGAAGGGAGAGAGAATTGTGGTATGTGTTACTCTTCATGCAATATACACTGGGTTTACTTCTCCTAACTTGTCTAGTGCTTGCATTGCTGGCTACTGACCCTGCACATGAACGACGGGGTGCTGGAACGTTGCTGGTGAACTGGGGCTGCGATCTTGCGGATAAACATGGCGCAGAGACATACCTGGAAGCGTCACAGAGGGGATACCCTGTTTATGAACGACGCGGGTTTGAGGTTATTCCGACGACTGAAAAACAATCAGCAAAGCTACATTTTGACGCCAGCAAGTATACTGGTAGGGGCCTAGGGGAGGAAGGCCAGGGTGATTGGGCAAGGCTCACCATTATGGTGCGCAAGCCTAAGCCTACCAATGTATAAATGTTTGGGCCCCCCAACGATAGTCAAAACTCATTATAAATTATATTCATTTCTTCCAATAGACAAATATTGCCTTGATATATTACAACGTTCCGTTATATAAGGGTATCAATCTGAGTACGTTCAACTTCATGTTGCCTAAACCAGCAACGCCGTTTTAATAATTGAATTTCTGAAACTTAGCCAGCCTGATAAATGGCTGGACCGGCAACAACGTGTGAATCTATCAGACTCAAGTTGAAAGGGGTCAGGAACAAATCCTTATCCGTAATTGCAATGAACACCGTTCCATTCACTGCTGGATCCCCAGCAAAAGTCGCAAAATCCGGCTGCATTGTTGTACCGGTGGACAGCTTGCCAGAAGAGCTGGTTCCATTTGAAGAACCTCCTCCTCCACCGCCGCCGCCGCTGCTGCCTGGTGAACCAGTGCTGTTAGAGGAGCCTCCGTCACCAGTAGGCTTTGCCGCAGCCATTGTGTCTGTCCCGATTGACGCACTATCAATGGCACTCACGGAAGGCTCAAGTGTACTCGAGGAGCTCGTGGTGTTACCACCGCCAGAACCGCCTCCATTACCTCCATTATTCCCATTATCCATAACTTCCAGTGGGGTATAGGTAACATTCAACTGAGTTATCCAAGCTACAAATGCAGGCTCCTTTGCCTGGGTGTTGGTGATGTAGCTATTATTCGGACCGACGGGCCGGCCGGCTGATTCCCATTGAAGGAGTATCTTGCGGCCTGGTTCACTCAGCGGTTTAGTCCGGTTGGATGTGATCCCTGGCTTGCATTCTGTGCTGAGGCCACCACCACTGCTGCCACCACTGCTTCCACTTCCGCCAGTTCCGGATGGCTTTGCCCCCCCGCTAGAAGTCGAGTTGGCACTTCCGCCGCTACCGGTAGTATTAGCGGCTGCAACATGCTCGTACTGACGGTCATAGCGGCCACGAGGTGCCTTTCCAGTCCTGCCAGAGCTCGTGTTATTGCTGGACGAAGAGCCCAAGCACGACTTATCCGATGGAATGGCAGTAGAATTTACTACTCCAAGTCCGCCGCCCACAGTTTCATTCTTGCCCGAACCCCCCTTTCTGGCTGCGTTTGGCCCGTCAATAATTTGCAAGGCTGGAAAGTTCCTCCATACAAGTCTCCCATCGTCGGGACACGAGCTGATGAATGGTGCCACTAAGGTCCAGCCCCATGATTGGGGAATGCCTGTCTTAAACCATACAGGCATGGGCTGCAAGGCCTCGAACTGGCGGAATAGCATGTGCTGGCGTGCAGTAGTCGCAACAAGCTGCAGGACTAACATTGCAGTTTCACGAGAGTCTAGGTGTGGGAGGAAGTTGTACACCGTAGACTCTGTGACAGCTGTTACCTTTTGACTAAAGTCCAGGAACTCATACGCTGTTTTAAAGGGGAAATTATGAGTGCATGGTCCAGGAGCCGATTCACCGAGAATATTGCTGAGGAGCGTGACATGGCCTTGAGATTGGTTTGCCATGAGAGAAATCGAATTATAATCCGATTGGGTTAAACCCAGAGCCTGGAAGTCCTTGGGTTTGAACTGGGAAGCGCCAGTTTGGAAGAGGTCGTATATCATCCATTCAAAATGCAGAGCTAGGGCCTAGATAGGGAGTCAGCCTTGCATTAACTGTTGGAAAATGCATGGAACGTACAATTGACTGATAATCGTAATCGCTTCGCACGTTATAGACTGGTGCAGTCCCGTTGGTCCCCAGCCCACCGGCAGGGAAGTATGGTGCTGGCTGTGCACCATGCAGCTCACCATCAGATGGATAACTCGTCGCATTCGTTGGTGCAGGCCGACTAGACAGTGCAGTTCCAAGTACTTTGGAGGCCGTAAGTGCTCCAGTAACACTTGCAGAGCCCGTAAATGATCCATGGCTTTCGAATGAAGCGCTGCGCACTGGTGGCGTTGCGGGGACCACGATATCACTCGCATAAGTGAGCGATGGACCTCCAGCACTGCCCGTACTGCCAGTTGCACTTTCACTAGCACCCCCTCCTCCTCCAGCCCCATTGGAAGGGCTATTGGAAGGACTAGAGCTAGGCTGAGAGCTGGAGCTCGGGGGGCTGCTGCTGGAACTGGGCGGCGCACTTTGCACCGAAGTGGATTGCGAAACAACCAGAGGCAGGAAACAGAGGGGTACAACCCCCGAGAATGCCTTTAACTTCATTGTAACGACCGGAAGATGAATCAATTAAAATATGAATATATTTGAATATATTTTGGGTATTGAGTTGTCCTTATGTTGAAACTTGGGCAATAATGAGACGGAGGGGGAAGATGAAGGATTATTCCCTTCATCTAGCATAGTAATTGAGCCATGAGATGGGGGATTGCACAGCAGCACCAGGCCATGACGCAATGGTATCGCTCCTCCGCTAATGGAAGGAGATGGAATCCAGTCAGCAGCGGTGATTAGTGGGATGGCCCGACATGAGGGTTGTATCAGCTACGGAGCGAAAGGGCCACCGCAATTGGATGGGAAGCATTTGCCATCCAGAAGATTGAAGTTTGAATTGGAAAGGATAGAATGATGGCAATTTGCAGTTGGCCAAAACATTGTCAACATGCCGGATATAGATTTCCTTGAGTGCGGATATGTCAGCGTCGGGTGTCGCTAATTAGCTAATTAGGTAACTATGAGCCGACTCCTCGGCTCTAACACGGGCCGGAGTGAACATTGACACCGGACCCTATATGACGCTATATTTGACAGAAAGCCAAACAGTATTTTACAAATTCTATCACATTCCGTTTCCACGAGGGACATATTCGAATTCCTTGAGTCTTCCCTATGGGGCATCTGGTGCGTTGGCATGCCTGGGGTATGCGTGCTTGTAACCTGCTTAAAGTATATTGCGCAAGGAGATGAAGATGAGTTATTTAGAATAAGGGCTGTGTCAATAGAAACTTTGCTATTTTTGCATCCCTTGCCAATGGCCATACAAGTCAAACAAACTATTAAGCTTCGATGATCGACGTTAACCTTAAAGTTAAAAATGCATAAACTTTTAAGCCGCACGCGGAAGGTGCCAATATCAGAACTAGAGATGTATGATGCTAAGAGATATGTACAGCATTAGATCGCTCCTCAAACAATGAAATAGACATAGCTGAGCGCAAAACAGGGGCAGGTGTTATATAAAACAAGGCCATTTAGGAGAGGTATCTAGGGTGATGTAAAACAATAGAGCCAAGAGGTATGACAAGACATGCGTAATATCGATGACGACAGATTAAACGTAATAGATGTGAGGAAAGGAGGGTAGCGGTATATCCATCCATATGCCCCCAGTAGATAGATATATATGATATATGGCGTTTTTTTTTTAATCCTGATGAGGATGTTGCTCAACAACGTCATCACTGCTGCTGTCGTGAGCTGGAGGGAGCTGCTCGTTCATCGGGACACTCTTTTCCCGGCCCAAAATCATCGGACTTGTGCGCTCGAAGTACTTGTGTACGTCGTGGTGAACTGGCTCGTAGTCGTGGTGGTCGTCGTGATCAAAGCCGCTCTTCTCATCGGCCTTGCGAGCCTGAGCAGCAGCCCACTCCTCTCGCATTTCAGCGACTTTCTGCTTATAGTCGGCTTCGGGGTCGTAGTACTTGCCTACACCCGTCCATCGCTCGTAGACAGAGAGATGCTTGGGGTGGACAGCAGCACCGTGGTACTCGGATTCTCTGCCCTGGCGGATGTAGAACCATCGTCTTTCTTGCTCCTTGAGATCGAGGCCGGTGGTGTCGGGGAGGAAGAGGTAGGTGAGGATGACACCGGCGAGACCGAACCAGGGGACGACGTGGAATTTCTGCGTCGTGCTGATGTAGTTGTACATGACGGCTGCAGTAAGGGCGCCAAGCTTTCCGATAGCAGCTGCGAAACCGTGGGCGGTGGCACGGATGGGGGTGGGGAAGACCTCAGCGGCTACAAGGAAGGTGACGGAGTTGGGGCCGAACTGGTTGAAGAAAGATGAGAGGAAGTACATGGCCTGGAACTCCTTGATGTGTTCAGGGGTGGTATAGTATTCGAAGTGGAAGGCAGGGATGATGAAGAAGACGAAATCCATCAGGAAGCCAATGATCTGCATCCACTTGCGTCCATAGAGCTTGTTGTCGATCAGGAAAGAAGCAAGGTAGTATCCGCAGAGGGAGACTCCAACGTTAAGCAAGTTGTACAGCCATCCGGGCATGACGGAAGTGGTGTGTGGGGAGATGACGCTGATGAACTCGGACTGGAAGAGCTTGTTGCCGTAGAAGAAGACATCGTTGGCGAACCATGTACCTGCGGTGGCAAGTAGGCGGAAACCGAAGTGCTTGAAAGTGAGGCGCAGGGAATCTGTGTCGTAACCGGTGACGCGGGACTTGGCCTTTGCGATTGCCAGCTGTTTGCTTGCGGCGCGCATTTTGAAGTATCTGTAGTAGACGAGCCAGAGGGTTCCGACTGCAGGGATGGCGAAGGAGACACGGTAGGTCCACTGGGCAGAGAGGGTCGAGTATGGTGGGTTTCCGCTTCCGTGGTGGAAGATGAGCAGAAGAAGAATGAGGAGGGCCTGGTTGAAGAACTGGCCCCATCCCTGCATCAAGAATGCAGACGTAACCTTGCGTCCACGGTGAAGACGATCTTCCTTGGTAGAGATTTTGCCCGATCCGACTGCATTTTCCATTCCAGATGTTGCCGTCATGGGGTATTCACCGCCGACACCGATACCATAGAAGAAGAGAGACCAGACGTAGCAGATGACCCAGCCGTTTTGGGTGACACCCCAGGCAGCAGTAAGCATGATGAGACCGAGCAACATGATGACTGCATCTTGAATCAGACCCCAACGACGACCAATCCTTGTCGCTGTTAGTTTCTACCTTTTTTTATGATTTTGTTGTGGTGTGAGAAGGTTGACTTACCAATCACCAAGAATACCAACTAATATTTGACCAACGATGATACCGCAGATTTCGAGGTATTCAACAGCAGCAAGCCATGTAGGATCACAAGTCTTTTCGTGTTTCCAGCAGTCCGGGAACGCCTTTTGGAATAGAGGCTTAATATTGCCAATAGAAAAGAGCACGTATCTATAGCCTGTTAGATCAAAGCCATTTTCCCAAGCTCAGAAAAGAAAAGGAAAAAAAAAAAAAAAAAAAAAGAAAAAAGGGCAAAAACTCACCCTTCCAAACCAAGACCAGCACCAGGCAAGACCATGTTCTTGAAGTAGAAACTAACGGGTGCCAGGGGATCGTTCTTGAACATCTCCCAAAACGAGGCAGCCTCCTTCTTGGACTCCTCCATGTCGACCGAGGTGACGAACTGGATCTTCTTCATGAGCGGCAGATCCGCCCAGTAGACGCCCTCCGGCGTGTACGAGTCGTCCGGGCGGATAAAGGCGTCGAAGGCCTCTTTCTCATGGAGCCGCATGTCGACAAGCGGGTCGTGGGTGCCCGTCATGTCTGGCCCATGGGGGGCCCTGGGACCAAAATCGGCCATTTTAGAGTGTTATAAACGGGGAAAACTGCGTTTAGGATATAGATCGCGTGTCGCTATAACGCCGCTGGCCTAAGGGGGTGGATATCAGCACTCAGTGCATGAAGAAACAAGGGGGACAACGGCTCTTGGACGAAGCTTGTCGATGCTTGTCGATGCTTGGTAGAGCTGTTTCAGCGGCTGTGAGAGGGTGTGGAGGACGAGAAGAAGCGAGCCAAGGGAGTCGTCCCGTCTGGGCAGCGCTTCTTTCTTATAAGCGTCTGCTGGGGGACGACAGGGCAGCGCGCACGAGGGAAGGCTGACAGCGCTGACTGGTGGTATCGGATACGCGGGCCACAAGGCAGAGACAGGATGCGACGGGCTTACCGGGGTTTGTTTTTTTTTGGTGCTTTTTTTTGGGTTGGGAAAGGGAAGGGATCGCGGGCCAGCTGGAGCACTGCGCTCGTAAGTAGTGGCGGCGGCGGCAAGGCGGACTCTGCGTCATGAACTGGACGAACAAAGCGAGAAGCAGCGTCGACGAGCAGGAGAAGAAAGGAGACGAAGAAGAAGAAAAGAGGGCGAGGTCGACTTTTGTATCTCGGCCGGAGATCCATCGGCTCCGTCGCAGCGTTCCAACCTTCCATCATGCCTTTCATGGTTTCATGGGGGGGGCGGACGAGAAAATTCTCTGGCCACCCGGACGGACATGGGCAAACCCTGGGAGACCCCGAAAAAAAGGTCAAAATCCACCCGCGGGCGGCGGCGAAGGCGAAGAAAAGCGAAATTCTGTCATTTTTTGCTTGGGTTTGGGAAGTCGTTGGTTCGTCCTGGCCAGTGAGCGTCGAGGAGAGTCGCACGTGGGTCACGTGGTGCCAAGAGAGATAAAGTTAGAGCGGGATGACTAAGATGCTTGGTATGCGGTGCCAAGGCGCTAGTGGAGATGCGGAAGGAGGTCGCATGTCGAGTTGCCGAAGAGGGAGAGACAGGTTGATAGTAGATAGTAGAAGTAGATAGTAGACAGTTGACAGTAGACAGTAGATGGAATGAGGGCAGACTCGGACAGCAAGGTGGCATCGGTCTGGAGGGTGCCTGGGCAAGGCGTCTATCAGCATTGCTGGCTCCGGGAGGAAGCATACAAGTCTAACCTAACATACTGAAAAGGTGGGACGGTGGAGTCTCACGGACGGCAGTAGCCATCTTCATCTCGAGCTGAGGCACGCGACCTCCCTCCATCCATTGATTAACCACATAAGAAGATTAAGGCCAAGTACTAGTCTGTTATCCACTTATAATATGCTTATATACATCTGTAAGCGAGGGTTTGGAGAACCGGAGTAGAAGAGGCACACATCACCACGAGTCAGCCTTCGCCAGAAAGGCGTATTCCTCCCCCGTTCCGGGCACTTCCAGACCAGCCTGCCTTGCCAGATCCTGTACAATGCTCACGGCTCCCTTGATCCGTGCGCCGGATGCTCCCATGTTCCGGCTGCCAAAGAAGTGTCTGCCTTGGTTAGTGTGTACTACGCTAGGAGTGTTTAAGAGAGTTGGTATAAGACGCACCCCTTGGCCTGTGGTGCGACGTCGTCCGCCAGACAGCAGACAAACTCCATCAGCACCGTCTCCATCGCATTGACAACTCGAGTCTCGGCCATGAGTTCCCCGTACACACTAGCAAGGGCATAGTAGCTCAAGTCCCCGCCCGAGCTGCGAGACATGTTGTCCAGTATCTTGCTGGTGTGACCGGCGTACAGGCGGGTGAAAAACGCAGTCCCGCGCTCCAGCTTCGTTTTCCCATCGACCGGACTGCGCAACGAGCTGTCCTCGGAGAGAAGTCGGTGGGTCGAGGGCGTATGCCGGGCGAGGGACTCATGCAGTGATGAGAGAGCATTGATTCCCTAAAATTGTCGATATAAGCCGCTTGCATGTTAGTTTCTGTAGTTCGATGCATGCATATAATGTCACTTCTGTCCTGGGATTGGTTCGAGGGAGGGAGGGGATCTTGAATTTATTTTTTTTTCTTTACCCGTGGAAACCCAACTAGCACGCTAGCCTTCAAACAGCTCTCTCTTATCCGTCGTGCAATCAGTGCTTTCTCCTCTTCAGTTGATGACCTCCGAGTAGACACGATGTGTTCCCACAGCGCACCCACTGCTGATTCCTGATGGAACGCCATCAGCGCCGCGGCCACCACAATGTACCAGACCGCTTCTCCCTCAGGCCCATCGTGCGGCAGAAGCTTCGATAACGCGGAGAAATTAATACTGGGGTTATTCGAAGAAGTGCCAGTGACTCCCTGGCTATAGGCTCGGCTCTGATGCTGCTGTTGGCTAGGGGTGATCTGTTCTGTTAGCGCCCGCAGTCGTCTCGCGGAAGCGTCCCTGTTATTGTCGCCCATGTTGATTCTTCTTTCTGCGTCAAATAACAACTGCGGCTGTGGCTGGTTATGCGTTATGTAGCGTCTATATGTCAAAAATCTCCCGTAGCGTGGCCCCGTGAACGTGCCGAGGTATGCACCACCAATAAGCGGGGAACCGACGGAGAGAGTCGAGGAATTTTCCGCTCTCCCAGGTACCGCTGAGACTGTCGATTGGTAGGCGGGCCGTAGATTAAGCTTGAGCTTGAGCGTACGGACCGGTCGGGTGGGTGCCATTCGCAGTTGAGAGATAGATATCTCAGCTAGACTATATATCTCCGGCAAGTGTTTGGACGAGAACAAACGAGCGGACAATGAGCGAATTCCCGATCCAAACTAGCGGGGTGTGGAAACATGAAGTGGTGGGGAGGGAGAAAACATAGATATATAACAACTGCACACTAATGAAGCAAAAGAAGAGAGAGACTAAGACGCATATGTCGGGCGTGGATGGAGTCCTCCGTACTCCGACTAACTTTGCATCTGCTGTTGGTTCTTTCGGAGTTGCAGTTTTTGTTTATCCCAAAGTTCGGCGCTTGGAAGCTCGCTATCTCCGAAACGCTAATTAGTAAGCTATATTATGTAATGACTTTAAATAATTCCCACCAATGAGCATATTGGGCCTTTTTTACTCCATCCATTGACATCTAAGATCTTAATTCATTCACTCTCTTACAATATTTATACCTAGACAGTATACTCCCGTAGTTATCTATCAGGCGCCAATTAATTCTCTAATAATTACCAAGTGGGAATTTTATATAGTACGGAGTAGAGCAAACTGTTATGGAAAGCTAAGGTGAGATCCTGCTCCCTTAGTTGACCCAATAAAATGGCCCAGGCGATATCTCAGATACCTCCTCTGCTAATCGACTCGTCACTAAGCCAAGGGTCTTCAACGAGCTCCTTTGCTGTCTTCCTATCCTCGGGTAGCCACTGTAGCATTTTCCTTGCAAATGTTAAAAACTGAACCTTTTGCTCTCCTTCAAGACAGGTAACCGTATCATCTAGGCTAATTCCTGAAGGTATGGCCTCTTTGTTCCGAAACTCCCCTAACATCCACCAGTTAGAAGTTTGGCCGGAATATGGTGGATAGAACAGGCTGACTTACCATTTTCGTCAAAGAATGGTCCGCCGTACCATTCAGAAGCCGTGTTACACATCTTTCCCGCGGCATGCTGAGCAGCCGGTGCCCACTTCCACTCCATGCCAACTCTCTCGCGCTGTACCATTGTCTTCGGAGGCGGACCCAGAAGGGCAATCATTTCTGCCAGATGAGCTTCGGGGTGATAATTTCCCTGATCATCAAGCGGCGAAGTAAAGAGATCCCGAGACTCGAGCATATTCCACATCTAGTATCCAGTATTAGTCGAATTTCCTGTGATGGATGATAATTAGAAAAATGGATAACTACCAGCAGCCCAAGGTTCCAAATATCTGCACTATATGTCCACCCAGCACCTAGAATAACTTCAGGAGCTCGATACTGGTCAGGCTGGATTGGGTGTCTGTTCAGCAACGATGAATCTTTTTGGTGGTGAGCCAGGCCAAAATCTGTTATTTTGGGCAAGATATAATATGACCTCACTGGCCCAAAGTCATTATGTGAGAGGTAAACGGTATCCCCGTTATTTGATTTACGGGGCATAGGGTTCTGTGCTTGAGATTGCGCAAAGTCTTCAAGCACTGATGGTTCTTCAAAACTGACTAGTATGTTTTCAACCTTCAAGTCTATAAATAATATTAGCAATTTGCTGACGCCTCTTGTGTCAAGTGCAGAGACTGACCTGTGTGGATAATATTGCATTCTGTATGGAGGTAATCGAGCCCCTTCAGAAGAAGCTTTATATAACCCTTTAAAAGGCCGAGGTGAAATCTCTTATTCCGGAGCCGAGATTGGAATAACCATAGAGGTTCTCTCATAGGTTCGTATGCTAAACACATATGCATCCCATTGGGACCCTTTTCCTCAAACTGCTCGACAAATGTTCGAAGGTAATTGCGGCCATCATGGTGGCCACCCGTGCTGTCAATGTGACGTTCAATATTGAACTCATGCGCAGCTTGTTCCGCATCCTTGAAGTCATTATTTCCAACCTTCAACGCTAGATAGCGCTCGCTCTGCCAGTTCCGTCTGGTAATTCTGGTCAAAATAGCTCCAATATATAGCGGTTAGAGGTTTAACTCACCGGTAGAGGTCTCTTACCAGCCAGACCGTGGAGCAACCACCCCAGCCAACTTTTGCAAGTGCCTCGAACCGATGATTGAAAAGGTAGCCTGGATTGACAGGGAAATAGTGACTGGCTTGATAATCAGGTACTATCTCTTCTTCAATTAAGGTATCTGGAGGTAGCTCGGCGCCCTTCCCGCAAAATATTGTCGGCTGCTTGCGGCCGAGCAAGGACCTGGCCCAAAGTCCCTGTATAGCACGTTTGACCATCTTCGTATACACGATAGTTGAGAGCTTTAAATCAACCCTTGCAATTGAAAATGATTGCTGGCTAACAATTTTCCTGTGGTACGAATAGCACCGTGCCATCCATGCATGCAGCCTTTACTAGCCCCTTACGACCCCCCTTGCTAGTCCAGTTTTAAAGCCCCGTGCTTTGAACATCACTGCTCAAATCAATTAATCGTGATAACCACTCCGTACACTGTTCTAATGGTATATATACCTTTTTTTGAATAAAAAAAACCCTTTCCCCCCAAACTCGCGTGTGTATGGGTCTATAATCGGCATAATCATAGGGCATTATTTACAAGATATATAAAACCACTGCTGGTGGGTGGTAGCAGTTAAGATAAGTACAACCCAATCACTCAAGATCTGGCCAGTACTTCTTCACAATCATCTTCTTATTTACCTTTCCCATGGCGTTTCTTTCGATGCTGTCAACTAGTTTCAGGACACTTGGGATCTTATATGCTGCCATCTCTGATTTGAGCTTTGTACGAAGGCTTTGAAGCTCTAGTTTTGCGGTCTGAACTTTCATTAGTAATGGTTTATTGCCTGATATGGTATCCTGTATGGAGCGGAAGAAAAGCGTATTGAAAGGAAGACTTACCCCTTCTCTCTGCTTAACAACGGCAGCGACTCGTTGGCCCCATTCGTCATCAGCAATCCCCACGACGGCAACCTCCTGGACTTCTTCTAACGCGAGCATCTTTCTTTCAACTTCCAGTGCAGATATCTTATATCCACCACTTTTGATTAGATCTACTGAGGCTCTGCCCTGGATGTAGTATGCACCTGCTGCGTCTCGTCTTGCCACATCCCCCGTTTTAAACCAGCCATCGCTGGTAAATTCGGAAGCGGTTGCTTCGGGTCGCCGCCAGTATTCAAGGAATACATTGTCACCCTTGATTTCAATCATACCATCCTCATCGTATGAAGTAATAGGAATCGGAGCTCCAGTTTCCCGGTGAGTTAGACGAACTTGTACGCCAGGGAGGGGCCAGCCAACGCTCCCTTCAATACGCCGCGAAACGTCCAGGCCACAGCTGAGTCCCATGCCAATTTCAGTCATCCCGTACCGTTCGAGTAAAGTTTGCCCGGTAATTTCAAGGAATTTAGTCTTAATTGGCGTGGGTAGGGCTGCAGAACCGCTGACTACTAGCCTTAATGCGCCAGCACCAGACCTAGCTGCTGCTTCGGAATCGGTTGATCTGATATGAGCATCGAAATAGTCGACTAGCCGCGAATAAACTGTTGGGACAGCCATGAACATGGTTGATGAACCAGGATTGCTCCATCTTTCCCAGACAATCTGAGGATCAAATTTGGCATACATTTCGACTGTTCCACCACTAAGCAGCGTCGCTGTAAGGCCGTTGATGATACCGTGAATGTGATGAAGAGGAAGGACGTGGATTAGGTGATCAGATGGGGAATATTTCCATGCCTGGATAAGAGATGTTGCTTGGAACGTTATCGTCTTGTGTGTCGTGACACAGCCCTTGGGGTTTGCTGTTGTTCCAGAGGTATAGATCATTAGGGCTCTTCGTGACAGCGCAAAAGCCGGATGGAGATTGGGTATAGAGGCACAGCTTCTGCTTTCAGTAATGGGTGAGAGCTCCATGAAGCGGGTTTTGGATGACTTGTCTAGCAAATCTGGCTTCAAGTGTTGGAATGAGCTATGAAGCACCACTAAGGATGGATCCGAGTCCGAGATAGTGTACAGAAGCTCCTTTGGTGGATGAGATGTGCCTGTATCCCGGTTAGTATTATAGGTCTTTTCTAGCAACCGAGATAAAAATAAACTTACACAATGGCACACAGACACCACCGGCCGCCCATACGGCCCACTGGCAAACCACATAATCATAGCCAGCCGGTACAAGGAACGCTATCCTCCTCTCCTCAAGATCTTGAGCCTTCACCTGAGCCAAAATTCGCCTTTTCAAGGCGGCTACATCATTGAGTAACTGACGATAGGTAAAACTCAGGTCCTTCGTTTTATCGATTATCGCGATCTTCCCTGGATCTGTAGACGCCCATTTCTGCGCCTCCAGGAACAATGGGAGAGATGGGAGGGACGGAGATAGTGGAAGGGCGGCGGTATCCATATTATCATTCCGTGTGCGTATAAAGTGAATGGTAATCGGGAGGGAGAGGGCGGCCACTGCGCAGAGAAGGGGAATCCAGCTTGGTTGGCGATTAAGCGGACTTGAAGCCGCCGTCATATTGGGCTTATGGTATATATTTGCTCTATCTCCCCATTCAAAGTCGGCGACCTAGTCACAGAGCGTTGTTAGCTCCAGGAACTATTCAATTGAACCTCGCAGCCTTATCCATGTCCCCGCGACAGAAGTGTTGTGGTTAGATACCTTGATAGTCCGATAAGGGTCAACGAACAGGCTTCAATGCCACCGTTAAAGCGCCCAGCACCGCTCACCAAGCCACAGCTGCGGTTATTATCGTCTACAGCGCTTGCGCGGACTGCAAGCAGGGTCAACCGTGAAGCTGAGCAGGGCAGATTTAATGAAGTGAAACCAGCGATGGGTCGCTTGGAGGAACGCGAAGCCCCCTAAAATTATCGATCACGTGTTTGAGGCTGCCCCTGCCAAAAGCCGAGCAAGAAAAAACAAACAAAAAGGCGACAGGGACGAGCAGGCGGGCGGCTTTTGCGACAAGCTAAAAGCGACAAGCAAGGGCTTGTGATAATCTTAACTCGACCGTCGCTTTCGGCGGGAATGCTTGGTTTTGGCTATCGTTATCTACAGGCACAATCCTTTATTTCAGCTCGGCTATATCCAGTAGAAAGTGATCGGTACATGCTAGGTAATCCTTAAAAGGGTTTACTATGGTGCAAGAAGTGTCTTCGGCTGGCCCTCGGGAGTGTTGTCGGAATATCTTCTATCTAATTCACCGGCCGTCTCCTTCGCCGTAGACCCGACTCGATTATAGTTCCCTAAACAGGATATATATTCCAGACACCTTGGGGTTTCTCGTGTTTTTATCTTAGCCAGAGTACGGAATAGCAAAAGTGATCATGCAAGCTGTTGTCAAATGGTGCTGATATATCCGTGTTCATTGTTGATTTGGCCTACCTTTGACCCCTCTGTGTAAGCGTTGTCTCCCTGCTCAACGTTTAAATGAAGGTTGTAGCAGTCAGTCGAGAGGGTGATGTAGTATCCACGGATACTTATGCTTCGATTTGCCGTTGACATGGCTTTGAAGATCCATGTCTATATCCTGGGTGTATGTAAACACTGCAGAACAATCCTTCCACAGCTGCACGCTATGAAAATATGCCAAGCCCCAGCCAGTACCTGCCATCTGTCTCTGATAATTACTTCGCGTTCTAGAATCCACCGTCGAGAGCATGTCATATTTCTCCTGACCTCTAATATAAATCCCAGCTTTCCGCCATCTCGCCCTGATTTCCACTAGTTGGGAAAACTAGCTGGCTGCTACATACTTATAGTTACAAGCTGTAAACGAGCTTTGCTGCATCTTATTTTTGCGTTTGCGCCCGGGGTTGAGATTAGCTCGCCAATCAGGTGACCGATGGTAGTGGGTCCGCTTACTCTGCCTGATTTTATTGGCTGAAGCTTCCCCGCATGGACCTAGATCCCGGTCCCGTGATATCGCAAGCTGTCGATCCAGTTTCCTTCCGTGCAAAAAGGTAAAAACAGACGAGTAAGAGAAGAGCTGGCCAGCGATGGAGGGTACCGTTGGAGCGATAATGTAACTGCACATCCTTTGCCAGCATCCCTGCGCTGGGAGCGACAGCAGCGCACCCAGCCGTCCCAGTCGAGTGCTCATGGTAATTGATCGACCCGCCGCCACAGGTTGATAAGGTGCTCGTCCTTCCCATCCTTTTGCGACTCTCTCGAGCAAGTTTACAGAGTCAACATACTCTCTGCTTTGAACTAGCACTGAGCTGTGTATGCTCTGGAACTGTCTTCAGTGAAAATGGGCTCAGAGAAATCCGAAAAGATAGGCGTCTCGCCTGCCGAAGCCGACGACCAGATCGAAAGGACAAAAACTGAGGATGGAATGGACGAAAAAGTCGCAGCAGGGAACCGTGATTATGCTGGTGCCGTCACCAAATTATCGCCTGAGGAGATCAAGCTGGTTCGAAAGCTGGACTGGCGCATTATGGTGAGTTATTGTCTTATGATGACTCTGATTATTTCAGAAAGCTAACGAAAAAAATGTAGCCGACCTTGACTTTCATGTACTTCCTCAACTACATTGACCGAAACACGCTTGCCCAGGCCCGTCTAAACAACCTAGAGGAAGAACTCGGCATGCACGGCACCCAGTTCAACACTACGATTTCCATTTTGTTTGTTGGATACGTCCTCACGCAGGTCCCGAGTAACATGCTTATCACCAGAGTGCCCCCGAGTTTATACATGAGTGCTTGGATGTTAGTATGGTCAGCGGTTTCGGGTATGTGGTTTGTAAGCCATCTATGGTCAGAGTCAATCTAACCTCAATAGCTTGCACGGCTTTGGTTCAATCATACCCTGGGATGGTGGTATGCCGGTTCCTTCTTGGGATCACGGAAGCTCCTGTAAGTGTATACACTCAGACCAGACGGTGTTGCGCATTTCTGACTGTCAACGTTTTAGTTCTACCCCGGAGCGACATATATCTTATCCATCTTCTATACCCGAAGAGAAGTTGCCGCTCGAATTGCCATGTTGTATGCTGCACAGATTCTGGCAACTGGATTCGCTGGGTTGATTGCTGCCGGTGTCTTCTCTGGCCTCGACCAAGTAAGGGGATTGTCAGGATGGCGATGGTATGGCTGCCCTATAAATTGTATACCTTACCATGTCCACATTTACTTACACGCGTTAGGCTTTTTATCATCGAAGGTTCCGTCTCAGCTGCCGTCGCTATTCTTGGCTTCTGGCTCCTCCCAAACACGCCTTTGACTACTCGATGGCTGAAACCTGCCGAGCGAGAACTTGCCCATGAGAGAATCCAGAGAGATAAGATGGGAGAGCCAGAGAAGGCATCGACTATGCAAGGCCTCAAGCAGGCAGTCAGGGACCCAAGAACGTGGATCTTCTGTTTGATGCAGAATTTTCACCTGTCTGCCTGTGGATTTAACAGCTTCTTCCCGACGTGAGTGTTGTTTTCCTCATATCATCCAGCCTGGGTATAAGTTCAGCAAAACAGCTAACACAGTTTCCCCACGAGCTCCAGCGTGGTCAAGACTCTTGGCTTCAATACAACAGTCACTTTGGTGTTGACATGTCCACCCTTCCTTTTTGCCGGAGCAGCGGGTATTCTCTTTGGATACACATCGGGGCGTTTCCACGAACGTACCTGGCATATCACCGTTGGCCTTGCCACAGCCATCGTCGGTTTCGTGATTGCTGCCTCGACTCTGAACACTGCGGGACGCTATGTCGCATGTTTCATCTTCCCCATCGGTGCCTATTCAGTCAACTCGGTCATCATTGGTTGGGCTTCGTCAACTCTATCTCAGACCCGCGAGAAACAAGCTGTAAGTTTAGCTCCCCTGAACCAGAACCAGACTTTTAGTTGCATCTAGCTGCCCGAGAGTTACGGAGTGCGTAAAGACTGACGGGTTTCCCCATAAATATAGGTTGTCCTTGCTATGACAAACGTTGGGGGTCAGATAGGGTACATATACGGAGCGTATGTCTGGCCCAGCTACGACTCGCCCAGGTACGGCATCGGCTTTGGCACCTCTGCTGGATTTGCCCTCTGCTCGATCCTCTGTGCCTGGTGGATGAGATATCTCCTGAAAAAGGAGAACAAACGGCTGCAGGGGACCGGTACATCCACCAACCTGTATGGGTACTAACAGGCTGCAAAAAAGTACAGCTGACGTAGGACGTAGCCATAGCAGTGTGCCCTCCTTTCTTCCGCTGCCCTCTCTTTATCTTCTCGCCTGTATATATTTGCTATAGTATGGAGTAGCGCCCCTGCTATGTATCCATGTGATGGCAAGTTAGACCCAGCCAGCTGATTATCAGCAAAAAAAGGGTGGTTGGAGGCGCCAAGGCCTAACGTCACTTTCCCAGCCAAACAAATCCCAGCCTCATTTTTTTCTTTTGTGACCGTCAATATCAAGGCACAAGGCTCGCCCTTCGCCTGCCTCCCAGCCCGTCAAACTTCATCAGCACCCTCAGGATACGAAGTACAGGTTCTCGTTTACGCAACTCTTCCATGTCTGGCGATTTCTTCATCGACAGCCCGGTCCCGCCGAAGCTGGACTTGACCGGTGCCAGATCTCGCTTCTACCACACGCCGCAGCCAGCCTCAGCGGCATCCTCTCTCTCACTGTGTCGCACCCTCTCGACGCCGCTCATGAGCAGTTGCAAGCGTGCTCGCTACGGGTATGGCGGGCTCGACGACCGGGCTATCTGGGACCGCCAGTCTCCCGTCTCGCGGATCTCGAGTCCTGTGCCACTGGCCAACACCGAATACCTACTGGCAGAGGGAGGTCTGGATACGGGACTGTTGACGACGGCAGGGCAGCCGATACTGGGATTCTCGTCACAGCGTGATGGCGACAACGAGGAGTCAGAGCTTGACTACCGGCCCACGAGGTATCGAAAGACCAGCCGGACAATGGGGGACGTACCAGTTACACCCTCAAATATTGAAGGAACGAAACGGAAACGGGATTCCCCGGCACCCCAGCAGGGCGATGACGCCGGCGTGAAAAGTTCTCCAGGCTGGGGTGAGGCAGTCCTCAACCTCGTTGGAGGCGTTGCTGGGAAAGTGTGGAATTTCTGTGTGTCCGCTCCCTTCCGAGGGTTTCACGCCGGCGGAGGCAGGGGATACGATATGGACGGTTCCACGGCAACGGTGCAACCAAGCAAGAAAAGAGAGAGACCTTCTCCGTCACAGCGGAGACGCTCAAGCCGTTTGATGGACGATATACCAGTGCCTGGCCGTTACCCGGTAGACGAGAACTATCACATCGACAAACCGCGCCGGGAAGATATACACAACAACTGGGTTCTCGTCAAGGAAGACGAGGATTCCCGGGAGAGCAGCCCATCCTGCAGCTCCAAGAAGCATTCTCGCCGGAACAGCGTTGTTCACCATGTCCCTGCACGCCGCTCCGGTGCCAGAGTACAGTCCAAGCGGCCCATGACGCCTCTTACGCCAACTCGTTCCACCAACCTCTCTCCGCATATATACTCTCCTTCATCTTCATCAGTCTACAAGACGCCACCAAAGCACACTACGGTGTCAAACCCCAACGAAACCCCGCTGTCACGAGAGACTCAAAGACATGCTGCCAAACTGAGGCGCAAGGAACGTGAAGAAGATGCCAGCATACGCAGGCTGAATCACCAGCTGAAGGCCATGATCAGAGAAGGCAGACAGGCGCTGGGAACTCGGATCGAGATTGACGAAATGGACCTTGATGAATGGGATTAATCTGTCTCCCCCTTCTATTGACGAATTTCCTTTTTTTCCCTTTCCTTTTCTTTTCTCTGCGTTTCTAGCCTGTTGTGTCTTGTTTTCTTTCTTTTCTTTCAAAGCTTTAATGAACCATGCTTCAACGGGGGTATCTTTATATCCCGATGATGCCACGCTTAATGACCTGATGATACCATGTCTCTCTTTTCGTTATCTCCATGTTTATCCTTTTCGTTCGGTTTGAAGGGACATAAAAGACGAGAGCCCTTAGTTTCACCACGTTTGTTCTTTACTTCCTTTTTTTTGGACCAGCAAAACGAGATGTTCCGCTTATTGATAACTTAATGAGTGCCCTGCCCTGCTTCAAGGGAGGGTCGAGATATGCTCTTATTACGCATACAAACCAAAATGAGATTGTCTATCAGGATATTATCTATCCGTGCTACTGTGAACCACAGCCTTGCCGTATCTTTTCTAGCAAACAAGCCGTTGCTTTTATCCTATATATTCACTCGAGCCGTACGGTTATTATGTACAAGAATGCAAGTCTTTCCCGTGTACATCAAATCTGTCAGAGTCAGATATCAACTGTCTCTTTTTTTTTCACAGCTTTTGAGCAGTCCACTGGACACCAGCAGCGTCGAGTCCAGCCTCGCCGTCTACGAGGACACACCAGCCCTCGCTGCCCTGTCCTCCCGGTCCCCCGATGGCGGCCTTGAAGTTCTCACGGGCGTACTCGAGCACCTCGTCGTCGTAGGTTCCTGGCTGCAGCCACACAGCCGGCACACCCACCGAGTTTGCATCCCGCAGGACCTGGATAGTCACCTTTGGCGGGGTCACGATCGAGAGGGAGGTCTGCGAAGGCATCGGCAGGTCGGTGGGGGATGCCACTGTGGTGTATGACTTGGACGGCAGCGAGATCGACGGCGCCCGCGGATTCAGCGGAGTGACGGCCAGCGAGTGCTCATGATACCACGCGAGGACTAGAAAGCCACCATATCAGTATCATCATCATCACCATGGCAGAGGAAGGTATCTCGGTACTCTTGTAGCCAAACTTGCTGGCATCGGTGCTGGCGCCAGCAACCGCAAAACGCGGCGACGAGAAGAACAGCTTGACGGCAGCCTCCATATCCGCAGACAGCGCCAATCGATCTTAGAGCAGCAACGGCTATCGCTATCGATATCAATATCAACCGGACAGTCCGAGATGGCTCGCAGTTGTTGATCGCGCCCCCCCGCGGCGGTGGTTTAATTAATATTAGTGAAAACCAACTAAATTGCTTTTGCCGCCTGCAAGGTTTCGCCCGCCGCCAAAGCGGTTGTTTGTTTATCGGCCTCGCTGGACCAGCGAACAGAGGCCAGAGGCTGCCCAGCGGAAGACGGACGGACGACAGGCGACAGGCGACAGGCGACAGAGACCAATGCCAGCTCTGCCGCTGACCGGCGCGGCGGCGGGCACCAACATCGGACTCGTCGCATCGCTGACCCCCTAGCGGCCCTGCAAGTCATCGCGCGCGCTCAAATAAACCACCCACACCCCCCAGCCTTCTTCGCCTGCAGGGCCCTGCGCTGGCCTGCGATGGACGGCCTGGCAGACCCTCCACGCTCTCTACCCGACGCCTCTCAGCAGCCGCGACGCCGTGCATGTCGACGAGGGACGAGAAATGCCGAAATTCAGCCAGTGGATTCGAAAGATAGCCCACCGCGGCGGCCAGACAGACGGGCACAGCGAGCGGCCTGCGCGGCCTGCACCACCGCGCCGTCGTCTCCAGCGGCCGCGGACGCCCCTGATACCGATCCTGCCTGCTAACCGGCGGCCGCTGTCGCTGTCATATCCCGCCAGCGCGCCGGACGAGCAGCGGGCGACGGAGAACAGCCTCTTCTTCACGCGGCTGCCGCCCGAGATCCGGCGGATGGTGTACATTGCCATGTTTGGGGCGCGGACGATACATATCAGCCTGAACTATTCCACCTCGTACGTGGCCGGCAAGGCTCATGCTCGCCTCGACACGATCAAGCGGACCGACGACTACAACCTGCAGTGGCGGTGGTGGCATTGCGTCTGCCATCGGTACAGAAACCTCCCCTTCTGGAACGACCGCTGCCCGCTGCCGCAGTATACGTCCTGCCGGGCTCACTATGGAGACCATTCGAGCTGTTTCATCGGAGTGCTGGAGTGGCTCCTCACGTCTCGCCAGTGGTACGCCTATTTTTACCTTTATATGTATTATCATTAGTGTTTGATGTCTAACGCTGTG
The DNA here is from genome assembly GCA_018357685.1 of Trichophyton schoenleinii. Classification (NCBI taxonomy): domain Eukaryota; kingdom Fungi; phylum Ascomycota; class Eurotiomycetes; order Onygenales; family Arthrodermataceae; genus Trichophyton; species Trichophyton schoenleinii. Next base: position 1,447,776 of record WOFF01000002.1, read on the forward strand.
CCTGGATAGTTATACGGAGGCGATGTCAGTGCTATATCACACCAACACGTTCATTATCAATGACGAGTTCTACGATGGCCTCTTTTTCAAGCTGCCAGATTTGATCCCGGCACATCATGTCAGGGGGATCACCTCGCTTGAGCTAACTTCTAGAATCATCCCGGACGGCGACGCCATTGACGTCGGAGACCATGCTGCACTCGTTGCATTCCTGTGCTCTTTCTTCCCCCACTTACGCTGCCTGCGCCTGCATATCAGGAGAGGCGGTCGTTTCATAGAAAGAAACACCCACACAGCATCCGGGTGGATTCAGCCTGGCCTCGAAGGCTACCGTCTTGTAAGTGCGGCCATCTTCTATACGACTGACCAGCTGGTACATCATTACTCGACCAAGTTGAAATGTCTCGAGGTTGCTTTGGATAAATACATCTACACAAGAGTCCTTATGGTCCAGCCGGAGGACGTTATCAAAACAGAGGAGTCGCACCCACGGCAGTCCTGGCGCCGATTCTGGCGACAGGTGGTCACCCACGACGGACTAAATCTAGGCTACTATGTCATGGAGGCGGAGGATCAGGTCCTCATTCCGATAGACACATGCTTATAGCTCTTGGACAGCAAAAGGCCAACCACTGCATGCGGGATGATCTCGACGGATACGGACACTCCCTCACAGCCGAGACATCATCGATGCAATAATGGATTGTTTTTCCTGTTTACGGTGCGTGGCGTGCGGCTCGCAGCTAAACGGGGCCTCTTGTATGGCTAAGCTTCACGGGAACCGTTCACCGGCCAAAAGTCATGGACATAGCTGCTGCTGCGGTGGATCTCAAAGGTGGATTTTCACGGTCTCTAGATTTTTTCTAAATATAACCAGTCGCCCCGGGATTGTTGTGGTGACGTTGACAGGAGTGCGAATAATGTCTTTTGCTCATGGCGACGGCGCTCGGCAAAGTTCGGTTACTTTCACGCCGCTCTGGTGGTTTTGCCTATATAAAGTCGCATTCAACTCCATGCTTTTTCACTTCCTACCATATTCCAGATTGACAGCATAGCAACGTTCAAAGGTAACCCGATCAAGAGGAGATATTTTCAAAAAAATAGCAGAAGATGGCAACTTTTGCGTTAGTAAAATCCCTTGATCTCCAGACTTTGCTAGGAGGAAAATGCGACTAATTGCGATGTTGCTGCCGAGCTCTACCTCTACAGGAGTAACAACTTCTCATACACGGCCTATGCCTCGTTTCGTCCAGAATACCCTCAAAAGCTCTATGACATGATATTTGCGTATCACCGTGGCGGGTACGATACATGTCTAGATCTTGGATGCGGCCATGGCCTGGTTGCGCGTTTCCTGGCCCCGAAGTTCAAGAAGGTCTACGGCGTCGATCCATCAGCCGGCATGATAGAGCAGGCGAAGAGCCTGACAAAGGAGCAGAACGTTGAATTCGTCCAAGCAGCTGCCGAGTCTCTCCCATTCATTGAGGATAAAAGCGTAGACATGGTTGTGGCAGGAGTAGCTGCTCACTGGTTCAGCTATCCGCCGCTCTTCGCAGAGTTACAGCGCGTGATGAGGCCCGGCGGCACTCTTGCTTTCTGGGGGTATTCGGATCACTTCCTTGTGGACTACCCCAAGGGCAGCGCAGTAATGCAAGAGTATTGCTATGGCCCAGACATGGACAATCTCGCCAAATACTGGATCCAGCCTGGAAGCACGATCATGCGGGAGAAGCTACGTGCCATTCAGCCACCGACAGACCAATGGGCGGATATTCAACGGCTTGAATACCAGCCAGGACTTGACGGCTCTGATTCGGGTGAGGGCACGAAGTTTATGGAAGCTGAGATCACGCTCCGTCAGGCGACTGAATATGTCCGTACATGGAGTGCATATCAACGCTGGAAAGACGACCATCCGGACCAAGTTCGACGGAGTGAGGGCGGAACTGGCGATATTGCAGATCAGATGTTGGAGGCCATCATCAAGTCAGAGGACGGCCTGCGGGATGCCCCGTCTCCAGAAGACAAAGTCGTAAAGATCGAATGGCTCAGCGCTCTGATCCTGGGGCGAAAACTATGAGCTGTCTCTCTGAAGGGGATATCTTGAAGACTCACTCAACACTCAGGGTATAATTCCAGCTGGAATGGATGGGTCTGCGGATCTCAAACGCATCGGATTTGGCATTTATAGAAGCATGGTAGAATAGAACCTCCACTCATAGTACTCTATATATATATTTATTTAATATCGAAATACAATCAGCACCGAAGATACCATCAATAGTCCTTTAGAAACCTTCTCCCGGCATTTCACTCGTCATATACTCTCCTAGAGCTTTCCCATTCCATCTCCATCTCCTTTTCCATCTCTGCAGCCAAAGTCTCCGCCTCCTTCTGCATCTCCTCGTCCGACCTAGGCTTCCTAGCATCGTTATCAACAGCAGAAAATTCGGATCGTGCTGCCCGCTTACGCTCCATAGCAAGTTTCCGTTCAGCCAGAAATCTACCAATATCCCCTTCCTCGCCGTCCATCATACCGTAAATCGCATCCGAGCCACCCTTATGATCCAAATCAGCTTTCTTCCGAGGTATTATATGCGCATGCACATGAGGCACGCTTTGCCCTGCATCAACCCCGTCTTGAATCGCTACGTTTAAGCTCGAGGCCTGGTAGACGCGTTCCACCATGCGGCTGACTCGGCGGACTGTGAGGAAGAGATTCGTCGCTTCGGCGGGAGTCAGGTCTGACAGCCGTGGGGTGCGCCGTATCGGACAGACTAGGACATGGCCTGGCAGAAGCGGCTTGAGGTTCACAAGGGCGAAAGAAAGAGGCGTGACGAAGAAGACCTGCTCGGAAGCTCATTAGCTATCTCTTCGTCTACGTCTGTATATTGTATATTGTTTATTAGGGTCAGGACACAGAGGCTCCGGCAAACGTACCTGCGGCGTTACAAGAAACGGCCCAAAGTGAATTGGGCTTCTTGCAACTACACTCATCTCATCTGCAGCAGCTTCGCCAGCAGGTAGATCCGTCATTGCTCTCAGAGCTCGAGACAATGTTTGTAGCAAGGCAGCCGATTGTTGGCCATTAGATAGTGTCAAACGATGTAGCTTAGCTAACTAGTGATCTTGCATGTGTCTAAGTTATTGGCGCTGCAAATTCGGCATGTAACTACTCTCTTCAAGCTCATCACCATCACCACGAATTAACACCTACATTACGTTCATTTGACAGATAGTTATGTAGCAGCCGTGAACTCGATATGAGGGTGACGCTAAGAGCCGCTTAATTGATCGCCAGCTATACTCAATCGTTCCTTGTCCGTGATAATATTCAGCAGTCGATTACGCAGTTTCGATCAGTAAACCCCCTCTGGCTAAATACCTAGCTATAGGCTACAGCGTATGGCTGGGTAGAACCGTGGCCGAGAGAAATGCGGCTGACGAGGCCCGGCCATTACAACAATACCTAGGGAGATATGGAGAGGAGCTGCAGACTTCGTCAAGATATGCAGCAGTCATGTATTGAATATCGTTCTCCAAATACCAGGACGAGATGATAGATATGTATTAAAACAACTCCAAGGCCCAGAAACTACCAAGGCACCTGCATTAGGGCCGTCCAAATTCTCGGGCATTGATAGACTCTAGCCACCAGGAAGCTTATCATCTTCAACCAAAAAACCACCTTCTTCGTGCATATCATCGTCTGCTCCAGGAACAAGGAATCCACCTCCTGTGTCGTGGCTCTGGTTATCACCCTCCATAGCCTGACGAGGTTCAGGGTCAGGTTCCACGCGACTAGCAAAAGGATTGTGAGATTCAGTTTCGCCCATTCCACCATATTCTTCCCGGAGCCGGTCATTGATGCGAAGACCCATTATAAATTTCCGCCACGTAGCTAGGATAAGTTTATCATGCTTGAGCTTCTCCTTTCTCCTTTTCTCCTGTTCATCAGCCATCCACGCATCCTTCAAAAGGTTTTCATTCTCGGCCGCAACGACTACCCCTTCAATTATTGGGACAGCCATTTTACTGCCGAATTCAAATCCGGTAACTGCTTCTGCATAATCTATGCCGAGTTTCTTGCAAACACGGACGGTCCCGGGGTATGGCACATGTGCTGCCCCTCGTGGTATCATGGATGGAACGAAACAATCGATGTTCCCATACTCATTCTTGGGTATTACCCCATCCTTAATAGGCGGCGGGATTATGAATTCCGTCTGGTATCGGGCGTACAACCCCTGCATCGGCTTCTCACCTGTCTCACGATGAAGCTCGTCTACCTCTCTTTTCCTGTTGAGCGTAACTGCCCTGATGGGAACGAGTTTCAGCGGTGTCTGCCCCATCTTAACTTTTCGTCCTTCTTTATGCCAGCTCTCAGCAGACAGGCATTTGACCACATCCGATCGTTTATAGACCTTTTCCTCTTTCTTCTTCTCATTTTTGCCACTAGTGAAAGTACGGACATGGGTTGCACCGGAACGGAGGGCTTCTTCTCTTTTCAAAAACCTCTCCAGGACAAACTCATCAGACGCCTTCAAACTCTGGAGTGTATCCCCCTCCTTTGGCTTGTTATTCTTTGCTTGGCCAGGTGCAAGGGCTTCATCTTCTTTGACATCAGCAGCAGTCCTTTTACTTGCTGGCCGTAGATAGCCCCGCATTGTGGTTCTAAACCAGTCATATTCGTAATACACACGAGTTCCGGACATATTGTACGGAATTTTTTCCACAGGTAGTCGAAACCCCTTTGTTTTCCCAGGCCAGGTTTGCTTTTTCAGATACCGAATAGTGACATCTTTTGCAGTTGCATCCGGAGAGTATGCAATCACATACGCTATCACTTGTTTTGCCTTCTCCGCTTTTGCTGCGGGTGGTTCAAACATTGCTAAACGTTCTGGAGTTCTGGCTAGGTAAAATGGAAGAACAAGAGCCTCCACGGGTATAATATCATTGGTAATAGGCGACACAACTTCAGACCAGTATATTGGATGTTTGAGATCTTTATCTATCTTCTTCCCGGAATGGTTTGGCTTTTCTTTGGGGTTATAGTCCTCAAATTTACTCCATCCAAAGCCAATCGGCTGTAGGCTGGCAACCATTCTTGCTTCCAAGCCAACAGCTCTTAAAAGAGAAGTAAAAAGCTGAGCTCCTGTATCACGGGACCCTTGACGCCGCCGAGCAAGCTCACGAAATTCGGTGATATCACGAATAATTTCCCCATGGTCGTTGCCATCTTCATCCGGACCATTGAATTTAGAAATCTCTCTCCCAAGAACGGGAATTGGTCTGTAACCTCTTTTCCTCAATCCAGGGGCAGTAATGTTAAAAGATTCAGACCAGTAAGAAGCAAGCGTAGTCAGTAGATGGTATGTAGGCTCATCCTGGCCCTCTGATACTGAGGCAGATGACTTGACTGTTGATCTCCACTTCTCCAGCTGTTTATTAATTTTTTCTGGCAACTGGCAAATGAGGATCTTCTGTGTTTCTGGATCATTAATCCAGGCATTTCTAACAGCATTGTGAAATAGAAGAAACTGCACATGCATACAATGCGTTTGTGTCCTAATTAGGCGGTCGATCTTACTAGGGCCTTTTTTGGAGGAAAGCGAAAGAGGAGTGAATGATTCTTCATTCCTTTCTAGCACGATACTCAAGTCTCGCAGGACTGGAGCTGGGGTGTGGATGTTGGAATTGGCATTAGAAGTGACATCTTCCCAGTTCACATCTTCGTCTTCATCTTCATCGTCATCATCACCGCTGTCTGGCTTTTCTTGCAGAGCTGCCTCGCTGTCTTCAGGCTCCGATAGGGAGGAGTCTTCAGAAGAAGAGTCCTCCCCGTTAAAGAACTCTGAGGTTCTAATCTCATCAGCCGAAGGTCCTGGAGGTGTATCAAGTGCCTCTAGTAAAGCGAGTCTTGAATTGGCGTCGCGTCCATGTCGGGTCTTCCTAGGAGTCAAGGACCGTGGCATCGATGGTGAAATGGTGGCCACTTGCAGTATAATTCGCGAATTGAGATCTTCTTCTAGTGAAACTCTCCAATTCTAGCTCATATTTGGTGTTTGGGATCAAAACTTTGGTCATCCTGTGTCTCCGTTGCCGGCATGGCGAGAGGAGAATGCAAGATGATTGATAACGATAAAAGTCGCGGAGAAGCGAAAAATCGCCGCGTGGTCACGTGGTTTAAATTAGCCGCTGGGGCTGGGCCTATGAGCCCGGGAGAGCTCGGTATCAAATGCCAAACTATTATTGAATTGTATAGTCGTTTTCGGGACATATCTAGCTGTAGAATAGCAAGGCGCAGTTTAATATGCCTTGGGGAGTAGCCCTGAGTAAAACGTTCTAGATGGTACGGCAAATTTTTACTCAAGAGAAACCACTTCGAAAACGTGTAACCAACCATTCATTAGAGTCGACGTATTATATGCGCGTGTCTATTGGGGCTATAGTTGAGCTCTGCTCAGTTTCGGACGTAGCCCAGTCCGAAAAATGAATCTATCAATGGTGCCAATAACATAGGAAAGGGACATGAACATTAACAGCATAACCAAGAACATAAGATATAAGAATGAAACAGACACCTGGTGGCAGCGGGCTAAACCAAATCGTCAGTAACGGTGTATGAATCAAGGTCCGTCCCGCTTAGTTATAAGATTCTCTAGGTTCGTATCCCAAACAAAAACAGTCTAAAGCCAGGCACTGGAGGGGGTAAAAAGGCAGCGGCACGCAGACTTCACTGGGGTAACTTAGGAGGGTTGGGTTTATCTGCCCAGAATGCTTCTCTTTCTCGAATAACTTCCTCTCCCCAAGCCTTAATTTCTGGTAGCCGTATTTTCTTGAAGACGTGGTAGAACTCCGTTAGATCAAGCTTCCCACCATGAGCCCGCTCGTACTCAACAGTCTGCAGAAGCAATTCCATCTTATCGATATCGTGCACGAACCGTGCTTCGAGCGTTTTGTCTTCTTCGTACTCTTCAAAAATCTTCTGGAGGCCTTCTCCTGGAGTTCCCCCGAAGACACTGCCCAATAGTGTCTTGGATATATATTCCATCACTTCTGCTTCTCGCCTCGCTTTTTCGGCCTTGGTCACTTCGGTATCAACTGGTGTTATATCTCCAACGATCGATTCAGCCATGTCATGAACGAGAGCCATCTTCGTGCAATGAAGAATATTCAATTTGGAGGCAAGTGAGGGCGGGGCCAGCATCGTCATGACAGACATGCGGTACATGTGATCGGCTATAGACTCGCCATTGGAAATATTGAATCGTCGCCAGCCTTCTCTCTTGGTGGTTTTTAGCCGTTCTAGAAGGTGAAAGAATGGGATGGGCGAGGAGCTGTTTTCCGCTAGAGGATGGGGTAGTGTTGAGATAACTATGCAGAAACAAGTCAGCTTAGCCCTCCGTTACGCCAGCTGAATTGATCCATACTTACCGGACTGAGTGGTCCAGGGCGTGTTTGAACCCATCTTTATTCCAGCAATGACCTGAGCTGGGGACAAGATTAATCGATGGGGATGAGGAGCTCCGTGGCGAGTTGGCGGGGGGGAGTCCGTCTATCTTTATATCTGAACCTTCAGTAATATCACTGGGCGATTATGACTATTTTTGCTTTTTCTTTTTGGAGCTTTTTTCGAGATCCATGCAAGCGATCAGGATGACTAATAAGCTCCGCCCTATCAAATCGCACCGTATTTGATTAAAGCATTCAACTTATATACTTACAACATGCTGTTTAACCTGGCCATGCTTGGTTGAAAGGAACGGCCTGCTCATTTTATTTGTGTAAAAGCCCTCCTTTGTTGAGATAATAGAAGGCTCTATGTGCTCTATGTAACTATCAAACAAAGGAATTCCCTAATATATAGGATGAAAGCAGTGCATCGCTCGCTCGTTTAATGAAGAGATGCTCTTCCTCGTTACATACTTCAAGGTTGGCACCCGGTAACATGCGAATGCTGCCATTATCCTCCGTGCCAGTAAAAAGATGCATTGACCCCTGACACAGCCAGCGCTGTTCCATGGATATTCATTCTGTTATGCTCAGGGGGTAGGGGCTAAGTCATTGTCATGTGACCATGCCCCCCTGCCCCCGTGAACAAAGTCGCCAAATCTCCCCTGAATATCAAAATACAGCTCAGCTGCGTGCAAGTATCGATAGCTAATGGCTATAGACAACACTATGCCCGGAGAATAAATGACAGCTGGGGACTAACTCGTGTCAGATAATCATCAGAAAACCACCTATGCATAAAACGCCTCCTGCGACGCCAACCCCATGCGTGTTTCTACAGCGAGCTCCGGAGCCGAAACATGGCCTCAGGCTCCGCCAATTGCAGTCTTCATCCGCAATTTGAAGCTCTTGCGTCTTGATTTGCGTCCGGACTGGCCCGGAATTGTGCCGTCGACGCTTTCTGATAACCAGAATAATCTGCGAAGACGAGTACAAGCGGTGGAATGGACTTTGTTTTACCTGTTCCAGCTATGGGATCCTGAGCTCACCAGAAACGTATGAACAACTATCGTACCTGTCAGGATTACTCCGTAGGAGTGTATCATCTAACATTAAACCAAAAATCATAGAAACTCCAGCCTTTTTTCCCGCCGCTTGAACCTCTACAGTCGTCAAACCTTCGGGCTGCTCTCTTTCGATCGCTTTCGGAGCTGACCAAAAATGGAACATTGGGAAGGGAGAGAATCTTGCGGAAAGCAATGCTCGAGGAGTGTACTGGAGAGAAGTTTGATGAAATCCTAGCCGAGTTCTCTACGATCGTCCTACGAAAAGTTGTAGCCTCGTCTCGTGAATACCGCACTGGAGCTCCTCCGTTGTCACTCCCTATCAGCAAGCGAGGCCCTCCGAGTGATACTCAAAACCTACTGCCGATGATCATTGCATACCGTGCATCCTTACGTTCCATGATAGACCAGAAAAATGAGCTAAATTCAACATGTCGAGATCTGAAGCAATTTCTTCATTTGAAATCAAATGAGCTAGCAAATTCAAGACGCATGCCCAAACCGTTAGCCTCAGAATTGAGACATCAACAGCAAATTCAAGACTCTATCAACAGGTCATGGCATGGTGATATTAATTGGGCCAACACAATTCTGAATGGAGATTCACAGGCTATCTCAGAACCACTGCTTGAAATGGACTTTTCCCAAGTGTGGTCTGGCATGAAAAAGGTAGAAGTTAAAAACGATATTGGATCACCAAATCACCCCGACCTGTTAGCAGATTTGGAGGACCGCCTCTCAAAACAGAAATCCCGGCTTCAAAAGTGGCGGAAATTTAAAGATTCACTAGAACTGGACAGCCTACGAACTCGGTTACAACGACCAGAAGACTCCAAGGAACCCGAAGTCATGCCTCGAGAGCAAGGCGGCGCCATAGATCCGTTAGCCGAGCATGATGAAACGCAAAAGACACCCACGCGTTCTGCTAACATTGATATAAGTTCGATGGTTTCTTCAGAGCATGAGATCTCTTATACCCCTAATGCCTCCCCTAACCCAAAAGCTATGATTGATATAGAGCCCGCCCAAAGGAAAAATTCCGTGTCCCATGAAGGCTCGGAAGCAACAAACTCAATCGAGCCAGATAATTCTGGAAATTTGTCGACAGAGGATTTGCTCGCCATGCAATTAGGCGCCTTGTCCCTGGAAAAGAATACCTACCCTGAATTACCCGAGACTAAGCCTAAAATTGACGAAAACCCGATTATAAGTGATAAAAGTGGTATTCAGGATGATGAAGCACGGCTTCAACAAGACGATGACCCTGTTTCTCGGGCTGCTACTCTGTTGGAGCGCACCAGACAGTCTATGCTGTTTGTATCTGCCGCTACTCCTCGTCCATGGAAGCCAATTTCAGACAATCGCCGACAGTCCCAGCTACTTCTCCCCGGTGATCCATTCGAAACACCTGAGAAAAGAGCCGAAAACAAGGAAAAACACGGCTCTGAAGCAACAGATGAAGACCCCTATAGTGACTACATTGATTATGATAGTGTGTTCAAAAGTAGACCGAAAGTCGCTGCAAGCCCTATACCTTTTGAGTCGGCACAATCAAAGACGCCTGGTGAAGAAAACCAAGAGGAGGGTTGCAGTTTAAGTGAGCTTGGGCTTGATAGCTCCCCTTTAGGAAAGGTGATAACCCGGCCAAGGGCCCAAACTGCTATTCGGCACCCAATATCATCCGAAGACAATGCAGAAACGACCTACTGAACCAGCGATAATTCGAGGATTTACATTCATGTCGTCTAGATGTGTACCGTCTAGCATTTTTTTTTATATCATTATAAAAGAATCCATCTTGTGTTTTTTGTTTGATACCATAAGTTTTCGAAGATAGCCAAACAACACAGCAGTAGCCGTAGCTACTTTCAATAAACCCTTTCACTTCTCTAAATATGAAAGGAGGCTCCTCTGCCATACTGAGCTGTCCAATCCAAGTCCGCGTCCGATAAGAACGATTTTAGATTCAAGTTTAGATGTTGGCTGGCTATCTTCTGCATCTGTAATTTCGAAGACTTCCCTTACACCTTGGATTATTCTTGTTTTTCCATTTGTTAGATAAAGGATACCCTTGAGTCGATGGATTTCGAAGTCAGTGATAGTCTCCCCAGGGCTGTGTATATGTTTTGGGAATTCTTGATTCCAGAGCACGGCTTGCAGCCATTCGTCGATACGCGCAACTTTATCCTCTGTTATATTCGAGAAAGTGAATGCAAGTGTAGAAATGCTCTAAGTGAGATCGTCAATTTTTGTCCTCAAGATAAGGAAAAGTCTTCTCGGTGAAGAGAGAGAGGTAAGAACTTACAGCATCGAGTCGACCCTGGCCTTTGGTGGAGAAGTCTACAGTTGTTAACTTGTCATATGAGTGCAGCTCAAGAACCGTGCCCTCGATACTTGGTATCTTGCTATGGTCCGTTACATGGATTGTAGCCAGGCCGTTAATAGAGGTGATCCGATCTTTCACCTTTACAAGCTCGTCGCTTGAGACTAGGTCGGTCTTATTGAGAATGATCACATCTGCATGTGATATTTGCAAATGGGCTGTCGTTAATATGCTTCCTCCGTGAACACCTTGCTTTTCTTCTTCGCAAGACGGCTCATCCAATAACTTATTAATGTTCTTTGCATCGACCAGTGTGACAATCCCGTCAAGATAGATGGAGCTGCCCAGCCCATCATCAACCCAAAATAAAGGGGCAATATTCCCGGGGTCAGCTAATCCGGTGGTCTCAAGTAGGATATAATCAAAAGTTCCCCTCCTGTTCATTAGAGATTCAATGGCCAGAACTCCAGCATCCCTACCGTAACGTCCGGTCAGAGCACAGCTTTACAACTCGGCCGTAGACATTACGTGACTTATACATAGATTGATCCGCAGAACATACCTTACCGAGCAGCAAATACAACCATTTGCTAGTTCAAGCCACTCTTCAACTTGCTGGCCCTCTTGGTTCACGGTCATTGATTTCTCAATATCGACAGCTAAAGGCAAGTAATTTAGCTAGATGCTTAGTTATACTGGCATAACAATTTCCAGCCTTACAGTCTCCAAACTCTGATTTCAAGCAGTCAGTATGGTCGGTCGTATATTAGCTACTAAAGGAGATTTATATGATCCACGAACCATTAAGAATGACTGCTATTTTCTTCCCATGTCTTTCATTCAAGATGTAGTTTAACAAAGTAGTCTTGCCTGCCCCGAGGTAGCCTGGGAGAAAGAGACGTCTTGTTAGATCATTATGAAGACATATCGAACGAATGTAGCTGCCGAAGTACCTGTTACTATTGTTATGGGGACTCTAGGGAGGCTTTGGTCTGTGGGAGTCTTGGGTTGTTCCTCCGGCTGTTCAGGAGTAGCGGTCACATCTACCAGCTGTGGAGGGCTATCATCGTCATCGCTGATCGCACTCATCGTGATAATGCAAGGAAAACTAGACAATGTAAATCCGTTCGCCTTTTCTTTATAGATCCGATCAATATCAATCCATATCAATCGATGCATGTAACCTAAATCTGTATTTGACGTCCAATTAAAGTGGGCGGCACGGAACAACTTTAGCACGATTCATCTTTTGCGCGCGTACGGCGGACTGAATGGACCATCGGGTCAAAATTCGTTTTAACTTTGTAATATATAAATACCACGCAACTAATAAAATAAACTATATTTTAAATTAGGAGAATTTAATTAATTAACTAAATCTTATAAAGTCTATAAGCTAAGTAGAATATAATTATTTATTTTCTTTATAAATTAGGGGCTCTAGTATATATCTAATAATATATTCTTTAATCCTTTAAATAAATTATATATTCTTTTACTAAATAGTAATATAGTAGGTATAAATTACTATAAAGTTAGCTACTATATTAATTATAATAATATTAATATTAAGTCTATAAATATTAAAAAAAATATATTTACTTTTAAATTTATTAATAAGGAAAACCTCGGTAGCTTCTTATAATACTAGTAAAGCTAAAGCTTAGATTTTAAAATCTACTCTAATACTATTAGTATATATAATTTCCTTTACTAGGTACTAGAATAGTAATTTTAGAATAAGTAAAGAAGTTAATTTTTAATATTATTTAATCTCCCTTATAGTAATAGCTATTTTTCTATTAGAAAAGTTAAATTATTATAATCTTTATAGTAATATACTTACTCCCTAGTTTATAATAGTATCTCTTTTTTGAAACTGAAACTTTTTTACCTTTTAGTCTTTTACTAGGGAGATATTTACTACTAGTTTTTAATTAAATAGTTTTTTTTACTACCTCTCTAGCTATCTTTTTTAGTATTTATTTAGTTCTTGCTATTCTAGAATATAATTAGTATATTAATTATAATAAATATAAATAATATAGAGAGTTATTACTTAGTAGATTAATATTAATTATATTAAGATAGAAAATAAGCTTAGAGAGAGAAGAAGAAGAAATAGTTAAAGATACTAATATTTCAAAGAAGAAGAAGTAGAAGTAGAAGAAGTAGTTAAAGACTTTAATACTCGAAGAAGAGAGAGAGACTTTAATACTTAAAAGAAAAAGAAGAAGAATATAACGTGTTACGTGTGCACGTGCCCCCTCACCATACCTTAAGTAGACACGCCACGCCGTACTATAGTTAGAACAATCAAATATATAGATATATATAAGAATATTATAACGTGCCTTGCATATAATATTAGTAGTATATCCTTTAATTTATCTAGTTGGCACTAATACTACAAACTATCATTTTTACTTTTATTAGCCACCACTAGATATATAATTAAATAGCGTCTAATAGATACCTTTAATATATAATAGTTAAGATATTATTTAGAGCCAGCGAGCTTACTATAATATAATACTATCCTATATTACCCTATACCTCTATATTAGCGCGCTTAACTAATAGTCAAGTAACTCACGCTACTCTATTAGTTAATACCTATACTACGGCGCTACTATACTCTCTTAATTAGCGTATATAGAACTACACTCAATATAGTTAGCTAGTATCTATTAATTATTACCTAACTAGATAATACTAATTACCTCCTTAAATACGGATTAGTAATTATCTATTTTAGTAACAATATATACCCCGCTATTATAATAACATCTACCTTATAATTTTAACTTTACTCTCCCAATATTATATACTTCCCTCCTCTTAACTAGATATTAACTACTAGATAAGTTGGAAGTTAAAACTTCCTTCTATAGATAATAATACTATCTATAAGAAAGTTAAAGCAGAGTATAGCTAGTTTTTTATAATTATTATAGTCTCTATATAGTATTTAGAAAAGTCCTTATTAAGATATATATTTATTATAACTATATATAACTTATGGATTATTAAGTAGAGAGTATAATATTTTTTAGATACTAAATTAGTACTATATACTTCTAATATATTATATATTTATTATACTTTAGATATATATATATATATATATTTGTTCTCTTTCTTAGTTATTCTATAGTTACTATAGTACTATTAATATACCTATATATTATCCTCTTTCTTTAGTTATTCTTTATTAAATATTCTTCTACTAGTATTACTATTATATTATTCTTTCTACTATAGATATATTACTATATATATTAATTTCTTATTTACTACTTTAATAGTTATAATATTTATTAGTAAATCTAATTAATACTTATTTAGTTAATAAGCTCTATATACTCTTTATTAGTTTTATATCTAGTAGTATATCTATTATTAAATATATTTATTAAGATCGTTATTATATCTATAGATAGTAAGAAGCTACCTAATAAAGAGTAGGAGATATCTATTCTAATAATTATAATATATAGAGAAAGTTTACTATATTACTTAGAGACTACTCTTATAGTTATCCTACCTAATTTATAAAGTATTAATTTTTATTAATATATTTAATATATATTAACTATTATACTTAATTATCTATTAGCTTTATAAAACCTATTATAGGATCCTAAAGTAGTAAATATATAACTTAATTTATAGATAATAGAAGCTTTACTTATTTACTATAATAAAGATTATTAGTTTAGGATAAAGGTTAAATTTATTACTTATAGTATAGAATAATTTAAAAATTACCTTAATAGAATCTATAATAATTTCTATAATTAGAGAACAATAGCTCTTAATATCTTCTCTATAATCTTAATAAACCTAAATAAGAGTATTATAAAATACTTTAACTTAAGCTATATTAATTAGATTATAGTCCTTAAAGATACTAATATTTTAAGACTTAAGTAGCTTTATATTCTTTAAGTAGAATTTCTTTCTTCTTAGATCCTAGTACCTATTAGTACCTAGGTTTGCTTTCTAATTCCTACTAAATATAATTTTATAATTAAGTATAAGATATACTCTAGTCTTTATTATATTATTACTAATTTTTAAATTATAAGTATTAAGTATTAGGTTAGAAGGATATTAAAAATTCTTTTTTAATTCTTTAATTATTTTATAATATTCTATAGGCCAAGTAACTATAAACTTAATTATTAATAATATTTAGAGGTTATTAACTTTAAAGAGATATTTTTATAACTTATAGATTATTAGAACCTCTATTAGATATATTATATCTCTTTTAGTTATTTAGACTAATAAAAGCTCCTAGTATATTAAAGTAATATTATATTAGCTCTTAAAATAATTATAAATAGAAATAGAGTTAATTTTTCTAGTTACTTAACCTTATATCTTAAATTTATATTCCTTAATATTAGTATTAAACTATAGTTATAAAAGATATCTTTTAAATTTTTTATACTACTAACTAAATTAAAATTATTAAAGTTTCTATAGTAACTATCCCCTCTATAATAATACTATATACTTTTATCTATAATTATTCTAGAGTAGGCTTTAATATTATTATAGTAATATAGTAGGTTCTATAGTCTTTATAAATATAGTAATAATAGTAGATTCTACTATTTTTATAGATATAGTAATAATAGTAGTTTTTATTATCTTTATAAATATAACTAATCTAATAGAAGCTTTAAAGAATATATATTTTAAAGCTTACTAGTCTTCTTTAAACTTACTAAAAATAATATTACTATATACTTCCTACTTTACTTATAAAAGCCCCTCTGGAGCTACTACTATATTTAATAAGTATAGTAAGTCCTCTCTATATACTAGATATATATATTATTATCTGGATAGTATAAAAAAAATATTTAAAATAGATAGTTAATATTCTATATATTATAGTTAGACCGTTATTAATATTTTTTTTAGTAATATTTAAAGTAATAACTTCCTTAGTAAATTTAAAATCTACTCTAGACTATATTTCTAACTATAAATATATATAATATATAGACTTACCTTAAAAGCCGCTCTAGCCCTCCTATATAGATTAGTTAAATAGTATCTAGAATATTAATAGAAAAGAGACTAACTTTCTCTATAGACTAAATTTATAGCTATTAATATAGTAGATATAGACCCCACTCTCTTTAATAGTAATCTAACTCTTAATATAGATTTAAGATCTAATTTAGAGAAACTCGTATTAGATCTAAGCTAGATAGGAATAGATAATAGTAACTCTAATTCTAATAATAATAGACCCCCTTAGCTTAAATTAGCTAATCTCGTTAATAATAAGTAGGAAGACTTAAAATAGATAGGTATATTAAAGACCTTACTAGTCTAAAGATCTTAAAACTAATATAGAAAATAGGAATAATTTAAAAGCTATTAAAAAGTAAGCTTATATTATAGTTTGGGATTAACTATAATAATATATTTAAAGAGCTACTAAATAACTCTACTATTAGTTTAGTTTAGAAGAATATTTATATAGTGTTAGGAACCGACCCTTGAGGCACGGGACCCTTGATTGGAGCCTGGTTGGCCCGACTCTAGGTGTACCTACTTAGAGTATAGGGCACACTTAACCTATATTAAGTGAGAGGGTATAGATACCCTAAGGAAATCTAGGGTTTAGAGGAACTAATAGTTGGTCTAAATATAACTAGGCCTCTATAGTATTCTCCTATTCGAGAAGAACCCTTGTAGTCTCTTCTAGTAACTATAGAAGAACTAACCCCTTATGATGCCAGATCACGTGATAGATCACGTGTTTACCTGCCAAGGTACCTACGTGACTCTTTTATATTTAAGAACCACATTATTTATTCTTTTATAGAGAAGTTAGTAATTAGCTTACTACTAATCTTATTTATATATTTATTATTTACTTGTTTATAGTCTCGTAGTATCTTTAGCTATTAAGCTTTATAGTTTTAATTATTTTTATTAAAGAGAATATTCCATTATTAAAATAAAAAAATAGTACTATATACTTATAGAACTACTAGTACTACTTAAAATAAAAATCTAGGAATAGACCCCCTTAAGGTCTATTAATAGACTAATAGCTCTAAGGATTATTCTACTTAAATTCCTTTTAAAAATAAGTAAGATAGTTCTACTCTAGCCCTAGATAGCTAGGAATACTAGTAGATTAATCTATACGAGGGCTATACTAATATATCTACTAAATATATAATACTACCTAAGAATAAATAAGTCTAATAGCTCAAGGACTATAGCCCTAGGGTCTATTACTATTATTAAGGGGACTATTCTACTTATTAGGCTTTATAGTCTAAGTAAAATACTTCTACCCCGGGTACTACAAGCTAAATAACTAATAAGAGTAATATAGATAAAAAATTTAAGCTTTAGCTTTAAGAGGTATTATATAACCTCTAATATTTATAAAAGTATAAGGAGCTCGCAGACCTCTAAGCTAAAATCTCTCTTCTATAGGTATAGCTTAAAGAAAATAGAACCTCTAATATACCTAGTACCGCTACGCCTTTTGATACCTTATAGACTTAAGAGTTTACCTAGGGTAGCCTACTAGATCTATCTATTAAACTAGTCTCAAACTAGAACCTTATTAAAATAGCCTAGGGCTATTATTACAAAATAGATTAAGACTATTATAGAATAAATTAGAACTATCACAATATAGCCTAAGACTACTATAAAATAGATTAGAATTAGATTACTTATTTTTCGAGGTATCTTAAATAATCTAGCTAAAACCACTACTATAAAATAGATTAAAACTATTACCTTAAAATAGCTCGGGACTATCTTAAAATAGGCTAGAATTAGATTATTTATTTAATAAGGTATATCGAGTAATCTACTCCTAATTAGGCTAAAAACCTTTTATATATTATAGAAATAAATACTAATTAGCTAATAGATTATATAACTACTAACTATATAGATTTGAATAAGTTTACTATACTAAAGACTCTAGGTAAATTATACTTAATTAATTCTTTACTAAAAGAGGTAGAAGGTAAAATTATTTTACCCCTATCTATTTAATTATAGAATAGGTAAGGTCTTATATTCTTTAGTACTAGTTAAAGATTTAGCTTAAATAATATTTATTAGGGATTAAATTACTTAATAGATTAAGTAATTCTTATATTTTAGATTTAGTAGACTATACTATTATTAGTCTAGTTAGAACCTATAGATTAAGCTCAACTAATTAAATAAGGACTACTTTAGATAAGCTTAGAGGGTATAATAGTAATAAACTAAGAGCTATAGAGACTATTATTTAAAATTCTAGAGATACTAGTTTAGAACTTATAGATACTAGTAAAATTAAATACTATCTTAAAGGGTATACTAATATAGATTATAGAACTATCTTTATAGTAAGTGACTTCTAGTATTAAGGAACTACTAATAAGGAATATACTAGTTAGGAAGCTTCCTAAGAAGTTTAAGATATATAGTATTAAGGAATATAAGGACTTCCTAGTAGAATATTAAATATTCTATATCTATTAGAAGGCCTACTTCTAAAGGAATAATAAGATAAAGATCCTAGAAGCTACTATCTACTTTAATACCTACTTATAGATTAGATAAACTAATTATTATTTAAATCTAACGGAAGTACCTACCTAGACTAAATTTATTTACTAGCTCTAGATCTAAATACGGGATCTAAAAAGGTCTACTAATAAAGCAGGCTATTCCTATCTAATAGCTAGATAAAAGGAGTACTAATTAGTATATAATTTCTCTACCTATTTAAAACTTCTAGAGGGCTAAATATATATTCTATATTTAGAAGAGTACCGAAAGTTTTATTTATTAGATAAAGTCCTTAAAATTATTAGAGCTAAATTTAGTAAATATACTATAAGTATAGACTAATTATTCCATAAAAACCTTATCTACTAGCTAGAAAAGGTAGAAAATAATATTAAAGAATATAGAAACTACTTATATAAGGAAAGCTTAAATAGATCCTCAATTCTAAAACTAAAATACTTAAATTACTAAAGAAATTCTAATAAATAGTCTAGCCTAAAATTAAAATATAGAACTAACTTAAAAAGGCTATAGAATATAGTAGGTAGATTTATAAATAAGAAATCATCAAATAATAAGGATTAAGGAACTAAATAGCTCTACTATAAAATCTATAGATCGGGCTATTTAAACAAATAATACAGGGCCTAGTAGTAAAATTAAGGTAAGGGGGACTAAAAGGCGGAAAATAAGCCAAAAAATATAAAAAAGGTAAAAAATATATAAGGTATATCCTTTATATTATCTAAACCGCTAATATTAAATATTTAAGCTAACACTGAGAGCCTCCTACTATCTCCTTTACTCTACCTATAAGGATTCAGATACTAAAAGGAGAAGTTCTAGTTAATACTTTAATAGACTTAGGAGCTAAAGTAAATTATATTAGGTAGTTCTAGGCTACTAATAATAGACTAAGCTTAGAGCCTAGTATAGTAAAAATAGTTAAGTCTATTAAGGGCCGCTACCTATATTACTTTAGTAAGTATAATATATTAATAGGGGCTATTAATAATAAAGGAGACTCACGCTTCTTTATATATAAATTCTAAGCTCTACTATTATTAGAAGGCTATAATATTATTCTAGGCTTTCTATAGCTAAGGTCTATTAATCTAGATATTAATTAGTATAATAATATATTTACTTACTATAAAATAGACCCTATAGAAGAAGAGGAACTATACCTCGAAGCTTTTAATACTATAATATTACAGACCATCTACGGCGCAGCCTAGATAAGAATATTCATTGGACAAACAGGGTTCCGGAACGGAAGAACCTAGATACTCGCTATCACGTGACTTATGCAAGTCCAACGTACTAAGATTAGGAGTAGTCTAAGGATAGACTACAAGGGATAGTCTAACGACGGACTAAGGATAGGAGTCTAATATATGGACTACGGGAGAGTCCTAGATATAGACTAAGACTAGAATAAGAAGATAGACTTTTAGAATATATATATAAGGACACTTATTTCTACCTTAATTAGAGATATCTTCTAATACTCACGATTAAAGTAGCCTTTATAGCAAGTTATAGCTTTACCGCACTAATTAATACAAGCATACTTCCCTTTATCTATCTAATATCCCAAGCTACCCTTATATCAGACTTGACTAGTATACTAGCTTTATTATAGATAAGGAACTTAGAGCGTGACTATAACACTAAGCTAAACTTAGAGCTATAACCTTGAAGCTAGATACTAAAGTATCTTCCTATAATCTAGAGAGCTTATTAATATTTTACTATACCCTAATCTATCTATAAAGTACCTTAGTACCCTTTTACTAAGACGTTATCCCTTATACTAATAATCTACCTTTATAGTATTAATCGTCCCGTACCTACAGTTATAGGTACCCGAATAGAAATTCCGACTTACTATTTACCCTTTACTACCTCGATATCTACCCACGACTAGTAGTAAAAGTTATACCTACACGTATCTACTATAATATTATAACCCCGATTAGTAGAAGCACTTTTACTTAAAAGGAATATTAGGTACGTATCCCCTACCCTGAATATTTAAAGAACTAACTAGGAATAACGACTACCTTTAATATATCTACTATAAGCAGAACTACTAGTAACCCTAACTATATCCTAACCTAACTTAAGTAATAGATCGCTACCTTAGAAGCGAAAGTCAATAAATAGGATTATAAGAACGATATCTAGTAGTATAAAACGTAGATTAAAGGATTAGTTAATAAAATACGTATTCTAAAAGTACGTACTAGAGATTTATAAGTATTAGTTAAGATTAGGATACCCAATACCTTTAAGGGAGAATATAATAAGCTAGAATACTTCTTAAGTAAATATAATATCTACCTAGCTACTAAACTAGGAATTACTAAAGTTAAGAAAGTAATCTTTATAGGATCTTACTTATACGATACCGCAGCTATATAGTTTAAATTAATACTCGAGGACTAGATTAATACCTAGAGATAACCAAAGATATATATAGATATACTAGGAAGCTACCTATAGTTTAAAGCTATAATTAGATAGTTCTTTAGAAACACGGACCGTAAACGAATACTCAAATAGAAACTAGCTAACCTATAATAGATAAGAGATATAGCTTTGTTTGCAGTATAGTTATAGTAACTATATTAAGAATTAGAGATCCACAATAACGATAGGAAAATAGCTATCTTTAAGTAAGGACTTAAATTAGAAACTTAATATAAAATTATTAAGATAGGACTATTTGTAAACTATACCTCTATAGTTAAAATAGTAGTACGAATCGATAATTAGTTATATAATTTATAGAACCTATAATAAGGAAAAGCGACCTTTTAGAAAGGAACGAACTAACAAAGCACGAGTAAATAAGATAACTATAGACTAATACTAATAGAGCTCGATACTACTAAAAAAAGACCTTTTAATAAGGAAAAGAATGAATAATGTAGGAAATAGAAGTTATATTTCTACTATAAGAAGCTAGGGTATTAGGTAAGGAATTATAAAAAGAAATAGGGAGATATACGGAGAAGTCTGAATACTACTACTATAGTAAAGCCTAGTAGTATATATAATACGAAGTACTATAAAATTAGAAAGAGATTTAATACTACTACTATAGCAAGGCTTAGTAGTAACGAGAAATCTAGATATAGAAGGGACTCCGAGTAGAAAGAGTACCTACAAGCAATACGACCAAGGCTAATTAGATAAGATACTATACTAGGATAAGAATAGAGGTACCTAGAAGGATATAGGAGGGAACGATAGGAACGAGATACTCTATCTACGAATTAAGAATACGACCTTATAATAGGATCTAATCAAGGAATTATAACCCCGGAATAAACGGACTTAGAAGAAGAAACTAAGCTAGAGGAAGGAGAAGTATCTAAGTCTAGCTAAGACAACTTAGACTAGGAAGACGTATTACTAATAATTAAGGAATAATAATAGTGAATCAAGGATAGCCTCGAGGAATATATAAACAACTTTAATAAAGAATACTAGATAATATATAAATAAAAGGGTCTTTATTTTATATATAATATAAGAAAATAAAGAGAGGTTAGTAATCTAGCTTATCTATACTATAACGAGTACGAATAGGATTACTACTATAAATACTATATTTAAGGAAATATAGAAGTACGGATAAAGACTTTACTATAAGAATTATAAGTAATACCTATAATATAAAGATAACGAATAGATCTACTAGAGATACTATAATAACTAGGAATATACTATATATAATAAATACTAAGGATAGATTAATAGATAAAATATTAAAATAATAGATACTGAGAATATCACACTGTATAAGAGATTAGAAATTATATACTAGAATAATAAGCGGAGAGTAAAAATCTTATATTAAGGATATATAGTAGAATTTATAGATAATATAGCGATAGAATACTAGCTAAGTACGACTAGAGTACTAAAACGAAAGCTATAAGAAAAAGAAGAATAATAGCGATAACTATAAGTAATATAAGAATAAGAAGAAACCTTATTAAACGAATCCAAATAGGATAAGATATATAAATATATAGATATAATTTAGAAAGAAGCTTATAATTAATAATACTAAGACAAACTAGTTAATAGACTAAAAAAGAAGTAGAGTCTAGCTATAACATATAGATATCACCTAGTAATAGTAGTAAACTTAGTAGGGAAATACGCGCGAGCCCTAGTCGATTTAGAAGCTACTAGGAACTTTATTAACTTATAATATATAAAGGAATTAGGAATCGCTATATAAGAAAAAGAAGAACTATATTAGTTAGGAGGACTCGAAGAAGAGTAGACTAGTATTATAAATAAAGAGACTACTAATATAAAGGTATATATTGAAGGATAGTATAAAGGAAAGGAATATTTCGACGTAACTAACCTAGGAGAGTATAATATTATCTTAGGACTCCTATAGTTATAAAAATATAACCTAATAGTAAACTAGAGAAACGGTATATTATAACTAGATAATAGAAAGAAAAGCCGCTCTAACTAGAACCTAGATACCTTGGCGGCTACCTGTAACGAGAATAAGGATAGAGGTTAGATACTAGGTATAGCGCCCTAGGTTAAAAAGAGAACTAGGAAAACTACAAGAGATCGATTACTATAAGGAAAGTAGAGAATGGTTTACCGAGAGCAGGATACTACCTAATTAGAAAAGTTACGATAATAGATACCCTAGGAATACTACAATTTGATTAAAGTATTTAGAGAACGTGAACTATTAGAAAGCTTACTAGAATATTAGGTATAGGATTATAAGATACCCCTTAAGGAAGGAATAGAGCCTATATATAAACCTATATATAGATTAATAAAAAAAGAACTCGAAGAATTACAGATATATATTAATAAGAATCTAGAAAAAGAATATATATATAAATTAATATTACTAGTAGAATACCTAATTATCTTTATACTAAAGAAAGATAGATTACTATAACTATACGTAGATTACAGACAACTTAACGATATAATAGTCAAGAATAGATACCCTTTACCCCTAATCGAAGAACTATAGAGTCGATTTAGAGGCACTATATAGTTTATAGTATTAGATATACGAGAAGCCTATTACTAAATATATATTAGGAAAGGAGAAGAATAGAAGACCGTATTCAGAATGAGATTTAGACTTTATAAATATTAAGTTATACCTTTTGGATTAACTAATATACTAGTAATGTTCCAAGCCTTTATTAATAATATACTACGCGAATATCTAGATATATTTATAGTAGTATACTTAGATAATATCCTTATCTTTATAAAAAGAAGCCGCGAGGACTATATAGAAAAAGTTAGAATAATACTCAAGCGACTATAGGAGTATAACCTATACCTTAAAGTATCGAAATACGAGTTTTATAGATAAGAAGTTAAGTTTCTAGGATATATTATATTGATTAAAGGAATCTAGATAGACCTAGATAAGATTAAAGTAATTAATAAGTGGCCTACACCGATAATAGTAAAAGAAGTTTAGTAGTTTCACGGACTTACAAACTATTACTAATAATATATCTATAAATTCTTAGTAATTATGAAACTATTAATAGAACTATTTAGAAAAGGAAAAGAATTCTTATAGATTAAACGAGAGGAATTAGTATTCTAGAAACTAAAGGAAAAGTTTAGATAAGGAGATATGCGATTATATTTTAACCTAGATAAAGAAGTATATATCGATATAGATATATTAGACTACGCTATTGGAGCCAGATTATAGTAGAAAGACGAGAGTAGAAAACTACGACTTATAGTATACTATACCAGGATAATAATACCTGCGGAATAGAATTATAATATCTATAATAAGGAATTATTAGTAATTATTATTATATTTAAGAAATAGAGATAAGAACTACAAGGAGCTAAATACCGAGTTATAGTAATAAGCAATCACCAGAACCTAATATACTTTATAACTACAAAGGAATTAACTCGACGATAATCAAGATAGTATATAGAAACCTTGGTATACTATAACTTCAAGATATAATATTATAAAGGAATAGAGAACGCTTTTATGGATATATTAAGCAGACGACTAGATTTAATAATAAAAGAAAGAGAATATAGGGTAATCTTACGTCTAAATACAAATACTAGTAATATAGTCTTAGACATATAAGTATTGAGGGCCACTAGGATAATTATATCCAATACAGATACCCTAGAAGCTAAGATATAAATATACTTAGAACGAGACCCTTTAGTTAGGAAACTCTCGGGCTTAAGTAAGCGATATTAAGAAGAGAATAATCTACTCTTATACTAAGGATAGATATATATACCTAAGGAGGTACGACGACGAATACTAAGAGAAAGTTATGATGATTTAAGTATAGGATACTTTAGAATTAATAAGACTATAGAATAAGTTACGAGAAACTACTTTTAGCTAGATATATAGAGAGATATTAAACGATATATCTAGAAGTATAATACCTATTAATAGAATAAGGATAACTAATATATACTATATAGACTTTTATAGCCTATACTATATAGATATACTATAGAAATCGATAGCGATAGACTTTATTATAAAACTACTAAAATCGAAAGAGCTACGAACGGGTATATAATATAATATAATAATAATAATTATAGACTAACTAATAAAGTATACTTACTTTATTCCCTTTATTAAAAAAACGATAGTACTAGATACGGTATATATCTTATTATAATAAGTTTTTGCAAATTATAGATTACCTAATAAAATTATATTAGATAGAGATACACGGTTTATAAGTAAATTCTAGAAGATACTTATTAAAAGAATAGGGATTAAATAGAAAGTATCTACGGTATATTACTTTTAGATAGATAAATAGAGTAAACGGATAAATCAGACTATTAAATAGTATCTAAGATATTATATTAACTATAAATAAAATAATTAGGTTAAACTACTATCGATAGTATAGCTCGTTTATAATAGAGCTAAGATAGCCTTAATAGGTACGACACCTTTCTTTATAAACTATAGATAAGAACTAGAAGTAATAAAAATACCTAGAAAAGCGAAAACTTACGTATAAGAAGCGGAGATATCGGTAGAGAAATTACAAATATTATATAAAAATATAAAAAAGGAACTAGAATTTTTAAGTTACTAGATAAGTAACTACTACGATAAGTAATATAGAAGCGCCAACCTTAAAAAGGGGGAGAAAGTATTCCTACTACGACGAAATATTAAAATCACGAGACTAAATAATAAACTAGATTATTGAAAAATAGGACTATTTAAAATTTAGAGAAACTTAGATAAGTCAACTATAAACTCTAATTGCCGATATATATGAAAATATATCTAGTATTTTATATCTTATTGATTAAAAAAGCACCTTAAAACACCAAACTATACGACCAGTAATATAGGAAGAAAATCAAGAATAAGAATATAAAGTAGAGAAAATCCTAGATAAAAAAAGAATTAGCGGAAAACTTCACTATCTAGTAAAATAGAAAGGCTACGATAATTTAGAAAACTTATAAACCTATAAGGAACCTTTAGAACGCGACTTAGGCAATTAAGAGGTACTACTAGATAAAAGATTCTCAAGCAATGCTTTAAGAGAAGGAGTAGAGGAAGCTAAGGAGCCTAAAACGGCCTCGTCACGCTAAGTAAGTCAAGAAATAGCGGATAGGGAAGCCGTTACCCGCACACGAATTTGCTAATTTTCCTCTATAATAGTAGATAACTCTTTTTAAGCTTTTAATAGTTAAGACTAAAGCTCACGCACCCGATTTAGATAAAAACGGATATTAGTATCTGAATTTCCTAGATAATATTAATACTAAAAGTTCTCCTCTTCCTAGTAATTCTAGGAAGACAATTAACTAATGCAGGGATAGTTCTTGCGGAGACAAGAGGAATAACTTTTACTAGAAGAATCTATTATAAGGCACGGAGTTAAAGAAAAGAAGTAGCTATTATACGAGAATTCTACTAAGGAGCTATACTAATTAATAACTGCGGTAAGACGAGTACGCTTAGGAGCACAATTATATGGAGTACGAGTAAATAATTTAAGAGAATAATAAGCTATAACGAGAAAAGGGATATAGACTTACTGATCTAATATAACGGGGAGATATACTCACTATTTATAAACTAATAATTGAGATAATTTATTAAGAGAGGAGGGGATAATATTATAGACTATCTGTAGTATAGCCTAGATAAGTACGCTTATTAGACAAGGTTACAGTACGGAATAACCTAGGAGGACCTTAGATCACGTAATAACTAAGAGAGGTCCTAAATACTAAGAATATAGATAGGTCCACGATAGGACCTCAGAGGAAAGGTCTATAATAGGACCTCAGGGAGTAGGTCTAACTTAGGACCTCAGGACATAGGTCCACGAAGGGACCTAAATAGGATAATAAGATAAGGGACCTTACTATATATATATAAGGGTACTTATCGCCTACCTTAATTAGAGTTATCTTTTAATACTTATAATTAAAGTAGCCTTTATAGTAAGTTATAGCTTTATAGCACTAATTAATATAAGTACACTTCCCTTTATCTATCTGATATCCTAAGCTACCCTTATACTAGACTTAACTAGTATACTAGCTTTATTATAGATAAGGAACTCAGAGCGTGACCACAACGCTAAGCCAGACTTAGAGCTACAACCTTAAAGCCAGATACTAAAGTATCTTCCTACAATCTAGAGAGCTTATTAATACTTCGCTGCACCCTAACCTATCCACAAAGTACCTTAGCACCCTTTCACTAAGACGTTATCCCTCATACCGATAACCCACCTTTGTAGCAATATTTAGTATAGTAGATATAAGCTAATATCTACTTCTATATAAGGTACTTCTAAATCTATTTCTTAATAGTTAAATTCTAGATAAACTTTTTTAAATAAGCTTAGTTATTTACTTTTAAATAAGTATTAATTATATTTATTAATTTATAAGTAACTTTATATATTAATTTAGGTAACTATATAAAGTTAGTATATTAAATATAGTAGTATATACTAGTATAACTAAATTATATTATATTCTATTATATAATTATTTATAGTTATCTAAATAAGAGTTATAATATCCCTTAATATTTTATTAATATTAGTAATTCTTTAAATTAAGTACTATTTATAGCTCTAGAGTATTAATCACGCTAGTATATATATATAATATATATATCTTATAAGGGTAAATAGTCTTAGAGGGTTAAATTAAAGATATTTTTAGATAATTATTCCAAAAATAGATATATTTATTAGATAGTATTAAGTAATAAGGTAAAGGAAGTTTAGGTTAGTAAAAAATTAAGAGGTTTAATATAGTATAAGTCGACTTATATAAAAAATATAAATAATATTAAACTTAGAAAAAAGAAATAATAAATAAAGAAAAAATCTCTATAAGATTAATAATTATCTAGCTACTATTTTAGTAGAACTTAATATAGTAGATAAAATCTCTATAGGATAAATAACTATCTAGCTATTTAGATAAGACTTAATATAATAGAATAATTATAAGAAGAGTATAATATTTAATATAGTAAAAAAATTAGTATTTACTAAGAATATACTCTATATTCGGTAGTTTATAATAAGTATAGTATAGTATATAAAATTTAACTAAGACTTAATATACTAAGATAGTAGTTATAGGGGTATTTATATTTAATATTAATATTTAGGTTAAAGTACTACTAAGTTTCTAATATAATAGTCTAATAGTGAATTTAATTAAATAATAATCTCTTATTAGATAGGGGGGGGCTTAATACTTTTTATTAGATATAATCTTATTTAGTTACTTTAATAAATATAGTTTATCTTTATCTATCTCTAGAACTTCCTAACTTTACTATTATAATTAAGTTAAAGTATTTAATATTTAAGTACTTAGTTATAATACTATCTTTTTATCCTTATTATTATATTATACTATACCCTTTAAAATATAGCTAGTTATAAAATATAACTTAAGTAAATAATTCTTTTTTATTATAAATACTAGTAAATATATCCTTCTTTATATCTATTTTCCGCCTTTTTTATAAGTTGAAATTTCTTATCTATTACTTACTAATAGGGGAAAGTTATACTCCTTAATTAGTAATCTAATATATTATCTTATCTTCCCTTACTTAAAATACTTTTATATTTTATTTTTTCTACTAATTTTAATTTACTTTTAGAAAATACTTTATAATTTATAACTAATAGAACCCCCTTAATTATAAGTTATAGTTTTACTTATTTAATCTATCTTCTTCCGATCTTTATCTACTTTTACTACTATATTCTACTTAAATATCTACTCTCCTTATATTTATACTATAATAGAACTATATTAATAATAAGGAATATAGCCTCGACCCACTACTATAAGGATAAATAGAGAACTCTAATAATAGAGATAGGTAGTAGATTATATTCCTTAACTTAAGTTTATTCCTAAATATAGAAGTACTACTACCCCGGAGTAAGAAATAAGAACTAACTATAACTTTAAAAAAAAACACCCTATCTAACTTATAAATAAGCTTAGATTTATAATAGAAAAGAAAAATCTATAGCTATTTACTACTATACTAATAGTTAATAACTATAAGCTTTATAATAATATTAGTTTACTAATATAATACTTTAAAACTACTACTACTAGTACTTCTCTAAATAGATTAAAATATTTATATACTATATACTTTTAATAAATATATTACTAACTAAATCTTATATATATAAATAAGTCTCCTAATAATAATATAATAGTTAATAATAATTTAGATATAATAAGTATAATTAGATAAGAGCTTAATAATATTAAGAAGGCTAAGGCTACTATAATATACTCTACTATCTAGATATAAATAATTAAGATTAATATAGTATATTATTTATATATTAACTATATATTCTATCTATAGATTTAACTAACTATTACTTATCCTAATAGTAATAGAATAATAAGTAAAAATTAGATCTCTTTCTTTATTCTACTAGAATATCTAATTAATTTAAGTGATCCTTCTATAGTAATCGAGTTAATAAATATTATATTTAATTATAATAATTATATTCTTCTAACTTGCTATAATAAATATTATAAAAATAATAATTATCTTATAGATTATATTAAAAAAGCTTATATTTAGAGAATAAATATTTATATATCTCTAATTACTAACTAACTACTATATATATATAATATATTTATAATTAATTTAAAGTATAATAATTTTTAAACTTCTATAAATATTATTATTTAATATCTTTATAATACTAATATAATTATACTCTTTATTAAAGGTAGCGAATTTCTTTTTAAATACCTAAATATATTATAAGCCTAATTTATATAATAATTAATAGAAAACCCACTACTTACTTAGTTCCTAGAAGAGTAAAAGGAAGTAACTAGACTCTTTCTCTAGGCTAGTAATAACTAAGTTTGATCTTATAAGAATTAGCTAGTTATAAATATACTAAGTATAAATTTATTCTTATTTTTTAATAAGTATATAGTAACTATTAATATACTACTTCGAGTAGAATATAATAATAAATAAACTCTAGTTAAGTAGTTTATAAATATATATATAACTAAACTTCTTAATATTAGTATTATCTCTCCTTAATAATACTTAATAGTTATATTTATTAAAGAGTTTATTTAAGTAGATATCTACTTATAACTATTTAATCGACTTTATATAAATATCGACCCTATAAATAATATAATTAATAATAATATATAGATAACTATAATTCTAGAAACTTAATAATATATATTATTAAATATTTACTTCGTACTTTTAGTATAATTATAGTATAAAATAGATATATATTAGAAGAATAATAAAGTCTATACTACCCTCTTAATTACTAAAATATCTAGTACTATATCTTAAATATATATTATTAATTATTAATAATATATTAAGTATAAACCTTTACTTTTAATATATTAATTTTAATAAGCTATATTTATATTAAGTTAATTCCCTTTATTAAATTTAAACTAAATATAAAATATTAACTTATATTTAATATTTATTATTAGTAAATAACTTTATATAACTTCTAAAATATAATTTATATAATAATCTATAATCTATAAATAAATAGAAATATTAATATATCCTCCTTAAAAAGCCTAAATAATTAATTAGTACTTTTAGATTCTAAAGTAAATAGAAGAAGGTACTTCTATAGTTATAGAAATTATAGAGTGGCTTCCTCCTTATATATAGCCTACTAGAAATAGGAAAATTACACTAAGTATTAGTAATTTTAATATTTCTTTTAGAGATACCTTTAAAGCTAAGTATATTTATAATTAATAATATAGAAGGTTTATAGTCTATAGAGGAGAATAATATTTATACTAATATTTATATAGCTAAGGTTACTTTAATATAGAACTAGATAAATATAACTACTAAAGTATATAATATAGATTGCGTAAGAGAACTATATAATTAATTCTATTTTAAACTTAAATAATAGAATAAAATAGAATTTAAGTTTTCTTAAATCCTTATTATATTTAATAGTAATAATACCTATAGTAATACTATAGACCTTATTATAGATATATATAATAAGTCCCACTACCTTATATAGAAATCTATTATTATTTATATATATTCTCTACTAACTAAATAAGATATTTTTCTTATTAATACTAAAAAGTCTCGCTCTATTAGACTAATAGATAGATTTAAGTTCTACTCTAGGAGTTAAGAAGATATAGATAATAATAATAGCCTATTAAATATAATTATAAAGATTTATTAGAATACTATTAAAATTACCCTCTAAAGTATCTATAATTATTATATAGTATAATTTAACCTTAGTCTTAGAGTATAGATATTATAATATATTAGCGCCCTTAAGGATAAACTATTAAGTAGACTTAGATTAATACTAGATAAGAATATATTCTATAATATATATAAGTATCTAGAGGCTTTTATAGATAGAAAAGAGTATAATTTAAATAAATTATAGAGCTATAAAAAGAAGATAAGAAATATCTATAATTATATTCTAACTAATATAGATATTTTAATTACTACTCTCTCTAATATTACTAGTTTAGTTCTTTATTAGGTAGCTTATCTAAATATTATTATTATTAAAAAGGCTATATATATTAGGGAGTATAAGGTACTAAATATCTTTTCTAAATACTCTATATTATATTTTATCTAAATTAGTAACCCTATATAGTTACTACCTTATATTAGCTTAATTTTAGATTAAACTAGTTTTAAGAATTAGGTATATATATTATTATTTAAGTACCTACAGACTAGGGGAATTTAAAGTATAATATTAATACTTTAATATTATATAGTAGAGGATATATATAATATTATTTCTAATAATATATATTAAGAGTAGCTATTAATAAATATTACCTTATTAGATATTTCTTTTATTAAAAAGATCTATATTATAAATATATTACTTTTTAATCTAGAGATAAATAGTAATTTATTATTTCTTAACTATATAGGTAGGGATATCTAGATAAATAAATTAACCTATTCTAAATTAAATAATAGAAACCGAGCTATAGTACTAGAATTAGTAAAATTACTTCTTATAATAGAGGATAATAATAGTAAATAGCTATATTAAAGTAGTAATATAGCTATTATTATTAGATATTATAAGTAGTTTTATAAATATTAAGTTAATTTATACTATACCCGTAGAGTAGATATTAATAATACTACTAACTTAGAAGGAGTCTCTATAAAAATAATAGACTCTTTTTAGGGTAACTAAGTAAATATTATTATCTTTAATATAATTATTAATAATAGAGTTGGTTTTATAAAGAAAGTATATTATTTAACTATAGCTCTATCTAGAGGTTATTATAGCCTCTATATAATTAGTAATATAACTAGAATATATTCTAATAGAAGTATAAATTAGAAACTTAGTTAAAATAATATACTTATATAAATTCTAGATATCTTTAAGAGAAAGTACTATATTATTTAGATTAATACTATAGTATTACTATAAATATATATTAACTCTAGATTTATTTCTACTCTTAATATACCTACTATAACTAATATAGGTATTAGGACTCCTACTATAGCTAATAAGTAGAGTAATAATAGAGAAGATAATATATTTAGTACTAGTAAAATTAGGACTAAATATATATCTAAGGGTAGTATTTAGCTATAAAGTAATATAGAATCTAGAGATTAATTCAATAATAGAGCGGATATTTAAATATAAGAAGCTCTAGTAGAGAATAATAATATTTAGTAACTTAAAAGAGACTACTATTAACTACCTATAGTAGAAGTTATAGTAACTAGTAGTAGATAATAAAATTTTTCTACTACTACTATTATAAATTAAATATCTATTTCTATATTTAGTCTACTAAGGAGCTTAGTTTATAGTATCTAATAGTTCTTTACTCTTACCTTATTTACTATACTATAAGAATAATTATCCTTTATTTAGGTAACTCTTTTTAACTTTACTTATATAACTCCCTTTAACTTTACCTATATAACTCCTTTTAAGTTTGACTCTTTTTAAGTTTAACTTTTTTTAAGTTTAACTCCTTTTAAGTTTAACTCCTTTTAAATTTACCTAAGTAATATATATTATTAGTAAGTCTATAAATAAGTAATAAATAATATTTAAATTTTCTTCCTCCCTCTAATTTATTAATAATATTATTTACTAATTACTATATCTTTAATATCTTATTATAGCTACTTTAAATTATAAAGATCGATCTATATAAAGTTTACTAAACTAGTATTTATACCTACTTAATAGATAATAATAGCTACTTTAGAGATAGAGAGCTACCTCTATTTTAAGGTAGAGGAGGTGGTATTATATTTAGAAATATATATAAAGAACCCTAGAAATAGTTACTATATATTTCTATAGCTACTAGTAATAGAGCTAGTAATAATAGCTTACTTTAGATTATATTATTTATAATACCCTTAGACTAACTCCCCTATTATATTAGTATAATAAGGTTTGAATTATCTAATAAATAGCTTACTCTAGATAATTAGAGATACTAAGTAGATACTATTTATAAGAATTTTAATAAAGCTATACCTAAGGAATAAATTAGTAATATATTAAGAGCTACTAAATATACTAATTTTGGTATTAAATAGTTTAATTATATAGTAGTATTAGGGCTAAAATAATAATATTTATATATTACCTCTTAAATTAATTATATATATATTAAACCATCCTTGAATATTATAGTTAAAAATTAAATAATTAAGTTTATTCTCTCTAACTTAGTAATAGCTAGTCTAAGTATAAGAGGTAAGTAGTATAAAATATTACTATAATAGATAATATATATATTATTAGATTAGGTACTATACTAACTTAATAATAATAGCTAAAGATTTAAATAATTAAGTTCTAAAGGATTCTATACCTATAGATACTTATATAATACCTATTAAGAAGAGAAAGAATATTAGTAATACCTAAATAGATAATAGATATAATAATAAATCTAATATAGCTAAAAGAGCTAAACTAATTAATAAATATTCTTTTAATACTATAACTAGCTATAATAATTCCTCGAGTAATAGAATATATAATATTAAGAGCTTATTAATAAAAAACCTTAATATTAAAGTTTTAAATAAAGTAGTAGCTTAATTTATTAATATAGATAAGTATAAAATTATTATAAATAGAGATTCTAAAAATAATAATAATAATACTATTAGATAATAGTAAGTTTCTAAAGTAGTTATCTAATAGATTTAACTAAAATTACTAATAATTAACTCTATAATAATTTTTAGAATCTACTTAAAAAAAATAATTTATCCTCTTACTTTAGTATTAATATATACTACAAGGAGTTTAGAAGGTTTTTTAAGTTTAATAATAAAATATTATTATAAAACCTAACTTAAACTAGAGTATTTAAACTTCTAAATATCTAAAGGGATATTAAACCCTATTAACTCTAAATAGCTTGGTGGATAATTACCTAAAAGTATAATAACTTAATTCTTAGTAGTTTCCTTACTTATAGTATAGGGCTTGGAAAGGTAAAATAATTCTATTAATAATTCCTAATATAACTTAAATAAGTTATTAGTATTAATTATATTACTAATAATTAGATGATAATAAGCTTTTTATATATTATTATTAATTATTACCTTACTAAAGTATAATATAAGGTTAAGAAACACTATTTTATAAACTCTAAATAATATTTTAAACTTAGAGATAATACTAATACTACTACTTATTATCTATCTAAACCTTTTCTAATAGCTTATTTATACTATTTAGTGAATCTAATATATAAACTTACTATAAAACTAGATTCTACTCTAATTCTAAATAATAAGGGCCTTATTAGTACTTAGATTTAGAAATAGAATAAGATTATTAGCCTAGATTTATATATATAATTACTAGTAGACTATAAAGCCTACTATAATAATCTTAGAAGAAGAGGTATTAAAGTTTCTAGTATTACTAAATTATATAATAAAGCTCTAGTATACTTAAATAATACTTAGGAATATAATAATAATAATATCTAGAAACCCAATAATAATAATACTATAGATATAGCCTCTAATATAAGAGATAATATTTTTAGCTCTATATTAGTAGATATAATATTAGACTACAAATATATAAATAGAGATATTTATAGTAAGGTACTAGAATAACTAATAAATTAAATTAAGTATATTATTATTATCTTGATTAGTTCCTTCGAGAGATAAGTAGCTAAATATCTTATAAAAACTATATAAGAATTAGTAAAGGCTACTAATTATAGTAAATAGTACTATAATAAAATAAAGTATATATAGAATATTATATATATAAGAATATTTTAGAATAAGTTCTATCTAGCTAAGAGTAAATTAATTAGAATTAAAAAGATCTTAAATTATTACCTAATAGGATATATAAATAAGCTATTTCTATAGTATATCTCTAGTACCCCTTATATAAATAGCCCTAAAACTATAAGAATAGTAATTAAAATATTAGAAATAAACTTATCTAATAGTTAAGTTAACTATATAGATCTTAGTTATACTACTATATTAAATTTTAAGAGTTTATATAATAGTATTAATTCTTTAATTTAAAAGAATAATTATTATAACTTAGAAATAAAGATAAAAATTTTTTAAAATATTATTTAATATATAATAATCTAGAGATAGATATAAGACCCCTAGGGAAGTAGAGTAACTTTATTTCTACTACCTAAAGAAAAGATAGTTTATAGGGTACTATTCCTTAAGAAACTACTACTAGTATTTAAGTAAATAGAGGAGAGTATTGATACTTAGTTAAAAAGGATATAACTTAAGGAGTATAAGAGATAGGAGACTTTACTAGATTATAATAAAATACCCCCCCTATCTTTAAAGGCTAATAACTTTCTATATATAGTATATTAAATATATATTTTTATTAGTATTCTAGATCTATTAAAGATTAATCTTAAATAAAGTAATAATATTAAATATACTAATAAGAATATATATAATAAACTAAATATAACTATAGATAAAATAACTAAATATAGTAATTATATAAAGCTAAAAAAATTTATTTACTAAAAATAAATTAACTTCTTTATACTATATTATTTAAAATTTAATTAGATTAAGGAGATTTTAAATAATATAAAAGTAAACTTCTATAGAAGAAAAGAGAAATTAATTATATTAATAGTTTACTCTATTATAGCCTTCATTATTTACTTAGTAAGTACTACTTTATTCTTTTTAAGGTATATAATAATATAGATAGGCTAATAAGGTCTAGATACTATATTAGTTTTAGGAAAAGAATATATTGAAATAGGGTTATTTAAACCCTATTTTAATAAACTCTTATAATAAAAATAGTGATAATAAGATAAATTACTTTTAAATTAGGGAGAATTTATAATCTAGTTAGAAGAAAGATAAGCTATATATACTTATTAGTAGTTTATCTATAATAGCTACTAGCTATATACTAACGAGAGCTTTTTAATTAGTCTTATTAGAGTTAAACTAATTTACTCCTTATAAGAAGTAAGTATTTATATATATCTAGAGATATAAATAGAAAAATATAAAGGTATATATCTATTATTTATTAACTAATATAGCTATTAAGAATTAGATTATAAATAAATAAGTAATATATATCTACTTCTTAAAATTAGTATATAATATAAATTCTATAATATAGCTAAATACTACTACTAGCTCTATTATCTTAGATTAATTTAAGTAGTAATAACTAGAGTATACTTAAAAATAGATTATTTATATAGTAATAGTTTTTAAAATTAAGTAGTTTAGTTACTATATTAATATAATTATAGCTCTATATATTTATTTATATATACTATATATTTACTAATATATAGTAGAAGGCTATATTAATAAAGGGAGACTACTTATAGATCTATATAATATAGAGATATATTATATAAATATTATAAGAAAATAGAGAAATTACTTATAGAAATATATAGTATAGAGATATATTATATAAATATTATAAGGGGATAGAAAAACTACTTATAGAGCTATATAGTATAGAGTTAAATTATATAAATATTATAAAAGGATAAGGGAGGGTATATTATATAGTAGAGGGCTATATTAATAAAGGGAGCCTACTTATAGAGGTATATAGTATAGAGATATATTATATAAATATTATAAGGGGGTAGAGAGACTACTTATAGAGATATATAGCGTAGAGATATATTATATAAATATTATAAGGGGGTAGAGAAACTACTTATAGAGCTATATAATATAGAGTTAAATTATATAAATATTATAAGGGGATAAGAGAGGGTATATTATATAGTAGAAAACTATATTAGTAAAGGAAGACTACTTATAGAGATATATAGTATAGAAATATATTATATAAATATTATAAGGGGGTAGAGAAACTACTTATAGAGCTATATAGTATAGAGTTAAGTTATATAAATATTATAAGGGGATAAGGGAGGATATATTATATAATAGAGGGCTATATTAATAAAGAAAGCCTACTTATAGAGATATATAATATAGAGATATATTATATAAATATTATAAGAGAGTAGAGAAATTACTCGTAGAGTTATATAATATAGAGTTAAATTATATAAATATTATAAGAGGATAAAAAAGAATATATTATATAGTAGAAAGTTATATTAGTAAAGAGAAACTACTTATAAAAGTATATAATATAGAGATATATTATATAAATATTATAAAGAGGTAGAGAGACTACTTATAGAAATATATAGTATAACGATATATTACTTAGATAAAGTAAAATTATTAAATAAGAAATTATAGAACTAAAAAGAAGGTAATAAATCTAAACTTCTCGCTATATCTATAGATAAATAAGTAATCATAGAAGAAGTAGCCCTACTACTATAAATAGTAACTCTAAAATCTTAAGATAAAGAGGAGATTTAAATTTAAGTAATTATTAATAGTACCGCGAACTATAACTTTATTAACCTAACTTTAGTAGAAATATTCCTTAGTAAACCTATATAGATTTAGAATAAGGAGGTAAATCTACTAAATAAAGAATAAATAGAACTCTAGAGGATAGTTCTAGTTAGTATTACCCTTAAGGACTACTAGGGAATTATATATATATAGAAAGTACCCTTTATAATAATCCCTATAGTTAATATCGAGGTAATTTTAAATAAATTATAACTTTAAGAGGTAGACTTAAGGATTTACTAAAAATAATACTACTAGTACTATCTATATATAATAGAGTAAGTATCTATAATTAAACTAACTTAAAATAATATATTAGTAATAGTCTAACTCCTTATATTAATTTTAGAGGAGAAAGCTATAGGGAAAAATTAAATATTTAGAAAGTTTAAGTTTTATATAGATATCTTTTTAGAGGAAGTAGCCTATATATTTACTAACCCTAAATTAGTATTCTATAAGATTAAGCTAGTAGATAGGAAGATTCCCCCCTATTTACTCTTATATAATCTCTTAATTAAGGAATTATAGGTACTAAGGGAGTACCTTAAGATTATATTAAAAAGGGGATAAATTAAAGAATTTAAAAATTCTATAGAAGTACCTATATTTTTTATATCTAAAGTAGATAGTAGTCTTTATATATATATAAACTACCAGGGACTAAATAAAATAACTATAAAAAACTACCTTATTTTATTTAGGGTTAATAAAATACTAGATAAACTAATAGATACTATATTCTTTACTAAACTTAACCTTAGAGAAGCCTATTATAGAATATATATTAAGGAAGGTAATAAGTAGAAGATAGCTTTTAGAATAAGGTACAGATACTATAAATACTTAGTAATATTATTTAATTTAGCTAATATATTTACTATATTTTAGAGGTATATTAACTAAGTTCTAGTAGAGCTAGTAGATATTATATATATTATTTACCTTAATAATATTCTTATCTTTAATATAAGTAGAGAGGAATATATAAAATATATTAGGCTAGTACTAAATAAGTTAAGAAAATTTAAATTATATATAAAGTTATCGAAGTATATATTTTTTTAAATTTTAGTAGACTTTTTAGAGTATAGAGTAAGTTATAAAGGGGTAAATATAGATCTAGTAAGGGTTATAACTATATAAGAGTAGTTAGAACTCTATAGCTTCTATAATATTTAGGTATTCTTAGAATTTATTAACTTCTACTAATATTTTATATACTAGTACTCCTATATTATAGTACCTATTATTAAGTTACTTAAAGGCTCTTAGAGAGGGAAGAAGAAAGGTAGATTTAAATAGATGCCTAAAGTAGATACGACTTTTAGAGAGCTAAAAAAGAAGTTTCTAACTAGATTTTTACTCTAATATTTTAATCTATTAAAACCCTCTAGAGTAGAGATAGATATATTAATATTTATATATAGGGCTATCCTATCTTAACCCTACTAGGAGAAGGGGAGGAGGGTAGAATAGTACTTAGTAGTATTCTAATTTAAAAAGTTTAATAATATTTAGAGAGGTTATAGAATACTAGATTAGGAGATATTAGCTATTATAAAGTTATTTAAGTAGTAAAGATATTACCTTAAAGGAGCCTAGTATATAATATAGATTCTTATAAATTATTATAACCTCTAGGGGTTTATAAATTATTTATATAAGGTATTCTATAGATATTAGATTAACTAGCTAGAATAGCTAGTAGTATATAACTTTAAAATAATCTATAAGAGTAAGAAAATTAATTCTATAGATAGGCTATTCTACTATTTAAATTATAGGGAGGTTTTAGAGAAACTATTAACTCTAGAAAGAAAATAGAAATATAAGAGAGGTTTTTTACTAATAGCTTAAGGGATCCTAAGTAAGCTAGTTAGGTATAAAGTAGCTAAAGATAGCTATATAGGGTTAGAGTTAAAAGAACTACTAGTTTAGAGAAATAACTAAGAGAGTTAAGTTCCCTAATTAAAGGAGCTCCTATCTAAAACTAACTATAGCTATCTAGTATATTATATATTTTACCTACTAGCTATACGGGCGGCTATAGGGGAAATTATAAATTCCTTACTAAAGGAAAATTTATTAGAATTAATAGTTTCTCTATAATAAGGGGATACCTTTACTATAGAGAAGCTAATATAGCTATAATAAGGAGCGGGTAAACTAGTATAGTAGAATTCTAGGGAGCCTAAAGAAGCTTTAGTAGAATAGGGGTAAATACTAGCGGGACTACTAATTAAGGGTAGAAGAGTATATATACTACTAGATATAGTAGTAAAGAAAGAGATCTTATATATATATTATAATAATCTATAGAGTAGCTATTTTAAAAAGAGGAAAACTTAAACTCTAATACTAAAAAAGTACTAGTAGATAGGCTTTATAAAGAATATAAAAGGATATATAGAAATATATTAAATTTATTAGAAAGCTAAAACTCTATAGTATAAACTCTATAATTAATTATAACTCTTATAGAAAGTAAGGTAATTATAAGTATCAATATCTATAAACTTTATTATAGACCTTTTTAACTTAATCTTAAAAAGAGAGTATAAAAAGTATAGTAATACTATTTTAGTAGTAATTAATAGATATATTAAGTTTACTAGGTATTTTCTATATATTAAGAAGATTAAGGTAAAGGCCTTTATAGATATTATCTTTAGGGAAATTATTACTAGGTATAGAACCCCTAAGGAAATAATTATAGATAAAAAAATTCTTTTTATTAGTAACTTCTAATTAAGT
The DNA here is from genome assembly GCA_018357685.1 of Trichophyton schoenleinii. NCBI lineage: Eukaryota > Fungi > Ascomycota > Eurotiomycetes > Onygenales > Arthrodermataceae > Trichophyton > Trichophyton schoenleinii. Next base: position 1,488,517 of record WOFF01000002.1, read on the forward strand.
CTTTACTACTACTTATAGATAAACTAGAGACTTAGTATAGCTTTCTAACTCTAAATATATAACTAAACGAAGATTTAAAATTAAATTTTAAAAAAGTACCTCTATAAATATATAAACTATAAATAAAATAACTAGATTAACTAATTATCCTTAATTAAGTTTATATATAATACCTCTAATTAGAATAGTATAAGAACCTCTCTATTTATAGCTCTTATAAAGTACTATCTAAGGAATCCTATAAATATAGAAATAGAAAATCTAAAGAGGTTAAAAGATATTATAGTTAAGGAAAAGGTATTACTAATTACTAAGCTAAGGGGGACCCTAGAAGAGAACTTAAGGAAGGCTAGGGAAGATTAGGTAAAGTACTATAATAAGAAATATATACCTATAAGTTTTAGAGTAGGGGACTAAGTAATACTCTCTATAAGAAATATTAAGATATAAAAATTAAATAAGAAGCTTAATAGTAAAATAATAAGACTCTTTATAGTTATTAAACTAGTAGATAAGTAGGTATACTACCTAGTATTACTACTATTCTATAGGATCTATCTAGTATTTTATATATCCTTACTAGAGCTCTTTAAAGGTAGGGAAGGGGAGGAATTAAACCCCCCTCTAGTAGTAGTTGTAGATAACTATAAGGAATAGAAAATTAAAAAGATACTAAACTATAGGATAAGGTATAGGAAGATCTAGTTTAAGGTTAAGTAACTAGGGTATCCCTTAATTTAAAGAATTACTAATATTAATAAAATATTAAGGGATATTATAACTCTTATTTAGATAACTATAAATAATTATATAATAGAATATAATATAATTTAGTTATACTAGTATATACTACTATATTTAATATACTAACTTTATATAGTTACCTAAATTAATATATAAAGTTACTTATAAATTAATAAATATAATTAATACTTATTTAAAAGTAAATAACTAAGCTTATTTAAAAAAGTTTATCTAGAATTTAACTATTAAGAAATAGATTTAGAAGTACCTTATATAGAAGTAGATATTAGCTTATATCTACTATACTAAATATTGCTACAAAGGTGGGTTATCGGTATGAGGGATAACGTCTTAGTGAAAGGGTGCTAAGGTACTTTGTGGATAGGTTAGGGTGCAGCGAAGTATTAATAAGCTCTCTAGATTGTAGGAAGATACTTTAGTATCTGGCTTTAAGGTTGTAGCTCTAAGTCTGGCTTAGCGTTGTGGTCACGCTCTGAGTTCCTTATCTATAATAAAGCTAGTATACTAGTTAAGTCTAGTATAAGGGTAGCTTAGGATATCAGATAGATAAAGGGAAGTGTACTTATATTAATTAGTGCTATAAAGCTATAACTTACTATAAAGGCTACTTTAATTATAAGTATTAAAAGATAACTCTAATTAAGGTAGGCGATAAGTACCCTTATATATATATTATAGTAAGGTCCCTTATCTTATTATCCTATTTAGGTCCCTTCGTGGACCTATGTCCTGAGGTCCTAAGTTAGACCTACTCCCTGAGGTCCTATTATAGACCTTTCCTCTGAGGTCCTATCGTGGACCTATCTATATTCTTAGTATTTAGGACCTCTCTTAGTTATTACGTGATCTAAGGTCCTCCTAGGTTATTCCGTACTGTAACCTTGTCTAATAAGCGTACTTATCTAGGCTATACTACAGATAGTCTATAATATTATCCCCTCCTCTCTTAATAAATTATCTCAATTATTAGTTTATAAATAGTGAGTATATCTCCCCGTTATATTAGATCAGTAAGTCTATATCCCTTTTCTCGTTATAGCTTATTATTCTCTTAAATTATTTACTCGTACTCCATATAATTGTGCTCCTAAGCGTACTCGTCTTACCGCAGTTATTAATTAGTATAGCTCCTTAGTAGAATTCTCGTATAATAGCTACTTCTTTTCTTTAACTCCGTGCCTTATAATAGATTCTTCTAGTAAAAGTTATTCCTCTTGTCTCCGCAAGAACTATCCCTGCATTAGTTAATTGTCTTCCTAGAATTACTAGGAAGAGGAGAACTTTTAGTATTAATATTATCTAGGAAATTCAGATACTAATATCCGTTTTTATCTAAATCGGGTGCGTGAGCTTTAGTCTTAACTATTAAAAGCTTAAAAAGAGTTATCTACTATTATAGAGGAAAATTAGCAAATTCGTGTGCGGGTAACGGCTTCCCTATCCGCTATTTCTTGACTTACTTAGCGTGACGAGGCCGTTTTAGGCTCCTTAGCTTCCTCTACTCCTTCTCTTAAAGCATTGCTTGAGAATCTTTTATCTAGTAGTACCTCTTAATTGCCTAAGTCGCGTTCTAAAGGTTCCTTATAGGTTTATAAGTATTTTCTAAATTATCGTAGCCTTTCTATTTTACTAGATAGTGAAGTTTTCCGCTAATTCTTTTTTTATCTAGGATTTTCTCTACTTTATATTCTTATTCTTGATTTTCTTCCTATATTACTGGCTCGTATAGTTTGGTGTTTTAAGGTGCTTTTTTAATCAATAAGATATAAAATACTAGATATATTTTCATATATATCGGCAATTAGAGTTTATAGTTGACTTATCTAAGTTTCTCTAAAATTTTAAATAGTCCTATTTTTCAATAATCTAGTTTATTATTTAGTCTCGTGATTTTAATATTTCGTCGTAGTAGGAATACTTTCTCCCCCTTTTTAAAGGTTGGCGCTTCTATATATTACTTATCGTAGTAGTTACTTATCTAGTAACTTAAAAATTCTAGTTCCTTTTTTATATTTTTATATAATATTTGTAATTTCTCTACCGATATCTCCGCTTCTTATACGTAAGTTTTCGCTTTTCTAGGTATTTTTATTACTTCTAGTTCTTATCTATAGTTTATAAAGAAAGGTGTCGTACCTATTAAGGCTATCTTAGCTCTATTATAAACGAGCTATACTATCGATAGTAGTTTAACCTAATTATTTTATTTATAGTTAATATAATATCTTAGATACTATTTAATAGTCTGATTTATCCGTTTACTCTATTTATCTATCTAAAAGTAATATACCGTAGATACTTTCTATTAATCCCTATTCTTTTAATAAGTATCTTCTAGAATTTACTTATAAACCGTGTATCTCTATCTAATATAATTTTATTAGGTAATCTATAATTTGCAAAAACTTATTATAATAAGATATATACCGTATCTAGTACTATCGTTTTTTTAATAAAGGGAATAAAGTAAGTATACTTTATTAGTTAGTCTATAATTATTATTATTATATTATATTATATACCCGTTCGTAGCTCTTTCGATTTTAGTAGTTTTATAATAAAGTCTATCGCTATCGATTTCTATAGTATATCTTTATATAGTATAGGCTATAAAAGTCTATATAGTATATATTAGTTATCCTTATTCTATTAATAGGTATTATACTTCTAGATATATCGTTTAATATCTCTCTATATATCTAGCTAAAAGTAGTTTCTCGTAACTTATTCTATAGTCTTATTAATTCTAAAGTATCCTATACTTAAATCATCATAACTTTCTCTTAGTATTCGTCGTCGTACCTCCTTAGGTATATATATCTATCCTTAGTATAAGAGTAGATTATTCTCTTCTTAATATCGCTTACTTAAGCCCGAGAGTTTCCTAACTAAAGGGTCTCGTTCTAAGTATATTTATATCTTAGCTTCTAGGGTATCTGTATTGGATATAATTATCCTAGTGGCCCTCAATACTTATATGTCTAAGACTATATTACTAGTATTTGTATTTAGACGTAAGATTACCCTATATTCTCTTTCTTTTATTATTAAATCTAGTCGTCTGCTTAATATATCCATAAAAGCGTTCTCTATTCCTTTATAATATTATATCTTGAAGTTATAGTATACCAAGGTTTCTATATACTATCTTGATTATCGTCGAGTTAATTCCTTTGTAGTTATAAAGTATATTAGGTTCTGGTGATTGCTTATTACTATAACTCGGTATTTAGCTCCTTGTAGTTCTTATCTCTATTTCTTAAATATAATAATAATTACTAATAATTCCTTATTATAGATATTATAATTCTATTCCGCAGGTATTATTATCCTGGTATAGTATACTATAAGTCGTAGTTTTCTACTCTCGTCTTTCTACTATAATCTGGCTCCAATAGCGTAGTCTAATATATCTATATCGATATATACTTCTTATCTAGGTTAAAATATAATCGCATATCTCCTTATCTAAACTTTTCCTTTAGTTTCTAGAATACTAATTCCTCTCGTTTAATCTATAAGAATTCTTTTCCTTTTCTAAATAGTTCTATTAATAGTTTCATACTAAGAATTTATAGATATATTATTAGTAATAGTTTGTAAGTCCGTGAAACTACTAAACTTCTTTTACTATTATCGGTGTAGGCCACTTATTAATTACTTTAATCTTATCTAGGTCTATCTAGATTCCTTTAATCAATATAATATATCCTAGAAACTTAACTTCTTATCTATAAAACTCGTATTTCGATACTTTAAGGTATAGGTTATACTCCTATAGTCGCTTGAGTATTATTCTAACTTTTTCTATATAGTCCTCGCGGCTTCTTTTTATAAAGATAAGGATATTATCTAAGTATACTACTATAAATATATCTAGATATTCGCGTAGTATATTATTAATAAAGGCTTGGAACATTACTAGTATATTAGTTAATCCAAAAGGTATAACTTAATATTTATAAAGTCTAAATCTCATTCTGAATACGGTCTTCTATTCTTCTCCTTTCCTAATATATATTTAGTAATAGGCTTCTCGTATATCTAATACTATAAACTATATAGTGCCTCTAAATCGACTCTATAGTTCTTCGATTAGGGGTAAAGGGTATCTATTCTTGACTATTATATCGTTAAGTTGTCTGTAATCTACGTATAGTTATAGTAATCTATCTTTCTTTAGTATAAAGATAATTAGGTATTCTACTAGTAATATTAATTTATATATATTCTTTTTCTAGATTCTTATTAATATATATCTGTAATTCTTCGAGTTCTTTTTTTATTAATCTATATAGGTTTATATATAGGCTCTATTCCTTCCTTAAGGGGTATCTTATAATCCTATACCTAATATTCTAGTAAGCTTTCTAATAGTTCACGTTCTCTAAATACTTTAATCAAATTGTAGTATTCCTAGGGTATCTATTATCGTAACTTTTCTAATTAGGTAGTATCCTGCTCTCGGTAAACCATTCTCTACTTTCCTTATAGTAATCGATCTCTTGTAGTTTTCCTAGTTCTCTTTTTAACCTAGGGCGCTATACCTAGTATCTAACCTCTATCCTTATTCTCGTTACAGGTAGCCGCCAAGGTATCTAGGTTCTAGTTAGAGCGGCTTTTCTTTCTATTATCTAGTTATAATATACCGTTTCTCTAGTTTACTATTAGGTTATATTTTTATAACTATAGGAGTCCTAAGATAATATTATACTCTCCTAGGTTAGTTACGTCGAAATATTCCTTTCCTTTATACTATCCTTCAATATATACCTTTATATTAGTAGTCTCTTTATTTATAATACTAGTCTACTCTTCTTCGAGTCCTCCTAACTAATATAGTTCTTCTTTTTCTTATATAGCGATTCCTAATTCCTTTATATATTATAAGTTAATAAAGTTCCTAGTAGCTTCTAAATCGACTAGGGCTCGCGCGTATTTCCCTACTAAGTTTACTACTATTACTAGGTGATATCTATATGTTATAGCTAGACTCTACTTTTTTTAGTCTATTAACTAGTTTGTCTTAGTATTATTAATTATAAGCTTCTTTCTAAATTATATCTATATATTTATATATCTTATCCTATTTGGATTCGTTTAATAAGGTTTCTTCTTATTCTTATATTACTTATAGTTATCGCTATTATTCTTCTTTTTCTTATAGCTTTCGTTTTAGTACTCTAGTCGTACTTAGCTAGTATTCTATCGCTATATTATCTATAAATTCTACTATATATCCTTAATATAAGATTTTTACTCTCCGCTTATTATTCTAGTATATAATTTCTAATCTCTTATACAGTGTGATATTCTCAGTATCTATTATTTTAATATTTTATCTATTAATCTATCCTTAGTATTTATTATATATAGTATATTCCTAGTTATTATAGTATCTCTAGTAGATCTATTCGTTATCTTTATATTATAGGTATTACTTATAATTCTTATAGTAAAGTCTTTATCCGTACTTCTATATTTCCTTAAATATATAGTATTTATAGTAGTAATCCTATTCGTACTCGTTATAGTATAGATAAGCTAGATTACTAACCTCTCTTTATTTTCTTATATTATATATAAAATAAAGACCCTTTTATTTATATATTATCTAGTATTCTTTATTAAAGTTGTTTATATATTCCTCGAGGCTATCCTTGATTCACTATTATTATTCCTTAATTATTAGTAATACGTCTTCCTAGTCTAAGTTGTCTTAGCTAGACTTAGATACTTCTCCTTCCTCTAGCTTAGTTTCTTCTTCTAAGTCCGTTTATTCCGGGGTTATAATTCCTTGATTAGATCCTATTATAAGGTCGTATTCTTAATTCGTAGATAGAGTATCTCGTTCCTATCGTTCCCTCCTATATCCTTCTAGGTACCTCTATTCTTATCCTAGTATAGTATCTTATCTAATTAGCCTTGGTCGTATTGCTTGTAGGTACTCTTTCTACTCGGAGTCCCTTCTATATCTAGATTCTCGTTACTACTAAGCCTTGCTATAGTAGTAGTATTAAATCTCTTTCTAATTTATAGTACTTCGTATTATATATACTACTAGGCTTTACTATAGTAGTAGTATTCAGACTTCTCCGTATATCTCCCTATTTCTTTTTATAATTCCTTACCTAATACCCTAGCTTCTTATAGTAGAAATATAACTTCTATTTCCTACATTATTCATTCTTTTCCTTATTAAAAGGTCTTTTTTTAGTAGTATCGAGCTCTATTAGTATTCTATAGTTATCTTATTTACTCGTGCTTTGTTAGTTCGTTCCTTTCTAAAAGGTCGCTTTTCCTTATTATAGGTTCTATAAATTATATAACTAATTATCGATTCGTACTACTATTTTAACTATAGAGGTATAGTTTACAAATAGTCCTATCTTAATAATTTTATATTAAGTTTCTAATTTAAGTCCTTACTTAAAGATAGCTATTTTCCTATCGTTATTGTGGATCTCTAATTCTTAATATAGTTACTATAACTATACTGCAAACAAAGCTATATCTCTTATCTATTATAGGTTAGCTAGTTTCTATTTGAGTATTCGTTTACGGTCCGTGTTTCTAAAGAACTATCTAATTATAGCTTTAAACTATAGGTAGCTTCCTAGTATATCTATATATATCTTTGGTTATCTCTAGGTATTAATCTAGTCCTCGAGTATTAATTTAAACTATATAGCTGCGGTATCGTATAAGTAAGATCCTATAAAGATTACTTTCTTAACTTTAGTAATTCCTAGTTTAGTAGCTAGGTAGATATTATATTTACTTAAGAAGTATTCTAGCTTATTATATTCTCCCTTAAAGGTATTGGGTATCCTAATCTTAACTAATACTTATAAATCTCTAGTACGTACTTTTAGAATACGTATTTTATTAACTAATCCTTTAATCTACGTTTTATACTACTAGATATCGTTCTTATAATCCTATTTATTGACTTTCGCTTCTAAGGTAGCGATCTATTACTTAAGTTAGGTTAGGATATAGTTAGGGTTACTAGTAGTTCTGCTTATAGTAGATATATTAAAGGTAGTCGTTATTCCTAGTTAGTTCTTTAAATATTCAGGGTAGGGGATACGTACCTAATATTCCTTTTAAGTAAAAGTGCTTCTACTAATCGGGGTTATAATATTATAGTAGATACGTGTAGGTATAACTTTTACTACTAGTCGTGGGTAGATATCGAGGTAGTAAAGGGTAAATAGTAAGTCGGAATTTCTATTCGGGTACCTATAACTGTAGGTACGGGACGATTAATACTATAAAGGTAGATTATTAGTATAAGGGATAACGTCTTAGTAAAAGGGTACTAAGGTACTTTATAGATAGATTAGGGTATAGTAAAATATTAATAAGCTCTCTAGATTATAGGAAGATACTTTAGTATCTAGCTTCAAGGTCGTAGCTCTAAGTCTAGCTTAGCGTTATAGTTACGCTTTAAGTTCCTTATCTACAATAAAGCTAGTATACTAGTTAAGTCTGGTATAAGGGTAGCTTGGGATATTAGATAGATAAAAGAAAGTATACTTATATTAATCAGTGCTATAAAGCTATAACTTACTATAAAGGCTACTTTAATTATAAGTATCAGAAGATAACTCTGATTAAGGTAGACAATAAGTGCCCTTATATATATATTATAGTAAGGTCCCTTATCCTATTATCCTGCTCAGGTCCCTTCGTGGACCTATATCCTGAGGTCCCAAGTTAGACCTGCTCCCTGAGGTCCTATTATAGACCTTTCCTCTAAGGTCCTATCGTGGACCTATCTATGTTCTTAGTATTTGGGACCTCTCTTAGTTATCATATGATCCAAGGTCCTCCTAGGTTATTCCGTGCCGTAACCTTGTCCAATGAGCGTACTTATCTGGGCTATGCCGCAGATAGTCTGCAACAAATATCTATATACTAAGTTCTACTATAAGATTAAAAATATTAGATTTAACACACTATTATTAATTAATATTATAGAAACTAATATTACTAGTATAATACTATAGAAAAATAGCTATAATAAGTATATACCTCTTATTCTATTTATAGTAAGTATATAATTACCCTTAACTAAAGATTTATAAGAGGTACTATCTAATTATATATTATTACTAATAACTATATAGTTTACTATTAAGAATCTACTACTAGATAATTCTAATATTAAAAATTAGAACTATAAGCCTAACTTAGAGGGAGATAATATAATAATATTAATATAGACTATTATCTAGATATATAGTAATAACTCTAACTTAAATATAGTAGTTTAATATTATAAAACTAAATAATAAAGGTAGTTACTACTTATAGATATTATAACTATTAAGATAACTATATTTAAAATTTTTAGTTATTTTATACCCTTATAAGGGGCTATAAATTCTATATATAACTATATCTAATTAAGCTTACTATTATTAGTAATAATAATATAAATATTATTCTTAACTTACTTAAATTAATTAATTATCTTTATCTACTACTATTATTTTTAATATTATACTTTATATTAGTATCTCTTAGAATAGTAGGAGGGCTAATAAGAAAGTAGAAATTCTTAGTATTCCCTTTATTAAGAAATATATCTAATATATAAAATTATAAATTAAGCTAATTCTTAATAAGAGTACCACTAACTATATTATAAGTATATACTCTACCCTCTAAAATAATACGCTACTTAAAAACTAGAGAAAGATATTATTTATAACTACTTATATACTTAAGATTTTAATTTATCTCTCTATAGTTTATATAAAAGTATATCTTTTTAATAAAGTAGATAAAAAGGATATAAAAGCTACTGAAACTATTCTTTAATTTACTCTCTTTAAGGAAGTAATTAAAGATAAGAGATATAAGAGATATAAGACTACTAATATACTAGAATTAGACTCTAATTTAGAGAATTCTAATAATAATAAGGGAGACTTTATACTATATAGAAGAACGATATAATTAGCTATAGAAGCTTAATCTAGTAACTAATTAGGCTTTAGAGGCTCTAGAGTAATATCTACCCCTAGTAGAAATAGTATAGATATTATTAGAAATAATAATAATAATAATAATAATAACGAGGATAATATATATAATACCTCTTTTAGTAGCTAGATAGTACCCTTATCTAAATAGATACGAAGCTAGTAAATATAGTCCTAATTATAAATATTTATAGCCTTATTATATCTAATATCTTAACTTCTTAAATCTTAGATAATAGATAATATAGAATCTTAGACAGATATTCTAGTAAATAATATTTAAATTATTTAAATCTATAATAAAAATATAGCCAGAGTCTATCTTAAATTTCCTAATTAGGAATAGATTAATATTTTTCCTTTATTTCTTAGTACTAGAATACTAAATTAAAATATCTAGATATATATATTTATTATTATATCTTATTACTTTTAATACTTATTTTACTCCTTATCTTTATTAAACGAATCAGAATAAGTACCTAATAAGGCTAAATAGTTAATTAGTAATAGGATAATAATATAAAGAGCTTAATAAAGAGACTCTAGATTTAAACCTATACTATTTAAACCTAAATATTGCTATAAGCTAAATTATAAATACTTTACTAACTACTATAAGGTTCCATTTAGTTTTTACTTTATATTATTAATTATTTATACTTATTATATCTTCTTTTAGCTTACTCTTTCCTATTCTAGAAGTCTTATAGCTTTATTTTATTATCTTTTTATATATATTTGGCTTTTATATAGCTATAAGCTAAAAGGGTATATTAGAATATAGTTTAGTTATCTTATACCTATATAAGGGGCTATAAATTCTATATATAACTATAATAAATTAAACTTATTATTATTACTATTAATAATACTTATATTACGCTCGAATTACTTAAACTAATTATTTATTTTTATCTACTACTATTATTCTAATAGTTATCTATACTATAAGGATAAATATTCTAAATATCGAGTCTTAAACTTAATTTAAGATAAGCCCCTAAATTTAGTAAGACTAACTATATAAGTCTAGTTTATTACTAAGTTAGAGTTAGTTACTTAGATAAACTTATATAAGAAAAATATTTTCTTATTAAGCTATTTTTATCTTTATTCTTTCTATAATATTATTAATTTAAAGAACCTTTATATTACTACTTAGTTATAATACCTCCTATATATTAATATTATAATCACTATCTTATTCTTATAAAGATAATCTTAAGCCTAATATAATATTTTTAGAAATATAAATAGTTTAAAGAAGCCCCTAATTAGTCTCTATAGTAGTAGTAGGTAAATATCTATAGGAGTAGTAATATTATACTAAATAATAATACTAGTAGAGATCGAAGTATAGGGTATAATACTAGTATTAATACTTAAATCTAGACTATTAATATTAATAGAGTATTTCCCCTAAATAAAATTAATTATACGAAACTAAGTTAGATAAAGCTAGTACTTAATTACTCTCTTTAAGTTAAAGTTATAGAGAAGGAGAATAGTTTTAAAAGTACTACTAATAATAAGTATAGTAAAATTAAGGGTCCTTATATTTAAACTAACCTAATATATCTAACTAATAAGTATAATACTATAGTTATAGATAATAGTAAAATAAATAATACTATATAGGAAGAGGAATAATACCTTAAGCTATATATTAATAATAATATAGGTAGTATAGTATTATTACCTAGTAATACTTAAATAAATTACTTACTTTCTATTAAAGTTATTATTCTAGTTATATACTTAACTTATCCTTTAATATTTATATTATTATAAACTTAAGATATCTTATATAAAGAAGAGATAGAAATACCTACTAGTTAGATTATAGTAGACTCTAAAGTTATTAGAAACTTACTTAGAAAAAATATTATAGTTATACTTAATAATATTAGATTCTTTTATCTATTTTAAAATAATATTAACTATAGTTTTACTTAGTTCTTTATTAAGTAGAAGTTAATAAAGGGTATAATAATAGTATTCTTATAAAGTCTATACTTAAAGTTAATTTATAAGAGGCTTAGCTTCTATATAGCTAATAAGCTATATAATCTACTATAGTATAATATAAAAGGTATAGAGGAAAAATAACTAAAGGGTAATATTACTATATCTTTAAAAATAAATAATATAGCTCCTTAAATTATTAATTTTTACTATTAGAATATTAAGAGTTTAATTACTATATTTATTAGTCACCTTCTATATAAAGATAGCCTTATATATACTCTAGTTTAATAATTTAATAGTAATAATAGCCGTATTTATACCAAAATATATATAGGGAACTAATAGTAGAAGATATAAATTATACTTTCTAAAGGTACTACTATAATACCTATCCTACTCGCTATAAATAAGATCTAGCTTTCTATCTATTAAGGGGATAAATACTAATAACTAATATATTTAATAATTAGTAACCTTACCTATAAAGTATGGTAGTCTTAGAAATTTAATATAATAAGGTTACTTAATCTCCTCTCTATAGATATTTAATTAAAGGATACTAGTATTAAGGTTATAGTATATTATAAAGTACTTAAAACTATTCTTAAATATAAGTTAATAATATCTATCTAATCTATACTATACCTATCTCTACTCGAGTTAAGAGCTATATTAATAACTCTATTACTAGCTTTAGAATATTTAGTAAAGATAGATATATTCCTTAAGTATATAGATAGAAATATTTATAAATATTTCCTAATTTTAACTAATATAATAGTAGATTATAAGGAGCAGATCCTTATTACTAGTATTAAAAGCGGAAGGTATTATACTATCTACTAAATTCTACCTAGTAAGTATAAAAATCTCTTAATTAACTAGCCTCTCTAGATCTATTAGTATATAAAAGATAAGATCTTAGAAATAATATAGGGAGATAATAAGTATTAAACTTTATAGATAGAAAAGAAGTAACTAAGGGTATAAGCTAAAGAGATTAAGAAACTAAGAGGTAAAAATATAGATATACTATATACTAAGCTACTCTAAAGGACTAAGGTATAGATTTATAAGGAGAATTCTAAGTTAGAAAGGCAGGAAGCTAAAGTTTAGGAGGCTCTAGACTATATAAATAAGGCTAAGGAGAGTTAAAGAAAGGTAGTAGCTATATATATTTATAAAGTAGATAACTTTACCTAGACATACTACCTAGTTAATATCTATAGTATTATAATAATTAATATCCTATATTAGCTTCTTAAAGATATAGTTACTAAGATTTATAACTAGCTAAGATAACTCCTAAATAATATCTATCTAAAAAAATAGCAGATAGTAAGTTCTAGTATATATATTAATATACCTATAATTAATATAGGTAGTATTACTCTATTAAATAAATAATTTTACTCCGTATCTATATGTACTAGTTTAAAGTTATTTTCTTCCTTTAATTAGGTTAAATAGTAGATAGGAGAAGAATAAAAGGCTATTACTTATTAATTAGTAGCTATAATAGTACTACTTCTAATTAAATAGAAACCTAAAGCCTTATTATATATCTAAGTAATTATTAACTTTCTAATATTAGCTTAGTATTAAAGCTATAATAATAATACTCTTAAATACTTTAATTATACTCTTAGCCGTATTAATAAGCTAAAATAGATCTTTAGTAAATATTAACTAAATAAAGTAAATCTATAGGAAGTAGGGTATTTTAACTTTCTAAAGTTCTATATTCTTATATATTATGCAGATTTTATTCAATAGTATAGTATATTAGATAGATTTAATACCTTCTATAGTAAAGCTACCTATAAGTTTCTTATTAAAAACCTCTTTAGGTATACTAATAAATAAAATAAATATAAGAATCAGATTATATATTAAAATATATAGTGGATAAATATAATAAATAATTAAAATATTAGCTTCTATAGTAAAATCTATAGAGATAATACTCTTATTACTAGAGATTTATTAGCTATATAGATAACTTATATCTCACACCCTATTAATCTAACTAAGATTAAGTAGAGGTTTAAGATATAACTTAAAAAGCATAAGCACTAGTTAAAGTATTAGATATTTAAGTTATTATTTAATTATCCGAATATAATATTTATAAAAGAGATTATATTAAAATTAAGACTTCTAGAGGAAGAGTTTATTTAAGCTTTAACTATTTTTATTTAGGAAATATAATTTACTCTAGATAATAACCTCCAAGGTAATAATATATATACTATATAATACTAAGCTAGCTAAAATACTATATAATATCCTAATGTAGTCTAGTCTTATAATTATACTATATATATAACTTAAGAAAGTATATAGAGAGTAGAAATTAATACTATATATCTATAATATAAACTACTAGTAAATTTATATAGTAAATAATATACTTACTATATTTTTAATATTTTTACCCTTATAAGTCTCTAGGGACGGCTCTATTAGAAAGGGGGGGGTAATTATTATATTATATAACTATACTAGTGATAACTAAGCTAATAACTAATATATTATTAAGCTCTATATATATATATATCTTCTTCTTTCTAATCGCTACTAGGAACTAGTAACTAGTTCTTATTCTAATTTATATATATATTCTATATTTATACTATACCCACGTCGCCTAATAACTAGTATTGTAGCACCTACTGCTCACCGAGCCTTATATATTAACTCTAAATTAGATACGGTAAGTATACTATAACCTTTTATTCTAGCTACTACTTTCTAACTTGAGTTAGATTTAGATTTAATATCTATATTAATATCTTACTATAGTAAAGGATTTTTTTAGTAGTAAATTTATATAAGTTACTAATAAAAATATCCTTACTATTTAGTAGATCCCTTAGTTTATTAATATCTATATTCTTTGTCTACTTTTCTTTCTAACTAGATAAGATCTAGTTAAAGGATATTTAAATATTACTCTTCTTACCCTATACTTAGATAGATATATTTATAAATTAGGAATACTATTACTAAAAATAGATAATATTAAGGATATATAGCTAGCTACTATTAGAGATAAAACCATTAGAGAGATCTATATTTAGATAAGATATTATAGTTTTCTTAATATACTTACCCCTAAATAGTATATAGATACCTTTAAGATAATATATAAATATTATTAGACTTTACTTCTATTATAGGATAATTTTTCGAAGCTATATAAAGATATTAGTAAGCTATATAAAAAGATCTTATAATATATATTATTCTAGTATAATTTTAACTTTATTATATCTAAAAAAGCTAATAAATAACTTAAAACTTTTACTTAGGAGTAGGCTATCTAATTAAATATAATAATTTAGAGTATTCTAGATAATTAGAAGACTTAACTAATAGCTACGAGAAAATTACTATAAGTTATCTAGATATTTATAGAGAGTTACGAAGCTTTTAAAATTAAATACTTTATAGTAAAAAATTTTAACTTAAGTTAGATTAAAACTTTTACTAATTTAATTTAGTATAATATAGAACTAAAATCTATTTTATCTAATTTTATAAAGGAATCCTTAAAGAGTAAAAACTTCTTATTAATTAAAAGTACTAAATCTAAAATTAAAAGTACTACTATAAAATATCTCTACTATTTTAAACTTAATTATTAAAAGGAGCTTCTTTAGATCTATCTAGAGTATACTAGACTACACTTAAAAGGTATAATAATAGAGTTTAATAATAACTAATATAAAGTAATAAAAATTCTAAATAACTAGGTATAAATCCTTATCTATCCTATATTAAAGAAGATTCTAGCTTTTAAGTCTATTTTATACCTATCTACTATAGTATTAAAGAAAGATCTTATAGAAAAACTTAAGATTTTTAGAACTATATAAGAATATTATATTATTAAAACTTATGCTATTTAGACTCTAGAAAAAGGATTTTTAACTATAAGTATAAAAATAAAAAAAGGCTAACTCTAAATTTAAAAGGTAAGTAGTAATTATTAATCTAACTTAAGTTAGATTCTAACCTTATATAGAAGAATTAGGTAGCTTTAATTATTTAACTTAAGGGGGTAGCGAAGTACTTAAATTAATATAGTATTAAAGTTAATTAAACTAATATTAAAGAAGATCTCGACTAGTATTCTTTATTCTAATCCTTTTACCCTAAATAAGGATAAAATCCTAACTATAATTTAAAGTTAATTCTAGCTAATATAGTGGCTAATAAAAATAATTTATAAAAAAAAATATATAATATATAACTAGAATTATATAAATTAACTATCTCTCTTTAATATCTAAATAAAAACCCTAATAATATATTATAAGTCCTACTCTCTCTTAACTTAATAAGAAATAATCTAACCTAAGTTAGAAAAAAATATACTTAAGTAGTATCTACTTTATTAAGTTCTACTAAGTAATTTTAATAAGGTAAATTAGTTTTAGAAATTATAGTTTAGGTTAATAAGATTATAGAGTATAATACTACTATTACTTCTTCTAATAACTCTAAGCCTATAGAATAGGGGTAAGAGTATTAGGAGGGAGATAGTAATAATAAGGGCTCTAATATAATAAATCTTAAAGAAATAGTTAGCTTAATTAAAGAATTAGTTATTAAAGAGTAAAGTTTTTATTATCTAGTATAATATAAACTAGTTAAAGCCCTTATAGTAGAAAAATTTAAAAATATTTTAGGGGTATAAAATCTACTAAGTAGAGTTATATATAAGATATTTTAACTTAAGTTAGAATTACTAATAATAAAAGATAAAGAAAGGGGTAACTTATTAATTATTCTTTCTATACTTTATATAGGGAAGAGGAAGATTCTAACTTAGATTAGAATTATCTTCTATTAAACTTTAAGATTTCTACAATACTATTATTTATATAATTTACAATACTATTACTATAATCTTAGGAAATATATTTAATATATTCTTTTTAGAGAATAAATTCCTCCCTTTAGATATTAGTCCCTCTAACTCTTAGTTTACCTTATTTAACTTATTAATTATATTAAGAGTATTAATATCAAGACCTAATAATTTAAAGCCTTTAAGGGCCCCTTATATTCTAACTTACCTTTCTATATATATAGGACCTCTTAACCTTTCTATTATTTATATAAATAAGGAATAAGATAACTTTATCTTCTTATTAGTTATAAATTAGAGCCTATTCTATAAGTAGTAGAGGACTACTAAATTTATAAAGAATAATCCTAACTATTTTAAAATAAAGTATATTACTACCTTATAGAAGGATATTTAGTTAGAGGCAAGATTAAAAACTGATAAGGCTTTAGTAGTATATAAATACTATTAAAAGATATACCTATATAAAAAAGAATATAGAATAAGTTCCTAAATCTATTATTTTAAATTATATAAAATACTAAGTTCTAAGTTTATATATATTAATTCTTTATTAAAAATAGTTTATACTCCCCTCTCCTCTATAAGTAATATAGCTAAATATATAGTCTTAATATATACTAGAAAATATATAAGATAAAATTATAAAATTTATTATTATATAATATCTTCCTTTCTATATAGTAGAGAGTCTATACTTTTAAATAATATTATAGATAACTATTAGTAATTAAAGTTTTACTTTATCTACTAAATATAATATTTAATAATATCTTATATCCTCTATAGATATAATTCTTAAATCTTAAATTAAGAAGATTATTTCTAAATCTAAAATATCTCTTATAATTAATATCTAATCTAGTTTATTATATTAATCCTTTCTTATAATTATTATATACTTTATAAATAAGAATTTTACTTATTAAAAAATACTTCTAGAGTTTAAGTTACTTAATAAAAGTTATATAGAAGAAAACTTAGTAGTAGTTATTACTAATATTTTAAAGGAATAGTTACTTAAAAATCAAGTTCTATTAATTACTACTAATAATATTAGTAATAATAGGTCTATAACTAATATAATTTATAAATTAATCCTATAATATTTTAGCTTAAATATTTTTAATCAAGACTTTATAAATCTATTATTAGTTAAGAACTATATTCTATATTTTACCTATATTATAGATTTATATTTTAAGGAAGTCCTAAAAACTATATATATTATACTAATAAATAATAGTATTAGTACTTATAAGGACCTAGATATATTATATTTAGGACCCTTAAATAGTCTACCTAGTATATTAGCTAAGGTATATAGAATCTAACTTAAATTAGAATTATACTAACCCTATATCTAGATATATAGAATCAAACTTAAGTTAGAATTATACTAATAATTATAGATTTATAAACTAGGTATTTATATAAATATAAGCCTATAATATTAAAGAATATTCTAAGATATATAAATAAATTAGAGGTTTAGACTACTTATATTAAGATAAGATTATACTATAAAATAGAGTTTAATATTCTTAATACTTATTTAAGTATTAATACTTTATAAAACTATTAAGTACTTTATTATTATATATTAGCCTACTAGTAGCTAAAATAATCTCTTAGTATATACTTTATTAAATACTAAGTAGAGGTACTTAGAATATCTTATATATATTTTAAAACCCTTTTTTAAACTACTTACCCCCCTATTAAGTATATAGAATATTATAATATACTAGATCTATAAGCTATATAACTTCCTCTTTACTATAATTAAGGAGTATTAAGAGTAACTAAAGAGGAAGTATTTTTAGTAAAAGAAGGATTTATATATAGGGCTTACCTATATATAGGAGAAACTACACTACTATTATAGTAAGACTAATAATATAAATAGTATCTTATATACTATAGGTATAATTCTAGATTTAGTTATAAAGCTAATATTTTTCTAAATTAAGGAGTAGATAAAGAAAAATAATAATAAAGAAGTAATTACTAATTAGGCTAAGTTTTATAAAGATATATTTATTAAAGTTTATAATTATTACTAGTCCCTATATCTAACTACTATATTTATTAAGATTACTACTTCTAGTTAAGATTATTTAAGTTAATTACTAGCTAGTTTATAGTATAAAAAACGTTAAACTATACTAAATAATATTAAGGCTAGTAAATAAATACCTCCTAAAGTTAGTTAATATTTATCTAAATATAAGTTAATACCTACTCTATATATATTAGTCTAAATCTAACTTAAGTTAAATTTAGTTAATAACTACAATATTATAATATATTAGAAATTCTATAAATATAATTATCCTATTCTATATTATATAGTAAGAGATATACTTTTAATTCTAGTATTTGGTATTAGTATTAAGTATATATTTAATTCTAGTTAAGATATTTATTATTATAGATAAAATTATCTATATCTAGATATAATTTATACTTCTATAATTTAGATATTTAGTAATTAATTTAAGATTAAGGCTAAATATTAAGTATAATATACTATAAGTTAAATAAATATAGCTAATAAAGCTATATTAATAAAATAAAGTATAAGAATAATAAAATTAATAATTACTTTATTAATAGAATAATTAAAATAGATATCGAGTAGTATAATATTAGTAATACTAGTAACTTAGATACTTAGTCTTATATAGTTAAATAGTAAACTATTTTACTTATATATCTTTATAAATTTATAAAGGTATAATATAAATTTATAAACTACTATATTATATAAATAAATATTATATAATTTAATTATATATATAAATATTAATAATATTATATATATTAGTCATTAAAATCTAATTTAAGTTAGATTATATAAGTAACTAATAGCTAAGCCTATTATATAATAGATTCTATAGGTTGGCCTAAACCTATTGACCTAATACCACACCTATTTATAGTCTATGAGGCCAAGGCTCTACCCGCCTATTCAGCCTATAGGCCGCTGCCCACCCATTCGCTCATAGGTTTAACCCACCTATACGGAAGTCTATCTGCTATTATTACTTTATTACTAAGGCTAAAGATATTATTTACCAAGTTAGTGTCTATTAAAGGGGTTAAGTATTAGAATTTTATAAAGCGGACTTCGCTTATTAACCTTCTTACTAAACTACGCGACTTATATAATCAATACCTATATATATAGAGTATCCTTAAGGATAGGCTAATAATAGCGCTAGTTTTAATATATTCTAACTTCTCCAGACTATTTATTCTTTATACTAATAGAAGTAAGTAATAGAGTTATAGCGTTACTATTTACTAACTTAATACTAATAATAATAAATATCTAGTACTTTATATCTCTAAATTACTCTCCCCTATAGAGACCTATTATAGCTCTACTAAACTAGAGTATAGTACTCTAGTATAGATACTATTGAAATTTCCCTAATACTTTAATAACGAGGTATTTACTATTATAATAAACTATATTACTTTAGTCTCTATATTATAAAAGAAGTTATCTATATTTAGCTATTACTCTATATAGTTAGATAACTAGGTACTCCTACTAGGTTCTTATATTAGTAGGATAGTAATTAGATATTATAAAGGAGTTAATTATTCTAATATAAATACCCTTTCTTATATATCTTCCTTAGATATTAACTCTAAAGATACCCTAAGTAATATTATTATAGTATTAATATATATAATAATAAATAATACTACTAATATTATTAATACTATTAATATTAACTTTATATCTATAGTATCTATTAGTAGTAACTTTAATAATAGTATATATTAATATATTAAGCATAACCCTATTTTATTAAAGATATAGAAGTATATTAAAGATAAAGAATTATCTTCCTTTTATAACTTTAGTATTAAAAATAATATTTTACTCTATTATTACTTCTTAGATACTAATAAACACCTATACTATATATACTCTAGCCCCTAATTAAAGAAGTATTATAGCTAGTATATAACTATAATAATTATATTATTCTTTATTACTCTTTATAGATATTATAATAATTATTCTTTATTAACTATACTCGTGAAGCTATAGTATCTTATATTAGGAAGTATATTCTCTATACTCTAGCTAAATTATATAATTTTAAATAGTTAGGATAAATATAATTAATACTAGCCCCTAATAATATATTTAATATACTAATACTAGATTTTATTATTAATCTACTAGTAAGTAATAACTATAATACTATTCTTACTATTATAAATAAGCTATTTAAGGTAGTACACCTCCTACTAAAATATACTAACTAGAGTACTAAAAAATAGGTAGTCTACTTCTATATATCTATAATATATAAGTAGGGGCTTCTACTTATATTTATATTAGATAGAGATTCAAAGTTTATAGGATAATTTTAGAGAATAATATTAAAGAATTTATATATTATTTAATAGATTAATATAGTGTATAATACTCCTACTAATAGTTAAAGTAAATATACTAATTTAATAATAGAGGTTCTATTATATTACCTTCTTATAGGCTATTATAAGTCTACTTAGCGCCTACTAATACCTAATATATAGTATTTTATTAACTTTAATATAACCTTATTAATATTTATCTCCCCTTTTAAAATCTTATATAGTTAACCCCTCTATTTACTACTAATTATAGCCCCGATCTCCGCCCTCTTACTTAATAAAACTAAACTATAGGATATATTTAGAGATATATAGGCCCTAATTATAGCCTATATAGTAGTTATTAATTCTATAATAATAACTACCCTCTAATTTACTAAAGGGGACTATATCTTCCTATATATTATTAGAATAATTAAAAAGGGCTATATACTACTAAACTTCTCTAAGCTCTTAATTCTTTAAAGAGGTCCCTTTTATATCTTATAGAAGGTATTACTATTAGTATACTACCTCGTACTACCTAGTAATTAGAGAATCTACTCTATTATTTCTATTATCTATCTCGAGCCCTATTATAGTGATTTAGTTAACTTCCTAATAAATACTAATCTCTAGCCTCCTCCTATCTATATTAGTAACTACAATAAGTAGGAAGTTAAAAAACTTATTAAGATAAATAGAGATTAAGTTCTTATTAAATAGAAGGGTTATACTAATTATATCTAGAAACTAATAGAGTTAATTAAGTAAAATATTCTAAATATCTAATATAACTTTATAATATATTACTCGAGAGAATATTTAAGAAAACCTATTACTTAAGTAATAGTTTCTTCCCTTACTTTTCTTTATAACTTACTAATAATATTAAGCTTACTATCTTTTTACTATATCTTACTTTTACTTCGCTAATACCTTATTAAGTCCTTTATCCTCCTTATAACTCTATATTAAATCTACCTATATACTTATATTCTCTCCTTCTATATCCTTATATTTTCTTATAATATATTAACCACTCTACCTATCTACTTATATCTCGAGAGTAATAATTATAGTATCTTATACTTAGATAATAGTAATAAATAGAGCTATAATAAAAGCTTTTATTAATCCTTCGCTACTAGAGGTATAACTAATAACCTTATCCTACCTAGCCCCTCTTCTTCTAAATTATCTTCTACTATTGAGTCTCCTATTACTATATTCCTACCTATACTAATTAATTTAACTTCTTCTATAGATATCTCTATAGTCGCCTTACCCTCCCTTAAATATAAAAAAACTACTAATATCTGGTTCTATTTTATTAACGCCTCCTCCCTAGTATTAAAACTACCTACTAAAGTATATTTAGTATCTCTAGTTATTAATACTACGCCTATTAATATTCTATTTATAATATAATCTATAAATCTAAATAGCATTACTTTTTATAATCTAGTATTACTAAACTTTATAGAGATTTTAGCGGAATATATCTCTATAACTAATACTACTAAGATAATTAAGGCTATTAGTAATATTATTAATATTATTTATAATTTTTATATTAAAGTTAATAATACTATTACCTCTACTAATACTAGTTAATTTATAGTTATAAAATATAATATAGTTATTTAGTCTAACTATAAAGCTTATTAGTACTTACTTATAGTAATAGCTACTCTATTAGTTACTATATTAATCTACTAGTAGATATTTATAAGGCTAGCTAGAGCTATAGCTACTATTACTTCTTCTAATACTTTAATACTAGCCTAGGCTACTATTAGCTTACTTAGTACTAAGGAGGAACTAAAGGCCGCCAAATAAAACACCTCCTAGAAGAAGGACGCCACACTCTAGTCTATGCTCTCTATATCTAATAATACCCTAATTAAGTAAATTAAGGCTATTATTCGCTATTCCTAAATATATTCTATATTGGGTTTAATATCTATTAATAGTTTTGATATTACTAGAATTAATATTTGTTATAGTGTGTTAACTTCTTTCTCTTTTACTACATTATACGCTTCTTACTATATATTTAGCTTCTGGCTTAATATTTATTATTAGTTATAACGTCGCTAGCTTTTCTTTTTACTAATATATTTCTTATTATATATCTAGCTTTCCCGCTCCTAAGAATATAGTGTTATATATACTACCACTAATAGATGATATAATATCCGTCGTTATAATATTAGAGACAAGCTAGCTAGATAATACAATAAACAACCTTACACTTATATAACGTTATATAAAGTAGCGTGTCGTACACTACACTATTATCTACTTCACTCTATACTAGTATTAACGCCTTCTCCTCGTGTCCTACTATCTCTAGCTACTAATAACGGACCCCCCTTACTTAAGAACTATAACCTAATAGACTTATCCTTCTTAGGGCCCACCCTACTAAATATTGCTAAACTACTTATTACTATTTAGAGAGTAACTATAACTAACTTACGAGCTCTCTATACTATTTTAAATACTATAAATTAAGTTAATATTTTCTTTACTTATATTAATATAATTATAGCTAAATACCTTATATAATATCTATCTTTAGCTACCTATAATACTATAATTATTAAATACTATATCGCCTTATACTAGCTAGAGGCTACTATAACTATAGTATATAAGGCTACTAACGCTCTTACTAGTACTATAGTTAATCTATATAAGGAAAGACTAGTTATATTTATATAGGCTACTATAGAGCTACTTACCCTATTAAAAGAAGCCTTTAATAGCCTACGGGCCTATAGTTTAATAGCCTATATTACTATCTAGAAGGCCCTTAATATAATTAATACTAAGCTCGCGGCCGCTATTATACGCCTAATAGATATCGGGTCTTCCCTCTAATCTTCTCTTATATTATAGCGAATTTTCTATACTTCTATTAACTATACCTTATTACTATTCTTATTCTTTTCTATATCTTATAGCACGGTGTTATATTCTTATATATTATCTCTTTATATATATCTAGGCTTTCTCCCCCTCTAATATATAACGTGTCACGTATACACGTGCCCCCTTACTATACCTTAAGTAGGCACGCCACGCTGTACTGTAGTTAGAACAATCAAGTATACAGATATATACAAGAATATTATAACGTGCCTTGCACGTAACAAAGAAGAAGAAGAAGAGCTTAAAGTAAAAGGAAGAAAAAAAAGAAAGAGAGAAGAAGTATATTAAAGGTAAATAAAGTAAGAAACTATAATAAAATATTAATAATAATATAAATAAAAAATAAAGAAAATAAAGACTTTAAAAATATAAATAAAAAATAAAGTTTTTATTTTCTTTATTCTTTATTTATTCTATTATTAATATTTTATTATAGTCTCTTACTTTATTTACCTTTAATATATCTTTTTCTCTTTCTTTTTTTTTTTCTTTCTTTTACTTTAAGCTCTTCTTCTTCTTTTTTAAGTATTAGTCTTTCTCTCTTCTTCTTTTTCAAGTATTAGTCTTTCTCTCTTTTTCTTTTAAGTATTAAAGTCCTTCCTCTCTCTTCTTTTTTTAAATATTAAAGTCCTTCCTCTCTTCTTCTTCTTTAAATATTAAAGTTTTCCTCTCTTCTTTTTTAAGTACTAAGATCTTTAACTTCTTATAGATATAAGTACTTTCTATCTTTATAATAACTATTATAGTTATTATAGTAATCTTATTCTTTATATAATATTCTATATATTTTTACTATAATTTATTTAATCTAATACTTAATTATTATAATTAATATAGTAATTATATTATTATATATCTATAGTCTAAAGCTAGAAATTACTATTAGTTAAAAAAAAAAAACTTCTAGAGAGTTCTCTAATAATATTTATATAAAAAAAGCGAGAAAATAAGTAGAAAATATAAATTTAATTAAAGTATAAATTAAGAGAACTAAGAATACTAATTATTAAGCTATTAGTTATAGACTTAAGTTTCCCTATAAAGAAGACTTATATAAGTTTACTTCTACTATAAATTAGGAAAAAATAGTTAAGAATAAGAAATATTGAATTATTTAAAAGTAGTAAATTTAAGATTTAACTTTATTTTTTAGAAAAATAACTAAATAAATATTATAATATTAATTAGTATATTAAAAGAGTAGTTTATAAAATTAATTATAAAAAATCTTAACTATATAAATAATATAATTATAGTAGAATATAATAATAGCGTAGTAGTATAGAAGAATATTTAAAAGAAAGATCTAAATATTAAAGAAATAAGATAGAGGCAAGCTAATATTAAGTCTTTTAGAGAATATAATATATATTCTAAAGAATAAGCTATATTTACTCTAAAAGTAGTTCCTTTACTTTTAAAGTAGAACTATTATAAGTATATATTAACTATATATAAGTAGTAGACTTATTTCTAGAAATTAAGTCTATAGAAGGTATAGAGGAAAATTAGGATTCTCTCTTAAATACTTAAAAATATTTTTCCTTATAAATATTTTATAGTAAAAGAGTAATCTATATTTAAAACTCTTATTACTATTAGAAAATTTAATATTATAGATTTATATAGTAGATATAGGTAGTATTAATTATTAGGCTCTATAAAATAGTAGTATTACTATAATTTTAAGAAGTATAAATAGAATCTAGAGAATAAAAAAGTATTAGTTAAAGAACACCGGAAGATATTCCAGGCCCTTAAAGGTAGAATAAATAATAAAAAGTTTAAGAGTTTAATCTTTAAAGTTTCTAAGCTTATTCTCTTAAATTATTAATTAGTTAATTAGACTTTAAGAAAAAAATTACTATATTAATTATAATAGTTCTCTTTAGATAGTGAGAATTTAATATATTTATCTAAGAGACTCTTAAAAATATAGATTTATATTTTTTTTATTTTATATTTTCTACTTATCTTTAATATTCTTATCTATTTTCTTTATACTCTCTATTACTATATAGACTCCCTTCTATACTAAAAAGATAGATATTGAGTATAATATATAATATATTAATAATATTATATATTTAAATTATAGTTAGGGAAACTTAAACTTTATCTCTAGTTTAAATAATAATAATATTATTATTATCTCTAATAGCTCTCCTATAAAGTAGTTCTAATTATTTTAATTCTTAAATATTTCTCTAATTAATTTAGTTTGAAAACTAATAAATATATGGATTAAGGAATATTAAATATAACTAAATATTAGCTCTATTATTTATAGTTAATAAGTATAGGTAGCCCTAATATAGAATATAATAGATAGCCTAAATTAACTTACTAATATTTAGCTATAAGTTAAAGTTTAGGCTACTATATTTAATAGTATTTTTAATAATATAAAGATTTATATCTATTAAAACTAGAAAATAACCTATAAGTTTTTCTATTAAATATACTAATTAATATACTAATTAATATACTAATTAATATACTAATTAATATACTAACTAATTATCTAGAGATCTACTAAATAGTTATCTTAGTAGATAAATAAGTTAAGACTATAAATAGTTTTATTTAGCTAATAGTAGAAAAAATACTAAAATAGGAAACCTATATAAAAGAATAGAAATCTATTAATATTTTTATTACTACTAACTTTATAAAAGAGTCTAATAAATAGCTAATCTATCTATCTAATATTAATTAGATTAATACTATTAAGAATATACTTAAGTAATATTTTAATTCTAGTAATAGTAATATATAAAAAGTATATATAATATTTTATTAATAAGGGGATATAGAAGTTAATATTATTATAGTTTAACTCTTAAGTAAACTAAGATATTCTAAATATATATTAGAAGGTATCTTTAATAAAGAAGACTAAGTAGAAATTTTTTATTAAATAAGAGTTATCTATTATAAGGGAACTATCTATTAAAAAAGAACTATCTATTAAGAGGGAGCCTAGCTAAGTCTATAAAAGAATATTTTTAAATACTTCCCTTATATTTAGTAATAGGCTATCTAAAGATAGCTTTATTAAAAGCCTCGAGGAATCTTTGAAATTTAAAAGAGAGTAGAAGGGAAAGTAGGAGAGAGAATAGAAGAGAGAGTAGAAGGGAGAGTAGGAATAGAAAGAGGTACCTAATATATCTATAAACTATATAAGGTCTAAATATAAGTAGAAGTAAGATTAAATTATATTTCTTATTTAATAATCTTAAATACTTCTAAGTTTTTAAAAGTTACCTTATCTATATCTAAATTTATAATTTTAATCTTCTAAAAATTTATATTTATAAACTACTAACTTTATATTTTATTAGTAGGCTTTTTATACTTTATAAGGAGAGGTAGTTAATTAATAGAAATATATTAATATATAATCTTATATAATTAGAAATAGATATTATAATAAACTTATAATTTATTAGAGAAAATATCTTTAATATTAACTTATCTATTAGAATAGCCTAATTATTATAACTATTATAGAAACTACTCTTTTATTATTAGTAGAAGATATTTATTTATATCTATTATATATAGTTAATATATTAATAAATATGATAATTAATATAGTAATTAGTAAGTATTATATACTCTATTTTTATATATTCCTCTTAATCTTAAAAAGAATATTTTTATTTAGAGTAATACTATAGTTTAGTATAAAATCTCCTAAATAATTATATAATATTTATAGTTAATTAAAAATATAATTTAGTTAGTTTTACTATATATAGATTTTATAAATATTTTATTAATTTATAAAATTATATATATTTTTATAGAGAATTAGTATATAGATTATAAGTATTATAAATTAATCTCTAAGATTATTAAACTTAAAGAAACTATCTCCTAAAAGTTATATAAAGTAATTCTATATATAATTAGTAAATAAATATAAATAAAATAGAAATAAAAAAATATACTCTCTAATAAAATAATAAAGACTTTATTAACTAACCCTACTAAAATTTAATTTATTAATTTATAATACTTATTCTAAACTAATAATAATCTTAGAAGGTAATTATAAATTCTACTTTCTATTAAAATTTATATTATATAGAAGTAAGTAGAATTATTTTAGTTCTATAATTAGTATAAAGGATTTCTAGAAGTATATTTTTACTCTAAAATATATCTATATATTAGTATAAGATACTAATAGTAATATAATTAATTATACTAATATATATCTAGATAATAAATTAAAAATATATATTAAGAGTAGTGTTAGGAACCGACCCTTAAGGCATAGGACCCTTAATCGAAACCTAGTTAGCCCAACTCTAGATATACCTATCTAAGGTATAAGGTATACTTAACCTATATTAGATAAGAGGGTATAGATACTCCGAGGAAACCTAGGGTTTAGAGAAATTAATAGTTAGTCTAAATATAACTAGACCCCTATAGTATTTCTCTATCTAAGAAGAACCTTTATAGTCTCTTTTAGTAACTATAGGAGAACTAACCTCTAGTACCCTTATATACTAGTAGTCTAATATTCTAACTATTCCTAAAAGTTAGGAGATATAACTATAATATAAAGTAAGGTATACCTATAGAAGACTAAAATACTAACTATAGAGGAGCCCTTAAAAGAACTATATTTATTAGTTAATTAAATTATAAGTATAACTATAGATAAATAGTAAGAGCTATAAAGACTCCTATTAGAGATTTCTTATAGGGGTAGTTATTAAGGAATACTCGAAAGATAATAAGAGGAAACCTAATATCTAAAATACTAAAAACTTCTACTAAAGGTAAAAATACTACTATAGGATAATATAACTCTAAGAGGGTATTTAATCTAGTTTTACTAGCTTAAAGATATACTATAAAATACCTTTCTAGAGATTCCGAATAAAGTAAAGATTATATAAATATATTAAAGATAGAAGACTAAGTTAAACCTAATAATTAAATAGTATAATTAAGTAGAGATAGAATAAATAATACTTATAATCTAGAATAGATTTAAGAAATAGTACTAAAACTAAATAGAGTATCCTACTAATTATAGGATTAATACTATCCTTAGCTTTAATAAAATAAAGTAATAGCTCTAATAAAATATAAAGTCCTTCTTTAATTATATTAAAGAGTTATATAATAACTATAATATAGATCTACTAAAAGTATATCTAGTACCCTTAACCATTAGAAAGCTCCTTCTAGATCTATAATATAAGATCTAGTGCCTCTAGAGTAAGCTAGAAACTATAGAGGAGTTAAAGATAGAAGTATATTAGTTAGAAGTAATGCTTTAAAAGAGGGATTAAAATAAGGCTAGTTATATACTAAAGGAATAAATTAAATAACTATCTTAAGGGTCCTATAATAGTAAATAGTACTAGATCTAAAATAAAAATTCGACCTTATAATTAATAAATAAGAAGTATAAAGGTATATTTAACTATATTACCTCTAAAGAAAAAGAATATTATTTTAAGGAAAAGCTATATTTAGTTTGTAAGAAGAAGGAATATATTATAAAGGATTACTTAAATAAAGTAAAGTTATGAAATAAGAAATTATAGAATTAAAAAAGGGGTAATAAACTTAAACTCCTTACTATATCTATAGATAAATAAGTAATAATAGAAGAAGTAGCCCTACTACTATAGGTAGTGACCCTAAAACCTTAAGGTAAAGAGGAGGTCTAGATTTAAATAATTATTAATAGTACTATAAACTATAACTTTATTAACTTAACTTTAGTAGAACTATTCCCTAGTAAACCTATATAAATTTAGGGTAAGGAGGTAGATCTACTAAATAGGGAATAAATAAAGCCTTAAAGGATAGTTCTAGCTAGTATTACTCTTAAAGATTACTAGAGAATTATATATATATAGAAAGTACCCTTTATAGTAATTCCTATAATTAATATTAAGGTGATTCTAGATAAACTATAGCTTTAAAAGATAAATTTAAGGATTTACTAAAAATAATACTACTAGTACTATCTATATATAGTAGAGTAGGTATTTATAACTAAATTAGCTTAAAATAATATATTAGTAATAGTTTAACTCCTTATATTAACTTTACAGGAGAAAGCTATAGTAGAAAATTAAATATCTAGAGAGTTTAAATTTTATATAGATATTTTTTCGGAGGAAGTAATCTATATACTTACTAACTCTAGATTAGTATTTTATAAAATTAAGCTAGTAGATAGAAAGGTTCTCCTCTATTTATCCTTATATAACTTCTTAATTAAGAAATTATAAATACTAAGGGAGTACCTCAAAATTATATTGAAGAGGGGATAAATTAGAAAATTTAAAAATTTTATAGGAGTACCTATATTCTTTATATTTAAGGTAGATAGTAGTTTTTATATATATATAGACTATTAGAGACTAAATAAAATAATTATAAAAAACTACCTTATCTTATCTAGAATTAATAAGATACTAGATAAATTAGTAGGTATTATATTTTTTACTAAGCTTAATCTTAGAGAAGCCTATTATAGGATATATATTAAGGAAGGCAATAAGTAGAAGATAGCTTTTAGAATAAAGTATAGATACTATAAATACTTAATAATATTATTTAATCTAGCTAATATATTTATTATATTTTAGAAATATATTAATTAAGTTTTAGTAGAGTTAGTAAATATTATATATATTATTTACCTCGATAATATCTTTATCTTTAGTATAAATAGAGAGGAATATATAAAATATATTAGATTAGTATTAAATAAACTAAGAAAATTTAAATTATATATAAAGCTATTAAAATATATATTCTTTTAAACTTTAGTAGACTTCCTAGAGTATAGAGTAAGTTATAAAGGAGTAAGTATAGATTTAATAAGAGTTATAATTATATAAAAGTAGCTAGAATCTTATAACTTCTATAATATTTAAATATTTCTAGGGTTTACTAACTTCTACTAATATTTTATATATTAGTACTCCTATATTATAGTACCTATTATTAAGTTACTTAAGGGCTCCTAAAAAGGGAAGAAGAAAGGTAAATTTAAATAGATACCTAAAGTAGATATAGCTTTTAAAGAGCTAAAAGAAAAGTTTCTAACTAGATTTTTACTCTAATACTTTAATCTATTAAAACTCTCTAGAGTAGAGATAGATATATTAATATTTATATATAGGGCTATTCTATCCTAACTCTACTAGAAGGAGGAGAGGAGGGTAAAATAGTACCTGATAGTATTCTAATCTAAGAAGTTTAATAATACTTAGAAGGGTTATAGAATACTAAATTAGGAGATATTATTTATTATAAAGTTATTTAAGTAGTAGAGATATTATCTCGAAGAAGCTTAATATATAAATAATAATATAAATCTTTATAAATTATTATAACTTCTAGGGGTTTATAAGTTATTTATATAAGGTATTCTATAAATATTAAGTTAATTAACTAGAATAACTAATAGTATATAACTTTAAAATAGTCTATAGGACTAGAAAGATTAATTCTATAAATAGGCTATCCCGCTATTTAGACTATAGGGAGGTTCTAGAGGAACTACTAACTCTAGAAAAAAAATAGAAATATAAGAGAGGTTTCTTACTAGTAGCTTAAGAGATTTTAAATAAGCTAATTAGGTACGAAGTAGCTAAGGGTAGCTATATAAGGTTAAAATTAAGAGAACTATTAATTTAAGAGGATAATTAAAAGAATTAAATTTTCTAATTAAAGAAGCTTCTACCTAGAGCTAACTATAGCTATCTAGTATATTATATATTTTACCTATTAACTATAAAGGTAGCTATAGAGGAAACTATAGATTTCTTACTAAAGGAAAATTTATTAGAATTAATAGCTTCTTTATAATAGGGGGATACCTTTACTATAGAGAAGCTAGTATAGCTATAATAAGAAGTAGTTAAACTAATATAGTAGAATTCTAGAGAGCTTAAAGAAGCCTTAGTAGAATAAAGATAAATATTAGTAGAACTACTAATTAAGGGTAGAAAGATATATATATTACTAAATATAGTAGTAAAATAAGAAATCTTATATATATACTATAATAATCTATAAAGTAACTATTTTAGAAAGAGGAAAATTTAAACCCTAATATTAAGAAAGTATTAGTAGATAGGCCTTATAAAAGATATAAAAGAATATATAAGAATATATTAAGTTTACTAAAAAGCTAGAGCTCTATAATATAAACTCTATAGTTAATTATAACTCTTATAAGAAGTAAAGTAACTATAGGTATTAATATTTATAGATTTTATTATAAACTTTCCTAGCTCGATCTTAAAAGAAGAATATAGGGGGTATAGTAATATTATCCTAGTAGTAATTAATAGATATACTAAGTTTACTAAATATTTTCTATATACTAAGAAGATTAAAGTAGAGGCCTTTATAGATATTATCTTTAGGGAAATTATTACTAGATATAGAACCCCTAAAGAAATAATTATAGATAAGAGAACCCTTTTTACTAGTAACTTCTAATTAAGCCTCTACTACTACCTATAGATAAACTAAAGATTTAATATAGTTTTCTAACTCTAGATAGATAGCTAAATAGAGATCTAGAATTAAATTCTAGAAGGGTACCTCTATAGGTATATGAATTATAAATAGAATAACTAAATTAATTAGCTATCTCTAGCTAAGTTTATATATAATATCTCTAACTAAAGTAGTATAGGAACCTCTCTATTTATAGCTCTTATAGGGTACTATCTAAGGAGTCCTATAAATATAAAAATAGGAAACCTAAAAAAGTTAAAAAATATTATAGTTAAGGAAAGAGTATTACTAATTACTAAGCTAAGAGGGACTCTAGAAGAGAATCTAAGAAAAGCTAGGGAAGACTAGGTAAAGTACTATAATAAGAAATATATATTTATAAGCTTTAAGGTAGGGGACTAAGTAATACTTTCTATAAGGAATATTAAAATATAAAAACTAAATAAGAAGCTTAATAGTAAGATAATAGAACCCTTTATAATTATTAAACTAGTAGATAAGTAGATATACTACCTAATATTACTACTATTTTATAGGATTTATCTAGTATTTTATATATCCTTATTAGAGCTCTTTAAGGGTAGGGAAGGGGAGGAACTAGATCCCCCTCTAGTAGTAGTTATAAATAACTATAAGGAATAGAAAATTAAAAAGATACTAGACTATAGGATAAGGTATAGGAAGATCTAGTTTAAGGTTAAGTAGCTAAAGTATCCCTTAGAGGAGACTATATAGCTTACTAGAGAAGATCTTAAAAATATATTTAAGGTCTTTAAGGAATATAAAATAACTTTAAGAGAAGAGGATAAATCTATCTCTAGGTAAGAAAAGAAATCTTAATAACTATTAGTTAAATTTAGTAACTACCTAGGGAAATAAATAAAAAATAACTAAATATATAAAATTAGAAAAATAAGAATTATTATTAGAATAACTAAAAAGGAAAAAATCTATATATAATATAAAATTATTACTAAGAACTCTACTAATATAGTAATATTAGACTCTACTTTTACTTATTTTTCTTTAAAGGATAACTACGTAGAATTTAATAAATAGAGATAGATAGGTTATTATTCTTAGAAGGAATAATAATAGATTTATTACTAGTATAAATATTATCTAGTAATTTAATATATAGAGTACTAGTATTTTTACTAATAGTAGTCTAGAACTAAGTAGAAAGATTAGTATTACTCTACTCTAAGAAGGATTAGTAAAAAACTTAAAGGGGGAAAGAGAGAAGTAAATATCTTATCTATACTTCTATCTTAATATTAATAAATTCTTCTAAGGAAGGGAGGGGAGAACTAGAGGGTTCTCTAGCCTATTTAGTAGGGATAGAACTAGGGATAAGAGAAAGGTTAAAGGTAAGGTCTTTAGAGTTAAAATTCTTATATTAATAGTTAATTAACTCTACTAAAGTAGAAATACTAGATTAGGGAGTAACTAGGGTTTTTCTCTTTAATAGGGGAACTACTATAAGAATAATAGGCTAAGTAACCTTAAAAGTAACTAGAGGCTTAGTTAAAGTAGAAAAAATATTAAAACTCTTCTTAATAGTAATTATAATAGAGGAAAATCTATTATAGAGAGAATATTTAATAATCTAGATCTAAGTATTAAGAAGCTAGTAAAGTTTTAGTATTAATATAGAGAGATTAGTAATCTTACCTTCTATCCCCTCTAAGGAATAAATATAAGATACCTATAAAATAATCTAGAACTTAAGTAACTTCTATCTAGGGGTAATACTAATACTATTAAGGGGGGTAGTCTCTTTAGAAGTAATAAAATCTAGAATCTACTTAAAGAAGTTATAGTCTATAGTAGTTAATAGGGGGTTAGCGGTTTTTCTAACCTTAGAGATAAGTTTATTTAGAGAGTAGATTAGTATAGAAAATATTATCTCCTAAAATCTAGCTAAGAACTAAGTAAAAGCTATAAATAAAATTATAATAGTAGGAACTATAAAGTAGATAGTATATCTATCTCTAATTTTAAAAAAAGGAAGAATAGTTAAGATTACGTACCTTAATATATTATTAAAGATAAAAATAAATTAAGTAGACTAAGTAGATTAAGTAACTAAAGCTATTAGAATAATTTAAGTAGCTTAGTTCTGACATACCTAACTACTATACTTACTTTTAAAAATCTACTATATAATCTTAAGTATCTAGTAGGTAGTATTAATAATATTCTAGATAGATCTATCCTTATAAGTAAGGAGGTATTTTTAGTAGACCTTAAAGACTATATTAATAAAGGAAATAACTTAGGGTTCTACCTAAGGGAAGTAAGGATATTAGTAAATAGAATAATAGAAGAGGTAGGGAGTTAATTTACCTCTTTATAGGGCTTACTAGTATTCTTATAATATTAGTAGATAATATCTACTATATAGTAGTAGTTAAAATCTAGAGTATAGTTAGCCTTAGAGTTTATATTTATAAAAAGGTTACCTATATATTAGGTATAAAGAAGGGGGGGATTAGTAATAATAGTCTTAGCTATATTAATAAGTAAGAAGAAATAAAGAAGGTAAAGATAATATAGAAAAGATAGTAGATAGATAAATATAAGAGAGGAGGAGGAGTAGTTATAAGAAGAAGGAAGAAATAATAAGGGGAAGAGATTTTTTAAACTATAATAATATAAGAAAAAGTATTACTAAATAATTATATCTACTAAAAATAGAGCTATATTAAAGGAATACTACTAAGATAATAACTACTAAAAGTAGAAATATATTAAAAGAATATTATATAAAAGTAAAAGAAAGCTCTAAGTCTTAATTTTACTTTAGTATATTCTTTTATAGAATTTAGAGGCTAAACTTCTAAAGGGGGGGATACTATTAGAAACTAACTCTTAAAGTATAAGACCTTTAGTTAGAATCTAGTTAGCCTAACTCTAAGTATATCTATCTAGGGTATAGGGTATACTTAATCTATATTAAGCGAGAGGGTATAGATACCTTAAGGAAATCTAGAATTTAGAGGAACTAATAATTAGTCTAAATATAATTAGACTTCTATAGTATTCCCCTATTTAAGAAGAACCCTTATAGTCTCTTCTAGTAACTATAGGAGAATCAACCCCTAATATCTCTATATATTAGTGGTTTAACAAGTAGTATAAATCTTAAATTCCTAATATTAGAGCTTATAGTAATTATCTAAGGACTAAATATAGTTTAGACTAGAAATAATATACTCTCTATAATAGTATTAGAGATTATTCTAGTAGTAGATAATATTTTCTAGATTTAAAATATAGATAATTTTAAAAATCTGATTACTATATTTATTAGTATTAATTTAATAAAATATTTAATAAATAAATATATTAAGAAAAATTATATATATATTTTTTTTAAATATATATATAAATTTCTATAACTATATTTTTTAATATTTTTATTATTAAATTTCTATTATATAATTTTTAAAAGCTCTTATTTATTTTATTCTCTATTATTTAGAGATACTTTTTATAGTAATTCTATTTTATATTATATTTACTTAAAAGTATATTAAGTAATTATATACTTATTCTTTTATAAAATATCTATAATATCCTAATCTAATAAATAGAATTTAAAGAATAACTTAGTAATTTATATTTAAAATTCTAGTAAATTAATAGATTTATTTTATATCTAATAATTCTATTTTTTTAACTATCTCTTAAGAGTTAATAGTAAAATATTAACTAAATAAACTCTATAAAGATAGTTATAGATATTTTAATAAGACTCCTTTTTAGAGATATAGTATAGTATATTATCTTTAAATAGAAGAAGATCTTTTAGTAGATAGCCTATTATATTAATAATTATAGATTATAATATAGATTACTATATTAAATTAGATATCTTCCTCTATTTAAAGTATAGGTAGTAGGTAGTAGAATAATTAAATTATATACTATAGTAGATAAAAAAAACCTCGTTTCTTTAACTAATAAAATTATTTATTCTGATTATATAATTATATTACGTAATATAAAATGAAAAGACTACGTGTTCATATGTAAGATTATAATGAAAATGAATTTTGACCCGATGGTCCATTCAGTCCGCCGTAGCGCGGTTAATTTCCAATGGATGTTCAGGTACAGGTTTTGTATGTTTACATGACAGAAAGAAAGAACAGCTTGAACAAGCTATAAAACCGGCTTATCC
Organism: Trichophyton schoenleinii; assembly: GCA_018357685.1. Lineage (NCBI taxonomy): Eukaryota > Fungi > Ascomycota > Eurotiomycetes > Onygenales > Arthrodermataceae > Trichophyton > Trichophyton schoenleinii. Next base: position 1,525,163 of record WOFF01000002.1, read on the forward strand.
CTACCCTGCTGGCTGATCGAAGAGTCTATATAGACAGCCTGTTATAATGTCTGGATCAGCCGTATCGCCGTCAAGCTCTCCACGCTTACCCAGCCCTCCTCCTTTCACAGAAGTACAAATCGCACCCAAATCTCCAACTGTCAGCGACGGGAAAAGTGATGGATCCGACGAATTTCTGGGGATACCTCATGGTCAGGATGATGCATCAGCACGGAGAATACGCCCCGGAACCAAGGCTGCGAATATGGCCTCTGGGCCCCCCTTGGTTCCGCTCTCTGAGGTTCGTTCGTTTCGTTCATAAGACGCAATAGAAGATTGAGGCTAGCTAGCAAGGACTGACGATATGTTGACTATAGCTTGATTCTCCCTTCCAACTCCAAGAACATCTTAAAGCCTCATACCACCATTTCACACAACCCGCAGGTTCTGATACCGTTGCCCCAATAACTCGAGAAATCGCACGAGACCTAGCGGAGCCCCCAGCTGGTGTGGAAAGGTCTCTTTGGCTGTACGAATTATGTCGATTCCTTACCATGAAAGCAAACAACCTCGTCGTTGCGTTCTTTGCAGAAGAGCCACCATGCTCAGCGCAGACCTGTCCCGAAATGCGTGCCTCTGAGTGGCAGTACCTATGTGCCGTCCACGACCCGCCTAAATCATGCTGTGCAATCGATTACTGCTGTCATACTCTCGACTGGGCAACGAATGTTCTCACGTCACCCAAATTCTTTCCAAGCCGACTCACCCTTGGTTCTGATGCGACTGGAGGTCCTCAAGCAAGTATGAGGCATCTGACAAATGTTTTCCGGCGGGTGTACCGAATATTCGCCCATGCCTGGTTTCAGCATCGGGGAGTTTTCTGGCAAGTCGAAGGACACGATGGCCTTTATGTCTTTTTTAAGACTGTTTGCGATGTCTATAGCCTCATTCCTGATGACAACTATACAATACCACCTGAAGCGGAGGGCGATGTTTCTAGCACCGACTCCTCGAATAATCAGAGTCAGGGCGTAAACAGAAGGCTGACTATTTTGCGCAAGGAAGATTCGGTAACAGCAACGCCTCCCAACAGCCTTGAAGAGCCAGGTACAGGTTTATCGGCAGCAACTACAAGGCGGCACAGACATTCTCCGTCAACTGGTGTGGGCGTTACAACGATTGCCGAGGCGGCAGAAGATGATGACCTAAACAAAAACACCCTAGAAGGGACCCAGCCACTCAAAGAACCTAACGTAGGAAGAAACGAGGAGATAGCCGAGGAAATCACCGAGGAACCGGAATCATTGACCCAAAACGAAGGGCAGAATATTTCACCCGAAGAACAATCCACAGAATCCAGTGACTCAAGTAACATTGGGAAGCCTGCTACAGTATTAGAAGAATCCGCCTCAACTTTGCCTGCTCCAGCAGAAGTGGTGACAGATTCTGAAAAGGAACCAACCGAGGAAATACCTGGATCCCCCGGACCATCTGAGCCCACTATTTCAAGTATGGACGATGAACTGGAAGAGAACCAAACAGAAATTCCTGCTCAACCGATAGAGGAGAAAGGGGAAGAAACTGGTGAATCACAGATAATACAAGGTACCGAGGGCAAGCTAGACGAAGAGGACACATCTGCCCAGCCAGAAGTGCCAATTGATCCTGATACTCCAAATACGGAGCAACCAGAGCCAGCTAAGGAAGCCAACATAACCGAGGAATCCGAAGAGAAAAAGCCCCAGGAGCCAGAATCCAATGCGCCACAATCTTAGTAACTAGAAACGGTACTCCCTCCTTTTTCTAATACTACGGAACACGCCTATAATTCAGTCCTTCGTGGTCAATATTCCCCTTTTCCTTTTTATATTTATTTTTACCATACGGATCGAACTTGTATATGATATTGCATCTTTCGTTGCCTATTATTTCTCTTTTTTTGTTTCATCTATCCCCTATTTTACCATCTTATTCTCCCTTTCGTTCCCTTCCTTCGTGGTTTGACACTGGGTAGGAAACTTTTATTATTATTACATGCTATGCTGAACGGCTTTTTCCTATAAGGTGATGTTTTTCTAGAGCCTTTGCGATTTTTTTTCATATCTCCGACCTCTACTCTATATCTTCCCTGCCTCGCTTACACACCTGTATTTTAACGACTCTCGGCCTTTTTTTCTCCTCTTGGTTGAAAATAAAAACATGTAATGATTTCCTCGATAATAGATTTTCGATATACCTTACCTGTCACATAGTAAATTTCAAACGTGGCTGGCTGGTTCAATCAAAAGAACGGACTTGATCAGCTGGATCTGGATTGAAACATAACTAGTATATCATTTCGCACAAACGACCCAGCGCCGTTTCAAGACACAAAGCTTGAGTATCCAAAACAGGTAAAAAAAAAAGACATCCTAAGATAACAAACCGTATGCATGCCAAAAAGCGCAAAGATACTCCGTACAACAGGGGCACAAGCTAACAAAGCACCATCGCTGGGTTCCTGTCTCCTAAGGCAATAAAATCATACCCATGTCATCATTCGTTAGACAAGAAGATTATGTACTGTACTCAAAACTTGAAAATTGAACGGGCATATAAAAGGAAAATACTCCAAGAATCCAAGGGGGCGCCAAAATTTGCATATAACTATCAGGGCTGAAGAGGGGTAGCTGAAAAACTTTTGCATTCCATTTTTTTTTTTTTTTTTTTTTTTTTTTTCTTGGTCGTTGCCGAGTATGAGAGGTGTAGACAAGTCATTATATAGGGTATATAGGAAGAAATAAAATAAATGGATAGAAAAAATGGCTGATTTATAACAAGGGGTAGAAAAGTAAGACATAAATGCATAAACATCAGATCAATGAGCAAACGGTAAAACGAAATGACATATGGAAGAACAAACGAAAACATAAAAGGGAGAAACAAACGAAATGGGTAATAATAGGGAAAAGGGAAAACACCGCGCTCCTCCTACTAGATGATGCAATAAATGGACTGAAATTAGATAACATTCAGTATCAAATACAAGTGTCGAAGTGGGAAAGTGTGGCATTTTTTGTTGAGACGGATTTGGTGTAGAGAGAAGCTGGAATTTTGTACTTTCGGGGGTGAATGACTCTGAGTCGCTCGTCTATGTTGTTGAATAATCAAGTGCGAGCAGCCGGGTTTATAGGTAGCACTGACGTAAATAGTTCAGTGCAGGGGGTATTAGTAGTCGCCTTGTATAGCTTCTGGGAATCAGATAATTTTCTCCAGGAAGGCGTTGTTGGGTGAGAGAAGGCCGGATTAATTGGCAGGTTTGACGACAAAAGATCATTGCTAACCGCTTTGGAAAGTGGTAGAGTAAACCGGTCGGGTTGTTTGCCTTTGTGTTGAGGGTTTATTGGTAGGGTTGAAAGAAAAAGGTCGTCCGAAGATGAGATGGTTGATGACAGGTGTGAAGATATTATTTGGTGAGGTGGGACTGACATAGCCGGGGTATGCGTAGAGCAAAGACTAGGGCGTATGGGAGAAACTAGATTCCCGGTTTGTCTGATAATTTGTCCTTTATGACGGGGATTAATCGGTAGAATAGATGTAAACAGGTTGTTGTGTGACAGACGGGTGGTGAAATCCTGAAAACGAAATTGCGGATTGATCGGCAACAAAGATGTGAATAAATCATTAGAGGTAATGGGTGAAGCATCCGACGACGGAAAGGTGCCAACAGCAGTATTTCTAGATCTCTTTTGCTTAGGAGCCAATTCTGGCATAGAAGCGGCAAGTTTGTTTTGCGGCTGATTAAGACTCGATGGCGTATTCCTGTGAATGTCAAGACTCTGCTCACCGTGACAAGGATTGATCGGGAGGGCAGAGCGGAAGAGGTCGCCTTGGGGTGTAACCTGGAGCCCAGGTATCGTGGAGCCTATACCGCCTCTAGAGGTCTTGCTGGTTCGTTCGCGGGGAGAAGTGTCACGATCTAAAGGATCGACATAAGCCGGATTAATCGGCAAATTTGAGGATAAGAAATCGTCATCGGCATACTTATTCAAAGACACAGGCTTGAATCGAGGTTCCTCAAATTGAGGATTTATTGGTAAACCAGAAGTGAAAAGGGTATCATTGGAAATTGGCCGTTCAAAGGGGGTTGTTCCAGTTGGGGAGATATCGGAATGGTGCGTAGCCAAGTCACAGTTGGTGGTTTTCATGAAGTCCGGATTGATTGGCAGGCAAGAACTGGAAAGATCCCCGGTGTCAAGGACTGGTTTAGGGTAGTTAATATCTTCCCAGTCATTTGGCAAATCTACCTGACTAGTGTCCTTAATTTCGCGATTGCATTCGAGTCGGGAATGGTCATAATCTTCAGGAGAAGGGAGGGGGTCAAGAGGAAGCTGGGCTTGATCAGGTGTTGGGTTATGGTCATCCACTAGGTACGAGGGGTCGGTTTCAACATGGTCCTGGATTTCATGAATATAGTCCTCGTCAACGAGACATCCGTCGTCAGAGTGCACTGGGAGGTCCACAGGCCCAAAATCATCAAATCGAGGATCAGATTCTGTCTCTCTATCCTGGCGGTCCAAGAGCTCCATTTCAGCTAAACCCATAGAGGCATGGTGTGAAGCCAGGGCGGGTCTAACAAATGCAGGGTTATAGTATGGCACCGGATTATGTCCATTCGCCCAGGGACTTCCAGGAGGTAGATACTGTCCACTATGATTAAGCCCATGTGGAGAATAGGGGAGGCCACTATCGCCGTTGTGAGCGGATTGTAAGTTGTTATTCACACAATGGAAATCAGGGCTATTCCTCGATGGCGGCATTATCACCGGTTCGACCCCCATGTGTTGATATCGAAGGCGATCTCCTATGGGCACATTGCCATAGTGCATACCCTTGGCATGCTGGTCCATGTACATTGAAGTCAGTTGATAATTGTAATTGCTGTGGGGATACCCTTGGTATACACTATTGAGATTCTGCATGGGGGTATAACGAGGCACGTCCGCTCCAGGGCTGGAGGAAACTTCCTCTCCTTGATCATCAAACAAGGCAAGGAGGTCCTTAGCGGATAAACGGCCCTGTGGACTTTCGCTGAGGCAAATATCAACTATTCTCCTGAAATAAGTTGGGATTTTCATATCTTCCGGTATAAGGAGCGGCCGGGGTTGCCTGCCTGGTTCATCCTCTTCCATGGCAAGGCCCCAAAGAGTCATTCCGAGTTGATAAAGATCCGACTTCACGCCAATGTACATGGATATTCTTTGTTTACTCTCCAACTTTTTGGCAAACTCTGGTGGTTCCCATCCAATTGGGCAGCCTCGACGATTGATATCAATTATTTTTGCATCATCGTGCTCGTCCACAACAACGTTGGACACGGTAAAGTCCCCCTGGACAAAGCCGGCTTCATGAATATCCCCAAGTCCCTTAATGATCTGTTTTGCCCAGCGTTCTCTCCTTTTCCAAGAAAGTTCACCCTTGAAGTCGTAAAACAAATCAGCCAAGGCGCCCTGTTCTGCATAGTCTATCAAGAGTCCTTTAACCAAAGTCCCGGAGTCATCAACAACAATTGCTCTAAAATTGATGACATTGGTCGAATCAAGGAGAGCGTGAAGAGCGTTGATTTCGTAGAGAAATTCCTCGACAGTGTCCGGGCCAGTGATTTCCTTTTTCACGTAGTCCTTTCCATGGTACTTCACTCGGTAAACAAAACCGGATAAGTGAGAGTCAAAGTCTAGTTCGCTTTCAGGGATAAACAAGGGGTTGAGATATTCGACGCTGGAGATTGGAGGGAAAATGATAACTTCGTTCACATCCTCGGTGACATGAACATGGAGACGGCCATCCCGAGTTTCCAGTTTAAGATTGGTGACAGTGTCATAGAACTGAATCTCATCAATAGACTCGCGGATTGATTCATATATATGAGCGTTTTTTTCACGGTGGTATTGTAGTTTTTTCAGGTCAGACTCAAGTGAGTCAGGTTCAGCATTTCGGTAATCGCAAGACACGGTAACCTTCCGCCATCTATTTGGGGCCTCAGCATAAGTGATGAAGAATTTTTCACGGTCAGACTTGTCCCTGAACCTCATGCTAAGGTTAAGGATCCATTTCTTGTCGAGTTCGGCCTCTAGTTCGTTATCAATAGTACCTTCGGAGGGAGGTCCGTATTCCGAAGCTAGGTCAGTTTGTGGTTCCCTTTGCCCCAGTTGGGGGTCATGTTGAAGTGGGGATGGCTCATCATTAATCAAGGTGGGAGACGCCTGAGCCGATATATCATAGTCTCTCGTCGGTAAATCTGGCACGGAATTTCGGGGAGAATAAGCCGGGAGGGGAGAGCTTGTTCTACATGGTCCGATATCTCCCTGACGGTCGGCAGAGTAGGCCCGTCTATGTCCTAGGCCAGACTCTGAAGGGGTAAGGTGGTCGCGGCGCTCTGAATTCTGTCGTTTAAAGGTTGGGGCTCTGGGCAAGCCAACAGTAACATTAGACGGACTGGCCTGAGGGAGCGAGCCTGCCAACTGCTCACTGTCTGCCACCGAAGTCACACCGTCGATATCATCGTCATAGTTGAGGTCGCTTTCGGTATCATCGTGCACACGTTTTGTACTTGAAGAAGGAAGGCCCGCTAGGCGCTGACGGCTCAATTCTCGGGCAATGAACTGAGAGTGAGACTCGATGCCTTCGCCGTCCCTCCCCAGCCAGCTACGAAGCCCAAGGCGGTGGAACAAGCTGTGTCTGACCGGGGGAGCGGCCTTGAGGTCAGGCATGAGGAAGAATGGGTACAAGAATGGGCCTGGTGCGTCGGCAATTGAGATGGCCATGCAGCACGACGCAAGGCGAGCTTGGGCTCGACAGCGTGACAGCTGACCTGGATGACTGGCTAGACAAGCGCGGAATGTCCATAAGAAATAACCGGCGAGGCGGGAGGGGGAGTTGGAGAGCCTGTCGACCAGGTGTGAAGGATACGGCTGAAGGCTCTGGCTCCTTGGTCCTCCAGCGGCAAACGAGAAACGGGCCTTTTACATGCAGCCACCCAGCAGCGAAAGGACAGGAGCGCTGCTTTTCCTTCGTGTAACTAGAGGAGGCAGAGAGGATTCATCGTAATAGTAGTAGCAATATCAATAAACAGTGGGAGAGGAAGATGGGGGGAAAAATAGAAATTTTTTTTTTAAAAAAAAAAAAAGTAGAAGAGAGAAAAGTTCGGTATGTGCAGGGTCCTGGTTGGACTGATGCCCCGTCACGCAGAGACCACACCCGGGTCAATTGGAAGAGAGCCTGCTGGAGAGACGGCCAGAGGTTAGCAGAGACTTCTCGTCTAGCAGGGGGAGCGAAAGGAAAAGACCTGGCTGCTGCTGTCGCTGCTGCGTGTGGTGGTGTGCGGTTTGCAGGTGTTGTTGTTGTTGTTGGTGTGTTGTTGTTGTGGTTGAGACGAAAAGGCGAAGGTGAAAATTCAGAATGAGGCTGGCGTTGGCCGTTTTGGCGACCGCTTTTTGATTCTGCCGCCGCCGCTTCTTCTTCTTCTTCTTCGACGACAAGCAAGAAAAGAACCACGACACAGCCAGCAGCAGCAACAGCAGCAACAGCAGCAGCAGACGGAGAAGGAGAATGTCCAGCCACTGAGCAGAGCCAGGACACGCAGAGAGACACTGCTGGAGGATAGGGGGAGCCGGGCAGGACAACTCGCACGAATGACATACCGAGCTGGGCGCCAGAGACTGGCTGGTGGGCGAGCGAGGAGGAGAGACGATGTCTGCTGTGTGGCATGGGAGATGTACAACATGCGGGCAAGAAGACAGACGGCGAGCTAATGGCGACTCAGGATGGCCGAAAGCTTTGGTTTTCAAGGGCCCCCCGTCGTCGGTCTTGATACTGGGAGGTGGCTCTCTCGAGGACGCCGTCACTGACTGCCTGTCCAGCAGTTGACAGTCGGTTGGTTACAGTTTGCAGACGCAGATGCAGATATAACTATGCAGACACACGCACGCTCATACACACACACATGTGCTGGGATGGCTGAGTACTTCTAGAAGATCAGACTCTAAACAACCGAGCTGGGCGGACAAGAAGGCTCTCCTCCGGCTTTTTATGGATAAAGCGGCCCATCAGACGGCCGCACCCATGGTTCAGTTCCTCCCTCCCGCAAAGTTACAAGGCGGGAACAGGCGGATAACGACCAGTCCTGGTCTTGCCTTGCTCGTCCTCTCGCTGCCGTCTCGAGCTCTCTCCCCCAGCCACCTCTCTGGATCATTAAAGGCCTCTCCTTCGCCCGTGTGTTTCAGTCAAGACCTCGTAGCGCTAGGCAGCAGCTTCATATACTGTCGGATATCGTATCCTCTTCTCCTTATGACTCCTCAAACAAACAAAACCTTCCACGGAGTAACTTTCATCGCAACCAAGGAAAGAAGAAAGGGTAAAAAAAAAAAAAAAAAGACTTTCTTCTTAGTCGATGGAATTTTTCCCATCGACCCACCAGGTTTAACTTCCCCCATGCGACTGCTGAGGGGCGGGTTGGAGCCAGGATATCGTTGGGCACGACGTGGATAGGGCTGCCTGCGTTAACCTTGCATTAGTGACAGTTCTCCTTTAGCGCTGCTTTGTGCTGGCTCCAATTGACCAACCCAACTCGCCGGCACTCACGCACGATGTATTACTCTTTCCAAGGCAAGCCTGCCTGTCGAATGGTACTGATCAGCAAAATTGGAACAACAAAAGAAGAAGCGGATAGGCAACAAATACTTACAAGACGGACAACATCTGAAGGTAGCAGCTTAAAGTCACCATCCCTGGTGACTGTTTAAGGTTCACCTTTTCTGACTGGCTGATTTTGCTCTTGATACTCTGACAGGTTGCCCTACCTTGGACTACCCTGGTCTTCTCTTGACCTTCTCTCCTCGTCTTTCTCTCTTCACTCTTAGCCGAGATGAAAGGGAGGAAAAAGTAAAAATAAGAAAAGGGAGAAAAAGAAAAATCTCCTGAGAGGAGTTGGTCTTCTCCATCATATGGAAGATGTTTAACCACTGGCGGCAGGAGCTGCATCGGCCCGCACTGGTGACCTCATTGTACTCCGTATGTTCAAGGATTTTACGAGCCTCGTCGATCAGTACAGAATTCTGTCTTTCACTCGCGTGTATGGAGAACGAGAAAAAGAGAAAGGCCAAAAAGAAAGAAAAGAAAAGAAAGGCTAATATCTCTGCAAGTTCCAATTCGAGTCTTCTATCGGGACAAATGGTTGAACTACAGGGTTGACATTATAAGTGTCGACCTTACACGTCGTCAATGTAATCCCTCCCAGTAGTAGTAGGGGAGAATCCTATTTTCAGCTACTTCGAAACCAAGAACATGCATGCCTTTACACCCCCCAAGGCTGTAATCGTAATGGTCAAAATACAGACAGCAAATTCAAATAAAAATAGCATCACCAAACACAAATACACTCAACCTCGAAACCATCCTTAGTTCTTAATCCACTTCTGCGGGCTTGGGAGGGCTCAGGATCCACTGCAAGACAGTATAAGCTACTTCTTTATCGTAATCCTCATTGAGGTCGTAGATGGCGCGTAGTGTAAAAGTAATCGTTGGATATGTTTCTGATGGTTTTATGCTTGCTTGAACAACACGGACTTGCCCGTAAATGAATGTCACAACTGTAGCCTTTGGTTCGTTCGAGAATTAGTAAGAAATCAAGGTTGAAAGAGGCATAAAAGGGAGATGTGGATATCCTACCGTCAAAAATCCCTCTTTGTACCTTAAGATGGGTTTGTATTTCTCTACTCGAGGATTCCATACCATATCATGCATTTGGCGGTAGAATATAGAAATCGCTGCCAGTAATTCGGATCGCAGAAGATAGCTCCTGGGGTCGTTCTCGACCTGGCTCGGCTCGAACGCGCTTGAATGATCTCTCATTATGCAACTCCAATGGTTTGGCTCATGATAGAAAAGTTGTACTCCCTTTATACAAGGGTATGAGTGATACACCATGCGGTGTACTTTGTTAAACATTGGGCCACAGAACCTGAAAGGGTGTTAGATAGGATGACAGGAGGATAAGTATCGACAATGCGGAGGAATCTTGCAAAGGCTGGTGGCTAACTTACTCCCCGTGCTCGATGGGCCGATACGCCCGAAGCACCTCATAGGCTCCCCCCTGCATGAAGCCAGAAAAGTGCCAGTTGTTGGGTAAGCAAGGCCCCTTTTCAGGATGGTTGACCTTCTCACACTTCCTGATGGCCTTCAAAAGCTCTGGAGGAGTCGGAAATTCTACCTTGTCGCCTGTGCTGTCTATGCATTTCACCTTGATATCTTCTGTTTTCTCCAGCCAGTCACAGGGAAAAGAGTCTGGCGCGTATGAGATGTAGAGCTTGAATAACGGTATCAGGTACCAACCCAAGCACTCAGGCCGCTCAAAGGCATATGGCTGCCCTGGGGTCTTCGGGACTACTGGGGCTAGGGGCATGTGGGCCGGAAGGTATCCTTTTACAAATGATTCAGTGGTAGAAGAAATGGCAAAAGAGGATGAGGAAGAAGAAGAGATGGCGGAGGAAGAAGAGAGAGGAAGAGGAAGAGGAAGAGGAAGAGATATAGAGGTGGAGAAACACGTGACCACTAACCTTCACTGGTGGGGAACCAACGCCTGATGCAGCCAATCATTCACCGGCTCGCCCGCCAGGCAACCATCCTAAGCGCCGGCCTTCCCCTTTAAGAAGCCCTCCTCTCCTGGCCCCCGCGTCCTTCTGCTCTCGCTTCCTCCTTGCAACCTCATCTGCTGTCCGTTGACTGCTTCCTCCGGTTCCCATCTCCTCGAGACGAGAAGATACTCGCACTTGCTCTCTCTCCTCCGTACAAGCAGCCATATCTATTGACTTGACAATCTAATCAGCGACAGGGTTTACTAGTTCAACTTTACTACCGATAAACTCTGTGCTACACGCCTAGGTGGAGATGGCAGCCACACGTCGAAAAGCGGCTCATGATCTCGACAAAATACCTTCAGATGAAGGTGAATGGCGTGTCGCAGCACAGAAATATGGACTCCAGAGCCGTAATCTCGAGGACTTGTGTAAGAATGGTACGTCTTTTTTTTAGTTAACCGACTAGTCGGTTAACTAAACCACGTTTCATCGAAATGCCAGAGCACTTAATTAAATCAGTGACGAAGTTCCACAACATCTGTTAATTACTATTCTATAGGGAACTTCTCAGCATCCACAGTTCCAACAGAGGCATTCCTTACACTTCGTTGCATTTGGCCTAAAAAGGAAGACCACAACCACGCCTTGGCTTACATTGCCAACCTAGAGCACTTTTTTAGCTGGGACAACGTGGATGACGCTCAGAAATTGACGGATAACAAGCTGCTGGGACTTGATAAGCTCACCATCCTATATCAGATAATATGTCCTCCAAAACAATCCTTGCAGCGCACCCCTCCTGAGTTCTCTGGAACGCTGTCGGATGGCTTAGGCCCCTTCGCTTTGCTTATCCCCATCTACAACCAACTTCAAGACAGACGACCTCAAACCCCACCTAGCGTGTTTTACCCAGAAAATGCTCCCAGAGGACAGCTATTCTTTGATGCTTTGCAACACCATGGTCACCAGGCACCCACAAGCCCAACTCGCCACGGCGCTGCGGTGGAGGATATTACTATAGAAGATATCCAAATGACAGGCATCGACATCGGGAGCTTTAGCAGCTCCCTCCCTGAGAACACCTCGTCTCCAGCCAGACTCTCAGTAGTTAGCGTGCCGGATGATGAACCTCTCCCCCGCACACCAACAGAGACCCTTGTCACCGACTTCGCGGTTATCCTTCTAGGGGGGTTAGCTAGTCTTGTGCAGCCCCTGGGCTATAAACCCCTATGTATGGCGAACTCTTTCGAGACAACATACGAATTTGGCCCCCTAAACAACGTAATAAACCCACTGGATAAGGTCAAGTTTCGGGCTCGTATTGATGGTAGCATTCCATTCAGCATTTCTCCGGGCAAGGACCTTCGTGAAGCCATTATTTTTGAAGCTAAACGAGCGCCCCGTGTCGAGGGGATAAATGAGGTTCCCGTTCTTGCACAACAGTCAATGGAACATGCAGCTTACATTTGGAACCGTCACAAGGAGGACACAACGGTATATTCCTCCTGCAGCCGTACTACTGCCTTTTGAGAATTCACTGCTAATAAAAGATCTATTTTAGTGGAGAAACTCTGCGCAGACATACCATAGTTTTATGGTAGCCCAGGACCACCTCAGCTTCCACATCAGCATTGGGACGTATGATCACAGATATCTTGACTACATCTTTGCATCAAATAGTCGAAGAGTTATCCCAGTCCAAGGGAACATCCCATTTCTCCAAATCCAGGAGCTTGGCCCATTTGATACGGAAGATAATGATCATTTGGCCCTATTTCTACAGATAATTCTATCGTTTATTCTTTCTCAGCTAGAAAAAACGCCAGCAGCAGCTATCTTCAAAAACGCCCTTCGCTAAGCGTGGCCCCCGGTAACTAGTTATCGAATTCCATGTGAAACAATTTACCAAAAGCTCCATTCGGCTCAATTGATTGGATTCTCAGACAAATCAGAAGTATCGGGGTGCGAGGCACGCCTTATTCTTTTTGCAAACTCGTAAATAACTATTTTTGACCGGTGGTTCATGCTTTATCAACAGTTAACTTGTTAACTAGGCAGTTCGCTGTAGTTACCTGTTAACTTGGGTACCTTCTTGTGAATATATTGTGGGTGTAGTGAGGTCTCGATGTGATTCTATAGATGTCATTTATCGTAATGCTAATGTACAAGGACAATATCTAGTAGTAACCAAACCCATATGAGCTGAGATCAAGCTGCATATCTAGGTTAAGCAGGCCCTTTCCTATTTTTTTTCCTTTTCGTCTCCTTGAAGGGAATAATTCCACCTGTCCGCTGTCTATTACCCAAAGAGGAATGGCCTTGATGAAATCGAATAGGAACACAAAAATAATAAACTCAACACGATAGTAACTCCGACCGATGCGTAAGGACCAAGAAGAGGCGGGGGGCGGTAGAGGAGAGAATGAATACAAATATCACAGGGTATGTAAATGGAAACAGGGGCTTCTATATAGGTAATTCAATGCGTATGGGGGGGAAAAAGGGTTAGTCCTCATCGTCCCGAGTCGTTTTGTCGGCCTTCTCCGGTTCGGTAAGCTCTTTGGCCCAAAGCTGGTTAATAGCGTGTCGGTCAACGCTGCCAAACACTATATCGAATACTTCTGAGTACCAGCTGGCAGCGTGGCCTTCTATCCCTTCCTTGATGTTCTAATTGGCATCGCGTAAATTAGTCAAGGTTCAAAAATAATCATCCATCGTAAAGAAACATACCTCAGGGAGTTCTAGCCAATCAGACATATTGTCTGCTGGGAATATAATAGTTTTGGCTCCTGCCCGACGAGCAGCCACGGTCTTCTCACGCAGGCCGCCTATCCGCAAGACCTTTCCGGTCACAGTAAGTTCGCCGGTCATGGCAATAGTAGGGTCAACGGGCTTGTTAAGTGCTAGCGAAAGAAGAGCAGTTGCCATGGTAATGCCAGCAGAAGGACCTATAAAAGACATCAGCAGCTGCTACAAAAGGGTGACAGGGAGAAAAACATATAGAGACGCACCATCTTTCTGAACAGCACCCTCGGGGCAATGTAAATGAAGCCTCGCTTTGTCAAAAAATTTGTTATCTGGGAACTCTTTCGCCATAAGAGATTTCGCGAAAGAATATGCAATCACCGTAGATTCCTTCATGACGCTCATCAAGTTACCAGTTTGTTCAAAACCGGGCAGAGATGATGATGTCAGCGCAGATTGTAAAATCGATTCCACGTATAGGGCAGCGCCGCCCATGCTTGTCCATGCGAGTCCCATTGCAACGCCTGGAGGAGTGGTATCATAGAGTCTATCCGAAGTGAAAACAGGTGGTCCAACGTAATCCTTCAGGTTATCTTTCCCAATGGAGACGTGGACATCTGGTGGCACTTGAACAGCTTCCAGCTTTGGGGCTTCCTGGGGTTGCCCAGTAGATTCCGTTGCGGCGTCCGCTTCCCGCTTCGCAGAATCTTCCTGTTCTGCCCGCACTTCTTCTCTAACTTTACTTTCCTCTGAAGGTTCTTCTTCTGGCAGACGTTGGATAATTTTCAATGCCGCTTTCCTGTATACTTTCTCAATTTGCTTCTTGAGATTGCGCACACCACTTTCGCGGCAATATGATTTTATTAGCTCCTCAATGCCTTCTTTTTCAAGGTTCACATCCACGTCCTTTAAGCCGCTGACCTCTTTGGCTGCCGGAGCAAGGTATCGCTCTGCAATGGCCATCTTCTCATCGGCAACATAGCCGGAGAGCTCAATCAGTTCCATTCGGTCTAACAAAGGGCGTGGAATGGTGTCGGTCATGTTGGCTGTACAAACGAAAAGAACCTTTGAGAGATCCACAGGAATATCCATATAGTGATCGAGGAAAGATGAGTTTTGTTCCGGGTCAAGCAGCTCGAGTAGGGCTGATGCTGGGTCTCCCTGGTGTCCTCTTCCGATTTTATCGACTTCATCAATGAGGATCAGGGGGTTTTCTGTTTGACATTTTTTGAGAGCTTGGATAATCCGACCTGGAAGAGCTCCAACGTAGGTCCTACGGTGGCCCTTGATCTCAGCCACATCTGTCAAGCCACCAACACTGAATCGATAGTATTCTCGGTTCAGGGCTCGAGCTATTGACTTTCCAATACTCGTCTTTCCAACACCAGGGGGCCCAACAAAACAAAGGATTTTTCCTTCAACTGTTCCGCGCAATTTTCCGACAGCAATGAATTCGAGAATTCGGTCTTTGACGTCCTTTAGCCCATAATGGTCTTCGTCCAGAACTTTCATGGCATTCTTAATACCGAAATTCTCCTCGCTTCGTTTTCCCCATGGAATCTGTGTTATCCAGTCTAGGTAGTTTCTGGTGACATTAAACTCTGATGCAGCAGGTTCCAGGTGTGCGAGTTTGTTCAACTCTTCATCAAACACTTTCCTCACAACATCAGGCATGGCGAGCTTCTCAGCTTTCTCCTTGAATTTCTCCACAAGCTTGTCCTTTCCGTCAGATTCGATACCAAGTTCCCGCCGAATACCTTTCATTTGTTCCATTAGCCAGTATTCCCTTTGGCGTTTTTGTATCTTAGCTTCGACATCCTTTGAGATCTTAGACTGAAGCTGGGCGTTCATCAATTCTTTCTTCAAAACAACCAAAGCTTTGGACAGGCGCTCCTCGACATTCATCGTTTCTAGGACATCCTGTAGCTCTTTGATTTCACCAGCAGAAACGGCGGCGGCAAAGTCCGCTAATTTAGCAGGCTCTTCTATCACATTTCCGGCGGACTGGCTCATGGAAAAGGTCGAGATTTGATCGCGAAACAGGGGGTTTAGGTTTGCAACGTCCTTGAATACGTTGACTATCTCACTAGTCACTGCACGTATGACTGGACTCTTTTTGTCCATGGGCTCTTCAACCAGGTTGTCCACATTCACTATGCTCACAGGATATTTCCGCAAGAAGGCCGATGGTTCATATAGGGCTGTTTCCTTTGCAGTTTGCTCAGCAGCTCCCTCTTCAAAACTTGCCACAACGTCACCCTGTTTCTCGGCTGATGAGTCTTTCGATGTTTCCTGGCCACCAACCTCTTTCACTAAACTATCACGAGACGGAAGAATAGAGGTCATCTTAATCCTTCGGTGGGGGTATAAGACCGCTGTAAGACCGCTCTCATCTCCATGGACGGGGAAAGCACTCGTAATTTGCGCAAATACACCAACATCGTGAACCTCGTCTATGTTGTCAATGACGTCCTTGTCCGCTGCTTCGTCCTTGAACAAGAAAGCGCCCACGTAGGGTTGCCCTCGCTTCATCATCTCTTGTATAGCAGCCACAACGTTCGGGTCTTTGATCGTGATGGCCTTATAAAATCCAGGAAACAGAGGTCGTCGAGCAATCGGGATAGCCATCACTTGAGGATAGACATCCGGTATAGTCGGCTTCTGGAGAGCCTTTTCAGAAGACCCCTTTCTTCCTCTCCTTCCTCCATCGCTGCCTCCGCTACCCGAGCTACCGCCAGCCCCAGCCCCAGCCCCAGCCCCAGCCCCAGCCCCAGCTCCATGGCTTGGTCTCGAGTCGGACTTTCCCTCCAAAGGCGGAATTGGGCTCGGTTCATCTGATTTATTTTTCCCTTCTGTCGGTTCCTCTGGCTTTATCTTCTGTTCGCGCTCAGTCTCCGCCTCGTCTTTCTTCGGCTGCGGTGGAGAAGGCTTCTCTTTTCGCCGGGCTGGAGTCGAGGAGAGGCCGCGCGATAGCTGTAGCCGGGAAGCTTGAATATCTGAATGCGAGAATGCGATCTGTCTGAACCGAGGATTGTAGGCCCTGTATCGGATATCCTGGGAGCTCCGGCGAAGGGCTGCTCTTAATGGAAGACTGATGCCCCGAAACATCCTCTCAGCAACGTCGTCTAAGCGAAAGAAGAGAAAGAGACCAAGCTGTGAACAAACGATGGCCAAATTAAATATAATACAAGCGGTAATAAACAACACTCCGCACAGCCCGTCAAAGACCGCCAATTCCCCAAGCTGACGAGAAAAAAAAGTGAACAAGATAACTAGAAGCAAGACCGAAATGCTCGAGATTTGCCCGGTAGGTTGGCTCGTTTTTGTCCGATTAGTCATCAAAGCTGGAGAAAATATTTTGCCGAAGTTCCGGAAACTTTTTTTTTTTTTCTTGAACCTTCGAAGGGAAGACGAGGACGACGACGACGACGGAGGAGAAGAGAACGCAGAAGACGCAGGAACAGCTTCTCATCTCAGTGGTGTATACAATTGGTAGAGCTGCTCTCTCTCTTATAAATCGTTTTTCTAATGAGTGTCCCTGCTCCTGGGCTGCCACTCGCAGCCTCAGTTCCATGCCGTTTGCTGCGGACATCGCGCCCATATAGAAGTCAAGGTCTGGACATCAACCGTCATGTGCAGTCACGACCCTATCAGACGGATTCCAAGGTGCGGAATAACCAGAGGCCTGCTATTAGATCGAAGAATACGCAGTCATTGAACCAATCGACAAGAGTAAGCTAGTGTTATTCCACAAGGTGAAGGGGGAAAACGAGCTGACAAAGTTCTATAGAAATTTCATGCGACGGCTCCCGCTGCGGCAGCGAAAAACCCTTACAGCGTTCTGGGAGTTGGGAAGGATGCATCCGCCTCAGAAATTAAACGAGCATACTATGGCCTGGCAAAGAAGTTCCACCCCGATACAAACAAAGACCCCGGTGCCAAAGACAAATTCGCCGAAGCCCAAACCGCCTACGAGACACTATCTGACCCCGAGAAGAAAAAGGCCTATGATACATACGGGTCTGCTGCATTCGATCAGAATGGCGGGTTCAACCCTGGCGCTGCTAGTGGTGGACCATTTGGAGGGGCAGGAGGCTTCCATGGCTTTGGCGGCTTCGGAAGCGGTGGCGGCTTCGGAGGAGGCTTTGCTGCGGATATAAATTTCGACGACATCTTTGGTGCCTTTGCTAAAGCTACTGGCCGCAACCCACGCGGGCACGGGTCACCTTTCTCCAGCGTTGCGGTTGGAGACGACATCGAGGTTCAGGCGAATATCTCGTTCATGGAGTCAGCCAAGGGAACGACCAAGGAAATTAACATCACACCGTTGGTTACATGCAATTCATGCAAGGGAGAAGGATTGAAAGATGGTAAGAAACGATCACGCTGCAGCACTTGTGGAGGCACGGGTGCGCAGATCCATGTTATCCAGGGCTTCCAGATGCAGAGCACATGTGGAGCATGCAATGGAACCGGGTCCTCGATACCCAGGGGGTCTGAGTGCAACACATGTAGCGGAGGAGGCGTTGTCCGGGAACGAAGAACCGTCAAAGTTGATATTCCCGGTGGTGTCGAGGATGGGATGAGGCTGCGGGTTAATGGTGAAGGCGATGCCCCGATGGCAGAGCCAGGATCTCGAACCCAGCGAGGAAATCTTTATGTATTCATAAGGGTTGCTGCTGACCGCAGATTCAACCGTTCCGGGTCGGATGTCCTATACACTGCCGCCATACCCCTCACAACCGCCCTGCTTGGAGGCGAAGTCACGGTCCCGACACTGGACGGGGAAGCTAAAGTCAGAGTTGGCACCGGAACGGGAACTGGTGATAAGATCACCTTGCCTGGGATGGGTATGCGGAAGCTTGGTGGGCGGAGAGCAGGTAACGGTGACTTGAAGGTAGAATTCAAGGTCACCATGCCGAGATCATTGACTCCCAACCAGCGAACAATCCTTGAAGTACTTGCAGATGAGATGGGAGACAAGACCGCGAAACGCATTATGAATGTCAACGACATGAAGCCTGATGGGTAAGAAAGTCAGCTAAGTGCGCCCTCTGTCATTCAAACCAAGCTAACGTGCTTTTCAGCTCTTCGAACAAGACTTCTACAGAAAAAACAGATAACACGCAAAAGGGTCAAGGATTCATTAAGTCCGCCTGGGACAAGCTGATGAACCATCGCAACCCGTGCTCGAGCTCAAGCAAAGACTCCTCAGACTCTACTGACAAAAAGGGGCCCGAGACACAGTCGGATCAGCACAAGGAGTCCGACCAGCCTAAAGAGTCCAAAAAGGCATCGGGGTCTGGCTAGTTGATAGACGACTGCGTTACCGTCTGCAGCCCTTTTGTCCGATTTGATTTTCCATCTCTTTCTCATAGCGTTGGGCGAGGTGTACCTTTTTTGCATAAAACGTTTTTAACTCCTTTTTTTCTTGCCTGTACATTATGTTTTCTATATAACCTCCCCCCGACCACAAAACTTATTGAACGAGCATCCTGCAAGTGACTCCGCCGACTTGTTTCTCGTCTTTTTGTTTTTTTGCACTCTTCACTCTTCATTCTCGATGGACGGAGTTTGTTACTTTTTCATCCTGTTGTTACCCTCTACTACTACTTAGATTTCACTTTACACTTGACGGCCTATACCTTCCCTTGAAGACTCTCTAGCCTCTCAATCCACCAAGTGGTCTGTCTTCTGGGCTATTTAGGGACAATCGGAATCCCGGGAGTGTCAGGCTGTGGTGCAGAAGTGGGCGCAAGTATGGTGAGTGTCATCTTTCGTCAAGACTATACAGGATGTAACTAACACGTCTCCTCAGATATTACTGCATCTACCATCTTCAATGAAAGAAGATCTCGATCTCTAGTTACTGTCGAGCTGACGGATTTGACTTGCCCACAGGTCTTATCCGGCTAGCCGCGAGGGACCGATGCATCCCCTGGGCTGGGGCTAGTCCGGGCACAGCACACCAGAAGCCTCTTGAAGTATGGGAAGAATCACCTTTGAATATACTTCTTCACACGCTTGGCTACTTTCTCATAGCCGCCGAGAGAGTGAGTAACCAACTAGCAGCCCGTCGATCCATGCTTTGGCCAGGCCTGAGATCCTCGGCCAGCATTATAGCCGATCACCAGCAAGTACCGATTCTACGACTATGGCTTCTTGTTGGACCGTCTAGCACTGCGCATCCAGCAGCCGACAGCGAGGAAGTTCGCCTGCTGTTGGGGTTCTTTTTGAGGCCCGAGATGATGTATCTCTATGTATATTTTACCGGCGGGACAAGCCCTTTTCAGAGAGGACATGGAATATATGCTGTATGATAACTAGTGATAGCTCTCATCCCATCTCCCCTCGTCCGCTGTGTGCCTGTTCTTCCTCCAGACAGTATAAAATATCCAATGTAACTGCACCTGCTCCGTCCATCTAGGCTTTCTGATGCTCTGCCAGGCTGAAACAGCCCTCCAGCCAATCTGTGACGGCAGCGCAGCATCTCAGGCCTTCCGAGCGGATGCCATACTTTCAGCAGCAAGGATCCCGCTGTGATAGTGGCGCCAGTAGAGTGTGAAGGCCAGGATTCTCTCAAGAGTCGAGATGGAGACTCCAGAGCAGTCGCAGGCAGCCATCCGTTGCTGGCGATAGCATCATGCGAGTTGCAGCATCCTGAGATCCCATCCAGGCCATCCGCCTAACTAGAGAGAAGAAGAAAAAGAAACGAGACGAAGTTCTTCAGGCAGCTTGATTCTTCGTTGCCGCCGTCTCCATGATAGGCTCGCCGGTCGTCGACGTGCATCCTTCTTGCAACTTCTTCCATGCACCATCGCCATCATCGCCCTCACACAATAACTAGTTAACTAGTTAGTTATAAACAACACTGACGACGCCGGCAAGGTCGTTACCCAGCACACCCTCTTCCGCCCGCCAGCCATACCACCAGCGCACGTCTGCCCGCCGCTGACCAGACCCAAGCCCTTGGTTAACTATTAGGTATCTCGGTGACGACACCAGCTAGTTAGTTAGTGACATCGCTCCCCCACATCCTCCGCCGAGGGCGCCCGCACTACGAGCCCAACGCAGCCAGCAGAGAAACCCCGTCGCATCGTCGTGCACGATACTCGAGCTGCTCTACAATTGCCGCGGTGCATAGGCTTCGTCTAGGAGCAGGTCTGTCGTCCGCCGGGGGGAGAGAGTGCTGCCTCCTGCGGCAGCCAAATCCGCCACGATGGTGCAGTCTCCCATGATATCGTGTCCTCTCAAGCAAACGGCCGAGATAGACTGGATCGCTCCGCTCAAGGGATATATCAGGCAGACCTACGGTGATGACCCGGATCGGTATTCGGAGGAATGCGCGACTTTGAACAGACTGCGGCAGGACATGAGAGGCGCCGGCAAGGACAGCGCTTCTGGGAGAGACCTGCTCTACCGGTACTACGGGCAGCTAGAGCTGCTGGATCTCCGTTTTCCCGTTGACGAGAATCATATCAAGATATCTTTTACCTGGTATGATGGCTTCCTTCTTGTTCATTTCTACCAAGACCTGTCTGTATGTGGCTGACCCCGTGTTGAATTGCAAATCCAGGTACGATGCCTTCACGCACAAGGCAACCTCCCAGTACTCCCTCGCCTACGAGAAGGCCTCCATCATATTCAACATCTCCGCCGTCCTATCCTGCCATGCTGCCAACCAAAACCGTGCCGAGGACACTGGGCTCAAGACCGCATACCACTCATTCCAGGCCTCTGCTGGCATGTTCACCTATATCAACGACAACTTCCTGCATGCTCCTTCAACCGATCTGAGCCGGGATACGGTTAAGACGATGATATCCATCACCCTTGCTCAGGCACAGGAAGTATTTCTGGAGAAACAGATCGCGGATGGGAAGAAGCCGGGCTTCCTAGCCAAACTAGCCAGCCATGCCGCTCATCTGTTCACTCTCGCTGCCGAAGGTGTGCAGGAGAACGTTACCAAAGGCATATTTGAGAAAGTATGGTGGATTTTGACTTCTGCAAAGGCGTCACATATGTCCTCACTAGCTTCCTACTATCAGGCCATGGCTGACGAGGAGGGTGGAATGCACGGAGTGGCCATTGCACGGCTACAGATAGCTGAGAAGGCTTCAACGGCCGCAATCAGCATGGCAAAGTCATTCCCGTCATCCGTACCCTCTGGCTCTAATCTTACCTCTGAAAACGGAATGGTGCTGTTGGACATGGTACGACGGCAGCTGGCTACCGTTCAGGAAAAGCTACCTTCAATGAGGAAAGATAACGATTTCATCTATCACCAACAAGTTCCAGCGGAAGCATCAGTCTCCCCTGTTGCAAAGCTCCCCGCTGCCAAAGCTATACCCGTTAGTGAACTGTACCAAGGCCAGGATATCCAGCGGATAATTGGGCCGGACATATTCCAGCGAATAGTACCAATGTCCGTTACCGAGTCCGCAAGTTTGTACGACGAAGAGAAGGCTAAGCTTGTCCGGGCCGAGACAGAAAAGGTTGAAGCAGCCAACGGAGAGATGGCTGCCAGTCTAGACTATTTGAAACTACCTGGTAGCTTAAATATACTTAAGGGGGGGCTAGACGACCAGTTGACTGCGGACGAAGAATTCAGAACGTGGTGTGAAGAAGTCTCTTGTCAGGAGCCGTTCAGAGGTACTCTTGAGGATCTACAGGATGATAAATCCTCATTACTTTCGACTCTAGAACAGTGTACCAAACAGCTAGACACCGAGGAGAGCGTGTGCGAGAAAATGCGCTCCAAATACGGCGCTGACTGGACGCAGCAGCCAAGTTCGCGCCTTACGTCAACCCTGCGATCAGATATTAGAAGCTACCGTGAGACCATCGATGAAGCCAGCTCAAGTGACTCTCAGCTCCTGGTTACTCTGCGGCAACATGAGTCCGACTTTGAGGAAATGCGTGCAGCTGGTGAGGCCGGTGAGGCAGACATTCTCTTCCAGAAGGCGCTCATTGCAGCTGGCTCGAAGCCAGGAAAAAATGGAGCCACTCCAGGAAGCCCGTATAGCAACAGAGCACCAGAGGGAAACCTTTTGGAGGCAGATTATGGGGAAGGAGGTTTATCTGTCGCAGACCAGATTGCAAAGGTTGAGGAACTTCTTCGAAAATTAAACCTCGTCAAGAGGGACAGGATGCAGACCTTGAAGGATCTAAAAGAGAAGGTGAGTAGCGTATCAACAATTATTTTGCTATAAACATTTGTCTAACAGCATTGACAGGTTCACAATGACGATATCTCCAATGTTCTCATTCTCAACAAGAAGTCAATCGCAAACCAAGAAGACCAGCTCTTCCAAACAGAGTTGGAAAAGTTCAGACCTCATCAAAACCGGCTTCTACAGGCAAATCATAAACAAAGTGGTCTTATGAAGGAGCTGGCCAAGGTATACGGGGATCTGTTACAGGACAAGCGGGTGAGGGCGGAGAAGTCAAAGTACGAAGTCCTCACCAAGCAGCGCAACGCAGTTATATCCAAGTACAGAAAAGCCCATAAAGCGTTTAACGAACTTCTCAACGGCTTAAGCCAGGCACAGGCATTCTACATGCAGATGCGGGACACAATCGACAACCTGCAGCAGAACGTTGAGACCTTCCTCAACAACCGGCGGTCCGAGGGAGCCCAGCTGCTCAGCCAGATCGAGCGGGATAAAGCTGCCCAAGCATCGGGCCACGAAGAACGTGAACGAGACAAGCTGAAGAACCTGATGGAGCGGTTGTCAGTCGATCCGGCGTCTTCGTCATCTACTCCACCACCGCCGGCACCCAAACGGGCAGCTAATACGGCGAAATCACCTACCCACTCCGGCCTGCCACCACAGCAACCTCCAACCCGATCCCCTATCACTGCCCAATATCCCCCCTCCACTTCAACCGGTTACCCACCCGTAGCCTACCCAAGCGGCAATGGTATCTCGCCCACAGAAGGCTACGGCTCCCAACAGCCATACACACAGCACATGAACCCAGAAGCATACAACCCGATGGCCTACCTATATCAACAACCACCGACTTCACCTCCTCCGCTGCAGCAGTATTACGCCAGCCCGCCCTCGTATGGTGGCTATCCAGGTTCACCACCCATCCCTCAGCCCCAGATCCCACCAAGCCATACCCCTCAATATCTACCGCAGGGCTACGTCCCTCCTCCGCCGCCACCACGCCACTCCCCAGTACAATATAACTCACCAGGTCAGGGGCAAGGGGGTTATCAGCAACCAACCAGCAGCTATCCTCCTAGCCAGCCATCCCATCGCGCAAACCAACCTTCTCAATCCCAAAATCAAAATGACCCGTGGGCAGGACTGAATGCATGGAAGTAGGAGTGCAGTGCAGTGCAGAACAAGTAGTGGCATGAAAACACGAATTGAATGAAAAATAAGCAAGAAAAAAAAAAGGGCTAAGACAGAATATATGGAATCCAGGCTCGGGCCACCCAGAGAATCAACCTGGGAAAATGGACGGAGTAAGGTCTTTTTTTTAGGATTGAATTACACCGTTTTACAACTTATATATACTTCTCCTATATAAAAATTTTCTTCTGCATCTATCCATTTCAAAATAGCATTCCGTTTTAAGTCGATATGTTTCGTCTTATGTTTATATAAAAGGGAGAGAGGCGGTAGACATATAGAATTTACGCAATGACAACTCCGTTCCCTGCCTTTTCTGTATATATTTTATTTTCTGACCTCCAAAGAGACTCGAGATATTCAATTATTCTTCATATATTCTCTAGTGTATGCTATACAGAGGGAGGAGCAAATCTTTCGCTTGCAAGGGTATCTATCAAGTAGGTAAAAAAAAACAACCTTAAAAAGTATTGAGACGGAAGCCAATGGACCGAACGCCGCGATGAGGAAGAACAAAGGAGAGAGAAGCCGAGGTAGAAAAAATCGAGTCGCGGTTCATTCTAGGGCTGGAACCGAAGCCGGAACTCCTTCCCCCTCCTCTCTTCGTTGACTTTATACAGAAACCGAGCAATGGCATCCTGCTCTGAAATAGCCGTGTTGTTGAAATGTTTCCGTACAGCAGAGGCAAGCTGGGCCTTTGATACTCGTCCCTGTGCCGGAGCCGAGAGACGGTGAAGCACCTTGTCCTGCCGTCCCGTATTGTTAGAAGCTTCCTGTCTCGATTTCACGTCCATATCAGTATCGATCTGCATGCTGTCATCGTGTTGTTGCCGGTCAGACTGCAACTGCTGCAGCAACTGTTTGCGTCTAATAGAAACGGCTGTTGCAGAGCCCAGGCCGGGCCCCTGTGAGAGGAGGATGGAGTTTATCTGTGAGGAGAACGCGCTGGGACAGGGAAGGTTGTAGGCGTAGCGGTATTCGTGGAGGACGGACAAGGGCATGGTGGTCCAGTTTATCTGTTTATTTAGCTGCGGTTAGAGCTTGCTCCATGAGAGCCTGGATGGATGGTGGGATCAAAAAGAAAAAGATTGGGAACTTACAGAGGCCTGGGACTCGACGGTGCCGCTCTCGTCCATGCGTTGATCTGCAGCAGGGGCCTTGCCTTCTTTCAACGTTGCATTCGTGCCCGTGCTGGGAGCAGAGGTGTTTGCTGCGGCAGACGAGGCGGTGGCTGCTGCGGGTTTGCGGCCCTTGGTGGTGCCCTGGCGCTCGCGGGTGCTGGACGCTTCTGACCGCGAGTCGTCCGGGACAGCACCGGCGGCGGTGGCAGAAGTAGAAGCAGCAGAGGCAGCACCAGCACCAGCACCAGCACCAGCACCGGCCGAGGTAGCAGTCGTGGACACGGGACGCTGGCGGGGAGGAGCCATGAGGGCTAAAGGGGGATTTCGAACAAGACTGCGGATTGCGGTATTTACAGAGAGCGGAAGAAGGGAGACTCTGCAGGGGTCACGGTCGAGCGAGGGCTGGCGTGGCAGCTGGAGCGTAGCGAGCGAAGAGACGGAGGGCGAGCGAGAGGCAGAGGCGCAGGAGCAAGCATGTCCGGCAAAAGGCTGGCTGGCGAGGTCGAAGATGTCAAAAGCCGACGTCGCTTGTCTCGACGGTTTCTTTTCTTTCTTTTCCTTCGTCCCTTTTTTTTTTTCCTTTTTATTTAAGGTTTCGATGACGATTTGACTTTCGGATTCGCGTGGGGTGATTAGTAAGCTTACTAATAAGCGCTGTGCCAAAGTTTTGTTCAAAGTGAATAATAATTTTGATATTTCGAACGGCTGTTTGGTAAGAATAGCAGTAAACGGGGATGGTACAGTACACAAGCTGGCTGTCTACTAGTTCTGGTTTTCAGTGCTCGGCCTTATGATCCCACAGTTCCTCAAAATGTAATCCTTGATAGGCTCGCACACGCGCGCATGCTTTAGAAACTCGCTCTCGGGAAGGAGATAGGGGCAGTACGGCCTGTACATGCATCCATCGCAAAAAAAGCCCCAATCAACCGTCCCATCCGGTGACAGGTATGGTACTCGTACGGCTGACATGATGAAGTATGGGTTACACTCCATATTTAACCATACCGGATAACCCATAGGCGGAATGCGGGACTCATATCTGGGCTGTTCTGGTGGAGCTTCGCTTCTCCTCTCGGGGCCAAATTTACAGCGACAGGCTTGAGCCTCAGTGGCAGAAAAAGAACACCCCTCTTCTCTCCCTAGGCATGTGATCATATCGAATAGCAAAGGTAGGCCCTTGCTCTTTACAAGCTTCACTGCCTCCCTGAGAGATACGAGGTGCAGATTGTCAATTGGGTCCACACCAATATAGTAGTTGCCTGGGATGACTTTCATCGCAACTAGGTCAAGCATATCCGCTAGGGGAAGCAGAATGTTTCCCTCCAGTTCGTCGATAGGAAGCGCCCAGAAGTTCTGGTTTACGGTCAAGCACGTAGCGCAGCACCTCTCGCCAGTTAGAAGAAATATGAATCCACCGAATTCTCCGCATTCGGGACAGTCGCGGGTGCGTAAAGCCTTGTAGAGTCCCTGCACCGTGAATTCCCTTTGAAGACCAGCTCCGCGAATCGCTTTTATGAGATGTGGTGCGTGCGTTACAATGGCACGGTACATCGGCAAGGCGTTGACGGCGACGTTTGCGCTCCTAGATACGTAGAGGAGCGCAGATAGAGACTTGAGGTCAAGCATATATAGGATCTCGTGGAGGAGCTCCACGGGAAGTCGGTCAAGCGTGCCTATAGATAGCTGTTCATCGGGGCCGGGCTTGGGGGTAAAGAATTCTGGCCTGCCAACGCTGATACCGCACTCGTATATATGACGGGTCGCATATTTCCTGAGTAGGTACTCATCGCTTGCATACGAAGCCATGATGGCTACATGAATGTCATGGGGTATATAATATGGATATTATTGAAGGCTGATAAAGTAGAATTATGATAAGAAGAAGATGAAAATAAAGACGAGCTGAGGAGAAAGTCCAAAAGTAAACAAAAGTAAGGTTTTGAGCCTCCATTTAGAGTTCGTACCGCCCATCCCGTTCAGCCCTAAACGAGGAAAGCGCCATGTGTTAATCACAGCTTCCTCTATAGAATTGAACACCTTTGCACTTTCCTCGAGAGGACTGAACTCATTTGCACCTTCCTTGTCCAGTATGTCTGCCATCTTGGGAAGGTACTACTCTATACATTGTTCTTTTCTTGCCAGAACGGGGCGACTTGGCAGGATCTGATAAACGCAGACCTCACAGACCTTATAGATCCATAGTAGTTATGTGTTAGTTAACTAGATGTAGAGTTACCCTCTACTAGCCATCTTGAAAACATTTGCGGCGGCAGGCCAGCAACCCGGAGGCCTGAGAAGGGTATCTTGGAAGCTGGGAAGACTCTTCAGAAGAATCAGCTCGATGCTGATATCCCTCCCCCGTCGAGATAACAGATATGCACCGGGCCATAACTAGGTAGCTATATCAGTGGCTGGACAAGGAACAGCCGCCAGTTCCTGTTTGACCATGAAACCTGCTTCCCAATATGGCATCAGGAAGCAGGATGAGGCAAACTAGGCAGCTTCCAAGAGATGTCCAGGAAGACAAGTTTCTTATCTTGTATCTTGACATAAGAAAATAAAAATAAGAAAAATAAATAAGAAAAATAAGAAAAATTAAGACGCCGGGATAAAAGCGCTGAGATTGGTGGATATGAGTGGGCCAGGCAACGAATTACCAAAAGTAGCAATCCAGGGGAAGACGACCCTTTTTTTGTCGCAGGAGATGCCAAAAACAACAACAACATGCGCGCTCAGACGCAGATGCAGTCCCGGTCCTGTAGGAAGTATACCAGGGAGAAGGCTGCAGTGTAGTGACAGTACAGTGCAGTGCACGAGAACGCCTGACGAGAGAGAGGCCAAGTCCGGATGCAAATGCTGTATTTTTTTTCCCTTTCCCAGTCCCCGCCCGTCCGTCATGCATGCATGCGTGCAGTTACAACTCGTTTCAGACAGCTCTGTTTATGCAGGTTGAGTGTCAGCGGTGCAACTAGGTAGGTAGTTAGTAGGCTGAGTACGGAGTATTACTCAGAGAGAGCGAGTACTCCGTAGTTGGTGGAGGGAAAAGGAGGAAAGCGGGAAACGGTGATGCGATGGATGCGTCAAACGTCAACGTCCACGTCAAGCAAAAGTCAACCGGTTTTTTTTTTTTTTTTCCTTCCCTTCTCCGATGTGGTGGTTTAAAAAAGATACCAGTATCCGGGAACAGAACGTGGATGGAGGGTAACTATCCGGGGAGGAGGATAGTTAGTGTTTTGTGCAACCATCGCTGCCAGGCTTGCGCTGGACTGGTGGAGGATCACATGAATGTAGCTAACGCATCTGTTAACGTTGAATAGACTTGAGTGTATCATCTGAAGAAAGACATGGTGAAGATGAGTTGATGAGTTGGCAGCCCATGCGATGAAGTCTAGCCTGCTGAGGAATCAGGGAGGGAGAGAGAATGGTATCTGGTAACTGGTGGCTATGCAGGTACTCCGTAGGTCTGTTGATTAGTTATCCCATGAATGCCAAGTTCCACACGACCAACGTCCAGACCCGGGGCCAGTTGGGAGTTAACTAGGTGTTGACTCGGAGAAGAGAGACGAAAGTAAACATGCTGACAGTTGGAGCGAGCTTCAAATAGACAAGTTCGAGCACGGAGTAAAGAGGAAGAAGAAGAAGGAGAGTAAGAAGACGCAGATCCACCGCGGCTCTAGAGACAGCCCACGGGAGAGGGGAGAGGGGATGGACAGACAGATGCGAGTCGTCCCAGTCCCATCCAGTCCCATCCAGCCAGGCAGCCCCCATGGGCAAGCTGCTGTATACAGCTTAGCTTTCCATGCCATGCTGTCGTCGGATAGTGTTAGCTTTCCATGCACCTAACTAAGTCTATTCTCCGTTGGAAGAGCGGATGCTGTGTAGCTGTAGCTGTAGCTCTGGGGGGGAATGGAGAGAGAGACGGGGGGGGGATGGGACTGGAGAGCTTCCGAAGCAGCGAGATGCAGGCACGGCTTCTTCCTTTTTTTCGTCCTGCAGAATATGTAACTAGAAAAAGGGGGGGAGGGGGCCGTCATTGGGTTTCCCGACGGGCAATGTCTGGACCAAAGGCAGGCTGAGCATCGATGAGAGGATGGAGGAGTAGTTAAGTACGGAGCACTTTGATGGCTTATTAAGAGTGGTTAGAAGCTATATAAGTAAGGATTGACTGTGCACAGGGATGGGATGGGATACTTTCGGCTGCATGCTTTTTCTCCGTGTAGTTAGTACGGAGAAGCAGCTAGTTACTAGTCTGTAGTTACTGGGGGGGGGGGGGAAGCTGAAGAATATCCAGTCGACCGTGTCTGCGTTCATGCAGGGAGGAGGAGGAGAGATGCCCGTCAGAGCGACACCCTTGTCCTGCGAAAAACCTCGGTACTGAGTAAGTACTTAGATGGAGGAGGAGGAGGGTATGGGGGAAACGAAGAGGGTATAGATATGCAGGTTGTCAAGCGCTAGTAAGGAGGATACATCATGCAGCGACATGCCCGGCTATTGACCATGACCAGACCATGACCAGACCATACCATGTACCATGACCAGACCATGACCATGACCATGACCTTGACCATGACCTTGCCTTTGAAGCCTTGAGAGTCTAGAGAGTCTGAGTCTGAGTCTGAGGTCTAGAGGTCTAGAGGTCTAGAGTCTGCAGGCGAGTCTCGTACGACATGGCAGGCTTCATCTAGACCAACTCTGATAAGCAGACAGTGAGTAGATAACTCTGCTAACTCTGCAAGTACTCTGAGTAGCCGACTGATAACACCAGGCGCTATAGGCGAAGACGAAGACGTACCTGAACGGAGAGAGGGAGAATAGTTGCTGGAGAATAGTTGCTGGAGAGAGATGGAGATGGAGAGAGAGAGAGAATGGAGATGGATGGAGATGGACGCAAGAGTGCAACACCCCCTCGTCCGGGCCTGGCTGCGGAGAACGCCGGTCGGTCCCTTGCATGCCTGGTCGGAAGAAGCGAGGGCGACTCTTAGCAGTCTTTCGAGTAGATCTGCTATTATTACTACTGTGGATGATGATCAGGGAGATGAAGAGCAAAGAAGGAAGATGAATGAGGCGAGAGAGGGGAGATTAGAGATGGAGACGGAGATGGAGATTGGAGATTGGAGATGGAAAATAATGGAGGGAGGGATGGAGGGATGGAGAGATAACTGCTTTAGATCCATGGAGAGATGGAGAAAGAAGTATGGAGAAGCCAGGAGGCTTGCTGTCGATGTGGCGAGTCTCTTCTTGTCTTTCTTGTCTATCCCTTCTCTTGGTTCTGTCTTCTTGTCGTTCTTCTTGTCTATCTGCCTGTATCTGTCATGCCGAGGATGAATATAGCATCAACAACTCATTAGCCGACGACTAACTTCTAACTTCTGCCAGCTGTTAACTTCTACTCTAACTTCCACTTGTACGGGGAAATTTAACCCCTGTTATTAACTTATTTATATTATATATGACGATGATGGGATGCTACTGTCACTTCGGTAGCAGCGGCCGACCGGAAGTCAGCCCCGGGAGATCTCGAGCTTCTTTCGTCTCTTCGTATAATGATGGTCTGTCTCTCGCCATCGCCGTCATCTCCCGACTTCCGTCCTCCCGGCCTTGGCCATCAAGGTAGACAGGCCATTCTCATCTAATTTACTCTGACATTACAGCCCAAGCCCCAAGCCCCAAGCCCCAAGTCCAAGCCCAAGTCCAAGGCCCAGGAGACGAGACTACGGAGACAAGACTACGGAGACAAGACTACGGAGAACCAGGGACCGACGAGAGACTAGTAAGGAGAAGTGTCGACGTCGAGTAAGAGAGAAGAAGCTGCAGCGGTGAGTTGTGTCCGTGCCTTGATGCATGTGTCAGGGAGTGAGTGGCGTGGCTGGCTGGGGAAGGACTTTTTCTTTTCTTCCCCGGATTATCTTCGTAAGAAAGAAAGTAAGGAGAGTAAGGAGAGAGAGAGAGAGAGTAAGGGAGAGAGAGAGAGAGAGGCGTGGTGAGCCGAGGTCGTTTCAGTGGAAGAAGAAGAGAAGAGAAAAAAGGGGTCGAGGAAGGCAAAAAGGACAAGAAGTAGGAAAAGCAAAAGGCAAAAGAAGGAGACAAGGGGAAAGATGGAGCTGGAGATGGAGCTGGAGATGGAAGATGGAGAAAGATGGATGGAGATTTGAAGGCCAGGAGACGGCCAGGAGACGGCCAGGAGACGACAGGAGACGACAGGGAGACTCCGCGTGGCCTGAGGGTGGCGAGACAGAAGACTAAGAGAAGACAGACAGACAGTAGAAAGTAGAGAGAAGACTCTAAGAGTAAAGAGAGAGAGAGAAGAGACTGACGAGTCGGAAGAGCCAAGGACGACCTCGTGGGCTGCAGCAGGCGCAGGTTGGCAGCCGAAGGGCGTGAAGAAAGAAAGACAGAAAGACAGTTAGAAGTTAGGGAGTAAGAGAGTAAGAGAGAGAGAGAGGATCTTGTGGGGTTTTGGCCGGAGGGGAAGAAGCTTTACTTTTTTTCTTCTTTCTTTTGCTTTCTTTTTCTTTTTTCTCTTTTTTGCTCTGTTTTTTTCTTCTTCTTTGCTTTTTCTGCGTTTCTTCTTTTTTTTACGTCTTTTTTTCGTCCTTTTTTCGTGGCTTTCTTTCGTCAGTTCGACCTTTTAGGCTGCTGAAAAGGCCATCTTCTCCCTCTCTACTCTTCTCTCTACTCTTTACTCTTTACTCTCTGCTTATTCTCTATTCTACTCTACGGTAACTCTGCTGACTCTTGACTTCGCCGTGACATCCCCAAGTGACGCTGCTTGGCTAGGCTGGCTCGGCTGACTCTGGAGGCGTCTGGGATCTTGACCTACTTAAGGACAGCCTTCCCCAGACTCAAGACTCACGACTCCGTACCACCACCACCACCACCACTCTACTGTCACCACTCTACCAACACTATCACCACTACACTACTATCAACACTCTATCAACACTCTATCAACACTCTATCAACACTACTACTATAAAAAAGATGCCGGACGACAAGCCAGAGCTGCCGCGGCCGTACAAGTGCCCCCTCTGCGAAAGGGCCTTCCACCGCCTCGAGCACCAGACAAGACACATCCGCACTCACACCGGCGAGAAGCCGCACGCCTGTCTCTTCCCCGGATGCGCAAAGAGATTCAGCCGGTCGGACGAGCTCACCAGGCACTCGCGCATCCACTCGAACCCCAGGAAGCCCGGCAAGCATCACCACCACCACTCCCACCACCACCAGCAGCCTCCCACTCCCGCCGCCGCTGCTGCTGCTGTCCTTGACGGCAAGGCGAGATCCGCCCCCGTCAGCCAGGCGGTCTCTCCAAACGTCTCGCCGCCTCACTCCTACGCCGTTCCCTACGCTGCTCACTCGCCCTCCACCCTCAATCCCTACGCCAGGCCAGTCACCGTCTCGGCGCCCGCGTCCGCTGCCTCGACCATGGACATCAACATGCTCGCCTCGGCCGCCAGTCAGGTAGAGCGAGACCACCAGCTCGCTCCCTCCCCCACCACAACAACACCTACAACAACATCGACTGCCACAACATATAGACACCGCACAGGATACAGCCACTATCCTCCTTCTATGACTCCCGCAGCTGCAGCTCCCCCGTCTACTGCCACCAACAGCTCGCCCCAAATACCCACTGTGCCTGGCCTCCCCCACGCGCCAGCCAGGCTGCCCTCGCTCTCCGCCTACGCCATCTCCATGACCCGCTCCCACTCGGACGAAGAGCATCACCACCACCACCATCATCACCATCACCACCACCACAACAGCAGCAACGGCCACAGCCACAACCACAACCACTACGCCTACAGGACGAAACGGTCTCGTCCGTCTTCGCCCAACTCAACGGCTCCCTCGTCTCCTACGCTCTCTCACTCTTCTCTCTCACCAACGCCAGACCACACCCCGCTGGCAACGCCCGCCCACTCGCCCAGGCTGCGACCATACTCCTACGTCTCGCCCGACCTCCAGCTCCCCTCCATCAGACAGCTGAGTCTGGCTGCCCATGCTCCTGCTCCGGCCCTGGCGCCCATGGAGCCACACACAGACACCTCGTCCTCTCACTCCACTCTCACCCACTCCACTTACTCTGCTCCCGTAACGCCTGCAGCCACCACTCCTGCTCCTCCGCTCGGTGCCGGCGTCAAGGGACCCTCGATAAGTGACATCATGCACCGTGCAGACGGGACGCAGCGGAAACTGCCTGTGCCACAGGTCCCCAAGGTAGCCATCCAGGAAGTGCCCCTAGACCTGGACAGATATTAATCTTTTCTTTCTTCTTTTTTGACTTTTTTTTCTGTCTTTTTTCTGTCTTTTTTTTCTTTTATTTGATTATCTTTTGGGTATTGAAAAGTACGGGGTTTAGATGGGTTGGAAAAGTGCATAGACATCACCGCTTCTTTTCTTCTTGCCGCTTCTTATTACTATTTACTACTACTATTACTATAGATGGGCGGCTTGCTGTAGGTAAGGCTTATGGAACATGATAATCTTCGCTATCTACTCTTTTATTACTCGCTGTAGTAAAGAACATGATAATTTCACTATCTTATTACTTTTACTCGCTGTAGTAGCTTGGAACATGATAATCTTCATATCTACTCTTTTATTACTTTACTCGCTACGTCCTCCTGTAGAAGTGCTCGCCAGTAGACACCACCCTCACCTCGTCTCCCACGCTGATCCTAAAGTCTGCATCCATCAGTAAAGAACATCGAGTATGTTATAAGTGTAGACTTACCAGGCCTGCTCGGAACCAGCATCATGCCCAGACAGCCGCCCTTTGCGCCCGCGTCAATCACCCGCGTCCCCCGCAGCGTCTTGTCCGGCTCAACCGCATGTCGCTCTCCCGTGTCCGGGTCGACGTTGGGCAACTTGCACCTCACCGTCCGACAACACACATGCACATCCACTCCCTCTTCCTCTTTATCGCTAGACACAAATCTAATCATCTTCCACGCATCCTCCTCATACGCCCTCACCCCTTCCACCACCACATTCGGCCGGAACCGCCTCACACTCAGCTGCGGAATAGCATACTTCGTCCGCCCATGCATGTCCCGCAAACTACCCATACTCTGCATCTGCAACGGGTACTCATCACTAAACGCCTTGTTCGGAACATACCCCAGCTCCCTCTCGCTCGGCGCATTGCCCACCGCAACACGCACATGTCCCGAGTGCACCCTAAACAGACCCAGCGGCTTCTTGCTTCCTAGAAACTCCGCCAGACTCGCAGGAACATGCGTCGAATACCTCGTGGCGCGCGTCGGGATGCTGAACAACCGCAGCTCTTCGAGAGGGTACTCGCTGGAGTCCTGAGAGGGCGGGTTGAGCGGGATACTGAACCATTCTTCGCTTTCGAGGAGGCCGAGTTTGATTCCCAGACGGGTCCAGGGTGGGAGGCGGGAGGTGTCGCGCGGGTAGAAGATGAGTAGGACGCCGTCTGATTTTACGCTGTGAAGACGCTTGTCGTAGGTTGGGCTGGTGGGATCGGGAATCCAGATCTCGGGCCGGACTAGAGCGAGACGAGAGAATGTGCCGTTTCGTAGCGTTTTGGCGTCCCAGTGTCCTCCTTCTCCGTCTCCCTTTTCGTCGGCGGTATATTCTGCGAAACAGAAGCGGCGGTCCCAGGCTAGTCCGCTGTCTTTGAAATGCGTAAAGTTGAACTCGATGCCGCGGCAGGATTTGATCGGATACGCTATCAGCGCCTTGATGCGTGGTGTCGTCTTCTTCGTCGTATCATCTTCTTGCTTCCGTCCGTCGGTGGTGTATTCGTGCTCGTCGTGCAGGTTCGAGTGGCCGTCGTGAAGACCGAGTTTGCGGCATCCCTTGGGCGTGCGGGCTCGGGCTCGTCGGCTCTTCAGCTCGTAGTATGCCATTCCCATCACCGGGAAGACAAAGAGTATATATAGCAGCGCAACCGCCACGGGAACCGGCAGGTTCAGCCGCGGCATCATCCCGCGAAGAAACAGCATCTCTGCCTTTCTCTTTCTTTCGTCTGATATGCTGGATATATCGATCAACCCCACGGCCTCCCTCAGCCCTTATATACCTGCGTCAAAGGGCGCGGGCGCGGGTGCGAACGCGAGCAAACGGTCTGTCCAACGTCAAGGCCCAGGTCATGGGCTAATCCGGCTGCAGAAAATTGATTCTATTTTCTGCATTTGCACCTCGATGCCTGCCTGCCTGCATACGAGCCTATCCACGGCAATTAGTCAGTAAATCCTCGCCTGGCTGGTTCGGCCTTTTTGCGAACCCTTACCTGGCCTTATCTGGGCTGCTGGCTTCCTCCGGCCCGGCCCACGCCCTTCGTCGCCTAAGCTAGGCCCGGCTGTCCGGCGATCCTCAGCCGTTTTGCTGGAATCGCCGAGCGCGAACCGCCTCGATCGATCAGCTGTGCTAGCCCTACCGGAGCCAGAGCACAAGCACAAGCACAACAAGTACCTCAGAGCGAGAGTTTGTCGTTTCGTAATTGATGTGCGGCGATGATCGGAAGTGAGTGACTTGCGTGCGGCTGGACCTCGGCTCGTTTGGTTGGTGTTGGTTTTCCCCGGGGGATCAAAGACAGCTCCACCACCAAGTTAACTAACGAGTTAACGAGTTACCTAGCCTCAGGAACCTCCACGTCGACGTTCGTTGTTCGACGTTCGACCTCATGGTAGAGACGGATGACGATGGACGGCGATAGAGCTGCCATGGACGGAAAGATGAAGAAGTTCCTGGCCTACCCGGAGCCTCGAAAGGGGTGAGTCGAAGACTTAAACTGCTTGTTACTCTGTACTGACGAGTACCGCTGACGCAGGCCGGACGTCGCATACCGCAATGAACGGAAGCAGAATCCCACCATGAGCGGCCTCGTGCTGGTCTTCGCGGCTTTCGTGTAAGTTATTTCTGACATCGCCAATTGTCATCGCTGCTGATGGACGTCGTGTGGCAGCTTCGAGTACGTCGGCATGATTCGACACCTCATCTGGAAGAACGCCGGATTCGCCAACCTGCGCAAGATCAGAAAACAGCTCGAAGACTACGAGCCGCGAGTCGACCCGACAGTCGTACCTACTTCCGAGCTCCTCGAAGACGACGCCCTGCAAGAACCAGAAACTGAAGCAGAGAATGGCCAGAAGGCTTATACCGCCGAACCGCAGCTCGCGTCTACCGCCGTGCCGCCGCGCGCCAGATACTATACGGTGCAAGACTACCATGACATGTACGTCTCGGGTGAACTAACACCGACGGCGGTAGCAAAGGCCATCTTGCCGCTTATACGCCGAGATACTACGCCGCCGGGAGAACATTCTGCAGCCTGGTTCGAGACGCGGGTTGACCTGGTTCTGGCTGCGGCTGAAGCGTCAACCTTGCGGTATAAGCAGGGATGTCCACGGGGACTGATGGATGGTATACCTACCGCCGTCAAGGACGAGTACGACATCGACGGATACAAGACTTGTCTGGGCTCCTTGAACGATTACACAAGCGATCCTGCATCTTCCGGTGGTTCCATTGCCAGCTGGTGTGTAAGAAAGCTAGAAGAAGCCGGAGCAGTCGTCCTGGGGAAACTCTCCATGCACGAATTCGGTCTGGGTACGTATACTCTTCGTCAAAAAAAGCAGCAGTACCCTCTACTAACCATCATGTAGACACCTCTGGGAGTAACCCCAACTACGGCACCCCCCTCAACCCGTACAACCCCAAGTACTACACCGGCGGCAGTTCCTCCGGCACCGCATACGCAGTCAGTGTCGGACTGCTCCCCTTTGCCCTCGGAAGTGATGGCGGCGGCAGCATCCGCATCCCATCCTCGTTCTGCTCCGTCTACGGCCTCAAGCCAACCCACAGCAGAATCTCCCACCACCCAGGCCCCAACCATTCCAACACCTGTGCCGTCAACGGGCCCTTAGCCGCTGACTTGCAATCCCTCTCCGCACTCTACCGCATCATAGGCTGCCCTCCACCAACCTCGCCTTTCCAACCAGTCTCTCCAAGTCTCGCACCCTGCAACCCCAACGGCACCAAATACCTCGGAGTCCCCGAAGCGTGGTTCTCCCAGGCAACGCCCGCAATTCAACGTCTCTGCCGCTCCGCCATCTCCACCCTCGCAGATAAACACAACTACACCGTCGTGCCCATCCAGATACCCTACCTGATTGAAGGCCAGATCGCACACGCCGTCACCATCCTCACTGATGCCGCGACATTGCTCCCCGATACATCTAACCTCACTGCCCCGAACAAGATACTGCTTGGTTTGGGCCGCGAAACGCCTGCTACGGATTACTTGCTTGCTCAGAAACTTCGCCGCTTGCTAATGCAGCATCTCTCCTGGCTATGGAAGGAGTACCCTGGCATGATCATCGTGACGCCCACGACCAGCTGCGCAGGCTGGCCGATTCGTGACCAGAAGGAACTCAAGTACGGTATCAGCGATGGAGACCAGACGCTGAAAACGATGAATTTCATCTGGTTGGCTAACTTTACTGGTCTACCTGCGATTAATGTGCCTGCAGGCTTTGTAGTTCCCGAGGGTGCAAAGAACGAAGGCGAGATCGCGGAGGAGAACACCGAGGGGAAGATACCGATTGGGTTGATGGGGACGGGAGAATGGGGCAGCGAGGATTTCCTTATGCGTTGGGGCCTGGATGTTGAGAATGTTGTTGGTGATCGCAGGTCGAAGCCGCCTGTCTGGGTGGATGTCGTTGCTAAGGCGAAGCAGGTTATGCAGTCCGGCGTGTAGATTATAATATAGAACACATTATATAGATATAGACGACAGCCGAGCTGACTTTGATATTGAGGCGGAATTAGAGTTACGTCTTATCGATAAGTCTTCGCGTAGTCGCGTTTTCGCGTCGTAGCCGCTTAATTGAGTCGCTTAAGTGATTAACACCTTCGACTTATTGCTTGCTATTGACGAGGGATCTCTGTCGACTGCCGTCTCGATGGCCATGGTGAGCCATGAACAGAGACACAGCTAATTTCCAAGCAACACCAACACGTACGTATATACATTTCCATGATAAACAATACATTGCTAAACCAGTCAGTAGTCCACTCGCAGAATCCTAGCCAATTACTCAGCTCGTCGACTGGAAGGACTCCCCTCTCTACCGGCCTACCACACCTCGACAAGGCACTGATACCCCCCGTCAACCATGCTGCAAATACACCTGCCGATGTTCCCCCAGCTGCATCCCAATTTGCGCTTCCGGGATGGACCCAGTTAGGTCCGAGCGCGGCTGGTGCAGAAGGCGGGAATGGCAACGTTGACTCTGGCAGCAATGAGAATGGAGACGCTGAAGAGTCGCAAACGCCTTTGTCACCGGGTATTCGGCGAGGAGAAATCACGGAACTCTCTGGACCACGAGGATCCGGCAAGACGTCTCTAGCGTAAGTCGACTTGTTTTCACTCTAGCTGCTTTTACCATGCTGATTGCCCTGCGTAGTATGACTGCTGCCGTGAATGCATTGAAGCAAGGAGAGACAGTCATATGGATAGGTAAGGCAGCCCTTCTACATCACATTACTATCGACAAGATACTAAATTCTGGCCAGACACTGCTGGTCCAATATGCATGTCCAGATTTGAAAAGATGCTATCAAGGGACAGCACACCCCTCGAAACCGAGGACAGACTACGAAACCTACTCCATTTCCAACCTATGACGCTCGCCCACCTGCTGGCCCTGATATCCCATCCTATCGCCGGCTTCCCGCCGCCCAACACAGGTCTGATAGTGGTAGATTCGATATCATGTCTGTTCGGCTCGGAGTTCCGATCCAAGCTCCCTGCAAAGCTGGGCAAAGCCAAAGACCTCCATGGCACCGGGTCAAGGGCCAGCAAGGAGGCGCAGGAGTCCAAGCTCTGGTGGAAACTGATAGGCAGCTTGTCTTCGAACCTTAATGGTCTTGCGTCTCGGTTTGACTGTGCTGTGATCGTGGTCAATGAGATGGTGACTCGGTTTCGCTCGGGCCAGAAACCGATGCTGCATGTTGCGATTTCGGGGTATACGTGGGACACGAGCGTGGCGACACGGGTGATATTATATTGGCATTGGCTGGATAGCGGTGTCAGCGAGAAGTTTGGTATGGCGCGGATCAGGATTGCGGAGGTGTTTAGGGCGGGCAAGAAGGCTGTTTTGCCGCGGGCTGTGGAGAGGATTGTTCCGTTCCTTGTTGAGGATGAGGTATGTTTTTGGGGTCTTGTCTTTATAGAGGCGATGTTTCTTTTGCTGATGATAGTCTTTTTAGGGCCTGGTTGAGTTTATGCGGCTGCCGATTAGCTTGGGTGGTACAAGGGGCACGGTGACGCCTGTGTCTGCGAAAAGGAAGCCTGACGGGGATGAGCTTCTTGGAGCTCAACTCCCTCGTCGACCCAAGATTGAGCTTGATAGTGAAGGAGAAGAGGAAACAGAAGAGAAGGAGAAGAAGCCAGAGGAGAAACCGGCTAGGACGAGTCTGCCTACTGAGATAATGGACAGCCAGGACGAGGAGGAAGACGAAGAGTGGCTGGAGGCTGTTGATCTACAGTCTTCTACAGAGCCAAACACCCAGCAAGAGGAGGACGATACAGAGCAACTTCTCCGGAGCATGGTCGAGGGCGATGTCTAGAGGAGCAAGTTGATTAGTGCCTTGTCCTGCCAATTACTATATCTGGTAACCAGCGCGAATGCTGAAAGAAGCGGCTTAAATATATAAATATAGCAACAGCTCTTTTGACGAGAATCAGATCCATCTCTCGGCATCAGGCTTGGTTGATCTTGGTTCGGATGACCATGTTCGTATCGCGGTTCGATAACCTCCCCGACTCCGATGTAGCTCTAGTATATAAACCGGCTGATATCTAGATACCGTCCATCTCACATGCACCGTCACCTACAACAACGTCAAAGAGTCAAAGTCAACAAGTCAACAAGTCAACAAAGTTATCATGCTACTGAGTCAACCATGGCGAGTCGGCCTGACAGCCCTCGGCATCGGCTTCAACGCGTACACAGTGCTGGTCCACACCACCTACGGCTTCACCAGCGTGCTGCCCATGCTCCGCTCGCATAAGAGCAAACTCTACGACATCATCGGCATCTGCTTCCAGCATCTTATGATCCTCCCCACGATCGGCAGTAAGTCATGTCATCCTAAAACTCGTGAAAACCTCTAATAACAATAATGATCATGCCATGGCTCAACCCCAACCCCCCATCCGGAGAGATATACCCCGTGAAACTATTTCCCTCCAGTGCATCAAACGACTCTTTTTTTTTCTTTCGCACTAATGCAGGAGCTAACAATAATAATAACAACAATAACTAATTAATATGCGTCCTGTGTAGTAATATTGCAGCTGAAGTGGTTCCACCACGGCATCGAAGGTCCGTTCGAAAAGCCACTTTTCTACACCTACTTGTTGGGCAACTTGGCGTGCGGAGGGTGGTATGCATCTATGGGCGTGGTGAATCCTCTGTTGAGCACGGTGTTTGCGCCATTGGCGTCGCTGCTTTGTGTTCTTTGATCGATGTCTGTTATCCTTGTATAATAATAAATCTCCAATAGAATGACTGCGAGTATGCTGCTGTTGCTGTTGCTGTTGCTGTTGAATTGTAGAAGTTTCTTAGTAAGTCGGGCAGATCCGGGGGAGAGAAAAAGGCTGGCTTGCTGGGCCGGAGAGACGGCAGGAAACACATGGGAAGCTGCGTCACTCTCCGAGGCCCAACATGGATGGATGGATGGCCGGCCGTGAGAAATTCCCCGGCAGCTTTAGACTCCTATTTTTACATCCCGACCTTTAAAAAGGAGATCTGCCGCATGCAAGTGCTCGGTCGCATCAGATGTTTCATCATTTTAATATTATTACGAGCAAGGAAGGATTTGAAGACGGCGAGGGTTGCTTGCTTATCTTATCATCTCCGGGGGGGCTCGAGATGCCTCGGCTGTTTCCTTTTTGAGAGAGCATGCTGCTGTAAAAAGAGTCATTAGTCATCTCTTAGTCATCGCCAAGGAAGGCAGGTTTTTTCTGTTGGGGAAGCGGTGCTTTGACGCTAGTCCTCTTTGGGTAGTTAGTTGTCCAGTGCAAAAAGCGAAGCGGACTTTTTGAAGTAGACGAAGAGAAGGGAAGAAGACAGCGAGAGAAGACAATTGAAGAGGAAGAAGAGGAAGAGGATGGATGGATGGATGGGATGAGATAAGAGATAAGATAAGAGATAAAAGATGACGACAAAAGAGCAAAAAAAAAACATGACGGAGAGCATCTTCTCTCTCTTCTCTTCTTCTTTCTGTGGCGACGCTGGGCTCGGCTCGATGATGTAGTTTGTTGGGAGGCGAGGCCAGCGCCGTTGGAGGGCGTATTACTTACATAAGCACGTATCGTCACGTCACGGCTGATCGACCTGCGACTTGACGGGCCACCAGGTCGAAGGGCGAAAGCTCCAGCAGCAGCACCATCTATGCATGAAACCCGCTGAGACGAAGCCAGGCCGCAGAAGAGGAGCCCGCCGTTGCAATTGACCCGAAAAGAGTAAAAGAGATATACTCCATAGTGGGCAGCGCTGGCCCCCAAGGCAAGACCAGCCAACAGCGAGTCGTGTATTGTAAATGCGATACCAGCGGCCGCCGCAAGCCAGCCCTGCCTGCAGCCTCCACTTCAGGCACCGCGAAAAGCAAAGCAAAAGCTTGTCCCATCCACTTCCGCCCCAACAAGACGCGGCGAAAGGCAGGAAAAGGCAAAAAAAAAAAAAGGATGCGAGAAAAAGGGCTTGCACAAGGAGAGGAAATGCGAGGGCAAAGAAGGAGGAGCAAAGCAGGGAAGACGCAGGCAGCTGACAGCCTCTTCTAGTTAGGGGCTTTTACTCTTTTTTTGCTTCCTCCTGGTGGTGCCATCTTCTTCTTTTTTTGCCTGCTGGGGGTGTTTATATAACTAGATCCCGCCATCCTCCCTCCCCCAGACTGCATCATTCCTCCTGGACAGACAGACAAACAGTCAAACAGTCAAACAGTGGTAGACTTTGCTGTTTGCCTCTGTCATCACTGTCGCCGTCGTCGTCGTCATAGTCGGCCTTCTTTTTTCTTCTGTGGTAGAGTCGAAGGGAGTCTTCCTCTTCCTCTTCCTTCTCCCCATTCAACACCTACCAACTTGATATCAACATCAACACTGGGTATTCCGATTATACTAGAACAACTAAAACGACACCATGGGAGACGCCGGTCTGTCGACTGTCCAGCCTACTGAGGCCCTGGCTCAGACTCAGGCTCAGACTCAGACTCCTCAGCAGCAGCAGCAGCAGGACAAGAAGCCGCATATCACAGATACCAAGCTGACCCTCGCCAACTGGTACCAGCACGTCAACTGGCTCAATGTCATCCTGATCCTGGGAGTCCCGCTGTCTGGCTGTATCCAGGCTCTCTGGGTGCCCTTGCAGCTCAAGACTGCCGTCTGGGCGGTGCTCTACTACTTCATGACCGGCCTGGGAATCACAGCTGGTAAGTAGAACATCATACATAAAACGTCAGAAAAGGGTATATGCTAATGAGAGTAGGATATCATCGTCTCTGGGCTCACAGCTCGTACTCTGCCACTCTCCCCC
Organism: Trichophyton schoenleinii; assembly: GCA_018357685.1. NCBI lineage: Eukaryota > Fungi > Ascomycota > Eurotiomycetes > Onygenales > Arthrodermataceae > Trichophyton > Trichophyton schoenleinii. The sequence goes on from WOFF01000002.1 coordinate 1,567,558, forward strand.
TGAGAGTCTACCTGGCTGCCGTCGGAGGTGGTGCCGTGGAGGGATCTATCAGATGGTGGGCTCGCGACCACCGTGCCCACCACCGCTACACCGACACCGACAAGGACCCTTACTCTGTCCGCAAGGGACTGCTCTACTCCCACATCGGCTGGATGGTCATGAAGCAGAACCCCAAGCGTATCGGCCGTACTGACATCACCGACCTGAACGAGGACCCCGTCGTCGTCTGGCAGCACAAGCACTATATCCCCGTCCTCATCACCATGGGCTTCGTCTTCCCTGCCCTCGTCAGCGGCCTCGGATGGGGTGACTGGATGGGCGGATTCATCTACGCCGGCATCCTCCGTGTCTTCTTCGTCCAGCAGGCCACCTTCTGCGTCAACTCCCTGGCCCACTGGCTCGGAGACCAGCCCTTCGACGACCGCAACTCTCCCCGAGACCATGTCATCACCGCCCTCGTCACCCTCGGCGAAGGATACCACAACTTCCACCACGAGTTCCCATCCGACTACCGCAACGCCATCGAATGGCACCAGTACGACCCCACCAAATGGACCATCTGGATCTGGAAGCAGCTCGGCCTCGCCTACGACCTCAAGCAGTTCCGCGCCAACGAGATCGAAAAGGGCCGTGTCCAGCAGCTGCAGAAGAAGATCGACCAGCGCCGTGCCAAGCTCGACTGGGGTATCCCGCTCGACCAGCTGCCCGTCATGGAATGGGACGAGTACGTCGAGCAGGCCAAGAACGGCCGTGGTCTGATTGCCGTGGCTGGTGTTGTCCACGACGTCACCGACTTCATCAAGGACCACCCCGGCGGCAAGGCGATGATCAGCTCTGGCATCGGCAAGGACGCTACCGCCATGTTCAACGGCGGTGTCTACAACCACTCCAACGCCGCCCACAACCTGCTCTCGACCATGAGAGTCGGCGTCATCCGCGGAGGATGCGAGGTTGAGATCTGGAAGAGAGCCCAGAAGGAAAACAAGGAAGTCGACTTTGTACGTGATGAGTCTGGAAACCGCATCATTCGTGCTGGTTCACAGGTGACTAAGATCCCTGAGTCGTTCCCGTCTGCTGGTGCCGCTTAAATCACCCTTTTGCGTCAACGTTTGCTTCGACATCGTTTTGCTTCAGCTTCTCGATTTCTTGCTTCAGCTTCAGCGTCTTTCAGCGTGCTGCTTATTCTTCTAACCTTTCTAAGACTTGATGGTTAACGATTTGGTCTGTTTCCTTGCGTAGACGACTAGAGTCACGACTAGAGTCACGTCATGAGCCCGTGGATGACTGGCCTTTTTTCCTTACCTTCCGATGATGATGCTACCTCCTTCGAACCTGGAACCGGAACTATTTACCTTGCAACTGGACAGACAGGTTCCCTCCCTCCGACCTGGAAACGGACATCCCTTCGAACTTCCTCTCTCCTTCATCCCTCCGTGGTCCCGGAACGAATCCTCCCTTTTCCCTTCGTTATCTCCTCATGACCCCCGTCCGAACCGTCGACTTTGCTCCATGGCCAGGGAAAACGAACAGACCTCCCGCCATCTAATAACTTTGTACTCTTTTCTTTTTCTTCTCTATTCACGTGTCTCTTTTATGTGTGTGTGTCTCTTTGTGCTTTGTCTGGGGTCTGGAGTTAAGAGGAAACTACTTTAGTTTATTATGATGGGCAAGGGAAGGAGGCTACAGATTTTATCTTTTTTCTCGCGAAAAAAACACCAACACAACCACTTTTACCTGCACTTTCTATCAAGTGTCTTTGTCTACTAAAAAAGTGTCTTTTTAACAATAACAACATACTTAATGACCATGATCTATATTAGCAGCGATCTCTTAACTATCATTACGTAAACTAGCTAGCTGTAACTAACTGCTTGGCTGTTCTTTTTTGAGGCCAACATCCTGTTCTTTGCTGTCTTGCATGCACAGCTTCATGTAGCTGCAAGTCAACTCTCTTCTATCTATATACAGAGTATCTATAAGATCTATATCCAGGCCTGCTCGACCTCAGACTGTCTATCCAGCCGCTGCAACTGCTGCTAGACCCTACTGCCGGCTAATATCAGTTACAGAGAGAAAAGCCCCGACATCAGCCATCCTGGCGCTGGCTACGAGGCGCTCCCTCTCCCTCTTCCTGCTCGCCCTCCCGCTCTTCGTGGTCGCCGTCCTCATCCTGGCGCCTGCTCTGCGCTTCCCCGCCCTCGGGCTGCCCTCCCTGCGCGCCGCCGCCCGCCCCGCCTTCGTCTTTCCTCCCTCTCGCTCCTCCAACTCCACAACATCAACATCAACATCAACAGCAACAAGACCAACAGCAGCATCATTTCTACGATCAACAAATTCACTGACAGCAACCTCCAGACTACTCACGACAGCTTCAATGGCTCCCTCCGCCCTGCGATCACCCCCTCAGCCGCCGCCGCTGTTCACAGGCACGCCCACCTCCGTCGTCGAAGACACAAAGCGCCTCATCGAGCTCTCGTGTGCCGTACAGGATGGCGTCGCCAAAAACGTCACTGCGGAAACAGCCTCCTTCGACAAGGTCGTGCTCCCACTGGCCCGGGACGAGAACACCATGGCCCTCGAGTCGCACATCCTGGGCTTCTACCAGTCCGTCTCAACAGACAGCAAGCTCCGAGACGCCTCCACCGAGGCCGAGCGGCTCATGAACGACTTCGGCATCGAGTCTGCCATGCGCGAGGACCTGTACAAGCTCGTCGACGCAGCCATCAAGAAGAAGGAGAAGCTCGACCCAGAGTCCCAGAAGTTGCTCGAGAAGGAACACAAGGACTACCTGCGTAACGGGCTCGGACTGCCTGCGGGGCCCAAGCGGGATAGATTCAAGGAGATCAAGAAGCGGCTGAGCGATATTGCCATTGAGTTCCAGAAGAACCTTAATGAAGAGAACGGCGGGCTGTGGTTTACCAGGGAGCAGCTCGCTGGTGTTCCCGAGGACGTGCTCTCGGGTCTGAAGAAGGGCGAAGGTGAGAACGAGGGCAAGCTCAGACTTACCTTTAAATACCCTGACCTGTTCCCCACGCTCAAGTACGCTATCGAGCCCGAGACGAGGAAGGCGGTTATGATTGCCAATGAGAACAAGTGCAATCAGAACATACCCTTGTTCAAGGAGACCTTGCTCCTCCGTGACGAAGCGGCTAGGTTGCTGGGATATCCTAACCATGCCGCGTTCAGGCTGGAGGATAAGATGGCGAAGAATCCGGAGACGGTCGATACCTTCTTGGGCGATTTGCGCTCTAGACTGACGGATGGCGGGAAGCAGGAGATCAAGACTCTCATGGAGATGAAGAAGAAGGACATCGAGACGCAGAAGAAGGCGTTTGATGGACATTATTTCCTGTGGGACCATAGGTTCTATGACCGCATGATGCTGGAGAAGGACTATTCTCTCGATCACCAGCTGATTGCAGAGTACTTCCCGCTCCAGACTACTATCCGTGGCATGCTAGAGATCTTTGAGCAGATCTTTGGTCTTGTCTTTGTTGAGATCAAGGGTGAAGAGAGAGCCAAGATTTCTAGCTCGGGTAAGGGCGAGGATATCGTTTGGCATGAAGACGTCCAGGTGTTCAGCGTCTGGAACGATGAGGGCGAGGGAAGTGGATTTGTCGGATACTTGTATCTTGATCTGTTCCCTCGCGAGGGCAAGTATGGTCATGCCGCTAACTTCAACCTGCAGCCGGTATGTTCATCCCTGTCAATACCTACTTCATCAATGCTAACTCCCGGGCTTGTAGGGCTTCATTAAAGAGGATGGATCTCGTCGATACCCTGCCACCGCACTGGTCTGCAACTTCTCCAAGCCAACCGAGAAGAAGCCCAGTCTGCTCAAGCATGACGAGGTCGTCACTCTCTTCCACGAGCTCGGCCACGGAATCCACGATCTCGTCTCCAAGACCATCTACTCTCGCTTCCACGGCACCAACACCGTCCGCGACTTCGTAGAGGCTCCCAGCCAGATGCTCGAGAACTGGTGCTGGACTCCCTCCCAACTCAAGTCGCTTAGCAAGCACTACTCCACCATTTCACCAGAGTACTACAAGGCCTGGAAGGAACATGCGGGAGACAAGCCAGATCCCGCAGCCGAGATTACAGACGAGCTGATCCAGAACCTCATCAAGACAAAGCATGTCAATGCCGCGCTGTTCAACCTGCGACAACTCCACTTTGGAATCTTCGACATGACTGTCCACGAGCCCAAGGACCACGAGGCTATCAAGGACATGAACGTCTCAGAGACATACAACAAGCTTCGAAAGGAGATTGCTTCTCTTGACGGCCCCGAGGTCCTCGGCCAGGGCTACTCCTGGGGTCATGGAGAAGCCACCTTTGGCCATCTCATGGGCGGCTACGATGCCGGATACTACGGCTATCTCAGGTATGTCTTACTTAAACCTCTAACCAAATACCTCGATAAGTACTAACACCTTACAGCTCCCAAGTATACTCCACCGACATGTTCTACACCGTCTTCAAAGACGACCCCATGAACAAGAAAGAAGGTCGTCGCTACCGCTACTCCGTCCTCGAAAAGGGAGGAAGCCAGGATGAAATGACTACCCTCAAGGAATTCCTCGGCCGCGAACCAAAGCCAGACGCTTTCTACAAGGAACTTGGCCTCGCCTAGATGCCCTCTTCTGTCCATCCGTCTACTTTGCTTCAAACTAAGCTCGGGTTAAGTTATCGTCTCTTTATACATACTCTGTTTTGAGCTTTTACATTCATTCGACTCCATAAATTATGGCATGCATGTTCTACCGGTGCAAGTTCTGCGGTTGGGTTGTTGTTCATTTAGCTTAGAGCTCATAACTAGCTAGTTAGTTTAGTCGTTATATCCGAAGGTTCAAGCAAGTCGCCTTACCACTCCTCTCACTCTTTCTCTTACTTCGTCAACATCGTAAGTCTATCAAAGCTTCAAAGGGCTCTATCATTGCTGCTTTCTACAGCTTTGAATCAGTTCCAGTTATTAAATCAATGTCATACAGAAAAGGAAGGAGTACACAAGTTGTTTGTATGTGTGTGTGTGTTACTATCTAAACCCAGCTTGGTTGTTTGTTTACTCAAATAGCGAAGGAAGGTGCATTTTGTACTCGAGGAAGGTTCGATGTTGATGTTTATTTACTTCTTATTTAAACTTTCATGCAAACTTAAATTAAAGACTGTATGAACTCAATTACTAAGTAGATCACGTGTATATCAATGTCCCGTCTTAGAGAAAAGAAACATCTACAAATGTGCACCCACCCTTACAACGGCGACCAAACCAGCGCCGAGGAGAAATGACAAGTCAACGGCAGACGCTATCACTGTGGCCAAAATGGACTAAGACGCCGATAGTAAGCCGTTGAGTCAAAAGATTTGGAATACCCCTGCAGCCACACTCGCCTCCAACTGTCATTGCCAGTGCATACAGAAATGATACCAGCAGACCAATTTCGTCCATTTTCATCCCGCCATTTCTTTCTTTTTCTCTCCCTACCAGCGGTGAAGGTGGCCTAGATCCAGACCCTTCAGGGAATTCTTAGCGATCGAAAACGACGAGTCTATAACCCGGCCACCTGGCGTCGACCCCTGCGGCGTGGGGTGTCACGAAATCGCCATGGCTCCACGTTACACATTACAGATTTAGATATACCATTTGCGAGCCTATTTGAACTGTCCGATTTAGTTGATGGTGTGTCTGACGTCTGTTAAAGACAGGGGTGATCCATTAGGGGTCAGCAGTTGCCAAAATGTCATGGAAACGTGGGCGGTGGCTTTTTCTTCTTTGACTCGTTGACACTTTTTGCTCTCGGGGTACGCCGATGAACACGAATAAGGGGCGGCACGGGTGGTTGTTTGGAGGATAGTTTGGGATCTGTTGGAGTTTGGTTATGTGCGACGGAGGCTGTATTGGTCAAAGGTTGTTGGGTCGCTACATAGATTGTACATAACACGGGTATCTATACTTGTGGTCCAACAACTAGGTAAGTTGTACCTTGTTGCATGATGATATGCAAATTCTTTGGTATAGATACTATCAAAGTAACTGGAGACAACGCCAATAAGTCTCAATAACCTATACGCATCAATCTTCCACTTATCAGAAAATTGACTACCACTAGCAAAGAATATATTATCAGCGTCTATGAATTCTTATGTTTCCTTATGGTGTAGAGAGTATTCAATTGCATTTTAAAAACCGACGTTTCTCAAAGTGGTCTATGGTCGATTTGACGGTCACGTGCCACAGCTATCAACCTGCAGCTTTGAACTTGTTGAACAAGCAAAACAACAAGACAGAGAAGTTCAATTCCTTACTGGAGCTGTTTTGGATATTGAGAAGATACACCAGGCCAGCCTGTTTGAAGATATAATGGCGACCACTGCATCCCGGGACTCTCCTGCTCGAGAATCGCCCACTCCGCAACAGCAAGAGCTTAACGCAGAGCAGCCCAAAGCAAACCAACCTCGAAGCCGCATTCCTATAAGAACTTACCATTGCCGATTCTGCAACCACCTTCTCGTCGCATCCACACAGGATCTGTCTGCGCTCCCTCGAAGACGTGCCCCGGCTTTAGACAATGCGATAATACTCCCTCTACCGAAGAAGTCTGCTAGCGCAGAGGACGAAGATGACGATGAGGAGGAAGAGGACGTGGAAGAGGAGGATAAAGATAAAGAGCACAACAAGAAAGACTCGGGAGACGCTGAGATATCGCGGCAGATGGAATCAGCTACGTTGAAACCGGGCTCGAGGAAAGGAAAGTCCTCTGCTTCTTCGTCTTCGTCGCAACATTACACAATTCTGTTGTCAACGACTACACCGGATAGAAAACCGATTATTCTACGGAGAGCAGACGGGTTTGAGAAACGGCTACTGGTCCGGTGTGGCCGGTGCAAGGTCGTACTCGGATATGTTCTGGATGAGGTTCACTTTAAGAAAGTAGAGGATAACAAGGGTGGCGCTGGGGGGACGACAGAAGGTGAAGATAGCAACGTCTCCGGCACAGGTGAACCGGAGGTTATTTATATCCTTCCCGGCTCACTGGTCGAGACAGAGGAGTTGGACACTGAGATTAAGATTGAGCGGGAATCCTGGGCTGGGTGGGAGTCTCTTGCGAAGAAAGCGGGTAAATGAATGTTCACGAAAGTAATGATGATCTGTTAATTTGAACAAAGAAGTTGATATTACGATTCCATAAAATAAAGGCCCAGACACCGATCTCTACCGCTTATCACCAAAGAAAGATACTCTTCGAGCGTCGTGTGACAGGATGATTTCTGGACTCCCTCCCTATCCATAAACAAGTTGTGAAAAAAATGATATATTCGTGACACGTAAAACACCGAGGCCGGAATAAAAGAGGTTGAAACGGGATGGACAGTTTAATTGGCGAGAATTGTTCGGACGAGCTCTGTAGAAGTTTGTATTAGTTTCTTGTTCATTCGTTTTCAATTCAAAAAGACGACTCACCGGTGTAGTTTATCTCGCCGGAGCTGGTGTCGACTGCCTTGAGGAGCTCGTCGACCTCTTCATCGGACATCTTCTCGCCGAGGTTGGTCAAGACTGTCGCATAACCCGTTAGTACCGGCCGTTTATATAATAGAGCAGTAAAATCTTACTGTATCGAAGCTGTCCAACGCCGATGTAGCCAGTCATGTCCTTGTCAAAGACCTGGAAGCCACGGCAGTATTCCTCTGGCTCTCCTGGGTCACGGAATCCACCAGGTCGGTTAAGCACCTTGGAAAAGGCATCGAAATCAACTAAAACGGCCATGTATCAGTTTCTTTTTGTCCATTCTTCAATCGTCGGCCAGCATATCAACTCACAGTCTCCGCCAATTCCTTTCTCCAGGTCGCTGATCTCAGCGAGAGTTGGGTTCTGTCCGCATGCCCGCAGCAGATCGCCTAGCGACTCGAGGGCAACACGGCCGGTTCCGCGCTTATCGAAGAGGGAGAATGCTTCCTTGTAGTTTGTAGAGGCCTTGTCGCCATTGTTATGGTTCTCGTTAGCTGATGCCATGATGATACACTGAATCTACCGACTGGATGCTGTCTGGTTTCTGGGGGAATAAATTCGCTGGGGTTCTTCTGTCCAGCGAGTTTGCGAGGATGGGCAAAAAGTGAGGCCTCTTATTATTCTCCGAGAGCCACGTCAGGGTGAATTCCGGAGTCAACCACACGAAACGAAACGCAGTCGCAGGCTGGATCTTCTGGCAAGTCGCAAGGCAGCTTTTTTTTTTTTTATTTTTTTATTTTTGTTTACTGTGGCGACGCAGGCAGAGGCAGACAAGACGCTGTTTCTCGTTTCTTGGGTGCTGGCGGCGGCGAGGGAGGGCAAGGGGGCAGCCAAAAGAGCATTTTCACGTACCATGGTTCTGCGTGTTTGTGTTCCCGGGTTGCGTAGGCGACGAGGATGGAGGGCAGAGGGTTCAGGAGGTCTTCTTTTTGCTTGCTGGACAGCTGGACGTGGATGGCGATGGTGGTTTATATGTCACGGAGAGTGTTTTTCTGTCTGTCTTCTGATCGGCTGCTTTTTCTGCTCTTCTTATCGCTGCGGCCAGCCGTCTCGTTGCCATGGGAGACGGGACGCCACCAGCGAGCCCCTGACCAGAGCATATACACAACAGCTACAACACCGGAAGTACAGTAGTACTCTACGGATGAAGCCTAGGTAAAGAGAGAAGATAGAGAGCGTCGACGATGGTGGTATATTTATAATTACAAGAAGCTAGGGGGGTCGGAAAGTCGAGGTAGGACTGTATAAACAAACACCCAGAGAAGATGAAGAAGACGAAACGAAGACGTTGACGAAAAAGACAGTCCAGTTCAACTGAAATAATAATAATAATAATAGCGAGTCGGTAGGAGAAAAGGAGAATCTTCATGAAGTCCCAATAGTAGTTACCAGTCATTACCTTTTTTTTTTTTTGTAGCCCCGAGTTCCCTTGGGTCAAAAACATGCGCCCTCAGTATCCTACTTTCTAAGCGCCAGAGACACAGAACAAAACGAAGGAAAAGAGTAAAACAAACACAAGAAAGCTGGAAGAAGAGTCGAACAGCGCTGGAACGGAGTAAGGAGTCGCTTGACGATGAGGTGGTGGCGGTGTGAAGCAGGATGTAGATGTCTATGTTAGATGAAAGATGATGACTTTTGTCTGTTGTGAATATCAGACCAGAGATATATGATAGATGTATGTAGGTAAGTAGATAGATCGATTGTTTATGAGCTCGGGGCGATCGTGATAGAAGAGCCCTTGAGCTTTTCGATACAGCTTCCTAGAAGGTTGGCTGCTTCGTGGAGCAGCTCCCATCTGGTGTTGAGGAAGTCTGCTCGCAAAACCATGAGAAGTCCCATACACCGATTTCGATCTCGGATCTTCTCAAGGTCGTTCGGATGATGGACACCACCCACTCTTTCGAGGAAGACGTACATATCATGTCGTTGCTGCTCGGGCGTGGTCAGCTCTGGCGGTGTTGGGCGGATGGGACCGTCCAGCGCAAACCCATATGACCAGACGACCAGGGCGGCAAAGTAGAGAACCCACGGCCGACTCATGATAAAGTCCTCTCGCGCGCAGTACTCCTGTACATTCATGCTCGACCCGGCCACTTGATGGTCTGGCCTTGGATGGTTGTTCCGCAGCAGGACCTGTGACAGGAACTTCAACGCAAAGAAAGTAGCGTCTCGAGCTGAGCCCTTGTTGGCCCATCGATCGACCATTTTCTCTTTTGCGCACTTGAAGTCTGTACTGGTGATGGCTCGTCCGAGCAGCCGGGCGGCTCCAGCAAATATCTGGCAGTCAACCACGTCGACATGAGAAGCCATATGAGCAAGGTGGTGGAGGACGTTTCTCGTCTCGGAAAAGACGTCTTCTTCAAACAGGTTCTGCTGCCGTTGCTGGTACCCGCCGGACGATGAATAGCTGCCGATAGATGGGCTGGGGTCATTGGCTAGAGATTCATCAAAGTCTCGCTTCCAGTTGTCAAATGCTCGGAGCATGGAGGATCTCCACTTGTCTCTGAAGCCGGGTGCTTGAGAGACACCCAAGGAATGAACTTGTAGATCTCGCTGGTTCATGTGCCAGCTTACACTCAGCAACCCGGCCATTAGGATTGTTCGACCAAAGGCGTTAGTTTGCACTGGATCGCCCGTCAATGTCCTCTTTAGCCCCTCCAGGAACATTGTCGGTTTGAAACCGCTGGAGTTGAGCCGTAGCTGTACCTTGACTGCCTCCGCAGGACAGGGAGCAGACCAGAGACTCTCGTCACAAGGCAGCGGCAGCCTCATTTCGTGCGCGGCCATTTTCACCGAGTGTCCGAACATAGTGGCATGGGTCGAATCCAAGACAAACGCAGCAAATGCAACTCTTCGAGTCCCCTCCGCCTTTATCCAGTGCAGCCATTTTTCGTCAAAGTGGACTGACTCAGAACTGCTGGAGGATGAGGGGACTCCTGGGCGCTGTCGGTTGTCCGAGGGAGACGGAGGCGAGTTGAAGGCTGTCCGGCCTATTAGGGAGCTACCACGGCGCATCAACGTCAGTGTGGTATCGTGGTGGATGTGTGCCCGTTCATGTAGCTCGCGTGTAGAATACATCTTCTCATATGTCTCCAGAAGTAGCAGTGTCTGGAAGACCCAGAGCTTTGCCGGTGGCCTGAAATCGGGATCCATGAATAATTCCCACCGCAGATGAACGCAGATGAAGTTCGCCAGCTCTGACGCCGTATCAGTAAACTGCTGACCACGATTGTTATCCAGGGTAACAGCTCCAAGGGCCATTACAGCGAAGAGCAGGAGATTAGGTGTTTTATCTGGTGTAAAGGTGTGTTTGTGCAGGATAGGCAGTTGTGCATGGCAATGATACCAGTAAGAACTGATATATGTTTGCATCATGCGCAGACTGAGTATATGGTTGTCTGCGTCCATGTTACCCTCCATGAATGTCTCCTTGCAGCCCTTCAGTGAGCCACTGCCGGATTCATTGAACCTCGTCTGCATTAGATCTAGCAGTTCGCTTCGTTTTTCTTCTGACATAACCGAGTATGGAGGCCCAGAGTCAAGAATGCTGGTAACGCTCATTGGATGATGTTGCTGCTGTTGCTGCTGGAGATTCCCAGTCACATACCCAGATATGGCAGTCGAATCCGTAGGGTAATTTGGGTTTTGGATCTGTCCAGAGAATGGATCAAGGTAGTTGGACACTATTGTTGATACCGCAGGGAACCCAGCAGCGAATGATGTATTCGAGCTTTCACTGAAGAGCCAGGCTGTGAAATCATCAGTCAGGGCCAAGGGAGAGCGGTTCAGTATCTCGCTGCCAAATAGCGGCAGGGCATTTGGCCCTACTGAATCCATGTTAGATACCGACGCTTCCGAGTGCATGGTTGTTTGGCATAGAGGTCATCTGGGTTAAGGTGCTGGCCAGATTTGCACTGGACGAAGACTGACTGTGGGATCTACTCAGGACGGAGCCTGCGAAGCCAGAGCCAGGGAGGACACCCGGCATATGTATGTTCTGGCTCAGTGGCATGTACGTATTAGTAGCCATGCCGTTTGCCAAAAAGCCGGACGGCATGCCAAATGGAGACACGGTATGGTTCCCGGCAGGACTTGATATAGACGGCTGCTGTGACTGTACGGAGTCGGACGCAACAGACGTCCCGGGACCTATCTCAGTGGGCCCGTTCAGAGGAGATATCGAGTATGGCGGCTGCGGTGTGTTATTATGTGTATTATTATTAGTATGGTTGTATGGCTCGTAGTTCGGGCAGTTTGGTTCACCATAGACGGTCTTCTGCTGCGGAACAAGGTATCCCCCCGTATTTCCATCCGACTGCCGCCGCATGGAGTCCGCGCTGCCTTTGTGATATGTGGCCCCCTGGGGTGTCTGTAGTGTTCCGGCATGGAGCTCTGTAGGAGTACCAGCACCGGCACCAACACCCGCAGCGCCAGCACTAGCAGCAGCACCAGCCATGCTAGAGGCCAGGTAGCCCTGGACAGGCATGAAGCCGTTGCTGCCGGCGCCGTTGACGGCCTGTTCGGCTATCCGCGAGCGAGGAGGCATCGATCCTGCTGGTGACCTGGACTCGCTGGCCGGCTGCGAGAGGGTCGGGTTGCTGCTCGTATCTCTGCCAGACGAGGGCGAGCCTGCGCCCGGGCCCTGAGTAGCGACATGATCGCGCTTCTGCAGCTGCGAGCCGTGGGTATTATGGCGCTCCTGGTGCCGGATGCACAGGTCCTGGCGAACAAAGGTGCGGAAGCAGTTGGGGAATTCGCATCGATATATTTGTTTGGGCGAGTCTTTTTTTTTGCGAAGTCACGATGTCAGCTCAACGTCAACGTCAACGTCAAAAAATGTCAAATCAACCACGACCACGACCGCAAACACCGCAGCACGCCCGGACAGGTACCACAGGAAATGCGCAGCCGGAGAATACGTACGATTTAGCTAATGGCGATACAGATGCTCTGCTCGCGAGTAGCTCTTCCCGCAGCCCTTGTGCTTGCACTCGAACTTCTTGCCCGTCGCGGCCTTTCTGGTGCGTTTCCGCTTCTTGGGCGACCCGTCCGGCTTGACAGGCGACTGTACCTCGTCTGACGGGCTGTGAGAGCTCGGAGGACTCGGCTCCTGTTCTTGTGCCGGCAGACGTTCCTGGCCCTGGGCGTGGGCCGGTGCCTGAGCCTGAGCCTGAGCCTGAGTCTGAGTCTGAGTCTGAGTCTGGCCCTGAGCCTGAGTATAGCTGTGCGCGGTGACGGCGGAGAGAGCGAGCGGGTCGGCGTCGACAAACATCGTCATGGCGACCTTTACTCTACCTCTGCAAGCTCGACTCTAGATGCAGTCCGGGAGAATGACATGACCCACCCTCGCCCAGGATGAACGCAAAGACTCGGGACGCTGAAGGTAGACCTGGAGCTGCTCTGCGCGATGGCGCTGGCGCTGGCATCGGCCGGAGGACGAAAACAAAGACGACGAGGACGAGGCCGGAGATGAGAAGACGAGGGGGGTGATATGTGTGTGTGTGTATGTGGTGTGATAGTGGGTAACTAAAAAAGGGCCGCTGCTTCTGCACGTCTTGATATGTATGGACGGCGTCCTGGGGACGGCTCTTTTTTCTTTTCCCCGGGCCAGTTAACTACAACAGCCTCTGCGTCGTGCGTCACCAGTGCGAGCAAGTGGAAGAGCGAGAGGGAGAGAGAGACGGGGTACGGGGTATACTACTATAGTATGCCCTATCAGACAGCTGGGCGCTGGGAAAGGGGGCAGGCTCAGACACGACAAGCGACAGACGACGGGCAGGTTTAGTAGTAGTCGTCGGGGCACTGGAGATGGACACCGAAGAGACAGGATGCTGGAGAAGCCAGCCCAACGAACTGTTTGGCCTCCATGTGGGATGATGGATGAGGCTTCAAGAGAGAGAAAAAAGGCTCGCTCGACCTGCCCGCCTGCCAGCAAACCAGTGCGTCTTATTACATGCAGCTATATTAATAACGGGGGACACCACCGCCTGTGTGTTATGAGCCCTCCTCGCCCTTTTACGGAGGCCAGCGGGAAGCCCCAAAAGGGGACGTCCAATAGCTATATCAGACTGACTTTTCGAAAGCTCTTCGCAAGGCGCTTATACGCAACGGTTTCTCCACCACTCACAACCTTGACCTTCTCGCCCATGTCACGGAGTATATATACACACGGCTTGATGCCATCGCCTAAAGATGACATCTTTCGACTCCCTGTGGTTGCTCCGAGATCAGTGACAAGAGGCCAGTCCCAGCGGCGTGGGGTGCGAACTCCTTTGAAAAGTGCGATTGATGACCTGATGCTTGCTTTTTTCTACGCTGTCTCTCTCTCTCTTTTTTCTTTTTCTTTATTTTTTATTTTTCGTCTTATATTATTGCCCTGTTCTTTTTTGTTCTTTTTTTTTTTTTTACTTGGTATGCTTTTTTTTTTGGCCTTCATCCACTGGGCATTTCGGATTGATGCACCCTTTTACCCGGAGTCTAGTTCATGATTATTGAATCCAATGCAAGGCAGCTAACTAGTTTGTTAACAGGTTCTCATCACGATACCCGGCCCTATGATCGTAAGCGCAGACCTTTGTGGACCTGTCCAGGGGCCTCTGGACCAGGACATGGGGCAGTTTTGGGAGGATCCCTCATTTCGTATTTCGGCCACGGCGGGAGGCAATGAAATGGCAGATCGAGATAAAACAATTCGACCTGGGGCATTCGGGGACCTCAAGAACATGTCCGCCTAACTCCTGGCTCGCTCAGAATCTCCAGCGACATCTAATACCAGCCCTTTTTTGTATTTTTATTTTTATTTTTTTACCTTACCGCTGTCACACGGCGAAACCCGCAGCGGGAACCGGATCGGGCCTCAGTGAAGCGGACAAATGAGCCATTGCCATGCCGCCATCTAGCCCCAGGCTAATTTACACTTGGCTGGGATACCTCAGTGCTGTTGGTGCGGCGCTTCTCGCTGCTGCTGCAAAGCCTGGAGAGCATTACGAAAAACTACTGCACGACTTACCAGCCGCATGGCTCTGCTGGGTCATATTATGCATTTACTACATTGGAAAACGATACCTTCTCCACGGCCGCTTCTTCGACGGTGATGGCCTTAGAGGCCGAGATCTGACCTCCTTCGCTCGCTTGTGGGCGGCTTCTATTGCCGTCGTCGCATTCATATTTGCCTCTTCCCTTTCAGGGGAAGCCTCGTGGCTCCTGGTATGGAAGCATGATCTGTCCAACCTGCCATCACCCCATCTTCCTTCGAACCCCTTTGAATAATAATCACCGCTTAGCAAACCCCGAGATGAGATATATTTGGCGGTTTGAGAGCAATTGAGGATGAAAAGAATGCTTGCTGACTTTACTACTAGCCTGTCATTACAACCATCGTCCATGTGATATTTCTTTTGCGAGAAAAACGCTCTTTGTTATTGCCATCGGACAGCTCACCTGGGAATTTTATACCCAAGGGATGGCCCTCCTTCGCCCAATTAACTGGGCCGGCCGCCGTATTGCTTTCCTTGGTTGACTCGGTTTTCCTATTTCGCCAGAGTGGGGATTTGAATTCATCACCGCTACCCTCTATCCTGCGTCTGTCCGCTTGGATATGTCTGGGTTGGTGGACGTCGAATAGCATCCGGTCAACAACAGCCTCTGAAGGCGCGGATGTAACATCTTCTCTCTCACATGGTGTTACACCAAGAGTACTTTTCGTATTGACCGTATCTCTCGCCCTACGCGGTCATGTACCAAGCTTTACGCCCGTCCAGATCGCGGTCTCTTTGCTTTCGGCCTCAAAATGGATAGCAATATTTTCACTGGTATGTACCAAAATAAGCCCTCACTCTGCTGCGTAGGAGATATAGAGACATTGCTGACGTTGAACGATACATATCAAGGTTTCGGGAAATGGCTCTGCTTCTGCAAGCACTTTAGATTCATTTGCACTATTCTCGGCCCAGGCAGTAAATGTCAAGCGGACCAATGAATTTCCCGTCCTATTTTTGTCAGCCGCAGTAGCCTTGATACAAGGGGTAATTGCTCTGCCAAAGGCCACACGACATCAAAACTGGCTAGCTCTGCTTTTGTTGATCCCACTTGTTGGCATTGTGCGTCAAGAAGCCTCCATTGACCTTGGATATTCCCTCTGGGACGGAACAGTTGGGCGCGTTGCAGATGTCCCCATCCACCCCATCCAACAACTCGCATCAGATGCTCTGAAAAGGCACCAGGACATGGTGGCAGGCCAATCCAAAACTTTGGAGGCTGCCGTTAAAGAATATGAACGCCGATATGGCCGAAAGCCTCCTCCTGGATTTGACGTGTGGTATAAAGCTGCAACACAGCAAGGATTTATCCTCGTCGATGAGTTCAATTCGTTAATGGAAGGGCTGGAGCCATTCTGGGGAGTCCCTCCGGCTGTGCTTCGTGCCCGTGTGGCTGCAGCAACGCAGATCTCAGGTTCAAGGCTCATCCGCTATTCTGTGAGAAATCGTAATCTAGTGGCTGAAAACGACGGTGAGGCTACTTGGATTACCGACCAGTTAGGGTTATGGTTCACTCCTGAAGTATTGGATACTGTGCCTGATATAATGTTTGCCCTTAACCTACTTGATGAGCCAAGGGTCGTGGCTCCCTTTGATGAATTGATGGAGGCTCAATTTGCAAGTAAATCAAATGGCTCCCTAGGGCTCTCAGAATCTTTCTCAGAAACAGTTGAGTTTGAGAAGGCAAATTCCAACAACATGTGGGATAGCATGACATTATCCTGTGACCCTAAATCTGCAGCTAGAAAAGGCCCGAGCAGATTCAGGCTCCCTCACAAGGGACTGGCCAGCAGCTTCGTCTCGAACACGAGCGTTGCCCGCGATGTCTGCTCCATGCCAGATCTCCAGATCCAACACGGATTCTTCATTGCTCCCGAAACGGCAAGTATAGCACATTCGATCGTCCCCATCTTCTCACAGGCCCGGCCTTCGAGTTTTCAAGACATTCTCCTGCCGAGCGTATACTATGGTGCAAAGCTAGAGCTGCATGAATACCAGGAAAGCCAGGATATGAAGTGGGATGAGAAAGAGAATGTCGTCTATTGGGCAGGCTCTTCAACAGGGGGGCATACCAACATTGAGAACTGGCATACCTTTCACCGTCAACGACTGGTGCTCGTAACCTCCCACAATACTACGAGGGTCAGACTTATGAAAAAGGTCCCTGGACCCTCTAAGGGCGGTAACACCACATCTACTTGGCGCACTTATACGTCTAAGATGGGACAGATTGCGTCCAAGTTCAAAATCCGAATTTCAGCCGTCATCCAATGTGAACAGGACGCATGTGATGCGCAAGAAGCCGCTTTCCGACCAGATGAATACCCAAAGGATGATTTCAGAGCAACTTACCGAGCAAGATATAATTTAGACGTTGACGGGAACGGTTTCAGTGGCCGTTACCTTCGCGGACTCTTGTCCAACTCTGCCATGATGAAGCAAACAATGTTCAAAGAATGGATTGATGATTGGCTGACGCCTTGGCTCCATTATATACCCGTTAATATGGACCTGGTAGAATTCCCGGAGTTGGTACGGTTCTTCACTTCTGAGCCTGAGGGGCAAGAGATTGGGAAGAGAATTGCAATGGCAAGTAAAGAATGGGCGCAGAAGACGATTAGGACGGAAGATCTAACACTTGCCGTTTGGCGGGTAATGTTGGAATATTCACGGATTATGAAGGATGATAGGGACTCTCTGCAATGCTGTTCTTGATTTGACTGCTGTTGACAGCATTTTTTTTTTGCTGGAGCAGATTTATATATACACTGGGTGGGCATGTTTTTTTCGGTTGGAGCGATATCTGTTGCGTACACGAACGAAGGCAGGGCGATGTATTATATTATTATTTCCCTTTTAGATTTCTAGATTTTGGTCCTACTGTTAGCATGGGGGATACATACTTACGAATATACTTGTCCTGATGCTTACGCCGGCAACCGGGAATAGATGTCCTTGTAACCCCCTATTCTACCTACAGCCATGTCCACGAATGACAAGCATGCTCTAGAATACTAATTATAATACCATCAACAGAACCCAACGCCCATCTTTGTCCGATATATCCACCTCAAGCCGTACGTCTTAAGTATAATGCAAGAGGATCGAGTACGAATTTGAGGAGTGTGTGTTGTAAACGTGAGGTAAAGAGTACCCGAGTCGGTTAAAATAAATGGCTTTGGTACAGGTTTTGTTGAAGCGAGCTGATAGTAAAATTGGGAGATGATCAGGCCAATCAATTACTGTTGCGAAAGTATCGTAAAGAGCTTTTCTGTGCCACCTCTTATCGGTCGTTACCTATCGTGGAAAGACTTGTCCATCACTCGAGCTTAACGATATAAAATCGATACCTACCTACCCGGTAAAGCGGAACCGTGTAGCCTCTAATCTGCCTAAGCCTTCCCTTGGTGCCACGTTCCGGCGTCTATATGAGTTTGTGAAATCTGCGAAGGAGGTGTATGAGTTAGTGCGACGAGCGAGGTTGTTGAGATCGTCTTAGAAAGAAGTGTGACGGTGATCGGGTAACGAACCTTGAAGGACAACTCTAATCTTCCTCATGTCGCCTAGTTGGGCATACTCCGAGAGAGTTTTCATCAGGCGCTCGCTTTCGCCGGGCTTGACGGAGCGGGCGGGCAACATCTGGATTGTGGCTTCGATCCAGCTTGCTGTTTCTGCGGGTAAGAGTTCGAAGCATGACATCAGAACTGCCGAAGCATCTGGGAAGCAGTCACCGGGAAAAGTAAACATCATTCCGGTTAATACCCGTTGCACGAGGAAAGAGCCCTGTGACACCATTATTTGCTTCACGCCAGATCTGATCTCCGGCGTGTTCGTATAGACCTCGCCCTCGGGGGTTGTGAAGTTGGACACTGCCGGCTTCTCAAACCCAAAGCTGACTAGGTCACGGAGATATTGCAGGGTGGCGGTTAAAGGTTCGATCTGCTGGAGGGTGAGTGCACTCAGAGCAGCAGAGAAAATGGGGACAGAGAGATTTGACGTGACGGTATTCTTGGGGAAGAATCTGACTGCATCTGTTGCTAGTCTGAAGAAGTCCTCGATCACTAACAATGTATTAGCATTAACAACGACAGACATGAAGATAAGGTTACACATACTGTCAGGTAGCTGTTCTGGAGGCAGGTCATTGAGAATTCGGAGGAAGAGCACGACTTGCTGTTCGAAAAACTGATAAACGGCAACGCTCGTGGGGTCATCAACAAGTTCTGCCCCGGTTGAGAATTCTCGGACAATTGCGTCTGTAGCCCAGAGGAAACATCCTTCTCTCGAAGCCTCGAAGCCAGAGGAGATGTTTTGGGCGAGGGTCGGAAGGAGAGGAGCCATTGCATTGCGGTATGAGATGATCATGTATCGCCAGCATCGGCAGACTCTCTCGAGGATTGGCGTGGATTTCGTGAAATTCATAACTATCGTACTGAGAACGGGTAATATATCTCCACAGTATTTGACTCCAGGGTTCTCTTTTCCTGGTTCGACATATGGAGAAACCACCTGGATGAAGATTGCGATCAATTGCAAGTGATCTAAAGTGTCAATTCCTGTCAGCTCAAGTTTATATTTGAAGGGAACAGCTTATACATACCTGCTACGGCCTTTTGGCCCTCTTCATCTTTGGCGTTGTTGGCCAAGTTCATAATTCGAGACATAAGGGGGTTGCAGAATAATTTTAGCCCTTCGTATATCTTTTCAACTGGCTGAACAGCAAGAACAGCCGCAACACCCTCAGTGACCTCTTCCTGACTAGATGGCTTTAGACCATCAATAACAGACTCGTAGAAGGTATGAAGCTGTGGAATGTGAGAGCCGAGCAGTTTCTGGCAGTCGGTTCCGAGGAATTTAAAAGCAAGGGCTGCTGCCTGCACAACTTCCTGCGATTCGTGCTGGAATCCGGAGATGACATAGTTGAGCTGTGCCTCCAGTGTTTCTGGATGCTGCGCGGTCCATTCTGTATATCTACCAAGTGCCATGATGGCCTGGAAACGGACCTTCTCCTGGTCTGGTATGCGCACAATCAGGGGAATAATTTCCGGTAGGACGTAGCTTTCCTCTGCTTCCACCATTCGTCCCATCGCACGCATGCTGAAAAGGGGTGCTTCCAGCTCTTGCCAGTGAGGGACGTGGTCGTGTCGTGCCTGGGGACCGTATTTGGCAACCCAAGCCTGAATAAGACTGTATGCCTTTCCAAGACAATCGGAGACACCGATAACCGCACAGCAGTCCTTGAGGACGTCTCCCATTGAATGTCTGAAGCTTCGGAACTTCTCTTCCTGCTCCCTGTCTCCATCAAACAGGTCACTCTCGTCTCCGTCCGTGGAGGGATATTCTAGGTGTTTGATCATGACATCCACGAGTTTGGAGAACAAGTCTCCCAGTGTAGCTCTGGCTCTAGCGTACCGCTCCAAAGTCAAGTACTGTTTCAGCTCATACCAGAAGACGAAAGTAATGGAGATGGCATCACGGTCCTTGTCCACTGAACAACACTCTAGCACGGCTTCCACCAGGTTTCTGAAGTCTTCAGGTAGTCGTGCAATTAGGAGCACCCAGGCCTCTGCAGCCTCTGCAAACAACCGAGTAAGACCCCGTAGTAGGTCGACGTCTTCTGTTTCTGCAGCTTCTCTGATTCTGGGCCTTAGGGCGATTATTCTTGGGTATAGAGCCTTGATGACGTCCATTGAGTCGTCGACTTCGAGTGTGTCTCTATAGATCATGCATATGCAGTCTACCGCCGCTTCAAAGGATCTTTCCTCCGCAAGGGCCTTCATAATGATGTCCATGAGGGGGGACTCCACAATCTGAGCTGCGGGTATCTCACGCATCCATGAAGTGATACATTCTAGGAGAAGTGGGTTCGTTGCCGCGGAAGCTATAACAGAGGGAGAGATATAGTTAGTAGCGCACTCAAGCAAGTGGGCCAATATTCCAAAAGGGGGGGGGGGGGGGGGGTAGTAAACCTACGAGAAGATTGAGAGTACTGTGTCAAAAGACCCAGGACCTGGCTTGCGTTCTCTTCCAAGAGCTCCCTTGTTCTTGAAGACAGCTCCTCTTCCTAGGGGTTACGCACGACTGATTAGATAAAACAAGAACGATTTTCTCTGGCCGCAAAAAAGGGGGGTTGATTAAGACGGGTATATATGTTGGTGTTGGACTTGCGCAAAAGCGGTGGTGGATAGGAGGACAAAGGTGGATGGATGTGGTGTGTGAGCTCTGCCGGAACATACAGTCAGGTTGATTTTGCGCCCTTCTATGACCTCTTCGGGAAGGATCTTGAGGAATTCGAGGACACAGTCTCCAGCTTCGTTGCCGAGAGCAGCTCCTACGGTAGGCAGGACGTCTTTCCAGGAGGTCATCTGGATAGCAAGGGTGGCCAGGGATACACATAGTTGTGTCCGTATGGGACGAGGTCCAGATCTGTAGTTTGACAGGAGAGACAGTATCGACGTCCTTAGTTCGGGCTGAGCGGACTCGGGGAGCTGGTCGAGATCATATGTAATCTATCAGAAGCAGACGCAGCCTGTCAGCTACCGTGTTGATGGTATATGCCGTGGTGAAAGGGGGTATATAGATATATATAACGCCCGGGGAGGATAAGCGCGGGTCCTCACTTTTCCCTTGAGCGTCGTAGCAGCAAAGAGCTTTGCCTCGACCTGCGCATCGGCAGTCTGGAGAATCGCATGCGTCGTCGTCCATGCTTCTGTCTGTTCGATACGGAGAGCAGCAGCGGCGTCTCGTTAGCCAAAGGGCGGTTCCCATGGAGGGGTAAACATATCTGTATCTCTATCTATGCAGAACACGGGGGGGGTGAGCTCAACTGATTTCTGGAACTTCTCGAGGAACTCATGGGCGTGAGTCTTCTCCTGGCGAGAGACGCTGCTCTGCATCGTCTGGAGGGCAGCGAGCACCGGCGCAAAGGCCTGCTGCTGCGCTGAAGCACTGCTCGCTGTCGCCATGGCGCGGGTTCACTTCTATGCGGCGGCGGGCGGCGGAGGATCGGTGCGGGCGGCAAGAGATCTGGCGACGTAGCAGAGCTGGGCCTGCGGTCGTCATGAAGCAGAGGACGCTGCGAATAGAAAGAAGAGAGGCGGGAGTGAGAGGCCGCTGCTCGTCGTGGTTATTGTTGTTTGTTGTTTGTTGTTGTGGTTGCTGGCTTGCAGGCGTCGTTTTCTTCTTGGATATTTTTCGCTTTTTGGTGATGGAGGGAAAACCCACTTGGGCGGTTCTTTTTCTCTCTCTTTGCTCGCCAGCGAAGTTTTCGACACCTTTTTTTGACGGCCGACAGCAGCTTCACCACGACAGCGAGAGGATAAAGAGAAAAGGACGAAGACGAGACAAAGACGAGACCATGACCGGCCGAGGACAGCGAGGCGGCGCGAAGACGCTGCTGGCTCCGATCCATTTCATCTTCAAGCTCCTGCAGCAGCGGACGACGGTCTCGATATGGCTGTACGAGCAATTGGCGGTGCGCATAGAAGGGAAGATACGGGTACGCAGACATCTTTACGCCTGGCGGTCTACTCTGGAGCTGGAGCTGACGGTTTACTAGGGCTTTGACGAGTTCATGAACCTCGTGGTGGACGACGCGGTCGAGGTCAAGCTGGCTACGAAGACGGAGGAAGAGTCCAGGAGACAGCTTGGTAGGGAGACTCTCCCAGCTGCTGCTACATGGCATATGCTAACGATACGGACAGGCCAGATTCTCCTCAAGGGCGACAATGTCTCGCTGATCCAGACGGTGCAGCAGTCATAGGGCTGGCTGTTGATGGGTTTACCAAGTAACGGTTCAAAGGCGACTGGCGTTTATGGTACAATATATGTTTTTTTTTGCTAGGACGGGGTTCAGTTTCAAGAGATGAGAGGAGGAAAAGAAGAAAGAAGACGATGAATTGAGAGTGTTCAGCTTCTCACGACTCGTCCGTCACCTACGACCAGGCTATCGACGAGGTTGTCGTACTCTCCCACAGGCACCTCTTCTGGGGGCTGAAGGACCTGCTCGGCCAGACAGAAAGCGGCTATTGAGATGATTTTGATGGGTTAGTGTGTCTAACGGAATTAGTTGTGCTGTTGATACTGCTGTGTTGAAGTCTCACCGAGATATGGCATCTGCCCACTGCCCACGTTACTGCGATATCTGTTGATAAACCGGTCATAATACCCCTTTCCATGTCCCAGTCTGCGTCTGCCATGGTCAAAGGCCATGCCCGGCACGACAATGAAATCCAAGCCGCAGTCGTCACCACCTTTCAAGGCACCGTCTTCACCCCGTAAGCCGTTCCCTCCCAGACAGTTCTCCCTGCCGGCCACCGAGCTGGCGTCGAGCGTAGGAATCCCCCACCCGTCTGGCTGTAGAGACTCGTAATCCTCGAGCGAGCGCAGGGCCAGCATTTCCATGATCGACGACGGCTTCGTTTCAGCACTGCCTCCGAGCTTGTAGATGTATGGCACAAAGACCTGCTTCCCGCGTCTAAAGGCATCCCTCACGATCTCCCCGGTCCTCAGCTCGCCGGCCGGCATCGACAGGTAGACGCTGACGCGCCGTGCCGACTGGTATTCTGGGAGTGCGAGCAGGCGTTCAGTGGCAAGCGACGCTACGATAGACAGACATCAGCCGTGAATATATGTTAATAATATAATAATAATAGCCAGATGCTGAAGGGATAGATGGCTCGAACATTGAGACGTAACTGAGTCTGCAGAGACGCCGGCGAGGATCGTCTTGATCCTGCTCCGCATCTCCTTCTTCGCCGTGCTTATCGAGGCCATCGCCGCGTTTCTTCTTCTGTCCTGTCAGCCTCGCTGTCCTCCTTCTTCTCCTTCTCCTGCTGCTGCTGCTGGTTTGTTGACGTCGTCTGGAGTCCTGCTAGTGAGTGGCGAGTCTTGGGGGGCGACCAGGGCAGCGCAGGACCGAAACATCGACGGGGGAGCGTAATATTAGTTAGTTATTATATACTGCCAGTAAAATAATAAACAGAGACGAGGAGAGCAGACGAGATCTCCTGCCGAGTGCCTGCTGCGTTGCCTGTCGCTGTTCGTTCGTTCGTCCGTTCGCTGTCTGGCTGGCTGCTGGGCTGTTCCTCGACGTCGACGCGGGAAGAAGAAGAGAAGGACGACGTAATATCGGGTGGCTCGTCCCTTTTTCCCCTATCGCTGCCTACATATTCGTTATTTTCCACCCCAAACTTCGCCTTTCATCATCCATCTCCCTTCTCTCCCTCTCCTTTTCTCCTTTTCTCCTGCTGCTCGCTATCGACCTGATCCGCTGTGCTGCCGACGATGAACTTGCTGCTGCTGCTGCTGCCGCTCGGCCTGCTGCCGGCTGTCTCTGCAGAATTCGACCCGCGGCTCGTGGGCACCTGGACGACCAAGTCACGGAAGGTCGTAACAGGCCCGGTGCGTACACTCCCTGGAGACAGCAGATGGAGACGCTCTGAAGGATGCAACAGGCTGGCTGACGACCTTTTCCCTGCAGGGCTTCTACGATCCGATCAAGGACAGGCTGATCGAGCCGTCGCACACGGGCATCTCCTACTCCTTCACTGAGGATGGCTACTTCGAGGAAGCTCACTACCGCGCCATTGCGAACCGTGAGTCCACCACATAACTAAGATACAGATAGATAGCCTGGGGCTTCAAGGGCAGACGGACTAAGACGAGACGTTTCTTTACAGCACAAAATCCGGCCTGTCCGAGCGGGATGATGCTCTTCCAGCATGGGACTTACGAGATCAAGCCTAACGGGACCCTCCTGTTGAACGCATACGCCTTCGAAGACGACGGGCGTCAGTTGATATCAGACCCGTGCAAGGGCGAGCGAGCAAGCTACTACAGATACAACCAGAACGAGACCTTCAAGGTAGGCTGGCCGTCGTGATCACAACCCCTGCTGCAGCTCTCTGACCAATGTTCTACAGAGGTACGAGGTCCAACTCGATGAATTCCACAACATACAGCGGCTCAACCTGTATGGACACGACGGCACCCCCATGAACCGCATGTTCCTCATCTACAGACCTCCCCAGATGCTGCCAACCAAACACCTCAACCCCGTCGTCAAGGTCCAACGACGAAAACGAGACCTTGGAGAAGGCGAATTCGACAGGACTCCCATCAAGAACTCCGTCCTCTCCCACCTACCCGTCGCCGCCAACGCTGACCGCTGGTGGTGGGTTGGCGTCCTCATGACCTCCATCGGTGGGATTGCTCTCATCTACTCCTAGCCTTCTAAGCCTTTTTTACTTTCTCCGCTGCATTTTCCCTTCCTATCTTCGACGAAAGGAGAACCGGAAGAAGCAATACAAAAAAAAGTTATATGATATAATGCACCATTTTGGATATAGATGGCGTTATGAACGGTCTGGCACACCCCTGGGGGATGGGGTTCTTTTTCATTCTCTGTTTTTATTTCACTTCTGGTCTTTGCCTCGGGAGGCTCAATTGTTGATTCGTGGGGGAGGGTATTCATATTCCTTTATACCTGCGTGTTGTCGGAGTAGTCGGTTGCTACATACAGCTGTACTTGTACCCCCTTCTTTTTACCCTCTTTGTCTATTCTACTTCCTCCCGTCTGCATGGCGTGTTATTATTTTCTTTCCTTTCTTGTCTTTCTTTTCCTGTTCTGTTTCTTCCATTTCATTTCTTCCCCTGGCTCGGTCTGTTCTCATATGGCCGACGGGTAATTGCAATGTTTAATTACCATCAGCATCAAATAATGTTAATCCCTGTTACGGTCATCTTGTGCATCGATCAAAACAGTTGCAGATTCTAGGAATGGAGATGATAGTGTTACATTTGGATTATGCCTCTAATTTACATTACTGCCCCTTAATTCTTCATACAGATCTGGATGCATATCACCAGGATATACATGCTAATCGACATGCCAACATGCCAACACTCCTCGCAGAAATCCTAACGTAATATAAAGATCACTTCTGTTCCAGTGCCTTAACCATCTCTCCAGCAATCTTCGCAACCGCCGTCTTGCTCGCTGGCTTCCCGTCCAAAGCTCCGCCTGCCGCAAGGACCTTCTTCATCACGCTTCCAATAGCCAGCTTCTCACTGGCAGCTTTGAGTTCGGCAATCGCACTCTCAACAGCAGCACGTATCGCATCTTCGCTCACAGTCTCAACCTGAGCAGCGTACTCCTCAACAACCTTCCGTTCTTCCTCTGCCTTGGCCAGCAAGTCCTGACGGTCAGCAGCGGCGTACTCCTTCCCACTAGCTTCCAGGTTCGCTGCCCGCTTTCGAAGAAGGTCGAGAAGGCTGAGATCAGTCTCAATGGGTTTCGGTGTTTTGGCTGCATTGTCCACTTCTGAGATAATTCCGCGCAGGACGTCAAGTCTGTTCCAGCAGAGTCAGCATTGAGTTGTGGTATGGTATATAACAAGCGCAGCCCGCGAAAGAAGAGCAGAGAATCCGCACCTGACTTTGTCTTTTGCCCTCATTGCTGCCTTCAAGTCTGTCTTTATCTTTGCAAACAATGGAGCAACACCTGGCGTTGAAGATGTAGAGTAGCGAAGGGAGTGCCGCAGCAAGGGCGACTGGAAGCGAAATGACCGAATCATGCTGGGTGGTATATCTTTTTTCCCTCTCCCTCTCTCTAAATATCTGCAATAATAGCGGTAGTTATCTGTCTTCTTCTTCTTCTTCTCTTCTGATTGTAATTAATTGTCCATCTTCTTCCTTGCGTCAAAGTTGAATATTTATATGCAGTTGGCCCGTGCGCCCAAAGCTTCATCTTTTTGTGTTGCTTAAAAAAGTCGCAGACGAAGAAAAGAAATCAACAACTTCGACTTCATCGTTCTTGTTGCCATTCCACCTCACCACGACCAGACACCAGTCTCTTGTCCAGGGAGAGCTGTCGACAGTCCCTCGCTGTGGCCACCTGAATACCTTTCCCTACTGGCAACAGCTCGCCCTGTGTGTCTGGGTGCTGCGCGACTATGAGCTTCCCATTCACACCAACACCGAAGCCGCCAGGCACATACTTCCAGACTCCGGCGCCCTCGCGCTCCCATGGACCGCTGTTCGCCTCTAGGCCTCTCTCTCCGCCCTCGGGGAATGTTGCGGGCTCGAATCTAGGTGCCTCTACCGCCGCTCGGCCCAAGATGCCAGCCCCAGAGATCAAGGCGAAGCCCGAATCCATAAGCCCACGCGAGCGAGCAGCGCGGACAATAGACGAGGCGCTCCTGCAGGAGTCGCGGTACCCTGATCTAGACAGCTATCTTTCTCGTACGTTTGCATTTGCCCCGAAGCCTGAAGCCGAACGCGTTGCGCTGGATTTGAAACGTCCATGAATAACTAACGATTTTGATTTCATCAATTAGAGGGCTATTCTTCGGACTATGACATCCCAAGCTCACCGGCATGGGCGCCGTTCCATAAAGTGAAGATGTATAGGATTCCAGACCAGATATTTGACCAGTATAATCGTGCGCAGGTTTCAACTAGCATGGGCTTGTTTGCAGAGCTAAATCACGCCTGGGTTACAATCGACAACGCTCTTTACCTCTGGGATTATACGCATCCAAACCCTCAATTGATAGGGTTTGAGGAACAGCCAAACAGCATCAATATGGTCAAGCTTGCGCGGCCTAGGAAGGGTGTCTTTCTTCCGGCAGTCACCCATATGCTCGTGATATCTACCACGGCAGATGTTTTTCTCATGGGGCTTGCGTGTGAAAACGCTGGCGGATACAAGTCAGTGACTATATACCAGACTGGCATGTCGGTACCCATTAGAGGTCTAGACATTAATGTCATTGCCTCGTCCGACTCGACTGGACGGATCTTCTTTGCTGGATCTTCGGACAATGATGTGTATGAATTGACATATCAGCAAGAGGAGAGATGGTTCCAGGGCCGCTGCAGCAAAGTAAATCATACGACCAAGAGTTTTACCGCATTTGCGCCTCAGTTCAATCTGCGTAACAAGCCAACAGAGTTTGTGGAGCAGATGGTAGTTGATGACAGCAGGAACCTCTTATACACCCTGTCTTCAAACTCATCGATTAGAGTCTTTCACTTGAGACCCGATGGATCCGTCAATCTTACAATCACCAAAACTGCCATCGACATATATTCGAACATCGGCCATATCATCACCTCAAATGAAACTCTCAACCCCAGGGTCAAGATCGTCTCTATCAGCCCCATTCCAGCCCCAGAAGCATCTAGGTACCACCTTATGGCCACAACTGCTACTGGCTACCGAATCTATCTCAGTGCTACCGGTTCATATAGCTGGTCTGCCACCCCAAATGCAAACAATGCTCCTACCAGCATGCAAGCACAGCACGTTAAAACCCCACCATCCGACTCTCCTTCGGACCAGGCCCCTCAAGCTGCCCCAGTCCCGGGAGCCCCATTCCATACAACTGGCCCTTCTAAAGTCTCAATACACTCCCTGAACCCCACAAGCTCTGCCGAAAGATTTCCGCCTGGGTACTTTTTCTGTTTCACGCAAAAAGACAATTCCAAGCAAGCGGACACATTGTTCATTTCTACACCAGACTCTGGAAAACTTGCAATACCCCGGGATCCCTCCACGCCTATCAAGCCAGAGGAGACTGGCATTTGGCTCACCCTTGGTAGCAGAGCAGAAGCAATCGGCCTCTACACCCCATATGATCAAGGTGGCCCAACGAGCAGCGGGTTTGGAAATGAGTTGGCAGTCCAATTTGATAAGCCGGCTGCCGAGATTGCTGTTTTGACCAACACTGGAGTTCATATTATCCGCCGAAGACGACTTGTCGACATGTTTGCGTCTCTTATTCGTAACTCGGATGGAGAGGATGGGCTAGAGGATCGCGTGCAAACATTTATTCGGATATATGGTCGAAGCGAAACCATAGCAACTGCGTTAGCAGTAGCATGTGGCCAAGGAATGGAAGTTTCGCCAGATTCGCGCCTTTCAAAAATAAACGATCCCGACGTTCTCGAGTTTGCCCGAAAGGTCTTCATTGAGAAGGGCGGAAAGCCAACCATTAATGAAAATGCTGTTACTGATGGATCTGTTCCAGCCATTGATACGGTTTTGCCTTCTCCTCGACACGCGGGCATTGCGTTGTATACTTCAAGACTTCTGCGATCCATCTGGAAGACAGTAATAGCCCAGCAGGGCCGAACACCTGCTGGTGGTCTTTCCATAACTCCTGCTGTACCTACTTCTACCTTGCTTACCATCCAGCGCGATCTCTCTGCTCTCAAGGACTTCTTCAACACAAACCGAACATTCATCGAAGGGTTGAGTGGACCTGACGCTCTATCGAAGGTAGCAACAAAGCAGGAGGAGGTTGCTTTGCAGGCTGAACACAGAGGTCTTCACTCCCTTGTACAGCTGATCTCCCATACCATTGAGGGTATTTCATTTATTCTCGTTCTTTTCGATGACAGAGCTGAGGACGTCATTGCCCTGTTGAACGAAGATGCCAGAAACCGTTTCTTGGAGCTGACCTTTGAGCAGCTTTTTGCTACTTCCAAGGGACATGAGACTGCAAAGGAACTTGTCAAAGCCATTGTGAACCGCAATATTGCCAAGGGATCTAACGTTGAAACTGTTGCTGAAGCTTTACGACGAAGATGTGGTACTTTCTGCAGCCCCCAGGATGTTATCGTGTTCAAGGGACAGGAACTTCTTAAGAGAGCCACTGAAGCCGGACCAAACTCCGAGGTTGGCAGAAACCTGCTAAATGAGAGTTTGATGCTTTTCCAACAAGTGTCCGAAAGCCTTCCTATGGATTACCTGAAACCCAGCATTGAACAGTATATCCAAAATCAGTTCTTTGCAGGTATGTTGTCTATGTTGTCTCTAGCATTTTCTCGAGATTTCAGTATACTAACGACTGCGTAGGTGCCATACAACTTGCTCTCAGCGTAGCTGCTGATTCTGATAAAGCAAATCATGCTCTTTCTTGGATCATGGACGGAAGACCTGCTGAGGTAAGAATGGACCTTATAGCAAAAAATTGAAATATCCATGTATTAACCTGTTATTTACTAGGATCCACGAAAGGAAGCGTACGACTCCCGACAACAATGCTATGACCTCATCTACAAGGTCATCCTTGCCGTGGATGAGCTTTCTGAGCAGGATAGCTGTGATGGTCCCTACAGTCTGATCGCACGAAGAAGAGCTGAAGCGTATGATGTTATTACCACCTCGCGGGACGAGGTTTTCCTCACTAGCCTTTATGATTGGTATCTCGCACGCGGGTTGAGTGACAGGCTTCTCGAGATCAGGTCTCCATTTGTTGCTACCTACCTCGAGAGGAAGTCAACAGAAGATATATTCCACGCTGATTTGCTCTGGAAATATTATGCACAGTCAGACAGATTTTATGATGCAGCTGTTGTGCAACTCCAGCTTGCAAAGAGTCCATTCAAACTTACTTTGAACCGGAGAATCGAGTACCTGGGTCAAGCGAGAGCAAACGCATCCGTGCATTCACCCGATGTTGGACGAGCAGCACGACAGCGCCTGCAGCACGAAGTTGAGGAGCTTCTAGATGTTAGCCATGTTCAGGACGATCTATTGCAGCGCCTTAAGGATGACCCTAGACTAGACAATGATCGGAGAGCTGAAGTACTGGAAACCATGAATGGAGGCATCATGGAGATCAGCAAAGTGAGCCCTTCCCTTATGCTTTTCTTCCAACTGTTGAAAACTGACAATATTTGCCATTTAGATGTACAATGAGTATGCAGCCCCTGGGAACTACCATGACATATGTCTCCAGATCATGTATCTTGCAAACCACCGCAATGCTTCCGACATCACCACTACATGGCAAGATCTGATCCAAGGAGTCCATGAGGAGACCTTGAAGAACGGGACACCTCTACCGTACGAAGCTGTCATTGAAAAGGTCCGCAGCCTGGCACTTAGACTCCGAATGTCTGATGTTGCTTTCCCCGTTAAGACTCTCCTTCCGATGCTGGAGCGCTATAGGCTTGAGCATCAGAAGAACGACGGACCTCCAACCTGGGTTGTTGACCTTTTCCTTGAACTGCAAGTTGAACCCGAGGTTCTATATACCGTTCTTGAGTCCTTGTTTTACAATGATGAGGTACCATTCCACGGAGCCAACAGGAAGTTCATTGGTAATGACCTTGCATACCTGATCTCAAGATGGTTCAATGAAACATCCCGACTTGGAGGTGCTGCTTTTGGAAGCGATGTGATTGCCGCTAGGGTATCCGAAATGCTGCTCTTGCTACAGCAATCTCGATTGGATAAAGATGTGGTGCAAGCATGTCGAGATATGAGAGTCAGACTTGAGCAGTCCTTCCGATAAATTATGTGTTCTACAGCCACCATACGAGCGCCGTTGCATATGTCTTTTCTTACGTATTTGTTTATTCTAATGTACTCCCAAATCCTCTCGCCTGTTAGAGGCTCATGTCGATTGTCTCTATGTCTTTTCTTTTCCTTAGTTAATATTCAGGATGGGTTACGTTGGGAAGGGCGTCTTAAATGATTGGATTCTAGATCAGTTAAGACCTTTTTTATGTTCCAGATGCATATAAGCCAGCATTAGTGGCAGGTCTAAGTGATATGTGCCATACAGCTGTCTATTAACTTCTTTACTGCTTTATACATCTTTCCTCTGGCTATCTAGCCCTTGAATTCAGGGGGTGAAATTTTTGATTATCATCCAATCAACCAAGCTACATCATTGCCCCGTCGTGAGGATCTCCGGCGGTTCCAAGTAATACCTAGGTAATTATCACTGTGCTTGGAAATTATCAATAGCGTGTTACACCGAGTAATAGTATGTTGAGTAGTTGAAAAAACAGCCATTATACCACTTTATTAATAACTCTGCATGTGGTACGGTCCATTGAGTATAGAAGCTAGAGCTTCATAAAATAAAATCAAGCAATCGCAGCAAAGTTATCGGGAAATAGGGCATCGCTTAACAGGCGAGCAATATCTGGATTGTCCGCTTCGAGAAGCTTTTTCATCCCTAGGAGAAGCTCCTCCTTGTTCTTCTCGAGATACATGTCGAAGTTGACCTTAGCCCGTGTCCTATAAGCCATCCAAGGATTATTTTAATATCTTGTATATCATTGGTGGCTCTCGCGATCTGGCTGGACGGGTAGAGTCAGAGATGTGCATCCAGCATTTTAACTTCGTCAGGACCAAAACCCCAGGACGAAGGAAGGGCACTGTCATCAAAATGACATAAATTCGATGGCAAGTGAATACTCATAACGAATAAATAAAAATTTCAGGCCTTCAAGGTGTAGAGTAACTGGCAATTGCGGATTATTTGCTCAGAAAGATCAAGATATTTCGCCTCCTCAGGTTTCCAATCCCACTGGCGAACAAGTGACAACGCTTGGCCAACCCGTTGCTGGAAATGCTCTTCGCTTTCGCTTTCCTCGTCCTAATCGTCCGGTAGCCTCGGAAAAACACAGTAGTCGAGAAACAGCGCCGTGTCAGTAATTATCGGGATCCGTGGGAGTCCAAAGGGTAGAGACTGCAGAATGCGGATCAATGAGATAAGGTATGGCCGTGGCTTTGGGATAAGCGCCTTGTGTTGGAAGCTGAAGGTTGAGGTCACTTCCTCGCAGTCTTCAAGAGACAGGCGCAGGGTTGAAAGAGGTATAATATGAATTCTGGTAGACTGGTATTTGTGCATCTCACCCGCTGTCTCCCACTTTCCATATGACTGAGCGTAATGTGGAATAATGCCACCCTTCAGTATATTGTGCTCCAAGAGAATTCTAGATACTCGAGACACCTCTGAGTTAGGTACTCCCCATTTAATAGTCTAAAGGTGGGCAAGGTTAGCTAGGGACTGATACCTATAAAGAATGCTTTTGACATTGACATTGTACGTATATTTATACAAACGGGATACCCAAACCGCGCATTCAATAAAGCCCCATACTCAACGATAGGGATATTCTCCTTGTTCAGGTCTGCAACCACGGCGGCAACAAAGGAGAGTGGATAAGTCATTACATCTTTCTCTATCTTCGGTATGATGATGTAGAGTTGTTCAGTTCAATAGGTAATTCTGTTGATTGTTAAAAATCTATCAGTATCAATCAGAATGTTGCTGTATCCGAAATCAGCATCTTTTATTCAATAACGCCGCGCCGATGACGTAAATTTTGTATCTTAGCTTAAGTTCCTTCAAAGTTCTTAAAAAATAATAATTATTATTCTTACTAAAACCCCTTTATTAAGTTTAATAAAAGTCTTTAATTATTACTAACAATTTATATTAGGGGGATTGTAGCACCATATAGTTACGGGCACAAGATGACTAAGCTAGTTAGTGACATTGTTTGACACATACTTTATCAGGGATAGGTTTTCGAAGGATCAAGTTCGCGTCGACAACATCTTACAATTTCTCTACTCTAGCTCCTATATTTGACCAATATCTTTGTATGCATAGATACAATGGCTGGTAGCAAAGGCCTCTCGAGCGGCCAGAAGCCAAAAGACTCGTCCTGGAGACGTACTGCTGATTATGTCTACGCTTTCTTCTTCATACTTCATATTGTGATTATGTTTAGTACGTCTTGCTTCATACCCAGATTAATGGAGGATCTTTATATTCCATGGCAAAGTGATGAAGAATTTAGATTAGAAAGACACTGACCGAAATCTATCATAGTGGTTGATCTGGTTCCGCTATATCCTGATGCCTTGAAGCCAGCCTTCCTCGATGACATCCGCAGCTTTTATATCAACACCTACCAGGACAAATTCTCCATTGACCCTCCAGCTTGGTTTGGAAGTTACATTGTTATGGAGCTTGTTTATCATGTCCCAGCA
Source organism: Trichophyton schoenleinii (assembly GCA_018357685.1). Lineage (NCBI taxonomy): Eukaryota > Fungi > Ascomycota > Eurotiomycetes > Onygenales > Arthrodermataceae > Trichophyton > Trichophyton schoenleinii. The sequence goes on from WOFF01000002.1 coordinate 1,600,913, forward strand.
AGTATAATCAACGCCTCTAAGCTTTTGAACGGTAAATATTCCATTTTCGTCTTCAGACAGTAGAAAAGAAAGTTGAGCTGATACCTAATTACAGACGACTCTTCTGCACCACTCCATGTGCTTGTGTGGGCCATTCAGACTTTTGTCACTACCTTCACTTGTGTGGTGGAGGTGTGGAGCTGGGCTGATCGTACAACCGACCAGAAGATGAATATCAGCTTGCTCTATGTTCCATATATGATATTCGGTGAGCTTATACCACTCTATTCCTATATGATTCTCCTCTAAAGCTAATAAAACGACACAGCTGGACTCGTTGGACTAGACATGTTTGTCCGTTTAGGAAGCGTTTTGAAGAAACTCAAGCGGGATTGAGGAACGTGGTCTTTCAACGCTTGGTATACGGCATATTTGGACCATTTCCGTATCAAATTCTAGACTAACTAACTAGTTACCTTGGTGTCATGCAATAGACCTCACGGAGAAAGACACAAATAGAATATCATCCTTTGAATTCCAGGGATCGTACCATAATTCCTCACAACATTCCGTCCGTCTCGTACTCTCTTCCACGCTACTTGTCGGAGCTTCTATCGCATCTAAATATGGTTCCGGTAAAAGGCTTGGCATCGGCCGTTCTGCGTCACAGACTCAAGTCGAGCTTATCAGATCGCGGATCGTCGTTGGATCCCAAAAGAAAAAAAGTATTTATAGCGACGCACAACCACACTGCCCGTTGTTCATATATTCAGCCCCGGTCGGATGCATCTGTCTGCTCTGTGCCATTGCTCATGCTTGGGGTGAGATGTTATGATGAATCCAAAGGCAGCGCTCCGGCTGCGGCTGCTCCAACACCAGGTAACTATGGAAATTTACCGCATCCTTGCTCACCTTGCAGCTTGAGCTGAAAACCGTGCTGATTCTTTCTCCAGCCTAATACTTCTCGATGCCACAGCTATGGCGGCCTACCTCCTTCAAAACGACGATGCTTCTCCCACTTCACTCCGGCCCCGTCCCCGTCTCTCGTCCACCGGATTCATGCCCATACACAATACCCTGTCGAGATCCCAGACCAGCTCGGCCAAAGTGCCAAGGAGAAGGAGGAAGATAAAGTCGGTGATATGATCTCCTCAAGACAACAGAGCCATTCTAACTCCCCCGCTGCAGGAATTCTTCCTCGATCTCCTAAGCTCGGCAACTACAAAGCGTGAAGCCAAGTCATATCTGTCCCGGTTTACACCCCAACCACCTCCCAGGAACGCACCGCAGAAAGATGGCGTCTCGACCAACCCACAAGCAGCAGATACCGGGAGAAAATACGCAGAAGCACCTATAATTCAGTCTATCGAAGGAAAACTATCAACCACATATGATATATCAATGCCCAAGGACACAATTCCTGAAAGCTTGCATGTTGCAATTGTGAAAATCAAAAACCCAGAGGCACTTGACGATCAATGTCTCCACGGCATTTCCAAGACTCTGTCACAACTAAGCAGGCTTGCTATGTGCTGTTGCATTGTATTAGAAGTCAATAGACCCGGAAATTATATTGACTACCGGAAGCTTGCGTCCACCCAAGCCAGTCGCATTGCAGCCAGAATTGACAAAGTTCACAACCTAGGCGCACGGCGACTAGATTCTGCTGTGTCTCTGGATGCGTCTACGCACGACGTATCCATTCTGTCAAGGAATTTCCTTCTCTCCCCGCTTTCTCGTGGACAGATAGTTGTGATTGACCCCGTAGGGTACACAAACGATACCTCAAAAGCTCTACCAGTTGCAGCAGATGACATCATATTAGCATTAACAAAGGAGCTAGCTGGTTTATCTAACAAGTCTGGCCTAAGTGAGGCTTCTGCTGAGACAGTCCAAAAAGTCCCCCAACGGCAACAGGATATCTCAGTTGAAAGGTTGATCGTTCTAGACCCACTGGGAGGCATTCCGTCCCTAGGCCGCGGACTGCATAAATCTCATGTGTTTATTAATCTTGAACAGGAATATGAAGATATCCAAAACGAGATAACCCAAGCAATCCCTAACCCGCAAAAATCAGCTCACAGTGGACTTCAGGCTGAGTTGGATGGCCATCTGGCCAACCTAACCCTACTGCAGAAAGCACTTGCTCTCCTCCCTTCCTCTTCCTCCGGCCTTATTACCACTCCTCAAGACGCAATGACCTTAACCTCTAAATCGTAATGGTATCTACGGAGCCCCAGCCGTGGGTACTCGCCAGCGGCGGAATCCCTTGATACATAACCTCCTCACAGACAAACCTGTTCTCTCGGCGTCACTGCCTGCCAGACGCCGTGGCGGGGAAAAGGGTGATAACGTCCCTAACAATCAACCGTCCCATCCAACATTTGTGAAGCATGGTATGCCACTCATCATGATCCCTGACCCACGGGTTAAATGCTGGACCGCAGCGCACAACGACGGCTCCCGCATAAACCTAGACGATCCTGCAATAGATCTGCCACGACTAGTCCATCTCATTGATGACTCATTTAACAGAAAGCTGGACGTCAAACATTATTTGGATCGTGTGAAGGATCGGTTAGCTGGCTTGATTATTGCCGGAGAGTATGAAGGGGGAGCGATTTTGACTTGGGAGCTCCCTCCAGGTGTTCCTGATGACGGTAGTCCTGAAAGCATGTCCCGAATGGTTCCTTATCTGGACAAGTTTGCTGTCCTAAAAAGAAGTCAAGGGGCAGGAGGCGTTGCCGACATCGTTTTTAACGCCATGGTGCGAACCTGCTTTCCAGAAGGTGTTTGCTGGCGAAGCCGAAAAAATAATCCCGTCAACAAATGGTATTTCGAAAGGTCGAGAGGGACTTGGAAACTCCCAGACTCGAATTGGGCGATGTTCTGGACTACCGACAATGTCCCAGAGAATGAGCAGCTTTTTGAAGATTATGAGAGTGTCTGTCGCTCAATTCAACCGAGCTGGGCAGATAATAAAAAAGAAGTGGATTAATGTTCGGTATGATCTATATACGAAATCTTGGTCTCGGGCTATGTTCCAAAAGCTTCAATATATATTTTTCTCATGACTTGAAAATGAAACTGGTTCTCTGTGGAAGAAAAGATATATATAAGTTGAGAAACAATTTGATCTTGTCATGGACAAGCATCTAGCTGAACGACTACGACATGACCAATAATCTCGAAGCAACTAACTATCCTGGCATCTTGGGAGATACCCGCCGAGAAAGACCTTGGGTGCGTGCAACCAACGTATTCGCTAACTAATACTGGTCCGGAGCATATGGGTCCATAGTGTACCACAACCACTGTGGGGCGAGGATATTTCGCGCCAAATGTTAATGTATAAATACCCTCCCTTGACCCATCCTCCGCCTTTCGGGTTATGTTGGTATATATTTCATCGCCATCAACCGGTAACCCCTTTCTACACAGGATCATGGCTCTCCAACGCTTCAAGCTTATGCTAGTTTACATCCGACATTTGATACCAATTGCCTGGACCCTGCTCTCTGAGAAAGCCAAGGGACTCTTTCATAGATTGACATACCGGACAACTGAGTCTTGCAAGAATGTAGTCATTATTGGAGGCTCATTCAGCGGACTCTATTTAGCCCAGAAGTTGATTCAATCTCTCCCTTCTGGCCATAGGGTGGTCTTGATTGATAAGAACTCCCACTTCAACTACACCTTTAATTTTCCTCGCTACTCAGTCTTGCAGGGCCATGAGCACCTGGCTTTTATTCCATACGATGGCATTGCCAAAGATGCTCCGGCTGGTATATATCAGCATGTCCGTGGGCTGGTTACCTCCGTTACCAGGGATACAGTCACTTTGGAGACTGGAGAGACAATTCCATATGCCTATCTTGCCTTTGCAACCGGCGCAACTCAGAAACCTCCTGCAGGATTGTTGGCCACCGAGGCTCAAGAAGGATGCACTGAATTACAGGATAGGCAGAAATCCATCATGAAAGCGAAGAATATTGCTGTCATTGGGGGTGGGGCAGTGGGGGTTGAACTGGCAACCGATATCAAAAGCTACTACCCAGAAAAGAGTGTGACATTGGTTCATTCGCGAACGCCTCCTCCCACGATTTGGCGGTCAATTGCATGAGAAAGTGATGGATGCACTTCAAAAACTAAACATAGAGGTGTGGCTGGGAGAACGGCCCAAGTTACCTCTGAAGAACGAAAAAGGAGAGTTCGAACAAGGAAAGGACCAATCGTTACTTTTCTCAGACGGCAAGGTTGTTGCATACGACTTAATTGTAAGTATCACGGAGCAGAGATATCCGAGCCGTCTTTTCCGTACCTGTCCTAATGAACAAGTCACATAGGTCCCCTGTACGGGTCATCGCCCCAATTCCGACCTTGTCGCCAACCTTGAGCAGGATGCTATCTCCAAATCTACAGGCCGTATCTTACCCAACCTACCCTTCAGATAGTCAGCAAAGGTGGGCAGAATCCTAGAGTTTTTGCTCTGGGTGACGTAGCCGAGACAGAAGGCACTTTGATGGCCCGATCAGCATATTTCCAGGCACAAGTGGTGGGAGAGAACATTATCGGTATGATTCGAGGGAATGGCCCAAAGACAAAATACGTGCCGAACCTTGCCATTGAGGGGGCATTGAAATTAACTGTAGGAAAGGTAAGATTGCTCTCGTAAACGTGGCTAGCTATGGATGGCCATCTGATTGGAAATGTGCTGAAATCTCTTCTCAACGACAGTCGGACTGGCTCATGTATGTGAAGCCTGCCGATAGTGACGCAATTATTGACTCCGGAAACAACGGCAACGAGGACTTGGATATACACATAGCTTGGAAACACTTTGGTGGAGATATGAAGAAAGCTAACGACTTGGCTGAAAAGTTGAGCTTGAAGTAACTCTTCCTCACAATCTTGAGGATATGGGGTTATAAATCTATTCCTCTGCCCCACGAGTATTTATCTGATCTTCCTCTTCGGCCAATTGACGCGAATCATTGCTTTAACATGCCATGCCTACTTAAGTATATTAGGTAGTTACAAATGCAAAAGTGGGCAAGTGCGATCCAAGAGAGCAATTTCCTTTTAGGTTCTCGGTGGTGGGTCTTGCAGTTAAACTTTGTCTTATCTGATTGATGATCTGATAAGACAACCGAAACGAGAATACACCCGGAACCAAGGCTCTTAAGCTGGGCCCCATTTGTTAGACTGCATATGATTAATGGATGGATTTGTTGGTTCGTGTTGGTTTTCTTATTATTGTAATTGTTGGTCCGCTTTCTGCCGCTCTCTGTTTCAGTCGCCCAGCTATCCACATCCCATAGCGGAACCAAAACCATCTCACCCGTCTATGTGCCTGTACTTGGGACAATGGCCTCTTCTTTATTCTAATTCTCTGGAGTGTGTCCGTATAACAAATATTAAGAAACATGCCAAAATTCAAAAGGGTCAATACCCATTTCTTGTAGTTGCAGTACAGCAGTGATTTAAAAGTAGGAAGTACATATGCGCAGCACAGTGGGAGAAAAGGTACACTCTGTAAACATGGCCGAGAGCAGTGTACAGAGGGGCAAGTGAATTTCTGGAGAGCTGTAGTTAAACAATCACCTACAGGATCTAAATACTCCATACTCCGTAGGTAGCTGGAAAAATATGATGACTAAGCGACCCGGCCCTTTTGACAGCAAAGCAGTTGGCACCGGAGGCTTATTATTTCTTCTGCAATAACTATGTCAACCTCTTCCCTTCCTACTGTTTTAGGTCACTTTGATCACCGATAACTTATCTTGGGGACTGATACACACAAAAGAAGCACATCTATAAATACGTGTGTTCATTATCTGTCCTCAGCTCCGCCCATAACACAATCTTTCCCTCCTTGTTACCAGTGCTTATGAGTCTAAATTTCAAAGAACTATTGATGTTCACTGGTTGAAAAGAATATATTATTAAACTAGCAATCGAGCACTAACCCTCAAAGGACCGGATCCCACCTTCGATGATTGCCCAAAATCTTGACAATAAATTAGCCGCCGCGGGGGCCGTTTCAAATATGCATAAAGGTTGCATTGGTCACGCGCTTACAGGGGGAGATTTTATCAGAAGCCTGGGATATCGATGTTGATTGGTCTCTTGGGTACCAGGCCTTTGCGCCATCGTCTATTACCCTGGATAGACAAATACCATGGACAAGGCGCGAGGAACGCTTTTAGCCCAAAAGAGAAGAAACTCTCGCGATCGGAACAGATGGCCAACGTCCCTAACCGACCCGCCAGTTAGTTACGGGAGAGTTGCAAAATAAGGAACTTACAATAACTAACTGGCTGGCTTAGCTACTGGTCAACCACAACTTGGGCAGCCGTTAACTACATACCCTTGAAAGCGGTTTCACCCGTTCTCTTGACCATCTGATAACACGGTAATTCTTCGAGGATATGGATCCATTCTCCATTGCGGCCGGAGCTGTGGGCGTTGCAGACGTTTGTTGGCGTGTTGTGAAATATCTTAAGAATCTCCCTACCGCTATTGCAGAGGTCCAGAAAGAAATTGACAGTTTGATCACCGAAGTTGAGTCTCTGCAGACAATTGTTCGATCTGTCGAAAGTGCCTTTGAAGGAAGTTTTTCCAAGCCCTCGGATGAAACCCCACTGAGGGCAGCCAATCTTGAGAACCTATGGAGGGATTTCAAGAAAAGTTTGGAAGGATGCCAAAGTGTTGCAAAGGAACTCGAGCGCCTTGTCCAGGATATATACGGCAAGAGTGGCCCTAAGGTCACGAGCAAACTCGACGGGTTAGGGAAAGAGAACCGTAGAAGAGACAAGGCAGCTAGTTTGCACCGGGTACGTGAGAAGCTCTCGACTGAAAAGGACAACCTACAGATTCTCTTAACAGGAATTAGTTTGTGAGTACAACTCTCTAACCATTTGCAGCATGCAAATAATGATTAGACGTGAAATTAACTTTACTATTAGGTACAATCACCATGTCTCACAAGATACCCTGGTCCAAATGTCCAAAGACCTTCGTTCACTGGATCAAAACTTCAAGTCACAGATGATGTCTCTGGAAAGAAGAATTCAATTCTCTGATGAAAGTGGCACCGGACCAGACCTGGAAGACGTTAATACATTATCAAGAATAAAGCATTTCCGCAATTCCATCCGATCTGTTGCTGCCGCTGTATCCATCACTACTCCTAATAAATTCTTTGATGTCCCCCAACCTGTGAGCAGTGTTTACACTGGCCGAATAGCTTTTCTCGAAAAACTGCAAAGTATACTCTTTTCACCAGTAACCCTGGAGTCAACGCAAAAGCAGCTTCGCTTTGTTATTTATGGGATGGGTGGCTCGGGAAAAACACAATTTTGCTCAAAGTTTGCGGAGCAAAACAGGGACTGGTGAGCTCCCTCCCCCTCACAGTTAGCCGCATATATTAATTTGCTCTTGTCCAGTCTATGGGGAGTGTTTTGGATCGATGCCAGCTCTCAGGAACGAATCAAACAAACTTATGCGGAAATTGGTAAACTTGGCGAAGTTGAACCAAACCATAAGGCTGCGATGCACTGGCTTTCCAATCGCGAGGAGAGGTGGCTCCTGATAATTGATAATGCCGATGATCCTCGCATTGATTTACACGAGTTCTTCCCGAAAGGAGACCGAGGTTATATAATTATCACAACACGGAATCCGGCGCACAAGCTATATGGCAATGTGAATCCTGGATTTTTCGAATTTCAAGGCATGGAGGATGATGATGCGTGTACGCTACTTCTACGAGCTGCTCGGTTATCAGAACCTTGGGATGCCGATTGCGCAACATGGGCCGCTAAAATTACTCGACAACTCGGATTCCTAGCGCTTGCACTAATCCATGCCGGTGCCGCGATACGCAATCGCTTGTGTTCACTGAAAGACTACTTAACATTCTATGATAAGAATTGGGAGCGTATCCGCCGCACTCGCCGATTGTCTGTTGATTCTGACGGCGAACATGAGGAATACATGAGTGCTCATGCTACATATGAGGTCTCTTTTAATGGCATTGCAAAGAAAGGAACTGAGTCTTCTGAAGATGCTATCCAGCTACTCAAATTATTTTCCTTTTTCTATTTCAAAAATATCCGGTTTGACATATTAAAAAAGGCAGTTATCAACTGTGAACTTGAAAGGGCTGAGCAAGAACGAAAATCTCAGCAGGAAGCGGAACGGCCTTTGACTTGGTATCAAAAATACAAGTCTACACAGTTTGCAATATTAAGTTATTTAATGCAAGATCGGAGTCCCCCTGTATTGCCTTCCGCTATTCGAGAAGGCAGAGCTTTGCGGTTTTTTGATGAAGTACGAATACGTTATGCCCTGAGAGAACTCATACAGATGTCTCTTGTTACCCAAGATGAATCTAGTGACAGCTACTCAATGCATCCTCTCGTCCACAGGTGGGCACGAGAAAGACCAGAGATGAGCACATCAGAACAGGCTGTTTGGTCACAAGCTGCGGCTACAACCCTGGCCCACTCCATTCTTCTCCCGCCTCTGGGGGAATCCGAAGCAGATGAGATATTTCGGCGAGATATTCTCCCGCATATTGATCATGTTCGAAGCTGTCTGGCGGCGATTAACGACAAGATAACTGATAACAGAAAAAGTCGTTGGTATGGACTAGTTCAGTGGCCAGGGGCGGGGTCAAGATTTGGTCGAGACAAAGCCATCCTGTACGCAAAATTCAGCATTGTATTTGCACAAAACGGACGCTGGGATGACGCGGAATCACTTCAACTAGCCGTCAAACAGTACGCGGACAGTGTTCTAGGTTTAGAGCATCCTGTCACTCGGCGTATAACGCTGGCGTTAGCATTGACATACTGGAATCAAGGGCGGGGAGATGAGGCTGCTGATTTACAAGACACCGTTTTGCAAGCTTGCATGGCATCATTAGGGCCTAACAGTCATGAGACATTGATGTCAATGGATCTGTTAGGCCAGGGAAGATGGCAGCAAGGAAGATATAGCGAAGCCAGAATGCTTCAGCAACATGCCGTTGAAGGGCTTATCAAAATCCGAGGCCCACGCCACGAGGACACTCTGAGCGTTATGGGAAACCTGGGTCGAACTCTTATGAAATTCTATGAAAACCTGGATGAAGCAAAGAGGTTATTGAGTGAAGCTTATGATGGCTTGTCTGAGCTTCTAGGGCCAACGCATCTCAAAAGTTTGGTTATGAAGGAGGAATTAGCCATGGTCATTTTGCAAATGGAAGAGGAGCCGTCTCTTGCTGCCACAATGATTGAGGAGGTTCTTGAATGTCGCAAAGAAAAATTAGGAAAAGAGCACCCATACTCACTTCTTGCTATGGTTAATTTAGCAAGGGCAAATATTGCGATGGGCCAGTTTGAAGAGGCAGAGTCGCTCGTTCGGTGGGGACTGGAAGTTGCGGATAGGAATCTGGGCCGTAAACATATCGGCACACTGATGGGAAGGACAGTATTGGGGGTCATATTAACGCTTCAATTCCGATTTGATGAGGCTGAAGACACCTTGCTGGGAGTGATCGAGAATTTACGAAATTTCTCATCGTTCCGAGGAGATTTCCATCCTGATCGGCTGGGCGCAATGATTGAACTTGCCAAGTGCTATAAGCTACAGGGCAGAATTGATGATAGCATTAGGCTCTGTGATGAAACTATTGAAGGGTTAAGCAAGATCAGTTTGAAGGAGCATCCACTTGAGAAGAAGATGAAGAGGTTGAAACTGGAATTAATTGAAATGAAAAATAGTGATAGGAAACGGGAAGCTATTAGCAATAATTAATATAGGTACAAATATATTATATATGCAGGTAAAGCCACAAGTGTAGAGTCTTTAAGATGTCGTGGGTGCTCGCTCGTTGCATCCTACTCACATAGTTAAATGCAAAACTAAAAATATATCAATTTAAGTTTTAGACTTTCTTGGGAATGCACGGGCCACTCTCTTTTTATCGCGGAGTTGAGAAAAGGACGAGAAATCCAAAGAGCGTCGCAAGAAGAGGTTCAATATATATGCCCATGCTATGCCTCTTGAAGATGAGGAGATGAAACGACAATGCCAATATGCATAGAGTGCTGTTACCCTGTTTCCCACCTTTACACCTCATACAGCAAGGCCGATGACCGTGCTTTGGGCAAGGGAGTCCGTCTAACACAATGTGCACGATGTCAACGGTTTGCGGATAAATACGTCGAACATGACTTTGTTGTACTTTTCATTGATTTAGTTCTAATCAAGCCGCAGGTAATACGCCTCTTCTGTCTCCTGTTTTTGCTATTATGTGTGACTAACCTCTGCGATTATAGGTCTATAGACACCTGCTATTTAACAGACTTGGGCGGGATGATGATAAATTTGACGTAAGGACGATTGACCCCGCTGATAGACGGTATATACAATGGTTTACTGATAGTTGGCACCTTATTGTAGCGTTCTATTATTCGTCTGGGGATCCTCATCCTCCTTTTTGACGTCTACCTCTCGTGGGCGCGCATCGAGAAGTCCTCCGCAATCGCCTCCTCACGGCTCGGAAACAACCCAATAATAGTGCAATATGTCTTTTTCCTCACACTGAACGCCCTCGCGACTCTCGCACACCACGTCACTGTTCGGTTCCTAGCCACAATTCTCGTCCTGAAACCTGCAACACAGTCTCAGAGGGCCCATGAAGCTCCACAGCGTGCGAATACTCTCCCGTCACCGTCGTCTGACGCTTACGCAACTGGAAGCGCCATACCAGCGCAGTTTTCAGCAAATCCCAGCTCAACAGGTGGATCAAGCGCTACTGACCTGGGCCGATCGTCGTCTGGTAGCGATACTGTTGCTGATGGGGCTCAGAGTGCTACACCGTTACCTACGCTCTCCGTGGAAACCGACTTCCCTCCGCCTCTCAGACGATCGTCCACTGCACCCCCACAGATACGTCCAATCCCTCCCCCGGCGCTGGCTAGTCGAAATGCAATAAGCACAGCTCTCCTGGTTAGCAGCTGTACCAAGCTTTTCCCAATACTGCTTGTCATATGGGGTACGGATGCGTCTGGGGAAGCTTCAGGTGCATTGGAAACGTCATTCCCGCCCACTGGCAGCAGTGAAGGGGAAGCTGCCTTGAATTCCTCCATTTGGTCGTCGCACTCTCTCCAGTCAGTTGTCCAGAGCACGCTCTTGACCCTTGCCCAGCCGTGGTCATCACTTCTTCTGTCCGTTACAAATACCCACCTGGTACTATTAAATAATACCGAGGCTTTGCTTATTCTCTTGGATTGTGGATATACGTATGCCATTGCGATGACACTTGGGGGACAGTTAGCTAGATGGGCTGTAGAAAGATGTTTCTTAAGCCTGGTAGGGCTGTAATGTGTAATATATGGAGCTTATGAATGAAGATATGAAAATATATTCGAACCAACGGCAAAAAGGAGTGTGGTCAAACAGGTGAAATAAAACAAGTGTGTATCTGTATCTGTAATGTGTAAGCACCAAATGCTCTCTTGGGTATGGCTGTCATGTTCAAACGTATATAAGAATACCCATAGAAGAAAAAATGATATTACCCAGTGATATATAATGCTACAGTTCCTCATCGAAAGGAAAATCTGTGAAACTAAAAAAGAAAACCGCTTAAAGAAAATCCCAAGGAACTATAATAGTATCAACATCTCAAATATCCGCGTTTGTTTCATGGATCAATGGGCGTGGTGTGGTCTTCGATCACTGCTCTTCGGTACGAATAAGGGGTGTAGTTGCGCGAGGAATGTTACGGCTGTGATAATATGCATTAGCATGGCAATACTAATAGCGTCAATAAAGCTGGGGGCATAACTCACCCCACATAAGGTAGCAGAATGTGAATCCAAGAATCAACGAACTTCGCCAAACTCTGTATATTCAATCAGTTAGCCATGTGTTCCCGAACGCAGCAGCTGCCTAGCGAGAAGATTGTGCGTATATTGCCGATAGATGTAGCCGTTGCAGTGCCGACATCTCCGTAGACAGTCTGATAGATAGAGACATGAGGAAATAAGGAGATGGAACTAACGGTCTAGATTCTCCCTTTGGGCTGAATACCCATGCTAGCGAATTTGCAAGGACGACGAAAACGAGTCCGATGATGACGCTCCAGCTAAAGGACACAAATTAAGTCAGCGCGAATGCTCTTATGAAGACGAAGGGAAGGCCATGTCTTTTACCCGTTAGCCATATTGCCTCTTGTATGCGTGTCAACCTCGATGTCCTCAGCTGGATATTTTCCGGGAAATCAATAATCGGAGTCGGAGATGGAGGGCTGCTCAAGGCAACGGAGTAGAAGAGAATCCCCGGAGACGCAGCTGGAAAAATGAGCTCCGCTTTGCGTGTATACAGATGAGCTCCGTGTGAAATGGGCGTTGCTGGCTGCGGTGTTCCTTGATGCTTTGATGCTTGACGCTCCATGATGAAGTTGAGATTACATAAGCAAATATACAGGCCAAAGCTTATCTTGAGCCTCTGATTGGCCAGAGCAAAGCTCCCGTTTTTGAGGTTCGATATCAGATTTAGACTACCTATCTATAACACTCTTTGGAGAGGCGACCTTGTGCTCTATCTTATGCTCTTATGCTGACAGATTACTGTCTTCGGCTTCTCTAGGAGTAAAAGAGATATTGTGGGGTATTAAAAGTTATTGCATTGTCTATTTTCTGTCTAGGGTGCAAACGCGTCTCTGACCGTCTGTCTATCTAGCTGCAGGTCTCAATCGGCTCGAAGTATGTCATCATGATCCCCTCCAGCAATGGCTTTGCAACGGTCTTGAGTGCGGCGTGGGCCTGGCAGTCGTTGTCATAGTATTTCATGTCGTCCTCGGAGGCAAACTCGGATACGACGGCGAGGTTGAATCCCTGGCGGCGCTGGTCCTCGAAGGTTGATCCGGCCTTGACAGAGAGGATGTATGGAGCACCATCCTAGAACCATGCAGAACTTGATTAGCCATGTCCTCCGCTGATAAGTTGAATGATTTGATGCACACAGTGGAATCAGCATGACAAATCGACCTCTCCCTCACGGCCAGGAGCCCGGGAAGGCGATGCCCAGTATGATGTCTTACCTTGAGAGCGTCCTTCTGCATTGTGCGGTACAGAGCAAGGACGGTCTTGCGGTCCTCCTCCTTGGGGATCTTGAATAGGGTGACGCGGCAGATCGTCATGGTGACAGAGAAGAGAGAGATAGTGTGTGTGTGTGCTGTTCTTTAATTCTGGCTATACCGAGTGGCCGACGAAGCTGGAGCGCAGGAGCTGCAAGCAGAGATGTCTTCTTGTTTCTTCCCCTCCTGCTACTCCAGCTATCTCCTACCTTTATCTTTCCCCCTCGATGCTCCCCCTGCCTGCCTGCCTGCTTACCTACTCGTTGCTTTCGGAAAACATCCGCGATGCCGCTTATTAACGGCTTTAGGGGAAGCCTGCGTCACGTGGAAAGAGTCTCCCCGAAGTGGAAGTCGGCAAATTCAGCTATCAAGTATATAAAAATATTTGGACGCTATTCTTATACTTGAGTAGATGGCGACGGCAGGCTATTCAGCATATACGATGAAGCGCACATACGGGAAATAGAGGCTTGACGTCCAAGATGACCCGTTATTGGTGATTATACCCCTTCGGATTTAACCGATGGCTGGCCACGAACCTGCTTGCGGCCCCCCCAGACTCTTCTTGCCACAGTCCACGATGTCCAAAGAAGATGCGGCAAAACCATGTCCATAGGCGAGTTCTGGCAGCGAGCAGCTCCTCGAAATGTGCTGGGGGAACGGACCGTTGCCATGTGAAGATAGTGAGCCCGTTGCCTCCTCCGAGCAGTTGAGCTTATATACGGAGTATAGCCTGGGAGTTGTATCTTGACGGTACGGAGTACTGGTGTGAAAGAATACTCCAGTTATTCACAGAAAAAACGAGCAGGCTACGTTGATGGATGGGACAGATACGGCAGGCCGTGGTCGTCGTCCGCCCTGCCATTGGGATATCCGCACGTCCTGGCGGGCAGCCTTGTTCTGCTTAAGGGGGATCCCTGGGCTATATGTCCCTGTCTACCCCATATATACTTACTATAGACTCTGCTCGGAGCCGCCACCTAAAACACAAAAGCTCCTCCTCGCCCGGACGCTGCAATGGATGTGCAAGAGGGAATTACTTACAACAACTCCATAAATGTAAACGTAATACGAAGTTGTAGTGCGTGATGATCAGGGAGCTGCCAGAGCGACAAGTGGCCTAAGCCGTCCGTCCTCCAGGATCCATCCATCGCTGCATGTCGATAGCTATCGATAATGATAGAATATGCCAATTGAACAACCACGCCTCTACATGCTATTACACAGAAGACTTTTTTAAACTGCCTCCTGCTTAAGCTCTGCGAGCAGCCCACGCTTCCTCGTCCTATCAGCGTTCCTCAACCCCGAAAGCCTCCCGGATCTCGCTGCAAAGAAACGCCGGGCGAAGCTACCAAACTTCCCATGCGATGACAGAGCTGATCATGGCTGTTTATTATTATTAAAAACGGCTGTCTGGCTCGCCTAGCCGAAGCCAAAGAAAAAGGACCTGCCAGCTCTGCCTGATTAACTAGCTTTTCGACACCGCCGGGCGATGACGTTGGAGCATCAATATCAATGGAGCCGCTGGAAGGACCCTGGCCCCGGTGGCCGCAATATAACTGACTTCTCCCTTCTTGCGACAGCCAAAAGGTCGCACGCTTCCCCCGTCCGACTTTCCTCTCCTCCGTTCGAAGCATCTGAGATCTCGCGAGGCCACCGCGAAAGACGAGAACGAAGCAATAATACCCCCCTGGGAGCAGCCGTCGAGCGAGCGAGCGTCCTTCCCTTCCCCCATGCCCTGCTGCGTGCGCCCCAGAGCCGTTGAATAATACATATATATAATCCATATACCCATATCCATATATATCCATATCCATATATATATGCTACATATACACGGCAGCGCCCACTGCCCGCCCTCATCTCTGCAGCAACGCTTCCGACCAGCGCCCGGCTCTGGATGTTGTCATTTCAGGACCATGACTCGACGTTTACCATGCTCAATGACCTCGGCCCTGAGCTCTTCCGCACTCGGCCGCAGTCCCTGCGCACGCTGTACACGGCCATCCTGGCGGTTGCCATCTACAACAGCCTGGAGCTCGTCCTGCTCATCTTCATGACCTTCAGCAAGTACGAGGGCCTCTACTTCTGGAGCCTGCTGCTGGCCACCGTCCCCGGGGTGCTGACGGATGCCGTGTTCCTGCTCATGTACTACTACATGCAGCTGCCGCCCGCGGTCGCCTTCGCCTTCGCCAGCATCGGCTGGTGTTTCATGATAACCGGACAGGCCCTGGTCCTGTATTCTCGTCTCCACATGGTGCTGCATAACCGATTGGGGCTGCGACTCGTGCTGGCCTTGATTGTCCTCAGCGCCATCTTCTTCCACATTCCCGACATCATCACCGGGTTCGGCTCAATCGTCCCCAATCCAGCTCAGCCCCAGTTCGTCCGCGCCTTTCACATCATGGAGAAGATCCAATTGACTGGCTTCTCGGTGCAGCAGTTCATCCTCTCGGGGCTGTACCTCTATCTCGCGACCAACCTGCTGGCCTTTGTGTCTGCAAAGGCCCGACGGAAGGAGCTGCACCGGCTGATCGCCATGAACGTCACCATCATCATCATGGACGTCACCCTCGTCGTCTTCGTTTACCTCAACTGGTGGGTGGCGCACGAGTCGCTCAAGCCGTTCGTCTACAGCATCAAGCTGAAGCTCGAATTCGCCGTGCTGCGGACCCTGGTCTCCATGTCCAAGTCGGCGTCTGCTAACTTGCCGGATTTCGTCGATCCCGATCGGCTCGAAGGGGATGTCAGGTACGCCCCATCGATCCCAATGTCTCGGGTGCGACGGCATCGACACCCACATCGGACGGACTCAATGCTTTCAGACGAGGTCGGATGGGACCAGACCAGCACAGCAGCGCACACGACCAGCTCGAGCCTGGAGCGCTTCAGCGCCGCCGAGCACGCCGAGGACGAGACTCCTCTCCAGTCCAACAACAACATGTATGTTTTCAATAAGCGATCAAAAACATACCCGTGAAATGTGTTATTGAATATGAAACAACAATATATCTTGTGCAACTCATTACAACAAAAAAAAAAAAAAGAAAGAAGAGAAAGATGGACTGACTAATCTATTATCAAGTTCACATACTAGTCAAGCTTCGAGTGCCAACCACGGTATCTCCTAACATTTCCCCGGGGGTGAAAAGGACGATAATGATATTGAAACCGACGAAACGCATGACCGCCACCCATTTACCCCCTAGTACAATGGCTTTGAACCCTCCGTGGTCCGAAATGCTTCTTCCAGAATGTCGAGTCCGTCCTCCAGCTGCTGTTGAGTTATCACAATGGGCGGTGCGATCCTCAGACAGCCGTAGAAGCTGCCCTGCGAGGAAAGCATAGCAGAAACTCCCAGCTCAAAGGCTCGCTCGGAAAGCCGTCTGCCCAGATCGGTATCAGCCTTCTTCGTCTCACGGTCTGAAACAATCTCGACCCCGGCCATCAGCCCACGGCCACGTACGGTGCCAATACAGCCGTATCGAGCCATCAAACGCTCTAACCCGGCGTGTAACAGCTTCCCGAGAACAGCTGCCCGTTCAACCAGGTTGTCCCGTTGAATAATCCGAAGCACTTTGAGCCCAACCGCGGCGGGCAAGGGGTCGTTGACGTGGGTGGTATAGAACAGGAAGCCAGCGGCATCGGCCTTGGCTGCTATCTCGTTGCTGGTTATTGTCGCGGCCAGCGGCAGGCCGTTACCCAGGGTCTTACTCAGGGTCAGGATGTCCGGGACGACTCCGTGGTGGTTTGAGGCTATAAGATCCCCGCAACGTCCCATACCAGTTTGAGCCTCGTCGACGATCAGGAGCATCCCCCGCGCCTCACAGTGGGCTTTCATGGCCTTCATATATCCATCCGGCAGCGTCATCATGCCTCCAGACGACAGAACAGGCTCCATGATTACGGCGGCCAGTGACCCGCAGGACTGTTTGTCAACCAGGGACCAACCATAGTCCAGCTCCGTTTTCCAATCATACGAGCCGTCAGCATGGCGGAAGATCGAGCGATACTCGTCCGGAGCAGGCAGCATGAGGTTTCCCGGCATCTACATCTCCCGTTAAACGTCAGAAGTGATATGAACAGGGTGCGACGAAACGAAAGGGGGGAAGTCCCCGATCAACACTCACCGTTGGCCCATATCCTGCTCTACCGTTCCAGTACTGAGCCCCGTTAGACCCAAACGTCATACCATGCCAGCTCGCTGCCAGACCCACGATCTCAAACTTCCCAGTGACCACCTTTGCCAGCTTGATAGCACATTCATTGCTTTCGCTCCCGGTGCTTAAAAAGATGGCTTTGTCTAGTCCCTCCGGCAGGGCCTTAGTCAACTCCATCCCCAACTCGATCACGGGCGGAGACACCATGCTACTATACACATGGTCCAGCCCGATAGCATGCTTGGTGATAGTCTCGACGATTTCAGGGTGTCCATGTCCGATCAGACAGGACATTTGGCCCGACGTCCAGTCCAGCACTTTCTTGCCCGACGCTGTCCAGAAGTATATGTTTTCCGTCCGAGTGACTACCTCGGGTAGGAAGTTGGAGCCATACTTCAGCAGACAGGCGTCGGCGTCTCTGAGGAGGGCTGCGTTGTCGACTTGTTCAGGCATATTTAATTCCCTTCTTGGAAACACACTGTAGCAGTAGCTAGTTAATGAATTAATTTTTAATGATCTAATCTCGATGCCATCCTGAGGACGGTAGAATATATATATATATATATATATATACTAGAGCATTAGTTCTATGACAACTTCGTCAGCCGTTGGAGAACCGAAGCCCGAGAGCCATCCTGCAGCTAGTGTGCGGAGAAGTCCCCGGGATTCTGTAGCCAAATTGAGCCTAGAAAGCCTTTACATCAAGAAGACGATGAGAGTCGATAGACTTTCAGCCTCTCCAATGGCTGCCGAGCCATCGTATGCATGGTAGAGTTGGGCGAGATGGGCCGTCCGGCCAAGTGTTACTCGTTTATTTGGTCCATGATACGAAATGACTCAGGAAGGAGTGAGATCTAGAACTAGAATCCTGGGGAATATAGTAAGGAGGTGCATGTGCGGAGTATATATACCGAAGAATCAGGCGTGGACCATTTGATACAGATATAACCAGGAACCTAGAGGATAAGGACATGGGAGAAATAAAACTGGGGCCAAGAAGAGAGCAATGGAGCAAAGTACAGCAGCTATACAGGCGGGTGAAGCTACGAGTTCACGGCAGTACAGACAATAGGGACGGTGATAATAACAATTATCTAACCGATTGATACAAAAAGGGGTAGAATTTATAGAAGAAGATATAGATATAGGAGCGTGCTCCAAGCTCCTTCACCGTCCAACTATTGACCTTTTTTTTTTTTTTTTTCTTTCAATGTGATGGGGTATAAGTAGACATTTACGCACCCTCTCGGCTCTTGCGGTAGTTTGCCTATTCATCAGTTAGTAATACTGCGTAATAATATACTGGAAAAGACAAACTATACCTCTTGCTCGACCTGCAGGCCATCAACGATGGGGCCAAGTTCGCTAAGAATCTCATAGGCCTTCTTATGGTACTCAAGCTGAGCAGCAATCAGGTCTGCCAGATTGCGCAGTGGCTCAGGGGTATCAATGACCTGTAGTTCAAGTTAGAATTGAGAAGTATGACCCGGTGCAGTTGGGAGACTTACGTTCTTCATTACGCCAACTGCCTCCTCGGTCTGTCCAACGAACTCATCCTCAGCCTGCTCAATCTCGGCACGAGCATCTTCGCTCAGGTGGTCCATGTCCTTGGTGGCACCCTTAGCAGCCTTGGTCGAGTCAAGCATGAGTCTCGAGTTCTCGACATTCCTTCTAGCCTTGGTCGCAAACATGAGGTTGGTGTTGAGGGTGGTGTTCCATCCCGCAAGGAAGCGAGACTGGATCTGAGCATCCTGCGCCAATCGAGCCTCTCCGATCTTCTCAGATGCAAGAGCGAACTTCTCTAGGCCAACCGCCAATTGGTCTTCGGTGCCGGGAGTGTTGGCATTGACGATGACCTGGGAGCTGGCGAGGGCGGCGCGGGCAATGGCATGACTGAAGGTCTTTGGCTGGGGCTTTGCAGATGGCGGAGCGGTCAGAGCAGACTGGGCTTCTCCTGGAGACGAGGCCTGCGAGAGAAGCTGGACCTTCTCGCTGATGGTGCGGCCTAGGTCGTTGAAGGATTCGCGGATGTTGGGTGGGTAGTCATAGGCCTCGTTGGAGTATTGCGAGCTGCAGGTTGAATACGACGGGTTAGCTTGGTGGAACGAAGGCACATGGGCATCGCGTGAGTAACGGGCATGCAGAAGAAGGTAGAACGTGGTGAATAGAGCAGTCCTGTGGGCTCAAGTCATGGGGTCTGGCGAAACGTACGTGACCTGGAGGAGCTTCTGATGGACGGTCTTGAGCGCATCAACTCGCTTCTCGAGCTCGAGGTAATCATTTGGAAGTTGAGTCTAATGATGCCAAACGGCCATGCGCCGAGGAGCGTATATCAGCGTATTGCTCGGTGATAAGTTGTGATGTGGTGGATGGATCAAGTGGGTGTTGTGTTGTGGCAGTGATAGAAGGAAGCAGTACCCTCTCCTCAGCTTGACCCAGCTGTTCCTTGACGTACTGCTGCGTTCGGGCAGCAAAGGGACTGAACGTCGCACTGTAACGAGACTGCTGTCAGCTGCTGGCCGGATCAAAGGGGACGATAATAAGAGACAGTAGGAGTCCTGCGCCTGCACCGCTGGCCGCCGCGTAGGCGAACTAGTTATCAGGGTGTTGGCCTAGCTGGGGACAACAACATGAATACATACGTGAAGTTCTTCCCAAAGGCTTGCACTTTGTCCATGGCTGCGGCGAGGCTCTCCAGCTGGAGCGCGTGTGGCTATCGAAGAAAGACGAAGAAGAGACTAGCTGTCGTCCGCCGTCTGGTCGTCCAGATGGATTCGATGGCCTGTTGGTGTTTTGGTCGTTCTTAGTAGTTGGTTCGTTTGGAAGCTCGTGAAATTAAAGAGCGAAAGTCGCGGGCAAAACGTCAGCAGGAGGGATGAGCTGACTAAGCGGTTTATCAGGCAGTAACACTACGGGGTGCTAGAAGTAGTAGTATAAGGGTTTAGAGGAATGCATAGGAGTTGTTCTGATGGTTAATTTGATAGGAGGAGGCTACATATTTGAAAGATTCGCAGACAACTAGAAGTATGAGGTCTGCAGTTATCAATCTTCCCGTCCTTTGCTAGCCTGGTACTCCTGAGAGACTCTGTCTCCCTATTCATTATTACCCCTGAGATCGACTCGGATGTTATCCCAATCTAACATTAAGTCGACATTGTTGTAGATTTCCTCCTTGGAGTTAACTCCGTCTGCAAATTTGTCTTGAGCTTAGGATAAGGGTCATAACAGGCAGCTTCCAACCGCAGACTGAGGATACCCAAAAAATGGCTGATCCACGACAACAAACACAAGTCAGTTGAATCCGTACAAGGCAGCATGGAGAAGTCATGGTATCACTCACCATTTTTGGAGTCCTCGCAAACACCTCGCCGGTGGCAGCATCCTTGCCAAATACCTGCACTGCAGCAGTAAGCTCGCCCATCCATTGGATACCATAAAGCACCACAGGGCTGACCGGTGGCCGTTCCTTGCAGTATACCACTCCAGGCTCCTCAGTATTTGCTTTCAAAGCAGCTTTGAATGTCTCAATGGCTTGGCTATTCCTCAACGGGCTCTTATAACTTGGTCTTTCTTTGATATCGATTATTATGCCGATTCTCACCTCGGTCTTCTGAAGGGATTCTCTCGCCCTTTAGAGACGAACGGTCCAGGATTTTCTGGAATTAGTCTTCCAAGTTGAGTTAAAATAATCCAGATCAGCGCCGAGAGGATATCAATTGTTTCTTTTGCAGTGTGAGAGTCATCATGATATTTCACCATGCCCATCTGAAATTCCCCAGGTCCTGGATTAAGCGTTAGTATAGAATGGCAGCTAGAAAAACGGGATGACGAACCCCTTTGGAGACTTATCAAAGGCATTCACGAGTGCCCTATACTCGGATTTCTTGGTTTTAATTGTTATCAGCTTGCCAGGATAATCGGAGGGAAAAATTCCACGAAACAGTTTGTCTCGTTGCTCCTGGATCAGGAATTCATCGTCCGTCGGCACATCCACCTTGGTAGTACTGCAGGTATAAACCGGTGATCATGGCTCGTCCGTGAAGAAACAAGGGGTATATAACTATACGGATGCCATCAAAAGCGACTTGCTAGTACTCGGATCCAGCAGTCTCTCGACTGCTAAGCATAGAGATATATTAGCAAAACGACTGAGTCAAAAGAATAAGCCCACACTCGTGGCCAGCAGGTTGAAGCTGTGTAAGATAGACCAGCAGAATATGTAAAAGGAGAAGTTTGAAAGCTCAAGCTGGCCCTTTTATGTGTTTTTAGCCAGAGTGAATCTACCCATCAGGTGAATGGCAGAGAAAGGGTATAAAAGAAGGAACCGAGTGAATGCACCCAAGCAAGTCGTTTATACAAAGATAGAGGAAGATTTGAGTAAGGCCCTTATAGGCTGCCTTGGTAATATAAGAGCCGTTTATATTTAAATTAGCGTAAGTATCAACGGTCCTTGTAGACATAGTCTAATGCTTGTGTGGTGACTAAAAGATGGCCATCAATGTTGAAGTCGCTTTTGCCGTTTTGAGTGTAGTTATTCGAGTTTATCTAGACCGATAAGCAATATAATTAGGAAGTTTAAGAAAGAGAGTTGGTAGACTGGATTATTATTACTGGTAGATGTCACTATTTAGATCAGAGTACTATACACGGGTCTATGTATGTTTGACACAAGCCTGAGTTGTCCGTAGTTTGCTGTTTCATGTGCGGCCGTCATCCTCGAGAAACTCCACAAAAGCATAAAGCATAAGAAGCGTAAGAAGCATAACATGCATAACGTAAATCACGTAGGAGAGACATAAGAGATACAGAAAAAGGAGAGAAAGGAGTGTATACCAAGATGCAGAGAGATAAGAAGAAAACTGAAAATGCAGACTGAAGGCTGAGCTGTGGAAATGGGGTGGTAGATTCTGGCAAATATGCGGGCTCTTCTGTTAAATGTTGAGACTGGGAGAGATAGAGAGAGAAATCAGGTAAGGGTGGCCATCATGGCGCGAAGAAGGCGAGGAGTGGGCGCTGCGAGATGGTCCGTTAGTAAGGACTCTCTGGTTTTTGAATAAGATGGATAAAAACATACCCTTGTAGTCTCTCTTGACGACGACCTCTGGTGCGTCTACGGCTGTCATGAGCTCACGCTCGGACATGTGGTGATGGTATGGAGCCAGCAACCGCTCTGGATGGTCGTCTGCGACCTCGAGGACACGGATGGGAGACGAGCGTCGCCGGACATGACGGGGTCTGATTGAACGGGCATCCATGGGTGGAGACGGGGTTCTGCCTCCGTGTCTGGAGACGGATTGACACCGCTCAACGGTCAGAGCAGTGTCTTTGGCTCCAACGATGACTGTCTCTTTCTCCTTGCTTCTCCGTGGAAGAGCTATATGCAACGTATTAGTTTCTGTTCTATGCTATCTTTTCCAGGGGACATGGAGTCAACATACCGCCTGCTCGTGCTCTCTTGCTGTACTCTACCAACTCATGGATGCGGTCGTCGGTAAGGATCTTGTAAATCAGGATATCCTCCTCCTAGCACGCCGTTAGCTCCAAGCATATATAGTAACAAAGAGAGAGAGTCAACTTACATATTCCTCGTAGTCGTAACCAAGGTCCTCGAGCGCAATAGGCGCAACCATATGCTTGGGGATACGGGTCGTCCCCGGCTTGGGGCTGGCCCGTCTCGACTTTGCGCGGGGTGGTGCTGGTGCATCAAGCATGGCGAGGCTGGACGAACGTCTCCCCCGCGGGGTGATGCTCCTGGCCGGCTTTATATCAGGCACGCGAGTCGAGCTGCGCTTCCGCGGGGTGACTGGCGGGCCGTAGTCATCCCTATCGTAACGGCGGTAGTCATGGGAGCGTTTGGAGGCCGCAAGATCGAACCGGTCCAGCGAGGACTGACGACGCAGCAGCGTTGGGCGTCGAAACCCTCGATCGTCGCTAGATCGAGCAGGGGATATGTCTGGCCGTCTGCCGCCGCCGCCACGGTTGCTGTTGCTGTTGCTGCTGATGCTGCTGCTTCTGCCTGGGCGGATGACGGGTACGAGGTGGGTGCTCTGGGTGTCGCTGCTGACGGCCGGCTGGATGTAGTCCGGGATGCCGCTGAAGAGCGAGCGCCTGTCTCTGCGCACGTCGCGGTCGTCCTCGACCATCGTCGCCGTCGCCCTGCGCGGCCGCATCTCCCGGTACGGCTCCTGGCGTGCGTCTCGCTCTTTGGTGAAGCGCTCTGCGTCCCAGCGCTGGCCGCCTGCAGCAGCGTTCCCTGTCAGGCCCGACATGTGGACCAATGCAGTCGTTGTGCGTCCGGTCTGCTGCAGCCGATCAGAGGAACAGCAGTCCCCAGGCGTGTAGCAGTGTGTATCTGCTGGCGGGAGGCTTCGAGTAAACAGTCTAAAACGGTGGTACGGCTCGTTCCGTGATGCTTTTGTGGTCCGTCTGGTAGCTTTCTGGGTCTCCCCGTGGATGGATCAAGCGGTTTGTCTCTGGAGGTCAGCGGTCGACGACGCCCTGGCACGCAGATGGTCCTGATGAAGCTGTCTGCGGGTGCTGGAGAGGACGAAGAGAAGGATGAGACGGAGGATGAAGAGGAGGAGGAGGAGGAGGAGGAGGAGGAGGAGGAGGAGGAGGACGCTGCTGGAGCAGAGGAAGAAGTAGAAAAAGTGGCGACAGCCTTGTTTCCCGCTTATGATGGCATCCAAAGTCAAAACATCTCAGCTCGGCTAGAAGAAACTCAGCGAAGAAGAGGAAGACGAAGAGGAGGAAGAAGATAATGATAGCGATGATAGCGATGATAGAGAAGATAGTCGTCTACCGGCCTCTTCCTCTTCCTCAAGCCCGCGATGCCAGCAGTATATATAGCTTCCCGCCCGCCAGCGGCATCAACGACCGCGCAGCCAGCTTCAGCCCGCGCCAGCCAACCACCGCCGGCCCTGGGCCATCCCGTAACCCTTGCAGATGGGAGGGAGCAGCAGCAGCAGCAGCAGCAGCAGCAGGACAAAAAAGCAAAGAAGCAGCGCGAGAAGAAGAAAAGAAGAAGCAAAAAAACCTCCTTCTAACCGCCAGCCAAGCACCAGAAGTTCTGTTTCAGCTTTAAAAAGAACGCTTGAGACGGGCCCTCTGCAGACAAGCAGACAAATTTCATGCCTGGTACATAACTGACTACCATTTGCACGGCGTCTCCTGGCCCCCCCCCCCAGCGACTGGCAGCCAATTGATCCTCTATTTCTGCATGCCTTTCAGACAGAAAGGGGCGCCCCCTTGTTCTGCGGTTTGGCTGTTTGGGCGCCAATAATAGCTTTGTCGGTATCAAACATCTCCTCTTACTTACTTACTCCGTATACTCCTTACTCCTCTAGTCTATCATGATCCGCGGGACCACGGCCTGCTCTGCTCTGGTTTGATTCTTTCAACACGTTTGCTCTTCGCGCCCGGCAGATGGACAGGTGGATGATCTTCTGGCCCGGCATTGGCCCTCCTCGCTGCTCCGGCCGGGCTGGTTGGCTGGTTGGCCGGTTGGGCATGCATAGCAGAGCGCCTGCTGCCTCCCATCTTGCCCTGGTTAGGAAGAAAGATCCCCCCCTGAGGACTGCTGATTGCTGGTGAAGAGAGATTGCCACCAGCAGTACGGAGAACCACTGCCAGCCACCTCCAACCACCCGTAGCTACGGAGTATACCTCCCTAATACCTCTATGAAGTGAAGTGTGCCTTTGCCCGGATCGAGCCGCGTGGTGGTCTTCCCTTGGGCCGAGAGATAGAGGGAGAGCTGGTGGATGAGGTCATACCCACAGCTGCAGTTATAGTCATGTACCGGCCAGCAGCATATCAGCAAGCGTTGTCAGTCGGTGATGCCCCGGAAATATGCCCAAAAGGACACCAAAGCAGTATGGCTCAGTGGAGAGTGTGTCTTCTTAGCCCATGTCTTCTTTTCTTCATCCATAAAACGGTATTGTTGTTCTAGAATACAGCAGTGGGGATAAGATATATCTTTCTTTTTGAAACTTCTACTTTTGGTTCCTTTCTTTTTTTACAGCAAACCAAATCCCAGGCCTGCAACGAGGGCACATCCCAGTCCAGAGATGTCCAAGATGCTGGCATTCCTCCACGTCGGTGCATCACTCTTCGACACCTTTATAGAGACTGCTGGTTTGGCCGTGCAGATGGGCTTCTTGACCACCGTCTGCGTAGCTGCTGCACCGCCAAAGTCACAGGCAGTGTGCCCGTTGCCCTTCTTGACCTGGTCCTCATAGTACGTGTTGAAGGCCCAGGACAGCTGATCTATCGGGCTGCACATCCCGTACATTCCATAGACACCGCTCGTCGTGTTGGAGGCGATTCCTTCACAGGCCATGGGTGAGAGACCACACACCGTAGAAAAGAGGCGGGACAGGTCTTCGTCTCGGACAGTAGGCTTCGCTCTGCAGGTGATAGACCTCAGCATGCAGTCACAGAGCTCCTTGTCCGGCGTTGGGGGCAGCTTTCGTGATGCTTGCCAGTCGCTACTTATGGTAGGGCAGGGGGCATTTGCCGTATTCACCGGTGTGTAAGCAGCCATTTTTGGCCCCTTTGGGCTCACCTTGGCCATCTGGTTTGCGAATGCAGTAAAATCGGGAAGCTTCTTGATCCTGGAACCAGATGCATCGACAAGTCCTTGCATGCAACACACTTAGTAAGACTGGCCCTGGCCGCTTTTCCAGCTGTCTGTTACCAAACAAGGGGGTTGCTTACCATAATTGTTCTGTTCCTGGAAGTACATATAGACGATCCCACCGGACCAGGTGCCCGTCATCTGGGGGCCGTAAATCGCCTGCACCTCACTAAACTTCCGGGGCTGAACAGTATTGCATCCATATTCGGCGAAGAACACCGGAACATTATATTTAGCAAACTCCCGGGTGCGGGCTGCATATCCAGACGTCTCAAAGGTAGAGTCACCACACCACTCGTAGATGTTATAGCCCCAAAAGTCTATACGCTCGTCATCTATGCCGCAGTCAAAGTACGCAGCAAGGTTCTTGCGAATATCTGCATCGTCATCAGTCGCATACCCAATACCCATCGGTCGATATCCCTTTTCGTAGATGTAGGCCTTCATGTCTCGCACTGCAGCCTTCACAAAGGCACTCGCATCCGTGGTGGAGAGGCTATTAGTAACTTCATTCCCGGCAAAAAACCCAATAACATTCGTGTATTTCGCCAGCGAGTCAATCACGGAGGTGTATCGATCATAGAGCTTGACGTCCCATTCCGGGGTGTCACGGTTAATCGACTGGGAGGGTTCGGCCAGGTCGGCCAGGACGTAGATGCCGGCATCCGCTAGCAGTTGCATGCATTCGTCATGGTTCTTTTCAGGATGGACAGCATATACCCGGACTACGTTAGCATGCAGCTCCTTAAGGAGAGGGACATCTCTCCTGCATCCCTTCGGGTTTGCAAGGGGGTCATTGTATGTCTCGACGGAGTTATCACCATCTATCAGAACAGATATTACGGGGATATTTCAGCAATCATTCACACACGTCAGCTCCCACGGCCCGTCTGTCAAGCATAGATAAGTACCTTGATACGCCACTCCTTTAATAAAGCTACCTCAGTGGTCAGCTATAGGGGTATGTATAATAATGGTAGTTTGGGGGTCGTGGAGACGCACAACTGCTGGCCACTGGTCTTGTAGAAGAACCGAGATCCCTTGTTTTTTTTGTCACGATTACAGCGTCTATTAACCATCTTGGCTGGGGTAGGAGAACCTACTTTGATCACAATGGGGTCAAGCTCCGCTGCGATAACAGGGAGGGCCCAATAAGCTGCTAGCGCAATGGATAGAATGGTCTTGAAGGGTCCCATAATGGATACCGAATATCGTTTTTCCAAGAAATGATATCCAATATCATATACAAATTCCCTCGGGCAAAAAAAGAGGAGCTCGTAAGA
This sequence comes from Trichophyton schoenleinii, assembly GCA_018357685.1. NCBI lineage: Eukaryota > Fungi > Ascomycota > Eurotiomycetes > Onygenales > Arthrodermataceae > Trichophyton > Trichophyton schoenleinii. The sequence continues at coordinate 1,628,106 of WOFF01000002.1, forward strand.
CGAATGTTTGATAGACAGACAGTTTATCGATAAAAGCCACCATTTTGCGATTTCACACTGATAGACAAAAAAAAGATTGATATATTGACTGTACTACACATAGCAAGAGCGACCAGGGAAAGATAGAATCCCCCCTTTAGGTCTGTTTATATCAACAGGTTGCCATGGTAAACACTCAAAACACCATCACGACTTCCACTCCTAATGTTCCTCATTTTCTTGGGTATAAAATTCGTCCTTCTATGGATGGTGGATGTCAAGATACCGCGGAGTCCGTACTCCGAGACGGAAAGTCCCGACGATAGCTGAGCAGGGAAGCCCATGCTCCCATAGAAGGATCCAAAGCCATGAATCCACAGAGGATGCTGAACAGCCCGTCGTTCGATGGTGAACTAGCCCATCTGTGATGGAGCAAAAGTGGCACTCGCACAAGGCCCGGCCATGAAGATATATGCCGGGCACGTCTCCCAAGGGAGCGCCCAAGAGAACGCCCAATATCGCCTATTCCTAATGCCCGAACCTCTTTGCTGTCTGACGGTGTTTGATATCGACGGCTTTCGTGCCCAACGCCTGCCAGGCTCAAAGGAGGTTTTAAGACCAGCCAACCTCGGCAAATGGACGGGGCTGTATTATGTAATAGTGCCAAGAAGTAAACGGCAAAAGAGGAAGGCGATAACCCCCACATACAGCCATGTGACTTCTCCGTCTTGGCGTAGGATCGTGTATTATGTAAGGTGGTCCCTGCATAGTCTCCGAAAAGGAAGGATATCGTATTACTAATCAACTCCAGCCTCGCCGGGGGGTATATCAAACATCAACATCAACATCAACTTCATAGACTCAGCAGGGGAGTTATAAAAGGGGGAGAAGGCGTGAGATAACTGGCTATATATTATACCTCTGAACAGTTCTCTACCGCCTATCACTGTATCATCTGCCCCTAAATACTATCCCAAGATAAACAGTACTACCACTACACTCTATACCACTGTCTGCTGTCGGCAATTGATCACCACGTCGATATAGAGCATTATCTACATATTGCCGATTGGATACCCAGTATACCTCGTACAAAATGGCAGAGCAACAGGTTGCATGGATTGGGTTGGGAAACATGGGAAGGGTACGGCAGTCTTTCTCTTTTGCCCTTGCAAGTCTCTTGTCATCCAGAAATGCATATCTATACCCATCCATTCCTTCTGCCCTTCTCCAGTTTTGCTATATGAATGTGTTGCATTTATCAATGTGGATGCCTGTTACCATCTTCAGGGAACAAAAGTGCTCGCATACCACGATGTTGGGCTGGGCGGCCTCCTGGCCTGCGTATGACCCCTTATAGGCGACCTTGGCCTTCGTTCCAGCATCTCAGGAAGGGCGCGTGGTGCAGCGGTAAAGACTGCGGAATTTGCCAAAGCCCTACGCACACGGCCCCTAAGAGTAGTGCCGACGGAGTGCCATGGATATCCTACGCCTTGAGAGCCACTGCGGACTTGCGTCGCGTAGATTGTGACTATTGATGACGGAGTGTGGGACCACCCTAGCGCACATTGATAGGCCAGCTCTTATAGATCGTCATAGCAGCGATAGAATGCGTAATGAGGAGTGAGCTCTGTGCCCGTTCACTTCGAACCCTTATTTTTTTATATATCTTGAATCTCTTTTGCATACCTTCTGCATACCAACTTGGGGATGGCGTGAACGGCGCCGAGGTAGACGCAACCTGGAACGCCCGACAGCCTGGGTTCGAGCCTCGCTGGTTGCTCTTTTTATTTTATTTTATTTTATTTTATTTTTATTTCCTTCTCTCTTTATTTATTTATTTATTTTGATATCAACGCCAGCTTCCACCCTTGACTGCCTTAACTTCTGCTAACTTCTTTCTCCAGGGCATGGTCAGGAACCTGGTTGAAAAGGGACCTCTCTCGAAGCCGCTTATTGTCTACAACAGGACTCAATCCAAAGCCATTGACCTGGCAAAGACCCTGTCACAGCAGATAATTCCAGTATCAACAGTCAAGGAGGCAGTGGAAAAGGCTACTATTATATTCATCTGCCTTGGTGACGACCCTGCTGTCGAGAGTACTATCGACACTGCCTTGAAATCAACAGATGTCAAAGGCAAACTGTTTGTCGACTGCTCTACAGTCTCTCCAGATACAACCAGACGCCTGGCCCAGCTCCTTGAATCCTCAGGTGCCTCATTTGCTGCCTGTCCTGTATTCGGGGCACCGTCAGCCGCAGAGGCAGGCACACTGGTCTGTGTCCTTGCCGGGCGCAAGGAATCTGTTGAACGTGTAAAGCCCTTTTGCACCGGTGTGATGGGTCATGCTATCATGGACCTATCTACAAAGTCAGAGGACCCAGGAAAGGCTTCCATGCTAAAGGTCCTTGGCAACAGCGTGATATTCCGGATGGTTTCGGCAGTCTCTGAAAGTCTGGTTGTTGCTGAGAAGTCAGAGCTTGGAGTCGAGCCAATACATTCTTTCCTCGAACTCTTCTTCCCAGGCGCGGCTGTGGCTTACTCGAACAGGATGGTATCCGGCATGTATCACACGCTGGAAGAACCTCTTTTTGCAGTGGACTTGGCGCGAAAGGATACAAGACATGCCATGGATATGGCGAAGGCTGTAGGTGTCAGGATGAAAGGCGTGGAAGTGCTGGACGAGGCATTACAGGCCGCCAAGTCTCATTCAGGAGCAAAGGGAGACCTGTCTGCTATCTACGGCGTCGCAAGACAGGAGGCCGGATTGAAGTTCGAGAACAATCAGTCAGGGCAAGGATCATATAAGGAATAGGCGGGCAAAGGCTTTTGGGATTAATGAATTAGTGAATTATTCTATTTGCTAATTAACTAGCCAGCTAGGTATCGAAAAAGTATTTACTTGTGGTGATACAACTATCGGTCACTTAGAGAGGATGAAATGTTCGTAGGAATACTGTTTCCTGTCGTTGAGACCCTTGAGATACTATCTTCTCCGCCTCTTCCAAGGCGAAGAGCAAAGTACTCGACCGAACTACGAATTCTAGCACAGTATTAGTGAAACTAAAAGCAAAGAAAGATCCTTAGAAACAAGGACGGAGTGGGCTTACCATCAATCTCGATCGTGTAATATACTATGGACTCCGCTAGGTTGGCAACTCCACGGAGGAACCCGCAGCTAGCCACCTCTCGAGTACTACCAATATGCAAGCTTAGTCCGGAATTCATGTTTGGGTCCACCCACCGAACATCCTGCTCAGTCAGGCAGTGGTCGTCTTCATCGTCGAGTGGATGGTAGTCTGAATCAGAGTCGCCTTCGTAAGGGTCAGTGAAGTGTCGCGGCGCGTTCAAAATGGGCTGTTGAGCAAGCCAGTCTCTCCGAAGCCGCACAACTCCCTTGGAGACTTTAACACCGGAAGGAAGACGGTCACCAAACAGCTGAGCGCTCACACAGACCTGCGAGAAAGGCTCTGCCGAGTCCACGAGGAGTCTGAAGGGTGTAACTCGACCCTGGCTGCCTATGGAGTTTTTGCGTTGAGTCTTGAGGACCCCCTTACTGACCCTGGTCTCACCCAAGATACCCCCTATTCTCCCAGTCTCATCGACCTGGTCGTCTACTGTGAAGACTTTCCAATCCGGCGAAATTCGTGATTCAAAATGCTGCATTACCTTGAACCGAGTGTATTGCTCTCTTAGGACGCCCAGGTCGCCAATTGAGAAGACATGGTCCAGAGATAATAGTCCTTCGAGTTCCTCAGGGTGTTCACTCGAGGTATGGGGCAATGTTCTGGTATCAAGGTATGTTCCTATTGTGCGACCCTGCAGGGCCACTCTGGAAGGGAGATGGCAATCCAGTCGAAGAGTATAGTTCCCCTTCAGCTGCCTTATGGCTGAGAGCCGGCGACTGAGTATATGGCAGATGATGTTGTAGAACCGAGAGGAGACTTTAGTCCACGGCAAAAGCTCACGCGAGGGGAATACTTCCAAGACAGTGATGAGAAGCTATAGATCCAAGACAGCGTTAGTCGTCAACCTTTCATCGGGCTAACTATTTCTATTCATAGGCAATGACATACCTCGTAAGGAAGCGTGTATATGGGCGTCGAGGCACCACTAATGGACTCCATCTTGCTTGCGCACTTGCTAGTTCACTATTTAGATCGAAGAGCTGAAAACCGGCGCCGAGTAGTTCGACCACGTTAAAAACAAAATATGAACGTTGCGTGGAGAAGGAAGGAAGAAAGAAAAAAGAAACAGACAAAAAAAGAGAAAGAAGAGGACAAAAGGAACAGCCCAAGCGAGCCAGTTAAATAGTCAGGCTATTCAACCAACAGGCCTGGCGGCTGCTTCACCTCCCTTTTCGCGCTTCCTTGTGATGTCTTTTTTTTTTCTTGCGCTGGAACTTTGCCGCCAAGAGCCAAGTGTAAGCGGAGTATTAGTCATCATCCACCCTGTAAACACTCTGAAACCGCCTGCAGAGAGAGGCGCCTTTGCGGCCTGACTTCGGGCTGGCTGCTAGGGAGTTTCGACCTCGCCTAGGTGTGTCAAGCATTCGTCGCCCGTCTTAACCTGGTCGCGATGAGCTTCTTCTCACGACGAGGAGGGACCGTTCACCCTGCGTGCCCCTGAGTATGGATAGTGGCGGAGATGCGTAAGTACCTATAGGGTTCGCCGTCGAGTTCATCGTCAAACGCGAGGTTTCGCACGAGAGTCGCCGCCGCTGATGACCAATGTGGCCCTGGCTAGATATCGAACCCATGCATATCTATGCGTCAGCCGTCATGGGCCCCCTTTGTTCTTGGGAGTTTGCTCGTACCACCTCACGGACGGCTTGACTTGGGCTCTCTCGCCTGATAGTCCTGCTTATCCCTCTTCTCTGCTCTAGACTCCGACTCCAGGAAATCATGGCTGCTTCCTCCATGATCTCTGTTGGCACGCATCGCCTCTTCATATCCATAAGTGGGGCCCCGCGGTCGGCCAGGGATCCTATTGCCGTCATTATAACCGGGGCTGGGGATGTCTCCTCTTCACACGTCGTGGTTGAGAGACTAGTGGCACCCTTCTGCGGAATTGCGTTGTATGACCGGTCTGGCCTTGGTCGCAGCGAGGACGGACCCCAGAGGCACACGGCCGCCGTGGCTGCTACTGAGCTGCATACACTCCTGCATCGAGCAGGAGTTCATCCGCCACTTATACTCGTCGGCCACTCCTACGGTGGGATCGTGGCGCGCGAGTACCTCCACCTATACCCAAACGATGTGGCAGGTATGGTTCTTTCGGATGCCGCTACAGAAAGAACTACCCAGTATTTTATGATACCAGACCCGAACATCGAAGCGGTCTTGGGATCCCTCAAGTACTCGCAGGTTACCGGGCTAAGAGAAGACTCAGTACTGACTCGTGACGAATGGAGAACGCGGGCTGCGGATATCGCTAGGGGTGGAGTAGCCGCCCAGGCGGAAGCAGCAGCGTCTATAGAGATATGCGAGACTCTCGGGCAAAAGGAGCAATACAGAAGATGTGCCATGGGTGCCAAACCATTAAGTGTAATCCGCTGCAACAGTGCAAGGGACTATGAACGGATTTATGAGAAGGGCGTCGACGCAGGGAATGGCACTAAAGAGCAGCAACAAAAGTTTAGAGAGCTCTTGGATAGATGGGATGATATTGACCGCTTGTTGAAGGAGGAACAGCTTCAACTGTCATCAAGGAGTCGACTGAGACATGTTCCCGACTGTGGCCATAACATCCATCTCATTCGACCGGATATTATTGCACATGAAATACAGTGGGTGAAAGAGATGATCATAGGAGAGTCTCAGCTTTAAATATCCCCTTTACTGACATTCTATCATTGTACTTACTTGCTTCATTTTAATTAATACCCATAGGTGTACGGAGTACGAAGTATAGAGCGCTTATACCTCTTGCATGAAATAGCCAATCCCGTGAGATGGTTGCAATGATGCCTGCAGAGTTTATCCTCGAGCGATTTGCCAAACGATATCAAAACCCCTGATATCAAGCTGATCCAAGAATATGTTTTATTAATCAGAGCATCCGTCTAGATTAGGTCACGTCAGCCAAGGATAGCCAAGCTTTGTTTGTTAGCAGTGAACCAATAAAAAGGCTATAAAGTGTTTTAAGCCAGCCAATGAAATGATTTCCAGTTCTATAAAACAGGCTTTTAGCTTTTTATGGAGCTTTCAACGCTTCAACTTCCCCAAAGCTGCCGAAACAACATGAACGACTCAGACTTGAATGCCAACGATGCCAAAACTCCGCACACTTCCCTTCTGGCTGGCCGTTAAAGTGTTTATCAGACGCATTATATACAAGCTGAAGACGCCTCTCAACTTACGAGGGAGTATTGCTATTCTTCGACACAACCACAAGCATCCATATCTCACGCTTCTCCGCCTGTTTATTCCGTGGCCTACATGGCGGTTTCCATTACCGGAGCCGGTACCCGCGAAGGAAATGTTAGGGAATGAAGCCCTGATGAACCGCCGGCGCTGCAGCTTTAACAAGTATATGTCTGTGCCTATTTGGCGTATGCGGGATACCCCCCTACGCTCCCTCCATCGACTATACGAATCCATGGCTTCTGGTGAATATACCCCTATAGGCCGAGAGACTGAGTACTTTTGGTACAGCGGCTGGGAACTCGAGACAATCGAGGATCCCCGGGATCCAGATCCCATACGATACGCAATTATTGCATCTCTTGTGGAAGAGCTTGTCACTGCATTCAACTGGAGACTAAGCCTAGGGATGAGGAGAAACCACCAACACGTCCTTAGAAGCTCCGAGGATGACCCGTATCCGCCATATATACCACTATCTGGACCCAGGTGGACTGAACATGTGCCTCCGATCATGCCAGAGCACCTAGAATGTCTACCGCTGGAGTTTACAAATGAAGAGCACCAACTCGTGCTTGAAGAGAAAGGTTGCAACAAGATATTTCTGAAACGCAATATCGTTACTAATGTTGGCTGGCTCTATACTATATGAAAAGTGAGTCCACCGCTATTTCGTACCGCACAATTTATTCTAATATTATATATCTCTAGGCTCGAGTTGATCAGCCCTACCAAGCAAATAGTAGGCTTGTATAATCTCTCAACGCCAACTCCAACTATCTAAATATATCCTCATGGTACTTATCGCGATATGCGGTTGCGATGAGTTCCATAACTTCATGATCTGGCAGCACATCGAAGGAGTTGACGTTCAGTGTACGGATATATTCGCAGTCGAGTGGCCCATCCTGCCGTTCCCTCAGGCATTTAAGCATCGCCAGACAATCGTTCATGTCGAACTCGGCTTTTCGGCCTCGATCTACCGCATAAATCCTCCTGATTTTTCGTTCGACTGCCCACTCCATTGGGGCTGCCAAAAGGACGAGGTTTTCCCCTTTGAATAGGACGATATTCTGCTCCTCCGCCTTACGAAAGAGCTCTTCTCTCGTGGAGCTTGTCACAAATAAGGCCACGTCCTCATTGGCCCACTCCGTATCGAAGAAGAGCCGCTCGCCCGTCCTAAATATCGCTTCTTTAAGTGGTCTTTGGATATCTGGGTCTTTGGCCCATTCTGGCTCTAGCAGGTAGTCGAGATCTCCGGTCGAATTTCTACTTTGGAGGTACATCACGGCCAGGAAACCTCCAGCGGTAATCATGCGAATAGGAGCAAACGCCGCAATCATTTCGTTCTTCCCCATTTCTTCGTCCAATGCCTTTAGGCCTAAATCGTCATATTAGAGATGGCGATCGAAAGCACTATGTAGGTCTCCATACCTTGTTCAAAGTCCCGTTTATCAAGGTAGCTTTTTTTCTCGGGTGAAGCCATCATCTAACCGTTAACCGTTGATTGTTCAGGTAACGCATCTGTCCATAACATGGAGCAACCGGTAGGCTGAAGAGACACAAGGGACCTGTTGACAGATACAGAGAGCACCGAAGACATAATTTAACTGGTACTTAAATCCTAGGTATTACAGCGGCCTAGGTTTAAGAGAGTATTATATTAGAAGTACGGAGTAAGGAGGAAAGAATAAAAATATCATTAGCAGCGCATTAGACTAGCTCCAGGGCATTGGGGATAACAGGTAGAAAGCGAAGTGCGTCCCTCCAAGAACGAGCTTTACCCCTTGCGGTTAGGTTAGCTAACAGCCTCGGCAGTGGGTCCGCTCCTTCGTTAGTTAGCAAGCGTGGCATCAGCAAACTACTTAAGTATGTAGGTGTCAGCATCGACCATCAACAGACGTGTTATCCCGCTTAACTACTATACCTCCAGTATTTGGTAGTTATTTGGATACAGCTCATAATCCACCAGGCAACAAACACAATGGCTCGCCTGAGCTACCTCCTCCTCGCCTCCCTCTCTGTCCTCAATGGCGTCCTCGCATCCAAATCCGCCGTCTTGGACCTCACTCCTAACAACTTTGATGACGTTGTCTTGAAGTCCGGCAAGCCAGGTCTCGTCGAATTCTTTGCTCCATGGTGTGGACACTGCAAGAACCTTGCCCCTGTCTACGAAGAGCTCGGTCATGCATTCGGTGCAAGCAGCGAGAAGGTGTATATCGCGAAGGTCGACGCCGATGCCCATCGACCTCTTGGCAAGAGATTTGGTGTGCAGGGCTTCCCCACGCTCAAATGGTTTGACGGCAAGAGTGATAAGCCAGAGGACTACAGTGGTGGAAGGGATTTGGAGAGCTTGAGCGAGTTCGTTGCGAGCAAGACTGGTCTCAAGCCTAGGTTGAAGAAGGCCCAGCCCAGCGAAGTTATGATGTTGACCGATTCTACTTTCGATAAGACCATTGGTGGTGACAAGGACGTTTTTGTTGCTTTCACTGCCCCTTGGTGCGGACGTATGTTGACCGTCTCTCCTCCTAGACATGATATTTAACAGGAGTGATGCTAACAGGCTACTGGAACAGACTGCAAAACTCTTGCTCCAATCTGGGAGACCTTGGCTACCGATTTCGTCCTAGAACCTAATGTAATCGTTGCAAAGGTCGATGCAGAAGCTGAGAATTCCAAGGCTACGGCCAAGGCCAATGGTGTTGCCTCTTACCCAACTATCAAGTTCTTCCCTCGTGGCTCCAAGGAAGCCGTTGCCTACACTGGCGGACGCACCGAGAAGGACTTTGTAGACTTCTTGAATGAGAAGTGCGGAACTCACCGCGAAGTTGGAGGCGGTCTGAACGATAAAGCTGGTACCATTGAAGTCCTTGATGCCATTGTTGCCAAGTATATCTCCGGAACCAGCTTCGAGCCCATGGTTAAGGAGATCAAGGAAGCTGCTGGAACCCTTTCGGCCAAATATGCCGATTACTACGTTAAAGCTAGCAATAAGTTGCAGGAGAACGCCGACTATGCCCAGAAAGAGCTTGCTCGTCTGCAGCGTATCTTGAACAAAGGAAATCTTACTCCTGAGAAGATTGACGATTTGGTTTCTCGAAGCAACGTCCTCCGTCGGTTCATGGGCGAAGAGAAAGCCAAGGATGAGTTGTGATTGATTTTCAACTCATTCTAGTTGCAATCCATCGTTTCTTGTTACCTGCAGGGAAGGCTTTATATCGAATTCAAAGCAAAAGGACTGGTGTTTTTATGCCGTTGTATGGCTATGAAAAATTGCCTATGATTAGACACTATTTTATTATCTACGTATCGATGACCTACAAAAAAATAGCTTTTTTTTTTTCTTGTGACATTTATCAAAACATACATTCAACGGGGGTATCTAAGCAGCTAGGTAATAAGTCCAAATAATCCGCCATTCCATAAAAGGCGGAACCGTGAGTATGCTCTAATCTTGCGAAGCAGCTCCAAGCTTGACGGCAGTATTATTATCATTCTGAGTCATCCTCTTCAATGACCTCTCTGCTATCATGGCTTGGCTTATCAACTTGATATTTCCAACTCCATGAAATGATTGTTGCACTATTACTCAATTAACAATAATAGCATAAAAGTTTCAAGCCGAGTGGGTGGAGTCACGAGCAGAAGCAATCGAGTTCTCAAGCTCGTCAATACGCCGTGACATATCGTCCACTAGAAGTCCTCATCCCATTAGACTATTGGTCCAGAATGGCCGAACGACCAGGGGTTCATGGTAGCATGTAAGGACAAACTCTCACATTTCCCTAGTATTTCTGTAGAGACATTCTCGAAGCGATTTTGCAATTGATCTAGCAGCTCGTCAACTGCAGTCACGAGTTGTTGGGCGCTGCTCTCATCCGCCACCTATCAACAGAAACGGTATAAGTTAGCAGATAGTACTCAGGATACTACTGGGAGCTCGGATTCTAGGGACATCGATAACTTACTCCTTGCTGTGAAGTCTGCTGCTCATCACTGGGCGATGCGACGTAAGAGTCGCGGTTTGTCGTGCTCATTATTTCCGCTTCTGTAAAGCTCTAAAAAAGTAGTCTACTCTGTTTGGTGCTATCCTCCCGCTAGGTATGGGGAAGCTGAGAAGTAAAAATGCGGAGGACGACAAGGAAATATGCTTAGTTTGTGTCTTGATCTCGATGTTGTTATCGTCGCGGGTTGCAACTTCCAAGCACAGGGAGCGTTTAAGTGGGAATCAGATAAGATAAGATTAGATTTGATTATTAATACAGTCTAACCGGTTTTGACATAGCTTCACGTCCAAAATTTTCTAAGCAAAAGCAAAGATTTGATGATAGCAATTTCGCTTTGGCGCACCAGGAACGCATTTCTTTTTCTAATTCTTCCTCGAAGAGCGCTGGTTTTCTTCATAAAAGGTCAATAACAATTGGGAATTAACCATGGCGAAGAAAAGCAAGCTCCTTTCCGCACTGGACGCGCACAAAGGGCGCAATTTCGAGCTAGAGCACCAGAAAAAGCTGCAAAAGGCAGCAAACAAGAGGAAGGAGAAGCAATTGAAAAAGACCGGGGATGAGGAAGAAGAGAAGGAAGATGCTGAGCAATTGGTAAGATAATTGGTGATTTGACGTTTGAGTAAAATATGTGGAATGGCTGCTAACATGTATTGTGCGCACAGAAAGATGTTACCCTTTTAAATGGGAAGGAAAAGTCAGATACCAAAAAGGGTACAAAGAGCCAGCGAGATGTGAAGAAGTCCAATAAGCGGGATGAAGACAACGAGGATGTAGAGGAGGAGGAAGAAGACGACGAGGAGGAGGAGGATGAGGAGGAAGTGGAGGAGGAAGCTGGCGCAGAAAACGAAGATGAAGAGGAAGAAGATGAGGAAGATGAGGAAGACGAAGAAGACGAAGAAGATATCCCACTCTCAGACCTCTCCGGTGACGAAGCTACAGACGTTATTCCTCACCAGCGGCTAACGATCAACAACTCCACTGCCATTCTATCCTCCCTGAAGCGAGTTACCCTTATAAACGACCAAATGCCTTTCTCTGAACACCAAACCCTTACCTCCACAGAAACCATGGACGTCCCTGATCCTAATGATGATCTGAACCGCGAGCTTGCATTTTATAAAGTCTGTTGTGCTGCTGCGAAGACGGGACGAACGCTACTGAAAAAAGAAGGCATTCCATTTTCAAGGCCTACAGACTACTTTGCTGAGATGGTGAAGGATGACGAGCATATGGACAAGATCAAGAAGAAATTATATGAAGAGGCCGCTAGCAAGAAGGCTAGCGCCGATGCGAAGAAGCAGAGAGATCTGAAGAAGTTCGGAAAACAAGTACAAATCGCCAAAATACAAGAGCGACATAAGGAGAAGAGGGAAACTCTGGAAAAAATTAACGAGTTGAAAAGAAGTACGTTTTATTCCCCTTACTATTTTATACCTTCTCTAAGTCATGCGTTGCATGGAAATACTAACGTGGCATGCTTGAACTACAGAACGCAGAGGCGCAGGTAATGGTGAAGCGGAGGAGAGCGAGCTCTTCGATGTCGCGCTTGAGGAGTCAAGCAAGTCTGATTCCCGCCGCGGAGGTCGAGGCAAAGACGGCGAAGGATCTCGCTCTAAGAGACAGAAGAAAGATGCAAAGTTTGGCTTCGGTGGTAAAAAGCGCTTTGCAAAGAGTGGTGATGCTATTTCTAGTGGTGACCTGAGCTCATTCTCTACTAGTAAAATGAAGGGAAAGAAAACAGGAGCAGCGAAGAGGTTAGGCAAAGGCAGACGTCAGGCGAGAAGATAGGACAGATAGGATACCCAATTCCATTGCTTGATGCTGCATGCTGTACCTTGTTTTATATTGTGAAAGTGCCCGCCTTGGTTGGCAACAAAAGTTGGGGCGTGATAGCGTTGAATTACTGTGTTTACATGGGCTCTGGTTAAGGAGTAAATACTTTGGAGCATTGTTGATTATACATGCTTGATATCTTTTTCAATGGGGGCCTATTGAGTGCATACAAGCGTGATATAGCCAATAAAATAAACGGCCAGCAGTATTTGCATCCTCCCTTAGGGGAGAGACAGGTATATCCCAACTCTTAGATCTCAGAAGACCAGACGGGAATCAGTTATATATATGGGATGCGTCCCAGCGACATGTGCCTACTGCATTCTATACATATTTGGAAGCAGGTGAACACAGTAGCATGCTGGAAGTTGCTTTGAGAGGATTAGAAGCCATCTCAGGGCAGCCGTTTTGCATCCCAATTCATGGCGCAGTGGCGCTTGGGGTGAAGACGTCCAAGCAAGTAAACGCATCACTGGTCCATAGAGGCAAAGCAATCGAGCTTTCCTCACAGCGAGTATGAGTGCTTGCAGTAGGTGATCTTTCATAGGTCCGTATTTGTGGGTGTAGGATCAGGATCAATAGGATCTCCCATGATATCTGGAAGCGCAGGACCGCCTAGACCGCGGATACGGCTTAACAGGTTGTTCACTGAGACATTGACGTTCAGTCGTTGCTCTGCAAAGACCAAGTCAAGTTTTGACTGAGTGTCATCCGCGTGGACGAGGTTATGATCATCAATTGCCCCCTTTGATCTCTTCAATGTAGCTCTTGGTATTTGCTTGCCACAGCCGGTAACGGGACAAACCCATGTGTCTGGTGGAATGTTTCCGTTCACTACTGCAGCGCCGTCCTTGTCATCTGTGTTAGTCTCTTCGTCAGGATATGGATGACCTTGGTTTTCCGTAGGCGAAGACTCATGAAGCAATTGTGCTCCTCCTTTTGTTGGTGTGTCTTCTGCAACAAGTATATCCTCCATCTCTTCTTCAGAGTCCACGGAGGCGTAGTCCCGATTTCGTTTACCCGCCTTTTCAGATGTCTTTGGCCGAAGGATTGATTTGCGGTTCCTCCGCTTTCGATTCTTCTTTACTCGAACTTCGTCCTCCTCGTCCGCTTCTGATTCTGAGCCGGATTCAGATACGTCTACATTCTGTCGACGTCGAAGAGGCGTTGCGCCAACTGGCGGAATATCTTCGAGTTCCGTAGCCTCTTTCAGTTGCCGATAAATTGCTCTTCGATGCCAGTCCGACGAGGCAGTACCCTGCGCTTCATCCATAAGTTTTATCACACTCCTAGCCCGTGAGTTTACCAGGTTGATTGCATCCTCCAAAGAGCTCATCTCGTATTTATCCAGCAATTCCTCGGCCACGCTCTTCAGGTGTAGCTTCCGCTGAGCTAACAATCCCGCATCTTTCATTTCCAGGATAATCTCGAAAATGGCGTTGGCCTGAGAATTTTCTTCAGCATTATCTCCAGGAGGGGAGTTCTCCATTATCACGTCTGATTTCGAGTCTTCCTCTGAATGTGGATCGTTAAACAAGTCCTAAGGTATTGTCAGATGCCATTATAGAATGCAAGTCAGGGCAAGAATTTGGTACCGGAAACTCTTCACGTAAATGAGAATACACCGAGGTGCTAGGCCAGTCAATGTCCTCTTTCCCTTGAACCATTTGTCGTATTAGAAATTCATGGTGCTTGTTGAAGACCTCCAACGATTCTTCAGCGTCCTCACAGGCGCCATGTGTGTGTCGCGTATACTACCGTCGAGCTCATCAATTAGTACGTCTATCTAACAAGGCTGGTAAACAACGGGTGACAGACCTCATCCAGCAAGAACTCCCAGGTCAATTTTTTCCGGTTCTTTCCCTTCCGCTTCTTAGGCTGGTACTGGTCAACTAGGAAATATAGCAGATCAACAGCTTCAACAACCTCCTGGAACATAGGCTTGTAGCCCTTCGCAGGAGAGATCGAGAACCACCCCGCATCGCCAGCTGCCCAGATTCCAACTCCACCATCACCATCTTGCCCATACGCATAGTGTGTCACATTTTGGATGACCACGCGCTTCTGAAGGTAATCACCGTCGAGAACTACATGGAAGAGAAGGGGCAAATTGTCAGCGCGGAAGCTTCATTTGGCGGAGGGGCGGGTGAATTGTAGATTCCGGCAGTTGACGGAGTTAGCATGGAGTTCGCATTCCGCTTACCGAGAGATTCTTGATCTTCATCAACTTCCTCGAGCTGACCGGTAACCATCAAGGGGTTATCCTCTGACGCAGAGAGGATGTTCGCATAGCGCGTCTTGCCAGGAATGTAGACCTTGACGTCCTTCAAGCTGAACTCCTCCCAGTCATTTTCATCCGTCAATCCGGGATCCTTGGAAGCTAGGACTTTTTCTATGCGTGCTGTCATGTCTCCGAAACCACCATGATGGCGAATAGTGTCAACGCAAAGCTCGCGATGCTCTGGAAGTTGTCGAATGTTTGAAATACAAAGAGTCGCATCGGACATTTCTGATAAACAAGGTTGTTGTCACGTAATTACAGTAACTTACCTCTATCTACATACGCTTATCCGCAAATACAGGTATGTAAGTTACAAAACTAAACCTTCCGAGTTGAACATCCAAAGCTTCAAGAAAGTTGCAGCTTTCAACCTTCAGGCTTGTCATCGCGGCGCCAATTGCACGGCATATCCGCTTTCTCTGACACATACCGGGAAGTTACCGACTCTAACAAGGTGCAACAATATTATCTATGAGAAATCCTTTCCTCGATGAGCTTTCGCCATCTGAATTCGAAGCTTAAGTTCGCAATGTCTGAGGCTGCCAGAACTATGGACGGCGTCTTTGGTCAGTTTACTACCCATGAAAATTAAACCCTTAAGATCGCTACTGACAATATAATTGTATAGCTGTCCATAAGCCCGCGGATATTACCTCCGCACAAGTCCTCCGTGACCTTCAGAGACAGTTCAACAGATCCGATTTCTTCAAACCGTGGCTAGCAGCCGAGCGCCAGAGATTACAAGAAGAACCGTCTTGGAAGAACCGTCGCCGAGGAAAGAAGTCAAAATGGATAGATGTCAAGCTCGGTCATGGCGGAACGCTAGATCCAATTGCGACTGGAGTCTTGATAACGGCAGTTGGCAGAGGCACCAAGCAGCTCAATAACTTCCTTGCATGCACAAAAACATACGAGGCCGTCGTTCTCTTCGGTGTAGCAACGGACAGCTATGATCGTGTAGGGAAAGTGGTTAGCAGAGCACCCTATGAGCATGTCACAAGAGAAAAGGTTGAAGAGGCATTGAAGAAATTCCGCGGCAAGATTATGCAACGGCCATCTATATTCTCGGCATTGAAGGTCAATGGAAAGAAGCTATATGAATATGCGAGGGAGGGCAAGGAACCGCCTGCTGAAATATTAGAAAGGCCGGTTGAGGTCTCAAACCTGGAAATTGTGGAGTGGTATGACGGAGGCTCCCATAAGTATGTGTGGCCTACGGAAGAAGCCGAAGGGCCAGAGAAGGACATTGCGAAGAAAATGCTAGCAAAGGGTTCAACGCTGGAAGCTGAGCCTACCAGCACCTCTACGAATGATCCCGTCGCAAGTGAAACATCAGACCAAAAGGAGGGCACGAGCCAAAAAAGGAAAACTCCGCCTCCACCAGATACGGCAGACAATGAACCAAAGGAAGATACAAAGGAAGGTGAAACAAGTCTTCCAGCGAAGAGGCAGAAGCTGGACTCTGAAGGCCAAGGGGAGCAAACTACCACCACCACGGAAGACAAAGAGTTACCACCTACAACACCAGCAGCGGAGGCAGAACCATCACCAAAGCCACCAGCAGTAAAATTGACAATGACCGTGTCTTCAGGGTTTTATGTCCGGTCCCTGTCCCATGATCTAGGTCTTGCCGTTGGAAGCAACGCTATTATAAGCGAGCTAGTAAGGACACGACAAGGGGAATTCGAACTATCACCCGATAAGACTCTCGAGTATTCAGACATGGAAGCCGGCGAGAGTGTATGGGCACCCAAGCTCCAGCGATTCTTAGACGAATGGAAAAATAAGGGGATCGTGCAAGGCGAGCAGCCTGAAGATAAGCCCGTTGCAGCAGATGCGAAGCAGGAAGCAGAAGATTAAGAGAATACAATTACCTTACATGTTTTCATAGATGTAAATAGACACATATTAACAGTCACAGTGGATATATGTATGGTATGCAACATAGCAAATTGAATTGCAGGTAGAATCTTCAACGATAATGCATGTCTGTCTATATTTGAAGGGGGTAAAACAGGAGAAACACGATCAAAAGGAGCTGAATCGCCAACCCAGAACAAAACACCCTCAAAAAAGCACAAAGCGGAAGAGCGGAAACAGTTCAACAGAGGAAAGTAGATGGTATAATGGATTTTGATCCCGGCGACGAGAATCAAGTAAGGACGGACGCCAAATAGGAAAAAAAGGTACACAAGAGACTGGTATAATAAATTAGGAACAGAAGCGAGTGGGGAAGAAGTGGGAAATAAAAGAGATAAATGAGCCAGGGCACAGATTAAAGAAGAGCGCAGAGAGAGGATTCGATAGAATGACGACCCTGATTATTTGTTTTGGTTTTTCTTTTTTTTTGTCCGGTGGATGCGGATGAGGAAGGGAGGGCACACAACTTCAAGGAGAATCAATTGGGATATTGAGAATAGTATGTGAGGCAAGTAGATGGATGTGATAGTCTAAAGGAATAAATGGCGAAACGAGGGTGCGCGTGGGGAGATTGGGTAGAAATAAAGAGTAAATGAAGGGAAAATATGGCGCAGAGGCTTGAGTCCTGGAGGAATATTTGCTTCACCTGAGATTCTTCCAAAAAAGCATCTTATCCGGGTCAACGGTATTTGTTTCCCAAGGGTTTTGTGGTGATAGACCAAAGGTGTATCCAGACGCACAAGGAGGCCGAGGATAAGGAAAGAAAGCTATCAACGACGGTCGAGGGGGGGGGGTCGGGGAGGAGATATGAGTTGGGTTGTTGTGGAGCCACCAGAACAGGATATCATAATATCATATAACTCATGAAATGGACGGGGTCGCAAATTATCGGGATTAATCACCTGCGGGGTGTACTTTAGATCAGGGAGAAGGTAGTAGATAAGGAACGCAAAGGAAAACTCGCAACGAAAGGAATATGCGAAACAAAACGCAATTTTGCAGCGGAGGTATTAAGGAGAGGAAGGCGAGGCTGGTCTTTTGAGGGCGATTATTGGGTATAAGCGTGGTGAGCATCGATCAAGGCTGTTAAATATTGGTCAGTAAAACGGACGATCAAGTTGAAAATTTTGACTGGAAGGGGGCCGCCGGTTAGATTGACTTACTTTGGAGAGTTATACTCTGTCCTTGCTTTGATTCACAGGCGCATTGGAGCGTATTTCCATCACAGAAGTCAAGGAGAATGCTATTAGGCAGCTCCTGTCTATCATGATCAGGCACGTACGGTCTTCGGAATTCAGAAAGGTGGTAGCGCTTCACGGTGTTTCGAGGGTTCCCATCGATTGTTCCGGGGGTGAGAATCAAATACCCGCTTTCATCGACTCGCATAAATCTACGCTTCCACAAGAGGGTGTCAGGGAATTGAACATTGACTTCACCGACGTCGACGACATGAATTGGTGTGCTGTTACTGGCTGGAGTTTCTTGTATCATTGGTGCTTGAGGGGGAGCTGTGCCCTTTTGGTCTTTGGCTGTCGATTTTCGTAGGGGGTTCGCGGTAATGGAGGACATGCGGCGAATGATTCGTGACTTGCGGGAGCCCTTCTTATCTTCCTTTGACTCGTCTACGCTCTCGGCGTTGCCATGTGCTGTGTCACTTGAGGAAGGAGACTGTACGGAGTCGAACATCGGCCGAGTGATAGGGGTTTTGTTGTTTGTAGTATCGATGGAAGGGGACCTTGGCCCAGTAAATGAGTTTCGCTTAGAGCCTGCACCACTCGAACAAACCGGATGACGCTTTTCGGGGCTTCTGATACCCAGGTTGGAAGCTTGTGCTGACTTTTCACCATTTTGCTCGACTGTGATCTCGCTCCGGTGCAGGTTCAGGGAGTTTGGCTCCGAATCTGATGGATTGTCGGATGCACTGGCCGAGGCACCGCGTACGATTCTAGCAGTGACAGAAACTGACTTGGATTTTGGTCGGCTGGAAGACTTGGAGTCGCCGTTCTTCCCGGATGCAGCCTCTGCAGCTTGTGGTAGGGCTAGGTTGCTGGGAGAAGGGGAGAGGGAACCCGGAGACTGAGATATAGAAGTACGCTTTCGGAATTTTTCGAAGGCAGAAGGGGATGCAGACTTTTGTGGCTCAGGTCGGTTTGAGGCCTTGTCTGGTATCGCGCCAGCTTCACGGCTCGAAAACATTTCCAGGGCCTTGATGCGTTTCGAGATGCCCGAGGAAACATTTACCTTTTTAGCCACGAGGACGGGAGCTGACTTTTCCGACTCGAAGAAAGCTCTGGATGAAGCAACACCGACTGGAAGAGCCTCGATATCTGATCTGACGGAGGAATTCGAGACCATGCGGGAACCGTTCCAACGCTCGGCGGAGGAGGGACCCTTTCCACTGCTGCTTGTAGGCGTACGAGGAATAGTGATTGGTCGAGCCTCCTGTAGGGTTGCACTACCCAGTTCATCCATGAAAGAATCGTCCGAAAGGAGGATATCCTCGTCAGCATTACTGGCATGGGATGGGATTTGAATGGGGTCAAGCATTGCAATTCGCTTCTCCTTCTGGTTTGCCACTGCCGTATCAGCAGCATCCTTGTCCGTGCTGGGCTCTTCAGTAGCCTCGGGTGTGTTATCCGAGACCTCTTTATCGTCGACCTGGATGATTGGCGAAGGTACGGTGACGGGGGCCTCTTCGACCTTTAGTTCTGAATGCTCATCGGTCGTGCTTCGGGGTGTAGGAGTGTCCGAGCCCAGGTCAGATTCCGGCTCGGTACCTGGGGCTGGAGCAGCAGCGGCGGCAGCAGCAGCAGTTCCGTCGTCTAGGGCTGGAGCGTCTCCTTCTGTTTCCGCCTCCGGCTTGGGAGCATTATCGTCGACGGGGTCGGGGATCTCGTCAGCAATGCTCGATTGAGAGGAGTTGGCGAACACGGTATGTTTTGAAAGGGCGTCCGACTCTGTGTCCGACACGTTTCGTAGGGTTGAAGACGAGCTCGTGACCACTGAAGACTTTTCAATCGAGTGGGAAGTGACGGAGGAGGATAGGGAGGCATCGAGAGAACCTTGCGGGAGGGTAGGAGGCAAGGAAGCAGAAGGAGAGGAGCTGGAAGATTCTTCGACAACGGGTTCAACCATCATCTGGTCTGACATTTGGTCTGTCTGCGGTGAGGGAGCTGGATGAACAGCTGTCATCTTCGGTGCAGAGTATGCCACAGGTTTAAGGAGCTCCAATTCCTCAGGAGGTGTCTGAGGTGGTGTGGGCTCCAAGTCCACCTCCTTTTCAGCAAAGGGAGGAGCAGCAGCAACAGGTGAAACGTAGGCCTTCTTCTGCCCGACAGCAGCGACTGGAAGATGCGACGGGGATAGCTCAACAGCCGAATCAGGCGTTGACGCCTCGGAAGAAGGAGTTTGGACAGTCTCGCGCAGTTCTGGCGATGTTGTAATTTTTCTGTTCTCGACGACAGCTGTCTCTCTGGCTTGTGGTGTATTAGCAGCATCCTTGTCAATAGTTGGGCCCACAAATGCCGATCCTCCCCTAGGAGAAATTCTGCTAGAGATTTCCCCATCATCGTTCCCTTGCCCCTTTGCTTCTAGCAGTTGTTCTGGAGTTTTCGATTCAGCCTTCGATTCAGCCTTCTTCGGCTGTCGAGCCATTTGCTGTTTGCGTAGTTCTAGGGCCCGCATTAGACGCTGTTTTTCCGGCGTCATTCCGATGGTTGTAGCACAGCTTCTGATCGATCTGGGAGACGAAGGCGCGTTTCTCGAGAAAGATCCGATTAGCACTGGCGGCGGGACCAGGAGAGGAGGCACAGGAGGTGCTGTCCCCTGAGCCTGGGCCCCTGGCTGCTCATAGTCTGGCTGTGACTTGGGCCGCGATGTAGACTGCTTCCTCGACCGCATTCCCGCAGGAAGCGAAGCAACCGGTCGAGGCTCATAGGAGCGAGTCATGGAGCCTGCAGTCTTGGGCCGTCCACTGGCATCCAGCGATGGTCGTGGTCCGAGTCGAACTTTGGGTCTCCGAATGGCGATTTGATCCAGCTCGTGGAGAGACGGCCTGACTGACTGAGAGGAAGTTCGTGATTCAGGAAGCGGCTGAGATAGCTGGTCGAGAAGGTGCTGCTGAGCGATGCCATTTGCGCGGGTTGGACTGCTCAAACCGGGCGCTGAGGGCAGTGGTTTGTGCGAGAGTGTCTCCTCTGGAGCCAGTATGGCACCGTCTGGCAGGCCCTTTGAAGGTCCGTCTCGCAGCATATTATGGCTAGGCACCGCGGTGGCCTCTGAAGTCCCACTGAAGACGCTTCCTGCTCTGCTGTGGCTGGACGAGGTCGGAACACGCTTGATGCGCTCTTCTTCGTCTGGTCCGTTCTCCTCGGCATCTTCGGTGATTTCTCCCAGCCGTCGTTGTCGCAGCGAGCTGGTCGAGGAGGTCATGGAGCCAGATGCGGTGTGCAACATGCAGGTGGATGAGAGCGCATTTTCGGTGAGCTCAGTCGGGGTTGTAAGTGAAAAGACGGTATCGTGAGGTGAGAACCGGTCGAGAATCGACTGGAACTGGACAGTGATTCGAGCTATCGACGCAGAGTCAGCATTTATCATGCAGGCAGGGCCCCCTTTCAATAATAATGCGGTTGGTTGGTTGGTTGGTTGGTTGAGCAAGACGAAGCCGGTACGGTATAACTTCATCGAAAGCCACGACCAAAAAAAAAAAAAAAAAAAAAAAAAAAAAGGGCCACGAAACAAAAGAGACTGCGAAGACTGAAAATACCTTGGATGAGCCTCGAGATTCCTTCAGGCACGTATCTGAGTATGATCTTTCTCCGGCGATACTGTAGGAAGCCATAGAGCGGCGATTTCTCCTCGTAGGCGGTTATGGTCGAGCGAATCTCCACGACGCCCCCGGTTCCCTTGTGCAGCAAAGCAACGACATCTCGCGAAACGTATTTCAGCAGGAACCTGGATCGAGCGAAGTCAGCAGGCGGCAGACAGATAGACGATGACAACTATGAGCAGTCTGCATGCGTGGTAAGGGACATGGCCTTTCGGTGTATGGCTCTCTTTAATAATAAGATGGAGAGGAACCATGGTTGCAGCGCCCAACTCAATTGCAGCAGGACTGGGGACAAGCAGAAACTCACCATCCTCCGGCCTCAGCGAGCGCACTCTGGTAAGACTCGATGATAGAGGGATCATCTAACCCATTGAGCGACATGACGGGTTCTGCATTGGAATGGGATGTTTGCAGCGCCGGAAGGACGAGAGGGAGTGACACAGTCGGGGCGGGTTGGTTAGTTGCAAGCAAGCAAAGCAGCGGCGGAGCAAGCAAGCTGGCTCAAGTCAGGGGGCGAGACGCCGTCCAGGAGGGCGTCCGAGGCTAGTCGAGAGTATACGAGGCCGGCGGCAGCAAGGACAGGCAGGTCGAAGGGGAGATGCAGGAAGCAGAAGAAGCAGAAGAAGAAGAAGAAGAAGAAGAAAGGCAGACGGCGACGGGGAAGAAGAAAAAGAACGAGGGAGGTTGTTTTTCTGGTGGTGGAACCGCAGGCCAGCAGCACTTTTTGCCCTTACAACACTCGACTCACACGCTCTCTTGCTGCGTCTCTGGTGCGATCTTCTTTGCTTCTTCTCCGTCTTCTTCGTCTTCTTCGACTTCTTCTTCCTACGGTCGGGCTTTTTCTTTGATGGGCGGCAGGCAAACGGCCTCGTTGCTTCTGCTCCCCGGCGGCTCTGGCTGAAACAACAGGCCGACTATCTATCACCATCTACTACTACAACTACTACAACAACAACAACAGCTACGACGACGACATGACACAGAGGACAAGGACAGACAGGCTCGCTGGCAGATCCTCTACGGCCCTACACGCACTCCCCAAAGTGACATGTCACCAGTTCTCGCCTGCGCAAACCCTGCTAGACGAGCCATCGCGACTCGGTCTCGCGCTGTTGTGCGTGTCTATATAAAGAAATATAAAATGGACGACAGCAAACACACAGCCTTCAGGGGTACCTCTTCTTCGTTCGCCATCAAGAAAGAATTCACAAGGAAAAGGAAAAGAAGAAAAAAGAAAGAAAGAAAAAAAGAAACGAAGCCAGGTGGGAACGGGCATATGATAAAATACTACATAAATAAACACAGGCGAAGGAGAGAGAATCCCCGATCCACCCAGCGCTAAAGGGGACTCTGACTCTGATTCACAACGCAACTCGCCAATCCTCGGAGGATAGATATAAATACTTTTTTGCCTCGATCCAGAGATGGAGAAGAGAGAGAGCTCGCCCTCCTCCGTTGATAGACCGAGATCCTGAAACCTGGTCCGGTTCCTGACCCAGCAGATGTCGCCTTCGATGGAGAAGGTCGCTCTGGCTTGTTACTGAACTCACTGACGGGCTCCCCCCCTGGACCTTGGAGACGACGCCTTTCACAAATATATTACGACAGCGCATCTCATAGACCGAAAGACTACCTGCTATTAAAGCAGTTTTATATACTCTATACGGGCAGCCAGCAGAGGCATCGCCACAGGCAATTGGTCGGCCTCTGCAGATCGGCAGACGCTGTCAGGCTGCTCCATGCCGCGCCCCCAAAATCTCGCTGCTCTGCTGCCAAAGCTCCATCCATGCCTTTCTTACGACCATCGCCATCTCCCATCTCCGCCTCCCAATGATCGAGATCATGCTGGTTTCAAGCTGGTATTGCTTTTTCCTCTTCTTCTCCCTCTTCCCACGCTCACACACACTCCCTCTCTCTTGGTCCTCGCTGTTTGTTGGCTCTCGACATGTACGACTTTTTTCTTTTTTTTTTTTGGCTTCTTCTGTTTAGCCACCTCCGCTGCCCGAGGACCCTGCCCGGATCCAAACTTGGATGCTCGGAGCGCGTGGGAGAGACGCCCTTTCCCCGATTTCCCCCCCTTTCTGGCTTAAATAAGGCAGATTCGGCCGTCATCATCGTGCATGGCTTGCTGTCCAGCTAGCAGGCCGTGTCTTGTTCAGCTAACGACCCTAACGAGGCTGCTAAAGAGGCAGAAAGGCCTCCTGCAATCTCTCGTCTTCTCTCTCTCCCTCTCTCTCTGGTAAACGGCTCGAGCATAATTTATCTCTTGCCAGGGGCATAGCTCCAGCTTTCTTTTTTTTTTTTTTTTTTTGGGCTCCTCCCTTGGCTCCGTGTGGGGATACCCCGGTTGTCCCAGGATGAACTCCAACTCAGTCATCAAAAAACAGCTCCATGAGAGAGTTTCACAACCCCTCTAACACCTCTACTCCTCCATTTCTGTGACGTCTTTACGTGGACGGCGTATAAGAGAGCGATCTTATCTACCGGGATGAGGCGCGGTCAATCAGGGCGAGTCAGGAGAACCCACAGCATCGCGGGGAAGCGCACAGAGGACAGCAGAGAGTATACGAGGTCGTCACGGTTCTCTGCAAGGGGGGTGTCATCGTTAACTCCTTAGTGTTGACTTTCAACGCTGCCAGGGGTCTCTCATGCACGTCAATCCGTCTCTGTCCTCTGGCTGGCTAGCCTGGCTCGGGATTTTCTGTGAACGAACAGGCCAGCTGCATAAATTAAGACTCGAACAAGTATAAGCCCCGTCGCATGAGACCCTGGCCTATATACATTATTCCTATACTCACTTATACTTCTTTCCGCCTCTTGGCCCATCTGTTTATGGACATCTCGACAGCAAGCCAGACAGGTATATGGAGTGCTCGATGTCCATATGGCGGTCCTAACCAACATGGTATAATTCTCGAGCCGGCAGATAGTGTTGGCATCCTTTTTCCGAAGAAGACAGACTAACGGGAATAGCCCTCCGGTTTTACCCTTTCCACTTCTAGGCAGGGAAGAAGCCACTCTCTAAGAGACTGGTTGTAGATGAGTTAAGGCCGGAAAAACCCTGCAGTTTACGGCTCCAAGGTACCTGTCGCGGTAATATGGATCGGATATCTCTTAGAAGAAAGGGCCAAGCCCTCTTGGCTGCTTCTGGTGGCCTTCACGTATACTCCATACATGTGTTGTCTCTTCATGTGCTCTTCACTGAAATTGAATAAGCATTTACTGGGAAATTCAAGGAGATTCCAGCCATCGAACTTCTGTATAAGCGAGTTCCATACTGATACTAGAGAGTCTGTTGAGAGAAGCTCGCAACATACAGAAGATTCCCATAGTCGTTGACCCACCTTCATTGCGTCGTGGAAAGATGCAGGATACGCGAGACAATACGTCTCATAAAGCTTCGATTGATTAGCTAGAGCGTGTTCTTCTTTAGCTTTCTTGTTTTACTATGGTTTAAGTCGTCACACTCCGTCGGTAATTTGGTACATAAACATTCCCCAAATGGAGGTTGTCCTACCAAAAGACCATATCCAAACCTTTGACTACATGCTGATGCTTCTGGAGGTAGGGGAAAACTTACATAGCCTTGTGTAAAACGCCAGAATACTCGTCGACAGACGTGAACTGTCGAGTTGGTTAAAATAGGCTTGAACTTTGTCTCAATCCATGGCAAATAGCGCCAGTTCTTTGTGTGATATGGATAGCGCGGGTTCCAGAATCGTATCTCCTTAACGATATCAGATAATAGAACATTTCCCGCACAATAATCATGGCCTCACACGGTCCAATAATGGATTTGGATATTCCTGTGAGTATATTCCTGATTTCCGATGGCCTATTGCAAAACAAACCATCCGAATCTAAATTCGAGGTAAGTTGATGCGAATGGTATTCAGATGGTAGTTCGAGTTCCGAAATTCTCTTTCCATTTCCACAATCCTGTCGATTACCTTGTAGCGGCGTAAGCAGTTCATTGCCTTCCACTTATTTGCAAGAGGATCTCCACAGCTCTTTTCCACTATGATATATTCCGCCCCCCCACAGGGTTTGATGAGTCCAAGCTCCAAGCATATACTTCTGGTAGTCGAACGGATATATGGGAACGCACAACACTCAAGAATATAAGTCCCTCAGCATTGTTGGTGGCAGTGGACTCACAAAACTTTAATGTGGCTGCTTCGGAAGCTGTTGTAATAGAGCTCCAGTGTTTAGACAGGGGACTTTCGTTACCACTTCGTTCCCATCGCAAGGTGGGAGACCGTGTTGGAATTTCCCTCAGTATTTACAACCTTCTCGCGTCCTGTTTGGGACCCAAAGATTACCAGCAGCACGGGAACAGAGTGTTTGGAGGTTAAATCCTATATTAACGCTGTTCGAACACCGACCAGAGGTATACCTGAAGAGATCACCAGGGTCGTGCGCCTTCAACTCTGTATTTCTATCGGCCCATGACGAAATTAGACGAATCCGATAGTCACTATACGAGCTGGTATTCAGCTCCACTCCCGTTGGGTTGTGGAAGCCCTGGAAAGCAAGAAAATGATATAACAAACAAAAGCTGGGTAGCTCTCGCATCATTCAAGTATTAAATCCAGATCAAAAGACCATCGGAGACATACTGCCTGTTCCAACACTACTAGTTGAGGCTGGCGATCTGTTGTATAAAGTTAACCATGGACAATTATTGAGGCTCGAAAATAGTGAATGGAGTACTTGATTATCCTGGTAACTCACAAACTAACAGAAATAATTAAATAAAGGAAACTGTTGACTTAAACTGACAAGTCGAAAAATGATATCGAAGCAAATGGTAAGTTGTCAAGTTATCTATTTATATTCCATCGATGGATGTCCCCCTTCCTAGATCGTCAGCCCTAGATAAGATTGATAAGATCATCTGGAGGCACAAGCTCGAGTAGATAAGGTTTACAATTACATTACATAATCGAAATCAAGTGATGAGTGCTCGAATAATTCAAACTCAAATTTCCACTCCTTGGATGCGGGAGACTCCGTCGAAATAAAGTCGCTCCGGAAAATCCCCCTCCTTATTTCGGGTCTGGAATATTTCTCAGGAACAGACGAAGAAAAGGGCCCCAAGGGAGAGACGACGTATATATTCTATCTACATTGGTCTCAGAGCAATACTCGGCACAATATACAATGGCATCTCAGGATACACCAGAGTCGGCTAAGCATCTGCCACTAGAAGCAGCCAGCATTGCTTGGAGGTCGCCAGCCGAACAGATCGCTGTCTTGGATATTCTTTTTGAGCCATCCCAGAGTCTCCATGAACTGGGTCTTCCCCTGCTCCAGACACCCTTTAATTCATACAGTGAGCTTATTGACTGCGTACGGACTGCACTCCACCAACTGGCTGAGAGAGCGGCCTCAAACGACACCGACAGGAAAATCCTATATGATATCCTAGGCTCCCATCCCCGTCTTGGTGCCCCCAAAAGCTCTGATTTGAGCGAATTTAGCAGACGGGAACAAGCAAATCTCGCTACCGCTAGTGCTGCCGCTACGTCCCCAGGACAAGGGGTCGAGGATGAAGCTGATCGGTTAAGGAAATTGAACGAGGAATATGAAAGGACCTTTCCGGGTTTACGATATGTGTGAGCATGTCTTATATCAATCATGCGCTTTCATCTCTCTCATATATGCATGGACGTTAGTGTTAATTTTAATTTTGTTGCTGCAGGGTGTTCGTCTCTGGACGGGGGAGGGATGTTATCATGGAAGATATGCGTCGGCGCATCGATGCCTCCGATGTCTCTTCTGAAATTGATACTACTATCACAGTGAGTTAAATTTTGTGTCCCGGATCCGTTGATCTTCAATCTCCTTCCGATTGTCGAGCAAAGTAATATAACATCTACCATCGTTCTAGGCTATGTATGATATTGCCAATGATAGAGCTCGTAAGTCAGGGGTATACTGAGGGCGAGCTTAAAGTTGGATTGTGCTGCATGGCAGCAGGCACTGCTAAATAAGAACATACCAGCCCTCCATATAAATGAACGATAGCACTCCCTCTTAGCTTTACCTTCCAACCTCTTTTCCGTCTCTACCACCTCGAGTTGGATTTCCAAGATTCGAATAGCCGTTGTCCACTATGGATCGTATGGAAACCTATACTAAATATAGAAACATACAGCTGCCCATTCATTGAATATTACCAAGCATGCATTTAATACCAGGATTAACCAATAGGCGTTCTAAGATTTAAAGTTCGATATGTAATCGGGCAGTATCAAAATTACAGGAATAATATTCTTCCCGTAGCATCTAATCTGATTAGATCGACGGCCCGAACGTTACTCCGACGGCGGGTATTTCCCTTCTTGGAAAGTATTTACTTTTTTGCCCGGATTTATTGAATATTTTCTTTTCAAGAATGCTGGACGAACTAGCGAAATATCTCCCATTCTTCGAAGTTCCCCTTAACCCTCTATATACAATGAGCGGGTGATGGCCGAAGGCCCGGTATGGATTACATGAATCTTTTCTTCTTTATGACGTGGTCTTCTTGAGCGCTGTTGAATAATGGCGGATACTTCGGACCCTGCGGGCTCTCAGCGCCGTGAGACAGACGCCCAGCGACGAGGTTCAGGGAGTTTAGACGGGGAGACTATCGTGAATCAACCGCGACTAGTAGCAGCTGCGGATGCAAGTAGGTGGTCCACGCCCTGTTGATAGATACCTATTAGTTCAATCCTCCCTCTGTCCGATCTGCACCAGCCCGAAAGCCTGGGGGGCTGATCCACGTTGAGCCGCCAAGTCAATATTTCCTCGATCCATATACATGCCTCAATGTCTATCCAGCGCATGGAATATGTTAACGAATTTTTGTTTCTGCACTATTAGGCTCCACGAATGATGGCTCACTCTACGCGAACAGCCACCAGAATTCCAATCCTGAGGTGCCAAATGACGCCAGCCCTTGGCCGCAGCCAAACGCAACTACTGGGCCAGGCCTGAGAAGTCAGATCTCGCATATTTCAGCGTCGGGCCGTCAGAAGCAATCGCCGGGCCCTTCGGCGTCACTCTCGCGACATGATACGCAGGACCAGTCGCCTATTGACCCTTTATCCCAGGTACGTCATCGTTTTTATACCAGCCAGGGTTTGCAGGGTTATATAGTATCGAGTTATCTCGGCCCTCTTTACCTGCGGCTGAGCACTTCAACCACCCGGGCCGAAATTTTTACTGCTTGTATGCCTTAATCCAATAACTAATGAGTGTTGTTTCTACCCCTCAGCATATACTGAAACGAACAAATACCGAAAGATCATTCTCTTCAAAGGCCCGGCCGAGACTTTCCTTTGACACAGAGCCATTGGCTTCAGAGAGTCATCTACCACCTCTATCCGAAGATGGGCCGTCCACCAACAGACCTGAAGCTGGCGCTACGCAGGCACCGGCTAAAGACAAGAAGTAAGCTGGAATATCTATTCGTTGGAGAGATATCAGCTACGTACTGACACTCTATTAGGAAGGGAGTGTCTTTCTTAAGTCGGATAATTGGAGGGAAGAAGAAAGGGCCGGTTTCGGAGGAAAACGATGGTGTATCAGAGCTTGGTGAGCCACGGACTACAGGCTTAGATAGCGAGCTCTTTGCACACCCAATAGGGTATATACCGCGGTATCCGCCGCCGCCAAAATATATCAAAGTCCGCGCGAAGCATACAAAAACAAGGGCGTTTGACAGATTGTTTCTTGCTCAAGACCTTAAGGGAAGCCCGGCAGACGCGGAGCTGGATTCGGCCGAATTCGAAGCGAGCGCAAAGGGTAACAAGGCAGTGTGGGCGGCCGAATTCTCTAAGAACGGGAAATACCTTGCTGTTGCTGGGCAAGACAAG
This sequence comes from Trichophyton schoenleinii, assembly GCA_018357685.1. NCBI lineage: Eukaryota > Fungi > Ascomycota > Eurotiomycetes > Onygenales > Arthrodermataceae > Trichophyton > Trichophyton schoenleinii. Next base: position 1,657,185 of record WOFF01000002.1, read on the forward strand.
CGGGTTCGAGTATGGGCTATTATTTCAAAGGCCGAGGATAGGAATGCACACGAAACCGAGGAAGAAGCACGAAATGGCCAAACAGCTGTGAGGCTAAGTGCTCCAGTTTTTAAAACGCACCCCATTCGGTTATACGAAGGTCATACTGCGAGTATTGTTGACTTAAGCTGGAGTAAGGTATGCTTCCATCAACAACGTCACAAGTTGACTGTACCTTGCTAACCCCGCCACAATATAGAATGATTTCCTGCTTACTACTTCTATGGACAAAACTGTGCGCCTTTGGCATGTTACGCGGGATGAATGTCTATGTTGTTTCAAACACGGGGATTTCGTCACATCTATCGAATTTCACCCTCGTGATGATCGCTTTTTCCTAGCTGGCTCCTTGGACTGCAAGCTGCGGTTATGGAGCATCCCGGACAAGGCCATTGCGTATAGTGTGACCATCCCTGACATGATTACAGCAGTAGCTTTCACTCCAGACGGGAAATACTCGTTGGCGGGGTGCCTCAATGGGCTTTGTACAATCTATGAGACTGATGGATTGAAGCCATTATCACAACTCCACGTTCGGTCTGCTCGTGGAAAAAATGCCAAAGGGAGCAAGATCACGGGTATAGATACGATTGTTCAACCGCCCACTAACGAAAATGGATCTGTGAAACTCCTTATTACTAGTAACGACTCTCGAATACGCCTTTATAACTTCAAAGACAGGACGTTGGAAGCCAAATTCCGTGGAAACGAGAATGCGTCCAGTCAGATTCGAGCGAGTTTTAGCAGTGACGGGAAATATGCCATCTGTGGAAGCGAGGATGGTCGAGTTTACATTTGGCCCCTGGATTCAACAGAGAAATACCCCGACAAGAGGCCAATTGAATTTTTCGATGCTCACAATTCAATTGCGACTATTGCTATCATGGCACCTACTGTTAGCAAAATGCTACTAGGATCTACCGGTGACTTACTATATGACCTATGTAACCCCCCTCCAGTTACCTTGGTCAGCGCTACGGCGTCAGTTATCTCGAAGGATCAGGCACGCAACGATGAGGAACCTGTACCACCGCGGACACCGCAATCCCTTCAACCGCCCAACCAACAGAAGGTGGAGGAATCTCCCGCATATGTTGCACGGTCAGCACATCCTGGTGGCAACATCATTGTGACTGCTGATTACCTTGGGAAGATCAAGATTTTCCGGCAGGATTGTGGCTATCACAAACGTCGACATGAACTTTGGGAGACGAATTCGACTTTCTCTAGGAAACTTTTAGGTCGCACAAACTCAGTATCTACACGGCATAGTGTAGCGTCTTCAATTGGAAGGGAATCGAAAACCCCTTCGGAGCGAATCTTATCGTGGCGTAACTCTGTGATTGGCGGCCCTGACAATCGCAGCGTTGATAACCTCCGTGGAACGCCTGAGTCTGCCGGACGCAGCGGTTCTCCTTCCAAACAACGCAAGGACAGCCCCTTCGTGGACACAAATAAGCCCGCCACTCCCAACTCAATAAGTTCGCAACGGTTTGGTGGTACAACTTTCGTCCACCATAATAACCAGCCCACATCACCCCCTAGGTTCCTCAGCACCGTTAACTCCGAGGAATCCACCCCATTTGGACCCAATGATGAAACGCCTCGGCCGTTTGGGCATAACTCAAACAAGGAGGACCCGAGCTACATATCATGGAATAAAGCGCAAGGGGAGACACAGCATGACTCTGCACAGGACGCGTATAGCGGTAAGAGTGCACTGGCTAGTAACGGCGCCACAGGCGATGATAATGTCGAGTATGAAGAAGAATTGGGATGCTCTCAGTGTCAGGGCACACATTTCAGAGCCACCCGCCTTAAAAATGGGGAGCAGAGGTTGATATGCACACAATGTGGCTGTGCTGCCTTATAAGGGTCCCCTTAGCTTGGGTATACGTGTTTACCAAACAGCTTCCCTGACCCACTTTCCTTTCGTTGGATATAGCTTCTACTTGGCTTTGATTTTCTCTTTTGGGCGCTCGTTAAGGATTGGTTTGGTGATCAGTGTATGAGATCGGTTACCTAAATGGTGACGTGTATATATGAATAGCTATACGTCTTGTCCCTGCTCTGTGGAGCAGAATTGTGCATGTATCTTGGCTGCTTTGTGTTAAAACAAAATGAGCGAGCTACTAATTCTCAAAAACCAAAGCAATAGATGTGAATTTCTATAGGAGACGTTGAGTTGGACGTTTGGTAGTTAGCCAAATAATTGGCAGTTGCTGTGTTTGCTCTGTTTGCTTTCGACTCACAAGCCACAGAAAAAGTCACGACGTCACAACGATAATTGATATAACGATAAACCAAGATATTAAATCTATCACCCACCTCGAACGCAATTTCCAAGCAAATATACCAGATAACTGCTGCCATTACCTCCGAAGAAGCTATATAAATTCGAACACCTGGCCTTTACGCACTGATACCCAGGATCGAAGACATGGTTTACCTAGCGACTTCACAAGACTATCTTAAAGAGTCGTCGCTATTACTCGAAGCATATCCAGATACAGTACGTTGCACCACCTTGTTCATACGTTGTCGGCATCTATATACCTTTCCGTAGAAATAATGAACCTGGAATGCCTTCCATGTTAAAAGCAAACAAACAGCACATTGATTAATCCAATTGCACCGCTAACCAAATATTATCTAGACCCGAATAACCACAAAATATTCCTACCCCAAACGGCCCTCCGCCAAAGAACGAGCCAAAGCAAAGTCGAAAGCAGCTGCTTCAGCGTCTACAGAAACCCCAGAACCTACCGCCGTACCCGCAACACTTACCCTGAAAACATTCAACCCCACTACAGGAATATGTCTAAAATACCAAACGAACAAAGCAGCGGAAGTGGGCAGGCTGATCGCTGGGCTGGGCAAGCTGGCCAGTGGTTCACCCATTGAAGATTTTGTACCGGCTCCAGTACCGGTGAAGGCTGCGGCAGGCGAGGCGGAGGATGTTGATATGGTTGATGCTACGCCATCATCGGCGGTTGACGAAACCGGCGGGAGTAATACTCCGGTTGCTGGTGGTGGAGGAGGAGGCAAGCCGGCAAAGGGGAAGAAAAAGGGCAAGGGAAAGAAATAGAGATATACATATGGAATAGTGGAATTGCAGTCTTTCATGATAGATGGATTATTTATGCCATAGTTCAAATGGCCAAAAATATAATAAAAAATTAACAAAATATACATACGACAGTCGGGATTCGCTGGTGGTCACCCACCCAACTACTAACCGACCGGCAAGTGGCTTAAGTACAGCTGAGCGGACGGGAAGCTCTGTTTTCCACTTCCTGTGGTCGTATGTACTAGATCCTTAGTTGAGTATGTTGATATAGGACTATACGCACACAGACGTGGTTAAATCCATGAACAAGTCGTGTTTTGGCTGTTGAACATCAATTACTCGTGGATAACTTGGACCATGGAGTTATCTGCACTAGAAACGTAATGCACTACCAAGGTTCATAATCCTAAACATATTTGACAATATAACTAATTCCATATATAAGTACAGGACGAGAGTAGATGCTTGAGGTATAGATATAGACATGCCAATATTTAATGATAAACAATATTTTTATTATACGCATGACATTCACATTTCCAACCCATCCGAAGCGGACTTCCGCGTGTAAAACCATGGACATCCGCCTTGGATAACATACATAAGACATGAAACACATCCAAATAACGCCGAGCCTGCATAAACGTGAAGATAGGAGAGTAAGGAAAGAAAGTATTATAGCATCAGTATCAGACGCTTGGCAAGAGTGGGAAGGTTGGTATAAGGATATCTAGGGGTCGAAGAGAAGGGGTCATAGCATGGAAAGGGGAATCATTGATACAAAATGAAAAAGGAGGAAGAGTAAAGGGTGAAATAATTTAGAAATCCTCGTCGAATCGGAAAGCTCCACCGTTCTCAGGTTCTTCAGAGGAGTCCTCTTCCTTCTTGGTACTGGCCATGACACCAGCTTTCTGGTAATCTCCAACACGCTTCTCGAAGAAGTTGGTCTTGCCAGCAAGGGAGATATTGTCCATAAAGTCGAAGGGGTTGGTGGTATTGTAGAACTTCTTGTTACCAAGAGCAACGAGAAGCCTATCGGCGACGAACTCAATGTATTGGCACATGAGCTTAGCATTCATGCCGAGAAGGGCACAGGGGAGGGCATCAGTCAAGAACTCCTGCTCGATGGTGACTGCTTCGGTGATGATGGCCTCTACGGCACTAGGGTCAGGACGATGGTTGAGGTGAGAGAATAGAAGACAGGCAAAATCAGTGTGTAGGCCTTCGTCACGGGAGATAAGTTCGTTGGAGAAGGTAAGTCCGGGCATGAGACCACGCTTCTTCAGCCAGAAGATGGAGGCGAAGGAGCCGCTGAAGAAAATACCTTCGACGGCAGCAAAGGCAACAAGGCGCTGGGCGAAGGTGGAATTCTTATCTTGGATCCATCTGATGGCCCAATCAGCCTTCTTGCGGATACATGGAACTACCGTTTATTAGCTCTTGCCTCTAACATTAGGGGGAAGGTGTGGATAGAATAACATACTGGTGTCAATAGCTTCGAAAAGGTAGGTTCGTTGCTTCTGCTCCTTAATATATGTGTCGATGAGGAGAGAGTATGTTTCGGAGTGAATGTTTTCCATCATGATCTGGAAGCCATAGAAGCATCGGGCTTCCGGTACCTGGACTTCGTTGCTGAAACGTTCAAGGAGGTTCTCGTTAACGATGCCATCAGAGGCGGCGAAGAAAGCCAAGACGTGGGAGATGAAGAAACGTTCATCATCATTGAGCCTGTTGTTCCAGTCGTGGATATCCTTGGAGAGATCGATCTCTTCGGCAGTCCAGAAGGAAGCTTCTGCCTTCTTGTACATTTGCCAGATCTGATAAGATAACGCGTTAGTCCTCAGTAACACTTTTAACACGTAACGCGTCTCGGGTAGGGTTCCTAGCATACCTCGCGGTATTTGATCGGGAAAAGAACAAAACGTTGAGGATTCTCCTGGAGAAGAGGCTCCTCTGCCTCCAGCTCCTTGGGTGTCTTAGGCTTGACAACCTGGGTCTCAGCAGGCTTCGAAGCCTCGATCTCGACCTTCTTCAGCTCTGGCTCAGCAATATCTGAGGAGACAGGAACATTCTCCTTGTCCGCAAGGTCCAGCTTGAGGGGCTTGACGGGCGAGTCGTTCATCTTGAGCTTTTCGAGAGAGGAAGCAGTCTATATCAAGCCATAGCAAGGCGCGTCAGTAAACCACTTAAGCACGCGTCTATAGAAGGGATATCAGCAGCATACCTGCTTCGAAGGAGTAGACTGAGTGGCCATTGTGACTGCTGGCGTGTTTTTCCCGAGTAGCTCAAAGGCAAACAAAAGAACGAAGCGTGGTTATCGTGGTGTTTGTTGATGGGAGTTGGAGGAGTGGAAGAAAGAGGGTGAAAGCTTTCTCCTTCGCCTTCAAATACTTTTTTGCCGCGAGTCGCGCTAAATCACGCGATCACGCGCTGGAGCGCGATTGCTTAGTCATAATGATATGTTTGCCATGTTTGCACGGCGCGTTATCTTATCTGATCGAAATCTCCGCTTTTAGCTCCATCAAAGGTCGCGTTATCCCAGCCAGAGCTGCAGCCCAACATGCAAGACGCACACCAAGGCTCGCACCAAGATGCGCTAGCATGGGCACCAGGAACAAGGCTGGGCCAGTCACAGCGGAGTCGTGATTGTTGACGCCCTTTACTCCCGTTCCCACCAGGCAGTTTCTACGTGTGAGTGGCTGATCAGACCTTGTTTACGCAGGATCCTCCTCTGGACGCGACTTGCTTTCGAAACTATCAACTGGCTTTCAGCATGGCAACCAGAGCCTGGCGGTTCCGCCTTATCCGCAATTGCCTGTTTCTGGTGCTGGGCTGTCGGATCGGATGCGGTCAGTTTTGGCTTCATTTAGTTATCGCCGAGTAATGGTGAGACATCAGACGATACGCCAGTCTTTGCTGCACTCATTATTCTATTATATCCGACATTTCGTTTTGTCCGAGGTCCAAAAACCACTTTGCCACCATTTCTACTCCGTACCATACAACGCGCCGTTCGCGTCCCGAGATTGCGGGCGAATTTAGAACTACCTTGCTGAACCTGGTCTCTCCCCTGCATTCAGCTGCAGCTCTGTTGAACTTACATAAAAGAGCAGACGACAACGCTCTCAAAAGATCCGTTATTGCCAACAAAATATCACTCCACCTCCCCCCCTTTTTTCAGTCTTTCTTCTCTAATACGAAACTCATATTATCCCGTCTATATTGTCCTCCAAGAAATCTAGTTTGATGAAACGCTTGCCCGGAAGAAGCATACAGTCTATATATACATAACGGAAATGTGAATATACAGAAGTGATAAAACCACTTATATCCAAGCCTTCACAGATTCTGGTAGGAAAGTATCCTCGGCTTTGCGCATGATCTTGGTACATTGTTCCATGAATGTAAGTGTCAAAACCTAGGAGAATATCATGTTAGAATATATACAGTTTCAGGTATGGGCAATGGTATACTGATGACTTACTGTATGAGGTACCACACGGGCCAGATGAGCCGAGACACCCTTGTAAATGGCGAACAGACCTTCAGCCTTGATCGTCTTCTTGACGCAGTCAAAGACGCCGTTGTAAAGGTTGCCTCTTTGGTTGTACATTCTGGACATAATAGTGTCCGGAGGGTGCATGGCAATACAAACAACAACACCACTGACAGCACTGCTGGTAAGGTGAAGTGGAAGCCCCTCTTCCATCCCAAGATGGCGTATTAAGTTTCGCTTGGCAAAAAAGTATGTAGGTAGTTGAACAGAGCTACCGAAACCAGTTCGGATCATGGAGGCCATGGCGCCACGGTATAGTCCCGGTACTCCTTCGCTAGCGAAGATTTTTCGTAGCCCATCCGTTGAGCCTTTGTAATTGTGCTGTGTGCCGACTGGAAGGATTGGAGAGTAAGACTGCAGTCTTGTCTTAACTAGGAAAAACGGCGAGGCAACAGCAGCGCCGATAACTCCGGAAGTAGCTCCAGAGAAAACGTTGATGGCCATTGACTGCGTTTTGGGGTCGTCGTAGAAAGAGGTGGTGAGACTTTTGCGAATCGGTTCGTAAAAGGAAAGCCGACAACCGTTCAGCAGAAGTTGGTATGTATACTGTATATACAGATTTGGATCAGCTACTGTATTGCTGCGGGTATATCTTTAAGTATAGCTCGTACCGCTGCGTCAAGACCACGGAGTAGACCTCGGGGACCTTCGTTCCTTAGAATGACGGTGATTCCATGGAACACACCCTTATATTGCCTGGCAACATTGTTCTTTGCTTGTAGCTCTCCTTGCAATTGTAATCTTTTCCGCCTTGCGTTAGCTTCCGCGGACTCCAACTAACAATTGATACAACAGCCGGCGAATTACCGAATCTTGACAGTTTCAAAGCTGTGTGTCAGGGTGACGGCACCACAAGCGGCCAGACCACCGGCAAGAAATGCTCTATAGGTAAATAGAAGGTAAGCCAGTGGCATTAAACGTTGATTCTTGATAACAGACCTACCCGGTAGCGGTGGACATCGTTGTTCCTTACACCCGGTATCTTCGTTCTCACGGGGAAATTGGGTAAAAAAATACGGGGAGATTGAGCGGAGAGGGTCTTCAGATGGGAATGAAAAAGGCAAATTATTAGCAAGAAGTTCGCAGAAACATCGACATAGTTCCTTATTCCGCTCAATGGCAATAGTAAGCAGAGAATAGTCGGATCAGAAGGTCAGGGTGACGGGAATGTCAACACTTTAAGTCGGCCTTCTCAATTGAAAATTCCAGCGTATCAGATTGTATTAATAATAGAGTTTATGGGGCTGTTTCGGAATATGGATCAATGATAATCCTATATTATATAATCAGATTTTCAGAGGTTCCACCTAAATCTATCAAACTCAAACTTGTATCAAGCTATCAAAACACGAAAGCAGCAAAATACCAAACGGAAGCACTAATAGTTTGCGTGTCTGTTTTGGTTGCGCAGATATTTCAGACGTGGTGATTATGGCGGAAACAACAGCAACACCCGCACAGCCGGTAGAGAAGGTATCGGATGTGATAAAAAATTATAGACCCGCGAAGGTAAGATAATAGCTACGACAAGCACTGGGGAAGTTCGCACACAGCTAACAATTGGCGGTTTTTCTTTACAGGCATTCAGGGGAAATCCAAAGGCTGATAAACAAGTTAATGTAACATCACTAGACTTCGACGATCAGGGCGACTATCTAGTTGCATCCGGCGAGGATGAAATGATCCAAGTTTTCGACGTAAAGGAGGGGAAAGCCACAAAGACTGTTCCCAGCAAGAAATACGGCGTACATCTTGCTAGATTTACTCATCACTCACGGCAGATTCTTCATGCTAGTACAAAGCTTGATGGTGTGTACTCCACGCTTGTTTATCTAGATTGGTGTGCTGATGGAAGGTAGATTCACTCCGACTACTCGATCTTCACAACGAAAGCTACCTTCGATATTTCACCGGCCATACAGATAAAGTGGTTTCCCTCGCGGTGTCTCCAGGGACCGACGCATTTCTATCCTGCTCGAAAGATGATACCGTTGCTTTTTGGGATCTTAATTCCAGGAATGCTCAGGGTAAACTTAAGTTGGCTACTCCGTACCTTGCGGCCTTCGACCCGTCCGGAAGTGTTATTGCCATCGCTTCACAATCCACTTCATTTGTTCTACTCTATGATTTCCGGAACTATGACAAGGCACCGTTTGCATCCTTTGATCTCTCCCCTCTTGAAGACCGATATACCCCAACAACTAAAGGGCGTGCCTGGACGCGCCTAGAATTCTCAAACGATGGGAAAAGCCTACTGATCGGAACTGACTATCACGGCCATTTCATTCTTGATGCCTTTGAGGGCAATCTTAAGGCATTTTTGGTTGGGAAGCATGGACCAACCGGCCGGGCCGCGCCGGTTTCTACCACTGGGAAGCCTCCCAGCCAGGGTGATGTATGTCTCACTCCTGATGGCAGATATGCAATAGGAGGCGCAGGAGAGCAGCCAGATACGTTGGTCTGGGATCTACATCAACCTCCAGATGCGAAATTTATTCTCGAGCCCATGACCCGCTTACCCTATTATCGATCACGCACTACACTAGTCCAGGCGAACCCTCGATACAACATGTTTGCAACTGCGGATAAGGAAATTGTTTTCTGGCTTCCAGAGGACCCTACCAAGATGGCTGAAAAATGAAGTGTATGTGGCATAATTGGTCATATACTGCTGTTTACCAATACCCCTATATGGCTCTGCTGCTATCTTTACCAATCAGACTGCGAGCGGTATCACACACCCACACAGTCGGACCGCAGACCTCATCATCATCTCCACGCTCCTCCTCGACCCAGGTCTCGATCTGTTTTACCACGGTTCGGTTACTTGATATAGTTGTTAACCCGGCAGCCCATCCATATAAAAACACACTCCGGTTGATATCGCTCAATTTTTGCGCAATTTTGCGTGCAATAGATGGAAGAGAGCCGTCTTTCCAACCACGGTCGATATCACCCTGAGCGTCCACCACTTTGATGGGAAGTTTCCATTGTAACGGGACGGTATAATCGGACAGCTTTTGAAACTTAGATATGAGGGTCTCTCTATCCGGAGCATCGTCTGCCTCCCCCATTAGCAGCCTAGTACGCTCTTTTTCTTTGGGTGTCCCTATCGTGTCCACAATCTCTCTCATTCTTTTAGCTGCCCTTGTTGTGCAGACGAGGTTCCTGTCTCCTGCGGCAGGCCATAGCTCAGACAACAGAAGAGGTTTCTCTGCTTCAAGTTCGATCTGACGGTTAATTGCTGGATGGTATGAGGGCATGCATCTGAGATCTCGTGCGTGAGAGAGGTCGGACACAAATGCCAACAATAAAGTACAATCGACGTTCAAGGTTGACGTCATCGGTGGGAAAGGGCTTGGAAGAAGAGATGAAAAGATGGAGCCTGCATCAGTGTTGTTGATAGATCCGCTCCTATTCAGCATGAAGTCAAGACCAGAGGTCTCAGCGGTAGCGCATTCGACAGTAACGCCAACCATACGGACTTTACGAATAACCTTATCAATTTCCGCAATTTGTCCTTCCACGATTTTCGGCAGGACCAGCCTGACACGGGGATGCTTATACCTGACCCGGACCTCTGCAGCAGCTTGCTTCATGTCAACAGCCAGCTTTAGCAATTCAATCATGTCATCCTCGTCTGCACTATCATAGCCGTTCATGCCAGATATCGATGCGGTGTTACTCCCTTCATTATCCTCTGAGTCTGAATTTAATCCGATCTCCCATCCCTGTTTTGCAAGGTCAAATAGCAGCCTATTCGGTGTGACGGTGGATACTTTAACCCACTCCTGGCCATTATCAGCTACAATGTCAATTAAAACACCCCGCTTGCGCATTTTAGGAGCGGTTTCTTCCACTCCTGGCTTGGAGTTGGATTTAATTTTTAGATCATCAATGTCCACTTCTAGGTCTTTATAATCCCCCTGCGTACAATGACCTTTCATAGGTTTGTAGAAGTAAAACTTCTTGTTGAGAGATATAAGCTCGGTGCAGGTTGTCTTTGCGGTTCTCCAAACGTTGGCGTAAAATGGGAAGTTAGACGACCGCAACGAATGCACCACTTTTAACTCAGCTTGGCCTAGATATTCCTCATCGCTATCCTCGACATCCTTTTCGTGATCCCTGTTTTGCTCTTGTGCCCTAACATCCGCCGTATGCTGCGTAATTCCAGCGGCGTCCTCCGCGTCTTCGGCAGCAGCCTCGTCCGCCCTTGCAGCCAGCCTTTGTAGTGATTTCAGCTCTGACTGAACGATGGATTTGAATTGCCGTAGCTCAACCAGGTTTGGCTTCCCTAGAGTCACAAGGTACGACTGAAATGCGAAGATCTCAGAAAGTAATTTGTTGCATTCTTCAAGCAAAGATGATGCCAATTCCTGACTGCTTTGCGTACGAACTTTCGGGTGCGATTTCAAGGTAGTCAATGTATTCTCCATACTAACAATGACGACGATAACGATAACGGCAAAGTATATATAAGGGCGGTGGAAGAGGGGAAAAAAAATAGAAGTAGTTCTGCGAGGAGGGAAAGATATCAGGAACTGATTGCGAGGTAAACAGACATTGGTTGCCTGCCTCGCTTCCCCATGAGAGTTCCCTTTCCATAGTCACGTGCTGATAAGCTGTCGATAAGTGGGTCAATGATTGAAGATAACGGACATGCGAGCAGAGCCTCCTTAGGCATAAATCAATTCCTTAAATAATGATGGTACAAAACGAACAAAATGAAAACAAAATAAGGGGAAACACAAAGATGATACGCAAATAAGAGATGTAGCCTAGTAATTGAAAATACAAGAAGGAAAGTAGGAAATCAGGGGATTCGTAGGGGATAAGGTAAGAACAAAACACCTCCCTAGATTATCTCCCAAAGTACCGTGGCATCGTACATTGGTATTAAAAAGACATAGATACTGCTTTAAGTATCCTCTTAGTCATCTTTGCGTATCAGCTTCTTCCTATCAGTTGAGTTCCTCGGAGACACATCGTCATCAGACCATCTGTCCATGTCCTCTCCAACGGCGAATATAGTCTCACCATCCAGGGAATGGCGAGCTTGAGATCCGTTATTTGCCTTTGTACCAGCAGGAGACCTGCTGTTGCCACGCCCGCTTGGATTCTCAACAGCATCTTCCTCATCCAATGAGCTGGTAACGGAGCGGATTTCAAAGCCGTCATCATCTTGGGCAAGCTGTAGAGGGCATTAGCAGACGATGCAAATTAGAACGGGCTATATGAACTTACCTCGTCACTCATAGCGAACCGTTTATTGTTGGCAGTGGGCCTCCATAGGTATGATATGTATGCTATGTTGAACAGATAAACAATGTTAAGCCAGCCATCCAAAACAAACCATCTGCTCTTCCACTGGGCCGGAATCAAATCAGACACATTTGTGCTGGCAAAAACAAACGAGTTGATGAAGAAGAATGCAAAGATAACGATTATGCTACCCAGAAGGCACCACCAAAGTTTCTTATACATCATTGCCTTCACATGCTGCTTCCTGCTGACGAGGTCCTTCATAGTAGCACTCAGTGAGTTAAGGGTCCAGACGTAGAATGCGGTCAGTGAGCCTGCGAGCGGAAGAACAACTAGAAGTACTAGTGGGCCCGCGCTATCTGGAGTAATAGAGAGGCTGGCAACAGAATAGATGACTCCGAAGACGAAGTGAGTAATGGCGAGAATACGGACGTAAATCATGGTTCGGCCGAGGGAGGGTTTCACAACTCCATAACCCATGCAGACAATGAGCAGTAGGAAAAACGAGAACGAATTACGTCCAGCGCTTAAGATAGACACAATGACCATTAGAACTTTGCAAAGGGCATTCGCACCGTATCGGTTTTGGTAATCTAGCTAAGTTAGTACAAATGAGCGCACTTGGAGACGGATCCGTGCATACCATAGAAACCCCATGTAATAAGTTGCTCGACAACCAAGAATACGATAATGGCAGTGATGTAGTTTTGTACAGGTACTATTGACATAGTTAGAATAAGGTCAGGAAGAAAGGCAGAGCTTACTCACGGATATCATGGCGGTGCTGGGCATAGAGGAACCCCCAAAATCTAGGTAAAATGTGTTAATAAGGGGCCTAAATTTGAACTCCTTATAACCAGAAAAACATACACTCCCATAAGGGCATATAGTATAGTCAATCCACCGTAAAATGCCAATTTTGGAACCTGCGTAGCTGGTAGTTCTCCGTAGGCGTTTCTGAAGGTTACAACTCCTTCATATTCCATGTCCGTATAGGGGTAAGTAGTAACGCAATAGAATCCGGTCTTCGATACTGGGTATTTTATTGGTTTGGGATCGGTCATGTTTATGGCAAGGGAAATGAGAGGTGACTTTGCTTTCTCGGTGGCGTTTGGCGCAAGGATAAAGGAGCCAATGTCCTTTTCGGTGCAGAGCTTCGCTTCAACACTCGGGGGCCCGCATATCAACTTTTTTTGTATCTATTTTAGTTAGTTACGGGATCTAAGATAGAAAACGGCTTTTATGATAAAGGGGAGTTTTCTTTTGAAAGGGACAGGAATACCGATCCGTCCTTCGCCGTCAAGTCACGTCCAATCAACGATTCATCTTTCCATTCGAATATAGCCAAGCTCATAATCGGGTCCTTCTTGTCCTTAACGGCCTCCATCTTCAGCAAGATGAACGGGTTGATATCGCCGCCCCAAGACTTCTTCCCGTACATTCCAGAGCATTGTTGGCGATTGACATTGTCCTGTGTCTAAGGATGGAATCGTCAGCTCGATGATTGATTTGATAACAGAGCCATTCTCATATGGCTGCATTAATGTCTAACCAGTTTAACATCATTTGCAAACACGCCGGCTGCAAGTAAGGTACCCAGCCAAAAGGCGCTCTGCTGCCACCGCATGATTCCGGCTCGCGATGTTCTCGATTAATTTCCAGCAGCAATGGTCAGGAAAACGCCCTTGAACCCGTCAAGGGCTTGGATATATCGAATATAAATCAGGCGAGATATTCTCCTGTCCTTGTCACAATGCTCATCATGCGACGTGCGATGGTAGGCTCAGTTGGAACGGCAAATGCTGAAGCCTTTCGAAGGTGACAACTTTTAAAGCTTTAAACGTTGCGATGGTTTGGGCAAAAGGAGTATGACGTAAGCAGGAACCTCGGAATAACACTCATAGTTTGAACTCTAAAAGTTTTTTGATAGACGATGACATTTCTTTGACAAGAGGCTGAAGATAGAACAACTTTTTTTATTATTTTTAGAAAAGTACTCTTTGGGGACTACTAACATGGATAGCTGTGTTGATTGCAAGAGGGAGCCGGCGTGCCTGGCTACTCGAAAACGCCATTTATGCCGGTAAGTGTTCAGCTACATCTTCAACGGGCTCGCGGGGTGATAGCTAACTAGGGCCACAATCTCATGGTGAAAAAGGGAATGTTTTATCAAATTTATTCATACAAAGGCTCGGAAAAGAATGGATAAATATAAGGACGGGCCAAAAGACAAGACGCCGACCCTCCTTTTACCGCTGTCGTTTGGAGTCTCGTCGCTATCGCTGCTTCATTTACTCGATGACCAACTCGCACACCAGCGAGGGAACGAATATAAACGAGTACCCTACAAGCTCCATGTCCTCTCTGTGAAGTCGCCTACCTTGGATGCCCTTGAGGGGTCAGAGTCCACTAGGCTAGGGCTTTTGAGATCTGCCTTTCCGGAGCACACTTTTACGGAGATTCCTTTCCATTCTATCTTCCGCTACGACAAGAATGTGGCAGAGTTCATGCTGCAACATTCTACTGGTAGTGAGATAAATGATACATCAATATCAGACGAGGATCGGCTTGAGGCATTCCGTTCTTCACTTTCCACAATGACCTCCCGAGCGGACTTTGATGGTGTGCTGTTGAGAAAGTTGGTAGTTGCCTTTGCCAACTCTGAAGGCTGCGATGGTGTCCTCTGGGGTGATTCAGATACTCGGCTTGCGGCAAAAACACTGGCAGGTGTTGCAAATGGTAGGGGAACTGCCTTGCCTTGGGAAGTATGTGACGGCCCTACTCCGTGGGGAGTGCATTTCACATTTCCTGTCAGAGATATTTTCAAGTCGGAGCTAGTACAGTATGCATCTGCTCGGTTCCCCGATCTGCTCTCAAAGATAGGGTCAAACGAACCCAAAATTTTCAATGAGCAGGCAACAAAAAACATGTCTATTAGCGAGTTGATGACGCAGTACGTTGAACAGCAAGGGGAGAAATACCCCGGTGTCATGGCGAACATTGTGCGGACAATCGATAAGCTACAGCCGTCGCAATTACACTCCGGTCTACAATGTGTTTACTGCGGGGTCCCATTAGAATCGGCACAGATGGATCCCGCGACTCTCAGCATACTTGAAGAGCGCGATCTCACAAGTGATAAGGACGTGAACAGCAAACCTACTTGTTATGGCTGCGCAAGGACCTTTCTTGATTTCAAACTCCCAACTCCTTCATCTAATGGCTGAAATTGACACATAACACAGGGTTATGATGCGGATTTTTAGGCCACCAGAATCGCAAGCAACGCATCCTATGGATAGGTCCGCATGCAATGGAGTGCTAGAAGGCAGCATAACTCCAATGATCTTGATTAAGCACTAAGCTGATGTTTCAAATTGCATGTCTAATCATGAGGAAACCTATAGGTAGAGTGCTAAATCCAAGCGCTCCATGCCTACTACAAGCAACTTCGTTAAAATGAACAAATTAAAGGTTGTATAGGTGGTATCTCAAAATAAAGAAGGGCGTGCTTGCGAAAAGAAGAAAAAAATCCCAAAAAGAAAACAGAATATGCCGCGACAAAACTCAGCGCAAGAAAAATTTCTCTCTATCGACGATGGGACCGTGATGTGTTTGATCGCCGGTTCTCCTTAGGCAACCTTGCAGGTGAAGGCCTCTGAGGTTCCTCATGATACATCGGTGGCTCGGTATTGTTGCGACGCATTGATGGTCTTCGGCCGCCTGAAGTAACGACCGTTCGGTTTCCCTCTTCCAGCCGTGCCAAGTTATTTTGTCCCTTTTCTTTCAGATAGCTCTCCAACAATACAGCATTTCGTGTATTGCATTTATACAGAGCATCTAGGAGGTCGCCGAGAAAGGGAATTAATCCAACAACGAAATCAAAAAAGACATTGAACACCATTTGCAATTGAAGGTTTGTAGGAAGGCCGCCCTCGACCTGTCTGCATGTCATAACAACCATCAGAGCAAAGAGGGCATCGACAACGTCTCCGAATCTAAGTTGACAATCACAACGTCAGCAATATATTACGAAAAAGACGAGGAACACAGGAGGGCCCATTCTTACGCAGGCACGAGACCAATCACGCTTCCCCATCCGAACCGTATGCCGCAAAAGTTGCATAGCGAGAGATCCAGTCTGTATGCTCGTCTTTTGACTTTTGTGAGTATCTTTGCGTCGTGTGCGGATATGCCTTCGGGGGCAGCTCTGCGCGCTTTTTCATCTTCTGCTGCCCAAACATGTTTGTAGCTGGGACGCTTTCGAAGTAAGGATCCTATGGAAAGGCCTCTGGTTAGGATATACGCACTGCATGGTTAGACAGCGAACGAATCAAGCCAACCTACCTCCTTGCCGAAGTGATTTTCAGCAGACTCTTTCAGCACCTTCTTCGACAGTGCTCCGATGATATAGGATGCCATGGTGACTGAATTCTGATGCTGGAAGCAGAAAGGGGGTCACGATTGGTAGAATATGGTGTTTCTGAGATCGATTGCAATGAGAAGATATGGAGGGCGATATTGAATCAGGGGAAAGGGAAGAATATATACGTGAAATAGAAATAAAAGAATAGGAATACACGAAATGAAAGGAAATAAGACCACGAGCAAACCGGGGACAATGGCACGGTCTTTGTGACTGTTTCCAGCGGTTAGCCTGGTGAATGCGATCAGTCAATCCCTTTCGTTAGCGCCCCTTGATCAGCATTCAGAGCAATCAGGGTGAGGAATCGGACATCTTGACGCTCAAAGAGGAGCTGTATAAATATAAGTATGCCGCCTGCACCATGGGGCAGTGTCAGAGAACTTGGATGCGGAGGCCCCGGCGAGCACTCCTATTGATCCATTCCGCTTGCAAGGACGTTCTCCTGGGCGGCAAAGACGCAACCTTTGAGGTGGAAAGCGAAGGTGGACGGACCAACGTCATACCGCGTGGATGACTAAGCGACCAATTTCCTTCCCAAATAACACTTTTTGTCACCAGCCACAGATGTGGCTCAGTCGGTTGAGGCGCAGGGACATATGTTACATAAGCAGGGCATTAAACGGGCGACCTCCAACTCTTTCAAGGACGACCTCAGGCACCAGCGGACGGGAAAGACCGAAGACGAGGTGAAAATAGACGGAAGCAGTCGAGCATTTTCGCAGTGACATCTGTTTTGCTACTGATCAAGCGCACACTCCTATTTCGCTGTCTTTGCGCAAGTGAATACGTTGTTCTGACGAACCCGGGCTTCACTTGTAGCTGACTTGGCTCGCAAGCTTGAACAGCTCAGCAACCTCCAGCTCCAAGCCTGGACCTTACGCCCACACTATCGCAGTTTGCACGCTCGGGAATGCATTATTGCCCTAAGAACCATGACAGAAATCAATATGCGACTAGAGGACTGTAAGGAATGCTGCCAAACAATGTTCAGAGTTCGCGGGTGTCAAACTGATACGTTTATCTAACAGGGCTGGATGACCTCTGCGTCCGGTTCATTGTAAACCTCCCAAGGGAAGAACTCGAGTCCGTCGAACGAATATGTTTCCAGGTCGAAGAAGCTCAGTGGTTCTACGAGGACTTTATTCGGCCACTCGATCCGAATCTGCCGTCCCTCAAACTCCGCGAGTTTGCCCTGCGCATCTTTCAACACTGTCCTCTCATGTCACAGTGGTCCCATTATCACCATTCAACCGCGTTCTCAGAGTTCCTGGCATACAAGACGAGAGTTCCTGTACGTGGGGCTATTCTTCTCAACCAGGAAATGGATGAGGTCGTGCTTGTCAAAGGCTGGAAGAAAGGTGCAAACTGGTCGTTTCCTCGCGGTAAAATAAATAAGGAAGAAAAGGATCTGGATTGCGCTGTCAGAGAGGTTTACGAAGAAACTGGCTTTGATATAAGAGCTTCTGGCCTAATAAAGGACGAAAAGAACGTCAAATATATCGAGATACCAATGCGTGAGCAGAATATGCGACTCTACGTATTACGAGGCGTACCCAAGGATACCCACTTCGAGCCCAGGACGAGAAAGGAAATCAGCAAAATAGAATGGTATAAGCTCTCCGACCTTCCAACGTTGAAAAAGAACAAGCAGCATGAAAATGTGCCATATCAAAACAACAATAAGTTCTACATGGTTGCAACCTTTTTAGGGCCTCTCAAGAAGTGGATTGCCAAACAGAGGAAGCTGGACCAGGCCCGAATGTCGCATCCTCATATAGCCATTCAAGAGGAGATGGGTGGAGCGATAATAACTGAAGACGAAGGAACTGAAGACCACCAAGATATAACTGAAGAATACCCGACCCATCCCGCCCCAACAATGCCAATTCTACCACCCGTTCATTCAGACTTACCTGAGGTGTCCGCGCCACTTGATCCGACTGTCCATCTGAAGCGCTTGCTTAACATTGGTTCAGCGGCTGCTGCCGCCCCTACCGAGCAACCAGACTCTGACCTACACCGTGAACAACAACCTCAACGTATTTCGAATATTGATAAAGGAAGTGCCCTTCTACAGTTACTTAGGAAAGGATCTGAAACCCATCCCCCTGAAAATCCACCTATTGCGCCTATTCCAGTACATCCTAGCAGAGCACTTCCAACCATACATTCGCAGCAAACAACACCACAGCCAACGCCTGACCAGGCCTTTGTTCCTCCCATAACACAATTTGGTACCGGAAACCAGTACCTGCAGCACCCGCAAAACCAAATAAGCAATCAACCGCCATACACCTATTCAGACCAGAAACCTGCTGCTCGACCCCAGCATGAATATGTGGGGCAGGCACCTCACCAAATGCCCCATGAGCCAGCTAGGCCGCCGTTCACTGCTTATCCACCACCACTGCGTCAGATTGGCGCACAGCCGCCAACTTCCAGCACTCAACATGTAACTCCGCCTTACCACCGTACTGGAGATCCTCAGTTTGCTTCAAACCACCAAAAATTGCAAACAGCCCTGC
Source organism: Trichophyton schoenleinii (assembly GCA_018357685.1). NCBI lineage: Eukaryota > Fungi > Ascomycota > Eurotiomycetes > Onygenales > Arthrodermataceae > Trichophyton > Trichophyton schoenleinii. The sequence goes on from WOFF01000002.1 coordinate 1,676,063, forward strand.
CCTCTGTGCCTCCGGCAAATGCGTTACCTTTACCAAAACTTAATAGCCACTCTCTTGCATTGCTTAGTGTCTTCAAAGGCGATAGCGTTAAGAACACAGCAACTATGCCAGGCTCCATACCCGCATCCCCAGTTGAACCATTTCCACAAAATGATGCAAAATCTCAGCACAAAAATCAGCTTCTTAGAATGCTAAAGCAGCCGAGCGGCTCGCATATTCAAAATGGTGGTGGTTTGCACCCACCGGGTCGCGTCGAGCTTGCGAGTCAGAATAGTCCGAGGATCCAAGGGCAAACAGGGATACATCCTCCCGGGCTATCTCTAAATAGTCAAACTAAGGTGCCAGTAATTTTGCAAAATCCGCATCGGCCCAGGACCCCTTCTCAACCTACTGCAGGGAAGACAGCAGCCACGTTATCCGCACCCTTGAATCTGCCTAATTTTGAGGGGATTGCCAAGTCACCACGCAGCCCACGCAGGGAGAAGAAACATACTCCCTCTCAGCCATCAACGATGAAGTCAAATATCAAAATACTTCCTCGCCCAACATCAAATAACAGTGAAGGCGTACCGGTGGCAGTGAAGGCCAATACCCTTTCTTCGGCTCCTAGACCTAACGTCAAGCTTTCAGAAATCACCAAACCATTTAAGCCCAAGATCCTTCGTCGTCCAGACAAGGATAATCTTGATGCATACCTTCCTACTTCCACGGTTACCGTGAGTGCTTTCTCAAAGCCTGAACCACCGCCGGTTAGCGATGATGAGGTGGTGCAGAAGACCCTGCCGCAACCACAGTTTGATCAACGACCAAGTCAGTCGGCTGCACAGAAAGAAACGCTTCTTTCTCTCTTCAACAAAGATCTTCCACCTCAATCCACTGGTATAAAGCAGGATATGACAAGGCAGGCGAAATCTCCAGTTCTTGTTTCTCCTCCTTTCTCGACCCTCATAAGTCCTACTACCGATCCACTCAACAGCCCGAGAGAAGCTACCAGGGGAGGTGGGTCTGAGAGACGGAGCGGTGCAGCGTCTCCCTCCAACCAGGCGTTTTTAATTGGGTATCTAGAGGATGTTGCTACCGGCAAGAAATAGATACGAGATGTAACAGAGTTTGTTCGGTGGTTGTTCACTCTTATGTTTGTACTTATTCAGCATCTCGTGCGGGATTGATAGCCTGGCTGGTGACTCTCCCTTTTGGTATCAGGATAAAGATAAATATGCCATGGTTACGGAACATTGGCCGTGTGAGATCATTAAAAGTACTAGGTAGCTCTGCCGTGCTGTATAAGAAAGCCCTGCGGCTTGGTTGAAATTAAGCGTTGGTGGCTAAATACAATTTGGGGCCATCACACAAGCTATACTTATGAAACTTAGCTCTCAACGTCCATCACACTCTATATTTAAGCACAGGGAAACCATTTCTAGAGTATGATTAGATGCTAGTTGCGTGTAGGCGGAGAGCTATCAGCTTCTTGTACGAGGACTTTCAACGTGATGAGGGCAGAGTGGCACAATCACCTTATTACATACGTATCGTTGAGAGAAGTTTATCTCGCCCAGTGAGTTTATGTGCCTGAGCGGCATAATTGCCCCTGATAAACGGACCGGATCCCTGAACTGGGAACGGACACATGGAAAGGAACAAGAACTGTAATATACAGTCACTTCCGCCCCGTTGATCCTCCCAGTTTATTTAGATGGCGGAGACCGATTATCAGCAATCAATAGCATGCTTTGCCACATGATAACCAACCCTTTTGAGTATGGATCCGACGATATATCGTATATACGAAAGTATTTAAGAGCAGTCGTTATGTATGCCTTCTCAGCTATAAATATCTCCCCATTGCATGCCGTTATCTCTGAGAGGCTCTCCTGATAAATAAACACTTAGACTTCGCCAACTCCTACAAGAGCCGCCAACCTACAACATGAAGGCCTCGTTATTTATCCTTTCGATCCTTTCAATATTTGCTTCCTATGCAGCTGCTGATTGCTGCTTCACCTCTCGTGATAATGTGAGAATATCCTAAAGTCCTTACTCTCCTTTCTAATCCTTGTTCTCATTGGTTTTCAAAATAGATGTGCAAAGATGGAAAGCCAGGGAATCCGTACTGCGGAGTTGGAGGTAACAAGTCTCATTATTCCAGGAGAGGAGTTCATAAAGGGCCTTTCTAACACATTGCTCATGGTAGATTGCAACTTCATAGGCTGTGATTGTGAAGGAGGATGTCGCTAGTTTGACGGGTATAAAGCTGTCCAACGCTGGGCTGTTTGGCGGCTTGCCCCCGGGATCTGTGAACACTTGATAATTTTCTGTGTTATTATTGTTCTATACCTTCGAGACCTTATTTGGAATACACTCTAAGGCTCCTGGAGTTGTTTTGGGATTGTATCTTTAGGAGGAGGAGGAGGTGTTGTCGGATTCTGCTAGGGTCATTATTATAATTAATTGATCGGGACAATGCGAATTTGATTTGAATAAAGGCATTTCAGAGATATGGAATATTGCGTTATGATCTGACAATTTTCTTGACAATTAGCTAGATAAATGGATCCTATTAATTTCTCTCGCTTATAAAGAAATTGAAGCAAGCTGTAGTTTTGGTTTAATTAGTTATATTGCCGTTTTAGGCCTAGATCCAATCCAGGCTAGTCAACTTAGATAAGATCGATAAGATCTTGGTGAATGCCAGGAGCGAAAACTGACAACAGCTTCGGTATCTAGAGGCATGTTTATCCAAACCACCATCCGTCGATAGTGAGCTGCAATGATACAGGGTCTTACTTCAAGCCCGACTTGTGGGCGATGCCTGTTACACGCTCGTCGTCAGCTATCAAGAAGCCGGATACACTCCCAAATACGCCACAATCATTCGAACCCTCCAGCACCACCTCCGTCGGGCTACTCGCATCTAAATCATCGATCTCTCATTTCAATCTCTGGGATAGATAGTACAAGTTTCCTTCAGGGCTTGATAACGCGAAACCTTTCAGTTCCGAAGAACTCTCCTCCGGTCACCTCTCCATTCTACGCGGCCTTCCTTAACTCCCAGGGAAGAATCCTGAACGATGTCTTCATATACCCGTTCGAAACTGCCAATTCCTCTGCAGGTGAAATGGAATATCTGATTGAATTGGACAAGGAGGCCTCCGAAGGCCTGCTTAAACATTTTAGGAGGCACAAACTTCGCTCAAAGTTGAAGTTTCGGGCACTTGATGAAGGAGAGCGAAGTGTTTGGTCGATTTGGGACGATGGAAACACGTCTGCCTGGCACGAGAATGAAGCCTTCAAAGGAAACAGCACCATTGTATGCCCTGATAGTCGAGCACCCGGTATGGGGTACAGAGTCATTGCCAGTGGAGATAAACTACCCTCACAAATCACAGAAGCCTTTCCAGGCGATGAAACCTCGATCAAGGCCTATACGCTACGCCGAATGTTACGGGGGGTTGGAGAGGGGCAGATTGAGATGCCTCGGGAATCTGCCTTACCCATGGATAGCAATATTGATATCATGAATGGTATTGACTTCCGTAAGGGTTGCTATGTTGGTCAAGAATTAACCATTCGTACGCATCATCGGGGTGTAGTACGCAAGAGAATTCTGCCCGTTCAACTCTATGAATCTACCCAAGCACCGCCCACTTCAGATATTCCAGTTTATGACCCAGATACGAGTATAACACCACCGCCTTCCGGAGTTGAGGCGAATATTTCGAAAGTTGGAGCTAGCAAGGGCAGAAGCGCAGGAAAATTCCTGAACGGTATCGGAAATGTTGGACTGGCAGTATGTCGTTTGGAGGTTATGACGGATATTGCCTTAACTGGTGAATCTACGCAGTACGATGCTAACCAGGAGTTCAAAATAACCTGGGATTCTACTGAAGTGAGCGGCGCGAATATTGCAGATCAACCCAAGGTAAAGGCATTTGTTCCTCATTGGATTAAGGAATATATTCTTAGTGGTGGCGCACGACATCGCCAACCAAAGGCATAAATAAAGCTGGACGCAGAAGGGATGGACGTTGCTATGTGAGCCTCGGTACGGGACACAAATACCATCTAAGTACCTCGAGTGATTTTGTAAGAGCTGTGTATAGTTTGACGCCTGGGTAAGGTTGATTCCTCGTACTCTGTATGATAGGGAGTAGAAAGTAGAAGCTACTAAAGTGTAGAAGATTGACCTCCTCTTCGCTGTACACTACAAGAGCAGAGAAGTTGTTTGAGATCTATTTTATGTTATAATATATACATATAATCTCTGAGGGCAGTGGCATGCTGATTTAGGAAACGGGCAATGAAGCCAAAGTAGAGAGTTATTGTCAATTACCCTTTGGGTAATGAGAATAGGTATATAACCTCGTGAAGGAATATTAAACTGCAAGTCGAATGCACTAGAACATTATACTAACACCTGCTTCGGCTTCATTTTCGCGCTAGGCATTGGCATTTTAGAAGGGAGTCCCAGCCAAGAAGTGTCCATACCTCTTGAGTAAACCATTCTCCTGGGGATTCTTGAGGGTTGATTGACTGGTCCGGGCAGGCGGTTCCGGATGACATCTCAGGAGGGAAATTAAACGAATCCCCGAGAGACAGATCATCAGTGCCAAATACGCCTTTGAGAAGGGTGTTTTGAAGCTTTGTTTTAGCATTTGAGGCTAAACCCTCCTCTCGTCCACATTCAACCGATTCTGCTGCTCCCTCGGTCACTTTTTGGTGCTGATCCATATATAAAATCACCAGCTTTAGAAGCTGAATTAAATGTTTCGAGTTCCAGAATGCAGCTATCTCAGCGACATCTGGTGCAGGGGCTCTTATATCATTATAAGCAGTTGTCAGGTATGCGGGAACGGCTAATTTGAGATTAAGAGTCATCGGCTCCATAAGGGGCGACAGGTCTTTGAAAGTGAAGAAACCGAGTATCATCCCAACATGCTCCAGGATCACAAATGTGAAACCTTCTAGTAAATCTCTGTGTTCGGGTTTTGCCGTATCTAAAGATCCAAACATGGTACATGCCATGTTTGCGAAGCAGCCAAGTATATTCTCGACTTTTGGAGCAGGTTTGATGCAAGCTTTCTTCTTTTTCTTGTTGGACCTGGCTTTTGGTTTTTCACAAGATTGTGCTGGTGACTTTTCGTATGTTCCCTCGGGACTTGCCTTTAGAAGTGCATACTGATATGACAGTTGCATTATTCGCTGGAATAACCTGGCGACATGGTAGACAATAGATTTGGTGCTTATACCTGAATCATGTAGACTCGAGGTTCTGCTTAAACCCTGTAAGATGGAGGGGAATATTATTTCGAGAAACTTGGAGATATCTTGTATGGGACACTTAGCAATTTGCCTGCTTCCCTTTGCCGGTGGCCTTTGAGCTATCTCTTCCTGTACTGACGTAAGCAAAGATGTTTCCACAGTTCTACACACGGATTCTATAGACAGTGCCATAGCCTCGGGGTTTGGTTTCTTCCGGAGTAGAGTCTGCAAAGTGTGGGAGCGTCGCATTAATTGTGCAGTGACTAAATTAGATTAGCAAAAGGTTACGACAAAAACAATGTCGGGTGCCCGTACTGCCTTGACAAAATTCAAGACTGCTAAGACGCTGGTTTGGTCGTATCTTATTAGACGACAGGGCATATGCCTGTGATTCGATGCTCACTGTTTTTGCTCTCTTCTTCGGACGGGCCGATGACGATAGTTTGGGGTTATCCTGAGCCACGTCTTGCTCCTGCACAGTGATGGGTGCATCCCATTTATCTTGTAATAGACGGGCTTCATTGCGCTGCTCCAATTCATATACTCTGTCTAAAAGTTTGCTTTGCGCAGCTTCCGATTTCTCATATGCCTCGCGCCAGAATTTTGTGCTGTCGAGATGAGATTCCAGGCAGGCAGGCTCAGGCCTGTGTCTTTTCCCGGCAGTGATGTAGTTTCTGAGATTCAATATATGATCTTTGTAAACATATCTTGTTAGAAAAACCCACAAAGATATTGCATCCCTAAAGATGTGGCTAGCAGAGTCGAACCTCGGATGCTCGTGTCTTGGGGTTTTGACTTAACAACAGACAGCGCAAGGGCTATTTGAAACTGCAAGGGGCAGCTCCGGTTAACTAAATCCATGGATTCAACCTTTACTCCATGTATTAATGACAGGACTCGCTGAGTGAAGTGGAAGATGGATGTTGAATGTCAACAATTTGGCGGGAGAAGGTCGTCGTATTAAAAAGCGCTGGAGTACACCGCCTTCCCCATTGGGACGACTACCGGTGGCAGATTCATGCCTTCGACTCTGGAGAATAAAAACCATATAAAACTTTGTTTATATTGGCCGGTGTATATTGTATCGGGCATTAAACACAGAACGGAAGGGTATAATAGTTAGTTAAGGGCAGTGAAAAGTTCACATCCCCATGCAAGCTCAAGCTTTGGTTAAGTTATTACACAACGGGGGCCAAATTTGAAATAACTAAAACTCTAGCAAAAGATATTAGAAAATTTCTTAATAGTGGGGGTGATAATATCTTCATCATTGTCGCCTTCCATCTCCATGGTGTACGTCAAATATTCGTCTTTAATAAACTATCGAGTTTGCAGAAAACATATGGACAGAGTAACTAACAACAGGAACGATGACTAAGCAAAGTTTATGCTAGGAAGTTAACTACGATTGAGGCTCTGCTGAAGGGCAGCTTTCAAGATTCAAATATTTCCAACCAAACGCAACAGGTGACAGCACACGCTTATAAGGGTACTTCAAGCTTTCACAAGTTGTAGCCGACATCATGGCTCCATCTGACGATCTAAAATCGCACGCTGCATCCTCTCACGACTTTTATGGCCTATTGGGTCTCAACCCTACCGCCGTCGACAGCGAAATCAGACGAGCATACCGAAGGACTGCTCTCAAATACCATCCTGATAAGATAGCAAATCCTACGCCAGCAGATATTGAAAAATTTCATCTCCTCCAAATCGCATATGATGTTCTTTCTGAACCTCCAGTCCGGCAGCTATATGACAATGCAAGGGAAGCTCGAGAGCGGAAGAAGAGGGAGAATGAGTTACTTGAAGGAGCACGGAGGAAGATGAAGGAGGACCTGGAGGCAAGAGAACGAGGGGTTAAACGGCCCTGGGGTTTTACTGGATCTGGCGGAGATCATGACGATTTACAAGCAGCAGATGATAAATTGGAACAGGAGATAAGGCGGCTTGCAGAAGACGGGAAGAGAAGGCGACGGGAAAAGGAGGAACGCATGCGGAGCCAAGTTTTAGAAGAGGAGGAGAGGTTAGAAAGAGAAAAAGAGGAACTAGAGGCCAAGAAGCAGGGAACGTCTAAGAATGGTGCGCCCCCTATCAGCATAGGCGGAACAACTGTACCAGAGATAGATCGAACTGTAAAAGTTCGGTGGATAAGAGAGGGAGTCGGTCTTGATATGGATAAAGGCCGGCTAGAATCATTATTTTCAACGTTCGGCAAAGTGGAGAGTACCTTTACGTTGAAGGATAAGAGACAACGGGTGGGTGACCAGCGAGAGAAGAAAACTGTTGCTACTGGTGTTGTTGTCTTTTCCTCAGTAGTGGGTGCTCATGCAGCTGTTGAAGATCGATCTAAACACAAAGGTGACGCATGGGAGGTCATCGAATCTGTGGCTTGGGCATCGAACAAACAGCCAGATTGGGATGCCTACAGACATCCTTCCCCTGTGACGGCAGATCTTCACAGCAAGGCAGAAACGTCAGCCGGCGCAGCTACTTCTGAACCTGATGATTTGAAACCCTCATCGACCAACAGGCCGAAACGATTCACTATGGATGACTTAGACCCACGAAAGGAGAAGTCGGAAGATGTCAACAAAGGTGGAAAGGCTCCTTCATTTGGGTCCTTCTCATCTGCAAACGCTAAGGGAGGTTTCAGTGCAAGTGGCCCAAGCCTAGAGGAGATCACTTTGATACGGTTAAAGAATGCTGAGAGAAAGAGACTCGAAGAACAAATTCGAAAAGAGGACAAGGCAGCTGCCCTCGCTGATTCAAATTCTGTGCAATGATAGGGCATATTACATTTGGCAAGCTGTATTGTACATTTCTGATTTCATTCTGCGATGATACCCATCTCCTTTTAGTTATTATGATAGAATAGATAACCTTGAAAATGACCAACCGATTTAACGATGTAAACTGATGACATTGATCCATTGAAAATAACGCCTGCGTGATGCATAGAGTTTAAGGCCATATATGATGGTTTACCAAAGTGAATGGCCTTTCCACCAAACTGCCCACATAACTGGGACAGCCAGACCCAACACGGAAAACCCGGCAGTCATCTCCACAACTGCCCATACCCATAAGGTGCCGAGGGCCGGAGTCTTCTTCATTGCTGCATAGTAAGACGCCTCATTCGCCATAGCAATTAATCTCGAGCCCAAGAAGACGGAAAATATTAGAAATATGATATTGTGAGCTGTTGGCGGGAATAGAGCAAGTATCAGGGATTTTCTTGTTGCGAGTTGTCCGGAGGTCTCATTCGCAGTTTTCTTTCCTGATTGGGGATACAATGAACGCAAGGATATCTTGGGGAAAGTCACCATGTGTCCGTGAACGAAATGGATAAGTAGGGTCATAACTGGAAAGGCCACCACCAAGGTTTCGAAGATTATCCTATCAAGTTCGATTTCCTGAGCAAACTGGTGCGCGGCAAGGAATGATAAAGTAAAGTGAATACAGGAGAGTGACAGGGAAAGGAATATGGTATCCGCAAGCGGCGGTAGTGACTCGGAGTTTTCTGACTCGGCCTTAGCGGGTGCGATCTCCGGAGTATCTGGGAGCGGGGAGTGAACAATTTCGCCGTCCGCATTCATATGAACGTATTGCATTTTGGGCGGAGGTTTCCCATCATTGGACGATGTTTGTCTGTGCTGCGACGTCAGTAGCTCTGCCTGGCGCTCCGCAGCAATTTCATATAATGTTTTATGGCCTGGAGACGTCTTTTTGTCGTTGTCAACAGCAGCAAGGGGTATTGATGGACCATCAGAAGGCTTTTTATTCTGACGTCGGGTAGCCATGTTGAATAAAAGTAATAATTAAAAAAAAAACGTATATTTTTAATAAAAAATTATGAAGTGACTTATTGTTTTATATAGATAAATATCAAAGATGCTGCCCGGTGTATTGTACCGATTTCGAGCTATGCAGAGAGAAAGGGCTGACGTTGAATGTTAAAACACGATTACATAACATATTAAACACGTGACTACGTTCACGTGATTCCATATGGGGAAATTAAGTTCGAGCGACGGGAGCTAAAATTAATCGGGTTAAGCCTGCCAATATCCCATGACTAATTGTACACGTGACTGATATCACTCACTTACATAAGCAGTCGAAAAATGCGATTCCGCCAAAACTTCGCGACGGCGGAAATAACAAAAATTCCTGTGCGGCGTATATTTTATTGAAAATAAACTTATCTGGCCTCAGGTTGGCCACCAGGGATCGTGGAGGTGCATGAAAAGAGGAGACTGCAAGTGATTGCATGCTGCAAGGGGCTTCCGGTATCCGAACTCGGTTTTGAAGATCTGCTTATTTTAACTAACAGCTTACAGTTAGCGCTTCATCCCCCCGCTGTCACCCCCTATTCCTTTTCACAAAAATAGATACAACCACCAGGTTAATGACACGTTACATCTTTGCGCCCACCCTTGTTGTTATTAAGCTGCCACTACGGCGCTTCTCCTACGCATAAGGATCGTGTGGGTAGTTTTGCGAGTAATTGTTCTGTTTTGAGTGTGGTTGTGCAGTATTACTGCAATGCAGTATTGGGTGAAGCCACCCGGTTGAAAGAGAAAGCTACCAGATCACATTGCATGATCTATAACTACGGAAATTCAATTCTGCGATTATACCGCGTGCAATTATCTTTGTTACTTCGAAAGCGGCAACTGGAGACCCTTATTTTCATATATCTACCACGAATTGTGCGCCAACTGACACTATCCATTGAGCGTTTTGAATATCAAAAATCACGGAACACAGAACAGCCATGAACTCCGCGTTTACATTCCTTTCACTTGCCATATTTCCTCTGGCTCTGTTTATTTTCTGGACTCTGTCAGCAACGGGGCCGTCATCACCCCTTGGACGTGGATTTCCAACCCTGACCAATAAACGGATTTGTTTGCTGATTGCCCATCCGGATGATGAGGCTATGTTCTTTGCGCCGACCTTGTTAGCCCTTACAAAGCCTGAGCTGGGGAACCATGTTAAAATACTTTGTTTAAGCTCTGGTATGTCTGCTCTATTAATGGTCGTTGACTCAGCTTCAGGATGGCTTCTAATTTATCAAATTACAGGGGACGCTGCGGGCCTGGGACACATTCGCAAACAAGAACTCCAGAAGAGCGCACTCCGTCTTGGCTTGCGCAATGAATCGGACGTTTTTATTGTAGATGATCCAAGCCGGTTCCCAGATAGCATGACTGCTACCTGGTCCGAAGAAAATGTTTCTGGCCTGCTTGCTTCTGCATTTGCCCCACAACTTGCAGCCCAAGCATCATCTCAGTCTGCACCGATGGCCACTATCGATATACTTCTTACCTTTGATCAGTCAGGCGTTAGTTACCACCCAAACCACCGTTCCCTCTACCATGGGGCACGCGCATTCTTAAAGGCTCTAATGCGTGGGGATTCTAATCATCCTTGCCCTGTCACCTTATATACCCTCACTTCAACAAATTTGGCGAGGAAATACATAGGCGTCTTTGATGCCCCGATAGCTATGCTGAGTGGTGTAATAAGCAATGCATTCGGAGGCTCTGGTAACAAAGCTGCACCTTCAACATCACTGTCCCAAAAAACCCAGGAGTTAAGGGGGGTCCGCGAACCACCTCCAGCAAACAGGTTACTTTTCGTCAATTCTGTAGACGATTGGCTTTCTGGATGGAAGGCAATGGTGTATGCACATAAGAGTCAGATGGTCTGGTTTCGATGGGGATGGATTACGGTAGGGAGGTATATGGTAGTTAACGACCTCAAAAGGGAACTTGTATAAAATGCCCCTTATATCTTATACCCATGTTTTAATTGGCAGTCCAAACAACTAATTTTGTCGTTACTGCGTTTATTGGGAACTACATCCCTAGGTATTGAATTTGCGTTTCGTATATAGCTATCTAATTTTATGTATAATAATACAAACGAGACGTGAGGAGTATATAGAAATAATGTTACCAAAGTGATAGTGTATTCCGCTGTTAAAAATGGCATGTATATCACAAAACAAGAAATAAAAAAAAGGGGGATAATATACAGATCCGTAAGTTGGTATACAGTAGTGCTAAATAGCTAAAAAAAAAGTGGTATACATAGCGGGCGAAGGGTGCAGCCAGTTCAACATGAACTGGAATAATGATGGACCCTTCAGGAATGAAGGGTTGCCCGAACTGGCCGGTCGTCTCCCCAAAACTGTGCTGGGTCAAATTCAACCATTCCGTTTGTGATATGATAGCGTACAACGTGGGGCAAAAATCTTTTCCATTCATTCACGGTATTTGGAAGTCCTCTTCTTTCCCAATCGTACTTGGTACCGGTCCAACGCCTTCGGAGAAGCATGAATAGAGCCCAGGTCTGAAGATAATCAAGTTCTCTGCACGTGGCCATATGGACGACTTGGAATCGATGGTATAAATCCCAGTAAGCCTTTGGGGCAGTGGGTGGAGGTGTCAGAGATAGGGGGTTGAGACGACGTAGGCTGCTTGCCGCAGTCTGCTCTAGGTTAGAGCTGCTCTCACTAGAGGGACTGATTTTTTCCAGTTCTAAATCCTTCCATGCTTGGATAAGCTGTTTCGCCAACACTCGCCTTTTGGATAGGGTCGTTTGAAACATTTTTCGCCCATCACGCATGAAGCCCTCAGTAGGATCTACCGCTTGGCGGCCCCAGTTTAACTTCGTCAGGATATCGTACACTTGTAGCGTAGGTTTCATGTTGTAAGCTTCTGAAGTCATCGTCTTAAAAATCCCAATAACGGAGTCTTTAGGAATGTGGCCGATCATATTGTCTTCCGCATTCTGTCCATATCTGTTGGTGGAAAGAATGTAAGACCACACAAATAGTTCCATCCAGGTACGCTGTGGTATCGGCACATTGTAATTCACGGAGATGAAGTCAACCAATTGTAGAGCAGTGGGAATATCGTTGTTTGTACAAAAGATATGAGCCACAGCAAGTAAAAGTTCATCGGTGGGGTGTAAGGGAGAAGATGGGTGATAGGGAGTTACTGGGGGAAGATCTTCTTCCCCTTTTTGCAAACGGTCAGCATCGATGTTCCAGACGGTTTTCAGGGTATCCTTGACAGCTGCAATGTCCCATTCGCGACCCGATGCTATCATCAACTGAATAAATGTGGACTCGTTGGCATCCAGACCATCCACTACCATATCTTTGAAGAGGCTGTGTACTTCATCACGCACGCCGTCCTTTCCTGTCTTGTACCCTCTATATCCTGGATTGCTGCGTTTGAATCGTCTTTTTCTGTATATCCAGGGCGTTGATCTCAACGAGTGGTTCTCTTTGGGAATGAAGGCCATGTTCCAGACTTTAGCCTCCATGTAGTAGTTATAGCATAGGACATCCGGTGTAACCCCATCAGCGATCATTTCCTCCCATAAGGTATTAGCCATAGCTTCATCTCCCATGGAACGAGCGCAGTCCAGTAAATGAGTATACTCTGCAAGTCCTAGAGTATGTCCAGCACGACGCCGTGCTTCAACAATCGTTCCTAGATTTCTAGCAAACCTATCGAAGATTTGCGCGAGAGGCTCGACCTTGGCGTACTCTGCAGCAGAAGAATGGAAGCTTCGTTGGATTTTCCTCCACGGTTCAACGAAATATGCTGGAGATAACAACCGGAGAGCTTCTATAAAAGTGGTAGCAGGCAATTGACGCATAATATAGTCGTTATTTCCTGGATCAAGGAAGATGGTCATTACTTTGTCCGGCTGTCCTTCTAACAGAACAGCACGAATATACTCCTCCCGTTTCCGAATAGCGTCCTGAGTTGAATCCTTCCGGTTAGAGCCAGGAGTCTTAATCTCCCAGACATCTTTATCGTTGTCTGACGGCAAAGGGGTTTGATCAGTGTCAAATGAGTTCTCCTGGGACTCCTTCGACTGCACAGCAGAGTGCACGAATCTGGTAGTTATAAATTTCCATTTTGGTGTGCTGGATTTGCTCGATGGGCGTAATTTTCGAAGCGGAGGGCGGGAGGAGGTATGTATAGCTTGTAGTTGATTCCGTGAGGTCTGAGAGTGTTTAATGCTGGGTCCACGCGCGCCATTGAAGCCAACTATCCGCCAGCTACATGACGGGCATATGTACTGGGAGACGAGGTTCTCGCCTAGCAGAGTTGTGGCACGCATTAATTCTCGACGACGCTTTTCTCCATGAACGTAGCGGGCAGAGGAGAGGACAATGGGCAATCGGGGACTCGGTCTCCCAGGCAGGCTTGACGAGATCAATTGCTGGCGTGGAGCAGGCCAAAGACCAGAAGATACCGACGGCGAGCAGAAAATGAATGCGATGTTGAAGAGCTTTTTGAGTTGCCGCTTTTGGATTTTTGCTGGAGCGGCGGCGCTAGTCCCTTTTCGGTCATAGCTCGTCCTGCTTATCTTTTTGTGCTTTTGCGGCCTCAAGCAGGAAGAACGACGAGAGAGACGAGGAAGACATTCAGTCTGCGCTTCGACCTGAGCATTCAGCGGCGCGGTTTACAGCTACGATGGCAGCGGTAGATGACGATGGAGCAGCTCCCTCCTTCTCGGAGCCGTTGGATCTGGTTCGCCTGTCGCTCGACGAGGTCGTGTTTGTGAAGTTGCGCGGGGACCGCGAGCTCAAGGGCCGGCTTCACGTACGTTCGATTGTCAATCGGGTTTATATTTCTATGATGGAACAACAGCGGCGGTACTGACATCATATTATTGTCTAGGCCTATGACAGTCATTGCAATATCGTTCTGGGCGACGTGGAGGAGACCATCTATATTGTTGAAGAAGATGAGGCCGGAGAAGAGACCATTAAGGTATATCAAGCCTACTGCGGATGCAGATTGGTCGAGAAGGAACGGAATTAACTGTTTTTACAGACAATCAAGAAGCAAGAGGAAATGTTGTTCGTCAGGGGTACGTCGCGTCATTCCTTAATTATTTTTTTACTTCTCGATTCGTTTCTGATTGTATGACTGTGCAATAGGCGACTCCGTTGTATTGATATCACCACAATCTCCATCAAGTTGATAGGAGCGGAAATGGTGACGAGTATCAGAAAGCAATGCCGATGACGGGTGGCCGAGGACTCATGACTATGAAAATGAGTAATATCTGTTCTCACAGGGGCCGTATTGTGACAGCCTCCAGCTTCGACGCCGTTAGTAAGTCGTGGGTGAGACTATGTTTATATTCCCTGGAGAAGACGACCGGGAAAGCAGCACCTGCATAAGACTCATCTGTCCAAGGTGATCGGCCGTTTACGACGAAAAGTATGGATAGTTAACAGACATACAAATGAATAACGATATAAAATAGTTGACATCCAAATGTAAAGACGTGCCAAGTCGAGAGTCGGCGTCCAGTTTCGGGAGCCTCACTTTCTCCTTGATGACTCAACCTTGAACTGATGACTCCCATGGCTCGACGTGCTGGCGCTTTCTACCACAGACAACTCGCATCTCATCGCAATATAAATACTCAGCTATACATCCACGTCTCTCTAGTGGAATCGCTCACTCTTGTATCATCTTTACTCCTTATAAACCATGTCCCTTTAACCAATACTACTAGCCACACCATCCTTTACAGCGTTCACACAGCGAGAGAATGATCGTACGAATACGACAGACTTGAATCCATCTGCGCTTAGTCGCACATTATGATATCTTACGATAACTCCTTTATAATCGCGAGTTAAACACTATGACTCACGGAGGACAGCAGAAGTTGACAGCGGAGGAGAGGCGCAAACGGGAGCAGGCATGCATTGTCACCCTTTCATGCGCCTATACAATCCCCTAGTGGAAATACAGTTTACCATATCAAGGCCAACGTAACTAACATGTCTTCCACGTCTAGTCTCTGAGCGAGTTCGCCGAGTACGTTGAGAAGCAGCAGGAGAAACGGTACCTTCGTAGCCAAAACCGAGATGGCTCCGTGGCCCCAAGCGACAGCGGCTATTCTACCACAGCCATATCTACCGCTCATGATGACCACTCTGAACTCGACATTCTTGACGAGCTTGGCTTGTCAGACCATCCCACTAGTGTTCAGCTCAAAGAATTGCTCCTTGACGACTCCCCTGATGCGGAAAGCACCCTTTCTCGGATAACCGGCGTCGTGAAGGGACGGCTAGAGGAAGGACAGGGCGAGACTATATTTGACCTTGGACAAGAAGACAACGGTGATTGGATGGGCTTCAATAAGGAGCAGTGGGACTATGCCCTTGATCGTCTACGGCAGGCTGCTCGCGAGCTCCGGGCTGATTGTCGAGTCTTGCTGACTTATAATGTCGGTGGTCCGGAAGAGGCTGAGACGAAGAGTGACCGCATAAAGTGTGCTTACGGAAAAGTGCTGATACGGCAGGCTCCTGAGACGATAGAGAAAGTCATTGAAACCCGAATTGCAGTGGTTGGAAATGTCGATGCCGGTAAAAGCACCCTGCTAGGCGTCTTGGTCAAAGGAAAACTCGACGATGGACGAGGCAAGGCCCGAGTGAACTTATTTCGCCATAAACATGAGATCGAGACCGGGAGAACCAGCTCCGTCGGTATGGAGATTATGGGGTTTGATACCCATGGTGAGATTGTAGGCCACGGCCAGGCCCGAAAACAGACATGGGAGGAGATTGGCAGACAGTCTGCCAAGGTGATTTCGTTCAGTGATCTCGCCGGCCATGAGCGCTACCTACGGACTACTGTCTTTGGTATGCTCAGCAGCAGCCCAAACTACTGTCTACTGATGGTTGCCGCAAACAATGGACTTATTGGAATGAGCAAGGAGCACCTGGGAATTGCCCTATCACTCAACGTCCCCGTCATGGTAGTTATCACAAAGATAGATATCTGCCCTCCTCATATTCTTCAGCAGACAGTCAAGCAACTGACTGGAATTTTGAAGTCTCCGGGGGCTCATAAGATTCCAATCTTCATCAAATCCCGAGAGGATACCGTTAACACGGCTACGCAGTTTGTCAACCATAGGATATGTCCTATCTTCCAGGTCTCTAATGTGACGGGAGAGTGTATTGACCTGGTACAAACGTTCCTTAATATGCTTCCACATCATGGCCGATATGACTCTGGCGCTCCCCTGGAGTTCTTGGTGAATGATACCTTTTCCGTTCCTTTTGTAGGGACGGTAGTATCTGGTGTTGTGAAAGCTGGAGCAGTACATACAGGAGATCCGGTGCTTGTTGGGCCAGATTCACTTGGACAGTTCAAAAACACTGTCATCAAATCCATTGAGCGCAAACGAATCCATGTACATGCCTGTTCAGCTGGCCAGTCCGCATCTTTCGCTCTCAAGGGAGTTCGCAGGAAGGATGTAAGGAAAGGGATGGTTGTTCTGCCTAAACTAGATCGTCCTCCAAAGGTCTATCGTGAATTTGTTGCTGAAGGTATGCCACCGCAGGTTGTTTCTGGGCCCTTAACTTTTACTGACCTTGATTTTTGTATTAGTATTAATACTTTCACATGCCACCACTATCAAACCCAAGTATCAAGCAATGTTGCATGTTGGGGCTGTGAGCCAGACCTGTGCTATCATCGATATTGATCGGGATTTTATCAGAACCGGAGACCGTGCCCTAGTCGCATTCCGCTTCATCCAAAGACCTGAATTCCTTTCAGTTGGAGATCGAATCCTGTTCCGAGAGGGAAGGACCAAAGGTCTAGGCATTGTTAAGGAGGTTTCTTATGATCCCAATGTCCCTCTTAATCCTGAGAAGAGGACCGCGCCTTCGACTGATCAGGAAAAAACTACCTAACTAAGGGGCTTCTACGATTACGCAATGCCTTACGATTAATTCACGTTCATGCTTCTATTCTTTCTTGCATATCTTTCTTTGCTGGACATTATCATTCCTTGTTTGGCACGTTTCAGTTTCTATTCCTTTCTTTCGATTCGATTCCTACTTATTTTTCCCTGCTTTCGGCTCTGGTGTCAAGTGGAGATAATGACGGCTGTGTTTTGTATAATATGTTGGCCCCCACTGCATATACCTGAATCGCTTGCTGCTGATCTCCTCGCCACAGCCGCCGTTATGGATATCCTTCTGCCTGCTTCTTCGTTCAGCTCGTATCCCATTGTCTTCGTCTCCCCAGATTTGGCGGCAGAGATACATATCACGTGACAAATTTATGCTTTTGCCATGATGTCATCACCCCGGAATGTGCCAAGGTACGTCACATCTGAAGTCATAACGTTTGGCATCAGGGGCGAAGAGCGCTCCAGGAGATGGCCTTGCAAAGGCTTGCAAACGAGCAATGGGCTTTCTTGCCACGAGTCGAGAACCTGTTGTTGGGAGGGGCCCGCTGTTGACAATGGTGCTTCTATATAAGGGCCTTCCAGTCGTGGAAAGCTGATATATTTCGTCAATGAAATCAAAATATTTTCAAAATTTACTTCTACACAGACGTATCTATACTTATCTATACTTAAGCTACTTTGAAACTGTTCACAAACATGGAGTCTCTTAAAAGTGGACTGCAAGCTGCAGAAGATGCCCTGCTTGGTCACAAGTCGGGACAAGAGCCTGCCTCCGGAGTCCAAGGCAAGGGAACAGCAACCGACCCATATGATGCTGGAAACGCTCCTAGTATGTACATATAGCTCTCTTACTAATGATATCATTACTACATTACTTATTTGAATGCTCTTCTAACTAATAACTCTTAAGCCCAACCAACTGAAGCCCAAGGTTTGGCAGGTAAACATGGTGCCGGTCAACAAACCTACGGAAACAAGATCGATGAAGGAGTGGGAGGTTTCCACGACACCACTGGAAGAACTGCTGGAAAGCCTACTACCGGCAGTAATATGCCCCAAGAAACCGGACGTGTTCCTGGACGGACAACCCAAGGTACCGGAAGAGTAGATGAGGGTATTAGTGGCGTTGGCGGAGATAAGACCGGATATGGCGAGAGAGCCTTACGATCAGAAATGCAGCAAGCAGATCAATTTTCTTCTGCTATGGGTGCGGGTCAAAAACCCTCAACAGCAACCAAAATGAGTGGTGGGCTCACCGATGATACCCTTGGTGGTGCTGGAACTGCTGGAACTGCTGGAACTGCTGGAGCTGCTGGAGTTACTGGAGTTGCTGCTGGCGCCGCTGGCGCGGGAGCTATGGGCCGTGGCCAGGAACCAGGAATGACCAGCATGAAGCAACAGCCTGGTATGACTGATACAAGTGGGCGAACTCCTGGAACGGCAACATATGGCTCAGATATGCCATCTGGTACTTCGGGGGGATACGGCCAAGCAAAGCAGTCACAGCTTGGCAGCGAATATGGTGGAGCTGCTCTCGGTTCTGGAGATGTCACTGGCACTGGCCATGGCACCCGATACCAGCAACCCTCTGGTAGCACAACACATGGACAGCATGGTACAACCGGTGATATGACCGGAAGCTCCAGCTATGGTGGCTCCTCCCAATACCCTTCTGAAATTAAGCAAGGTCAAACATCCGGAAGCATGCCAGGCGGAAGCAGCTCTACCACTGGTGGTTACGGATCTTCAGGCATAAAGCAGGGTGCACCCACTACTGGCTATGGTGGTACACAAACTGGAATATCCCAGGGTACCTCTACTACCGGACATGCTGGTTCAGGCTATGGGGGTTCCGAATATCCATCGGAGATGAATCAAGGAGTTTCTTCCACGAGCCAAACAGCTGGAGGTAGCATGGGACGCACCACTGATACAGGCTATGGAGCCTCCTCACAGCCTTCCTCTGCAATGAGACATGACGCTCCAACTTCCACCACCAATAGCCGCACTACTAGCGGCGTACCATCCCATGCACCAGTTACTGGAGGAGAAACCCCGGTTAAGAGCACAGGGTTTGCTGCAGAGGGCGGTAACTTCGACGCCACGCAGCCAGGCGCCGGAAGAGAGGCAGATCGTAAGTTATAGCATCGCTCGAACCTAATTCTAAACGTTAGTTAAAAAATGGCATACTAATGAGATGAGAAGGTCTCTTGGATCAACGCACCTCAAAGGCTGGCCAAGGTACTTCCACAACCGGCCATGGAAACACCGGCACTACGACCAATGAGCCTCATACTGGCACCCATGATACACATACCACCCATAGATCCGGCAGCATCGCACAGAAGGCCAAGGATGCACTCCATATTGGAAAGCATTCCAAGACCTAACTTCGTGCCGGAATGATACTTGATTCATGTGCTTTTTTATGGTTTTTATGTACCATATTTTTAACACTTAACTAATATATTCCCATGCCTGTGGCCATAGTCGTGATGCAATTTATTATGCTTGTTGAATTATATGCCCAAAATGTGTCTTGTATTTACAAATTTGGATGGGTAACAGTTAACTTTTTTAACTCAATTGGATCCCCTATCAATATTATTAATACCACTAAATCTACCAGTAAGCTGTGCCTCTAATGATGGAAATTGGCTTAAAATGGCAGGGCGAAATTTTCTAACGGGCCCTTAAACAGACAGCTCAGCAGTAGCCGTGGACATAATATATTCCTTATATTTCTCCAATTTCTTCTCGACAGGCCCTCCTGCTCCAGCGTATCTCTCAACAATTTCGGGAGATCGGCCAATAAATAGCTTAGGATCAAGGAGTCCATCTATATCATCCCAGACTGGTTTCTATTTAATGTATATATTAGTCATAACCTGTGAGGTAAGAGATGGGGGGTTTGTTAGGTTGGATCGTACGAAAAATTCAGTTTTCTTGATTCTCTCAATGAGATCGTTTTTTCCACCCTCCATTTTGACGACATGAGCGGCTTGATGCGAAAGGACACGAATCTCTTCGTGGGCTTCTTGCCGGGAAACGCCGTGACTGCACAGTTTCATAATTATGTTCTCAGTAGCCATGAACGGCAACTCCTCTCGCAGCTGAGCGTTGACAATGGCAGGGTATACAACAAGACCATTGGTCACATTATCGAGACTGATAAGGATGGCATCTGCCATGAGGAACATCTCAGGGATGTCAATACGGCGAATTGCGCTATCATCCAAAGTTCTCTCAAGCCACTGGCCGGAGAAGGTTTCTGAAAAGTTGGCTGATACGTTGCTAAGTTTCCTGCCAATGCTGCAGATTCGCTCCGAGCTATTTTGTAAAAGTCAGTGCCTGCCCATGAGATATCTACCATAAAAGAAGGAATTCAAATGTATACCGCATTGGGTTGCGCTTATAAGCCATGGCCGATGAGCCAATTTGGTCCTTCTCGAAAGGCTCTTCCATCACTTTATCGTGGGCAAGGTGACGAAGATCAGTTGCAATACGAACAGCGGTTGCTCCGAGAGCTGCAAGGGCATTGGCAATGCGCAAATCCACCTTCCTAGTATATGTCTGAGTAGATATGTCATAGCAGCTGGAGAATCCGGCCTTCTTGCAAAGGATCTCGTTCAATTTGTCGATTTTAGAGGCATCATTGTGGAAAATTTCCATGAAGGAAGCCTGAGTTCCGGTGGTTCCTTGTGCTCCTCTGAACTTAAGACCAGCTCTTACGTACTCGATGTCCTCGAGATCCATAACGAGATCTTGAAGCCATTGGGCGCCTCGTCGGCCAAGTGTAATTGCTTGAGCAGCTTGGTAGTGACTAACTCTATGAATTAGTGGTTTATCCATGAAATGGGCTTTCAATTTAGATCCATACGTGAAGCCTAGGGCAGGGAGGTCCTTGTATTTGAGGGAAAATTGAGCAAGGTTGTGGATAACTTTGGCAAGCTTTGGTAGGATCAGGTCGAGCGCATCACGGATGAAAATCAAGTCGGCGTTATCGGTGACCTATAGAAATTTGTCAGGCTACCATTCGGCATAATGGTAAATAATCCAACGAGGAGGAAACCGAGCAGTACTAAAATGTGGTGTGTGCCATTAGCGGCGGAACAAGAATAACTAATGCAGCGAATCAACATACCATAGCACGAAGTAGCTCCGAGATGAATAACTCCCGCAGCCGCAGGAGCATCCTTTTCCAGTGCATACACATGGGCCATGACATCGTGTCTGCGACGGCGTTCTTCAACAGCGGCAACTTTGAACGCCTCGTCGCTCACGGTGACGTTCGCCTTGATTGCTTCGATCGCTTCATCGCTGATCTGCTTGATCCCGAGCTCTTTCTCGGCTTCCGCTAGCCAGAGCCAGAGTTTGCGCCACGTAGAGGCTCGCTCACGGGCGGAGAATATCGTTTTCATCTCATTGCCTGGCTCAAGTGGTTAGCTACTTTATACATGTGTTATAGCGGGGGACTGCGATAGCGGGGTTGATAACAGCCGATAACACATAAGAAACAGGCATACTGGCATAACGAGACGCCAATGGCGTCTGGTACTGATCATTAGCAGACATTGTGGGCTGTGAGTTCGGCATATGAAGCCGTAATGAAGTTGAGATGTTTTGGTTGTGCCGTCACTTGCAAGTGGAAATAAGTTG
Organism: Trichophyton schoenleinii; assembly: GCA_018357685.1. Lineage (NCBI taxonomy): Eukaryota > Fungi > Ascomycota > Eurotiomycetes > Onygenales > Arthrodermataceae > Trichophyton > Trichophyton schoenleinii. The sequence goes on from WOFF01000002.1 coordinate 1,697,750, forward strand.
ACCTGCGGCGAGCTAAATGGACTATCCTGGTGGAAAATCGTGTTTATAACAAAACCTACATAAAAACACGCAGAGAGGAAGTATCCGGGTTACGTAATAAAATTTCCAAGGATATTTATAATATATTATTGGATAAGAGCAGAGAATTTGATTACTAAGTAACCCTATCTGGATCTTATTTATCTTACCTAAGCATATTTACCTTGGGGACACGCACCTTTGTCTCTTTAATCCACGGCCCAATTCTTATATATAAAAGGGCGCATATTGGAAGATAGTAAAGCAGAAATGAAAGATACAAGATGGACAGCATATGGATTGAGATATGGTTAATTCATTATAGCTATCGTACTAGGTATCCTGAGACCATGCACATATGCAGTCATTATAAGGGACTCGGCCTTTGAAGTCAGCGAAAGACAAGATGCCAGTCAGTCATGCCGCCCAAAAAAAAACTCCAAGCCTGGTAATATACAAAAAGATAAGGAAGCCGCCATTGTCGGGTATCAATGGGATGGCTATACGCTATTCAAACAAGAGCTTCAACTCTTCGATTCGTTGTTCTCTTTTATCTTCATCGCTGCCGTCACCGCCGACCCGCAAACCAAGGGAGCCGGCAATCATCATCTTTCTCTCCTGAATTTTGAGAATCCTCCCTTCAATGCTATTTTTCACCACGAACCTGGACACCTTCACATCCCGTAGCTGGCCCATTCGATGCACACGATCAATGGCCTGGGCTTCCACGGCGAAACTCCACCAAGGATCCATCATGAATACATGGTTTGCAACTGTCAGATTCAATCCAACACCGCCAGCTCTCAAGCTGATCAAAAGCACACTCGGAGGGGAACCTTTGTCTTTCCTGGGCTTACTTCGGTATCCCTTAAAAGGGTCCGGGGAATTTGCAATATCATCGTCATCGTCAATGTCCTCTTCGTCAATTATAGGGGCATTGAACTGGGCAAGAACCGTGGCACGAGCCTTTTGACTCATCGTGCCGTCAAAGCGAAGATGAGAAATACCAGCGGTAGTCAGCTGCGGGGATATCAAGTCCAAAAAAGAGGTGAACTGAGAAAATACCACAGCCTTGGCTCCTCTGGGAAGACGTGTAAGATGGGTGATAAGAGCATGAATCTTTGCAGAAGTTTTGGCTGAAGGGGACAGGGGATTGATCCGACGTAAGGATATTCGGCATGCGGGAGGAGCGGGATTGTCCAAAGACGGAGGGTTTTGTGTTGTGGGAGTTTGTTCGGGAGACTCATGCCTCACCACTTCAAAAATGTCGCGAGAACTTAGCTTTTCCCGGCAACAAAAGCACCGGGGAACTTCTCCTTTATCAGTCTGATGTTTGATATAGGACTCCAAGCAAGCTTTACAAGCGCTATGCCAGCATGAAGTAACTGCCGGATAGATCATTGGCTCCTCAGAACAGATCGGACATTCACCACTCGATTCCGCCTGTATTTGTTTCAGTGCGTGAGTTGTGAAATTAGCGGTAGGATCTCGCTCCTCGCCATCCGAAGCTTGCATTGAACTTGCAAATTTGTCAATAAGTTCCTGAAGGTCCATGTTGTCTTTCAAAATGTTCATTTCATCAGCAGCAATAGCGGCATCTTCCTCTTCCGCAACGATCGATTGGTTTCTCGTCAGAATCGGGTGGCAGCATGTTTGGCGTAAGCGAAGGATTTGGGCAAATATAGTTGTATAAGACTTTAACAATGTCCCAGCGGCTACATTGTCGTTGAATGTCCGTTTGGCTCGAGTAAAAATAACATCATAAATTTCTCTTTCTTGTTCTGACAGCTCAATCTCTTCCACTGTAATGGTACGAGATGGCAATGGAACAAGAGCCTCTCCCTCCGGGGTTTTCATGGTTTTTGTGCGTCGAAGAACCAAAGGTTCAAGAACAGTTTGTACAACGCTCAATGCACGCGCAAAGTCTTTCGACTCGAATGGAACAGTGATAAAGGTCTTCCAGAACGAAAAATTGCACCATGGTTCCACTTTGAGGAAACGCACGAGGCTATAAAGGTCTTCAAGCCGGTTCACGATGGGTGTACCTGTTAGGACCCATCTATGTTTGGCCTTAATCTCATAACATGCTTTGGCTGTTTTAGAGGCCCGATTCTTGATATAATGGGCTTCATCAAGAACTACACGGAAATATTCGACAGAAAAAAGGCCATTATCGCCCAAACTTGTGCGGCCAGATAGAATCTGACTATGCTCCGATCGAACAACCCCATAGCTAGTAATGATTACATTAGGGGCTAATGGGTTTTTGGGAGAACAAATACTTCGTAGGTTGACCGACTTGTCTGTTCCATAATAGACTAATGTCTTCATAGTTCCAGGTTTCGACGCCTTGGATGCTTCACTTTCCCACTGTGACAAAAGGGATGTGGGAGCGACAACAAGGGTAGTGTGTGGAGCGTAAGATACCTCGGGAGAGTTGTGTGGCCACATAATACCCTGGCTTGATGATGGCAATGTAATGCTGTTAAAGTATTCAGAGTTAGGTTTATGAGAATGTATCAAGCTCATCATCTCGATGGTCTTGCCCAGCCCCATCTCATCGGCAAGAATGCCACCCAAACAATTTTGTTCCTGTACGGGAAAGTCAAGACTTAGTTCCCCAGAATATGGGTTAACATAAAAAAAGTCTTTACCCCGTACGCGTGGGAGAGGCTTATCATCAACGTCCTTTACAGGCCAAGGGTATTCTTCCCACAGGGGATGCATGGACCTTTGCTTTGTAGACCTTTCATCTTTCTCCTTGGTGATCAGCCAGTGAAGGGCCTGTTTTTGATATTTCCGTAATTCCAGGTTGAAACTTTCACCTGGAGTAGCTTCAGGCATACTGAAATCAAAACACTGGGCTTTCTGATACAACGTATCTAGCTGATCCTGGTCAAGGTGTTCACCATCGTCGCTTTCGGATTCTTCGTCAGCATCCTTTGACGGATCCTTGTTTGACATTCCTGATTTGGTACCCTGCTCAGCCATTTCTGCAGCACGGAGAAGCCCACTTTTCTTCTGCTTTACAGTAGCCTCATCCCCGGAAGTTGGTGAGAGGCAGATCTCATCGAAGAGAGTTACTAGGGCGACCTGGCGTAAACGAAGTGCCTTTTCTTCCGCTGTTTCCTCGTGCTCAAAAAGGCGAGGGGTGTCATCCTCCAGCCTAGAAGAAAAACGCTTCTTGAATGCTGAGTTAAGGACATAGCATCGAAGTTGCAAGTATATAGTATCGTTGATGCGAATTCTCTCCGGTGCAAAAACGCACACAGCGGTGAATTTGCATATCTTTTGATCGATCAAAGTTGATACCCAAGATGCAGTTTCCTGTGGTAACCTTCCAATTTCATCGCCATTGGAGTTGGTGAATCTTGTAATAACATCCGTTTTAGGATTTGATACTGCTCTTTTGGCCTTTCCTGCTTTTGGCTGAGGCTGAGTTTTCGTGCGCTGAATTTTGACTTCTTCCCCAAACTTGAGTGGGCTTGTACTTGATCTGGTTGCCCATCCACCAACACCAAATGCGCCCAGATATCGATACTCGGGGCTATCCGAAAGCAAGGGGCCACATTCACTCTCGTCTTGAGAAGCCGCCACATGTGTGGCATTTTCAGGAACTGAAGTTTTGTTTGTAGAAGCTTCTTCAGTAGTGTTCCCGATTAACGGCTGAGAGACATCAGGCATTTTAGTGTCGTTAGCTTCTTCCCAAGTGCCATCAAGATAGACATTAACAGCCTTTTCCATATCATTCCCTGCCTTGCGACGCAGCTGAGCGACAACATCGGCAGAAATCGGGCATCCAACAATGGAGGAGAAAAGCTCGATATCAAAATCCGGCTCATTATCGGTTATCTCGGCCGCCTTTTCCATCTGTCTGTCGGCGGCATTGTCCTCAGGGGGTGTGGGAGTCTTGGCCGGGTCTGAATTGATAGTGGTCGACGCGTCGACGTTGGTGAACTTGAGCGGAAAGTCGGGCTCGTTTTCATCTTGGAAAAATCGTCTTTTCTTAGCAGGACGCTGCTCGATACCTTCAGAATTCATATCCGGTGGCTGTCATGGAAGTCAAACTGAAGGACTCCCAAAGCCGACTTTGCAACTCCAACGACGCGCTTCTTAATTGAATGTTTAAACGCGATTTCTATTTAAAGCAGATGCGGCTTATTAATAATCGCGGCAGAAAGATGTTCCCAAGAATTTTGTCATAACCTTATTACTAAGCAAATTCTCTCTCACTTCAAGCTGTTGAGGTCCATTTTGAACGTTGATAACCAGACAAATGCGAGGCTATCTGGGGACGATGGCTTCAAGTTATTCAATGTGCATCCAATGCACATTGAGGTATGCTCGCAGCCAGATTTTTCGATCTGTACCAATAAAAAAGCAATCAATTCGCTCTCTGTCAATTTCTGCACCTTGTTTGACGGCATCTAATCGTCCTGGAAGCTCCAATGCCGAGCTGGAATCGGCGCATAACTACTGTGTTGAGCTCCTAAGGTATGCAATACATTAATCAGACTTCAGACCCCATTGTCTGTTACTGTTTGAATAGATAGCTAACCTCAACTAGAAAATATGATCGACCGTCTTATACCCTGAGCACATTCATTCCTCGACACTCCACCAAGTTTTATATCGCCCTTCATGCGCTAAATGTTTCGCTATCGATGATACCCGAAACAACATCCGCACATACAATTGGTCTGATGAGGCTGCAGTACTGGAGAGATGCCATCACACGCACTCTCGCCGGAACTCCTCCGAAGGAGCCCATTGCAATTCTTCTGGCCTCGGCCCTATCTGACCTTGATGTCCGGACCCAGGGAAGAGCGAAGATAAGCAAAGGATGGCTTATGCGATTGATTAATGCGCGGGAGCAGCATTTGGCGCACACATCATATCCCACCTTGTCTTCCTTAGAATCTTATGCTGAAAGCACATACTCTACACTGCTATATTTGACTCTTAGCGCATTACCCCTTACTTCGTTAACGGCGGATCATTTGGCGTCTCACATCGGCAAAGCAGCTGGAATAACCGCTCTTCTTCGCGGCGTGCCGCTTGTTGCATTCCCTCCACCACCCAGTCATCATTCAAGCCAGACTCGGATGGGCAACGAAGGACCTATAGCAGGCGACAGCAGACAAGGCTCCATCATGCTACCACTTGACGTTATGGCACAAACAGGAGTAAAAGAAGAAGACGTCTTCAGACTTGGAGCAGACGCTCCGGGACTACGAGATGCTGTTTTTACAGTGGCCACCCGTGCTAGTGACCATCTCATCACTGCTAGGCAAATGCTGAAGAATCTACGAGCTGGTCAAGACGTTGGGCATGCCTTTGAACATGAGGGAGAAGAAGGGCATGAGTATCGAGATGATCAACATGAAAAATCAACAAGCCTGAGCATTCAGCTGCAAGAAGTCGAACGAGGGTTTTGTGTTTTGCTACCAGCTGTTTCCACGAGTCTGTGGCTTAATAAACTACAAAAGGTAGACTTTGACATATTCAAACCAGAGCTCCTTTCTACAGATTGGAGGTTACCGTGGAAGGCTTACTGGGCTTATCGACAGCGAAATATCTGAACGGTTATTGGCCTTCAGCCTTTGTAACACCAATTAGAGATGTATTATACAGAACGTTCTAATTATCATACCCCTTGTTCTAGTCAGTTTCCACACCTCGGAATCGTATACGCAGGTAAACATATCGGCTGAAAATTAAGTTGCTTGTGGTCGTTGCCGCACAGGTCTTCGGCGTCGTCTTGAGCTCCAAATTAATCGTTTGTTTGCAAGTTTCATCAAGTAGCGCTTTATGACCTCACGCCTAAGAAATTCGTATATCAATATCAGTACAGGCAGTGACAATTTAGTTCGTAGACACCAGAGGCACTCACATCAAGATGACCATAACTACGAAAACAAATGGTATAGCAATAGCCCAGAAAAACCTTTGTTAGAGTTAGCTGAAAGTACTGCCAATACCACAAGAGGTCTGGAGAATGTACTCACGCATCACTGTATTCTTGGATGCTTGAAAAAGACTTAAAATTCATTCCAAAATAGCCCTGTCCAGAATTAATTTTCTTGCGCTTTTCTAAGCTAGCGTCAAGGATGTAACTTACTGAAAGGAAGGTAAGAGGTAGAAACATGCAGGTTACCAGCGAGAGCTGTGTTATACTTTCGTTCTGATAAGCCCCTGTAGTGAGGAAATTAGCGCCTGTGAACATGGTTGAACGTTTTCTGGCTGGGGTTTAAGCTTACCAATGGTGTTGAATATCAGGTCAATCATATTATCTGCTGAGCGTCGCATTTGGTCGTATCCCTCATTTATAGTGATACAATGATCCAGGACATCGCCTAGATAAGTTTGGCACATTGGGCTTATGTTAACGGTTGAAGGCATTCTAACTCCTTCGGTTTCCTGGTTCGAGGCAACTCGAGATCCAGACCCAGAACCAGAGCCATTGGTATGCGAACATGCGGGCTGTCCTATTTTGAGTCCTAGTTGAGGGCGGCTGTTTGGATCCGGCTTATGATCCCTTAGAGAATTGATGACTCCAATAATTGGCTGGATGGCATTTCGCAAAACAGATATCTCAGAGGTAAGTATATACAGGCTGCTCGACTGCTTGATATTCGGATCGGTAAGAACTTGAACTTCGAGGTCTCCCATTGCATCTTGGTAAGCCATTGTGACCGGAATGGCAAGGTCAGTAATAGCGTCGATAATGGCCTGTAATACCATGCTTGCATCACAGCTTTGTCGTAGGATAGTTCCCGGAGACCTTAGCCGTTGGATGATCGGAGTTTCGATATCATCGGCACTCGCCTCGAAGAAGGATGTCACGGAGTTATCTGAATGGAGGAAAAGAGAAACTTGCTCGATACCAACACTAAGCCCTTTGGGTCCTAGGACGGCATGGCGTTCCATGAAATCTATACGGTCCTCATTAGGCCCTCCTCTAAAGCGCTGTAAAGATCGAATGGCTCGAGATGGATTGACGGGCATTCCCTGTTGGGAATCCGTAGGAGGCATCTTTTTACCATTGAGCCTTGGGCGTCTCTGCTGGTACTTGGGCACAAACAGATCCATCAATGCCGTCATTATCACACCTCGTTTCTTCTTTTTTGAGTGGTGACTGGGTGGTTTTGAATCATCCGTTTCATGTATGGTCTCTTCATCTTCAGACTCGCTCTCTGCTTCGGAATCTTCGGGGCTGGTATGCTTGATCAACTTTTGCATTGCAAGAACAATAAAAGTATGATCGGAGAACCAATCAACTTTCGTCCGGTTCACGGAATGCATAAGATCTTCCACCGCTAGCCGATGAAGGTGTTTGTGGTTTGCCAATAGCCTAACTACATCCCAGCTCAATCCGTTGACATTGATCCAGCGGCACTGTACCCATGGCTCTCTCTCTCTCTCCAAAAATGGTACCAGTGTTGCGTTATCCAAGTGATACATACGCATTGCATCGTGAGAGAAATCCACGACTGTGATATCACACTGTTGATACAATTGCGCTTGTAACAAGGTTCCCTCGTCTGCAAATGAGGTAGGAAGGCTTGGATCCGTAGGGTCAATTCCAGGCTCTTCACCGGGATGCCAATTTGGTGAGTGTATCTCTGGATAATATGGACGCGCGGTGGTGGAGCGCCGGCTGCGCCTTCTAACGCTGCTTTGAGGCTCAAGACCAGGAGCGTTTCTGGTAGAGGTAGGTGACGCAGACGGAAATGGCTCCAGCCTGAGAGCTTCACCACCTGTCTGAGCCTCGACATCAGTAGTACAAGGGCTGATTTCGCTCCCGTTCAGAGAACTTGATCTCCCAGGAGCCATCCTGACGCGGTTACGAATGGTATATTGAGAACACAGGGAACCATGACAACAAGAAGCAAGCCCACAGCCAAACCCAGGCTCCTTCAGGTAATCGAAATTCTTTGTGAGAGCGCAATTACCATGCTAGGCATGATATATGATGGCTTTCCAGGTTCAAGCGGCGTCATGTGTAGTTGCACCACACAGCGATTGTTGACGTGGTTGATCGACGTTGAAATTGCGTTGCGCTGGAAGTTGAGTTTAGGGGAAGTTAGGGTGGATCTTTCGGCAGTTGCGGAGGCTTGGCGCGCTATCCCTGTTGCGGCCGGCCTATGATGAAATTTATCTATCAAGGCTAAACAAGGTATATCAAAGCATTTAATGTAATGTACATATATATGACTGGGATTTAATATCATAACAGTGCATATCTTGTCCCCTATAATACATACCCAAGCGACCCAAACACCACGCACCGGAACATGCACCATATCCGTAGAGTAATGAGACAACTGGGACAAATAGATTTACAACCAAAGTTTGAGACGGAAGGATGGAGTTAAAAGTTGGGTAGTATCAAGTGGCTTTGAATCCTGGAACAGATAAGACAAAATTAAAAAAAAAAAAAAAAAAAAAAAAAAAAAAAAAAAAAAAAGCGATAGAGAGGCATTCCATCATAAAAGTGAGGTGAAGCTGACGCATTAAAGTGACCAATATAAGAGAGTGAGGAGAAGAACGGAGGGTATAATTTGGTTATACAGATGCTGGGGAACGAGGTTTCCAACCGAACCGATGTATTGTAAACGACGACGGTTTAGGGGTTAAGTTCGAAGATTTTGGAAGGAGATTTGGCTGAACATCCATTAAAACAGCCTTTTGAGGTTCTGCGTGAGGGGGTATTTGCGATTTCGATCCACGTTTAGGTTGAGATTTTGTTGTGCTCCCTGACGTCGAGGAAGAGTTCTTCTTCATCGTCTCCTTTATTAATTCTCGTAGCTCTTTATCGTCACTGGTAATTTGGGCTTTGATGAAATCCATGCTACTTGAATTTTGTAATGACGCCATCACGGGTTCCCGTGGGGCGTAGCTGTATTTTTCTGGGGTCGGCGGTGACAATGGGGTAATTGATGGATCAAGCTTAGCCTCATCACCCTTGGAGAGCAGTTCGTTGATATCGAGGGATTCCCCATGTGGGATTTTGTTGGGATGAGATGGCGTGACACAATCCATGTTCACTTCTTTCCGCAAGACATGGTCAATATCTACTGCTGAGAAGAACGCACAAGATTGTGGCAGGTCGTCAATGCCCATTTGTTGCGAAAACATAGCCCGAGTCCAAAGATTTGCAACCTGGAGTGCCATTGCAGCCTTGTACTTGTCTGTTTCCCTAACCACATACCTGATTTCATCGTGGACAGTAATGGCAAGGCGGGCATCAAGATTGAAGCGCCTGATGAGATAATCCATAGATATGATAAGTAAGTGAAGGTAGTCGACCCCAGATGATTGAATGGCCCAGTTAATTCTGGACGTCATAAAGCCGCCTTTGTTGATAAAGCGTCGCATTAATGCCTCGGTGATACCAGCTCCCAGGACAGGGGTTCTTGGTCTCTCCTGCTCTGCAAACTCTTCCAGCTTGTTGAAAACGAAGGATTCAGTCCCACCTCGTAAGAAAGGGTTCTCACTCAGTATTCTGCGGGTAGTCCGGGTTCCCTTCGTCTCCTTGTACAATTTGGCAGCCACGGCTTTTGTTTCCGCTTCAGACATGCTTGGGTTAAATTGGCGTAGAAGTGTGGCTGCAAATTTCAAACCTGCTCCATATATTCTACCATAATTAAAAACTTTTGCATTATTTCGTGAAATTCCAAGAATTTTTGCCGTTTTCGAGTGTAAATCTGTACCGGCAGCTTTCGTACCTTCCAGGGTCATGAAGCCAATTGCATTTCCGCCGTGTAGTTGGAATTGTGCATCACCGACTAAGCTTGCAATCCAAAGTTCCTCAGAGTCAACATCTGCACCAACGAAAACATACCCGGGTGGTGCGCGAACCATGGCTTTCAGCTCAGAACCGACACGATTCGGTTTGGCATTACTTGCGGTGAGCCAGGTATTCTCAACAGCTCTGCGTGTGATTGTTCCCATAGGAATAACTTGGGGAAGGATGAAGCCCACTTTTGAGTCCGGCGAAAGCTCCCTGCCCAGCGAACCTGTCTTTTCCAAGTCCTTTTCGTAAACAACCATTTGCGATGTTATTCGGTCTCTGGCACTTATCCAATATGAACAAGACGCATTCATTTCCAAGGCCTCCTTAGCCAATGGAAACTGGGATGTGAGTTTCCCACTTTCAAAATATTGCAGGTACCCTTTTGAGAGTGGGCTAGTACATCGAGCGTCTGGTCCGTCTTTATGTGGAAGTTTGAAATAGACATGCTCTTTGTTCTCACGTAGAGCAGCGTTTGTCTCTTCCGACATGTCGCATGCCGAAAATGCCTGTTTCTCATACCTCTCTAGCTCCTTTTTGGGGACTTCAAAAGTCCAGCCATGCTTGTCGGACCAAACAAGGGGAAAGCCGTCCCATGAAAGATTTAAGAGGATTGGAGATATACGAGTCCGCACTGTGATGTTGATATCTGATTTACTCGTTGGGAAAAGATCTTTATACCACTTCGGCATCCCTGGTAGTTTTTGTCGGGCCGCCGGCCGAGGCGGATCACCTTTTTTCTTTCCTTTGACCATCCTAATCTCCTGGCCTGACCAGTCCAGCTGTCGAAGCCAGGGATCATTTTGGTATATTTCCGGTTTGTCTTTCACCTTGAGAGCATTTTCGCAGAGTTCCACTAGCCTCTTTTGCACGTTGTCCAACGCACGATGGTAGGTTTCTTCCGCATTTTTTAAGTACTCCCCCCATGTTTCATTGACCGGCAGAATAACAGTGGAAAGATGCCTCAATGCAGCAAAACTGACGGGGTGTGGACACGTCTCTAAGAAATTTGGGAATACTTTTTTGTACACCCGGTGCGTAATAGCAACGTCGGCAGCGCAGTAATCCAGAAGTTCATCTAACTGACCATTAATCCCCTCTCGGTCGAGTTCGCCAAAATAGTTCCGTTGAGCCTTATCTATTGTGATATTGCAGTGGAATTTGGCAACATCACGGAGAGAGTTAACGGAACTTCGGCCTACCCATAGCTCTTCCTCCTCCTCGCTGAGCATTTTATTTTCAACCATGGACGCAAGCTCAGCTGACTCGGTTCCACGCATTAGCTTGTCCCGAAGGTCTCTGTTTTTCTTATGTTTCATCCAAGTTGGTCGCTGCTGTGAACACATTCCATTTACAGCCACGTGCAGAGACATCGTATCAATGAAGAAGTTGCGAGATTGTTTGATATCGTATTCTTCTAGTATTCTGGCACGATCATAGCCAATATTATGACCAACAATGACGCGAGATGTCGATGTATCACCGAGAGGTACTAGTTGATGGGTATTTTCGGTTTCCTTAAGGAGCCAGGGCGAAATCCATGCGTACCAAGCCGTTGGGCCAGCAGCGCATGCCATTACAGCAAATGGATGTTCCTTCCACATAACTTCAGTATCAAAAGTGAGCATACGCTCATCCGGAGCATTGATTTTCTGCGCTGTTCCGTCTGCATTGTATTTTGTCCAACCACTCTGCCTGAGCCATTTTCGCGGTTGCTGAGGTAAATGAACCGCCGCATAGCGCTTAGCATCACTTAAAAAGGGCTCAGATGCATCCATTCCTAGTTTATGGAAGTGTTCATCGAGAGATTGCCCCTTCAGAGCTGGGAGATTGAATCCAATCGGATCAGAGCCATCTTGCGCTTTCCCCAGCAAATCGTGTCGGGACAAATGATCTCGAGCCAAGTCGACAAGTTTAGGGTCTGGAGATGTAGGCTTATTGCTGAACACTTGGGGGTGGATGATGTTGCTTAGTTGCTGGACTCCGATCTCGTTAAACCTGCCAGTTGCTGGCACTGATAAAAGGCTTCGTTAGTCTAATCTGTTCAGCAAATTCTATGGCGAGGGTCCTATATACATGCAAGTGTGCTCCGCTTCAGCGCAGCCCCTGTATCCTCCTGGGTATCCTGGATCGCCCGCTTCGAATACTTCCTGATAGTTACTTTCCATGTTGGTATTGAATGGTGGATTAATCGCGCCTGCAACGAGAAAGAAACGGTGGTTTTACGCAAACCGCGGCTGAACACCTGCATGGTTGCGCAATCAATAAGTCATTCTGTTGCTTCTGTAACACTCAGCTGCAGAAGCCTTCCGCCTCATCTGGTTCTTGTATATTGTGTCCTGTCTCCTACCAACCGGTCCCTTTGTCACTTGCATCTTTTGCGTTCACTTTCGTCTCTAATAGATCAGATTACATAATGGTCAAAAAATATCAATCACGTGAAGATAAACGATGTCATGTGATATTATCTAAGTGCATTGCTTATTAATCTTTATCGGCGATAGCAGAGCGACTCCGATAAGAAACAGGAAACCAACCGACGACGACGTCTTGACATTCAGGCTCATCTTTACGCTCCTTCGATTATTGATAGTGGGCTATTCACCATCCAACTAATACTGTGCATGCAGATCCTAACTTAACTAGCCTTACAACTACCACATTCGCTTGACAAAGGAGTTACTCAGCTCCAAGCTGCCTTATATATAATATTTACAGCTAGGTCTCATACTGGCCTTACATTACCTACCCTCCTTGCTCCGGAAACTATTGATACCACGCACGCTATCGGCCCTAGACTCTCCGATCCGTCGTGTTTTATCCATATAATTGCTCTTGAAACTCCTTCGCTTTACACCAATCGCCACCGTCGGTTTTCCTCCATCATGGAGAACGATACTCTCGTTGATCTGACTGGGCCGTCGCCTGTTACAACGTCACATAGTAGCAGGAGGCCCGCATCACCAACATTACAGCCGTCACGGTCTCGCCGTAGCGCATCACCTGACTTTAATGACAATGGTGGCAAGGTTAAACGCCGGAGGTTGAGCAACAGAAACAATCGTGGCAGTACCCCAACAGCTGGCCCGTCTTCTCAGAGCCGCCAAACAACAGGGTCTATCATTCCGGGTGAAATAGAGGCTGTGGATTTAACTAGTGTTGATGACTCCTCTTCGCTAGCTCAGGTTCTTGCCAAACAACGGGAGGATGCGATCATAGCCCAGAAAAATGCTACAAATGACAAGGAAGCAAAGTCTACGCTGATAGCGTATAAATGCCCAGTTTGCATGGATGTACCTGAAAATGCTACAAGTACTATCTGTGGTATGTACTGTGCTCTTATTCTATATTATGATTCATTACTAAACATATTCCTCTCATGATAGGTCACCTATTCTGCCACAAATGTATTATTGACAGCCTCAAATACAACGAGACTCGCCGTACACTTGAAGGCGCTGGAAAGGGAGCCAGAGGGAGTTGTCCAGTTTGCCGGAAAACTATAACCGTGGTAGACAACCCCGGTCCCAGACGAAACCTTGTGCCATTGCAGTTTAAGTTGATAACTCGGAAAAAGGGATAAAGAATCTGCAGATGAACTCTTATTTCTCATGTGGATTTTTGGTAAATGAACTTTCCTTACGTGTCTATTCCTCTGCTGCATACAGCGTCATGGGTTATGAGCGAACAACAATAGCATGCTCGGGGTTTCTTGCGGTTTTGGTCTCCTTTCAAGCTTCTCTTTCTCTGTAACACTTTTAGCTAGCATTTATGAACTATTCACAGAAACGACTATTTACTACGCTTGCTACGGTACAAACACATCACTAAATCGAAAGGTAAATTTACTAATAGTCTATGTCCTAGTCATACCCGGCCAAGACTTACAATGGCCAATACCTCTATCTAACAGGTCAATTACTTTCGTCCTACCACTTCCATAGTATTCCTTCGGCTTCTTTCACCACTCAGCCCAGACCGTACCATAGCATCCCCCTTCTTGCCTAACACAACCTCTAGCGCCTGCACAAGCCCAGCAGGATCATATTTCATTCCTACAACGGACCCCTCATCGTTCACCACCTTGCGTCCGTACAGCCTCAAGCACTCGATACCCATTTCATTCAGGCGATCTCGATCTACTTGCGGTGTGCCGGGTCCGTCGAGATGCAGAATGTGGGTCACATAAGATGTGTACGGCTCGCTAGGAGCAGATATTTGTGGTGTACTGGACTTAGGAGTACAGGAATCTTTTGATATAGAGCTTTGACGCTTATGTGAACAGCTCTCTTCTGCTGCACGTACAATAGCTTCAACAAATTCGGAGGCCGATAACGGCTGGGATGTGGGACCAGTTTCGCGATCCAAGAATCCGTTGAGAATGAGGATCTTATGTCGTGCAGGCCCTGAAGATATCGACCGACCTACTCCTCTAAGGATGATAGAAGGTATAAGGGACGTATATAAGGATCCGATGCTATATATGATCGCCTGAGATGAGCGCAGCGCCTCTAGCACACGAGGGTTGGCAGGTGGTTTAATCTTTTGGCCATAAGGGTTGATATACCAAACACGGGAGATTCGACTGGGGAGCTCATCAACAGCTGATTTGCTAAACTGAATGTTCTTGTTTCTCAGTGTTGGAAGGGACCCGGGTAAATGACTTTCTTCATATAGCGGGTCCTCTGGTTCAAGGTACGGATCGTCACCATCGGCTAACATTAAACTAGGCCGCCTAGAAGATGGCGTCGGTTGTATAGAGGAGGCCTCACTCGGGTGGGAAATGCTATTTTGGCCCACGATCACTGTCCCGTCCTCAAGTGAAGCAGATATATGATGTGAAAAGTTGGAGTTTATAGCAGGAATAACTCGGACACTGTCAATAGGAACAGAGCATATGCTAGCCAGAAGGTATATAGCACTCTCAAAGCTTCCACTGAAAAGTCTAGCAGCAGTCAAGAATAGATTGCCCACGCTGGCGGAGGTGAAGTCGAAAGTAGATGCAGGAGGTCTCGCGCGCTTTAAGATTTCAAGATTAAGCAGGTTTAAAAAGGACCGAATCAACTCCTTTTTTGCGGGTGTGATAGCTTTCCATAGGGGGGAGTTTCCCTCAACAATTGAATACCACTCATCGTGAGCACTGCTAGCGTTCGACGGCAGCCGATGATTGAAAAGCGTTTTGATTCCAGCCCGCTCTGGGTCAGTCGGGGAATCTGGGATCAAACGTACCAGCCGGCCTTTTACATGGTTACCTTGATTGAGCTCATAGTTAAATGGATGGCATAGATTAGATACACTTACTTCTAACATCACCAATTCCTGGGCCACCAAAAAATCTTATAAGCTCGGACGAAGAGCCACCATTGTCGCTGATCGGGATAATATAGCTCAAGGGGCAATTTTTGGATTCTCTCAGGGCGCTGAAAACATCCACTAGATTATTCGCAGCACTCCCGCCAGAGAACACTGTAATGCCACGATTGGGGCTAGAAGAGGCAGCCATCTAGAGGATTTCTGTATCGTACTTGAAGTACGGTTTTCAATGATGCTGGCTGAATGGGTGCATCCGGGGTATCGAATATTGAGTCGGAAGAGCCAAGTTCAGGATACAGTGTCCTTAACGGAGTAGCTAGTTGGATAGTGCCCGACTTCCAAGACAGCATTCGTAACCAAAAACAAATCTGGAACTCTCAAACACGTGACATTTATCAATTTGCCCCAGGGAGCGGTCTATTTGAACGACTACATCGGCTTTCACAAAGTTGGGCTATGCTTCGCATAACAATCCGGGTAATGCTCTTTTGCTTTCTCAGATATACACACCATGTTAAAGTATCACTACTTTGCTTGGTTCCCCACAACGATGCACGGTTGAGATACTAAGGCACCAAAGCTAAGCAATATAGTTTGCAACATTGTAGGGTGCTTCAAACTAAATTGGTAAAATTATTGACGCAGAACACCTCCCGCTAAAAAGACGTATCGTGACTATATTCTGCATAAGGCGCTAATAGGCGCTTTCCTGTGTGGTTGTAGTCTGTAGTTATATGATATATGATGGGCGAAACACATCCAAGGGTAAAAGGTGCGCAACGATTAGACATATGCAGCCCAGCCTATAGTCAAGTCAGCGTCATGTTTACAGAAATTCAAGGTTATATAATTATATACTTACCACAGTACAGAACAGCAAGGTTCTTTTCATCTGTAGCTTGCTGAATCAATTCGTTGACAGTGGCTGCCACGCTCAGTGACTTCCCAAGCTTCTTCCGAACAACCGTCAAAGCTCTATCAGCCTCATTTGGCTCGTTGAGATTCGTCTTTTTTCCACCTTCGTTGGAAGTGACTGCGCCATTTTCGGCTTCTTGAGCGTCTTGCATCTTTTTCATTCGTAAAGGAGACAACGTCCAGCTGTATAAAGGGTCATAACGCAGGACATCTAAGATAGTCATTATGCTGTACGACTCTTCACGAAGGGCTGCAAGAGTAAATTCACAGCTTCGCCGGAATACTCCTTCGGTTTTCGTAATCCCCATACCGTCCACAAGATCCCTAGTCAGACGGAAGGGCACACTCTCTGGAATTGGCAAAACGCGGCCTTGCTCAAAAGCAACACCCAAGTCAATATGCACTGCCTCTCCTGTTTCAGTATCTAGAAGGATATTATGACCGTGTCGATCTCCCAGGCCTAACACGTGGCCAAGCATGGAAATAGCAGCAGTGCTTCTGGTATAAGCTAAACGCTTGCTAAACCAGTCATCAGGATTTAAGAATTTCTCCATGAAGAAATATTTCATGACTGGGTGGAAATGCTCAGTAACATGACGGTAGGCTTTGATGCGTTGATCTCGAGACTTGCTCTGGGCATCATTGATAAATTTGCGGCACTGGTTAGGTTTGAAGTCCCTCGGGAAGTATCGCTGATGTGCCGGCAGCAGGTAGTCATTTAATGGCATTGTGTTTTGGACAAATTCAATAATCCCAGAATTTGATGCCAGTGGTAACACTTTGTACGTTCTAATGCCTAACTTTCGTTGTCTGGTGTCTCTATGGTCTCGGAGAAGGTCACTGACTTGTTCGAAAGTCTGCTCCATTATTGCATCTTGACGTAAATCATCATTTCCAGATTTAAACTGTATTTAGTAAGGGCTCTATGTCAGTAAAAGTTTGCGTTGAAACGATTCAAATAAGAGGGTTCGAAGTCGTACCAGTTGTTTATACCGCACCCCATTTGATGCCATGGCAGTGACAATTTTCGGGGCACTAATACCAGACGCGATGGTAAAGGTTGGCTGAAAACTGACCAGATGTGGAACATCGCTATAGTCACAATCGGCACGAAGCGGAATGGTCATAGTAGGCGGCGGTATTTTAGTATTTGAGATGGCGCTCTGCATTCGAGTGCCATATATAGTCTTCTTTAACACCAGTTTAGATCCGCTCTTTACTTTGCCTTCCAATGGTTCCGCCGCAAAGTTCAAGTAGTGATAGCTTGTATTGTGAATAGCGAGCCATTCACCTGATCTTTTGGACTTTTTTAACACATCCACAATTTTTCCTGCTGCATTATAGCGTGAAACAGCCTTTGGGTCGTTATCCTTCTTAGATCTGCTGTTAACAAATAGGTGGTACATGCCATGATAGGGATGATCGATGCAGATTTGGAGAACCAATGCGGCTAACAATGGCTGAAATGTATCTGCAACGTCGAGCAATCTTGAAGATAGCTGATTCATCAATGAAGCAAACTTCCGGGTCGGCACTTCGCGTAAATATCTTGATACGGCATTATTGGCTTGTTCATTATCTGAATTGTCAAGCCATAAGGCACAAAAGCGAAGCACATCATTCGCAAAAGTGTCGCAAGCTGTTAAAGATAGGAGATAATTTTCAAGGCATTGATATAAAAATGACTCTCGGCTCTTCTTCAGTCGTTGGTATTCGCGATCATCCAGATCGAACCATTGCTTTGCTTTCGTGCGATGTGTACGAAGCTGGTCCTTCGTCTTTCCATCAGATGCTTTCATCATTTCCTCGAGATCAGCTACCTCTTTGAGCTTTCTTGTTCGCAAATGCTCCAGCCTGATAAAGTCTTCTAATGTGTCTGGATTCTGCAGTTGCTGGTCACAGAATGTCGCAAATTGGTGAAATACAAGGCCAGCTTCTCCTCCAGTGTATTCCCCTTTTAGCTCTTTGATGGATGGGGCTAAGTAGCTCTGAATGATGGCATCTGGCTGTTCTAATCTAGCCTCTGCAATGTGGTGCCCCTATTTCGTACATTAGAACGCTGGAAAGAGTAAAATAAGGGAGGAAACTTACTAAGCTGGCCAAAATCTCTGCTACACTCACCGGAATAGTCTGGCTGTGCAAGCCCTTTTGACTACTTAAATTTTGCAGAATCTTGATGGAGGTTTTCATTTCGCCTTGATCCCAGAGAACATTTGCTAGATCAAATGCAGTTGCTGCATCAATTTTCACCCCTAGTTCTGCGCAGGGTTGAACCAATTTTGATAATGACATAGCCGATTGGAGGGATGCTTGCGGAATACCGTGCTCTGTACTAATTCTCAGTGATTCTCTTATACACTTAGCCTCTAGAATTTGGGCGTCTCTCGAGCTTAAGTTTGTCATCTTCTTCAAATGTGGCTGGCGGCTGATTGACGAGAATATAGCTTCCCTGCTGATCAATATTTGACTTATATCTTGAAAGCTATGGGTATATTAGTTGCTATTCAGTTTTATCCCGGAGAATTAGCGGAATTTGAAACTCATACCTTTCTGACTTCAGCCATTCCCCACGACTTGTTAATCGATCCCAAGCTTCTTGTAAGTGCGAGGAATTGTCCGACATGATTATTTCGTCTATCTCGGTAAGTATTCCCAGAACTGTCATGGAAGATTTCAAAGAGGATAGTGACTGGTTTCCCTGGTTGAGACGGTCAATAATCTCAAGGAAGCAATCGTCCAGGGACTTGACTATCTGAATTCTATCCTCTAAACTATTCAAAGCCTGTAAAGATTTGAACAGTGTTCCAGTAGGGGACGTCGTTGCAGGTACCGGTATATCCCATTGTTGCAAGTATATATTTGTTGAAAGCATGTAATCAAAAGCCTCGTTACTAGCACAAGCTGGGGTGCACGAACGGAACATGGCACTAGAAAGGCCTTGTAAGTTTGTGTAATTAAGAGCTTTAATCATTTCAAAGGCTCCCCCATCGTCTATATTTCGTCCAAGCTTGAGGTCGGTATCGAAATTTGCGCTCTGGAAGAACAGGTTCTTGAGCCCAGAGCTTTCATGTTCCAACTTTTTCAGTACAGCATCAATAGTTTGATCTTGTTGTATACCATAGAAGGAATCTGGATCATCAATATTTTTGAATATGCGATGGAGAAGTTCGGTAGATTCGGGGGGTGCTACCGTAGACGACCGTCTAGACGCTCCAACTGCCTGCGAGTGACAAATTTCCAAAAATAACAACGATGTTTTATACATTTGACAGCGAGACGCTGCTGTTGCGGCCAACATAAAGTCAATATCGAGCCATCCGTTTCTTTCGTTCATGGTGTTTTCTCGGGGTAAAGGCTGGCGTCGAAGGTATAGAATACACGTTATTATCAAACGAATATGGGGTAGAATTGAGTCATTGCTGTTTTGAAGCGTCTCTTTGAATAGTTCAGAAACTTCAGTTCTGGTTTTCTGGCTACTGTCAATCTCAGATAACAATACGTCATGAAGGACGTATGGAAGTAATTGAACGGCAAAGGAAGGAACTTCAAAGATGATTTTTGGTAAAGCCCCAATGACCGCATCATTAGTCACTTTGTTGCATAGAAACAGTGCTAAATGTTGAGCAAACCCAGAAGCCGTATTTATCGCGTCTTGTTGTGGTAAAGATAGAAAACGGGCCATTGCGGAGGTTGAGAATACAAGCATAGGACATTGATATGGTTCCCATGTTAGAGCTTTTAGGAGGGTCGGGGGTATAATTTGCATGCATTCATCAATCTGAGGATCTCTGGTAATGTTATTCGAGATCATTTGCAGAGTTCTCTCCGCCAGCCCAGCGGGGCCACTGCTGTTAGACAGTGAATCACATAGTATACGTAGTATGGCGATTTTCGAGCCAGAGAGAAAACCATCACGAGAGTAGTCAAGGAATTCAGATTTCTGTTCTTTTCGAAATGACGGATCTACCACTCCCGTAGCTGCATATGCACGGCCGAGTACTCGGGCTAGCCACAGACGGAATGATTTTCCTAAAGTTCGATTTTCGACGGATGACCATAATGTCATTGCATGAGATGCAGCAACGTCATCCTCACCCAAAACGTCATCTCGGAAAGTGTCTGGCCGCTGGAAGCTACCACATAGCTGTGATAAGACGAGATTACTCGTGTGGGCTGTTAACAGGTTCCTCCCGGAGATTTTATCACCCAAAAGCTCTAGAATAAGCTCACTTTCGTATGTCCCCTTTATACCGTTCCCGACAAGCTGAATATTCTGGGATGCATGGATTATCCTGCGTAAGGACTCTGTAGAAGGTCCATCGAGAGTGCTATATTCTGCTGAGGGGCTGTATGTTTTGAGAAAGTCTGAGAACCAAAGGTGGAACTCATGTGCTTTGGCAAGTGTGGCTTTGAAGTGAGCTCTTTGGGTGGTACTTGCCTGAGGTGCAGACAAGAATTCCCGAAGAGATGCCAATATTGAAACAGCTAGACCGGCAGTAAATGAAGGATTGTCAGAGAGATATGCCTTGCCATTTTCAATTAGATACCAAACCAGGCCAATCGCATCCTCTGCGCAATGAAAATCCGTAAGGAACGGGCTTAATCCACGTAGAAGCATCTCAAATGGATAATCATATAGTAATATTTGACCCGCCACACAGATCAAGATCTTGAGTTTGCGGATAACTGAACATGTATGCAGCGAACCAAGGGCCGGATGTGTCGAGTCCAGAAGTGTCCTTGCAACGAAACAAACTAGGGACGGAGTCCACATAGTTTCAATGTCAAACCCACTCCTCTTGCACAGAAATTCAATTTCATCGAGAAGGTACCTTGCACGGAAGCAAGGCTGCTGACTGAGAGGAAGGGCTGACGTCGAATGGCTCCGTTCATGTATATTTTGCCAGGCTATTAATGCATGATGAAATGTGGGCCGTTTTTCAAATGCCCTCTGAATCTGCTCGGTTTGATCGATGCTACCGAAGAGTGTAGCGACTGTTTGAGGGAAATACCTCTCTGATAGCTGGAAAAATTTCTCTTTTCCAAGAAGGTTAATCATCCCACGTTCTGCCCCTTTGGCTCCTGCCTCTTGTGAAGGGGGCATGCTAATGTCACGAGCGACACTATAAGCTTCAGCCTTATAAAACGATTCGCATAATAAATCCTCGAATGTTCTCTCCAGACAAGCCTCTATAGCTTTCTTATCATCCTCCTTTTCTCTCATTGCAGCTTGGCCTACAACTTCGTCTTGTATGTCAATAAGGAGTTCGCGAAGCGTAGGATACCCAAACACTGCAAATGGAACGTCAGTCACAGACTCTTTGTCCATCCAGGTGTAAAGGATCTGTGGTGTAAATAGCTGAAATACTTCCTTAGGACCATCCAAGCCAAGTTCTACCGAAATCTCCTGGAGGCAGGCTTTTGCATGAGGAATAGATGTTGGAACATTCCCAGAAGTCTCAAAAATGCGATAAATACTCTGACGAAGAAGTGTATGCCAACGGGAGGCAAGTCGCGCAAAAAGGTATAGGCGTAATGCAATTCCTTCAGCCCATGTTGAATCCTGGGGTAACCTGTCGATCACATCTTCAAGAATAGCATCGTGTTCTTTTAACACGAACCGACTGAAGATATCGGGTATAAGCTGTGATATATGAAATTTTACCGCCAGGTCGCCATCCCGAAGTATTCTGAAAAGGGTAGTTCGAGGAGAGGCCTGCCGGGTCTCCTTCAGATGAGAAGGATTTGCTCGTAAGATGGCCTCTGATAGATCTGAAAGCCTGATAAGTACCTTTGAGGACCCAAGCCCTTCTCCCAATAAGACGTCAGTAAACCATGCGTAAAGCTCAGATGCAGACTCAAACAGATCGTCCCGTTCACTTCCAGTCCAAAGGTTTACAAAGCAACCCACTAGGCTGATACAAGCGCAAATTGCGGATTCGCATCCTTCGAGCTGATAGGATTCTAGACACTTTTCTCCAAAATATTCTATAACTCTGCAGGCATTAGCCCTGGAGATATCTGGCCGTCCTTTGAGGATATCAATGACATATTTCCATCCGACGAGGATGTCTGTTTCAGTCAAAGTTGTGAGGTATCCAATCAGTGGGCCATCAAGAAGTAAACACGGTTCCTCAGCTAGGCGGATCTTGCAGATTATCATAAGCTGAATAGAGGTCGCAATTCTAACAGAGGCGCTGTCTGGGAATAGCGAGATAGCGCTGTCACTTCGGTGTATCTTTGAAATAAGACTTGACTCCAGGGCTGTGGGCCGTTGGGATGGAAAATCTGTATCAACGTCCATAGCGTCACTTGGTTGCGAATTGATTTCATCAGATTGTCTGCCTCTTTCCAATATAGGGGCGAGTAGCACACTCATCCGGACTAGGCCACGCAAAATGACATCCTTCGAGTCAAATGGAGTTTTCAACGAGAGAACAATAGGAGCTAACACCTCTAAGCATGTATTTAGATGCTCCTCGTCCTTGGAAAATTTATCACATAAACTCGCCCAAAGTTTAAGAACGGAATCTTGGGTATGCTGGCACCTTTCTGATTGCGGTATGAACTCCATCAACACTATAGAGATGATGCATAGAGAGGTAAGGACTTGAATAATCTCCACAGTAATATGATGCCCCTTATCAGTGCAGAGAGCAGTCCACACCTGATGAAAGGTATCAACTTTATTTTGTAAGAGGTCAAGAACCAGGGTCTCGGAAGGGTGGTGTCGAGTGGCGGCATAGATCGGTACACTATCCACTGTTCCTGAATGGACGGCTGTTTTCTTGTCCGTGAGTGTCAAGTAATCGAGGATTTTTGCATGATGCTGTAAATGCATCCAAACCTTAGAGATGCGATTTACTGGGCCTGTGGAGGATAAATCTGGGTTCGGTATGGACGCTCCAAAGCATGACAGTAAAATATCAAGGAGAGGAATGGGCCGAGCAAAAGTTGCCATATGGCTGGTTTGAACTCTGTCTGTCGGGACTATAGTATAAGTCTGAAATTAGCACTGATCCATTAAGTAACCAACGTAGATACTATACCTAAAACCCATTTATTTTTTAGCCACCCACAAGCTTGCTTAACAAGGCTTTGGCTCTGTGTAGCATTTACCTCCGACCACAACTCTAAAATATTGACCCAAAGGTTCAAAGACGAATCGTTGAGGTTGGCAGGGCCGTTCAGGTCTGCGGAAGACACCAGGGAATCGAGTGTTCGAGCAATATCCGGGTAAGTTAACAATTTAGAGTGTATAGATAGAGCCATAAAATGACATACAGCTCGCGAGATAGCTGGAGAGGATATATTTCGTACACATAATTCCCATGCTTGAAGCCAAGTTTCCTTGAGTTGATCAGATTTGGCGTATTGGCAGGAAGTAAGACTGCGTGCGTGAGTTAATGGTGCAATACGGACAAGGTATAATAGTGCAACTTACCTTGCAATTGCAACAATACTCCAAGAAGCGACCACAACATTGTCATCGAGGGTATTTTTAATTAGTTGCCCAAGCAGTGTTGATAGGGATCCGACTTCTGGTTCTTTTTCTGATACGATGAAGGGTATGAGTTGTAAGGCACAAACACGGCTATTCCCAGTAGGCCTTGACGCATCCATCAGAATATCATCAATTCTAGAAAGAAGATGCTGCTTTTTATTCAAGAACTTTTCTTCCGCCAAGTCATGTTTCTCACGTGCGTGGTAGTCATCAATAAGCCTTGAGAATGCCGCTATAAGTGACAAAATTGTCCAATTCTGCATAGCTTTCGAGACTCCTGTATTTGGTGAGATAAACTGAAGGCCAACATGAGTAGGAATGTTGTGGAGAGAGAAGATTAAATCATCAATCTGCAGCGCTTCTCTCTCAGGAAGTCGAACATATTCTGAATGCAACCGGTCTACGATACCTTGGATAATTTCGATGTCTAGTTCTGGCTGGAGAGTTTGGCCCCTTCTGCATAGGATTTCTTTTCCTATAAGAAGGGTAGCTAGCATCTCCTCTTTGAGCACAACAGACTTTGTAGACCAATACCGTCTAATGGTAGGTATCACGGCGCAAAGGGTATCTTGAACAAGGGTAATGTTCTCCAAGATAGCGATAGAGAGGGTCGTGTTAAGAGCAGTGAAAGCTGCATGGGGTGCGCTCCCCATTGGATTTAGTGAAGCTATATATTTTGAAAGATTATGAAATAGTTTTGGTGCATTCTCCAACACTGGCATACCTGGACAAGAGACTAACAGTTGTATGCATACTTCAAGGTCCTCAGAGCTGCCCCTTGAATCTTGTTTAGATGATGGGTAGGAGGACTGTGCCGACGTTGGGTGGGGAGTCGAACGGCTACTCTGGCTGAAATCTTCTGGTGGTATGGATCGGCCTCGCCGGATGCTCATCTGCAGCGAGTTGCTATCCCCTGTAAGTCCCAGGCCTTGGAGGCAGAATTCTAGAAGATCACACCAGACATCTTTGGAAAGATGTTCAACATGGGGTGGATATTGCAGAATCACTCGCAGAGTTTTTATGTAATCTGCACTTAGAGATTCCCATAACCCTTCCCCGGGGACTGTCAATGAATCAATAACATGATTAACAAGAGCAATCACAGTTTTCGTCCTAATCCGACGTAGGGAGACCTCAGCTGCAGTTCGAATGACGCCAGCGCATTTTGCCAGTCTGCTTGCTGCTTGCGTTTTGGAAACAGCTCGATTGGCTTTACTGAACGTCGATTTTTCAATGGCAATAAATCGGAAAAGAGTCTCAAAGATACCATGATATACTTTATCGTTCAAAGAACCCCTATATATAAGTGTAAGTCATCGCAAGTGGTTACAGGTCCCAGCTGCTGGCGATTTTTTTTTAAACATACAGTCTAGGTGAGCGTCTGTTTTGAAGCAAGATGTGTTTGAGATCTTCACAAAATGTTAGCCAGTCAATTGGCACCAGACGACAAACTGGGGTGTCACCTTCAAGTCCATCTATCCGATCTTTGAGCCTCCCAGAGGATATCAAATTGACTGCCTGATCAACACTGACTTCGCCCATGATGGCGCTCTCAGCTCATAGGTATTACTATTGATTGGTATCCCCAGCAGGCCGACATTTGATTCATGTATTTTTTAATGCAGTTTCAAGGAGGTTAATATTAAAAGTTGAATTTCAGAGAAAAACTCCGTACGAGACTTAGCTCCATCGTAGCCTATGTCAATTCCAATCAACTAGTTAATAATGTAGCCGCTGGTTCAGCTGTGTAGCTAATAATCAACCAGTGAGTTCGCGTTGTCGTCCTGGTTTCTTTTTTAGGCTTGGCCCGTATAGTTAACTAACTTAGGTAACTAGTTAAACGGCCTTGGCGTGTTTGTCGCGTTTGGTTGCTGTCCCTAACTAACCTTCCAGTAAACTTACTTTGATCTTTCTGCTTCAACAATAAATAACATTGGAAAAAAAGACGCCCTGGACCTCAGCAACGACACGCGGAGTTCATGATGGAGGGCGATGAGAGCTCCAACAACTTGCGGGGCCTATATCAGGACCTGTCGGCCTTGTCCAGGTTTGCTCTTCCCAATGCAGAGAGGCTTGTGGCTGAGTTGGAAGCAACACTTGAGGACTTCCGCAGGCTGTTAGACAAGCCAGCCAAAAACAACGACAGCAGAAAGACTGTTCTTTCAGGTATGCATGTTGGGATTGGATAGGCGTTGCGACGCTAATTTTGGCGGCTCTTTGCTGATGCTTGCTTTCTTTAGGCAAAATTAAGCTTGACGATGTCGAATATGAGGTCAACGTGGAGTTCCAGCAAGAGGTACTGCAGGTGGCAGATGCTTTGGACGTCGATGAAATTGAGGCTGCACGATATTATATTCGCGCACAATCCGATTCCAAGAAACTAGACCGATCGCCAATCGTCAGCTCTATAATCCGTTTTCACGAACAAAGAGAGTTCGTCCTAGAGTGCCTGAGGCTCATTCTTCACGAGTCTTTTGAGGTAGAACGGGAAGAAACCCAACTCTTAATGAAAGAATATGTTGCATCGGTACTTGAAATCCAGAACGGCCCTTTACGGAATGGCTCGCTGTTTGCTAGAAAATGCATGGATGCAATGACAGACATCGAAAAGTGGTTGGTTCTTTTGGGGGAACAGATACAAAAGGCGTCCATCGTTGGGCAGTCTCAGGAAGCTGATATTCTTGAGGTTATTGAATATCAAAAGCAGAGCCTTGGGAAACAGCATGAATCTTTAGGAGCCATCGTGTCCTACCTCTTCAAAGGCACCTACACAAGCTCTGAAGACTTCCGCAAACTCATGGAGAAAACGAAAAAAGTCGACAAATTTGACATGCTACTCGTCCATTATATCCCCTCAATCATAACTGCGGCCTCCCAATATGGTTCATCGGAAGGCCAGGGGATTGAAGATGCAAGGTCCTTACACAAGGTGATTGTTGAGTCAAAAGACTCCCAAGGCTGGGTACTTCCCCAGTTTCACGCTGCCACCATAGTCTTTTGGCTAGCGGAGTATAGTGGCTGGTACTTTGATAGCACTGCGACTGGACCGATTCAAGGGTTAAATTCTGCCGAAGAGTCCACCAAACTATCAAAATCACTTCTCTCTGCCCTCGAGGACGGCGGCTTTCACTTTATTCTAAGCATTTGCGCTGGAGTTGGTTTAGACGAATGGAAAAATGCAGAAAGAAACGAGCTTGTTACACTCCTGTTAAAGGATGCGGCACGACTGACTCTCGAGCCGGACGCTCCCTCACCATATTTCCATTCCTTACTCATGGAGAGTATCGAAGGTTTCACCGAGTCTCTGATTGCAAACATGCCCGATGCTATCCGAATGCTCAAGTCGGAAGAAGATACCCAACGATTGGATCAGATTACTGCGCTCAGGGACTCAGTTTCTCCAAATCTCCAACGGGGTCCAGTAGAGGTTCGCATGCATTTAGAATGTTTACTAACTATAATTGCATTCTCCTTTGACGGCAGGAATGATGCTGCTCAAGAGTTTTGGTTGGACCCTGATGGTAATTTATACGGATTCCTTCAATGGGTATCGAAACGCCAAACCGTCCCTCGGGCCAGTGCATTTTGCGAGATGTTATGCTCTATTTCAGGTGGGGAAGAGAACTCGGCCGCAGCACATAAATTCCTCATTGATGAAGATTCTCTATCTTCCGCAAAGTTTCGAAGGTCGGCTTCCATGAATTGGACACAAATGTTCGCCGAAATTCAACTCTATGCTGTAAGAATTACTGAACGCCCCGCGGCGACCCAGTCTTCCACACTACGCCTCCGTAAATTGGAAGTGCCGGATATTGAGGAACCCGAGAGCCCAATTATGCTTACCAGCTACCTACGTCTCATCAGCCACCTGTCCCGGGAGAATAGTAAAATTCGTGAATGGATTCTGCAACATCAAACCACCAACTTAATCTCGGTACTTCTCACTCTTTGCGGTGCGTCGATCCCTCAGCATCTTCGGGCAGCTATCTTTGTTACTTTGCGATGTTTGATGATAGACCGGACGTCAGCCCATTCAAATGAAATGTGGACTTCTCTCGACAACTGTATTTCTGGCTCAGGCTCCCTTCCACTGGCACTTTCTCGGTTACCCCCTTTGTCGAGCCCACAAGTACGAAACGAGCGGCACGCTTTCCAACGCATCACAGAGAGCTTTGATCAGATGAATGCGTTTGTTGAAATGTTAAACCAGCTAGTCGCCCCTGTATCTGATTTACTAGATTCACAATTGACCCTGCCATTCCCTGAGTCGTTGGGCTCCACGTACCGAATGCCTGGTATTGAGCCTTACGTCGATTATGTAATGGGTCAGGCTTTCGCAAACAGAAGTGTCATGGCTGAAGACAAGGAGTCACATCTCTTGCAGTGGAATTGCATGAATTTTGCTGCTACCGTTCTGGA
Source organism: Trichophyton schoenleinii (assembly GCA_018357685.1). Lineage (NCBI taxonomy): Eukaryota > Fungi > Ascomycota > Eurotiomycetes > Onygenales > Arthrodermataceae > Trichophyton > Trichophyton schoenleinii. Next base: position 1,725,715 of record WOFF01000002.1, read on the forward strand.
GTCCTTCAACGAAAATCTTGTTAGCATTGTCAATCAGCCATCAATATCCGCGCAGCCAAACTGGAAAGTGACATTCTCAACATACCTTCGATTACATCCATTTTCACGCGTTATGGAATGGCTTTTCAATGAAGATGTGCTCAGAGTCTTATTTTCTTGCTCCCACAGAGATGCAGATGGGGTGTCCAAGGCGTCTTCAGACTCCATACTGATTTCCAGTTTGGTTCGGAGTATTGATATCATGAACCTAATTCTCGATCACCAGCCCACATATTTCAATATTGTTCGACCAATAATCAAAAGCTCCGGCCAAGAGTCTTCTTTCAACATCGCCAATTCAACTCTTGCATCCTTTGAAGACTGTGTTATTGATAACTTAGGGTTGATTTCTGATCTATGTCTTTATTGTGGGACGGGGCATCCTCAGCTGACGCTAACTTCACTGGCTCTTTTGGAAAAGCTATCAGCTTCTCGAAAGTTAAACAAGTCTTCAAATATATCATCTCGATGGCAATCTACAAACCAGATGGTTGAACAGTTGAACTCCAATGTTGAAGCAGACCGAGTAGCCCGGTCACTAGCCTCCCAAATAGATGTAGATATTCGGGAACTAGAGAGCGGTCCAGACTCGTCAGGCTACCTTATTAAGATGGGACTGCTTCAGCTGCTGGATAAATGCCTGAAGATGTCTCCCGAGAAGCCAACAATTGCTCATCTCCTTCTTGGGTTCTCCTGCCTTGGCAATACCCTCGACATCCCGCCAGATGGCTTGTTTGAAAACGGGATCTCCCTTTTACACTCTATACTTGAGTTTGTCAAGACTTATCCTCTTGGGATGGATGGGGCCGTTGTATCCTGGATGATACATCTAAGACGTTTGGGTTTCCAAGTTTTACTGAACCTATGGGCCTCGCCTCTTTCCTCTAACCTTACTTTACCGCATCTTCGCGCAGGTCAACTTTTACCAGTACTCTTCATGTCACAGCCTGTTGTTACCGCAGAGACTTTGTGGGATGACTTCCGAACAAATGATACTGATTTCTGGCTGTCATCGTCGCCCAGCTCGCTATCTGAGCTACTCATGCTCCGCACACTACTTTATGAATATGCAACGACAGAGGTACGGGCTGTGTATAAGCAAGGCTCTCCATCTGTCCAGAGGGATACATTACGGACAATCCTGGGCACTACATCAGTCGAGGGTGACCAGAGCGTCGAACATCCATCTTTGTTTGATCTTTTTGATTTTGCTGATATCGATATCGACTTTTCTTACACATGGCCTGAATTGCAGTTCTTTGGTAATGTCGACGTTGAAAGTTGCGTGAAGACGGAGGAAAATGGGGTGGTTGTGCTTTATGACATTGAAGCACTACAAGAACTCCTTCAGCTGGTGAAAGAGGATCTCGTTGCCGATGGTGTAATGACATCACAGAATGAGGAGCAAATAATGGCTGAAAAAGAGAAACTTTTATTATTTTTGAGCGCTACTAACGAGTTCCGTTATGTTCAATTCAATCGATTCGTCGCCTTAAAGGCATGGACAGAGCTGGTGACCATCATTACTGTCACTTGCAAGATGGACCCTACATACATGGCCTCCTTCATTCAGCAAACACTGCAACTCATACTGCCAAAGTTTGAGTCATCAATAGTCGGAAACCCAGCGGAAGCTATCGAGCTAGCCCACCTTGGTGAGACTCTGATTGACAAGCTTGATAAGATACCCACCGATACAAACGGCGATGTGATTGATGAGAGATTGGACTACTTGTTCCAGGTCTGTATCAGCGGCATCCCACAGACGTCCGACAACATCACACTCCGAGAATCTCTATATCAAATATCCTCGAAACATCTTGCCCGGATTACGGCATCTAGCTCGACAAATGACCGATTCAAGGAGCACGCGCACAGCACCGTCAAGGCTGCAGGGCCTACACTCATGGAAACAATCTGCGATGATGCGTACGGTGGCAGCGAGAGTTGTAGAGTCTCTGCCCTGGTGTTGCTAAACCTTTTAGGTATCCTTGACCAGCAGAGAAACTCCTCCCTCCTAGTCAACTTGATTACCCACTCCAACTATCTTGGAATGTTCCTAGACGTACTGAGGGTAATGCCTTCGGAGTTCCGAAATGCCAAAGCTACAGGTACGCTTCCGATTTTCTGCTCCATAAACAGGGCTGATTCACTTACGACCTGCTCTCTAGATACCGCACAGCTGTTGCTGTTCTACGAATCTCAACTATCGCTTCTCCAGCAACTTTCACAAACGAAGGCCGGTGCATCGCAGCTCCTGGATGCTGGTTTATTCCAGGCTGTGAAGGAATCACAGCTATTTTCTGCCGATCCTGATATAGGCATAGGTACGACAATCTCACCTCTTGATTTGAGTGCTAGTCATCCTCTTTATTTTACTAACCAGGCGTTTCTATTAGATATCGACAACAGTGACGCACTTCAGAGATACTATGAACTACTTTTGTCAGTTCTCCAAGTGATTGTGTCCACTATTTTCGCTAGAGGGCTGCACAATCAGGCCATCTGTGACCAGACGAGGGCATTCCTCTCCGAGAACAGACAAAGCATGGTTGGCATATTCAAGCGATGCGCAAAGAGTGGAAGTTCAGATGATCCCAGCATGAAAAAATGTCTGGACAATCTGGCCAAATCGTACACTGCATTGATTGCCTCTGTCGACTTTCTGGACGTAAGTGCATTCATTTCCTCTCCTCCGTCTCTTCCCCATCCTCATACTTACACACTTCTGGATAGTACGAGGACAGCCAGTCCAGCATCACGTCAAAACCAAAATTCTTCTCGTAATCTTCTGTGGTTATTGCACGGAGTAACACGATATCACTGGATTTTTCGTATTTTTGATTCCACCGCGCACAGTGTTTTCAATTTTTTTGTAGCTTTAGAGTCATGAAGGGCGCTCAGTTTATGTGTCTATAAACAGGACCAATGATAACATACGAGGGTATGAGAAAGAAAGGGAGAAAAAAAAAAAAGAAAGAAAAAGAAAAGCGCGAAATCTGGTTGTCCCGTTGATGTTGATCTATATTTATTTTATTTCTGAGGCCGCGGAAGGGAAGAAATATTTATATGGAAACTTACTGCTAGCTACGTGTTTGTCGTGTTTGGTTGCCCAAAGGAGCCACGACTTCACGTGCTTTCGCCGGCCCTGGGCTCGACGTTCGAAATCGACAACTTCTTCGTCGTCATCTCCGCCGTCTGCCTCCCCATCCTCCTCCACCAGGCCACTGTTCCCCGGGCATGCGAAGCAGCCAGCAGGTCGCGGTTGGCTAGGATTCCATCCTGCTGCTCAGCACCTTTCTTTCTTGCGGTTGTTGTCCTGCCCGGCCGCGCTCGCCCTTCCCACCGCTGGGCTACCTCATATCGATGAAACTTAATGCCTACTCCCTCCTCTGGCGGGAACCGCAAACAAATGGGTAAAAGGAAACACAAAGACTCAAGCCGAGACGAATCGCAAGAAGAGCAGGAACAGAAGCAGCGGACAATCCCGGATCTTTTTAGCAGAGACTACCACAGCACGAACCACAAGCAGGCGCCCCCTCCATCGCAGGCAAACAAGCGGCTACGGCGCAACGAATGCGATCCTGGCCGCGAAACCTCGTCCGAAGAGCTAGCACCCATCACTGTTGACAAGATGTATAAGTTCACCAGCTCGGATGGCAAGGGGAGTAACGGAAGTGCGTTTGGATTCGCTCGCGCCGACAACCGAGGGCCGCTGGCGAGGACAAGACCGTTCAATTCTTCCAATCCAAGCAGCTTTACACCCCACACAGGCGCAAAGACGCTCAAAGTCAAGAATCTGCGCGACACTCCCAAACTCGATCAACAGCTCTATTTTGAAAAAGTGTGGTCACAGCTGGACTCGGCGCTTACGGCAATATTCAACCATGAGAAGCTTCCGTTTTCCTTGGAGGAGCTATACAGAGGTGTAGAGCATGTGTGCAGGCAGGGAAGAGCACCAAATCTGGCGAAAAACCTCAAGGATCGCTGTATGGAACATATATCAGGGACGGTCATGGAATCGCTACTTGCCAAATCTGCATCCGGCGATGAGGCCGGGGTACTGCGGGCCGTGGAAGCTGCATGGACACAGTGGAATGCGCGGCTTGTGAGTCCTTCTATACCTCGCCTAGCACAAGTTATAGGGTAATGACCATTCTGACTGACCATCTACTTAGGTGACGGTTCGATCCATTTTCTACTACCTAGATCAGTCCTTTCTCCTGCATTCTCCCAACAATCCCGTTATATACGAGATGGGTCTTCTTCAGTTCCGCTCATCGGTGTTTTCTGACGAGACCCTGAAATCTAAGGTGTTCAAGGGGGCTTGTCTTCTGATCAAGCTGGATAGACTGGAGGATAGCTATGCCGATCCCACCCTGTTAAGAAGTTCTATCAAGCTCTTCCACGACTTAAAGATTTACACCAGTCAATTTGAACCATCAATGCTCGAGAGTTCAGCGGCATACTATAAAAATTGGGCAGCAACCCATGTAGCTGAAGACGACTTGGCAAGCTATGTGGAAAAGTCGTATCGGCTCATTGAGCGGGAGATGGCTCGGTGTGACCTCCTCTCATTCGACAGAGGGACCAAGCAGAAGTTGGCCGAGCTTCTCGATCATGATCTGATGGTTAATCAAAAACAGTTCCTCCTCCAAGAGGCTGATATCATTGGCCTCCTCCGAGCAAACAATGCCACCGCTCTGGAACGGTTATTCTCCATGCTGGAACGAAAAGGCATGGGCGTGGATGTAAAGTCTGCGTTTAGTAAATATATCGTCCAACAGGGTTCCTCTATTGTCTTTGATGAAGCGCGTGAGGCAGAGATGGTCACTAGACTACTTGCTTTTAAGCAAAGCCTGGATCATATCTGGAGATTTTCGTTTCATAACCATGAACAACTTGGCCATACACTTCGTGAATCCTTTGAAACTTTTATCAACCAGCATAAGAAGACTGATTCTAACTGGGGGACAGACAACCCCAAACCCGGTGAGATGATTGCAAAGCACGTCGACCTGTTGCTCAAGGGAGGAGTGAGAGCACTTCAGAATCGTCCAGTCGAGGACATCACCGGCAACTCCAGTCTTACGGATGAGGATGCAGAAATCAATAAACAGCTCGATCAAGTTTTGGACCTCTTCCGATTCGTGCATGGCAAAGCCGTGTTCGAGGCGTTCTATAAGAACGACCTCGCAAGAAGACTCCTAATGGGCAGGAGTGCCAGTGATGAAGCGGAGAAGAGCATGCTCTCAAGGCTCAAGTCAGGTATGTATCGCCTCGATGCATTGCGCATTTTGGGGCTAGGCTAACTCAGAACAACACAGAGTGCGGCTCCAATTTCACCCACAATTTGGAGACTATGTTTAAAGACATGGACCTTGCACGGGACGAAATGGCCTCTTATAACGCCCTGCTGCGAGAGAAGAACGAACGGCCCAAGATCGATCTCAATGTTAATGTCATATCTGCAACTGCGTGGCCGAGTTACCCGGATGTGCCCGTCAACGTACCAGACTCGATATCTCAAGCCATCAACAATTTTGAGGAATTTTATAATAACAAATACAGCGGACGAAGGCTGCATTGGAAGCACACTCTCGCCCATTGTCAGTTGAAGGCACGGTTCCCGCTTGGAGACAAGGAATTGGTTGTGAGCTCGTTCCAGGCCATCGTACTGCTCCTGTTCAATGATGTTGCCGGTTCCGAAACGCTATCGTACGATGTTATCAAAAAGGCATCTGGCCTATGTAAGCTTTTTTTTTTTTTTTTTTTACCTTCTCTCTTGTTTCCCATTTGGCCCGGGTAGCTAAGGTGGATCACAACATCGTTTAAATGCTAACAATAGTTTCCTTCTCGTAGCGGATGTGGAGCTGAAGAGAACACTACAGTCCCTAGCATGTGCTAAATACCGCGTTCTCCTGAAAAAGCCCAAAGGCAAAGACGTCAACGAGGGAGACGTGTTTGCGTACAATGCCAAGTTTGAGGACCAAAAGATGCGGATCAAGATCAACCAAATCCAGTTGAAGGAAACCAAACAAGAGAACAAGACGACACACGAGCGTGTTGCCGCAGACCGACACTTTGAGACACAGGCTGCGATCGTACGCATCATGAAAAGCCGCAAGACCATTACGCATTCAGACCTGGTAGCTGAAGTAATCAAAGCAACCAAGAATCGCGGTCAGCTCGAGCTTGGCGACATTAAGAAAAACATTGACAAGTAAGCCTTGAACTCTCTGCTGACTGACAGTAGAAAATGCTTTTGCTGACATGTGTATGCCAGGCTCATTGAGAAGGACTACATTGAACGAGAAGATAACAACCGGTACAAGTATATTGCCTAGACCGCGCGCACACAAACACAGCTTGTTCCAAAAATTTGATCACCATCTCCTACGACTTTTCCAAGACACGACACGAATAGGCCAGAGAAAAGAAATAAAGAAAAAAAAAAAAATAATAAAAACATCCAAGAATGACAAACCAACCCTCTTTTTGGTGCATTTTGAGCGGAGTTTTCACGGGGAAAGACATGCACTTTTTTTTCATCTCACGGATAATAATATACGCTCGTTGCCTGAACTCTCTCAGCTACCTCCACACTTGTTTCCACAACGCCTTTCTCCTTATATTTAGTGACTTACGTGATGCCGCCGGTCCAGGCCCTTGAAGTATTATGTATACTAAATGCGACGCAATATATCAGCTGGATCTCGAAGCATCAGATGATCAATCAAGCTTCTCCCTCCAGGGCCATATTTGTTATTTCTCAAGAACTAGTCTCCTCCTTCTCCTTTGCCATGGCCCGTCCAGCCAGAGGCATCCGCTATCAAGCTGCGATATTCGGCCGACTTTTTCTTTTTTTTTTATACTCCTGAAGGGCTCTAGAAGCCGAAATCACCGGCACTTCCCGATCCGGTAAGCCGGGACAGCCGCCGCCGAACGCCCCAAGCCTTCCAGCGCTGAAAAGGCCGTGAACGCCTGGGCTGCGCTGGCATCGCGACTTCGCCTCTTAGGCATTATTCTGGGGCTGCGAATGGCCTACGGAGCAGACGGAGCATACTTAGCTCGCCCTCACATATATGACATGGTTAGTAACATGCTTGCTCGGCTCGACGTCCGTCTGGGGTAGTGAACCTGTAAGTAGTATAGATTCATCATTATTACCTACTGGAAGAGAGTTAAGGCTGGAGTTTTTTCCCGACGCGCTGCAACCAGGCCCACCCGCCACCAAACCAACAGCTTTCGTCTCATCTTTGCTTTTTTCCCCTTCTCCAACGCATCACGCTCTCACCTTTTTTTTTTTTTTTTTTTTTTTTTAGATCCCGCAGCAGTCGAAGCATGTTCCTCGACCGGAGTCGCATGTACCTTGGCTTGTCCCACCCGAAGCTTGCGCTGTGCTGATGCTATGGCTGCCGGCAGCTGTTTGCCCCTCCTGGCTTGTCGGGCCTCGCCCCGATGGCCGGGTCGTCTGTATCAGGCCAGCACTACAAAGGTCAGCCGGTCACCAGCACCTTTGCGCTCTTCTTTCTACTCCTCCAGACACACCAGTCTTCTTCTCTGTGCCATATTCTTACTCCTGAGCAGTTGTACCTGTCGTTTTATTCTGTGAGAGCCCCGTCTGATTGTCAGATAGCACCTGTGAGATTGCGCAAACAGCCAGAAGACAACTCGTCCCTAGGCGGAGCGTCCTACAGCAGGAGAGAAAGCCATACTGCGGTCACAATGCAGAGTAAGCTGACAATTTGCCCTGGAAGATAGCTCAGGATTCTTATGCTGACCGCGGTCTCTCTAGCTAAACACTTCTTCTCGGACCCAACTCACCTGGTCAATTCGGCCCTTCACTCCCTTACCCTAACCAACCCTTCCCTGGCCTTCGACAAACAAAACAAGATCATCTACCGTCGACCATGCAAGGATACCGAGTCCAAGGTTTCCATCATTTCTGGTGGCGGCTCCGGACATGAACCTGCCTTTGCCGGCTTTGTGGGCAAGGGGATGTTAACGGCGTCGGTGGCCGGCACCATCTTTGCGTCTCCGTCTGCCGAGCAGGTCAGGAGGGCCCTGCTACAACGAGTTGATGGCTCCAAGGGCGTCCTTGTCATTGTCATGAACTATACCGGTGACGTCATGAATTTTGGACTTGCTGCGGAAAAGGGCAATGCGGCGGGCGTCAAGACCGAATTCTTCGCTATCAGTGATGACGTTGGTGTTGGTCGTGAGAAGGGCGGAAAGGTTGGCAGAAGAGGAATCGGTGGTGGTGTCATGGTGCTGAAGATCGTCGGTGCTCTTGCTGAGACAGGGTGAGTTGTTGATCCCTCCCTCTCTTTTATCCTGCATATCTGATTCGATGCTAATCATACTTATGTGTTAAAAGTGCATCTCTAGAAGAGGTTTACGCTACAGCCCAACTTGCCAATAGCAACCTTGTCTCCGTTGGCTCTTCTCTGGAACACGTCCATGTCCCAGGCCGAGACATGCCAGACCCGAATTCAGACGACCTCGTACCCCACGGCGAGGTAGAGGTCGGTATGGGCATCCATAACGAGCCTGGTTCCCACCGTATGAAGGCCACTGCAGAAGAAATGATACAGACTATGCTCAAGCAGATGCTTGACCAAAATGATAAGGAGCGAGCCTTCCTCAAGTACAGCTCCTCGGACAGATTTGCCCTTCTCATCAACAACCTAGGAGGCGTGAGCACACTAGAGTTGTCTGCCCTTACCGCTGAAGTAGTCCTTCAGTTAGAAAGGGATTACAAAATTAAGCCCGTGAGGACTATCCAAGGCATGTTCTTGACCAGTCTCAATGGCATGGGTTTCAGTATCTCTCTACTCCGTCTTGCGGACACCGGACTGGGCGCAGGCAAATCGCTTCTTGAACTACTAGATGCTCCCTCAGAGGCAGTTGGCTGGGCTGCTCCAATCCAAACCTCCACTTGGGACAATCAGACATCTGCCGCCTACGAGTCAGCAAGCAGCCCCCGTGCCGTCGAAAAGCCCTCAAACCTCACCCGTATGTACCTTCTCCTTAGCTGCATCTAACTATACGTAACCCAGCTAACTCAACGATACCAGTTGATCCTGCCATCCTCAAAAAGGTTCTTTCCTCGGGACTTGACCGAGTTATTAAAGCGGAACCCCTTGTCACCCGATATGACACGATAGTCGAAGACGGTGATTGTGGAATTGGGCTCCAGCGCGGTGCAGAAGCCATTCTCAAAGAAATCAACGACTCCTCCACACCCCTCACTCCCGACATTCTCGCCACCTTGCATCGCATTATTGACGTCGTCGAAAACTCCATGGACGGTACCAGCGGTGCCATCTACGCCATCTTCCTTAATGCTCTTGCCCACGGCCTCCGTGCACAGGACAATTCTACCTCCACCGCTGTAACATCAAAGATATGGGCTAATGCGCTCCAGCACTCCCTCAAGGCCTTGGCCAAATACACGCCAGCCCAACCCGGTGACCGAACGCTTATGGACGCATTGTCACCTTTCATCAAAACCTTGATTGAAACAGAAGATATCCGAAAGGCAGCTGAGGCAGCGAGTCAGGGCGCTGAGGCTACCAAGATGATGAAAGCCAGCCTGGGAAGGGCTGTGTACGTTGGTGGTGAGGACGAGTGGGTTGGCAAGATCCCTGACCCTGGTGCGTATGGTCTCAGTGAGTTCCTGAACGGTATAGCTGAGGGTATATGATTCATCTCTATCTATATTTCTTTCTTTTGGCGTTTACTTTTGCGATTTCATTTTGGGTACAATATCTAATAAATAATACACGACTAATATCTAAGTTAACTGGGGCCGTTCCCCTGTCCCTTTACTTCCCCCCCCCACCCCTTCTGGCGTTTCTCTTTGTATCAATCTTTAGTATCTCCGTTTTCACGTGTATATATTGTTGATATACCATCTCTATATTAATACTCTTGAAAACTCCATCTTACTACAGAGTACCTACTTGGGGGGTGTATATGCTTTGATGTAGCACGTGACTAGCTGAGCCGCAAGGTAGCAAAGGCTCAAATAAGGTGCGAAAGGGGAAGCGTAGCAATGTTCACTTTGCCTTTATCAAGGCTGTATGTTTCATCATATTCTGGGGGTTTCGTATCTTCTCCAGGGCTACTATATCACATAAACCCTAACCTTCCGCCATGTGTAACAAAGGACCGGTGCAGAATATCCGGCTCATCCCACCACGGACTCCATGTGAATAAGAAATCGCAAATCAAAACGGTATGGATTTTGAGAAGCAAAGGAGGGAAACAAGAAACGCCGAAGACGCCGACATGCTGGATTGGTGACTTCCATGACATAGATTTAATATGGAAGCAAGGCATCACTTCACGGGCCACGCCCATCTCCCGCGACTCCAGAGCGATTTGTTGCATGATGATTACCGCTTTGGGGTGGCGGGATCTAAGTAGGCGGGAGTCTAAGTCATACGGAGGTGACAGATTGGCGAATGTGTGCGGACCGCGTAGTGTAGGAGCTAAGAAAAGACCAAAACGAAGCTCAACTCAGAAGTACCAGGATAACTGAATCGCCTCTCAAGAACCTGTATGATCGAGTAAGTATAGTGTCGTCGCATATGAGGTGTGAGAAGGGAAGGCCCCGGCAAGCTTTGCGTAGACATACATCTTGCTGATGAAGCGATCTTTATTGACGCCTTTGCCCTTGCCACCCTTGGGCTTCTCAGTCCACATCTCCTTGACGTTCTCTAGCACCATGTTACAGTGACGATCAAAAGCCTTTACACGCGCGAGTAGCTTGCGGTTGTTCCGACATGAGATCAAGACCTGCGAGTGGGCACGGGTAGCTGTCTGGAGAATTGAGAGCGGACCGGTGGTGAGCTCATGTTCTTCGAGAACAGAGACTTCGTATTCACTAAAGTGCGTACTAGGTTAACTCATCGCCCATCATCATTTTATTAATTCATTGCGCGAGGAACAAAGTTGAGCTGGAACGGGTTCGGATGCCAAGAACAGAGCAATAGTGGTTGTCAGGCAGTGGTGTGGTTGAGATTGGCGATAGCTTCAAGTTTGACGGCAAGGATAGTTTGGGACATTCAAAGGGCCAATGGAACGTACGTCAGCTCACTGCGAGGCTTGTTAAGCAGGTCTCTAGAGAGAAAAAGAGCCAGATGTTAGCAGGCGTGCGGCAATGCGCTGTAGCAGCAAGGCCGTCTATTGCGCGGGGGGGAAGACCGGTTGAGTCATCTGATTCGACAGTGAATGGGTGCCTGCTTACTGGATCTTGGTGTCCGACATCTTGGGGAAAGCTATAAAAGGGCAGCAACGGTACGCTTCTTCGTGTCGACGTCTTTCCTTGCTTCCGGTTCTGCTTCTTTGCGTTCGTCTTTCTCCCTGCGTCTTCGCAGCAAAAAAAGTCAACAAGCCCTAAAGCTTTCTTATATCACGTGAATAATTAGGTAATTGCCAAGCTTTATGGCCGGTTCTGGTTAGCGTGTCACGCGACGGCGGCTTGTTTTTCCAAACCGGAAGGCGCGTTGGGCCTGGCGCGTCACCAGTCCGTATCAGGAAATCTGCTTCCCATTCACGCGCGCTTAGGTCAGCAATCTCGAATATCGCGTTTGGCTTCACGACTTTCGATCGTCTCTAACTCCAACCTCTTCACCTCAACGCCTCCCTGCTCTTCCTCTTCCTCTCCCTCTCTCCCACACACACGCGGTTGCTAGGCTGAGCTCGCGTGAGAGGGAGACCATTGAAGGGGTTGCTTTCCTTTTTTCTCATCTGTCTTTTTTTGTCTTCGTTCCCATTAGATACATGTTCCTATTACGGGCCGCACCAGCCAATCCTGACATTTGCATATTTACACTTCGCTGCAGTCCTCACGTTAAGAAGCCTGCCAGACTACCAGACACAGACAGCAAGCTTATGCAGTGACTCATTCACTGAGGGCATCGATTCGTTTCTGTTTGCTCCCGCCGACTGCTACCTTTAGCCAGCTAGCTTCCTCAACAGACATCCTTGCAAGCAGCCAACACCAGGGAGGAATTTTCTTCGCCTTAACTTTCCGTGACTCCTTTGGATACCCGACTTTGCAGTCAGAAATATGGAAAACGAGGAGGGAATCTCTATTCGGCCTATGAGGCGTGAGTATCCCCAGGTAGCCCAAGGACTGAGTCGCGATACTGAGCCTCTATATAGTGAAAGTCCTCTACACATTCGATAACGAAAGCAAAACCAACTGTCTTGCCAGGTGGCCGCATATTTTAGATATCCAAACCGCCTATCTTGATGAAACAACACAAGTCGGCGTGATTGAGCTAAAAACTTGCATTCAAACTATTGTCTCGGCAAGGTAAGGCAATGGCATGTCCTCTCTTTGGGAGGTTTTCTTTTCTAACACCCCTCTTAGCCCTGAATTGGTTGCCAAGCTCGGAAGAGATTACACGGTCTACGCATACGACTATTCTGAATATGAAACTCCACTGGTTGGTCAGGGAATGCTTTCCTGGGTTTTGGCCTCCGCCTCGCCAACACCAAATGCCCCCGCACACCAATCCAAGACCATTGTCACGGGACGAGTTTGCAAAAATACCGGGTTGTTCGCTAGGGGTGCACAGGAGACCCTTGAGGTCAAGCTCCGTCTCGTTCCCGTACCAACTGTCCTCCAGAGTGAATATCTTGAGAGCATGCAAAAGTACCGCGAATTAAGCAATCTCATACCACATGATTTTGATGCTCAGGCCTGGACAGCCTTTCTTAAATCAAACCCGGGGCTTCTATCGGGCAGCAGCTCGTCCCAGAATGCAGCTGAATCAGAACACACACCCCTGGACAGATCAGGTCTAGAGAAGTTGCAGCAGCTCTTAAGCGATGGCTCGACACCCCGTGAGCTACCTACTGTTGGGCCTGGGAGCTTCCGTGCTGACTCTCCAACTCATTTCTCTCACAACACCCCAAGCCGTGCGTCAACACCAGGAGTAGCTATGCCTGCAGGCCAACAAAAAAGGTCCGTGGACGAAATAAATCGGCCCGGGTCAAGAGCTTCTATACTCAACCCAGATTCGTATAGAACTTCTAGCCGAAGGGGGTCTATTATGTCTAACTACGGCAGCGGGGATGAGGCTACGGAAGGACCAGCCCCAAAGAGAGCAAAACTAGTTCGAACTGATATCTCCAGTGACGTTAATACAAACATCGAGCGCCAACCTAACTCCCTCCGAGTGGCTGCAAGCACAGCCGCATCCGTAAGGATTCACCGCCCAACACCAATTACCCAGGCTGGTCACCCGTCACTATCAAACGAGGAACCCGTTCGACCACCCACACCCGTGCCATCGCTTACTCAAGGCCCCGCTCGCCGAAATCGAATTGCTCCCAGCAATTTGCGCCGTCAGTCCTTGGGTCGATCTGACTTCTCACAGAGCTCTCCTCTGATAGCTCCAATGCCCCTGTCGAATAGCCGCCCTGCTTTTGATTCACAGGCCACATCTCCGGAGGAACCTCAGTACGGCATGTTTACCGATACGCCTTTTAATATGCCTTCATCCCCTCCTATCATGGAAACCAATTATGCCCAGGCCTCGAGCCCTGGTCTTCCTCCATTGTCTGACCATGATTCAGGTTTCTTGAGTGCTCAGTTCGACTCTTTAATTGATGACGATACAAATCAAAATGACCGAACATTACAACAATCCACAGAACAACCCAAAACAATGTTGAGTAGTGCTCAACTTGAAAGCTCTACTGGGGATTCTGCCCCGGCACTCCCACTCCAGCCAACCAGGATATCAAATTCACGTCCCTCTTCGAGAGCTAGCATGAAGTCCGTTAAATCTATAGCTCCGGCCACCCAAAGAGCTAGTGTCCCGGCCAGTGACCCAATCAGGCCTTCCCAGCCCTGGCAACCCCAAACTCAACCACTTTATCCTCTAGCAAGTGAATTCCCGCTTGTATCTACTCCTGGTTCAAGCCAGCACAACCCCAAACCTCGTAGCGGAGCTGGTGCTAAACGGACCAAACAAGTAAAAGCCCGTCTCGAGCAATGCATCCGCGAAGGCACAGTTCCTCCGTACTGCGAAAACTGTGGTGCTATTGAGACTCCGACTTGGCGCCGTGCCCACTCGAAGGTCATTCCAGCAAACGCTGAGCAAGCAGAAGCATATAACAATGATCAGACTATCCTTTTTTGGGAACCCTCTGAACCTGAAGAGGATGGTTCCCATAATTCGATCAAGATATATAAGAAATCACTCGCCCATGATGATATAGACTTCGTTCAACTCCTCCTTTGCAACTGTGAGTATTAAACGCAACTCTGATCTATCTATTTGCCATGTGTTTAACATATTTTTTAGCATGTGGATTATGGCTCTACAAATTCAAGAGCATGCGCCCCGAGCACAAATGGGACAAAACCCTCTCAAAGGAGAAGCCGAAACGAAAATTAAAGCCGACAAAGGCTCAACCATTGGAGACCCGCGCTCGTCGCAAGGCTCGTAACGCTACAGGAACAGAGTCTTCGCCAGGCCCTTCAGACGCTTCATCTCCCGAAGGCGATGAGGGTGCGACTACACAAGCAGAGAATGATACCCAACCAGAAGTTGATGCTGAGGCCAATAAAGGTAACTCAAAGCAGACTGAGAAAGTAAGGGCCAGTAGCGCTGAGCCACTTAAGTCAGCAGAGAAGCATGATCGTTGGCGCGACCAAGATCCATTCGAAGCATTAAGGCGAGCCATTCAGTCCAGCCCTGCTAGAAATATGAATTCGTGCAAGACCCAGTTTTCGGAGGCACAGCTCACCCCCAAGCCAGTTCGTAGAGCATTGTTCCCTTCGAATAAAGATGGCGAATCCATGAGGTCCCTTAGCGACTCCGTGATTAACGGCTTACGTCGAAGTCCCCGGTCAACCCACAAAAAAACTACAGGACCGTTAGGTCAAGAAAACATCCCACAAACTCCTGCCGATGGCCTTGATCACCTTTTCAGGGATGCAGACGATGACAACACATTGGATTTCCCTGGTAGCCCGACTCCAAATCGCCGGAATAGGTCCATCCGGTCCAAAAAATTACATGAAGCTATAACCAACGCATCCCCGTCCCAGAAAGCGGCTCGCGCTCTGGCCCAAGGCTCGAAGGATGACAGTTTTCAACCTGACTCGATAAGCCCATCTAAAGGGGTCGACACTTTAGATAACATGGTTCTTAATTTCTTAGCTTCTGAGGCGGACTCGTTTGCTCCTACGGACTCCCTATTCCAGTTTGATGCACCGAAAACTCCCATCAGTGATAGCTGGGCAAACTGGGATCCGAATGATTGCATCCCTCGGAATGACCAAACGTCTAGTCTGCCTCAGAAAGAGATCACTGGTACCCCTAAGTCGAGGGACAAGGCTAAATCAGGGAGTAACAATCCCGAGACTCCGAGACGCGCTCGCAGTGTCCCGCCCATCTCACCTTTCAAGTCCTTTCTTGATAGCGAAATCAACGAAATATCAAATCTTCCAGAGTCTGAAATATTTGACCCTGGCTCTCTTTTTGATTCGCATTTAACGAATTCATGGTCAAAGGATAACACGAATACTTCCCCTCGGGCTAATGGCACCATGGAAGGCCTTGACTCAGCGGTCTTTGCCGCAATGATGCAGGAAATTCGAGATTCGGCCAGAAGTCAATAAATCACTGTACTAGACCGCGAGACTCCCTATCCCCATGTCACCATTCCCTCTTTCACTCTTTTTCCTCCTTTTCTTAAACACAAATGATGGCCACTGCGGACCAGTGTCATTGGGATTGTGCCGTTCCAGCTGTGCACCCTTTTGCTGTAAAGGTCTATTTTATTGGATTGTCCCTGCTGTTTTCCTGTTTTCCATACCCTTTATGTTTATGATGATACCTTGTAGAATTTTAACGACTCCATGTTACTAGCGATGCATAACTTTTGAGAAGAGAGTTGGTTGGGTCGACTGTACTTGCTACCAGTGATCAGTACCACGCGCCTCATTCTATGATACTACTTCCATTCAATAGATATCAATTGTATTTGTTTCTATCCGAAGGATTCATAAAGTAACAGTCAGTATTTAATTTTATGTTCCAAGGTTGGATTAAAAGATGATGATCCACTGCCGGGCCTTGTGATAAAGGTTTCTTGTGTCGTACGACATATACTTTATTTAATTACTCTAGGTTCATCTATTAATATTGGCAAATCTTAACACTGGGTAGAAGTTGACTTCAATATTCAATATCGTGACTCGAGAGCACTCAGTAAACCCCAGGATAACCATCCAGTACTATGATGTCCACTACTTAGACAGTGCAGTCAAAGGACCACATGTATATCTGCACTTCCATATTTTTTCAAAGAAAATTCCAGCAAATGAATATCAAGTCCAAGCTGGTGCGCTGTCCTTTTTTTTTGTTTTGGCTAGTAAGAAAATGCCATTTTGCTTGAGCTGGTGCAGTTTTGCAGGTAGCTATTTACGCCATTATCCGACCATCATGCGCCTCGAATAACCTCAACCTGAGTCGTAAAAAATAGTCTTGAACCTATGAGTATTTTCCACGACTTGCTCATAGATTTTATAGTCTGTTATATTGATACAATCAGTTGATTTTGTTTGATTTCCAGGGAAGGAGAACTACGCTGGATAAACCCACCAACTTCATGCGGGCTGCCACAATCTGTAGCTCCAAATACTCTAAGACCAAGACTCTACATCAAGATTGGCCACGATATTAGTTTCTGGGTAGTCCATGAAGTCTCGCATTTTTATTCTGGGGATATGCTTACACCCTCGACTTCGACAACTTTTCCAACCACATCGACCATTCGATCCATCTGTAGATGGGAATCTCTGTTCAATATGAGGGTGATATCACCGTGATCACCGCAAGTAATAGTAGCATATTCACCGCGTAACGAGGATACCCTGCCCAGGATCCGTACTGCACTCGGCATTCGACCGCTTGTTGGGCCAGAAGAATAAAACTGTTGAAGATATTCGGGAAGAATGCGGGGAGTCACGAGAGACATTATTTTTGCGATTGGAGGGCCAATAGTGACTATTTCGAGTAAAATAGAACGAACACGGGTATCTCAATCTCTTGCTCAGCCTTATAATCCGTATTGTGTCTCTTGGATCTTCGTTGTCATTGATATCAACGTCCCGCTTCCAGCCAGTAGTTGTTCATTTATCTAACAACCTATAATGGACACGAACGAGGCGCGTTGGACGCGTCGATGACTTAGGTAAGCTGGAGATTAGTCATTACGGAATGGGATTATATTTAAGCCGAAATTGGGTGAGGCTGAACCTTAAGGCGAGGAAAAACAACAGAAACGGCAACAGGAACCCCCAAACGCCCATAAAAAGGCACATCCTTGAGACAGTCGGTTGGTCATTGAGAAGGTCTTTGAAATAGTATTAAACAAGTTATTTGCTATACACAGGTCCCCCTCCATTATGCAAGCATTTCGCTTTCATAATCGTGCTCAGAAAAGAAGTAACCAACAATATATTCACCAAAGCAATCTTGTGGCATGGACCAAGACTCGATCGAGGGGCACTCCGCAGCAAACAGGACTAAGAAATACAGGAGAAAACGGAGGTTCAAAATACTCGAGAAAGGCGAGGTAAGAGGGATTCGGAGGGGGGGATAATATCCGCACTAATAGCGCAGAGTTGGGCGGAACACGTATATGACAGTTGGGAGTTTTGGACCAGCCAAACAGGGGATCGTGTGGGAATTGAAAGCCAGCAATTTGAAAAGGTGTAGAATGGTTTATCAACTACCGACCGGCTTATATTTGTGGTTCCACTGAGTCCTCATGGCCATGACGTTGTTTTGGTCTTCAACAAACTTGCTGTTTTCCATGGAGAACTCTCGTCGTCCCGCTCTGCGTTGCTTGACGCAGCAGAATGCTATGATTGCCATACCCAGAATGACTAGTCCACCAATTGAAGCAAAAATAGCGATTTTAGCTGCGGCGGGCAGTTCTCGCCATCTCTGTGACAGAGACTTAGGTGGGGGCTTGTTGATCTCATCTGCGATATGGGAAACACCACTAGACAGAGTCGTTAGTATATCGACCATACAAACACATGACCGTTGTCATCGAAGCAACTGGGGCAAAGAAACAGCAACTTACTCTATCACTTTAATGCTCTGCCAGTCGCCTGACCTATCAGAATACGAATATTCCTTCCCTTTATGTGCGTCAACAACCTTCAACTTCTTGACACTCATGATATACGGTGTTTTCTCATAGTCGATTTCACCGCCTGCCCACTCAATAACTCCTTTCTTGTTGTTCGGATCTCCACCAGGCCATATACCCAAACGCACAGTTGAGGGAGTTTGAGGAAAGTTTTTCCCTCCAAGAGCTTCTTCGTACTTCAAGGTTCGGACAAGAGCAGTATCAATATACCATTCAATCTTCTCCGGTGTCCAGTTGACGGTATAGTTATGGAAGTCGTCCATGGCTCCTTTGACGTCGAAGGTCTTACCGCGATCATAGGAAGTAGTGTTTCCCTTGCCGAAGTAATTGGTTTGAACCTTGTCTGGCTCCGAGCCAACCCATTCCCAATCGATTTCATCCAACACTTCTGATTGAATGACGATACTACTAACAACTCCTTGTCCAGTTGCAGCCTTCATATGGACTTCGACGGTACCGAAAAAGATGTAGAAGAATGACTGAATGGTCGGCGAATCGAGCGTCTTGTGGATTGTGAAGTTGGCACCCTCACTAGAGATTTCCGCAAGGCCGCTGGTAGAATTCCAGACATCAGGATTCAGTGAGCTGTTGAGATAGGTGGTATAGTTCTGGCCCAAAGCTGGGGCATTAGGGCAATCATCTCTGTCCAGGGGATTGCAGTACGTGAAGGTCTGGGCGACGGCGGGAGAGAGGAGACAGGCTAAAAGCCCCAACGACGATAGGAGGGAAATTCTTCGAGAAGCCATCATTGTGAGACGTTATACGACGTTCGTTGGAATTATGGCAGTTGAGAGGTGCACAAAAGAATGAAAAGACGTCTGCGGATTTGCCGTGGAGGCTCCTTTTTTTTTTTCTTTTTAAGGAGAGGACGCTATCATGAATCAGTGCGACCGAAAGGACATGAATGAGAGACAATAGGCCACGCCCCTCGGAGGGGGAAAGACTGATAGCAGCTGGTGGTTACGGTGAATATGAGAGAAGGAATTCGATGTCGAACGATCGAACTTCGATGGCACCCCCTTCCCATCGTTATTATTATATGACGGGGGCTTTCGGACCATGAAACAGCACCCGACTGCCTCATGCTGGTTGGCCTATGGCGGATCCACTTGGCATTAGTTTGCAACTGGGACCTGACCACTAAGCCCTCTGCAGCTTAGTACCCCCCAGAAGTGGTTGGGATTCAAGGAACAAAGATAGGCTATTATTGGAGAGCAAAAAAGGGGGGCAGGCCTTATTTTCTGCAGAGACCCCCCTGAGATCGCCTGCAAGATGGATGTTGAAGAAATGGAGCAATCATGTCCAGGGCCCTCAGAAATGCTCAAAGTCACACAACTCATCACAGGGCATCCGGAGTATTCGATAATCCACGCATAGATCGTCATGAATTCCTGGCTCTATTCCTTGACTTCCCTTTACCCCCTTGCTACCTCATCAAACAGGCGAAGGACTGGCAAATTTCGGCTGAAACTCTCTTGCCTGAGGCCGCCCATTCCGCCACAAGGCAGGCTAGACCGCACACTTCGCTTGGCAACCTCATCAGTGGCCAAAGAGACAAAGCCTTTCTTCTCTCGCCCGTATAGACACTTTATCACACTTTATCGGCTGCAAATCACTGAAACTATAAAAAGGCGTATCACGTGAAAGTGTCTTATTGTGGACGGACGGTAACCAAATCCGGATCATATAAGCAACTTCCTTCAATAACCTTGGAACCTAATAAAATAATGTTATCCCGGGCAAATGGATGGAATGGATAAGTCCAGTAGAAGCTTACCTAATGGATGTCTTTGCTTATTAATCATATCGTTATCGATAAAACTCGTTAAGGTGGTCCAAGCTTCAGCTTTCTTGATACGAAGAAAAAAGACATCCCAAGTCAGTTCAAAAAGACACACCCACCACAACTATCTCTTCTCTCTCCCACTACCATGTTTATTGTCATATAGCAATTAATATACATATATCTATATCAATAAGCATGGCCCCTCCTTCGTTTCCGAGTTTTGGCCGCGGCACAGCCGCGAAGCGCATGCAACCAGCAAAACGATATAGACCCGGCAAGCCTATCGCAGATGAAGTTGAATCATCCGAAGAGGAAGAGGAGGAGGAGGAGGAGGAGGAGCCAGAACAAGTACCACAAAGTCGGCCTCCTCCAAGTTCTAGGAACATTACTTCTGGCGTTCGGCAGGTCAAATTAGAGGAAGAGGAGGCAGAAGACGAAGAAGGGTTTGTAACTGAAGAGGAGGAAAATGTTGACGATATCCCTTCTAAGCCCCCAGCACACGCTACTGCTGATAGACCGCCCGCTGGTTCAGTGCTGGTAAAGAAAGAGGAAGCGGATAAATCGGAAGTCGAAGATGAGTCAGAGGATGAATCAGGTTCAGAGGAGGAATCAGAAGAAGAAGAGTCCAGTTCAGAGGACGAAGGTCCAAAGAGGCTACTACTTCGTCCAACTTTTATAAAAAAAGGCGACCGTAAAGCCACAGCAGCTTTAAGCAATGGTGGTCATCTTGCGACCTCCTCATCTGCGCTAGACCCCGACGCGGAAGCCGAAGAACTCAAACGGCGGAAAGACAAAGCAGACTTGCTGATTCGTGATCAATTAGAAAGGGATGCTGCCGCTCGGATAGCTGGTAGAAAGACGTGGGACGATGACGTTGACGAGTCCGGTGCAGGGGTTGATGAGAACAATATTGATGATACAGACGGCGTTGACCCAGCTGCTGAGTTAGCCGCCTGGAAACTCCGCGAGCTCAAGCGAGTTAAGCGTGAACGGGAAGCCATTAAGATCGCTGAAAAGGAACGGGAGGAGATCGAACGCCGTCGTAACCTAACCACAGAGGAACGAGAGCGTGAGGATCGTGAATTCATTGACAAGCAAAAGGAGGAACGCGAGGCCGGGAGAGGAAAGGCTGGGTTCATGCAACGATATTTCCACAAGGGTGCATTCTTTCAGCCTGACTCGGAGAAACATGGTCTCACTGAACGCGACCTTATGGGTGGCCATTACGTGGATGAAATTAAGAATCGTGAGGCTTTGCCTGAGTACCTCCAAGTAAGGGATGCAACCAAGATTGGACGCAAAGGCCGAGCGAAGTATCGTGACTTGAAGACAGAAGATACTGGAAGATGGGGCGTCGAAAACTATTATCGGTCAAATGCGCCTGCAAGCAGTGCTGCTCGATTCGGTATCAAGGACGAACGCTTCCTTCCTGATAATAGGGGTGGAGACTTCAGGAGGTCATCTGGGCCATCCGGAGCAAATGCAAGTGCGGTTAAAGAACGCCGCCGTCCTCGCTCTAGATCTCATTCACCTGCCCGTCGACGAGACTACTCGAGGTCAAGATCAAGATCTCCCCTGCGAAGAGATCGGCATCGTGATGATAATGACAGAAACCGAAGGAAACGCAGCCCTTCGCCATACCACGATCGTGATAAAAGACGGAGAGTAGACTCCGTATCGTAGCATATACCTTTTCAATTATGTGTTTCTTAGCACTTAGTTTCATTTTATGCATTGTTGGGAGCTTGGGTCTAAAATGTATTTTTAGCATGTTTTTACAGAAGTGTCCTCAAAATGGATATCATTTGGCATCGACATTCAACTACCCGTCCTGACTACAGGCCAATGCCCAACATCATCTCGTTATACGCTGAATCCGAAATATGACCCGGTGGGTGTAATAGGCTGAACTTCAAGAGCTCTGTATATTTGAATAAGCAACCTACCTCCCAAAGTTGACCCTCCCCCTTTCTAAAGGTAGATTCCCTAACCGTGAACGCCGCGCTCCGAAACTCAAGATAATGCATAAATGCCCCAGAAATGCATGATCTGAAAGAAACCTACTTTCGATCAATAGCTGAAATGGAACCCTTATGGCAATAAATTGAGGAACGATCATTTAATCCCAGCCCGCTCCAAAGTCTTTTCTCTTTCCATAACAGAGTCTCCAAATTTCACTAGAAACACGGTTCGACTTGGCCAAATATCATTTCCTTGATTATGAGCGGTCACAGAAGCTTCAAACCCGCAGCCGTCGCATACACCCTCAATAATACCGGCTACAAAGGCCGCACAATTCAACATATTCATTTCTTTTGGCACGGATATGTATGTATTCGTCAATGGGTCGTTGTCCGTAATCATATATTCGTTAGGCGTATTAGGGGAGACAGAATGTTCAAGGGCATCCGCTGGACGTGAGAACAGGAGCTTCCATAGTGGTCCATGAATCAGCTGGAGGAGTGGAAGGATGCGGAGCGGTCTGACAGGTTGATTGCTTGAGGACGACTGGGACGTCAAGGTACTCGTTGTCGACGAGCCAGTCAAGGATCGATATAGAAGAAGGTCTAGTAGACGGAGTCCAAGAGGGTATCCTTGTTCGTTAAGTCTATGAAGTGAATTATTAGTAAAAGAAAGGTAGCCTCAATGTATTTCTAGCAAGATGCAATAGCTTTACCGTCTTTCCAGGTCTTGAATTCCTGTAACTCTTCTTTGGGCATATACTACCATCTCAGAAAAGATATACCCAAAGCTGGCCTTGCTAAGCTCCGCATTTCGCGTACGGTTCAGATTCCGGTCATATATAGTCTTGCGATTAGAGGGAACCCGTAGTCCTGTCGAGGGTTGGCTCTGCGACGGCTGCGGCGAGCGCGGGGGGGCTGCCTGTCCTCCTTGTCCACTTAACCCGGTACCTGCAATCGCACCTGCAGAGGAGGCGTGCCCATGGGCCTTTGAAGGCGCGCTCATCGTAGCTTATTGTGAGGGGATAATGTCCAGATTTCGTCAACAGGGTGGGATAACCGAGCCTGTCCGGTAGGCGGACAAACCTGGAGGTTCGGTTGCAGCGTCGTGAGTGTAACAGACCTCCGTGGCCACTGATTTAGCAGGTAAGGAATGGTTGCTCAAAGTCGGGACGTATTCTCCAGTCAATTGGTTGTTACTTGAGCCGTTACGATGTTTGTGTTGTGGAAGACGTTAAGTTGGTTAGTTAACTAAGGAAAGCTCCCATGAACCTCGCCAAGCCGAGATCAAACGCCTGCTTATACAGGTAGCTAGGTTGTTCCGTACTACGCCATGAACTGCAGCAAGAAAGCCGTTGACAGTTTTTATTTGACGGTTTATTGTATTATCTTAAATAACGTGATCCTCGCATTGCGATCTATTGTAGCCTGGCGTGTTTGGCGGGATATATTTCATGTTATCCATGGATTCATAGGTAGGTTCTTATACCAAATTGGATTCTTCCAGTTGCCTCCCCATGCTTTTCCAAAGAAATAGATATCGATACAGAGAAATATCTATACCGTAATGCAACCAACTATATAATAAAGTCCTATTCATAGCCAGGCCGATTCAAACCGCAACCAAAAGGACGCTAAGAGGTCTTGGGCTGCTCCAAGTACTTGCTGTCATATGGCTTCTGTTGTCTATGCCTACTATTCCAGTTCAACGTGCGGGAAATATTTTGGATCCATTCGTAGCTGCGGTGGCCAGAAGGTATCACGTTGGCAAATGGGAACCTGGATGCAGAAATTGTAACATAGTCTCCAGGATGTAGTTCAATTCTAGAAGCACGAACTGTTAACTAGGATGCAGTTTGAATCCTGAAAAGCCAAGTACGTACCTCTCACGGCCATCGAAACTCGCCCAGGAGCTTGTTCGGGCATCATAAGGAACCCCTATACGTAGAACTATAGTATCCGGAAGGATTATGGGCCGGAAGTTGAGTGTATGGGCACAAATTGCTGTAAGAAGGATAACGGGGTTTTCAGGGTGTGATAGGGAGCCGCCAGCGGCAAGGTTATATGCTGTAGATCCTGTTGGGGTGGCAACGCAGACACCGTCAGCCTGGACGGATGTAAAATGCTCATCATCTCCAAATATCTCGAGGGAAGACATTGCTAGAAAGCATGACAGTTAGACCACCTATATAGACCAAAAAGCGAATGACAGGGCAGATAAATTATGACATACTTGGATTTGGACCACGATCAACGACAATCTCATTAAGGATTTGAAACATTTTGTCAGGGGAATGCGTAACGTTGTCATCTGATTCTTCCCCGATCAGCTCTTCGGCAAGATCTCTTTCTATTTGAGGTTGACCAGACGACCTCCGCCTGCTCCGCATCACGGTGCATTCAAATCGTAGCCGTAAGCTGACAGTGACACCTTCAGTAAAGGCTCTCTGTAGTGTTTCCTTGTAGTCATCGAAATCGAATTTCGTTAAAAATCCCAGTGATCCAAGAGAGAATGATAAAACCGGGGGGACGACACGTTGGAAAAGCCAGCTCGCATATAATACTGTTCCATCTCCGCCAAGGGTGATAACGAAATCGACCAGGTGATGGTGATCTTCGATGAGACAGTTGTCCCAATACTTCAGTCTCTGTTTTGCGGTCGGTTCCTCCTTGCATATGCTCTGTGCATCGAATTGAGAATCTTTTTCCAGCCTCTTTTCAACGTAGACTGTGTAAGGAACTCTTTGCTCTGGTCCGAGAAGCCAGCTTGTAACCTCTTTGGTTAACCGAGCCAGGCTCTGATCTTGAGGCTTTGTCAAGATGAATATGCTGTGGACATTGAGCTTCAACTTCAGACTGCCCAGTTTTTTCGACAATGCACGCACATTCCAAGCCATATCAGAGAGCTCTCTCTTCGTTAGGAGCCGTGACGGCCCGGAGGTATTTTCGCCACCATCTTCGAACTGCTGGCCAACCGACGGCGTCACAGCTTTGCCGTGTTCGTCAATATGTTCGAGCTGGACAGCTCGAGGTTGCCCTAGAAGGGAGTGCACGAAGCAAGCTGCCTGGTCTGAAGTCTGCGTTTCGTGTCGACGGGCAAGGCGCGGGGTATCGGGAGAGACAAACGAGGATTTGCGGCGATGACCACTGTCAGACTCAAACACTACCTGGAAGAAGGGGGTTGTGTTAGCAGTTCCGCGTTGCATATTGAACAGGATAGGTCAAGTCCAGCCTGCTGCAGACGGGAAATGGCAGATGTAGTGCTTTTTTTTCTTTTATCTTAGTGCCTGCGGGGAGCATAGCACAGAACATAGTACCTACCTCCAGGTGATGGCGAATCTCGGCATGATCCTCCATGAGATTCCGCGGGCGTTGTGAGACTATCTAGAGCAGGAAAACTGTACAGCTTGCATCTTGAGAGCTTCGGGGTGACCTAGTTGGTGTATCTGGGCTGGTTCTCTCGACTTATGACAGCATTTCTTGATTGTTGGACTAGCTAGCGATCTACGAAGTCCAAAGAAGGTTTTTAGCCTCGGCCTTATTTCGATGACCACAACAACAAACATACAAGTAACGACCGACGACGGTTAATATTATTATTAAGTAGTTGTTTATGGCAAAACAAGGAAAACAACGACCGCACCAGCGATCAGCAGCTTGATCCCCGAACAAAGCCTACTTACTCCCCTGCGGAATACACTGGACGCGATTCCCGTCGGGAACGGACGGGGTGGGTATATCGAAAAGAGACAGACAGACCAAAGTCACCAAGGCCGGGTCTATATCCTTTATGTACAACACTGAGCATCGCGATTTAGCGCAAGTAAGAAGCACAAAAGACAACCCTGGCGAGGGGGGTGTTATGATAGATAATATGCGTGCTGAATGGATAGGAGATGCTGTGTCGCCATAGGCCTTGTCGGCATGCTGTGGAAGCTACAACGTTTGCGGGTTTGGAGCACAAAAACACCACAGGGCACAGGATAGCCTACAGCCTCATCCGAAATCCTCCATAGCAAGGCAGGCCTAGTTATACGAAATACAGCACCCAGCTTGCTCCGTGTTGCAACAGCTGCCTGGTCAAGCCACTTGGACACAGCTCGTAAGAGCATAGATGCGTTGAATCCACTATCTCTCAGCGGCATACCCTGGCAACAAGCACTGGCAATGAAAGCCAACAGAGACTCGCGGAATCAAGGAAAGGAAAACGCGCATGTCGACTTGTAGCTGGTATCCCTCGCTTCTGTGTTCATCCGGGATCTTCACATATACTCGGCAGGAGGATTACACAATACCGGATGCAACCCCAGATTCCAAGTTGGCACCCGTGCCTGCTCAGCCCTCTCCTATATGACAAATGCTCCATCTTATTCATTCGCCTCATATGGGTGTAATGGTCGGCCAGAACATCCTTTCCATGTGTGGCCCATTCAAGCGAGATGCCCAGTTAGATCAGCTCCCTTGTGGCAGCAGCAAGATATATTAATCTGGGCTGCCAAACTCGATGTCAAGTATAATCCGTGTGTGCGTGCGTGTGTGTGTGTGGTATCATCATCGCCTCCGTCACCGAATCACTCGATGGATGCTCGAAAGCGTCATGCTCCTGCGAAGCATCCACATAAGTGCAACGGTTTTAATGGAAAGAAAGCATTATGACGAATAAATCTTGCAGTCTGGCGGGCCGTGTTTTTATTTTATTTTAATTTCTTTTCTTTTCTCGCGTTTTTGGCCTAGCAAAAGAAAAAAAAAAAAAAAGACAAGGAAAAAGGAAAGGAAGAAAGAAAAGCGGGAAAAAGGAGAAGATGATCTGACCAGAAATATCTATCTCGGCCGCATCGCAGCGCAAGCATGTCGAGTAACATGAAGCCCAAAGTCCCTTACGTGGTGACTGCATGGAAGTTTAACGTGATGACTGGAATCTGCATTCCCTCCGAGGGCTAACCACATTCATTATATTATATTAAAAACTCGTCTGTTTGTTTTTCCCCCTCTTATTGACTTCAAAGGCTCATCAACTCGGTCAGGTTGCACATGATGGCCATTCCCTTTGGCCACGACGGTGGGTGATGAATAAATCTGGCATCGTGTTGAACACACTCCAGCCAGCCTCTTCCATATTCCGGTATCAACAAACGCATATTGGGCCAGACGACTTTGATCGACGAGGATTATTCACACAAGGACATAACGGTACTTTTATGTGTCCTGTATGGATAGACTTACACTTACATGCATGGAAACACTCAAAAATTACCCAGCTAAACCTTGCTGAGCTGGATGGCTGGTGGGGTTGGTGTATCAACAGCGTTCAAGCTGTGAGATGACCGTGGAGACCCCATGGGAAATACTTAACGAATAATGAAGGTTTCATCGCAAGGGAAAAAAAAAAAAAGTTGACTCGTGAGGAAGCAGGCAGGGATCGAGGGAGGGGGATTGCCAGATGAGAATCCAGGTGCCCAACGTGTTGGTGGAGTTACACTTGCAACAGAGAGGCGAGGAAAGAAACAACACAGATCGAAGCGAGAGTCAAAGAGGAAAAAGGAAAGAAAGAATGAAAATGGGAGAGCAACGAAAGACCGAGTAGTCAGCTGTGTGTGTGAGAGAGTGAGGGAGCCCTGAAATTGGCCGTTTGTCTCTGACCCGCCTTCTTCACTCTCAGCCAAAAAAGGCCGAAGGGAGGGACAAGGGAAAGGAGCCAAAAACATGCGGTGAACAAGAAAGCGAAAAGGAAAAAAAGAGACTACCTCAGATCTTGCGGTCCGTGGGGTTTTAAACTTTCGAGACTCAGAAAGGTGTGGCCTTGTGCGGCATCGGTTTGCTCCAAATTGCCTGTCACGGAGAATCCTGGTGCGTGGTAAAGGATGCAGAGAGTTGGTGTTGGGTACTGGCCATGGTGCTGGATGCCTGGACAAGCCGGGATAATCTCAAATCTCCACTGCAAGCAGAGAGAAACAAGGCTCCTCCTGAAGGGTATTATTATTATTATATTATTATTGGATATGAACCAGAATGAAGGGAGTCTCTGGCGATGAAACGTCCGCGGGACCTGGGCAAAGCGGACAGACAGTCATTAATACTTTACCGCTATGCTAAGATGCGTGAAGGAGAAAGATCTTCGGTCGACATTAGAGTTCCTTCACGGGACAAGCAATAGCAGGAAGGTCAGTATACTTATATACTCCATGAGTATAAGTATATAAAAAAGTCACCGGCAGCTCCGTCAAAGCCAATCAGGCGGCATGCTTGTCTCCATGACCGAGGAAGTTCAATATCCTGCTTGCTCGCCAGGGTAGCAGTTTTATCCATCCACGCCCAGGGCTAAGGAGGGGTGAGAGGGATGGAGATGCGACTTTCTCTTTTCGAATGTGTTGTGCCAAATGCCGGGAGGTGCTCGGATGGAAACACCAGAGTGGGACTAAAAATGGTGTCGAGCTCGCGTATACACAGACACAAAATACTTATAATACGCTGGACTATTATGTTGACCCCCTTTGGGTAGGGGATAACTGGCCTTTGATTGGTTTCTTCGACTCTCCTTCTTCAATGGAGCTAAATTCCGCCACGCAAGGGAGCTGCTTGAAGGGCAAGGGGATGAACTATCATCTGATTGCATTACAGACACACTATGCTTGCAAGGTATATGTATGAACAATGTGCCTCCCTCCAGTTGGTGCATGCACATCTTTTATGATCATATACGGAATCCGTATGTGTCGACATAAAAAAAAAAGGTTGCAGGTATACGCCCATCTAGCAATACAAGACGACAAAAAAGAAAAACAAAGCAGCTTGCATGATGCCTCAAGGGAAGAGAAGCAAGCAGAGCGAAAGGTGAGTCACAACTCCATGACGACTATCTTAAACTAGCCCGTGATATCACCATCGATGGGAGTGCATATCAAAAGACTAAGTTGGAATTGAAATGTCGCTCGCTCCCTCGCTCCCTCGCTCACAAAGACCAAACAGAAAGCCTGCTTGGCTGCCTGGTTTTCTCGCAAAAGGGCGCAACAAGAAAGCAACAAAACCCCTGCGCCTTAACCCAAAAACCCCCAGGCGCACACAGGGAAGACAGAAGACATGTCGCAGGACTAAAAGTCATGTCCTCCGTATACACGAGGCAGCGAGGGAATATCCAACAAGAAATTGCCATGCTTCGATAGGCAAGTTAAATTTAGATTGGCTGATGCGTCAGAACCAGGAATAATAATAATGAGAACTCCCGGATGGCAAGTTACATGTAAGAATGGCTTCCATCGTCATCATTACTTCGAGGGCTCAAAATCCCCGCCAAGGTAACTGGGGAGGGAAGAACCGAACATCCATCTGAATCCTAGGCAGCGGCTATGGACATGGCAAATTGACCACTAAAATTTGGGTATATGCAGCTCTCAGGGTTTGGCTGGAATCCCAGCTTTGGAATCCTAGCTTCAGGATCAATTTTTTGCAGAAAAGGTAAAAAAAAAAAAAAAAAAAAAAAAAAAAAGGCAGCAAGGGAGGAAAGAAAAAAGCAAGGTTGTTGTAAAAATAAATGCTGCAAGCTCACGATATGATCCATGGAACGGAAAGGGGATACCTACGCAGGTGGGTTCGACGCAGTGGGCCATAAGGATGACAAGCGAAACGTTTTTCGATTTACGTTATTATTACACTTCGATGTGGAGGTTCTAGAGAAATGAAAAAAACTGTGCCGGCCGCGTGACAGAGATGGATAGAACGGAAATATGGAGAGGAACGATATATTTGAAATAACAAGAATGCTACGACAATGAATTTATCTCTGTGATCTACCCCGTAACTCAGTAGCGGTGCGCACGGTGTAGAAAAGGCGGAAACAGAAAAACAAAGGGGGAAGGGGGAAGAGGGATCAATCAACCGCTACTTCGTACTCAGGCGGTTTCGTCGCTCTATCCTTCAGCGGTTGGAACCGAGGTTAGCGAGTAAATATATCAGACGATGTGTGTGTTTTTTTTGGGACGCTGACGATGCCTTCATGTATTACTGAATCTGGAAGTGGGAAGCGGCCGGCCGTCTTCAGGATACCGCAGGTCACTATTTGAGAGCAATAATCCAAGTCGAGAGAGAGGGACTGCATAAGCAGGGCTGGGGCGTCGAAGGTTGAAGGGCGGCGATGTCAGCCAGCATGCTAGACTCCGTAATCATCTAGCCCTGTCAGAGTTGAGTTGTATACTTATAGTGTTGCATAACATCGATGCATCTGGTGGACGGAAGTAAAAGGATGCCATCATCAACCAGAATGAGGAGGAAGCTAGTCGTATCATATGTAAGTAAGTTGGAGGAATAAGACGAGAGGAGGAAGACGAAAAAAGCAAAGGAGGTTACTCCATAAGAAAGAGACCAGCCATGCGCGTGGAACTCTTCCCAAAAGGAACCTGCGGGCCTTTTTCAACTCTGTTTTTTTGGGCAAGCCATGTTTTCGAGCGCTTCGATTCGTGAAAAGCGATCATTGGCACTTGGGGGCGGCTCCTTTTGAGTCGGATGGAGGCACCCGAACTTGCCACACAAGCGGTAACTTGTCCATGTCCGTGGACTCAGGAGGGCTAAATTAATCAAGTGCCTCTTCCCCTTTCCCGTATTATATTCCAGCTCTTATCTCGGAGTGGCTTGCTCGCGCACACCAAGAAAGAAGCGGAGAGAGAGAAGACTCAAGGCGAGGGCTTGGGGCTTTTTCTCTTGACTCCCCTCGGTTATGAGTTACCCTTCTGCCACGATGAACCGTTGTTAGCAAGGGAGGTGGACGCGTGGATGAAACGGTTCACTCCGTCGTAAGAATGTGCTTACTCCGTATACTAAGCAGGAGGTACCCTATACGGCAGACGGGACTCCGTATAGCCTCAGTCAAGGTGGCAGGACTTATAGTTACGGATACTCCGTACTGTACTTGGGCCTGTCGATATGTCTTCCTGCCTTGCTCCGGATATATAACCCCATGTCAGTCCTGAGTCGAGGTCCCTGGACCAACCCTGGCAGCCCTCGCCAGGGCTGAAATAAGTAAGGAAAGTCCATGGTCGGATACCTGTAAGATAATAGTAATATCATCGGGGCGGGCCCTGGATCGTATATCCTCCATCACCATCTCCGTCCTCCATCGACTGGCCGCTGCTTGTTCATGCGTTGCATGCGAAGGAGGAAGAAGCAATGAAGAACGACGGGCAGCACATCCCAAAGCGGCAACTGGGGCTGCACATCTCCTTTTTATGCCGTTAGTCAGCTGTCACGCCGTGGTAATACCGTGTACTGAAACCTGACACGACAGCCAAGATGGCCAAAATACCACGTATATATTACGTGGATGTGACGAGTTTCGCCCCTTTATCCCCTTATCCAAAGCAATATCCCATCCCCATTATTATTATCAACTCGCCCAGAGCCTAGGAGTCGACCAGTAGTCGTACTCCGCAGCCAGATGCAAGTACGGTGATTCATTCAGTCAACCCTTACTCCGGATATCCCTGCCAGTGGCCGTGTAAAATACCCATGATGCTTTTGATACCGGCGGCAGCAGGGGGGTAGGGGAGCCATCTGGCTGCGAAGATCGATAATACCAGCCAGTTCGAAAGCGTATGCTCCGTATATACTTAGTGTGTGTTAGGTACGGAGTACATCCTCTCTTATATGCTCCGTCTGGCGTCCTTCCTGGGGCGAGCGAGAATAATGCTCCGTATTCGGCAATATATGTATCCTCTTTTCTCAGCCCCATTTCTCGCTGGCTTCGAGAAGGACAGGCATTCGAAGTATCTCCTTCTCCCGGCTACCAGGATCTGGTACGGACATGCCGTGTCCTGGCCACAGGCAGCTGCATTCCTTACCACTTAAAATTAGTTGAGTAAAATATGGCAAAGAGTAACTCTCTGTAAAATAGAGATCTTAAAATGTAGAAGGGAGGATGCAGGTTACTGGCGGCTGGGTCTATCAGTTTCCAGTTTGAGGGGAGCTGATGATGCTTGGATGCCTTGCTCCTGTGAGAGCCTTTGCCTGGCTTGCATATCACATTTCATTCATCTGCCTTCCTTCCTTTGACCCGCTGGCCCGGTCCCATACTGCCTTCATCACAGCCTCGAGCTCAGAAGGGAGGTGGCAGGAAGAGAGAAATAATAATAATAATCAAGAGAGGAAGAAAAGAAAAATGTTGCTGCCTGAGCGACCTGTCGATAAGTTACTCGGTAGGGTTTTTATCTTCCGTTAAAATATGTATGCAGCCTGCATCTTGCATTCCCCATGTGCGACGCAGTCGGTGCAACTATTAATATAGGAGCCAGCCCATCCGTATCTGAGTTGTGATTGCGACATTCGCTTCGGCGAGAGTTCCGCTGTGCTGCTGCGTGCCACTGCGCATCATTTCGACTGGTATTTTTGATATCCAGCTGCTCAGTCCTGCGGTTTTTGCCAGTACATGCACGCACACGGAGAACCAACTCTTTCAACAAAGCTGTTAAGGGGTGATCTGAGCGTGTTGGCGGGCGCTTAGGTTTGTTTTTTTGGCCCTTTTCATATGGAGGTCCCGATATCTGTCCTTTATTCCTCGTCATCGTTGGAGACCCTCCCCCCTCTCCCCCCCCCGTAAAAGACATAATTAGTATCCGAGATCGTTTGTTCCACTTCTGTTCCGCCTCTGCCTTGTTGTTTCATGCTACCCGCCTTTCTTCTCTGTCTTGTGAAAATCATACACGGAGAAGCGATGTGGAAGGGTGAGTATACTTCCATGGAGTATCACAGTTAGTGTGTCCTGTGGGTCGTGGCATGTTTCTCCGTTGACAAAAAAGAGCGAGAGTCAGAGTCGCTCTCTTGCTTCCCTGCTGATCGCGCCTGACAGGAATAACTCCGTACTCCATATGTAGCCCCAAATGGCGATAAAATCGGCAGCCTATACGTATACTCATTCCGTAACACGAGAGGAAGAGCATGCAGCTTGGCCGCAAGGTTCGCTCTATTTACCTCTCCATCAAGTAGCTTGACGAGCGTGGCGTAGGGGGAAGCCAATAGCCCAGGAGACGAGCGATCTGACGCTGTTGGCTGAGCTGCTGCAGGCTTGGGGACTGAACTTGCATGCATCCATCGCCATCCATGAGAGGTAGAGCAGCCCAGCCGGGTACCCCAGGGAGCTGATAGTGTGCAAGCCAACAGTTTGACCACCACCACAGAGAGACATACTCTTGGTCGTTGTTGTATTCTTTCTTCTTCTTCCTCTTTTTTTTTTTTTTTTTTTTATTTTCAACGCTTTGGCGCTTTTGATACGGACGTGCGATGTTTGTTCCCCATTACTCTGGGAGCCGGGATGCACCTTGGTCCGTTCATCCACGCTCCCGTCCAGCTGCTGTTTTGTCCCTCTCCCTTCCGTGGAGAGAGCGAACCGGTCAGGCTAAATCAACAAGAGAGATTGCCCGAAGCCAGCGTGTGATTTGATCCCTGAAACAAGAGCCTGTCCTGACCCCCCCCCCCTCCGCTTGCTCTCTGAGTTTCCGGCTTTGGTCCAGCAACCTGTCTTCTAGTGTGATACCGCTAATGTAAGACACTCCACGGGCAAATATTAAGTCAACAGGCAGCGCCGGGACGAGACTTTTTCCAAGTGTGTCTTCCTGGCGGCGGCGGCGGTGGTGGTGATGGTGGTGGTGGTCTTGCTGCTGCCACCCCCTTAAGCCGTATAGCCCGATGCTGACTCTGTACCACAACCACCCATCGAAACCGCTGCGTCCACATCGAGGGAGCCCAAGAAACCCTAGATAGACCCACGCTCTCTCGCGATCTGGATCCAAGCACTGGATTGGCGTCTCCGAGAGATTAAAATACGGCGGCGCGCATCACGTCACAACCGTGGATGGCGGGCGGTTCGGTGGGCGTCTTTGTCGTTTCTTCTTCTTTCTTCTGGGCCTTCTTTTGGATCAGACTACTCTGATAATTCTCTCTGTAACGCTATGGAGAGTGCGGAGTCCTCCGTACGATCCGGAGTAGTAGTTATGTATTGCTTCTTCTTCGTCTTCTTCGTCTCCTTCTCCTTTCTCCTGCTGCCGCCTGGTTCATCCGCATCTCGAGCCGGAGAGGTGACCGACGCTCCTCTGTCTGCTCTGGCTTTGACGCTGAGCTTCTTCCCAGCAACCCTGAACTGCGCTGAACTATCAAGGATCCCCATCGCCTGGTCAAACACAAACAGGCCCGGGTGCATGGCGGCTGCTGGAGCCATGGGTCGTCCTGCCACACTGCATGACGCTGTTCTTCTGCTGCTTGCAAAAATAAAATAAGAGTTATCAAAAAGCAAAGAAGAAAATTATATTATTCAATGCCCGGGTGGATGGGCCTGGATACTCCGTCCGTTCCTCCACTCAGGCGTCTTCTCCTTCTTTCTGCTTCCTTTGCATGTTTCTTTTTCTCTCTTTGCTTCTTCTGCTCCTGTCTTTCCTTTCGATGATGTCGTTTTACCTCCATATAGTTTTTTATTTTTAATTCTTTCTGCTGCTGCTGCCTTTTTTTTTTTTTTTTTTTTTTTTAATTTTCACAAGTAAAGTAAGTAGATATTCACTACCGCCCGATCTCCACAGGGCCAGCCAGGCTATTATATTTGAGATCTTCTATATGAAATCAACCAGCCTCTCAACCTCTCTTTAGCCCGTTCAGGAGAACTCTATGTGGGCTCGACATGCTGACAAGCCTGCCGGTCTAAACGCTTGGTATCCGGGAGAGCTCTGTGTGTGATATTATTGCCCAGGGGCCATCCATATCAAAGAGTGGACTTGCTGGTCTGCCTTAATTTTTTCATGCCCTTTAAGTACAAAGGCCGGCTCTCCCCACATCGCAATGGTCCCTGTCCCTCTTGTCACTGCTTGCTCCTTTTTTCTTTGCTTTTTCTCTTGAGCAAGGACTGCTTGAACGGTTTTATTTCTCGCTCGTCATATGAGAAAACCGGACTGTCTCAATCGGCATTCATATATATGTATATGGCAACGCATCTCCATCTCCGTTGCTGACTGACTTTCTTCCTCTCTTCTTCCTCTTTCAATACATCAACACACAACGCCGGCTCTTATAATACACTCAAATCAACACATAATCACCACGCAGCCAGACTCAATATATTGAACGGAAAGATGTTTCAGCAAGGCTCGGGTTATCTTGCTGCTGCAGCATATCCTTACTCAGACACATTTGATCAGGATATCATCGCTTCGAGACAGGCTTTGCAATCTACTGCCAGAACAATCAGTGCAGAGTCCAGCTCCCGCCTTGCCAGCATGGCTCATCACTCGCCAGAACATACAATGTTGGCTCTATCAAACAGACCTGAAGTCCACCGGAATGCTTCGATAAGCGCTGCTGGGTTGTCTCGCCCTGCATACTCTTCACCAAATACCCCCTTTTATCCTCAACAGTGCACATATCAGCCGGCTTCTGTGCCTGCTACGACTATGGCTGCTTCCTCGTATTTCCCAAAATACCAGCAGACACATTTTTCTCAAGAACAAGCGGTCTCCTCGAACTATGTGTACTCTTCCGTTGACCAGCCATTGTCATCATACGGCCAATACCAAATGACACCGGATGGTTATTACGATACTTACTTTCCTAACTCAACCATGCCCATGGCCTACACTCAACAACAAGATGTAGACATGACCTCATCTACTTACGATGCTACGCCACTTTCACACGCCCACCTCTCTCTACCTGCAATGGAAAGCAATATCGCCTTCTCTACTCCTGATTTGCCCGCCAACCAGCAATTTCCTGAGCCAAAAACCCCACCTCCACCAACCTCGTCAAACTCCTCCTGCGAAAGTGTCCGAGATGAAGATGATCTGGTGGGGGTTGGACTTTATGACGAGCCACTGTCTACGTCTTACTGGGACGAATCGCTATCCAGCTCGGCTGATCCCATCCTGTATCCTTATTCAACTCCACGCAAAGGTTTGAAGCTAGAAGAAACTCTCGACCCATCAACTTTAAACTGCAGTGATATGGACGCAGATGGCGACGAAGAGGAGGAAGGAGACGAGCAACCTCAGAACGAACAGCCTGTCAAGGAACCTGGTGAATCCAGCAATGCAAACGACCTAAACAATTCAAAAGAAGGCCAGTTGTTCCCGGTGGACGATGATGCTTCATACAGTGGCGCCCAGGTGAACTGGACAGCAGCACCTCCAGTTATGCTCAACAGTTACGCTGCATTCCCTGGATCGTACCAAAACGTCTTTCCTACTATTTATTGAGACCCAAACTTGCGAGACCAATCGGATCGGCTGGGACGCTCTTATTGGAAAATTTTTATCAACGTTCTTAGGTAGATAGATACTTTACGTCGTATTAATACTACTATTCTTGGTCTCTATTTCTCTCTTCTGAACATAGCAAACCCGCCATCAAGTACCATGAAGTCGATATTTGCAAATTCAATCGATAGCCCTATGTCGGATTAGTCATATTTTAATTAATTTTCATTGGTCAGATTCTATCAAGCTTTTAAGCTTGAGCTAAACTTTATTCTTTTCAAAAAACATAAGTGATGTCAATTTTAATTTTAATTTTTTTTTTTTTTTTTTTTTTTTTTTTTGTATTTTCGGCGAACTTCTGGCAAAGGAAGGCGAGTGAGTTGAGAGAAAGGAAGAGGGAGAGTGTCTTCGGCATTCGGAAGAGCTGTTGGATATACCCATATCGGCCGTTGTAGTTGTCTGCTTTACACTCCAATATCAAAGGCCGACGTACCATGGAGAGACCAAAAATAACGCCGTGGAAGGAGCTTTCCCAGCTTGTCTCGGTTCGAGATCAGTTCTATCGCAAGTCAGACGATGGCGAAGACCGCCGGGCCAAGGCTTGTTCGTTGGTGAGACGCGACATGTCCTATGTGTAGAAAGCAAAACTGAGTTATTTCATTTGCCATTCCGCTGATAGCGTTTCGTTTTTTCTGTCATAGGTCTGGGTATGGAAGCTCAGAGGAAATCTACCACATACAGTCGAAGCTACCGCACTGCTGACGGACGCGATATTACACGATGACCCGGAAAAGAATTCCATATTCTCGATTCGTGCTGCCTACTCTCTAGCTTTCTGCAGGCAGGTTGCCCATCCGCTGAATTGCATTTGCGTCTACTGACTATCTCGCCTTTGCAGATTTGTAACTGGTTTGGTTGACTCAAAGCTCCATGGCCCAAAACAGTCCATGTATCAAAAGGCAATGGCCGTTGGCATACCGGCTTCATTTGTAGAGCTACGCCATGAAGCTACTCACAGGGACTTACCGTCTCTTGTGGTTTTGAGAGATGCTGCTACACGGTCAATGAACTGGCTCTGGGAATTCTACTGGAATAAAATTGACGATGGCAGCCGCTGCATATGTGAACCCTACCCGGGGGATGAGCCAGAACTCAGCGATGACTGGAAATCAGACATCTTGCTGCACAGCCTAACCTCCCTGATTCGCCCACTCATCGACTATATATATGTAACAGCGGGAATTGATGGGCACCGGGGCCGAAGAAAAGGGCAGTCAGAAGTGAAAGAGAGCGCCATTCAGAACATTGTTGCACTATGCCGTAAGGAAAAATTGGCTGGAGCTCAGCTGGTAGAGATCTTAATAGATCGGGATCTTGGTCACCTCAGTTCATGCGGTTACGGGTAAGTCAAGCCATGTATCCCTTATTGGAGTTTATCATACTGATTTTACCCACTCTGAAGGAAGGATGGCATGGGAGCTGATGATGAAGCCGATGCACTATTCTTTGTTTGGGATGATGTATTGAAGGAGCTGTCCCGTTCCTACGAGCCATTCCTCACTTTGTTGGTGGATGGAATGACAGCCGTCTTAGTATCCGCCGATGCAGACACTTTCTTGGATGTTGAGGAATGGGATGACCTAGAAGGAGAGACCTACGAGGAAGAACTATTCCAGTGGCTGGAACATATCCTTACTGACGACGCGTGGGCGTCACTACGCAATCAGTACCTCGTCTTGACCCACGCTAGAGCTATCTGCCTTGAATCAGGCTCAGCCAAAGGGTTCTGGGCTTCAGAGATAAGTGATATATTGCCAGGCGCTTATATCCCTCGTAAAAGTGAAAACCACACACCGTCCGGGCCTCCAGATCTCCCGATTGATCGAAACCCTGACATAGCTGTGTTACAGAACTACGGGTGGGATTTTGGACAGGCGATATCATGCAGGCCGATAGGGGCCAGTATTGACCCCTGACTACTGAATACCACGGCCTGGACAATTATTGCATTTTATGTCATTATTAATCACCTCGGCTTCGTCGTACGGAGAACGGAGTTCAGGGCATGCCGCCAGATGTCGGATGGTCCGCTATGTGCGATGAACATCGTGTTTGCATGTTCAGAAATTGCTGCAAGCTCGTTGGTCGAAGCTGATATTGTTAACTAGTTAACTAATTAGTAAGATACGACCCACCTATCATCCGCCGCGCATTTGTTACTTCTGCTTGATACCGCATATAGCTGGGGCCCTGGTGTATATATAGACGGTCTGGTCCTTGGTCCGTTGTTGATGGAGGTCTGAGTAAGCACATTTTCTTCTATGTAGGACGCCTGTCGAGATCTCAAGCCTGCCACACCCCCCTCACCAACGTCATCTTCCTCTCGCATCCATCTCTCATGAACGTAGGAAAAGCTCTTTTCTCGCACCGGTTGATATCAACAATAACCAAACGCAAGATGCATATCGAGTCGATTCCCATGTGTGAGTAACCAACCATCAACCAAGTAAAAAAAGCCAAACTGCTGGCTGTAGGTTGTCGTTGTTGACCATCTCACCATGCAGGGACCGGTACCGGTAACAATTATGCATATCTCATCTCAGATGATGCATCCAAAGATGCCATGGTGGTAGACCCGGCACATCCACCAGAGTGAGCACCATCAGAAGTTGATAGATGCCAGATGATCGCATCCTTCTAACATCTGTACAGGGTGGCTCCAGTTCTCACATCCCACATCAATGATGGAAAGATTAATCTAAAAGCAATCATAAACACTCACCAGTAAGTTTTGTTGCCTTTCTGCAGTTTCCACGGGTACAACATCCGAAGCTGACTGTCCAAATAGCCACCATGATCATGCTGGCGGGAACGAAGGGATTGTATGCGAACCCCTCCCCCCCCCGTTCTGTGTGCCACAGCCAACTTTTCACATCTGGAATAACACTCCGATGTAGCACTTGTGGACGACCCGCTGACAAGAATTGCCTTGATATCTCTATAGCTCAAACAATTTGGCAAACTTTCGGTGATTGGCGGGAAAGACTGTGCCCATGTCACCCAAACCCCCGGACACGGCGAGAAGTTCAAAATTGGGGAACGGATCACTGTTACCGCTTTACACACCCCTTGTCATACCCAAGACAGCATTTGCTATTTTGCCGAAGATGGAAACGAGCGTGTCGTATTTACCGGCGATACGCTATTCATTGGGGGTAAGTTATGCCAATAAAGCAACTTACTTTTTACGAAAACCAGCAGTGAGGAATCCTGTTTAACACCTAACAAACAACTGGTAGGATGCGGAAGATTCTTTGAAGGTAATGCAACAGAAATGCACAAGGCACTCAATGAAGTGCTTGCTTCGCTCCCAGACGATACTAGAGTATATGTGAGTCGCATGATCTTCGGTTGGTAATTTTCGCAGCGTGTGACTGATATTATGACAGCCTGGACATGAATATACCAAGTCAAATGTGAAATTCTGCTCCACGGTTTCCCAGTCGGATGCTGTTAAGAAACTTGAGGAGTTTGCCAATAACAACCAGCAAACCCAAGGAAAATTCACTATCGGTGATGAGAAGGTATGTGTCTTATCTCGTTCTTTGTGTTGCTGCCACCGTGGCGAGGCCTGTTTGTGGTTGGTGCCATTGTCTATTTGCAAATGATGCTAACGGCTTTCCATAGCTCCATAACGTCTTTATGCGTGTCACGGTAAGGATACGGCTACCCCCAATCACCACCCAATTAACCCTATTGATTATATGTCGCTGGTAAATTAACATTTGCATATAGGACCCGGAAATTCAAAAGGCAGTAGGGGCAACTGAACCGGTCGAGGTCATGAACCGTTTACGAGAGATGAAGAACAAGATGTAGTTTGTTTAAGGTATCGGATGTGGCTAGCTGGCAAACAGTGATATGTATGCCCAACAGTAACTATTAGTATCAAATGCATTAACATATACCAACTCAACTGGTTGACTCCTTCTAGACTTATTTACATCTGCCCTAGTCTTGAAATATTTTATTTTCCCAAATTCTGCCTGTTCATTACCCGACATTATATCCAACTCCGGCCGATACTAACGAGTCTGTCTGGCGTTGGCTACCACACAAGTGGAAGGGTAACTAAAACCAACAACCAAACTTAAGCGTTGCTCTCCCTCGGGCAACATAATCTACTAACCTACCAAAGAGACTGCGAAAAGGCTCACCCAAGGCAATTGTGATGGGACTGGTAACGGGAAACACTAGCGACAGCCTTGTTTAACCTCGTCCTACTTTGACGGTTAGACTAACGGATACAACATCACCGCTATGTGGGAAGCCGGAATAGTCAGGCACGCCATTTTCAAATTGCCTTTGTGTCAAGGCGAGGTCTAATAAGGCCGTGGATTGCACCTGACTCGTGTGTGTGGACGGAATATGTCTGAGATATATATAAATCGATCAAACCTTGGGTAAAGAGAATGACCTGTTCTATTTCCAAGCTGAAAGAGACAAGGAACAAGGGGTAATGAGCCAGTACGACAGGGGAACCGGAAGACCGCTCTTGTCCTACTAGTGTAGTTTGCCTGAGCTGGCCCTACCTAGGCATCTCACACAGGATCATAGCGGGATTTAAGATGTTAAATGGGGTTGAACCGGTTGAGAAAATTTTTTAATATTGGTACCAACACTGTCTCCCCCCGTTGGTGACTAACGCGATTATGAATAGGCCAGGTTGACATGTCTCCCACACAGCCACTTATCTTCTCATAACCCATACTTAAATAGATGTTAGAAGTTAAGACCGGCCACCGGGGTGAGTCTAGCCCATGGTAGAAGAAGATTGGTGGCTGAGACCCGTCAGGATAATATTGCTTCAGTGTCCACACCTGCTCGTCCTGGAAGGTCGAAAACGGCAAGTTCTAGCATTGTAAGAAGCGAGAGCTGGTTCAACCGGTTGGAAAGAATAAGGATTCTAAGTAGGTCTTGATGGGTTAGCATTCTTTTTTGTTCAGGTACTTGGGTAAGGCAGATCCAAGGTCAGCTTCGTTGCATAAGCTGCCTCTCATCATCATAACAAGCTATAGTTAGCCATTCAGGCCAGTAAATAACTGTTGTCATCTTTAATTTCGACGGGTTGATTCAGTGTGTGAAAACTTGAACGTCGAATATGGATGGAAAAAGATGGACCTTCAGGGCTGCATCGAAACGTTAAAGTGTAGAGGCCGCCAAGAATCTAACCTAAAAGGGAAAGGAACGGATAATCTATTATTACATTTGATTACATAATGAATTAGTAGAGTTTCCAGCTTCGACACCGGGATGGAAAAGTCGTTGATATAGGCATGAAGATGCAAAGAAATTGGCAGCAGATATCCGAATGACCAGCCGTGTGTTCGGGTTCGGTGCGCTGAGCCGTCATAAGCGCGCTTTTGTATATACCCTCCACCTTGCAGGCACGTTCTGCTGGTTCAAGATATTCAATGAGCACTTCTACGAGCTCAAGGCCTCGGATGGGCCATCTATGTATCCAACCATTCACTTTCAGGGGGACTGGCTATTGATATCAAAACACTACAAGAACGGGCGTGATGTTGAGTTTGGAGATATAATTGTCTACAAGAAACCGCATGATTTCCACTCCGAGGTTGCAAAGCGAGTTGTCGGGCTACCTGGGGATTATGTGCTGAAGAATCCTCCATCGAACGGAGAGACAATTGTAGAGCACGATGCACAGATGATACAGGTTCGTTGGGTCGTCTAACTATTTTTACGGATTGCCTGATATATTCCTGACTTGTTCCGTTGAGGCGTTTTGCTAATGAATTATCACATGTAACAGGTCCCCGAAGCCCATGTTTGGGTGAGCGGCGACGATGCACCATGGTCGATAGACTCCAAGGACTACGGGCCAGTACCAATGGGCCTCATCATAGGCAGGGCACTAGGAAGGGTCTGGTATCCGTTTAACTACGAGCGATTTGAAAACACGTTGAAACCAGTCACGACAGCTGGACCATAGATATCGTCGTTGGAAATACAAAACCTACAGGGCAAAGCTATATAACAAGTTCTACTCCTAGTTCTAGAGAGGTTTGCGTATGGCGTTCAAATGCTAGTGTACAATACTATAAGGACAAGCAAAATTATATCTTAATACATGAACCCTGAACCAGGGATTATCTGAAGGAAGCTGGATTTCTCCTCTTATACGGAAGCGGCTCAACGCGTTTCCTCTTCAGCTCAAGATCGGCTCCCTCGATTCCAAGCTCCTCCATGACGGATGCCATGTTGTCATCCCACTGGATTCTGAATAGGTTTGCGCCAATTGGCTTCAATTGGTGCCTGGTTTCTAAACTTCGAAGGCGGGAGTCACGGTTGGCCTTCTCTGCAACAACATTTCGATCCAATGGCTTTTGATCCTTTTGCTCCATCACAAAGACTGAGATTCTGTGGTAAGGACTGCCCTTTAACGAATAAGGAGCTGTCCAAGGAAGGATAACTTGAGACTCAGAAAGGCCTCCCAGAGAAACGGAGGTCGAAGTAGGCGAGATTGGGACATTGACAGCCAGGAATATAGCCTTGTTGTCAAAGCTGTCTGATTCCAAATTGGGTATGTCTGGATCGACAACGGCGATAGTGACCAGTTTTTCACCTTTATCGAAAGACTGGATATTGAGCGAGGGAGGCACCATGCTGACACGGGAGTCAACGAACACGCCGGGCTGAATTGGTTTCTTTCCGAAAAAGAGCTGGACATCCGCGATAGGGTCAATATGGGGAAGAACATCGGGAATGACTTTCATCTGTGTCAGTCGCTGAATGAGGATCAATCGTCGGTATTCCCTCCACTTCTGGTTGGCCAGATGCCGGTAGATGGGCTTAGACATATCACCTAGAAATCGTGAGGTTAGTCTCTCATCCGCCCTGAAAACGTGCAATGATAATAAGAGCGAAAGCGTGTATTACCCATTCCATCCTCAAACCGCTTCTTAACCAGAGGATCATTGATGTCTGCCAGAATCTTCAATTTCTCCAGGTGCTTTTCCATACTCTTGATCCTCGTTTGCTGTTGTGCTTCCCCCCCAACTGTTGCTGGATCTGCTTCACGTAGCCTAGCCAGCCGCGCCCTCTCTTTCTCAATCTGCTGTAGTTTCTCTTCGCGGTCCTCCTGGAGGACTTTTCGGGCCTCTTGGAAGCATTGGAAGGGTAATTGTTCGAACGGGTAGTTTGGCGATCCTTGGAGGGCAGCACGACGTCGACGAGAACCAACTGGGAACTTTCCCGCTCGTATAAGCCTTCTTTCGAGGCGAGGGCTCGATACCAATTCCGGGTCGATGGCCTTGTAGAACGATTCTTTGGGGGCTGCTGCTTCTGTTTCAGCGCTGGTCGAAATAGCTGTGGTTGACGAGAATGAACGGTCCAGCCGCAATTGCGACGCAGCGAGACGGCCCCTATAAGCCTGTCGAAGGCATTGCAATATCGGCTTAGAAGCCGCTTCGCAGTGTGCCATTGCTGCTATGCCTCGAACAACCCGAGTTATGGTGGTGTTCAATTGGTGGTTTTGCTCGTTCTTCTGGCCGTTTTTTTTGCTTTCGCTTTTTCGTCTCGAGCTTTTTTTTTAACATGCAAGAAAATCCGCGCTAGTGCCGAAAAGGGCATCCAGCCAAAAATCTCAAAAAACTGCGACTTCATATTCTCAACTTCCTCGAAGCACCGACAAGACGCTCCTTGACAGGCTTTTCCATTTTTGTTCGCTTTCGGGATGGCTGCAAGCAAGCCCATTGGAAGCCTGAGATGGCTGTTACGAGGAAGTAGAGGCGTTTTTGGTAATCAAATCGAGGTCTCAAAGGTAATGATATATTTCTTCCTGTTGAAGGACTCTCCGCACTGTAAAGATCGAGGGCTAACGGAGATTGATTACAGCAATGTATGGCTAGCCAGCAGACCCGGGCGATGGCCACCGAAGCGAATTTGCGAAGCGGTTCGATATCTACAGCCCAGTCGCCGATAATCACCAACCTCCGGGACGACATTCCAAAGCCAGTGTGGAATCCCGCCCCTGCAATTGTCACACTCTACGATTTCCCTTCAATGGAACCCATCCAGTACCTCGAATATAAGCCTGAGCATCTTCTTCTTCCTCTGCGCCGTGACATACTACACCGTGCTGTCATCTACGAAGGTGACAAGACCCGACAAGGCACCGCGAGCACAAAATGGAGAGACGACGTACGGGGTAGCGGACGCAAGATCAGACCGCAGAAGGGCACTGGAAGAGCTCGTCTGGGTGATAAGAAGTCACCGATGCTAAGAGGAGGTGGTGTTGCCCATGGACCGCATCCGCGAGACTTTTCGACCGACCTGCCACGAAAGATTTACGATAAGGCCTGGAGAACCGCGTTAAGCTATAGATACCAACGAGGACAGCTCATTGTTGTCAATGACAACATCTCCCTAGAGCGTGGTGCCTCAGCTCACCTACTTCATGATATCTTCCAAACACACGGCTGGGGCAGAGAGTTCGGCAGGTCTTCTCTCATTACCGAGGTCAAGAAGGAGAGGCTTTTCCGAGCTGTTGCAGAGATTGGTCAAGAGGCTAGGGCTTTGGATCGTGCAGATGTTGATGTGAAGGATCTGCTCGAGACCGGACGATTGATCATTGAGAAGCAGGCCTTGGACAAGATGCTCGCCCTTCACTCGAGTGACCTTGGCCGCCCTCTGGTTAACATGTGAGAAGGACTATGGGCATATAATGGCGT
Source organism: Trichophyton schoenleinii (assembly GCA_018357685.1). Taxonomy (NCBI): domain Eukaryota; kingdom Fungi; phylum Ascomycota; class Eurotiomycetes; order Onygenales; family Arthrodermataceae; genus Trichophyton; species Trichophyton schoenleinii. The sequence goes on from WOFF01000002.1 coordinate 1,770,671, forward strand.
ACCGTGTAATATATATTTTGACTTCATTATGTACCAGTAAATTTTTCATGTTTTCATCCTACAGCTTCAGCTGGAGTTACAAGTTATGGCCATTACAACAAGCAATTCTCAGGTCAATAAGAAGGGTACATATCAATTAGAATAACAATATATCATATAGATTTCTCTTCTTTCTTGTCTGATGCCTTTTGAACTTATATGTGCTTTTAACCTCTTTTATGCCTATCTGCGTCATCCGCACCGAAGCTCCGCCGAGGGAACGAAACCGAACTTTTTTTTCCCGTAACTAAACTCCAACGCTGGCTTTCGGCAACCAGGAGCCGTTTACACATCCATCGCTCGTACCGTTGAGAAAACACCAGGAATCCTTTCGGTTACAGCGCCTTTGCAATGTCACTCCTTTTCCTCAGGTCCAACTGTGTCCGATCCTCCACACCGTCGAGCTGGTTCTCGCGGAGTCTATCGCCTCAGATGCCACTACGAGCCAAACTCGAGAGCTCTGCATTCAGCGGAAAGGCTAGGGTGAGTGAATCGCAATGAGTCTCTGTGGTTTTTATTCATCGTCCAGCTTTAATTGATGAATCATGTCGCTCGTTATAGATGTCCTCAGCCGCTTCCCCTACCGGTGCGAAAGAACTCCCCGGCGACGATCCCGACGATGTCCTCTTTTCAAAGCTCTACGGTGTCAGATTGATTGAGCTCAACCGACCAAAGAAACTGAACTCACTCAATGGTTCGATGGTGCGGAAGATTCTTCCTAGACTTCAGGTATAGCCCCTAGTTTTGACCGGATTCTCTAAATTGGATTCTAGAGCAGATTGCTAAGGCCTGTGATACCGGATTTAGGAATGGGAAAAATCACAACTTGCCAACATTGTGATGATCTCTGGCGCTGGAACGAAGGCATTCTGTGCTGGTGGGGATGTAGCTGAGCTTGCAAAGCAGAATACGGAGGGAGCTAGCGGCCAGCAAAAATCTAGGGAATTTTTTGGGCAGGAATACCAACTTGACCACTACATTGCGACCTACAGCAAACCCTATGTTGCAATCTTGGATGGAATCACAATGGGTGGCGGAGTCGGGCTCAGTGTACATGCGCCGTTCAGGATAGCTACCGAACGCACCATGTTTGCAATGCCTGAGACCACAATCGGCTTTTTCCCGGATGTTGGCGGCTCTTTCTTTCTCCCACGCCTCGATGGAGAGATTGGCACATATCTCGCACTTACATCTGAGCGTCTGAGTGGTGTCCAGGCCTTTTATGCTGGTATTGCAACTCATTATCTTCCATCCAGCTCGTTAGGAAACCTCACTACTCGACTCTCTGAGTTGGTATTTAGCGATACTGCATCGCTCCGCACCCGCCTTGACCTCATCAACAAGACAATCTCCGAATATACGGTTCATCTCCCACCCCTGAAAGAAGAGCCAATGCTGCTATCCGGCAGCCTGCGTAAGTCAATAGACCGATGCTTCTCGGGGAAAACGGTCGAGAAAATCATATCTGCGCTGGAAAAGGAGACGGAGAACCCCAAATGGGCGCAGAAGACTCTCAAAACGCTGGCTCAACGCTCTCCTATTGCCCTTAAGGTCACGCTCCGTCAACTTCGTGTGGGCAAGTCATGGTCCATCGCCGAAACGTTCCAGCGAGAGGACCAGATTGCCGGACATTTCATGGCTCATCCGGACTTTGTTGAGGGTGTCTCGGCCAGGCTTGTTAACAAACCGCCAACCAAACCAGTCTGGAAACACGGGTCGCTTGCTGAAGTCACTGATGCTGAGGTAGACGAGTTCTTCCGTATCCCTGAAGGCGAGAACCGCCTACCATTATTGAACACCAGTACGGATTACATGAATTACCCACATGCCAAATTTGCCCTTCCTACAGAACATAGTATCATGAAATTCGTCAGAGATAATGCTCCGGTTCGTGCAAGCCAAGTCATCAAGGAGTTCATGGTACGGACCGATGCGAAACTTGGAGTAAAGGAAAAGGTCCACGAAGTCTTGAACCGAAACACCAAAGAGACGGAAGAGGGCTTGGTTTTGAATTAACGGATGTGCAGTGGACATCTGGACTCCAATTGTATTTTTTGCACTCTTCCATTCCAGCTAATAAATAGAACAGGCCATTCACTAGTATATATACAGCAAGAGTATCGAGCCTTATTGTAGGATTGTATGATGTTCAATTTGATTGTTTTGGGGGAGAACTATGCTACTTGGGCAAGAAGAATTAACCGTCCTTCCAGAGGGTTAATTGCACATCAGCTTCTCTGTGAGGATTTTAAGTTGTACTGACTCTTACAGGAGTAAATACAGGAAAGCACTCCTAGTACCATGGCCTGTATGCCGGATAGTATATTTTGGTTCTCAGTCTGTGGCTGATGTCCATGAATACCACTCTTCGTTTTCCTGTGCGAATATTTATATGAATTGCGGCTTGTGGGTCTGGAGAGAGGCTTGGCATGAGCCTTAAATCAACTTGTTGAAGTTCAATCATATTATTATTCAATATATGATGAACAATTGCTTGTCAAGATATCATGAAAGCAGTGCCTAAGCCATATATATCCACCGCAAAAACCTACCCAAAGGAGGCCACTGGAACCTCGTCTCTATTGCTGTCAAGTCCTGAAAGTGACTATCATCCTCGTGGTAACACCGGAAGCAGAAATCACTAGGCCATGATGATGAACGAGCTCCGGTGGGAGAAAATTGAGAACTATAAATGGCCTATTCGCAAAGACACATAGGGATTAGGTTAATATACCCCAGAAAAGAGGAAAACATACGCACTCCTTGAGTATATAAATCTTCGCCATCCCCTGCACTTTCTCTGGATACCCATGAATCAATCTTATATCCTGTGTCTGGGAGTGGCCATGTAACGTTTCCAAACAGTTAGGCCTGTATCCATGGTTTGAAATTACAGGAGGGCCACACATAATACCAGCAAAGAAATTGGAAGCCGCTGTCCACCGGCATGTCTCTTGCAAGGAGAACGCTGGGTTTCCTTGTTAGGAGTATAAGCTCCCTGGGAGTAATCACATCCTTCCCTCTTTCTTATCTTTCTTCCGCCATTTGTTTATTTCATGACTTCCAATACATACTTGTCATCTCTCGATGCCGATGTATAAGTGTTACTACTAGGGGACTGCAAATATTAGATATGTATAACTACAGTCACGTTCCTTGTATGCAAGTGCCTTACAAAAGTATAGTCCCAATAGATATTGCAATGTGAGTACGTAGCATACTTTGTCGTACATTAATTAGGCCTACTAGTGTCGCTAGCAATACCATCGTGAACATCGTGAGCTTAGTTTACTCTTCATAACCTTAGCGACAGGCCATGGAAAGGTATAAATGCTCCCCTGAAAGTAATTTATGTAGCCACTTACTCTAGCTAGAGAAGGTGCATTTCGTCCACCGCCAATAGTAGTTTTACCTATTGCCTCCCATCCAGCTGTCTATCGCATTATCTGGGCCTTCATCACCCTCCTGTCGACGAGAACCTTCCCTCGGCGCCGTGTTCTAACTTCTGGCAGTGCAAGCGAGCTGCTTGGCAGGCCCCGGTTAAGAACCCACTCGCCGCCTCGTCTAGCATCAAGCAAGCTTCCATGGTGTAGTTGGTTATCACGTCAGTCTCATATTACTAAGTATGAGGAGCAGCTCAAACTGTTCTGACATCTGAAGGTCGCCAGTTCGAACCTGGCTGGGAGCATTTCTTTTTTGTCTTTTTTTTTTTTTTTTTTTTCTCCCTCCCCTTCCTTCCTCCTCAAGGCTACACACGGAGATAGATACCCTTGATCATTATTTTCGTCATCATTATTTTTTGGAAGGTGGTTTGTCGTATCATGCATGATTCGCCGTTGTTAATCAACTAAGGATGCAAAGAAAAGGGGAAACCGACTGCAGCTATCACCATCACCACAACCACCACAGCTCAACAGAACAAAACAGAGATAAAGACAACATTAGTTATTCATTTCCAAAGACCTCGCATCTGCGGAGCTGTGTAGAGATATGTTTCCATAACTCGATCAGCATCGTCGCCACGTCCGCCGACTGCGTTCCATCTGCAAGCTTAAACTGGACCGTCGGCTGAAGCTCGCGCACATTCTTCACATCGTATAAAAAGGAGCCGAACACTCGTCCCAGAGTGCGCGGCGTCGGAAGTGTTATGCAGAAATCACACGATGCCGTCCCTGGAGGGTGAAGATACTGGTGCGAGACCTTCCGGTCTGCGCACTCGTCTGCAGTCAATGCCAGGAGGCCGAAGATCGCACAGATTAGCTCCAGCTGCATGTCCGTCGTCAGCGCCAGCAATGCCAGAGTGATCATCCGGACCTTTGCCGCTAGGGCCATTGGTACGCCCTTGATGTATTCCTTTCGGCCTGGATCTCGCAGTTCTTTCATCTCTGTGAGGTCCTTGTCGTGAATCTGTTCTAGAACTCTGTACAGAGAGGACGAGCCCAGGATACCCCCAGGCAGCTCGCAGAGGAAGTGTCTGAGAACTGTGGATATGTCCTGGACGTGCGCATCGCCCTTCGTTCGAGCACATTTATACACATAGCCCGATGGAAGGCGGATCGACCTCGTAGTTCGGTTGATCGTGTCCTTTGATCGTTCGGCTCTTACTATTTGATTTGCGTAATGGCTGTATAGCGCAAAAACAACCGACTCGTCGCATGCGCTGCCGTAGCCGTATGGTGCAGACGTGCCTGGTTGAAGGAAGAACAATGTTTTTCATTAGCTGTCAAATACCCTTTTTTGAGAAGAGGATCGATTGGACTGAGGACCTACCATGCTGCAGCATAAAATGGATTGGAGCTGCTATGCAGGTGGGAAGCCGAAGTATGCCTGGCTCATATTCCTTTGGGAAGGTGATATTACTCTCCCCTCCCAGTCGTGCAAGATCTTCAATTGCCTTTCCTTGGAGCATGCCATATTCAGCATGGGCTTTTATATTCGCCATGGTCTTGATTCGTCGCAAGCCGTGTTTACTGCCGTCCTTATGTTTAACCGTCAGGTTAGACTTGACCTTACGCAGCCGGTTAAGCAGCGAGCTTTGCCTTGCGGGTGTATCGTTTTCTGTGACTACATGAAGTTAGTGCCTCTTCGGACATGATATGCTCTTTTGTATAGAGTGTCCTGCCCTACCTCTACCCGGCAACGGTGACACCTCCTTCGATATAATTATATCCAACCCCAGATACCGAGCTGAGCCATTGAATTTGAGAAGTGATTGTGCTTTAATCAAACCCCTTCGCTCTTCTCTCTTACCACCCATCAGCCACGGACGCGCTGCAGCGGAGGAGGTACCGCTACCGCTCCTCCGCATAGAGTACCTGCCGCCTCCCCCAAGCGCCTGTCCCTGACCACAATTATCATTGCTGTTGTTCGAGTTTTCCATTTCATGAGCAAAACACTGAGAAGACCCCAAGGGAACAAGGGCATTGCGTGACCCTTCCCATGGTTCGCTCGTCATTTTACCGTCAGAAAACGGATTTGAATAAGCCTCAGATGGCGTCACCGGGATTGCTGGTTCAAACGGACTAAAGACTCGCTTTGTCGGGTCATGGTTGACGGTCATGCTCGATTGCTCCGACAGGGCTGTGTAGCTGCTGGTCTTGCTTGATATCCCCATGCCATTGTATACATCTTCCCCCGTGGTGAGGGCGAGGTTTGTTGTCGTGGTACCTCGATCAGCCATAGCCGGCGTGTCAGGATGATTGTAACCGTGTGGTAGCTTGGGCCTATTTGGGGAGCGATCTGGTATAGCCGGAGGCTTATCCGTAGTCTGATCCCCTTCTGACAGGTGAGACTGCAACTGGGCCACCAGGTTTACCGCGCTGGAATTTCGCAACTCGATCGTAGGAGGACGATCACTGTGTGCTTCAGTTGTTCTTGTTGAGATTTGTATAGATTCGCCTCTGTTATCGGTGGCTATGCCTGAATCCCGGACTTTTTTGGGCGACAGCACGGCTGAATGAAATACTTCTTGGGAAGAGGACGACCTCAGGCTGTCCCCGGAGGTGTTAGCCCTCCTCCGCTGTCGCTTTGCATTCCGTCTTACTTTGGTATAGAAACTCGTCAGGTAGTTATATGCTTCTGAGAGGCCCATTTTCGCCCTGTGTCTTCGTCAAACTTGGGTGGTTTTGCTGTTTTGATTACTATTATTGACGTCTTATATGTATATAGCGTTTTTAGAGACAGCTATATATTTCCAAAGGGAAGCTATTACCCAGGAGTGAGGGTGAGATCCTTCCTGCCTTGAAGACTCACAGCAAAAGGGGGAAGGCGAGATCTGTAGTGAATAGAAAATAGGTACATTTATTAAAAAAAAAAAAAAAAAAAAGGACACAGTATGTATGGATGGTTCAGGTACAAGAGGGAAAAGACGCAACAGAAAACCTATTTCCAAACAGCCTCCATAATTTGGTCTTCTATTCATGCATCATCAACGCCTAAAATCTCCGTTTTACCCAGTGCCTTATTATTCGGGCTCTTTGCCTATTCCAAAACATTAGACATGTGTTTCTGGAGCTTTCTTTTGAAGCCAAAATCACATATATGCGGGCCACTAAAGGTGGAAATGAAATCGTTGGTAAACGAAGACAGTGCACATATGACGTTGTAATGCATTAATCCCAACCCAACGCCGCCATGGTCAATTGAGGAGAATGTAAAAGGGAGAAGAGAAGTAGAAAGAAAATGAACGAGTCAATAAGAACGGGAACAAGAAACGCCAAATTATATGCACATGCACATGGTTTCCTTTTTTATATATCATTTATCATGGCTCGTCCTGTTCACCATCTAGCAGTAGGTAATGAAGGATATCACTTAAAGCAAGGACTCCTCGGAGACGGAATTGGTCATCGACAACTACCAGGCGATGCACCCTAGATCTCCGGATGGTGTCAAGAATGGTATCCAGCCCATCATCGACTGAACAAGTATAAATTCCAGGGAAGTCCTGTCCATGCCTTAGTTAGGAGCCTGCTAAACAAGTTCAGAAATTAAAGATTCAGGTTTGATACTCACGGGGGAGCGTTTTTTCAGTACTTCTCCTACCTCTAAATTGAGGTCGTCGTATACCCCTCCCTTGATTAATGTAATCACATCGACAGCTTCGAATACGTTGTATACAACACCTTTGCAAGACATGGTAAGCCACGTGACGTTACTATGGGGTTTCAAAATGGTCCGTACCTTCACTGTTAACGATTGGTACACTTGATATGCTCCTTTCAACCAACTTATGTATAACATCAATCACAGGAGTATCCATGGAAGCTGTTACTATGTCGGTATAAGTTCCAAGATTGATCTCCTTTAGCGGTTTTCGTAGCTTTTGCGTCTCTGCCACATTCACTGCAACAAACTTAAGAAGGCGATATTGCGTAAGTACGCTGACCACCAATGGCCTTTCAGTTTGGCTGTCATATGAAACCAGGGGTACACGGCGTGCCCTGGATGATAGCATGCTGCGACATGCTTCGTATAATGGGCGCTCCGGACCAATAGATATGGTTTCTGGAGGCGCTACGCCGAGCGCTCGTTCAACCTCTGTGAATACATTAGCAACGAGTCCCATAGGTTGAAGTGAAGATGGATCCGAATACATACCTCGGAGGCTATTCAGCCGAAACTGATCTATCTTCGCCAAAGCCTCCTGGTGCTGGAAGTAATACTGAATTACATTAATATAGTCGGATGTTGTCAGAATACCTGCGAACTTCGATGTTGTAGAATCCCAAAGAGGTGCAGACACAATTCCTATACGCCAATAGCGAATTTTGACATTCATGGTTAGCCAATGACATTTGCCGAGTGAGAGCAGGACATGAGGCTCGAGCGAGAAAAGCGAACAGCCGAATAACATACCATTTTGAATGAGAATATTCAAACTCTCTTTCACTGATAATGAGGTGTCGAATACGATAAGTCGGAAACTGAGTGGCAGCACGTCATAACTTGTGCGGACTTTTAAGAAATTTCGAATGGCACGCTACAAGTAACGACGAATGAGTTAAACCAGGCAGAGAAGACGCAGCGCGAACGAGCACGAATATGTTCGGTTGAAAACGGATTATATTCTTGTTATAACTTTTAAACAAGGGATGAGGATGGGTGTCTTGTATCTTCGAATCTCGGGATTGGCCGGGGTATATATAAGTTGGACATGGTACTGTCTCCTCATCACCCTTTTTCTTGTCCTAGGCCAGATAGTATAGATGTATATAACCCAGTAGAGAGCATTCGGGGAGAACTGAAAACTAGGGTTGTTGCTGGACATAAGAACAGTCCATGCCACAGCTGGAAGCTGGGTTGGATAGAGGCAGGAAAGATGGTGTAAAGGTCGAACAAGGGAGAGACAAAGGGTAAAAAACATGAAACAGACGTAACAGGAAACAGATAAGGGGGCATAGGAGCTTACCAATGCTTGTCGTTCATCGTCATCAAATACTCTTTCCCGCTGTGTGGGGGTCGTTGGTCGCGAGTAACCCTGGGGTCGTAGATAGGAAGATGGCTGTACAAAGGGGGCCTCATGGCTGCCCTTGGACCTACTATGAGCATGCGAGCTCCCTGCATTGGAAATCGGGGAGTCGGAATGCCGGGTCGGGCTTGAATATTGCCGGGACAGTGAATCTTCCATACTCGAGTTATTTCACGGAACTAGATAGCCGTCCGTTTACCAAACAAAGAGAGAAAGGCTAGCTTTGCCAAACTAGAAGCTTTAGCATAAGCACTCTTAAAAGCCCCGCGGCTATTCAATTATTCGAAAATTGGACAGGCAGGAGGAAGATATGAGGAGGGTTTGCGGTCGGTAGAGGTACAGCTCTATAGAGACTTGGTACGTGGGCGGCTGCGCTACTGAGTCTGATGGTGATGCGAAGGAGCCGGTGTTGGGGTTCCGATCGAAGACAAGGGTAGCAGAGAAGCTGTATCTGGGGCCACCGCAGCCATGCACCAAATTGAGACGTAGGATGCTCTGTGTCTGGGGGAAGGGAAAGAGGTGGAACAGCACGATCGATAAGCTGTTGTTGTTGGTGGGGAGATATTGCTTTCCTTTGGAACAGCCAAGATTACAGGCTAGCTTGCGCCCCGGATCCTGGGGGAATTGAGGCGCTATTGGCCTTGCGCAGATATCCAGTTGCTCGGCAGCAGGGGAGATACTGAGGAGACACCGGAAGCAGGGAGTTTGTGATACTTGATATAAGGCAAAAGTTGCAGCGTCAAGAAGATGCGAGCCGGCGTCTGTTCGGGTTTCCATTTTTGGATGGGGCAGGCGCGCGGCCCGAACAATGTTCCGCAGATGCTGATTCAGCATCCATCCATTATTTCCTAAGGTACCTAAGACGACATAGAGCTCTATAGATGGAGCCAGACAGAAAAAGGAGAGAACGGAGAAGACGTCAAATTAAAATGCTATTAAGAAACTATGCCTTGGTCTAGAGGATAATGCAATCGGATGAGCAAGAAAACGCCTTTTAAACCTGCAAGCAAAGGATTGGAATGCAAGAACGGAAGATGCAATGGGCCAGATCTAGTGTCAGGCATGCTATGCTCAAGCTAAAATGCACGTTTCTAGGTTCAAATAATAAAACAAGGGCATAATATATATAATAGGGAGAGAGGAGTTTAGGAAGCGGTCGCAGTGGTCGCGGGCTGGGGTTTATCCGAATTGCCAACAGCCAAGTTCACCATTTTCTCCTCAAGCTCGGCCTCGGCCGCTGTTGGAGGCGTTTCTCGAAGACACTTTCCGGATCCCCCCTTGAGGTAGTCTTCGTGTTCACCTATAAATTTGCCTGCCTGAATCCACCTCTCACGGTAGGCCTGCCGTTTCTGAGCAGCCAGGGCATTCAAAGCTGGCCAGTAGACAGAATGGTCATACTCAAATTCAACATCTCCGCCAGTTGCTTTGAGGAGTTGAGAAGGCGGAACATGCTGGCGCATGTCCTCGTTAAACTTCAACTTCTCCCTCGTCAGCGGGTCAATGAAAGGAGTGATCAGCTTGAAGAAGCCAAGAATGAAAAAGGACACTACAACAAATTTTAGATTAGACGACGGATCCTGTAAAACTGCAGAAAGACGTTTTAAAAAAGCACATACTATTAATAACTAGAGCCCTGCCGAGGCGCTCTGGGTAATGATTTTGTAGGATGCTCAGGGTTTGCCTTCCCTGAGACAAAGCCGCATTCTGTCCAGAGCTGGTCTCCTTAAAATTCACGAGCAGTGCAAGAGACTCTTGGCCAGGGCCCATGAGATCGATGACGCGTTCAATCATGAAGACGAGATGTTCGATCTGACGGGGGCTGTGTTCTGTATTCTGCTTGCTAGGATTAAGGTACAGGCAGGGCCTAGCATGAATGTCATAGCCCAGGATCACCTGTTTGCCGGTCTCATTCTCAATTGAAATGTATTCCGGAGTATGCTCCTTCACGCCGTACTCGCGACGCCATGTCAAAGTCGCCTGCAGTCGGGTCTCTGCACTAGCAACGTTCCACTTTGTAGCACGAAGGTATCGGAGTAAGCATTCTCGCGTGAGGAACATGCATTCATCATCGCTAAGTGGCTCACGAGGTGCATTCTTTGCTGACGTAGTCGGTATTGTGGTCCACCCTCTCACCAATGCCAGGAGGCTGTCGTACTTCGATTTCTGTTCGGCGGTTAGCTCTGCTGGCGGGGAAGGCTTGCAAGAGTCAAGTGGTCCACGAAAGAGAGTTTTAATCAGCCCGTCAGCAGCGGATAACGGAAGGTCGGAGATATCAACGGTCTTTTCTGCGGGTTCGGGCTTTTCATTCTTATTCGCTTCCGTTTGCATGGTTCCTTCTGGCTTAATGTTCTCCTTTGCAAGGTCCTGTGGCGGTGCAGCCGTGCCTTCAGAGGCCATATTGCCTTTCCCAGACCAAAGCAGAGCGTCTTTACCAAGCGAAGCAGAAATAGCAGACAAAGGCTGCTCTTCTCTTTAACTGTCGTCTTGGTTGTCGGTTGCTCGTCGTCTGTTGTGTTATTATTGCGATATTATTACCTACTTCAGGAGAAAAGGGCGCCAAGACCTCGTTTCCAGGGGAGCTACGAGTGGCAGAATCTCACCGCCTTCGTTAATTGAGGCGCGTCTTTTAAACGCGTCAAGAAAGCCAAAATAGGCAACTTTTGACATCTTCGATTCTTTTGTATGATGCCCGCGGTTTTTTTATATTAAAGCACTGCATACCCATATAAGAACAGTTCAATTGATAATGGCTGAACCAACGGAGCAACTAAACGAGCTCTTTGGCGGTTCTTTTCCCGATGGACTTCCCCAGGACGTGTTGGGCGAGCTGTTGTCCATTCTGCAACTCCACGCAATTGAACCTCAAGAGCTCTTTTACAAATGGGAATCTTACTGTTTAAAAATGGCCGGAGAAGAAACAGTTTTGAATCTGGATACCGTTCGCTCCTTCAAGCGCAGCCTTCATGATGCTATAGAGAGAGAATCGCGAGCAAAGACCCAAATGCGGGGGTCAGAGAAACGAAATACGGGCCCGGCAGCTCCTCGGCCTGCTACTGGAGCGAACCAGGGGATATTTGATATGTATGTACTGCAAGAAACACAACCTTTTTGGTCTTGTGAGATGCTGATATTACTTAAGGCTAGATGATTTTGCACCTAATACACCGAAAAGGAACGCGACTGGCTCGACAGGAAGTTCCGTGAAACGGAAGGCATTTGACACTCCCACAAACTCAAGATTTAATAAAGGCGCGAAGCTAGATTCACCAGGCAGCGTGAATACGCCATTACGCACTGCCGATAGTGCCGCTAACGGAAATTCGTATGGAATCTTTTTCACGCACCATTAGAAGCCACTAACGATTGAAACAGGTCCACCCCATTCTCCGCACGCCAAAACAGTGGGCAAGTTATTGAGACGCTTAATCCTGATATGAGCATGGCATCTGCTCCTCTGGCACCTTACTCAGACTCCCGCATTAGGCTGACGGCCAATACCGACATCAAGAAATTTTCGTATAAACCCATGGCGATGAAGTTGTCGGAGGCTTCAGAAATTCTTGATGATCGAATAGACGAGTTCATGGCGGTAGTTCAGAAACATCACAAATTGGATGATTCAGCCTTCGGCAATGCCGCCCAACAAAGTACACGGGAGGTTGTTGCCGTGGGAAGGATAGCGTCAGATAGCCCTGAAGGGAAGTTGAATACTGCTTCTATTGTCCTTGAAACTTCTAGGCGAACAGGGGCCGGTTTACGGGTACCGCTGAAGATCGATAAACTCCAACATATAAACTTCTTTCCCGGCCAGATTGTCGCGCTCCGAGGTATAAATGCTTCTGGAGAGTACTTCACAGTGTTCGATGTGTTGACCATTCCACTGCTACCACTGCCTGTGTCACTACCATCGGAGGTGGAGGCCACAAACGAAAAGCTTGATAGCTTTGGTGATCAACCATTGAACTATATGTTCGCAGCTGGGCCTTATACAACAGATGATAACTTAGCGTTTGAAGCTCTAAATGCCCTCTGTGAGAAAGCTGCGGAAGAATGTGTTGATGCGCTCATATTAACGGGGCCGTTCATAGACTTGGAGCACCCTCTTATTGCTGCGGGTGATTTTGACCTTCCGGAGTTGAAGGGCTTAGATCCAGACACTGCCACCCTCACCACCCTTTTTAAACACTGCATTTCGCGACCATTGACACAGCTTGCTTCAAAGGTACCGAATATATACATAATATTGATACCTTCAGTCCGAGATGCTGTTAGCAAGCATGTTTCATGGCCACAGGAAATCCTTCCTAAAAAAGAATTGGGCTTGCCTCCTAAACAGGCGAAAGTCGTCACAAACCCCGTGGCTATCTCATTAAATGAAATCATGGTGGGCCTTTGTGCTTCTGACTCACTGTATGAACTGAGACGAGAGGAGGTAGTGGGCGGGCGGCCAAGTGAAAGCGATCTATTGAGCCGTCTGCCAAGGTACCTAATTGAGCAGAGACATTTTTCTCCAGTTTTTCCTCCAACAGCACGGGAAAACCTCCCGAAATCTGGCGTTGAAGAAAATCTCCAAATAGGATCTATGCTTGATACTAGATATCTTAAGCTTGGAGATTGGTGGAAGGCAAGACCTGATATCCTAATAACCCCCAGCGTTCTGCCGGGGTTTGTCAAGGTTAGTATAGTCCATCCTTACATATTTCTATGCTTTGTCTAACGGGTCAACTTAGGTTGTTGAAAGTGTGCTTGTCATCAACCCCGGGAAATTATCCAAGCGGCGAGGTCCTGGGACTTATGCACAAGTTTCTGTTCATCCTAAACGGCTCACGGAAGAAGAACGGGAGTCAAAATTTGTAGGACACAAAGTATATGAGAGGGCAAGGGTTGATATAATTCGCATCTAATCGTATATTGCACATGATTTTGGCGTTTACTGTTTAGTACTTCAGAACCTGGTCGCAGTGATGAGATATTGATGAGAACATGTAATAATATATGAATCCTAAACACACCCTGGGTATCTATATTGCGCCATACACAAAGGAAACCGCTAGCGTCGAAAATTCGGTGACAGCCGGATGTAATTTATCATCTCAAACAAACCATCCGCTTTCGCCTCCTTGCGTTATTTCCCGGAAGTGCCGCTGTGCCGGCCCTTGCGCCTAGTCCAATATTATTTCCTCTTCCTGCGGGCCTGGTTTCTCCTCTCTCCCCCTGCACCAGCCGCATACCACTCATCAACTCTTCCAGTCCCAAGTCCCGCCACGAAACCTGCCTCCTTGAGTCCATGGCTCTGGTGATGCCGAATGCAGCATGCTGGTCCGGCACAACATCGTCTTCGTCTTCGGGATTAACTGGTTGGAACTGCGGCTGTACGAATATATCCTCTATAGGGAGAAATGAGGGAATGTTGGCGGGAGAGGAAAGGTCATTCATCGCATTTATTTGCTGTTGTTGGGAATCGGATGTTTTCATGGACGAAGGGGTGAATAATGAGGTATGTGGGCGGTTGAAGTCTTCAAACACATCCGCCAAACGAGGATGGTGGAGGTGGAGGTGTGTCGCGGAAGAATCCTTGGACTATTTGAGTAGGTCAGCTATTGCTTCTATAAATATGTAGATTGGGAGAATTGCTATGTACCATCTTCTTATTTTATCAGGGTTATCTTAGTATATTTCTTGTGCTTTCGTACTTTGCAGACTCATGTTGTTGACATCAAGCTATTTTAAAGTTGAGCCTCATTGTTTTAACTTTACAGTCACGTGGTAAAATTACCGCGATTCCCGACGCAAGGGCCAAAGGTAATATACACTTTAGAGATAAATGAAAGAGAATCTGTTATTCATATTTTCTTTTGAAAACCCCAGGAAAGACCCATAGTATCTTTTTGACCGTTATCATCTTTATTCCATGACGCCACATAACCGCAGATTGTATGCTTCATACCCTTGTAAATCAATATAAACAAGGACGCTGGACGTATGATACAGACACGACGCAGGGTCCTCGTTGCTAACAGAATAAATCGCGAATAAGACATGTAAAACTGGCATTGGCTCCTTCGCGATCGTAAATCTGGTCAACCTGGTGCTCATTTGCGTTGGACTGATAAAAGTTGGTATGTAGAACCTTTGAATGCACAGTACTTCACAGCTACCTAGGTGATACCATACCAATTTAGCTCTGATTCTCGGTGCTCATTCGGTGGACAACGGGGACAGCGCTGGGTGGTAAGCTTCCCATCTCCGTGACAACCATGTCAACATATTCCGCAGGGGTAAGATCGTGCATAATATTCAAGAGCTGCAGGTTAGGCATCTCGCGCCAATTTTCGAGGGGAAGTTTTGGGTTTTTTAGATGTGCTGGTATTTCAATAGCAGAAGATGAAGAGCCCTTGGATGTTTCGGGCTTGACGTTTGTGACTGGCGGAGGGAGGTCTGTAAGTGTTGTACATGGTTCGGCAGCAACCAGTTCATCGGCCTCAGCTATCTCATTGACAACTATGCTGTCGAGTGCCACACGGTCGGTGAATTTGATAGTTTCACAGCATACAATGACAGGAATGTTCATGCCTCCTGACTTTTCCTTGGCCGACATAGCTACTAGAGCGGTACCGACTCTGGAGAATAAACCGCCATTACTGGTCATGGCATGAGCACCGAGGAAAACTTTCGTCGCATCTTTGACGGCCTGACTTATTCCATTAATAAGAGAATATTGAACCCTTAGTCCAGCTTTAGCTAGGGTTTGGGCAAGATTCCTCCCCTCGAACAAAGGACGGGTATCAATGATTGAGACACGGAATTTTTTCCCTTGTTTATGTGCAGTGAGCAACGTCCTCTGGATCACACTGCTGCCGGAAAAGCAGAGTATAACGTCACCATCATCAATTTTCCCGGCAGCACTATTGGCAATGACCTGGCCTGCAACAGTGATCTTTTCACGAATAAAGTTGTCGATGAAATCATAAATCTCTTGTTTAGCATCGGGCTCGAGAACAGAAGGGTCAATGGACGAGACAATCAGCTTTAGAGCACGGATTGCGTTTCCTTGACTGATTGCAAGAGGTCGGCAACTTGCCAAAAAGGCGATTTGGTGGCCGAGATGAGTTGTCAAGTGTCTGGTTAAGGATGTTCCTGGAGGTGTAATATATGATTGAACAACCTTGAACGGAAGCAATCAGTGATTAGTTCCCTCGCGTAGAAATATTGACAGCTAAAGGTTGACATACCCGTTTGAACGCTAAGAGTGTAGCAACGCATCGGGCACTACTCCCACAAACAACATAGTCCTTAATCTGCATTCCAAGCGACAGCACCGCAGGATGAACGTCCTTGTTTGCGCCCGCGATTCCAGTCCTCCTCGTATACCATGGCAAATGGCCAAAGACAGCGACGACCTTCTCATCAACGACTTCTCTCCGTTTCTTCTTAGATGATGTCGACTCTACCGGCGCAGGTGGGGTAGGTAACGTATGTACTGATCCATGCCTTGTTATTGACGACTTGCTCGACGACTTTGAAGTATCCGATTTAACAGAGGCAGCCTTCTTTGGCGTCAACGGGCCTTGCGGTGTCGAAGTAGCTGAAGAAACGGTTGAACCAGTAGAAGCAGCGTAAGGAGCAGTATCGTCTTGTTGGTCTTCGTTTGTGGGACGAGGACGCTCCTGTTTCTCCTTCGCGCGCCGCGCAGCCTTTTCGGCCTTTGCTCGTTTCTTCAGTTCAGCGCCGGAGAGCTTCTCTGTACCATCTGGCGCAGCTGGCTTCTCCTTTGCCTGTTTTTGAGCGCTGGCGGGCTTTGGAGTTTTTGCTGCTGCTGTGTCGGCTGGTGGAGTAGATTGCGCTCCCGGCTGTGTCGCGGCCGCGGGCGGAGCTGGAGCGCTTGCTTGGTCTTGCGGGGTCGCCATTGTAGTAGCTGTATCTGATATCGGGATGGCAAGCTGCTCGCTGCTGCTGCGGTCTCTGGCCGTAGCCCTCGAGTCTTCTTCTACAGCGACGGCGTTTGTGGTGGTTGTGGTGATGTGCGGGTTTTGTGCTAGCGGCGGAAGTTGAGTCATAGTGGACAACACCGTTTAAAGCTATCAGACATAACAACTGCAGCCAAGAACAGACAGGACAGAGCAAGTTTATGCAGAAACCACAGCAGAGATGGAGCTATATATATGTACGTGAGTGACTATCATTACAGTGAAGAGCAGTCAGGTTCAATAATTAATATTAGGACCCGGTGACAGCCCTTGTTCATTTATTTATTCACAGGCTATCTTGCCAATTCCACCAGTCGACAAGGAAATATCACAAAAAGGGGGAATAGAAAAAGAGGGCAATAAAGGAAAAGAAAGGTGGTGTATCAAAAGGGGGAGAAGAAGAAGAAGTAGAAGAAGAAGGAAAAGAACAGCTCGAATATTTCAACATGCAAGTACTCCACGCCCGTCCTGCCTTGCGGCCTTGAAAACACCACTAGCATAACCAAAAAGCCTCAGGCTCCCCCCAGGAAAGAAAGGATCGTATCCGTTTGAAGTAGAAAAGTGAGTGAGGTCAGAGGTCTCGTTTCTCGTCATATAGGTTTGTCGTTCATCGTCATTTGTCAGTTGTTGTTGGCTTCAAGTTCACCGAGTACCTTTCTGGCAGCATGGCTAGGCCGGGCAGGTCTCTTCTTGACGCCGAATCGTTCACAGTCGTCAGCAAGCTTTTTGCGGAACATGTTCAGGTCAGAAAGAAGGTCTTCCATCTCAGCCTGGACTTCAAGCGCTTCCAGGTCGAAACGGCTCAGTCCAGGTTTCTTGTCTCCTATCTGGTCATCGAGGCCTAGAGGAGCAGTGTTCTCCTTTTCTGCGTCTTCTTCCAGTATTTCGATGTTGCTCTCGTCCTTTGTGAGCAAGGAGCGGACACTACTCTGTCTGTTCCTCTGTTTGGGTACTTGTACCGGAGGTATAGGGTTCTTCAAACTCTCCAGTGCTAGCTTAAGATGAAGACGGAGAGCCTCGTTTTCAGTCTGAAGTTGTCTGATCTTCGTTTCACTGACCATTTTCATTTCTTCCATCAACTGCTGCATCCGGGTCACCTGTTTTTGGTACTCTTCTAGTTTTTCAGTTTGCAGCTCGCTTTCTCGCTTCGTGACTGCTTGCTGGCTGACGCTGAGCTGCAGCGTACGAATCATTTCGGCCATCTCTGCGATTTCAGCATCTCGTTGTGCAGCCGATATATGGTCCTGGTTGACAACAGCACGGTTACGGATGCGTTTGGCCTGGTTGGCGTAGCGAAGTGTCGAGAGTGTCTCGTCATAGTCCCCTGGGGCAATGCATGCTATCATCGCAGTCTTTGAATTTCCTCCTAAACTGTCCTTGAGGAGCCAGGTGAGAATGGAATCTCGGTAGGGAACAACATCCCTGGTCTTGCGTCCATTTTGGCGCTGTTTAGTGTCTGCCAAAGCCGCAATTACGCGGCCCAATGTGGTCAATGACTTGTTGATATTTGAACCCTCTCGCAGTCTCTTTCCAGTCGCCTCCGTGGATTTGGCTCGTTCGGAGCCAGCAAGATCTACCAGCCGTATACGGGCAACTCTTTCTGTAGTTTCATCAGAAGATAAGTCGTGGTGAATCTGCTTAAGCATAATGGTGAAAACAGCATGCGATCTCGAGCTGGTATCGTTCATTTTCGTACTGGCAATTGTGCGAGATGCATCTCCTTTCCGCATGTAGCGCATAATCTCATCAATATTCCGAACTGGTACGTCCGTTAGATCCTTCACATATGGTCCGTCTGTGGGGGACTCTCGGATTTTAAGATAATATGGAGGGTCTGTTCGAGGAACTAGCAAGTCACGGACATGTTCGTTGTATACCTCAAAATAGGAAACACGGACATTATAGGTAATATCCGGCGAGTTTGAGTTCTCAATGCGCTGGAATAGATCCTCACAAGTTCGAGGAATCAGTCCAGGTTGCTCTGGAGTACCCATCATTGTATAACTCTTCCCCGAACCCGTCTGTCCATATGCAAATATACATGTGTGGTATCCTTCAAAGTTGTGGTCCAAAAACTCTTCACCAAGACAATTATAAACATCTTCCTGTTCAGCATAATGTGGATCTGCCCTGTTGTGTGACCAGAAGGAATTGTCAAATGTGAAGCTCTTGTCTTCAACAGCTTTACTCCTGCTCTGGGCTCTCGCATTAGCGACATTTGCATTGGCAGACGCTGGTGCAGACAGCGTCGTCGATTGCGTCCGAGGGTTCATAGAAACCAAACATTCGGTCCCGTTACTTATTTCTGCCCAAGTACGTTAGAATTGAGCTTGAAAAAGTCGTATATATGCACTCAAACTGGGAACATGTATGGGGGCAAACCTCTCGGCAAAAATGCTCTGACACGCACAACGACCTTGACGTTTCCTCCGCTACTTATTGGGGCGTCGACCTTGTGTGCTGGTGCCATGACGCTTTCTCTCGATCGAAATGAAGGTGTCGACGCGGTCGATCTTAACGCGGCCGATGATGCGGATGTAAAGGAGGCCATGCTTGGTGTCGCGCCGGGATAATAATATTGTGCCGGAGACTCGACGGGCGGAGTGCAAACTCTGCCCTGGGACGCAAAGTGATCAGATTGGCCTCCAATGTTGCTGTAGAAGCGTGGATCCAGGGCCATATTCCTACTGTCGGACTTTAATATATGGGCAAATTCGGAGAGAATGTCATGAAGTCGAGAAAGGTGGTTATGAAACATGTAGAGTGAGAAGAAGGGTAAGAAGGGAAGAAAGAAAGGGAGCTGTGATGCGGAAGAGGTGTGGAGGGTTGGGTGTAAGAGGAAGAGACCTGGCCTCGCTCGGCGTCTCCCGTGTGGATGTTGATATAAGTTGTAGAGTAATAATGTAGGGTTACCTTTGTATCTTGGGGGCGGTGGGAAGTGGTCAAAGGAAGCTGCTGTCACAGAGACAATCGCATTATAACAATGGGCAAACGAGGAGCGCAGAGGGGGGAATATCGATGCCAATACAGCTTTTCTCGCAGAAAAGAGCTGCTTCGTGAGCTCCCTAAAGGCACAAGGTGTTAGCCCCTTGAAATTTTGTGACAGGCGCTTCCCCTGTAGAAGAAAAAAGCTGGGGAAGTTCCGTCGCTATTTCTTTGTATTCTGGTGGCGGAGAGGACGAGAAACAGAGGAACTCACGGCTCAGGATCGCGGCGAGTGCAGAGGCAGCAGGAATCGGTCTGACCTTCTGGCGGACAGCCTGAGAGAAGCGCCTGTTTTATGGCGGGCTTTGAGGATGTTGATCTGCTCTGTCTCACAGGCGCTGCTGGATTATCTAGTTCGCGGCTTTGCTTACTTTTGATAGAGGCCGGCGTTGCCAGGGTAACAGTCACGTGATATGATGTTTACCTAAGGTTAGGCTAGGGTTAGGTTAAGGTTTTATATATGTATGTCAGTATCTGGGGATGATGGGATACGGGACGGGAGATGGAGACGGAGAGATGATTATACGATAGCTACACGATACATGAAACGATGGCTAGAGGTGGGACAAAGATGGATAAAGGCCAGCTAGTTAGTTCAGGTTGAGGCCTTTGCCAATGAGCTCTTGGCCGATTTCCTGCAACAGCGCCTTCTCCTTCCTGAAAGCATCGAGTGCTGTCTTCTCTGATATTATCGACTCAACCTCCAGCGCCCTGCATAGCTCTACTACCTCGCCCCCAACCGGTGCATGGTGTAATAAGAGGCCAAGTGATAGAAGCAACCCGTGCAGAGTTTCGGGACTCTCCTGCTCAGCCCGGATAGCCTCGACTACTGACGCAACTAGCTCAAACTGGTCAGCTTCTGGTAGACTTTCCGCCTCCGGTGGATCAAGCAGTCTTTTGTTATGATTAGCCGCGGCAAGGTTGAAGATAAGAGATGTGCCCGTTGCCCTGAGACTGCTGCGGTGGTCTAGTAGGGCATTTGTTGCAAGCTTGATGCAGGTGTGGCGGAGAGCGTCATGACTTGAAAGCTGAGCTAGGTAGAGGTGAGATGTAAACAGGTTGCACGCTAGATGTGTCATGACAAGCTGCTGGCTATATGGGGTGTCCGCAAGATCATTCGCTCGGGACAAGAGAGTCAATATGGTTCCATGGCCGTGTTCCTCGGCAAAGTATCCGCTAACTCTGGGGTCGACAAATGCGACTCGAAAGAGATCCTGAATGGCAAAATGTGTATCTACCGGGAGAGAGAGAAACTTTGTCTTCACGAAGAAGGTAAGCTGGCTGAGGTCCGGCAATGGTGGTTTTGACTGGTCGGTATTTGATGCTTTGATAAAGTTGACCAAGGCAACGATGTTGGCATCGCTTGCAGCAGATCCGACCTTTGACAATAGTTTATCTAATGGGGGAACCTTTCTGTAGGTAACATATTGATCGATATGACGCTCTAAACTGGGAAGCTTGAGGCTAGAGTGAGGGTGCGGCGGCCAGGCCATCCGTATAAGCAGCTGCACGTTTCCTCGAAGTTCTGCTGGATTTGCGCCAGACCACTGATTCTCTTTTTCACCCTTTAGATAGGTGATAAATGTTGGGGTTGCCCTCACTTGGTAATGAGAAGACACATCATATGCTCGACTGATATCCACCTTAATTAGGACAGCTTTGCCTCCAGCTTCTTCTGCGAGTTCGTCATAGGTTGGGTATACTATTTTGCAAGGAGGACAGGTGGCTGAAGTGAAGAATATTACAGCACACGAGGATTTTGCCGAGGCAAGTAGACTTTCCACCTCCCTAAGCGTTGAGGCATTCCTGACCTGGCCTTTAGGAGGCTGTTGGGCTAGGTTGGTCTCCGCTACTGCTGATCTTGCCGGTACTGATGCAGACACAGGCTGAATATCAGGTCCCTGGGTAGCCCCGCGGAGCATACCATCGATGTAAGGTTTCATCATCTGGCCAAAGGGGGTATTAAGAAAGGTCTCCGGGAGATTTCTGATGTGATCTGGAATCCCCTTGCCAACCAGGAACGTAGCCAAGTCGTGGGTGAAATTGTTACAGTTTCGAAGGAACAGGTCGTATGACTGAGACAAGTAAGACTGTTAACTAGAGCCCCGCCTCAAATTTATCAAATTTATGTACGAATGATGGATGGGTATCTCATACACTCTCATGGTAAGTCTCAGCCAATGACTCCATGTACTCTGATATCACGTCCAAGGGCAGATCAGTGCGTCCCAGGTTAATTGTCTCCATCGGCTGACCATGATGAGTTGAGCCGGGAGCCGCTTGCTGGATGCCTCTGCCAAAGAAGTATTCTGTCCCGTCCAGAACTATGGACGTATGGTATATTGCATCTATCTGCACGCCTGTCAATGGGCGAGAAAGCTAGAAAGAGTTCCGTTAGCTTGTATATTCAGCCAGAAAAAGGAGAAAAAGGCCAAATCCCTGGCATACATCTCTGGCAAGTCCCTATATAACGGTTAGCAGGTGTGGAGGCATAGCAGGGATAGGACGTTAGGTCACCTTAGAAAGGTCATAAACGTATAGTATGACATCCATCTCGAGCTGAATCTTGGGCGTAAATGATATTATCTAGACAAATATCTGGCGTGCAGAGACATTTATGCCCTGCTGGGGAGTAGACAGACAGGCAGCAAGAGGCCGCGTCTCTTCGGTGGCTTTCAGTTAAAGAAGACCGCCAAGACGTCCTCGCATGTTTTCTTTTAGTTAAAGATTGGCCCCTAAGAATCCGCCTGGGTTAGTTAAAGCAAAGCCCAGAGACGGCGCCTAATGAGTAGCAGGAAGCGCCTAAAAGAAAAGTGACGTCGTGAAAACGCCCGGCCAAGCTTTGATCAACTAACCGCGACTCTCTTCAGACGGATGAAGATGCCATGAAGCATGGTACGTCAATACCCTCTCTATCCTGTCCTACATATGTTACTTTCAATAGAAGACTAACTGATGCGATCCGCCAGCCTCCGAAAAGTCGAGGTGCAGCAGCCTCGTCTGCAGGGCCCAAGGAGAAGAAACCGCGGCTCTCGAAGCTCGCGAAAGAGAATAATATCACCAGTGAAGAAGAAGCGGAGATCAGAGAAGCCTTCCATCTATTCGCAGTAACCAACAACGAGGAGTATGCTTCGGAGAAAGAGGGCGTTATTGCGACCCGGGATGTGTGTCGGGCGTTAATGTGAGACGATCGAAGGACAGAACACTGCCTATATATATATATATATTTTTTTTTTTGAAATAGTTACTGATATATATGCCTTGGATGCCACAGAGCCCTGGGCCTCGCGCCAACAGACAACGCCGAACTGAGGTCTATTATCTCTGCTGTAGATCCGGCGGGTGAAGGGTTTGTGATATACGAGCATTTCCTGTCCGTGGCGGCGCTGAAACTACATAATCGGAGCGAAGACTCGATATCTGCGGAGGTTGAGCATGCGTATAGCCTGTTTACGCATGGGACGGAGGGGCCTATACTTATGTCTCATCTAAGGGCTGTTGCAAAGAGTTTGAAGGAGGATGTGAGTGAGGAGTTGATGAAGGATATGATTCGAGAAGCCAATGGAGGGGATGGGATACAGTCGGGTGTCACCATCGAGCAGTTCAAGGATGTCATGAAGAGGGCTGGCGTGTTCTGAACTATACCTATGCAATGCCTGGTTAAGAAGAGACAAGGCATTTACGTATAAAAAGGACCGGTGGCTATGAAGAGATACCGTTTACTTGAAGTGTCACTTTAGTTTCACATCGTATGGATGACAAGCTGTCTTTGATTCGTAACTAGAAATCAAAGGATGTCTCCCAGGAACATTATATACTGCTTTTGAACGAATAGAAAACTGCCAGCCAAACAGCTCGGTCTTAGCTGTTACAATTTGCCTGGTCATGCAGAACAGCACATATTATACAAGTAAAACGCCATGCCAGAAAGCGCATCAGAAGAACAGGAAATAGCAAATAAGGAGTGAACCAACGCCATTATCATGATGATCCTGGGTATCATTAGATAGAATAGAGAGTCTTCGGGAAGATATACCAGAAAAGTCGGCATATTTCTTTGAGTCTCAATTCCACTATAGGGCTTTTATCAGCTGTGGTGCCGAGGAGGCACCTGGATTCTCATGCGAGCCAATATTTGGCCCGTTCGATGTTTTCATAGGCGTGGCCAGTTTTTGTGGTCTGTTGTCGATGGCCGGCTCTTCATTAGTGCCAATCGAAGACTGGCTGCTGTCTTCAGAAAGGCTCGAAGTGTGTGATGATATAGAATCGGTGTTGGTTCTCCTAGACCAGTCAGTCTCGTCCGCCCGAGACTCTGAAGTACTTCCGTGCCTGCGTGGTACTTCTCCAAGTGGTATGCCATCTTCAACCACCTGCGATTCACTAATGGACTTGGTATCTCTACCGGGAACCGCTTGGGAGATACTCCTGCTAATTTCAGGCGATGACCCTGCCAGTTCATAGCAGAGCATAAACACACCTCCTTGGGCCAGAACACTGCTCTCGCTAACCAAGGTGACGTCCTCATCACTCAGCCTGAACCAATGTTCCTTCCTTTCCTTGATCCCATCTGCCTCAATGATGGGCTGGGGAACTTCAATTGGGAACAACTCCACAGGATATTTTCGGTAACAAATGTAGTGGCCGTTTTCGTGACGCCCGTGATGTGTGATCACAGCTCGTAGCTCGTATCTTCTATCGAAGCTATTGATTTCGCTTTCTGGTCGAGGAAGCATCGACTCAGAGGGATTTATACACCAAGTTTCGACGACCTCTTCCTTGGAGTCGCCGTTCGTTGGCATGGTACCCAAACACCATTCATCTAAATCCAAAGATTTTGGAAACCTCACATCTGCATAATTCTTTCTTAGTGTACCTGTCATTTCGTCAAAGACACTGCGGTTGACATGTATAATTAGAGATTTCGGTGGCCTTGCAATTACTGCCTGCTTCGATTTCGTTGAGGCGACATGATTGCGCGAAGAGATGTGGCATTTTTCCTTCAATGTCTTTTCGCTAAAATCGTCATTCTGAAGTGATTCAAGAACTGCATTCAACCTCGATTCGGCATTCCTTCTCAATGCTTCATTAAGTTTGCCGGAGTCTGT
The DNA here is from genome assembly GCA_018357685.1 of Trichophyton schoenleinii. NCBI lineage: Eukaryota > Fungi > Ascomycota > Eurotiomycetes > Onygenales > Arthrodermataceae > Trichophyton > Trichophyton schoenleinii. The sequence goes on from WOFF01000002.1 coordinate 1,795,237, forward strand.
TTCCTCCTGTGATTCTTTCACTGGGTCGATTTTGCCTAGCAGCTGTTCGAGCTGCGCCTGTGTCCGTTGCAAGGTACATTTGGCGCATTCCACACCCTCGATGGTTTCTAAGCTGGTATAATCGTCAACGCACTCCCTGACATCATATTCCCATTTTTTGCCTAGAGAAACAGTCAGGCAGTTAAATGGAATAAGTGAGAGGCCATCGGTCCAGCCGCATTCCATGCACCCCACTCTCTGAGCCAGAAGCCCCTCCAACGGGCTACAATAAGGTACACAGCTTCGATCCGTATCTGGCTCATCGGGGGTTACCTGACCATCTTCGGTCAAAGGAGGACTTGGTAGAGTAACTTCGGCGCGGTGACCATTTTGCCGAACTGTTTTGAGGCCGATGTCACTGGTAATCCCCTTTGATGCTCCACGAATCTCTTTATCCACTTGGTCTGCGATGATGGAAAAATATTCCTGGGCATCCTGTTGCTGCCAGCTGCACATGGACTTGAGTTCTGCGGGTAACCACAACTTCTGGCCAGCGTTTTCGGGATCGTTAAGCTTGTCTATGATTATTCTCAGAGCAATATGTGTTGAAAGTGGGTGGCGGTGCCCCAGGTTTTGGATGTTCAATACCAGGAACTCTCGCAAAGAACGAAGGGAAGCAAGGCCTTGAATTATGGAATTCTGGTAGCAGGAATTATCCCAATTCCCGAGCCCCGCAGGATAGACATCGTTGGACCCCAGTAGCACACTGCTGAGGCTGGTGTATGCTCTTGACCGCGGAAGCAACGGGATAATGGAAGTTGTGGTGTGACCGATGATTCTCTGCATTGCCTGACTCTTTTCATACAAATTTCGGTAACCAGTATAAGTCTCGTCCGAAGCCGAACTGTTCTGTGTTTTGTCCTTATCCAGAGCAGCCACAAGCCGCGACGGGGTCCAGTAAACGACAATTTTCCAGATCAACCGAGGAAAAAAGTATGGCGAGATGCCAAAGGTGTAGAGAAGGAAGTAGACGGAAGCCAGAGAAACAAGAGCGTATATCAAGGAAGACTTGTCGCCGGCGTGTCTGGAAGGAGGATCATGGTGGTTTCCGCGTATGCTGGATCGCTGTCTGGGAGGGTAGTGGTAACCCGGGTGGGAGTTCATAGTTGGATGTCACAGAAGAATGCGTGGTCGGGAGGTCTTAGGGAGATGCGCAGGCGCGACTGCCACTAGCCGGCATATCTTGACGTCTCAGGCGGTGTCCTGGATCTCGCATCAAGCATCTTTCCGCAGATCGGTGAGTTAGTGAGCTGCGTTGTCATGGAGAGTCTTCTGCGACGTCTTGACGTTTTGACGTTTTGAGGATCACTCAGAAGGCGCAAAGTCGTGAAAATGTTCAAGTCACAAAGTTGCGTCACTGGTCTTTCTGCCTAGCCGGGATTTTTTTTTTTTTTTTCTACTTTCTTTTTATATAACCCCCCACAACAGAATGGAAGAAAGATATCAAGAAATGTTTACAATCAAACACGGGAGGTTTGAAAAGGATTATTTTGTTATACCACGAAGAAATAGGTTGATCCAGGATGGCGAAAACACCTAAATTGAAATCCAATGGAAGATGTGGGTGATTTTACTGCTTAAGAACTGTTGGTATTGATGAAGACACCTGCTAACAAGGGCCAATAGCAAAATCAGTACATTCCCGAGCAGCGAGACGAGAGGTTTCGCCATCCGTAAACGTTGACAAGTCATTGACTTCGCTTCCCCGGGCAGAGAGGACCAGCACCTCGGTTCCAGCCGTCCTTGGAACCCAGCATAACTCTGGAGTGTCAAAGAAGAGCAAGAAACCAAAATCAAGAGCCCAACGACTCCGGCAGGAAAAGGGCTTGGAACGAGCAGAGGTGGTCCTTGATAAACGAGAGAAAAAGGTTACCAAGAGCGTTCGAAAGTTTTCTGGTGTCAAAGCCCGAAAGGTGAGAAATGGTAGAAGCACTATATTACGGAGGTGAATCTAACTGAGCTCGTACGGCAGGCAACATGGGACGAATTAAACAAGAAGATAAACTGTGCGCCAGAAAAAGGAAAAGAAGAGACTAAGGATGTAGATATTGATGACATGGACGAGATGGAGGCCGAGACAACGATTCCTGCGCCGCAGGCCTCGACGCATATCCCAACGGAGACAGCGGAGCAGACTGGACTCGAGCTTGACGAAGACATCACCTAATTTGCTAAGCCGACATCGCGCATTCAATAATACTTCATCTCTTTGGCCTCAGCTGGTTGATCATGCGGTCAATTTCTAGCACAGAATTGCCGGTAATGCGGACTCTAAGGTTCTCGAGAGCCTTCAGGTCCTTTGCCTTCAGAGCCTCTTCACCCGCCCTCGTCACCATCCCGCACTTCATCCACATCTCGATCCGTTCAGAGACCGTCAACGATACGCACTTGGGGATGAAGGCGGATGCAAGCTTTGTATTTCCTGCCCCGAGGATTTCGTTATAAAAGGGCTATCATTGTGATAAAGTTAGCTTCTAGGCGGAGCGAGTTTGACAAAGGAGCGACACTTAAAACAAAGAAGGGGGATATCTGCTTCCAGGGGATAGTTAGCTTACCTCCCATCCGATTGGGGACTTTCTAGTCTTGCTCAAATCCTCTAGTTCACCCCAATCTCTTTTCGCAACAAGACCTCTCAACCGCAACCACCAGTATGTCTTTTCCGGCACCTTGAAATCATTTTGGATTTTAATGGCTCGTTTTCCATATCCAGAACGAATTAATCTGTAGATGGTTTCGTTAACACTCAGACCAGTGAACAAATCATTATTATCTGCAAGGTCTTTATCCAGTCCATCCTGGATCTTTAGGAGGTATGCTGCATCGTTTAATGATTTGAGCTGTGCCTGGACGGCTGCGTCTTTGGAATCTGATAGCAGCCTTGCGGCAACCCGTAGCTTGTCAGTCTTATTGTGTAGATCCGTTTGTCTCAAGGCATCTTTAAGATGGATGTTGGACCCGTCAATCACCCTGTCATCCTGGTAATACAGATCTTTTAATAACTCCTCATCTTGATGCCTTGCGGATGCTTCAACCAACGCTGAAGCAACCGGTCGGTTGTTTAATGTCCGGAAGAAGGTAGCTAGAGGCAGTTTGCGTTTAAGCTGAAGAAGAACAAACAGGATAAGGTCTGTGTCTCCGCTCTCAGTCGCCTTGTCGAGTGCGAGAGTGTCTTCCTCCATACTGAGAAGCAATGGAACTTGTTTCCCAGCGCGCGGTTCATGGTTTAGCAGCTGCGTTGCCAAATGGGACCTGCCTTCCTCATGAGCTGATCGAGCAATAGATTCAAAGGATATTCCTTGTTTCCCTTGAAGTTTCTGTACAACTATCTGGCAAATTGAGTCATCGTCTTCAGTGGATGATCTGACTTTCTGAATTGCCCAGTGAACGAAGATTTTATCAGCGGGAAGGTGTAGATACTCCGAGACACGAATAGCCAGAAGATATTCACGGCGGTTTATCAGGCGTTCGATGAGCTTTTCGGGAGTAAGCCGCATGTACTGCTCGTACGAAATTGGTAGACCAATCTTATAATCACGGACAGCATTTAAGACCCGTAGTTTCTCACACATGTCAACGAATTCGTCGCTGTTGTAGAGTTCTAGGATGGATTTCCCAAAGGAAGCTGCCTTGAGTAACTGCTTTTGCCAATAAGTGTTAAACTCGTACCCGGCGGCGCGTACGCACGTATCCACCGCCTCGACAAGATTAGCACGGATTCTCTGAATATTTTCGTCCGCGGCGGATGATTTCTTCTCGAGCTGCTCAACAGAATCAAGTAAAACCGAAGCTGGTGCACTTGACCCAAGCCGGAAGACTTCCTCGGTGGCATCTGGTTCGTATTAGTATACATAAATCAACTAGGGTACCCTCGAAAACCCACCAGGCACTTTATGCAAGAATTCGCACACATCATTTGTTAAAATCCTGATTCCATCAGTGTCTGGAATTATGTGGACTTGGCCATCATAAAAGTGCCTTTAATATATTCTCCTGTTAGAGTTGATCAGAAAATAGGTATGAGTAGGGAGTAATACTTCACTGATGCGCCATTTGGCCCAACCACATGAACTTCATCTTCCCAGGCAAGGACAACAGCATCATTCCCGCACCAAGTCACAGAGCTAGGGGGCGTTCTAGCATGAGAATCGTATTCACTGAACTTGTTCTGAAAATCGCTGCTGACGACCCATAGTTTTCCATCCCCAGTAAACAAGGCCACAAAAAGTCCATTTGGCGACACACTAACGTGCTTAAAGGGGCCATTTTGTAGCATACGGTCCTCAGAGTCTGCTGCGTCTACAACATATATCGACTTGTCTATCGCAAGCAAGACCTCGACCGACCTAGAAAGGGTATACGTAGGCGGAATCAATGACCATGAGCTAATCTCGCCTTCTGGGGATTGAGCTAACAACTTCGGGCGCGGCTCATCATAATGTGATACCGCAACAAGTTGGTTGTTTGATAGCAAAGCAACAAACCCAGTAGACCAAAATCGGCACCCAACTACGCCATACTCCTCCGCTACCTGGGAACCAGTTAATGTGATGCATGTAAAAGAAAAGATGCATCATTTACTCACGGATCCTAATGAGAACGGAGTAAAGTCTCCGCTGAGGCCATAGTAGCAACGAACCGTACCGTCTTCAGTGACGGCCAATAATCTCTCGTCCTCGGACCATCCCAGGCCACGAATGGATCCGTGATCCCACTACTCAAATGTCAGTTCGCTTTGAAAAATGCATAAATAATGGAATGATATAACATCTTACATTTATTCGACATATACGTTGTCCCGAGCATGAATAGATATCAATGCTTGACTTCGATGTTTGAGCATCTCTGTATCGTTGCAGCCTTCGTTCATCCCGATGGAGAGCTATATAGATTAGGTGAGAATAAGTTTTCAATAAGAATATTAACGGCGAGGATACCTATAGCGCCACCGTAAGGAGCACCCACGGCAATATAATTCTCTAGCTCAACATCTTCATCAAACACGGCATCATAGATCCGGGACTTTCTATAGAACTGGTCTCCAACTCTTTCCCAGTCAGCAAGGGGATTCGGTGGCGTCATTTTTCAACTGCATTCATAGCTTTATCGATGCCAGCCAGCACGCTTCCAAGTGGGTGGCTAGTTTCACAGCAGTCAGCTTTCTGATTCAAGTGTCCGAACTGATCTCTGCACTTGACAGATGTTTTGTCTCCCTACGTTCGATGTCGAAACAACCAGAGGACGTGGTTTATTTTACTAGTGGTAATTAATAACTGGTCAGATATGGTATCGATTACGTTATATAATACACTACTTCCGCCCAGGCGCAAGTTTCAACTTCAACTCAACGCTCTCGCCCACAAGGCCAGATATAATTTAATCGATCTCGCTTACCATATACTGTGTCAACACATACAAACAGGCACTTAACGCCATAGTCAGAATACTTCATAAAATGTTTGGCCACTTAAGTGAGCAATTCACGTACCATACTTTCTCACGATACCGGCTTTTCAACTTCACCAGAAATGCTATTTCGGATATCGTACTCAGCTTGGAGCTATGGTCAATAATATGTCTCTGTCAGAGATTGATGATATCCACACCAGCCCAAAAGGAAAAAAAATCTTGAAATTCGGGATAAGCTGGAGACAATTCGAGTTCTTCATTCCTTACGTGACCAAGTACCCGAACCTGGTTATGGGCACCGTACTCTAGCACCAAGTTAAACTCTTAGGGAACGCCGTCGGTGAACTATACCACCAATATGGACGAAGTCAATCTCGCAGCAGAGGAGTACTGTAAAGCCCATCCCAAAATCCTCCTGCTTATTGTGATAGATATAACTCATACCATACTCTAAGACTATGATACGGAATATCCCAATAGAGGAATTACTTACCTCTGGAAACATATCGTACCCACGTCGCCTGATAATTAGTACTGCAGCGCCTACTGCTTATCGAGCCTCACACCCACTGCGGAGGTATCTAGTCTTCGATATATAAAACGCAGTAGTATACCAACCCGTACATACTACAACAGCAAGCATGGAGTGGTATAGCTAGTGTTATGGCAATTAACTGGTATCTGATATTGTCAAGGTTTCTGGTGTTATTCCAAATATATCTTTTCACTGCAAGGATATAAGCAGCCACAGCAGCCAGATAACCGGTAAACCCGTTTCTATAGAGCATCTCCGTCCCTTTCTGTATGTTCTAGTTATCTCAGGATGTTTGATAGATTCAGTTGAAGTCGAAAGTCGAAGTTTGGGGACGTTAAAACTTTCACGTGACTCAACTAAACATCGGGAGGTGACCGTGGCAGGTACCTTTACGTCATCGGCGCCGCGCTATTGAATAAAATATGCAGATTTCCGACAGCCAGGTCCTTAAAAGTCTCTCAGTGCTGCCCAGTTAATCTATTCCTCCATATTTTACCTTTTGAGATATGGGCCTGCCAAGTTCGTGCAGGGCCAAAGCTCCACGGGCGGGAATAAACTTATTCCAGCCACGTGGCCTGTGAGAAACGGGAGCTTATTACAAATCATGCTTATATTATCACGTGTAGGTTAACGTCTATGAAGGAAGGCCAAACCAGCAAACTAATTTGTTTATTTAATTCTTCATCCCCATGTTGTCTTCTGAAGGATGGATTCATGTTTTAGCCAAAATGGATACCCGTGCCGATATAATCAAGAAGATAGAGGACTTTACGGATCTCGAATTTGCCATTCTACTTTGCTTAATTGCCAAAGAGAGTTGCTTGATTGATACCCCATCCAGCATGTTGGATGACCTTGTCAAAGAATTAATATTAGTACGTGCCTTATATAGAGTGGCGTACGACAGAATTCTTACAGAGTGTAATAGATTTCTCGAGAAATATTTGGCTTGTCTTATGCTGTTATTGAGTGCACTGCCGACACATCTCTTGAAGAGTTCAATACTACCATATTGGAAAGTCGACGACGACCATCCGAACTCCTTCAGAGGGAAGAAAATATTTCAAAGGCAAGATTAAGACCGGATAAATTACGGTGTTATTTATTTTACTCTATCCCCACCCTGAAGACATACTGTATTCACTTTTTCATCGCCAATTTAATGCCGTTACTTTTGGGGCCAGTGAGTTGATTAATTTAACCTTAATATAGACCAATGGGGCTTCCCACCGCAATTATACCGATGTTTCTGCAAGGGGTCATGGCAGAAATGAGACAGTTAATGTTATCATTGCCAGAAATTATGACCACATCTCCCAGAGTATACAAGTACAGACCCTGGAGGTATAAGTTTTCCTCTTTTTAGATACCGTCTTATTATTGTTCAAGGCTAATTTATAAACGATATCCTAGATGCTACGCACCCGGAGAGTCCACACCAAAACTGCTACATATAGTCTTCCCAACAATTTTATCTTTATACCCATTCTTTCTTCTGAGACGCGACAACTATCTTCTCGGTTAAATAACCACTTAGTACGTTACTCGTTTTTTGAAACGATAGGATACTGCTCACATGGTACCTAAGAACGAACATATATCTATCTCCCACTATCATGATCCATCCGTCGGCCTTGTAAACCTGGAAGGCGACGGTAGTTACCTAGTTGATGAGAGAGGCCCTCCCTCTTCCGCCGCTTGGAGCTCATCCTACACGGACAAGCTGACTGAAAAAACTGCGGTAATTTTGGAAGAGGTCTGTTAGCAATGACCATAGAGCCTGAGAAGCCATACTAACTCCCTTCGATATAGGACATTGACTATTTAAGGGGCTTAATACCGAGCGTGACAGTATCTACTGAAGTATACTGCTATGCTGAAAATATTATCAACTTTCTTCGCTTCAATCGAGCCGTATTCTGCGGAATAACATCCCCGGCTACACGCCAGTTTCACAAGATAGTCAAGTATGGCAATTGAAATTCTACTCTATTCCTTCCTGGATACTCACAATTTAGATAGATGCCTTGCGTCGCTACATGGAGTTGACTACGTCCCGCCTTCCCTTGTGGCTTTGGCAGCGAAGAAGATCTACCGCCACCGTATCACTGTTGCAAAGCCTCAGCAAGATCGCAGTATGATGTATGGTAGTGATATCAACGCCGTCGAGAAGATTCTATCATCGGCAACTCCAGAAAGCATAATTGAAGATGTGTTGGCTGAGGTCGAAGCGCCCTTGTGAATTCTATGCCCTTCTTTACTGCATCTAATCTTTATGTCTTCCTGACAAGGATGCAACTAGTCCGCGGTTGCAACTTCCGATAAAAAAAATGTCTCAACTTAGAAAGTGTCATGGTGTTGTTGTTCTATACAACACTGGCTGCTGCCTAAGCGGGCTAATCTTTCGCGGCCAATATATATTTGTCACCCGCACGCGTTTGTTTCCAGCCACAGATTCATGTTTTTATTCTCCTACCAGGGTGTACCACGCGGCATATTTGGCTTGGGATCCTCGTAAGCTAACGGCATTATCTGCAGACTGGCCCCGTTTTGTCAATCCAAGTCAATAACCCCTAAAACCTGCAAACAGAAGATTATTGAAATCGCGTGCACTAGCTGTTCCTTCTCATGGCCACAGCCTCACGCTCTAACCCAGGCCCATTGCCACAGAAACGGAAAGCCAGTGGAAGTCCATGCCGAAATATGGAAGAGGTCAAGCTTTTACAGCTACGATGGTTGAGGGATACTATAGAGGAGTTGGATGAGGCCGCGCTAGATCGGCCTCTAAGATTCAATTCGATAGGCGATGTTAGTAGTTGCGATGTTTCTGTTTTTGGTCCCGCGAGATTTGACGAGGAGGGAAATCCAGCTTTTTACGTGAGTAACCAGGCAGGTCCTTTCTCCCGCTAGTTCTTTTGGCAATTTATAAATGAAATGCTTCAGGGTAAACGACGTTTTGTACTCACAGGTCATTGATATATACAGTTCCCCGATGTTTCTTTTGACCACTGCTTCAGCGACTTACCTAGTGGGCTTCACCCGGACAACGTGGTCCGATATAAATTCCAAGTTACACGATTGTTGCTTCTAATGCATATATGGCTTGTCCAGCTCGGGGACATAGAACTAAGAACACTTGAAAACATCCAACGAGCGCACGCATTTTGGAATTCAATGGACCTAAAAACAGTTGACGGACGAACGTATGCCTACTACCAGAACTGGATACCTGATGCTATTTGGAGACTGAGATGTGACGTTAAGCGAATATGTGGCCACAGAGCCCGGAAAAATACACCGCGCCCAGGTCCAGTAAAAGCGGTCACATTCCCCTTATTGTCAGAAGGCAGAAAGCAGTGTAAGGCACGGCACGAAGCGTTTCTCAAAAGAGAGGAGCAGGCAAAGAGCGAATCCAAGAAGGCCGCAGAACAACAGTCGATGAAAACCCTGTGCTCTCAGGTAGGAGGCGCGTTAACAGATGGCGGTCTTTTTAAGCCAGCATCCCAACAAAATAAGGATAAGGCAGACAATTCCAAAAGTGAAGCTGAAAATAATCCATGTATCACCACATACTCCAGTCGAATTACTCGGTCAAGACACGCAATGATGGAGATGCAACGAGAGATATCACCCTCATACTCACCATCGACTGATAGTGGTGATACTCTGGAGTCCTGGGAATCAGATCAGAAACACCCGGCCGTTGATATATTTGGACATGCAATACAAGCGGGTAAAGATATCATGCCGCTTGTAACTAGAGGCAAGGCAGCACGCTCGCCTAATAAGTAGCCTGCATGCGTATCTCATCACTGCCAGACCAGCATGTCTTTTCCAAAATTTTAACAAGTCGCATGGTCTGTTTCTGTAATAGATGGGTCCTCTCTTTTTCTTTGGTTTTAAGAGTTGGATAGGAGATGGGAACCTATTGTTCCACCTTATTTTCTCTCAGGGGGGCTACCTGGTGGTTAGCTTGTGCGGTACTATGGGGTTGTTTCACCTGTTTATCTCTATACCAATATTATTCCTCATCCTGTGTATCACTACTGTTTTTTTTTTTTTTTTTCTTCATGGATATAACCTGGATATCTCGCGTATGCTGGTTAGACTGGAAAGCATAACCAAGACTCTGAGAACCTAATTGATTATAGTAGCTATGTTCAGATCCTAGAAGGATATCGAGGTTGTCTGGTAGAACAAAGTGGTGTACAGCTGAACGAATGAAAGATACAAAGGCGCAGGGCAAAGAGCAACGACAAACTAACCGCCAACTGAGTCTGAGACGCTGACAGACGTAAAAGAGAGGGAGAAAGCAGGGCAGGTTCCTCAAGATGAAAGATAGTCTAAAGCCACGGGTATATTATAATGAGAGAGGCATGCTTAAGGAGCAAGAAGGCAAACCAAGGAAGCGCAACGACGCTAAAAAGCTAGTTAAGATCTGATAAACATTTCTCGAGGAGCAACATTTCCATTGGTGACCCCGTTATGGGTGCCGTTATGAGTTCCATTGCGAGTGCCGTTGCTAGTACCGTTTCTGGCACCATTGGTAGCTGAACCGTCGCCGTCGACAGGCAGGTCGTTCAATTTCTTCCACTCGTTGAGGATAGCTTCAATTTCGACTCTTTCGTCTTCGACAATGGCATCCATCTTGATATCGTTCTTGTCGTAGCCGAAGGGATCTTCCAGCTGAGAACCGATGCCTTCGATACCGTAAAGAGTAAAGATGACGAGACAGACAATGGGTACTGCCCACCAGCCCATATCATCTACCATTGCAAAGGGAAGCACACAGCCGAACAAGGCCAGGACTTGCTTTTGGTGAATCCTAATAGTCCCGAGTTAGTGAGTTTCTGGGGTATTTCTTCCGCGCAAATGGAGCCCGGAGAGAAGCTAACTAAAGAAAACTTACAAGTGAGCAACGGGTATGGGGGTCAATTTGATGGTTTCCATCTTTCCGTATGCATCGATCATGGCGCTGACCTGGTTGCCCATCTGGTTGGCCATAGGGGGGTCGTACCAGCCTCTCTCCGCGCCTCGCTGGATGAACGCATCGATGGGGAAGGTCAATTGCAGCGGCAGCCCGAGACCGTCGGCCCCATGAGCCTGGAATCCAGCAGGCAGCAGGCTAAGGAACTCCTGCTTGGGGCCGCCGGCTTCCTGTCGACGAACGACGTCCGCAATCATGTTCGGATTGGAGATGGCACCCCATTCGGTGCTCCATTCTGCGCGCAGATAGCACTTGACGGCATACGGAAAGGCGATAAGCAGACGGATCGTCCGCTCGATATCCTGCTTCTCAGCGTCCGAGAGCGGGCCATTGGGGTTTCGAGAAGAGACGAGGATCGTTCGGGTGAGGTTACGAAGGGCGGTGGTGATGGTCGTCAGAGAGTTGCGGCCGTCCCAGAAGCGATTGTAGGAGGTCTGGTTGCGGAAGACGAGGATGAGACCGACGACGATGGACAGCGAGGGGATCTAGGTCGAGTGATTAGCATCCAGGCCGGCTGCAGGGAAGAAGCAAGCAAGCAGAAGCAAATGCGAGGCCTCGATCTCTTAACGTACGATCGTCGGTGGAACGCCCACGGTATCGAACACATGCTTGTCGAGTATGACAACTATGACGGTGAAAATGGCATGGCCGAGCACAGGCAGCAGGATAGCTCCGTGGATGGCGCCCTTGATGAACCGGAGGACCAGCGGCCATCTGCATTCCGTTCATTCATCTATACATTAGAAACTGGGCGTCTTGGGGGAGGTGAAGCAAAAAAAGGGGGTGATGGTAATGGACGGTACCTCCGCGGTTTGGTGCGATGGGACAGCCTGAAGGGATAGGTAGGCCGTCGGTCATGGTGTCTGGCGCCGTTCTCCTGGGCGGAGCCGGCTATGGTCTCTATCGGCATGGTTTGAGGGATGGCTGCCTCTGCAGAGATACAAGATACAAAATAAAGGCGACGGCGATACTTCGACGGACGGGCGAGACGGGCGGAGGAGCGAAGTCACTACTTCGCTGCTAGGCTCAGCCCCTGACCCCTAAGCCTGGCCTGCTCTGAGGGATGCAAATGCAAGCAAAAAAGAAACGAGATATATGACAGGACTCGGACTCGACCAGCTGAAGAGGAGGACAACTAGTGACCGCACGGGCTGGTCGAAAGAATAAATATATATATATTATTTATATATAAGTAACGTAACGGGACTCTCCCCTGTCTCGGCTTCATCCTTTGACTGCGCGGTTTCCATGTGGGGGACGGGTCCAAGGGCCGCCTTAGGGGCTGTTTCAGGTGGGCCCCGATGGGCCTTGTATACATATAGTCGAGCAGTAGCCAAATCACCGGCCGGCTAATAGTTAAGTAGGTTAGGAGCTATGGGGAAGCAATTACGTTGACGATGGGGGCGTTCGAGAGTTAAGAGAGTACGAGGAGGGAGGGAGGGGGGGCCTATTCCTTGCTGCAGGGCATGTATAAAAACATTCACCCCCTTGAAAGCAGTTCATTGGTGATTTGGCTTACTCCAGGGTTATGTATTTTATCCAAGAGTAGTGAAGAGAGACAGAAGAGAAAAAAAAGCAATAATAAAGATATGACATGATGTAATCGCAGGGAATCTTTTGAGCTGCGGCGGGGAATCAAAAGAAGGATAGTATGGACAGGAGAAGCAGACAAAGGACAAAGGAGAAGTGAGCAAAGAATGGAGGAAGAAGAATGGGAGTTGATAGCGAAGATATCATGGTGTAAGAAGTCGCTCAAAACGCCGATGGGGGGAATAAGTAGTAAGTTGATAAGATAGAAGACAAAATCGTGCAACAGGGACAGATGGACAGATGCCGACCAAACAAGAGATGGATAATGCAAAAAAGGGAGATGTTGTAGGAAAGCTCGGGGTTAGAGCCGCCCGGCACGGCCGTCGAGGGCGAGGAGTCCTGTATCGTTTCGTGGTGTTAGGGGATCTTCGACATATATGGTGTCTCGGTTTGCTCTGTCTGGTACCCTCCTTCTACCCATGCCTGCTCTGCTGGTGGAGTTTGGAGATAATATGTCGATGTTCTGGCTGCGGTGGACGTCGTTTGCATGAGAGGCTGATGGCGCCTCTACAGCTGGGTGAAAGACTTCTCCGTCCGGACCGTCTGATGGCTCGTGTTCTGGTTCCGGTTCCGGTTCAGGATCTGACTCTAGGGTCATGTTTCCAGTAGCAGTAGCGAGGGTTCCGTCTGTTTCTGTGTGGGTATAGACAATAGGTGGAGCTGAATTTGAGTTGTTGGCGGTATGTGTTCTAGAGGTGTTGGTATCAGATGTGTTGTTTTCGGGGGCCTGAGGTGGGAAATGTTGCGGTGGTTGGGGCTGTTGCTGTGATTGCAACTGCGGTTGCGGCTGCGGTTGGGGTTGCGGTTGCTGAGGAGGTTGTTGCTGCTGCTGCTGCTGTGTATTAGGGGAAGGATGGATTTTATCTTCGTATGGGTCGTTTGAGTCGTCTACTTCAGCGTTTAAATCGGTGTATGCTCGGCAGTTTGGACATTGGAACATCGGGTATTCAGGGGAATGTATCAGCCGGCGAATGCATTTGTAGTGCCAGACATGAGCACAGGCAGCCATGAACAGACACTGGTATGGACGCTGTAAACTGGTTAGATGGAATGTAGATATTTATACAAGCAGGCAAACTCACCAAAACAGAGCCAAGACATATGGAGCATTCCCTGCAGCCTTCATAGTCTGTAGCATCCATAGAGCCCTTTCCAAGATTGGTTATAAGGGCTTCGGTGTTTTTACTATACGCCTTGTTAGCAAGGTTCATCTTCCGCTACAACCGATGAACATGAGAAATGAAACAGCATACTTAAACTGGTTCGCTCTCTGCTGCCACATCCGATTGCATTCTATGCGAATGCGCACGCATCTGAAAATGAGCTCTTCACCGCCTCTAAAATCAATCCCTAGCTGTACAATATCGCCATCCCGCACGGCGTACTGTCTCGACGGCACATTAGGCTGGCTGAGACGCATATGGTTGAGAAATGTGCCCGAGGAGCTCCCAACATCCTTGATGTGCCACTGGCCGCCGATGAAGAAGAACTCGCAGTGTTTCCGGCTGACAACCTTGGACTTGAAACCAACAGGGGCCGAGGATGACCCCGCGGCACCTTCAGGGGGTATACCTTCACGCTCGGAGTACCGACCTACTTTTATAATCGTGGATTCGTCTGTGATGGTCCGTGTCATGGGAGCGAAGGGGAGGGAAGGCCGGGAGTTCTGGTGAGGGTCTTGATAGGCGAAGAAGCGGATAATGGACTGCTGCTCCTGGTGCTGCTGGCCGGCCGAGTTTGCTTCAGACGTAGTAGACATCTCCGTTGACTCTCCTGCTGCCGGGGAAGAGAGACCGTTCTGGGACGTAGGATGGGCCGTGGGTGAAGTCGGCTGGCCTGGAGCTCTGCCGGTGGTCTCTGCAGCGGCGACGGCAGCGGTGGGAGAGACGGGCGAAGAAGCGGCCGCGCCAACGGCGACGGAGGCCATGTTCAGGGCCTGGGCCATGGTGTAGCTGGTGGTATCCTGCGAGGCAGCGGCCTGCTGTCTGCGAGACCGTAGGCCAGTGTCCGCGAGCTGCTCTGGCCGGTCCTCCGACGTCGAGGACTCGCTGCTCTCAGCGTCGGAGCGACTGAAGACGCTGTACCGCTGCGACGAGGACTCGAGCTCTGCCGAGGCGCTGCGGTCGAGCTCCGCGTGCAGCAGGTCAGAGTTTTCTTGCGGCTGGCCGTTGCCGTGGCTGTTGTCGTGGCTGTTGTCGTGGTCGTGGTCGTGGTCGTGGTAGACGTCGGTGAGGTTGAGGTGTTGGTGTTGGTGTTGGTGGTGATGGTGATGGTGATGGTGCGGTGCGCCGTCCTCCTCTCCTTCTGGGGCTGCGGGAAGATGCGAAGAGCCCCGGCCGACGACCCAGCTAAGCCGCTTGCGATACGAACGGTGGTTGCTGGACGCTGAAGGGCCTGGGACGGTGCTGGGAGCGTGTGTCTGCGGCCGTCGCTGGCTCAGACGGCGCAGTCTGCTTCCAAACGACGGCGTGGAGGTCGACGGGCAGGCCGGCGGCGCGGTGGTGGTCATGGATGGACTGGAGGTCAGTGGCAGCCGGTCAGCGACAGAGGACTCAACGGACTGACGGTCAGCTTTCTGCGTCTAGGGACGATGCCATGCTTACCCGGTGGGACGCTGCCTGGGACAAGGAGAAGAGGAAGAAGAGGGAGAAGAAGAAGAGGCAAATATAAGCTGTCCAAGGGGGTAGTGCTGCCCGTTGATGCCGATATAAGATATAACTAGAGGATATATTATATTCGTTATATATATCAGGCGGAGCCGGAGCCGGGCAGTCTACCGTCAGGCCGTCTAGATATAACTTGCGGCTTGCTTGCTTGCTTGCTTGCTTGCTTGCTTGCTAGGGTCTATCGTGTTTGCAGTATGGATGGATGGGCTGTTGTATAGCCTGGCCGGTGATGGAGGACGACATGCAACGGGGAGACAAGCGACAAAGATGGAGATGACAAGACGAAGACAAGAAGACGAAGAAGAAGATGATGATGACAAGGAAGAGGAAGACGAAGAAGACGAGAAGAAGCGATATCGACTTCGCCTCCAAGCCGTCCGTCAAGAAGCCTTTCCTCCTCCTACCTACGCCCAACTACGCCGCCGCTGGTGGCACGACCAAAAAAGCACCTCCCAGCCGCTAGTTAGCTGCATCAGAACGACTAAACTCGAGGCTAACGGCGCAAGGAGGAGGTCCCGTGTGCCCTTGCTTGCTATTAATTATTACTTCCCTTTGGGAGGCTGACGGACTAGTTGGAAGAGACCGCAACAACTGTTGTCTGTGACCGCTGCTAGCTCTTCGTACTTGGGTTTCAAGTTTCAGGTTTGTCCAGGGGGTGGCTATCTCGAGCAGCGCAGCAAGGAGCCAGCAGCGGAAGCAAGAACTAAAAAAAGGCCGGGGGTAAGGAAGGCTACTGAGAGAGCAAAAAGGAAGAGCAGGCCAGCAAAGGGGAGAAGAAAAAAGGCGCAGACTTTCCTCCAAGAGTGAGCGTGAGATGCCCAATTGCTGGTCACCTCCCAGCCGGTGGGCCTCTCGGGGGGTGATGGAATCAGATATTGCTTTTTCAGCTCTTTGATCTTCGCTGCATTATTACGAGGACGACAGGCTGATGGATGTACGATGGAGAGATGGAGGCGATGCAGCCGTGCCAGTGGCCGATGTACGGAGCATCTGGCTATTGGACGGGGAGGGCCAGTGTGTTGCTGAGAAGTGCTGAAGACGGGAAGGCTCATCTACAAAACTATCAGCTCGACGGAGGTATATATGACCATCTAAAGCCGGCACCGACGCTCGAGAACGCCTGGAGATACAGTTTGGTGGCCGCCGGAGGAACAACTAACTCAAATAATCGCTGTCTTGCAGTGCATCGGGTGTGCATATCGCGCTGCACATCGGTGTCCGTTCAGCTGAAATGCCAATGATGCCCTTTCGAGCTACCCTGGCCTGGCTGACCTGACCCAGGCTATCAAAAGACTATCCTCAAGTCGTTCGTCCGCCCGTAACCCGGCGCACCCCGAAGCTACGACGATATACAAAATCTATAGTTACGGAGCATGGCCAGCATCCGTGGACGAGACGGAAGGACAGGCCGAGACAGACAAAGAGCCAGCCAGCCAGCCTTGCTCCAGTTGCACTCCACGCGGATCTCCCTACGGAACACATATCCAGGGCGATCATATCGACTGGCATTGCTCGTTTCTTTTTTACATTGTTGTGCGTGCTCTGTGGAAGCATGCGGTGAGTGAATGGGTGGTTGCAGAGAAGGAGAGAGAGAGAGAGAGAGAGAGAGACAACTATCTCGGGCCAGTTGACTGTTTGAGCATATGAAATAATGCTATAAACATTGCTGCCGGATAGGGGGCTGTTTCAGCCTTATGGGCCTTGCTGGAAACATCCGTACAACCCTCATCATGTTGGAAGAGCAAACAGGAAAAGAGAGATTGAGAGAAGAAAATAAAATGAATCTGACACCCAGGGCAGAGGGACCGGACCAGGACGCAGGTACGGAGAATTTAATCGGTGGCTTATGAGAGGGAGATCTCGTCCTCTGTGGAATTCAAAGGACCAAGAAGAAGGTTATTGAAATAAGGCGCTCTCCCGGCCAGGATCGAGATACGAAATAATATCTCCTGCTACTATAGCTTCATGTCAAAACTACCAACAAAACAACGTCTGCCAACATCGACTCAACGTGCAACTAACCGACCCGACACAACGTCTCTGCATGTTATTCCTGTATGTCTATATATCGTTATATGCATGCAAGCAAGTTAAGGATAGCGAACGCGGCCAGGGCATACGCCATCAGAATCATCTGATCAGCTCACGCTGACCCTCGGCGTTCTTCATATTATATGCTGCCGACGCTGGTTCTTGTGCCTCATCCCAGCCAGCGCCACCCTGCAGACCCGGCCCTTTGCATCAACCAGGGCTGCGATTGGTCTGCCATGACGAGCTTTGCAAGAGAGCAGAGTGAGAGATGCACCCTGGCCGTCCAGCTGCATGATCGATAATATGCTTAAATCGGCCGTTTCCCATCAGATTTACTCCAGACAAGCATCAGGGGATCTCGAAACTTTCCAACTTTTCAACTGAGCACAGAGTATGCACACTTGGGCCCGTTCAATACTCGCACGATGGAGTGTATGAGCTGTCGAAGAATACATATCTGAACCCAAGCCAGGAGACGACCATAGAGCTCCCTCCAATGAGGAAAAAGGTAAAACTGCCTGCCATATCTCTACAAGCACATTGGCGAGACGAGAGCTCCAGCTTGACTTTAGCTAACGCTTGACTCCCTCGATACTTACTACCGACTTACTTGCAGCAAGTGATGCTGATCAACAGCGCATGCTTTAACTAGAGCAAGCCCGAAAGAGCGTGGAAGGTGAAGGCGTGAAAGCGTGGGAGCTGTCATCTCTTGGTTACTTGCATCTTGTAGATCGACTTTTTTCATCCTCCATGACAATCTCTTCTTCTCCGCTGTCGCTGTCGTTTATATTTGTTTCTTTTCTGCGTCGCCGTCGTCTATATAATCGTTTTTATATAGCTTCGTCGTCAAACTTTACCTGTAATTACCATTGTTACCACATCCCGGAGAGTAAACCATGTAACATCCCAGTATTTCAAATACACTTCCCAGCCACAGAAAATAGAGCGACAACGGGAAAACGCGAAGAAGAGAAGAAAAAGTCGAAGATATCGAGCTAGACAGGAAGAAACAACGATAAAGAAAGAGCCAGAAGAGCCAGAAGAGGCCGACAGCAGAGAAGAGAGCGCCTGTCCAGCGAGGACTGCACCGCCGCAGCAGCAGCAGCAGCAGCAGCAGAGACAAAACGCCGGCATCAATCCCTTTCGCCTGTGGCTTTCAGCATCACAAGATCTGTTTTGCTTCTTCGTCGCCGTCGCCTTCGCTATTTATCCCAGTCGCCATCGTCGTCGCCGTTGCCCGTCTTTCTGCTCTGCCTGGGGATGACCTCGTCTGCTGCGTCGCCGTCGTCTTCGCCATAGCCAATCGAGCTCTCGCTGTCCCTGCGTCTGGCGACTCCGTACGCTCTTCGTCCGACCTGCCGAGCTGCTTTGACTGTTGAACGCAAGACGAGGAAGGAAAGGAAATAGAAGACGAAGAAGAAGCAGAAAAAGCCCTTCGTTCTCCCCGTCGCTGTCGCCGTCGCTGAAGTTGAACTGCCCAGGAGGCAGCTGGCTAGCTCGTGCTTGTCCGCAGGGCAGAGAGCTAAGACTCCAGGAGCGAGCAGACTAGCCTAACTAACCTACCTTGAGCTGCCCGTCAAACGACGTCAAACCCTCGAAACCACAAACAACAACAACCAAACAACATCGCCAGCCAACAACCCGCCCACCGACGCCCAGCCGCCCCCCGTCACCACGCACTTCTACGACTGCTGCAGGCTACGACAAAGAGCGAGTCGCGGGAAGAATGGGAAATGCGTGTCTTTCCTGCCTCACAGGTACTGTCGACCTCCTTCTGCTCTCCCCCCCGTTGGTGCCACCGTCCGTCCATTTGCTGACCTGGCGGCTCCCTGTCGAAACGCTTGAACAGGTCGATCGAGGGACAGCCTCTACGAACCAATCATCGCAGACAGTGAACGCGAAGCTGTAGCGGACCTCTTACAGTATCTAGAGAACGTACGTCCTCCTCTGCTCCCGCTCCTCGGCGAGCTGTCGGGCCTGTGTTGCTGAAACCTGCTGTTTCCCCCCCCCCCCCCCCCCCCCCCAGCGAAATGAGACAGACTTCTTTACCGGCGAGCCACTTCGGGCTCTCAGCACCCTTGTCTACTCGGATAACGTCGACCTCCAGCGAAGTGCCAGTCTGACCTTTGCTGAGATAACTGAGCGAGGTGAGCTACATAATAGAGACTGAAAAAGAGAGAGAGAGAGAGGCCCCGCTTTGGCTAATAGCTCGGTGTTTCGATAGATGTCCGTGAAGTCGACCGGGATACGCTGGAACCCATACTATTCTTGCTCGAGAGCCCTGACATCGAGGTCCAGCGGGCTGCCAGTGCTGCTCTGGGTAACCTTGCTGTCAACAGTATGTTCTTTTCTTCTGCTTCTTCTCTTTTTTTTTGGGTGGCTTTCTTTGTTTCATCTACACAAGCCTCGGGACGCTGACCATATATTACTGCTAGCCGAGAACAAGGTGTCGATAGTCATGTTGGGAGGCCTTGCTCCTCTGATCCGGCAGATGATGTCGACCAACGTCGAGGTGCAGTGCAACGCCGTTGGATGTATCACTAACCTGGCTACCCACGAAGAAAACAAGGCAAAGATAGCTGGCTCTGGAGCTCTCGGGCCGCTCACCAGGCTCGCCAGATCCAAGGACATGCGTGTGCAGAGGAATGCGACCGGCGCTCTCCTCAACATGACTCACTCAGGTAACGTATCCATGTCAGCATCCTCGGATTTGTTACCCTGCTAACGTCTTATCCTGACAGACGAAAACAGGCAGCAGCTTGTCCTGGCTGGCGCAATACCGATCCTGGTCCAGCTGCTTACCTCACCAGATGTCGACGTCCAGTACTACTGCACCACAGCGCTTAGCAACATTGCTGTTGACGCTCTAAACCGGAAGAAGCTTGCGCAGACGGAGTCACGTCTCGTACAGTCTCTAGTTCAACTAATGGACTCGTCGACCCCCAAAGTACAGTGCCAGGCAGCACTAGCCCTCAGAAACCTCGCTTCAGACGACAAGTATCAACTGGAGATTGTCCGTGCTCGGGGTCTCCCGCCACTGCTTCGGTTACTACAGTCTTCTTACCTTCCCTTAATACTCTCTGCGGTGGCGTGCATACGCAACATTTCCATACACCCAAACAACGAGTCGCCTATCATAGATGCAGGCTTCCTCAAACCACTAGTCGACCTTCTTGGCTCTATTGACAACGAAGAGATCCAGTGTCACGCTATTTCTACTCTGCGTAATCTTGCTGCAAGCTCCGACAGAAATAAGGAGCTAGTCCTGGAAGCCGGCGCCGTCCAAAAGTGCAAGGAGCTTGTGCTACAGGTGCCGCTGACTGTGCAGTCGGAGATGACGGCCGCCATAGCCGTCTTGGCGTTAAGCGACGACCTCAAGGGCCGTCTATTGAAACTTGGAGTCTTTGAAGTGCTTATTCCTCTAACTGCCTCCGAGAGCATTGAGGTTCAAGGCAATAGTGCCGCCGCCTTGGGAAATCTATCATCAAAAGGTATGTCACACTATGTCACTATGTCATATCACATACCTACATACTAATCTATTTGCACACAGTTGGTGACTACTCTATCTTTGTTCGAGATTGGACCGAACCAAATGGCGGACTTCACGGCTACCTAAACAGATTCCTAGCCAGCGGAGATCCCACCTTCCAACATATCGCAATTTGGACCCTTTTGCAACTGATAGAGTCAGAAGACAAACGACTTCTCGGCTTTATCACTCGTTCCGAAGATATAATACAGCTAGTACGCGCGATTGCAAACAAGAATCTCGAGTCCGATGACGAAGGTGAAGATGGCGAAGAAGGCACTGCCGAAGTCATCGCCCTCGCACAGAGATCCCTCGAACTTCTCGGCTTCGACTCCAAGCATAGCTAGCATGCTTAGCCGATACATACCGAACGTACTGGTGCCCACTGCAGCCCCCTCTCTATATCATCCGCCTTATCCTCTCACCCTTGATCGGGCGCTCTTATACCTACCTGCTCATTTACATATCGCTCTTCAAACTATATTACAGTTTTATCGTTTGTCCCTTATTCCCTATTGCTTCCGTCTGTTTTTATTTCTTTTTTTTTATTTCTTTTGTTGTTACTATTTCTCCGTTGTGGATACTCATTTAATCGTGGCAAGGAGTCCAGGCGTTTCGGGGTCGGCTCTTCAGAAAACAACCTATTTCTCTCCTTTCCTTTCCTTTTTCCTTTTCCTGTCTCTTCTATTGATATTACTCTGCATTGTCCTTATTCTGCTCTTTTTGTCTCCAATATATAAGACTGTTTCCAATATACATCCTAACACCCTCTCTCTTCCTCTCACCGCGAACCTCCCATATATACACTCCCTCGATTGTTACTCTAGCATTCCTTGTGTATTATTTGGCGGCACTCCTTCCACTTGCTGGTTTGATTCAAGTGTTGCATCCAAATACCTAAAGTAATGTATTTCGCTACTCGGTGTTATAATTACAGGACTTGACTTGGTGTTTTTTGTCGTTGTTTACATCATGACGTCATGCCGCTCTGCTGAGTAATCCGTAACTTTAACAAGCTTTAGGTTTTCGGGTAAAACTTCTTTTTTTACCTTTTTGATATCTCGATCTTTTTGATTGATTTGACAGCTTCGTTGCAATCACATTCGCTTGTTGCTCTCCTTCTATTTGCGAGGTTAATACTGTCAAATAATTTAATTACGCTAAGATATGGCGACAAGTATCCCTTCCATCGCTGTGCCGGGGCTACGCCTCGGCGATAGCTCAACATTTATCTCTGGCCCAGGAACATATGTCCGCGACTCCTCTATTTGCGCCTCCATAGCCGGCCCAGTAATCCTCAAAACCGACGATAAGGGAACAGACCCAAAGCGCAAACCCCGCAAGATCCTCACAGTATCCCGCTCTCCGCAAACAGATACCCCCAACCCCACACAAAAACAACAGCAAGCCAGCTTCCCCCTAAAATTCAACACCCTTCCAGCCGTCGGCTCTATTGTCCTCGCCCGCGTAACCCGCGTCCAGAAGCGCCAGGCAACAGTCTCAATACTCATGGTCGTAGATGACCAAAACAACGACCTCATCGACACCAACATGCGTACAATCCTCTCTTCGGCACCCATCATCACCACCGCCGGCACAGATAGTACGAGCACAAGCAACACGGCAGACGATCTACGGTTTCAAGCAATTATCCGCAAAGAAGATGTTCGTGCCGTTGAAAAGGACCGTGTAATAATGGAGGATATGTTTAGGGTGGGAGATATTGTGCGCGCCTACGTGATTTCAGTGGGTGATCAGAGCTCATATTATTGCTCGACTGCACGGAACGAGCTTGGAGTCGTTATGGCGAGGAGCGAGGGAGGCAATATGATGTTCCCTGTTAGTTGGAAGGAGATGAGGGATCCTATTACGGGGGTGGGTGAGGCGAGGAAGGTTGCGAAGCCGTTTTGAGCAGTCGATGGAAATTATTGATAAGATGGTTTAATGATAAAGATCAGCCAGGTAGGCATTTGATATGGACCGGCCGATAAAATGCATATGGTACCCGGGATGCGATTTACCTGAAATGACAGGTTGAAGATACCCACCATTCCCGCAAGCTCCTTTGAAGGAGATCGAGAGGGCAAGCCAGGCCACGCCGGGCTACAGTAATAGCCTTAGCACTTCGCCGTTAACCAAACAGGAACTAACTACGGGCACACTCGAATACTTATGATAAAAAAATAGTCCAGGACCAATGATAAAGTCATGGTAGATCTATTCAACGCTTACTTTTAATGCTCGTGTACATGCAATATCCGTTTTCCTCTTCCCCCTATCTTTTCAATGTCTTCTGCTTCTCGGCATCTTTAACCAACTTCTTACCAGCCACAACCAATCCCTTTCTACTCCTAACACTATCCATATACCTCTTGGCCACATTCTCCTTATCCGCCAACTCGCCTAAATCTTCAAGCTCCTCTTCAGTAGCAGGAACCCAGAACGGATCCTGATCAAGCATTTCAAATCCAGTAAATATCAGCTGTGGGGACGCAGCGCCAGACGTCCGCTTTCGGATCTCATCTGAGAATCCGAAGGATTCAGCTACCGGTAGAAGGGATAGGATTGTGAAGAAAGATGTTCCTTCTTTCATAGTTTCTGATAGGATTCGTCCACGTCTTCGGGTCACCACGGCGTATACGCGGCCCAACACCTCAGCTAAGAGAAAGTTAATTGACTTGTTGCCACCACTTATGAGGTTTTGGGCAGAAATCACTTACTCGTAGCTTGAATCTCGCAGCTGTACATGGCGAGCATTATTCGGGGGCTCCAATCAAGGAAGCCCTGCCATACGGCGTCTCGTACTAGCCTTATCACTTCTCCTGTTAAGCGAGTATGTTCTTCATCTCCAATATCCTCGAGAGTAACGTCCTCGATAAACACTGCCACACCCTGAACAGGTTCTCGACAGAGTGGGCCTTGGGATGTAGCGAGTTGGAACGCATATGATATCTTATCCGAGAACAACGCAGAATCTCGAACTGACTTGCTACTTGAACCGTCCGCAAATCTGGATCGTGTTAGTTCAATTGCATTTCATATAGAAGGTGAAAGGGGTTCACATACAATTTTTCGTAGCGTCCAGTAGGGGTAGCATCAAAAAGAATGTTAGCCCCTATTTTCTTAGGGCCAAACTCCAGTATTTTTGTCAGTGCATTTGCCCAAACATCTTTATCTTCTTTTACTGAGCTGAAGCAAGTGTCTAATTCTTTCTTGAAGTCTTCATCAGAGAGTGTGTTGCGACTAGAAGTGGCTCCCTCCTCTCTGTCTTCATGTGGGCTATCTGTCTCAGGGGTATCATCATCCGATTCCTTCGTAGCGTCCGTTGATAAATGTCTTCGATGTCCATATATCCGTTTAATAGTCTCTGCTTGTTTGAGAAGAAACTCAGAGATAGATTTGGGAAGCGGTCGTACTCGAATTTGGATTTTGAGTTGCTTAGATCCGGATGTAGCAATAACTGTTCCTCGTGGCAGGTCTGGGTTCTTGGGAGGGTTCATTTCGGCAGCACTGATAATGGTTTCCCGGTACGGCACTATGGATTCTCCAGCTTGTATTTCACATTTGGCGAACCTCTCACGAAGGTCCTTCAGACACCGTTCAAGATGTAATTCTCCTGCAGTGAGAATAACGTGCTCTCCACTTGGTAGAACCTCATACTGTGCGCATGGGTCACTCCGTTCAAGCATTTTTAGTCCATTAATCATCTTATTCAAGTCTGCGGGGTTCACAGGCTCCAAAGCAACTCGAACAATGGGTGGATGGCTTAAAGACACTCCAGCGAGGTTCACCGCTCCATCTATCTGGCTGCAGAGGGTGCCGGTTTTCATAATATGCCCTTCAAGTCCAGCAATCCCAAAAACCACTCCTGCACTGACACTTTCTAGGTTCTCTAGAGCTCGTCCCATGAGGAGGTAAAGCCCCTTGACTGTAACTTTGGTCGGTTCAGGGCTGGCCCGTGGATTCATAGGTGAGAATTTCGGCGGCAGTACATATATTGAA
Organism: Trichophyton schoenleinii; assembly: GCA_018357685.1. NCBI lineage: Eukaryota > Fungi > Ascomycota > Eurotiomycetes > Onygenales > Arthrodermataceae > Trichophyton > Trichophyton schoenleinii. The sequence goes on from WOFF01000002.1 coordinate 1,820,025, forward strand.
TCTCCCACAGAGAGAGTACCAGAATATAGTCGTGCAAAGCCAATAAGATGCTCCGGATCTACCTTCTCCTCTACTTTGGCCTCGTCTAGGTGTGAGTCTGCCAAAGCATTTGTGATGCCAGACACATCTCCGTCATTCGCCTCGCTTCGAAGTTTAGCAAATTCTTCTCTCTTTCGTCGGGCAATTTCCCTAGCTTCATCTGCAGACATGGTTCCTCCAGGTGTTCTGCGTGTTTTTGAAGGTAGTTCGCTCTCGGGAATGGATACCATCTTGCTGATATACCCAAGGATTGGGTCTTCTTTTCCTGCCTTGGAATTTACCACGGCATCACGGACCTTGGGGTCAACATAGCTTGCATCCGGGGAATCATCAATCATATCAGGTAGTCTAAGCGCTTGGGCATCTATAGGGCTGGGTAGATATTCAATCACGGAGACAAGCACAGCGGTAGAGAGTGGCAGCCATGACGAAAATACAGCAGAGAGAATGTTCCTAGAATCCCGGGACCGAAGTATATGTACGGGTATCTTTATTGAAAGAGATTTCGTTATCTTTTCTAATAGTGCAGGGTCACTATGAAGGAAGTTAGATAGAGTGAATAGATACATTATGGGTAAGTAGTTGAAGAAAATTGAACACATACCCTGTTGAGTTGGCGCCGCCAGTAGTTGCATTGTAGACAGCCCAGACTGTCTCCAATACCAGTTGAACAAACATTGGGGTTAACCTTCTACCCTTTAAATGTTTCGACCCTAGGACTCTCTTGGTTTTAGGGTCTAGGTAATAGTCACCCCAGAGCACTTTCTCCAGAGTAGCTCGTTTGATCCCAAGTTTCTTTTCGTAGAGGCCGGCAAATTGTCGAACGGTAAACGCCCAGCCATCGGTAGCACTGCAAAAAATAACATTATTCTTCTCAGGAGCAAAGTATAGATCTTCATCGTCACGCTCTTCAAACTCCGCAGTCTCAGCGTCGATTTGAGAGCCAGCTTCAGCACTTGCTTTTGACCGATCCTTCTCCTTTATTGCTGCAGCTTTAACTCGTTCTTCAACTTTTTCTCTCCACTGAAGGTCTTCTTCCATGCGCTCTCCCTGGTAGAAGCTCCCTATCACGGCATTCACCTGCTCTAGGATCTTGCTAAGATGGGAATACGCCTCGAGGGGTGTCAATTTCAGTTCGGTCACTAGACGATCTATTTTGTTGATAACGAGAATGGGTTTTAGCCGTTCCACCCATGTATGCCGGAGGACAGTAACTGTTTGACTGCACACGCCCTCTACCGCATCAACTAGAACTAGAGCACCATCACAGAGCCGTGAGGCAGTGGACACCTCGCTGCTAAAATCAATATGGCCGGGCGAATCGATCAGGTTGATTAGGTACTCCCGCTTGTCAGGGGTGTCTTCGGGAGCAGATCTCCGTAGCATCGAAAAATATAGGGATATGGCCGAAGACTCCATCGTGATTCCTCGTAGCTGTTCATCTGGCCGGGAATCCAGGTAGCGGATTTTGCCCGCCAGTTTTGGTGATATGATGCCATTTGTGGCGATCAAGCTGTCTGTTAAAGACGTCTTTCCGTGATCCTATATAGCAGGTTTGTATCAATATGGGAAATTTAGGGTATATAGTGAACTCGATCAGCCGGAGAGCATAATGGGGCACATACAACATGCGCGAGGATGCAAATCTACCATGTCCGATTAGTATCATATTTTTCTCCAGCATAGCGGGGGAGGGGCAGTTCGGTATACATTTCTGATATCTTCAGCCTTTCGCTGGAGGCGAACGAGATCTTCCAAGTTAACGACAGGCATCTTGGTATATGGCACGAAATTTTCTACCTGTTGCGTCCGCGTGGAAGGAAAAGTACTACTCGCTGTCTTCTTGCGGGCCTCCAGTGGTCAAGCCCGGGTGCGGATTTTGCGGCTCACTGGATGACGTAAATTAAATATTTAATATATAGAAGATCGAAGGGATAGGCACAGCGGGATATTTCTATATATACAGGTGAAAGAAGGTGAAATATTAGGAGATCAGTGATAAAATGAATTATTCCTTGGTTTGAAATAAGTATTTTCAATATTTGGCTGCGAGTCAAGAAGGTTGCGGTTTATGACTGTTTATGAGAAATAACCACGAATTCTACGACAAAGTTTCAAAGTTACATAGCAACGCCGTCCCTTTTGGTTGGCCAGCTGGCGCTTAAAACATCGGATAAGATGATAGATATTATTCATAATTACGACCGTAGATTGTTTTTTTTTTTTTTTTTTTTGTATTATATCCTTGTAGTGGCGGTGGTGAAGTATCCGCGGACTTTTGTGACCAGGTCTAGGGACAGGCCCAGACGGCATGAGTCAAAGAATAGGCACCCCTCAAGGGCGTCAACAGCTCATTCCTCGTCATAAAACGAGAGCTTGATCTTCTTCTTTGTGTTCTTCTTCCGCTTCGGCGCTTCGGACTGAGCCTGAGATGTCTCTTGATCTTCAGGAACATCGCCGCCTCCTATGACTTTCCCTTGCTTCCTCTTCTTCGAGGCACCGATCTCTGCCATGTTCTGCTTTGATTTGGAAGTTCGAGTTTCTGTCTCGGCTCCTTCATCTGCGGTAGGCTTCGTGGCTTCGCTTTCTTCAGTATCCCCCTTTGGCCCAGCTACCATCTCTAGATACTTTTCCTTGGAGATGACTTCGTTGCTATCTTCGTCCACGTAGGTAGGCCCGTCATCTTCGTCTTCAGCATATTTCGATTTGGCAGGCCGTGGATTTGGGCGGCCCCGGTGATGGTCGCTGCCATCTCCGAACTCATTCCTCAATTTACGGAGGAACGACGGCTCCGGCTTCTCTACAAAAACAATGTTAGCGAACTGAGGTCTCATTATTCAATAAATCAAAAAAAAAAAAAAAAAAAAAAAAGGTAAAGGTAATGTATCTACCATAAGAGAGATTGTTTGCCCGGCGGCTCATGATGGCTTGGACTCGCGTGTGTTGACTTCTGGCCGCGCGCAATCGATCGCAAGCATTGCGCTACACGATCACCGGCCCATATCGAGTAAAGCAAGCTCCAGAACTGTAGAAAAGAGGTCAGCAACCCTTCCGAATGGATTTATCAGCCTCCTTAGTAGACTCGGTTCTTCGTAGACGACATCTCAAGGCCGTCGCGCTGCCGGATGGAAGCTGAAGCTGAAGCTGCCCATGCCGGACGCGGAAATACAAAAGCGCCGAGCTTCCCAGCAGAAATCGGAATTTCGTATCAAAGTTGAAAACGAATTCGAGAAGCTCGACAGACGGTCCAAAGCAACTTTATCAGCCATGTTGTGTGCAAGTAAGCTTACCTGTGTTTTATGTGCTCTGTTCATGGAAGCAATTAGCTGACGGTTGGCGGAATAGTTTCTGGCGAGGCTCCCCAGGTGCCGGTGGTGTCGCGCAAGAGTGGTAAGCAGCCGCCTGCTTCGCGAACTGATCTATCTGAGGATGTACACTTATACGGTCTGACTAGGGAACGTGTTTGAGAAGCGTCTGGTGGAGGAGTACATTTCCGAGCATGGAAAGGAACCCATCACCGGCGAGGAGCATACTGTGGAGGACCTTGTCGAATTGAAGACAGCTCGCATTGCCAGACCTCGACCGCCAACTCTTACGTCGATCCCCTCGTTGCTCGGAGTTTTCCAGGAAGAATGGGACGCCCTGGCCCTTGAAACATTTACTCTTCGGCAGACACTTGCGCAGACGCGACAGGAGCTTAGCACGGCATTGTACCAGCATGATGCTGCTGTTCGTGTGATTGCCAGGCTGCGAAAGGAGCGAGACGAAGCCAGAGATGCACTTTCAAAAATATCAGTTGGAGCTAGCCGGGCTCCTGCAGCTGGAGATGCGATGCAGGTGGATAGCACAGGCCTTCCTGAAGGTGTCATTTCCAGGATTGAAGAAACCCAAGAGAAGTATGGTTTTGCCCAAAGATCTGTATGCTGTGACAGTACCTAACAGGCTTTTACCTTGCAGACTTTCAAAGACCCGACGCAAGCGGCCCATTCCAGAAGACTGGGCTACCGGCGAAGCTATTCAGGAGTTTAAGCCTTCTAGCCCGTCCGAGCCCCTTTACCCTGGTGGACATTCTATATCACTGAACTCCTCTGGCGAATTAGCCCTTGTTGGAGGCACTGACGGTGTTGCCGGCGTATATTCCCTTCCTGAGAAACGAGTTGTGGCCACTCTAAAGGGTGGCAGTGGTTCTATAACAGACTCCGCTTGGGTCGGAGACAAGGCTGTTATTGCAACTTCTACAGGTGCTGTGAAGGTCTTTGAAAATGAATCAGAGGCTGCTAGCTTCAATGTCCACGCCGGTACAGCTGCAGCCCTCGCTGTGCATCCAACCGGTGATATTGTTGCTTCTGTTGGCATTGACAAGAGCTACACTCTCTATGATATCTCGAGCTCTTCCGTCATTACTCAGATATTCACCGACGCAGGTATGTATTCATTCATCATCCATGTATCCGGCCAGCAAGAAAATGTTCCATAACTAACTGGGTGAAACAGCTCTGTCCTGCGTCAAATTCCATCCTGATGGTCACCTTCTAGCTGCCGGCGGCGCTGACGGCCAAATCAAAATATTCGATGTCAAAACCGGCACCAGCGCAGCTACCTTCGACATGTCCGGTCCCATCAAAGCGCTGTACTTCTCTGAAAACGGCACCTGGCTTGCTGCAGTGACGAAGGACTCCTCCGGCATATCAGTCTGGGACCTCCGCAAATCGGCAGTCGTGAAGGTGCTGGAAACCGGTAGCCGAGTGGACTCCATCAGCTGGGACTACACGGGACAGTTCCTCCTCACCGGTGGACCAAACGGAATTACAGTGCAGCAGTATTCCAAGGCCTCCAAGTCCTGGACAGAGCCGTTGCGAAGTGCGGTACCTTCCACTGCAGTTTCCTGGGGCCCCTCTGCCCAGAGTATCTTGTCACTTAATGGAGACGGCGTTATTGTGTCAGTTAGTGCTCAGTGATTTTATACTAATGTTGATGGGAGTTTCTTGTTTCTCTTTCTTGTGTACTTTATAGTAGATGGATGGCCAGTTCCTGCTGCTACCAACCTGCTCTCTGAGCTCTACCAATATCCCTTAGTCCTTCCCCCAGGCTGCCTTTACACTGGCCATTCTTATCCTTCCCTCCCCCCAGGCCTCTCTAGGAGCTCAACCTGGACGTCTCTCTGGTCTATAGCTATTCTATATTAAGATTATGTCATCGCCAAAAATCCATGAGAATCGCCCCCTGACTCCCCTTTGTTGATGTTGATATTGGTATTCATCCAAGCCTCTATATAAGCAAACCATTACCAGGGGCCTTCTTGAGCTTGTTCCATGGTCTAGCATTGCTGGCCTATTCAAGGGGTCTGCCGGCGTTCAGTCTCTATCTCCCCTCCCTTGCCCGAGTCTTGCAAGGAGCTGGCCCGTAACACGCAGTGAATAAGGATAGGCTCTCCCTGCTCTGACTTAACAGCAGATCCTCCCTCTCTCTCCTCTGCAGCTGGCCGTCCCTTTGCTCCTTTGGCAGCCCTTGTTGGGCCCCTTGCCCTGTAGCCTGCGTCTGGCCACCGCCGCAACGCACGCAGTTTCATATATAAAATCTTGCACTGAGCCAGACGATGTGATCCCGCAACACAGCATCGCCGCGCCGCCTCCCCCCAACCCATCCTGGCCACGGAGGCGGAAATACTTAAGATAAATAAGCTACCTACCTAGCCTCTCCATTACTCTCTGCCTAGCAGGTACTGTCCTGTACCGGGCTTCGCTTGGATCTGACAAAGCGCATGGGAGGAAGCCTTTTTTTTCTCCGCCGTCCTTCTTCCCACCAACAACCAACTCACTCCTTGCTTCTTGCCGTCGCCTTCACCACCCGAGCCAGCATCCTCTCGCTCTCGCTCCCACCTGCGCTGCCGACGCCGGCCTCCCTACGATGAACAGCGGGCCCAGCAGACAGACGATTAACGCCCGACAGCCGAGGAAGGTCAGTTCTTGGTCCCCTTTGCTAGCGGGGTGCTCAAAAAAAAAAATATTTATTATTATCTGCTAGTCCAGCCAGCATCCCGTTGCTAAATATAACCAAGCCCTCTTTGAAGCGATCACGCCGGCAACAAACCACGCTATATAACTACCTGAAGAGTGGACAGCAGGCTGACGATATCTGATTCTTGTTTCTAGCGCTACCACGAGGAGATCTCCAGACCTCATTCTGATGGCGAAAGCCAGGCGCCCCGGAGTCGTCGCGCAGAGTCGTCAAGCTCTGTAGATACACCCGGTGCTCTCAGCAGCAGCAGCACCAGCAGCAACAACGGCGTCAACAGCTCCCGTCCGCGTCTGCCTCCGCTTCCGCCGTTCCCTCGCACAAGATATCCTGGCGACGGGTTTGATTTCCGCAGGCCCGTCATGTCGACCGGCATGCCGACCCGGTCACCACACACGCTTCGGCCTTCCCCGCAAGAAGACGTTATCGATCTAACCCAGGACTCAGACCCAATAATACAGCCTGCCCTAACGCCGGGGGCGCAGGAAGTCGAGCCTGTGCTGAACAGAGCGTCTCGCGGCCCCCGGTTCGGACGAAATATCATGGTCGATGTGGTGGATTTGGAGGACGACAGTGCGTCTGAGCACCAACCGCAGGAGCAAGAACAGCAACAGCAGCAACAGCGACATCGACAGCGACACCCGCCACGGCAACCGTCGAGCCCAGAGGTACAGTTTCTTGGGTCGTTGGTGAGGTCAGGCGCATCACAGGCAGCAGACCGGAGTCATAGCAATACTCCACAGTCGCTGTTTGCCAGACGCTCTAATATATCGACCATGTTCAGAGGGTTGCAGCGGCCACCTCTAAACCGGGACGAAGCGTTACGCCGTGAATTGTCCGTACGCACAAGAGGCATGTGGGCTGGTCGGGCACCAAGCCCTGTGTTTCCAGTTTTAGAATGGTTCTCTAACAGCATAGATCTGACATCGGAACTCGACCCCTTTGCCATCCAACTGGATTATAGCACAACAGGATTTGTTGGCGGTGGTAGTGCTCCTAGATCAGAACCTTCGTATGAACCACCTCCGCCGCCTCCTGATGGATTTACAAGGACGGTGACAGAGGATAAGGAAGCTATCTGTCCAAATTGTGAACGTGAGCTCGGGACTGGGGATGAGCTCGGGAAGCAGATATGGGTTTCCAGGGCTTGCGGGCATGTGAGTGACCTATGCCATATAGAGATCTCCCCGGACCTATTAACATATACTAATGTCCTGTTTTATAGGTGTACTGTGGTACATGTACCAAAAATAGAGCTGCCTCTTCTCGAGCAAAGAAGCCTGACCCGCCCCCGGATACAAGAACCAAACCGTTTGCGAAATGCGTTGTGGCTGACTGCGGGAAATCCGTCAGCCAGCCCAAGGCAATGCTACAAATTTATCTTTAGTCACCTTCGGTCATTTACGGGCCCTGACCATTTCTCTCCTTTTTCCTCTCTGATGATTCGCCTTTTTTCGAGGTGACGGCGTTTGGTAGAATGTGCATATGGGGGGTACGGCCTTTTCATTTCAATACCCAGCATCTCATGGTTCAGGTGCATTTCGTCTTCAGTCCTCTCTCTTTTAGCGGTATATACATACATTTCTTTCGATATTTCCGCTTGCGGAGACTTTCTTCAATCTGCTACTGCTCTGATCGGCATGTAATTTTATTGCAATATTACCAGAAAAAACTAACTGGTTGGGATGGAGGTCCTGTATCTAAGAATATATCCCTAGTAATCATATACAACTCCCGAGTATGATGCAATATACCTCCAAATATCAAAAAAAAAACAAGGAAAAAGTCACTCGAGGAATGAAATCAAACCAGACACGCCATGCCGTAATAATAGTACATTCTCGTCAACCACATGTAGTCCCAGAATAGGGACCAGGTCGAAAATATTATATCTGCTTCATATCTCCGTGGTATGGAGACCAGATGCCTCTGACACTCTCGTTCGTGCTGAGAACAGGCTTAGTTGTCCGTCGTAGCTTCTCTCCACTAGCTTCCTTCAACAGATTCGCTTTCTGGAGAACTTCATACACTTCGAGATTTCGCACGCAGATTGCTTTCTCGCGGCCATTGATGTAGTGTCCCTTGATGACGGGGTGTTTGTGTGGACGGGGAGAAATGCGGATTTCAATTTGAGGGTTTCTTTTGGCGAAATCGGGAAGCATTTCCTTGATGAAGGAGCTGATAGACACCAATTAGACCCAGCACATAGGAAGCTGAAAACGGGATATGGAAAAATACTCACTTCATGCCCTTGGAACTGCCGGCCCAGTCACAGTAGTGAAAGTCGAGTCGCTTGCACTGCAAGATGAAAGCTCCTACACCATTCTGCAGCAGTCACCAATCAGCAAAGAACCCACGCAATCGGCAGACAGAAGACCGCTACCTACCCGGCCAGAAGCCAGCGAAACTATTCCTTTAACCGGCATATTTGCGTCTTCCTCCCCGTGCAGTATATCCAGAAGTTTGTCCCTGCGTTCTTTCGTCTTCTGCTTGCTTGTTCGAACTTGCAAAAGTCGAACTTTTTGATGCGCAGGTGAGTCTCTTCAACGTGATTGGTCGGTGACTGATGACTAAGCTTCCGCGACGAAGGCTGAGAAAAAGCCAAAAAAAGGCGATTTCGAACCACAGGAAAATACAAAACTGCGCGACAGCGAGGAAGGCCTGATCTCTGCCCGCCGCCCGTGAAGGCCGTCTTTGATGCTTGAGTTCGAGTAGAACAATCTACATGCTGCTTGTTTGGTTCTGCGTCTTCCAGCCATGACGGATAAACTCCCTCCAAACCTCCTCGCGCTCTTCGCGCCGCGTCCTCCGCTCCGTTACCTTCAGCCCATCAGCAGAGCGCCCGACGATGTGAAGCCAAGCACAATATCTGGTGTTGCGGGTTATCTCGATGAGCTGAAGAAGTATGGAGAGGAGGTCCCTTATAATGCGACAGAGAGTTGGCTCCAGCGCAAGGATAGGCTGAAGATGGAGAAACGGGAGCAGACTACGAAGCGTCTGGAGGAAGGTCTTGCAACATGTGCGCATATACCCTACCAAATACTGCTGCTATTTCCAATAATTTATATGCTTTACTAACTTCTTGGTTATAGATAACCCTTCTGAAGATCCACAGATTCGTGGTGACCCTTTTAGAACGTTATTTGTCTCCAGACTGAGCTACGACGTCAAGGAAGCAGATCTAGAACGGGAGTTTGGCCGATTCGGCCCTATAGAGAGGGTGTGTACTATAATAATCCACCCTTTTACTTTGCATGCCCTGGCTAACTTTCTTTGGTCTCTGTTAGATTCGAATCGTGAAAGACACGAAGAACCCTAACCCAAAGAAACCACATCGAGGTTATGCTTTTATAGTATATGAACGTGAAAAAGATATGAAGGGTACTGAATCCCGAAAAACCCCCTTCCCCTCCCCTACTCAACATATAAATACAGCCATGACAAGGTAATCAAGTACATGACTAATGCAATTGATCGCTCTTGCGTCACAACTACAGCCGCCTACAAGGAAACAGACGGAATTCGCATCAAAGACCGACGAGCTCTTGTGGACGTCGAGCGTGGACGCACGGTCAAGGGATGGAAACCACGTCGATTCGGCGGTGGGCTAGGTGGCCGTGGATATACCAAAGCGATGCCCTCAAGGCCCATGGGCCCTGGCGGATATGGCCCTCCATCTGGGCCTGGTGGCTTCCAAGGCGGTTTCCGAGGACCCAGGGGAGGCTTCCGAGGTGGATTTAGAGGAGGTGATCGGCCCTTTGGTGGCCGTGGAGGAGTTGGCTTCCAGGGCGGGCGTAGCGGATTTGGAGGTTCGGCCAACGGTGCATCGGGCCAGGCTCCTCCCAACGCTCCCTTGGGCCCTGGTGGAAGCCGCGGTGGTGGTGGGTATGGCCAGCAAAATGGTGATGGCTACGGAGACAGACGCTTTGATGATAGAAGCCGAGGTGGTTCCAGGTACGACAGATCCGGTGATCGTGGTGTAACTGGCAGCAACCGAGAACCCGTCAGGCCCAGAGGATACGGAGATCGTGACAGAGACAGGGACAGGGACAGAGATCGTGATCGTGATAGAGACCGAGACCGGGGTGGTCGAAGCGATCGTGACCGTGATAGGCCGCGAGACCGTGATCGTGACAGAGATAGATACAGTCGGCGTGATGATGATCCCCCGAGAAAGAGACACCACGAGGGAGACGCATACGATGATCCTAGGACGAAACGAAGATACTGACTCCGACATATCCTAACAATTCAATACTGGTTTGTTGGTGGGTTGCAATTCATTTTGTCTGCTCTTTTCATAGCCTCAAGGGTAAGATCATGGGTGCTTAGAAGAGATACGCCCGCTACCTCAATTTTTCCTAAATGGACTCGACGATCCGCTCCCGATTTACAACTCATGAGGTAACATATTTTCCGCCTTATAACGACATATCCCAAGCTACAACATGCCGGAATACGCCATGGATACCCCCATCTGTTCCCATCCGGTTTACCGTCTTGTACGGTCTCGCGATACTAATTCTCGAAGTGATGTCTTACTACTATACCTTTCTAACCTTCGATCCTTTTGTCACCTTTGAATCTTGCGCCTCCTGCTTTTCCTTTATTTTTTTTATTTTCTTCCCCTTTGGAACTGTTTTACTGGGTGGTAAGTATGTACTTTATGGCACCGGTGGTGAAGGTGAAATTGTACGTTTATTTTTTTTTATTTTCTTCCCCTTTGGAACTGTTTTACTGGGTGGTAAGTATGTACTTTATGGCACCGGTGGTGAAGGTGAAATTGTACGTTTATAATCTGTTGTAGGTAAGATCGGGTAAGGCTGTTTAGCATCCTCTAAACATTCTGGCATTGATCATTGCAAATACAGGTAGTGGTCCCTAGTTAATTTTCTCCTTCATTAGTCGTTTATAGTCTATCTCTTAAATTTAGTAATGAAGACCCAGATAGTATAGAAACAGATAACTTTTTCCATTTCATCATGGTAGAAGATAAAAACCAAGAGAGATACCCCAGAAAGAAAACCGTCGTCAAATATTGACGCCAATCGCCGAACTCCAATAGGAAAAATGCTCACTGGTTTCAACCGTCATCGCCAGGAACGCTTGAGAGTGAGAGTATAAGTGAGATCAGGGGGAAAGCCATAGTAGCTCCTACACCCTCCTCATGCATCGACCTCCATTGCTTCCTTTTTCTCCAACACCACAACCTCGCCGCTCTTCTTCTCCCAGCGAGCTTTCATCTCAACCTTAAACTCGGCAACAGCGACGCCAAACATCTTCAGGAGCGTCGACTGCCTGGAATCAAGCTCTTCGCCTGCCTTGCAGACCTGATATCCGTCACCCTCCATTTCTAGCATAACTTTTCCCTTCACCAGTCTCGTAGGGACGTTCAGTTTCCGTAGAGTGGGCTCAATTGTATGGCTGATCGGCTGGTCATCTTCGGCCGGTATTTCGCCAGCTCGTGAATATACGACCCCGCTGGGTATTGTGAAAGATCGAGGTGTTATGTTCCCCGCGCGAGCGAAGTCAATAGGGTGGAATGATTCGAAAAAGTCGAGAACAGATTGAGGGTCGCGGGATGTAAATAGTAATCCAACTGCGCCAGTGAGATACGGTGAGAGACGGTTGAGGTTTGGTGCGTATGCGGTTTCCGGCGTCGTTCCTAGAGCAATTGCCATGACTTTGGTTTTGCCAAAGAAGAGCCTGGACATACAGTTAGCGCAATTGCATAGACAGTTCCTCGATAGATGCATGAGTAAACTGGGAGGGAAAAAAGCGAGCAGAAAACTGACCGACCGTCCGAGAACTCGGTCCGTACATCCTTTAGATAGGTGTTTCTCATATTATCAACAGCGAACACAAAAAGATGGTCATATTCATCAACGGCAGCTTGGACATTGGCGTATAATCGACGAGTCTGCTCTTTGTGCGATTTTTTTTGAGTCCTGGACTCGTGGATAACCTTCGCTCTTTTTGAGATAGGCATGATGGATAGATTAGATGGAAGGGGCTGGGTGATAGATCAGGATAAAACCTTTCTCTTTGCAGCCTTCAGGATGGGCTGGAAGCAATCTTCGAAGGGTATCTATAAACTCGAAGTCTTCTCTATCTCAGATGCTTGCTTCCTATCATCAATTCGTTAATTTTTTTTTTTTTTTTTTTTTTTTTTTTTTTTTTTTTGGAGGGCCTGCCGGAGACGGAGAAATGTTGATAAGATGTGCTTGGCATTCCATATCAGTTGAAGCTTAGTCATGGATCACGTGAATAACTGTCAGCCCGTTGTCCTCTTCCCTTGTAGCTCTGCTATGTTCCTTCCACCAAATCCAACAGAAGATATTTATGCTCTTTCCAAATATCCTAGATTGAACTGGTCTTCCTTAGCAGACATCTCTGTTGTCCGCCCAACATAAATTCCAGTGTCAACATTCAATTTGTGCCAAGCCAATGCTTTAGTAATCAACTCTATTTGAACTTAAAATGTCACGTGTCGCACCTTATTCTTACTTCATCCCTGGTTGAGTTTAAGCCTCAACCCCTTCCTTCTCATCTTGATGTGGCTTTGAATCGGCGGATTTACTACACATTTTCCCATTTTACCTCCAACATCTAGGAACATTACTATCCATTCAACATTCAATTCTTTATTTGCCCAGTTTACTTTCTATTCAAATGCACTCCGCGTTTTTTTGCCATCCAACTTCCACTGAAGGGAGTGACTATTGACATAACTATAAACAAGACGCAGATTTAGCCTTTGAATCGATCTACGCTTGAGCGTCAGAGTGCATGGCTAATTTATTTTTAAATATTCATTCTACAACAGTGTTGCTATCAGCAAAAACACTTTGAATTACTCGAGTGTATCGAAATGGGCAACGGGTTTATGTATCTTCAGCCTTTGTTTGAACAAAACCCACGTTTGATAACTGGAATCAGATATTTACATAACCTGTTCGAAAGTCAACGCATCCTCTGTTCTCTCAGACCCGAGCCAGGAGACCAAATAAAACCCATCTCGGCCATCCTTTTAACATCAAGTGGGTGCGGAGAAAATTCTACCCAGGGACTCCATACTTTCAACATCATAGGCGCTTCCAGTCGCTCATATATACACATAACATCACCTGAACTGGAGAGCGAGAAATAATGCCGCAGTGGAAAGTTCTTCCTTGGTAGGTTAGACTTGTTAATAAACGATCAACTAAGTAGATCATTCAATCAATTCCCGTGACAAACGACACCTAATAACCATGTGTATTCCTGGAAAAGAGGGTATATCACTTTCTATATCGTCAGATTTAGGAAGACCGAGTTTCGGGCCGCTCTCCCGATACTCCTAAAATCCTGTTTACAGCTTAAGAAGACTTGCGCATCACGCTGAGCACTTAAACATAACTCTTGAATGTTTGTTCCAGGTGTTGTCAGCGGGGCGAGTCTGTCTTATCCCTGACATTTGATCTGGGACGACTGCCAGATCTCTCTGGGGTCAATGCAATAGTTAGTGGGCCAGTTTCCCACGCTTTTACAGCCCCCAGCGCGGATTCTAACCGAGATACTATCGATATGTGAAGATCCATGTCAGATAGACGCCCTGGCTTCTTTGTACAGATTTCATAGAAGAATTTCCAGCTAGATTTGCCTCGCCGTTGAAGTTCCCGTAGCTGTGTGGGAGATGTTTATATTGAGGAGACGGACCACAGTATGGCAGCAAGATCCGGTTTCTGCCGTGCCCCGCGGCCCCCGCCAAAATATTTAAACGCTCAACCTCTGATTTCTACCAACATCTACAATTATTCGACGCCGCCTCTGCCTCAGATACCTAGTTATCGACATAATTCTTCTTATTTAACCCGCAGGAACGCACAATCAACATTCACCATGGCTCGCAAATTCTTCGTTGGTGGAAACTTCAAGATGTGAGCCACAACCCCACCTCAATTATTATCACGATACACAGACATGAAGTAATAGCTAACTGGGGCATAACAGGAATGGAACATCTCAATCGATTTCCGACATCATTACCAACCTCAACAATGCTAAGCTCGACGCCAACACCGAAGTGGTTATCTCCCCTCCGGCCATCTACCTTCTCCTCGCCCGCAGCCAAGCAGACGCCAAAATCGGAGTTGCTGCACAGAACGTCTTTGATAAGCCAAACGGTGCTTTCACTGGAGAGCTTAGCGTCGATCAGTTGAAGGATTCCAAGATCGCCTGGACTTTGACCGGACACAGTGAGAGAAGGGTTATTCTTAAGGAGGATGACGACGTAGGGTTATCCATGCCAGCTGTCAGATATACTGCGGAGCTAATCAATTGCTACCTGTGGCTATAGTTTGTTGCACGCAAGACAAAGGCCGCCTTGGATGGTGGATTGAGCGTCATTGTCTGCATCGGAGAGTCCCTTGAGGTATGGAATACTATATAAATTGGCAATTCCAGAGAGATGCAGTAAACTGATATAATACCCTTTCAACAGGAGCGAGAGGCCAACAAGACCGTTGAAGTTGTTACCCGACAACTACAAGCTATTGCCGACAAAGTTACTGAACAGCAATGGTCCAGCATTGTCATTGCTTATGAACCCATCTGGTATCTACATTAGTCAAATTTGATAGCGACAATTCGAGGTTGATCTAATGCATTTTTAGGGCTATTGGAACCGGAAAGGTCGCTACTACTGAGCAAGCTCAAGAAGTCCACGCTTCCATCCGTGAATGGCTTTCCAAGACCGTTTCTCCCGCTGTCTCTGAGGCTACCCGTGTTATCTATGGAGGAAGTGTCAACGAGAAGAACTGCACTGAATTGGCTAAGCAGAAGGACGTTGACGGATTCTTGGTTGGAGGCGCCAGCTTGAAGCCTGCCTGTAAGTCACCACATATTATACCTTTAGAAATAAGCGGCTAACAACAGTAATAGTTGTCGACATTATCAACTCCCGCCTGTAAACATATTATGCAAGAAATGATGGCTTAGATACTGGTAGTACAATAAGTGTCTAGCAGTGACGTCTGCTTGAAAGACGAACAGTGTGGTATTCACCAGGGTGTCCCCGAGGTTAAATAGAGACAATTAAATATAGTTAACTTAGTTAACATGTCAATATCTATCATTACCCAAAGACTGGCAATTGATCTAGCATTATTTCAGTAAACCGCAGAGGGGGATAGGCTTGCCCTTGTAAAACTGGGGGCATATAAAAGGATGGAATGATACTAAATCGTGGTTGAATCATGATGAGTATAGCACGGACACGCCCACACCGGTCCATCCGTAGCCTTTAGACGAAGACCCACCCGAGCATGATATCGACGGGGTATGTAGTGATGTTGGCCCAAGTGCAACTCCGGCACTGACCAGCAAATCCTTTATACGGCCTTCCCAAAGTAACCGTACGTTTAAAGATTGATCAACACGGAGTTTGATGACTGATTCTGAAGACAGAGAGGATACTAAAGACGATGATGACGACTGATCTGTGGGTTCTAGCGGTGGCAGGAGACCCAACTTTCTCTTCGCCCAAGCTAGATCATCAATGCTTCCGTCAGGGTTGTAGTGATGCAAATTAATCTTCTTCTTATTCCGCCATAGTTCGCATCCAGCAACCATTTCACTTTGCCAGCTATATACGTTGAATCCAAAACGAGAGCTCAATGCCAAATTCGGGGAAGCGAGAAGGGAGTAGGTCGTTGACAAAGAACCCGTTAGTGGAGTCAACGTTAGAGTTAACGTATATGGAAATGTTGAGATTGGTGAAGGGATTTGGCTGGCACTAGTACCGCCTGCAGCAGGTAAGGAACCCAGTCCAGACCGAATGTCATAAGCACCAGGTAATGTAGTAAAGCGCACACCGGTCGAGAGGCCAATGACACTAGAAGTTGGAGAATAATACGCCTCTCCGCCAGCAGAGAGGAGTGCCACGGATTGCAAACAAGACGGCTTGTTCCGCTGGTCATGTTTTTTTACGTCGCTACGATCACTCGGCTGCTCTCTCGGATCAGGACCAAAGTTCCATAATCCTCGGAATCCGAATAAGGCGTTGTCTGTACTGAATAGAAATTCGGTGCTGTATTTGCCAGTGTCGTGGAATAATTGAGTTAGTAAGGATGCCTGTGGAGGTGCCGATTTCGATGTATTGATGGCCTGGGTAGAATATAATGCGACTGATAGCTTGGTAGTTGGTGAAGGACGATGTAGAAAGAGAGCCGTTAAAGTTGTTGGAGGAGGCAAATGCAGCGTTGCATGAAGAAGAGTAGCTTTTCTCTTCCTCTCTGATTCCACGGCGTCTCCAATATTATTGCTATCCCCAAAGGTCCATTCCAAGCCAGGATCCAGCGGTACAGCAGGGGGATATATCTGTCTGTAGCCTGGTACAAGACTCCGCAAGGGTATCAAGGCACTTCTACTGGTTGTCTTATCGAGGGGTATGGTACTGAATAGGTATGAAACTGAGCCATCTATGAGGCCAACTGTTCCCAGCGTGTAGGCAGTCGCAAACTGGGGGGTGGATAGAGACGAGAGGTGGACGCGGAGTCGCTCAGGGGTTGAGAAGTCAAGAAGAGCTATTCGTATATGTTAGTCTATGCTAGCAATTCATTTCGCATTGCACGATGGCTAATATCTGATAGCAATCTCCAGTACCTTTTGCTGTGTCTGTGAGGGTAGAGTATGAGTTATCGCGGTTCCATCCTGAGGCGTCCGAGAAGGCAAGCTGTATGTAGTCCATAAAATCAAGCATTTTATCGAGGCCGCCAGACGACTGAAAAGCGCGAACAAGGACCAATTGGCCTTATCGTGGTCTTGCAGTCCTTACACAGCTGTTCTTGTCGCTATTCAATGGTCCTGTCGTTCTCCTGGCGGTGGTTGTAGAGGTCGAGGATGTTTGTCATGTTTGCATCGACGACAGTCTCGACCTTTTCCCTGACGACGAGACATCCTGACAGCTGATACCAGAGAGAAAGTCGCTACACTGCCAGGTTTATACAGTTATGCTCCCCGGAATCCTCTGCCTTATAGCTAGTTAACGGATATGTTTCTCAACCAGATGCCCGCTGCCTCTTTAATTCCTTGTCTGCTCGAAGCAAGCCCGTGTCTCGCGCGTGGTCCGATTCCTCCCCCTCTCCAGTTTTAATCAACTTTCCCGCTGCTATCTCTTCCATTCGTCCGTCTCGGGTCCCCAGACACCATAGCTAATATCACAGCCTGCTATAGACCATATCTCACTACCGGTTTACTCGGATTGCCACGGCCAGGTCTCGCCGAACGGAACTGCCGCTATGAAACTCAGCAAAGTCATTCTCCCGCAGACAGGGAATTGCTGGGATGGATGTCAGCAGGCGACACTGGCCTGCAAACGATATCAGCGACTCCAACACTCCCCGAAGCGCGCCCTCCTTCATCTTCGCCAGTGCCAAAAGCCAAACGCCTGGCCAACAACTTCTACTGCGAAATCGCGCTCTCTCTCTCTTGCTTGCTTGCTTTGCTTTTTTTTTTTTGCTTTTTGTTTGCTGCTTATCGATAAACAGTCCACGTGACTGGCTCAGCCTCCATCTCAACTTCCTCACTAGAAAAGAACAGCAACTTTTGCGCAGGAGACGAAGAAGAAGAAGAAGAAGAAGAAGAAGAAGAAGAAGCCAGCAGCACGTTCAGCCGGAGGGAGATCCAGGGTTCATAGGCAACCTTTGTTGTGCGGCGGCATGGGAGATACCTGACGACTACGCCCGCCACTCTACTGCACCTCGTTCGCATATACACAGCCATGGCTTCGGAGTTTATCGGTTGCACTGTGCTTGTGACCCTCAAGAGTCCGCCCAATTATCGGATCAAAGGTGAAGTCGTTGATGTCGTAGGGACCAGGCTGAGTCTGCAGAATGGTGAGTTTTTTTTCCCTTCAGCTCGTCACTTTCTGACTGGCCATGCTGATTGTTAGTCTAGCAATACTCTTATGGAATGGTCAGCATTTCCCTTTGTATCATATCGATGGCTCGAAAATCGCAGATCTAGAGATATCTAGCGAACCAGCTCCTCAAACACCAGTACACCATAGAAATGGACACATCGACAATAGTGGATACCATTCCTCCTCCCAGCATGGCCAGCCACCCCATCCTCCAGCTTCAGCCCAATCTGAGTCTGTGTCCCACGGCGCAGGCGCTCCATCTTTCGTGGATCCGGCAATCTTGAGTTTCAAACGCCCTTCTACACAGGATGGACACCAGAATGCAAACAACGAGGTAGAGCCAGCGACCATTCCATCGCATGCGATTTCCACTTCCCCTGTTATGTTGGGGGGTTCGGAGGTGCCAACGTCAGCGCATGCGAGCCATATTGGACACCACGCACGACTTCCGGCCACACTGAACGCCCCCTTTAGTGACTTAGAGCTCAACAAACCAGACCAACCTTCTTCCATTAGGGAAGATATTGTTGAACAACAGGAGCTAGAGCATAACTCTGTACCCCATGGTCGAGCTCGCGGAGTTAATAGCTCAGCCGCAGCTCAGCTTAAACCCGTGGGGAAGCGGGGCAAGCGAGGTAATCGAGGGAAAGTAGACAGGGACGGTGGAGAAACAACTGATATCACTGCGACTGAAATGCATGTCTCTGCCGCCAGCCATGGTAGAAAGGGCGTCCCGGGCAAGGGGTGGAGGCAGACCGCCTTTATCGAACCAATTGACACATCGCCAACCGCTAACAAGTCAAAGCTAAAGGCTAGGAAGACTCGATCCCAGAAAGAGAACCTGAATGGATGGGCAACTGAAGAGGCCACTGATATCCAGGAGCTTGGTGACTTTGATTTCCAAAGTAATCTATCCAAGTTTGACAAACGAAGAGTGTTTGATGAAATAAGAAATGACGATATGACCCCCCTCGAAGATCGCCTAGCAAGTTTTAACAGGCGACCTAAACCTGGGACAAATGGAGGAAAGAACCTTCACTATACAGAAAATGTGTTGGACTCTACAACTCAGCAGCATGCTTCCCAATGGAATAGCGAAGCTGGAGAAACGGATGATGAGTATACAGGCAATGGCCGGACATCAAGTCGCAACCGTTCTATGCCATCGCGTAAGGGTAGTGGCGTGATAGCGTCCACTCCGTCTTCCGCTCAATTCACTATCCTGGGTCGCCCGCATCTCTCGTCTGCCCGTACTGCCAGCCCGCAACCAATCAAAGTCATGAAACATTCTGCATCATCCATGACAGGGTCATCAAGTCCATCAGGCGGCGCGCTCCACATGATAACTACCGGAAGAAAATGCCCAAGCATCAGCCCTCTTCAAATGGTGGAGATAGAACAAATAGCCGTCTCAGAGCTCGGTCTTACCGAAGATATCGTCACAGAGAATGCCGGTAGAGGAATTGCTGAAGGAGCGATCTCTCTCGCAACAGGGCTGCGTGTGCCATCAATAATCATAGTTTTTGTGGGAAACCATCGCACTGGTGCACGCACAGTCGCTTCGGCTCGCCACCTTCGCAATCGTGGTTATCGTGTTTCCCTGTGTGTACTGGGTAATGGCCGTGACGGTGAATTTACCGACGGGTTCCAGAAGCAAATTGACATATTCCAAAAAGCAGGAGGCAATGTCATGCGATGGGAGGATCTTTCCGCCCGGCTCTCGATGGGAGATTTCAAACCCAAACTTATTATCGATGCGCTTTTTGGTATGCATGTTGCATTCGAAGATTTGCGTACCGATGACCAAGCAACCGCCTTTGAGATTATTTCCTGGGTCAATCGAAGCAAAATTGATGTTCTATCCGTTGATGTCCCCTCTGGTCTATCTGCAACTACGGGTAAGTTGAACATGCCCTTCTCTCATATACTCTTTATTATATTGATTCCATACTAATCCCACGTAGGAGAAGCAACTGTCTCTCAGGGATCCCAACTCGCAGTAGCTTCCCAATTTGTCATCTGTCTTGGTGCACCTAAGACAGGTTTAGTGACCGCTTTGTCTTCACGAGGAGGAGAGCCCTGGCAAATCGCGGTTGCGGACGTGGGAATCAGTCCTGTTGCATGGAGAAAGTACGGAACGCGTCGTCGTCATGGAGTCGAGTTTGGCAGCGCCTGGGTCGTACCTCTGAGATTCCAGCTTTCCACTCCTTGACTCACAAGTTGCTAGTTTTCCTTTTACCTGTGTCTATTTTTCTTCCCCCTTTTTTATTTTTTCTAGGCATTGTGGGTGGAACGGCTATGGCTTGGTGCTTAAAGGTTTTTATTGTGGTCGGTCACCGGGAATATGGCGTCTTCATTTTCTTCACAATGCAATTATGGGCCAGAAAAAGCACGTTTACTTGCCACTGTTTTTCAGTATAACATATGAAACCATCCTTTATTACGTTACCCCTTTCCCGTGGTGCCTTTAGCCCATACTCTTTATCTCAGGGGGCTCTTTATTTGGTGTATCATATTGTATCCGCACCCCTTTATCCTCACTGCTTCGAGAATCGGAAATATTCTGAATATTCAATATACCCAGGTTCTTTCATTTTGAGAGAACCTCGTCTGTTACCAAAGGCTTTGTTGTCTATCGGAACAATGCCTATTGAGGTTATGGTTACTGATTCCAGACAAACTCCACAGTATATAAACGTAACCAGCGGCATGTCAAATGGAGCTCTGGTTACTCTCTCCTTAATATTCCCATCCAGCCAATCCATCTAAAAAGGGGCAAACAGTTGTTGGATTCAAACTGTCGGGAAATTTATACCACACCCTGAACCTCGAGTGCATATCCAAATATATACATACAGGAACCATGGCATACAACCAGTCTGAACTCGACTTGGATAGCTTCTACGGTGCTGGAAGGCCCGTAGACGACGCTGGCCGATCTATTAATGTCATGATCAAGGGCCATGTTGGTGAGGAGCTACAGATGATCGTTTTGAGACGGCGTCTTGCCGGACCGCCCATACTCTCTCAATGCAATGACCTTGAGCGTATCGGTTCTCCCACCTCCATACGTCCTGTACCGGAAGGGAGGGCAGATACATTCAGATACCACACGCTACGGTCACATATAGAGCACTTTCCAGATGAAAACAACTACAACCTCGAGCGTGATTATTTCAACAATATGTGTCCAGATATAGCCAAGCGGTTTACGATCTATGGAAAGATCGGAAGAGGGAGTAAGTGCAGAGTAGCCCAAGCTCACATTTCCATTTATTTAGCTAAGTGTGTTTTCTAGCCTTCGGTCGAATATATGCTGCCAGGGAGATCAATCGACCAGCAGCGTCTACGGGCTTCAGATTCTCCAGGGGCTGTGACTGGGATAGTTATGAGTACCGAAGGGCCAGCATGGCTGCGTTGATAGAGCCTAGTGATCCGAGGGCAAGGGCCTACGCACCGAAACCGCCACGTCAATTCGCTATCAAAATGGAATTGCAAACCCCATTATCAATCCACGGGTTCGCTAGGGCTCAGACGTGTGAATATCGAGAAGTTTACACTGGAGAACAACGTTTCCTGCCAGTGGAAGCAGTTGTTCTTGAGCTCCTCACGGAATGCGAAAGATTCCCAAAGATCGATTCTGTGTATATCCACAAGGAGTTTGCGTCAATAGTCATGTCCGCTAGCAGCCTGGATGAAAATCCATTAAGAGAAACGCTGTAACTTGAGCCGGGGACCATTCCGACCCAACATTTCCCTGGGTATAACGGAGAACAGTTGACACATTTGAAACAAACGAGAGTCACGGAGATCCAGGCTTGTAAGATTGCCTCTAATATCCTCGAGGCACTTGTTTACCTTATGGATATGAAAATGTTGCATGGAGACTTAAGTCATCGAAATTACCTGGTGGACAAGAATCTCAACGTATGTTTGACATCACTCGCTTATCCCCATTGATAGTGAATGTTGTGCTAACTCCCTAGTATAGACCCAGCTTATTGACTTCGGGGCGGTGTACGTGTCTGAAAACAATGGATGGGAGGCAGAACGGTATGGCTATATCGAGGCATTCGAATACTTTGTTAACCCAGAAATAGCCTTGCAGCTTGCAACAGATGATCTCCAGAACCCGATATACACCATTGCGGACCGATATATACCCTTAAGCCACGACCGGCGGGTACAATACCTCTGGAAATTTGGAGTTCTGGTCTACGACCTGCTTCATGGGTATTCGCCCTGGGAAACACCGGAACCTCAAGCAAACAACGGGGACATCAAGACGCTATATGCGTGGGATGACCATGACGAAGAGAAGTTCCTTTATCTCTACGACAGAAGGCTGCGGATAATGAACGAGGAGTTGCCAATAGATGAACGTCTATCGCAAGATTGTGTAGACGCACTAAGGCATTTGCTAGCAAGGGACGTGTCTGACCGTATGGATATGGCTGAATTGCAGAGGCTACCTTGGTTCCAAGGGCATTGGGTTGACCGTGCTTCAGAAATGCAAAGACCACCAAGAAAAGAGTCATGAGAGCAGAATAATTTTATACGGTGGGATACACGCCGTTAATTACCACGATGCGCCATCCTCAAGGAAAGATTGGGTAGTGCTTGTTACCACGATGCGCCATCCTCAAGGAAAGATTGGGTGGTGCTTGTGGCCTGGGAAATCACATCCCCAAAATCCGATGCTGAAACCATCCGTGGAATTGTAAATCCAAGAGTGGGATTTCCGAGGTCGCCGTTCCGAAAATTTGTTCTGGCCCTGTGTAGATTCCTATAGTTGATCACCAAGAATCGAAATTTCCGAAGCCTCCACGTCCTGCGTTCTTTATCTTCTTACGCGCATGTTCTGACTCGGGCTCATCTTCATCAACGAATCCGATGATCTCATCCTCATTTCCCCTGGAGGCTGCAGCTGAGGCCTTCAAGTATTTACCAACTCCAGATACATCCCCCGAAGCGCCGCTGCTCTCGTTTGAGCCATAACCACGTAGTCTCTTGCCAGCCCATGTAACTTGGTCATCATCCCCCTTATCCTTGGTATCACCGCTTGCACCGGAGACTGATTGCTGAGCATTTTCCTCTTCTCTTTTCTTATTGAGAAATTCTTCGAATGGGTCCACAAATACCACTACATCAAGCATGGTAATGGCAGGAGTAGGCCTGTTTGTGCTGGAGTCCACAGGTGCCACTTCCATTGCATCTAGTGTTGGCGAGGATGGAGAAGGGTCATCTATTAGATGGCCGAAGATGGTGTGCTTCCCATTCAGATGAGGGACAGCACGATAAGCGAAGAAACTAATAAATGTTAGCAATTGGAGATAAACCCAGGCGGGCTTTATCCTAGATAGGTACAATTCACTTACAATTGACTGCTGTTGGTATCCTTTCCTTTATTCGCCATACTGAGCGTTCCCCTAGAATCATGCTTAAAAGGCCCAATAACCTCGTCTGCGAAACTTTTGCCCCAAATACTCTCCCCCCCTTTGCCAGTCCCAGTTGGATCACCACCTTGAATCATGAAGCCTTTAATGTTCCGGTGAAAGGTAACGCCCTTATAGTAGCCCTTCTTAGCTAACTGAATGAAATTCCACACGGCTTTTGGTGCATGTTCAGTGTGTAGTTCAATGTTAAGATCACCCAAATTGGTAACTATCCGAGCATAGCCCTTGATCTTTACTCGGCCACGTTTCAGCATGTATTCTTCATCTGACATTATTGACAAATCCGCAGCAGTATGTGGTGTTAGGCCCGTGCTGGTGAAAGAGGCAGCAGCTAAACCAGTAGTGTGTCTTGCTGCATTAAATGGTACAGCTTTTCCACTTTGACTGGTAGTCGAACTCTTCTTGGCCGATAAATTTTCTTTTTGCCTTTGGCTCAGCGCGTCCGCTGACGCTGCCTTTTGTTCTCTCTCAGCCCTCGCCTTAGCCACGGCTTCCTTCGCTCGTAGAATCTTTGCCGAACTGCCCATAGCGTTAAGGTTAATGCCCTGGTCATCCTTTCCGCTTGTAGTATTCTTTTCTCCATCTTTCAGGTATTTGAAGGTGCTGAGATCTCGGGCGTTCACATTATGTGGATCCTGCAATGTGATTATATCTTTCCTGCCGAATTCTTCGTCATTCACTAGATCTCGCCACATTTTAGGTTTGATATTGAGCCTTTGCACGGTATCCCAGGCAAAAACATTCCCCGTATTTCCTAGCGCGACTATATGTGTGTTGTCCGTGAATACTTTATATGTGACGGGATCAACATATTCGCCAGACTCGTTCTTTGCGAAGTGTAGCTTGATGAGATCCGAGTTCTTCATCGGAGCACCATTCACGGGGTTGGTGCCGTTCTTCTTAATCCACGGTAGGATGTGTGTCAGATCGAATATAATGCCATCAGATGTGCATACGGGGTGGGAAAATGGCTGCAGCGATAGAGAGCAAAAGTTGAATGGTAGCCGTTTAAAAGGAGCATGAGATCCGCCAGTCTTCTGTCGCGCAGCACCAGCACCGACGCTGGCAGAGAATGCATCCTCTGAAGCCCATTCTGAGTGAGTGATCTGTGAGATATTCGCGTTAGTTTCGACTCGCCGCAGGTAAGAGTTGAGCTGATATCCAAGTCACGTACATAGAGTTTATCAGTACCTAAAAGCTGGAGTTAGTGGTTGTGGTTGATCATAGCTATTGAGAAATCATAGTTGCACATACCTTTCCCCATGTTAGCTTCTGTTCTGACCGTTGCCCGTTAAGTGTTCGAACTTGGGTCGTGATGAGAGCTTGAAGAGCTTCAGTCGAACGAACTTTCGCGGCAGATGATTTGTAGAATGAAGTAAAATATGGTTGGTTGGCTAAGTTGCCAAATGGAGATAGTTTTTAACCAATAACATCTTTTTATTGTCAACTAATTTCTTAGTAAGTTAAATTGTAATATTCTATTGGTGTATTCTTTTCCCTTGCGATGGCCAGATTGTGGTCGTACAGCGTGAGCAGCTTCCATTGGTCGGTCCATGTACGTTCACTTGGGCAGGACTCTGTTGGCGGTGATACCATGACAGTTCGTTACCTCATATAGTTTACATCCTTCTGAAGGATGTTCTACTTTAATGAAACCCCAAAGGTTCTCAGGGAGTAGATAAGGGGTCGACCTGCGCCATACGGAGTACATAGCTCACATTTACGCGCAGAGATAAGAATAGACTTGGTCCAAGTCACAGTGCAATTTGTACAACTGTTGCGGATCACAAAATGAAGGAGTGAAGGAGGGAGAAATAGGCCCATCCATAATTGGGCATCTAATATTTGCCCTACGAGAGCCAGCTTTATACAATGAACGCTAAAAGTTAATGAATACTTAATTCACCAATCAGAGCTTCAGAATTCGAGTTTCTCACAGCGGCCCCAGTAGTTAATTTGGATTATGTAATACAATAAGTGAATATTTTAATGCGGCTGAAAAAGAACGACCTTCCAACCGAGTATCAACAGACCTCTTCAGATGCTCTAACAATATTTACATGCTGCTCCTCTATTCTAAGCCAATACCATCCAAAGAAGCCCGTGTGTTTTCATCCGTTGTTTCCTTGATACAATTAATAACCACTTTTTAAAAAGACATGCAGCCAAGGAGAATGCGCCTCCTCATACGCTCGTCTCGAGGCTGGTCCATACTCAAACTGCCTGAACAAGGTTAAGGTTAGTTAATATTTAACGATGCAAGGCGCCAACCGGGCAATTTTGAGACGTTTTTGGACGCCTTACAGAGAGTCCTGGTTACATTAATGGTGTCCTCGAGCGCCCGGCAGCAATCTGACCGAAGGCGCCAATCAAGTCAAGATGCCGGCTGTGCTTCCCCGGGCTTGAGAAAGTGTCTGCCTTAGAGCCGCGTACGATTGTATGCAACTCCCCAGGACCGAGCATGCCGCATGTTACTAACGAGCCACTCAGCTGAGCAAGGATAAACCCATCCCTTGTTGCCAGCCACAGCCTTAAAGCTCAGCCAACATGTCCACCAACATCCGAGGGCGAGCATAACTAACCATAGCTCATTGAGAAGAAACAAGTCATTTTTAGAAGACTGCAGACCGTGCACCTCGGAATATCCAGGACTTTCTCTTGAGTCATGGCTCAGAATAATCATGAGTGAACAGTCAGTGACAGACGATCCAATAGTATTATGATCGGCCTTCTCCAGAGGAACACCCCGATCTTAGTGGTCAAGCATGCTTACAAACAGTGCATAACATGCTCCAACCAATTACTATTAATATCAGCACATCCATGGAGGACAACCAAGGGTGTTTGAGAACGGGCGCTTCGAGGAGGGGGGAGGCAACATTTCCTCGTTATATTAACTAGCTATCACGCCGGGCTTAGGTCGCCTTTCTCTCTTATCAACGCCCGATGAGAGCTTTCTTCCATTTTGTTGGCTTTTCTTTTTTTCCCGGGCGCCGTCAGCCAACCATATGCTCTTTTTACTTTTGGAAGCCTGACGCCTGCATGGGTGTTGATGGTGTGAAGGAGCCCTGAAAAGCAAAAGCGAGAGAAGAGGCGCAGAGACGCTCCCTTCACTTGAAAGGAACCCTCATATCTCTTTCCCAAGATAAATACCAGCTCGTCTGGACCTATTACGCCGCAATATTTTGATACCCACACCGAACATCAATCAGCGGCATCGCTTTAACTCAAGACGTGGTCTGTCGTGGATTAAGCACGGCCCCTGTTGTTGCCTAGCTTGCTCATGAGCATCCCAAAAACACCTTGACTTTCCCACACAGTGCAGTAGATCGACGCTGAAGCGTCTACAAGGTATTTCCCCCTCAGTCCCATATTACATATCCTTTATTGCATGTTACTTTTGGCCTATAAAATGTGCTGATAACCAATCGATTCAGCCGGCCCAGTAGGGTATTACACGTCCCCTATTTTACCATGGATATGCATCACGGAATGCATAACGGGGGTAATAGCTCTCCACACGAGAGCTTGGAAGATATGCCAATGCCTGGCCACTTCCCCGATACCCCAGATATCGACGATTTTGAAGACCTCGACACCCGTTTCAGCAGGTTTGGTCTTGATAGTAGCCTCTCTCGAGGGGCACACCTTAATGAGAGCACATACGAGGGATGGACACTGTATCGTGGAGAGCCGAAAACGCCTGGTGGTGAGAGAACCTGGGCCACTGCAGCCATTTGCAAGATGCCTCTTCCCCAGGCAGAATTAATCGACCTAGTTCATAAACAAAAGCGCCAGTCCGTCACAGAAGCATATAACGAGCTGACCCTAGTCAAGCGACAACACATTGATAATCTAATTGAGCAGAGGAAGCAAGAGTGCAATGATCCAAAGTATGACTGGATCTGCGTTTATATCAATTCCGCCACTCGAGATGTACGGTCTACTTTTGGTCCTAAGAAGGCTTTGACAGTATCAATAGCCATTGTTCTCTGCAAGCAGCTAAAGCCAGAAATACTGAGAGCCCGTCGCGCTGCGCAAATTATAAAGGAGAAGAAAGCCAGGGATACTGCTAGACATGATAAAAACATGGGGCGTGCGGAGCTTGCTGATCCACTCCGCGGGCCATTTCATCCATCTGGTCTTGGATTAAACCTGTCTGATGCCCAGCAACTTCCAAATCCCCTGAAACGACCACCAGCAAACACCCAACATAATTTTCCGCCTCACTCGCAGAGCAAACCCACATCTCTCCAACACCAGCCTCAGCCCCCACCATATCTTCCACAGGGACATCCTGAGGACCATCCACACCCGCATCATGGGCAGCACGGGAATCATGGGCAACACTCATTTAACCCTGCCAATTCCCATAACCCTATACCACCACAAGACCAGAGTCATCTTACCTATGCCCCTCCAGCAAACCATGAACTTCGGATGGCTGGAAAAGTTCCTTTCCAAGGAGCTTTACATCCTGAACATGGACAAGAAGGGCCCCCTGAGGAGTTCGGGCCTCCCCGTTATCCACGCCAAATGATGCAGCAGGAGATACAACATGTTACTCCAGGACACCATCAACAAGACCGGAAGATACTTCCTGAAATGATTCAGATTCCACCGCCCCCAATTGGACCACATCAATCACATCCCCGCCTTCTACCAGCTCCACACAATGCTCATCCAGACCCTCGATATCACCAACCTCATCCCGGTGCACAAGGTTTAAATGAAGCTCCTATGCCACCCCGTCAACACCATCCTGGGAATAGGGAGGAGCCACATAGTACTCAAGTTTATAACCGGGCACTTTTTGATCCAAACCAGCATCATCCTGGGAATGAAAATGCATATAAAGATTCTAGAATGGCGAATCAGGAACCTCAGTCAACTCATCCTCAACACTCTCGACGCCGAGCTGAAGAAGTACCCAATATTCAAATGCCAGCTCAGGACTACCAGCTTCATAGCCAGCGCTATGCTAGACAGGAACAGCCACCAGCGGCTACCCACGAGCTGAAGCAGCCTCACAACAAGCAGCACAAGAAAAAGAAACCCCCTCCAAAGATTGTCAATTCAGAAAAAGCCAGAAGGGAGCAGGAGATTGTTGAAAAATGGCTTGAAGAAGATAGTGAACCTTCGGACTATGATTCATATCTGTTTGATCCAGAAAATGCAAGCTCCGTCACAGATGACTCTTTCTCTTTTGGAGAATATGATAACTGTGATTATCCCCCTGATGAAGACGCCCATCGCCATTGTTCCAATAAGAACCGGAGGAATCAGAGCCATGAAAAGAGCAAAAGCAATGACCGTAACGGCCATCGAAAGCATCGTCACTCTCTTGGGTATCGCATTCACGTCCGCCCATCCGAAAAGACCGCTTATCCTATTGAGCTACCCAGGCCCAGGGGATCGCAATATCCCTCAGGGTCCGTTGAACTTCAACCATTCAGCAGCACACATAAACGTCCTGGAAAATTAGCTCGGTCTGAGACCGTCTCTTATCCCTCCAGACGTCACAAGGTATACCCTTACGAAAGAGGCTCACGAAAACGCAGCCCTGATCACCTTTCTCCCTCTGAGCTAGCCTGGGAATTGGAACTGCGAGAGAAAGAGCGGGCTCATCAACGATACTTGGAGAGCCAGCTGTCAATTGAGAGAGAAGTTGAGGCGCGCCTTCTGGCTGAAAGCTTGGCTAGGGGCAGTCCTGACCATGCACAGGCTGCTCAGCTTGAAGGATACACCCCCCAGCGTGTACTTGATACGTACGAGAAGTACGATCGAATGAAGCGGCTTGATGGCAATCGAAGGCAGTCATACATGGAACAGCCGCACCTAAGGGATGATCGAAAAACTTACTTATCTCATGAGCGCCCCTTCAGAAGGTAGATAGTAAGAGACCTACGAATCTTCAGATTAACGCCAGACAGTCATTTTTATATATACCTATTTTGTTTCATTTGTACGCTATTATTATCGACCAGTACGAATCACCGATAGGCATATTGAATACATTCAGAGATAATCTTATCATTAAAGTCATATCTGGGCTGGACATAGTAAGATAAAGCCTAATATACATGCTGTACTAAACGTACTGGGCTATGGAATCGAAATCGTCTTCCACATCCGAATGGTTCCCATCTACAACAAGTCTGGACTTCCTTCCACTATTAATATCGCTGATACTTGAGAGGTTCTGATAGAACTCTGTCACTTTGGGATGTACCATGACTTTCTTGGGATCAAAACGGGACACCTGCAATCCATCCTTGGACGTTGCTCGACTAAGAGCAACATAAGCTTGGCCCCTTTCAAACACTCTTCCGAGATCGACCTTGACACGTTGCAAGGTTTGTCCCTGAGCTTTATGAATTGATAATGCCCACGCAAGGATCAATGGAATCTGTAGTCTTTGAGCCTGAACCTCGCCGTTGGGAAGTTCGATCTTCCAGGCTTCAGGCATACACAAAAGTTGCCTTTCTGATCCATCCGGTAAAATAAAGGCAACAAGGGGGTATTGTCGTGATGTATTCACACTTCCAGTATTGGTTTTTTGGTCAAAAGCCATGCTTTTAATTTTTTGCTTGGCCTGGCTTGTCTCATCAAAGTCATAGTAGCCATTTTCACGTTTCAGGCCTTCCCTGATATGGTTATCAAAACCAGCCTCATCCATGAATGCAATAACCGTTCCTAGAGACCCATTTACCAGCGTTTCGTCTTTGTTCTTGATAAGCATCACCTGGGCCCCTTTTTTGAGATGAATAGTAGCGGGTGCCATGCAATTGCTCAATAGCTTAGCTCGAAATTGTTCATCCTTGATTGCTCCCGAGTCAGCGGCGTGAAATGTCATGACTGATCCTGAAAGGCGGTTCATTCTTTCGGAGTTAGCTCGATCCACCTCTGCCCTTGTAGGGAACCTGTAAAGTGTCACTATTAGCTTCGAACAAATATAGACTAAGACTCTTTCAATGACATACAATTCTGTTGCCTCGATGTTATCACCACAATTCAACGGTCGCGAGAGGTCTTTGAATGCTTGAATAGCAGAAGGGCTCAAACGTCCAAGTCGCATTTCGTTCAGCATGTTGGCAAAATCAGGATCTCTTTGTCTGAACACCTGCGTCA
Source organism: Trichophyton schoenleinii (assembly GCA_018357685.1). NCBI lineage: Eukaryota > Fungi > Ascomycota > Eurotiomycetes > Onygenales > Arthrodermataceae > Trichophyton > Trichophyton schoenleinii. The sequence continues at coordinate 1,850,568 of WOFF01000002.1, forward strand.
AGAGAATCGTGTGTTGAATCGACGTATTCCAGGTTCCTGCGGCAAAGGCAAATTTTGCTTCTTTTCCACCTTCCGGAACCGGCGGGAGCTGAAAGAAATCGCCAGTAGTAACAAGCTGGATACCACCAAAAGGCCTACCGTTGTTTCTTATCTTACGGGCTAGTTCCTCCAGTTTGTCAAAAAAGTCTCCATCAACCATTGATATCTCATCTATGATGAGTACCTTAGTTTTTAACCAACGATTCTTGGCCTTCAGATTACGTTTTACCTGTGATACGGTTAGCCGGCTATATCAGAATTAGGTGGTTGATTAACAAGCCTTTTTGACGAGCTCCTGAGTTGACTCCTTCCCAAGTCCAACACCCGCGAAGCTGTGCAGTGTAACTCCCTCAATATTACAAGCTGCTAGGCCCGTTGACGCGGTTACAGCAACGGCATCCGTGTCCCGTGAATACTTAAGCCGCAGTTGTCTAATGATTTCCCGCATGAGCACAGATTTACCAGTTCCTGCGGAACCAGTATAGAAAACACTTTTGCCCTTTCTCACGATGGTCTCAATAACCTGATTCTGTTCTTCGCTGAAAAATATGGAGGGAACTCGGGTGTTGGAGGGTCTCTGAACATTATTAAGCCTTTTCTCTGATGCAGCGAGAGACTTGGATTTCATTTGTTTCCTCAACTCCTTTTGTTCTTCTTTGACATCACTAAAGGTCTTATCCCATGGCATATGCTTCTTCTCTTTCACGGGTATTTGTTCTGTTTTGACGGTTTGGTCGTCAAAACGAGTTAGTTGTGGCGTCGGCTGAACATCAGGACTTTTCAGCATGGGCTTCTTGAAGGAGGTATTTCGATTGGTAATTGGATAGTCTGAAGAAGAATCTAATTTCCCTCTGTTATCTTGCATGGCATCATCCCAAGGTAGTGTTCTCTTCTTCGGCTGCTGATGCGGTGGATTGGGGCGCTCCTGTTCACGCGGCGGAGAGGATGACCATGGTATTGGAAAGCTGCTCGAAGGCATAGCTTCAGTGGGAGCGCTGCTATTATTTTTTTGTGAATTTGCATCTGCAATGGATGAATTGTGAGCTGCGGATTTCGATTGTGTGGGCTTGGAAATTTGGTATGCGATCTCAAGGAATTCCTCATTTTCAGAATCGTTTTCGCCAAAGTATACCGCATCATGAAGATCGTCTAGAGCGCTCCTGCTGAGTTCTGATGTGAAATCGACCTTTCGCTGGGAGCTTGATTGCAGGCTACGTGACTGTAATGTCGAGTTTAATCGGTCGCGGTTTGGCTGCAATGCATTCGGCTTCTTTTGCCGCTCGGGATGCTCTTGAACCGCTCTGGTAAACATTTCTGGCTGCAGCGGCTGGGCGTACGTTGAAAGTCCCGCGAACCTGCGTGGGAGAGCTGAGGTCAAACGTATAGGGGGCGAGAGCGGCCACGGTTTCTGCAGCAAACGAAGCATTTAAATTAAATTGACGCAACCGCTTAGCCACTAGGTATCAACCCGGAACAGCCAGGTATCCAAAAAAGAAAAATCAGCACAGCAAACCCATAGAGCCACCCGCAATACCGTGTGTTTTGTATAGAAATTTGCGTTGAAGTTGAACTTGCAATTCTCGTCTTTTTCTCTCTTCCTGATTTGGAACTTTTGACAGTCGCGAGCGCGTCAATTCACGTGACTGATAAGATAACTAAAAAATTAATTAGGTAATCATGATCTTAACTCTATTTCGTCATGTTCGCGTTTTCTGTTCAGCGTTAAAAGATAGTTCTATGAAAAGCAACTTGCCTGGTGTCGGGAGTATTTGCAGTTTTTCGGCTCTTCAGGGCCTTTTCTAACGGCAGCAGAGGATGATTATAAGGGCCTCTGAGGATGAAGAATGGCCGAAGATGCAGAACTCGGTAAGACACCCTCTTTTGTTGTCCCTCAAAAGCTATGCTGAAAGCTAACATCGCGAAGCCAAGGAGCTGCCTCTTGCTGGGGTGATTCTTTGCTGCACTTCTATCCTCGCAGAACATCGAGTAAGTACCGGGAATGGTCTCTTGTTGTGTTAATTATACGATTACTGACTTTTATGTAGTCCCGACTGACTGACGTTGCTTGCCAGATGGGCGCAATTCACAAGTTTGACCTTACATCCGATGTCACTCATCTCATAGTCGGTGACATAAACACCCCGAAATATAAATATGTAGCCAAAAAGCGAACGGATGTCAAAGTCATTAGAGCTGAATGGGTAGAGGCTGTTAGGTCATCATGGATACAGGGTGGTGACACCGATATCCATGCCCTTGAGGCTGAATACAAACTCCCCACTTTCTTTGGGCTCTCAGTTTGTATCACTGGGTTTGAGGATTGTACGTATTACCTGACGTCAGATATAACTGCATTACGGACGTAGCTGATTGCTGGAAGCGGACTTTAGGAGTCACCTTGAGAAAACCGTCTGTGCACACGGTGCTGAATTTCGGAGGGATTTGACGAAGGCTGTGACCCATCTAATCGCATTTGCATGCGAAGGCAACAAGTATCAGTTTGCGATTCAGTGGGGAATAAAGGTCGTAAGCCTTAAATGGCTTGAGGATAGCATTGAACGCTCTATGGCGCTCGATGAAACACTATATGACCCCCTCCTTCCAATTGAAAAGCAAGGCATTGGCGCATGGGATCGTTCTAAACCTACTGTTGTCGAGAGAATGGCGAAACCTCAGGCCAATATTTCTCATCGACTTCCCCCGCGTGCTAGAAAGTTACGCAAGGTTGCGAGTCTCAAGCTAGGTGGTCAGACTGAAGGTATATGGTCTGCCATTGTACCAAATCCTTCTACAGCTACCGAGAGCAATGATAATTCTCAATATGACGGAAGTCAGCATTTAACAGCAGCTTCACTCCAAACTTTACTGGATACCAAATCGTTTGCAAGCGAAACTACAGTCCCTGGCCAGCATGATAGTGTATCTCGTGAGAGCAAACCACTACCTGCTAAAACTAAAGAAGCACCATCGAAGGGGTTTTGGGACAACTGTAGGTTTTATATAACTGGCTTTACAGCAGATCAGGTAAGCATTTATACATTGCAATCATCTAGCATAACCGCTGCCCTCCAGTGTTCTAAAACTGACCTGCCACCAGACACAAATACTGGAAATCCACCTTATTGCGCAGGATGCTCTCATTTCACCGTCACTGGATGATCTTCTGAAGCATAACAATCAACTATTTATGGTTGTTCCATATGATCTACCCCGGCGAGAGATTCCAAGAATTGATGAAGACTTGGACGAACTTGAAGTTGTTACGGATATGTGGGTTGAGCGATGTCTGCGCAGCCAGGCGTTTGTAGCCCCTGAGGCTCACATAACCAGCACTCCTTTTCCAAGATTTCCTATCCCAGGTTCGTTTTACAGAAATTTGCATTATCAAAACGAATTTTAGTAACATGTTGCAGCATTCCAAGGCATGAGGATATGTTCAACTGGGTTTTCCGGGATTGACTTGCTCCACCTCAGTAAACTTGTTAATCTTCTAGGTATGATTTTTTTTTTTTTTTTTTTTTAGCAGCTATTTGAATAAGATTTCTCAATGCTAACCGTAATTAGGGGCGACATATGATGAATATCTCACAGCTAACGCTTCAGTACTCATCTGTAACACGTCAACTCCCAGCCCAGAAAAGCTGAGGCATGTATTTGAATGGAATATACCCCCTGTGATTGCGGACTGGTTATGGATATCCGTGCAAACAGGAGAGAAGAAACCATATCAACCATACTTGATTCCCAATAAGCGTTCAATATCCCAAGAAGCACAGAGGTTAACAGCAGAAGAAGTTCAAACAGCCCCTCTGGGCCACTACCCTATAGACCAGGATTTCACTCAAGTGTTGCAAAACGGGGGTAGAGATGGCAATGAGCCCGAAGCAAACGATATGGAAACCCAGCCTACAGCTCCCCAAGCCAAAGCCTCCACATCCGTCCTGTCGAAGCCTTCCCGCTCTCCATCTCCCCCAGATGAAACAGGCCAGCTTATTCCCGCGGCTTCTCCTGCCCTTCCTCCACACGATGATTCAACGCCTAAGCCAGCGGCTAATCCAGAGGGCAAAATATCTCTCAATACCGCAATAAGTGAACTCCTAAAGCAGAAAAGATTACGAACCCAAAACTCTACCGGCGATACAGACGTCCCTGTGCGTTCTCAAAGGCGACGCAAGTTATTAGGCAGAGCCAACTCATCCAGTTCTGCCCTGACGACGACAGATGCACAGCGAGGTCTATCCCGAGCAAGTTCGATAGACACGCTGAACGAGGATGGTTATGGCAGTGTAATCGATGGCCTTGATAGTCCTTCGACAAAAGCACCTAGTTTCGTTTCGCTGGCCCCTCGCAAAGGTGAAATTACCCACCCTGAACAGATGGAGGCACAGCAAATATTGCAGCGAAGACTGGCTCTATTTCAGAGTAACTCTGCCAATGGCGAATTTGCAGAGAAAACTGCTGGCGAAGATGAACCTCTACCCTTAACTCAACTCGAGTATGATGATCCAGACGCGGTAGCAATGCGTGAGATGATCAGCAATCAGAGCCCGAAGAACAATGAAGCGGACGAAGGAACTGGACCTGGAAGTTCACGGGCAGGTCGGAAATTAATTATTGGCAAACTACAGGATGGTCGAGGAGGGAGGAAGACGAGATCCCGTAAATCAGAGGGCTGGTAGAATTAAAGGAATTGGATAGATCAATGTTCATAGCACTCTAGCCGTTTTATAGTGCTCTTCATTATTGAGGGTTCTTGGGTGCTATTTGTTATGCATGTAAATACAGCCGGTCCCCGGTGCGCAAACTTCAACAACCGCAAAACATGGAAAGTATATAGTGATTACTGGACTACAATCTTTAAGCCGTAAGCACAGAAAATTAACAGCCAGTGAGGCAATAAATACAGTTGATCCATTGCAATTTGTATATATCTAGAGCATGCAAAATGAACTAACAAAGCCACTAGAGAACTAGAAGCATGGAAAAAAGGGTATGTGATGTTGAAATATTACAAGGCATGAAATGTACGGGAGCCTCGGGGTTATCTTAATTCCTGTTTATCCCAAGACGCCGGCATCACTCCAAAAAAACGTGTAAACCAATCATAAAATCATGAGCAAAACTGAGCCTGGGGGTATGTGTGAACGAGTTTGAACAAGGGGCAAGTGAAAAGCAAAAGAAATGAAAGGCAGGGATAGGCAGGGAAAGGAGAGGGTCACAAGGTCGTGGGTAAGGCTGGACAGAGAGGAACAGGAGTAAGTACTATACAAGAATGGAAAATCGGCAGATAGAAGAGAGGTATAGACTCCTTATGCAGCAGCTGGAGGAGCCTGTGCGTCAAGGTCAATTTGTTCCACAGTTCTCCTATGTTCAGTGCTCTCACGGAAGAGGTTAGAGAAATACTTCTTCGCAATTTCACTCTCAGCCTTAATTTTCTCAACCTCCTCCTTTCGTCTGAAAAGTTCCTCGGTGGCGATTTGTAGTGTAGACTGCAATCTGGTAGCGGGTACACGAAGAACTCGTCCGACTTCTCCAGATATACGGGTGGCATTGGAATGGATATAATCCATCTCCGCAAGTGTCACGGCTATCTTGCGGGACAAACTTGATGGTAGAGCGGTTGGAACCTGGGACAAGATATATGCACCGGCCAATAGTGCTAAAGAGCGCGGCATGTCAGTAATTTGTAAGTACAGAACTAGAAGGGGAAAGAACTTACTTGCACCCAAAAGGCCAGGGACCAAGAGTTTGCGCATAGTGTTTGGACCAAGTATCCTGGCGGCTCCCATTACACCATCAAGCCAGCCAATTCCACCCAATGCTCTGCCCCCAAGCACACCCAGGACAGTCATAGCCATACCTGTACCAGCAACCTTCTCTTGTCGTTCCCAGAAACCAGGGAGGTCAATGAAATCCCAAGCATCAAGTTCCGTATGTATCTGTCGTGCAAGTTCGTGACGGTGCTGTTTAAACATGATTTCAGAGCGGAAGTTAAGGCTGGGGAACTTATTTTCGCCCACATGAAGCAATCCAAGGCTCTGAATCATATTGACACCCTCCACGCATTTCTTGCGGGAATAGTCCTCGCACTTGTAAACACAGGCAGTGATCTGATCGAGCATTGCCAATTTGACATCCTCTGCATAGCGGAAGACCGAGAGCAAGCCAGGATAATCCACGCCCAGATCAGACTGAGCAACAGTTGATATCTTCTCTGCAAGAGATTTGCGGGTATAATTATATACGTCATTGGACGATTCTGTAATGGAGCGCTCCAGCTGCTCGGAAATCTCTGACCGTTGCATTTTGCTCTTCTCGAAAGCAGGTTCAAGCTCACTGAGCTCCGTGGAAACACGTTCAAGTTCAGACGAGGCAACATCGCGGTTGACGGATGCAAGAACGTTGAGATCGGAGAGAATATTGAGCAAGTATGTTCTTGCTGGAGCAAGCTTGGATCGAGATCGCTTTTCCAAGACAAACCGCCGTAGCGCACCCTCCAAATTCTCAAAATCTCGAAGCTTCTCCTTTGCTTTTTCCTTTCCTTTGCCCTTGCCTTTCGAGTCGTCATCATCATCACCATCATCACCACCATCTCCTCCTCCGCTTCCGCTGATAGGCGCAACGGGAATAGCATTGCTAGAAACGAAATGCACAAGTTCTGCAGATTCCTTGTAGGTGTGTGGGCTGAGGGCAGCCACTTGATTCAAAATTGTTCTCTGGCATCGAGCGGTATCTCTGATGTTATCAAATCCATTGACAACAATAAAAATATAGGCCTTTTCATGGGCAGCATTCCTGATGAACTCGCTGGACGAAAGGGTGAAATGATTCGCGGCTGAAAGAACGAAGACGACCACATCAATTTCTTCCTGTCGAGCGAATACGGCAGTAGTTTTCACTGAATCGGAGTTGAGTCCCGGGGCATCGATCAAAGCAATATCGACAACTCCATTGTTGAGTAAAGATTCGTCAATTGTTCTGACATCCTTGACGTACACCTTGCACTGCATGTACTTGCTGTTATCCACAACAATGGACTCGAGATCGGTGAGAGAATACACATCGTAAGTGCTCTCATCATTTCGGTTATACTGCTTGTCCTTTGGAATGGCATGCACCTCCTCCACTCCTCCATTCTCCCTGGCGTCAAGTACCTCGCAGAAGATGCTGGTGCAGGGCTGTTGATCTTCGGGTAGGATCTTTCGACGTAGTAGAGCATTGCAGAAAGTCGACTTCCCTGCATTAAGGTCACCGGTGATGAGGACTTTGCTGGATGTGTCCTCTATCCTTCCCCGCAAAGCCAATAAGTGTTTTATGCTTTGACTGACTTTCCCGTCAAGGAGAGAAGCGATCGAGTTCTTTTCCAGCGAGTGAACGAGCTCAGCAGGGGATAAAGCGCCGAGTTTCAAATCCAGCTTCAGAATAGAAAATTCCCGGGCAATCTGTGTTGTTACAAGTCTTGGTTCAGCTTGTGCCCTGGCATCGGCGTCCCGGCTCGACTCAGCAGTCTGGCTAATCGATGTGGCGGTACGCTTGATTGCGCCAGGTCGTGGATCAGCATCGCTTCCCTCTTCTCTGCTTTCCTCGTACGATCGTGTTCGGGAAAGAATGTGTCTGTTTTGTGGGGGTGCATCAGTGCTCTGGATAGAGGGGTAATGCGCCGGCCACTGGCGGTTCATTTCTTGGAGTTCCTTCAGCAGCTCGATAGCTCTGGTAACAGACCGACCGAGCTTCGTTCGGTTGGAGTTACTAACATATATATTAGTATATATGACCATGTGCGAGGAAGTAAAAGAAGGTCCAAAAGTCGTACTATACGAGCTGATGAACATGGTTCGCAATAACCTGTCTCTCATGTTGCGCTGCAAAAAACACCCTTCTTAGCAAATGATAGAGAGTAAATCCTGTCAGGAGAACAGCGGAAACACACCTGCATTGCTCATGTAGCCTGGCCCAACGGGAGTATGTGATGGCGTAGGGCGGTCCTCCATCAACCCGGCCTGCCAGGACTCAGAGCCGATATCCGAGTTGCCATCGATAATGCTTCCACCGTATCCCGAGTCCTCATGCAAGGTCGACATCAGCGAAGTCGCGTTCCCGGAGGCAGGGCCCGATCCAACTATCATATATCCAGGGACCTGGCTCGGTGGCCGTTCATCGTCGGGGATGGGAGAGTGTCGTTCGGTTGACCGTGAGGAACCCTCTCCGGCGGAAGAGCCCGCGTCGTGGGAAAAGTAATCCTTGCTGTTCATCGCGAAGGTGTATATCTGGCATCAACTGTCTCCCACAGCACTCAAACCGTCTCTTTCACTGCGGATTCATCTGTCTTCCCTTCCTGTCGCTTCTTCTCGTCCCGTCTGGCGGATATTTTTTTTTCGTGGCGTGACAAAATGGAATCAAAGAAATCCATCCGCTGGAGATAAAAAAAAAAAAAAAAGGGCGCCTCGGAAGCGGAGAAACGAAGATGCGAGACTCCGACGTCACCAAAAGTCAAAAAGCGGAAGACGACGAGAGGACGAAGAACCAGCGACGGCGAGGTAGAGCAGCAAGGACGACAGCAACAGACGGCTGAACCATGAATGTGAGTCTGTCGGAGAGTGTGCTATTTGGCGATGTCAAAAAAAATATATCAAAGAACACCATGCTGATACCCGGAGAATAGATCATCGAGTGGGCGTTTGGGAAGCGGATGACCCCCGCGGAGAGGCTGCGCAAACACCAGAGGGCGCTGGAGAGGACGCAGAGAGAGCTGGACAGGGAGCGCGTGAAGCTCGAGAACCAGGAGAAGAAGCTGGTGGCAGACATCAAGAAGAGCGCAAAGAACGGGCAGATAGCGGCATGCAAGATCCAGGCAAAGGACCTTGTCCGGACACGACGGTATGGCCATACGATCGTCTGGGGAACGGCAGCACCGGTAGAGAAATCTAGGTCTAACAAGCCGGGCTATAGGTATATACAAAAGTTCTACTCGATGCGGACGCAGCTGCAGGCTATATCACTACGGATTCAGGTATGGATTGGCTAGGCTCCAGCCCGTTTCTATACCATATATATATATTTCTGACTGCCTGATTCTTTGTTAGACCGTTCGAAGTAATGAGCAGATGGCACAGTCGATGAAGGGAGCAACGATATTGCTGGGAAGCATGAACAAGCAGATGAATCTACCCGCTCTGCAGAGGATTGCCATGGAGTTTGAACGAGAGAACGAGATCATGGACCAACGGCAGGAGATGATGGATGATGCTGTTGATGAAGCAACCGGTCTCGATGACGAAGAAGAAGGAGAGGAGATTGTCAAGGAGGTATTGGATGAGATTGGCGTTGATCTCGGACAGGCGGTATGTAGTGTTCTTTCTGTTCCCATCCTGTTCTCTTCTGTTTTCAACTGACAGCTGACGTTGCCCCCTCCTCCCTTCGCTTTGGCCACAGCTCGGAGAGACACCAAGTGGAATACAAGGCACGGCAGTCAAGGAGGCCCGAGTTGCCCAAGCAGTTGGTGGTGGCGGGAATACGGATGACGAGGACTTGCAAGCTAGATTGGACAGTCTACGCAAGTGAAGTGTACTAATAGATATACATACCACGCATGCCTGCACACACACACGCACACACACACCCAGTGAGATATCTATATATTCTAGCAGCGGAGTTACGGAGTTACGTGGACCACGGACGGGAACGAGCCCATCAGAGCAGAAAATAACTTAACTTGATTGGCATCCAGGATCCTGCTTTCTTGCTTTTGCTATTATTATTTTTTTTTTTTTTTGCAAAGTGACTCGTGTTGGAGATGCATACACTTTTTCGTTTTTTTTGCATTTCTAATTCAAGGAGAAGAGAAAAGGAACATGGACATGCAAGCAGGTACTACTAAGAATAATACCTTGCCCTGGAAGAATTATGCATGTTACGAGTTGTCCTTGCCCCCTGATCTGCCTATACGGGGCTGGTAGCGGTGATGGCTTTTGATACCTGCCTGAACAGAGAGTGAACAAGCGAGGAGCCCTAGAATGACGGCCACCTCATCCTTCAACAGTCCTCGGGGCTCTTGCCACCGCCTTTTGCTCCTACATGTGTGTGTGTGTGTGTGTGTGTGCGTACACTGTATATAAGTAACCCATTAGCTTAGACTTTTGTGGGGTGAACGTCTTCGTCCAGGGGGCAATCCTGGATGTCCTTTCTCCCTGATGCTTCCTCTCCTCTCTTTCCCCCCCCCGGATATGTCGCCAAATAAGCCCTCGGGGGTATATCCAACCGGCCTGGAGGCAGCGTGACCTCTCCAGCCAGGGCATGGATTGTCTTCCTCGGTCTAGTATTCTTCCAGAAAGATGTAACGTGCCGGGGGGGTGGGAAGGCCCAGGATCAACTGCTCGGTGTCTTCTAATCCGCGGGTATTCGCAATAATAATGCCGTCTCATGGACTGCAGGGAATTTCTGTTTATTAGCCGCCCAGCAGAGACTCTTGCCGGCCCATCCATGGCCTGGTGGGTAAAATGAGGACAACGAATACGGTCTCTGGGTCTAGGTCGAAGGGCTAGAATATGCTGATCGAGTCTGGAGACCAGCGAGTCTGATATCACTCCTGATATTCGGCTGCCCAATTCCCCCAGGCGGACAGAGCAAAGATATCAGACAACAGCAGCGCCAGGCAGTCCTCTTGGTCCTGTTCATCATGGCCAGGCAGCCTCGCCTGTGATTATTCTGCGGGTTCTTCTGCTTCTCGTCTTCGTCGTCGTCCATGGCTGCAGACTCCCACTCCCTCGTTCTCGTCCTCCATCATTCTCCAGAGACTCGAATAGAGCGCAGTCATGTCGAGCAGCCCTCTGCAAAGCCCGCCAGGCCGCCGTGGCAACCTCGGCCAGGCAGCAGGATCTCGGTGTATCAAGTCGTAGTCGAGCTCACTTCGTTAACTAGCTAGTTAGTTTCATCGCAGCGAGAAAAGAAAAAAAAAAAAAAAAAAAGCACGTCTGTCCTTCTTCCGTCTGGCCACAACAGCACGAAAAAAACCTCCCACAACGTCCGCTCCCTCACCAGTAGACAGATAACCAAACCACAGTAGACCCAAAGCCGCTTCTCTGCTCTCCCTCCCGCTACGACTCGCATCCAGGTACGTCTCCCTGGTCGTCTCTTCACGTCTTTTTTTGCCTTTTTGGCGCTGGGCGAAGCGCCCGCTGGAGGGGCCGAAACGTCATCTGCGGCACGCCTTATGCGCGGCCCTGGAGTCCAGCAAAGCCAGCAAAGCCAGCGAGCCAACGAGGCAGCAGGCAAGCAAGCAGACAGACAGACAGACAGACAGGCCGATAGCTAGCTGGTCCCCGCCGTTTTCTTTTCTCTCGTCCTGACTGACTCCGTCGTCGCTGCTCTAGCTCGCCCGATCAGCCAGCCGCCGGCGTGAGATCGAAGAACCGGAGCCCGTCATCTGTTGTCGCTTCTCCCTAGGCCGGCCGCAGCGAAGTCAAGCTGGCAGGAAGGAAGCGAGCGAGTCTGTCGAACGAGGGCGGGATCCTGAACAGAATGTTCGGTGGCTTCTCGAGCCCTAACAAAGAGAAGAAAGCTGATTCCTCCCTTGCCGCCGCCGCCGCCGCCGCTGCGTCCTCTCCGTCGACGGCTCCCAACCCATCCACTGGCCCAGCCGCGTCCTACTCGCAGGAGGACAGCGCCAACTCCGACAAAACGAACGAGAACTCCTCCTCGTCCAGCCGCGAGAAGCGCCATTTCTCGCTGACAGACTCTTCCAAGCGAGCGTGCGAGCGTTGGAACCAGCCCGGCGACAAGAAACGGCGAAACAGCTCCGTTAACAAGGCAGCGGCCCTCTTCGCCAGCGCAAAGAATTCTCTGCACCTCTCCAGCCTCAAGAGCCAGCTCAGGGACTCAACGACGACGTCGAACACTACGGCTACGACACAGCAGCAGCAGCAGTCTCAGGCTGCGCAGACCACTCTGCAGATCTTGGGCAAGATGGATCCCGCTTTGATCGTGCCTCAGGGCTCGTTGAACAACTCCGCCGGCGAATCGATGCCCACCTCGCGCTCCTCTTTCCAGGTCGGCGTGACCGAAGATAGAAATAGAAAATGCCGAAGAACGATGGAGGACACCCACGCCTATCTCTACAATTTCCTCGGAGCCCCTCTTGCCCCGGCAACGACAAGGCAACTTCAGGCTGATACCTCGAAACAGAGCGAGGGCGGGGCAACCGATGATGCTGCTGCTGCTGCTGCCGCCGCCTCCACGGAGATGGTGGAAACTGACAATGGCTACTTTGCCATATTCGACGGCCATGCTGGCTCGCTTGCTGCAGAATGGTGCGGCAAGAAACTACATCTGATTCTTGAAGACACTATAAGGAAGAACCCTAGTGCTCCTGTGCCCATGCTCCTTGATCAGACCTTCACCTCTGTAGATCAGCAGCTAGAACAACTGCCGTTAAAAAATAGTGGCTGTACTGCCGTCATTGCAGTGCTAAGATGGGAAGACCGTCTCCCTAGCCCGGCCGCATCAATTGCTGAATCAACGAAGAAAAAGGGCAACGCAGACGACCCTGAAGGTACCAGTATAGAGGGATCGAAGCAAAGTCTCTCTGAGGATGCGTCTGCCATATCACCGCAGGACGACCAGCCCATCCGTTCCAGAGTTCTGTACACTGCCAACGTCGGCGACGCCAGGATCATTCTATGTCGTAACGGCAAGGCATTACGTCTGTCATACGACCACAAGGGTAGCGATGAAAATGAGGGGCTACGAATAACCAACGCCGGAGGATTGATTTTGAATAACCGTGTCAATGGCGTCCTCGCCGTCACCCGCGCTTTGGGAGATACCTACATGAAGGACCTCGTTACCGGACACCCATTCACCACCGAAACTGTCATACAGCCAGAGATTGACGAGTTTCTAATATTAGCTTGTGACGGGGTAAGATACCTACCTGCAACTCACCCGCCTTTTCACGCCGAAATTCTTACTGACTCTCCTTAGCTTTGGGACGTTTGTTCTGACCAGGAGGCCGTGGACTTGGTTCGCAACACCAAAGATCCTCAGGCTGCTTCGAAGATACTCGTCGACTATGCTCTTTCACGCTTCAGTACTGACAATCTTTCCTGTATGATTGTCCGCTTTGATACCAAGGCCACGGCAGAGGAGGCAAACCGTCAAGCCTCCCCCAAAGACCTGAACAATACTGCCGACTCCTCAAAAAGGACCATGAGCGAAGCTGATAGAATCGTCGAGATGGCCAGGAAAAATGCCGCCGACATTGAAAACAAGGCTCGTGCTGAGCAGTCGATGGACGAAGATAAAGATACCACTGAAACACCAGCATCTCATGAGGCACAACAGAAACCAGCTAGTGACGACGATAAAGACAAGACGACCAAACCTGAATAGCCTACGCTGCTGCTGTGACGGTACATGAGAAGCATTCACAGCGTATATTCTTTACGTTGGAATTTCCAGGTTCATACTGGAGGTCGTCGAAAATCCCATAATGATAGAATTGAGGTTTGTCATGATGCCATACACCCATGAAATTTATGACTTCTCCTTGTTATCTCTGCGACCTTTTCTTTCCCTCCTTTTCTTATTTACTTTATTTGCAGGCTGCTCCGTCTTTGATGTTGGCTATTCTTCCGATATCTATGTCTACATCCTTTCCCTCATATCCCCATTTCCAGTCAAGCTGTTCGACAATTGCCTTTGAGTCGACGCATCTACTACTACTGTACGCGGTGCTGGATTTGATAACACCTCCTTTTTTCTCCCTCCCTCCCTCCCTTTTCCGATCAGACACCTGTAACCTGCCTGTTATTGCCTCTATTTCCCTTTGTTATTCCCAACATTTTCACCCTTTCTAATTTTCCTATTTTCATATGATGGTGAACAGGGGTATGGAGCTGGGGTGAAGCCACCACTGCGCGCATGCTTGGGCATTTGGTAGATAAAGGGCATATTCCTCTTTTCCTTCTTCTCTATGTATGAGTAGAAATCCTACGTCTTTTTTTTTTTTTTTTTTACGTCTCCTCGCTACCTCCTCTCCTCTCTCTGCTCTCCTATCCTCCCTCCGAATGGTCTGTCTTTTTCATGAAATCCAGGCATGCCCGGGTTGCCAAACAGCCCTGAATCCGATGGCTCTAACCCCCGCAAGCCACCCGTCACGGCCAGAAAGCCACGCCGTTTCGGCTTCTTCCATATCTCTCGGGGGGGCTGTGTTTCAAATCAGCCTAGAGGTATGCCTGCACAGATCCGATTATCATTCTACGTCATGTCGAAGTTATCAGGAAGGCGTCAGATGATAAGTAACAGTGGCCAGGTCTTCTCTCCACCATATTCTATATCCCATTCACCATGTTCCCTACAGTTCCATATCATACATATTATGGCTACATCTTCTTTTGGCCCGAAAACCGGTCCATATCAAACGTATTTTGAGGGTTTGCAAGAATCGCCCCCTTCAGACCAGGGGGGATGAATTCGCCTTGCCCGATTTTCGAAACTCTGTCTTTTCATCATATGCCTTCATTATTACTACCAGGCAGCAGAGCAGATACTGGAAACAGAGTAAAAACGAATGCCTTTAAATGGTCACGAAACCTGGTCTATACATCATATCCTAACTATTGTACATGTCTCTCTGACGTAACAGGTTATTTGCCCGCTAAGGGGGAAAACAGTTGAACGGTCAGGAGAAAAAGCCCCTTGGCGTGCCTGCTCGTTTATTATGCCTCCAACAAAGAGGTGCTCGTTCTCTGATGTCTCGAGACCATGCGAGTTTGCGAGACTTGATACAAAATACCTCTCAGCCCGGGCCGGCCGTGATTCTCTATGCAGAGAGTGGCATGCATGTACGCGCTATTCATAGTCAAAAGTTCTTCAGGGCCGTGGATGTCATTGGTAGCAAGCTATCTGCATAAGGACCATTAGCCGTATACGAGCAGTGAGGAATCACCCACTTAATGGTCCCTGGCCACGTTATGAGGTCTCGAAGGCCTGCCTGCTTGTTCGGTCCGGTCACCGGTCAAGGCCTATCACCACGATCTGAGTTGGCATCAAATGTACTCTGGCAGTCCCGCAACCGATACAGCTCACATGTAAGCATGTACATCAAGCATGCTGATGTTCCCGCATCCTGCATCAAGTTGCATAGATAGCACCCGTGTGTGATAATATCAGCTTATTCCCAAGCAATAATACAGCGTGTTCGCCTCGCCGTGCTGGCTTCATGCAGCAGCAGGCACGGGCTGAAACGACCAATGCCCACGAAACCGGCCGAGACTGAGCTGACTGACAAATCCCGATCAGATTGTACACAGTTTCGGGACCTTTTTTTTTTGAAAAGGGTGATGAAGAAGTTTGGGATCCATTCGGTTTTCTTCTTTTCTGGCGATGCCGATATTCCCCCATATCTCTGAACGAGTGAGAAGTGAAGAAAAGTGGATGGTGGAGTTGGACATATTAACTATCGGCCTGGAACCCCAGCTGTGCTTCAAACCTAGAGGCTCGTGTATGTCTGATATTGGGCTCTTGGCTCTGTTAAATTCAGATTGCACCCGCCTGCAGATCGACGCTCCAACCTGGGCCGCCCTGGCAGCTTTGTGACAGCGCTGCTTAGGGCGAGCAAGGGGGATGTCAGTAGCAGGTACTCCGTATAAGGCGTCGAAATGCTCGTTGCATGGATTCCGGTAGCAGTCCCGGAGACAGGCAGGTAAGCAGGTAAGCAGGTAAGCATGCAGATTGTTTAAGAGAACAGAGAAAACAGCAAGAAAAACGACAAGCTGTCATGCAAGGGAGGGAGAAGAACATCTATACATGAGTTTATATTGTACATGGCATTTTAAGACCTAGGGATACATGAGTGACTAGAAGCATAGGTGTGGCAGCGTATAGCATATCAAGGGGTAGAATGACACAGGGAGAAGAAAAACCTTGGAAAGCAATCCCAGCCGTGATTATAGTAGTACTCCAGGTTTCTTTCTTTGTTGCCAGCGCAGAAATGGAGGCAAAGGTATTTCCAAAAGTACACACAAAAGAAAATAATGGGCAGACAATCAAATGAGTAGAACGGATGACCGATAAGATCATCCTCTATCATTGATCTAGCTCTTCCAAAATCTCAATCCCTTCTTGGCTGGCTCCTCAGCGGGGGCGCTGGTCGAAGCATCTTCTTCACTAAGATTCTCTCCCGAGGATGAGGACGGATGGTCGTTGCCGTATAGTTTCAGAAAAGGGCTGATGATATGCTCCCGACTCGGTTCAAGCTCTCCGTGATGGACGGTACTGGGCCATGAGCGAGCATACTGAGCATCCTGCAGATCGGTCCAGAGAAGTTTGACTTCGCCCTCCCTAACCTTGTAATCTGCCAGCTCACCTTCCACATCAATTTTAGCCTGGAAGCCTTTGGTTGACATGGATTTCTCAAGCGCCTCGATTCGCTGTCGAACGAGTTCTTCATGTGCTTGCTGTCGTTTCTGAGCTCGTATCACACGCCGCCTGGCCTTGTGGGATAATTTCTTCTCTGATTTTCCATCTTCTGTTGATGCTTCCCCTTCTCTCTCCTCCTGCAGTCGTTCCCTTCGTTCACGTTCAGCTTGAATTGCCAAGACGGCTGCGGTATCGGCAACGCTGGTGGCTTTCTGGTCCATCAACACCTTTGCCCGGTCTTTCTTCACCATTATTTGACCAATTCGGCCGCTCATTTGTTTGTCCCATTTCTTAGCTTCATCCAACGCCTGAGGCCGTTTTCTATCCAGTGATGCCTTGGAATTTGTGATTAAATCGGCTGGTGGTTCGAATTGTCGTTGACGAGAAAACTCTCGTAGAAGTTTGTACGCCTCGAGGCCAAGCGATGGAGTAGGGAAATGCACTGAGAAGTACGGCACCCACATGTCCTTACGCAGCGCAGCAGGAACGGTTTTCTTGCCATGGTATACAAGCTGAGATTGGACATTTTGCCACTATAATGAATCGAAAAGAAGATCGCATTAGCAGACATTCTCCTATGGATATCGACGATAATAAGAAGTAAATAGAAAGTCGCGAGGAGGGCTCATACATCTAGAGACCGTGAAAGCGAGTAAACCACCTGGTTTGTGCGGAAGTTGTTGTAGGCGAAGATATTCTTCCCGTGTGTGATATGTTGAAGCGCTTTCTTTAACCTGGCGCTCTCCTGTTGTCCGAAGTTTTTGGCCGCCTGGGAATTGGGAAATCGAACTTTCCCCTGAATCTGCTTCCCTTGTGTCCTTGGGAACCGCACTGCATGCGTTGTAACGGCTGTTGTAGGGTCAAATAGACGAACCGTCTTTGCTGCCGCGGCCGTCGTCGCGGAGGCCATTGTGAGCGATCCGGGGGGTAGAATTCGATATTAATTAAAGTAGGCGTCAATTAAAGCTCCGATCTGTCAAGCATTGTCCGTTATAGCGTTGAAAAGCGTCGGTTGGCGGTTCTTGTTGTTGCGTTGGTTATTTCTTGATGTTGAAACTGAAGTTTTTTTATTTTTCGGAGCTTCAAGAAAAAAAAAAAGTTTCTGGATTTGGCAAAAGCGACGTCGCCAAACTCTGGACCAAACAGAATCCACGCCAGCAACCACAACGACAGACAATCAACAACTACGACACGGCTACTGAGGAAAAGATGGCTACCTGCTGAGATGCGCGCTATTGCTGATTGCGATAAATAAGCTCGCTTGTTATTTGGCGCCCGCGGACAAGCTGAGGGGCCTCTTTGGGAAGGATGATGCTACACCCGGTGCTCTTGTGTTCGCAGCGCCGCAGACAACTAGGCGAGCATGTCGACCATTATGGATGAGCAGCCAGGAGACGATGGCTTTGCCGGGACTAGGCGGCAGGGCCCATGGCTTCTTGCTTCGGTACAGTTATCTCCAGACGGGATTTTGTGCTTGCTGGCGTTGTAGTCTATCCAGTGCTAACATTTGGGGCAAATTCGCATAGAACCGCAAGCTAAGGCACCTCCAAGGCATTGCTGTCCGCAATCTCGTGGTCTCTGGCCCTCCATCAAATAGGATACGTGGGATGACAATAGACGATCAGAGCGTTCCCTATACACTACAGTCTCCAGCTAAAGCCCTTGCGGTGCGAGAAGACCGGACCGTCCAGCACTCGCGATCTACTACCGATCTAAAGCTATCCCGGTCTCCTCCCAGCTTGAATATTACAGCCACCGATGCAGGGAGTGATAGCAAAGAGGAGCTTTACATGAGGCGGAGAAGGAGTACGCTGCCATGGGCCGGAGCGAGCCCTGGAATTCGTCAATCCCGGCTGGAACAGATTGCCAGCAGCAAGATGGCTGACACTTGGTTCTCATTACATTGCAAAGGCATCCTGGAGCCTGTTTATATCAGTGAGCTGGTGGAAAATGCTATGAATCCCAGCTTCAGACATTTTGATCTGAATATATGTGGTCCCGTGGTCTCACGGTTGGACGAAGCTACTGTCAAGCTCTGGGCACGTACAAACCAAATGCCAGAGTACTTTTTACTTCTGGAACTTCGGGTGAACTTCAAGTCACTTCAATACATCGGGAAACATCTGGATAATTTTCGGCATCCATTCCCTCCCAACTGCGTTATCTTTCGTTTTACGGATGGCATATATGCAAGTCTTACAGATGCTCCCCCCCTTGACCGCTCTCCACCAGCTCAGCCACAAATGAGCGCGCCACTGAGGGATGAACAGCAACAGACGTCATCATACGACGCTCTTATGAAGTTGGCAAACTTTGATGACTGTATTCAGGACGCTTTGGTCACTAGGGAAAACCTGGAGACCCAGATAAACTCCATTCTAGAAGGAAACCAGGCGCAGCTCGACGTTTCAAGCCGGAATTCAGAGGCTCAAGAGAGACTCGCGGCCGTCAAACGTGCAGTTACCGGAGAGAAGAGCCGTCTTCGCCAATCCCTTGGCCAAAAGGACAGTATGATCAAGAGCTTGAAGGCACGAAGACAAGCTATGGAAGAAGGCCGTCTCAGCCAAGACAATAGCTTAACTTACCTATCTGATGCTCAAGAGGCAAAAGAATCTAGCCAAGCCCTTTTGAAGAAGACAGCTGAGGACTCGATGGGGCAAATCCGCCGTATATGCGAGGACCTGCTTGCCACATATCCTATAGAACCAGTTCCTAATATACCTCTTGGGTTCACTATCAGGGGCCTTGCTCTCCCGAATTCCTGCTTTGACGACATTGACAAGGAAGCGGTTGCGGGGGCACTGGGATATACATCACACGTGGTATATCTCCTCTCGTTTTATCTTTCAGTGCCTCTTCCCTACCCTGTCCGGCCATACCTCTCGACCTCGAGCATCCAGGATCCCATATCAGTTGGTCTTGCCCAGCGGACGTTTCCGTTATATCCGACAAACACCCAATATAGATTCGAGTATGGGGTGTTCCTCCTTAACAAAAATATAGAATACTTGATGAACCGGCTTGGCCTAAGAGTCCTTGATATTCGTCACACGCTTCCCAATCTCAAGTATCTATTGTACATGTTGACAGCAGGGACAAATGAACTTCCGGCAAGAAAGGCAGGCGGAATTCGCGGCCTACTCGTCGGACGATTGACACCCAGTTTGTCTCGTCAAGTAAGCCGTGATAGCCTGTCAAGCATCGATACGACGATGACAATTCGCCAGAGGAAACGCCTCCCATCACCAGCTAATAATTACCTTTCTTCTCATCCTCACCATTCTCACCCTCCATCTCACTCAGCGATTTCAACTTCCAAATACAACTTCATCTCCGCCTCTGCTGCCCAGCCAAGCATCGGCCCCATGCAGAAAAACCTGGGGTCAGGACATAATGACCAGGTTGGTGCGTCGATGGCCGTCGCCACACCCGTCACCTCCAGCAATGAACGATGATAGCGATATTTTTATTAGTCAAAAAAGATAGGGCGCGCGGAAGGGGCATCGACAGACCTGCAACAACCATGCGCCTGCAGACTAAGGTGGGATCCAAACTTCCGTTTGACAGGGAATTTACCAGAGTTCAGTTCTTCCTTTTTTTTTCCCACTCGATTTTATATTTTAGTGTATACGATTTTATCGGTTCATTTGCATTCACAGCTGTTAGCTCATTTTTATGCCCCTTTGACTTTTTTTACCTTTTGTGTAGTTGCTTTCTTCTCGTTCCCAGGGGCAAGGTCTGGATTTTATTGATTGGCTGGCAGGCCCTCGATTTTCAGGATTTGGATGGAGCATTGCATTATCTCTATGACTTACTTTTGCACCAATGCGGCTATCTTGATATACTATGCACATACCTGATTGATGCTACTTGTTCGTGTATACTTACTCCCTTCGAACTTGCTTCTCCCGATTTTCCCAGGACAAGGCCTGGTTGCATTGCCTCCATGCTTCTACCTACCTTTTCTCTCTTATCCGGTATCAAACTGACATATATACGCTGTGTCCGGAGAAACAAGCTATGTATATAGCCAAGTCCGGGAGTTTGCGGGGGTAAATGCCTGTAATCTGCAATCTATTCCTTAGAAAGCAGGAGTATGTCTATTTATGACTTTTTTTTAACTTGCCAGCTGAAGGAGCAATTATTGGTATGTATGTACCTCAGGCAGGGTTTGGAGACTGAGTACTTGCGAATGTGATAGATGGACTCCGTACTGCTGTTCCTGAAGCAGTGTGTGTGATCGACCGCCTTAACTGACTCGCTTATCTCTTGACATCGTCTTGGCTCGTTTCAAACCAGCTGGCGAGGTCCCTTCTTTAGACCAAAAATTCTGGCGCTACTGCAAACGGGCTCGCCGATATTGCGAAGACGAGAGCAAATTTGGATGTTATGCAGGTCTCACGAACTCGTTTTCCAGAGATGAGGTGGCTGGGGGCAGCAGTTCATGGGCTAGGTCTCTGTCGCTTGATTAATACTCTATTATCCTTGGGGTTAATGCTGCAAGTAATGAACGATGGAGGTAACATGACATACTGAAACCTGCCTATAACTGCCATCCTTTTAAGACGCAAGGTTTCCAGAAGGCGGCTCATGGGCGAATGGTTCTCGCGGGAGGGCGTCATAACGTGGTTCCTATCCCTATATCAGGTCGATGCAAGCGTTGTCAAGGTGTTTGAACTATATCGTTTTTTGTAAACACCAGAGACGTATCAGAACACCCTCTCGGGGCTCGAGTATCGAAAAAATCTTATTATCTTGATTTGACTGGTGCAAGTCCTTGATTCAGGGCATCAGAAAATGTTCATCAAACATGGAACATGGAACATGGCTCTTTCTTTTCTCGTTCTAAGTATATCAGGATCTCGGGATTATGAGGATCACGTTGAAATTAGTTAGCTTTTCGGTGGTGATCGGCATGACGTGCAACGGGCCGTATCTGTACTGAGGTTCTATGTATATCCATACATCCCTCCATCGCCTTGAAGAGCCATGCATATCTATGCATAGACACAGATCAGGACGTGAATATCGGCATGGTCCCCTGGATGTGCTGTTCGTAGGCCACGGGGAGATTCGTGGGTTGATCTACCGTTGAACGTGTTCAGTGCGCCCTCCGCAAACCTGGATTGGATTGGAAGCAGGAACCACTCTTTGGAGGCGTTCAGGAGTGTTAGTGCTCCGTATGCTCGTTTGATTCGACTAGACTTGAGGAGCACTGGTGTTTCGTTCTCTGAATTTTGCTTTTTTGCTTCCTTTTCCCCTACCTTTTTCCTTGAGCGTTTGGGTTGGAGGAATCTCGTTTTCTCTTTTATTCTTACTCGTTCGTCTATCCAACTAGAGTAGGAGAGGCTAGGGCGAACACGATGCGTACAGGGTTTTGATAACTTGTTTGGGTTTCTGGAGGGTGAATGAAGATGCGGAGGATGCTCCGTAGATGGGTACCTACTATAAAATGCGGTATCCGGGAAAAATAATGGTCAGATTTCGGGATCGAAGGTGCATGATCTACCAATGAAGGTGAGTCGATATGCTGTCTGTGGAGGGACGATGCCGATATCTGTCAGGAAACTCGGAGCCGATTAGCCCCTGGGGGCAGGGAAGAGATATCAATTTCCCCGGACTTTGAACCGAAAGGAGAAGGAGATTGCAACGGGCGAATCCAGGTTAGCAAATAATTCCTGTGGCCAAGCAGACTGTATGATGGAAGCATAGCAGGGTCAGTCTGATCATTCTTTTTCTTTTTCTTCCATTTTCCTTCTTTCTTTCGATTCCTTTCCTTTTTTCTTGCTTATGTCAAAGCGCGGGCAGGGACAGGCCTTGTATTGAAAGAGCCATCAAGGGGCAGCCAGTTACGAGGGAACCAAGGGTTCATTCAAGAGATGAACCGTAAATTGTCGGCGAGCCGATTCTGTGTCCCACCAGCTCGTTCCCGCTCCTCCCTCGTTCCTCAGGTGTGGTGTTGATACATGTTTCTTAGGCAGCGGCGGCCTGAGACTCGAATTCGAATTCGAACCCGAAGACCATGGTTCCCATCCCGCCAAAGTCCTCGAGTTCAGTTGGGAAACGAGAAGGCAAAAAAGCCTATCGCCAGTCCACCTGATATGCATGTGCTCCATCCCGTAATGCTACGCTGTAAGTAGTTAAGCGATTTGAGAGCTTGACTCGCTGGTCGAAGGGAACAAAAGATTTTTTGTTAATGAGCTGGTATCGAAGTCGATCGATGGACTCCATATTCAGATGGGGCGCTAATATGGGGCGCTAGAAGAATATGATTGTCTCCCGCTTTTCCCCTCACCCCTAGCAGGCATCTGCTCCCTTTCTCTGTGTGTATATTTTTCTTTTCATTAGAGGTAACGGCGGCCTCGTGTTCTCCGTCAAATGGAGACTGGAGATGGATCCGGGTGTTTTACCAAAGCCGTCCTTAGTGCGAATCTGCAAGATTCACGTCACAGGAAATGCTTGACATCAATTGGTTGGGGGGCGCGAAGGCCTACCCCAGATGATGCACCCGTTTTTCGAGTCTAATTTCCCCCCTAACTAATGCGGAGGATAGTTGTTAGGGCGCAAGCCTGAAATGCGCAAAAAAAAAAAAAAAAAAGGTGTAGCCAAGCTAGTATTCGAGCTAATGTCAGACAGTCGATTCAAGCGTCCGGCCCTAACGTTAACACGAGAATGGCGCATAGTATAATGAATAGTTATGCGTGTAAAATCGAGTCGAGAAGGGGTTCCATGTAATATGCCATGGTTTTGACGGATGTACCATCTTCTCCACTCAGAAACACAGGAAAAAGGTCATCACGCAGTCGTAGTTTTTCTGGGCGTGCATCAGGATCGTACATTAGCCTTCAACGGCGGGCCATTCAGCAGGCAGAGAGTCCGGGCAAACCCACCGATTTGTGGAGAGGAGGAAGTCTAAACAAATTTTTCGTCTGTCTTCTTCCTTTTTTTTTCTAGAAAAAAGGTGTGAGTTGACATTTTTCTCCTCGTTTAAAGTTGTTGAGCTGGTGTGGTATCCCCTGCATCTATTACGCAACAGTAACTCGCATCCCGCCAGGGGAGGAGGAAGAGGAGGAGGAAAGCAGGAAGACGGGCCAGCGAGCCAGGACTCCGTAGTCAGAGGGACAAAATTGTAGCTTAACAAAGGGACGCTCTGGCGGGCGAACGGGGGAAAATATCCAGCCATGACGGCGAAGTTATGCATCTCGAGCGCAACATATGTAGTTTCTGGCACTCCGTACTCCGTACTCGGTCAGATCGCTTTTGATGTTGGCGAGCTCGACTGACTGAGCGCATACGGGGGGCCATTATAGGCTGGGATCAATGCTGAAGAACAAACAGCAAGAGAGGGAAGACCCCCCCCAAAACAAGGCCCCCTCCCCCCTTCTGATTGCTATATCCATAATTTGATAGCCGCCAGGATGGAGCAAGCAGCTTGGTGGTCCTTCGTCTCTCAGAGTGACTAACTCTAATAACTATAATGGCATGAAGTTAATAAAATGTCTTAAGAAACGTTGCGGGCATGGATGTTGGCGATAAGCAGCAACGCTCTTCTCCCCTCCAAGGGTCAAATACCGTGTGTGGATGTCAGTCTATGCACTCTGCCTCTGCCAGCGGTCATAATAATGCTTGATGCGCTGTCTGTTGTATATATATAGAGACCCCGGGGGGGCATCTCGGGGTTTCCCCCGTCCTTCCACCTCCCCCCCCTTGGGCCTCCACCGCTGTCTGTCCAGATAGAGGTTATACATCTATAAGAATATCTGCATAAGTCTCTTCTGGGGTTGGACACTTAGCCCTGGTGGAGTTTTTTAGTCCCCTTCTGCTGCTCCGCCGTCTGCTTTCTCCCTTCTTGACGTCGTTGTGTCTCTTTGCTTTTGCTTCGTTTTTATATCTTCATCTTTTTCCACCTTTTTTTTTTTTCTGCCGCCCGCCCGCACTTTTCTTCTTCTCTCCGCCTTTTCGTCAACTTCGACTTCAAACTTCAAACTTCAACTTCTTCCTCTCAGGCGTGTCTTTTGCGTGCCGAGCGAGAGAAAGAGAGCTGAAGGCGAAGCGGAAGCAGCCGGCGAGCAACTGAAGAGGCGCTGCTGAGCAGGAGAACGTCCCGTCTGAGCTGCAGGAACACCTTGGATCGGCCGCTGTGACGACGGTGGCTGCCAATTGGGTGCGCTCCAGGACGATATCATCCCCAGGAGGCACAGCCTGCGCCGCGCAGAGACCGTAGCACCGTCCCGCGACAAAGAGAGGGAGCAGAGCGCTATGGAAGACATCAGAATGGCCGGTAGACCGGCGCCAATGGCTGCAGTGCCGTCGTCTGTCCCGAATTCCTCGCCTGTCGCTCACAATCCAGCTCCGCAACAGCCGCAGCAGCAGCAGCAGCAACCACAACCGCAACCGCAACCACAACCGCAGCCACCGCAGCAGCCGCAGGATCTGAATACTAGATTTTCTCCGAGACGCTCTATTTCTCCTCCGGCCCAGCATAGACGTGGTTACCAGGCGTGTGATCCATGCAGGAAGCGGAAAGTGAAGTGCGATCTGGGGAGTATGTCTCTAACGTGCCATTTGGAGGCCACCATGAATAGTAACCAGCTTGGATGAAGCGGATAGCTGACTTGATACAGGTGTTGATAACCCGAGGCCGCCGCCATGCGTGAGATGTCGCCGTGAGAGTAAGAGATGCGAGTTCTCTGCCACCAGACGCAAGCGCAAAATCTCAGAGGAGTCGGACGACAAGGGAGCCAGCGTCTTGCGCCGGGACAAGCGCATGATGGTGGCCGATGGATCCGTCTTTCCCAGCATGGACAGCGATAGCATCTCGAGCCCCATTCCCAACGGAGTAACTTCGCATCCACGGGGCAGCCTACCTCCCTTCGAAAACGACCCTCGACCTAATGGCTCTGCTGCGCAGCGTAAATGGTCGAATGCTACTGCTCCCCCTCACCGTATCTGCATTCCGCCCACCGGTATCTCTGTTCCTGCTCCTACATCGATCCCGATGGACCAGTACCATGCTCACCGCGCGAGCTTTTCTGGTGCTGTACGACCGACGTTGCCGCCCCATGTCCTCGAGAGCGGCCAGCATATGATGAACAAAACCGCAGCAGAGTTACTCTCTCCTGCTATTAGCAATACTCACGATGCCCTGCATCTTCTCTCCGAGGCTGCTGGCAGGACGGAGGACCTAAATCGTCAGCAGATGGAATACCAGTACAATGGACGACAGTCCTCTACTTCGACGTTCGCATCTGTCTCCCCAGGCCAGCAGAATGGCACGCCAGGTAGAGCTAGCAGGTCAAACTCGACGACCCAGCAAGGTGCTGGAATGAGCTGGTATAGCCAGAATAAGGGTGGCTCTCCTAGCGTCGAAGTCCTTGTGGAAGGCACAGACGCAGGCCTAAGCCCTCCCAGGGCAACCCAGGATCTCGACTACAGCAAGGCTCGCAGGGCTTGGTCAAGACTACGATTTATTCGCGCTGGCTGGTTTAGTGTGGATGAAGCAATGTCCTATATCGAGTAGTAAGTTTTTGCATATATTAATCTCGACATGGAAATACTGCTAACAACATGTTCGTTTCCAGCTATTATGAACATCTTGCGCCATTAACCCCTATTGTCTTGAAAAATTATAGCTCTCCATCTACGCATCTTACTCTTTTAACGGAAGAGCCAGTGTTAACTGTCACAATGCTCACCATTGCCTCTCGACATATGAAACTCTCTGGCAACGGTGCTAATTCACGAGCGTATTCCATTCATGAAAAGTTGTGGTCATATCTTAGAGGTATGATCGAGCGTCTCTTCTGGGGTCAAGAGAAGTTTGGTGACTGCGGTGGTGCCTCGGCACCTAGGCAGTTTGATGCCTCTAACCCACTATCCGCTGGACAGGGGCAACGGGGTGGTGGCCAGCTGAGGTCTATTGGAACCGTCGAAGCTTTGCTGCTGCTCACTGATTGGCATCCGCGCGCTCTTCACTTCCCACCAGGTGACGATGAAAACACTCTGCTCGACGTTGACCCACAGCAGCTCAACTATTTTGATGGAGAAGGTGATGATCATTTCCATGATCATCCAGGCAAGGGTCAAGGTGGGCCAGGCGAAGGCCGCCTTGCATTCTACAAATGGCTTGAGCCTGTATGGCGCTCTGATCGGATGTCGTGGATGCTCTTGAGCACTGCCCAGGCTCTTGCCTTTGAGCTCGGCATCTTCGACCAGAAAAATGACCTCCGAGCATCTACCGAGTCCTCCTGTGAGATGTCCAGGAAACGCCGCCTACGCCGACTGATCCTTGTCTATGTCTCGCAAAGCAGTGGCCGCTTGGGGATCCCATCCATGCTTCCCCTCCCACAATGGAACCAGAACACTGAACCTCTTCGTGCAGAGGACATGCAGTCACCCAACTTCCATGAGGATTACATGATTGACATGATGCAAGATTGCTGGATGGATATCTCCAAGATCATGTATAACAGCAATCAGGTTCTTTTCCTGTCTAAGGAACTGACCACCAACTTGATCAAGAGTGGCCAATACCGAGATCGGATCGATGAGTTTACCCCTTCTCTAAGAGACTTCAAGGCAAAACTCGACAAACTTTCAGGTACACATATAATCTCCTGAAAACCCTATATGGGATGGCCTGACTAACTAACTCCTACAGTACCACCTCAAATGCGAAATGTTTTAACGATTGAATACGAATATACCCGTAAGTAACGACACCTTCATCGCGTTTCGTACAAATCACCACTAACCATATCTTAGGACTATATGTCAATTGTTTAGCTCTACAGGCCGTCGTTGAACGATGGACTACAATGAATGATGCTGGTTCACACAGCAACCAAAACCATGCCAACGGAACGACAAACGGAACCGCCAATGGAACTGGCCCTGGCGCTGGAACTGTTCCCCTCCAGGTTCTCCTGGAGCAGTATGAAGTCAATGAACCTTATATCCAGGAAGTTGTCGATGCTTCTCGCCGGATTTTACAGATTGTGCTCGAAGGCTTTGTTCCAGGGGATATTCTAAAGCATGCACCAGTCAGGACATATTTTAGAATCCTCTCTGGAATGATCTTTATACTAAAGGTTAGTTAATACAACATCGTGTAAATGTTGGAAGTTCTTGCGATGCTAACAATGTTTTAGACATTCACCCTTGGTGCCAAAGAGGATGATGTTAGAGTATCCCTTGAGTTACAGGATCGAACTATCGAATGTCTTCGAACCTGTGTCGTGGATGATGTCCACCTCAGCGTTACGATAGCCGATCTCCTCCAGTTGCTCACTTCAAATATTCGCAATCGATTCCTGCGTTTTGCTCCCTTTGATCGTGTGGGCGAGTCTGCCAGCAGGCACCAGTCCCCTGTACCAACATCTGAGCAGGAATCTCGAGAACAACAGCAACATCAGTCCAATGAGCACAATGACTACCGTTGGCAACAAAATCATACCAACGGAACCCCGAGCACCTCTGGCTTTTCATTCGACAACCACCACCCCACCTCCGCCCCCCCAACATCTCATCATGATCCCCTAGCCAACATCCCAGTCCAACCCATCAACTCCTCCAACATCAACGTCTCTTTCATGCCCCCTCCTCCTTCCGTGTATTACAACTACTACGACCCTAGCTCAACCTCACCCAAGATGGAAATGGATGAGTCCTCTTCCACCGTTGCACCCTCAGCCATCAACACAAGCGCTCCAAGCGGCAATAACACACAAGCAAATTCAAACAGCATGTCGGACTGGTTTGCCCTTCCACTCGATCAGTTCTTCAACAGCTCTACCGCAGGAGTTGACCAGGGCCTCGGAGGCACCGGCCCAATGGTGGGCGAGTTTGACATGTTAGAAGTCCTGCTCAAAGAGCAATATACTGGCGAAAACAGTGCAAACGGTACTAGCACCAATGGACAGGCCCCTGTTGCTGCCGTTGCTACAAATGGCGGTGGGATGACGTCTCACTTCCTGTAACGATTTCCCTTGCTATCTATTTTCTCATTTTTACCCCTCCTAGATGTTTACTTCGAGGATTTATTAGCACGACAGATTTATTTTTATATTATTTCCCCCTCTTTTCATCAGGTGGATAGCCCGGGGAATGGTAGACTCGGGGTTTTGGTCCTTGATTTTCTTTGCCTCTATGTATGCCGCTTGGTGGCTCTCTGTTCGATTTATGTCCTATATGTCCGGTTGTATATATTGTCGTGTCTTCCCCTTTTACCACCAGTCTATATGAGTTGGCCTTCTGTCCCTTGCGTCCCGTTTCTTACGGCTGTTTTATATGCAAGCTGATATCAAGTGATAATCTCGCCCTTCTGGAATGCCCTTCTGGATGAGGGTTTGTCTATAAGTTTTTGTTAGTCATATATATATGTGATGAATGTTAACCTGTATATCAAACGTTTTATTGCTTGGCTTCCTTCCCTGAATGTGCGTTATGAAGCGAGCTGTATGTGACCCTGCCCAGCATCCTATCTCCCCTCGATTTCTCGTTTCCCCCTTGCAGCCAGCAATAACGTACCAGGTACTCCATACTACCCCCAGGATCGAGGAATATGACTTCAGGAAAGGTTTGAGATATTTTGAAATTAACCAAAACAAAAAGTAATTTCTTACAAGTACATGCAGCGTCTATCATAATTGGTTTTCGCACTAAAAAAAAAAAAATCCAAAAGATTTTGGGGGGTATAGAACAAGAAATATAGACAATAACACAAGGCGAGGAGGTATAACAAGCCAAATTATTACCTCAAATTTCCTGAACGTCAAGTCCCCATATCTCCCAATGTTTCAAGACATCCCAACCCACACGTTTGACGTGTCTTTTCCACACAAAAGGTTGGTCTGCGTTGCCCCTCTGTGTGAAGCAGTCGCTCAGGCTCTGCCGCAGGTTTTCGGGTATCTGAGCAAATAATTGCTCGTCCAAGAAAGATAGAGCAGGGAATGTGGACTTTCCATTAGTAGTATCCTCGGGAGCATTATGGTCTCCAGAGCTTATATTCGAACCGGCTGAAGGGGGATGTTGCTGCTGCTTTTTCGCTATGGGTTCCATTATTGGGGTGTACGCTTCTCCACCAGGGGGCGGAATGGCAGCCGACGAGCTCTGTTGGCTATTATATTTCCGCTTGCCTAGCGGATTTCGGTTTTCCGATGGAGAACTTATAGACTGTGGCTGTTGTGTTGACCATGATGGCAAGTTGGAGCTATCAGGTCCATAACTTTCTAGCCTCATTATGGGGGGATTCCTCGGGTTTGAGGCTATATGGCCATTTGTATTCGAATTAGACACACCAACCGGGGCGCCTGCTATTGTTCCGTTGCCGTTTGATACATCACCAGAAGCTGGCGAAGTTTGACTGCGTGTTGGAGTCGATGCTTTGTATAATCTGCCGATTTGCCAGGCCTTCCAGCCTATACCGAATATCTTAATATTGTTGTAAATTGGCTCGGCGAGACGCAGCGAAAGGGTTTGAATGTGAAAAGAGTCGTCAATGTCAACCAGCGTTGCAAGATCCCGCGAATCAGAGGGAGGAAGAAGCGATAGGTCAGGCTGCGGAAAACAGCTTGGCTTATGGGGGCGGCTGACAGTATTGCTGTTTATTCCAGATTGGCCTCGTCCACAGGTGCGAATGTTACCTGTAGGCGTTGTGCTTCTTAGGTCATTATTATCCTGTAGAGTTGGTATGAGAATCCGGAGTGCTTCAAGTTTCTTCAAGAATGGAAGTATAATCCCCATTACTTCAAGGCTATTCCCATCAACAGCTATTGCAAGCTGCTCTAGGTTCGGGCAAGCATGAACAAGCTTGACAACCAGTGGTACTGGCATATTCATTCGCGCAGGAAGGAGTAGTCGTTTTAGTGTAGCACCATGAACTGAAATAATCGTAGACACTTGCATTTCTCTTAGAGATGCTCGTGAAGTTGATGGTTGTATACCAGGTCCAGGCGGTGTTGGGTGGTTCTGCTGGTATTCGGGGCCCGTGGATTGGTTACCACCACTTGTGTGGGTTGTAGAAGTGGACGGTTGGTATGAGACGCCTGGCCTTGAATTGTTGACATAGTCTATTGGTTCTCGCAAGGGGTTGACAAAGTATAAATTTTCAAGGGCACTAAGCTGGTGTAAGAAGTCTATGCCCCGTTTCTCTACACGATCAACTCGAAATGTCTTTAGCATCGACATTTCTTCCCGGGGTCCTGGTGCCGGCCAACTAGCCTCAACAAAGGTCATGGCAGCGTTATCACTGGAATTGGTGAGCATGGTAATCTCTTCAAGGGAACTATGGGTGACTCCGGGTCCTGATTCCCCTGGATGAAGCGCAAAAAAGTTTTGAAATGCTATCTTTTTCAATCATAATGGTGATTTCGCAGAAATACACCTCCGGAAGTAATCAGAGAGAGCAACGCTCGGCTCCTGGGATTCCCGCATTCGGGGAGACCAGTGCATTCTTAGATCAGACAGCTTTTTGCTGCCAAATAGTAGTAGAGAGATATCATCCGGGTAACAAAGTGGGTCTATGTCTGTGACCTTGAGGACGCGTAGGTTTGGCATAGGAGGAATGATAGTCGTAGGTCTAGGATGTCGACTCGACGGGAACCGAAGAGTCAAGGATTGAAGGTTCTGAAGCTGCGCAAGTCCCTGACATACAGTCTCCAGTGCTTTGGTATTACTTATTTCCCAGCTGTGTAATGCGTGAAAGCTATTAGCTAAATGTATCTTTCAAAATATGTAGCGGGCTTACTCGAGTGTGAATAACATAGTGGTGTAAATAGCAGTGGCAACGGCATACCTGAAGCTCTCTAACCCAACCATTTTGTCAATAGCAGCTCGAACACAGATATTCAGCATCATTGACGAGTCCGGGACTCTCCCAACTCGAGCATGTTCTTCCAGCCCGTCTTCTCGCCATTCGCCGCGCAGTGTAATTGATCGAACAAGTGGCGCAACATTACGGGTGACCAGTGCATTCAGCCCCATTGAAAATGGGCTTGCACTTCCGTATCCCTCCGGTAGATCATCCTCATTATATCGTATCTGGCCGTAGGAGGTAAGGGTGAGGTTTTTGTAAAGCTGTGGGAGGGCCATGTAATTCAGCACACGACAAGTGCGGCAGAGCCGCGCGAGGTCACCAACATCGTCAAGCTAGGAGAAACAACAGCGTTAGCCGAGATGTCTGAGCTAGAGGATAGCTACAGGATATGTGAAACAGGCCCTTCAGGCCTCCATCCTTCCCTTCTCATGGCCATGGGGGCACACATACGTTAGATACTATCAACGCGATTAGATTTAACGGCAGCCTCATCAGCCCGGGGCCCCTCACGGGCAGCTCATGGCTGACGCCAGCGCCGAACATGTGGGGGTTGACATTCGACATCGATCGAGGTGTTTCATTGAAGGTGATTTATCATTTCTATTAATGCCGGCGTTGAATCGACGGTTTTGAAGCGCAGTCGGAAAAAGGTGTTGAAGCTTTCGAAGTTTGGCTAACGTCAGCGAACATTCGGATATGCTTTTCCTTGCATGCGTTTTATGCAAGGCTATGATTATACTAAGAATAACGTGCGTTTTTTCTTTTCTGGGCATAAACGAGGCGCCGTATCACCGCAGCAGCCGTTCTGCAAAGAAGAATGTCGTTCTACGGAAGGCTACTGGCATGTGCAAGCTTCTCGGGACTCGATTTAGTTGATATTTGCATGGATTGGTGAGCGTCCTGCATCTAGAGATTACTATAGGAGAGAACAAAGGTAGGAATGTACACGAAGGTAGGTAGTCATAATAAAGATAGGCCGTCAAGTTTTCTCTTTTGAACGCATCCCAGAACGAAGAAGAAGAAGAAAATGAAGGGAAAAACAAGGAGATAAAGGAATGGTAACATAAATATCCAGAAATTACTCCGCGCTAAAATGAACAGGTTATATGTTTCATGTAGGTCGACATCCTATCTGATGTCGAGATCTGATGACGAGTGTTGCCGTGTTGTTGATGTAGCTGGGCCGGTATGTGATCGGGAATCGGGTGGCTCCGGCGGTTGCTCGCTTGAATGAGAGCTGGATGTGCTTTCGGTCGTTTCGGAATGGTCATGTTGCTCCCGGTCGTCTTGACACCGTGGAGAATCTGATATAACGTCGTGCTCACCCTCCTCATCTTCTTCAAACATTATGTGTTGAACATGTCTTGCGTCCAAATGGGTGGCATTTTCCTCCGGGTCCCGTGAATTTGCACCTTGTGGCGGAGATGGGACCATCGAAGATGGTGTCCCTTGGTCGGTAAGAGCGTGCGGATTAGGACTTGAGTTTGTTGGGCTGCTGAAAAAGGGACGGCCAGGCTCGTCCAGACCTGGAGTTGACCACGTAATAGCTGATCGTGACCGGGCTGGAATCACCATGACAGGTAACGGCGTTTCTATCCCTTTCCGTTCGCCGGGCGAATCACCCCATCGGAAGCGTGAGTTAGGGGTAGTGGAATCTTCCCTCGGGTTTGTTTGCGCTCGTTCCCGCTTGCTCTTTGCCGGTATAACGGTGACAGGGAGAATTGGAGGCTCCGTGTCACGCTTCTCAGACGAGCCTATCCAGTCCCGGTGAAGATGTGATGCTACCATGCTGAGTGCTGGGGGGAATTTCCACCGACTCTCACGCTCTTCGGAGAGGCCTGTAGCTAAAGTGGCAGTCGCAGCCATTCCTTCTTCCGCTTGTGCAGTTGCAACCTCATGTGGTGGCGATCCACGTCTTCGTTTAAAAGGATTGACAGCATTAAGCCAGCCTATGCCTATCTTCCGGGAAGGAACCGGGTTTATTATGTCACTCTGGCTCATTGGAAGTATGCTCTGCTTGGTTAAATCCACGGAACCCCTCCTTTCAACTTGTCCCGTCCGTGTTAGATCGGAATTAGAGGCCAATGGTGTACCAACGGAGTGATATCGGACACAATAGAGCGTGCTTGTAGCGCTAGTTGTATTCTCCCGGCTAACTGGGCTGGCCACAGCTGGAGGTGGAGCTGTCTCAACAACCTGAGATGCCTCGATATCTGAAGGGGTTATTTCTGTCTTGCGTCTTTTGCGTTCATGAATATGAGGAGATCGGGGACGCTGTCTGTTTCGCGGTCGAAAAGGGTTGTGTGATAATACTCCGAGGCGCCCCCAGGCTGGACCGCGTCTAAATCCTCCATCATTTCCACCACGACGAGATGATCCGGCCACTTCTGATGGAGTTACGTCAAGCATTTCATCTCCGTCGAAAACCTCGCGCCCCAAGATACCATCCTTCCGTTCCTCACGCTCTAGCGCCTCGATTCTTTCAACCCATTCCCAAACGACCACGCTCGCTGCTGCTGCACCCACCCAGCGAATGTATTCACCCCAACCAGCAATATTAGGCTGGGAAACGTCCAAAATAAAGAAAGCAACGGGTATCAAAAGTGCAAGCAAAGACAACAATGCAACAAGGCAGATATTCTGCATCTTGGGATGAAAGAAAGCAAACCTATGCTTGGAGAGTGAGTAGAAAACGACCCAAGCTGCATAGAGCATGCTAAGGGCCAGTTCGAATAGGTAGTTGAGAGCAGGGACCGCATCCCGAAGTTTGCCGGGATGGACTATTGTGGTCCCCGGATGTACAAAGTTGTTAAGGATGCTGAAGATGGTGTCAAGCACAATAAGTGCAAATCCCACCCATTTGATGACGACTTTTTCTTTGTGTCGTGGGAACAGCCGGATTAATGTCTGGACCTGTGCGAGCCAAAGAAATGTGCTCGATATGACACGTATAATGCGCAATTCGAGACCGTTGACAACCTCATTCGTGAGAGCGGTGGAGTCCATGTATCCCATTTCATACTGTTTTTTCGCAACCGCAAATGAGTCCGCGGTGGCAATCGTAAGTGATATCGCAACTGTCAATGCTGCTATCTTCTGCAGCCATGGCCTCCCACCCACGCCGATAACTGAACTGCTGCCATATGACCCGCTGATCATGCCATGCCGACCGAGGAAGCCTCCGCCACGGCCTCCTATAAAAAAGGTACGGGGAGTGATGAAAAGTATGATGGAGAGAACGTATGCCAGCACTGTCGCGGTTGCAATAGCATACATCTGCGGTGAGGTCGAGGCGTAGAAATGCTCGCGGACATCCACGATCGTTGACGGGTCGTATGTTTCTGGTTCGATGACGGTGGTACAGGACGGCTCAAAGACGGCATCTTGACTCAGAACGACGGAAAATGTATCATTGAAGACAAGAGTGCCTAGATTTTTTTATCAAAGAGAGACAACCCCGGATTAGTACTGATATGTTTTCTCCTCTCCGCCTGGAGAAACGCAACGCGTGTGTGTGCCGCTCCACTTCACCATGGCATGATGTGAAACGAGATAGAGGGTAGGTATATCTTACCTCCTTTCCCCAGGGTCAACGGGCTACATGGGTGCCTTGAGCCGTTGAACTTCCCTTGCTGGATCTGCCAGCCATAATTCGAAGGCATGGTGCCCGGTACCTGGGCTATCCGAAGAGTTATTCGTGAAGGCTGCCATTCAAACAACGGTTGTTCCTCCCAACATGACAGCCGTGAAACACGCAAAGGGCCGGGGCGAAGAGCTTGAGCGGAACCTCGCCGGTCAGCAGCGAGTCGAAGGGGTCGAACTGTTCGAGGTGAGAACCGTTAGCGGTCGTCGGTCGTGCGCCGGTACAGGGGCGTCGTCTGCTCCAGGAGATCAGCGGGTGTGGTAGTGAGGAGTGCAGAACCCGACAGCGGCCGTCGTGATCGTCT
The DNA here is from genome assembly GCA_018357685.1 of Trichophyton schoenleinii. Lineage (NCBI taxonomy): Eukaryota > Fungi > Ascomycota > Eurotiomycetes > Onygenales > Arthrodermataceae > Trichophyton > Trichophyton schoenleinii. The sequence continues at coordinate 1,885,785 of WOFF01000002.1, forward strand.
TTCTGGTCGGTTTGTCTCGCCGCCGCAGCTGCGTGAAGCCGGAGCGAGTTCTTCTAAGGTCGTTGGCTTCCCTTTTCGGCCTCGTCGCCCGCCGCTTTCTCTGATTGGCCAAGCAACGCCAATAAAAGCCAAGTTTAAAGAAGCACGTGCAAAGCGGGTCTGCTTAGTCATTTATCTATTAAGCTTTTCATGCCAAGACGAGCCTATTTTTGGTGAAGCGACGCAGACGGGACGAAAAGGGGCCAAAGGAGGCTGTTTGTTTATATTCTGGAGGCTACGGCGAGCGCTAGCCATGGAGCAAGTGGTACTCCGTGTTGAGGCGCCCGAGACGCGTAAGTTGGGCCTGGCTAAATGCCCCACACAAAACATTACTGTACATAGTAAAAATAGGTATATATCTATATATAAGGTATGTGTGTGTGAGTATGCGTGTGTATGGTTAAGAGTATCACCACTCTGTTGAACGAACGTAAGAAAAGGGAAAAAAAGAAAAGGAAAAAAGGGGTATATAAGAGCCAGAATAGGGAGGGAATCATAGGAGACATTATTAACTTTTATCGTGGGGGTGGGCTGAATGTCATCTGCCCGGGAGCGACATAAGGTGCGCTGACAGTGTTACCACCAGTGCGAGAAGATTCCTCACGGGTTTTGATTTCTCGCTCGTCTTGTATGAGAGTGCAACAAGTACAGCACGAAGCTCGGACACAGTCGGACATAATTCCGCCAGGGATACCATATGCCCGTCTTATCCGCGTATGCTGTATGGTTGCCAGTAGCCCTATGTTACGTTAGACCTTATATCCACAGCGAACCAGGAATGGGAGAGGAGGAGTAACTTACATTGACAACCACATAATAGGGCCATGGCAGTGCATGATGCATTGCAGGACTCATATCCAAGCATATTGGTCGGGTCTTGCCGTTTTGATTTTCTTGAAAGGCGGTGCTGCGTTCGTCCATATAGAATGCACGGGCACCACAGACCCAAGCAGCAGACACCTATATCTGAACAGTCGCAAAGTCCATTTGACCAGCTTCCACCCATGATGCTTTGTTGGGGGTGGAAGGCTTGGCCGGGGGTATGGCATTGTATGTCTGGAACGGCAGATATACTTCTGCCGTTCATCCTCTGAGGCCCCGAATGTGAGGCGTAAGTTGGGGCGGGTGACTGCGGTGCTAAAGGGTTGCTGTCAGGGACAATTGCGGCCTCCTCTGCTTGTCGCTCCCTAGCTTCTGCTTCCAGATTCTGCTTTACCGGTAATGGGCCGGGAGAGTTAGGAACTGCCATAGGGGAATGAGGGACTACTCCGTGTTGTTGCTGTTGTAGCTGTTGATGTTGCTGTAGGAAATGTTGCTGATATTGGTACTCTTGTTCCCCCTGATATTGTCCTTCTTGTTGTCGTGACTGCTGTTGATGGTATTCTTGCTCTTGGGCATCGTGTATCTGGCGGGGGTTCGGAGGTGGAGTGGTACTATCGGCAAATGGGGCGAATTGGGCAGGGTGTTCAGAAAGTGGAGGTGGAGATACGTGAGTGTAGAGGTTATTCACATAATCGGCATCGTTTCTGTTATTCGAAACCGTCGATACTGATTCATCCACTATCTTATCGGCATCGGGCGACACATACGAAAACGGACGGTGGTTACCCGGCTGGTTGGGTTGTGAATGAGATTGTTGGTTTGTCTGCTCAGAGGGAGCAGTGTGACTGGGGTTATTAGGCGAAGAGAATGTTGGCCCTTGTAGAGCGACCGGAGTGTGAAGGTACGAGTACGGTCTTTGTTCCGGCTGTTGGATATGTTGCTGCTGGTGTTGCTGGGGGTAGAGATGGGGAGGATAATGTGGCGCATTGCCATAGTACGGCGGATGGTTCGACATTGTTGGTGGTGTGTTGAACTAGTTCCGGCGAAAGGTAGAAAACGAGTCACTCATGAGCATCTAGATAATGCCACCTGTGGCCGTATACTCGCAACGAAAAGGGGCGGGGAGAGGAATCCTTAGATGGAGGTTGCGCAAGCGGATGATCTGGTGATTTCTGCGCTGGCCTTGCCTTGGGGATGGATGCACGAACCCGTTCAGCTCGTCAGCGGCAGCCTGATGATGCGGGTGTAAATAGTTAGATATCCGAAGGATTAAAGCCGTGGATTAGCCTGCTCTGCAACGTTGTGTCGATAAAACGCTCATCTTCCCAGGCGAAGGGTAACATGGTGAAAAACGAGCATTGTCAGGAGCAGAGAGATTATATTCAAAATCCATCATGAACCTGAACGGGGGCGGCGCTTAGCCCTGCTCGTATTGGACGAAAACATCTCTCAATAGCAGAACAAGGGGCCCCGGGAGCTTCGGAGGGAGAAATGGGGGTGACGGAGGCTGTGCTGTGCTTATACGCTGCAGTAAGCTGACCTGTCTGGACGAATAGCCAGGCGCCTCAGACGAAAAAGCGACCCGACTGCTCGGTCGAAGCCCCCCTTTGCCCTGCGGTTCGAGTGTGATACCGTGGTGATCGGGCCTGTGATGCTGCCCCTTGGCTCTGTGGACAAATAAAATTGAGCGATTCGTCCTGGCGCTGCAACCGGGATGCGGCCAGCCTCCGCCCAACGCCTCGAGTCTTGGAAATGCGGTCTTGACTGGCTGCTGGCGAGATGAGGAACTGCCAGTTTCAGACTAGTTTGCAGAGACTCTGTTGTTCATTGGCGGTTTGTATGAAGAAATGCACAACAAGGGCGCAGCGCATTTGTACAGATTGGTTTCGTCGGGCTGTTGCATGTTTTGACCTCAGCGGGTGTCCTAACACATTCACCGCTTCAAAATAGATAAAACAGCGAAGGAGTAACTAGCCATATCGGCTCGTGAGCGGGCGTCCTACATGCCTAGTCTCTCCACGCGGGCGCTTCGAGAGACGAGAGACACGGCTAAAATGCCTAGGACAAACAGCATGGAGACGGACGTCATGGCCTCCCGTTGGCGCCATGGTGGGACCCTTGATCATCAATATCAAGACATAGCATGGTTATAAATGTTAGTATCCAATTTTATGAAGGCCTGGACAGCCCATCCCAATCACCATCCTTGTTTGGTTGAATTTGCTTCCTGTTGAAGATAATGTTAGCTGCCATCTTGGAGAGAAGGACTGGGACAAACAGTGTAGTGAGCGTAACTAGCTACCCAGAAGCATTCCGCTGGCTTGTAAGTAGCAATCACGATGTGATCAATCGACCTCGAATGCAGCATCTGTTGACCTGTAGAACGGCACCCCCCCTGGCTGAGCGGATCGATGTTGACCTAACCATGGAACCGCCAGGGGACGACGGGCCGTCATCGCGAGGATCCATGGTTGATGTCTCGGTCCACTGGTAAACCAAGGAGTAGTTCGATATATTCAAGTAACTAGTTACTCCATAAGAGCAAACAGTTTGATTGCGTCCATCCAGTCCTATCAATGGCCACTTGGACTCCATCACATGCTCTCTGCTGTGTTAACGCGGACAGCAGGTATGTAACTCGAGGTAGCACCAGGTTCCCATGGCATCGTACATGTATCTCCAGGCCAGATGCAAACGCATAACGGAAGGCGGGGGAAGTGACCCTGGTGATTTTTTCCTTTCTTTTATTCTGGACCCTGCCGTGAATGTACTCCAGGCCTTAACTACAGGTAGTTATGGGTATAAACCTAGCTCGGGGGCTCGCTCAGGGTCTGAACCCTTGCATTAACTAGTCATTGTTGGATGCAGGTGAAGACGTTGGGGGCCCTATGCTTATGAGTTACGGGGATCGCTTTGGGGCCATTTCTTGTCATGCTCATTTCAGATGCAATTTTTTCAGGTACTGAGCCGGCTAGTTATCTATGAAAAGCATACATTTGCCTGACCAAGTACATAACCCCATGCTTAACCGTCGTGACGTTCTTCTACCCCTTGGGTCACCACTGCTTTTCTAGAGAGAACATTCCACAACTAAAGTACGAAATGCCATGTCAAACGTTATTTGGGGGTGATATTAATCGATGGAGCGTAGAAGCTGCAGAAAATCTCTTGAAATCCACTCCACATAGCTCTTCCAGGAATGGTGATCATTAGACGCCTCTGCAGCAGGGAATGCCATCTGTAACTCCCGGCTGACCTTCAGTACGCCAATAGATGCCTCCTGCGCCTTCTCCAGCTCCTGTTTAACGGCTGATTCTTTGGGCTTGACAGACAACACGACCCGGAATGAGTTGCTGAAAGCATCAAGTCGAGCAAGCGTTTCCTCCGGCGCCAGCGTCATCAACTTGGAAATCATGAGTGTGCAAAGAGTTCTGATGTCTTGTTCGTCTTCAATACCGGCAATAATCCTATCGTAGACCTCGGGAAGGTTGACGGCAGAAAATGCGACATCAAGGCATGTGTAAAGTGTTTCGTATGCACTCTGTAGTCATTGATCAGTAAAATTAAAAGCATGTATAACAAGAAACTACTTCACAGTCCTCACCTTACGAAGTTCCAGGCCGTCGTCAACCTTGTGTTTAAAGGGGCCCATCTGTACTTCTCGAACAAGTTCCGGCTTCAAGTTTGTGTCTCCCATAACGGCGGGTAGCAACTGCGGAAGATGTGGTAGAACAAGAGCTGTCTTGTTGTGAATCGCGGAGTTAAGAGTTGTCAGAGCCAGGCGGTGGTTGGCCAAGTCGCTATCATTGAGTATTGTGACCAAAACTGGGACTATAAGCGGACGGAGTGTCTCGTTATATGTGTTGCTAGAATCAGCAAGAGTGTAACGGAATGCAGAGATAACCGTGCCCCTGATAGTAGCATTTGGATGGGACAAGTATTCCTGTTCAGAGATATTAGTGTTGTGCATCATCAACAACATCAATAAGTGCGAAGAGACATACCTGTAGTTGTGGAATGTAAGTTGCAGGGTCAATCAAGGATAGACGCCCGATACATTCAGCACCAACGGTGCGGTTGTCTTCATCGTCAGAAGCTGACAATAGTATCTGCCACAGCCGAGTTGCGAATGGCGCAACATGGGTCTTGACATCTTCAGGGTGTTGAAGAATCTCTTTGAGTGAGTGTAACAGTAAATATTTAGAAGACTTAGACTTCTCTAGTCCTTCCAGGATGACAGGTAAGTAAGCATCCACATTGCTAGCTCCCGCATTTCCAAGGGCAACGGCCGCAGCGAGCCGGACTTTATCTGACGGAGAATTGAAGTTTGTAATGAACAGCTGAGGGTCAAGGGGCGATTTGGCTCCCATTCTAAGGCCAATTTCGCCCAAGATAGCCAAAGCAAGACACTTGCGTTGGTTGTCTTGGGCTGTCTTGAGTTCAACAAGGAAATCTTCCGTTGTGACGCCAACTTTCGGTCCACTGTAGACCAGGAGAGTTCCAATTGCCTTTCCGACAACGGCTGAATCTCCATTAACGCCAACGGTTTGTAACAACGCTTTCATGAGCTTTGCACCTGCACCCTGTTCACCAATGACACGGACGAGGAGGATATATGCCTTCAATGCCGTTCCCGTTAGAGTTCCTTGAACGGCAGCACAAAGCTGGGTAATAATACTGTCATTAACAAGATCTGGGCCGTAATGGGGTAGAAGTTTTGCAAAGATAACTAGTGCAGGCGTCAGAAGATGCAAATCATCTGCAGAAATAAGAGGCGAAATGGCGACGCGTAGGCCTTCCGTCGTGTGCTTGTCGAGATATTGTCTGGTCTGAGAGTTCATAGCGATACTCTTCAGAGCTCCTAGACAGACGTCGCGCAAGGTGCGATCAACCTTCCTAAGCTGGGCTGCAAGCTCAAGCGTGACATATCCAAGCCAGGATGCATCAACATCATCGCTTTGACGAGCAAGTAATGCAATATCGTCAATGGCACGAGCAGCGGCAACTCGTGTAGTCTCGTTCTTTAGACGTTCGAGGAGAACTAAAAGTGCCTTTCGTCTCTGCTCGAGAGTGATAAATCTGCGCCCTTCTGGTCCAGATGTGCGACTTAGCATTACTCCAAGAACATGAATACCGCGCTGCCGAACTCCCAAGTCCGTGCTGTTGTCGGTCACCTTTTCCACCACGATATCGTACAGTTTCTCCAGCTGTAATCCCAAATCACGGTCATCCGCGGAAACTCGTGGGGGAGTTAGAGCAACCACAATCTGTTCAATTGCACCAAGTGCTTCGCTAGATACCTTGAAGTCTCTGTTATTCACACAAGCGACAACTCCAGGTATCAGGGCAATTAAGAAGGGAGATAGAGAGCCTGAGGGGTGAGTCTCAGAAATTGCAGCAATTAGCCCCAATGCCTCAACCTGAAGGTTTCCTGCACTGACTGAGTTTGATCCGGCAGAAAGCGTCACACCACCAGAGAGGCCTGAAGTCTTCAAGGCGTCAGCAATAGGGTCTTCAATTCTCTGTAAATAGTCTGCTAGGCCGCCATAACGAACTAGAGCAAGAGCTTTTAGCAGGAGAATAGCGCCTTGTTTAAGGGGTATTGGTGCGCCTTTCCATAATTTAGTCAACGCTTGAACAATACCCGGAGTGAGATCTGCAAGGTCCGTCTGCGGGCCGGGCTGAGGAGTTGACGGTTTGGCAATTGGGGTATCCGAAGTAGATGGTGGCGGGAAATCCGATTCGAGGTCAATCACGGTAGCGTTGCTATCTTGCCGTCTTCTCTTTCGAGATGAGCGAGCTTGAGAGAATGGATCAGAGTAAAACAGGTTAGGTCCAGTAGCCAGGTCACTCGTCTTTCGGACCAAGCCAGTCATTGTTGCGACAACCTCTACCTTGACACTCTCTTCTCTTTCTTTTGTGAATCTAGAAAGAAGTGCAGGCGCTATTTTCTGATATATTGACCCATCTTCAACAGCTCGGGTGTTTCGTCCCTGAGTTGACACAATGGTGTATAAAACTTTGGCAGCGCATCTGCGAACTTTCCAGCTCAGGTCATCAATGTCACTGTATCCTTCTTCTTCCTCAAAGTCATCAAATGCATCATTATCGTCATCGGGCTCTTCAGTAGCTCCATCATCACTGCTTTCGTCCTGAGTACCTCCCATTTCTTCATCCTCCTCCAGTTCTGCAACGTTCGGATCGTACTTGAGATATCTCAAAGCGGCCGCAATACAATCATTAAGGTATGGCTGCATTTCGGATCCACAATATCCCAGTAGGGTATCAAGAGACACCAGTGCGGTCTCACGCAACTCATCCTGCTTGGGATCATGCTCTCCATCATCAGACATGTCATCATCCATCTCATTCATTTCCTTCTCACTAACAGCGGAAAGCACAAAAGGAGCCAATAATTTTAAATACGGGCCAAAATTCACTGGCGTAGATCTAGCCATGGCAGAAACGGCGGCGATCAAATGACGGCGACGGTTGATAGTAAGATGCGCAGATTTGAAGCTTTCAATAAGACCAGATACGAAGCCACTTAATTGAGCATCAGACAAGTGAATTGACAGCATTGAGATGGCTGTTAGGGCACGCTTGGTAACCACTGTTCCAGCATGATCGTTCTCAATAACGCGTAGAACGGTCTGCAAGAGCTCGGACAGCTCTTCGTCGTTTAGCATGGGTCCATAAGACCGCACTACATCGATCAACACATCGATGGCATCACTGCTAAAACCCTTCGCAGGGTCATTTACTATCATTCCTGGTGCCGCGGTTGGCAGATTACCCCTCGTCGGCGTACCGATCAAGCGTGGAATCAGGACCGTAGACACCGCCTCATAGCTTATTTGTACCTCTTTCGAATTGATAAGGTTGATATTAGGTCTTGGAAGGGCTGCGAGGATCATCCGAAGAGCGGTGTTTGGCACAGACGTGTCGATGGTTTGAGAGCTCGTGAGAAGGGCAAGCTTGTCGATAAAAGGAGAGAGAATATCAGGTGGTAGACGCGTAGCCAGGGGTCCAATACTGTTCCCTCAGAGTCAGAACAGGCTTATTCATTGCAGTGACCAGGAGATAGGATGTTTATCTTACCATTTTAGAGCTACATTCTGTACCTCTCCGTTCTGGTCCTCTAGAGACTTTAGCAGTCCCTGGACCATTCGGTTGCATGATGAAATATCCTGTGAGAAGTAGGACGGGCTGCAGCCTTCAATAAGAGATAGTAAATCATTCAGGGACATGTAGCGGATATCAGGGTCCGGATCAGTGAGCTTGACCATCAGCGGCCCTAGGGCCTGCTGGATAGACTGCTTATGGAACGCCATCTCTGCGAGCCTAGAACAACACAGGGGAAGAAACAGCTCAAAAAGAGCTTCTCTTTAGAAGGACCACAGGGCTATAGTAGCAGAAGAAGTAGCAAGATAGTCAAGATGTGATGGTTAAGAGGGTAGGGTGGTCAATATCAAGACAGAGACTGAGGGGACTCAGAAGGACATGGCGGGGTTGCTTTATAGGCAGCAGCCGGAAGATGCAGCTAAGGAAGACACTTAGAGGACAAGAAGACCAACTGAGAGTGAAGCCCTTGTCGACTCAGGATGCACTTCCCTTCAGAATGGTTGGAGAAGTCCTGGCCTCCTAGTCTGCCGTTGTTTGTGTCATGTAATTAACTATAGTTAAACAGCAGAGGAGACGCGGAGGAGACGTAGTGAGCTTAACCAGCGTTGGCCCTACCCAGATATGCATCCCAACCGAACGTCACTACAGCTGCTATCTGCTATATAAACACCCCTATCTATATCGCAATGCCCCTTCTATACATCTAACTATCCACTCTGAACATGTTATTAGCCTCCAAGGTGCATCTTTAAGAGCTGCTTGCTGTCCAGAGTGAGGATGGCCTGTTACCGGATCACGTGGCCACTGCTTGTTCCAACCTCTTTCTTCTTTTCTGCTTCTTCTTCGTTTCTTCTTCTCAGTCTTGCATCTCACTCAGCCCATCAACTGCCACCCTCTACAACCGTTCGAGGAGTCCGATTCCAGCCCAATTGCGCTCATTCTCTGCAATTGACCAGGTAACATCATGGTTCTCTCACGATCGCCCGCTCTCCGGTCACTCTGGGCTCAGTCCAGACGGATCTCGGCTCCCAGAGTACCGACAACTCGAGCATGGCAGCGAGTTTCTCGAAGAGGCTACGCTGACCAGGCTCACGGTTCTCATGAGGCTGGAAGCGATATGCCATGGTAAGTCCGTCTTGTCGGGTATTCTGTCGATGTGTGTTGTCGAAGAAGTTTTCCGGATCAGCCCACTACCTCGACTAGTGGCTATTACGGCCGCTTGTAGTACAGCAGTTCTATACAGTGCTGCGGGTATTCTGAAAATTGACTAATGCAATTGCTCTGTTTGTTGATTTTAGGCTGCTTGGTTCCGTCGCATTCACCCTCCCAGCCGCATACTACCTCTACCAGTCCGGCCCTGCTGGAAAGTCCGGCCACGATGCCCACCCACATGTTGAACACGCTGTTGAGAAGGTGAAGGAGGTCGTCAGCAAACCAGTCAAGGAAGAGGCCAAGCCAGAGCCAGCCGCCGAGCCAAAGGCCGACCCTGAGGAGACCAAGGCTGAGGAACCCAAGGCTGAGGAGCCAAAGTCCGAGGAGCCAAAGACAGAGGAAGCTCCAAAGGCTGAGAACGAGACTGTGGAAAAGCCAAAGGAGGAGGAGAAGCCCGCTGAGGCTCCTGCTGAGAAGGCCGAGGAGGAGAAGCCAAAGGTGAGTGCGAGATGAGTCCCTTAAAGCTCAGGTGGGACTGGCAGTTAACAGTGCTATTTGTTACTAGGAGGAGGAGAAAAAAGAGGAACCTGCTACTGCCGAGGACAAGACTCCTAACCCCAGGGCCCCTACCAAGGAGCCTCCTACCAAGTCCAGCTAAGCTACCTCTTCTTGAGTTTTAAACGTGGGATTCTGAGCAGCAAAGAGACAAACCGCCCGCTGAATGTCTATTCTCTACAACAGTTCATTTTCCTTACAATTCCTGCTACCCTTGTGCTGTAACATAGTGAATGACATGATCATAAAACCGATATAAAGAGCATGTACAGAACCCGAACCCTTCTTTCTTACAACTCACCTAAGCTTCTCTTTTCATTTTAGGTCATTAGAATAGATGCAGATAGTATACATTGACTTGTTTCCTTAGGTTGATGTCATCACTTCTTCCATTAAGGTTGGGCCTGTATTACATTAATTAGAAAACATAGATAATGATAATAATCATCATCGCAGGAACATGTTCAGTCAGTATTGAGCATTCAAAGGAAAAGCAGAGCATATTGAAACTATCAAGAAATGATAGCCGATCTGCAACCTGCTATCCCTCGGGGTACATTCAACCTGAAAAGAAAAAAGGGGAATGGGGAAAGACGACGTAATATATATAAGAAAATCAAATCTAACCGTACGCCAATGCTATAGCCGGTCTCGTAGGTGAGACTTCGAGCCCATGCCCCCCCATATATATATCGTGGGCTTCGAGGTTTTCAAATGCCCGTTGACAAAGAGAATATAACAACGAAAGGAAAAGAGGAGGATGGATAAACATGATTAGAGGTATGTATATGGAGGGAAAGGGTAAAAACCTTGACCTGCCGAGGCTATGCAATTCAAGGGTATAAGAATGGAACAGAAGGCTCAGGTCATCCGGTAAGCTCTCATGGTTTTAAAGAATGGTAACAGAGAAGGGAGAAGAGAAAAACAGAGAGAAATAATTATCTTCATTCATTTGCGTTTCGTGGCGGCACCGTTTGAATTTCCGTTAGTCAATAGTCCTGTAGATGATCCGTTCTCAATTGGATCCATGTTCTCCTTCGTAGCATGGCCGTTGACGAGGAGGGTTGGAATGGGAACTCCATTTGCCTCGCCGGTCGTACTTGATTCTTCAATCTCGTCGTCTTCTTCTTCGTTGTCACTTCGCTCGTCCTGCAGCGCGTTGCCGAAGACATAAGTCTTGGCAATGCGGATGATAAGGTAGAGCCAGAATAGATTGATAGCCTGGAGAGAACCCAGGAGACCAAATGTGATGTACTGGCTAACCCAGAACTTGTACTGCTCCGTCTCCCAGTTGAGTTCGAAGGGCCCAACGGTTCGGAACTCTGTCAGGACGGCCCAGAGAATATGGAGGTTAAGGTAGTGCCTCATGTAAACCCAGACGGCAACGAAAAGAGCGAAGAATGGGGTGATGATCGGCGAGTCCAGATAATTGAGCGTTTTCGACGTCTACAGGCTGTCAGTTGCATATTCAAAACAAAAAAAAGAAAGGTATATAGAAAAAGGGGGGGGAATCAAACTCACAGCAAGGAAAAAGTCAGAGATGTCATGTGTGATGTAGACGGCGAGGCCGATATAAGTGAAGTGGAACCGGTAGCTCAGCGCAATGAGTGCGAGAGTGATGATATGATGCCCAACCAACTCCTTAAAGTCTCTCCTTGGTTTCTCGAGTTTAAGCAGCAGCACAATTCCTTGCTGGGCCCAGTATGCGGCCTCGAGGAGGTAATACGCCTTGAAGTCCGCTGTATGCGATTTATGCGGGAAGTTCTCAAACATGGCCGTAGTGTTAAAGTACCAGATATTCGTCTGCTTCATGACATACAGCCCATACGGCCCGAAGACGCTAAAGTACATGGCCGTATACACCTGTTCCATGAACCGGGTGATCTTCGAGCGGCCCTTGATCCCGGCATATAGGGCCCACGGCCGAATAACGCATTGCATCAAGAACTCGCGGGTGAACGAGAGCGCAATGGTGTAGAATGCCACAAAGGCGATATCGAGCTTCCCCTTGCCGTACAGAACTGGGCCACCCGGTGTCTCCGGAGGCAACGGATAGGAGAGGAATATGCCATAGTGTATCGGGTTGGATTCTGTCGGGTTGACGGCGTATGCGGCGAGGAGAATGGCGAGGAGAGCGAGAGGCAGCACCCAGGTGTGTTTTAAGCAGACGTCTTTGGCCCAGCGAAGCCAGGATCTGGCTCTCTTTCGCTTCGAGTGCGGCTTGCTGGACAGTCCGTTGCCGTTCTGGAGTCGCATCTGCAAGGGATCGCAACAAGCAGCGTCAGCGATTATCTCACGTATATTTTTTTTTTAGTCAATCAACAAACCAAAAGGGGACCTTGAGCCGTTTAACTACCTTCTGCTGGGTGAGCTCTGCATGGCCACCAGCCATGAGAGGCGTCTTCGAGTCGTCCTTCATGGTGCGAGTGTCTGGCGAGGGCCTGTCTCTTTGCGAGTGGACGGGAGAAGGCTGGAGGAGGTTTTTTTTTCTCTCTCGCTCTCGCTCTCGCTACTCAGGAAGCCCGCGGAAGGACGATAAAAGGGAGGACGACGATCTCGGCGCCAGCACGATGATTTTAGTTAATTCTTTTCTTCTCTTTTCTTTTTTCTGTTCTTTTTTTTTTTTTTCTCTTTTATTAATCTTAAAAATAAAATGCTTCTTCTTCCTCTTCCATAAAATCTCGGGCCTTTTGAAAACTTATTCTTAACTATCTGACCTTTTTTATTTTAGCCCTTTTTTTTTTTGTCCGGCTGGGGGTGGCTTTCTTCTTCCCCTGGCCTTGTCGCGTGTGCTTTGTATAACTTTTTTATCCGGTCACTCTTGCTACAGCATTGAAGCATTGAAGCATGAGAAAAGGATTGCCAGGGGCGAGAAAGGGAGAAAGAGAGGCTGTTATGACATAATTAACTAACTAGCCATAGTTAATTAACCCAGCGGGTTATTCGTTTTGCTTAACCCCCTGGGTGTAGGGCCGTTTCTTCTCCCTTTCGCCGCTCAGCAGCTCGATAGCTATCAATCCAGTTCGGCACAGCAGGGTTTCCCCCTTGGCTAGCTCTGCTATATATATATATACATGGGCTGCAGCTCCGGTTCTTAGTAGTACCTGCAGAGGAACCATTGGGGCCGCTAGAGGCTCGCTCGGCGTATTCAACTACATCATGGCCTCGATGGCGACTTTTTAATTAAAGGGGTAGAGGGGCATGATCCATAGTAGTGATTCCCGACAATGGGACCTTTTACATGAAATAGTCGTTGAACAGCCCCATGTGAATGGCCCCAGTGCATTTTTACGCTTCAAAATCACTTCGATGCTCTCGAATGAGCCCTCTATCAACTTTGCAGCTGAAAGGATTCTCGACTCTTCGCCTTAAGGCGTTGATTATGTAAACATGGCAAGGGTTATGGACCGAGGATTTGATATTTTGATATTTTGATATTTTGATATTTCCATTTGATTGATATTTGATATTTGATATTTGACGTATAGTTTTTGATATTAGGCTGATAAGTAACAGCAAGAATAGTAGGATTATAGACTGTTTGTTACCCAAGTCCACCAGTTCAGTTATTACGGGTATATACAATTTGTCCACAAAAAACTCCTAGTTCCACCTTATTACTGCTCACTCGATTGCTCCCATGGCCCTAGTGATGTGGCGATAGACGGCCTGATTACACATGGTGGGAATTCAGCTTTTCTTCTCCGCCAGTCCTCTCCAGCCGGGCGGCATGCTGGAAGCTGCTCCTCGTTCTCCAGGCTGGGATACCGATGTATTTAACACCCTTGGGGTCTGTGAACATATATTCTACCTCCTCCAGTGTCTTGCCTGCGGTGTCCGGGAACATTACGAAGACGTGGACAAACATCGCAGCGCAGAATATTCCGAAGAGCAAGTATGTCTTCCACTGGATGTTGACAAAGGCCGGAGGAACGAAGTAGCCGAGTGCAAAGTTGAAAGCCCAGTTGGACGAGGTCGCCAGGGCAACAGCCTTTCCACGGACACGCAGAGGGAAGAGCTCGGGGGGATAGATCCAGGAAACGGGGCCCCAAGTGGGAGCAAAGGAGGCAACGAAGAGATAGGAGCATGCAATGACCGCCTTGCTGGGGGCACCGGTGATCTCCCAGGACTCAGCCTCGATGCCATTGAGACCGCCTGGTGGAGCAGGCCTTCCACGGGCAGCCAGCAGACCGGCGTTCACGAAGAGGAAGGTCATCATAAAGAAAGCTCCGACAAGAAGAGGCAGACGTCGGCCCCAGCGGTCGATCCAGAGAAGAGCTGGGACTGTCATGGCGACGTTGATCACGTACTGGATGCTGCTGGAAACAAGAAGGGTGTTTCCGGTCAAGCCAGCCATTCCAAAGACATATCTATCGTCTCTTTTGTTAGATTCCACAATCACTTGGTGAAGTATACCGCAAGAGGCATGGGAGAAATGGATTGAACTTACGTGATGTAGTACATCATGACGTTCATACCGGTCAATTGACTCCAGATCTGGGTGAAGACACCGATATGGGTACGGTTGATCATGTTGGGCTTGAAGAGCTCGAGATAGGAGACATCAGCATTAGCTCGTTCAAACTCGCAGATATCCCTGATCTCCTGCAGCTCTCGCTGGACAAAGGGCGAGTCTGGGTCACCGTGGCCGTGGACCAGAGTGAGAACTCGGTGGCACTCCTCCCACCGGTCCTTACGGGCGAGCCATCGTGGTGACTCTGGAAGTGGCATCATGCCAAAGAATAAGAGAACGGCGGGGATGGCCTGCAGTCCCCATGGAACGCGGAAAGCAGCTGGACCTTTGATAAAGCTGCACCCGTATGATATGCTATTTACAAAGTAAGTAACCCCTTTTTTTTTTTTTTTTCAATGGCATGTGTTTGTTTAAAAGGGGGTCGGTTGGGATATATCTTACTAGAACATGATGAGGATACCCCAAGTAATTGCCCACTGCTGGCATCCGACCAGACGGCCACGTTTAGTTGGGGGTGCAACTTCTGAGATATAGACTGGGACCTGAGCTGAGCAGATACCGACACTCAGACCGTTGATGATCCGGCCAACAATCAACATGGCAATATTCTGAGATGCACAAGTGATGACGGAGCCAATGATCCTAGTGACGGCCTTCTTAGCTGACATGTTCATGAAAGGAAACGCCAAAGAGAAAGAAGACATACCAGACAATTGCACCGACCATGATGGCCTTCTTTCGGCCAAGGTGATCAGAAACGAACCCAGATATCAACGCTCCCAGCCATGAGCCGCCAGCCATGGATGCAGTGATGCCGCCCTGCACAGCAGGTCGGGGCCCGCCGCACTGGTCCGGTCCGTATTGGTTAAAGTAGCATTTATACTGGTCCGTCCCTAGGATGGCTGACATCGACGAGATGTCGAAGCCAAAGAGGCCACCGCCAATGACGGCGACGGCAGCAATGACATATATGTTGCCAGTGTTGAACATGGTATCAAAAAGAACGCTGCCAGCGCTATCCTCCTCAAGGATCGAGTAATGGTGATTTGATTAATAGAAAGATAAAAGGAAAGACCCCCTTGCGACGCAACATAGGCTAATGATATGTTGACTTGCTCAACTATATACACAGAAACAAGAAAGGGAAGGGAAGAAAGAGAGAGAAGAAAGAAGAAAAGAAAGAGAGGAAGAGACCGAAAGGAACGGCCGGGGACTATTTATGCAAGAAACAGCTGCTGCTGCTGCTGCGGGGGGCGCACGGTAGAAGCTTCCCATGGGAACGGCGCATCAGCTAGACCGCATGGGAGCAAAAATACAATGGATCTCCATGTTTGTTCTATGACGATTGGCAGGCCTTCTCAAGTCCGGCTCAGGCAGAGTTTCTTTCCTTCTACTTGCTTCTCTGGGCCTCCCCACAGCAGTATTGGCTGATGGCGGCGACCTCCCCCGCAAACGCTCTCCTGATCACACTGAGGGCAAGGCTTTCTTGTACCATGGGTACTCCGTAGGACGAGGAACTGACAGCCTGTGTCGCGTGCTCACGTATCACTGCAGCAAATACGGAAAAAGGGGGTGGGTATGAGCAGCCTGTGAATATGGAGTCCGCTTCGGATCCAATCTCGCTGCTACCAAATTATCAGCCATCATGGCTCCATTCCCAACTGACCATACCACAATTTCATTTCAAAAAGAGCTTCTTCCCTTTGGGCCGTTTGTACCTCGACTTGCATGCCCCAGGAAGAAGCAAAGAAAATAATACATTGGCCATGCCGCAGGATCGGCAGCTCTTGCAACCCTCCACTAGTCAATGCTTGCTTGCTTATATATATGTACTGCAAACGTAGACTGTACCTCTGCTGCAACAGAGCCCCCTACGGCCGCCAGAAGTACCAGCAACCCTCCTCATGCTATGTCTCTTGCAGCCAGCCCGCCCCCCCTAGTCCTTATCCCCGGAAACTAGAGACGAGAGTAAAAGCTCCCATTCGCGGGAGCCGCAAAGTCGCCTGCACGGTGGCAAAGCTTCTGCTGCCCTCTGCCGTCATGGCCGCTGAAACCCTGAGATGTAACAGCTCCATCTTTTAAGGCATTTCGTTCTTCCTGGCCCGTTTGGCTTCTGACTTTCATTTCTTTCTTTTGCCGCCTGGGTGTCATCGGGCTGGACGTTTCGTTGTGGCAGTCCGGGAGGCCGGGAAAGCCCGAATGCATGGGCAGAGAGAGATAGTTATGGATACTCAACTCTGCTTAAAATAAAGAAACTAACAGTTTGGGCTCCTAACCTAAGTGTAGGCTGGGGTTGTCGGCCTGTCTAATACGCATATAGTAAGGATGTGCGGTTCAATGTAGATGTAGAGGAGTCGAGGATGCCGAAGGATGAGAATGATGGTGGGTTGATGTCACAGTGAGAGGCTGCCGGCCCCTGTTGATATACAGGTGACAGCCTCTTATTACTCCTTGACTCCTTGATCCTCCACTGGTCGCTCGACTGGAGGAACTGCTAGAAGGAAGACAAGAGAAGGATGCCTCCACTAAAAGACTTTAAGTGGAAGGTCCGTAACTACAGAGTACACATGTAAAAGCCTGGATGCTGGGTTGAATCGCTCAGATAAACCGTCTTGGAAGCCAAATATTACCATTAATGCTGTCTGTCCATCTATGTCTGCCGTAGTAATAATATCATTGAGAACCATCAAACGCATGCCCTTTGTAAAGAATCGCCTATAAAAATAAAACAATAAAAGAAAAGGTAAACGGAGGGAGAGACGGCAGCTACTCGACAAGAGTCCATTCAGCAAGTGCTTTGAAGCCCATCCCAACTCGACCGACTCCCTGTTCATACTCTGCCATCGTCAAGCCACGCAGGTCAGTCCGGGTCCCAAAGCTCGTCAACTCGAAGACCATCAACTTCTGGCCCGCACAACCCAATGTCCTGCCGTCGGGGATGTCCAGATACCAGTAGTCGCCACCACCCCCAGCATTAGTACCGCGGACGTGGTTGAAGGGGACGAACTTGTCTTCTCTACCGTCGAGTCCATGCGGAGCTAGGACGAAGAAGGATGCGGCTTTCTTACCGCCGTGCTTAACTATGGACCAGTGCTCGCAGATGAGAGCGAACTGGAAATGTACCGAGCGCCCGGACACTTCTCTGATGGAGATGGACTTCATTCCAGGCTGAAGCGTATGTTTTCCGATGCCGTGGTCTTCAACGGCATTATCAAACAGGGTAGGAGGGTCGGTAGGTATGTGCATCTGAGCCCTCAGGCCACCGCCTATATATTCCTCCCAAGTGATGTTTGTACGTCCGTCTTCACGGTAAAAGTCAGACCCATTCTCTGGGTAATGGTCGAGTCCAAACTCGTCATTAGACATGATAAAGTGTTTGGGCGAGAACTTTTGGACATAAGGCATATTCGCACCCTCTACGTGTCCGGCGCCCCAGCAACAATCAATTAGCTTCCACTGTCCATTGTCAATGCGCACTACATTCCACGCATGGTTGCCTTCATATGGGGGTATTGGTGCTCCGGGAGCAAGCGGTTTAAAGCCGTAGCCTGTCCCATGGCCGCTTATCACTTTGGCTTCTAAACCAGCATATTTTGCCAGGGTTTCGAATAAGGATGCAAATCCAGCGCAAACGGCGAGCCCATGGGTGAACACATGGTCCGGGGACTGCGGCGTTCTTTTGCCTTGGAAGAAGCTTTCTACATCATACCGTACGTTGTGATGTAGCCATGTAAAGATCACACGTGCTTTATCCGTCGGTGATGGGAACGGAGATGTGAGTTGGGATGATAGCCACGCCAAATCGTGCGACGGAAGAGATTGGCGAGGAAATCTAGCGGCATGCGCATCGGCGGTGGAAAAGTCACGGCATTTAAAGCATATAGTTGATGCATGGGTAGAGTTAGTTGTGCTGCTACGAGTTGTAGAACCAATCTGGGGTTTTGAGCTTGTAGGCACTGGAGGAAGCTTTGGCCGCGATGCAAGAGGTATTGGAGGAGGGGCACGCGAAATCCTTTTGACGTTATCAAAACCACCAGTATTACCCTTGACGGTTTCACTGGCAGCTTTGTTCAGGCTTGAGAATGAAACCTGCTTGATCTTTTGGAGGTCGGCTCCCCGAGGTGGTGGTGGAGGTAGCTTTCTCTGTGCAGTAGACGCCGACTCGACTTTCTCCAGCAGCGGCCGGTCTTGAAAATGCTGCGGTTGATGCGCCTGTGGGAGAGGTGTCGAGTTCATGCGAGGAGGAAGTTTCGGTTTCACAGCCTTTGGTGGAGGAGCCGTAGCTGGAGCAATGATTTTATGGCCAGCCAATTGATTCCGTAACGCTGCTACATTTCCTCTCAGCCCTTGGGCGTCAGAAGCAGGCTGGCGACTGATCTCTTCTGCCTTCCTTTCGCTACTAGCATCCTTAGTGTCTTGAGTTTTCCCTTTCCACGGTGTGACACAGGGCAGCTCTGTTTGATCCCACGCTGGGGCTCGAACACGGAAGACATCAGGTTTGGCCTCTGCGCTGGACGAGTTCGAAGATACGGATGCGCTCGAGGGCGTATATTCGCTGGACGACCGACTATAGTCAGATGGTGTTCTGGGAGGAAGCGCGGGTGGAACTGGAGACGACGCTGCTTGGCTCTTGTTTCTTGGTGGCAAGGGAGGGCCTGCTGCGACTGCCCTGCTTCCCTTGGACGGAGGAGGTGGTGGAGGAGGCTTTTTCTGCCCAGTTCTGGTGACGACGGGAGGAGGGAGAACCTCCTTGCCTCGAATCATTTGCCCGAAACCCCTCCTCGACGGTGAGGAGTTACTGGTCTTCGTTGTGCGAACAGTGGGTGAGGTGAGGCCAGAGTCGAACGAGTCATCGCAAGGTCGTTATATATATATATATATATGGAGTGGACGGAGTTATCCCCTGTTCGAGTTGGACGGGGCCAGTTTTGGGGGTATATTACAAGGTGCCGGCGTCAAGTAATAATAAGTTGCTTAGCCCCACGTCATGTCAAGCCCACCTGCTGCGCCCAGCCCCAGATACTCTGCCTCTGGCTGTTCGTGTTGGACGGCTTCGTGCATCTCGCTACCCTGAGATCCGTCCTTGTCCTGCCCTTTCTTTTATTACTATTAGCTGATTGCGCGCTGGAGTCGGGTTGGTTCGTTTCACATGTTTTGTTACTTTTAGGGCTCCATGCGCTTGCTAAAAAAAAAAAAAAAAAAAAAACCTTAAGTAAGCAACAGGGGCTGTTGTTGGAACTGGAAGTTTCTATTGGTCAGATAGAATATCAGTTTTGTGATTGTCCAATAAGAAGTGATAAAAGATTTAATAAGCTTACTGGGGAACGGGAAGACTTCTGCCCATTGGTCAATTTACTAACGCGGCTCTGCTTCCTCAAAGCGGAAGGCCTTGACGATGTGCGAAGGAGAAGAAAAGAGAGGAGGGCGAGGAAGAAAGGAAGATATATGGATATATCAGTTAAAAGACTAGCTAAAACAGCTATAGCTAACCGGGATTGACGGCCGGAATAGTTAATAGCCCAAGAGATAATACACCATCAAGAAAAGAACGACGTCAACAGACAGCGGTCTTGGATATTAAACCTGTTCAGACGCCCCCAACACACGACGGAGAAACCACCAGCTCCGTCAACTCCCGCTCCCTCTCTCTCAGAGGTGATTCGAAACGGCCATCTTCTCTTCAGCGTGGGACCATTGATAGCAAGACTCGTTTCGTCGATCGTAGTTGCTAGTCCGTTACATCATGGAGACATATATAGTCGTCACTTTCATCAACACCTTGTCCTCGGCTTAGACAGATTGGTACAGCAACAAGGGTTCACCAATATTCTCAATCTCAGGGATTGTGCATTTAAGGTCGAATGCCTTGCTGAGGACGATTTTAAATATCTTACAGAGCACAGTTAGCAGAGGGCCTTGGAATAAATTGAATGGCGCAACAGCCCACCTTTTGTACGTTGATACTGTGGCTGGTGCTACTAAATATTAAACTTGCCCGCATCGCCTTGGCAAACCGTTTGGCCTGTTGTCGGGACTAATCAGCCTTCATTGTACTGTTTGTAATTAAAAATTGCAAAAAGGTTAAGGGTCTTACTTGTATTGATATTTCCTCCTGGTCTTCGCGGGGGAAATTGACAAAATGATCATATTTAGTTCCAACGAGGAAAGGTATCGCAGTCTTGTTGAATCCCCTCCCTTGTCGATACCACTCTTTGATAGAATTAAGTGTACTTTTCCGGGTGAGATCGAACATGAACAAGATGGCCACTGCGTCATTGCAGACAAGGGGTAACATGTTGACAAATTCTCGCTGTCCACCTAGATCCCAGATTGAAAAGGTGATTTCTGTGTTCCGGATTGAAATAGTCTTTTCCATAAAATTGACCCCTGGTTCCGTGGTGTTAGTGATAAGTGCTTCATAAGATTTGTCTACTGCGGGGATACCAACCTAAAGTCTGGATATAGTCCTCGTCCCAACTACCCTCGACATACTTGACCATCAAACTTGTCTTGCCAATCTGAGCGTCACCAACCATTCCAACTTTAATCACAACACTATTCTTGCTTGGTGCTGCCGATTGTTGCTGCTGCTGCTGATGCTGCCTTGGGTTTTGGTCGTGGTATTGCTGAGAGTATCCATATCTATCTCCAGAATTCGACACCCCCGATCCTGGACGAGAGGCAGGTTGTGAGGGAAGTTGGTATTGTTGATAAGACATGGTGGGGGAGTTATGTCTTGACGCGGGTGAAAGATCACTCTCATGTGTATGTAGCGCTGGTGCAGTTGACTGGATGTATTCAGGGGAGAATGACGAGTGGTGACTTTGCTGTCCGTTGCTATAGCCGTTATTGTACGTCTGTGAATAATTCGAGGGCGTCTCATCAATACGGGCGGGAATTTCTTGCTCCGGTGTCTGTGGAACCGAGTTCTCAGGGACTGGTGCGGGATCAGGCTCTGGAGCGTGTTCTACAGTAGACGCAGGATCCTGTGCAGATACAGGTGTTGGCGCTGATACAGGTTCAGATTCAGCCGGGGGAGGTGGTTGGTCAGCATCTGCTGCTGCTGCTGTTGTTGTTGATGTCGTTGTTGTCTCCGTGGGTTGTGTCACAGTGGGATCGTCTTCCACTTGGAGCTTGTCAACCTCTTTCGTCAACGTATCCATCTCCACGTCTGGGCTCAAAAGCAGCCCTCACAGCGTATCAAAAGATGGTATCACACGAATTGTCAGGATGGGAGGACGGGCATAAATAGACCCAAGGTCTCTCGCGTGATGAAAGGCTCGTCCGTTCTCGACAAATACGTCTGTTTCTGCTTGGTTTCGGCGTTGAATGAAAGGACTGCGCATGCAGGAAGTACGAGGGGAAGCCCCTGGGTGCGAAAGGAATGCCACTCCGGCGTATAGAAAGCCTATCAGGCGTCTTCTTCTTCGTTCTCCTTAATCAGGGGAGCTTAAGGGAGAGCTCAAGGTTTAGGCGCGTAGACTCGAGGCAGCCGCGGTAGTGTCGGTCAAGGGACTATCAAGCGACTGAAAGCCGGGTCTCAGGTCGAAACGAGGTAACCTGGCTCCCGAATAAAGAAAAAAAAAGAGAAATACTGCTGCAACTCGCCGTTTAGCTGTCTAACTGCGGTTCTTCGTGAGCGTTTCCCGTCTATCAAAAGGCGAAGTTCATCCAAGAGCGAGAACCAACAAATGCAAGCTGGGATTGGCCCAAAAGAAGACTAGCGCGGGCCCGCATTTGCACCCAAACATGTGGGAATTCGAAAAAAAAAAAAAAAAATAATATTAATAAAGATTTTTTTTTTTTTATCGATAACACAAAACGAAGCACCGATTTTCTTCCATCCCCTCGATTGCAGCGTTGTGGCCTTGAATCGTGTTGCCTTCCTTGAATTGAGCAAACGATAGACACAATCCACCATGCCGAAGCGTGCAGTAGAGGCAGACGAGCCCCGAGGGGCTCTGAAAGCTGGCGACCGACCGATGGAAGACGCCCCGCCGGACGAGATGGGAGAGTTTGAAGATGAATTTGAAGACGAGTTCGAGAGTGAAGATGAGATCCTAGAAGCTGGTGTTGATGGCCGACCAGATGCAGAGCGTGAAGCTGAAGAGCAAAGGGGTATGTGGTTGCCCTAGAAGCCTGGGTTCTGCGGTGTGCATACCAATCTGTTTCTTTGATCCCCATTCCCCCATATGGTGCCCCCGTCTCCCCTCCGTTGCTGCTAGGATGGTGTAATAACTAACGGATCGTTTATTCATCTATAGATGCAATGGAAGTGGACAAACAGACATTCATCCCTGGCAGAACGAAGCTAGCTCCTGGGGAGACTTTATCACCCGACCCATCAACTTATGATATGCTTCATACTCTCAGCACACCCTGGCCGTGTCTATCATTCGACATTGTCAGAGATAGCTTGGGCGATAATCGAAAATTATACCCTGCAACTGTCTATGCAGTTGCTGGTACACAAGCAGACTCGAGAAGGGCGAAGGAAAACGAGCTTATGGTACTTAAATTAAGCGGGCTAAGCAGAATGGAACGCGAACGTAACGAGGACTCGGACGACGAATCAGACTCGGACGATGATTCCTCTTCAGATCCTATACTCGAGTCCAAGTCGATCCCTCTCAATTCCACAACTAACCGGATTCGGTCACACCAGACACCACATGCCTCCGGAGACCCCACAAAGCCTCCTCAGACCCTTGCAGCATGCATGTTAGAGAATACACAGATTGTTATACATGATGTGTCGCAGCATCTAGCCAGTTTTGACAATCCAGGCCTGATAATACCTCCATCGGCAGCCAAACCACTGTCCACGTTACGGATGCATAAATCGGAAGGATATGCACTCGACTGGTCTCCTCTTTACCCTCTAGGGAAGCTTCTTACGGGTGACAATGATGGTCTGATATACGTTACCACTCGGTCTGAGGGTGGTGGATGGGTTACCGATTCCCGGCCATTTGTTGGACATTCATCATCCGTCGAAGAAATTCAATGGTCACCCAACGAGAAGAATGTGTTCGCATCTGCCAGCAGTGATGGAACCGTGAAAGTGTGGGATGTTCGGTCTAAATCTCGGAAGCCAGCAGTTGACGTTAAGATCTCAAATACAGACATTAATGTGATGAGCTGGTCTAAGCAGACTTTCCATCTCCTCGCTACAGGCGCCGATGATGGCCAGTGGGGTGTTTGGGATTTGAGGCAGTGGAAACCTGAACCTTCGAATACCGGTTCTTCTCAGATTAAGGCAGAGGCGGTTGCTTCATTCGATTTCCATACAGAGCCAATTACCAGTATTGAATGGCATCCAACGGACGACAGCGTTGTTGCTGTGAGCTCTGCGGACAACACCCTTACACTGTGGGATCTTGCGGTTGAGCTGGACGATGAAGAGTCTCGAGAGGAAGCCGGTTTAGCTGATGTTCCATCTCAACTACTGTTCGTACATTATATGGAGATGGTGAAGGAGTTGCATTGGCAGGAGCAGATGCCGGGTACAATCATGGCTACCGGTGGTAATGGTTTTGGGTAAGTTGTTTATTTTCCTACATAACCTTGTTTGCACTAATAAACTAACTTACGATACAGTGTCTTTAAAACTATCAGCGTTTAAGATCCATGGTGTACTATCCATATCGAGCAAAAAAAAGAGTACTGTTCTAGTCTTTGTATTAGTCCAGGCTAATGATTCATGGAGGACAATAAAAAATTAGAAGAACTATATTAAATAAAAGGGCAGGTTTAATATGATTATATGCCCAGAAGTTAATTTCTTCCACCTAGAGGATTTACTTACGGTCTTTATAGTTGATACCCTTGAAATCTTGTTCAGCAATAATATTTCGCTGTCTATCTACTTTTTGATCGAAGAATATTATTTGAGAATCATAGTGATAAAAGACGCAGTTCCTTCCATATAAACTCAAAATAAGGTTGATGGTGAGTGAGCCCTTACCATGGATCTATACACCATAAACTTCTAGCAAATGGCAGTGACAACCAAACAATCAAAACATAACTAGATGGGATGCAGTGACGTTATACTGAGAGGCTATCACACATAGCTGTGAATTCCTTGTTATATACTGTCACTTTAGGCCACTATGAACCATGCTTTATCAAGATCAACTCCCTTTACGCAATTTGCCCTCTACTTACGTTTTTCTTCATCAGTGATAAGCAGGTAGGACTCTCTATTCGTTCAAGTACTAGCTACTTGACCCCTCCTGGAAACCCTTGAGGAAATCAAAACGAAGAAGCTCTAGGATATCATAATCACCGAACAGCGCCTACCAATTTACCACCGAATTCCTCAAACCATGCGTGACCCAAACCAGATTGCTCAAAAGGAGCAAGTCAAAGAGCTAGGTGCCAAAGATCAAAAGAAGTGCACTCTCTCCGAAAATGTTATCCAAACGAACAATGAAAACCCGTCATCAAATCTATCGGTTGATGTATGCGTTGAGGCAATGGGAAGAATCAGCATGGAAGCACCACCGGCTTCGCATCAAACCTTAGACGCAGCTTCTACTCAGAATCATGGTATCACCAATATCTCACCAGGAGAGCTACCAACCCCCCCGCCATGTCAAACTCGATTGGCATTTCGTCGATATGTTTCAGCGCCTGCAGTTCTTCGGAATAGAATACAGGTGACACAGCATCAAGTGGAGGTGTCGAGGTCGTCATTCACACTTGCGAATATTCTCTCAAAGGCAAACTGCCCAGCACAAAAACCGTTTCTGGTGAGAAAAGTACGGGCTCGGGCAGCACTGTCTACGAAGCCAATTCCTCCTGTTGTTCGTACCGGCTGGGAGACTGTTGATAAAAGTGTCAGTTTAGCGGAGGTTCCTGAAATACTCGCCCAAGACAAGACCGAAGAGGTGGAGGAGATGCTGCACCTTCGAGGAGGATGCGGCAGCTGGATGGGAAAGAAGGGGAATATGCGTCGATTGGAAGACGATGAAGAGCTCCCACCAATGATATGGTGGCTATCCGGGGGTAAACCTGGACATTCCCTTCCCACAGGTTCTAAACTTAGATGGTGGAAAGCAAAGAGCAACGGACAGTGGCGTACAGGACAGAATAGGGGATACCTTCAAGAACTCGCTTTTGTACTGTCAGATGGAAGGCTCTGCAGAAATGAGCCGGGGAAAAAGGAGGGCGAAAAGCGTACGGATCAGGAAAATAGCAACGAACTGGAGCCAACTGACAATATACCTGTGAAGAAGGCAATAGCACCAGTGGAAGAGTGACTTAACTTTTGGAGTGCAAGATACCTATGCATTTATTTGGACTTTAGGGAGAATGTGATTACTATGCCTGATTTATTCCTAAACTGAGAGCGATTACATAGTTACCTGCTGAATCGAAGAGTCGCCCTGCTAGATTGTCTAGCTGACCATCTTGACGGGCCCAGCAGTTAGTTCACTTCCGTTCGTAAACCACTATTCCGATTTCCTGTCTCCGTTCTAGGTTTCCAGAAAATACGCTGGCGAGAATCTAAAAAGGTCTGTTACATGGCCGAGCCTATAGAAACGTTCGTAAAACTTCTGTTCCGGCTAATCGAAATTACAATTTCCTCTAGATTAATAGTGTTAGTATTAAAGCGTTATAGGTTTCTGGGGATTGCTCCATATATCCAGCCAACTCAGGCTGCGGTGCTTGAGCGGAGAAAGCTAGAAGGGCGTAACTAAGTATAAAAGTCAAGAGATATTGAGCAGGGGTGGATCTGACCATCAGTATGCTAGTTTCGAGCAACGTAGAGTACCAAGGGTAAAGTGGAAGCTAGTTTCTCAAGTAGTTATCTTTGGGGCCTCCTTTGTCTACGCTCTCTCAAAAATAGAGCTGTAGCTATCAAGTCTGTGTAGCATTTTATTAATGCACAAAATCAAGACTAAGGTTGCAGAACGACATTTTCAAATGGTAGGGTTCTTGTATCCAGGCCTCTTAACTAGCATAATATAACTAATTACATTTGGCCTTGAAGGCGTAGTCTGATGTTTAAGCCACATACACGAAGGTAAACCTAGTACTCCGTAGCAAAGGCCCAAAATGATTGATTTAATACTTCACGCAGCCCTTACCTTCGATCTTCTACCTAAATTTTGTCTATATAGGGCTGACAATCTTTCCCAGGCCTGACGATATTGGCGATATCAGTCATATCATCACATCATGTGCGCAGCTTTGGTTGGGTAAACTTTTGAAGTGGAAAGACATTCTGGGCCTGATTGGCAGAACATATGCATCAAAAAAGTCAGTCTCTGCCTATCCCTGCCCAGCTGTCATGCACGACATGCGGGAGGACATCGACAATCAATTCCAATTCGTTGATGAAATTTGGGAAGATGAGTTTTGGTTTGCTCAAGGATTGAAAGTTGGGGGTTCGTTGCGGAGGACGACCGATTCAGACTTCATGGTACACTTGAGTCGAATATCACTTGTTGTTCCACGGAGCACGGAGTACATGGTCACCGCGTGCTGATACGAGGACCTTGAGCGCTCTGTACGTTTATCGGAAGGCTTCGAGGTGGCACAATGCCAAAAGATAAGCCTGTAAACCAGAGGGCTGGAAATAGAACGGGATCCAATGCGGGTGATATTCACAGGTATTTTCATGTTACTTTTCCCAGACGGCCGAGTTTCTGACGTGCATTCCATATATTTTGTCTTTCGTCTGTACGCTCAATGAGCCACTGAGGTGATGAGGTGGCGCCGGCCTCTCTCGTATTGGCGGCCTCTCTGGCTGCATATCTAGTTATCCCAACAAGCTGGGCTACTTCTTCCGTAGTTAATATGAAGACCTCTATTATGCGTCTGGATGACCAGGGACAACCGCCCAAGACAGGCCCTTCTTGTTGGCAGAGAGTTATCGAGAAGCTGGGTTCAAACGGCTTACCATAAACCTTCCTAACCCTGCTGGCCTGGGGAGACGGATTTTCCCTGCATCTTGATAGGCAGGACCATGCTTCCTGCGTGAACTATAAAGTCTGCCTGGTTTACAATGGCGAACCGCGGGCTGTCCCTGATGATCTCCGTTTGGACGCCTCCTGTATGAGAGGTCTGCACGCGTAGACTTGTATCGAATAGAAAGCGCACAGCCCTGAAGAATATCGAAAAAGAAAAGCAAGAGTGATACTCGACAGGCAGAGAAAAACAAAGCGTTCGACTGTCGAAGACGCTTTGGCCGAGGTCGCAGATGACGTAATTCCGTCCTTGCTTAGCTCCATACGCGCCGCTAGTCCGCTTTGGGATGCCAACACATGACCAGTCTCATTCCTAAAGCAGACTAGCCTCCCGCTTACCAATGCCGCCGCTAGTCCATAACGAGCTAGGATCGAAGTTTGCTGTAACGTCACGGCGATGTATCATGACACTGCGCGATCGGTAATACGGTGAAATACCGGGAAACAGCGAGGTTCATATTCAACGTTGTTCCTTTTTTTACTTATTTTTTTTGTTGAATCGTTAACTATCCAATATCAAAGATCAGCGGTGTCAATGCTCGAGAGCTTGGTGATGCCAGTGTTGGAGCAGATGGTTTGAATGCCCAGGCCTTGGCTGGTCGAAAGCCGAGGTTGCACTGTGAGAGCTTCTTGTCCGTGGAGGAGAGATCTGGCTTTGACGGCGCAATTCGAAGTACAGCTGTTGGGAATTGTGGCCATGGCAGTTTATTGAGGCGTACTGACAGTTACTCCGCAGGAGCATAGGCTGCTTGGGTGAAGTATAGCTATAGCTCTGCACTGGCCCCAAACATGGTGATAAGTATTTCCGCCGATTGATGATTACTTGGGAATCCGATCGGAGTATTCATACCGTGATCAGTACTCCGTACAACTCGGCAACATAGTTATCGAGCTAGTCAAGTCCAAACCAAAAAGGAGGCCCCTAGAAGTGTATCCATAAGGAAAAGGCTGGACATCGAGTCCTTGGTCACCTTCGCTTTCTTGCCACATTAGCCGGTCTCCAATTCCTCTTTCCTGATCCTGAAATTAAGAACCCGTCTGGCCAAGCGAGTTTCACGACTCCTCAGCTTCTCGATGCTGTATCATCTCATTGCGATGGAGGACGGAGATTGATACCCAAGTGCATTTGGTTATCTGGAGACAGTTTGGGGGATCCACTGCGCCCCCAGACTCCACGCGATGGCAGCTCATGTTGAATTTGTGGGGAAGAAGCCGTCAGGGGCCATCTTATATAAGACTTCGGGAAAGGTTCGTGTTTGGCCGCACTGCCATCAAAATCCGGAGTTCAGGGCAAACGACTGGATGGTTGCGTGTGCCGAGGTGTTCTGTGCTCGTCAATTCCAATTCTGTGGGCCTGCGAACACGAAGTAAGTATAAATAGCCCAAAATTTCAGAACTCAGACTGCCCTTTTTCCGTTTTCAAACATTTCCTCTCCGTGTATTTGTGTGTATTTCCTGCACATGGTAGCCGCTGGTTGTTCTCTGTTGTCCAACTCGTTGTGCATGTATCTTAAGGTGGAGGACAAGGGAAGAAAATCATTAACTATATAAGCCAAAATTGTCAAGACGGTGGATGTAACTTCCCAGGATGTACCGGATAGATGGGGTTGGGTTGATCCGACTTCTTTGATAGGTTAGGTAGGTAGGCATTGAGCAGGCAGGTGGGCAATTGGAAACAGCTGAGGACCAGGACGCGATCTTCTCTTCCATCAAGAGGTCCGGCGTCAAGACTGCATGAACATGAACTGTCTGTGAAACGGAACACGACTTCCATGCCGCTTCCGCCCAGATGGAAACCCTGATGCCTTGTGGCGAGCGACTTCAATGAAGAGACCAAAGTCTAGGTCCATGAACGCAACGCAGCGCGCGGTCTGGAATGGTTAGCTGGGTATATCTCTCTTTCTTATCATTGAAGCGAGCGGCGATCCACACTACTATATGTCCAACAGTGAAGTGTCTCTCTACATGGGCTTGCAGCGGGCCACCAGACTTTTCTTTGGTTCCTCGCAGGATCGCCTCGGACCCCCGAAGGCTGAACTCGCATGCTGCAGCTTCGACATGAGTTAGGAATATGCAAGCCAGGGCGCTCGATCCCCCCCGGCTTAAGCGGATGGATCAACAGAGCCCGTCTTGCATTACCATCGCTGCTCCCGCTGAATATCCCTCCGTCTGCCGCCTGCACATATTTTCTTCTCTCGCCAGTTTCTCTCTCTCTACAGAATTCTAAGTGTATGGCAACCTCTCGCTCCCATGGCATGCATTGTGGCTGTGACCTTGTCGTCAAGAGCGGAGTCATTATTACCGCCCGTTACACCTGCAGCACTCCGTACCCTGATCTGTATTGTGTGTACAGAGTACTGCGACAGCTCGATGTGCTACATATAAATATTCTGAACTATGGTAGAGTCTCGACAACAGTACCCCGTAGACATGTAACCATAGGACTGCCTTTACTTACTCTCCATCGGCTGCTTCTCTCTCTCTCCCTCCCTCTTGATAGACTGTAGATTCCTCCTGATACCCAGGCAGGGGAAGCTTCCAGGAACAATAACTTTGCTTATATAAGTAAAAGTAAACCCAACTCATGTATTGCTGTAATGTAACGGTGTGTAAAAGTACACAACCAAATACACGCTGTTCCGCATTGAGTAACTCGGACGACATCGCCTTGACGACATCGTTCGAAATCGCTGAGCAACACACTCGATCATGGAGACGTGCTATATCCTCCATAATAGCGGTTAAAGGTCGCTGTGGGATGCCCGGCTGTCATGGATCTCATGGATTGACAACAGCAGCTTGGTTTGGCGGCGTAATCTAACGGACCAGGCTAAGGAAATACTAGTACGAGCAACCCCAGTCTCCGTGTGGAACGACGCTAACATGATACAGGGGAACCGCTGGAGAAAGTATACCGTCGTTCCATGTAAGACGATGCGAGCGCCGCCACCAATAATAATATACTTAAGCCTCAAGGCCGAATACCAGCACAGCCAGAACGAAGGACAAGGTCTGCAGCAGAGCAGAGTGGCAGAGTTGTAGCAGCAGCATCATCTGAGTGTCAGCAAAGAGCAGCAGCAGGCACGGAAGCAAAAGAGAAGAAATAGCACGAACAACAGGACGATAACAGGACGCTGGTCCAGCATTGTTGGACGGCCTGCTTTCGACCTCAGCCGAAGGCCATATCGCAATTACACTCAGCTACTCGCTTTTCCCCTCTCCCTTTCTTCTGCTTTACGCTGACATCTCATACATTTCATCTCCTGCGTTGGCGTCGCTGAAACACAGCACGCTGTGTGCAGTATCTCTCTCTCCTCTCGCGGGCAATTGAAACGATTCAAACCAGACGTTGGCAGTGCTCCTGCTTACTGCTCTTGCCGCCCGCGCCTTCTCGCAAGGATTCATTTTCGACCCGTCTTCTCGTCCACCAGACACAAGTCAAACGCACCTTTAGCACATACGGCCATATCTCGCACACCGCACAATCTCTCCGCCAGCGAATGAACATCCTTACAACGCATGCGATCCATCCATAGCTTGTATCCGCCGCAGCGACTCTGCTAGCCATCCTTACCGCTGTTTTACAAGACATAGTACTTCGATATCAATTCCCGCCTAGGCGCCGGTATCAGCCTCGCCCTTCTGACTTGTACATCGAAGCTGAGCGTCTACATAACTCACCATATGACACATAACAACAGTCCTTGATTGGCTTCTGCTGGATTAATCAGACGACGTGCTCTCTGCTTTCCTTGAGATACTAGGCGGGGGTCTAGGAGAAGAGCTCCCGGCCTGGTGTGGCTATACCTAGTCGTTGTTTGAGGCCTTCAGGCTCTTCGGCATTTTACTGGCTGCTATCTTTACTTGTGTGAGTTGCGTCTTGTCTCTAACTACAACGGCCCCAATTCTACGTATATGCAATCTTATTCACCTTTGTCTTGGTGGATATGTGTTTTTGAATACCTTTGCGGCACCCCTTTCTATTCTTCATGCTGCTATTGCTATCACCTCGCCTTTGCGCCAATGCCCGGGTTTAATATGGCTGACTTCTTCACTTTCATCTTATGTGATGTTACAGACATCCCTGTGTGACCCGTCAAAGTCCCTGTTCCGCTTAACTACACGTCAATAGCCTTTCCTACATGTCAATTGTCCCGTATCTACCGTCAACTCGGTATTATATCCAACTCCCCTATATTAACGCAGCGTTCCTAACCTAAGCCACCTCTCTGCCTTCGCGCATTCCAATATTATTGCCGAGAGCGATTAAGATCAAGATTGAATTTCGCACGATATCCCAAATTTACTATGATGGCCGATCAGATTGCTATTAATAACGAGCCAAGTCAGGACCTGACGGCGATTAATGAAGTTATGCAGAATGGTCCTGGTAAGGGTTACATTGCGGCATCCCATCGTTTGTTGCTTTTGCCCGAACGGTGCTTATCATGATTGCAGTATCCCATCCAGCCGATCAGATCTCTGTTCATAAGAATCAACAGAAAGGGCCCAACCCAGATGTGCCTCCTCCGAAAACAGATAAACCACGCCCCCATGTATGTGTGACCTGTACGAGGTCCTTTGCGCGTCTGGAGCATTTGAAGCGTCATGAGCGATCTCACACAAAGGAGAAACCCTTCGAATGTCCAGATTGCACGAGATGCTTTGCTCGAAGAGACCTACTTTTAAGGCATCAGCAAAAGCTTCATATGGCTACGACGCCCGCATCACGCCCAAGAAACGTTAGAAGGGAAAGTATGAGCAGCTCAACACGAGTGCGGAAAAACTCAATAGTTGGGGGTTCCAATACCATGAGGCCTAGGGCCAACACTATCAGTCACGTCGAAGGAGCAGCTGTGGGAATGTTTGCATCTACGAACTCTGCCTCCAGACCCGCCCAGCCAGGCCATACCCATCATCCCAGCCTTGGAGGCCTCCCAAATCTTCCGAATTTCGATTATCGCTCCAGTATTAGCTCTTTGAACGGGTTATCAAAACTGGATACCGCAGCTCTCACTAATGAATATCCTGATGCTCTTCGCACTGCACCAGTTTTTGGGAGCTTTGATGTCCCTTTTGGCATGGGTGACGCAATGATGGGCCAGGGAAGTACAATTAACCCTGCACAGCTGCATTTTGCAGGCTCACCTCATGGCTTTGCCGATTCCCCTGCATCCCCCTTTTCACATAACTTTTCAAATATGACGGCTACACAGAGTACACTTGAAGATGATCTTAAATTCGAATGGCTGAACGGCCTCGATAATACCGTGGCATTCGCACCCAACGACTCCGCAATTGATGGCTCATCGCCATCTGCCATGAGTACAGGAAGTCAAAGCGGGCTCAGTGAAGCAATCCTCGATGCCGCCAATCAAGCTGCCACAACATCCGCTGGTAGCACAACCTGGCCCGCCACGCTACAATCCCAAGCTCAAAGCCAATCACAACAATACGCTTTGGATTTCGCCAGCCTTACATTTCCTGAGTTTGCTGCACCTCCCGATACTGTGTCCCCTAAGTCTCTTCTCTCACATGGAAATGCTTCTAATCGCTCATTCTCGACATCTACTTCTCTGGCGTCGATGAATGGACCCGTGCTTTCGGGAGCCCCTACCAGTACGTTCCATATTTCATCCGTGGGTGGAACAAATGGCCTTCAGTCCTTTGGATCTGGCTATAATCAAACTTCTCAACCAGCCTACTTGAGTTCTATCACTGATTCAACGCGACAGGCTTTGATGGGGACTTTACAGCAGCCTTCGGGTTTCAATAACCGACGATTCTCGCAACACTCCCTTACTGCCTCGCCTATGAGCCCGTCAAGCCCCGGGAGCATGTTAGGGAACTCCCAACATGTCTGCAACCTACCCAATACATACGATCTCCAGCGATATGTCTCTGCTTATGTTACCTATTTTCATCCACATTTACCGTTTCTCCACATTCCAACCTTGGATTTCACTGCTCTTGAATATTCAGGAAAACCTAGGTCTTCTGGCACTGCTGGTAATATTGCACTCGGGGGCGGATGTCTTATCCTCTCCATGGCCGCGATTGGTGCCCTCTACGAGTACGATTCGGCCACATCAAAGGAGCTCTTCGAATCTGCCAAGAAGATGATTCAGCTCTATCTCGAGGAGAGGCGGAGAGTTGATATGTCCGCTGCTATCAATCGCTCCAACTACAACCGTGATAGTTCGCTTCATAATACTCCACTTTGGCTTGTGCAAGCGATGTTACTTAATGTTATTTACGGTCATAACTGCGATGACAAGACAGCAGTTGATATTGCTAGCACTCATTGTGCGGCCCTTATTAGTCTAGCCCGAGCTGCTGAATTAACCCAGTACCATCCCCCTGAATCTCTGCCTGTTGACCAACTTGGGTACAATTCTTCCTCTAGCGATTTGTCAGACCCCAATATGGAGACATGGATGAGACAACACACAGAGGTCTCAAATGAGAGGAAAGAATGGCTGAAGTGGAAAATTGTTGAGGAAAGAAAGAGAACACTTTATGCCATTTTCACCCTTTCAAGCTTGTTGGTTTCTACATACAACCACTCTCCTGCTCTTACTAATTCTGAAATCCGTCTTACTTTGCCTTGTGAAGAACAGCTTTGGGCAGCTGAATCTCCTGAGGCTTGGAAAGCCATGGGAGGTGCTGAGAATACATTGATTGAATTCTCCACGGCCCTTAAGTCACTTCTTGCCGCGGGCCAGACTCCATCCCAAAACCAATACGGGCCAACCATCCAAGCAGACGGATCCCTCTAGCGAATTGCGGCCAAGTACCTTCGGATGTTTGGTATTAATTCATGCTTTGCATAACTATGTCTGGGAAACACGACAGCTACATTTGGGAAAACAATGGTCGAATCAAGAGACCGAAGCAATGCATGTACACATCGAACCTGCAATCAGAGCTTGGCAACGAGCCTGGAGTAGTAACCCTACACACAGTTTAGAACGACCAAACCCATTTGGCGCCGGCCCTTTATCTGCGGACAGCATACCACTATTGGACCTGGCTTATGTTCGATTATACGTAAACCTTGGCCGGTCGAAAGAGGCCTTTTGGCAGCGAGATTGGAACAATATGGCGGATGAACTTACAAAAGCGGTCCAATCCGTGTCGCTTTCTAACAGTAACCCCGAGTCAGAATTCTCACTCTCAACCAATGATGACGCAATCTCAGCTCAAATGTTGGAATCCCTTGCCGACTACGGAGTTGCAGACCTCACAATATCAGGCTCTTCAAATGATGATCTCTCCTTACTTGCTACTGGCGGACAAAACAGCATGCAAGCATCCAGAAGCGAGCGTCTTCTTCGCAAGGCTGCCTTCTATGCCGCGGATTCCATTTCGATGTCGAATGAATGGGGAAATACTTTTGCTGAGTTCACCTCCCGTGACTTACCAATCCAAAATGCCATATGTTTATTCGATTCGGCACAAGTATTAGCGGAATGGGCTACCGCCGTTCAAGAGCGTATTGGGCCATTCCTTGGAATTCTAGGCCAAGATCATGTTGATTTCAACGAAGTTCCAGCGACAGTTTTACTAGAGGAGGAGGATCGCAATCTGATGCGGAAAATCCAGGATATCTTGAACAATGTTGAGAATAAAATGAAAAATATGATGTCTCATCTTGGCACAACAGGATCGGAACCATGGAATCATCTGCCTAGTTTGGTTGATGGCGGTTATGGAACGAAAATTGTTCTCTCGGCTGCCTTTCTGCTAAACAAGGCGGGTGTCTGGCCAGGTAAGGGGGTTTTATAAACTTGCTTATAATTACAGGAGCCTGCTAACAAAATATTTATCCGTAGTTATTAAACTGATGTCTAATGTACTAGAAGCTCAAGGCCAGAAGATGAAATTGAGAGCTCAGAATTCCTGTTCGGGATAGGCATTGGAATTCGTATCTTAGCATGTCTTGCGAGATGATACAAATTGGTCGTTTCACTTTCAAATGTTAACCGCATTGACCTCAATAACTCAATTTCGCCTGGCACACTTTCAGGGGCGACATTTTTAGCAGTGACCGTATACACGATTCTCATCACTGGCGAGTGAATCCAATATCATGAAGACCTCTGAAGATTTACAAACGTTTTCCCGGCTTCAGTGGAATATCACGAACAGCGTCTACCAGAAACAGAAAATGGTCGGCGCAATGGATCCTCTTCAACAACAGAAAAGAAAAGACAAAAGACAAAATGATAAACAATTCGGTTCAATCATTCCATCTCCTTCGTTTGTTCTCCGATGATGTATAGACCTCTTCATCCTCCATCGCTATTGATTGATCAGCTTTCACTTGAGTTTACTTACTGAAACTATACGATGACTGGCTGTGCGTTTGTTTTCAAAATACGTCTGACGTGCCGTTCACGAATTATGTTGAGAAATTTCTCGGTGCTCACCTTTTTCAGAGACTATACCTTTTTCTATGATTATCGCCTCTTCCATGTTACGGCTAACCTCCCGAGAATATGGGCTGGCGTTTGGTTCGGTTGCATTCGTTGTTTTGCTGGAGTTGAATGCGTGTTCGGTCACCATTTGATCAGTTTGCTTGATGTATTACCTTGTTATTGGCATGAGATTCTGTGCTGAGTGAAGCCTATATATTTTTAATGCGTGCCCGGCATCTTTACGTTTGTTTAAAATCCAGTTTGATTTTTAAAACCTTTCATATATTCATGGCCCTTTCCGTGCTGCTGCTATGTTCGAGAGATTCAACATATCTTTCATTATTGTTACTTCCTATGTATATTTTTCCATGTATATGATTCCTGGTCACCTTTCCTAGTTATCTATTTCCTACTCACGAGAATTTTTCTTTTCTTTTTCTTTTCGCCTTAAGAGAATGAGTTTGACCGGGCGAAAAGATAACAGCCAATTGGAGTAAACCTGTTGTAAAACTCTTCTACAACGGTCTTCATGCTTCAATATTTCTGTCCTTAGGTTGACTATTCAATTTTCTACCAAATCTTCTGCTTCTCACCAGCCGATGAACATGGCTGGCCACTGGGGCGTTAAGATGACAATTTGATAAAACAACGTTGATTTTCTACTGTATGTAGTCGTGGATTGGTCAATCTGTCTAGAAACGCTAAATAACGATCCTCTCAAAAGAGTATTTTCCAACAGCCTTGTGCTTATTGTGAGCAATCTCTCTCCCACTTCTGGATCGGATCTCGCCAGTGGATTTATATACTTTCTTTTTGGACAGTTCATCGTTGTTAACCCCAGACTGAGGGCCACTTATTTTGAGAGAGAGTGGCAACATCTTCGAATCACTTCCTTCCAATGCAGCCGAATCCTCTGGGACGTCGTAAACTAGGATACGAGCTCCGTGATGGTATTCTTTTCGCTTGAGTTTTGCATTATGCGTCTTCGACAGTGTGCCATTACCGATGGCACGCTGAGTTTTGGATGCGGCAGTCGAGTGCTGGACAGAAGTTTCACAGCATCGTATAAATTCTCGTAGTATCCCTTTCAAATAGGTAGCTTCGTCGATAGCAGTAAGAGTGGCTGCAATTTCACTCTTCATGTCTGCAATAAGGGATGCTTCGCTTCCTGCAGTGCCCGCAAATCCAGCTGCTGATATCCATCCACTTGGCCCAACAGCGTCGATACAGGCAGTAAGCAAATCAACGATTACGGAGAGAGATAAAGACGGAAATTTGGAATTAGCAAAAGCGGCTGGGGGTTCTTCCGTGAAGCGGGAAGTATGGCCACCGGTGGCAAGGGAATAGCGGAGGTGATGGATGATTGAAAGAACGTCGGTATTCGACAGCGTAGCTCGGATAGATTTGGTAACATAGCTCAAAGAATGCGAATGCAACTTGTTGAGGGCCAAATTCAAGCCTGTGATTGCAGTCACAAGCATTAGGCTGGGGGTTGGTACTTGTTTCTCATCTGTTGTGCTGTTTGCGTTCTCTGAGGACTCGACATGTGCAGTCTCCGCAACTGACTTTTGAGAAGACTCAGAGACATTTGACTGTTGGCGAGCAACCTTGAGCAATTCACAAAGGGCATGTGCAAGTTCCGTGGCCTCTAGATACCCAGGCCCCCCTAGCAATGTTAATAATAACTTCATAGATGGGTCGTAAGAAGCCAGAGCCTTAACTAAAGCGCCAGGTGGGATTTTGGATAGACTGTGGGGGCCGTTAGAATACCGCAAAGCATTTTCGATATTAGCGACATTTAATTGCTTTGAATTGACAAGCCACTTAAATGTCATTGGGGGAATCAGCAACACGACAAGTCTGACTGCTGCTGGGTCATTAGCGGCTCTGTCGGTGATTGCCTTGATTTTAAACATTCTCGCTAGAATGACCTTTATGTTTTCTGGATCAATGAATGCGCCATCTGGTGGAAAGATTTCGCCTTTATCTTTGGAAGATTCTGACTTGCGCCAAAATTTTGCCTTAAGAACAGCATCAAACGTGGATCGATTTGTCACAGAAGCAAGCTCCTTCTTCAACTCATTCGACTGATCGGTCGACCGTTCTTCTGAAAGGACATTTTCCATAGTTGGCCCTTTGATTGCCAACGTCGTTTTCTCGCTAGTTCCTGATATAATTCCTTTTCCTATGGAATCAATCAAAAGACTCCTTCTCGGCCGTTTTCTAGACACATGTCGTTCATTGTGTATAGAGGCAAGATCAAAGCTGCAGAGACTGCTACCGTATGCTGCCACCAATATATCAAGTTTAGAAAAGTGGGATATAAATTCCAGAGAACTCGTAGCATCCTGTTTCTTACTTGATGCAGACTTGGAAACTTCGGCCAATGGAAGCGATGCCTGGAGTGATTGATAATGCGTATCATAAACAGAAAGCGTAGATTTACCCCCTGCAATGATAGAGTGGGAGGATATGCGCATGATAGAGGAAAAAGATTCGTCCTCTATTATGACACACGATGACACCTTGGGAGAAAATTGGGTAATATCGAAGCTTATGAATCCGGATTTGGATGACAGACACAGTTCGCCAGGAACAAAGTTGGCACTCCAGTGATAGTTATGAGCGGTCAATAAATCCTGGCTTGGGTGCACTGGTAGGTTCAGTGTCATTAGATGCTTCAGAGGCTCGGGGGCTTGGAGTTGAAAATTGCCAGTATGATTCTGGGCAGAAATCGAATAGAATATAACCTGTACATCGTTGAGTTGAAACACCCCAGAATTGGTATGCGCCACCAAAACTAAGATGGTGGAATCGCTAGGGTCTGTGCCAAATCCATCGCCCAGTACAGACGCTACTATGTCCTCACGCTTGCGGAAAAGGAACTTGCGTGCGTCTGCGAAGCCCACAGTAAAACAAGCTGCAAGCTCACAAGAAGACCACATGCTTTCCGAACGAATGGACCATCTTTCCGTCTTTAAATCAGAAGAAAGCCTTCTTATCCGGCCGTCTTGATGTGCAACAATGACATCAAAGGCATCGGAGTCCTCCTCGGATGGACTGTCCGTAGGGATCGTGCCCACAAAGATAGGTCTGCTGGCAGTGTCTTTGATGGGGAAAGAGGAGGTAGATATATTTGGCGTGCTTCTGCCAGAAACCATCTCATCCACGAAGCATTTGATTTCCTTTCCTGAAGTTTCTACTGCGCAGTATGTCTGTCTCTTGAACCCCGAGTTTCCTGGGAGTTTCTGTCGTATAGAGCATGGCGGACATGAGTGTGATGCCTGGGGCGGAATTGCATAGGAAGCCACCAATTTCGGGAACTGAGCCTAAAAGACTGTGAGCTTTCAATATCGCAGCTTTGGGCTTGACACACGGAACCAACTCACATTGTATATATTGACTCCTTCACCATCAATGGCAGCTGTAATTTCATGCCGCTTGCGCTTCTTCAGACCCTGGATGCCATATACCTCTCCGAACTGGATTCTCCCACCTGCATTGGCCAGCGGCCGTGGGAGTTGAGCTAATAAAGACGGCGCCGGTAGAGACATGACCACTTATGCCCACTGCCCACAGGTTAATATTGGGCTTGTGAAGTGTTTCCTTTCAATCTCACAATCTTCTCTTTCTTTTTGCCTTTTTTTCTTCTTTTTTCTCAATCCAAAAATTTTTGAGTTTCGGCGGCGGCAGGATAAAGGTTACTCCGGCCGAGCCTCATTAAGCGTCGACGCGCGCGTTAAATAAGAACGCGACGGAGGCGAAAGCGTGACGACGGGAGGTTGATGAGCTCCAGATTGAACAGTATATCTATCCACCGGCAAAGCGCAGCAACAATGACGATACAGCAAACGGAGAAGACCAGGTAGTCATGGGCTTGGCCTACTGTCTATGTGGAT
Source organism: Trichophyton schoenleinii (assembly GCA_018357685.1). Classification (NCBI taxonomy): domain Eukaryota; kingdom Fungi; phylum Ascomycota; class Eurotiomycetes; order Onygenales; family Arthrodermataceae; genus Trichophyton; species Trichophyton schoenleinii. Next base: position 1,925,251 of record WOFF01000002.1, read on the forward strand.
TACTGCTTTACATATAGGTTGGTGGATGTGCCGATGACGCTCAATATGGTACGAAGGGCGGTTGAGCAACAAACGCTTCTTCCGTTCTTCAGTAAAAGTGCGGTATCCTCGGTGATAGTTGGCATACATGTATTTGGCTGACATTGTTTTTTTTTTTTTAGATGAGAGCATCACACCATCCATCCAGCCAGAACCTCTCCGACCACAGTCCAGCCAGCATGGAGGCAACCAAGCTATAAATACAAACGAGGGAGAAGGACGTCAGCCTCCTGGACATGTATCCGAGAATACCTCTTTGGTAAATTTATATGGGAATTCATCGTCCGATGGGGATGCCTCTACCCAAGCTGGATCACACCTTCCTGAGATACATGATTTGAACGACGCTGAGGAGTCGGCAGGCCATCGGAGGAAGCGATGCAAAATAGCAGAGCATGGGCCTGTTAACATGAGCCCAGTGATTTCGTTAAATGCGTTTCCCAATATGCAACCACCAGTCCCCTCCGTTGTATCGTCGACTGATACCCTCTCTGAGGTGCAAGTGACACGTAACGGTGAATTGACTGGCTTGAAATCGAAAAACCGAACCCAGGCTGCGCCAGATAAGAAGCAAGAGGGAGGGAGGAAGCTGTTGCATTTGCAATTAGACCCGACGTTACTCAGCGCCTTCCCGCCAGGTGAAAGCGCAGAGCACAACCAAACTCGCCAAAATACAAGGAGGAAGTCCTCTCGTCTCAATACCGTCGCAAAATTTGTCAACCGAGTTAAAATTGCAAGGATTGCATATAATCCGAATGACTTGTCAAAACGAAATGTTGGGAAACTTATTGATGATATCATGAATGGCCGCACCACGTATTCGGAGTTAAAACGGCAAGCCGTGCAACCAAAGAGTGAAATCTGCACAAGACCATCTTTTACGGGTCCCCCTAAACCTACTCATCCTTTTTTCCTGTCAAAGGGCCAACAGAAAACCTCCACTCAACCTCTTCAGCAGTTAAATACCCAGCAATCCAATGCTTTAAACTGTACAGATCCACAAGCTTCAACTCAACCAAAACTCGAAAATTCCGTATCGATCCCAAGGATCTTCCCTCCTCTCTCCTTTCCTTCTGTGAGCCAAAAGAAGAAGGCCCATGGGAATAGGGAGCCTCTTGATCCTATCTGGCCACCTCGGGACTTGGTGCACAGCCGCGGCCCCATTGAGCCTATATACGCTGCGACTAATATAATTTTTGAAAAGCGAAAAGCAAAGCAATCGACTGTTTCAGTGTCTGATGCCGAAAGTATTCTCACAACCATATCCTTATCCCTCACGGAGTCAAACTCCAATACTCCCAATCGACAACGATCAAAAGCTCTACGGCGCCCAAAGAGGCACGTTCTTAAGTGCAGCGAGTTTAAAAGTGCCGTTATTGAGAAACTTGCAGTATGCAACCTTGAGCAAGGAGGACCGAGTCAGCAGGATACTTTACCTCAAACTGCACATCCGGCCCTTGTAAAACTTGCATCATCCTTAGATACTGCCACAAGCTCCTTTGACAGGGGTGAATATGACGATACCCCCTGGCCCCAAAAATACGCCCCCAAAACGGCTGCCGAGGTTCTTCTGCTAGGCTCTGAGACGTCTATCTTGCGAAGTTGGCTACAACACCACCAAGTCTCGGCGGTCGATACAGGGTTATGCACAAGTAGCCCACGACAAACACCAGAGCACAAGGCAGCACGTAAAAGGAAGCGAAAAAAGCCTAAAGACTTGGATGGTTTTATTGTTTCGAGTGAAGATGAGGATAGTGTCATGAGCGAACTTCAGAATTCGGAGGACGAGTTGGCGGGAGGAGTTACGATTCCTGTTAAAAGGTCAATGGTTAGATCTAACGATTTTGGAACTGTCTCGGCCAAACGACCCATGGCAAATACGATACTCCTCAGTGGACCACCAGGGTGTGGGAAAACGGCGGCTGTCTACGCTGTAGCTGGAGAATTGGGATTTGAGGTGTTTGAAATCAATGCTGGTACGCGAAGGGGTGCGCGGGACATAATCGAGAGAGTCGGTGATATGACCCAAAATCACCTTGTTCAACTCCTGGCCAAGACAGATAGTGAATCGGACCATGCTTCCTCAGGGGTTCTTGGTAATGAAAAGGATCCCAAACAAAGCACTATGGCAAGCTTCTTTGCAAAGAAAAGCACGTCAAAGCCCAATGATGCTGATTCGATGAAAAAATCGTCCAAAGCGGAAAGTAGGGAAGTGCCAAAACCCCATATAAACCAAAAGCAGTCTTTGATATTGCTTGAAGAAGTTGATATCCTGTTTAATGAAGATAAACAATTTTGGACTGGGGTGCTTGCACTGATCAGTCAATCCAAAAGGCCGATTGTCATGACATGCACGGATGAAGGTCTTCTTCCGCTAGATAGCATGGCTCTTCATGCGATTTTACGGCTTCAACCGCCGCCCAGTGACCTCGCAGTAGATTATATACTATTGCTCTGCGCAAACGAGGGCCATCTGCTAGACCGCAAAGCTGTATCAGACCTGTATTTTGCTTTAGGGAGAGACCTCCGAGCAACTGTCATGCGGCTGAGCTTCTGGTGCCAAATGGGAGTAGGTAGTCGGAAATCAGGGCTTGACTGGATAGTGGCTGCGGAAACCTTGGATTTACGGGATTCTACTGACTTGTACAGGACGATAAGTTCTGATACCTATATGGAAGGCATGGGATGGTATAGCGCAGACACTGTCGTTGGCGAGCAAGATCACCTAGAGCTTCGACAGCAGCTATTGACTGAAGGCATCGAGCAATGGGATATTGGGTTGATGGATTGGCTCGAAATTGGGAATGGTCGAATTAGCGGCGGATGCTTTGGACAACTCGACAGCCTGGAGCAAATGGATTTAGCAGCCGATGTTAGGAGCTGCCTAGATATAATTTGTGACGAAGGATATCATGGGATCAAGGTGGGTTTATTATTGAATAAATCACAGAATGTGAGGCTTAATATGGTACTGACGGTAAACCTTCAGCGCCCACTCGATCCATCCATGCCACCAATTCCCGAGAAGCATAGGCTAGATTACATCGAGGGATACCAGCTTCTTCAGTCAGATCACCGCACGGAGTTCAACCGGCTATCTGCAAAGATAGGTGCAACTCTGAGCACACTTACGGAGAATTTCCTCGGTCCTGCTGAGATATGCATAGGAGAACAGGATGATGTGATAGAACACGTTCTTGAACGAGCAGCTCCCCGGAGACCGAAGCAGCTTCACAAGACTGCGTTCCAAGATGCCTTCCAGGCCATCATTGACCCACCGGATTACTCTACCCTAGCCTCTAATATCCGGCCTCTTTCATTTGAACATGGCACGTCTGTCATTGCTGAGGATGTCGCGCCGTATATCCGCCATATTATTCTCTTTGAGATGTACCTTGAACAATACCGGCTGAGACTCGGCGGCCTTTCCCCGCAGAACGGACCACCAGGCAAGCGCGCGAGGACGACACGAGCAAGCAGAGCAGCCGTTGAAGGAGTTGACAAGGCCAGCATCAGGCGTGATCGGTGGTTCCCCGGCCGAATCATCCCTGAGCAGATCATCGCCACCGGAGGCAAAGGCTGGGAGAACATCCTACAATACCCTCAAACTGATGATCTCGCAGAGATACAGGCAGTGTTTGATCAGGCCGGACAGCCGCTTTGTCCTGCGCGAGCTATTCCTTGCGAAGATGGAGTATAAGATGCTGCAAGATTTGAGCTGTAACTATCTACGACTTTGTATATTGACGGACCTATAAATATGAATGAGACCAAACAATAGCTTTGTAGCAACATAATAGTAACGAAGACAGCGCCCTTACGAGGTTCTAGCATAACGACAGCCACCATGAAGCTTCAGCTCAGCTGGCTGCTGCTGCTCTAAGTCATCAAATCACATAAGTTAAACTAATTAATTAGTCCAACGGCGAAAGCTGGCTGGTCGCAACCAAAATCCCAACCTCGTCAACACCGACAAACACCGGCCAAACCGTCCGTCTTCTGCTCGCCCACAGCCCGACGGCAGCAAGGTAACACACGCCGGTTCTACCGCCTGCCCTGCGTGTCTGTGAGGGTCTCCAGGCCGACCATCTTCGGATCCATTCGCGCGAAGAGCCTCAGTGGCGGTGTTCATAAGCTACTTAAGCTTGATCCTAGCTACCTACCCGCTGCATCATCGACCTGCATCTCAAAAAGCATCCTTCCACTCCGTTGCCGCCGGAAGAAAGATCTTCATATTCCTTAACTAGCTAGTCACCGGAAACCCTTGAAGATTTGCGCTCCGAGTCCCCTGTAAATACCAGCTACCGTCGACCGTAACGCGCCCGCCCTTCGCAGCCTTCCAATGTCGCTCTTCGGCTCCTCTCCCGAGGACTCTCCGCTAGCCAGCAAGGCAGCGCAACCGTCATCGTCTTCATCGCGGGTGAAATCAAGCCTGTTTGCGGACGATCCCTCCTCGCTGTTTGGAGCAGACGAGGGCTTCTCGTCCCACAGCAACAGCAATAAGAATAACAGCCATAGCAACTCCAGAGGCGTGGCTGACAACGAGGACAACAACAATAACAACAACGACAACGGATATTCATCGCCCTGGGATATGCCTACACCAAGGAAATCTGGCTCGAGACAGCAGATTGTCAAGACCCTTCTACCCTCGACCGAAGTCCCCGAGAGCTACGTAGATGCGTTTGACGCGCTGGTTGGTGCTGGGGGAGGTGCCAGCGGGGTCGTCAGCATTGAGAACGTGAAAAGCCTTCTTGGAAGCACGCATTTGAGCTCTTCGGAGCAGACGGAGATCCTTAATTTGGTGACGAACAACGGAGCTCAGCAGAGCCTGGAGAGGAATGAGTTTAATGTTCTTCTGGCCCTTGTAGGGCTGGCGCAGGAGGGTGAAGATGTTACCTTGGACAGCGTCGACGAGCGCAGGAAGAGTATGTTGAAACTCTCCATCCATAGCCCGCTGTTATTTCCCAAGGACTGTACTAATATATACTGGTCTAGGACTGCCGGAACCTAACATCCCTTATATCACTCGTATACAGACGGGAAATGTGGAAAACGGAACGGCTACTCAACAATCTACGGAAGAACACACTGTTCAGATCCCACAAACACGCCGTAGACTACGACAGGATTCATTTGGCCCAGAAGCAGACCCGTGGGGAAGCCCAGTAAACCGTCAGCCGGCCCACCGCCCCAACCAAGGTGCAACGAACGGGTTTTCTTCTACCCATGAAGCTCCTGAACCAGAAGCTGTGCAAAAACCCAATACCCAGATTGAACCTCGGAATTTTGCCAGCACAAGATCGAACGAGTCGACAGGTGCGCCCGCGAGCGTCGGTTCTGGATGGGGAGGTGGTGGTTTTGGGAACCCTTCGTCTGCAAGTGGATTTGGAAATTATGATCAGGGCGCATTGAGTGTTGGGTTTGGCCAACCTGATAGCGGGCAAGCCAACTCCAGCCGTAATGACCTATCCAGATCCTTGGGCGGTGGCCAAGTAAGCAACTCGGGAATGGAGGATGTTATCACCATCCAAATGCTTCCTGAGAAGGAGGGCATGTTCCTCTTCCAGCACCGCAACTACGAAGTCAAGTCCGCGCGCAAGGCTACCTCCGTGATCCGAAGGTATAGTGACTTTGTCTGGCTGGTTGACTGCCTTCAAAAGAAGTTCCCCTTCCGGCAGATCCCGTTACTCCCTCCCAAGAGGGTTGCAGGTACGTTGAACAGGTGGAAAGCTTACCTTAAAAATGCTCACATATACTTTTTTCTAAAGTCAATGGCACTCACCTATCAGCGGATTCAAATTCCTTTTTGGATAAACGTCGCAGAGGCCTTGTCCGCTTTGCCAATGCTCTTGTGCGTCATCCGGTATTGAACCAAGAGCAGCTGGTTGTGATGTTCTTTACTGTTCCCACTGTAAGTCTATATCCCCGATTAAATGTTCTATGCGTTAGTAACTGAGTGCCTAGGAATTGGCTGTTTGGCGTAAACAAGCCTCGATTTCCGTGCAGGAGGAGTTTGCGGATAAGCCCCTTCCCCCAGATCTGGAAGATTCTCTGCCGTCTAACCTGACAGATACCTTTGACACTGTCCGTTCGGGTGTCCGCCGCTCGGCTGACATCTACATTAACCTGTGCCTCCTGATGGACAGGCTTGTAAAACGCCACCAAGGCTTAGCCGCAGAGCAATTCCGAGTTTCGAGGGCACTCCACGCCCTGACCGAGAGCACGATGGACACATATGCTGCGGACACGGGTGATGTTCCCCTGCTAAACAACGGCATCAATGCGACTGCCAATCACTTGCAAACAAGTCAAGGCCTGTTAGAAGACGAAGCAAGGGCTTGGGACCAGGGAGTCCTCGAGGACCTAAAGGCCCAGCGCGACTGCCTAGTCGCTATGCGAGACGTGTTCGATCGGAGAGATCGCTTTGCAAAGGATAACATCCCCCAACTCGAACGCCGCATTGAGAACAACGAGAAGAAGCTTCAGGCCATCCGCGCCAAACCCGAGGAGGCGGTTAAACCTGGGGAAGCGAAGAAGGTTGAAGACGCCATAATCAAGGTATATTCCGTGCCTGCGGTTCCCCTGGACGTCTGTTTCGTCTAATGACTACGACTAAGGGACTAATTGTTTTGAATAGGACAAGGAGTCTATTGTCCAGCAGCATGCTCGCGGAGTCTTTATCAAAGAGTGTATCCGTGACGAGATACTAATTTTCCAACGGAGCCAGTACCGCATCAGCCTCCTGCACCAAGATTGGAGTCAGGAGAGAGTCAAGTATGCAGAGCTGCAGGCTGACAACTGGCGAGCCCTGACGGACGTTGTCGAAGGCATGCCTACCTCCGATTAACAGTCGCGTTTACTCTTCGCCCCTTAACCCCTTTGCCCCGGGACACGCCATGTCTCCATCTATTACACGTGTTTAGAATTCCCCCCCTTTCTCCCCAGCTACATTCGGAGTTGGAATAGTAGTGGTTTATGGAACCGCTGTTCCAGTGCATCAGCGATCAGTTTTGAGTAATTTCTAATCCTTTCCGTTTGTCCAAGACATGTTCCATTTGATATATACCCCTGTGCCACTCTGGATTTTGCCGAAAGAAACCTGTCAACCTGTCAGTTTATAATATTTTCCCCCTGATATAATAACAAATATACTCAAATCTCGCTTTTCGCCTTTTATTTTTTTTTTTTTTTTTTTCTCTTTCCCCTTCCTTTTGCTCGTTTCTTTTTCTGATGCTGGCAGTGACGGTGCTGCGAACTGTTGGATTAATTAATATTAATGCTTATTGGATAGTAGTTCTTCAGAATCGGCCGGGTCGTTTATGTGAAATTTGGCTTTGTGGATATCATCCGTAGCCGTTGGAGCAGCCGTTAGGCTTTTGTTTGCTTGATTAGATTCCTGAGCCATGATTAAACCTCGCCCAGAGCAGAGTCAAAATTCTAGCTCCCTCATAGCTTAAATAGGCTCCGTTTGAGAAAATAGGATCTCGACGGAGCTGTGGACAGCTTTATCTAATGGGGAAAACCTTGGGGCAACACTTAAAGAGAGAAGGGAGTTGAATATCTGGTTTGATCCCTCCGGGAACAAAACATTTTTTGAAATGCCGAAATGGGACTTCTCCATCCCTCTCCCCGGTTTGATAGGCGGTCTCATAACTGCTACCATCCTGTCCGTCCAGACTCCCTTTTGTCTGATCATGCGAATCTTAAAACACGAACCTGGATGCCTGAACTGAGCCTACTGAACCTTCCCCACGAGCTGGGAGATCCCTCACCATCAGATATATGGAAGGGATAGCATGATAAGCGACTTCGGACCCAGTACGGGTGAAGATCGCGCTGACTGGACGACATCTCATGCATTATTTTCATGCTCCGTGACCAACAAAGGGGGGGGGGGTTCAACTTCCCGTGTCCAGTCATAGGCGAGCACCAGTTTCGCTTCCGCTCCCGCATAAACCCATCCTGAGTCACAGATCCGACATGACGGGAGGGCGAACGAATGAGTGGAGCGAGGAGTCCCCCCAGCGTGACGTGGTCGGGGGGATAGCTACCTATCCATGTCGCCTGGCCAGCCAGGATGCTGTCAGTACGGGAGTGTGCAAGCGAAGGAGAAGGCCTAGGTCCTTTCCACTCTCGTTCTCTCACACTAACTACTTGCTAGCCGTTTAACTCCCGCCGTTCGCGCGTGTGGCGAAGATAGCGAAAACGAAAGGGAGCCAATGGCAGCTCGCGCGAGAGACGGTTCCGTGTTTGAAGCTGAAGCTTCCTGTGGCCCTAGACGTCGCACAGCAGCCTCGCGCGGCCGTCAAAGCGCGCCCTGCTTTTATGGTCGAAATATTGCAAGGAAACACCGCTCTAAGTCTCACTGAAAGATGGGCATACGGAATATATACGGAGAATGTAAGATGAGTGTCTGAGGAGAGATAAGCAGCGAACAGTGCTGGAGACAAGCTTTAAGGGCTTTATTGGCAGCCGACAATCCCAGCAGAAGAGGATCTCCTCTCAAACGACGGTACTGTTTTGTCTCAATCAATGCTTGCAATGTGGGCGATCCCAGGCCGTTCCCACTCCCTTAGTGACTGTCGATTGTTGCTTGTCGTTGCTTGTTTGTGTTGCTTGTTCCTCTGTTGATGTCGTTCGATGTCGAAGTTTGATGTTTTTTTATTTTATTTTTTTTATTTTTCGCTGTCGTTTTTTTTCGCCCGGCCTCCACGTGACTCATCTTGGCATTCCGCTCCATGCCAAGCCTTTCCCGGTCAGTGCGTTTTTTCTTATTTTTTTTTTTTTATTTCTTGTTTTTCTGCTTCTGCTCGATCGAGTAACAAGAACGACCGACGACCGACGGCCGGCTTCAACGCTGCTACGAGTCGACTGCTCGCCACACAGATTGACCTGGCCCTCCGCTGACGACGCTGCCAGGGTGAGATGGGTTGCCGAGTGGCTGCATGAAAGGAAAAAAACAGAAACAGAGATCGGCCCGATTATCATCAGAAGTAAGTAAAGTCGGTGGATGGGGTCCCTAGTCAAGCGTGCAGAAACTTTGCCGGTGGATACGCCAGCGACAGCCCTGGGAGGATTGAAACCAAGCCATATTCTCGTGGAGGTTCCTTGCTCGGTTCTCATCCGTGGCGAACCTCCTCGGGTTTAAATAGCTGTGCCATCGCCCCTCCTTGCCCGGCCGCCAATAGCTCCGGTTCGAAGGAACACAAGAAGCGGAGGGAAGAGAGCAACTGCCGGCATCTGCTCTCAACCACCTGCCTTTCACGCTTCTGTTTCCGAGCTCTATACCCTCTGCCCACCGCGGGTGCAGGACTATAGCTTGAGGCTATGGTAAGATCAAGAGCTACGCTTGGATACATAACGTTTTGGCAGTCTCTGGTGGACGTCTCTATTTAATCGGAAGTCATCGGAAGTGCTTAGAGAGTTGAACGGTATACTATCTGTTAGCCGGAGAATATCGAAAAGAAGACGAACACATTCCAACAACCATCAATTATATTTTCCCACTGCATATTCTCCATTTTGCCTGGCTGGTTTCAGGCCCGTTGACTGGCTAGAACCTTTCTCGTTTATTTCTCCGTCATGGCGTGGGACCACCTCGATTTCGACAAGCCACATTTGGCATACATGATCCTTGGCGGGTTCACAAGCCTTTTCATGCTGTGCTCCCTGTTCGTCAAGGAGAAGCTCTACATTGGAGAAGCAACCGTTGCCACGTTGTGTGGTGTTATTTTCGGACCTCACGCCGCAAACCTTTTCAACCCGATATCGTGGGGGAATGTCGACAAGCTTACCCTCGAGTGCTCCCGGATCGTCCTGGTCGTGCAATGTTTCGCCGTCGGTGTCGAACTGCCCAAGTCCTACATGGAGAGGCATTGGAGATCCGTCATCATGTTGCTATTACCTATCATGACTATCGGATGGCTCGTGACCAGTCTTTTCATCTGGTGGATGATTGAGCCGTTGTCCTGGCTGGAGAGCTTAATCTGCGCCGCATGCGTTACAGCCACCGACCCCGTGCTGGCGTCCTCCGTCGTCGGTAAGGGCAAGTTTGCGAAGCGAGTGCCCAAGCATCTCCGAGATGTCCTCTCCGCGGAGTCCGGATGCAACGACGGCATGGCTTTCCCTTTCATCTATCTCTCCTTATATCTGATGGCGTACCATTCAGACAGGACCAAGATCGCCGAGCACTGGATAGTGGTTACTATCCTGTATGAGTGTATCTTTGGCGCCATATTCGGCTTCCTTATCGGCTACGCTGGTCGTCACGCCATCAAATTCGCCGAGTCCAAAAAGCTGATTGACCGAGAGAGTTTCCTTGTTTTCTACTTCGTTCTCGCTCTTTTCTGTGCCGGTGCTGGTAGTTCGCTGGGTATGGACGACCTCCTGATCGGGTTTTCTGCTGGCATTGGATTCAGTAACGATGGCTGGTTCACCGAAAAAACCGAAGAATCCCATGTTTCCAACGTCATTGATCTATTGCTTAACCTTGCTTATTTCGTCTACTTCGGCGCTATCATCCCCTGGGAACAGTACAACCTTCCAGACCTAGGCTTGGTTCCGTGGCGTTTGGTCATCCTTGCAATCCTAGTCCTTTGCTTCCGACGAATCCCAGCCATGATTATGATGAGGCCGTTTATTCCAGACATTAAAACATGGCGAGAAGCTTTGTTCGCAGGCCATTTTGGCCCAATTGGTGTCGGTGCCATATTTGCCTGTATTTTGGCACGAGCTGAACTTGAGACGCACAGTACTCAGCCACTGCCAGAGCTTCCTAAGCCAGGAAGCAAGGACTATATCATCATATTTGTGATCTGGCCTATCACCACATTCTTGGTCATCACTTCTATCATCGTCCATGGTTCCTCCATCGCGGTATTCACCTTGGGTAAACATATCAACACTCTAACCTTGACAATGTCTTACACCCAGGCCCACGAGGATGGGCCATCCTGGATGAACCGCCTCCCCAGGATCCAGTCTACATCGAAGACGTCCCTCTCCATGAGAAAGGACTCCTGGGAAACGACGGAGAAACCAGAATTCCCCCCTGGGACACTGGGGCCCATTGGAGTCCCAGGAAATCTTCTAAGGCGACAGAGGGATGATGATCCCTATAGCACACCAGCTACCCGTGCATCAAGTCTGAGACCTAACCGCAGACGTAAACAAGGAGTCCAAGGAGCCGGTGGACCGATCAGCCAGTCTGCTATTACTCCGCAGCGAAGGCCTGAGGGAGAATTACAAGTTAGCAAACCTCCAACTCCTGAACCGGAGGCCTCCGAGGATACAAGGGGGCGTCGACAGCTCTTTGAAGGAGGGCAGCCCACTTCTCCACGGGCTGAGGTTTACCAGGAGGGAGACGATATCATTGTTGAAGATGAAGAAGGAAATGTGCTTGAGCCCGACAGGGTTGTGAAAGAGAAAAGCAGCGAAGCCAGCAAATCAGCAGGTACCGATTCTAAGGACGGAATTATGCAGAAAATATTGCCCACCTGGGCTGGCTTTGGCAAGACCCAAAAAGACGAATCCCATCCCCAAGTCAACCGTGCACGCCGCTCTGCTCGAGCATATCAATTTGCTAACACCATCATTGTCGAGGATGAAGACGGAGAAGTCATTAAGAAATACACCATTCCTTCATCCCCAAGAAAGGAAACTGGAGCTGGGGCTGCTGGTACCGAAGAAGAACATCCTAAGTTGCTCCGTCGTATCACCAAGCTTGGTACTTGGACCGGTGATGACGCTGGCGAATCTGCCGCAGCTGCGGCAAAGAAAGCCGAAGAGGAAGATGCAGGCATCCGATTCACTGTACCTGTTTCCGGAGATGTTGATGATCACTTGAGAGGCCGCAGAATGAGTAAGCAAGACTTCATCAACCAAATGCAACATCTAGGGCCCAAGTCACCCAGTGATGGCTCCTCAAAGTTCAGTTACATCTTCAGACGTGACGGCAATCGAGGACGAGCCAACCCTCACCGCAGTATGCCTATTAGCGGGCCCCATGGTGGAGGCGCTGAAGGCATGCCATCGCCCCAGGAAATATCCGAAATGTTATCTCAATACACTGGTCCTAAGGGTTCAGCTGCCGATAAACAACGCCGCATAGTATCAGACACAGTATCCCGAGGTTCATCTCTCAGCCGCCATGACTCCGAGGACGATGGCACAGAACGTATTCCGCCTGCCCATCGCCGTGCAATTGCCGCAGGACAGCAGCCGCCAGACCTGCATTCCCCAACTGTGCCTTCCGCTCGCAGCAGCAAACATGTTTCCAAGCTCGACGATGATATAGAAACTCCCGCGGAACGGAAACGTCGTCTTGCCGCTCTCGGTGCATATCGCAGCCCGTCAATGCAGCGTGAATCCGACAGCGAGGACGATGGAGAGCCTCGTGTAGTCAAGGGAAAGGTCCAATTTGCAGACGGAACCAAACCGGCAAAGAGAAAGTCTCCAGTGCAGACTGCTTTCTCGCCTTCTACCGGTGCTACCTCGCCGGATCTACCTTCTTCTCCACCGCCTGTTTATGCTCCTGAGAGCAACCCTTTCTCTGATGATGGTAACGCTCCCGGCTCTGCAAGCCAAAGTACCAATGAAGGTGCTGGTAAAGACAACGGAAACGACGGTCGCGAAAACATTCCGAGGAACGGTTCCAAGTCTAAGATCACCTGGGGAGGTGAGATAGGTCGTTGAATGACCTAGCATCGTTTATCCACGATGCAATCGTCTATCCCCATCAGTTTTCCCATCTTGCTTGCTCTTCTGCTCTCTCTATCTTTTCTTTTCGTTTTATTTCCCCCTCCCTTTCCATTCTCTCTGTCGTTTTTGTCTTTTCTGATTTACTCGTTTTATTTTACATCAGTTTGTGTGTCCATGGACACCTGCTAGTTATAACTAGACTAAATAGCGCTGTGCTGCTGTTTGTTACGAGCGTCTTTGATGTCCTTTTTTCAGTTACCCTATGGGTACTGATTGGTCTATATATTGCGGTTGTTAGGTATGCACATTAATAGAGGGAGCCTTAATTGGCCCCAGCAGTAATAAAGATTGTTATGCTTTCTAGATATAGTCGAAGAGAATAGATAATCAAAAATTACCATGATTTATCTTCAGATAGAACTACCTAAATGATATTAAAAAATGATAATATTGTTATCGAAGAAGTATATAGATGACACCGAACCAAATGGGCTGGTCGAGGGATATCATAAGGGTGGAAAAGTAGTCGGAAATTTGAAAGAAAGAAGCTAATGAAGTAGATAAGAAACCCGCTGTTTACCCTTCCACTACGCGATGCAGGAAGAGTAGTTATACCATGTTGTTTTTGGTGCAATCCATAAACCGATCCAAACCGACATTTTCCTATAAAACTCCGCCGGGCAATTGTATGGAATTTTGTTGTGGAGGTTGAGATCTTAAACTGGCGCTTGGCTGGCCACCGGAACCTCCCGAGGGTAGCCCACCTAGGGTGATGGATGTGTTGTTATTCGTACTAGGATCAAAGGCACTGCCGCTGGGAGGGAAGCCAATTGTAGTTCCGCTGCTGGTATATATACCTGGGACCTGCCCATCTACCATCTGTGTCTGCCGTCGAAGCATAAACATTGGTTTCCGTCCATCTTTATCAAGCTGTTTAAATAGGATGAGTGGTTTTTCTTCGAGCGCTAGGCATCGTTCTTGGTCACCGTAGACAATATATAGGGCATATAGCCGCCAGTCTTCATGGATGTTATATTTCTTGAGAGCAGCTGGAAGCACTTTATAACAAGGATCATCCATTGAGACACGGAAGGATTTGAATATTTCAACACTGGGGCCGGAGTCTGAAGAATTTTGCGCGTTGCTAGATGATTGATTCCCACCGCCACCTGATCCCCCATTCCTGGAAGTGGATATGGCAGGATGGTCTTGCCGACTTGAGGAGTTTGAGGTTTGGTTGTTACCGGACCGATCTTGTCTTTGTTGCCCTTGTGAATCTTCAGAGTGATCATACGCGGTGCGGTTGTTGGTGGAGGATGGAGGGTCGCGGGAGTATGACCGTGATGCAAGGGTTTGTTGAGTGTAGAAACTGTTCGGAGAAGTAGGTGATGGCATGCCTTTAGGAGAAGGCTGGCCACCTGTCATGGAGGCTGTGAGATGAGAAGATGCTGCCATAGCAGCTGCCGAAGGATCAAGTGTGGATGAATCTGCGAATGCCCTTCCTTCAGGTATAGCCTGTGGTATATGGGTAGGGGAGTTGGTCTTTGGAGTTGAACCGCCAGCAAAAAGCTTCCTAGATATTGTTCGGGTGAGGCCACTGCCAGCTTTCTCTTGGCCGAGGAAAGAAGGTGAAGTAGCAGGGTCGTGGGTATATGATTCAGATAGGGCGGCGGTGGATCCACCATAGGATATTGTCGAAGGGGGTTGATACGGTAAGGGCGCTGATTTATCCTTTGCGACTTTAAAGACAGGCAGTAATTCTTCACGCAGTCTTCGGTAGTCATCTGCAAGTTTCCGTAGTTCTGCTTCCGCGGCCATGAGTCTGTCGTCTCGCCGTCTGATGGATTGTATGAGGAGGGCAATATCGTCTTGAGTAGCTGCATCCTTCGTGCTGCTCTTATCCGCCGCTGTTAAGATGAGTTAGTAGGTGGTCTAATATATGTATAACTGGAAAGGGACTGGGCATACATAGAGGGACATAATGGTCAGGGTCTATGGGTACACCTTGCTTCACTTTGGCTTCGTATACATTTTTTAGGATGGTCAATCGATGTCCGACACTGGATATCCCGAGTTCCTTTAATTCATCATGTTTTAGAGCTATGAGGGCCTCTCCGACTATTTCGTTTTCTATAACGGCACGTTAAAACAATAAGTTGTTAGCTCTTTGTCCCTTCCAGACGGTCAAAATTGGTCTCAGCACATACCCAGAAACGCTTCACGGTACTGCAGCAGACCCAGGCTCCCGACGAACTTGGCGCACTCCTCCGCCGTCCAATCGGTTATGACAGTCTTGGGCGAGATACGATCATCCGTCTTCCCGTATGTAGGGGTGTTCTCAGTGGAAGGGCCTTCAGAGTCTGTAGGAGAGGCCTCGGAGTCCTCGGCAAGGTGGGGTGATATCACTACACTTCGCTCATACTCATCGTCTGCGTCCGAGTCGCCTGGATAGGCGTCGGCGAAGGCCATTGCTGTGCAATCGTCTTGTCTTGTTTGACCACTCGTCGTCGACTGATGTCTTCGACGTTGATGGAGCACCGTCCAAGCGGTATTGAGAGTGTCGATATCACACGGCTCGCCAAGTCTCAGCTGTTAGCCAGTGCAGGCCCAGCACTCGGTAGGACACTTTCTGGAAGCGTGTTGGGGAAACACGGAAGGGAGATATAGACGGTGGGCGTTGTAGCTGTGGGCTCTCGTGGTTGACGGGCGGGCGTGCGTTGGGTTTCGAGGGAAATCGCAAGGGTTGTTGTACCAAGGGCTAGAGCCGACGAGATGAGACGGGGCCAAGTGGGAGAACAAACGCTGCCGATTGACGGCTGTCGCTCGCAGGCTAGCAGCTAGTCTTCCTTTTACTGTTTATTATTGTTTTTTTTCACGCTGGCTATGTCGCGAGACGCTCCAAGGCGAGGCCAGGGAAATGAAGTTATCGAGGGTGGGTATAGATAGGGCGGGTAAGGCGAGTTGTGAGTTAACTAGTGTTGTTAGCTTGCCCAAGCAGAAGCCGTGTAAGCACGGAGCGTCCACGTCCACGTCCACGAGCCAGCAGCGGGCCCCGGCAAGCGTCTTCTGAGGTCTTCTTTTGCTTCTCGTCGCTTTCTCGTCGCTTCAGTGGCTTTTCTGTCTTTTGCGTCTGTGAATTTGAGGTCGTCGAAGTCGCTTTTTTGTCGCTTTTGCTGCGGTTTTGTATTTCCCAAAGAGGAAAGTCACGTGGAAGTAGTATATCGTAATATTGGGTACAAGACGGTAACACCTTCATCTATTTTAGGAATAGCGGTAATCTTTCTGAATTATGTAAGCTGATTAGATAAGTCGCAAACTTATTTCCTTTTTGGGAACAACGTTGACGTTGTGTCGCAGAAATGAAAAAATAAAAGCAAAACGTGAAGAAAGAGAAAAGGCGAGACGAAGGAGATGGAATAAAGAGGACTGATGCAGTCGATAGAGGATGAAGACCAAGGGAGGTTTGGTATTTCCTTACTATCAAAGGTCAGGTGTCACTGATATACTCCGTAGCCTTGTGGTTACATGGCACAGGCTGGTCACAGCTAGTATACCTCCGAAGATGTGCAATTGGGCAGGATCCAAGCGGTACCGTCAAGGGGGAGAATGTCTTAGAAGCCACTAATGAGCATCGGCGACATTAACGTTGGTCTCTATCCTCTCCGCGGCCGATATGTATATCTGCATGTCTGCATGTACGTGTGTCTATCTCTGCAGCGAGGCTAGATCCGGCACAGCCCAAACCGCAACTTGGTCCATGTGACTCGACAGTGCGATGTTCCCGGCGTTGGCTTACCCAAAAGCAACTACACACAAGTCAGACTGTTGCAGCTGTGGCTCGGTCAGCATACTACATGACATGTAAACAGCAGCCGAGCAGCACCCCACTATACCTGTTGATAAAAATACCACTAGTTACCTGTCCCTTCACCCGTCTATAGACCACCGACTTTCTGCGCTCACAGTAGCCAGTGGACACTCTCCCACGTAGATATATATAGACAAAGGCGTATGGGGTAAGGTGTAAGTACAATTAAAGACCCCTGCAGCGGCAAAGCCTAAAAGTTTAATCCTCGGGCCTTGGCAAAATGACATCCGACTTTCTTTTCTCGCCCGGCGAAGCTCGTCCTTCGCTGGTCAACCAGAGCGAGCGACAACTTGGATCTTTGCATTGGAGCAGGCTTCCGGCCCCGTCAGTCCATGCGAAGAAGAGGTGACTCGGCCCGCCGGTCGTGATACATAGGGGCCCCCGGAAGACAACACTTGGAAGTATTCATTTTATTCTGGTGGTGGGTAGTATCCTCATTGATACCTGGCGCAGTCAGAAGCTGTCATTCATTGAACTCGCTGAATGGAAGCCATGACTGCGACTACACAATAGAAAGGCACGAAGCTTATTTTCTCTATGGTGAGCTGTGTTCTATGGTGCTATAAAAACTGACACCGCCCTCCGTTATTCTATCTGCTGATGTGTTCGCTGCCCCAGATTCATCACCCTCCAGCGCGTATGATCCCGACGCAGCATACATAACTGAGCCTCAAACATACTATTTTCATCTCACTCCCGCCGACGCTCGTCTCCAAGAATAACTGCTCCGCCACGGTATATTATGACCAGCATCACGGACCAACGTAACGACCAGATGGCGAATTCCCCCGAACAAACAGACCAAGTAATGGACTATCTACTGGCTACACACAAACTAGAAGACCTACAAGCCTCTCTTCTTAATTCCCTGTCTACCTGCGGCTGGACCGAACGGGTACGCAGCCTTGCCTTTGAGCTTTTCCGAACAGAAGACCACAGTCGCTTTGAAGATGTGGTGGACACCATCGTCAGCATGGCTACCTCGGGCAGTGGGGAAAGCTCGGGCTCGCCTTCTTTGGGGAAAAGAAAACGGGATGGAGAAGACGATTCAAAGCTGGCTAACGGAGCCGTGAAGAATGGCAAACGTGTGAAACCGAACCCTACCACTAGCACCGCCAACGGAGCCGGAGAAGTGACGGTGAAGAAGGAGACTGCGGAGGGTAGCAACTCCATACCTGAGAGTGGCCCACTAGCTTCAAACGGTAGCAGTGCATCAGATATCACGGCACACTACAACGTTCAGATTCCTGAACGAGCTGTGAACAGCGGCGTTAAATTCCTACAAGATTCGATGCACGAGTTGTTTAGCTCAGATACTGAGGACCAACCGAACGGCACCCGGGGACATGACCCAGAGAGTGACGATGATATACCAATCGCAAGGAAAGAAATGAAGAAAAAGGCCAGTGACCAGCCCAAGACCAACGGTCATCCTCTACCGAAAAGCAATACCGGAAGCTAGCAGGCATCATCTCATCTTGCTGCTTAACTCTCTACTTTTTTCAATGGGCGTATCCAGGGTCAATGGCGCTATCACGATATATCGTTTTATGCTTTTGTTTTTCTTTCTCATACTTTTCAGCCCTCGTATTCTCACTTTTAATATGGAATGTGGACTCTGCTCGGTGGGGGGAGGGGGGCAATGATAGAAGGAGGCTTTCAATATTCTGGCTTGTTTTATTTACATGGGTATTCATGTTTCGTTTTAGTTCTGTTGCATGTTGTGTGTATGTACAGGTATGGCATGTGGCATTTAAACCGGCTGGCGCGTCAACGGCGTCCTCTTGTGGTCTTCGAGACTTTTTGATTTGATGGTAAACCCCCTATGTCATTTTGTCCCTGTAGATGTTGATTAGTCATCGGGAATTGATACAATTTAGCGCCCTCCCCTTGTCATTGGCGTCTCTGGCTAGGCTCCAGCGCTGCGTGGTCACTTCGTCCTGCTTCGGGTGCCCGGTCCAGCGCTTTCCAGCGCCTTCCAAGCTCTCTCACCGCCAGATTCTGATTGGCTGGTGGTGCACAAGCTGATTATTAATGTCCTGCTATCACATCTGCCGCCAGGTCACGGGACTCACTTGGAAACGCTGCTGACTCAGCTGCCCCAAGCTTTGCCGCCGTCTTTATCGCCAACAAAGCCGATCTCAGCAAGAAACAACAACAACCGCAAACCACCATCATCACCATCTAGCGGTATCCTTTTCTTCTTCCTCTTCTTCTCAGCTCCTACCGCTTGCCATTATCCCTCTCTGCATCCCCAGAAGAAGGTCTTTCCCAGAAACACTGTGGTAAGCTTCAAATCTCGTTGCCTGTTACCTGACTTGTGAGCTAACCTCCCACCAGCAGACTAGCTCTGACCCAGAGCTTCCTAGGCCGTTTTTCCACTGTCACATAGAATTTCAATTTCGATCACAGTACTCTCAGGATGTCTCATGATCCAGAGCACAAGCCCAAGGCTAACCTGAAGTGAGTCGGCTGTTTGTTGACATATCCATGGTTTATGAGGTCCAAGCTAACATCTGGCCTTCTCCCGTTGATAGTGACCCTTCAGGTGCCGAAAAACATGAGGTGAGCTCTCGGATATATTTGTTCTGAATATTCAGTGTCCTAATTCCGCAAATAGGAGCTTGACACTTCGACTGCTATCCTAAAGAAGAAGAAGAAGCCAAACTCGTTAATGTGAGTAGTACATTGGCAACCCATTTACCGGCCATGAGCATTACTGGGCCCAGTTCTAACTCAGTCTCAGTGTCACTGATGCCGTCAACGATGATAACTCCGTTATTGCACTTTCAAACAACACCATGGAGACTCTCCAACTCTTCCGTGGTGACACTGTCCTAGTAAAGGGCAAGATGCGAAGAGACACTGTCTTGATCGTACTAGCAGATGACGATCTTGATGATGGCAGTGTTCGTCTCAACAGAGTTGTACGACATAACCTAAGGGTTAAGCATGGAGACGTCGTCACAGTTCACCCTTGTCCAGATATCAAATACGTACGTTAATGTTCGGCATCTATATACGGTGAACGGGAATACATACTGACATGACTTCCAACAGGCTAAACGTATTGCCGTTCTACCCATTGCTGATACCGTCGAAGGCCTTACCGGGTCCTTGTTCGACGTTTTCCTTGCTCCATACTTCCGCGAGGCCTACCGACCAGTCCGACAAGGTGACCTCTTCACTGTGCGTGGTGGTATGAGACAGGTTGAATTCAAAGTAGTGGAGGTCGACCCCCCAGAGTACGGAATTGTCGCCCAAGACACTGTCATCCACTGTGAGGGTGAGCCAATCCAGCGAGAAGATGAGGAGGGTAACCTCAACGATGTTGGATATGACGACATTGGTGGATGCAGGAAGCAAATGGCTCAGATTCGTGAACTTGTTGAACTGCCACTCCGTCACCCCCAACTCTTCAAGTCAATCGGTATCAAGCCTCCTCGAGGTATTCTCATGTTTGGTCCTCCCGGAACAGGTAAGACTCTGATGGCCCGTGCCGTTGCCAATGAGACTGGTGCTTTCTTCTTCCTGATCAACGGCCCTGAGATTATGTCAAAGATGGCTGGTGAATCTGAATCCAACTTGCGAAAGGCTTTCGAAGAAGCGGAGAAGAACTCTCCCGCTATCATTTTCATTGACGAGATTGATTCCATTGCTCCCAAGCGAGAGAAGACAAACGGAGAAGTTGAGCGTCGCGTCGTTTCCCAGCTCTTGACTCTCATGGATGGCATGAAGGCTCATTCAAACATCGTTGTTATGGCTGCCACCAACCGTCCTAACTCCATTGACCCTGCACTCCGACGTTTCGGCCGTTTCGATCGTGAAGTCGATATTGGCATTCCTGACCCAACTGGTCGTCTTGAGATTCTTCAAATCCACACTAAGAACATGAAACTTGGTGAGGATGTTGATCTTGAATCAATTGCTGCCGAAACCCATGGTTACGTCGGCTCTGATATTGCATCCCTCTGCTCTGAAGCTGCTATGCAGCAGATCCGTGAAAAGATGGACCTCATTGACCTTGATGAAGACACTATTGACGCCGAAGTCCTTGATTCTCTTGGTGTCACAATGGAGAACTTCCGCTTTGCCCTTGGTGTTTCCAACCCATCTGCCCTTCGCGAAGTTGCCGTCGTCGAGGTTCCAAACGTTCGCTGGGACGATATCGGTGGTCTCGAGGAGGTCAAGCGCGAACTTATCGAGAGCGTCCAGTACCCAGTCGACCACCCCGAGAAGTTTCTCAAGTTTGGCCTTTCCCCATCAAAGGGTGTTCTTTTCTACGGACCTCCTGGTACTGGTAAAACCTTACTGGCCAAGGCTGTTGCAAACGAGTGCGCTGCCAACTTCATCTCTGTTAAGGGACCTGAGTTGTTGAGCATGTGGTTCGGTGAATCTGAGAGCAATATCCGCGATATTTTCGACAAGGCTCGTGCTGCAGCTCCCTGTGTTGTTTTCCTTGACGAACTGGATTCTATTGCCAAGTCCCGAGGCGCTTCCTCTGGAGATGCTGGCGGTGCTTCTGACCGTGTTGTTAACCAGTTGCTCACGGAGATGGACGGAATGACTTCAAAGAAGAACGTTTTCGTCATCGGCGCCACTAACCGACCTGAGCAGCTTGACAATGCTCTTTGCCGTCCCGGTCGTCTCGACACCCTTGTCTATGTCCCTCTACCCAATGAGCCAGAGCGTACCGCTATCCTCAAAGCCCAGCTCCGCAAGACCCCAGTTGCCAGCGATGTAGACCTTGCCTACATAGCCTCCAAGACCCATGGCTTCTCTGGTGCGGATCTTGGATTCGTTACTCAGCGTGCTGTCAAATTAGCCATCAAGGAGTCCATTGCAACTGCTATTCGAAGGACCAAGGAACGTGAAGCAGCAGGCGAAGATGCGATGGAGGACGATATTGATGACGAGGATCCAGTTCCTGAACTCACCAAGGCTCACTTCGAGGAAGCTATGAAGGATGCTCGACGATCCGTTACCGACACCGAGATCCGACGATATGAAGCCTTTGCGCAGAGCATGAAGAACACCGGCAGCAACTTTTTCAAGTTCCCCACTGATGGAATTAGTACTGGTGAGACCGGATTTGGTGATGCTGGAAACGACGACAGCCTTTATGACTAAAATGTAACCGGGCTTTGCTGTCCTCTAGCTTTATCCAACTTTGACTCATGTTCTTTATTCTCATTTGGTATCTGGTTGCCTTAAAAGCAGCGTTACTCAAAGGATTCCTTTAATTGCAAGAGGAGTAGGAGAACCAGGGGGTTTTGTGGTTTGTTCGAGATTGAACATGCGGTCTCCATGCTTTTACTACATACATCTCATAGTGCCTTGACTCCCTATCCGTTTACTTAGTTGCCTCTTGAATGTCAACATAAAGATTTCATAATGGTATATGACTTATGAATAGTCTTTCAATTCTACGTAGACTCTATCTTGCGAAGCTGTCCTTAGCAATCTATCGAAATTTAGGGGTATCTACCGAAAGCAAACAGCCAAATCTCAACGTTGACAGTTGGCTAATAAACAACCGCTTTTCTGGGAGAAATCAGGGGGTTTACTAGTGAGAACTGATTGCTCTTTCTATTCAATTTGTTTGTTTTACAGCCGCACTTGTTAGTTGAACCAACGGACCTCGTAGCTTCTTCCATTGTCCCAGTGAAAATATCACGGAGATTATAGAATCGACAAGGCAGCTCCAGTTAATGGAATGCAACGGTACATATCAAAGACACCCACGGGGATTGTCTCCCATCAAATACTGATCCTTGTCAAGGGTCTGGTATCTTCTTCCATCTATGGCACCCTAGAAATGAGCCCCTTATATATAGGGGGCAGGCGACCAGCACCAAAGTGCCGTATTCTTCAATGTAAGGAGTATCCAAGTCATATGCACAGCTACAGAGAGACCACACTTGTTCAAAGGAGAACTGCTAAGGAAGGAAAAATAGAAATGCCTATGAAAGCCTGTCAAAGCCAATATGGCAAGATTTCCTACCTGTCGAGGCTCCTAGCTTCTGCAAACAACTTGCTCCCCCCTAACCCATACAACGCAGCAAACAAGATCATTGACTATTACTTGAACAAGAGCACAAAGGAAGAAGATCCAACACCCAAGTCTTCAGGTCCTCCTCAGATCCTTTCTCATTTGAAGTGGGCCATGAGCGGCGGGCTGGGAGTTAGCCGGCTGGTAACGCTGGACCACTACCCTCGAGAGTATCGTCGAGCTCTCAGAAACACTCTAAGCCAGCAGCAGCTCACAGCCTACAGCAAAGAGACAGTACCACTGTTTGTCTTCGGGCCTCTCATGTTGCCGTCCTTTCTGAAGAGCATGACGGACGCAGACACACGTATGGATCAGGCCCAGTACATGAGCCAGGGAAGTCTCCTGGGCCACAAGCTGTACATGTTTGAAGGGAACGAGCTTCCCATAGTAATGCCCTCCAGTGAACCAGGGGACTACGTGGATGGAATGCTGGTATTCAACCTCACGGCGGAACGACGAGGTTGGATACACGAGCTCGAAGCATCGAACGAGGTAGAAATGAGGAATGTGCGTGTAGAAATTGTGCTGGATGACGGCAACCTATCGACTCTAGACGCAGCAGCCTTTGTGTGGACTGGACGGGATGATATTGGCATTGCCCCAGCTTCGGCAACCCAATGAAGGATCGATGAGTTTCTAGCAAGCCCCTGGTATGAGAGGACCACAACCGGATATGAATCATGCTAGGTCTGAGCAGGAGACTTTGAACTGGGTAGTTAGACCAGGTAATCTCCCCAACAACAGTCCTTGGGTGAAATACATGACATGTGCTAAGTGACTTCTAGTGACTGAGAATATCAAAAGGAGGAAAGATCTGAAACTGGAGTCACTAGAGTTTTGGGTATCTTTGGGAATCACTTTCATATATTTGGCAGTCCCTAAGATATAGTTAAGCCCCCTTTATATCCTAATATCAACTGGCATTATCTCAACAGGGCCTCCTTTCCGTCTGAACTTCACCAAACCCCCCCTTCTTAAGCACAAAGCCAGAGGTATCATAATTCTTTATGCTAAAAACCCCTTGAACCCAGCACCTGGGCCTAGATAAGGCAGTATATAGTTCTGTAGCCTGTCTATAGAGCATCTTTAAGGGTGAATGGTAGCAGGTAGAAGGTTAGTAGAGCTGCCCCTTTCTTGAGAACCATATCTAGTCTGCCTTCCCCTATCAAAGGTACTACTAGAAGTGCAGACAGGCATGGGCATAGATGGTTATAGATAGTTATAGAGACAAAGCCACAGACATACAGACAGATACAGACAGAATGCGCAGCAGGAAGAGGACGTCCTGCTGGCGACTAAGCAGGCGCCGAGCAGGCACATTTTTTTCCTTCTCTTCTCCTTTTGTTTTCTCTCTTTCTTCTTCTTGTCTTCTTTCTGTCTTCTGAACCTGCAGGCTCTTCTTCTTTCACTTGCCAGGCAAGCTGCTGGATGAAGCTGTGACTCTCCTCTGCCTTTCAAGCTGCACCATCAGAGGCTGTCGAGCTTTTGCTTCAACGGAGGGTACGTATAGCATGCACGGAGGCCGAGTCTCAAGTGCCCTAGGGACCATAGAGGAGCACTCGAGCTGACCAGATTGACATACAGACGCAGATTTATTGACTCGAGACGCCGAAGAGATACTAGAAAATCTCCATATTCAAGGTGAGTCAGGGCCATCTTTCTTCCTCCCTGTCAGACACTCACGCGTAGAATTGGTATAGTTGTGCTGCTGGTTTGCTGACGGTGACAGGGTATCATCAAGATTGACTTCATAGAATCAATTCAGCTACCTAGAAGGCAGAATTGAACAAAAAAACAAAAAAACAAAAAAACAGGTATGTCTTGAAATCCGGATGATTCCTGTTTGACCTAAGCTAACGCAACAGGCAGTTGACAAGATGGGATCTGCAAATTTTGACTGGGGGTTGGTCGATATAATGGGCGAGGTGGACGACGTGGTCCTCCACCAACCCAATCAGCCATGGCCTGACAGTGTTTTTGTGCTGGGAGCCGGGATGTTTGCAAGCGGTGCCAATCCCTTTGGCGTCTTGAACACGCGAGACCTCATAGTCGCGGAATTATCGAGGATCTTGCAGCAAATCGAGTCTCTGCGTGCTCAGCCACGCCTGCAGCTGCAACAGCCTGTCCCCGTCGGATTTTTCGACGTTGCTGCAGCTCAGATTATCCCCCGATGGACAGCGCGGGACATGGCATCTCCTATCAGGCAGCTCGTCGAATCCATGTCATACCAGGCTGCCAGCATCGGCCTTCTGGATCTCCCCTTTCCAGTACGTGAAGCCATCTATAAGTTGGTTCTTGACACGAAGTACACGATGAGACAATCCATCCACCCCGACTGGGTGACCGCAGAGGTCATCGATGACATGGCGACTTCGGATGTCCCAACCTTATGGATCTGGTCAAGATGCCCACGCATCACGAAGTATCACTTACACCCTGCTATCTTGCAGGTGAACCGCCAGGTGTATCATGAGACGGTTGCGGTCCTGGGCCGCCAGAACCTGTGGGTTGTTGTAAGCACATCAGACGCCCGGATTGCTGAAGGCTTGACGGAGATGGGAGCGGCACTCCCAATCCCGCCTAATTGGAGGGGCCTTGGCCTGCCTGGATACTCTCCGTACGTTTACCATGTGCCAATTGAGATTCAGGTCGAAGAAGACCCAAACATTGTCTCGCCTGAGCGGCAGTTTTTTGTCATGGCCCTGGAATGCGTGTGGGACCTGGTCGCCTTAATTATCTCACACAACAGCACCCCATGGTTTATAATTGTCCGGCTCAATGAGACCGCTTTCTTCAGCCATCGACAGAAGCTCGACTGCATCGCCCGAATTGTCGATATGCTGGAGCCGCTGAAACTCCTCGGGGAAGACGACTGCTCCCGCACTGTGAGCTTCTGGTTCCAGAACCGTATTGCTGGCGACAGGTTAATCCAACTGAACCGCCTGCAAGTCAGATTCAGCACTATCGAGCTGATCGGTATGCTGCGGGAGTACCTGGACCCGTTCAAGGCCGACCTGTGGCAGATCAACTGGGCCAAGGAAGACCTGAAGATGGCCGAATGGGGCTTTTTCTTCATCCATGCCATGAACAAGTACGGTGTCGAAGAGCAATATGGACGGTTGTGGAGAGACACCCTGTGCATCGGCCACGCCCGTCTCATGATTATCCATCTGGCACAGGGCAAGCTGGTCCTGGCCAAACACCATGCCCAGCGCGCCTGCGAAGTGGCCGAGCTGCATGAAGTGACGCTCTGGTGGTGCAAGGCCCTGATAAGCCGCATCACCGGGTGGGATGACCAGGTTCCCAACAGAGACAACATCATCGAGGCTCTCCGCGCCATCTGGTGCCTGTGCTGGAACGAGCGCAAGAGTTGGTTCCATCTGCTGTGGCAGCATTACAAAGTTGCTGAGCATGAAGCACACAACACTATCCAGTACATCGTCTACCTGCTCGAGGGTATCAGATTGGTCCTGGCTAACACAAACGAAGCCAACGACTTGAAGAAGCAGGCGAAGCTCTTCAACAACCTCATGTGTATTCAGGGGAATATGCTGAACGATAGTTGCAGTCCAGATCAGAGAGAATATCACAATCTGACAACCAGAAGTGTGATGAATGACAGCAGACTGCCAGACAGTGTCCAGCAGCAGAGCAGAGAGGAAGGCTTGAAGCTTTGGCGTCTCATCGAGTGAGCTTAGCTTCAATATTGGCCAAATTTTTGGTTGAAGTCTGGAAGCCTTTGAGATCTCAAAATTCGAATGGAACAATCAATACTTCGGAATCTAATGACTGGAATGAATAAACAGCAGCACCCAAGGGAGAGATATAAGAGAAAATGAGAAACGACCAAAAAAAATATGAAATAGCCAGAAAAGCACAAAAAAAGGAGGTGATCTTTTAGTTAGTTCAGGCAGTTAAGTAGGTAGAGAGAGAGAGAGAATAATACAGTCGAGCTGCATACCTTGATCTGATTTTGGTAGAAGTAGGTACAAGATGTCACTCGCAGCCTCAGGGACTCCAATGTCCTATTGATCAGAAGGCAGAAGGCATTGACAGCTCTTATTGACGGCTTGCAGGAAGGTATCAGGCAAATGCTCACATTCACATTCACGGCCCTTGAAACAATACAGGAGGAGGACAATATCCAGCGCCCCCAAACTCCAGCAACCACAACCAAAACGACAATCAGGCGAGCTCAAAGACCTTCTGCTCCTGGTTCTGGCCCTGCGCAAGAGACGCAGGACGGGGATGGGGATGCTGCCCGCTGTCGATCTCCGAGATGGCCAGCGAGCCGCGGGCGTGCAGGCTGGGAGAGGCCAGCGGCTGCTCGACGCTGTTGGCCCAGCTGGAGCAATGGGCCATCCTCTCCTGCTGCCGCAGCGAGGGCGACGCCAGCGACGGCGAGGTGGCCGAGATCGAGGTCGCCGTCTCGGATCCCATGCGCTTCTGCTCGTCGATGTCGGCCTTGAGCAGCAGCCGGTCGACCAGCACCGCGTGCGCCCGCCGCAGCGTCTTCTTCACGAAGCCCGTCGCCAGGACGTTGCAGCGCATGTTGACGTCCTCGCGCAGGTACAGCCCTTCCCGGGGCGCGCCCGGGATGCCCAGCTCGATGGTCTCGCGAGGCTCGCCGGGCATGTTGCCGCCGACGCTCCATTTCTCCTGGATGTCGAGGCCGGTGGGCGCGTAGACGTGCGTCTGCAGGCCGCCGGGCAGGTCGTGGAAGCAGGCCTTGTACGAGACGTTGCCGGACAGCAGGCCGCCGGGCAGATACTGCACGCGGTCCGTCAGCTCGTACCAGACGCAGTGGAATTCGTCGGGCGGCGCATGGGACGGCGGCGAGCAGCGCTTGAAGTCGATGACCAGCGGGTTCAGCTTGATCATCTCGCTGTGTTCGTGGAGGGTGCGCACCACCATCTCGCCGGTGATGTACGGCGGCAGCGGCGTGACGGACGTGAAGACGCTGCGCTTGTTCATCTTGCTCTGCCGGGTCGAGTTACGGGCTGATGGACGGGATATACGGGTTGGACACAGCGATCTACGGGGGGATAGTTATGTTTTGGATGGGATGGATGGAGGTTGCCTTGCTTCCTGTCAGCCGCAGCCTTGTCCGCTGCCGTGGCTTTATAGCCTTTCCTCTCCTCGACAGACGATGGACTGGATAGACGCATCCAGAGGCATCGGCAGATGTCAAGAGAGCATCGAGAATCGGCAGATGGGATCCTTCGGCATGCTTACGGCTGCAGTCGAGATATCTGGCAGGGATAACAGCTATATCAGGGTGGATATCAGGCGGTTTGCCTACAGAACAACCAGGCCGGCAGAGTGACTGCTCGGAGAGAGAACGCCCGAGATGCGAGCATTCCTATGACCTACGAAGAGCGAGGACAGAGAGGCATGTTTCACCTCCGCTGAGGCCAGCGGAAATCGCCTCCGAAGATCTCGCGGACCTGGGCTGTGTCTAGTGCAGAAGATGTGTCTCTTTCCAACTGGAAGAACCTCCCAGGACACGCCCCCTTTGTCTCTTTTACAGCGGTTGACTGGCCTGGCTGGGCATATCGCCATCTGGACGGACGCAGATCCAGTCTTTTTGCTCCGTAACGACTCCATACGCTATGGCCAGCGCTGTCAATACGAGAAAATGGAGGATGCCAAAGAGTGGAAAGTCAAATATCAACTGTGAACTGCTTATTTTTGGATCGAATCTAAGACATCAATCGTGTTTTGCAAAGGGACGTCCGTCACCGCTGTCTGTCTGCTGAGAGAGCCTGCTGGATATTAAAAGACTGGCTGCCCTGCTGTTGAGCCGGTAGATTCCCCCAGATCAGCATCCAGATCTACATCCACTACTCGGTACTACAGTCCGTCCCACTATCAACTTCCAAAGAGCCGTCAAAATGCGTTTCTCCAGCATCATCTTCTCTGTCCTCTCCCTCGCTGCCTTCTCCCAGGCAGCTGAGTGCCCTGCCGGAACCCAGCCCAACTGCTGCCAGAACATCAACGAGAACAAAGTCGGCTACTACTGTGAGTGTGAACTTGATAATCGTTGTATACCCGGGCGTAGTCAATGACTGACAAAGAAATAGGTGCTCAGCCAGGTGCTACCTACTGCCAGGAGCCCGGCCAATCTCTCACCCCAGTCTGCTGCCAGAGCTACAGCATTGTAAGTCACCGTCAGTAGAAGCTCACAAGTATATACCAGGTGAACTGACTAGGATATGCAGACTCCACGCGGCTACACTGGCCTCGAGTGCACCAAGCTTTGAATTGGCACTATGAGTTATATAAAGACATGTTATATATATAAAATAATAAATATTTACCCTTAATCTGTACAAACATAACCGAGATTAGAAAAGTTATATTCCTCCCTGAAAGAAAAAAAACCCCAAGTGATCAAAGTATCAAGCCAAACGTGTCTATCAAGTAGAAAGCCATAGATCATGAATCCCCCAAGCGCCGGCCGTGAGACTGAGAACTCCCACCAGACTGGCCGGAACCCCTATTCCGCCGTCCACGCTCCAATGCAGACACAGCGGCAGCCATGCAAGGTTGTTGATCATGCTCTTCCTCCACGCCTTGACCGTTGCAGCCATCTTGACAGCCTCTTCCTTGGTCTTCTCGCGGACTCCCTTCTCAGCCTCTCCAATATCTTTCTTTGCACCCGCTAGGCTCTTCTGTCCTTCAGTAGCAGAAGCAATCTGGCTCTCCCGCGCCAGCCGGACAAATTCAAGAAGCACATGCACCAGCCACGCCCTGACGCTCCAAATGGACCACTTGGACAGACTGCCCCATCGCTCGACGGCGCGCTTGCTGAGAACCCCCTTGGAGGCCAGGAAGGCTACGTTTTCAAGCAGCTGGAAGAGCACGCACGCGAGCACCTGGACGTACGCAATGGCTCGCAGCACGGGATCTGCCGGCGGTGATTTGTATGTCGAGGAGCCCCAGGCCCAGAGCGGGAGGAGGCCGAGCAGCCGTAGCGAGGTGCGTGTTTCTGATACTAGAGATGCGAGAGCCAGCAGATGCGGGTGCGACGAAGCTGCTGCAGCACCGCCGGCGGCCTTGGAGAGATGAGAGACAGCTGCTGGTTTCCTTCCAAGCGCTGCGAGAGCCAGCCGGTTCAGCCTGCGTGAATGTGTGAGCGCGTAGTGCAGGATATGCGCCGAGTAGCCAACGGTAGCAAACGCCCGTTCAGTGCCATGCGCGCTAGATATGAATCTGCCATCTCTGTTAGCAGCCCGTTCAGCCCATGGGCTAGACGAGATGGACACACTCACTTGTTCAGACGCAGGATGGTCGAGTCCACGGCCGCAAGCGCAGACGGCGGCGGCTTCTTCGACTTCTTCTCGGCCTCGACGGCGGGCTGCGGCGCGATGTCCACCAGCACCGTCGACTCCGTCAGGCTCTCCTCCATCGTGTCTGCTTCTTGACCGGCAGCCAGCGAGCAAGTAATAGCTAAATAACTGCCTAGTAATCCGACGGTTAAGGGGGGAGTTCTTCAGGATTTAAATCATGGCCGAGCAAAAGGCGCAACCTTTCTCCGCCAGTTTCAGCCGAGGCCCGATTTCCTCCTGTCTATATCATGAAGCCGCTGGAGATCGAATCTGACTCGTTTCATTCATTCATTCGTTCGTGCATTAAATAGCTGGCTATCAGGCCAAAATATATACAGGGAGTCCTCGTCAGCCTCAGTTTTGCGTCTCTTCTGTGATCTCGTCTTCTTCTCTGTTTCTGGCTGCGTCCTTGTCTGGCTGCTCGTCCGGCGTATTGGCCTCCCGGTCGACGGACGCAGATGGCAGCCTCCATTCAGCACAGAACTTGGGCATCCGGACCAGTCGAGGCCGTTTCAATGGCTGGCAGGGACGCTCCGGCGGCGTCTCTGGCGTCTCTGGCGTCTTTGTCTCCGGTGTCTTTGGCTGGTCCTCGTCCTGGCGTGCCGTGCG
This sequence comes from Trichophyton schoenleinii, assembly GCA_018357685.1. Taxonomy (NCBI): domain Eukaryota; kingdom Fungi; phylum Ascomycota; class Eurotiomycetes; order Onygenales; family Arthrodermataceae; genus Trichophyton; species Trichophyton schoenleinii. The sequence continues at coordinate 1,955,852 of WOFF01000002.1, forward strand.
GGTTCGCTTCCCGTAGATGAGATCTGACCAGCAGTCCTTCCAGATGTCTGCTATATCCGTGGATGATGGCGATGATACCCCCTGGCCGGGCGCCTCGTCGTTCCTGGGGGGTTCCGGCTGAGGGAGCGGCCGCCTGATCTCGCTCATGGGGATGTCGAAGATGCTGGCTGGCTGGCCGACGGCGGCCTTTTCAAGCAGCAGCTCGTTGTTCTCGCTGCACAGGCCGTTCAGGCTCTGCCATGCTCTCTCGTGGTGGTGCGGCCGGCAGCGTAGGCAGTATACCCTGTGGCATTCCGGGACGACAGGCCCGCAGTGCTCGCTGATGATGTCGTTCACTGCGTCGCTGATGCTGTTGCTTGCTGGCGCTGCAATACCCGGGGGCGGCCGCATTGGTATACCGTACCATGCGAGCATGTCTGCTTCTGCCTCTGCCATCTCGCGCTCTTCCTCTCTGCGCGTTGCCTCCATGCGCATGCCCTCGAGGACGGCCGCCCGCTGCTGCTTGAGTGTCGCGATCTCCTCCTCGGTGTAGTGGCCGTCCGCGATGGCCTTGCTCATCCAGTCGTTCAGGGGCAGCTCGAACTCCTGCTGCTGCTGCGCCTCGGACGGCAAGTCGGAGCCCGTATCTGCCAGGCCGCGGATGAAGCCGTCGCTGAGAGTCCGATCCTGGTCTTCGGCGCAGACATATACCCAGCGCGCCTTCTCGCTGAAGCCGCAGCGTACGCACCAGAAGCTCCTTTCGGTGTCTAGGACGCGGGAGGTGCAGACATGCGTGCACTCCGCGCGCCAGTAGCCTCTTAAATTGCGTCTTAGGCCCATCTCGTCTCTTTCGTCTCCGTCGGCTGTGAGTTCTCTTTTTTGATTATTATTATTTTTTTATATTCTTATCTTTGCAGTGGCTTTTTTGAGCGGGAAGGAATAGACCTGCTGAGCAGCAATGAAGCCACGGTTAAAAAGAAGATGGCCAGGAAGGAGGCAATAAATACTGAGGCCACTCGGGGCTATGACGATTACGATTCTGGCTATAATAGCCCTATGCCCTGATGGCTATGATGGTGGGATGAAGAAGTCTGCGTATACAATTTTGCTGAAAGCGCAAACACACCCCGTGTCAAGAGACTTTGCCTTCCCACGGTGATTTTATTTTATACTTCTATTCTATGCCTAATATGGATTTTATGAAGGTAATAAAGATATCGTGTATACCTAGAAACCCCCTAATATATAAGAATATAGAAGTGATTCTACCTCTGTATATACTTAGTAGTAGTAGCAGCCGGCAGCAACACAGCTTCTTCCTCTCCTCTCTTATTCTTCTTCTACTATTCTGTATTCTCTTCTCTTCTTCTCTTCTCTTCTCTTCTCATCATCTTCTTCATCTCGTCTTCTACGTCTCTTTTTATATCTTTGTTGTCTCTTCCCGAGAATCGCCCAATCGGGTAATCAACTTCAGCTTCAACTTTTCCTTTTCGAGCCTTTCGACTTCACCTTAAAATACTTTATTTCAACGACTTCCATCGACTTCGCCAACGACATCGACTTCGCCGCCGGCTTCAGCTCTGCCAGCTTCATCGTTCAACCGCCATCGCTCGCTGCCGTCCGGCGTCTCTATCTATCTATAACTTAGTAGTGATCCCTGCCAACCTCGGCTGGGCCACAACAAACAAACGCTAGCTCCAGCCCAGCCGGCTCGAACGAACGCGACAAAACAGCCTGAAAAACATCACCTCGTCCCCTCCGCCCGGCCGTCCATAAAACCAGCCGCCATCGTCCGCTCGCACCAGCCAGAGACATCTCGCCTGTCCCGCCGCTGCTCTCCTCCCTCGCTCTGCCGTCGCCTCGCGCAATTCATCGCCTTCTCGCTCGCTCGCTCTTCCTGCCGTCGTCGTTGTTGTTGCTGTTGCTCCTCCTGCTGCTGCTATCCCCTGGCCCAGCCTTCCAGTAACCATGACGACCTCCGTCAAGTTCGAGAAGGATACCGTCCGCACTGCCGGCACCGCCGCTACAAAGGCCAGCGAGGACCTCGTTCATGCGGTCGGTGAACGGCTGACTGGCGGCAAGTCTCAGAATGGCTACCTCGCCGTACGTCGTCTCTCCCGTTATTGTCGTTGCTGCTGCTGTCGCGGTGGCTGGCATGGACTGCACGGCTAACATCTCTCCAGGCATACCTCAAGGAGCTCCAGTCGAACCCGCTGCGAACCAAGATGATCACCTCTGGTGCTCTCTTCGGCATCCAGGAACTGCTCGCCTCGTGGATCGCGCATGACCGCAGCAAGCATGGCCACTACCTCAACTCTCGCATCCCCAAGATGTCGCTCTACGGTGCCTTCATCAGCGCGCCGCTCGGCCATCTGCTCGTCGGCATCCTACAGAAGATCTTTGCCGGACGCACCAGCCTCAAGGCAAAGGTCCTCCAGATCCTCGTCAGCAACCTCGTTGTACGTTTCCCCCTCCAGTGTTTACTCTACTCACTCCTTGTTTACGGGGCCGGGCGCCTAACTAACGACAACAACAACTACAGGTCTCTCCCATCCAGAACGTGATCTATCTCACCTCAATGGCCATCATCGCAGGCGCCCGAACCTTCCATCAGGTCCGCGCCACCGTCAAAGCCGGCTTCATGCCTGTCATGAAGGTTAGCTGGATCGTCTCGCCGCTTTCCCTGGCCTTTGCCCAGCAGTTCCTCCCAGAACACACCTGGGTCCCCTTCTTCAACGTCATCGGTTTCATTATCGGAACCTACATCAACGCTCACACCAAGAAGAAGAGACTGGAAGCTCTCAAGCGCAAGGTTTGTCTCTTGTTCCAGCTTACATACGACATCATACTGATGGTAAACCTACAGCAATACGGCTCCGGAAAGAGCTCAACTGGCCGCCCAGAAGATTACCCACCACCACGACGCGACTACTAACTCTAGTTTTCTCCAAGGTACACTAACGAAAGGCCCACAGGAACTACCTAGAGACTAAAAAACAAAAATAACCCATCCGAAATCTCGCCTGCCATGTATATTCTTTGCATCGCGGAGTTCCGCCCTATTTATCCGCGCCAATCAATATATCGACCATATATTTCCAGGATAGATTTTCAACCCGCGATATCCTCCTCCCTGATCATGCCTCCCCTTTCCGCCTCCTTTCCTTTGTTATACGGCCTTCTGATTTTTCTCGTTGCTTTGGATCCCCCCCGTTGATTCCGTTTTTGACTGTTCATTCTCCCTCGATTCTTGCAGATTGGTGGACTCCAGCGGCGACCTGCAACAAAACAAGCTGAAAAAAAATTCTACAACATTTCTCCTCGAATGAATGTTGAATCTTACTTCACACCCAGCTCCTCGTCTATGCTTTGTTCGGCCCGATCCCTCCCTCTCTGTTGCCCCTTTGAGCCACTTCTTTTGCTTCTCATGTACCTCTATATATGCCCGGTCCCGACTTAATTCTACGTGATATTGAATGAATTTTCTGTTTTCCTTTTCTACGTAGCACTCCAAGGCTTATCTGGAATTATCTAGAATAACCGCTTGGTGATTGTGATACCCGTTTCTCCCGCTAACTGACCAGGCGTTGAACCCTTTGATATGCTAACGTCCAGCAAGTTTGCGCGACTCCAGGCAACGTTCTTGCTGTGTAACCAAAACAACCCAACCGTCCGTCTTTACTCCCCGAAATCAATGGCTTGAAGACCTTGAAAGCAACCAACCGGCTATCGCGTCCCAGCATGCTCAACTTGTTCCTGACTCCATGACGTGGTCCTTTGCTTATGGACGTTTGTTTCCGTTCGAGGGTTGACGTTAACCGTGAGACAAGAGGCCAGACGTCGCCTTGAAAGATGGCAAACTTGACGCCAATGTTTGGATTGGGCACCTCTTATCTACTGAAGTGAGTCAAGCTGTCGATGGTGGTCCCTTTTTTCTCTGTATCTCCATTGACAAACTGTGATGGATGCATATTCAAAATTAACCATTTGCCCAATACCTCCTGTATGGCGACTCCCAGCAATAAGAACATCATTGTTCCCCAACATTCTTATACATGATCACTATCAAATATCAAACATCATGCTGGACAACCTTGGGCAGACCCTTTGCATTGGTGTCCAAGCGGTCCGCTCCGTGTGACATCAAACATGGAGCCCCAACGTTATCATTTACGGATGATGCAACCATAAATGCACCGCTGCATTGGAAGAGTTATATTATTTAAACGGCCAGCCTCGCATTTGCTACCCCCATACAGGACAGACAGACACTTACCAAATTTATCCCATGGAAATTTCATTCTATCGCATCTTCATTGCCCTGTTCTATCATGTCTCCACCTCCAAAGTGCGTCTGTCGTACCTATCCCGAAGCGTCTGAGGAAAAGTCTGGATGCGGATTACGAGCGTTGAAGGCATTTTCCCTCCAGAGCATAGGAATCAGTGAAGTCCTAGCAACAAAACTAGCCCTTGATGCACTTGAGAATTTCCGCGCTCCACATCTAGAAACGCCTCGTTGTCCCTTGCATGGCTACAAATACCTCCCCTTCAGACTGTTTAACACTCTCGACTCACATCTTTTCCGCGGTGTACTTAAAGACCAAGTCTACCTCAGATGGTCGAAGATTCTACCCTCTTGCGTCCACGGTTTGACCAGCAAGCCAGGCTCGCGAGACAACAGAATCACAATCGACCTCCAACATGCCTTGATAAAGGACAGCTCTGCCGAAGGAATAATATCCGTCCTCATACATCATATGGCTCATGCCTACTTCCTTGCTTGCTGTGGACCACCCAGCTTGGGTAAGAACCGTTCGGAAAGACAGAATCTCGGCCATGACCTAGCGTACAGCACTCTGGTATATAAAATTATGGATGTCTTTCAACCTCAGGGTTTCAATAGGATGCCAAACTTATTCCTTTTCGATCGTGCTCGGCACCAACTGAATGATCAACGTCAGCTTTGTCATGCGGAACGAACAGTGGCTCACTTGGCCGAATCAGGTAAATGCTGTACCTACCAATCGACGGATTTCTTAGACAAGAAAACATGCCGTGATCATACCTTAACTTTGAAGGAGTTACACCTAAAGCATGGCCGTGATGGAAAGTCGGACCTCGGAGATCCATAGTAAGTTAAGTATTCCTCATTGTAAAATATACGTACTAATCTTGTGTACTTCAGTCCGAAATCACACTATATCCATGACGTTGACCTTGTGAAACAGAGATTTACGCCCGTATTGCGCAGTCAATATCGGTATCGACCAAAGGACTATATTGAACTACACTATGAGAACTACGCTGTGCCGTTCCTACGCTCTGACCTGAGAAAGGACTGCTCCCTAGCTTCTAAAATATCAGAGGACGTTAACTTCCTCAATATACCGGCCCCGTCGCACCAGATATTCTGCGCCTTTTACTCATACCTTCTAAATGGCGACTACCCCCCAGAATTGGTCAAAGTTACATCCCCTTATATCACAGCGAGAAATGCTGAAGGGCCTCCACTGATACTAACTTATGTGCCTGAACTTGAGAACTTTCTCGCTACTGATATCAGGATGTTCAGTTTAGCAAGCATGTTGGATTTTTCGGACCTAAGGGACAGTGCCATGCACAGAATGCATTCTCTGAGTGAAACGCATGCAAATCCAATATCGATTCTCCAGGAAATATACAACAGTTCAACTAGGAATGACGATGACAGAGATAGATTGCGACGATGGGTGCTGGAGTTCCTTCCCAAGGGCGGCAAGGAGCGTGGATTCACCAACATAGACGTCCTGCAAACAGGTCAGTGGAGTGATGGTCTTGCAAAGCTACGGAAGGAAAACGGCTTGTTCAACATGGACTACTCAACTGCATTCGAAAACTTGGTCTTGGAAAAGGCATCGGCTTGTATAAATGCGTACAATGAAGCAAGTCGAGCAACCGGGCAAGCCACAGGTAACCCAAGAGAGACCTTCAACATAGGAACATTATCATCTGAAGAATTGGAACTTCTACGACAAGTACATCCTCAGATGTCGAAGCTCTACGAAACAGCCGTTGCCTCAACACAGAAACAAGCTCCTGGGCCCAAGATGGAGGAACAAACGAATAATGATTGCAGATCTGAGCATTGTTTCTGTCATTTCAACCAACAGAACCGCCACCATCCGCACCGACAGCAGCAGCAGCAACAACAACAAGAAGAAGACCAAGATTCTGATGCTTCCTGCGCTCAGTGTCCCTGCTTCTACTGTGTACCTTTTTTCAATGAGCCGAATACACTTAGGCAAGCCCCAAACCCCCAGCATTGTTTGAATGTTACTGCCCCTCTACTCTTCTCACCAAGCCCCCAGACCACATGCAGCCCTATCAATTTTATACCAGTTTCCACCCACCACAGATTTAGATGAGGAGAGAGAACAGAAAAGTTTTGGGCATTTTTTTGTTTGCAATTGTATGGCATATGTAACACAGCCTCCGGCCAGGTACTAAAAATTGTTTGCTTTTGCTTTAGTAATGCCTATTTTTTTGGCGTTTGTTCCGTTGATTGAACGCAGCCGCCAATTACGAAGGAAGGTTTTATGTAGTCATTGCAAGCATATTTATTTTGAGAGTTATCGTTGAACTATTCTTTAAAGAGCGATTCTATGGAACGCAATCCACACCGACTTAGCGACCAAATAACAAGGCATTGTTCCATCAAAAAGATAGAGCAGTATGAAAACTTGAAAATAAAGGCGGAATATAATGGCGTATGTCCAAATCGTTGTACCTTAAATAGCAGTCGGACTATACCTATCATTGCTGCATTGCCGTCGCTCCCTGCTTCTCTTTAACAAAGGCAACAAAATCATCGATAGCTCCCGGCCAAGCAGCATCAGAGCTCCACCAATCCATGGACTCATCCTCCATAGTTTTGCGCATCAAAACCTCTGTTTGCTCCCATAGATCCTTATTGATCGGGCGTTTATGTTTAGTTTCGATAAATTCGATCCACCATTTCAGCCATGGCACAGACTTGGTCTCCCATGCAACGCCACCATTCTCCGAGGTGAAGAAAAGCTGCCACTGTTCAACGGCAAGTTCTATGTTAACGTTGCGCTGGCCTTGCATTCGACACAGTAAGAAGGTATAGCGATATACTCGTCGAAAGTAATTTGGGTCATCCAATAACAGTTTGCGTAAGCCATTCGCATAAGAGGCTTGTTTCTCAATGGTATCACACCTAAAAAAACTGTAAGTAGACAAGAGCTGAATACACAGATTTGGGGGAAGCGGACTCAGTGGTTCCTCTCCATCCTTCGACAAACCCTTCTCGGGTGAATTCTCCCATGGATGGAGAACGTAATAGCTCAGCTACAGCAAGACAGGCGACCTCATCTAACCTGACCTGGAGGTCACCAAAGTACTTCATAGCCCCATTGATTCCAATCTCATCAGGGCTGTCAGGGTCATCTAGGATCCGCATTAGTACTGCAAGGAAACAAAACCATGGGCGGCTGTTTTACCTCGATACTTGTCAAATATCTTGTTCACAGCGGCGGTTTTCTCCTGTGCTGTTCCTGACTGTCCGTTCTGAAAGTAGCTGCATTGACACATTTGGTTAGCATGAGGTTTATTATGCATTAATGTCATTAGAATGTAAATCATGGTAGATATGGGGAGCAAAATGATTTATTGGTAGGTATAACAATTCATGATGCTGCCAATAGAATGCCCCATAACATTGATGTGAGATTGCAAGAATGGGAGAAAAGACTCTTAAAACCGGTCGGCCACCTGTGACAAGGAAACACTCCCTCCACTATTACCGTGGACGCCTAAAATATGCGTAATATGCCAGACCGAACTACCCGGTATAGATCCTAAATGTCCGAGAGGCAGTTGAGGGGTAACAAAACAATATGGATGAAAAGTGATAGGGTAGTAGCAGTTAAACAGAGTGATGAAGCCACAAAGAGACATACTCATCGATAGCTTGGTCTACTTTCCAGCCATTTGCTTTGAGACACTGGTATCATTTACAGTCAGTTATAGTCAGCATACAGCATACGCCGGGTGTTGGAGGCTTCTAATTCGAGACCACGGTCGGAAGTACGCGTGCAGATTAAGCTGGTTGATGCTATACCTTTGTGGCAACGCTGTCTTTTGCTCCAGTGACGCTCACAAACTGCGCTATAGCACTCTTCTGGCTCGAGCTTGGAGGCATGGCTAGTGGGTATCAGAGGGGGATGTAAATCGGTCGTTGATATCCTTTTTCGAAATAGACAGGGCTACAATAGCGTAGTGTAGCTCCAGGTGTAGAGGTCACGTTTCTTCTTCCGTTTCCTTCTCCTTTTCTCGCTTCCTTTTTTCTCTATGCTGATTTTATTTACTTTGAAGTAAAAAGAAAGAGAGAGATTCAGAAAACGCACGGACGTTACAAAGGTGATGAATGTGTCACATGACTCTAATTTGAAGTGGGAATAAGCTTAATCTGATTACGTAATTTATTCTCTAGAAGGCAGGTGCGGATCAAGCATCAATAAAATGAATATGTAATTGTACCCTTTGATATTAAAATATCTATACAAAAATAAAATAAAGGTAGAAACCGAGGGTATATGCCATGAATGATAGCAAGAGAACTCGGACGGCAAGGATGTTAAATGCTCGGGGATACAGATTGCAGGATGAGGAGCTTAACTGTTTCGGCTTGGGGGCGCCAGTAGTTACTCAAGAGCCGTAAAAACCAAAAGCTAGCAGGACAATATTTTCAACAGATAGATCACTTTTAAAAGTACAAGCCGTATATCACGATAGAACTCCGGTAGCGCAAAAACACCAGTGCGAATATGGACCCGTCAAATAAAGAGCTGAAGCGCCGGTTATGTGGTGAAAAGGGTATCCTCCTAAAGTAAATTGTTAATAAGTGCCAGCGAGGTAGAACTCTGCAGGAATCAAATCTCACCTCTCTCAGGTATTCACCAATATCTCCTTGTCTAAATGCCACAACTCCAGTTGGATCTAGCTTTCGAGCCTCCATAGTTGAGCGAGCAGTTACCCCAAAGCCCTATATGAGAACCATGAATTAGCAAGCCGTACTATATATACTCAATTTATGCACATATCAGGCGTGCTGAATGGGTGCAGGTATGCGGATAGGGTATATAAGACTCACAAGAGGGGTATCGTCCATTGACAAAACAACCACTCCCTGATGCTCCGGACAATCTTCGCTCCACCTGCCAACGTGCGCTTTCACAATGTTTCCACCGTACAGAAAAGGCATCTCTCCATTAGGTTTGATCCATAGCTTATATCTGGCATGTGGTGCTATAACATCCAGTGCTGTGATGTGCAATCTGAATTTTCCAGTCTTCGTGAATTTACCGAGACAGGTTCCTATTGATAGAAGGTTGGGTCTCGCAATCGACGTGGCAAGATTCGCTACCGATAGTCGGAGGTAGTAGACCCTAGAGCCATGGAGCCTGAAAACATATCGGTCATCGGCGGACTCGTCGCCAGAAGAGGTGGGAGGTGCAATGAGATGGTTAAGTGAGCGCCCGGTATAATTCGCCAGCTTTGTGAAGAGCGTCTGAGTCTCGGACTCAGTGAGAGGGCGCATGGTTCAATATTCTTTGACTTTCAACTCTGATATATTTTTTTTCCCTTGGCCTCTTCTTCCCAACGTATGACTTCAATGGCTGGTGTTTGGCAGCTGTCAATATATTTGCTGTCGCAAGAATTCCTTTATCGATAATTATGAAATTTTAGAGTTTGAAATCTTGGCAATTTTTTTTCTATGCCGTGAAATTTTATTTACTAAGGTTACTTTTGACTGGCCTTGAAAATTGCATCAATTGGAGGAATATTCAGTCACCTTTCAATGACAAATTATGGCAGCTGGTGTTTCCGTAAAGAGGAGACGGCTGAGCCCGTCAGATGATTCATCGCATCTGAAAAGCAAATTCTACAGCCAAGCTGCACAATGGGACCTCGAACAAGACTACGAGCGAAAACCGCGGAAGACGAAGAAAGGCAAGGAAAAAAACCGGCTGCCGATAAAGACACAGGATGGGACTTTGGAGCATCTAGAGGAAGATGAGAGGCTTGAGGAAAGCTCAGAGAGTGACGTTTTTTCGTCTGAGGCGGAAGACGGTGAACCTGCTACGACGGCCCAAACGGTTCCTGCGCCAGAATCATCTGTGCCTCCCAAGGTTCAGATATTGGAGGCAAAAGAGGCCCTGGCACGAATAGCATCGCTGATAAATGAAGAGCCAGAGGAGCACATGGAGCTTTTTAAGAAGCTAACGGAGATGACAGCATCTGCGTCCCTCCCAGCAGTGAAGAAACTTGCCCTGGCTACACAGGCGGCCGTTTACAAAGACGTTATCCCCGGCTATCGGATACGGCCACTAGAGGGCGAAGAGCTGACGGCAAAGGTTTCCAAGGAAGTGAAGCAGCTCCGTGCGTTTGAACAATCCCTTCTCTCTGGTTATCGAGAATATGTGCAGCAGCTGGCCACACTTTCTCGAGCAAAGCAGGGAAGCGAAACATACAGCTCTGGCCTGAAGAGCTTGTCCATCAATTGTGCTTGCAGTTTACTGACTTCTGTGCCGCATTTCAATTTCCGTGGGGAGTTACTGAAAATACTGGTTGGACAGTTAGGGCGCCGACAGGTAGATGCAGATTTTGTCAAGTGTCGTGAAACTATAGAAGAGGTATTCTCCAAGGACGATGACGGCACCATCTCGCTGGAAGCTGTCACTTTATTGTCAAAGACAATCAAAGCAAAAGAATTTAGGATCCGACCAAGTGTCCTGGATACGTTCCTTCATTTGCGGCTACTCTCAGAATTCTCGTCCAAAGGCTCTAAGGATGCAATCGATAAAGAAGCAGACGAGAACAATAATGGAAAGAAGTCAAAGCAAAAACGAGAATTTCGAACCAAAAAGGAACGAAAATTGATGAAAGAACGAAAGATTGTGGAAAAGGATATGAAGGAGGCTGATGCTCTAGTAAGCCATGAACATCGGGATAAGATGCAAGCAGAAACGCTGAAGCTAGTATTCACCACATACTTCCGCACACTCAAAACACGCAACCCTGAGCTTGTGGGGGCTGTTTTAGAAGGGCTTGCCAAATTTTCCCACCTAATTAATCAAGACTTCTTTGGGGATTTGCTGGAAGTTCTTAGAGATTTGATCTCGCGATATACCAACTCCAACGTCAAAGCAAATGAGGACAGGTGTGACGACGAGGACGGTGACGATGAAGATCAATTTAGGATGAAGGATACTCGAAACGCTACTCGAGATGCTCTCCTTTGTTCAACAACTGCATTTGCACTCCTTGAAGGCCAAGATGCCAGTAAAGCAGCCTCTTCCCTTCATTTGGATCTAAGCTTCTTTATAGGGAACATTTACCGTTCGCTACACGACTTGTCCCTGAATCCAGACATTGAATTCCACCCTAACAAGTCACTCCGCCTACCTGAGCCAAATCCTTACAATGACAGTCAAAATGTCAGTAATCCGGGCCCAGATAGCACCGTTCTGGCAAAAAAAGTCGACTTTCAGACCCCTACTGTGCTCCTCATTCGGTGCCTCCAATCAATATTAACTGCAAAAGCCAACAAAGCTCCGCCTCCCATCCGTATAGCAGGCTTCGCCAAGCGGCTCATGTCTTCTGCGCTTCAACTGCCAGAAAAGTCAGCAATAGCAGTTTTGTCAATTCTTACTCGTGCGGCAAAGCTACATGGGCGGAAAATAGCACCCTTATGGAATACGGAAGAGCGGAAAGGTGACGGAGTCTACGACCCCAATGCGGATGATGTGGAAAGGAGCAATGTCTTTGCCGCAACCATATGGGAAGGCGAGTTGTTACGACTACACTATTGTCCACAGGTTCGGGATGCAGCGAAGGAAGTTGAAAAGGCCATAGCGGCTGTAAAATAAACTTGCAATAAAAAAATAATAAATCACATCCCAAACCCACGCCATTAATGCTTGCTTGCAGTATTTAGTCTGTGTATCGGGTTTCCTAAGCTATGGGTCATTGTATCAAGCCTGGAGCCGTTAAGATCTAGCTGGCATGCCTGCCACCTTGCACATATTTCCATTTGAATCGGTGTGGGCCAGATCTGCTACTGCGTTAAGGGCACGCGCGCGCGCCGTTCATCCTATCGTCAGGTATATGAAGCAGAAGGTCTCTAGACGATACGGTCTTGAATATATCCCTGAAACCGCCTAGACGCTCATAAATACCCCGCTGAATGATTAGTTATTGGAAATTAGAACCAAAGTCCGTGGATGATTTGCTTACCTCTGCCAATTATCCTTGTAGCAAATATACGACATTACTGCGAAAGACCGTTGTGATTGAAAGCGTACAGAAACGGTTAACCAATTGGCACAATGTCATTCAATTTCCCTTCCCGTCCGCATATGCCTTTCGGTACCAGTTTGAAGTTCCACCCCATTCGCCATTGTTGAAGCTTGTATCTCGCCGCAAAACAATACGCTGTCGGCAGGTTTGTCGATTTCGCGGCACCACTTGGGACCCCTGAGAGGGTAATATAGCTGTCTGTGGCTCGGTAGGAGAATGTGGCGGGTTCGGCGTCATGTCTAGATGTGGTGAACATCCGGCGTGCTGTTGTTGACTGGGAGCACGTCGTCGATTTGGACCACTATGTTGGACATCGCGAACAGGTCCGCTGCTATGGGGTTTGCTGCCGCGATGGTGTAGGTGCTTGGCTGGGGGCTGGCTGCCGCTAGAGTTACTTCGCAGCATATTGGCAGGCCCTTGATAACCTGCCAAAGGCAAGCCCCCATAGTGCTGTAATTGGCCACCTAACCTCGCTTCGAGGGCAGCAACTCTACCATTGAGCTGGTGGAGATGATTCGTATTTGCTCTTGTCTCCTCTTGCAGAGCCCTGATTTCGTTCGTTAGCCTTTGAAGGCTTCTCAAGATGGCATCGGTGTTGGCTGCTTGTACCATCGAGATCTGTTCGAAACGGGCGTTGATCATATCACCATCGTGAGAATGATTTGCTGCAGGCTCAGTTGGCATCGTCGCTGGCAACACTGGCACAACCATCCCTCCACATGTCCCATGGATACTAGGAATAACGGGTACCTGAACACGCTCGGGACTCCCACATGTTAAATGAGGGCCCCGTTGGGTGGCTGTAAGTAGCGGCCCACCCAAGACAATGCCGTCGGTATTTGACTGGCGACGGGCATCGCGGTTCAGGCGTCCAGATATCCCGTTAGTATTCATCTCCGGCACCGAGAAATCGGGAGCCGATGATACCTTCCGCAGACCTGGTTGGCTTTCTCGTTCTGTTGGAACTGGCAGCGCTTGATATAGCTTTTGCATACTATAAGCGTCTGGCTGAACGAGAGGTGCGGATTTTGGTGGGACAGAGCTTGATTCACTATCCTTCAGTCTAGGATAGTAAATATTCACTTCGCTGTGGGTTTGCTGAGGGGAACTGGATGCAGAACACTTGATAGTAGTTCTGCTGCCGCTCCGATCCTCGTCATTTGCCGCTCCTGGATGAGTTCCTGGCCTCGACCAGTCTCTCACATTGAACTGGTCCATGAGCTTGGTAAGGATGGCTGGCCGCTCTCTCGATACCTCCCTAAACCTTCTCTTGACGGGCTTTTGTGTGGCCGGGGCAGGAGGAAGATAGTAGGTATGAGATTTTGGCGGTGCTGTTGCGTACCTCGATCTTGTCCCATGCAAAGGCCACTGTGGAAATACAGGAGCTTGGGAACGGGAGAGATCTGGCAGACGGTTCTTCTGGATTACCAAAGTGGCTGTGAGTGCAATCAATATATGTATACAAGTCAAAGGGAAGCCCAATAAATTTACATAAAGAAGCATTAAGGGGGTGTTTCAACATACAAGGACAACCAAAGGATGGGCTGAAGTCCTTTGCTTCTGCTGGTCTGGCTGGAGTAGAAGGATATCCGCGCCCAAGATCAGAAACAACAGATGGGTCTCTCTCCTGAACTCCGGCTTTGGGGCTAGCAACTATATTCACAGTTTAACACGTTAGAATTCAGTGTCTCAGCTTGTTCTTTGTAGAGAGTCTGATATCAACATACTAGGATAGACAACTGGCCGGACTTCTGTTTCACTCGCTGGCGGGAAAACAATAGAGGCCTGGAACCTCTGTTCGCATATGTTTCTGGCTTGTCTGAGGCAGCCAAAGCTTGGAAGTTCCGGAGCTAGGTAAGGTAGTATATTAGCACAAAATTCATTGCTTTGTTCTAAGTGGAAAATGCTAAGCTGAAGACAAAGCATCAAACAGTCCTTTGACAGGGGCTGTTTTTTTAGGTCTTAAATGCTAGGTGTGAGGCAGATGGATCAACCTAGATTTTGTATTTTGATCTATCTTCCTTATACTATCATTTTTTGACTTACCAGTAAGGTTACCATGACAGGACGTGTAGCTTGCTGGTGTAGGGAGACGGACCAAGGCAGGCCTAGGGGTTCGTAGCTCTGGAGGATCTGATGAAGTCTGATAGGAGCTTCTTCCTTCCATCTTGGAACTTATCCAAGCGAACCACAGCTGGAGGTTAAGAGGTAAAATGCAAATAAAAGGTGCTTTATAGCAAGGAGAAGACCAAAGGATTGACGCTGTTGGCGGCCGAGAAGGGAGTAACTGGTATCAAGAAAGTAGGCAGATGAGAGAAAGGGAAGTGAGGATGTTTTGGCCTTCCAAAATATTTATATTGTGGGGCCCTAAAGAGAAGGGCTTTGCTACCAAAGATGTCCTCCTTCTTGTGGCGCTAGTGAGCTGGTAAACAGGGGCTAAATAGCCATTTTAATAGAGCAAAGGGCCTTAGATGGTACCAAATGTGTTCACCTTAGCCTCACTCTATATCATTCTAGGCCTACAGAGCACTGGTTGCCAATTATATCAGATATATATAAGGCAGAGTACCGGTCATGTATGTATGCCTCTATAAAGCTCAAAAATAACAGCCATATCCTCGGATATTCCACAGCAAATTTACTCCTGAGTGTAAGGGTATCATATAGAGGGCAAGAGGACAAGGTATCAGGAAAATATTTTGCATATTGAATGTGTAGAACAGGAAGTTCTACGAGTAAGGGATATGGAATAAAATGGTTCTTGATTTAGCTAAAGTAGATTTTCACCATTCTCCAGGAGGTAAGAAGAGTTAAAAACCCAAATTCATACATCACAGAAATAGTCATCACAGGATTCATTAACAAGGGAGGATATCATGGGGCAATTCTGGGAGTACATATGAAAACGCATACAAAAGAAAAAAGCAACAAATGGAAACATGATAAAAATTCTCAAAATTAAGAGGCCTTTCAAACAATTATTGCAGTAGCTAATAAGTCACTGCAATATATTGGAAAAAAATGCATAGCTGTTTAGTGGATCAGGGTATGCAAGAGGGATCCAGCGTGTATTAAACGGTGGTGTCGCGACGACGGAATCCAAAGAGACTTCCAAAAAAGTTGACGAAGATCGCGCGCCATATATACTTGAGGAAGTTATCTCTGCGCTGAGATGTCAATGAAGTGATAGATTTGTTGCCCGTTGGAGGACGTGTCTCTTCAGAAACGCCATTGGTTTTCGTGCCGTTGGTCTTCGTTCCATTAGTCGTGGCCGTAGTAGAAGCGCTGGCATCGGCAGTAGCAGCGCTAGAACTTGGCTCAATATCAGCAGATGCGGATGCCTCGGGGGTAGCCTTCTTCGATTCCTTGTCAGCAATGACCTTGCCATTGACATTATCCTCCCCGGCAGGAGATTCCTTAGTTTGCTCAGGGTGCGATGTAATTTCTATTGTTTTACCCTTATCGTTTTCTTCTGTCACATCTGCTTTAGAGGTAGATTCGGCAGTAGCAGGTTCTCCTTGCGTAGGACCATTTTTATTATCATCGGAGGACTCATCCTTTGCAGCAGCCTTTGAATCTTCCTTGACCATACCGTTATTGATATGTTTGGAATCATCAACAGATCCGTTCTTGGTGGGAAGTGATTCCGTGGCGCCAGTAGTATCATCAGGGGCAGTCTTCTTATCAGTAGTTTCCTCAGATGAGAAGGCTTTCTTTGCCAACAAAGCAGCCCCGGGAATCACAGCAGCTGCTCCGAGGGCAGCAGCTATTGTAGCACCATTAGTTTTGTGAGACTCCTCCTGCCCTTCGGTCTTGCTGGTAGTAGATTCTTTTGGCTGATCCTCCTCGGCCTTGGCATGATCCGTCACAAAATCGGGCTTGTCTTCAATGGATTGAAGCTTCCCTTGTAGGCCAGCCTCTTGAATAGAGTCTGCTGAGACGTTGGGTACGTCCGCTTTAGGATCACTTTTACCTTCCGGAGATGTGCTATCAGCAAGCTGTTCATCTAAGATAGCTTCTTTAGTGGCTTCATCCTTGTTGGTAGGCACTTCAGGTTCATTATCAGCAACTGACTCCGCCGGCTTGTCGGTTATCCCTTCTGACGCACTGCCAGTGGGCTCAGGTACGTTTTCAGGAACTTTTTCTTCAATATTATGTGTGACGGCCTCAGCTGCAGCGGACTTATCAGAATTATCGGGAGTCTTCTCGGCGTCCTCTTGGGCAGCGGTGGTAGTTACAGCCTCCGAAGTAGAAATTTCAGGTTTCTCAGCTTCAACTGTGGTATTCTCCTTTTCAGTGTCCTGTGAAACAACAGTAGCCTCAGTGGCCTCTGGTAACGTATCCTTTGCTTCGACGGTGGTCATATCAGCGGTCTCGGTCTTAGGAGCTTCCTCTTCGGTAGCCTCAGGTTCCGGTGCAGGAGTCTCGTCCGCAATTGGGTCGGCTGCAACAGTGAC
Source organism: Trichophyton schoenleinii (assembly GCA_018357685.1). NCBI lineage: Eukaryota > Fungi > Ascomycota > Eurotiomycetes > Onygenales > Arthrodermataceae > Trichophyton > Trichophyton schoenleinii. Next base: position 1,972,651 of record WOFF01000002.1, read on the forward strand.
AGCATCTTGAGTCTTCGGTGCAGACTCCACTTCAACTGCCTCTTTCACAGTAACAGGCGCCTCTTCGACAGCTTCTTCGGATTGCTTGTCATTGACTTTCTCAACATGGTCCAAGCTCTTTTCCGCTTCGGATTTAACTTCTTCCACAGCCGCAGTGACGTCATTCTGAACATCCTTGGGGGCCTCTTCCACTTTGACAACGGCTTCTGCGTCTTGCTTTGGCTCTTCAGGGACATCAATTGGCGCATCTACAGCAGCATCTTCAACCTGGGATTGGGCGTTGGCTTCCTTGCTAGCATCCCCAACAACGGCGGTCTCAACATGAACTTCCTTAGGTTCTTGGCTAGCATCGGGCTCTCCAGGCCCTTCCGAAGGTATGGCAACTGGTTTGTCAGAAGGCTCATCCGTTACTTGACTCGTCGATGATTCAGTAGTAGCAGCCACTTCATCCTTTATGGATTCGCTGGGAAGATCGGTTTCCTTATTTTCGGTTTCAGTGGCAGCAGGAATTGGTGTATCATCACCGGTAGCCTCTGGCTCAGCAAGCTTTTGTTCGCCAGCAGCTTCCACTTCCTTTTCAGGTGCACTTGTATTCTCCTCCTCCTTGGAATCACCGCTCTCAGGATCCTTTTGGATAGCTGTTGCAGGTTCTTCTGCAACGGATGCTAGCTCCTCGGTAGCAGGCTCCTTCAATTCAGGGGCTTTGGTCTCGCCTTCAACTTGGGGTTCCGGAGCGGGAGTACTGCTCTGATCCACCTGGCCTGTTGCCTCTTCTGAGAGCTCTGGATTAGCTTGAGATTTGATGTTCTGAAGTGCTTCGACACCTGCGACGTTAGCAATAACGGGTATCTCAGAGGCCTCCTTAGTCTCATCTTCTGTCTTAGAAGGGACCTCTTTGACGGGATCTTCTTCCGCAGCAGGCTGAGCACTGGGAGTAGACACTGGGACGGGATCGGCCTTGTCTTCAGCCTCTTCCTTCTTCTCAGCTGGTTGCGAATCCTGATTTACTTCAGGCTCAAGGGTGTCCTTGCTTTCTGAGGCAACAGCCTCATCCTCGACCGCCGGAACGTTGCAATCAGCTGGCGCAGGATCACTGGCAGGCAACTCCTTGACTTCCTCAATAGAAGCGTCATGTTGAAGTTCGTTTACTGGGGCTTCATCAGCCGCAACAGCAATTTCAGCGTTTGGCCCTGGGACAGATTCTTGTGACTCCTCTTTGGTATCGTCCTTGGGTACCTCCGTAGCAGATTCCTCAACCGGCTTATCCTCCGTTATGGTAGTCTCTGCCTCCTTCACTGCTGGGGCATCGTCCTCCGGAGACTTCAAAGCTTCAACTGGCTGAGAGGCATCCTTAGCTGGCTCTTCGTTAGCGGTGTCCGCTTCCTTACTGGGTTCGTCAACCACCTCAGTAACACCTTCAACCTCGTTGGTGGCTACAGGTGCTGAAGCGGGCTCTGCTTTCTCTTCAGTTACTTCATCCTTGGCTTCCTCGGGCATTGAGGCTGATAGGGGGGCCTCTTCTTTCTTTGCATTTTCAGTAGTTCCATCATTCTTTTCGGTGGAGACTTCTTTCGACTCCTCGGTCTCGTCTTCCGGTGCCTCAATGACTGGCTCCGGCTCCTTTGAGGAAGGAAGTTCGCTATCTTCAGCAGAGACAACTTTGTCGGCTGCATCAGGCGTCACCTCGGCTTCAGTATCTACAGGACCTCCTTGTGTCTCAAGTCCATCAACTGTCGAGTTTTCTGTTGCCTCGGAATCATGCTTTGAGTCGGTCAATACTGGTTCTGACTCCGGTGCACTTTCTTTTGGCTCTTCAGGAGTAGCCTCCGGTTCGTTTGAGCTCTTCTCTGGTTCTTCATTAGCCACTGCGGGCTTCTCGGAGACCAGTTCAGGAGCATCATCGGGAGCAATATCTTTACTGGCGATATCCTCGGGGGCTATGGGCTCTTCGGCAGAGGCCTCTGCCTCGCGTACAGCGGCTACTTCAGGGTCAGCTTTTACAGCATCTGGAACTGGTTCAGACTCAGCTGCCGGTGCTTCCTTGATTTTGCCTCCTGTGGCAACAGGATCTGCGTCCTTGTCTGAAACCTTTTCCTCCTGAGGTAATTCCGCGTTCTCTGGCTCGATAGAAACCGGTTCTTCTTTAGTAGCCAGGGAATCTTCCTTTATAGCTTCCGGGGATGGTGCTTCCTTTTCAACCGCAGGTATAGAAGTAGATTCAGCAGTCTCTTCGACCTTCACTGGAGCTTTCTCAAGCTCAGCCGCTGGCTCTTCCTTGTTTTTTTCTTCAGAAACAGCCTCTGGCTCAGCGACGGTTTGTTTTTCAACTGCCATAGAGGCCACGGGGTTAGCAGTCTCTTCAGCTGAACCATTTGCCTTCTCGACATCCGGCTCTTCAGCATGGGCAGGGACAGCGTCTTCCTTGGTGATCTCTGGCAGATTTTCCTCTTTAGTCGAGTCCTCGGTAGGCTCAATAACCGGAGCCTCGGGCACAACTTCAGCTTCGAGAACATCGTTTGCCGGCTCGACTGAAGTAGTTTTTAGGTCTCCAGTGGTATTGTTCTTAGGCTCCTCGGCCGTGGTTTCAGTCTCAGTGACAAGAGGTGTTTCAACTTTGTCATTGGATTCTTCCTTGCTAGTCTCAGTCGAGTCGGTTGTTTCGACTGCATCGGCTTTCTCAGAGAGCTCCTTCTTCACTTCTACGTTATTCTGAGACTCTTCTGCTCGAGATTCTGATTCCTTGGATTCTTCCGGGAGTTCCTTGCTTGTAGGCTCCGGCACTGTATTTCCAAGCTTATCAGAAGAAGATTGCTCCTGCTCCATTTCGGTTGTATCGACAACCACAGCTTTTTCGCTATCCAAGACAATATCTTTTTCCTTGGACAACTTTTCATCGTTCTTCTCCTCAGAGGTGTTTTCTTTTGAAGCTGAAGCTTCGGGGGCCACAACGGAATCCCCCTGGTCATCCGGCTTTTTCTCCTCTTCTGGAGCGGCTTCTCCTACCACATTAACGGGAACTTCCTTGTCAGACTTATCAACAATAGCGGCGTCTACCGGTATGTCTTCCATGATTTTAGCCTTGTCTTCGGTGTCATCTTCTTCTTTGGCTAGTTCCTTCAATTTGGTACCATTGGGTGTACCGTTGGTTGGTTTGGAGTCTTCGGCTACGGAGGTGGAGGAGGTATCGTTTACGACGAGGACTTCATTGCAAATTCCATCGTCATTAACCACTAAGTATTCAAAACAGGTCAGTCACCCTGAGCATCAGAATTCGAGGACATATCGTTATGTGGAGTGAATGAAGATCGACTTACCTGTCTCAACATCGTTGTCACAGAACCAAGAATCTTCATCCGTGCCCAGACGGAATTTATACTGGTATTTGCCCTCTGGTAGCTCAAACTTCTTTGAAAACTCGTACTCCTCGACCTGCGTAGAGCTATCTTCGGTAGTTGGTGCGTCTTTCGAGCTTAGAAGTTGGGGTGTGAGTTCCACAGGCTCCCATGCTGGTTCGGTAAAGCAGGCGGCCACAAAGACAACTGGAGTTTTGCTTGGTTGACGGGTAGCAATGGTGACGGTGCGTTTAACTGCTTCAGTCATGGCTAGAGAGTTGGCTGTTTTTCCTCTTCCAGTCGCTGGTTGTTGCTGTTGACTGCCGATGGTGGTTGAAATGCTGATTCTAGTATCGTAAACTCGTAAAGTCGTGGCCGTGGGAATTGTTTCGAAGCCCTGCAGAGATGAAGCTAGCTAGATAATAGCCGAAGGTGATATACAAAGCTGCACAAAAAAAAAAATTAAAAAGACAAAAGACAGGTTTCCGCAGACGAATTACAACACGAAGCACAGGGGAGAAAAAGGACAAAAGCTCGAAATATCACGACTATGCCCCCAAAGACGACGAGGGTATCAAGAATCAAGACGAAAAAGAGACGGGGGAAGAAAAACAAACAGAGCAGAGAGCAAAGGGAAAACTTTTGGGGTAAACGTCAAATTGTGAGAAAGGTCTTCGAAGGTATGGCTGTCCAGCTTATTTCTTTCCCTTGACAAACTAGAGGGGAGGGCACAGAGGAGGGGAGTTGCAGAGATGGGCAAGTAGTATGCAAGAAGGAGTCTTTCTTTTCTCTCTTCCCAGGGGGGGCCTGATGCAATGTTTATTGGTTTTGGAGGCAGACGAGGATGATCATAAGCAAAATGGCTTGCTTGCTGTGCATTCAGAAGAAGAAGAAAAGAAAAGAGAAAAAGCAGAGAGAGTCAGAGCCCAAAAAGCAATATAGCATTCAACTACGACATACACAACACTACTAAAGGGGACGGACGGGGGAGAGTCGTCAAAATTTTCTGCGTCTTCGCTCTCTGCTTCCGTCAAAAGCAAAAGCCTGGCAGGATGAAGAACGTCCCCATCGAGCCTGAACCGGCTAGCGCTGCAGACCTGTTGTCAGAGTGATGAGCCGGCTAACTTACTAGCTAGTCAAATAACAGGAGAGTCGAAAGAGGGTTTGTCTGCATCCCTGCGCTTTTATGGCGTTTTGACAGAGCTCATTTGCTGCAGCTCACGGCTTGGTTAAACCGCCTCTTTGCTTTTTCCTTCCCTTCCCTTAGCAGGCTCCATATTTTATTTCGACACCAGCTGTTGACTTGTGGTGGTGTGTGCTGCACCATGGCGGCCTAACCGGACAGATCGCAAGCACCTCAGGCATGCAGGAGGCAAGGCATGGCGATACAAGTTGGGCAGGAAAAGACATTCCCACCTTCGCCTAGTCGTCTCCAGGGGGGAAAGAAGCCGAAAGGGGGGACAAATATGCCATTGTTTGTTGCTCGTCTCGCGTCTGTACGGAGTATTGCTCACGGTTATTATTTGGGATGAAGTCGAGAAATCCACCCGGGTTGGAAAATTGGTGGGGTCATGTGACCGCATGTTGGACCGAAGTGGACCCTTTTAGTAAAGGTCTTTTTCTTTTCCCTCTTGCTCAGCAACAGCTAACTCATTATTAGCAGCAGATCATGTTCCTGTCCGAGGTCCGGGGATCGGAAATACGAAGACGCTGTTGGCCATTATTGTCAATTCACACGCATATACTAAGAAATGAGTGAAATGGTACGGAGTATGCCGAAGGGGGCATCCGTCAAAAGTCGATACGATTGTACAGAATATGTGCTCTGGCGAGTGGTTAGCTAAAAGGGAGCAAGGAGTGGCACAAAGTCTGGGACCTTCAGCGCCTAAGTAGAGCAAGATAAGCGATTGCGAATGCCCCACCGAACTCTGGTTTTAGCGGTGAGGGAAAACAGCTTGAAATGGTGGGGTTGCAAGGCGAGCTCCTTCGTACAAGATGGGCTACGAGCTCCAAGCAAGGGTTCTGTGTTCCATACTACGCTGGTGTCCTTGAGGCCTTTTGCCCTGATAGCTTCCCTTGGATCTCACCTAGAAATTGGATATTCCCTATGAGAGAAGTCTGGTATAACTAATTGGAGATACTCCGGTTTAGCGAGGTCTTCAAATGGTGCTGGCAGGATTCAGATCGCGTACCTGTCTGCGGTGGCCAAACCTTTGCATGCAATGGTAAGCTAATGGTAAGCGCCATTTTGACTCCGTGCCTTGACTGTTATACTACTGACCAAATAGCCAAACCGGACGGGGCATTTACCCCTTTGATCATCCGAAGCACAGACTCTGTTTATAGCTGCAAGGCAATTTCTTGAGCTGCCTGAAGATAAATAGGCTTTTCTTGCATAGTTATGCATAATGATGCTCTTTATAATATAAAGAGCCTATATGAAAGAGTAATCGTCCCAATCAAGACATACTTTTTTTTTTTTTTCCCTGCTCCATCTGAGACAACTCCCTCAAAATTTTTTCTACCAGTTGGCGTTTTGGATAACGGGAATTAAAGTATTGCAATTTGGTAATAAAGGCACTAGGATGGTATTGACATTTCCAAATTTCGATTCAATTGAAGACCTGGGATAATCCATGGACAGCATAAGAAGGCTTATAGATACGCATGTGAACGTAAATACTTTGGAGATGGGTGATATTACCGCCTTTTGCATGTATATCCTCGAGTTGCTTCGTCAAGATGAAAGCACACATCACCCCTCCAGGTTTAATAAAGGTAGAAACATATATTACTTTCATACTGAAAGAGTGAGCCATACTCTCACTCTTTTATCACTAGTGTAGGCTTGTTCTTAGCTCGCAAAGGGCCAACGGGTGTGTGGTGCTGTATTAGACATAAACTAGAAGTCACAAAATATTGCATATATTGTTATGTCAAAATCTAGTGACTGTACGATTATTCATGCCGTATCTATCCTTCTGTTTTGAACCATCGGGGAGCTTTGCCTATCCAATTGATTTGGATATCTCGCCTTCAGACTCCTGTCCTGTATGCATCACGTGATATATTCTTGGCGCAGTATCCTTGGGCTCGGATCTCGGGACGGAACGCTCCGAAGAACTTAATCGAATGCCAAGACATAAACACAAATTCGTGGTTCAAGTCAGAATTTGTTTCCTGCAGCGGACAAACTCAAGCAACCGATCGAGGAGTGCGACACGATGGCTGCTGATCTCTGCTGAAGTGTTTGCATTACCAACGGAGAACTTTGTGCGAGATCTCCAGCTGTCGGGTCCCGCTTCACTTTTTGTTTCCCGGCCACGTTGAAAATACAAATTTTCGTGGCTTGCAAAACAGCCGAGCGCGTTCTTCGTCACGGTTCAATTCAATTCCCAGCGATACGGAGTATAGAAAGTGATGAGGTTTCGGAAACAGGAGCCAGAAGCGGCATATTATATTTATATACGGAGTGATAGCGCCATCTCTGCCAAAATACGCCCACACATTCATCAAGTCGTCATGAACATAAATGCGAACAGCACTGAGGGTTGATAAAATGGAACAAGACAAATGAACCAGAAACTGACACCGGGGAAAAACAAAAGAAAGGAACTGTCAAAATATTAAAATATTTCAAGATCTTCAAAATCCACCACTAGCGAGTTGGGTGATGGGCTATTGTCGTGAAAATATTGCCCGCCGTTTCTCGCCGCCCACATGGTGCTGGATATGGAGATATTTGCTGGTCGACAGGCGTAGACGCCAATATGCACACTTTTGTCTTCAACGCCCCAGAAAAACCATGTTACTTCGCGCAGTTTCCGCCATGATTGGGCAGCCGAGCCTGGGCTATGACTGGATTCCTGGTCTGTAGAAAACGAGGATGGCGGGATTTGATACCATACCCAGAGAGAATGGCCAATGCGCTCTAGTTTGATTCGCAGAGACGTTATACTTGTTGGCTGATTGGGCGGCGCTAAGGGAGAGAGGCACCAGTCTGCTCCGTCTGATGTGGCGCTGACGGACGACGCATTGACGGTTCCCGCGGAGAACTCAAGTCCAGCCTTGACCCATTTACCTTGGCCCAAGTTGAAGTCTGGATACGGAGGCGGTTGTGGTGGTTGTTGCTGCTGCTCCCCAGCATCGACCGAATTGTTGCTATTATCAAGATTGATAACTGTGGTTGGGACGATCTCATTGCTGTTATTGGGCCTGGAACGGTCAGTTAGCAGGCGGCTTCCTATTCTCCAGAGAATGCAGTTATGCCTTACTGGATCAGACGTGGTCCTGGGGGAGGACCTGAAAATATAACCAAACCACCCTGGTCCCATTCCATCTCCCAGTCCGCTGTGACTGTTACTTCAGCAAGGACGAACGGCCTTTGGAGAGATGTGTATAGTATTGGGGCTGTGGATGTTTCGCGGTCTGGTGGCTTGCGCCAAAGGTCTGTGTCTGGTCGTGCTGCAAGGGAGAAATACTCCAGGCTTTCTGGTATCGTGTAACCAGATGGTACATTGAGCGCAGTGAATGTTGACGGGTTTGGAGGCATCTTGGCTTCCGAGAAAAAAAAAAAAAAAAAATCAAAAACCGGAGTGACCCCGTGGGGTTGAAGTTGAAGATTCCCCGTTCTTGACACTCGAAGCTGCCCCGAGGTGGTCCTTCAACGGTATTATATGGCAAAACGTGAGACCGATCGGCGCCCGAACAACTATGTCTTTGCCCGATGTATTATACCCGCTCCCTCCTACCACAACCAGGTCTATATTTCCAACAATGTGTCTTCCGACTTAGCCCAAAGGATAATGCTTGGAGAAAGAATGCGACTTTCTCAGAAAGCTGGCTGGATATGGTGCGCGTGCGTGGTATATATGGCAGCCGTTGGAAATGGGGACACTGATTTAAAATAAATCGCACAAACCGGAAGGGCCCTCAGCCTCTGGTCGCGTGATGTTTCGAAGATTGGTAAAGAGTTGGCGAGGCTGGACTGGCGAAATGAAATAGGGCGCTGGGAGGGTAAGCTCCTCTTAGCCGGGCGACCCGTACAACTTATAGTAGATTAAGGGCAAAGAAGAAATGTGTGCAAAGGAAGCCGACTACCAGCAGAGGACTAGGGATTAATAGTCATCATTATCTCATGAAGGAGAGAGATGAAAAAGAAATTAAGCTAAGAGAAGAAGGTTCGTCAGTCTGGATATCCATGTTCAAGGAAGGGAGAGCTATTAGCCACCGATGGCGGATTTGTTGCCCTGGTCCGAAAGGCGGATGCTGTGGCTAAAAGACGTTTTTTCACACCTCGACGAAGTAGCAGCAGATCAGGCCTTAGCTAGTGACCCACAGAGAAGGCGGCTTTGGTATGCGAGGTCCGTATCTGCATGTGTATTTCCATTCACACTGTCGGCACACACCCCCAGAAACGGTATAATTATACGCCGGCTGGTCGGTTTTCTCGCCTGGTGAAGGGACCACGTATAGTTGCGGAAATATCACAACTGCCAAAGGGTTGCAGGTAGATCTCGACTATGCAGCAGGGGAGTCCCGCGCGCAGGATATGTAGGACCAGAGACCGGGAACACACCCGAAGCCTATATGCAGCTCGAAAAAAAAAAAAAAAAAAAAATGAAAAAAATAAATAAAAATAAAAATAAAAATAAAAAGCAAAGCTCTTCGGTAGCGCGGTGAAAAGGCGAGTGCTACAAAATACATACGGAGGGAGGAACTCGACCTGGTACTTATAACGTAGCATCAACTTGCACCCAAAAATTTGTTACATTCATCTGAGCCTTAAATTCAAGCGTTGATGCTACAGCTGATGCCGCCAAACCATGATTCGGAGCTATGGCAGCCTCTAATATTCGGTCAATCAGGGTTATTATTCATCTTTATTTAAATTTTGCGACCATGATTTGAAGAAGGTGGGTGAGCATCCATCTGGCCAGATATCGGGTTGCATGTTGTCAAGACTTTCAGCAGCGCCGCCTCGCAAACTTTTACCATAAAAATGGATCGCAAGAACAGAGTAAGCTGGGCCCCCTCCAGTCACCAATAGCAGATCAGTATTTGTCAAGCTGAGAGCAGATAGTTAATAGTTATGCTTAGACGAAGGACGCCTGGAAGGATCCGCACATGACCAGAACTGCAAAAGCTCTTGTTAAGATTGACTTGGGTAGTTAACTAAATAACTAACTGAGGCGCTGGAGTTTCATGCATGATAAAGGCCTTCAGTGTCAAGTCTTGGCTCAGCTGGTATGCAAATTCCCAACAGCGCCACCAAATCGATGAGATCGCGAGAGCTTGAGCCGGCCGGTTACCACGCCGTATAGTATGAGAAAAGCATCAAGCAGGCGCCTGGGCCTATTGGTAATGGTAGGTTGGCAGACGAGATGCTGGGAGAAGAAGGAAGATTGCCACTTGTGATAAATTTGTAGTGATAAGAAGCTTAGCAAAAGCTGAAATACCATTCGAAGCCAGGTGGAAAGGAGTTGATGCACATGAAAATATTCTCCCCACTCAGACAGGATGCATGAAGCTTACCATGCCTTTGGTAATTCCGGGTGGCACACCAAGAAGATTTGGCTGTAACGGAGGAGCATTAAGCTTGGACACGGGAGGGCTGTGACTCCTCCAGGCAATACTTTTCCCGAATAAATCGGGGAAAAAAAGGCGACATAACAGACACGTGCCGTTGGATGACCAAGGCCATCGGTTGCTTGTTCGGAGAAGCCATCCGCTTGACACGCCACGTTAACAAGACCGGGCTGTATTTTATAGCTAGGAAGTTGGGGTGCTTCACTCTTGCCCCAGCGGAAGTTTCAAAGGCCAGTTGATGCCATTCGAGGCCGGATCAAAAGAGATTGACAGTATTGTAATCTCTTATTTGCCGCCCTATCCCCATGTTATCGTCTCTAGGATTCGGGAGATCAGGAGAGGGGTTGTCAAAGCAATTTGATGCCTTTTCATGACGCGCCAATCAGGGTGCAATCACACCGGAAGGCGTCGCCACAGGGCTGTCCCTCCCCCCTCCCTATGCTCTTCTCAACCTCCCCCCCACCGTTTTGTGAGGCGTACTGCGCAAAGCGAGTGCCCCTTCCCAGTAGATTTGCGAAATATTGAGGTTTTGCAGACTTGGTCTAACAGATCAATGCGCATGCACCATCCATGCATGTATTTAGTTTCAGCGAAGCTACCAAGGTCAACTCTAACCTTGCCCAAGTAGCTCCACAAGCCGAGACCCCAGGTAACTGTGGCTTTCAGAGTAATTAAGAATAATGAGTAATTTCTTCCTCAACCCATGCCATGGATCCCCTGGTGCCCGATATTGCGAATATTCTGTGGTGCCCTGCATCCCTGCCGAAGGCGATTCAAAGAAGCAACATGAAGAATACAGTGTAACTCGGTGGCTGGCACGGTAAATACCGAAATATATTGCGTGTCTTCATCACACATGCACCTTCAATGGTCAGTCAACATCTTCATAATCGTAAAATACGTCGATCACGAAAAAGGTTCCCCCTAGGACAGAATAGGTAAGAGGTCCAAAATCCAGGTTGTTATTAACTCTATCCTGGAGTCGTTCGTACTTTGCTTGTTGGCCTTCCTTTCGGACTGGCTTCACTAACAATGAGTCAGCGCGGCCCGAACCCGCTGTCAGGCGCCCAAACTTTTCTAGCAAAACGGAGAGAGCGAGACAGGCTGGCGAAAACAGGTTCGCTATGACCGTGGACAAGGCTGAGTATCGTGATGAATAATGATGGAGGGTTGTATTATAGAACTGCGTTTGCTCAATTGACTTTTGAACAAGTGTCACCAATGCAATGATGGGCATTGGTGCTCACCCGGACAGGAACCCGCATCCTGCACCTAGAGGGAGCCTGTAAGACCAGGATTGGATGGGTGCTGCAGGCGACGGGGGACAGAATGCGACCTCGCGGCCATAACAGAGCCCTTTCAAACGGACCACTCGGCAGCAGTTCGGTCTTGCAGACCTTTGCTTCTTCTCGAGAACGCAGGGCCTTCTGGTGCAAGCGGGCGACGGAGTTGAACCTGGAAAGGTCGGCGGACGTCAGAAGAGTCTCGAGCACGAGCCACATGGACCCCGGTCAGCCCTACAGCCCACTAGCCACCCACGTGATCCCATGGCCCCATAGAAGTTGTGGCGCAGTCAGTCACATTCAACGACATCAGACATTTCCTGTCTCTCTCCTCCCATCTTCCTTTGCGCGTATTGCTTCCTATCTCTGGGGTGTTGTCTTATTTCGTCATAGGAAAAGAGCGCAAGCCGAGGTCGATCCTCCGCTTTCTTCCGATAGATAGGGAAAAGATGGTCTGCGCAAAGTGCCAAAAGAAGGTCGCGAAAACGGAGCTCGTCACGCCGGCAGTCAAGAAGAAGAACGAGATGTATTATGGATCTCACCTAGGCTCTTCCCCTGGCGGCGGTGGCACCCGCGGTGGCGACAGTAAAAAGTCATCAGCGACTCTAGGGAATACTGGTGTCTCAAAGGTATGATACGTATGCTGCCTTCTCTTTTTGTTTTTGTCATAATACTCGCTTTTTGTATGCCCAAGGTTTTTCATACTCGTTATATCTACGTACGCAGAGACGGCATTCCCGATTATATACCAGGTCTCAGGCCCCCTGAGGTCACTTTTCACTGTTAGATTTTCTTGGTTATTTGGACGCGTGGAACTTTGTTCTGTCTATTGCCTCACTTGCCCCCCCCCCCCCCCCCCCCCTCTTTCTCTCTCCCTCTGACCCTCCCCTTGTTCCCATTATCTTTATTTTTAGTAATTCTTGTTCAACACCTAAGCTAGCTTGCGAATCCTGTCCTTATCATGGCTCGATGACAAGGAATTGGATACTAACTTCAAAGATAGAACAAGCTCCTCAGTAAGAAAGCCCAGAACCCGTACGCTGCATATTCAAGTTCTTGTGAGAGCTGCAGCTCGAAAACAAGCCAGGGATGGAAATACTGCCAAACGTGCAGCTATCGGAAACAGTGTAAGTTCCATTCCATGCCATTTCTACTCCTTAGTTGTTCTACTATTGCATCCATAATATGTAACTTTGCTGTAGGGCTGACTTTGAGCTTTTGTCTAGTATGCGCAATGTGTGGCAAGAGCTTGAATGCGTCTGGTGCGTCAAAAGCCCAGCCAATTGTTCAGGGTCAAAAATTCAACTCGAAATAATTCAATTTGATACCTCTTGGTAAACACGTGGCAAGTAACTCAAACGCAAGGAATGGTGTTAATGGTGTTTGAATGCTCTTACGGTTAACTGGCGCTTTGAACTAAAGATTTGATGTATATTATAAAGTAAACATAAACATTTGAAAAGTATATGAAAGTCTTTTACATATCTAAAAGTACATTGGGTTTAGGAAGGGCAAATGGTTACTAATGCGCATGATAACCTAAGGCTCTCCTTATCATGTAACTGCAAGCAACGGTCGAAAAGGGTAGGAGTATGGGTGTTAGGGGTGCAACACCGCTCGCCATGGGAGTAAAATACGCAAGCGAAACTTAGTGATGGCATCACCTCTCTGGCAGCGCATTCTTAATCGCACTCCAGTATGGTAGCATCACGTGTTTCTGGATTTCCTCTTTGGAGAGCCATTTGAAGTCAACAACATCCTGCATATTCTCTGCGATATTGGCCTGACCAGCTAGGATCCTGCCCTTGAGAAAGAAAGTTTTCTCGCCTTTGAGTTCCACCCCGGTCGTTGGATCGGTAATAGGCTTGGTAAAGTTCTGGACATAATGGCTGATGGGGTGATAACCAACAGTCCAGACATTCATGTTGGGACCGGCAGATTGCAACAGGCTACGTTCAGCTCCCTATTGACTTAAGAGTTAGACTTCACTTCCTGGTCTCCACTAAGAAATAGTATTGTTACTGTTCAATGGTATCTTACCGCTCGAACGTTTTCCTTAGCGTTTAAGACAACGCTAGGGAACTTCCAGTAACCCTGTTTGACCTTAACCAACAAGTACAGTGTACGTTGCAAAGCTCGATCTAAGCTCTTCTCATCACCGTTCTTATCTGCCTCCGTGATCCTTGGCAGCGGTTTTGGCACTTCATCGTGTATCGCGTCCCCGTCTGATTCTGAAAGAGAAAATCCTTCTGCATCGCGCACAAGAGCATCCACCTGATTCTGTGGTTCCGACTCAGTTGCACCAACTAGCAGTTCATCGTTCCAAGCCGTTTCAGAATAGGCGTTATATTTTCCTATATCTCTTGCGGGTGTCTGGCGGTCTTTAAATTTGCGTTTCCATTCTTCGTCCGTTGGGGTTCCGCGCTTAAAGTAGAAGTATCGTGTGAAAGGAAGAGCAAGACGCTCATTCAGTCGACGCTGGTAGAAATAGAATGACTTTTCGAAAGGAGTGAGGTCTCGTGTGATACGGGGTGCACGCGAGAGGATGATTCCGGCTTTGATCCTATATGGGAAGTTTTGGACAGTATCTGCAGCCGCAGCCGGCGGTATAGCGCTGCTCGATGAAGCAGAGTCTGAAGACACAGTCGCTGTAGCAAAGCTTCGACGGCCCAATGCCTCCTGGCAATTTCGGCAAACGCCTGAATCCAGCCTGGAATGTGATCCTAAAAGACTTGTCAATGACTTGCCAGCAGGGCACTATAACGGGTGAACATACTGAGAAGCGAGGCTATCTGCCTTGCTCCATTATTGCCTGCTGCCATCTCCCCTTCCTGTAGCAATGCAGCAGCACAATGCCTCCTATTTCTCCTTGTTCAAAAAGAGCTTGCTTGCTTCGTCTTTTCTGCTCGAGATAGAAAAATCATCCAGAGCGCATTTCAGGGCTTGGCGCGCTAGTGTCAAGTGTCACGTGGTACACAATCCTCACATATTTTTCCTTCGACGTTTCGATTTCAAATCTTCTTCTTCTTCATCTTCAATCTCACGGCACTTTCCTTATCATCAATTGCTTAAACTCCTACAAGTATTTGACCATTATATTAGTGCCTAGAACAACCTAACAAGTTGCAGTCTTTTTTCGCTAGCGGTACCTTCATTCTTTCAAGGTGTACAGTTAGATAGACCCTGCAAACAGAAACACTGCTCTGCTCGATCTCATTGAAACCCAGTCTAGTGAGAGGCGGTAGCAGCTTCAATAGATATACTTTCCGCTAGGTCCATAATATAATGATAACTAACAATAACTAACAGAATGGTGTTCAGTAGACTCGACGACGGAGTAAATGCGAGATTCAAATCCGGACCAACTTTCAAGCTCCTTCGTAGGAAGACGCAAACAATAAAGATAAAAACCGGGTGAATCGAATACTCTCTGTACCATACGCGCTATTACGAGTCTAGTGCTCTATAAGTTTTCCCACTATGTCAGCGGGCGAATATTTCCAGCGATTTCCAGAAATACGGGCTAGAATATCGATATATATACCGCCCTATGGCTTCTGTTAGCAACAAGAAATAAAACGCACTTTTTCACCCATTTTATCTATACCTCCCACGGATAGAGGAGGTCTATACCAAGGATGCTTCATACCAAGCATTCCGCTATGACAGAAAGGAAGCGGAGGAATATACCTTCTTTCCCCCTCAGACATAGACGGCTATGGCAGTGAAATAATTTCACTAAATTCAAGATAGACACCCAGCTGGGTTCTGACAGGCATTTCTCAAGAGCCATGGTTCGGCTCGTATGGTGAAAGTATACACCTTGTTTCCTTTATACCTTACCTTTCTATTCTGCTGGGTTGCAAAGCCACTGGAATAAGGGCCAACTGAAATTTCCGAGTCGTGTTCTGGAAACCCTCCAACAATTCCGGTTGGAGTTCTTGATAATGTCACTCTGGAAAGAACGATAGTAAATCGAGCTATAGCTCGTACCTTGCAATAAGGTGAATTTTACCTGCCTGACCTATTTAATCGTTGCTACCATGGTAGTTAGGCCTCGCAGCTCTTATGGAAGAACAAATATCTAGCATCTTGCTTCCTCTGCTTATCGACTGCATAAAACAATACCACAAAGATACCTGACTGCATTCTATGATAATGTCAAATGGATAGCTTCATCTGCGGCCACTAATGTGAGCGCATAATTACTGAAATGCCACCCTTTGAGGGATCTGCCTACCCAAATGCCATCGTATCTACTTGCCTGACTACACAGAGTACAGTATTCTTTTTAGGGTAAATTCTCTGTTTTATCTGTGTACTCCTGAGCCGCACCTTACCTTGTCCTATTGACTTACCCCATATATCTAGGTATCTCCTTTTGCTCTACCTTCTTAACTCTTTCTTATGTAGAATTCTTATACCACATGGGGATATACACCGAGCCATTATTGATAGGAGGTAAGTGATCATAGTTATGAATAACTATAGGGTATAGTAGGCAAATTTATATGTAATAACAGGGCCCCAGATATCGAAATAGGGAGGGTAACACCAAACACGGTCCTAGTGTCAGCCACGGGCGTGTCCATATCCATCCTGGCCCAGACTCCCAGCCCTGCTGGTAAATAAATGTCTATCTGACCCCCCTATATTTTACCGGCCAATCTCGCGGCATCCCTGTTTCTACATTGCCGTCGTTTGATTACTTTTGTGTATATTTTATCTGTTTATATTCTTACTTTCTTTCCATTAAAACTATATTTTACCTCCTGCCATGGCCAACGGACGAATTAATGCACTTCACGTAACAACCAGACCCACTTGATGAATGTTGTTAACTGAGCAGCATGTAAGAGAATTAATAAACTTGATTTATTGTATGGTTTATCTGTAAAACAGAAAAATCGGGTAGGTTCACTGTTCATAGTATCAAATCAGATGTATATGCACGCTCATCATCTTATAATCACATATTCAAGCTCAATTCCAGGGCCGCAATAACAAAAAAAAAAAAAAAAAGAGGGGGGGATATATAGTAGTGAAAAAACGACATATGAACTGAATAAATGACTGTAGTATAGTATGACCTTAGATATAGCTGACCTTAACGCCCATTCCAATAGTACCCCTGACCTTCTGCCAGCCGGCCCCAGTGACTTGACGAATGCGGTTTCGAACATCAGTTCTTCCCAACGCCATGAGAACACCCAAAACGATAAGAAGGGATTTCAAGTATGATAGTGGGTTCGAGACGAGTGATCGAGATAGGTTCTTCATAAAGGTGACAAGTAGCTTCGCTAGTACTTGCATACGTGCAAGTACAAGGGGTTGCGGTTTCCCAGTGGTGCCCTTCTTCGTTTCTTTGGCCGAAGATGGTTCTAATGGCTGGGTTTTCTTCAATGCTGGTTTAACAACTCGAGATTTCATAGGTGAACTTGGGTTCGACTTTTCAATCCCATAGTCCACTTCACTGCTTGACCTTTTGTGGTTGCTCATCGATTTCTCCCCCGACGTTTCTTGTTGTTGTTTCTGCTTGAGTTCCCGCTCCTGTTTCCTCTTCTCTTCTTCAGCTCGTTGTCTTTCTTCGTCTTCTTGCTGTTTCCGCTGCCGCTCAAGCTCCTCTTCTTTCTCCTGTTGTATCTCAGCGGCCCGTTGTGCTCCCTTCTCCTTTTCTTCCAGTAGGTTATCCAAGGTCTGAATAAACGCCTCCTTTCTATCATCGTCTAAGGCTTCACTGAGATTGATAAACTCCCGGGCGTATTCCCATTCCTCGTTTCGAGGAAGAACATGTAATGTAAACATCTCTAAGAGCTTGACTCGCACTGCAAGGTCCTTGGGAGTATCTGTTCCTGCAGCAGAGGCCATCCGCTGTTTCCGTTTACCAGAAGAAAGGTGCTGCATGTGCGCGGAGACATCTAGATCCGGCTGGCCGTAAGACGATAAGTAGGTCTCAAGTCGTTCCTGATTTAATTTCTGGGACGCCGAATGGTTCAAGAGAAGAGTAGCCCTGGAGACACATAGTTAGTAACAATTGCATGAAGCGAGACTAGCAGGGAACAGCTGCCTTACAGGTTGTAAACAATGTCAGCGTCCACAGATCCTTCTCTTCCTTGGTACCCTATGCTCACCACCGTCTCCCAAACCTCGCCTTCTCTAACCTTGGTTGCAATAGCTTTCCATTCCTTTTGGCCAAACTGTTCTCTCCCTTCCTCGGGCCCAAGGTCAACAATGGCACTTAGTATTGTAATATATAGGTTCCATATTTTGATCTTCAGGTTTGCGGATGCCGTTGCAATTGGCGCGAGAGGCGTTGAAGGACCATCGCCCTCTGTGTTCTGCTGCCCATTTTCCTGGCTGCTTGACGGGGTAATAATCGGTGTAAGTAGTGAGAGAGACTCTTGGAGTCTGCGCGTGAGGAATAGCTGCGAAGCCTGCTTGTATACTTGTGATATTTGCTTGCTAGACATAGGGGAAGAGGTCGAGGACGAAAGGTATGATTGAGCTTCTTCGGCCATGATGAAGCTTTCCCGCGATCAAGCACAAACCAACAAATCCTGTATATAAACTGCAAACACAGTCAAGATGCGATGAAGCTGGAGATGTCGGCCTGTTGCTGGTTTGCTGGTCGTTCTCTCGAGTCGTTTCGTTGTAGGTAAAAAAAACGTCAAGGAAAGCTTGCGATCGCCGAAAAGGGAAACATCCTCGGCTCGATGCTGCGATCACGAGACCCCAATCTTTCTCCAGCCTTTTATTTTTTAGCTTTTGTTTATTGACGCGATATAAAAAAAGGCTTTGTTTTGAGCAATCACAGCAATTTATTCTTCTTCCGTCTGATGTTAGGCAAGGGAGTTTCAGGATGTTTGTGCTTTATCTACTCTGTACACCCAGGCTGTGACAGCTCCTACTAGACATAGTGAAGAGCTGTAGCCTGGCAACTCACTAGCTAACTAGCTAGCTAGCTGGTCAACTAGTTAGCTAACTTGCTGCTTGCCGCAGAGAACGCAGAAGGAAGCAGGACGGGACAGTACCAGGCGTCCTGTCTATCCTTGCCGCTGTCTTTTCTTTCTCTTTTTATATAGGACTCACTCACTACATGAATGTGAATATTTGTTGATCATACATCAACAGCCTCCCTCTGTTCCTTGGGGCTTTTCTCTTCATTTCTTTATTTCTTTCTTTCCTTCTCTTAGATTTGATGGTTGGTAGATGAAGCAGAAAGGCCAGCATGGAGGTTACGAGGAATAACTTCTCCAGGCTTCTCCCACGGATGCTGCAGGATATAGGAGACTGTTCCTTCGTTGCCCTAGACTTCGAATTCTCAGGGATTTTCAACCAGAAGCTACGGCCTGCTTCGGCCTATGTTGACGGTGACCTGAGCCTGCAGAAGCGGTACGAGGAAGTAAAGCAGGCTGCAGAGGAGTATCAAATCCTCCAGGTTGGCCTTACACTGGTAGTGGAGGATAGTCAAAATGGTTGGAGATATCCCTTCTATACCCGAATGAGAATTACGAGATGTAGCTGTGTGGACTAAGTCGTGATAGATACCTATTCACTGCGGCCATATAACATCCCTCTCAGCCCAATTCTGGACCCAAGACTAGGTGTGGAGAGAAAATGGTCCTTTCAGAGCAGCGGTCAGTTCCAGTTCTCGCTCACCACATCCAGGTACTAGACAATACTAAGTGACATCGTCGTTTTCTTTAGCTCTGGCCTTCCTGATGAGCCATGGATTTCGGGTAGAGTCGATATTTACAGATGGAGTTCCCTATATCTCCATGAAAGAGGAACAGGATGCAATGGACCGAGCGCACACAGACAAGGACAAGCTGTCGAGATCCCTGATCAATTTCGATACATTGGCTCCGGATCATGCGCATTTCATTCAACAAGTCCGGCATAGTATCAGGGAGTGGATCGAGAAACCCGCTCCAAAAGTGAGTGCAATAGCTCTTAGAGAGCTCAAGTATATAGATTCTAAACTGACCTATGATATTAGGACACCTATCTGAACATACCAAAGCCCGCTGGTATGACCGCGGCTTACAAACTCCCACTGGAACTGGATAACTACCAGAAGCGGCTCGTACACCAGATTGTTCAAAGTGAATACCCAGGCTATGTGAGCATAGGCAAGAAATCCTTCATTCAGATACTCCCCTATGACAAGATGCGGGAGAACGTTTTTCTCCAAAAGAAGCTCCAGCGCACTCGTTGCAACATAGCTAGCCAGAAAGGCCTCAGCTGGGTCATCGAAGCTTTGATGGGGAGCGAGCTTTCAAAGCTCGATTTAAGACTCCTCTGGAGGCCTGATGGCATGTTCACTGCGGCCGAAGGAAGTAAACTCACAAAGGAAAGTGAGGCTCTCCGGGAAAAGCTGAGGTCAGGCCCTCCTGTTTTGGTTGGACACAATCTGTTCACAGACCTTGTCAACTTTTACAAATGTTTCATTGGTGACCTGCCTAGTCGTGTGGAGGATTTCCAGCAAGCAATAAATGAGCTGTTCCCTTTGGTCATCGATACGAAGTACATGGCAACTACTGGGGGAGTGTTACGAGATGCATCCTCAGCCCTGTCAACACTCATGGAAAACCTGGGTACAAGGGTGGTGCCTAAATTTGGTATTTTGCTCCATGCATCTCTGCTTCTTCATTCTCCTCGGAAACTAACATCTTGTGCAAATGGTATAGAAACCCACCCAGATCACTCTTCCTACAACGTCAGTACCCCAATGCACGAAGCGGGGTATGACAGCCTTATGACAGCCCAGATTTTCCTCAAGCTCGCAGTGCAGCTCTATGAAACAAGTAGTTCGCGAGAGGCACTTGTCAATCGAGCCAATGGGGACGCTACCGAGATTGACCTGATGGATTTATCGACCGAGCCAGATGATGAGCAAGGGAAGACAGAAAACACGATGCAGCAAAAGCTAGTGTATGGCCATGCAACCAAATTTGACCTTCTGTTGGACATGGATAATGAAGAAAGCGGCGCAAGCTCTGTGGGCCCTTCCGAGCAAGACAGTCTTCTTGAGCAGAAAGTAATCGAAGGAAAGCTTCTTCCACGGCTTGATGACGACTTTTGGAGCAAGTACATAAACAAGCTCAGGGTCTTTGGAACAACTGAGGAAGTGTGCGACCTGAGTGTACACCCTTCAAGCCTAGATCCTGAAGCTATTAATTAGTGCACCAACTTTGAACGCGGAGACGCCTCTCTCAACCAAATTTTTGGTGGTTGCTCCTCTGACTTTTAATGCCGAGAATACCCTTCTCTCAGTGACAAAGAACCGCTTCATTTTCTTTTCTTTTCTTTTTGTTTTCTTTTTGCTTATTGCAAGGATGCGCGCTTAGACTGACTGTACCGTATCTTACCCGTATGCAGCCAACGTGTTAGCAAACTCAGGGTATAGTTTCATCCCAATGGCACCAACCCTTCAACACTTCAGGGAAGCAATTGGTTCTCTGAGGCCCACATAACGGTATCTGTTGTAAAAAAAATGTAATGCAGATTGCGCAAGATTTATTTGTCTGTTGCAAGGCTGCTGGTCTCGAGTTGACAGGCAGAAGGATGCCCCCAACAAATCCCTGTATGTCATTGTATGGTTCAAATTTCCCTGGAGATCGGGATGCTGTCGGGCAAGCCGGCCGAAAGACGATCGTCGCCGAAACATGCCGACTGACTCGCAATTACTTATATCTGCGTTTCACTAAGTATGTAACAACCAAAAGGATATTCTTAGTTCGTGGAAAGTGCCGAGTGGGAAGAAGAGGCCAGATTATCACTGGAAGCCGAAGCCTGCCCCTCGCTTGACTTGAACCAACGGGTGTAAGGAGATGCCCCTTTGCCATGGCCATTGGCCATCTCTTTCTTTCCTGCCGAGTGTCTAATCAAGTTCTTAGAAAGCAGCAGTCAGTTCCTCGAGGGCGCCAACGAAGGGGGTAAAACCGGAGCTTACCTAAGCCTAGTTCCGATTTGTTCCTTTCGGTCTTGGCTCTCGGCAGCGGAGAAAGTTCTTCCGGCTGCGGCGGGCAGCGAGGGCGAACCTCGGCTCTTTTTTGGCGACGGAGACAAATCCTCCGAGTTGCCGCCGGCATTTGGCGAAGGAGGCTCGCAGCGAGGAGCGCCGCCAAAGAGCCGGCATGTGAGTGTCACCTGCGCTGGGCGTTGATATCAAGATTGCATGCTATGACGACAGCCGTGGCTTGAGCCTCGGAAGGGAGTCCATAGACTGGAAGCCCATAGCGATGGAGGGAGGGAATGGGAGCTGGTGATATAGAGCTAGCACGCTGCAGATGTACCTGAGAAATACCCGGTTCTTGCCCTGAAATAGTTACCTAACTAGCTCCAGGCATATATTTTTTTTATCGATAAGGGGGAGGGATGAAGAAATTGATCGCATGGCCGCTCTGGAACTGGCTGCAGGCCAGGCATTTATAATCGCTTAATTTCTCTTTTGCTTGAGCCGTCCCTTGCTATCCCCTGCGGCCTCTCATACCACTTCGTTCTTCCTCACTCCGTATCTGTTCTCGCTGCTAGTCGTATGTGTATTGTAACAGCAGCGATGCGGGGAGCTTTCCGCTGTCCAGTTCTTGCCCCAAGCTCTCCTCTGCTCCACCTTGCTGGTACGCTTGACCAGTAGTAAAATAGAGAAGATTAATATATCCCAGTCATCTCGTCTCATATGTAAACTTTCTTCACAGCCTGCGTATTTTGCCCGTGACCCTTGTCGTGGGGTCCTTTGCCCGTTCCTCACGCCGGGCGAGCAGACCCGCATGGGAGAGAGATCCTCGGCATTCTTTTGCGAGACCTTGCTGGTCCCTTTTCTACTCCGTCTCGTCCCTTTCAATTCAATTCACTTCTTGACTCATTGTTTTCTTCCTTTCTCGCGGGCTTGCTTCTCTATATACTCAATCGAGTCCGGTCGATCAGTTTTCCAGTACGAGCAAACAAGTTACCGTCATCTTCCTGACAATATTCTGCAATGGCTTCGAAAGATAAAAAGCAACAGCCGGCCACAGCGGCGGTTAACCTGATCGGTGAGCATAGAACGGGCTCGGTTGAGACTTGGTGGTTGAAGATGCACAAGATAGACATGTCTGACTCTTGAATTTAATAGCCGGTGGTGGTGCTGGAATGATGGAAGCTCTCGTGTGCCATCCGCTCGGTAAGTTTCCACAGTGTCCAAATTGCTCACTCTGTTGCCTGATTCTTACTGACGGAAATGCGTAGATACCATCAAAGTACGAATGCAGCTTTCGAAGCGAGCACGAGCTCCGGGGGTAAGTTAATCGGTCTTAGATCATATTATGCGCTCCGATAAAGCTTGGTGCTAATGGCGCTCTCCAGGTCAAAGTTCGTGGTTTTCTTGCGACTGGGCAAGAGATTGTGCGACGAGAGACTGCTTTGGGATTGTATAAGGGTCTGGGAGCTGTTCTCAGTGGAATCATCCCAAAGATGGCCATCCGATTCACTTCGTATGGCTATTATAAGCAGTACCTAACGAATCCCGAGACCGGAAAGCTCTCGAGTTCCGCCAATATGCTCGGTAAGTCCATAGATCGAAGCAATTGCAACAAGCTCCATGCGCCCCTGCGAGTCCGTTGAAAACTGACACAATTGGCTGTTTTTAGCTGGTCTGGCTGCTGGTGTAACCGAAGCTGTGGCCGTCGTCACACCAATGGAGGTTATAAAGATTCGTCTGCAGGCGCAGAGTCACAGTCTGGCAGATCCCCTCGATAAGCCAAAATACCGAAGTGCACCACATGCATTGTTCACCGTTATAAGAGAAGAAGGCGTTGGCGCCATATATCGCGGTGTCTCGTTGACTGCCCTCCGTCAGGGAACAAACCAGGCAGCCAACTTCACTGCTTACTCCGAACTGAAAAAGCTCCTCAAGGACTGGCAACCCCAATACACCGAACTGCCATCATACCAGACCATGTGCATCGGTCTTATTTCCGGTGCCATGGGTCCGTTCTCCAACGCCCCAATTGACACCATCAAGACCAGACTACAGAAGACGCCCGGAGAGCCTGGACAGTCCGCCATCTCCCGCATCACAGCCATATCAAAGGAGATGTTCAAACAAGAAGGTGCCAGAGCCTTCTACAAGGGTATCACACCCCGAGTCATGAGAGTCGCCCCCGGACAGGCTGTCACCTTCACTGTGTACGAGTTCCTCAGGGAGAAACTGGAGAAGAGCAACTGGTCCATCATGGGAGGAAAGTATGAGGAATAAACGACGAAAACCTCTTTCAGGAGCGGCAATCCCTTTCATCATTCTTAAAACCGCCGCCCATCGCTTTTTCGACCCTCCTTGCTATGAAAACCGAGCTTCTGCTTCCCTGAATTGACACATAAACGCGCTCTGTGATATCCATGTCTTGCTCAAAGCGATCAAACCAGGCTTCATATTGGCTTTTCCATCTCCTGGGTATTGTTCTTTTTCCATCCCTGCGTTCGTTAGAGGCCAATGTACGCGTATTATCCTTTCTATTTCTCCTTTTTTTTATGCTGTTTTCCGCCTCTGTTTGATGGCTTGCAGTCGGACGGTTTGGCTATGTTGAGACAGACTAGTAGTATATAGATTTCCAGGTCTGGATTTGGTGCATCAAAAGGCGGCCGTTCAAAAGGTTGCATATAGATATGCTATATATATTATATATACATACATATATTGAACTTGAGCCTTTTAAAGTATGCTTTATAGTCCTTCGTAGTTGGAGGTTGGCGTGTTGGCCTCGAGAGCCGTTGTTGTTGTTGACGTTAAAACAGAGGCGAGAGCGGTGGGGGGCGGTTTTGTTTTGGCTGCGACAGCCGACCGACCTCAGCTTGCAGTTAAGTTAAGGTGAGCCGCATGGGGAAGAAGAAGCAACTCCAGCACATCTTCAACCGCCGGCTCCAACTAGAGATTTTATCAAGATGCAGTCTGGAATATCAGGTACGATGCTCGTCCATTATGGTTTATGCGGTACTGACGCTCTTAATAGTTTCTACGGAGGTTCATGACGCCTTCGCGGGCTTCCTATCTAACCCCTCGCTCTTCTGCCTGCCCATCACAATCACCGACGAGCAGCTTGTTCCCCTGCAACCCATTTCTTTCTCGCATGGAAGAAGCAGCAATGGTGGTGATAACAGCCAGTTTTTTGCCTCGTTACCGTCTCTCGCGGACCATCTACAGCCCAAGACTCCTATTTACCTCCTTCTCAGGCGGTCGCAGGAGCACGCAGAAACAGGCTTGATAGCGCTCTCATTCGTTCCCTCAAACAGCCCCGTACGCTCCAAGACACTTTTTGCAAGCACCCGAGCTGCTCTTATTCGCGAACTGGGGTCAGAAAAGTTTGCAGAAAATATATTTGCTACAGATGTCGAAGAGGTGCTTGATGAGGAGGAGTGGAAAGAGAGGGAACTGGATATGAACGCTAAGAGTGGTGCAGGCGGTGCAGGCGGTGATGACAGACGAGATGAACTCATGGGGGAACAAGAAAGGGAGCTGAATGCTGTTAAAAGAGGTGAGAATGATGCAAGAGACATGTGGAAGCGCAGGATGGATATCGGTATTGGGGGAACTGTTAGTTCGGATGGAAATAAGGGTGGCCAGCTATCCGGAGCCGGAGCTTCTGAGAACAGTACTCTATTTAAGACTGGAGATGGCGCGGAAGAAGCATTACAGATCCTGGGCCAAGATGGGGCCGCCGTCTTCTTGGTAAGGCACTTCTTCCACATCGAGCTTGCAAATGGCTGTATATTTTCTCCAATTGAGTCTAACAACATACACGACAGGCTATTGATGTGAAAACAGAGACGCTGAACCTGGTGGGAACAGAGTCTAGCGTTGCGCCAGAATCTCTATCAGGGCACATACCAGCCTCAGAACCACAGTACACCTTTTATCGCCATCCCGGCTCCTCCGAGTTGATCTTCATTTACACATGTCCTTCCGGTTCCTCTATCAAGCAGCGCATGTTGCACGCTAGCAGCCGTGCAGGATTGTTGGTGTGGGCAACTCGAAACGGTGTCTCTGTCAATCATAAGGTATGTTCCCTATTCTTCCCTCCTATTAGATTCCAATAGGAAGCGGGTATGGGCATATTCGAAGAGTAAGACGCTGACGTGGGTGACCCCGTTAAACCAATATAGATCGAAGCATCCGGTGCAGATGAAATCACACCCGATAGACTGCAGGAGGAGATAAGCCCGCCTGTCCAGGAGGTCAAGAAAGCATTCGCCAGACCAAAGAGACCAGGTAAGAGGTAGGTATGTTTGGGCTCTTCCTTTTCCATCAAAAGAATAGAAGATCCGCACGGACACAGTTGGGTGTATCATGAAGGGGTAGCTTTAGATAGCGTTAAATACCAGCCCAAACATAGCATAGATACTTCGACACGGCGTTCCCAGTGATGTGCTCGTAGAATTTGTGGCCTCGTGGTTAGCAACCAGGCACCGGATGACTGCCTCCGATCGCATCAAACTATCGCACTCCCACCGCCGCCTGCCCCAGCACGGTGTTGTTTCCGTTGGAAGAATAAATCGGTCCTCGAGCTACCCAGGTTGATAATCTTCGGACACCCATCCCTATCTTTCTCCAGTCTGGTACATTCGAAACAGTAGAACGCGTCACTGATCCCTTCCCCGCCACATACAATGCATTTGTTCTGGAAGTTACCAAAGGAACATTCATCGCACACGCGCACCAGCGTCGTAGGCCGCACATAGGAGTCGCAGACGGGACATTTGCCGTCACATTTATCGCACAGGCGCCCGATAGCAATGCCGGTTTGCTTTCTGCACATAACGAGATCTGGGTGATGACGAGACATGACGGGAGACTTTGTGTCTAACGGTAGGTGGGAGTGCCTTTCAACAGCTATTAACGATTCGTTGTCTGTTCTTCCCAGCCGTTGTTGGATGCTTCTTTTTTTTTTTTTTTTTTCGAGGTTGTTGTTGGAGAAGCTTTACAAATCAGGAACCCAGGTCCCGCCGCTTTTTAGTGATGACTAAGCCATTCCTGCCAGCATCTCAGCCATCAAGGCTGGATTTTTCGGGAAAGCCATCACTCCAGTATACACTTAGAGATTTCGTTATTTACCCTTAACCGAGCCCATTGTTTGTTTATTGAAAATAGTTAATGCCTAGTTAACCATCCCAACCTGCCCTATCAATGTTTAGAAGTGCACGGAAAGCTAGTTAACGTTGCTGGTGGAGGCGTTGGCAGCGGTCCCCAGTACAGCTTCAGGAGAGATTGTCTATATTCCCTTGAACCAATCGTGTTCCAGTGCCTCACGCGCTGTTATTCTCTTCCTTGGGTTGAAATGTGTCATTCGACAGATCAGGTCCTTGAACACTGGATCCACTCCTTTCCACAGAGCAAATGGCTTTCGAGGGTTCTCCTTGTTGAAACCATCATGGGTGATCTTGAAAACTTCAGCCCAGGGACTCTCTCTGATCAGTTCTAGAAATTCCTGGACACTATCTTCATCTGCAAAGTATGATATTTGCCGTTGAATAACGTGGGCTAATATCTCCTCTCCAGCACCAAGTTCACTCCCGTCAATTGAAAAGATAAGACGTCTGTGGACGGCATATATGCACTAATTCGTATTAACGAATAACACAACTATAAGAGGCCACATATATTTACCACGACTGCAAATGAGAAGATATCGGAGGGCGAAGTCATGGGTCCCTCAGCATGAGATTCTGGACTACGCCACATCCAGTTGCCCATCTGTCTCCCTGATATCCCACAACCTGGTGGCACAATTGCAGCATCTTCAATATCGCCTAGCCGGACGTCTGTGATAGAGCCATCGTCTTTCTCATCCACCAAGATGTTGTTTGCCTTGATATCTGTAAAGATTAGCTTAATCGTTTAGAGGTCAATGGCAGTATAAGTACCGTTATGCATTATGTTATTATCGTGCAATGCAGCAAGGCCCTGCAATGCATCTCTTAGAACTCGCTTGGTTGTGTCCAATGGTAATTCTATTTTTAACAGGTAGATTTAAAAAGTCGGTTGTCAGGTATCTATAAACAAACATCGAGCGCTCGGCCATTGAATCTTGCGGCAGGCGGAGATAAGGACAGCCATCTATTTTTTCATAAACTCTCTGAAGATACTTGAAATCAGGGACATTTTTAAGGACAAAACCCTCCTTTTCAGACGTATCAAACAAACAACGGTTAGTTTCACGAAATGATGGGTTCTTCCAGGAATGTACACACTTAGCAAGATAAACATGTAAAGACGAATTCTCTTTGGCCTGGAGGGCTCGTTAAATAACATAGCAACGACCAGACTGGCCTATCAATCTTGTTCCAGGGGGAATTTTCGTGCACATATTGGCAGCTGGAGAATATTGCGTACTTGTGAAGCGGGTTTGTTGCCGGTCAGTTACATGGCCGTAGTGGCTTGGGGTAAGTATACACCTTCGAGGCGCCCTGTCGGCATGAAAGAAGAGCGACAAGATCCGTGGTCGAGACATGGATGAATGTGCATTGGATGCTTGCCGCCCGCGGTAAGATATTTTGGTTCTCTTACGACGTTGAAGAATATTTAATTAAATGATTAACTAGTCACAATATGGCTGGGCTAGTTATTAGCCATGCCGGTAAAGATATCATTTGGTCCTCGAACGCTAGTGGAATGCCCCTAAAGTTGAAGATCCCAGGAAGGTTGGCAGTGGTCTAGGAATTACTCTCTGGCTGTTCGGTTTTGGCGCGCGGGCCGAGCCGACGTGAAGTTAAAGTGAGCCTCAATATCTGTCTTCGAGTTGACGAGATTGAAAAGCCTTCGGGCCCAAAATCACATGCGTATAAGATTGTGAATTTCGGATTTAACGGATATTTCAATCTCCTTAGTTCCGTTATGGGTAGACCATCAAATATATAAATGGTAGATAAAAAGCTCGATTTAATGAACGGAGAGTTATGTTTAGAGTCTATTCGACGTATGGGTTGTGGACCGGGCGGAACT
Source organism: Trichophyton schoenleinii (assembly GCA_018357685.1). NCBI lineage: Eukaryota > Fungi > Ascomycota > Eurotiomycetes > Onygenales > Arthrodermataceae > Trichophyton > Trichophyton schoenleinii. The sequence goes on from WOFF01000002.1 coordinate 2,000,829, forward strand.
GTACAGAAAAGATGGGATCGATTTGATAGTAGTATTACATATAAATTGTCTCCAGAGACTAATGAACCTGGATAAAATAAACAGCCGCCGTATTTCCAAAGAGTTGAAAGGTATCCGGAATCGTCCTTCACCAAAAAATCAGTCAATAGAGGAAATTTCAACGGAGAAATCCAGAGTCTTTCCATTGCGCTATATATTTCGCAACAAGGGCCGGGTCGATAGGTTGAGCATTTGTCAAAGTTTCAGAATCTTTTCTGCTATAGTTGGTATCCAAAATTAGGCCACCACAGGACATCCGCCTAAAATGATCTTTGAAAAATTCTAGTAACATTTTGGCCGGATTATTTGACTCGGATGAACCGGTAAAATGATGAACTCGGCGCATCCACACGTCAAATGGAACAATGGAAGCACGTGGGATATCTAATGTATCAGCCAGAAGGTAAATTATCTCGCTCCACGGCTGCCGTATGGGATTTTCGATGTGGTAAATAGGTGATGGCATGGTGTCCGATAATAGGAGGTCGCTAAGTGCTGCCGCAACTTCATCAACAGGGAACCAGGATAATTCCTAGTATTTTATTAGTATACATCCATATTTGACGCGCAAAGGTATCCATTTAACCAACAACTCACCCCTTTAAGATCAGGCAGCGTGCGAAGTGTCTGTGACGACTTAACGAGGAATGAAAAATGCTCCACCGGATTCCAATATCCACTCTTTCTGGATCCCGAAATTTGCCCTATACGAACAGACATGGGCCGGAATCTGTTGGGCAGTTTATGAAGGGTTTGCTCCATAATCTTCTCACATACCAATTTGGCGTCGCCATAACCACTCGGAAGAACTGAGTCAACTTCGACTCTTTCCTCTGGTACCAGGACCTTATTAGACTTTAAGGGATGGTAACCAACGGTTGCAATGGATGATATAAATTGGAAACCGGGAGTCGCATTCCTCGAGTTTGATATTTCAACAGCCAGATCAATCAAATTCCTCATAAACTGGAATTGTGATTCAAACCCCTTAATTGGCCGCTTTATGCTCATCGGCCATGCTCCATGTACAATATGGGTAACCGAGCGCACCAGGTACTGGTACTCAGAGTCTTGCAGTCCTAGCATCTCTTTCTCCCCCTGGGTTGCCATTACTTTCAGTTTTGACATGGATTTCTCGTCCAGGAATATGCCCTTTCCTTCTAGTGACTGAACCTGGCGCAATAGTGCATCCACGCTGTTTCGTCGGTTTAGGCACACAACTTCCCTGACTGTGGGCAGTCGTGCAAAGTGAGCAACGAGGTGAGATCCTAAGCTTCCAGTTGCTCCGGTGACTAGTATGCTATGTCCTTGCGGTGTTTCCGGAAAGATTGGTTCAGTGGTTGTCCTAGATACAGGAAATGAGGTTGAATATTCGCGCGTATATTTATCGACTATGGCCTGCCGAGCCACACAGTCAGTTTCTTGACTCGGAGCATTGTTTGGGGTCATCGGCAAGCGGTCATACCTGGGTCCAGAAGCCAAAGCAATGATAAGTCGTTGGATACTAGTTTCAGGGCGAGCCCCTGTAGTCCAATCAACATGGCCATATCCAGCCAAGTGCATAGATTTTTCCCAGATGGATTGATGTGCGACTACATGTTTCCTTCCATCGTTATAAAGCCACCAGCCCTCGAGGACTCCGAACACAACATCAACCCAGTATAGAGTATCAGTCATTTCCAAGATCATTAAGAATCCGTCTGGTCTCAAAACTCGGTGGATCTGCTTGGTTGAATTAACCAGATTATGCGTGGCATGGACACAGTTGGCAGCTATCACCATATGCTGGCTCTGGAGCAGCTCCATAGCAGGTTCCTTCTCAATGTCATGAACACGAAATTTCATAAAAGGGTAATCTTTGAATCTCTTTCTTGCAGCCGCAACCAAAGACGCTGAGAGGTCCGTGAAGGTGTATTCAACTGGGACCTGAAGACTGGAGAGGAACGGAGCAAGAATTGCTGTAGTGCCCCCCGTCCCAGCCCCCATTTCTAAGATTTTAAGAGGCCCTTTGTTAGTTGGAAGCTTCTGTATAAGACGGTATATGAAATCTTCCATCTGCCTGAGCCACACCATATTTATGGGAGATTTGCCATAAAGACCAGAAACAAGGTCTCTTCCATCTGCGGAGCCAAATATGAGCTGGACACCGTCGCATTCGCCTGATAAACATTCCGCCAATTTAGACCCAATAAGATGAGTAAGTTTGTGATCATTGGCATGATCGGGGTGATTTCTTATCAAATCCTGTAATAAAATGCTAGAGTGTTTGGGTGGTGGTGTAATGGCAGTCCTAGTGATCACGGCATTTTCATCCACATCTACCAGTCGAGCCACCTTTTCGAGCATCATGTAGATATAATTCACAAATTTATGGTGTTTTTGTAGGTATGGAATTCGATCCAACCGTTCACCTTCTTTTGCCTTTGTAAGTGAGCATCCCAGTTTCTCGAATGCCTCAGATATATATGCAATGCACAGCTCGGTTTGCTTGGGCAGGACATAATCGGCATAGTCTGCAAATTTATATTTCAATATAAATTCATCTGTAAGCCTCTTTGATTCTTCAAAAGCATTGATAATTGTGTCAGGTGGAATATTTAGTATTTCATCTTCAGAAAGGCTGCCATTGACATGAGGTGAATCGTTGGCAGCCTGAGCAACTGTGGTGCCCATATCGATGGCACTCGTATTCGTTTCCGGTTTTGAAACCACATTATCGGCTATTTTGTAGCCTAGGGCTTCCTGGATACAGTTCATCAAACTCTTGAAGTCGGTTACTGCATTCAGCACTTCGGTATCCAATGAACACTTAAACACTGTCTCAATTTCTCGAGCCAGCTCCATACCCATCAAGGAGTCAATGCCGATATCAGAAAGAATAGTATCGCTTTTAATTTCGTGAGCTTCTAGTCCTGAGACATTTGCGAGAAGATTCCTTATATCTTCAGAGACGTCCTTGGGCGGCACGTTTCCGGAAGAGTCTGTTAGAGTGGTTCTAACTGGCGGTGGGGTAGGATAGGAAGCATTATTAATTACTTCACTGTCCACAGGTGGCTGAATGGTTTTGGTTTCGGCCTTTTGGTTTCCAGGAGTGAGGTTGGTTAGCATTTTCCCCAAACTTCGCTTCGATACTCTCTTGTAGCCTATACCGAGGATAATTTCTAGCAGTTCCCCATTCCGAGAATCGAATATGAATACATCACTAAGAAACTCCTTATCGGAAGGGCAGCGATGAAGCGCAAGGACGTTCCAAACATCCGGACGTGAATCACCAGGCAGTAGCTTAGGTGAGCGGATCCATTGCTCGATTTTTGTCGAGATATACATTTCGTTTTCTGATATATCGGTCATACAGTTGACGAATATACCCGCGCATTGACAGAAAGAGTCTGCCAAGGGAGTATCAAGCCATGTCTGTCTGGTATATTTTTTCACCACTCTTCCTGCTGATTCGTGTCCTTTTCCAACAAGCTTCTGAACTCCTCGATAAATTTGACCGTAATCCACGACTTCAGCAAATACTTTGTAAATGTTCCGTCCTTGTATCATATCGCCGCTATCATCCCCATTCAGGAGCGACAGACAACGCTCATGCCCAGAAAGACGTTCGTATCTGGCAAAATCATTGAGAAGTTGTATGTCCTGGTTGGATTTGAATCTAATCTTTCCAGAAACATGTAGCGTTGGAGTTTGTCTACCTCCAGTTGGTTCGCTGATCATCCTAAATTCCCAAATGAATGCCTCCGGGTCTATGGCTTCCACATCCAGCCAGACACAGAGAGTTGGATCAAGACAGATTGGGACATGATTTTCAAGCCCTTGAAGTTGTGGTTGAAGGTTGCACGAAAGATATTCTGGTTGCAGCTTTAGGAGAGCTTCAATAACAATATCCAGCTGAAGGGTACTGGGGCATAAAGGGGCAGCATGCGCAATAGTGTGGCCAGCAACATAGTTATGAAATTCAGCACTTGCAGTGTTAATCTTGAATCGAGCGCTGCGTTTGTCATCTTTATTGTAGCCAATGAATTCCCAAAGCCCAATGGGCTGCTCATCTCGGGGTTGAGGCTCATCTTGACGTTTAAAGAGGGCTTCGTCTGGCTTTTTAAGAGTAACCCAATGCCTCGTTTTGTCGAATTGATAAGGAGGGAGGAGTAGGTGGTTATACTCAGAGGTTTGTAAAGAGTGATGGGGCCAAAATGTGATATTCAGCCCGTTTCTCCATAAATTCATAGTAGCGTCGGCAAGGCTTTGCAATCCTCTGCCACTCGTGATATTTATACTCTGAAAATGAGAATCTGAAGGTAGGTTTAAAGCTCGACCAGCCATTGTTGTGATTGTGGAGTTGGAGCCAGCTTCAAGCCAGATGGATGATGGATATCTGAGCGACAGCCTTTGCACAGCGTGGTTGAAATACACCGGGTATCTCATATGCTGTGCTATAAACTCTGTGGCGAATGTGTCTGATAAAGATGGATGTTCTGTGCACCTCTCAACCGGGATTCTGCCCTCATTAAACGTCAAACTCCTTCCTAAATGCTGGAGATGTTCCACAAGAGGTTCAACGAGGGTCGAGTGATATGCATTTGTAACGTTCAATCTTTTCCACTTAATTGATGAAAGCTCTGGAGAATTGGCCAATAATTCCTCAATAACTTTCGCAAACTGAACTGGCCCAGCAACTGTAAAGCTCCGGGGCCCATTATAGCAGGCAATTGTCACCTTCTGACTACCCTCTTGTAGCTTGTTTGCCTCGCTTAAAAGGTGCTGAACCTCCTGGATGTCGCCCTCAATAGCCATCATAAACCCCTTGTCGGGGCCCCATAGGTCTCGAACTAGACGCGCACGCCCTATAATCATTTTTGCTGCTTCGGTAAGAGATAGCACTCCAGAGACGCATAGAGCCGTAAGTTCTCCAAAGCTGTGTCCAAGAAGTACAACCGGCTTAACCCCACATTCTATCCAAGCCATAGCAGAAGCGTATTGGGCGGCAAAGAGCATGGTTTGAAGTTTAACAATGTCTTTCACTGGAGATTTCTGGAAAACATCTGGGAATAAGCCATCTTGTCCGAGAGACATGATAATAGAGTTGCACTGATCCATATATTTGCGAAATATTTTGCTGGTATCGTAGATCTCACGGTCTAAGCCAACAAAGGTCGATATTTGACCACCGAAGCACATAATAACGGATCGAATATTAAGGGATTCCATTGACTCGATTTGAGAGACATCGTTCTCGAATGATTTGAGAGTGACCTCTAATTCATCCATTGAGCCAGAACTTAGCAATAGTGCGCGGTTAAGCATTCGATTTGATTGACGGTAAAGGTTAAACGCCAAGTCAGGGATTGTAATGGTCTTTCCGAGGCACTTACTCGACTCCAAAAACTGACGGAATCGAGAAATATATCTCTGGATACTGCTATCATCATTTCCACAGAACCAAAAAGGGTATTTGACCCCTGAAGGGAAGGATGATTTGTGGCTTGTGGCTCCTAATGCTTGCTCCGGTAATTGAGTAACAATGAGTGAAGCATTTGAGCCTGATGCCCCATAATTGTTGATCAAGGCTGCTCGGAACTCTGAGTCCCATTTTGCTAAATTCGTAGGAATTTCCATGTTATCGGAAGGAGATCGCTTGATTGCAGGATTAATCGTGTTAAAGCTTGCTTGTGGCGGAATGGATCGCTCTTGGATCATTAGAAGAACTTTGATGAGCGAAACTATACCAGCAGCAGTTTCTGCATGTCCAACAAGTCCCTTCACAGAACCCAAGGAAAGTGTATCTAGACGGTTAGGGCCTCCGAATACCCTGAGAATACTTTCATACTCAGCTGGATCACCAACTGGAGTTCCCGTTCCATGTGCTTCAACAACTGAGATACGATTGGGATCAAGGCCGGCTTGCTTGGTCACGTCGCGAAACAAGTTTGAAAGAGAATCCGCATTAGGAACAGTTATCGGGGTGCAATTTTGGTTCTGATATACTGCACTACTGGAGATGACGCCTAGGATTTGATCTCCGTTATCAAGGGCTGATGAGAGCCTTTTGAGTACCACCGCACCAACGCCTTCCCCTCGACAATATCCGTCCGCACTTGCATCAAAAGGTTTGCAGTTGCCCGTGGGGCTAAGGAATGATGCGCCGGCTAGATTTTGAAACCATAGGGGGCTTGTTAATATTGTCACGCCACCGGCTATAGCAGCAGTACATTCACCACTAAGTATAGCTTTGCAAGCATGATGAATGGCCACTGCTGAAGATGAGCAAGCAGAATCAATAGTAAGACTAGGGCCGGTCCAGCCAAAGTAATGGCTAACCTTACCAGCGACAAAGCTCCTCAAATTCCCCGTTGCAGAGAACGCATTTGCTGGGTAACAGGCAATATTATGTTCGTAGTCCACACACCCAAGACCTATGTAGCAGCCTATGTGTTTGTCCTGATCAGGAGACAAGAAATATCCAGACTGTTGGAGGGCTTGGTATGCAATTTGAAGCATCCATCGCTGCTGCGGGTCGGTTGATATCATTTCTCGTGGGCTCTTCTTAAAGAATTTGTGGTCGAAAGCATCAAAATCCGTTATAAAATTGCCGTACCATCTCCGTTTTGGGTCCAGCTCTCGCCAAAAAGTGCCAAAGTGGAAACGATCAGAAGGTGGTTCAGTATGTTGTGACTTTCCAGCACGCAATATGTCCCAGAATTGTTCAATATCATCGGCTCCGGCCACTTTGCAAGCCATGCCAACCACAGCAATATCATTGGCATCTCTTACATAGATATGTGCTGCTCCCAAATCAGGATGGATTTCGGCTGAAGGCAGCATTTCGTCGAGATTCGTTGCATTTATTAGATTTCGCCCGAGGTTCCGCGCCACAGATGGTGGTACGCAGTTATCGTGACCGAAAAGTACGACCTGCGATTGCGAGCCATGAGAATTCGAAGTGTACGTAGCTACAAAGGTACGATACCAGTCGCATTGTTCGACCAATATGGATCTTAGAGCTAATTGATGAGGTTTCGTGCCTTGCGTAAAACCCGAATCTGATTTATGGCCATGCTTTGAACAACCTGGGGATGAATGGTTTGAAAATTGTAATTCCGGATTAGAATCACAGAACTGGGTAAGTAGATCCACGGCATCCTGATGTCCTTGGTAGTGGAAATACCCTTGCAGGCTGAGCTCGGCAACTATCAAGCCCTCTTTTCTCATGAGATTAGCAAGCTTCGCTGCAATAACCTTGGTACAGGTAACTGTTGCTCGTTTCTCATCATAGAGCACCGAAATATACGCCTGGAAGTTTCATAAATATTTGTATATATATATTACCTTGAAACTTAGGTTGATTATCACTTACCTGGGGAAATTGCTTTATAATTTCTAACATCTTCACTTGAGATCTCAGAGAATTCCATGTAATAGATTGAGATATGGCCCCTCCTTCCGAGTTGTTTTCATTTTCAGAATCAACCAGGGCACCAATAAGCATAGCAAGCCGTATTGCCGCAGCTCCATTGCGTCTAAACTCCTCCGGGTTTGCAGAACTAGATACTGTGATGGCTGTCAGGAGGCCAGTACAGAGGCCGAGTGCTTCTGAGTTGATATGGATAGGTGACTGAAAACAGCGGTCTGCCGGGTATGTAGGATCAATATGCTCCAAGTATCTCCGGTACTGGGTTAAATGAGTGATGACAACAAGAGGCGTCAGGAGGGTATTGGGGAGAGGAAATATTGCCTCCGTGGTGGTTTTCTCCTTAACCCAGCCATTTAAGTTTTCCAGCAACTGTCCTCCAGGAAGCCTTTGCATAAATGGAAGTTCTTTTGAAGCAGTATCCCACAGCCCTGGAAGAGTTTCGATGACGTCCAGAATCCACCGATTATACGGTACGCTGAAGAGTACAGCTTTCAGCTTACTGAAAGACTCTCCACGAAAGGCAAGCGCCTGGGGCCCGAATAGATGAATCGTAGGAGCCCTGGCGGGTGTTGACAATGTACCAACCATGACGAATGTTGGTAGCTCTGAAATGAGCTGGTGTTGAACTTGTGCGTTCGTACAACTTACGTCAAAATATTAATATATAGAAATTGGAAGGTCAAAAAGGATGACGTTCCAATAAAGAAACGTCTGATGTAACGAGCGGAATGTTGTAGAAGATGCAGGTCTAAGCCTGTGATTTTTGGGACCAATGGCATAGTTATCGCCGGCCGGTCCTGAGTATGCTGGCGGACCCGAATAGCTCTCAATAGCTGTGGCGGTAAGTGTATTTCCGGCCAACTAAAAGAGGAGTTGATTAGCAAATTTATCTGCAAGGGGTTAACCTGAGTAGCAGGACCTGAGTACAAAAGATAGGGTGGTACACACTGATTTATATTTCCAAGCTTAGGCCAGATATGGCCAGTCATAATTGTATCTGTAGAAGAGACAGGTTTGACGCATCGCCCCGGGTTTTTCACCTCACATTCCAAAATAACAGCCATGGGTCATCTAAAATTGTTACCAAGCTTGCTGTCTCAACCTACCAATGTATTGGGCCTCTCTATCCTTCTTCCTCTTGTCATATTTCTCGTTATATCAGTCAAGTCATATTATCGCCTATCCCACATACCTGGGCCATTCTTTGCTAGATTCACGAATATTCCTCGATTACTCTGGGTAAAGAGTTTCAATGCCCATAGAATTCATATCGACCTGCACAAGAAATATGGCCCCATCGTACGTTTCGGCCCGAACATGGTGAGCGTAGGAGATCCAAGGGAAATAGGAACCATATACTCATTCAAAAAACCATGGCCAAAGGTGAGAGGAAAGAGTAAGGGATCGACATGGCATTTTGACTTACAGCATATAGTCGGATTTTTATCGCTCCTTATTGCTTAAGACGCGGAGTAAACCGGTTGAAGGAATATTTGCCACTCAGAATGAGGCAATCCATCGAGCATTGAAGCGTCCTATCTCCAATGTCTACTCAATGAGCCACCTGGTTTCATTTGAGCCTTACGTCGATACCGCCATGAGAGTATTCTGCGAGCAGCTTGAGAGAAGGTTTGCCAAGACAGACAGTGGAAGTGGAAGTGGGAAAACTATTCCATGCGATTTCGGGCAGTGGTTGCAAATGTTCGCTTTCGATGTCATGGGAGAATTAACATTCTCCCACCGGTTCGGCTTCATGGAAAAGGGAGAAGATATAGATGGAGTTATGGCGGAGCTTTGGAGCACTCTCCAAAAAACAGCGTTGGTGAGATCAGCCCAGTGCCCAAAAGATATGTTAGAGAAGTGAGGCTCTAACATTAAAAAGGTCACACAAATGCCTTGGTTAGGGGATGTTTGGACAAATAACCCCATTTTACGCTTTTTCAGGAAGAACATTCAAAGTCCTGGAGTGATCTTTGCAATGAGCAGAGTTCAAGAAAGACAAAAAATCGAAAAGGGTCAACTAAAGAAAGAATGGAAGATAAACAACAGAGACATGTTGTCACGTTTTATGGAAGTGGAAGCCAACGATCCATCAGTCCCTCAGTTGTAAGTGAACATTTTGACCGGATAGTGATATTGGCTGACTGATATTGTGGGTGGCTCTCAAAAGTGCGCTCCTGGTATGGACTTCTTCAAATATTACCGCAGGCAGTGATAGCACGGCAATGTTCCTAAGAGCTATGTTCTATTATCTTTTGCATAATCCGAGTACCCTCAAGCGTCTGGTGGCAGAATTTGACGAGGCCGCTGAAGCAGGGAACCTCGACGAGCTTGCTAGATTTAGACAAGCCAAGGGTCTTCCATATTTTAATGCATGTATTAACGAAGCAGGCCGCATGCATCCTCCACTTGGACTTCCTATGGAGAGGGTAATTCCCGCAGAAGGTGCTAATATCTGTGGCCAACGACTAGAAGGCGGTACCGTCGTTGGCATGAGTTCTTGGGTGACCCATCACCATGAACAAACTTTTGGGGCAGATTGCGATAAGTGGCGACCAGAAAGATGGCTGTGCGAACCAGAGCAGGCAAAGTATATGGAAAAGTGTCTCCTCACGGTAAGCAGAATATTGAGGGTAATTTTTACCTGTCATCAAACTTCAGCTCATCCAATTTCTAGTTTGGTGCTGGCCATCGCAATTGTATCGGCAAGAATATTGCTCTGCTGGAAATTTATAAGATCGTGCCGACATTATTAAGGCGCTTCCATGTAAGTGATAGGCCCCATATGATATCTGAATTAAGCAATCTCCCGGACTAAGATCGCTTGCCTGCAAAATAGTTCGAGCTCCTGGACCCTGACGAGGGTGGTGATTGGGTCGTAATGAATCGGTGGTTCGTCACTCAACGTGGATTTAAAGTGCGGCTCAGGAGAAGAGTTTATCCGGAAAGCTAATTCATTACCACGTGATATGTACCGTGCCCAGACAGGTAAGGGTACCCGACCGCTTGGCAAAAGGGGGAAGAGGTAACAAAGTCATACATATTACTTCAATCAGGCAATTTTATAATTTCAGTCAATTTTGATTTACCTCCTTACGTTATCATATTGACAGTCCTTCATTTTCCTCCAGAATAAAACTTAATTAATATATTGCTCTCCGCTCATTCGTATTGCCTGTGTTAGACTCTCCCTCCAAGTAAGTGCAGGAAAATCGGCGGTACATATACCGAAGGGTACATTCCCTTCTCTACAACTTCATTACACCTTATCCTGATCAGCTGTAACTGGATTTTTCTTTTGGGTGGTTGGTTTCAGCGAAACCCATTTCATACCCAGAGGCCCAACAATAGACACGCAAGCCAAAATGAGTGCAACTTTATATGCCTGTTGAAGGCCACTGTTGTAGGCTAGCACCACTCTCGGAATATCCGCTGGGGGAATAATTTGCTTGAACTGGGTCGCACCCAGGGTGATCAATTGATGAGGATCTAAGCCTGGGATTCCTGCCCTTCCCACACTAGTCACAAGCTCTGAGAGAAAAACGCTCTGTGCAACAGGGACAAAAATTGCCCCTCCCCCGAGTTGGGAGAATAGCATGATTGCCATACCAGTACTCACTTCCTCAAGCGACAGTGAAGTCTGTGCAGTCACAAATGGTTGTTGTAAGCCAAATCCTGAACCAATAGCAAATATGAGCTGGTATCCTACCCACTGGCTAGGTTTTGAATCAACGGTTAACGTTGTCAGGAGGCCGGCCCCAATGGGCATCGTCATGCTAGAGAACCAAATCCAGGGCATGTAATAACCAAGTTTCGTAGTGAGAAGGCCGGATATAATAATACCAATGGTATTAACCAAGATTAGTGGTAAATAATTTATGCCGGACCTGATCGGATTGGCGCCCTTTATAACCTGGAAGTACAGTGGGAGATAAAAGATAAAGATATTGAAAGCACCGCCTTGACAAATCGCAAAAAGGGCCCCAAATGCCATATTTCTATTTTTCGCAATATGCGTTGGGATTGTGGCATTTTCGTCCTTCTGTAGAATCTGAGCTAGGATGAATGTAGCCAACAGTGTTGAGAATATCGTTAACAGGGCAACAACTAGACCAGACGACCATGGAGCGGTTGTTCCGCCATATTGCAAGGCTGTGAGAAGACAAGCTATGCTGGCAATAAAGGTGAAGGTGCCCACCAGATCTAGTCGCTTGATCGTCATGGCAACAGTCAAATTCTGCCCACCAGCACTGGATGGTAGCCGTTTGAGCGAAAGCAAGAGGATAAGTGCTGAGGCTCCACCGAGAGGTAGATTCAAATAAAAAATCCATCTCCAGCTAGCTTTTTCTGCAAGTACTCCTCCTAGTAAGGGGCCAACAACACTAGCAACCCCGTATACTGCACCAATCATACTCGTGAACGTTGGGCGCCAACGAACAGGAGCAGTGTGAGCCATGATAGTCATGGCCCCACTCGTTATTCCAGCTGCGCCAATACCTGCAACGGCACGACCAGTTATCAACGTTTCGCTTTTGGGGGCTATAGCTGCAACCAACGAGCCGAGTTCAAAGATGAAGAGGGCGCTCATAAAAACCCAGCGCAATGGGAAGATTTTGTACAGCTTGCCATAGAAGAGTTGAAAGGCACAGTTCGTTAGGAGATAGACAGATCCATACCAGCCTACATGGTTTAGCCGGCGAAAGTGGTCCGTGATCGGGGGTATAGCTGTCGCGATGATGGTATCATCGAGAGCCTGGCAAAACACGGAAACCAGCAGCGAACTCAGGATGAAAAACAGTCTCAAGCCGGTAGTGCGAAACTCGTTTTCCGAAGGAAGTTCTTCCTCTAGCCTAAGCCTTTCGACGCCGCCACTATTGTCTTTTCTTTGTCCGTTGCTTGCATCCCTTAGGTTGACGTCGTTGATGAACAGCTCGTCGTCGACATGAGGTGCGTTGCCAAGAGCTGGGGCTTCTGAGCTAGTCATGCTTAAAACGAACTAGATACTTTTAGCCCCGTCTTGGTGAGCTTATTGCAACCTCGTCTCTTTATCCCACAAGCCCTCGTTGATGGTTGATGGCGATGCGAATGCACACCCTAAGCTCCTCGATTTCGAATTGTAGGTCGTGAGATCATACACCGTGCTCTTGTATCACCTGGAAAAACTGATATTTTGATCTCTTTCGAGATGGCCGATCGTGCCTATTGGATCTTTCCCTAGCAGTCGAAAAGATAGGCCAGCGTGGAGGGAAAAATTGATTCTTGGTATATGGAACTGGCAACGCCCTGAGGACGGCTAAAACGGGGAGCAACTTTGGATATGATGTCGAATATGCCTCTCGTGTACGCGCGTACCTGGCACAGATTATCATAAAGACCTTCACGGTTTGCCTGGAGGGTCACAGCAATGGTGTCAAGAACCTAGGCATCGATCTCTTCATACTACTGCGAGCACTGAGTCGACTATTCTGTGTCGCCTTTGTGCCGTTGAATGCTCGACCATTCTTCCTTACGGTCCCTCATATCCTCAAATTTTCCCGCCCGTGCGATCATGTGTAAGCGGGAGCTGAGTATATCGGGGTTATCGTGCAGCGTGGCCTTAAATCCGGAAAGATTGCTCTAAGATACACCCTTCCACTTTTTCATGGTGTACAACAAGCTCATATATCATTTGAATCGTTCGCAAGAGTCGCCGTTTCATCTTGATTCTGTGCGCTGAAGTCACGAATTCTTCCGATAGGTAGACCATGTTTACCTAGCTACCTGTAGTCAATCATGAGGCTGCGACCGTTCCAGCTGTGACAATCATCGCGCAATGCCCTGTGAGTGAAATGATGACCCAATGTGAATCTCGACCGTGAAAATTTCCTAATTAGCAGCGATTGCTGGTTTGAAAGATATATATATCTTTCTTTTGCGGTTAGTTATAGTGCGAAAGAGAAACTCCTCTATTTTACAGGATCTATTCTAGGGAAATACCCTACGGAAAGTGTCATTAGATTGCACAATTCTGGGGTAAGTCTTTCTAATGGATTTTTATTACATACTTTCATTTTTACATTGATCCCCCCCTCCGTCTTAAAGACAGGCCCAGCTAACATGAGATCTAACCTGATATGTACTTAGAACACCAGCCGTAAGGTAGCGGATGTTATCGTGGCATTCAAGGATGGCAAAAATCAGGCACTGTACACTGCATAAAACTGATGTTTTAATCTGAGTACTAGTGACTTGTCATAGCCGGAAACATGAGTCTTTCGGAATGTTGACCTCTTTTGCCTCCTTCACACCAGCACGGTATAATACCGTGATTAAACGACCAAGCTGTGAATAAAGCAAGAGAATAATAAGTAATAGTGAGTATAAGTTTGTTTAACAACAACCTAGCTGATACTCTTGAATTCCCCATGATATATACCTATACTGTAATAACTGGCCTTATTCCTTTCCGCCTTGTTAATTCTCGCTAATTATTTTAACATCTACTGATGAATTTGTGGAAAAAAGAAACTCCAACACCTGTCCAACCTGATCCGACTGCATATGCTGCAAAATCATTGTGCTTTTGCGGTTTTCCTTTGAAACCGTGCCCAAGATCTCTTCTATGGAGGGCATAGATGGGTCATGGTACGCACTATTGAAAAGAAATGTTTCATTCTTCTCAATTGCGACCTCTTCGTTGTGGTCGTCGTCATATTCCACTCCGTCCTCTTCCTCTACTGGTTCGCTTTTCTCTCGGACGATCGAGCTCCCCGTTTCCCCAGTCATTGGATGACAGTCCATTGAATGTGAAGAAACTGATGGGGTATGTAGTCCACCTGTTCCCTCTATATCTACCATCGTTGTCAGTGACTCGAAGAAGGTATCAGCTATACCCACGTGACTCTCACTGGCATTTTCGAACGAGCTAGAAGCAAAGCTGGCCGGGAACTCCATATCGTGATCACTCGGTTTCTCTTGATAGGGATGGCTACTTGGAACTAGATGCCGCCCGGGCAGTTCCCCAGTATTACCGTGGAGCTGTGTATGTTCATGCATCAAGGACGATCCAGATGGAGAGCCGAACATCTGATTTGGCTGATCCACAAGGAGTGCGTCGAAATTACTGCCACTTGCAAGCCCCGGTTCAACTGAACAAATGGGAGAGTTATAGTGGATAATATCCCTCATAAAATCCATTGAACCTGTTGTCCACCAATTAGTTGTATCACGGTTCTCAGTCTCCTCGAGGGTAGTGCCGTTTCTTCGACGCCGTGAAAACGAAGGCCTTTGGCGGTCCGAACCTGCTGCGATACCATTTTTTCTATTTCTCTGGAGGATTGCGTGTCTAGTCAAAAGCTGTAAACAAATTGGCAAATGACTTGTCATTTATACCCTTATCTCACCTGTTTTTGGCGTCTGTGGCTGATCTTCCCTGGAGTATCTCATCCACGATCTTCCTCCAGTTGCGTCCTCCTCGTTCAACTGCGGCTAAGAGGCGCTCGTCCTCTTGCTCGCTCCATTCGCCGTGGTTCAAACTGGGATTGAGGAAATGCAACCAGCGTTTGGCGCACTCTATTATGCCGCGTTAGTGTCTAGACCATTCCCCCGAAAACACCCAGTTTACTCAAGGCATCTTCAGGAAACAGCTTAGGAGAACTAACGATCAGCATGTCGTGTTCCTACGACTTGCGCAACTTCCGTCCAGCTAAAACTTCCGTCAGCCTGTCTCCTGATTCGAGTTTGGCACTCCAACGGTTTATTAACTAACACATTAGAATGGAGCAAAACTGCTCTATGAAGGCGTTGATCCTCTTCCTGGCTCCATGGGCCCTTTTTCACCGGACCGTCCAATTTTATCCAACGTTTTCTGCAGTCTAAACCATGCATTAGACTTGAAAACTTTGTTGAGTCAAACCTCACCCAGGGGTCGAGGTAACCTTTATTACTTCGGCCGGGGAGCTTTTCAGCAATTGTTCGCCAATCTTTCGCCTTTCCATGTTCCGCTATTTGATAATAATAATCAGATAAATGCATATCAGTGATTTGCTCCCACTTCTTCTTGGTAATCAATCACTTACCTTGTCTGGCTACCTCACTCCGCAACACGCTGTCCTCCTTCTCGGACCACAGTTTTCGAGGTTTCAGCTCTCTCATATTGTCCATATCCAGGGTAATGCTCAATATATTTTGCATTGGGTAAACGATTCTTCGATCCTTGAGAGTGGACAAGTGCCGCACTCACATTCGCTTCTCTTTTCTTCTAGAAGGGAGGGAAGCACAGATCTTGGCCATTCCATGTCTTCTATGGATGTTCACTATTTAAGGCCATGTGGGCTCCTTTCCCGGTTTGCTGAAAAAAAAAAATTTCGCCTTAACCCCTGACATGGAACTGCACCTATTAAGGACACTACATTTCCTTCTTTGAAACCGCAATGGGTATTATCCATGTCATTATCTCTCATGAGGAGAACTACTGCTGCGTCAGTTCAGGTGATGGCATTCAGATACTCTCGAAAGCTTGATATCAGATGAAAGCTACCATGCTTCCTCTGTCCCGAGGCTTAATACATCTTACTTTAAGATTGTTATTTTGTCCTTCCTTTTCTGGTAAGTTCAAAGAGGTAAGTGAGAATAGCTCCCGTTTTTTTGCAACTCCCCTTCGTTCAACGTAACGCATGGTAACTGCAACGCTAAGAACCCTTTACCCAGGCATGAAAATAGATTGCTGCTCTTTTTTCTATCGCATAGGCCTGGTAACAATCGCCCCTGTGGCCTCTTACAGAATACAATTTAAGGAAAATAACTACTATGTACAGCATTTCGACTAGCAGTATTACCATTTTTCCTTCTGAATGGCCCATTTCAACCTTTCAAAAGAGATACAACTAATACTTTATCTCGTTGTTTTAAATTTATGTGCGCAAGGACACATTGACGTGCTGGCTTCATCACCTCACTCTCCATGTGGTGAGCCTCCTGGAATTTTTGACAGCTCACCTCAGTGGACCAAGTCTCCAGATATTGATTTTAAGCCCTTTCCATCGGTCCACTTCTCAGCTCGACACGGCAGAGCATAGGCCTAGCGTCCTAGTTTTAATTGGTATGAAGGCCTTGGTTTGAAACAAGACGCTCTGCGAAGAGGGGTCATGGACCCGCCGGCCCGTTAACCCTCAGCCCGTTCCCATGGATCATTACTTATCTACAACATCCCTTGTCTCCTTTGGAATGCCTGAGGGGGTTGACGGTCGAGACTGTGGATAATACTCAGGTCCCATGGGAGGTTACACCGCCTTCACTATGATGTTACTTCCTAGGAGATGTCTCGCCTCTTGACCTACACAGTCATTTCATACTGCAAGTGGACGTGTAACGAGAACACGACATTCACATGAAGAACCGAGTTATATCTCGTCTACGACTTAATGAAAAATCGGGGTCGACATTCTAGAGCCTCATTTCGGGGTTGAGGTTAGAAGGCAAATAAGTGTCTTGGTTTCTCTGATGAACCGAATAAGTTAATCGTTGGAAGCCTGGGTAGAAATAGTCGACACCTATGTCCTAAAGGGCCCGGCTATTTCGGTGAAACAATGAAAATTATGTTTGTGAGTTATCGGCTGAACATCTGTGAGTTATATTTCGTTATCCTCCAGCAGCCAACTCACTAGGTGAAAGATAGATCACCCACAATCCATCTATCTCGAGATATAGCTTGCAGAGTATCACAGTCCGTCCTGAATAGCGATAAAAATGGCAAAAGGAAACTTTTCCGGGGTCCCTACGGTTGATATATCTCCTTACCTCACAGATCCAAAGTCCGATGCCGCCAGAAGAGTCATTGAAGATGTGAAGGAAGCATGCATTTCGACCGGGTTCTTTCAAATCACTGGACATGGCGTCTCCAAATCTCTACAACAGAGCATATTCAATGCAGCACATTCCTTTTTTGCATTGCCCTTGGAAGAGAAAAAGAAGCTCAATGCTGCAAACTTCATTGGTCATAGAGGGTATGATGTGTTGGCCAGCCAGTCCTACGAAGAAGGCGTATTACCAGACTTGAAGGAGGTGAGAAAACCGACGATGCTGCTTTGTGATCTGCTTTGGCCTTGTTGGTCCTCGTTTTCTTATATAGCTCGTGATGCGCCGATAGGGGTTTAATAGCCGGAACCTGCCTGCTGAAATTCCTTAACAATAGGGTTACTATGTAGGCACCGACATTCTGCCATCCGATCCTTTGTACGGTCGTTTCTTCATGGGCCAAAACGTTTGGCCCTCTGCAGGATTACTGTCCACCATACAATTCCAGGAGCCATGCGAGCGGTACCACGAAAGCGTCCAACACCTTGCCTTCAAGGTTCTGCAGCTAGTAGGAGATACAATGATACCCCACGGGCACAGCACCGTTGGTATGACAGAAAATATGCCAACTGTCCTGCACAATCTAATCAGGTTGGATAAAACTCCCGCATGTCCGCTTCGCCTTCTCCACTATCCTTCCGCCACTCGCAACGGAGGGAGTGTGGCCGGCAAGCCACAGTACGGAGCATCAGCGCACACCGACTTTGGTGTAATCACCCTGCTCCTCCAAGATGATAATCCTGGCCTCGAAGTTCTGGTTGAAAAGGACGGAAAGCAGGTATGGTGGCCTATTGACCCGAATCCTAGCGCCTACGTGGTCAATATAGGAGATATGATTAGCATGATCACAAACGGCATTTATAAAAGCAGCATGCATCGAGTTGTATGCAAACGGCCAGAAAGAGAAAGGTATAGCGTTGTGTTCTTCCTCGATGGCTGTCTAAATGCACACCTGGAGCCAATAGATGGCTTTGGGCACCCAGAAGAAGGTGTTGGATTCTCACACAAAACGGTAGAACAGCACATGACTGAACGGTTATCGATGAGCTATGCAAAGGAGGGTAAGGACCCAAGGCATAACGAGGATACCTTCAGTGCATGAAAACGATCCCTTATTGAGCTCACATCTCCAACGCCGTTTTTACCCTGTCCAAATTGATGTTTCGCTTTTTTTTTTTTTTCCGGATCTGTTTCGGCCACCTCGAGATGTCCAATTTATTAATCTGCCTTGAATAGGTAATCATATACTTCCCTCTATGAGTGTCCATACGGACCTTATGTATTGCCCGTACAGTTGGTATGAACAGTCCTGTTCGAATGTATCCATGAATCGATGTCGATGTCTTCGTGATGTAATTGGAACTTTAAATGTGAGTTCGTTATTGCTAGTTATGTGCTTATGTAATATAAATCTTGGCTCTGGGCCAAAAAAAGCTCCGCAACGGGGAGCAAGCAGAACATGGTCAACTCATTAGAATCTTGGGATACCATAGCACTGCGAAATAACACAGCATTTACGTGGCAGATATCATTGCAGCTATTACCGAGTACGCATGGCAGAAAGGTAATTCTCACGTCCTTGGACTGGACTTATCGTTACATGCTAGTTTGCTAATATATATACACAGTTCGATCGCATCCGCCGTCGCGCTACCTGAACCCCCACAATATCCCGGTCCAGAGGCTCTACCGAAGCGAAGGCAGGGTATTTCAAGTAACAGCGGCAGTAAAAGGAGGCGGCTGAGTGCAGACGGGTTCTCCGAACATGCGAATCAGTCTACCCCGCCAAGTTCTTCGAATGCTCAACGGTTAAACGGTTCGAGTGATGTGAAGGCAGCAGACAAACCCAAGCCAGGGAGGGACGAGGAGCGGAAACGTGGTTGTAGGCTCTTCGGTGCTCTACTCGGAACGCTGTCTCAAAGTTCCTCCACGCCAGCGCAGAGAAAACGCTCAGAGATCGACAAGAAACAGCAAGCAAAGCTGGAGCTTCAAGATAAAGAATACAATGAGCTAACCAAAAAGAAATATGAAGATCTCCTGGCGTCGAGGAGGAAAGATCAAGTTTTGTATGATTCCCAGTCGGTATGTGAAAATTATGGATGTTTTTTGTTCTCATTGAATGATACGGTTAACTCATGACTGCATAGGCCGAAATTCGTCACTCGAACAAGCTTGCAATGGCACACTTTCTCCGCACTAAAGCGGAACCACCATTGGTAAACCGCCTTCTCCTCGCTTATTCATGTCTGGCTTAACATAATTCAGGATAGTATTATTAACTCTTCATAGTATTATCGGCCATGGTACCTTCGACCTCAAGACGAAATAAAGATCCAAAGCCAGATTGCGGAAGCAAAATCAAGTATAGAGAAGGAAAGGATGGACTCAAGTTCACATTATAAGCAGCATGAGACAACCATCCGCGAGCGGGAAATTACCGTTGACAACCCTGATGATAACTCCGTTGAGGATAAGGCCACAAAAGATACCACAGACCTCATAGGATCAAATACTAACGACCCGCTCGAACAGACCAGTGAGGCTCCGCAACGAACCTTAATTGACACTACCCTTGTCCCGATGCCTCCTGCAACCCAAGGACCAAGTGGACTTGATGAGGAACACTCCGGTGAGGTACTAATGGAAAATACTGAGGATGCTGTAATTTATTAACTGGTGGATTCTTCTTTCTCCTTATCCCTTCCGCATTCATTGCACGTTCTGCTGCTGAAGAGATGGATATTCCGCCGTATGTTCTACTTGTCTTCTTATGCTTTCTAGCTGCTTCTTTTTTTCCCCTCCCAGCGTCTTTCGCAGCAACTTCAACATTTTTTCAAAGTATCATACCCATTGTTCTGGGTAAGATAATGGTTGCTATTCATACTGCGCATCTTCGGCAATCCCGAATGTGTAACTCGATGTCTCAACAGGTGCACATCTCGAACAGTAATCCAAGTCGAGCAGTTCTCGAGAGTGGCGTACAGTTAACGTCAAGCAAACAGAATTATCCAGTTCAACAATAATCACTATGCCTTGTCCCGCTTTTGTAGAAGTCGCGCCGATGTCTGTCTAGGATCCGCCGGCGATTTAACCTCGGCTGACTTCCCTCTCGTCCCAAGGCTATTAGGTTGTAGGTAGGCGGGATCCACTATTTCCGTAGTTCCGTTGAATCCAGGTATATAAAGACCGAAACCGCATCATTGCTGATCTTGATATATTATCAAACTGATAACAGGCAACTTATATATAGCTTATATATAGGGGTCAGAGAGAATCATTTTTGCAAATTTATATCTGCCCACCTGCAAGGGCCAGCAAGCCGCGGCTTTTTGTCCACCTGTTCTACGTACAGCAGACAGGATGCTGCTCGATAAGATACAAGTTCCGGGCGACCCGAGGGTCAGGCATTGTTCTACGTTCGTCAACGGAACGACGTACGGTATGACATCCTTATTTCATAAATGTTTGATCATTGCATCAATGCATCTATAGAAACGCCCTGTTAGACCCTCGGAGCCACTGACGGTTGAATAGGGTACCTCCTTGCCACTCCTCCAGATGGCAAATATCGAGCAACTATCTTTTTGGTTTGCCTTTACCTATCAACTTCATTGTCCGCAATAATAGTGTAACTAACAATGTCAAATGTGTGCAGATCCATGGTTTCCCTGACCTTTCAATGGGTTGGAGATACCAAATTCCCACACTTCTAGGCCTTGGTTTAAGAGTCGTGGCTCCAGACTGTATGGGTTATGGGCGGACTGTATGTAATATTTTGGCTCTTCCTTGTATGATGTGACTTCTATTGACCATTTATAGGAAGCTCCGAAATTTAGCCCTCAGTCTGCCTGGCGCTATGGCTATAGGCAATGTGCTAAGGATATGAGAGAGCTTGCGCGCCAGTTGGGGTCCTCAAAGGTTATTCTTGGTGGACATGATTGGTAAAGTCTTCATCCTTTGTCTGCAATCACCAGGTATGACATCAATTAATTCGTATCAGGGGTGGTGCTATCGTCTATCGTATTGCGCTCTATGAGCCAGACTTCGTTACCCACGTATTTTCAGTCTGTACCCCTTACTGGCCACCCTCGAAGCAATATCTATCACTTGAACAGACAATTGCAAAAATACCTTTCTTTGGCTATCAAGCCCAACTTGCCAATGGTGGGTTAGAAGATATCCTCCGGTCAAAGGAGGAAATTCGTCAGTTTTTAAACACCATGTATGGCGGAAGGACAACAGACGGCAAACTAGCAATAAGCATGGAAAAAGGAGTACTGCTAGATAAACTGCCCAGTGTTCAGCCAACCCATTTACTCAGTGACGCAGTAAGCATTCAGCTTTTTCCTCCTCAGAAGGTGTTTTCAAGATCTAATTCAGTTCATCATAGGAAATGGATTACTATGTGAACGAGTTTTCAAGAACCGGCTTACATGGGCCAGGTAAACTATGATCCTCTCCTTTTGAACCTAAGCACGACCCTAAGCTGATTTTTAATGAGTAGTGAGCTGGTATAGAACTCGGGAGCAAAACTGGAAGGACGAGCAAGAGTTCTTGAACAGGTCTTTGGATATACCAGTACTGTATATCTTAGCAACCAATGATACGGCACTTCGGCCAGAGCTTTCGCGTAATATGGAGCGGAATATCAAACATTTGACTCGGGCCGAAGTTGTTGCTTCACATTGGGCTCTCTGGGAAAGCCCTGAGGAATGCAATGCGCATATTAAAAGCTGGATAGAAGGAGTGGTGTTTGGGGGGAAAGTGAAGCTCTAAGCAAAAGGCTTACTATTACTGCGGGCCACTCTACTGATTCTCCCAAGAAAAAGAAACTTATACATACATATTAGTGCGTGATTGATAATTACAACTCTTGGTTCATATATAAAAACGTGTCAAAGACCTGACTGATCAGTTAAACGGCTGCCCCCTCTATTTACTAATGCTCTAGGACGGTATACTTGAATTGTGCCCCAATCTTCTCAAGGTTTTCGACGTACTCATCCTCGAGGGACGCAGGCGTAAGGTAGCCCCCCGTAATAGTTTGTCCAACTTTCTCGCTTCTAGCCAGAATCCGGGCAGCCTCCGCGAGGAAAATTCCCGTAAGCATATATGGGCACCCATCGTAACGGAACGAACCCAGCACTCTGATGTTTTTCTTTCCGGGTCGATCCTGCTTAGCAGTGGCAATTCCTCTGTACTCGACTGAGAAGCCCGATTTGGCATCCTCTTGTAGGCCTTCTCCAGGAGGATAGAAATAACGTGATAGCAGCCACCTGACTGGTGATAGCAGCAGGAAAAATGCTGTGGCAATGAGAGCAAAGTGAAATGCGACGCCAGTAAGAGTATTGCGGGTTTTCATACTTTCCCAGAATCTAAAATTTGGGCTAAACAGCTGAGGCATCAAGGAACTGGTACGGTGAACGATTGCAGTATCGCATGCCTCGCAGACACAGGTGGTACCAACTCCAATGTCTGGAACATAATGCACACCAAAGAGGCGGCGAAGGATAGGGACTGATTTAGGATGAGCCGGCTTCGAGACAGAGATTCTGTACGGGTCGCCAGTGCTAGAATCAAGGTTGTCAAAGAAGTCGACAATAGTTCTAAGGGTGCCACCACTGAACTTTCCCCTATAGGCCAGAGTTAGCAGCGATATCGCCTAGAGCTATCGCCAGCTACTAAACGTACTTTATATGGTAAAGGGACATGTCTGTCTCATCCGTGACAACACCAAATTGATCCTTGATGGATTTTGCCATGAAGTAGGTTAGCAAGTCAGCTGGTGCGCTTTCTATACCATTCGCAGATATCAACTAGAATTCAGTTAGTTAAAATGAACCCCGTTAAAACAGACCAATATTGCATAGGGGGCTCATACTACGGCGCCTGTAGACTTGGCGGTTGCGTGAAATTTCTTGACCATATCGCAAACCCAAGGCGCCTCTCCTGTCCTATACGGAGATTAATATCCAAAGAAAAAATAAAAACAGAAGAAACAAGGGGCTTAAGAGCCGTACACATCAACATAGTGGGTACCGTTTTCAGCACAGGCCTTGACCACAGGGGTAGAGTGCTTGCGATACGGGCCTACGCAGTTGATGATAACCTTCGTTTTGCAGGCCAGATCCTTCAATTCAGCGTCATTGAATTGAACCGAGAGGATTTCTACGCTGGGTTAGCATCAGATCCATAGAAAATAGCTCAATCTATAGGTTAGGCAGAGGTAGGCAGCCGTTGTTACCGTACCTGGAGCCCTGCGGTCATCATTAAATGTCTGTAGCTTTGAAGACAGGTCCTCCAGCTTCTTCGTAGAGCGGCCAGCAATTCCCCATGCGAGGTTGGTAGGAAGATTCTTGACAATGTGTTCGGCGCATAGCTTTCCCGTGTAGCCGGTGGCTCCCAGGAGCACGATCTCAAGACTGCGGGGGGATGCCATCGTGATTTGAGGTAGCTGTGGGTGAAGGCAGAGCGACAAAAGGACAACAACAAAAAAGTTTTAAAGGACCGGAGTATTTTCTTCCATGCCCCTGAATGGCAGCTTTTGTCTCCTTGCGCGCTGCTCTCCCGCTTGTCTCGTCTACATCCTTGCTTGTCGCCCCCCTGGAAACCTGCGCCTTTCAAATCATCCAAAGTCGCCAAGCTTTATATCAGATAAGCCGAGGTTTATGCCACGTGATCATCATAGTCACGGGATCTCGCCAAGCCGGGTCTCGCGATCAGGTAAGCGAACACACACAAACGCCAAAGGAAGTGAGGGAGAAAAAAAAAAGAGTTGCAACTTCAACTTCTCAATCATCACCTCTCGACTTTCGTTGCCGTTGCATCACATAACAAGCGCGACAAGATGACGAAGCGCACTAAGAGTACGTTAGAAGCCCAGGAAAATATTTCAGACAGCGTGATTGCTAACCCATTCCTTGCAGAGGTCGGTGTTACCGGTAAATATGGTGTCAGGTACGATTTTTGCAGTCCTCCCCTCGATGATCGAAGCAGACAATGCGAAAACGAAACTCCTGCTTGGATAAAGAAGATGGGAAGGGATTGAAGGTTGACATGGGTGAAATCACAGATACGGTGCCTCGCTCCGAAAGCAGGTGAAGAAGATGGAAGTCACCCAGCACGCCCGTTACATCTGCACATTCTGCGGCAAGAACACCGTAAAGCGCGCTGCCGTTGGTATCTGGGAGTGCCGTTCCTGCCGCAAGACCGTTGCCGGAGGTGCTTGGACTGTCTCGTAAGTTGATTCCCTGGCAGTTTTTGCAAGCGTGGTCCGCCGGACTTTGAACTGCCGCAAATCTCTTGATACTGGGGGATACGGATGAGAGGAGGCTGGCTGCTGACATGGAGATTTTTCTGCACGATATATAGCACCGCTGCAGCTGCCACCACCAGATCGACTATCCGACGTCTACGAGAAATCGCCGAGGTATAAATTTGGGCTGGTACAATGGAGTTGCTATTTTTTTAGTTTTAATACATGGGGATTTTTTTTCTCTTGCACTTCCAAATCAAAAACCATGTGATGATGACGCCCTCAAACGGTCCCCCCCTCGCATTCTTTCCGAGCGAGTGAGGGAAAAGTACAAACAAACAAAAAAAGAACGAAACCAATAGGATCGAATGAAAGGGTCGACTGCTGTTTTATGTCTCTGTCGATAGCACGCACAAATGCCCAGGCTCGAGCTCACAAAACGAGGTCCGGCGAATATCGACTATTACCAATAGATGTTAACGCAATAAAAAAGACAAATAAAAATCCTATTGATTCTCAATGGCCCGCGCCGTTATCAAGCTCCTGGCTTCTCCACGTCTTATGTTTCCTGAGTCGTTGTCTCCATTTGGCGCTGACCATCCAGCAACGTTCACGTTTCTGCTGCTCTCAGTCCCGGGAGTAGTATCCCGTAGTCCCGCAGTGGCCAGGTCAGTCGCTGCCTTCACCCAGCCTCCTTCGCCGCCTTGCTGACTGTCTTGACTGTCTCACACTCCTGCGCTGTCCTCCCTCTCAGCCGTCCTCGCTGCCGGCCTCACCTGCGCTCTCCATCCCTCCAGGCTTATTAAGCCAATCCCAGTCAGGCGATGCTTACCTAATGTTGTCATGAGCCCAAGTCACGTTGCCGGCGCTAGGCCCAATGAGGCCTAGCGCGCCGTCTGCCCATGCTTCAAAAAGAACGGCCGGCTGGTTCGCCCCCCACAACTTTCTTTCCTCCTAACACCACAACTTCACTGCTCGCCTTGCTTGCCGCCGTGCTGCGTCGAGGATAAAGCTGCCCTCGCTCGCCGGCTGCTCTTCATGCCTTGCTCCACGCCCGCAAGCTGTACTACCGCCCCCTATCGCTGCTCCAGCAATGTCAGATACATGTATTGTGTGCTTAGGCGACCTTGGCGAAGGCGATGCCGCTGACGTCGTGCCAAGCCTGCTCACTGCAACAAGCCAGCCGCCCAAGGAGAACACTGCCATTGAGGCTGTTGAGATCGCCCATCTGCTTCCCTGTGGTCATAATTTACATAATGAATGTCTGAAGCCTTGGGTTGAACGGGCAAACAGCTGTCCGATTTGCAGACAAAACTTCAATGTTGTCGAGCTGGTAACCAAGGTTGGAGGTACGTCCACTTGTTCACTTGTTCCTATTCCATAGCAGCGTTTTTTTTTTTTTTTTTTTTTTTTTTTTTTTTCTGATCGAACAATACTGACTGTAGTTTCGTTTGCAGGGCCCGCCATATCTTCATATGTCGTGGAAGACCGAATTCAGGTCGCTGATATCGATCCGTCTATGCTTGGGGATGACTTGCTTGAATACACAGACGAGTTTCAGCCCTGTTCAATATGCGGTGACGACGACAACGAAGCCGTACTTCTTCTATGTGATGGATGTGATATTGCATGCCATACATACTGTCTAGGCTTGGATTCTGTCCCGTCTGGACCATGGTTTTGCATGCAATGCAATTCCCAACGTGTCCTTTCAACCCCAGTCCCTACCCCTTCTCTGCGTGTCTCCCGTCGACGCACCAGAGCAGATCAACTGAGGCATATAGCCAACACTCAGGTTAGCGCTCTTCACTGGGCTCGAGTGTGGCAGTCCGTCTGGGATCAGCTTCACTTTGACCTTGATTTTCCGTTTGATGATGAAGAAGACAATGGAGTTGGCCGCACTTTACTCCAACGAAGACAAGAGGAGACGAATCTTAGAGAGTTTCGAGCCTGGCAACGACGAATCCGGGTTGCTGAGCGTCAAGGCGGGTCGAGCAGGTTACGGGAAGCCGTTCCCGCTCTCCTTGAAATGCGCAGAGGCTGGCCATCGCGACCACGGCCTAGGATTCAAACCCCAGAACCAGAATCTATAGATGAAATCAGAGCTTGGAATGCCTTTGAGCGAACAAACGCTGTCCAGGAAGGGGCCTCATGCAATAAACGGAAACGAAAATCTCCTACTGCCTCTCCGGTGGAGCCCGAGCCCGCCCAACCTGAAAGAAAGCTCAAACGACCACGAACCAAACGTCCTGAGGCTCTAGCAGATATTTTTGATCACGGAGGAGAATCATCGAGCCGAGGTAGCGGCAGATTACCCAATGGCGATGATCAACCACTAAACAGTCATTCTCCCCCATCAGGACCAAGCTTCCTTCAGTCCTTGCTCAAGGAAGTGGAAGAGTCATCAACACCGAACATGCATACTGTCCCGCTTCGATTAGCCTCATCTCCCTATAATCCCACGGAAATGAGCTCTTCTGGTCCCTCATCGCCCGCCCTCTCTCCTCTCTCTTCTAGCCGTTCCTCTTCTCGTCCATCGTCTACCACTCCACCACCACGTTCTGTTGACTCCGCTCCAAGTGACTTCAACTTTTCCTCTCCAGAATTTTCCCCATCCCGCTCTCTTGCTCCCACACGCAATTCATCATCAGAAGAAAGTTTACGGCGTTCTCGAAGGCGTATACCCCTTGATCTCCAACCTTGCCATGAGCTATCTTCCTCATCTCACCCTTTGCGATCTAATGAATCGTCACCTACACGTGGTTTATCTCTTTCCACCAAATCCCACCTCCAAAGGATGGTCAGCTCCGCCCTAAAGCCATATTATCGCCGGAATGAGGTTTCAAAAGAAGAATACACGGATATCAATCGCAGAATATCCCGTCTTCTTTATGACCAGGTCGATGCATCTGGTGCCCTTGACTCCGAAACCAAGTCAAAACTCGCTATCATTGCCAGTGAAGAAGTCAACAAAGCCGTTTCTATGCTACGAGACCTCAGGGCAAACGAAGCTAGTGACAGTAGTAGTGGCGCTGGGTCGGCACTAACTTCGTCCTGATCTCTGTCTAATAATGAATAATCTTGATGACCCAACGAAGAGTGAACGAATTCCGAGTTTCTGTGCGATAACTTACCGTGTGAAACAAGACCGACTTTCGAACGTAATTCAAAATTCCAACATGTATTATTATACTGGCATAATATGTTTAACGAGGCGAATTTTTCTTTTCCAGCCCTGTACTTTCAGACTCTTTTTACCCTCTGCTATCGGAGTCTTCTGGTCCGGTTTATAAGGGTTGTGGTGCACGGAGTATGAGCGTTTCCCCGGAGTTACAGGCGATTGGTTTAAGATGCATTTGGTGATTGCACTATAGTTGAGGGATTGTGGACTAGACTACAGGCGTGGAGGATGCATTTTTAACAACAGCTCAGAACAAGTCTTTATGTAGCAATATAAAAGGAAAGGCGCTCTCGTCCACGCATCAGCATCGACAGAACGACATCGCCGTTTAATTGACCTTGCTTCTGTTGCTTGCTATGAACTTCCACTTCGACTTTGATTTTTTTAACTAATCCGCAGCTAACATACTTGATATACCCAGACCAATGATGAAGAATTGCTGCTCTGGAACACGTTGTTATATACTAGGTACGTCTACATACCAAATTGATGCTCTATTTTTACCGTGAATATAACATCTAACCTGTCAGGCATTTATTTGATCTATTATTGAATAGCATTGCACTGGACGAAACATAAAATAAAAGCAACCTTACCGCTATCCTCGCGTTAAATCAGATGCTGGCTACTCACCTTACCATTCCAGCCACTGAGGGGTCAATACATTGGCGGTAGCCCAGTCAGACACTCCCCTACCGCTAGCATCTTTATCCTTAAGGCGGGTGCCGTGAGTCAGTAGTAGTTTAATAACCTGCTACCTCCTTGCTATAGAATAGCTACGACTATCATATGCAGCACATAGTGCAGGTGTTAAGCCAGCATTGTCTCTCGCAACCGGATGAGCGTCATGCCGTAGTAGCTCCTTTACTACAGTAACCGATCCATTGCTTGCTGTCCAGTGGGACAGAGTCTGCTCGCTGGCGATTGGAGGTTATTTCTGCAATGAAAGCCTGAGATAATAACCCCCAAGGCTATACCGGTATATATCTCCTGACACAGTGGCCCGCGCCTCCGTATCTGCACCAAGGCTAATAAGACGCTCTATAAGAGCCGTGACCTCTTCCATGATGCTCATTATAGAGATCTACCACACGGTGTAAAGCTGTCTATCCTTCCTGGGTTATATCTGTGGCCTTTGCTTTATGATCAAGGAGTAGATTAACGGCCTTTAGCATCCCTGCAACCCCTAATCTTTCTGTAAGGGCGAACAAAAGCGCAGTCTAGCCTGACGAAGACCCGTCATTGACACATGCTCCGTCAGCAAGCAGTCTCTCTATGATTCCTACCAGGTTCCCATGAGCTGCCCCTCTGTGGAGCAATGTCTCTCCGTAAAGAGTCGAAATGGAGATATTAGGGGTATCTATGGCGTTCTAAGCAAAACTGGAAGAGCGAACATGGCCTGTAGTATGCAGGTAAATGCATTGGCGTCTCGCTCAAGCAGAACTTGAACTGCTCCCACGGTGTCGGGGGAGGAAGTGCTGATATGTAGTGCAGTGTCACCTACGCCGCCGCGTGTTGAGCATCTATCCTCACGCCGGCATCAAGCAGCAGCTCGATGGCTCTCCGCTGTTTTTGCGGAAGCATCTCAACCGGCGTAAAATCTCGCTCACATACCTTTTCCCGACAGGAGGCAGCCTTCCAAAGTGCTTCATCAAGGCCATTCTGTGTGGCCTTTCCGCCCTGAAGCAATGCTTTGATAGCAACATCCTCGCCCAAAAACAGCGCCGCATCGATCTCGTCTGCATCCATCGCCCGCCAGGCACAAAGATCGCTCGCAGTCCCATCAAAGTCCCGGAACGTGGCCTCGCTAAGCGCAGACCGACAGAGCTTCGACGACTTGCGCATGCTTGCAAGCTGGTCAACCCGCGGCTTGCGTACGCTTGACAGGCCGAGAGCCACGCCGTGATCCCATAGAATCTTGACAACGGCACGCCTCCCCCATATCGCAGCCAGCACCAACGAGTTGTCGCATTCATAGGAAGAGCCATCCGCGGCTGGCTTCTCAAGAGTCCGCTCCGGCGTCGAGCAGCAGGCAGGCTGCATCATGGTGGCTGCTGGTAATAGCAGCGTGTAAATGCAGTTCCGCAGAAGTCGAAGTCCGGGTCCCAGCCGCTGCTGATGAGGGCTAGCTTGCAGCTTGACGGTGTCGTATGCCTCAGCAGCGAGGTGCAGAGCGAGTTCCGGACGCTGATGAACCGTATTTTCAACTATAGCCGGTAAATTCTGATAGTTATCGCAGATCGTTTTATGGCAGTGGTCGGATTTAAAGGGGGTAACCTATCCCTGTCTCTCGCTAAGTCCGATTATCAACACTAACTAAGAGCATAGAGATTTGAAATGCTACTACGCTATATTGATCCCAGCCATTAACTATCTATGCATAAATTAAATTATAGGCTAGCCGCTTCTCTGCAGACCTTCGTCTCCCGCAGACACGATATGTTGACTCTCTCGGAGCAAAATGGACACGATCGTGACGTCACAGCAGCAGATCCGGAGTTCAATGGTCATCCTTGCCTTCCAGCAGGCCTATCAACGAACAGCAGCCTGCAGGCTTAATTGTTGGTTACCACAGAATTGGTGGTAGGCGCTTGCTTTCTTCTTTCTCGGCCCCAAGCGAGAGATAGCCTTGACTTTCATCGGCACGTTTTTGCCGCGAGCTTTATAATATACCCGTCCCAGCTATGAAAGGGAGCCAGCAATCTGCTACGTTTCATATGCGGCATATGCATGATGAGTTCATCGCTTTGAGCCATGGGATCCCTTTGGGTTGGTTTGACTCCCTTGAGGGATCGACTCATCGTACTCAACCACCTTCGGGTTGATATGTCATGTCGGCACTGCAGTCGGTCATGACTGGGTAGTCGGCTCCGGGCCTTCGTTGTGTCTAAGGCCGACGATGGATTTGAAATGTGCTTTTCTGGATATATATATATGCGTGTATATATCCCGTTGCTGAGAATTTTTTGGATATGAACAACCAGTTTCTACCTAGTTTTCTATCCTCCAACTTGCTTCCTGAATTAGTTACGAGCCTGGCATAAACGATTATTCTGTTTTGACCATGGCAGAGCATACAACTGCATCTCACCCAATGGATCCAGAAAAGGATGCCAATATCCCAGAGCTAGCCCGAAATAACAGCAACTTGCCAGAATCATCGCGTTTGCATGAGCCTGACCTCGAAAAGGGGGAGGTACCTGGACCTGTCCCCTCCCCCCCTTTATCCTACGATGAGCCCAAGAAAAATCCTGATATCGTGAACTGGGATGGTCCCAATGACCCCGAGAATCCAAGAAACTTCAGTCGTATGAGGAAATGGTACATCACTATGATGCTCTCTCTCTTGACCTTCTGCATCACTTTCTCGAGCAGTGTCTTCAGTCAAGCTACGGCAGTAACAGCAAAGATATACGGTGTCTCTGTGGAAGTTACCACACTTGGTACCGCACTTATTGTACTGGTAGGTGGATAGGATATCGGACTGCCCATTGAAATCTATACTAACAATGATACTGAAGGGATTCGCTCTTGGGCCAATTATTTGGGGACCCCTATCTGAAGTGTATGGCCGACGACTTCCTATGCTCGTCTGCTTCACCATTTCCGCCATCTTCCAGATCCCCGTCGCAGTAGCACAAAACCTTGCAACCATCCTCATCTGCCGATTCTTGATTGGTGCCTTTGGCTCCGTGACTCTTGCAGTCGTCGGCGGCGCCCTGGTCGATCTCTGGGAGCCTGTTGATCGTGGCATTGCAGCCGCTGGTTTCTGTGCAGCTACCTTCCTGGGACCAATTGCTGGACCTATTATTGGTGGCTTCATTGTCCCTTCACATCTCGGCTGGCGATGGACTAACTGGATTACTCTCATTCTTGATGCCGCGGTTGGCCTTGTGGCCTTATTCAGCCTCCCAGAGACATTTGCTCCAGTTATCCTGCAAAACAGAGCAACACGACTCCGTTATGAGACGAAGAATTGGGCCCTCCACTCGACTCTTGACGAAAGCCCCTTGACATTCAATGATATCATTCACAAATATCTGAGCCATCCATTTGAGATGTTGATCCTAGAACCTATTCTTTCCCTAACAACTATCTATCTCTCTGTCGTCTACGGAATCCTCTACCTCTTTTTCTTTGCATACCCTATCTCATTTGGAGAAGTTCGAGGCTGGGAGCACCCGGGTGTTGCTGCTCTCCCATTCATTGGCCTTTTGATTGGTATTCTACTTGGGTGTGCCGTCCTTATCTACATCAGCAAACACCAATATGCCCAAAAGCTCAAGGAAACTGGCAAGTTAGTCCCAGAAGATCGCCTGCCACCCATGATATTTGCCGCTTTCACTCTCCCAGCTGGCTTGTTCTGGTTTGCCTGGACATCATCACCCCATATCACCTGGGTACCGCAAGTTATCGCCGGTGTCCCCATAGGCTTCGGGTTGATCATCATTTTCTTGCAGGGTATAAACTATGTCGTCGACGTTTACCTTGTGTATGCCAACTCAGCACTGGCAGCCAACACCTTCATCCGAAGTTTGCTGGGAGCAGCCTTCCCTATGTTCGCTTCTCAAATGTACCACAACCTTGGAGTTGCATGGGCTAGCAGTGTATTAGCCTTCATCACACTAGCTATGATTCCTGTTCCGATCTTGTTCTATGTATACGGAGCAAGAATCAGAGCTATGAGCCGCTTCGTTCCAAAGGTCTGATGGTATATTTAACTGCATTCATTTCTTTCTTTATAGGAATTTACTTACATCTAAAATTGGGAAGTTGTGGAGTTTTGTATAGCTATGCATATATGAAGGAGGCATTTTTAGATTAGATTTAGAGTATATAATATATTGAATCATCTTTACTTCAACATATTCTCTTCTATGCCTTCTACTCTTCACTCTGTGTGCAATATCAACTTGATCAAAATGCATCGTAGGGTTTCTGTCTGTTCACTTCTGAAACGATCCATTCCAATCCATAGCTACCTATCACGTGACTAAAATATAGAGTTTACGTAAGGCAAAACGCGCTCGCGCATCGAAATAACTATGAATTTACGACCTTCAGCAAGCCTGAACGGAGGTGAAAGCTCCCATTACACGGGCAGAGCTCATAACTGTCATTTTATTGCTGGTGCTGAGTTGTCCAGTCTGCCGCGTTGAGCCGGTTTGAGGGTCTCACCCCTGCATCTTCAAATCCACGGTAACTGCGACGAAAGCAGCCGACCACAAACAGCGCGGAGCTGGCTGAGGGCCGAACGTCCATGATCAATATATACAACCCTCCCTATCACGACACACATCTCCAGGGACGGCGCATAAGCGATTGTATATTCTTAGGTCATAAATATTCTATCTGACACCATTCCAGGGCTTGGTGACGGCTGGAAACCACACGCGATGCCTGCGCGCAGACGAACCCGCAAATCCGCTAAGGCGGCTCCGGTCGAGGAGGTAGAAGAGGCAGTGGAGTCTGAGGAGCAGGAAGAGGAGGAGGACGACGAAGAAGAGGCACAATCCGAACAGCACAAGGGAGATGGCTCGCTACATAAGCTTCAGTTTAACCAGGCAATTTCGTGGAAAGCTGGGAAAGCCATTCCTGTTGCACATCTACTTCAACGGCTCGAGGAGCTAGGTTCAGAACTACGAATGCTAGATCAAGAGGATATAGACCGAAGCTCGTTGACAAAGGTCTCTCAAGAGTTAGCAGATGGACATCTCTTGGGGCATAGGGATAAAGGTGTTCGCGCGTGGACCGCCTGCTGCGTTGTGGACATATTGCGCCTATGTGCTCCCAATGCGCCTTTCACCGTGAATCAATTAAAGGTACGTACATATTATTCCTTCTCATATTAGCTACTCTAACTCACTCGATACGGTGGCCTTCTAGGATATCTTCACATTGATTGTGACTTCGATTATACCCGCGCTGGCAGACCCCTCCAACGCATATAATGACCAACACATATATGTTCTTTCTTCCTTAGCAGACGTTAAGAGTATCGTGCTGCTCACAGATGTCCACGCGCCTGATACCCTGATCCTTCCTCTATTCTCGTCATGCTTCGATATTGTGTCGGGATCTTCCAAGGCGTCAACCGGGGAGGACCTAGCAAAAAATGTGGAATACGATATGACACGACTTCTTGCTCCAATCATCGATGAAGCGCCTAGTTTAGCGCCAGA
The DNA here is from genome assembly GCA_018357685.1 of Trichophyton schoenleinii. Classification (NCBI taxonomy): domain Eukaryota; kingdom Fungi; phylum Ascomycota; class Eurotiomycetes; order Onygenales; family Arthrodermataceae; genus Trichophyton; species Trichophyton schoenleinii. The sequence continues at coordinate 2,034,734 of WOFF01000002.1, forward strand.
AGTTATTGACGTGATTGTTGCGCAGTTCTTGCGCGTTGACCCTCGGGCTATAGACCAGTCCCTGTCTACTTCCACTGGAAAGGGCAAAAAGGGAGCCACCGGCGTTGTCGATGCGAAGCAGGGAACGCTACTGCTGAAAGATTACCCCCCAGCTTATAACATGGCGAAAGCGATATGTAATGCTTGCCCGGAAAAATTAACAAGCTACATCAGTCAATACTTCAATAATGTCATCTTAGATGCTTCTGGCCCCTCGGGTATCAACGGATTGAAAAATCGTCGGAATAGTCTGGATGACTCTGAAGATGAGGGTGAAAATATCAAAGATCTTAACAAGGCTCATAGGCTGATACGGGAATTATGGCGAGCCTGCCCGGATGTACTGCAACATGTTATCCCACAACTGGAGGCAGAGTTATCTGCGGATTCCATTTCCCTTCGCCTGCTGGCAACACAGACCATTGGTGACCTAGCAGCAGGAATTGGTGTTGCTGGCCCCCCTCCCGATCCATTATTGGATCCGGCTGCCTACCCTCGTCCTTCTTTAAGTGATGATGCAGAATCTCTCTCTCAAGTGAATGCTCTTTTGAATCCTTTATCCCCGAAGCCATTCTCACAATCCCACTCTTCAGCTTATGAAAGCTTCCTATCTCGCCGCCTGGATAAGTCCCCTTCCGTGCGAGCTTCATGGGCCACGGCAATTGGGAGGATATTACTTACCTCAGCTGGAGGTACAGGTTTGAATACAGCGGAGTCAAACAACTTGATAGCCGGGCTCACCAGGGCGCTAGGAGATGCCGACGAGAAGGTCCGAATTGCTGCTGTAGAGGCCCTCGCCAAGTTTAACTATAAGGATGTCATCAAGAAACTTGGTTCAGACGGCGGACTTTCTGAGCCTGACTCACTTCTCTCGGTGCTAGCAGAGCGAGTTAAAGATAGGAAACATGCAGTACGTGAACAAGCAATGAACGTGCTAGGGAAAATGTGGGCAGTGGCGTCCGGCGATATTGAAGCAAACAACGAGGAGGTTATGGCCATCCTAAAGGATGCACCTTCGAAAATCTTCGACGCTTACTATACCAATGACCTTGATCTTCAAGTGCTTCTCGATCATGTCATATACGAAGTGCTTTTGCCCCTAACCTATCCACCGATAAAGTCGAAGCAAGCCAAAGGCCAGTCGCAGAAGTCAAAGACTGCTAAGGGCAGTCAGGAAGATGATGTAGATCCCGACTCCATCCGTGCCCGTCGTATTCTCACATTGGTCAACGGACTAGATGAGAAATCAAAGAATGTATTCTTCGCTTTTCAGTCTCGACAGCTCAAAATGCGAGCCTTCATGGATTTTTATCTGACTGCATGCGAGGAATACAATGTAAGTCCCCTATATCTCCAACTTGTATTCAATGGCTATTGACTAACATGCAATGTTAATAGGGAGGTGTGATGGACGATAATGAGGAAGCAGTCAAAAGTAAATTAACAAGAGTCATCGATCAGTTTTCTAAAATGCTTCCAGAGGCCTCGCGGGCCTCTGCGGACCTGTGGAAGTTTTCGAAGATGCATGATAGGCGCAGCTACCAACTCATCCGATTCGCCATGGCCGCTGCAAGTGACTACCGGATTGTAGCGAGAGCTATACGAGAACTGTCCAACAGAATCTTGTCGAGTACATCCGCAACTACAACAATGCTTGAATCCTTGATCCCTCTCATATACCGCAGCAGCTCCCTGATCTTCAACAGAAGTCACATACCCTGTATTATGACAATATCCAGGACCGATGAGCATGGGCTAGGCAATATAGCACATGAATTTCTACGTGAAACTTCGTCACAGAACCCAGAAGTTCTCGAAGCTCATGTTCAAGAAATGTGCAAGGATTTAGAGTCGCAGGCCCCCAATGCGCAAAAAAGTGACGATCCTGCTGTCGAGGAAATCCTAAAGGCCTGTGCCGGGTTTGCTAAAAAGTTACCGGCAAAATTACCAACTCATAAGCAATTCCAAGTAGCTCTAATAAATTATGCGATGTACAGCTCGTCACCCGTTGCAGCAAAGTGCGCAGTTTCAATAATTATGGCAACTTCGGACAAGAAAGAGATGTATGCTCGGGACCTTGTCAAGAAGAGCGTGCAGAAATTCACTTACGGATCTAACCACTTCCTAACCAAACTGGCAGCTCTCTCTCAACTCACACTTCTCGCATCCAAGGAAGTTGACCGAGAAGAAGATGCCATTCTCAGCATTGCTACAGATCAGATCCTATTCAAGAATCGCAACCCAGAGCCAAATCCTGGGTACTCATGGTCTGACGAAGCTGACGAAGAACTACAAGCTAAGGAGTGGGCTTTGAAAATACTTGTGAATAGAGTCCGCTCTAGAGAATACTCTGATGACGATGAAGAATTCAGACAATATGCAGACTCAGTCTATGCTATTTTAAATACTCTCATTGAGAAACATGGAGAGCTTTCGAAGACTGAAGATACCCCTTGGTCACAAAGGTCCAGGCTTCGTTTGATGGCTGCTAAATTAGTTGTCAAGCTTTGCGCCTCAAAATCAATTTGTGACCGAATGTTCACGCCCCAGAATTTTAATGCCATTGCGCTAGTGACTCAAGACCCTCTGTTCGAAGTAAGGCGAGGTTTTATCGGTCAAGTTAAAAAGCGACTCGTTCAGACACCAAATCTCAACCCCCGGTGGTACCTCATTACATTCCTCGTTGCATTCGAACCAAACGGAAATCTCTACGATAGTACGCTTACATGGATACGATCAAGAGCTTCCTTCTTTTCCCGCCGACCAAGCAGTTCCGCCGCTGGCCCCGATCAGCAATCATCCCAAACGACTATGGAGGTTCTCTTTGCTCGTCTGCTCTCCCTCCTTGCTCACCACCCCGACTATCCACCCGAAGGATCGGATGAAATGACAATTGAGGAGGACCTTGTTGGTTTCTCCCGATATATCCTTTTCTATCTCTCCGCAGTGGCCAATGAGAACAACCTCTCTTTGATTTTCCACATTGCCCAGCGCGTCAAGCAAGCACAGGACGCAATCTCAGACCCCGAAGTATCCGCGACCATGTCCGCCCGACTACATACCCTTTCAGATCTATCCCAGGCCCTTATCCGCAGGTTCTCAGAATGTTACTCTCAACAACACAAAATTGGTGGGAGTGGCAGCAGTGGGGTGGCCAATATCCTTCAGACGTTCCCCGGAAAGATGCGACTCCCCAGCAGTCTATTTGCAAATATACCGAGTCACGAAGAGGCTCAATCAACAGCTGAGAAGAACTTCCTGCCGGAGTTCGTTGAGAATAGGCTAGATCGGGTTGTTCGACGATTCATGAAACCGAAGACCACGAATGCAAGTTCTGTGGCCGGTAAGAAGCGGAAGATTGACCACAAGTCTACTACCAAACCAACTGCAGATGATGACGATGACAACGCATATGAGAATGGAGGATCTTCGAAGAAGCCGCGAAAGGAGAAAAAGAAAACATCATCCCGAACTGTTCCTATTCGCAGGAAGTCTACAGCGGGTGGCTCTGAGCCCAAACGCAAGAAAAAGAAAGACGGAGATGATTGGGATTCTGATGGCGACGAAGGGGCCAAGCCTTCATCAGCAGCAGCCCGACGGAGATCCGGTAGAGGTACGAAGAATATGAATGTTAGCTATGCGGAGGGTGACAGCGACGAAGATGACAAGGAAATGCAAGCGTGGGATGAAAGAGAGGAGCAGCGGGAAGAAGCCCCTGACTCGGAAGAAGATGACAGTGACAATGACAGTGCCGAGGAGGGTGATCTCCCTCAGGCTCCTGGAGACGCCGAGATGAGCGATGTTCCTCAGGATCTATCAACGCCGGAAGTATCCTCATCGCCAACACCTGAACCATCCTCGCCAGCCCCGGAGACACGAAAGTCCAAACGAGGCCGGCCCGCAAAGCCCGCACCTAAAGCTGTGAAAAATACACCAGGCAGGCCGAAGAGAAACGCCAAAGCATGAACTTGATATATTTGTTTCAGCGCTCTTTTACTCAACGCTGCCCATGTCTGTTAAAAATTACCCCTTTCCCCCATTGATTTGCCGGCATCCGATCTCCAGCTTTCTACATTAACCAAATGTATCTGTGCATATAATCGCTTCGAATCTTTTCTTTGATTTCCCTTTTATATCTATTTATCTGCTTGTAGGTACCGGTAGATAGCCAGCGACGTAGTTATGGAATTAGATGGGCTCAACCACTCTCTTCTACAGCATGTCTGTATTCGCATACTACTGCTTATTTGAACAAAAGTCTACACCAACAACACCTCTCTTAACAATTAACGAAGCATAATAGGATGCATCTTGACCCAAGAAAGAGAAAGACAGCAAGAGAAAAGGTAACTAGAAGGTATATTAACGAAACAGAAATTTAAGAATAAACGGTAGGAGCGTACAAAAAATGCATCATGCCAAAAAATTGGATATTGAATCCGCTCGAATTCCGCCGAGATCCCAGTCAAGTAAGTAAAGGGAGAGGGAAAGGAGAAGGAAAGTATCAATGATGAGTGGCGGGGGTGTATCAATGTGAAAATTGATGGTGAGGAGGGAAGGGAGTAACGTAAATATGTATAATTGATTCCATGTATCCGTCCTTTGGCATTAAGCTAGCTTGTTTGCACTTGAGTATTCGCTAATTTCATAAATGCGTTCCATCACGCAGCATGAGACGAATCGTTACCTGCGGACGTGCTAGTACCAGCTGGCGCACTGCTTTCTTTAGTTGATGAGCTGTTGCTTGGTGTCCGGCGAACAGGTGGCGGGCCGCTACCCCCCTTCTCCCTCGCCAACCGCGCCGCAACGGCCTCTTTGTGGTTTCTGTTTTTGAGATGGACCTCAAAGTTCTCGACTGTCATTGCTGGGCCAGGCGTGTAGAGTTTTCCAGGGCAGTCGTTGCAGCGGATTCGGGGGAAGTATTTGTATGGTAGTTTTTGGCCAGGATGTGTTTGGGCCGCGTTGGGGATGGGGAGGTTGGTATTTGGATCTACGGCTGTGTAGCGCATTGTTCCTTCAAAGGAGTCGTTGGGGTATTGTCTTTTAAGGCCTACAAGGCCTTGGATGAGCCACTGGGGAGGAGGGGGCTGGATGTGTGTGTGGTTAGTGAGCCGTTAGGTTACGGTGAGGTAAATGTAGGAAGAGTATGCTTACCGGTTGAGTTCCTGGGGGTAATGGATGGGGTGCGTCAATGACACCATGGAACTGGGGAGGGTTGGTTGGCTTCTTTGTCGCGGAGGCAGGCTGGCCTTGGGAGGGAGGAGGCCCCATAGATCCACGAGCACTTGATTTCCCTGTGGGAGTTGTGGAAGGGCCACCGGGAGACCCCGTGTATTGTCTCGAGCCAGACTTGAGGTCGCGCATAAGGCGTCGTAACTTGTCTGGATTTATCTTTAATTTGACGATAAGGTTCTCAGGTGCTTCTGAGCTTTCCTCTCTATAGTTCTGCCGCCTGGCGGATGTTCTTGTTTCGTGAGAGTGAGATATGGTGGTCTCGGGCGTCGCTGAGCGGCCCATTTGTCCTCGAATGGCCGACTGGGCCATGGAAGAGGCTTGTCTCATACCTCTTGTTCTAGCAGTTCCCTGGTTGAGGCGAGACATAGCCGGAGATCCGATAGAAGACTCTTCGCTCTCAGAGGAATCTGAATCTTCCAGACCATCACGGTGGCCGGTAGAGGTTCTGCCACGGCGACTAGTACTTGACCGTTTGAATAGTCGACTTTCTTCTATGGATGAAGCACACCCCGGTATGACTGATGAAACGATCATGGTCCGAATAGTTCGTTGACGGTCCTTGAGTTCGGGTAGGATTGGTCCTCCTCGCCTGTTGACTCGTTTCTGTCGTCGCTGCTCACGCGAGATGGACCCTTCCGTCCGATCAAGTTCTGCTTCGTTGAGCTCGTATAGGTAAGGGGTATATTCCTTGGCAACGTTAAAGGGGCGGAAAGTGGATGGAATAGGGGAGGGTTGGAAGGCGTCTCTCAGGTCCGGATCGTCGATTGGTCGGCCGTCGAAGGGGTATGAGACGACGTACAGACTCTTGGTGAATAACTGAACCTGTTCACGGATAGAATGCGCGATTGCTGTGGTAAATTCCCCGGGCAAGGACAGGTCCTGGGACATTTGGATAGCAAACCCTTCCGGTGAATTATGGGGATCGTTCAGTTCCCATTCGAACTGGTCTATAAGCGTGTGTTGTCCGATGGTGATATTCAGCTTTATGAGAACCCGGAGCTCATCGTTCTTGTAGGCGGAGTAGGGCAAGTGTGGATCCAGAGGCTCCTCTTCGATAAATACCTGGGGGTAAAAGTCTGCCAGTTGTTCATGAATGCTCTGGGTGATCTGCCGTACAAGCGGACCACAGGACTCGAGCGGTAGACCGAGATCCTCCACCAGCTTCTCGGCAAAGACGTCGACGGGCGTGACGCGATCGTGGAGATTCCATGTAAAAGTATCCCGAACCTTGACCTTTTCCCAATCGATGTCGAGCCTGATAGGAACGAGATGTTCGTCCTGGTCTGACTGGGTAAGCATGTCCTCTCGGGGTATGCGCAGCTCCTTAGCCTTCCTCCCACCTGGCCGCCTCCGGTTGGATGGGTAGAGAAGCTGTGGGTGCTGCGACCTGAGATCTGTTCTGGTGTTACCGTATCCCTCGTAGCCCGGACCAAAGATAGCAGCTGGGTTGACCTGTCTTTCCTGGTTGAGGGCGAGATAGTATTCTCTTTCCTGGAGCTTCTGGCGGAGCACTTCCTGGTGTGTATTCCGTGTAGCGGCAAGGGCAGTGTGACCCCATTCTCGGTATAGATAGTCCTCCAAAAGCACCTTGTCCACGGGGGTCTTGCGCGGTAGACCATCATCCTCTATTACAGGAGAAGCAGCGGCGGCGGCAGCAGCAGCAGTAGTAGCAGGCGCAGGCGCAGCAGCTGTAGACTGTATGATAGAGCCAGAACGAGACCGTTTCCGACTGACTCCGTTTCCGTTTGTGATGCCAGTCTCTTGCGGAGAAGGCGAGCTGGCACCGCCTTGTCTGGCAGGCTCATCTCCATCCCCATCACCACCTCCTCCTCCACCGCCACTACCGCTCCCACCTTCTCCTCCGCCGTCAGCAGCATGAGCTGGTCCATCCGGAAGCTCTGAAGCGCCCATTATAGCTCTAGCGTTCTGTTTTCCTTCCAAGATACCCGCGGGTATGGCTCCGTTATGGCCGCCAGGAGCTAGCTGCTGGTCCTGTGGCGACTCTACCGGCTGCTCGCTGCTACCTGCGGCGGGAGCTACAGGCTGAGGCGAGTGTGAATGTGAATGCGAGCCCTGTAGCGCACCATCTGGCTGGCCGGTATTCTCCTCGGCTTCCGGCCACGGCATGGTCGATGGCGGTTCTTGTTGCGATGTTGCTTGCTGTGCTAACTTAAAAAAAGTTGTCTGTAACAAAAGAGTCGACCAAGGTCGTCGTCAGTGCCGCGTCCAAAACAACCACCAACACGAAGCTCCGGCGGAGGCAAGACGGTCAGAGGGCACAAGCTACGTGGAGCAGGGCATACCGGGATCGCGCAGTGAATGCGACTTGCAAGGAGGTAGCAGATCTAACTACTCGGTAATAGGGAGAGAGGGAGAGACAGACAGACAGACAGACAGACAGACAGACAGAGAGAGACGGGTACAGGTGTCTCTGACGCGGTCGAGACGAAGGCGACGAACGAAGCTGCAGCCCAACGCCGGCCGTCTAGAGGCGAGAGGCGAGTAACTAGCAGTCAGGAATTGGCCTGCCCGTCAGCGAAGAGAACGACCGAGAATGCGATGCGAAAGATGGAATCATCGTCGGCTTCTGCTTGTTTCTTCCTCGTTTCTTCGTCTTTTCTTCGTCTTTTTTGCTCTTTTGGCGTCGTTGATGAGTAAGAAGTGACTAAGCAGATGATGTAATCATGACATAAGCAAACCAGTCAGAGAGTCAAAAAGAGACGATAAAGAGAGATAAAAAAGATACAGCGATGAATTTATGTATGGAAGAAAGCTATGTACTAATAGCTATGTACTAATTACTGTACTGTGGCTATAGACTAGACTAGAGAGTGACGTCGGCGACGACAGCGCGGTGGTCGGAGTTGTAGATGCGGTTGTCGAACCTGTTAGGCATCACAGCATACCCATTGACAGTGAAAGGGATCGAGGCAGGAGAAGAAGAGGAAGACGACTGAGGACCGACCATGACATAGTCGATGCGGCTGCCCTTGGTCCTGCCGTCGAATCCGGTGAAGGTGATCTCGTCGCCATAGTGCTGGGCGGCCGGGACCCTCTTGTAGGTGTCGACGATGCTGGAGCCCGGCTTGGTGAACTCGCGGTAGGCCTCCTGGGACTCGATGCTGTTGAAGTCGCCAGCGAGGAAGTTGCCCTTGACCTCGGGGTGACGAGCAAGGTACTTTTGGATGAGACTGAGGATCAGCTTGGCGGACTCGAAGCGGGACTTGCTGCCCTGGTCGTCGAGATGGGTGTTCATGGCGAGCACGGTGGTGTTGGAGCTCTTGTGGTTGAAGACGCCGATGGTGACGATGCGGATCGAGGCAGCGTCCCAGCCCTTGGAGGGGACCGAGGGCGTCTCGGACAGCCAGACGGTCTCCTTCTCCTGCAGCGTCCAGACGGCCGGGCGGTAGAAGATAGGCGAGTACTCTCCGGCCTGCTTGCCGTCGTCTCTGCCCACGCCGTAGTAGGCCCATTGGTCAGCCTCGGCAGCGTGCGGGCGCGAGTTGAGGCCGGCCAGCACGTCGACGACCTGGTTGTGCAGCGCCTCCTGGAGACAGACGAAGCTCTCGGGGTTCAGCCGGCTGTGGTAGTCGAGCTCGTTGACGATGTGAGGCGCGCGGACGCTCCAGGGCTGCTCGCCGGCGGAGGGCGAGGTTGTTGCATAGCGGATGTTATGCGTGAGGATGCGGAAGAGCAAGCTGCCTAGCTTCATCTTAACGTGAAGGGAAGACAGACGCAGCAGATGATGGAAGGTCAAGACAAAAGAGAGGCCAAAAAGAAGATGAAGAGATTATGAAGAGAAGATGCGTACCTGGTCTCCCGTCTTCGTCTTCTCCTTCGTCCGGCCTCTTTATCTGCTGCTGCTGCTGCTGCCGCCCCTTTGCATCGTGGGCTTCTGCTACGAGAATGCGGGTCATGCTGGTTCCATGTGCAAGACTGGTTGGCTCGTAAAGCCTTCCGCGAGCTTCGGGGTATCCTGGCGGGCTGGCTTGTGGAAGCTGCTGAGAGAGAGACAGGGCAGGGCAGGGAAGGCTGGAGTCTTGGTTGTCGCTGGTAAGCTGGTAGCTGACAGTAGAGAGTGAAGCTGATAGTAACTAAAGAGTAAGAGTAAGAGTAACACAGGCCGGGGAAGGCTGCATGGCAGCTATGCAGAGTGACTTCGGCTGCCTAGCAAATCTGGTGAGAAGACAAGTCACTTCGCATCGACGTCATGGCGCAAAAAAGCAACGAGCAGGAAAAAGGTGAGGGACACGAGAAAAGCCCACAACAACAACACAAAAATATCCCACCTTTTGGCTTTTCCCCTCCACGACGCCCGCAGAGTAGAAAAGACGAGCAGACGAGCAGACGAGCAGCCAGGAAGACCAGAACAGACACAGACGAGCTACTGGGCCGTCTCTTGCGACCGACTTGTCGACTGTTTAAGTCACTCCACTAGATAGCCTGTTGTCGCTGTTGTTAGAGTCGCCGCCGCCATGGCTGAAAACACTGAGATCGGTAAGTAGAAAACGCACATGGAGCTCGAGATGGGCAGATGCTTGCTCTTCTTTATTCACTGCTTGTCTTTGCTACGTGATATGCTTGATGTGTTGATATGTTGGTACGTGATGCTGACGGGCCAGACCACACGCTCAACAACCCCGATACCCTGACCAAGTACAAGACCGCCGCCCAGATCTCCCATAAAGTGCTCGAGGCCGTTTCAGGTGGGTTCCCCGGGATCACAGCTACACGAAATAACAGACATTGACGCTGGATAGGATGGTGCGTTGAGGGAGCAAAGATCGTCGAGCTCTGCGAGAAGGGAGACAAGCTGCTCGATGAGGAGGTGGCCAAGGTCTACAAGGGCAAGAAGGTGTCAAAAGGTACTTATACCAACTAGTTATATTATACCCCGGATCCTAGACGAAAGATGAGGAAGAAGAAGAAGACCCAGGCTGACGATGTGGAAAAGGCATATCTCATCCGACGACGGTATCTCCAAGCTCGTTTGTGACGCCATACACTCCGCTCACTTCGGATGCGGAAGAGGCTGCCACCGAGCTCAAGGCCAACGAGGTGGTCAAGATCCAGCTCGGTGCTCAGATCGATGGATTCGGAACCATAGTCTGCGATACCATCGTCGTGGGAGGAAAGGTCACCGGCCGTGAGGCGGACCTGCTGCTGGCCACCTATTACGCCAATGAGCTGCTGCTCAGACTCATGGTGCCCCCGGGACTCGTGGCTCAGGGCACAGAGGAAGAGAAGAAGAAGGCTGCTGCAGAGAAGCCGCCAACCCAGGCCAAGATATCCAACTTGCTCGAGAAAGTAGCCAAGTCATACGACTGCACCGTCGTCGAGAACACCACCAGCTGGCTGTTCGAGCGCAACGAGATCGAGGGAAGCAAGAAGATCATTGTAGCCCCCGGAACGGGAGTCAAGGGCGAGGGAACCCCCGAGGTGCAGGAAGTCTGGGGTGTCGAGGTCGGTCTCAGCTTGGGATCCGGCAAGGTCAAGACTCTTGAGCATAGACCAACCTTGCACCGCCGTACCACAACCACATATATCCTCAAGAGACCCAGCTCCAGACAGACCCTGTCCGAAATTGTCAAGAAGTTTGGAACTTTCCCCTTCAGCTTGCGCCAGCTGGACGATGAGCGGGCCGGCAAGGTCGGCGTCGTCGAGTGTGTGCGAGGTGGCGTCGTGCGTCAGTACGAGCCTGCCGGAGAGGCAGACGGCTCTCCTGTCTCTAGACTTTTGACAACAGTTGGTATGTTATACTTTTTATATCAATATCTGATATCTCTATGTTTCATATATACTAACACAAGGACAGCCATTTTGAAAAACGGAATGAGCAGATTGGCTGCTCCACCACCACTTGACCTGGAGAAGGTCCAGTCAGACAAGAAGATCACTGACGAAGAAGTGCTGGCCATCCTGGAGCGTCCCCTGGCCAAGTCCACCGGCTCCAAGGGCAAGAAGAACAAGAAGAAGAAGAAGAAGCCAGCCAAGAAGGCTGTCGAGGAGGAAGAAGACGACGACGAAGAGGATTCCGACGAGGAGTAGACTGTCTCTATCTCTCCCGCTCCCTCTCCTTGTCTCCATATCTTCTTCTTCTTCTACCATTCTATCATTCTCTTCATCAGGTCTACATGAAGTGCATGCAAGGGCGTCTCTTTTTACCCTCACCCCCCCCCCCCCCCCCCCCCCCCCCCCTTTTTTTCCTCCCTCCCGTTTCTCCCTCTCTACCTTGTACCCTCGACCTGTCAGGCGCAAGTTACCTGCTTACCTTCTTGATATCAAACCAAACTCCCCTTTGACAGCCTGCCTGTCCTTGAAGGAGGCTCCCCCTTTTCTGCTCCCCTCAGGCCTTGTCCACGGAGAGAGCCCTATGTTTGTTTAACCGAACAGCTTAAACGCACAAATAGCAAATGAAGACCAATACCAAGTCAAATCAAAAAAAATATCAAATGAAATATCAATGTCAGTTCCAGTGTCCAGTGTCCAGTGCCAGAAATTACCAATCATACAGATCAAACAGATCATACAGATCAGCCCCCTTTTGATACCAGGCTCAAGTGAGGCCGTCCTCGACACCCTCAAGGCGCTTTCACCACCAAGCTGCTGTCCTGCTTGCCCTCACTTTGCCGCAGACTCTTCCAGAACAGTAGCGTATATCAAACTAGTAAACAATACATACATCCCACATCACCGCGCCAACCACCCAGTAAAAAAGCAGCCCCCCGCGTCCCCCCCTTCCTGTCCTCTTCCCTTCTTCTTTCCTGTCCTCTACATCACCATCATCAGCCTGTCCTCTAGATCAGCCTCTTTCACGTCTTTCGAACCTGATAGAACCCCCTGGTAAGTCTTCTTCTGCCTTTTTTTTCTCCTTTTCTTCTGCGCTGGAAACTCCCGAATCACCACGCATTGCCTAATCAGGAAGTCCTGTTTGTTTTGATATAAATTTCTCTTCTCCCACATCAACCTCAGCCTTTTATCAACTTCACCAGCTTCACACTCGCTTCGTCTTCAACGTCTTCGTCTCTCTTTTCTTCTTCTTCGTCTACTTGACTATCAACTGTTGACTCGCTTCTTCAGCTTCTCCCATCTTTCTCAGCTTGTCTCTTGATAGCTTGACCTCTCTCTCTCTCTCTCCCCTCTTTTTCCCACCAAGACGCGCCCTCGAGCTGCTGTCTCTCTACAACTACATCAGCATCACCATTAGACGTCTTCTATCCGTCAAGACTGACCAGGACTGCTCTTCTCTCTATCATATCTACCATCTAAGAGCTCTATCTGCGTGTGTTCTTCCAAATCTCCTCTCTGAGTTGAGATATCTATCTCCTCTACACTATCAAACTTCTACTCTACAACGAGCTGAAACTCGTCTATCTTCGCGTCTATCTTCTATCAAGAGCCTATACTGTCATCCTCTTGTCACATCTTCATCGTCGATCTCCCCTTTTTACTACAGCTCTCTACTAAGGAGAGCCTAAGATAGAGTCTACAGCCGGCTCTCTACATCCACCAATTCCTCTTCTACCTCTCTATCTCGACTGCTTCAGTCCTCCCACCGTCGCCTACAGACGTCTGCCATCATCCACAGAGCCTATACAGCCATCCTCTGTGCCATATCTTCCATCCTGCTCCCGCCAGTGGCCAACCCCTGAGTCCACCGAGCAGCCCGTCACCACAGCCTCGAGCTCGCCCGATCTCGAGATTCTGCATATTCCACCTTCTTCTGCTCATCAAACTACGCCCTCCCGCCGGCCTCGTAAGTCTGCTCCGGCCCATTCGTGGTGGTCTATCTGTTCTGCGTTCTGTGTGGCTGACCGTCTCTTGCTGCCGTTAGCTTCTTGTCACCCGCAAGGAAAGACGCAAAACCTCAACATCTCCAACCTCACCCGAGAAAAAAAAAAACCACCAGCCAACCACCGCCGGACTGCGCGGTTACCGACATCGCCAACTCCTCGAGTTTTGAGCTGCACAAGCCAACTCGACCGAGAATACCCTCAGTGAGTGATGGTCTCGCCCTGCATTTACGTGCCCTGAAGCTAACCGCGTGCTCTACAGATCTTCTTTGAGGGAAATAGCTTCTTTCGACGCAAAAGAAGAAGCTGACGAGATGGCTCCTCGTCTTCGGTCCTCCTCGCGCACCACCTCGCGCAACAACACCAGGCCATCATCTCCTCACAGTGCGCCTGCTTCCCGGCCGTCCTCCTCTTCCACCTCGGACACCGCGCGGCCAAAGAAACAGCGCAAGACCGGCACCGAAACGCGTACGCCGGTGGACGTCGTGGAGGAGGAAGAGCGCCAGGCAGAGCGCAAACCAGCTGGCAGTCAGATGGACACCGTGCTGGAACAGCCGGAGCAGGCCGTCGGCCCCCAGATGGCGGTCCTGCCCGGCTCCCAGCAACTGGCTACGGCTGCTGGGCTGTCTCAGAGCCAGGACACCCAGCTTGCCGGCCAGTCGTCGTCTGTTCTGCCAGCTCCAGAACAGAGTACCGAGACCGAGCAACCAGTTCCCGCCGCAGCTCCGCGAGCGGATGAAGAGATATGGGTGGAACCACCCGTCGCCATTCCCAAAACCACCTGCCGCGGGTATGGCTTGAATAGGGGTGGCCCTTACGGCTCCATGCTGCCCCTAGGCACACGGCCTACTTTGGCCGCCCGCCGTCGAGTTGGCCTCGAGCCCCCTGCGCCCACCACTACCGCCAACAGAGTCACCAAGCGGAAGGGGGGCCGGGCCGCGAAGCCAAAACAGACAACGAAGAATGCCGATGAGCGGCCTAGCACCGCTTCTACTTCTGCTGAGGACGCCGCCGCCCTGTCTGATAGTTCCCGTGCGGAGGGAATCATTCAGGGAGTCCTCGAGCACGAAGAGCGTTCTCGCCAGCAGCCGCCAGCCATCAGAATTACACGATCGAGAGCTGCGGGCAAGGACAAGCTTGACGACTCGGCTGACAGCAGCCAGTCAGCCGGGCCAGCCGTCCCTTCATCGAGGAAGTACACCTCGGAGAAGCTCATGGACATCCTCGGATCAGCCATCTCGCGTGCGGAGGAGTCCCAGGACTCCAAAGTCGCAGGCGGCCTCCGTTGGATCAAGGAGGCTTCGGCCTCTGATCCATTTCTCCTTGGTGTCTTGGAGGGCGCCATCAACAGATCGGCGGACGCTCACCACCGGTCCGCCTTCCAAGCCCTGATGAAGGACGCAGTCAAGCGCGCCCAAGCCCAACCAGAGCAGCAACAACAACAACAACAGCAACTGGACGACAGTGCCGCTGCCACCGACATGGTACGCACTGCATCGGCGACCACCACGTCGTCGCTCTCCACGGCCAAATCCCTAGATGCCGATGCCTTCGCCCCTGTCGCTGCTGAGCCGGACTCAGGCAATGCCCCTACCACCACCTCAGCCAAGGGTAAGGGAGCGCGAGCTCCCCGATCCCGAGCTCGAGGCGGTAGACGGCGTGCTGGTCCCTCGAGAGCTAACGCGGCCCCCCCAACCAACTCGGCTTTCTCACGGAAGCGCAAGTTGGAGGAGGACCCGGAGTTCTCGGAAGAAGCTGTCGCTGCGAAGCGCAGAGCACTAGAGGAGGCCACCATCGCCGTGACCGACGAGGCCGAAGAAAGCAACGTCCGGACAGCAATGGAGCCACCACAGGGCTGGATCTTCCCAGGCCCTTCTGTCCCATCAGACAGCGAGGGTCAGGGGTCGACCAGACCACCTGCTGCTGTGGCTCCGGCGCCCAAGGACAGAGCTGCCAGAAAGCCTACCACCGTCGGCGGCTCATCATCCAAGAGAGTTCGCAAACCGAGGGTACAAGCGGACGAGATCGATAACATCGATTTCTGCCGTGCGTGCGGCGGCAACGGACAGCTTCTATGCTGTGACGGCTGCGTGGATTCTTTCCACTTCACCTGCCTGCGACCTCCAGTCGACCCCAAATCTCCACCGGCAGGCCAATGGTTCTGTCCGGCCTGCGAGAAGAAGGGTCTTCTGGGGGGCCTCGCGGAGGTGATGGATAGCGTCCCGCAGACCGGCTTCTCGTTGCCGGCTGAGGTGCGCGAGTTCTTCGCGGAGGTTGAGACCGGCCCTGGAGGAGAGTATAGGGATGTGCGCGCACTTCCCGAGGGCAGCACTCGGGCCAAACCAGCCCGGGGCAGTCGTGGAGGAGTCGTTGAGGAGCAGGATCCATTGCGGATCCTCGATTCTCACGGCAAGGTCATCGCCTGTGTTCGATGCGGTCTGACCTCAGAGAACCGGCGACCGGTCATCCTCTGCGACTACTGCCCGTCCGCCTGGCATCTGGACTGTCTCGACCCGCCGATGGCGAATCCCCCTCGCCAGAAGCCGGGGAGTGACAAGCCCTACCATTACTGGAGATGCCCGAATCACCTGGAGGACGCCCTCGAACAACACTACCCGGGTAGGGTCCGACGACCCCGTAACCCCAAGTATGTGGACATCGAGGTCCTGCCCGATGCTGACGAGGAGAGCGTCATCAAAGAGCTGGACCAAGAGGCTGTCGTCCTCCGCGTGAGGGAGCGCGGACTCGTCCATGGGTTCATTACGCACGTTTTGAGCGAACGTGCGGCGGAGGAGGAGGCCAGAGCAAAGGAAGCTGGCGATGAAACTCGTACCCAGGGAGAGGGACAGGATGAGGTGCCGTCCGCGGTACCTACCTTCTCTCAACTTGGGTCGGCCGAGCAGGATGCCGTGATGGGCCTGATGGACATCTCTGGCAACTCAGGGGCCAAGCGAGCGGAGCAGATCATGTCTGGCCTCATTGACGGAACGCCCGAAGGGTTCCGTGCCTGCTCCAATGAACTCGAGATTCTTCAGGCCGTTCAAGAATTGGTAGGAAAGCGCATCGCTGCGCTTACTCCGACCTCTGGATCTACCAACTGAATGCCGTCCTTTTAAGGCTTCAGCGTCCTGCATATCCTTTGCTTCGTCCTGTTGCATGGATACTCCGACATTATACCCACCAATACAAGCAGGCTTGGTTTAGGTCCAGTGTTTTGTTCCAGTGCTTCTTGCACTGGTGCCAATTCTACGAAACGTGCTTGAAGAATCACTCGATCAATATGTGTATCTGATGGCTGTGTCTGCATTCTTCAACAGGTACGGACCAATCCTGTCAACACTCTCCAATTGGAATGATGTGCCTGTGTCTGTTTTGGCCTCGTCATACCCGCTGGCCCACTCATGTCTCTTCCTCTCTGCTCGCGGCAATACGCAGCCCATCGTGGTTAACTTGGGTCTGCGTTGATAACAAGCTGCGGCTGTGACTGGTCGGGCTCCTCTGTTCGGTTAACTGTGAGTTGAGTGTGATGTTCCTGGTGTTGCATCCTTTACCCTCATCTTTACCTTTTACTGGCCTTACTGACCCTTGCTGGCTCTACTGACCTGACTTACCTTATCCCCGTGTGATTTTATTTCCCCCCTCAAGATGTCACTTTTTTCCCTTATCGTTTGTTTTGTATGTTCTTGGTTGACTACAGGGAGAAGACAGGGAAGCCAAACAATCACTACTATCATCTACTTTGACAAATACTCAGCGGCACCAGCCATCACCAGCCATCAAGGCAACAAGTCAGCATATCCAACGCCTTCAGCAAAGCATGACCAGCAATGTCTAGAATATCTGCAATACCAGCAGCAATATCAAGTCACCAATCACCAAATCCAGCATGACAGCGTCAAGTTCCCTGTTGCCTTTCAAAAAGGGGTCAAAAAAGCCAATTTTCAAGCCCTTGTTCATCTCCATGCTGCCCACATACCCACTAAAACAAAAAAAACACAGGCATGGAGCTCTCAACTCGGTACCCGTTATAGCATCTTTCGACTTCCTCAAGTGACAGGACGTATGATTCCTCCCAGAACCATGACCGTCGGTCTTGCATGGCCTCCTGCTCCTGAGGTCGATAACAGAAAGCAAAGAAGAGCGCAAAAAAAAAACCTTTTCTGTCAAACTCCCATCAATCCACATATACCCATATATGGGATCAGGGCAGAGAATCCACCTAGCTCAGCTTAACGAACAGGCAATAATATACCCATGAGATTGGCCTCAGGTGCTTGTTCACTGATACCCAACATGCATTACCACAAGTGACTCCAGCAATAACACTGTCGATTATCGGCTACAACCCATTATTTATGGGCTATCTACAAACCACAATATGAATACGAACTATCATCGCCATACCATACACACTACCGTCGAATAATCACCTCTTGTCATACCAACCTCTCGAAACCGATTCAAACTTGGCTTCCCTGTCTTCACCCCGTTTTCTTCCAGAACCGACATATTAGATTGAGCGTCATTGCATGGGCCTACCAAAAAGGCGGAGTTTACGGGATTTTGTTTTCTTTAATCAAAGCATGCATAGCATTGCTCTTTACATTGTTTTGTATTTCTTTTTCTTTTTCATGGGACTTTGAAGCGAGATAAAAGGTGGCTATGGCGTTGTTTGTTTTTTCCGGGTTCCTTGCTGATCGTTTGTGTCTCTATACCCAATCCTTTTTTACGCTCTCTTTCACAACATGTCCACTCTATCATCGTATTCCCATTCTGTCGCTGAATACAGCGAGTTTGGGGTCTACATTCCGCCACACCCATCCAACGGACATTGTTTGCTTTGATTTGATTTGCTTGTACTTTGCCTCTTCACTTCTATTGTCCCATTATCCTGTATATTATTTTACCAAAAGTATCAATATGACAGCGAGCTAAAGCTTGCTACATCTCACGCCACATATGTTGTTTTTGTTTGTTTAGTTTTTGGTTTGTTTTGTAGGCAGTACGTAGGCCGTAGACAGTAGGCAGTAGTTATGTAGTTATTAGGTAGGTAGTTAGTTAGTATTGAGAATATAAGGTACTTCAAATATCGAGTCTTCAAAGTAATAGAACCTCCTGTAGACTTATAGTTCCGTAGTATCAAAGATACCTCCCATTTATCATCCGTTCAACACAAAATGATATTTAAACAGTAGCTGGTTATTTAGTATACAAGCCAAAGGCAAAAACCAACATCGTAAAAACAATATGCCTAAGGCCATGAATCGAACAAAGATAGGATATGGAAAAAAAATGCTATAAAAAGAAACAAATTGTAGAGACCCGAGCAGAACTGAAACAGACAAGCAAGCTACGTGAATAAATGCAAGACATTATATGGTTGTTTAATTTGTTGTTTCCTTATCTATAGGAACTTCTTCGGCATGCCGGCTCTACGTTTCTTGTAGACGACGTAGGCAACTGCGAGAAGCAGCTGGACGGCAATTATAAGGACGATAAAGAAGCCCATGCGCGGCGCGGCTGAGATGATACCTATATTGCATCATATGTTAGTCCAGATTTGAGCACCTGTGTCATGAAAGATGTATACGTACGGTGAGATGAATCGTGGAGGGTATCCAATAGGCCGGAGTGAGAGTTATGCAACAGGTCCTGCAGTTGCCTGAACTGATGATGATAATCCTTGCCCTCTATTTCCCTCTGCATAGACTCAACCATTCGCTCTACGCGCTGAAGTCTCTGGTCCACGCTGCTCACTTGGTCGCGGTGAGAAATTATGCGGATGATCTCCTTCAGCCTATCGTCGCTGGTGGCTGATAGAGCGTGTAATTCGTCAATTAGCTTGTTGGTTGTACTGGAAATGGCTTGGAGTCGATCTTGAAGACCCTTGATATCCACGTTGCTGCCACCACTGGAGGTCTTGTCATTATTGGCCTGACCAGGTCTCTGCTGGGGTTCGTGGCTTCTCTCCTGCTGTTGGTTGCTGCCAGGACTGCCAGGATAAGTGGTAGCCACAAAGCGGAAGGCTTCAAACGAGTCAGGGCTCTCGGCTGAGGCGGCTGTGATACCAAAAACATTTCCTGGGGGAACGAAGACCTATTGATTGCATTTAGTTTCAATTGTTGCCTATATTTAGCAAGGGAAGCTTTTTACCTTTGGGGTTTTGAAGCAGGTGTTTCCATCTATCAAGACCTCAAACTCCCGGCTCGACTGCTTTATCTGTAGCTTCGACGGACGGCCCAGGTTGCGGTACTGATAGTCACAGTGTCCGAAAGCTAGAGCATCCACATTACCACTGCCTTTGTAGTCTGTGGTTCCGTCGTTTAGAAAGCCTCGAATACCGGCCTAGATATGGACCATGTTAGGTTAAGTCTAGAACTAGAGGTGTAAAATTTAGCCGGACTCACCCTGCCTCCGTGTGTATCAATTGTAATAGCCAGACCATCAAATTTATTGACGGTGTATATGCTGGATGTCCCAACGGCCGATGCCTGCTTGACGTACCAAAGCTGTATGTTACCTCCGCTTCTCTCCTCTCCGTTTGCTCTGAAATCGAAAGCCACGTGCCATTCTGAGTCGGGTATTCTGTGTATCCAGTTAGCCCTCCTATTCAAGATAGAAGTCCCATAATAATCGCAGGTAGATCCTACATGTCTTCAGCCCACAATGCACCTCTCTTATTGCCGGGGTAAGGAGGTGTTAGGATGATTCTATCAGACAGCTAGACGAGCAATGAACCTGTTAGCAAGCTATGTCCGGAATTTCGGCAAGGGTTATCGATAAAGAAAGGCCATACCATTTCTGGGAGAAAGCCTGAGCCAGATACAGTCCATCCTGGCAGTCCATTACCAACATGGGACATTCTATATGAATCAGGCGAGCCATTAGCCACTGGAAGCCACTCCTTGCGATCAAGCGGTCCCAAACGCACCTTCGTCCATTTCCAAAGCTAGATCTCTCCATGACTGAGCTCGCTTGAGAAAGTGTAGCGGATATCAAAGCCCATAAAACGGTTTTACCGGCGCTCAGTGATTGTGCCATTGTGACGAGCTATCTTGAAGTATAGAATTGGCCGTCGAATGTCGAATTGGCAGTAGCCTGCCACAGAACAAAAGGCGAAAAGCAAGGAATCTCCTTCTATAGATGTATTCTCTCGGTTTATGCGCAGTATCAGGGACGTGTAGTCGTATCGTCTTTTGTTCCGGTGTGCTCGTTGAAGCTCGTGGTAGGAGCTAGTTAATCAAGCCTTTCCCCGCGGGTAGTTAATCGATCTAGAATGGTGTAAAAGAGCTGCCGGTCCCAATCGCCTCACAGGAGCGTCTCAGCCACCGAGAGCCGTCTATAAATCAAAAGAGTAAAAGAAAACAAAGGAATTGCTCGTTCTTCTGCGTCTTTGGTCTCCCCCGTTGAAGCATCGCCGGCGTCGTTTGTTGTTTATTTGTCGAGCCAGCTTGTCCTTTTTGGCGCTGCCGCAGTGCAAACCACGCAAACAAGCCAAGATAGGCAATTTATCGCCCATCTCCTCCTCTCTAACTTCTTGCCTCGTAGCTGCTCTGGCCGTAGAAGTTGCAGTGTATATAAGAGATACTGCTGGGTAAGACAGGTGAATTAACGAGCCATTGGTGTATCTTATCGTGTTGTACAGCAGTATAAAAGGGAAGTTGGCCGCTGACGGGGCAAAAAGGGGGTCGCGCTTGTAGAATAATTTATTTAGTTCCGACTTCAACACTGAAAATCAACACAAAAAGTCCCAACGCCAACCGTCATCTAACTACCTCGACCGGATATCAACAGAGTCCGTTTCGTTGCCTGGCTGCAGAACCAGCGTGAGCCGAAGAAGACGGGTTAGCCATGACTAGCTGACCATGGCTGACTTCTATCCTTCGCTGACTCAATGCGCCCTTGTGGCTGCTGCGTTTAAGATCCTCTTGTTCCCGGCGTAGTAAGTCGCACACTTTGTCCCCCCCGGCTCAGTGCATTCGCTGCCGGATGAGAAAGCACAGAAACAGAAAATGAATGATGCTGACAGGCTGGATTGAAAGCAAATCTACCGACTTTGAAGTTCATCGCAACTGGCTTGCGATCACTCATTCTCTCCCGGTCAAGGAATGGTACTACGAGGTATGCAAGCCGACAAACCGACTCAAAAGTATTCTTGCTAATGAAAAGTAACCATGTATAGAAAACATCAGAATGGACTCTGGATTATCCTCCGTTCTTTGCTGGGCTAGAATGGTGTCTATCCCAGATTGCTGCATTTATGGACCCGGGGATGCTGAAGGTGCAGAACCTAAACTATGACTCCTGGCAGACGGTGTATTTCCAGCGGAGCTCGGTTATTATTCTTGAACTGATGCTCGTTTATGCCTTGAATAGGTGAGATTTTAAGTTTATTAATATCTGAATATGAAGTATCGCTGACCAGAATCACTTTTGCTATCGTGGTGAAGATATATCAAGTCTGCACCGAACCAAGCGGCCAAGGAACTGGCTCATGCCGCCAGCTTGTCAATTCTACTCTCTCCTGGCTTGCTGATTATTGACCATGTTCATTTCCAGTACAACGGATTCTTGTATGGGATCCTCATACTCTCAATTGTCCTGGCACGAAGGCAGGCGACCCTGTTATACAGTGGCATTACCTTCGCTATTCTGCTATGTTTTAAGCACATATACCTTTACCTATCGCTAGCATGGTTTGTTTATCTCCTGCGGGCCTATTGCCTCCACCCAAGCTCCATGTTCAGGCCTCAATTTGGCAACATCGTGAAGCTTGGAGTGGGGGTTGTGGGCGTTTTCGCTGCAGCATTTGGGCCGTTTGCAAAATGGGGTCAGCTTTTGCAACTCAAGGACAGGCTTTTTCCATTTTCCAGAGGCCTGTGCCATGCCTATTGGGCACCCAATATCTGGGCAATGTACTCCTTTCTGGATCGAGTACTTATACTTGGTATGGCTGTTTGATTTTGTTACTCCAATCCTTCTTCCCCCATCACTAACAAACTGTAGTTGCGCCTAGACTAGGGCTGCCTGTCAAAACTGGTGCTTTGGCCAGTGTGACCAGAGGGCTAGTTGGAGACACTTCCTTTGCTGTCCTTCCAGAGATCACAAAAGAGTGTACCTTTGGGTTGACATTTGTATTCCAAGTTGTGAGTTTACCGACACCCATGAGCCAACTTAAAACATATGACTACGAAAGAAGACTAAGAGGCTAACTACGTGCAGCTATGCCTTGTGAAGCTCTGGTTTCAACCTGATTGGGACACCTTTGTGGGGGCAGTGACCAACTGTGCCTTTGCAGCCTTTCTCTTTGGCTGGCACGTCCATGAGAAGGCTGTTCTCCTGATCATCATCCCGTTTAGCCTGCTGGCTCTCAAGGACCGGCGATACCTAGGAGCGTTCCGTCCACTCGCAGTGGCTGGCCACGTCTCCCTGTTCCCACTTTTATTCACCGCTGCCGAGTTCCCTGTCAAAACTGTCTACACCATCCTCTGGCTGGTGCTATTCCTTTTCGTCTTTGGTCGCCTTGCACCAGCCCCATTGAGACCCCGTGTATTCTTACTTGATCGATTTTCGCTGCTCTACGACACCGTATCGATACCTCTGATTGTCTATTGCTCACTGGTACACGGAATGGTATTCGGAAAGCGATATGAGTTCCTCCCGCTAATGTTTACCAGTGCATATGCTGCTGTGGGCATCCTGGGGAGCTGGGCCGGGTTCATGGTAGTCTATTTCACTACTTAGGCAGCCAACATCTAAAAATCAAATCAATAGAGATATCTGATCTAGAAAATTACGCACTCCGATATGAATATAATCCACACCTATGCCGTTCCCGAAAGGGGGCCCTTAGATGAATAATTGCCTTTACTAAATTAACTCATCTTTAAGAATGAAATAGGGGAAGGAATTAACATATTCTGATTGTGTGAAATCTTCCGAGCAGAATGAGTGGTTATACGGGGTGGTTCTGGAGGCTGGGGGCGGGTGGACGGGGGAAAGTAGCTGAGGGCAGGCCCTAATCCCCCCCTAGGCAGAGATCTCGGCAAACCCGCAGGAGGCAAAAAGGGCGCAAGACGAGAGAGAAAGGCTCCATCGCCATCACCATGCTGCCGGAAAACATAGCTAACTCATTATGCGTTATTCCGGTGGCGAGAGGAGGGTCTATATGCATGCATCACTCTGTGGCCTCCTTCTCCTCTTTTCCTCATTAAGCCGATCAAAGAGGCTTTCGGCTTCAGACGCCAAGTCTGCATGTTCAACTTAACGACAACCCGCAACCAGAGGATGAGCAGATCAGATAACTCATACATAGCTGAGGCCGTAGCTGTACATACGCTAATGAAGGGCCTGATATAACTAGTAGAGACAGCTGGATAGCCGGATACCGCGAGCCGAGTGTCCATGTGTGGATGTTGATAGCTATCAAGGCGTCACCCGAATAATACGCTCGGTATAGATCGTGGAAGACTCGACGGTATCTCTGCATGAAAGTAGTCAATAAAAACCACTTCGGCTGCCATTGAACTACCTCGTCGGCATCGTGCATGCCCAACAGCGTCTCTCTCCTCCATCTCGTCCCCTTCCGGCGTGTCATGCCTGCCCGTCTGCTGCCAGGGACCCCCCCCCCCCCCCCCCCCCCCCCCTCTGTCGTAGTCCCCGGGTCTCTGAGCTCCGCTGAAACCAGGAGCCGTCGATCAGGAGCGCACCTCGACAAGCTCCCACAGCTGTCTCAACAGCTCCATCCTGCCTCAACGACGTCTAACGCCGGCAATGAGCACGCCGTGTGCGGCCCCGTCGCTGCGTCGCCCTGCCCGTTGCCTGGCGTGCCTCGCGGTGCTGGAGCGAGCTAACTGAACTAAATAATAACTAAGAGGGAAGTTTCCGCACTGACCAGGCTAAGGTTTCCCTCCGCCGCCTTCCCTTTTCCCTCCTTCGCTTTTTCTGCCGCTTTTTTTTTTTTTTCTCTTCCGTCTTTCTTCTTTCTTACAACTACGCAACCTCAACCTCAACCTCAACGACGACCACCGCCGCCGCCGACCAGGACAGCACCCTTCGCGCGTACCGTCCAGTCTCTCTCTCTCTCTCTCTCTCCGGCATACCAGCTGCGTCTAACTGCTATAGATCAGCTATTCTGAGGCCTTTACCTTTTTTTTCTTTTTTGGCGGACATCCAGGGCATGCAAGGCGTCAGGAACGACGCGTCCACCACCTAATTCTACCGTGAGCAGAAGCCATTTTCCTTCTCAAGTCTACCCAGAGCCGGTTTTATACGCGTTGAGATATCCGTGCCTGGGCTAGACTTTCTTAAATTCACTCTTTGCCCGGGCCGAAGCTGTCTGCCTCCAATTCAATATGGACTTTATAACTCACTGACTTGCGCCAGAATATCACCACAAGATAAGAAGCGGATATCCTCCTGCCTTCTCGACACAGTTACCTCCTCTCCTTACCTTTTACAGTACAAACCACGTACACGCCCTGCTATTCGCAAAGCTTCGAGGATTTTGCACATGATTGGTTACTACCCGTTTTTCGCGTTTCTGAGCTTGCTCCGGTCTTTGGAAGGGGCTGTGTATTCTTGATCGCATGTGTTGTCGCTTTTTGAACCTTTTCCCGATATATTCTGGTATCTGAAGCTGAAGATGGTATGTCCTGGTCAAGTCCTATATTGGTAATACTTTTTTTTTTTTCATTCACGAGTATAACTAACGCGCTTACTTTAGGTACTGTTTAAGCGGAAGCCGGTGCAATATCTGCCCAAACCCACAATTGACGATGATAACTTCGAGGTACGCAACTGCCCTATACAATGTCTGTTCTTTTGTGCTGTGGACCGGGACGCATATTAACAGGCGTATAGGTCTGGGTTATCCCGGAAACGAATGAAGTGTTTACCAACTATGATCATTTCCTGCAGCGGTGAGTACTTTAAACTGCTATCACCTTTACCTATTTTAAAAGTAAGTATTGCTAATAAACTCGATGTTCAGAATGAACTTTTATAAACAGGTAATATCTATTTCAATTTATTTAGCTTTATGACCGTTTGACCTTCCGCTAAATCCAAATTCAGAGACGATTCATTTGCGAAATTACTGGCCACTCTTCCCTGACGTTCTTCGAGGCCCTGACGAGCGAGGTATGGGGGAATCCCTCGGCCAGGGACAAAAAATTGCGGGGTACAGCCAGCTTATCGAATACTTTTTCGCAGACCGAAGGATCAAGAGAAGTCAACAGTGCATTCCCAGAATCCTTAAAGGAGCCTGTATTGCGCAGGGTTCAATTCTCTACTATCTCGCGCATCGATAGTCTTGGTACGTATTTCTTTGTATTCCTGGTCCATTACTTATTATTTGCTAACAAGTTTTCATTATATAGTGGATCAGGTATTCGAGGTTAGTGACATTGTGTCCTGTCTCCATGACAGCAACTGACATTTAAGTAGGATTTCAAGCAAGATTTCTATCCTGGAGAGCGCGTAACCGTTCTTCTATCCAATGGGTCGCGAATACACGGAATAGTCAGGGAAAAGGCAAAGTTTCCTGAGGTTATGCATGAAGGCAGGGTTGAGCGCCGTGCAAGCTCTCGATACCTAGTCAAACTCACAAACCGCAATAACGAAGAGGCCCTCGTTGACGATGAACACCTTGTCCGTGACAGGAAAGTATTCACTAAGCAGATGTTGCGTTCCTTTATCAAGAATACAGTCACACGAGAGTCATGGAGCGGCGCCCCCTGGTTAGTCAAGCCTCAAATTGCCGAGCATTTCCATATCGACACCGAAGTCCCAAAGCATCTGCAGTATGGCAACAAAGCTGGCAAAAAAGCCAATGTATCCGCTGAAAAGGAAGAAGATGAGGCCATGTTTGGCTTTTTTGCCTCTCAGAGTCGGCCGATAAATTCAAGAAATAAGGGCCAAAAGGCCAAGTCGGCCCACGAACTCGCCAAGGCTAAGGAAGAACAGTACTTAGCATACCGACGAGCTCTTAACGGCAACCCATCTTTCAGGGTAGACAAAAAGGGCGTCAGCA
This sequence comes from Trichophyton schoenleinii, assembly GCA_018357685.1. Taxonomy (NCBI): domain Eukaryota; kingdom Fungi; phylum Ascomycota; class Eurotiomycetes; order Onygenales; family Arthrodermataceae; genus Trichophyton; species Trichophyton schoenleinii. The sequence goes on from WOFF01000002.1 coordinate 2,060,834, forward strand.
AGGATGTGATCCCACCCCCTGACCCTCACGAGAACTCTTTCAACGACCTCTCAATTGTTATCAAACAGAAATCTCCCAGTCCATTACCACCGCCAATTAAATACCCCATTGAAGATTTAGACCTACCGCCCGCAAGTGACCGTCAACCTCGGCCAGCTTTGAAATATTTGAATGAAGATGAGGCTCGTGAGGAGGGTTCCGGCATAAAGATGAGTTCAATTGGAGCTCTACTCGAAACCTGGAACACCTTGAATGTCTATTGCGAAGTTTTCCAGCTGGATTCCTTTACCTTTGATGATTTCGTTGAGGCAATTCAATTTTCCTCGGATGATATGGATTGTGAGCTACTAGTAGAGATTCATTGCGCCGTGCTGAAGACGCTGGTCAATGCTGAGTCAGATCAAGATGGAGCCGTTCAGATCTCTCTTCCAGCTCTACCAGAAGAAGAATCCGAAGCGGAGGAAGAGGAAAGCGAGCCTGAACCGGAGCCGGAGCCAGAACCTCCAAGACGGACTACTAGAAGCAGCTTTGCAAAGGCGCAAGCCGAACTTGCTGAAATGGAACAGCAGAAACCTCCTGAATCAGAAGCTGCGGAGGCCAAAAAACATTGTGCGGCTGATATGTTTTTGGAATACGACTGGATCGATCGCTTGCGAAAACGAGACTTCAAAAATGGCGGCTGGGAAATGATCCTTGTTGGCTTGCTAAACCGGTTATCCTTGAAACCCAGGCTTAAGGAGGCTTGCGAGGAAATATTAGTTCATATGGCACCTTTGGATGCAGATCCAACTCAAGAAACAGCCCGAATCCAATATTCGACTCTGGATGTCAATCTCCGCATTCAGATCCTGCAGATAATTTGTATGTTGACTGTTGAAACAAGAGCGGTCAAAAATTATATGGAGGAATGCAGTAACCAGATGACCGAATTCCGCAAGGAAAAAATTGAACTTCAACGAGCTCGAAAAGTTGTGTAAGTGATCCTTCGATTTTTCGTATCACCCGAACGTTGCTAATTATGCCAATAATGAACAGCCTTGAAGAAATTAGGCTTCTCCATGAAGAGCGAAAGCAGCTCGAGCCTGAGCAGCGGGATACTCCAACTCAGCAGGATGAAGAAATGCTGGATGCCCAGATTGACGCCACAGACGACACTGAAAGCGCTGCGACAGATTCAGATGAACCTACTGGTCCCTCCCTCAGAGGAGGGGTTGATAGAACCATGGAACGTAAGCGGAAACAGGAAGCTGAAAAGGAAAGAAAAGAACAGGCTACCAAGCAACCGAAAGGCTCAAAACAGTACCAGCGAGTCCTGAAGAAGATGGAGGATGAAAAGAGCAAGGTTGCTTCCATTGAAAGTGAGATTGCAGTCCTGGATAACGACCTGAGGGAAGCAGATTGCCCACGGACCAGGGTTTTGGGCAAAGACCGCTTCTGGAATCGCTATTATTGGTTTGAGAGGAATGGAATGCCTTACGAGGGCTTGCCTGACAGCTCTACTGCCTCAGCAAACTATGCCAATGGTCGTCTCTGGGTACAAGGCCCCGACGAAATGGAGCGGGAAGGCTTTATCGATGTTCCTGAACAAGTGAGCCAAGAATACAAGCAGCGTTTCGGAACAACCGTTGCAAAACGGAAACAGGCTGAAGAAGGATCTTCCGGTGTTTCTTCCGCTCAAGAATGGGGTTACTATGATACCCCCGAAGACCTGGATAAGTTGATGGAATGGCTAGATACCCGTGGTGTGAGGGAGCTGAAACTTCACAAGGAACTCAAGCTTCAGCGCAACCATATTGCGAAATATATGGAAAACCGGACGGCTTACCTCGCAGAGAAAAATGCCCCTGCAGAAGAGCCAAGCGATCAACCAGCCATGCGTATGTCAACACGAACTAAGGGGCAGGCCACAGACCAGAAACGTGGATGTCTCAAATGGCGAAATCTGACAGCTTTGAAGGAAATTGGTCATTTGCATGTTGAATCAGCGCGGCCGACGAAACGTGCTAAGAAAGCTGCTGCTGCTGAATCCGCAAAGGAAACCAGAATGACTAATCGCCAGGGCAGGCCTCTCGGTCGACAGGGCACGAGATAAACTATCTCTCCCAAAACTTCCTTTCTCTATTCATCTATCCCACCCATACACCATCACTTTTTATTTCGACCATCATCGCCGATAACACGTCTCTTAACTGGAGCATTGTTTCATTTGGATATTATCTTTATTTTGCATCACTAGACTTTCACAACCACGGGGATTTAACGACTTACGACATATCTATTGGCGAGGGTGGCTTGCAAAAAGAGATATATATATTGCTTTCTGTTCTTTTTGTTCCTGGGACTGACTGCACTTAGCGACATTTTGGTGTGGGCCGGAGCACGCACTGTTTTTCCCTCTCGTCTCTCATATTGGAAGAATATTACCGTGTATATTGTCTATCCTGGTAGGAGTAGTTAGGTGTATCTATCAGAACTGATTTGGCGGAATATCAGTTGGCGTCTGTCTGTTAACAATAGAATTCTTGTACTTTTGCTGCTTTCTCTTTGATCAAATCCCATCTACTCAGTTGGCAACACTGCCCGAATTGGAAGGGCTTCGGCTTTTCGGCACCGACTTCCGACGATGTTTCATACACGTGACTTTTACCGCGGCTCATCGGGAGTTTCTCAGCGACGTTAAACCGTATCCGGATAGCCGCTCACGTGCCACGGCCTTTGCGCCGCAAGCACCCGCCAATCCCAGGAGAGAGAAAAGAGAAAGCGAAACGAAAAGAAACTCATGACGTTACGAACGGGCACAATAAAATAACCATCCGCGTTTTCTTCCCAGGCAGTTCTCCGTTTCTTTCCCCCTCCTGCTTTATACGACGGTGGCCTTGATTTATTCTCTTCTCTTATCGAGATCGACCGCCCTGTGTTTACCAGCCTCTATGATGTCCTCCGGAGACTCTTTACATTCTTTCTTCAACTAGCGGCCCACATTATATTTTGTCGAAGACTGCGGAGTGAGCGTGGAAAGGGTGCCACGGGCAGGCTACCCCGGTATCTAGAAAATGATGGCACATAGCCCGCTAGCGACAACGACAAACAGCTCTCGCTCGACAGATGCCGAGAGAGACCATGATCTTCTTACGTCGAGTCGCGGGATACACTCAGACCCAGCAACGGGCAAACAAATGGCCATGAAAAGTTCTAGTACAGTCGCGGTCAAACCGGTAGATAAGAGGAGTTGGGACTACCTAGTAAGAAGTGGTTTGGCTGGCGGATTGGCAGGATGTGCTGTGAGTATAGCATTTTTTATTACCGTGTTAGGCGCAAAAATGCTAACAATGTGATTTCTATGAAAACAGGCGAAAACGATCGTTGGACCTTTAGATCGGGTCAAAATTCTTTTTCAGACCTCAAACCCCCAATTCGCAAAATATTCAAACAGTTGGTTCGGCGTAGCTTCAGCCATGAAAAGCATCAATAACACTGAAGGTGTTCGCGGACTATTCAGAGGTCATTCAGCTACTTTACTTCGAATATTTCCCTACGCTGCTATTAAATTCATAGCATACGAACAGATCCGCGCTGTCATAATACCCTCCAAAAAACACGAAACCCCCTTCCGCCGACTAATTAGCGGTAGTTTAGCCGGCATCACATCCGTATTTTTTACATATCCGTTAGAACTTATCAGAGTGCGGCTGGCATTCGAAACAAAACAAGGATCTAAGTCATCCTTACGAAATATCTTCAGCCAGATTTATAATGAAGGAAGCGTCGTTGCCAGTTCCGCCGATGGAACTGCTTCTGCATCTACTGCGGCTGCTGTTGTGGAGAAAGTCAAGCCTCGATATGGGCTTGTGAACTTCTACCGCGGATTTTCACCCACAATGCTCGGGATGTTGCCGTATGCAGGCATGTCTTTCCTTACACACGACACTGTTGGTGACTGGCTTCGTCATCCCAGTATAGAGAAATACACCACCATCCCGCACTCTGGAAAACATACCCCGCAAGGCCAGGAACAAGCGCGCTCTCATAGACCACAGTTGACAGCCACAGCTGAACTTTTCTCTGGCGCTGTTGCAGGTCTCATATCGCAGACATCTTCATATCCATTGGAGGTTATCCGACGACGAATGCAAGTTGGAGGTGTAGTTGGCGACGGACATGTTCTTGGTATACGAGAGACGGCCCAGAAGATATTCCTTGAACGTGGATTCAAAGGTTTCTTTGTTGGTTTGACAATCGGCTACATGAAGGTCATACCAATGGTGGCTACGAGTTTCTTCGTCTACGAGAGAGGAAAATGGTGGCTTGGTATATAGCCATGGTCCTCTTTTCCTCGAACAAGCTATAGAACATCAGCCTTGATACCTCTTCCATTCGTTTTAAATTTTCACTACTTCCAATTTTTGGTTTATGATTAAAGGCATGTTTGAGTGTGGCGTTTATTGGTATGCATTTCCATCTTCCTCTGGAATAGATTTTGATTCCCTTCTTGCTGAATAGCAGCAAGCTATGATGCCTTCCTTTGTGTTTTCTCCTGTTTACATCTATATACAGGCATTTTGCCTAACTACTGTGTATATAAACTCGTACATATTGCATAGAAATTTACCCGGTATTTTCAGATTTATCATTTCGATTTAACTTGCGAATATGAGAACTTTATATGCATCGGAAAGATAGCATGGTTGATTTCGCTATTACGAAGATGCGTAATATATAAAAATATCTATACAAGGACTCTTCTCAGTCCGTCTGTTCCTCCTAGAACTCTTCTACCGGTAATTGGACATCGCCCTTTCCCATTTTCCCATCTCCCTTCCCTACTGCTCGAGTCCTTTCCAATATTTTCATTCTCGTCATCTTTATCATCGTCTTCCCACGCAGAACCATTGCCGGCTCCGTTCATAAAGTCGATTTGGCGGTCATGTTCACCATTCAGCCATCTGAAGATACAGGTATAGCAGTAAACATATCCGGTCTGACAAGCAGTCGGATTAACAAGTGGATTAAGACATATTGGGCATGGCGTCTGAGAGGTGTCCGGATCAACTGGGGGTATTGGGACAGTAAAGATTGGCAGCAGAGTTATAGATGAGATTGGAGACTTTGTACGATATTGTTTCGGTTTCTCTGTCTCTGCCTGTGTCGGCTTCTCGCTTTTCGCATCGGTCGCAGTGGATTTTGGGGGAACTCCAGTTACTACTGGAGCTGGAAGTTCAATGGATTGGGTAGCTTGTTTGGCTAGTTGTCTCGAAAAGTCGCTTGCATGCCACCATTCGAGGAATTTGAGAGCGAAAATTGACGCCGGCAAGAGAATTTTAAGGGATCCTAGTAGATGAGGGTATATGGCTTGTGGATTTAGGAGGCTTAGGGCACTCGGCCGTGATCGTGACCTTGGCGCGCCTGTATGGGGTGTGTTGGCTGCTGTTGCCATTGCAATCGCTTTGTGATCTGCTGGACTCAATCGCCTGATTCTCGTCCCTATCAGCCATAAGAATGGAGACGAATACTTGGTGTTATCAAAAAGGTAGGCTAGATTGAAAGCCAGTATTGAAAAGTAGTAGGCCCCATTTATCGAAGGGTAAACGTTCCTCAAAAACCATTTGTAATAGAATAGTAACCGTTGCTTCACTGTTGGGTTATGAGGCAACTCATCCGATGGATGGTATCGAGGACCTCCCACGCCTGAGACAAGAGCTGCATGCGGAGCGGCATGAATATCATATCCCTCGTCAAGTTTGCGTTTTAAATATGGAATGCCGACCATAACCACCAGATTTCGCCATATATCAGAGTCGCGCAGTTTCAGTGTCTCTCGCACAGGTCCCCCTGCTCCAAGTTGAGCTCTAGGAACCTCTCCATCTCTCAATGCTAGAACGCGCTCCCGTTTTAAAGAGTAAAAGTTCTCTGTAAACGAGCCACCGAAGTTTCGCAGGTAATACCCTTCGACAATAAGCGACACTAGGGCGTATAGTTCATCGTAGGAATTTAATATCCGGAGAAGATACCGGGGATGTCTGTGAGTAGCTACCGCAAGGAGGTAACGGAGCGAAGGGGGAAGAAGGGACGAGAGCTGTTGTTCAGAGAGGAGTTCTGTTCAATATGGTTAGCTAGAGACTATCTCGCCGGTTTGGGCCACGAAAATACCAAATAAAGATGGTTTAAAGTCATCAAAATTGTTCTGCAATGATGACATATACTCCATCCTGATAGTTCAGCGGCCTTCCTTCAATGGAGAGCTTGTTTGGCCTTGGGAATTGGTCGTGTTGATAGATGAAGGTCGAAAGCGCCAAAAACATGGAGGTGAAGATTTGAGTTTAGCTGGAGCAAAAGATGCCGAGGTCCAAACTTGAGCCTCATGAACGTTTGTTATCAAGCCGATACGCAGCTAGCTTCGAGGGCTCATAGATGTTAGTTCATGATTTAATCTAGATAGTACAGGAAGATATAGTTAATAATACATAGTTATACAATCAAAGCCCAGCGGAAATCCAATCCAGCAGCATATTCAACGGGCTAAAAAAAATGGGTAATAGTACATATATTATGCGAAGATTATAGTTATTGAGAATTCGCGGCTTTGAAAGACTCAAGGTCACGCAGGCATTGTTTCCACAGACGAGTGAACTGGCTCACAGTGCCATCGTCCGTCTTTTGGTCTATAGCAGGATCTGCCACTAACATACAAGCCATGATGGCTCTCGTCAGTTCCTCGTCGAGAGCAACTGGCGGTTGTTCTCGGGCCATCATAGGCACCCAAGACGAAAGGCAGTCAACAGCTTGACGTTGGTGTCCTAGCTGGGCATGCAGGCGGAACATGAGTAGGTAAAGCTCCTTTGTCCGCGGTATTTGCATGAGGGGTATTCGATGCCATAGGCGCCAAAACTTGCTGTAATTTCCATGCTCAAAGTACATCTTCAGTAATTCTGGATAGTCCTTGTAGTCGAAGTCAACACCGGCAGAAGCCATTAATTTGCTCAGTCGGTCGTGTACAGTCGTGATATGGTCCAATCCTTCCACCGGTACTTTTGAAATAGAGTCGGCAGAGGTGTTAATTTCACCAGGGGCGTTGTTGGCGGGAAGTACGTGAGATTGAAACGCTGATGCTTTATGAAGCAGAAAAAAAACTTCACCGTTGAAGATCTCGAATCCGCGAAGACTCATATGCTCCAAAACCCTTAATGCTAAGTCGATGTCTTGTTCAGGGACGCGTTCATTGGTCGCATTTTCGGAGCCTTGGAACGTTAATAGCGTACGAACTGTATCCATCGCAAGCTCCTCCGAGATGTCACACCCAGAAGCAGCCATGTTTTTAAATGCCCGGTACAGGTCCTCTTTACTATACGCGGGGTGTTTCAGCAGCACGGCAGCTCGGGCGAACGACAGTTTATCTATGAGTACTGTTTCTGTGTCAGATTTCGACACTGCCTCGTAAAACAGCCTTAAGAAAAGAGTTGAATCTCTGTCGCCGGGTCCAAGCCCAAGTTCTCGTCGAGCTTCTTCCTCTGGCAACTGGGATAACTGTTCCAACAGAGAAGAGACACTTGGGGATGCCATAGATGTGCTTACTATTTTTGATGGCAGGGCAGGCCTGGATTCACGAACAATATCGCCGAGAGTTTCATGAGAGAGTGGCTCAAGAGTGTCAGGTCGGGCTTGGGTATGCATGTGCCTCCTTCCTGGGAACCGCTGGCTGAATGTAGATGCAATGCTATCCACACCTTTTCCGGAGCTAGTGGTCTCTGCGGATAAATCGCCCCAGATATCGTCACGAGGTGCAGGGTTTATTTCTCCAGCTTCCGGGTTAAGAAGACTCCCCCATAGAGCTTCAAGCTGAAGTTCAGATCTCTTCTCTTCAACAAGCATTTGCACAACGATGCGAACTTTGTCTTCAGTGCTGCCGAATCCGATGAAATTCCGATCCTGTGAATTTTTGGCCTTCAATGGGCCATTTTCAACGTCCCCAACATTAACACATATCCACCCGGTTGTTATACCATCGTCTCGGGAGTTCAAGGAGCTAGCATCGCCCGTTGCTTTCGCCTTTCTCGCCCTCCGTCGTAGTTTTATTTTAAGTTCATTTCTTCCCAGCAGCCCATCAGCAATTGGCCTCAACTGATAATTGCTCCGTAGCCACCTGCATAGTCGATCGCCAGCAACGTTAAGATGCTTAACGCTTCGGGCTGTTCCAATTATCATAATGAGATTTGCGCCCAGAGCTGGCGGAGGATCGAGGCCTCGAAGGTCGAGGAGGGCAAGATCGTCGAGACCGGCATCGACCGAGATATATTGCAAAAGGTTCTCTAATATAGGAGGCGGATTCTCGGGAAGAGGGGGTAATTCCTGCTGCTTAAGAGGGTGTGGACTCGGCTTATGGGATTCGTCCTGTAGATACCACGGTATATGTGCCGATTCTGCGCTTGCGTCCTCTTTCGTTTCAGTTTTTGTAGGTAAATCGCTATCTGCTTGGGATTTCACGGAGCCGAGGGCAGAGAATTGTCGCCTTCCGGTTGTTCGGACGTCTCTCTGATAGAGCTTTGAGCCAGGGTAGGATATAGAGGATTGGGGTCGTCGTGTAGAGCTCGAGAGGCCACTTATGGCAGCAAAGGAGCGGAATGCAGCATTTCGACAAGCATGGCACCTGAAGCCCTGCAAAGCTATTCCACTCATCCTCTTGACTTGCAAATTAACCGCTTAACCAAACCACGGATCTTTATCGTCTCTATTATGTGATTCTTCGCTCCAACTCGATATTTTTATTTTTATTTTTTGATATCGAAAGTTTTAGTTAAGCTTTTAGCACGTGATAAGTTTATAAGTATTAATAATATATTAATAATGTCATCTTACTAATCAATAGACAAACAAGACAAACACTCCCCACTTAAGGAATTTTTATTTTTCTTCGGATTGTTTTATTAATTCGACTTTTGTTGCTCCCGAATCGACGCTTCTTTTTTTTCTTTCTTCTTGTATCCAACTTCCTTTTTTTTTTATTCTTCTTCTCTAACTATTCAGGATATTTTTTGTTTACAGCTATCACCATGTCGATGGATCTGGATGCCCCGGTGTCTATGCAACCGGTCGAGTTTCACCCTCAACAGCAAGCTGCTACGTATGTCTCCCCCACCCATGAAATAAATTTCTTATCGCTGATAAGGGCTTTTTTTTACAGGATTCTCTGCTGCAACTGCGGTGCCCCCATAGATGGAACAACTGCTGCCGGCGCACTATGTGAAGACTGTGTTAAACTTACGGTCGACATTTCAGAAGGTGTTCAGCGTGAAGCAACCTTGCATTGCTGCAAAGATTGTGAGCGCTGGCTGCAACCTCCAGCTCAGTGGATTAGCGCTGCCCTAGAATCTCGTGAGCTACTTGCGCTGTGCTTGCGAAAGCTCAGGGGACTTGCGAAGGTCCGAATCATAGATGCTGGCTTTATTTGGACCGAACCGCATTCGAAACGACTTAAGGTGAAAATTACCATTCAACAGGAAGCATTCCAGGGCACAATATTGCAGCAAGCATTTGAAGTTGAATATGTCGTTGCTTCCCAGCAATGCCCCGAATGTGCCAAATCCTACACCGTCAATACATGGCGAGCATCTGTCCAAGTCAGGCAAAAAGTTCCTCATAAGCGCACTTTCCTCTACCTCGAACAGCTCATCCTTAAGCACGGAGCTCACAAGGATACGATAAATATAAAGGAAGTGAAAGATGGATTGGACTTCTACTTTTCCGCTAGGAATCATGCCGAAAAGATGGTTGATTTTTTGTCATCCGTCGCTCCGATAAGAGTGAAAAAGTCACAGCAACTGATTTCCATGGATGTCCATACCTCTTCAAAGTCCTATAAGATTACATTCTCTGCCGAACTAATACCAATATGCAAGGACGATCTTGTTGCACTGCCCATAAAGCTTGCTCGATCTCTTGGGAATATCTACCCACTCACTCTTTGCTACAGAGTTGGCACATCTATCAACGTTCTCGACCCTTCAACACTTCAGACTGCGGATATCCCTGCCGCCATTTACTGGAGGTCCCCGTTTGCAAACTTGGCGGATATCCAAGAGCTTGTCGAGTACGTTGTCATGGATATAGAAGCAATCGGACAGTCCAGCGGCCGGTACCACCTTGCCGAAGCAACTGTCGCTAGGTCTTCTGATTTGGGAGTGAATGACACAACTTACTTTGCTCGAACACATCTGGGCGGCATTCTGCATCCTGGAGATACCGTCATGGGCTACCACCTGACTGGTACCAACTTCAACAACGCCAATTTCGAAGAGATAGAAGCCAGCCATACATACGGTTCCACAATTCCTGATGTGATATTAGTCAAGAAGCATTATCCAAGGAAGAGGAAGAACAAGAAGCGCAACTGGCGCCTCAAGCGCTTGGATAGAGAAGAGGAAGAAGAACGACCTTCGAAGAAACAGAGCAACAATAACAGACTGGAAGATGACTTTGAAATGTTCTTGCGCGACGTTGAAGAGGATGCTGAGCTACGAAGCACATTGGCATTATATAAAGCAAAACATAACCAGAAACCGAAGAACGTGGAAGCCGATGCTATGGAAATGGTAGAAGAGGAGGAAGAGGAAGAGGATGATGAGGTTCCGGAGATCAACGTGGACGAACTATTAGAAGATTTCGAAGAGCTCCACGTAGACGAGTAAGGAAAAGGTATATCAGCATGATTTCATACAAAAAGGGAATATAGCATGGGTGCACCATGATGAATTAATGACTGCGCAGCTCATGCACTGTTTAATTTCTTTTCTTCTATAATACCCCTCACCCGCTCTCACACGCACAGTGGGCATGGGGGTCAAGGGTTCTAAGAGTTGGTCTTTTTTCTCTCATACGAGCACATAGCGGCGTTGGGTTATTGTTACATGCGATTTAACAAAAGAAATAAAATTTCGTTTAGGCAACATTGCCTGCTACCAACATGAAATATATATTGGCGTACACTTCATGATTCCTGTCCGTGTGGGTAAATTTCAACATCGGGGCAAACTCCAAGAACCTGGGTAAGCAGATGCACTAGAATGCAAATATAGAATTCACACATTAGGCAACCATTCTTCAGTTTTCTATAATAGTATACAATGCTATGTATATCAAGTGCTGGTGAAGGAAAAGTATGAGAGTTTGATATCAATAAAGCCAGCAGAAACTCCATCTTTGCAGTTTACAGGAGCATCTTCCATCTTAGGAGAGAAGCATCCTTTGGGTATCATAAGAGGACTGGGCAATACGGCCCTGTACACCAGGCCGCTATTCGCTGCTGAGATTGTATAGCTGCGCAGGTCGTCCAATTTGGGATTTATCAAGAGACTATGGAACTTAGGCGAAATATCTCCGATATACCGTATAGGGGGTAATTGGATAGAGTTGGCCTTGGAAAAGACGCTCTTCCTGGACCAAGGAAGATCATAGTCGTATCAAAGCTCCATGGTTAGAAGATTTTCGACAAGACCCTCTGCGTATCCGGGTCAACCTTCTTCGAACTGCCAGCACCAGCAGAACTACCACTGTTACCTCTGACCTCATTTTGTCTGAAAACCCTCCTAATCTCCATCTTCTTATCTGCTGGCTCTTCCTTACTACCTCCTTGCTGCTCCCTGGCTTCTCTTTTCTTTTTTATACCCTCCACCATCTTCCCTTGTTCTAGTCCCTGCAAGAACGATTTCTCTTCCTTTCTGGCCTTGGTATCCTCAATACGTCTTCTGGCCTCTGCTTCTCGCTTCTCTCTCTGCACTTGTTCCATGAGATCTGTCCATTTGAAGCCTCGTAAATATTTCATATTCCAAACGTCATCATGGTACCAACCACCTTTTTTACCGCCGACAATGGAAGCGTTGAGCGTCTCTGCGCATATCTTTGCAGTCTTCTTTGATTCAAATTCGACCCATCCGTCAGTGTACATCCGTCGCTTATTTCGACTTGCTTTTATGGCAGCTCTAGATGCGCTAGTTGGAGGGACATATGGCGATAAAAAGATCTTCGTAATAGGGCCAAAACCTCGTGCTACCAACATGGATTTTAGGGCAGACGGCTTTAAATACGGCGGCAAGGAGGACATATAGATGACTCCTGTTTTATTTTTTCGGCTCTTTTTGGTCGCTTTTCTTGAAGGTGTAGGTTTTTGGGTAGCGGCTTCGTCTGTTGGCGCTGGATCGGCTGAAACTCGACTCGATGTCTCCCCGTTTTTACTAGGTTGAGTTATATCGTCAATGGCAGATGCAAGATCCAGCATATCAGATTCATCCTGGTTATTACTGTCGTCGGATTCATCGTCTGAAAGCCTTCGACGTTTGGATTGTAGATCTGTGCTCTTGGGCTGCTTGCGTTTGTTCGTTCCCTTTCCCTTCAATTCTTGGAAGTCTTCAGAGTTGTAGCCGTCCTCGCTTCCTTCATCATCGGATCCTATGTCTAGGAAGTCGGCGCGTCGCTTTTCCGCCATGGCTGCTGTCCCGTCTGGTGCTGCTAGGTTAAAAAGTGGTAGTGGTGTTGAAGTTGCAGGAAGTTTTTTATTTTATTTTATTTTTATTTTTTTTTTTTTTTTTTGGCTCTTGGAGTTCGATCTTGAATTTCTCAGCCAATCAGGTTCGAGCTTATACTTGTCACCAACGTCATAAATATATATCAGTACCAACAGCACCTCAAGGATCCAGCTATTTTCTAGTTATATTTGTGCAAAATTCTGGATCCAGGGACGTTCAGTTAAACATTCTAAATAGTCTTAATTCTCCCGCTCATTTGCAGTCATTTAATCCTTGGTATCTCGTAGTTAGTAGTTTCAATCGATAATTGTAATTTGGAAACGCAGGAAGCCCTGAGTTAATAGAAGGGGAAGACATTGAGCCTACTACTAATCATGGTCGGTACGGAGAAGATGCTGATATAATTATGTTGTTTAGTTACTTAGCTATAATAATGAAAAAAATTACTAAAATAAGCTATATTTAAGGTAAATAGAAAGGCTGCCATGCCATAGAGACGGAAAAAGGTGGTATCAAAAAGGAGAGGATATAAACGAAAGCCGTAGTAAAGCAATTGAAGTAATGAAAATTACTCATTTGCTAAATACGGGCGTCAGAGGAAACTATGTACGGCTTTGCGCCTTTACCAAATATCAAATGTGGTTTATTCTCCGCCAGGTCGAGAATGGTTTGCGCGAAGACGCTGTTTGCCCACGCAAACCAGCTGCGTGTGTATTTGGCGATACGATTCACGTCCACACTCTCGTGGACTAGACCTAGAAGACACGAATCACGTACCATGTTGATGGACTCCATAACCTCAGCATCGGAGTTTGCAGTCCGGGCACGTACGAGTACGGACATCGGCCAGGCATTTTGTAGACCAACTACCACAAAGGTGGTTAGATGTGGACCTAAGAAAAGATAACATGGAAAATATAACTTACTATGTGGTCCACCAATACCATGGAACGCTGATCCAGTAAGGTAGTAAGGGTTGCCAGTTTTCGAGAGAATCATCTTTCGGGTATTTTTATAAATCTCGTCATTTTGGTCGACAAAGCCAAGCAGCGGCAGGGCTAGTAGTGAAGGGAGATTGGCATCATCCATGAGAATGTTTGACCCATAGCCATCAACCTCAAAAGCAAACACCTGACCCCAGACTTTATGTTGTACCACTGCATGGTTGTAGATACCTTCCCGGATCTTTTCAGAGTATTGCTTGAGTTTTTGGATCAGGTCTTTATCCCCTCCAACTTTCGATAGAGTGTCTGCTGTTCTTTTTAGCTCAACAGACATCATTGCATTAGCAGGTATGAAGAATCCTAGAATAGAAGTATCATCACTTGGTCGAAAAGCACTGCGAACAAGCCCAGTACCGTTGCCTAGCGGGTTGCCAATACCCATCAGACTCAAAGTCTCCGTACCAGCAGTGGTTTGTCGCTGGAAGGTGTACTCGTTGCGCCGGTATTGCCCGTTCTCATTGAAAGTAGGCTGGCTTTGTTCGTCCAATACTCGCAGAACAGTGTTTAGGGCTTCGTACCACCTGGGCGTCAAGAAAGCCTTTGACTTGGTCTCCTCGTAAAATTGGTTTCCGAGAGAGAGGAAATTAGCAATAGAGTCAAGCTCATATTTGCACTCAAAAACGACGCTTGGTTCATATGCAGGGTGAACCTGGTCCATCTGCCCATTGTTTGTTGGAGGTAGATTGCTCGGGGGAGGAGGTTGGAAGGCATTGCAGTATGGCGACTGGATAACAAATTCGGCTTGCGTATTTATAGCTCCCAGTATCAAGTTCTTTATTTTAGGGTCTCCATTCGCCAATTTCTGGTATTGCGCCAGCTGGTTCGTTGAATCCCGAAGCCACTCAGCGTTTATATCACCAGTGACGATAAAGGACTGGGGGCCCTCCCATACGCCGCCCGCTCGCTTGTTCTTCGAACTTCGCTTTTTCTTCTCTGTGCCATCGACATGCCATCGAACAGTTGTGTCAAGCGTGTTAGGGAACGCATTTTCAAATATCCGAGCGAGATCTTTGTCGACCATGCGCGAGGTGATGTCTTTTATCACCTTCTCAACCAAGGGAGACGAGAACGTCCGGCACTCTGGTATAGGTCGCTGATATGAGAGCTTGAGAGGGCCCTCGCTGTATGGAGGACTAGTTAAGTGAATGCAATAGTTAGCGACACTTTGATGTCTATCCACTGGCACACTCGGAGGTAATCGTACTGTTTCGTCTGCGAGTATGCGACATAATCTGGACAAGCTTCGGTTATATCCTGCTTGCGCGCATGCAGGCTAGTAGCCCAGCTGTCCGCAGCCGATGCTTCGTGACAGGCGAGCGCCCCAAGGATGGCAATGTCGAGAAACCTCATCACTGCCAGCAGCTAACTATTAACTAGTTAACCAGTTAATGCAGACTTTTGTTGAGCTGCTCGACGTTCTGCGAAATGCGAAACAAGAGGCTCAGGGGGCAAAGATGTAGAACGGCGACAGCTTTTCGACTTGGCCTTGGGTGTGCTATTTATCATCCTCGCACAGAACCGCTCCATCCCGGTCCTGCTCCCAGTGCGCGCACAGCTCTTATAGTCCCAGAGGATGCCAGTCCTGGTGGAACGGAGTAAGGAAGTGGTGGAGCTGGCGTGGAGAAGTAGCCAGGGGCTTCCTCGCTTTTGATCGTTGCTTTTTCCTCAGCTTTGCCGTGTTGCCTTCTTTTCGCTGCCTGTGATAGCAAAGCGACCATACGGGGTCAAACTGTCGGCGCTTATGATGTAGCCGTTATAGGCCTTCATTTACGGATGCACCGACGAGGCCAGGCCCTGCGCTTTGTCTACTTGATGCAAGTTTGTATGTGCGACGATGCTGGTTGTGTTGTCTTGTGATCTCCAATATTCTTTTTTGATCAAAAGATCTGCAGGCTCGGAGAGGAGAAGATGAGATCAGGATTCCGTCCCCCAGCCGAGTTACAGTGGTGGAGCAGATGCAATACTTATGGTTGCTTTGGTTATCCCTGTTCATGTATGCTGTGTACGAGATGACAGGTATTTGGTCACAAGGAGGAGGTTGATGTCAACGTGCCCAACGGGTCGCCAGGTTGAGCGCTCTATAGTAAGCTCTATAGTAGACAAATAAAGGAGGACTAAGAAGGTTTGTTTCCCTTCCCTTTCGTACATGCAGAGTAACATCCTATGAAGCAGGCTATTTCTTACCGAAGAACGACATGATACTACCCTGACTGGATTTGGCACCACCCTTTGTCGACTTTGCAGATGAAGAAGGCTGTGGTTTTCTTTTCTGGGGTTCCGGCTCATCTTCTGAGAAGGATTCCCATACCGGTTCCTCCTTGGTGACTACAGGTAAAACAGTAATCTTGTCAGCCATTTTCAAATCGGAAGTGGGCAGCAGAAGTACTTTAACTGAACTTACCTAGATACCCTTCTGCATCCCTTGACACCTTCTTTTTCATTACCTGCCGCCTGCCTCTTCGCCGTTGACCCGTTGGCCGTTTCTCTGACACGCTGGACTCTTGTTCAGGCTCGGGCTCCTGCTTCTTCTGTGGGGGAGCTGGGGTTGAGGCCAGGGAGGCTTGGTCACTTTCTTCAGGCGCCTCCTCTTCCTCAGGCGGCGATTCTGGTGCATCTGGCATATCCTCATCTTCCATCATGTTAGTATCCAGTATTCGACGGTAAGGAGATATTATAAATACTTACCTTCCATCATCTTTCGGAGGCGTTCTTCTCGGTCTTTTCTAGATTCTTGTTCTTTATTCCTGGTCTTTTTCCCAGTATCCAGGAAAAGGTCCTCTCTTTCCTCCTCAGATTCATCATCTAGCATAGCTATACAAGAATTAGCAAAGATCAAATTACTTGACTCAAGGTGGTGTTGCCTACTATTCTGAGGCTCATTTGGTGTCAGCTGTAAACAGTTAGCAGTCAATTCTAATTCCCCAGGTGGCTAAGGTGTTTTCTTACATTTGCATCGTCATCTTTCGCCTGTTGCTTTGGCCTTGATTTGGCGAAAGCTTTGAATATACTTGAAGAGTCACGTTTGAGCGTAGGCTTGCCTTGAGACGACTTGGCTGTTGACTGCGAGCTTCCCAGTGTCCGAAAAGGGGTTGAAGATGGTTCTGACTTCTTATCCGTAGACTGAGTCATGGATTTATTACTGGAACTCTCTTGCTCTGCCTTTTTGACCACAGTTTTCTGTATTGGGCTCTCTTCTTTGATTGGCACCGGCATAGCCGCTGGTGTCCCTGACCGTCTCTAAGTAAAAGTGAGCATGGGATTTATATCGTTGGCCAAAGTATACCAAAGCATACCAATGTATACATACCTTAACATTCTTGTTTTGGATCATCCCATACTTTTCATTGTGCTGAAAGGCGTCGTCACCAGGAGAAGTAGATGATACCTGTCCAATATCTGCCAGCACATTCAAGTCTGGGAGTGAAGTTGGCTGTACACTGTATACAAAAATGGATAAAACCTTCTGGAAACGGGACTTTGCATCTGTAAAAGATGTTAGTATAATCCAGCCCTAATCCAGACTTAAAGACTTGCCCTCCAGTTGTTCTTCCGGAACGAGTAATACAGAAGTAATAGCAGGTCCAGCCACAGTTTCTGTCGTTTCGGGCTGAGCTGGTTGGCTGCCCACGACAGGACTGCTCTGCATCACCTCATCTTCGCCATCTTTCAAATGGCTTCTACTCAGAGGCAATGGTTTGATATGACCAGAAATTCCAGTCAGCAGATAAGTCGCATGGACCGACTTTGGTTTCTTCTCATTTTCAGAGCGATGAAACTCATATAGCATTCTGTGGCAGCATTTTAGCCCATGAACAGCATCTCTGGACCCTCAAAACATACCGCTTGGCCTGGTTGCTGTGGACTCTCTGCGCTCTACTGAGAGCTTTATATGTGACCTAGATTTCCGCCGGTCAGTTGACACTGCAAGCTCGATATACGCATGAAACCTCGCCTACGTACAAATTCTTCATCACTGAACACCTTCCCAGCCAGGAACTGTTTGTAGCTTGTCCCCATCCTTTGCCGTCACTTAGTTTTCTTCTACTCTCTGCCTCCTTGACGTCGTCGTTGTTTTGCTGTAGTTAAAGAAACGCGTGAGCAAAGCCAATTTACGCGTGTCAGCGCAGGTCTTGGCGCTCGCCTCGGGATGTTTTCCATTTCAGCCTCAAGTTGCGACGCCATCAGTTTTTCATTTTCTTGCAAGCCAGATTATAACTGTTTTATTTGATCACTTTGGACAGATAAGAGAGAGGATAGGAAGACCCAGCAGCCTCTCTCGATGGATCGCAATTTCGATATACCTGATTCCACCGACTGGACAGCCACACCACTCCCAGATGTTGCTCACTTTGAATCCGCCTTGCGATGTCAAATATGCAAGGACTTTTTCGAGAACCCGGTCATCACCTCCTGCTGCCATACCTTTTGCTCTCTGTGCATACGGCGCTGTCTGAGCTCTGAAGGGAAATGCCCTGTCTGCCGCAGCAGCGACCAGGAGCTTAAGCTACGCCGAAACTGGGCTGTTGTGAACCTCGTCGAGTCATTCAAGAAAGCAAGGCCGTCAATGCTAGCGTTTGTGAGGAATAACACGGTTCGTACAACGGTAGTATCCAGACCAGGGTCAGAGGATGCAGTGGAAAGTCCGGCAACGAAGAGGAGAAAGATTGACCATATCGGAGATACTGCTACGGGCATGGAGACTAGTAGGAAAACGAGGTCACAAGGCAGGAGGTTGGAAAACAACACAAAGTCTGAGTACGAGCCTGTGGTTATACCGGATAGTGCAGATGAAGAAGACGGGGAAAAGGAAGATGAAGAGTATCAGCCAGGTATGAGCTTGCGTTTAGTCTGACGTTTGTCTTCTTCCAATACAGCAGTTAACTCTCACTTTAGATGACGGACTCGTGGCTTGTCCCGTCTGCATGAGAAGAATGAAGAATGAAGCTGTGTTTTCTCACTTAGATAACTGCACCGGCACGCCAGAAAAGAGCGGTGGCTCCAAGTCTAATGGGTACGTGTTTCTGTTTCGTACTCTACTCAAATTATTATTAACCCTGTCATCTAGAACTATTGGGCTACAAGGGCTGAGAAGCTCCCCAAGCACTCCAAAGACCTTCTCTCGTCTTCCAACAATAAATTATGCCATTTTCAAAGACAACACTCTAAGGAAAAAGCTTAAGGAACTTGGTATTCCAGACTGGGGTCCGAAGCCTATCCTACAAAAACGGCACACAGAATGGATGAATTTATGGAATGCAAATTGTGACTCTATAAATCCTAAATCAAAGCGAGATCTTCTCCGGGATCTCGATGTTTGGGAAAGGACCCAGGGCGGATTGGCGACCTCGCAAGCTTCGTCAAGAGCCAATTCTGCAATAATGAAGAAAGACTTTGATGTGACTGCTTGGTCGCAGTCGCATGATGATGACTACAGAAAACTCATTGCAGAGGCGCGCAGTATGAGGGTTAAACGCGTCGCGGTATCCAACGGGGATGCAGAAGGCCAACCAAATGAAGAAGGGGTCAATGAAGGGTCACCGTCAGCGCCAGTTCCAACACCGATGGCAGCGGTTGCGACACCGTCTGACGAGCCGGTTCTAGAACAGCCGAGCGAGTTGAAGGAGACAGGAGGCGAGCAAGACCATGCTGAGATAGAGCCTGATATCACAGACAAATCGATACAGGTTGCTGTAGTGGCACCATAGTTGCAGTTGTCTCACGAAGCTGGAATTGTCAACTCACTTGGATGCCATCCTCTCAGGGCATTCTATAGTGGTTTCAAGCGCGCACGTATACCTTGTAGAGTATCTCCTCCCGGAAGGGAGAATGAAAAAGAAGCCTACTCTATCGTTTCTGTTAGAGCTTTGGTGCTCTGTTTCGTGCTTTCTGTTGGGTTGTCGCTAATTGCCATCTGCGACAATTTGTCAATGCTCTCTTCCAGATCATCATCAGTGGCGTGAGCGGCAGGAGTTTTTATTACCCCTTGGTTTTTCTCTAGCTCCGCTAGACGTTTCCGAGTTTCTTCTGCTTCCTTCTCCTCTCTTTCTTCGCGCTCCTGGTCCTCCAGCTCTTTCAGTTCATCGTCTAATTCAGTCTCATCGATGACCGGTCCAGCCTCGTTTATAACACCTCCGAGCTCATCCACATTATCCATTTCCTTTCTCAGTTCTTCAACAACATCCTCGACCTTGTCCACGCCTCCAAGCTGGGAGTTAAGCTGCCGGAGAACTCCAGTGCTTGCTTGCATAACTCGTACTATATCTACTTGGCTAGCAGCCTGCTCCACTTTTGAGTATACCTCTTCAAGCTGCCATAGGGTATCCGTCCGCTGTTGAAGGTTGCGCTCTGCGAGCTTCCGGAGCCGAAGTGAGGATAGAGCCAGGATCCTATTTTTGTTTGCTAGCGCACTCTGCGCATTAGCAGTAAGCTCTTTTATTTTCTCACTCAAGGTGGACACCTGCAGCGTTAGTCGTGCAATTGTTGCCTTGAGGGAGGCAATTGATGCATCTTCCTCAGTGATGCGATCCGTGGTATCACTTGCATCCCTAAATTTGACTGTCTATAGACTTATTAGCAGGCTTGAACATTGGATATATCAAGGCCTCGTTTAGGGCATACCTTTCCATCGTATAGTATAATATTCCTATCTCTCGAAAGGAATGTAAGTAGTACATTAAAATCTGTCGTAGATAACAATGTCTCTTCTCCAAATATATGGGCGAACTGTAACATGAACATTTCTTTAGAGTATATGCGGTCAACACTTGAGTTATGATGCCCGACAACCCCTTTAATAAGCCTGCCTGCTGCTTGCTAGCAGAATACGGTCAGTTTCAATATATTTCACTTCACATGGGAGCATATATGTACCTTGACATTGTCTACAAGTACTAACTCGCTCGTCTGCAGCGTTCCTGTACCAGCTAAATTATCGATATCCGAGCCCGTAAGCACCCCACGAGCTTGTTTCATGCCCCACATGACCACTTGTGATAGACTTGGAGGGCTAGGTAACCGTAACCAGCCACTCCTGAAGGGGCTTGTCTGACTGTTCAAAAATGTATCGAGCAGCATCATATGTCCACTGCGTAATGCTTCATCCTACTAGCTATTAGTATAAACCAGCGCGTCAAGTTGTTAACAACCTGTCGTGAAATCGAAGCACGCACGATCGCACACTGTAGGGACAGCGGTCTTCCCCACTCTCGCGTTTCCAGGTCTGCCATGAGGGTATTGCTTGTTCGTAGGACAAGTAAGTTGTTTCTGTGCGATAGGCTCTCTTTCTGAGAATCTGACTTCGGGGCAGAGCTGGAGGATAAAGAAGAAACATGGCCGGCTAAAGCAGCATTCGACAGAGCCCGTTGCCACGCCGTTACATTGCTATTATATCCATCGGGATTTGTCTGTTTCTGACGAGAGAAGTCGGAGTATAATGATGGTAGACGAGCCCTGTACGTAGACAAGGAAAACAGGAGTTAGCTTGATACGAGAGGGACACCACGCAGAGGAAATAGTGGCGCATACTTGCGGAAGGCATCTTCGTGGTCAAGGATGTATGATAAGAGCTCACTCATTGCGACTTCACTGCCATATGCGTGAAAAGGGCCAGATAGAATGCTGCGAAAACATATTCTTCGACGAGCCGGAGCTTCTGTGGAGTTTCGATAGTGACGTTCGGAGTTTGTTGTTCAACTGCCGCGCTTATGTATCGATTCTTGGCGTGTTTATCGCGCTTATCAACAACTCTAAAATTACAAAGCACCTAAAATTAGCCGCCTCATTTCATCTACCTAAGCCCTCTATTCCTGCTGTGATTATATATCGCCATATTTGTTCAACATCGACAATCATTTTCCTGTGTCCCTAAGATACAGAGGCAGTATGAATGAGTCAAAAATGAATCGTTGAAATACATCTATGACGTCAAGTCGATATGAATATATATCTAGCACCACGGCTACGATATCCTATCCGCAAATCGAATGTAATAGAGCGGTGATACGCCTTTATATACCATCTTTTTTCTAATATATCTAATAACGTTTCACCTCGACTAGATGTCCCTAATAGGACGCGGCGAAAGGGTCGCGAAGAGGAGGGGAAGACACGCATTGATGACACACTGGATATTAGGAGAATTGCTGGAAGATATAACGCAGATGGGTAGTCCAGCAATAGCTGCAAAATTGAGAGACAGAAATTAAGGATAAGAAGGAAGGCGTTTAAATGAATTAACCAAGGTATGGAGTATCAACTACCGAATCATATAAGGTGTTGGTGGTCTTTCATTCAAATTCATCATCTTCAGGCTCTTCATCCTCCCTTCTTAGAATCTTGGCTGATTGGGTATTTTCTAACGGCCCAACAGACCCCAAAATGGATCGCCGGTGACGACGGAAAGCAGGCGTCTCATTCATCTCTTCGGTAGCATCAAGTTGTTCTTCGGAAACCTCCTCCTCCTCTCCCTCTAGTCCTTGGGCCTCGAGACACCCCATCTTCACAGACAGCCTTAGCTCCTCTACATAAGTTCGCAGATCCGGAAATGCAAATAATCCCTCTTCCAATATAGGTCCATAATACCTCTCGGCTTCCTCAAGGCAGCTAGATGCAAAGGCAGGTTTACCAATTGCTAGCCAATAGTCAGCGGCCAGAAGAGACCACATACCGGCCTTCCGTCGTCGGGTTCCCCATTTGGTACCTTCTGTTGCAACCTTTGCAGCAAAACATGCAGAAGTACGTTCGGAGATTAGAATTCGACCGATAGGACCGACGAGGTTCATGTTGAGGACTTTCATGTTCCACTTGGCGGCATTTTCAGCTGCAGAGCCGCCACGGGATTTTAAGAGCTCTGCTCCAAGTATGATAGTGCGTAGCGTATTTTGGCCATCTGAACATCGAGTTAGGTATGAGTAACATGCAATATCTAACAGCTGGTCAACAGTGTCGATTTTGGATTTATTAGTTGAGGTAAGGGGGTTAAGTAGCATGCTTATAGCACACATCTCATGGGCTCCGGCATGGTATCTCCAAGCCTTGTCGTTCCCAAAGTCACTTCTTAGAAGGTCATACGTTGATGAGGCAAGCTTAAAGTCACGGAGCATAAAAGAATAATCTGCCATCTTCCGTAATAATGCTTCGGGAGAATCTGGTTTATAATAACCCTGGTAGGGGTCGTAGTTGCTTCCACTACCGCCGCCTCCAAAACCGCCGGAGGACTTTGAACTCGAACCAAAGCCGGTCCAGCGTTTAGATATGGACATGAAGCGCCCACTCAGGCCTCTTCTCCTGGAAGCGACTTGTTCATTCCACATGGCCACACGGTTCTCCATGTGAGGAATAACAGACTGTGCAACCAACTCCCTGATAAAGGATATAATGGCCGTAACATCAGACTCGAATATATGAGGGGATTCCCAGCCCACGTCTAACAGGGGCTCTGCAAATACAAATACGTTAGGTTAGCCACGGTCAATTTGCTTACTATTATAGGGAGTATACCTTGCTCTTTTGCTTCTATCAACTCCTCTCGCGAACTTTGCCATTCGCAAGTTGGAAATGGCATACCATCGTCGTCTGTCACAACGCATTGATTACTTCGAAGCCTTAACATGTGACAATGTAGACCAAAATGTCGTTTCATCTGATCGAATAACGCTGTTGATTGAGTGATGTCGTCTCTATCCTCATCATGAACGAGGACATAATACCGGAGGTATTCTGGATGAATCCAGGGTTGGGGGCCTTGATCTCCATGACTTGTACTGGCATAAAGCTGGCGTAATGCTTCTAACGGAGACGGTGTACTGGAACTGATAGCTATAACACATGCCACAGGGTGAAGAAAGGTTTCATGAGGAGTAGGAGCGTCTGCGGACAATAACCGTCTTAAGAATAGCCTATATAAAGGAGACGACAACGTCACTCCCTTGGGAGTGGGTTGCCCTGCGAATATCGCATCACTGGCCGCCCGATTAGAGTGTTCGAGATGGGCTTCCAAGACTTTTTCAATCTGTGTCAAAGGGGGTATCTTGTCTATGTCTTCCGCTCCTGCGGCCGAGGGCTGCCGGCTACCATTTGAGTGCACAAATCTCACCCCGTAGTCATCCCAGCTCCGGCTTGATCCCACTCCGTCTCGAATGATAACCTTGCCGGTAATTTTCTCGCCAAACGGCCGTAGGAGCTCGCAGAAACCACCCTTCAGCCCCTTTCTCCGCACGAGTTCGTTCGTCTCTTGAGAAGCGTAAACGCTGATAGCCGGTGAGAAAGCCCGGATTATTGTTGACCGTATATCATCTGCAGCATCGATCTGGTGTCTGGCGGGTGAGAGGGTTGAGGATCTAGAAAGCCGCTGGGAGGAGCGAGAAAGCCGTCGATCAGGCGAGCTGGCTCGAGATGAGGGCGCAGACTGTAGCTCGGAGGCCAGGGAGTTGGGCAGGGCGCTCTCGGAGAGAGACGTCAGCGCCGACTGCTGTGTATTCTGCAGCCGCTCAGCGTACCTGGACTTGGTGGGAAGCGGTGATGCCGGCGAGAAGGAGGGCGGCGGTTTGATCGGGGGAGCATCCTCGGGGGTTGTCATGGACAACTCGGTCTTGCTGACGGAGTTTGGAGTATGCGTGTGGCAGATTGGTTGCTTTCCGTGAACATGTAGCCTATGCTCTTTGTTGTATGGGAGAGGGCCTTTCGGAGTATTTATTCTTCGAGTCGTTGTGAGATCCAACGTCGAGGCTGAGAATGTTGATGTTGGCGTTGACGTGACGTCGACGTTGACGATGTTGTTCACAAGCAAGTCTGCCCAAGACATGAAAAACGAAATAACTAACAAATTAGTTTATGACTTCATCAAGCCGAACAGCGTCTCTACCAACTATTCACTGCGGCATTCTACGAGATAAATGTGCGCCTTTGCCGATCATTGTCCGTTCTTTTCAGGCGATAGCCCGGTTTAGGTGCGAATCTGCTGTTTCCTGTCTGCGATGATTGTTACTGTACTGACTCACACCTAGATAGATAACTACAAGCGCATCGCCCACTCCAGTCCCAGCAGAAAACATATAGACATATATACCTGTGGACGTCTAATCGATGCGCCTGTTTCGCAGGCCACTGGAAACTCTTTGTCGACGAACACTTCGTGCGCGCCAACAGCCTAACCTGAAGCCCATCCGCTCTCTCGTGAACTGGAATCGCTTCAATCACACCCAACAAGCAGCTGTTTTGCCTATGAGTGGCCTTTCTGGTGAAGCTAGCAGACCAAACAAACGCAGGCGCATAGTAGAGTCAGCGGTAACTGAGAGCACAATGACAGAGAGGGCTGGGCTCGTAAAGGTGCCACAGGTGCAGCTAAGCTCGGAGGAAGCACTGTTGCGAACGCTGCTGTTGGACACAGTTGAGTATATTCGGCGTAAGGATAATGACGACCCCAAGGCATCTGGGCTCGTCCTCCGGTTTACTGGAGGTTGGGTACGTGACAAAGTATTAGGCGTGGATAGTCAGGATATTGACGTCGGGGTCAGCACTATGACCGGTTACGATTTCGGCCTGGCGCTGAAGGAATACCTTGATATCCCAGAGAATCTCGAGAAATACAAGGCTCGCTATCAGGAGCATGCCCTCAAAGGAGTTATTGGCGGACTACATAAGATCGCTGCGAATCCAGAGAAATCAAAACATCTCGAGACAACTACAATTCGGGTCTTTGGGTTTGACGTAGACTTGGTTAACCTGAGGAAAGAAACTTATACAGACACCAGTCGGAACCCACAAGTCGAATTTGGAACTGCGGAAGAGGACGCCCTTCGTCGTGATGCTACTGTCAATGCGCTGTTTTACAACTTACATACCGGTGAAGTAGAAGATTTCACTGGTATGGGGCTGTCTGATATGGAAGCAAAACTGATTCGCACACCGCTGGCGCCCTATCAAACCTTCAAAGACGACCCATTAAGAGTTCTAAGGTTAATCCGCTTTGCCAGCAGACTCGGATACACTATCGATCCTGACACTGAAGAGTCGATGTGCGACCATGATATTAAACATTCTCTCCGGCTCAAAATAAGTCAGGAGAGGATTGGTATCGAAATAGAGAAGATGCTCCGCGGTATGTTTTCTTCAACTATGGTAAGACTTGTATGGAGAAAGATATACTGACATAACTCTTCTAGGCCCTGATCCCCTGGGCGCATTGACGATTATAAACCGGCTGGGCCTCTATGACACTATCTTTTCAGATCATCTGAGCGGGATTGATGTTGATACGTCTTCTTGGCCAATTGCATATACCTTGTTGAATAATATTCTCGACGAAACAGATTATCCCGAGGTGCCTCTTGAGCTTAGGAAATCGGTAAAAAGCTTCCTTGTCCGTGATAAAGACGAAAAGTACCGGTCCTGGATGATTGCTGCACTATCTCCTTGGGCGATGGTTGATGTTAAGCACCCCCTGACTGAAGAAGAGGCTAGAAAAATGGCTCCCCGCCCAACAAGGGTTGCTCGAGATGGCCTTAGGTGCGAAAAGAAATTGACAACCTTGTTAAGTGTAGCAGTCACCCGCTACGGGCTAATATCAGATGTCAAAACGGCGTATGTTAGCGAGAGGTCTGATACTACCTCTCTATCTGATGATCGATGGAAACTTGCAAAACTTCTCCGAACTCTAGGAGCGGATTGGAGGCTTTGTTTTATTCAGGCAATACTGCTAGATGTTATGCAAGGGAAAGCAGCCCAAGCCGGTGAGTTTTGAAGACTTCCCGCTTCTACATTAAAGTATACTAACTCCGCATGGATAGTTTTGAATGATTACCTTGAGATCCTGAAATTTTTAGAGCAGGAGAATCTCCTTGAAGTAACCAACCTTAAGCCTCTTGTGAATGGACGTGATATGATTAAAGCCTTAAACTCGAAAGCAGGAGCATGGCTAACAACCGCTCTGGAAATTGCAGTGGAGTGGCAAATTCGGAATCCAGACCGGACAGATGCAGAGGGCGCAATAGAAGAAGCTATACGCAGGAAAGAAGAGTATCAATAGGCATCAGGCGTGTTCGCAACTAGCATAGACGAATGGAGTATTTCAACAGTGTGGTATCGCTCCCGCCACACTTTCTAGTGCCGCATTCATAATTCATACAATGGGCAGCCCACCAGTGTTGACCTCCGGGCTCTCTTAGAATGTAAAGTCTTTCAATATCAAGTATATAGCTCCATGACTTTGCTAAACATTGCTAGCTTTCGAGCAAGCGTAGGCAAGAAGATGTTAGTAGGCTCAATTAGTTAACGAATTAGTTAAGGTTGAACCACCAGCGCCAATTTCTTTTCTTAACTAGCGCCGCTTGTTTAGCTATCCTCAATTTTACCTACAAGTATATTCAAGACTTCAAACACCCACTCTTTACAGGGCCAAAGCCTCCCTACCTATGCATCTACATAGCCCCCTGTGATTTTTATGGCTGGTGTCTTGTAAGTGGATTAAAGCATGGATAAATGCCGTGAAGGAGCTCGGAATTTTGTCAAACAGGCTATTAGCGATAGTAGTAGCCTAGACATATATACCCAGGCTGTTACGACATGCAACGTTGACCTCGAAGGTCTCTGGTCAAATATTAGTGGACATGAAGGTGACAATAATGTGAGTATTTTCATTCTGCTCTTCATTAATACGGGCTAATAAGTAGTAGGTGTTAGAAAATTTGCTCGTCGCAGAGGCTTGCCTTCGCGATGGGAACGCTGAAACAACGAAAGATGACCGAAATTTAAATGCTGCAAGTTCACTACTATCCTGGATACTGGCTGCCCTTCCTCCAAGAGAAGAGCTTGCATCTGTTTGGAGTGAATTTCAACTTGCAGATGGTTAGCTCTACCCCCCCACTTGTCTCGTGGAAGGCCTGATTCTAATAGTAAGAAGAGGAACAAAAAAATACGATAATATCGACATACCGAGAAGATCGGCTTAAAGCAACCATTGGATTGCGAGTTATAACATATATAGAACCCATTGTTCCGGTGAATGAGGTTAAACATTGGGAAGATATCCTCTCAAGCCTTGCTGTGTTCAGTTCATCAAGTGACCCTTGGACAACAAATGAAGTTGCCCAAATGGCGACTAACCTTCTCCAAAGATATGAAATAAAACTCAAGGAAGAAGGTAGACTTGGGAATGTTATTGAAGGAATGCTTCGCAGAAAGGTGAAACCAGCATTTTCTAAAACGAAGACTCCAGCAATAACTTCCGCAGGCCGCAAGGATATGCATCCAATTCCCAAACCAAGTTTTGACCCCACGTTGTTTGATACGGGGACCAAACCGTGGAAATTTAAAGAAGGGTATATTGTGTCAGTTATTCGGTGGATTGTTCAACAGTATCAGGTATGTGAACCTTGTATCAAATCAACAATGCAGTATCTAAGCTAAGGTATGAATATAGAACACAGATCATTGTGTGATCGAACAGCACTTCCCATTACTCGTACCCGCAATTCTATCCTTCATTGATGATGAAAACATCGCCTACAAAGCTGCAGGCTGTCGCTTGCTTGAGGTCGCTCTTGGTCCACTTGAACAGGCCGGATCTGATATCTTACGTCGAACTAACCTCGACTCTGTATTTCAAGACGCGTTGTCTCACTGCCTCTTATCGATCCCTACCATAACACCAGAAAAAGACTCAGTATATCTCCTAAGCTTTGCATATCCAGCTATATTCACTGTTATCCGGACGCGATTCTCTGCTGTTACTAAATACCAAGGATGTTCTGACAAACCATTGAACATGAAATCCAAGGCTGAACTTGAAAAAGATTCTCAATTACGGATTGAATCACTTTCGAGACTTGTGCGCCACCACATTATATCCTCGTACCTTCATACCAGTAGCCCGAGGCCAACTGAAGACACATCTATTTCTTCATACCCGCATCCATTACTTTCTACACTTTTGCTGGAGCAGCTGGCCGAAGCAGTGAACAGCCTTGAAATTGAGGCTGCAAAGTACTTACAGGACATTGTTCCTTTACTCTCCTCAACACTCACAAATCCTTTCGGTTTGTCATATGTACCATTGCTCGTTGCAGCTAGCCAATGCTATCAGTCAGTTATTTTGAATTGCTGGCCACGCTTATCAAGATGGAGAGGGGATGTTTTGGCTGGGATATGCACATGCTGGCTTCGGCTGTGTGATGAGAAAGAAGACGGTGTATCCTCAGATGACGAAGAGCCGGATGACAGAAGACATCTTCGGTCCATTTTAAAAAGATTGGTAATACTTTTGAAGGCTATTGAGTTCGAGAAAGTATATGACTTTGAAGCCGAGCTTAAGGCATTGGTAGATGCCGACGATAGACTAGAAAGCTTACTTAGATAGGATTGTCTTTACTATCTTCTGTTTCATAAACAAGTACTTCTATGTCTAAATTATAAAGGCAACTAGGGTATCTAAACCAAGACCATATACGAAATACTGCGAAAAATGTGAAAGTTGAGAAACAGCATTCGAAATGTTATACTTCAACACCTTGTTTAAATAAGCTTTTCCCCCTTAGCCATTGCCTGTAACGTTTGTAGCGCTTTTTGTCATAATCCTCATTGTTAACAGTAAGCCCTTCATCTCCAACCGTCAAGAAATCGGTGTAATCTGCCATGCTACTCTCAGCAATCGAGTTTAAGTTGGCATCCTCTAGGTTGCTCTGATTTGCGTATTCAAATAAATCTAAATTCGAGCCTCTCTCTTCCAAGGATGCGGCGGTCAGTGATGCTTCTGATGTCACAACCAGCGGCACCTTAAGCGGATGGTTGACATATCGTTCATATTCTTCTGCTTCAGCAGAGGAAAGGGATGGATTGAGAGAATCAGCAATCATTTGGCCAAAGCTCCATTGAGCAACCTGCGCTTTGGTGGCATTATATGGCGGTTGGCTATATGCATTTGTCAGAGAGATTGGATCGTTGGTTGGGTGGGAATTTGTGACCAGGGCATTTTGTGCTCCCTTCAGGATGCCAGCTTGGGGAATAAGTCTTCCAGATGAGGGTTGTAGCCAGTGCTGCAAAGGCATGGCACCGGAATATCCGTTGTTTGAACCAGATTTGATGTCTTTTAGCTCATCAGAGGGCTCTAGAATCGTAAGTCGTTTATTTGGTGTATGTCTCCTATCACGTTGATGGTCTGGCTCGTGATCCGTCCTAACTACAAACGGGCTAAGATCATGTTCTCCTGGATGCATGGATTGGAGTTGGTAGTCTGGCAATTTGGTTCTCATTTTAAATGAAAACATTTTTGAGAAGGAGGATATAGCTCTTGGCCGATAATATTCAAGCCAGTAGTCATCGAATTCACGGATACGCTTGCTTGCCAAAGCTGATGAGGCTGAGGGTGCGGGAGGCATTTCTCGCTTTTGAAGGTGCTCTTTGTTATACCAATTAATGTAGTTTTGTTTATGTGTTGCAAGCCAGGTTCGCGGATCGGAATGATGCAGATAATAATCTGTGGAAAGATTCCAGAGCATTGGAATATTTTTAGAGAACACATAATTTCCTAAAAATAAATTGTACGCTTCCTGTCGTTGAGCGTCAAGGAAAGAATTGTTGTAGTACCGCTTGAAACTCTCCACCATGTCTCGAGAGTGTCCTGTCCACTGGTTTAATTTCCGGTAGGTAGCCATAGTATTCACGAGATGTGAGCCTCCATACTGCACTGCAATGGTATCTCCATGGCCATGCCACATGTTTGTGAATGTGTTGATAGCATCTGTGTCATAATCTATGTATGTGTGATCGATCAAACCAAGGGCTTGCAGCTGATATCCCAGAGCGCGTTTTGCAATGACGAATTGGGCGGCATTTGTTCGATCAAGACAATCGATACAATTTGTCCTTGCAACTCCATTTTGCATGCGCAATCCAGATGCCCCGTCTTCACCATTTCGGAAAAATCCAGTCTTCGGAATGATATCGTCTGCGATAGACTCTAATGTCCCGATGACATCTTGGTCCCGGCTCTTTGATGCTCTGCTCATGTCCCAAGCACGATATATAATTTTCTTACCGTCCGGGAGGAACTGATTCAAATAATTCACAGCATTTGTATACTCCGTCAATAGCTTAGATTCACGGGGAATTTTTTCTCGAGCCTTAATAAGATTTAGGACATAAACAGGACTGCCATATCTTTCAAAGAGGTTATTGAAATGAAGAGCTGCCGCAGAATAGAAGGGGTCAACCACACTCAATGAGATGTCAGGTTTGGGTGTAACTCCGGTACTATCTTGTGTCCATGCTAGAGGGATACTGCCGCGGTGCTGGACATAGGAGGTGTATTGTGGATTCGCGTAGAGTTCCGGACCAGGCGCATGGAAGGATGTGGTGAGCATATCTGAAACAATCTGTTCAGTCTCAACATCATTTGCCACATATCCAAGATCATTCACCCCTCGTTTAAGATACCGAGCGCCAGCAAAAAACCTGGACCGGCGGGCAATGAGGGTTAAGTACACAAGTCTTCCGTAGATTGATATTGCAGACTGGTCAACGTATCCGTGAGTAATTGGCAGGAACCAGTCAAAGGCATTTTTCAGCAGCTTGATAACTGGGTTTAGCAAATACTGATTCCAAACGAACATAGAGTTGGGGTCCCCATTTCCACGGTTTTTCTGTCCTGATCTGATCGCTTGACGTTCCGCAACAATGTTGTCCTGTAAGGTACGGGAAATATTATAAGAATAACTGAAGTAAAAAGAACGAGTCAAGTCGATATTATTCATCACCGCAACGAATCGAGCTTCGTCTGCATGTTTTTCAGGTCTCTGCCTTGCTGTGGTAGAAGACTCCAAGGGTATAAGCTCTGTCCCATCTATTTGATAAATGTAGTGACCCCCTAGCATGGCAACTTGACTTCGTTTGGTGATCACGAGCATATAATATGACCCAGTAAAACGTATAAACCCCAAAAGCCCCCAGGTGCTGCAACGTAGCTTCAGTCCACCAGAGCTTTTATTACCATCGTCCACAGCATCAAGGAGCTGGTTCATCTCTTTTTTTGAGTATATAGTTTCATCTTCTGCAAAGACGAGATCTTCTTCCGGATCTGATGTACGGTCAATTTTCAGCATCCGGAAGCGTCGATCCAGGAGATCCATTCCAACCAGATAATATTTTGTAGCAGTTTCGTATAGCGAAAATTTGTGCATTTTGGCAAACGGAAGATCCCCATCCTGTCCTGCTTCCCCCATGCTACTGCCATCACTTCTGGTATCAGTATCGTCCCGACCCCTATGGGCGGCACTAGTTGGCGAGGTGGTTCTCTCGAATGATTTGGCAACATGAGGCTCCTCATCACCGCCTTCTCCGTCATCATCAAATATCAACATGCTAGTTGAACCACGTCGTTCCTCAAAGGAGTTGTCGAGGCTGGTTGAATTGCTTGTTTGTTGCGACGTTTGCCTATTCTTGTCCCCGTGTGTCCGTTGTGGGTCGTATGGGTTTAAGACGGTTGCCGGGGAGTCAGCCAGAGACGAGTTGGGACTATTATTGTCTTCTTTGACATTAGGAAGTCCCTCATCATCGTGACGTTGAGCAGCTTTATCAAACGACGTCCGCCTGATATCTGAGGGCTCGTGCGGTTGTGGCTGACTACCAGCTGATTGCCCACTAAAGGAGCCCATCTCCGCAACAGATTTTAAAGACAGAGCCACGTCGTCGAAGCTCTCCATTGTTGCGAGCTTTCAGCCATAGGCTGGCAAAGCGATTATGAAAATTCAGTAGGCAGGACCCCAATAGTTGTCTCCTGTTGTTTTAATGACCTACCTAGCTGTTCACTGAAGGTCAGGTTTGATGACGAGTGAGGTCAGAATCCAGCTTAGTCATACAGATAAGATAAGAGAGCTCAAGGATTAACTGCTCTGGGCCAATAGCAACTGAGTATGGAATTCTTTTACGAGTAACGAAATATCATTGGCTGTAACCCATCTGCACTCTGAATATCACGTGATTGGATTAATTACTAAGCGGTAATTCTTCTGTCTTCAATATCGAAAACATCAAAAGATTTCTCGAGCAAAACAACGTCAAGCTACGGAACATTCAACCTGCAGTTCTCAAGCAAAGAGCTGACAAATGAAATCTTTCTATTAGTATTAGCTCTAAAAATCTATTCTTTGTGCCAAAAGATATTATGAGTATATACAATAGAATAATCATTACTCGTTAACTACCAAGCTAGGCTGGTAGGGCCTAAAATAACCTTGCCCAGCAATGCCAGGAGTTCCCCAATAAGTGCCAGGCCCAAAATCCGGTACGCTTTGGGGTCTGCTAAGCTCATGAACTCCTCTGTCACTCTGCATCCCTTACCGACAGGTTTACCCTCGAACCTCTCAGCCAGCCAGTTCAGGGCACTAGGAGCGCCTGAAAGAGCCAGGAGAAGGTGCCCTGCCTTCAAATCGCGATTATAATGGACATTAGCGCCGTTGTCGC
This sequence comes from Trichophyton schoenleinii, assembly GCA_018357685.1. Lineage (NCBI taxonomy): Eukaryota > Fungi > Ascomycota > Eurotiomycetes > Onygenales > Arthrodermataceae > Trichophyton > Trichophyton schoenleinii. The sequence goes on from WOFF01000002.1 coordinate 2,093,802, forward strand.
AGTAGTACTTGACTAGTTCATTGGTATCTTCCACGGGGCTGACTTCGTCATCTTTGGATTTATAGACGAAGAGTGGGATCTGAGGGATTCTCTTCCCCATCGAATTTTCGTCCACGATTTTCACGTACTCTGGCCTATCGAAGATATTCGGGTCTTTGAAATACGCGAAAATATCATCGAAGGCGAAATTGACAAGGTTGGCGGCAAAGCACTGGTTTGCTACCTTCAGAAAGTCCTTTCTCCTCTCCGGCTTTAACATAACATTGAGAGCCATCTCGACCGCAGGATAGTCTCTGCTCCATCCATATATACCGGCAGGAAGCAAACCAGCCCAGATACTCTTGTTGGTAGCATGTACGACTCTGGTGATATTGGGAACTGTTCCTCCGAGAGCGGCACCAGCAATCTTCAATTCTGGAGCATAGCATGGTTGAAGTTCGGCAGCGAAGCCAGAGGCAAGACTGCCTCCAGAATACCCCCACATGGTGACAACAGCATCTTGAGCTATGCCGGTAAAGCAGTTTGAGGCCAGCGTTGCACGAATACCGTCAAGAACAGCATACCCGGCACGGTGGTTGGCCAGCCATGAGCCTTCCAACCCTTCAAAATCAGGAGCGGTCACTATCCATCCATTTTTAAGGGCGGCGATTATCAAGAAAAGTTCAACTCGAGTGACAATTGTGCCGTATTTGGGCTTCGTCTGATGGTCCCTTTGGATGGCGTGAGAAATACCACAGTTTGGGGAGGAAGCATCCTCCGCGACCTGGAAGGACAGAAGCTTGTTGTAATCGGGTTTCTCAGGTATTAAAATTGTCGTAATGGCGACAGTTGCGTTACGAAAATTATCGGATGTACGATACATGACGTGATAAGCGCCCTTCAATCGCACGGGAATCTTGCCCAGAGTGACAATAGGGTTAGGAACTTTTCGCTGCTTCAGGATGGTACCTGGCTCGACACATTCATAGCCTCGTGGCGGTTGATAGAATGGATCTTCGGACGGCAATGGGGCTGGGCCATGGTAATTGAATCGTGATGGTAGAGCTTGACTGGTGACAATGAAGAATAACAGGCCAAACCAGAGTGTGCTGAAAAATACCATCCTTATACGGCCACTGTTATCTTGATAGTCGAATATGATAAAACGAACGAAGATGGAGGAATGAAAAGAACGAAGGGAACGAATGAAAGGGAACGAATGAAGGGGGGAAAATGAAGGCAAATGAATGAATGAAGCAGAATGAAGGACTCCCAATCCGAGGGATGATAGCTGGCTACAGATGAGAAGTCTCCTGGACAGACGAAGTTTTGAAGACAAGGGAGCAAGCCGCATTTTATATTCCATTCTTCCGTACGGAGTACTCCATACCTCAAAGCAACTGGCTGTGGGAAAACTCTCCCAGACTACTTTGGCTCGGCTTTCGGCCCTGCCCAAATCCACATGGACTGGTTATCCTATCTCATCGCTCTTACTTTTATCCCCTCGAGAGAGGATGAATATCTGTTGAATCGGTAGCAAATCCATCTTCGTGATGATGAGCAGCATAAACTGCCTACCATGAGATGCAATCCGCTTGTGATATTATCTCGCTGCCAACCTCGGCCCTTAATAAAGCCGTCAGATAGAGCCAAGAGCTTCCAGTGATCAACTACTTTACTTTGAAGCATTGATCCTGACGGCCAAGTTGCCAATTGAAAGCTGCCAGAAGGCTGGTGGTGGCAACGGTTTTAAAAATGTAATCTCAATCTCCAAGGTTGATGATCTTCATGGCCAACCTGTGGCCAAGGCGTGAGAAACATTGCTCCGCGGTGCCAGATATATCAACGGAGCACACAGTAATCGTTATATTTTCTTTTTGTTTTCTGGTGGAACTTCAGGGGTGCAACAATAAGGCCATGAAGCCGCTAAGTTCTGGATCTACGGATCTCTCGACTTAAGTAAATGCTACTCCGTACGCTGAGGGTCGACCTATGGACCTGAGCTGCTTGGTCGGGCTAACTTTAGCTTCAAGCCCCTGGAGTTTACCAGCAACTATGGAGTACCTGTTGTTGAATCGAAGAGCTCTCCCAAAACCCCCCTGAGCATGAGTTACAGAGAGTAATCTAATATCCAAAGCTATCATATTTTACACTTATCTTCGACTTAAAATGCTGCAAAAGTACTCCGTACAGCTGAGGATATGTTGTCACATACAGACGGGCAGTGAGGACCATATCCAGTTTAGTGTAATGGATCCCAATGGTGGGCAATATATAACCATTAGATATTAAGTGCCAGGATTAGACCTGAGACCGAGCTTTTCGATCCAGTCAGGCTTTTCTGTTCATCTTACAGGTGGGTAAAAGCCGTTTCTGGGCATGCCCTAACAGCTCCTAGCGTCGGGTTATCGGCCTAAGGTATCCTTTATCGGGGCTGCGTTCTTTTAAAGCATAGGTTCGAACGGGCCGCCACAGCAGAAGTGACGGACAAAGAAGGCCGATATTGTTATTCTATCTTGTATTTTGATTTTGAAGTAAAAATGGTCCGGAGTAGATTTGCAAAGAAAATCGTTAAATAATGGTATGGGGATGAAGCAGATAGCAGGGACTCATATGAGTATTGCCCAGGGGTTGTTATTCTGCCCGCACAGAAAGAACCGCTGCTTCGACAATTGAAATGAATCTGATCTGACTGAAAAGAGACGCCTGGTTATATGCCTAGTATGACCGATGAGAAAGGGGTATATGCCGTGTATATTATTATTGCACATGAAAGGAGGAGACGCTAGGTAGGGCGGAGCAGCGGGTGTGCTTCAGTGTTAAAAATATATTTATCCAAACTGATGAGATCCGGTTCGCTAAATAGAAGGTAGAAGTATTTGAGCGTTTCCCCGGTCCAGAAAGATTCCATTTCGTCTGTGATGATGGGATGTGCTGCTGTGACATCTTCAACAGCACCGTAACCAATCTGGGTTTTCGTCATTCTCTCGATGGCAGTGAACATCTCCCAGCCTTTATCCTGGAGGGAGGTGTCTCCTGTAATTCGATAAAGGATAAACACAGATTCAATGGCCTCTGGTCTGTAGAGTGGGTACAATGTTAGGATCACACCAACTTATGTGTACCGGCCCGAAAAAGAACCACTTACCGAAGATGATAGGCCGGGCTAGAGATATCCTTGAAGCCCGGGTATATCCCCCTTTCCTTCGCTCGACGTTTCAGCTCTTCTATCGGCTGCTGATCATCATCTTCACTATTCAGCCATTCTCGGATTTTCCAGCTACATCCGACGTGCTCATGAAAGCAGGGAACAGCGCGGAAGGCCTCTGGCATGACTCCTGAAGGCATACTCTTGTACGCCCAGATGCAACCTTCTACTAGTTTTTTGCCAATGTCAAGTTCATCTGGACGGTCAAATATTTTAGAACCAATTGCTACCATTCCTCCGGCAAAGCATGTCAGATGCTGGCTGTCTGGCTCTAAGTTTATTGACCTCCCTCTCGCGCGCACGGTACCGGATATCAGGATATCATCACCATTCTCTGTCATAGGGCGGAAGAACATATGTTTCTTCGCCACATCAATTGCCTTTTCATACATTGTGCGATACTGAGATGATCTTCCACCGAGCATAAGGTATTCCTTAAGTTGAGTGAGCTACAACGCATCTACCTGGAGGGCCATGTGTGCATACCTTGGGCAGATATTCATATAGAGAATCTGCCAGTCCGCCAAACGAGAATCGATTATCGGACATGAAGTTGGGTGTCAGGGCATCGATGGAAATAGGCCACAGGCCTGGGAGCGCGGTGTGGTCCTGATTCTTATCTAGCACATTGGTGATACGCTGAATAGCATCATAGTATTTCGGATCACCCGTCAGTTGGGTCAGACGAGTGAACTCGACTGAGAGTGAGCCCAGCTCCGCTAGCACATTGATGTTGCTCGCATCTTGATCTCGTTTCTCTTTGGAGGCTAACCAGAACCAACGAAGGACGGGCATTCGGTTCGGCGTGTCGAATGCAATGTATAATAAGTCGCCCAGATCAATAGCCTTTTCTAGAAGGACCGGATAGGCTCCTTTCGTCAAGTCATAAGCGGCCAGCAAGCCACCGAGATAACGAATCGTGATCTCGAAGATGTTGAGGGTTAGTGTCTCCGTTGCGGAGAAATCAACGCGGGAGACAGCAACAACCGCTTCCTCGAACTCCTTCTTCAATCCCATAATCCAGAGTGTATCCAGACTGTCGATCAAGGTGGCCCCCCATCCGCCAAATGTGTCTTTGCTCTTCCCGGATAGTGGACCAACTTCATCCATTCCCCAGGCATGCTTCTTATAACCATTCCAGGAGTGCAAAAAGGCTGACTTTATTGCGTGTCTCCTCTTTTCCCTTACTGCCTTTGCGGCTGCCTCTTCTTCCTCGAAATCGTACTGGATAGTGGGAATATCGGCCGGCGACTGCGTGGGTAAGGGGATCATCGAGGTAACCGGGTGGTCTTGGGCATATTCCTTCCACCAATGGCCGTAATGCCGGTGCCGATGAGCAGATGTTGAGCCATTGGAGATCACCGAGTTCGAACGAAGTAGGCACAGGAGGAAAATAGACGATAATAGTAGAGGTAGGATCAATCTTCGACGGATGAAGCCCATATCAGATTAGAAGAGAAACTCTAGCAAAAAAAAAGCAACGAACGCAGTGGAGAGAGAGGAATCCGACATGTAAAACAGTGCAACGAGCGTACAAGAACAAACAAAATACAGAATAACGATAATAATAACGAGAGACGAACACCTACAAGGAGAAGAAAGAAGGCAGAGAACGCAGGGAGTGAAACGATCACACAGACGGCATAGTAGTCGTCATCAAGCAAGTTCCAGCCTCAGGAATCAGGAGAATGGCCAAGAGTCGCCCCCCAGATGATGCAGCCTGTGGAGAGTTGACTCAGCCAGGCCCATCGTCCGGAGGTTGATCGATCGATCTCAGGGGAAGAGTCAGTGTAGTGTCAGCCAGTGTCCACGAGAATAGCAATGATATGTGGTGGTCGAGGTGGCCGCCGTAGCTACGAAGCTCTGGGGTGGTGGAAGGATTTAAATCCCTAGATTTTGCGAAGTGTTATTCGACCCTTGACGCTCCCAAGGACAACAAGCTCAGGTTAGGAAGATGAGCCCCTGGCAGCCAAGAAAGTGTTCCCGTCTCATCTTTTGAAAGGTAGTTGTTGTGTGCTGGGGGCAGGTGTACTCCGTATATATAATGAATATAACTCGATCTTGCCATGTGGACGGCTTCGTGCAGGCAGCCGAATCAAGGCAGGAGACTTCGACCGATAGTCGCTGCACAGTGTATATGAAGAGGAGAGTGAGCGCATACAGAGTACTCCGTATAGCACTTTTGTTTGGGATCTCCAGCAGGCCCTTTGATGATCCCTGTACTTAAGCAGAAGCGAATATTAAGATCCCAGTCTATATTCGAACAACTTGGCCAACACAAAGTCTAGCGCCAACATACTTATGTCGTTCTCCGTGGTTGCAGCGGCTTTACCGTACGAGAGAAGCATTTCCGACATCATACATGTCTTCGAACATAACGGCCCCCGTATACTGATGCGCATCGCGCCCCTGGTCACCTCAACGTATTCGTTATGGTACTCGTTCGACCAAGACTTCCTCATGGGCGTCTTCCTTAACCCTGACCACCGAGCTCAGAGAAATAGTCTCCTGCCCTCCAACTTCGGAAGCTTCTTTCGCAGTGGCCTCGTCCGCGTTGTCGGTCTTCTCGGTCTTACTCTTTTGTCCGGCGGCTGTAACGCCTTCGTTGACAAACCTGGTCGTGAGACTCTATACTGGTACACTACCGGCACCCTGTTAGCAGCAAGTCACCTTATCTTTGTTCCCTTCGCAGCGCCCAAGGTCCATACTATAATCGAGGATAGGTCGCAGGGCATGCCGAATTCAGATCTCGACAGTTGGTTGATGGTTCACCGTGTGCGTACATGGGTGGTTGATCTGGCTGCCTGGGGCTGTTTTGTCATTGGTGCTGCTGCGTTGTAGCTTCAAGGCTGGGTTAGGGTTAGGGAGCAGGAAGATGAAACGCTTGCATGCATAAAGCCATGTTGAATACAGACAATATCTATAGCCAAACCCATGTCGGACAGAGACACGGGCATCCTGTAGCTATAACCGTGAATAGTTGAAGTTGAACAGTCGACTCCCGCTCGAGATTCGGATCTCAACCTCACGGGCGCGCCGTGCATCACGTGACACTCTCTTTTCGAACTGAGCGACTTCTGCGGTTTTACTATCAAGCCAGGCCTGAAGCAGGGAAGTATCGCGTAGCGGCCATTGATAAGAGGCCGAGAGGGGGGGTATCTTGGATGGCATATAGATGCACGGCGGCCTCTGAGGAGGTAACCTGTGGCTAGGTGCTAACTAGCAGGGAGAAGCCGACGGCTAATGGTGCTGACTGGTAGTCACGGTGACTGACTATTATTGACGGCTGCAAGGAGTCACTACATCAACTGCTGTTAGCCCAAAGCAAAAGACTGGCAACCTCCTCACACCTGGTAACTCTAGCTGGCAGAGGAGCCCGCCGTGGGCAAGTGGGCGTTGGCACGCAGGAGGCGAATCTCCCATGAGCAAGGCCAACCGTCCGGCCATTCAACCGACCAAATCACCAGATGGCGGGCCGCAGGGGGCGTGGACGCTCCAGACAACAAACATATAGTCAGGAGAAGCCCGCCAGAGTCACTCTGCTCGCCCTGCTGCTGCCACTTGTTTCATGGAAGATACTCGAAACCCAGAGATCGCGTGGGGAAGATCCAGCGATGTGTTCTTTTCTGGAGCCTCCAAGTTAAAAATAAAAATAAAATTTGAGTCACTTTGGTCACTTTTTCTAACCATTTATTTATATTTACATCGAGGAGAGATTGGAGTGAATATTGAATCGACGAACCGCGCGTAATCATCCCTATTGAGCTTTGCTATTCAATAAAGATTCAGCGTCTTTTCTTCTACTCCTTCACTTTTGTTTTTGTAGCTCTTCGTCTGTGTTGTTGGCCATCTCGGCATCTCCCGGTTCAAATGCGTTGAATACGCCTGGATGGGCAGGACGAGCACCAGATTGACTACTCGTTACCTGGCTGTCCTCCTTCTGACTGACCGATAATGTCGAAGTCCATGTTTCGATCGCCTCAAGATGACTCGTCTTCCAGTGAGTCAGGCTCTATATCCTCCGAAGAAGAACAGGAGAACAGCCACACGCCCAGGCAGGACCGCCATTCCAGTTCCGCCCAGGACATCGAACCCACCAGTAGCAGCCTCGACACTGAGTCCACAGCTGGAGAGATCCTAGGAGGAGGTGGGGGAGGAGGCTCGTTCTATGGAGACCTGGGCTTTCATGATATCCCTGACGTGGACGCTGAGGGCCATGCGGCTCTCATGACTGCGGCCTTGCTGGAGCACTACTGCTTGACCAAAGCCTGTGGCATCCTTAACGAGCAATCTAGTAGCCGTGGACAGTATACTCTGGAGTCACCGGAAGTCAAGCTGCTAGGACGGCGCCTTTATGCATACCAATCCAAATTTTTGTCTTCTCATGGTATCGTGGCTCCAGGGGTCGATAACGATAGCTGGGAGACCACACGGCAGTACTATCGCGAAGGACTTGATACTATTGGTATGGCAGCGTTAGACGGGCTTAATCTAAACGCTAGAGCGGTGCAGACACCCATAGATACCCCTCAAAACCCCTTCATGGCCCTGGGTGCGAAGGAGGAAGATACGGGTGCTGGCGAGAATAGGATGTTTTCGATGAAACAACCGACAAACATCAGTCTCCAACGGCTAATAACCGGTAGAGCAGATGTTTCACAAAGTCAAAACCAGTTTACTTCTGGGCTTTTGAACCGTCTACAGCGTCAGGCCACTCCACTTGCCCGACCCATTAGCATACCGTTTCTATACTCTCATCCGTCCGGAGTGGGAGGATCTCGATACGCAACGGAGTTTGAAGAAGAAGCACTAATCGGCAGGGGCTCATATGGTGTGGTGTACAGAGTCAGACACCATGTAGACGGACAGGGCTATGCAGTGAAGAAAATCCCACTGAGCTCCAAGAAACTACAGCAGCTTCAGGAAAGAGGCCTGAGAGAGGTCGACAACATTTTAAAGGAGATTAGAACGCTGGCGAAGCTGGAACATGTCAACGTCGTTCGCTACTATGGAGCATGGGCTGAGTACTCACCAACGCCTGTTACCTCTCGGTCATCTTCCCCTCCGAAACGGCAACAAACGCTACTCAACACCCCCTACGCCGAGTATGATGGCAGTGCATCTAGCTGTGGCATCGTGTTTGAAGAATCTGACCATGGAGTCGTTTTCGAGGAACCATCTGACCCTTCACCAGCACATGAGGAAGAACATGAGCCGTCTATGGATAGACTCTCTACTGGTGAACAGGATAGACGAAGAGGAAGCTTCGCAACAGTCTCCTCAGAGAGATCCATGAAGTCGTTCGTGGCCAGTGTGGAAGAAGATGAAACAGACATGATCGATGACGAACATGTAGAATCTATTCCTCGCCAGCTCAGCTTTACTTATTCAGGCCAGACTTCTGCAAGTGAATCGGGACCGGATATTTTCAGTGACGGACTAGGCGGTGGAGGCTCAAATATGCAACTCGATAGAAAGTCTAGGCCTGACACCGCTGCACCAGTCACTTTACACATTCAGATGTCCCTTCATCCACTGAGCTTAGCAAAGTACCTGGTTCCGCAGGTTGATAGCAGTTCTCCAAACGTGCCTCGCCATTGCTATCATATCATACCATCCATAAAACTACTGCTAGGTATCCTCTCAGGGGTGGACTACCTTCATGCAAAGGGAATCGTTCACCGAGACTTGAAACCTGCCAATGTGTTTTTATCTCCCTCAGACACAGAACAAGACACGCACTTGTGTCCGATCTGCCGCCACGATGGACACGACCAAAAGATCCACTACTCCGTTCCACGTATCGGCGACTTTGGCTTAGTGGCGGAATCACCTACATATGGGAAGAGTACGATCCCAGAGGAGCTTCCTTCCGTGCCTACTCGACCTGTTGGAACAGAGTTCTACCGTCCGCCAGCTCATTCATTCCGCACTCAAGGTTCTGGAGACCTGCACCTGTATGCAGACAATTCGCTGGATATCTATGCTCTGGGTGTCATCTTGTTTGAACTATTGTATAAGATCGATACCCGAATGGAGAGACAACTGGTTTTGTCCAATTTGACGTGCTCTTCAAGCAACCTGCCACAGTTTGGAGAATCTATTCCAGGTAAGGAGGAGTGTTTGTGCCCTGCCCTACCAGCAGATTTTACAGATAAGATCGTCCGCAACTGTACCAATCATGGGAGGTCTAAAGACGACGCGAACCACGATAATAGCCGTTCCGCTGTAGCAAATGATATTGCAAAGCGTTTGGCAATGTGCATAATGGGAATGGTGGAGCTGGATATCCGCCGTCGATCAACCTGCAAGAAAGTCCGAGAAGAATTAGAAGAGATACGAGACCTGGCCGAGAGCCTGTGGAAGGAATCATGATTATTAGCATACAGACATACCATTTTGCAAGCGAGTGTTTAATTTATCTTCATCGAGCGATACCCACATCCTAGGTTATTCAATGAGAACTGCAATAATTCTTGACAATACTAGAAAAAGAGAGAAAGAAAGATTGGCAGTCAACTAGCCATTAGGAAGATGATAAATATGATCCCCCCTCTATTAATTGATTTTTTGTTAATAATATACAGCGGCCTGTGTCATCATTATTGAAGATATTGAAGCAAATAGAAAAATAACCAAACAAAAGCCAAGAAGTAATAAAGTAAGTCCAGAGATGTAACAAGGTATACTAGAACTATCAAGGAATGTGGGCAAGCTGCTCCGATAAACCAATCATTTGCATAGGCCACTGGACCAATGTACGCCAGGAAGGATGCAGAGTCTTGTAAATGGCTTCAAACAAGTGCTGGCTCCAACCTTCAGACCACCAGCACATATCAAGCCGGCTTAGTATTACGCAGTAGTGGCCGAGTATCACCAAGGCCATGGGCTTCCGAGTGTTAAGTAACCCCAGGTATGGTTCTGGGACAACCATCGGCCATCGGAAAACGCCCTCCCAATTTGAAGGAGACCGTTCAAAAGACATCCTCAATTCGCGAATTGCATGGTTGTATATAGCTTTTTCCTCAGTGGGAATGTGAGCTGCACTTTCGCCATTGCAGCTATGGAGATAGTCGAGATTGTCTATAACGTCTTTGGACAGCGGGTAGGAGGCGCTTGAGTCGGCAGGGCGACGCACGAGAGCGCCTAGTTTACCCTTAACAATACGAGACCATTGGGCGTGAAGGACCTTGTCGACACCACGGAAGAGATAGAAGTCTTGAACGGCTTGCTCGATATGGTCTGCGGGCTGAGAGCTGCGTTCTGATCTCGAGAACGCAAACGCAAGTGCGGCGATGAGACTTGAGAAAGCGAAGACAGCATGGCAATTCGAAGGTGTTATGTGGTTCAATTCCGGGCGAAAGGTGGCTAGTGCTAGGTTTTGATGCTTATTTGCTAGTGCGGAGTACTTGCGGCGAATTTCGTTGTCATCAGGATCGTGGCATTCGATAATGTGAAGGGCGGCCAAAGCCAAGAGCCCATGCATCAAGAAGGGATGTTTAATCGCTTCTCCAGGTATAACGTTCTTCCAGATTTCCTCATGCTCGTTGTTATTGGATAGTGTTTGGTATGTCTTTGTTGTGTAGTGGTGAAGTAGTTCCAGGTCCTCTAAATTCAAGCTCTTGTCTTCCTGGAAACGATCGGGAATAGAGGAGAAAATGCTATGCCGTTCGATTCCGGTGGCCCAAGCTGGACTAGGTGGAGGACCCTGGTTCAGGATAGAAGGAAGTTGGGTGGCTGAAGGAGCAATCGTTCGAAATTGAATTGGGGCAGACGTCGTTGGGGGAATTGTTGGAGTATGCCTCGGAGCGCTGGTGGCAGGGGTTATGGGGGTGTCCGTCGGGCCACTGGCTGGAGCTATGGGAGACGGTGCTATTGGAGGAGCAATGACTGGAGCTGGCGAATCGCTGGTAGTTTCAGGTTGGGTGGTAGGTAGTGGGACGAATGAGGCGTAAAATGAATTCGGAGGCTGGTTTGGAAACTGACAGTCAAAAACGTTATGCTTTCGACAATTTCCACAGGGTGCCGGAGATTCGTCGCACTGTCGGCTGAAGGTCAGTTAACGCTGCGGCGCTGAGGCAGATATTAACGGCGACAGCCAGTTTCGCCGTGCTATAAGTAGGCCATTCCAATATCGCTTACCTTTATTCTCCGGCGTTTGCATTGATAACAGCCGGTTCGCGACTTGCGATGACTACGTCTGGAAGACATGGTAATGTATAGTAGTAGCAGGGAGCAAAAGCTGACTCGGGGTAAATTCAGTCATAATGGTAGTCTCCCGGTATCGAGTGGGCTGGCACAGCTTATCGTAGAATATTCATGCTTAATTAGTGGCAGAATTGGATATCGATGAGTATGCGCTGGCCATGGCAATGCTGTCTCTTGTGTCGCCAAATGCGCAGTCGGGTTGTTGTCTGGTCTCAAAAGGCTTCTGCTCTCCAGCTGTGGCAAGGACAAGCTTCGTACCTAAAATAGTCTGCTTAGTCATCGAATTAAGGTAGCAGGATCAATATTTTTCCCCGTCCGACCCGACATCTCGGGACGGGAGTAAAGTATATCCGGAGCTAACTCCAAGGTGTTACGTAAGCGTCAACGCTTCCAGTAGCGCACGGGCTCTCAAACTGCTGTAGATCCGAGGCAAAGTTGCTCAGGCAAACGTCGACTACTCTGTACGGAGTACTGTTCTATGATATGCTACTGATTATGGCTTTGATTATGCCGGGGATTGGAATTACTCTAATATTTTTAGCCGCTTTGTTTCTATAAATCATCTATTGTCGTAAGAATTATGACTATCCTTGCCTTCTGTATCTAATTTACAAACAAATTTTGTACTCGGTATGCTCCAAATAAAACATATTCAGCCGTGAATTCCGCCCCAAGGGCAGCTTTTACTCGTTTGTGAGTCGCCTATTTGAAGACGCGCAGCAGGAACGCGAAAACAATTTAGATATTTAAGATTATGTAATGATAACGGCAACTTTAATTGGCTCGTATCTCCACGTTCTTCCGTATCCGGCCTAGCGTGGAGCGCGCCTGCGATGCATCGTTCAATTTAATCGAAGCGCGCGTTTTGCAAAGAAGACAAAAAGATGCAAAACCTCTGGAGCGTGTCTCATTCCTGACAACCCCCATAGTGAGAATCGGCTTATGTCCATTGAAGATTAGGCAGATTGACATCATGGCCGACTCTCTTAAACCTCAGAAGAGGATACTGGGCGACGCGAGCGTCAGCCGTCGAAACGTCCAGGTCCAGTCTACTTCCCCTACTTCGGCGAAAAAGCGGAAGCTCGAGGCTGGTCAACCACAAACTAATATCCGGGCGCCGTTGTTATCCTCACAAAATGGATTGAAAAGCTCGTTTGGCTCAGCTCAGCGGTCTCAGCAGAAAAGTCAGTTTGAGGACGTGCTGGAGAAGTTGACTCAAGATATTGGCGAGCTCAAGGAAAACAATGCGGAGAAGGACCAGAAGTGGGAACGTCCACCACTAGATGGCTTTGATCCATCCCGAGACAACCTATGTTTTCAGCAGATTGATGTTGAGGAAGGATACCTGGCTGGAGGGACCGCTGTGAAGTTATTTGGAGTCACAGAGGTATGGTTTGGCATTATTTCTCCCATACCTTCCTTCCCAGCTTCTAACCTTTTCTTCATTTTAGAATGGTAACTCGGTACTTCTTCATGTCACGGGCTTTATGCATTATCTTTACATTGCAGCCCCAGTCGCCTTCACACAAGCCGATTGCGTCCCGTTCAAAGCGTATCTTGAAAACCAACTGTCTGTGACAGAGCCGGTCATACATTCGGTTCAAATGACTATGAGAGAGAATCTGTACGAGTTTCAAGGAAACCAGCAAAGCCCATACCTCAAAATTACCGTGACAAGCCCAAAGGCCATCAACACTGTTCGATCTACTATAATGAGCGGCGCAGCAAACTACAAAGGCATGTGGAAAGGAATTGAAGGAGAAATTTTAACCTTTGATAACATCCAATACCTTTTGCGATTTATGATTGATACCGGGGTGAGCTAGATTTCGAACCCCTGTTGTCTCCCGTAATTATTCTAACTAACCATTGTTTCGATACAGATTTCTGGTATGTCATGGGTGGAGGTACCGGCAGCAAAATATGAGATGTTACCACCTGGCCAATGCCAGTCAAACTGCCAAATCGAAGCGTCAGTACATTATCGTGACATGATTGCCCACCCCAACGATGGTGAATGGGCAAAAATGGCACCTCTCCGTATCTTGTCTTTCGATATAGAATGTGCTGGAAGAAAGGGAATTTTTCCTGAACCGAATATCGACCCAGTCATCCAGATTGCCAACATAGTCACTCGATATGGAGAATCCAAACCTTTCGTTCGGAACGTTTTTGTCATGGACACATGCAGCTCGATCGTGAATACACAAGTACTAGAGTTTGACAAGGAAGAAAATATGCTAATGGCATGGAGAGACTTTGTGGAGAAGGTTGATCCAGATGTTATCATTGGATATAACATTGCCAACTTTGATTTCCCATACTTGCTAGACAGAGCAAGGTACCTGAATTGCCTAAAATTCCCGTACTGGTCACGATTGAAAGGGGTCCAATCCCACGCAACGAAAACGTCATTTGCTAGCAAACAAATGGGTAAGCGGGACTCCAAAGCCACCAATACCAACGGAAGAATCCAGCTAGATTTGTTGCAGTTGGTTCAGCGGGATCACCACTTGCGAAGCTATACCTTGAACTCCGTTTGCGCTGAATTCCTAGGAGAGCAAAAGGAAGACGTCCATCATACTATGATCACAGAACTTTACAACGGAACACCAGACTCGAGAAGACGTCTCGCTGTGTACTGTTTGAAGGATGCCTACTTGCCTCAACGACTTATGGACAAGCTCATGTGCTTGGTTAATTACACCGAAATGGCAAGGGTTACAGGTGTTCCATTTAATTTCCTTCTTGCTAGAGGCCAACAGATCAAATTCATCTCCCAACTTTTCCGGAAAGCTCTCGAGCAGAAACTTGTCATCCCGGACTTGAAGAATGACGACAATAGCAACCAGCAGTATGAGGGAGCAACGGTTATCGAGCCTGTGAGAGATTACTACCCAGTTCCCATCGCAACCCTTGATTTCGCATCTCTATACCCTAGTATCATTCAGGCACACAATCTATGCTACACCACGCTGCTGAATAAACGCACAGTCGAAAAGTTGGGGCTGAAAAAGGACGAAGATTACATCGTTACGCCCAATGATGACATGTTTTGCACCACCAAAGTTCGCAAGGGACTACTTTCACAGATTCTGGAGGAACTGCTTACAGCGAGAAAACGGGCAAAGAAAGAATTAGCTGTCGAAAAGGACCCATTCAAGAAGGCAGTGCTCAACGGCCGACAACTTGCCTTGAAAATCAGTGCCAACAGTGTGTATGGAATCACGGGAGCTACGAATGGAAAACTACCATGTCTTCCCATTGCTAGTAGTACCACCAGTTATGGCCGTCAAATGATTGAGAAAACAAAGGATGAGGTTGAGGCAAGATACACCATATCTAATGGCTACACGCATGATGCCAAAGTCATCTATGGAGATACTGATTCTGTCATGGTCAAATTCGGAACCACGGATCTCGCTGAAGCCATGAAACTTGGTGAAGAAGCTGCAGGCTTCGTGTCATCGAAGTTTATGAAGCCTATCAAACTGGAGTTTGAAAAGGTCTACTACCCGTATCTCCTGATTAACAAGAAGCGATATGCTGGTCTATACTGGACGAACCCCGTCAAATATGACAAGATGGACACTAAGGGCATAGAAACTGTTCGAAGAGACAATTGTCTCCTAGTTCAAACTGTAATTGAAACCGTTTTGAACAAAATTCTTATCGACCGGAATGTTAGCGGAGCGGAAACGTAAGTATCTTCACTTTTTTCAACGAAACTCTTAATAAATGATAAATGCTAATATTTCTCTCAGCTATGTTAAAAATATAATCTCAGACTTGCTTCAAAACAAAGTTGACATGTCAAAACTCGTTATCACAAAAGCCTTGACCAAGGAAGAGTACACGGGTAAACAAGCCCATGTGGAGCTTGTTGAACGTATGAGAAAACGAGACGCGGGGTCTGCACCTACTCTCGGTGATCGTGTTGCCTATGTTATCGTTGGTGGCGCCACAGGGGCTAAAAATTATGAGAAATCTGAGGATCCGATATATGTCCTCGAGAACAACATCCCCATTGATACCAGATATTATCTAGAAAATCAGCTTGCCAAACCTTTGACCCGTATTTTCGAACCTATACTCGGCGAAAAGAAGGCTGCTCAACTGCTGAGAGGTGATCACACTCGTTCTATCACAGTGGCAGCACCAACTCTTGGGGGATTGATGAAGTTTGCTAAGAAGACCCAAACTTGTATGGGCTGCAAAAAACCGCTGGTCGGTAAGGAAGCGATGTCGGGTGCTGTATGTTCAAACTGCCGGCCCAGACTGGGAGAATTATATACCCGAACCCTGAACAAAGTTTCAGAGCTTGAGGTAAGATTTGGTCGTCTCTGGACACAATGTCAACGTTGTCAAGGGAGTTTGCACGGTGAAGTCATTTGCTCGAGTCGAGATTGCCCTATCTTCTACATGAGAATGAAAGCAAAAAAGGACGTTGAGGATTCTGAAAAAGAGCTTGCCCGATTTGATAACGACCCTGGTGCGTGGTAGAGAGAGAACCTGCGTGTGCTGCGTTCAAGCCTCGCAGATGTCAATATTCCTTGACCCCTTCCGGCACTGCTGTTTTACTGTTTACTTGTCATGATATTATGTTTTATTATTTTCAATGTCCTGTATAGATTCACTTGGAGTTTGCTGCATAGCTAGCTAGGCACGTACTGGAGTGGTTGGTTCTGTTTTCTGAAACATCCTAATGAAATCGAAATGAGAGGTTTCTTATCTAGTTACCTTACAGATGTAATATGAAAGGGCGACGTCGTTCATCATCCCTAACAAACTCCTCCGCTAGCCGCCGCCACTGGGCGCTTAAACATTGAAGCTCAGCCAAAACTTTAGCGCCATCTCCACTTGCTACGAAGTACTAGTTAGCTAACGATTGTGCCGAAATCCTTCCAAGGTTCTTTTAACGTCACGTCCATTATTGTTGTTCTTCGCTCCATCATCGGTACTGTTTGCTGGGAATTAGGCTGAGAGCGAAAACATTTGAGACAGATGAGAGGCAGTGGACACCGATAACATCGATGTGATCCTCGGCTGCAAAGATACGATCCCTGCCGTGACAATGCTGGCACCTAACATGGCACTGCTAGCAAGGATAATGCCTAGTATCTTCCTTTGTCTCTGTTCTTTGGCCCTGACGACACTGAATCTCTCATGTTGAAATTGAATCCTTGCATATAATGTCGTCCAGCCTAAAGCTGGCAACCATCCGCCGAGAAAACGGTCAATCATATTCATTATCCTTGTGATTCGAGATCGAACGCCGATTCGGAGCTCGTGGTAATGCTCACTCGCAAAATCGACCATAGTATGAATATCAGGCAACCTGAACTCTGTATAAGCTTGTACGGTGCCTGGAGCACAGAATGGTTTCTCCTTTGCAAAGCCATCGCTATCAACATCTGGCAAAGCAGCTACCCCAGGGTCACGGAACTCTTCGAAGAATACACGCACATCTTCAAGGCCGGTGATCATACCCATTGCATGGAAAGGAGTCATTGTGTGGCAGCTGTCGCCCAGGAGCACAGCATTATCTTATACCCAAGTTTCCCACATTTGATCGACTTTAACGGGATCTTTTGGTGTGCAAGGAATTGTCTTGTTACTTCCTCCTCCGAAAGAAGCTCTGGCACTATTCCAGCAAACTCCTTGACAAAAAATTCAGAAAATGCCTCCGGATGTGCTTCAAAATATCGCAGCTTTTCTGTGTCACAGACCATTCCGGCCCTAAATGATCCATCCTGTAACTTGTCAATAGATATACCAATGGAAAAACCGATGGATAACACGTACGATATCAGTCTGAGCGATAACAATGCTCTGATTAGATGGCCATATATGAAGGCGCTTAGGGTCTATTCGATAGTGACCATTCTTGTCCGGAGGAAAGATCAGGTCACACCACATTGCATTGGCGTAGGTCTGCGAGAAGTCCATTTCAAGACTTCGCATCATACTTTGCCGAACACTGGAATAGGTTCCATCTGCTCCAATCAAAAAATCAAAGTCCACGCGCTTGGTTTTTGATGCATTTTCTAGCTCCAGAGATACATTTTCGCACCCTTGCCCATCTCCGTTAGGTATAAACGACACATGGCCCAGGACTGCATTTGCCAGCTCCTGTTCTGAGAAACGGGATTTCTCTAGCCAAGTCACCGTCTCAAAAGTTGCCGTTTTCTTTTCAAAGTCGCATGCTGATAGCTTCTGGTTGAAAAAGAGCTTTGCTGTGGGCTCTTTGAGAAGTGCCAGCATAACATGTCTGGTTATCTTCTCTCGTTGCAGGGTATGAAGACACTATGAGTGCCAGTTACTACTTAAGTAGAAAAGCAAATGTTTGTGTGTTCAACGTACCTGTCCCTGTGGACCGTATGTCATTGGGATTTGCGTGTGCTGCCCCTGACTTCCCCACGTATGAACCATTCGTTTATACACTGGCCTGGAATTGTCCAGGATATCTTCAAGCAGCCCTGGCACACCTGCACTGGCGATGGCCCTAATACCACGCTCTGAGAGAGCTAGTGGGATAACTGCAATATCCGGTCTAGCATTTGGGTCACCATAATTTGGATCTAAGCAGCCGGTTAATTTGGTGATTCTAGTCCATGATTAACCACAACCTACCATCTCTCAGCTCATACAACTCGACTTGATAACCTCTTCTAGCAGCATAAAGCGCAGATAACGCCCCAACAGGGCCCCCTCCAACAACGACCACTTTCTGTGAATGAAGCATTGTTTCAAGTACAATAGAGGCAGACCGTTATGCGGAAAACTAACTTCAAATTGGACCCTTTTTATGTCCACCGGCCACGCGACCGTTTAAATACCCCTATCTTCCAGCACAGTGGGCATGTGGATTTAAATCGTTGATTGTAGGCTTCCCAAGTTACGGAAGCTGATCGTTCTAGGGCCTCCTTGCAATTTAGCTTCGTCGTGTGTCTTAACTTCATCGTATTGGAAGCAGTTTGATATCAGCCTCATACTCAATACCGAGTACGAGCTGTGCACGAATGGAATCATTCTGTTGATATGGATGTGCTTACGCTTCAACAGCTGAGTCTCCTGTGAATCCCTCAAATGCTGGGCTATGCAAATTAGTGGTGGTCATCCAAAAGTTAAAAAGGGTTTATGCCGGGCAATTTTTTCACTCGCTTATAGCCTTTTTTTGCAATACATTAGATCAATTTCATGATGGGGGTTCGATTGAGAAATGCAACCCGCATTGAAATATTACGCCCATGAGACTAAATTCACATTTTAAGCCATAATGGCTATGGGGTTTACGTTCTAACGTCGACTAGTATGACAGGGCCCGGCTATGCAAATACTCTATTTGGACTGAGAATCTTGACAGCCGATCCAACCAGCGTTATTCTCCTTGGATTATATATGAGAGTTCACCTCATGTTTCGGGTTTTATACGTCGTGTCACACTCTCGCAGCCTCCAAATGCCTCATTAGTGCAACTATAGGAGACAGGGGGGTTAAGACCACTTTCTAGCTGGCCATTAATATTGAATTCAAGACCTTGATATATCGTAATTCCTTCGTATGCACTATCCTTTACTCGACAATTTCATCAGAACAGGAAGTTTGGCTGTTTACCTCCTTTGATCCTTTCGTACTTGATGTCAGCCCCAGGCTCTGATCCATCTCTCTCTCTATCTCTCTCTGTGAGTGTTGTCTTAGACACTTACGCTCTTCCCGTCCACCTCTTATGAACGAGCTTTTTATAGCAGCCTTGCCATTTTGCTTGGAAAACATGACCTTGGATTCTTTCAGCGATGAAGGAGCCGAGTGTTTTTGGAATTATGTGCCATGTGAGCACAATGCTGCAGGCTAATACCATCAAGCCTGCAGCTGAAGACTGTATATCCCCTGCTACCCCTTGTTAGTGAGGATTATTTATAGATTGCTTACGTTGTTGAGTTAACTAGTTAAGTTATAGGCTTTGGGGTGAACGTCTTTTGCTTACGGGCGTTGCGACCCCGGATTTGCCACGAAAGCCCATGACTCAATACTCTCGGCTGTTCTTCTAATCGCACTCGCTTAACTGCATGCAAGTCTGGTTATTATGCAGGGAAAAGCTACAGGCACGCGGGGGGGAACTAAGAGGCGGCTGATCAGGCTGAAATTCGGATCTAACCGCTGGAGGCTTGACTTTGTTGCTAGTCAGAGGATAATTCGACCCTCCTTGATCAGCTAAGAACTCCATCCATGGGATAAAATACACAGAGAACCTATGGTTTGCGCACGATTTACCGTATGAAATCTACAGTGATTCTCCTAGACTACATTATAGGCGAAGTATGGCAACCCCGAACAAGGCCCAGAGGCGAGATGAGCCGAGTTCTGCGCCGATTGAGCTGTTCTCCATTGCGGCCGGGCAACTTCCACCTGTGGGATCGGACACACTCAAGCAAGACAGTTCTGAGGATGGCAAAGAGACCAAGGAAACCCTTAGCTCGTCAAACGACTTACATCCTGGAACCTCTCAAGCGTCAGCAGAGGACGGAGATATGCAGGCACTCGAATCTCCCAAGATATCAAAGGTTAGAGGTGTAACAGTTATTATTACTTTGGCCGGCATAAGTTTCTTGAACACCATGGGATCTGGTATTCTCATTGCCGCGCTACCCCGAATAGCGAAGGATGTTGGCCTCTCTGAAAGCTTGATCCTCTGGCCAGCAGCAGTTTATGCCCTGGCTGCAGGTTGTCTGCTTCTGATATTTGGTGCTGTGGCCGATGTTATTGGGGCCAAGTTGATGTGGGTTGTTGGGAGCTACCTCTTCGTTATATTCTCGCTTGCCATTGGATTCTCTCGGACGAGCATACAGATTATCCTATTCCGAACCTTCCAAGGCGCCGCAATATCGATGTGCCTGCCTACCGCTGTGAGTCTCATTACCAATACGTTTGCTAAGGGCCCATGGCGCAATGTTGCCTTTGCTATGAACGGAATGGGGCAGCCCCTTGGTTATGCTGCTGGGTTAGTGTTGGGGGGTATTTTCACAGATACTATCGGCTGGAGATGGGCGTATTACATGATGGGGATTATCAACTTCTGTCTCTCAACGGCTTCTATATGGTCCCTGCCATCGGTTCACCAGCATTCCGATAAGCCCTGGAACCGCCGTCTTACTGAAGACATTGACTGGCTCGGAGCGATCATAATGAGCATTGCACTGGGTCTGTTGATGTATGTCCTGGCTATGACGACATCCTCTTACAAGAGGGTAGGGAATGCTCAGAATATCGTCTTGCTTGTGGTATCGATCCTCTTGCTTGCAACCTTCCCTTTCTGGATGAGGTTCCAAGTGAAAAGAGCGAGGCCTGCGCTTATCCCAAACAAACTATGGGAAAATAGTGCTTTCTCTTCAATCTGCGCTTCAGTATTTTTCTGTTGGGCCTCCCTTAACGGGATTGAGTACTTTACAACGCTATAGTGAGTATTTTTTTCTCACTCCTTTCCAAGTCAGAGTATCTGATATGGCGATAGTTTCCAGAAAGTAGAGGGTATAACTGCATTTCAGAGTTCCATCCGTTTCCTCGCGCATATAATAATGGGCACGTGTGTCAATATTGCAACAGCGTACCTCATTTCCAGAGTCAAGGTCCAGACCCTTGGTGTTGTTTCGGCTTTGGTAACCATGATTGCACCCATCCTCATGGCAACGATCAAAGTTGGAGAAAACTACTGGTTCTCGCCGTTTTGGGCGTTATTTCTATCACCTGTCAATCCTGATGGTAACATGCCCCTTTCCTTTATCATGTTTTGACCAGGCTGACGTGTGAAACATATAGTGCTTTTCACAGTATCCAATCTGGTCATCTCCGACGCATTTCCGCCAGATATTCAGTCTTTGGCTGGAGGGGTATTCAACGAAGTGGCGCAGTTTGGAAATTCGGTTGGTCTTGCTGTTACAGCTTCTATCGCTGCATCAATATCAGACCATAAAACCATCCAAGATCACAAAGAGAGGCTTATGCTGGGCTATAGAGGCGCTTTTCGGACAATATTTTCGAGTTGTGCTCTTGTCGTGATCATTTCGTTCTTTGGTCTACGAAAGGGGGGAACTGTCGGGAAGAAAGAAGAATAAAGGCTGGTCCAAATCACGGTCAGTGATTTAAATATGGTATATATAACTGTATGGGGTGCATATCAAAGTCAATAATACTGGCGTACCAGGGATGGATGGTTTGACTTCATTTGGCTGTCAATAATAACAGGCGCAAATTATGGTTTCTCCTCTTGGCGTTCTCCAGCGAGGAGCCGCAATAGCCGCACCAATAAGAAGTCTAGCGCCTACTAGCCGCCGGCTAACCGAAGCTTGATCAAACACCCGATTTTCAAGCTCTTCAAATCAGTATTGGACGATTGGATATTCTGCGCTGAGAAGGTGTTTACGTGCCGGGACGATTCGCTGGTTAAGAGATGAGCTTGTTTTCGTCTGAATTTGCAGGTGGGCGACCACAGCTCCAGCCCCAATCTCGAACGCCACATGATTCCACCCCCCTATTAGAGGTAGGTCCAGCAGTGATCGCGCGCATTCCCATAAAACATATACCCAGACATGTTATTCACTGTACACTACTGGACTTGGAGCATTCTGACAATGAGCTGAATTGATTAGCTCTTTTTGCAACATGAATCAAACATCAATAATCACCTTGAACTTTGCACCAAAATACGTGGTCAGATTCCACAGTCGACCATTTCGTTCTTCGCCATGTCATCGATGATAAGTCAAAGCCAGCGATTTATGGAAGATATCAGGAAAATCAGGGAAGAATTTGTATTTAAACCCTTCTCCAAAGAATTTGCCCACGGTCACCAAGCCATACTAATTCAGCGACAGCTTCTCCACAATACCGCGAGACCAGTAACAAGGTCGAAGAGTTCGAGACAGCCCAGTGCCACAATAAATGGCACAGTGAATGGCATTAAAGCAAATACTCCATCTACGAATGGAGAAAAAATGCAAAAATCAATACCCAACAGTGATGAATGCTCAACTGCTGCCGCTCAGGGGCCCCCAAAGCGCAGAAAACGTTCAAGAAATTCGAGCGACTCTTTAGTCTCCGGCAGTAACGCTGTTGAGGAAAGAACGGACTTTAAGAGGCCAAAGGGATTGTTAAGCGGGCCTTCTGTAGGGGAAGGTGCGCCTGAAGAATCAGAAGACGTGCCTTCCATTGAGCTTGAAGATATAACCACCGAAGTCGAAGCGCGGCTAAAGCTCAGGGAGGAAACTCGGCTGAAGAAGCGAGAGAAGCATCGAAAGAGGAAAAGGGAGAGCATTGAATCGGCGGGTAGTGGAGCCAGGGTAAAGAAGGTGAAAAATAGCTGATATTTTTACCCTAGACAACGGTTATGTCTGTGAAAAGATTGTTGGTGGAGGCACTTCACAAAGTCTCTTCCTCGAGCAATATGATAGGTGAAGTAGAAGTAATGACTTCCCTATTGCGCCTCCAATGAAATGTCTCATTCTTCTGCACTGGCTTGTTACTTATAGTAGTTTTATGGATTTCATGGAGGATGCAAATGCCCAGGCAAATCAAGTCACTTCAATATCAATATGGAATAGGGCAGTGACACACTGAGCTGCTCCTGTAATCACCAGTTTAACTCATGTTAATAAATCACTTTACTGTATTACCTGGGATTTGATTCATGATATCCAAGATAAAGCCTGCAACATTACTCCCCTTGCTTCCCTTGGGTTCCAGCCACAGATTGCTATGTGGTATTTCTCTATTTCCCTAACAAAAAGCTAATAACCCTCCGACAATATCGATTTCAACAAAAAGGGGTTAAAAGGAACCACCGAGAAATACACCAAGAAATAAGATGAAGACAAAGATCCCTTTGGACTGCCCCATCCTTGTCCCCGAGTCAACATTCACCGGGGAGATAACACCTAGACCCCGTAATTTTGCCTATATGTGGTCCTGGGCCAAAATAATATGGGGCGACGATTTGATGAAGGTTACAGGGGAAAAAGAAGAAAATAACCAGGCAAGTCTTTCCGATGACAGTCATACTGAAAAGCAGCCCAGCTAAGAAGTGCATAGCAAGAGATTGGCCCTGATGGTCCTAAGGACCAGAATGAGACGGTGGAGACGGGTTCGAAAGCCGAACTGAAAACCACATGAGGCTTCGTGTATGCTTCTCAATGCTAGTTACATTCATGCAAGTAACTTGAGGTTCTATTGGCAAGAATTGACATATATCGAACAAGTTGGTTTCCATACGTTTGTCTTGCCGCTTGCTCGGGTAACCCTCCGTCAGCCTGGCTGATATGTTGGTAGTTTTGCTGGAGCGGAAAGATAGACGGATGCATATTAAGGGAATAAATGAGTGGATTAATTGAATTAGCCTCTGTCAAAGAGTCTTTAGGTGGTCGTTATTGATGGCAGCATCATTTTATTATACAAACTCATGGCTTTCTCACCAGCAAGAGAGCCAAGGAATAGCTTGGGAGAGCCGGAACTGGTATGCCATTAGTAGTCCTGCTTGCTGCCACCTGTTCCAGGTATTGGCAGCAGCCTGGTATGGAGAATCTGGGTATTTAGGCCTGGTGTAGATCCACGGCGCTGTTCCCAGTTATATCGGGCGTCCATGGGGTATCAGTCCAGCGACAAATAGCAATCCCGGCATCGTATAGGTACATTGGAATTGAAGGAGCAGTCAGCGACCAGCATAAATTAGCTCGTTGAATCCTTCTCGCTCTGATCTGCTGGCTGCGCCTCTTGTTGCTCGACCGGGTTCTTCTCTGCGTTGCCTCCTTGCTCGCGGCCCTCATCCAGCCTCCAGGCATCTCGAACATAGTCCATCATTATCTCAGCATATGTTTTCCCTTCCGCCAGAGCTTTTCTTTCTTCCTCCCGCCGCCTCTCTATCCATCCTTCAGTCTCCCGGCCCATCCAGAACTTCTTGATACTTTTGCTCAAGCTGGGCTTTTCTTCCTCTTCTTCTTCACCAGCCATGCTGCCTCGCAGCCTCTCTAATTCTTGCTCCTGAATTCTCGCTATCCGCATCCGTTCATTTAACTCTTCGGCCTTTTTTGTCGGAAGGTCATTGAGAAGGGTTGGCTTTGCTGGAACGAGGGTTGCCATCTGCGAGAGTATGCCTTTGCCCGTCCGTTCCGTCAGGAGGTAGTCTGCGGAGACGACGCATGCCGTTATTAGGGAAACTGTGTATATATCGAGCTTTCGAGGAGGCAGAGCAATAATAACTGGAGCAGCAATGCCAATTCCAACGGCTGCATAGAACTTGAATCTCTTGTAGTCTTCCGCTCGTTTCTGAGCGAGCTCTGAGGGTTGTTGCGACATGCTTGGTAAGATGGCCAGCTAGATAGTCGCGGGATCAATGGCAATGACGAGTTATTCCTCGGTATAGAAGTGTAAGGAGGCGGTAGTATCGTAATTGAATGCGTGTATATTCGTATATCTTGAAATGTGCTGTCCTGGCGGATGATTGAAGGAGTTGTTGGTTGATCAACGGCGAGAGAAAAAAAAAAAAAAAAAGAATTGGTTGATGCTTGGCTTGATTTGGTCAAACTTCTTTGCTTCCGATGCTTCGTCACCGAGCAATGAAAGAACGTAACTAATAACTAGAATAATAACTATGCTACCGCCTGCTCCTGATAGATTCGCTGGATGCAAGGACATAAAAACCCATTTCAACTCCCTAGGATAACTAAGAATATCCCCATGCGATTGTGCCACGGCGCATTAACTAACTGAGCTACCACTCGATCTCTTTGGCCCCTGGCGCAGCCTCGAAGCGGACCGTCCCATCGTCGTTACGACCGGCAGCCCCAATGATTCCTCCGGAAATCTCGTCGATGACCTGGCCGAAGTTCCTTGTCTGGCTGATCTTGCAGCGTTTGGTCACAGATTCACAATGCGCAACCAGTGCGGCGGAGGATTTGAACATGCGCAGACACACCGGACAACTATACCAATGAATATTAAATACCGTTAGGAAGGAATTGGACCAGAAAAAAAAAGGAATTGTAATGAGAAAAAGTTGGGGAATATATACGGATGGACCTACCGGGCGACTCCTGCTGCATGGACGCCGGACGAAATGTGCTGCTCAAGAGCTTCCTTGGTCTTGAACGAGGTGTCGCAGGGGCAAATATAGGTGCCGTGAACGTCGCTGAAGAACTTGCTGAGTTCGACCTCAGACAGGGCTATTTGCTTACTGACCTCATGCTCGCTCGACGTGCGGGCCGGGATGACACGGGAGGTATCCCAGCCAGAGCCTGAGTCGGAGCCTGACACACTGAGAGGTTCTGGACGGGGGATGACTGTCTCGATAGCAGGTCTGTCCTCGTCTTTTCTGCTTCTAGCAACAGACGTCTCCGAGAAGGCCATGAGGTCATCGGCTTTGAAGTTGGAGCGAGAAGAAGGCCCGCCGCGGTCGCTGCCTTCGTCCTCGTCGTCTCCTTGACGCAGAGTCGGCCACTGCTTGATGCTGTGGACGGATTCTGGGGCAGCAACAGAGCCACCGAACGGGCCTGCTCCAAGGCCCATGGCACCCATCTTCTCTGTAATGGAAGCCTTCTTTGCTTCGATCTCAGCCGGCTTGTCGGGGCCCTCTTCCAGCACGCTATCGATGGCTACCACGACGCCGCCGTCGACGCTGGAAGCAGCGGACGAGAGCAAGAAGGAGTGGTGCGTAGATAGGTGTTCGTTCATCTTCTCCTTGACGGCCTTCTTCTCGACCCGTCTCATGCGGTACTTGTCGAGGCTGATCTTCTCGCAGCGGCCCTGCTCGACGTGCGCCATCAGGGGAGCAGCGCGCAGGAACTTGGTCTTGCATCCGATGCACTCGATATTCTGCTCCTCGCGGTGGAACTATCAAGCAGTCAGTCTGAATGGCTTTCTCTCTCTCTTTCTCGTGCTCTCTCTGCTGCCTACCTGCTGGATATGCACGTCTCGGCCGCCTTCACTGCGGAAGTCGTCAAAGCAGATGGGACAGATGATGTGCCGAGAGCTCTTCATCTTATGGAGGAGCAGGTCCTCCTCGAACTTGAAGTCCTCGTTGCATCTCTCGCAGTATTCATGGTCAGGAGCGAACTTCTTGTGGTTGATGAGCTGTCCGGCCGATGCAAACGCCTGGTGGCAGCCCTCGTAGGGGCAAGGAAAGGCTCTCGAGCTGCTGGCAGGCTTCTCGTTCTCCATCTTTGCCGTCTGGCAGCTGCAGGTACAGTGAGCAGTGAGCAGGGAGTTTGGATGTTGGAGAAGCAGGTAAATATAGAAGATGAAAAGGTGAAGAGTGAAGAGTGAAGAGTGAAAGATCTCAGTCTCTCTCCTTTTTTTATATCATCCTTAGCTCCGCGTAACGGAAGCCAGAAGGTGACAGCTCTAAGAAAGATGAGCTTCAGGCTGGCTGACAGGCTGGTATCTATAAGGACAGAAGTGCTGTCATGCCTATTTCTCTTATTTCTCTACATGTCCAGTGACAAAGGCAGTGAGAGAGCAGGAAGTGAATGAGGCTTGTCTACTTTGTTGAAGCTGTAGATGCTAACTTGATATTCACACACATTCAACCCATCAACAGATCTAGCCAGACAGCAAGGAGATATCTCGTCCTCAGCTTCAGAACCGAGTGTATGGCAGCCTGCAAAAAGACCGTCAGCAAGCCGTATAACAAGAGCAGGACTTCCATCGAGAGAGAGACAGCTTCAGGACTCACCATTTGCCCTTCATCGTGAGCACCGCCCAGGCATTGCCCTGCTCGTCGACCTCCTTGTCCACCTTGGTCGAGAAGGCGATGGCGCTCATGATGCCGTCTCCGAACTTCTCGTTCATCACGGCCTTGTAAGCCTGGCCGTAGTTCTGCACGATCTCGTACAGGCGGTAGATGAGAGGGTCCCGGGGCGGCATGTCGACCCCCTTTCCGCGGTCAGGAAACCCTCGCAGGCGCATCTTCAGGTCGGCCGGCGGGATCCCGAGCAGCGTGCAGAGCTTGTCGATGTCCTCGGGAGACGCCCTGGCATGGCCGTAGAAGAGGGCAGCGACTGCTACCTCGCTGCGGCCGAGATGCTGTGCGATCTGCTCGAAGGAGAGCTGCTTGCTTGCCTTGCCCTGGAAGAGCAGAGAGCAGTACTCCGGGTAGCTGGCATGCTCGCTCGCCTAGATGACTCTGGTTATTCTCGTGTCCGGTCATAAGAGATACAGATATTATACGGACTGTAGGGATACGCACGTCGAGAGTTACGAGATCCATCGTGGCTATATCTACCAGGTATATCGAGTATCAGATAGCAAATATATCATGCATCACCGAGAAGAAGCAGGATGAAGCTGCGGGGGAAACAAGATACGCAACTCTCTCTCTCCACATTATTAGTTAAGAGCCGCTGCAGCGAAGTACATAGTTACGTCTGACAAGAGCCTGGGGTGACAGACGGCCATATACACCATGTACATACGGGGATGTATATACGGGGTAGCTGTATAACTAGTCACGAATACGAGACAGCTCTACAAAGCTCGACAAGTATATAAGCGAGCAGGACCGTCTCAGTCTCAGGTGTCTCTCAGGTTCGAAGAGACACTCTGCTTTCCATCGAGATACTCCATACTAAGATACTACTACCACTGCTGCAGTATAGATGTCGACCGAGGCCAGGGGTCCGCTGGAGGGAGGATGCGACTGCAAGAAAGTGCGGTACCAGGTGAAGACGGCTCCCCTGGTAGTCCACTGCTGCCACTGCACCTGTGTGTATCCCTAGATATATCATCTCTGACTCTTGTATTGGATACCCTTCTAACGGCTCGCAGGGTGCCAGCGTGAAACCGGCTCAGCATTCGCCATCAACGCCATGATCGGGTCCGACCGCCTTGTCCTGCTCAAGGGAGAGACCGAGACCGAGTTCGTCAACACGCCGTCAGCGAGCGGGAAGGGCCAGGAGATCGTCCGTTGCACCAGCTGTCGAGTCGCTCTCTGGAGTCACTATCCCAGCGCCGGCCGGCTGATCTCCTTCGTTCGAGTCGGAACGCTGGACGAGCCGAGCTCGCTGCCGCCGGACATCCATATCTTCACCTCCACGAAGCTGAAATGGGTCGTCTTCCCGCCGGACGTCCCTGTGGTAGAGATCTACTATGAGCGGGAGCAGGTCTGGAGCAAGGAGAGCCTGGCGCGGAGGGCGGCGCTGCAGCCGGCGGTCGAGCGGTACCAGGAGGAGCTTGCAAAGCGCAGTCTCTCGCAGTCGTAGTCTTGTCAATAGCCCTGTAGCTGTCCTGTCAATCTATAATTCTTCTTCACTGTTCAATTAGTTATCGTTGCTGTCGATGTTGCTGTGAATCCCGCGGGGCGACGCTGACGCTGGCTTGTGGCGCCGTCCCGTCCCCGCTGGAGGGAAAAAGCTCAGCCACGATTCTCCCCCCGCGGACGAGCATCACAAGCTGAGAACTCGCTGAAGACAACGCAAGAAGCAACATAAATACGCTGGCCGGCCGCTTATTTCCTTGCTGTCTCTCTCTCTCTCTCTCTCTCTCTCTCTCTCTCTCTCTGCTTGATGAAGATTCGATACGCCCTTATAGCGTGAGAAGGTTGCTCCCGCTCGTCTCTCGCATCGCCATCTCCAGCTCGCTGCCCCGCGCTGCACCGCCATAGTTAACTAGACAGACAGACAGCTCAGCTCTGCCCGGCCAAAGGACAAATAACTACGGGGAACAAGCAAGCCATGGCTGGAAACGACGACCATCTGGCATACGGGAATGCCCCTGGGCAGTCGGATCGCAGTTCTGGGTCTGGGGGCACCAGGTCGTTTCTCGGGGACACTCTACGGACGTTCCGTGACAAGTACGACAAGTACTCGCATGGCCAGCAGGGCCAGCAGCAGCAGCAGCAACAACAACAATATCCAGTGAGTAGAGCGTTACATCTACAATTCCAGACTTCCAGCCTTGTTTATTGCTATTCGATATCCTTCAGCCGTGGCTAACAGGCTTTAGGGTCAGCCCGGGAACCATGGTTACAACCCTCAGGGCCAGGCACAGTACCAGCCGCCACCCGGCCAGCAAGGAGGTCAGGGTCAATACGCACCAGATCCAACCCACGGACAGAACCCTCAATACTACCAGGGCGCCAGCGGAGGTCAAGGCAGCGGCGGCAAACCTCCAAAGACCGATCTAGTCTCCGGCATCTTCGGCAAGCTGCAGGGTATCGGCTCGGAGGTGGCAC
Source organism: Trichophyton schoenleinii (assembly GCA_018357685.1). Classification (NCBI taxonomy): domain Eukaryota; kingdom Fungi; phylum Ascomycota; class Eurotiomycetes; order Onygenales; family Arthrodermataceae; genus Trichophyton; species Trichophyton schoenleinii. The sequence continues at coordinate 2,123,411 of WOFF01000002.1, forward strand.
AGCGGATCGGATCCAACCTCGATCCTCATGCGTACGCTACATACGGTGCTGATACAGCCGGCGCCAACTCGAAGAACAGATACGGGAGCTTTGCGCCTGTCCGACACCATGGAGATGCAAAGTGGTATGTCGATGGATGCAGCTATATGTGGGCTGTGTCTAGAGCATTGGAAACCGCAAAGGAGTCTATCTGGATTCTTGACTGTAGGGCCTCTCTCCATCCTTGAATCGCCGCCATTTAGCTAACCAAATGGGTGTTGTCTTTTAGGGTGGCTGGCTCCAGAGCTATATCTCAGACGGCCTCCGGCTCAGAATGAACAGTACCGTATCGATAGGATGCTCCAGGCCGCTGCCCAAAGAAGTGTTCGCGTCAACATCATCGTTTACAAGGAGGTTACACAGGCACTATCATGTAAGTCAACCGCCTTCAATACTGTGTTTATGGATAAAGTCAGAGGCTAACATGGATCCTAAGTGTCCTCATCTCATACCAAACATCGTCTCGAGGATCTTCACGAGAACATAGTTGTTTTCCGTCACCCGGACCATTTGCCAGACAAGCAGACTGTGCACTCGGATGTGATGTCTTCATTCCAGAACCTGTCATTAAACGCCGCAGGTCTCTCAAAACTGTCTGGCGATGCACTTAAAACAGTGTACGGCCTTAGCGGCGGCGTCGTACTCTTCTGGGCACATCATGAAAAGCTATGCATCGTTGACGGCAAGACTGCATTCATGGGCGGTCTTGACCTCTGCTTCGGACGCTGGGACACCTATCAGCATGCCATTGCTGACGTCCATCCAACTGACCTGAAGCAGGCTGTTTACCCCGGCCAGGATTACAATAATGCTCGAGTCTTGGATTTCCAAGACGTCGTTCACTGGGAGAACAACCAGCTGGACCGAAAGTCAAACTCCCGTATGGGATGGAGTGATGTTGCTGTTAGCTTGCACGGTCCTGCTGTAGAAGATCTGAGAAAACACTTTGTGGACCGCTGGAACTTCATCTATGATGAGAAATATGCGATCCGCAAAGTCCCACGTGTCTCTAGACTTGAGCTCTACCGTCAGCCAATGGGCCTAGGAGGACATCGCCCATCGTCACAACACGGTCCAGGGCCTGCTCCGCCATCTGCTGGATCCCAAGGATATCAGCAACAGCAACAGCAACAGCAGCAGCAGCAACAGCAACCAGGTGGAGCGTATGGCCAGCAACAGCAGCAACCTCAAGGGTCTCAATCGCCTTACTATCCACCACCTCCTCCCGGGCCTCCACCAGCTGCGTCTTCAACCACCGGCGGTGGCTACCAACCACACTCGTCTGAGACACCTTACTTCCCACCCCCACCAACCCAAGGCAACAATCCTCCCACTCAAAGCCGTGGTGTTGATGAATATAGCGAAGGAGATAGAAGCAGCCGTGGAATTGGACTCAAGGGTGAGTTTGCCAACTTTGGCAACACCCTGCGAGCCCAACTGGCTGGCCAAGTCCACCGTTATCAGGACCGATACCTCTCTGGTAATGCTCCAGGGCAAGGCCAAGGACCCTCTAAGACAAACGTGTCCTGTCAGATAGTCCGAAGCAGCGCTAAATGGAGTAACGGCACTGAGACGGAGCATTCGATTGCAGATGCATACGCGGCCATCATCCGTGATAGTGAGCACTTTATCTATATTGAGAATCAGTTCTTCATCACTGCTACATGTGATGCCCAGAAACCAGTAGAGAACAAGATTGGTGCTGCCATCGTCGAACGCATCCTCCGCGCTGCAAAGGCAGGCCAGAAATACAAGATGATCGTCATCATTCCCGCTGTGCCTGGGTTCCCTGGTGATCTCCGTGAGGATGGTAGCTTAGGCACTCGTGCCATCATGGAATTCCAGTACTTCTCCATCAACCGGGGAGGAAACAGTATCATGGAGCTGATTGCCAAAGAAGGATATAACCCCATGGACTATATTCGTTTCTACAACTTGCGCAATTATGACCGTATAAACGCCAGTGCCATAATGCGTCAAGCCGAGAAAGAAAGTGGAGTCAATTATGAAGATGCGAGAAAGCAACATGATGCTGCCATGTCAGCATCAATACCTTCTGCTTTCGACACCACGGCTGCATACCCACAGTATCAGCAAGCTGCTCAGCATGTAGCTGCAACTAACCCACAGGCTGCTGCCATTGGTCGCTGGGACACCGTAAGTTCTTGCTACATGCTTGGAGGAGAAGATATTCGCAATGTTCCGTGGGAGCATGATAACGACACTTCTGAAATTGATGCCTTCGTCACGGAGGAGTTATACGTTCACTCAAAGGTATTTTATCCTTGACTTCTTTTTTTTTTTTACCCCTATTCGGGAGCAGTTTTGTCTAACAATTTTTATTAGCTTCTCATTGCCGATGATAGAACGGTCATCTGTGGAAGTGCGAACTTGAACGACCGTTCTCAGCTCGGTGACCATGACTCTGAAATCGCAGTCATCATCCAGGATCCAACCGCAATGGAGTCAAGGATGAATGGACAGAACTATGTTGTCAGCCAGTTCGCGGCCACTCTCAGACGACAGCTCTGCCGAAAGCACCTTGGATTGCTCCGACCGCAGGACTACCAGCGCCCCGAGGCCAACTATGAGCCTGTGGGAATTCCTAATGAGTATGACTTTGGTTCGCCTGAAGACAACATTGTGGTAGATCCAGTCGCAGATACCTTCCATAGCCTCTGGAACACCCGTGCCAGGCAGAACACCGAGGTCTATCGAAAGGTCTTCCACGTTGTGCCAGACGACACCGTTCGTAACTGGAACGACTACAAGGAGTTCTATGAGTACAACTTCCGCAAGCCCGAGGGGAAAGACGGGAACCAAGAACCTCGCTATCTCCCTGGCCATGTGATCCGCGACGAGTTCCCTGAAGGTGTGAAGGCTGTCAAGGAAGAGCTGGCTAAGGTCAAGGGAACCATTGTTGAAATGCCGCTGATGTTCTTAGCGGAAGAAGACATCGCAAAGGAGGGACTGAACCTGAACTCCTTCACGGAGACCCTCTACACCTGATGATCCACCTTGCAGTCTATGGTGGCGCCCTGCGAGCGTCAATCCAGAGCGGGCCTTTGTCTCTTTATTCCATCCGCTCTTATTTTATTTATTTTTTTCTTGAGATATTATAACGCTTTCTTTTGAACGCGGCTGATGTGTATCACTTGTTTGTATTTGGCCTGACTCTTTGCCTTTGGATATATGTTTCGATGATAATGATTGGAATCAAGAGCTCTTCTCCAGGTACTCCGTATCTAGGCACAGAAATCACAAGAGTCGAGAGCATCCGTCGATGCCGCTTCGTGTCCTGACTCGGTGACTTTCGTCCCTTCTTTGTGTTGTTTCATTCAAAGAAGTTGGAGTCGCTTTTTTTTCTTCTTCTTCCTCTTGCTGCTGCTTGATATTGTTCTCTGCAGCACAATATTAAGGATGGAGCTGGACGTTGGATTGCCCGCCTTCTTATTGGTTGCTGACTCATCATAAATATCACGCTAGACCTATGGAGGACTAGCTTATGACACTTCTGATATTGTTCTAAACAACAAAAATTGCAACTTCAATATATTTTTTGCTGTTTCTTCCGTGTCTTGCGCTGTTTGATGCTGAAAAAAAGGGTCACTGGCTGGCTCGCTTTTTGCTTTTGGTTGGATTCACTATCCAAATCCGGATCCCTGTCTTTGGTGTTCACTCTGAAGAACACTGGTTCGTATACCCTCGGCGGGAGTTTCATCCACGCGGTCCCATGGATTCCAAGGACCAAATAATACCCGTGCTGAATGTGTAGCTCTTGGAGGTTTTAGACATATCAGATACCCAGGACTAGACGCATCGATGGCTATAGAGTTATCTGTGCCATATTCATATCCTGTCCAAGGAAGAGGCTTGAGATCCTCGGGCTGCTTGGGGCGTGTTTGCGTATACGGGCTTTGTATCTCAGTGAGAGAGCCATATCTGTCTATAACAAAGATAGGTTCATCCTGTTTGGCTTACTGCTGGCTCAACGCCACCGCCCTGGGTCCTCCTGACCTTCTAGCCCCTTCGAACCATCGAAAGATATGGGGATTCACGGCTAGAAATGGGAGCATTTCCCTTGACTTAGCCCTCGTATCCGAAGTCGAAATACCTCATCTGAGACCCAGAATAGATTCCAGTCCCTGGATTACTTGAAAGCGGAAGAAGCTTTCACAGTTTGCTGGGAAATTCATATTACTGGTTACTGCTCCTTGGAGTCATAAAACGCCAAAATGGGCATACTTTTTGGTTACACGGAGCGTTAGATTATCCTGATCCCTTCCTCATCTAGATGCTCCCTGATAATCACTTGGCCGCATGGAGTGATTACCTACAGCAAAACGGTCAGGCCAAGTACTGCCTCTGGGCACCATTACTGCGTCTAAATGTACCTCAAGCTAAACCATAATATAGACTTTGGCAGGAGGTCACTGAATATACCTTGACCTTGTTCTTTTAGTGAACACACTATCATGAATTAGCATGAATCCAACTTGCACCACAACTCCAAACTGGCTCTAAAACAGCACAATACAAAGTCAAAACAGACAATGTTTTCAGCAAATACACCATTAAGATGGCAAATATCAATACTAACCGTCTATCTATTGTCTCCCCACCCGTCTACCCGCAACACAATTCCTCATTAACTATGCCTAGGTTCTTGCCTCGTTCCGCTTTTGGTATGATAAAACGACATCTCGAGCTCTCAGCGTGGCCTTTCCACTTTTTACAGCCTATCTTCAACCAGTCTTATCGGTCGCTCTCTAGCTTCATACTTTCCAGGAAACTACTTCCCGTCCGTGCATTGCATGCCATATGATGGAGAATAAAGAACTCATGCAAAATACCACGATTCTCCGCAACGCCGCCGTCCATGTTGAGAGATTAATCACAATACTCCGAGCGCCGTTCCCTTTGTCGAAGAAAGAAAAACGAGCGATATTCAGAGGTAGACGCTTGGGGCGGCAAGTTCTGTCTGTCGAACAATGTCTTGACTCGGTATCAGTCGAAAACGATAGCTCAACGTGCAGCAGAGAAAGCAGGAGGTCGAGTCTATATAAATCTCGTCCTTACGCCGTTCCTTTGAGCTCCCTGTTTCATCATCAACAAGACAATCAAGCAATCTACAACCAACTTCTATCTATCAACTTCTACTTTTCAAGCTTCCAGCAAGCAAACCTTTCCACAATCAAAATGGAGTCCTACGTCGCCCCAACTCAGACCTCCGGTAAGGATGATCTTGAACTGTCAGAAAACTTATGTACGGATGCGTGGCTAACACCATAGTTATAGGTCCCGTCAACGCCCGTGGCAGCACTGGCCAGTGCATCGTTATGTAGACATTTGTCTAGACAACCTTGGCTATGGTGAAGAAATGATGGTAGCCAAGGGGTGGTAATGCGGAGGGTGACGATGATGGAATTGCATCTACTTCGATATTTCGACACACCCGAAGCTACGAGACAGCCTGCCTTCAACATCCGATTTATCTCATCCGGCAATGTTCTCCCTCCCAGATTTGATACGAAGCCAACAACATTTTGGATTCTGTCAGGCCAGAAAAGCTTTACCCGACAAGAAGACGCACCCTACATCTCATCCATCGTTTACGGCCCCTTTCGACCCATCGTTTCTTCACCTAGCACCACCACCCTTCCTGTTTATTGTTCGTGTATAATTGTCCATGTCACCCTTTTTCATCAGCCCTTCACCACGAGCATTTTGCTGGCATGATATCCTCTAGCAATGCTCATGGGTAACAATTCCAAGAGGTTGTTGAATCAGAGCGCCATCAGATAAGAAAATCCAAAAAAAAGGGGGAGGAAAGAGGAGATACCATCACTCATTCTTTTTCGGTTCCCTCGGTGTCCGGTTGACTTCGTGTTTATTGTTTTTTACGGCAGGATCGTTTCATCTTGGTCCAGCCATGCTTGGATATATAATTATGGATCAAACTATGTACACAAACATTTCCTTTCTCCTGCCTTCTCCCCTTTCCCTCTACCCGCCAACGATTTGGGGGCGTCTTTTCAACGCAAGGGAAACGGAAGAAGGGCTTTTGTGTATATTTAACTTATATATTCACATATATACCTGTTTACGATGGAACTTTGCTCCCTTTTAAGTAATCATAACGCCTGGCTTCTTCATGCTAAACAAGGGACATGCAACAGCTAATGCATCAAGCCGAAAGGAGGAGCCCATGTCTACGTAAGAATATAGCTGTAGTGCTAAGAGACATCCAGAAATCATACTAGGAAATACGAGTCTTTATCCCATCTTACAGCATCTATACCCCGTTTGCTTCTGGATCAACCAGCTCATATATACAAGACCAAGGAAGCATCTATATTTTCAGACACTATCGTGAGTACCGACACCATCGCTGTTGAGGCAAGGGAAGAACGCTCGACTCTGTGGTTGTAAGTAGGCGCAAGTCGTACTCAAGGGGATCGACTTCCCTTTCCCCCTTTTATGCACTGTCTATCAAAACCAACAGAACAGGTCCATAATATTCCAACAAACATGTAGCAGCCTGGGTTATTGTCAAGACAGGCGTTTCTGCATACAAAGCCACTCGTTTACAGATATTTCTACCCTTACAAATTGTGACATACTCCTTTCAACTGTTCTAAGTATGGCCCCAGAGCGGCCCAGATTGTTCAAAAAGAGGAGCAAGGCAAGGCGACCAGCACAACCATACACTCGGCCTCCTGTGATGTTTTACTCCTCGAGACTCCCTCCACGGCCTGTCACGCATCAGCCCAGGGCCTTGATCGAAGCCCAGATAGTTGAGACCCCGAGACACGGATGGGCAGCCCGGATCATTAACCGAATTGGTTGGATGTACTATCACTATGGAATTGCGATACCAGTACACGGAATGCATCCCCTCGAGATAATCATGATCAACAGCATAGTCATTGCTATCCTCGCTTTCATTATCTGGGCGCTGGTTATTTACATCCCGACTCAGGCATATAAAGTGGTCACTGCCACCATTAAGGGTTCGATATAAATGGATGCAGAAGGTGGCTGTTATACTAGCCAGTCGTTGGGAGCATGAGCAACAGTTTCGAACTTCTTTTCTTGTCGCTCATTTTTGCTTTTTGTTGCCTTGCAGCCAGAAGATGCCTCTGTTTTGGCTTCACTGATGGGACAAGTGGATGAAATTTGGGATATGGTCTACTGTCAGCGGCGTCTGATCAAGGGCCCTCCCACTGTATATAGAGTGCATATCATTCAACCACGGTCATTCTCTTGATAGAACCACCCTTAACTTTTGGTAAACTGATAAATGCAGCGTATTGAGCGCACAATGTCATAGTCAGGGTTTTATAAAAACTCATTAATCTAGCTGGTAAAAAAAAAGGCTGTATCAGTAAGCTGGATTTGGCATTTAAGAATGATATATTGATTCCACGGCGACACAAAGAATGGTTGGCATACTCCTTGATATTTTATGTAGCATGCTCAATATCCGAAATGATCTGTAAAACCACTTCAGCTGCACTCATACCCATCTGCACTGCAGCTTCACCCATCTGCGATTCAACATGTGAAAGAACACCAGGACTCGAGAGACAACTAATGAAGGACTTGAGGGGATCTAGGAACCTTGCATCAAATATCGGCTGCAAAGTGGAAATATGGAGTTGCTCTGCGAGTTTAGACGACTTGCAGAGGAAGTAATAAAAGTTCAACTTTGCAAGATATATCGGTGCAAGCTCCTGGGTAAACTCCATCCATACTTCCGGAGTTATACCCTCGGGAGCAGAAGGTGTGATAGAAGTCTGTGCTGGGCTCGAGAATTTGTAGATGGACTGGAATAAGAATGTGAAACTCTCGGGGTCAGAGAATGGGTTGTCGGTCTCAGTCTCAGCCGGATTAGCAGAATGCGATATAAGCTCTTCTTTAAGCCATTGTATGGCGGGTAACCTCGCGTATTCTGACTCCTCTTCGCTGAGAATCTCTAGCATTAAGTTGTATCTCACTTGAATATCCGGGTAAGCATGGAATGCCCGAGCAGGAATGGACCCTAGACGGGTGAAGGCCTTGAATTGAGCGGGGCCACGGGAGCAAGCTGTCAAACCATAAACAAGGGTCTTGAATCCTTCTTCGTCTTCAGCATCTTCAGGAGTGCTAGTCTTGGCCACAGCGGCAAGGGATAGGATAGAGTCGATCAATGCGATTGGTTCTTCTGCTGCCGCAGTATATGGGGATGCATAATCTCCAAGGAAGTTAAGCAGAATATTAACAATGTCTGGATATAGATGTAGATGCTGTTCTTGTGCACCGGACCCAAAGAGCGTAGCTGTCACACATCGCGCAGCAAGGAGAAGAATACACCCATGTCTCTCCAGCGGAATCTCATCTGGGGAGTTAGGCAGATTATCAAAATCTAGTGGGGGCGGAAGGTCACTTTCTCCTTTAAAAATTATCTGTTGCAACATTTTTGTTTCTAGGCCAAAGTCTCTCGATAAGGCCTGACAATGATGTTAGGCGGATGAAATATTGCCAATAAATAGTTACTGAGAGCACGCCGTTACTTACCACTATCTTGCCCAAGGTGGTATCCCTCTCCCGCAGGTATTCGGCATTATGAAATTGGTCGATACATGTGGGGATCACAACATCCGCACGCGGTGTATCAAGCTTCTCCTGAACACGGATCGCCCACTGCATACCGGCAGGACCTGGTTCGTCCACACATTGTAGTAGATATGTTTTTAGAGTTTCGATAAGGCCAAACTGCAATAACCTTTGGGTCAACTTTTCTTCAGCGGCCTCATTTGTTGAGTCTCCCTCCGCATGTTCATCTGCCTCTGGATCTGGTGCCTTGTCTCCAGTAGAGCGGTTGAGTGCCTGTTCCGAAAGACATCGTGGAGGTAGAGGTGGCCGCTTTTCCCCTGATAAATCTCGTAGGAGCTCCAGGATAGCAGCTGTGGTTTCTGTAGTGGGGAATTCTGAGTATGCCTCCAAAACAGCGTGAAGTGAAGTTGCAACAAAACGACTTGTGTATTTCGTTTTTATTCGCGAATGCAGTGTAGAAAGCATGGATAAGAGGCAGTTGAACTGCACAATATGGAGGGGGAGATGCCGCTGCTCGCTGGCCTGCTTATTTTCATCCTCGTCCTCGCTCGCTAGAGATTCGTCTTCCGTGGCCTGGAGCTTCATCAAAGCCTCTGAAACCCGCAGGATAACCTCCCTTGGGTTTCCGAGCCTCGCAATATCGTCGAGACATTCCCGTGAGTGCGGTAGAAGGGGAATGAGTATGTTGACCAGGTCCCAGCCGATGTTTATAGTCAGCGTCTCATCTTGGAGGACCTGGTGAAGGACCGGCAACCGAGCAGGGGTTAGCTGGTATTCAACGAGCGTCAGGTAGGTCAAGTAGTCTGTAGCCGGAGGGAGAGCTGCGATCAAAGGATCGGATGCTTCTGCGGGCTGGGCCATGCTGTTCAACCGGTGGGTGGGTGGTAGCGCGTGTGCCCCGGTGGTGGTCTAGAGCTTGCGCAACTGTTTGACTAGTTAGTTAATAGCTTGCTAAAGTGGGATAACAAGCAAGCTAACTAACCGGTCAGTCCTTTTATGGTTCAGATTTCCAGGCTTCAGTAGCAGCTCAGGGCCTCTCGCATGCGCCAGCAAGACGGCAAGATGAAGTTGTTCATCGCTGTCGTTCAATTTGAACGATCAAAGGAGGCCAAAGGGCGACGCAGCAGAAGGCGGCCGAGGGGTCACAGTTGGTGATGACGTAACCTCCTCATTCCTGCATCTTCTTGCTGCTCTCACGATGTCTCCTTTGCTCCGTCTATCAAATTTCATATCAGGCTTCATTTTTAAAAAGGACAAGGAGACGAATATCAGCGTTGAAATTTTACTTCATGAAGGAGCTGTTAAGCAAAGGGCTTTTGATCTCGACCCAAAAACCAGGTGTCTTGCCAGGTTTCAGCTCGTGTCCGAACCATCCCAGGCGTCGCGCTTCCAGCAAAGCCAATTATGGCCGTTTGATTAAGTGGTTAAGCTTGTTGGATGCTGCTTAATTAGCTGTGTATCTCCTCGTATGTTCCGCTGATCTGTGGCTGTTGTAGTTATGCTAACGAGCTAACTAGTTAGATAACGAAAATGTCTTCAGGCGCTCGGCTGGCTGCAGGTAAGACGATAAGAACTCCCGGCGTGCATGAGATAGGACCTTTGCAATCGCCTTCGATAGAACAACCCAGTCGAGTTTACGGATATGTGGCCCCTCTTCCCCATAATTGATTCCGCCACTGTTTGATACGCCCAAGCATCGGATACACAGCGTCAAAAGCGAGCTGAATATGAGGAGTCTCGGCTAGCCGCATTTCTGGGCTGCAGCTGAATTATCGTTCTCAAAAGCTCAGTGGAGGTGATCTCCTGGAGGTGTGCTGACATACGAGGCAACCTGCTTATACCCAGACGCGGGATGTCAAACAGTTGAGTGCCTAATACCCATAGCGAATAATATGACTGGTCTACCTCTTCTCATTCCCGATACAGCTATATACTGTGAGGTATGTGTGCAACGCAGCAATGCAGATGCATGATGGACAGGCCACGAGTATGTCAGAGTGAGACCAGAGCAAGATCTGCAGCTACATGCTGCAGCACTCTCCTATGAATGCACTGATTCAAGGCCGGTGACGACAGCAGTACGGAGTACAACCTCAAGACACGATTTCCATGAACAAATCCCACCCACACCCGGTGAAGCAGCAGATTTTTACCTACGGAAACGGAGCCTGTGCATGGTAGCATTGGTGGCTCCTGCGGTACCCCTTCTGTCTCTTCCCGCAAGAAGCGTTACAATCTATGTCAATATAAACCTTGCATGGGCTTCTCGTCGTTTCAAGGCCAATCATAACAGCAAAGGTAGGGACTTTCTGGGCGGTCTCCCCCTTTAGCCCCTTATCCTTTTTGAAATTATATATCATTGTATATGAATCCTCGGCAAGCGTGTAATGCAACAGAGCTTGTAATGGTAAATAACAGGCCCTTTTTATCCTCTATAGCCCGGGAGGCTCACCTCCCTGCACGATGCGGACTATAGAGGAAGAAATGCCCCTTTCCTGCCGTCCATCGTCCCTGCGGGGCGTCGGTCGTGTAAATCGATGCATAGCAGAACACTTATCAGTCGCTCAGGACAGTGAAACAGCGATTATAAATCAAGCTGCGGGGATTAGAGACAAGGTACCTGTGTATACGAAGGGGAGAAAAAGGGTATATAAATCTCACAAACACGACCGACGTGGGGCTTGCAGCTCGAGGAAGACCACCATACCAATTTCTCACCAACAGCCAGGAAAACTACCATCTTAATACTCGTTCGTTCTCAAGGAAGCCGGCAACATGGCAGCAAGGAGACCAGCTCCAGGAGAAACGCTTGTGCACTTCTTTGACATCAACAGCGAGGCCCCAGGTAAAACCCGATCATGGTCTCCCAACACCCTCCCCATCCGCGCGGTGTTGAACTACAAGATGGCTCCTTACACCCAAACATACGTCGCCATGCCAGACATTGAGCCTCTGCTCAAGTCTCTCCATGTCCCGCCGCTGGCCGGTGGCAGAGTGCCTTATACGCTGCCGGCAATCCTGCATAAACCATCCATCCAGAACGAGGGTGCGACGCTCAACGACAGCTTTGCCCTTGCTGTTCACCTCGAGACCATCTTCCCCCCGGAGGCAGGGTACAAGTCTATCTTCCCCAACGGACAATGCAGCTATGCCCTGGCTGTTGCTGTCCTGAAGGTGTTCCGTAGCATTTTCGGGGCAGCCCTGCCCTTCTGCTACCCGCCTGTGCCAAAGTATCTGGATGAAAGAAGCCGTGAGTACTTCTACGCTTCTCGGAAAGAGATGCTTGGAATGACGATGGACGAGTTCGAGGCGAAGGGTGAGGCGCTGGAAGAAGCGTGGAAAGCAACCGAGGCAGAGATTGAGGTTTTGGTGAAGATGTTGAAGGGACGGCCCAGCCCCAGGAAGAACCGTGGACCGTTCTTTGAGGGAGAGCACCCCGGATATGCTGACATGGCCTTGTTGGGATTCATGGGTTGGTTTCAGAAGAACTCACAGGCCGACTTGGATAGACTGCTGAAGATGGGAGACGGCGAGCTGCAGAAGGTCTGGGATGCAGGGCATCAGTGGCTTGAAGCTGATGGAGAGAACGTGGAATATGAGATTCCGAAATAATCTCCTTAAGTTGATTTCATTATCCGTACATGCCTATGTATCGGAATATATATAAAAAAAAATTGACAATATAATCAAGTATTTATATCAAAGTGGTGGTAAAAAGTCGACAAGGAATTTGCATATCCGCATCTCAGGATATAGTTGCAACATTCAGTCATTAAGTGGAAAAAGGAAAAAGAAACAATGAATGGAAAATATAAAAGTTAGCCCCAAAACGCCGAGTCATCTATGCTGATGCCGACCTTTTGGGTACATAGCCCAGGAGAAACGCAGAGAGCAACTTTACAAGGGGTGTGGAAACTATACAGGTGAGTTTAACAAGCTGTAAATTATGAGACGTGACCAAAAAAGGGGTATAGAGCCATCAAGGCGATAGTGTCGGGCATTTCATCATAGCAAACCAAACGAGGAAGCAGTGCATTAAGAAAGGCCAGCCATCAAGGGTGAATAGCGTCTAAAACGGAATGTTTCGAGTGTTCTTTGTGATTGGCGTTGTGGTAAAGTCGCCAATCTCGCACCAATTGCTAATAGGCTATACAGTGAAGAAAAATGTATCATTAGCGTCTCCATCAAGAGAACGAAACGGTTAAGGAAACGGGAGACATACCAGGCATGACAAGTACTTGCACCATGAGCATGTTGTGCGGTACTTGTAAAAGTTGTTGAGAAGAACTATAAATGAGACAATTATCCCAATCAGGGCACCAGCTCTGAGCAGCCACCATCCCCACCACAGTGGTTTGCGACCCTGGAAAAAGCTGACTGGTTGCTTGAAAAACTTCTTCTGATCTTCATCGACTCCGAGGTTACCGCCCATGGAGACGTAAGGAGTCTTGACTCCGATGCGTTCTCGTAAGGTGTCTGGCGATCGAAGGATGCAGATTCCTAGTACTAACCCGGTAAGGAATCCGCCAATATGGGAGAAGTTATCCAGGCCTGGGAGCAGACCCAGGACAAATGAGATGGCTACCGTGATTACCATGAACGTCAGGTCAACCCATGGTCTCTGCTTCTTGCCCCAGGTGTAGAAGAGGTCGAGAACACAGAGGGCGAAGATGCCAAAGAGACAGCCCGATGCTCCCGTAGAAGCAATGGCGGGAGCTGCAAAATTTCCACCAAGAACGAAGCCGAATATCCCGCTGGAGAAATAGACAATCGCATATCTCCACCAGCCAATAGTCCTCTCCATATCGGCGCCGATGCTCAGCTGTGCAAAGAGGTTGAAACCAATATGCACAAGGCCGGCATGGAGAAACATCGGTACAATGAAACGGAACCACTGGTTTGGTTCAGGCTTATCGTCGAGGCTTCCGTTTGGCTTTGGGTCAGGCACTCCATCGAACCCGCAGAGCTCGGACAGCCTACATTTGGCATCCGTGGTGGTCGTGTTTGGACATGGGAAGAAGACAGTGTTAGGGTTGTTTTGGAGTTTATCCACATTACGCATGCAAGGAACGAATCTAGCTCCTAGGTTTATCTGGACATAGGGCGATGGACCGATCATGGGGTTGAAGGAGGGTTTTGTCATGATGGGAGACCCTGTTAACTGGGCTGAATCGAGCGTTAGCAGAGCCAAGTAGACGAAAGCCAGCAGAGGGTAAACTGAGACATACCATTTCTGACGATTTCGACTATGAATATGATTATCTGCACCAGAGAGGTTATATGCGTAACCCAGGGAATCTTCTTTGCAAAGTGACCATGTTTCCTCCTTCGAGATGGCCGTCTGACTGGATCACTGAGGTTCAAGGGCTCAGTCGGCAGGTCGTGAGGAGAAGGATGGTATCTCGTATCGTCCGCCCAGTCAGGCTTGTTGTTAGCTGCATTCGACTTGAGGGGAATGTCTTCTGAGTAGTAGTCGTTGCTATGGCCCATCCGGCTCTCCCTCAGGTCGTTATCTGAATTGGAGTGGTAGTGGCCGTATCTGCCGCCGTTGTCGTAGTTGTGAGAGTATCCTCCCGCCGCCAGGGTCGGAGACGAGGGCTGCTGGTGGCTCCATGAGTCACCGTGAGTGTCGTTATCGTGAGGCAGAGCTGGATGAGGCTTCTGCGAGTAGCTGTTGTTGTAGTAGTCGTTGGCAGCCATGGTTGCCGCCGTCTATGAACGCAGGTAAACAGAGCACGCTGCAGAAAGAAGAGGACACCGAACAGGCTGAACGAGGGACGAACAAGGACAAAAGAATGAGTCCGCAAGACCGCAGGAGGGCAAGCGGAAGAAGAAGACGGAGACGAAGACGAAGCGAGGATGGTGGCTGGTTGAGGTTGACGTCGACGCAGACGTTGCGTAAACACTTTTTTCTCGTCGAAAGCGCCAAAGCGGATTTTGTCGATGGATCTTGATCTTCCCTCTTCGGGCCTAGCGTCGCCTGACCTTCCCCGAAATTGCGGCTGTGCTTGCAAGGGAGCAGAAGCTCGACGGGCTGGGATGGGGACTGAAGGTTGCTTTTTATAGCCGGGCGACGTGAGACAGACTGGGGCTTCGTGGCTTGGATGCGCTGGTTGTTGTTGTTGCTGCTGCTGCTGTTGTTGTTGTTGTTGTTGTTGTTGCTGTTTGCTGTTGTGGTGGACGGGAGAGAGGGACTCCATCTGGCGTGTTTCAGGGCCTACCTAGAGGGCAGCGAGCTGATCCCCCTTTGTTAGCCCATCGCTGTGCCGGGCTCTGTCCAACAGGAGACGGAGCATTCCTGACTGACAGCGCCACAGAAGACGGGTCCCTCAGCGCGAAATTGCGGCTGGGTTACACTATTTTCGGCCCAAAGCTTGTTCTGACCAGCATGGATTGCTGCCTCCGCCTATATCAGAGCCGTTAAGGGGGTATAAGAGGCAACCACAGCCTCGATAAAGCGGAAGATGCCTCATGATGCATAACTAATCAGACAACCCAACCTGCTTCGACTCGCTCGGTCGTTTACCACGTATACCGATCTTTATTGCCTAACGGGTAACATATTTACTGAACCAGCTAGCTAACTGCTCCACGAGCGCCTGTTGGCTTGCTTGTTAACAGTTAGTTAGTTAGTTAGTTCGTGAGCCGAGTTAACGGTTGGCCAAGCCCGTAAACGCCAACCTCATGGCATTTAACCTGGCCTGGTTTGTTAGCGGCTCCGCGACCCCCAGCCAGAACCAGTGAAATGAGAAGCCCTGCACTGATGTACCTGATACCTGAACTATGGCGATGTATCTTTTCCGGGATTCAGGGCATCATTATTGAGCACCACAGTCCATGCTTTCTGACATCTCATGGCAGCCTGATGTCTTTCTAAATACTGGTTGAGACGCTATACATGGCCGCAAAAATGGTGGTGTGGTTGTTTTGTAACTAACTAGCTAGTGAAATGTATCTCGACACGATGGGTACCTCCATACGGATGAAAAATCAATACCCAATATCCCTAATACCAGGGTCATGAACTACTGTATACCTTGATGCCTCTCTATCCTCCTCTTCCAGCCAGATATACCCTTGTGCCCTTCAAAATACCGTCATGTCCCAATGTTTTTCAAGCCTGCGTCGGGATAAAGTGATTATCTAATAATACCCGATACTCTAATTCAGCCTCGATCCAACGCCTTGACCTTTTGATATAACTGATATCTTCATGCGTCTATATTCTATTTGATATGACTGTTCTCTTGTATATTTACTCAACAGGTACTCTATCCTTGTTGTCGTGACATGGCTAGTATGGGTGTCCAGCAGTGATATTGCTGCAGGAGAAACTACGCCTTCCCCTTAGGCTGTTCCGCTTTTTTATTTACCTTTTGCAAGCCCTTCTTCTTCGTCGTTCTTCCCTTGCTTTGCCCTACATGACTCCCTCTTTCCTATCCTCTAGACCTCGATAGTGTCTCAATGTAAACATAGACAATACCTAACCAATAACTATAAACAAACAAACAAACAAATAAATATTCCCGTGGCGGGGAAGTAGCGATGATGCTGTTGATATATTGTCGATGACTGAGGCCTCACATCACGCTGTCATGCTGCTCGGTGGCCCCGAGTTCTGGGCCCGCCGTCGTGTCCTCCTCGCTATGACTATGACGGCATCTTGTCCTGCTCTGCCTTCCTTTGTTCGCTGGAATCAATCAAATCAACCAGTCAACAAATCAACCAGATCAACCAGATCAACCAGATCACGCCAGTCACCTCAGATCACGCTCGAGCTCGCCACCCAGCCTCTCGTCTATAAAAGGCCCTTCCTTTCCCTCTTCCCTCCAATTTTTTCTTCTTCTCTTTTCCCCCCCCCCTTCCCTCTCTCAACTTATTCTTCTTCATCTTCTTCCACTTCCCCCTTTCTCCCTCTCTCTCTTTTCACACAAACAAGAATGGGTCTATGGTCTCTGATATGCACCCAACGGTGCAGGTCCCGAGTTTGTGTCAGTGGATGGGTTGTCACGGCTGTCTTGGAGGTAGGCAGTATCACAACGCCGGATCTGACACGTCTTGGTTCTCAAGAGCTTCCGATAGTCGGTTCAACACCTGCTTTCGAGATGAGCTTGAGAGGCTGCCTACGACCGCCTGTCTGACAGTCACGAGTAGCCTCCCTCGCACGGCGTACTCAGGCAGGCCACCAGCGACGACCTCGCACTTCTACGCAGTGCTGGTGACTAGTAGTCCCCTTAAGGGATGAAGCTAAGACGAGGTCAATCATAGATAGATTAGATAGCCATACAAGAGACAGAGTCACTCAGTCAAAAAAAAAAAAAAAAACAGAAAAGAGTAGATAGGTAGATAGAAGTCTTGTATTTAGCTATCAACCATCAACCATTTTGCTGTTCGTTCTATGTTGTATTGATTCTTGCCTCTGGTAGTAATGCTCTTTCCCACAAAATGCTGGAGACACAGCTCGAATATCAAGCTCCGATCGTAAATACCCCCTAGCGGTCTCCACTGGTGGTTGTATACAGCCAGTGTCAGCTTTGATACGGCTTCAGCGGTGGTATATCCATAACCGACAAGGAATTCTGCAAGATACTGAGCGTGGCTATGAGCCTGTATATTCGCCACCATAGCAACAGCGAGATGAGAGAACGGTGAGTATATCTCCCAAAGATGCCTATATTAGCCATCCAACTGACTGCTCTGTATACTAGGGCACTGACATCGACAGATGCCGAAGTAGCCTCGTCCTGCTATCTTCTATCCTTCTATTGCGGCGTCAACGTCCTTCGCTGAATACCAGAGCAGCCACCGGGTAAAGACCAGATAGATATACGGGAGATAACACATATCCTAGCACTGTAGGGAAGGGTATCGTCATGGTATTTCATGCTACCTTATTATCTTCTGCCTAGGGAAGCAAATCTCGGGTTGGTATCACTGTCCTCCTCCCATTTATCTGTCAAGTCCTGTGGCTGATACCTCTGCATTTACTGCCAGGATCAAGGAGAAGCATACTGAGTCCAGTCCTCTTAACGAAAAAGAAGATAAGACGCCCGAGTTCTACCTCCCCGACGCGTGAGACGAGCTGCAAACCCGCTGCCTCCGTCATCAGGTCGATCAAGCAAAATCATCACACAAAATAGCGAGATATCACCCTCGATTGAAGAAGCTTAGAGAAGACAAGAACCCCAACGGTATGCAGGCTCAAGGAGATGGATCTCTTCCCCTTTCCAGCCACACAAGACCGAAAATTCTTTGCCAGGCATCCCCTGTCCAGACCAAGCGTGACTATTAGGCCAATATCAATAGTAACTCCCCCTTGTCTTCGTACTCAACAAAATCCGGGGCATCGAAGAACAAGAGCTCGCCGTCTCTATCAGTGTATAATATGCTAGCTATGTATGTTGCCAATAATGATGATTCTCCATATTTTAAGTCCTAGTATCTCCCATAGCTAGTCAGCGTCGTCCGATCCGCCAAGCTGCGTCAGCCGATCCCGAGGCGCAGCATCATCCATCGCAGTAAACTGACTAGCGCAAACATCGACAATCTTCACCATCACCATCACCATCCATTCCTTCCTTTATCCTGTCACTCTTCAACACTGGCAGCAGAGCAGGCTAAAATAAAAGCAATCGCACGCGTTGCAAGATTCGCCGCAAGGTCGGCGCCTGTTCCCCTGCCCTGCAAATATCCTCCTTTCGATCCGGAAGCGCCCTATTTTAATTCACTTCCGTCCTCAGCCCAGCCCAGCTGGCTCGGTTCCTTCTACCCGCCGATAACTACGTAAACACACATTCCCACAATGAACCGGTCATCTTCTCGAGCAGTCCTTGAATAACTTCAGCGTGCGTCTGCCACCCGTTCGACACCATGGAGGCGTTTACTTCTGCAGTGCCAGAGCCCTTATCTCCCACGAAGCGCCGAAGAAACGGACTGGTAAAAACCTGCGAAGGGCTTCTCTGCAACGCTGTCAAATACTTTCCTCTTGCTTTTGTATACGGACTTACGACGTGGGCGGTATGGGTAGAAGCCGGAGTCAGTATATATCACACAAGGAGCTGGTGGAAAGGTACGCATATCCATATTCAAATGATATATCTCTTTGACAGAAAGTCTAACGAGGCTACAGGGACATTTGGCAGCGTTTTTGGAATCTCTCTTTACCTTCTGATGAACGCATCGTATACGGTTGCGGTCTTTACTGACCCCGGATCACCCCTAAAAACCTCTACACACGGCCGATCCAGGCATCAATACAGCCATCTCCCAACCACCGAAGACCCTGAATATAGCTCCGTCACGGTGAACTCCATGGGAGAACTGCGCTACTGCAAGAAATGTCGGTGCCGGAAGCCAGACCGGACACATCACTGTTCAACTTGCGGGCGCTGTGTGTTGAAAATGGACCACCACTGCCCGTGGCTGGCCACTTGCGTTGGAATGTACAACTATAAAGCTTTTCTGCTGTTTTTGATATATACGTGCCTTTTTTGTTACGTCTGTTTTGCCGTTTCGGTGCTTTGGGTATGGGATGAGATGATGAAAGATGCGCAATATATGGAACGGTTTTTGCCGGTTAATGTGATAATACTGGCTGTTGTTTCGGGAATGATGTCTCTGGTGTTAAGCGGTTTTACAGGTTGGCATATTAGTCTCTCGATCCGCGGATTGACGACTATTGAATGTTTAGAGAAGACAAGATATTTGGCGCCGGTCAGGAAGACGTTGGATCGACAAAGGAGAGAATGGCAGCATCACCAGCCAGACGCTCAAACCATGGGGACGACTACGAAAGATTTCGGCAGAACCCTTCAGGGCTACGGGCAGCAGTTTATTGATATGCATGCCAATGCGATCCCGGGTGTCACTCGCGCAGAAGAAGGCGAAGAGCGTTCTTCGCCTACAATAGGGACGAGAATCCCAGACCCAAGACATCAGCACAGCGACTACAACCCTGACGAGCACTACGAGCAATACCAAACACCAGCTCAGCAATCTCTCTTTAGATCTTACGGAGAACTCGATAGAGCCCGGGAGCATGACAGGTATGAAGAGTACCTAGCGGAGTGCGACAGTGAGAAGCTGCCCCATGCATTTGACCTTGGGTGGCGAAGAAACTTGCTACACCTCTTCGGGCCAAATCCCCTACTCTGGCCCATACCGATCTGCACCACCATCGGCGATGGATGGCGCTGGGAACCTAGCAGCAAATGGCAGGAAGCCAAAGCTAGGGTTGAGCAACAGCGACACCAGAGGTGGGAAGAAGAACGTCTCCAGCGCCAACAATTCTGGCAGCGGGCGGCAAAAACAAGCCGGTCCCTGCCAACTACAGCCCTGCATCACTCCTGGCATGCCTCCGAACCTCACCCGGGAAATTCATGGACGGGAAGGTTCAACAGTACGGGAAATATGAGAGCATCACCTTATATGGGAAGCAGTGTCGAAGACCGGCCGTCCACCGGTGTCTCAATGAAAACGTTACGACCGATGTCCCCTCGGCCCCGGCCAGGGGAAAGGGAGGAGGACATTGATGAAGCCTCTGATCGTTACAGTACGAGTTCTGACGAGGCTGACGAACAGCATGCTCTTGTAGCAAATAATACTGCTAAACAAGACCTCGCTAACGGCACTGCAAAAGGGGTGACGGAAGAATGGGTCAACTGGGATTGATTACTCGGGTTACTCTCCGCTCTTTGCCCTTTTCCTGTATCCTTACTGCTTTTTTGACCTTTGCATGTCTATGTTCGGTAGTGTATTCATTCACGCCGTACTTTAGACCAGGTGCTGGATTTCGTCTCTTTGGAACGCTGGCGTGCTGGACTTGGAAGATTAAGTATTGTTTAACAGATCTCAGCGGAGTAATTAGTTAAATTTTCTTTTCGAATATATATGAATATACATGAATAATGCCAATGTGTTGGAAGGCTGTGGCTAGTCAGTGTGTAAATGATATGATAAACCCTTTCTCCCAGAACCCCGTTTGAAACACTAGAGAAGTCACAAATCCTTAAACCAAATTGCAAGGTCCGTTGACTCCCTAAAGCACCTTACAATCAATAAAGTCCAAAGCTGCAGTGCTTCAATATTCAATATTCAATTCTTCAAAGGTGGATAAATAAATTGTCCAGCGAATTTGGTTAGTCACGTGAGGGTTTCCCTCGGCGATTGGCAGAGGCCAACATTGAATCATCGCTGTGGATGTTTTGATAACCAGCCAGAAACAACAATCAACAGCCCGAAGCTACTTCGCTGTCGATATCCGAACCAACAGGGTGACCGGATGAGCTGAACGATGCAGACACCAGGGAAAAACTGCTGTTCGAATAGCATAGGTTGATTGATCCTCGTTTCCCTTCGCCATGTCTGCTAATAACACGACCCTGCGACGGCTCATGAAAGAGGCCCAAGAGCTCTCTCCGTCATCTTCCTCGCCATCTCCTCACTTCCATGCGCATCCGCTGTCTGACTCAAACCTCTTTGAGTGGCACTTTACCCTCGCAGGGCCTCCTGCCCCATCACCTTATGCTGGTGGCATATACCATGGCCGCATCATCCTTCCCCCGCAATATCCTCTACGACCTCCCTCGTTTCGTTTCCTAACTCCATCCGGCCGGTTTGAAGTTAACCGCGAGATATGCCTTAGTATAAGCCGGCATCATGAGCAAACCTGGCAACCGGCGTGGGGTATTCGGACCGCCTTGACTGCAATCAGAAGCTTTATGGACGGTGAGGCAAAGGGTCAGGTTGGTGGACTAGATGCAAGCAGTGAAGCTAGGAAGGACTGGGCAAAACGGAGTAGAGATTGGGTCTGCCCAAGCTGCCCTGATGGAAAGACAAATGCGGAGGTTCTGGCAAAATGGCAAGACATGTGCCGTGAGAAAGGCGTCAATGTTGACAATGAGGGTGCTCCAGGGGAACAGCAAAATAGCGCTGATAGGATACCTGAAGGCCTCAAACTGGATTATCGCGATGAGCTAGAGAAGGGGTCGAAGCCTGGTTCTGACTCTACTCTAGAGCCGACGTCCCGACCAGGCGATAGCAACGGCGAAGTTCATCAACCTGTAACATCTGGCCTCAACAACTCTACGCCAACAGTAACTTCAGCGATGGAAAACCCACCTCCAGCGGAGGCTCCTGAGAACCCAAGTCAGCCCACCGCAGATATTCGACCCCAGGTATCATTGGCACCTCAGCATAATCGCACTCATATATCGACCCGGGATACCCCTGACCAAGACGACGGCCCCTGGTTAGACAGAGCCATTATAGGAGTCATATGTGCCTTGGCTTTTGTTATTCTTCGGAAGGTTTTGTTTGCTCCAGCGGACATCTGATCACATATGTTTCAGCGTTCTTTTTCTTTGTACCCGGAATGGCGACGAGTAGCCGGGCCAGCGGGTCTGTACTACAAACTGGAGTTATCATTTAAGAATTCGTCATCTTATGATCTCTTTTACTCCGGGTGTTGGCGTTACTAGGTGGTTTGGAGTCATTATAACGGTGTCTGGGGTTTGCTATATATAACATTTTGCCTTGAAATAAAGAGATAAAATTCCGCATCCCAAAATAATCACCTAAAGCAAATTAAAATTTAAGGCATCTCCAGTCTGAAAATGATTAAGATATACTTAATTACCAAGATAAATACAATTAATATACATAGGTAGCAAGATTTACATTTAGCTGTTCTCTGATGCTCCAAGTACCATCCACCACCACTCGCCTACAGCCCATCCTGTATCTTCGGAGCGATTCTCAGTTAAGCTTTGTGTACTCTCAATAATCCCAACGTCAGCAAGCCAGCCTAAAACTAGAAGGGTCTCCCATTCTGCTAGACAAGGCTCCAGCATACGTGTTATGCCTTTAGCTGGAATGGCCGGTCGAGCAACAAGAACACCAAGAACCGCGCTCAAAACGAGCTCCCATACTATCTTCACAAATTGAGAGTGCACATCAAACCACAGCGGAACTTTAGGCATCGGTGTCAATGATTCCGGCCTAATCGGAAAGTTACGCAGATCGCCCTCTGGTATCGGTGTCTCTTTTAATGCCTGGCTGATGGGATTTCCGTACAGATATCGGCCGTGGGCGGGGTGAACCTCAACGTTAAAACGCAGCTTTCCTTTATCCATTAGCCTTGTCAGGTATCCTCCCTCAGTTAACCCATATTTGTTCCGAGGAGGGTCCCTTGGTACTAGTACAATGTGGCCTTTTGAAGCTAGGTTGAGGAGTGCAATTATATCGCCATCCGCAGCGTCGTACTTCACGTAATAACACCCTTCCGAAAGCAGAGCAGGGTCGAGAACCTCTGTTTTGAAAGAAGAGGCCTGCTTCAGTTGTGTTAATTCAACTGGGCGTCTGCGTGTGAGGGTACCAAGAAACTGCTCTGTAAGATCGAAATTGCGTCCAGGGGCTACCCGACCCTTGTTACCCATGGAAATGACACGCTCGGTCATAAGGGATTGGATAGCCCTTCCCAGGAGATCCTCGCCAAATTGTCTCATGATTTGACCAGCTTCTGCCGGTTTGTAGGTCTCTTCAGGTGTTACGACATTTGCACGCACCCATGTCTTTGCCACATCCAGTAGCTCAAGTTCGGCTGCCCTCGGTCTGGGTGACCGACCATCTGGAATATTATTAGAGAGTAACAGATTTCCCAAGAGCGTTCGTTTCCTGGGTATAGTTGTAGGGGGCGTATAGTGATAGATTTCATCAATCTGCTGGCTTGACTCCGTTCGAATCTCAAACAGGCTGTCAAACTGTTGGCGAGACGCCGGGAGGATAGGAAGCCTACCCATACTAGGCTCCTCCATATTCCTGCACGCCCAATCCACAACCCATTCCCAGTCATAAGCTTCTAAATTGTCGAAATCGATGGGTGGCACTTCTCCCTTTTCGTAGGCATCTGCAAACTTCTCCTGAAAATCACTTTGCATTTTCGACAGCTGCAGTCTATGCCTCCCCGTTAACAGTCTCCCACGGTCATGGACGAATTTGGGTGTATAGTCCGGGAATAGGGGGGTAATCAAAGCCCACTCAACCATTCTTCCCTCTAAACCCCCAGCGAGGGTGCGTACGACAACCATAGCTACCATAAGCCGTTGAGTTACCTTGGCTGGTAAAGAGTTAACACGCCTTGTCTTGTGATTCTTAATTTTATCCGCTTCACCAGCCGCTTTGGACTCCTGTAGTTGGGTGAGTTTGCGTGTAGTTTCAGGGTGCGTCTCCCCTTTACTCCATCTTTGTCTCCGGTCAGAGCCAAAGTGACGCGCAAGAACAACTTCAGGAGCCTGGGTTCTCCTAGCTAGCTGCCTCGTTAGTCTTCGCGTGTGCTCTATCTCTGCAATGGCCGCAGCATCGCTTTCAAATTTTATCGCACCTTCCAGAGGCGGACATTCTGGGAGTTCGTCGATGGTATGATTTATGTAGACAAAATCATCGTTGGGCATCTCAAATATTTCTGGGTACCGGTGCTCCCAGTATTTGATCCTGTCCACATCATAAAAGAACTGGTGAGACACTGGGTCGGAAAACTTTGAGCTATCAAACTTGCGATTGCCTCTTTGTGACAAGATGGTTTCTAAGTTTTCTGGTCGTATCATATTATGTTCACGATGATGTTTAGGGTACACCCTATATTTACCAGGAATATAGGCACCTGTCCCAAAAGTCCCCGTCGCTGAGTGATATATTTGCAGTGGACACATGAGCATTGACTCGGGAGTAACCATGTATCTAGTTTTTGAGGATATCGGTAATGCAGGTACAGGGTACCTCGTATGTTGAGATGAGCTCCCGCTGGGTGACGGTAAACCGAAGGAAGCTAGATAAGAGCGCCCTTGCGCTAACCGCTGTATGCTCTCCAATCTTTGAGTTGGAGGGGAGTCAAAAGGAAAAGATAACTCTCTGATATCAAACTCAAAGAGTTCGCCTTCGAAGTTGTGCATTTTCCATCGTCTTCCTGCCTTAGGCGGTGGTCTGCGTGTTATGGCTGGAGGCTGATGAAGCGTCACATTAATTTCCCCATCAATATCAGGAAGCTTCACGCCGTATCCTAAGAATCCGCGGTTCGACTTTCTCAAATCTGGATCAATTTCAACCTCTAAGGGAAGATAAAGTTGGGGGTCTGCGTCAAGCATTTCCTTTTGCATGGCTCTTAATTTTGGATGGTTTCCTGAAATTTCTGGAAAGGACAAAATGCTTTTCGTCACCATGAGGCCTTTGGAGTTCCTCCCGCTAAATGTGTGCTTCCTAGCTTTTCCAGTTTCAATGAGTGTCCTCATTGCATTCTTTACTGTCCGTGCATCAGGTTTCGTGCTTTGATTCGTTTTCAGCCACTGAGTCGTAAACGGATACCACATTTCACTTCCCATAGGATATACACCGCCTCCCTTTTCGAGGATATCTAGGAGGATCTTTCTTCTGAGTACGCCGATTGAACCGGATCTGATATCTCGCTTAAGAGTTCCATTGACCTCATCAATCCTAGTAATAGAGGTTTCCGATGTATTCTGGGCATTAGGAAGGGTGAGTTCGGTGGTTATTCCCGAATTTCCAGTTGATTGGTTGACAGTCTGCAAAGCCTCAGCGACAGGTACTCCATATAGATCACAAATAGGCTCTTTCTTCAACTCAGTTTCTCTTGAACCTTCTTCAGGGATTGTTTCTTTAGGATGTTCATCTATTGGGACGCAAGGAGCTATGGCTTGTGCATCTCTAGGGGAGAGGACACCCAACTCCTGCTCTTGTGTTTCATTAACCGGAGCTTCGGTAAGCTCAATGTCATCGTCGGAGACGGGATTTGGTGGTAGTTCTGTCGTTTGCCTCAATATTGACCTATTGTCATCGACCAACGGGTTCCCCTCGGGAGAAGCTGCGGTTGAAGCTTCCACTTCAGTATCAAGTTTTCGTTTTTTCGGTGGCCTTCCCCTCCGGCGTCGAGGAGTTTCCCCTGTTCCAGCAGACACCGGCCCGCCAGCGTCCGGAGCTCTTCTTTTCCCTGATACCTGGCGGTTCTTCAGGTTCCATTCAATATCCAATTCCTCGTTATTGGCAGGTTGTTGTTCGGTATCCTCTAGTCCCTCTTTATCGACTTCAGAATAAGTCTGCCTTTGAGCAGCAGCCCTGACCGGGCGGCAAGGGCGGGTTTCCATGGACAGGTTCCCGGACCCCGCTTGTAAGCTTGTTTCAATTATTGAAGCCGTTTCTTCATCTTGTGGTTCAGGTGATGCTTGGGGCACAAACCAGTCAAATTCCTTTAACCTCGGTGACTTGAAAACGGCGATACGACTTTTACCTGGACGCCCTCTTTTTTTACCAACAGGCCGACGTTTTCCAAACGGTGTTATATATACCCCAGTTGATGGGCGGTCCATAAGTAGAAGGCTGTACTCCGTCCATCCTTCATTTAGGCCTTGCGCTTCAAGGAGTTCCTTTCCAGTCAATCCCTCATATGGGTCTGTGACAACTTTCTGCCGTTTAGTCGCACGGGGGGCAACATCTTCCATGTCTTCCTGGTAACCAGGAGTCGATTGAGCGACATCATCGGACTGAGCGCCGTTAGAAACATTGGGTCCAAACAGTCCATTGTCGTCCGATTCAAGTACTCCAGCGTCTCTAGCGCGCTCAAGGGCCGATCTCGAAAGGCCACCTTTTCTGAAGAAGTCAACAGCTGAAATTTCCAGTTAGCCACGTACTAAATATCCAAAAGCGAATGATAACCTACTATATGTTCCATCCAAGAGAGAAACTGCAATAGGATCATTGAATGTAAGGTTCCATTTCGAAGGCTTAGAAGCCTCCAAACATTCACGAAGCGTTGCATTGCCCTTCCGTAAGAGCGGTTGAGAGACATCTACTGGGAAGCCATATTTGTCCAAGGTAGCCTTTGCGTTGACAGGGGGGGCGTTTAACACTCGTTTTCCGGACCTGGGACCTCCAGTTACTGCATCCCAAGAAGCATGACCATTGCTCACTAGGGAGGAAAAATGGCCGAACGAATAATGTATATAATAATATACAGTTTTGTTGAGCGCAGTGTCGCGGAGAATGGCTAGGTGTCGAAGATGGAGAGGCTGTGAGCTCTGCCATGAGTTGGTCAATCGAGAGAGAATGGTCTCCAGTGGCTTTCTGAAAAAGGATCCCATGGTTAATTTATTGATGTCCTAGATAATGAATATATTAGTTTCCAAGGACATTTTAAGGGATTAGATAAACTAACATTGTTAGAGATCCCTCTAGTGCCAGCCTGATGGATAGTATCAAAAACCAAGTTAGTTATTGTTCTATCTGGCGTCCATTGGGGGACAATCCGACCGACATCTACAACATAGTTAGTAGAATCGCCTTCTAGGCTTGGATCAACTACGATTTCTTGGCCTTGCTCCTCATCCAAGTCTGCGTCCAGCTGCTCCAGAGATGACATCAGCCCCTTACTGTCTTCGTGGAACAATTTGATATCCTTCTCCGTTGGCTCACGTATCAGCATTACTGAAGGATGCAGTGACTTCATTGCATTTGAATACTCAGATACTGCACGGACTCGTCGAATACAGCCAATAGCCTCAAATTTCCGAATGGCTCTTCTTAATATTTTCCCGTGCCAACGATCTTGCATTCCGAGTTTCTCTTTAAGGTCATTCCTAGTAATGACTTTATACTCCCTCAGCATCTCAAAGAGCTTCTCTTGTAAAACTGTGAAGTCTATTATCTTGTTCGTTGTTGATTTTGAGCTGGGCTCCACGACTGATGATGGATCATAGGACAGCTGCCCTGGTCCGAGCCCAGCGAATTTATTCAGAGTACACAGACTTGTTCTCGCAGCTTGGTATTGTATGGCTCGTTTTTCAATATATCCTTTCTCTTGCAGTAAGTCAGTCCTTTTAGGAACTGAACGCTTATCTTGCCCACTCAGCCGGACAAGGTCGGACTGAATGATGCCTTTTTCTTTTCGAGATGCAATAATTGATAGCAGAGCAAATTCCAACGGTAAAACCCTGGTGGAATCCGGTTCATGGCCAGTGATGGAGAGCCAGGTTCGCTCCAGCGACACAAAAACAAGCATATCTTGTCCCCGGCCACCAGGAGCCGGCCCTAGTGCTGGATCAATAGTCGCCTCTGTGGTGTTATCATCTTGTGAATGAGGTACCACATCATCCAGTGTAAGAGAGTTACCCTCTCTATCCTTGCCAACTGATACTTCAGAGTGCTCTGTAAGCCACGTCCAAACCCTGGACTTGAACTGCCTGTCGAGATTGGGTATACGGCGTGTTGCAACACCATTTCGAGCATTGTTCTCGCGCCGCAGCGCATAAAATTCATCAATAAATGTAAGTACTTGTGCTGGAGGCACTCCTATCAATTTGGTTAGCTGCCTCCTGTATGATTGACCATAACCAATGGAAACTAGTCAAGATGCAGCCTGCCGAGCACCGTCTCACCTTGGTCACCGCGTAAAGATATCTCCTCCAGCAAGTATTCGATCAGGTCTTTTAAACTCGCAGCCATCGCCCCCTTTACGCCTTTGCATGGCTGCGTAGCTCTTGTTGCGGCTCTTTAGAGTCTTGGATACGGAGTAGTTATGAAGATTAAAATAATTTACGTCTCTTTTTTTCGTGGCAAGCGCGGGTTTCGAACTTCGTGCTACGTATCACATGACAAATCGAGCTTCAGCTTATGTCATTGTGATTATGTCAAAAATTACTAAGCCGAGCCTCCAAAAACTTTGTCAGCCCTATGACGTCACCCAGCGCTTTATTTTTACTTCCAGAACGTCAAGAAAGAACCCGTCTTTGCCGGAGTCTCTTGCTCAGCCAGGCTGGTTCGCTATATAAGATACAAGATGTTCGCCACTCATCCATCTTTCTCCGGCGGAATCATGGACACCTCTTATTTACGTCCAACAATATCAGAGTTGTGCACAAGTACTTCTGGTTTAGAAACTTGAGCTCCTCCGCCATTGCTTTTGCTTCCGACTGATTACACGTCCAATCTTCGATGAACGCGCAGGCTATATAGCTTCGATAGAGGATGGACAAACCCATGGTTCCAGACGCTCCCGTGGTTCCTGGACCACCAGAACTCCCCTATTCACTCAGATCCCGAAAACGATCGATTTCTATATTTTGGACACTCTTTATAATTGATACTCTGGTCCAGCCCTTGGTTCTTTACTTCACCTTATGGTACTGCACTAATCTATCACACAACTTGGGTAAGTATATGTACCGTTATCAAGAAATCAAACCAGCCGCTGATATATATTCTATTACTCTAGTATTCACAATAAGCACCGCTGCGCTTGGAGGAGTTGCCGTCGTTGAATATTTTTATCGCTTTTATAACCTATTTAAAAAGGGATCGAAAGTGAGGCCGTTGAATGCCAGGAGGTCATGGGTATGCCCACCAGCTTTGGAAAAGTTTTGTACTTTGCTAACAAACTGGCTAGCTCGATTTCTTTCAAGTGAACTTCACGATAGTATGGCTCATCCTGGCAGTGGAACTAATCATGTATGTGCATTCTCGAGCGCCTTGTTTGGAGTGTTATTGTTAACCTCACGTACCCATAGAGGAACTGTTCAAGAAGAACCGTACAGTAAGTACATCCCTGAATATATTATGGCCTACTGATTCTGACTTTTGCCCCACTAGTTCGTCTCCTGGCGATGCCATTGCCCACCGTTATGTTTTATTTTGGACTCGTTCATCTAACCCTCGATCTTCTCCGTGCCTTAGGTTACCAGGCCCCCTTCCGCATATCCTCAACACCTAAGGGATACGTCATGCCCACTGCCTTGTACGTATTGATTGAAGACGTTGTTGCCGTGGATGGTGGGGGTGGGCAGGTATACAGAAGGGCAATCCGTGATAGATATCTCTCGAGCCCTTACTTCCGACAGATGCTCTTTGAAATGAATTGCTTTTGGGGTGGCGGCTCAGTCATTTTCGCAGCGGTGATCACTGCTCTGGTATTTACAACTCCTAGAGATGTGGCATATACGGTATGTTTTTGATACTTTGTAGCTTCTTTTTCAATGCTGACTGATGCATTAGCTTGGGTGGTCTTTACCATTCGTGTGGGCCGGAAGTTGGGTCCTTATAACTATTCCCTGGGTCCAGGCTGATCTTCGCAAGGAGAAGGCTGCTTGGGGGAAATACTCCCTCCATGGGATTCCTTATACCGATGATATCACTTGTCCTACTCCCCAGACTCGGTTTATATCTGCTTCTGGCAGGCTAATGTCCTCGTTACCATTCCAGAAGCCGGTAAAGCCCGATAGAGTTGACAATAACAACGCCGCATCGGGTTACGATTCTGAGATTGTATAATTATTTCCTAACTTTGGTGGATTTACAAGAACTGAAGTATGGACGGTAATTTCACGCACCTAACGCATACCTTCATGTTTTTCAACTTGTATTATTATAAAATAGCGTTGAGATTTTTCTATAGTACCTCATTTTATGAGCATGAATAGCATTTACGGAATGGCATACCCATTTCGGGGTGCCGCTGCTTTGTTTGTCACTCAACTGCTTGTATTGTTTCTACTATATACGCACTGTCTCAATAAAACCAGCGAGTAATAAAGAAACCCCACACGTATAATAATAACAGTTGATGAGAATCAAAAGTAAGAGTGTCCAGTAATCTAACCCTGAAAAACCGAATGCAAACCACAGTATCCAAATATCCATCCATCTATCGTCCGATTCCCTAATGGAGACAAAATTGCGCGTGACAGGGAAACCACCCGAACAAAAGAACGATGCTTAATGAGGAGAAACAACATCAAAGCGAAAGAACAGCAAAGGCAACTCCAGCGCCAATCCAAGGTTGAGGGATATACCATCGCCCCAAGATAACAAAACAGAGAACAAGAGATAAATAATGCACCACCTTCCACCGCTAATAGGACGGAACGTTAAATGCAATTTTGGGACACATGGATATACAACAAAACGAAAAATAATATGCATGGAAGTGGTGGAAGTAGCCCTTCGGCTATGACGTATGCTCAAAAGTGGCACGGCCAGAGGAGGATGTAGTTGTAAGGAAATTTGAAGCGAGAGGAATGATATATAAAATGGCACCTAGTACGGTAGCAGACGTACACTGGGGGAGCCCAGTGAAGAATATACGGGTATACAGTCTAGTTTCTGGGTATAATCACGCTAGACTTAGTCCATTGATCCAAGAATCTTGCGCCCAAGAAAAGAAAGGGGTTTTCGTCGTTGTCTATATTGAATATGAAATTAGATATCAAAAGTTAAAAGTAAAGCAAAGAAAAGAAAAGGCCATAAGAAGTGGTCCTCACCTTTCAGAAGCATCATCAGTGGCATTCTCACTACTAAGAGATGCTCGACTGGTTGTAAAACGGCGTCGAGAGCGACCAGGCTTATCAATTGGCTCCTGTTAACTAGTTAGTTATATGCATGATAATCAGTGGAGGTGTTGACTGACATCTTCGTCTTCTAA
The DNA here is from genome assembly GCA_018357685.1 of Trichophyton schoenleinii. Lineage (NCBI taxonomy): Eukaryota > Fungi > Ascomycota > Eurotiomycetes > Onygenales > Arthrodermataceae > Trichophyton > Trichophyton schoenleinii. The sequence continues at coordinate 2,154,525 of WOFF01000002.1, forward strand.
TGCAGAAGACCCCATAGGGCCAATATCAGAATGTGCGGTTTTGCTTCTTGGGGGAATGCCCATAGAGTCTGTGGGCGGTGCACCACCGGACAGGAAAGCATGCGAGTTCAAGGATAGATCGGGAGACGCGGACCGTTCAGTTGAAGTACGACTGGCGACACTATTTGAGCCATCCGAGTGAGGTGTGCTCAGAATTGACTGGCCGTCTAACAATTGAGAAGAACTGGCTAGCTCTCGAAGACGTTTTTGTTGCTGCTTGTTTGGCCGATGATGGGAGAATTTGTTGCCGAGTATTGCGGGTGCATGTGAAATCAAAGCCTTGATTGCATCCTTCTTTAGCCGTAGAGCAAGGTCCAAGTTAGACCACGACTTATTCCGATATTCAAGAACAGGCAGCCTGAAAACAAAGTCATGGATATCTTCAATATTCCGCTCTCCTTTGCCTTTGTAGCTTAAGCAGAGTACAACATCGTTGATCTTCACATGAGTAAGGATCATGAAATTTGATGCGCGAGATATCATCCGAGAGAGATCATCTGCTCCATGTGCTTTATCTATATGCACTTTGGTTGGCGGTCGCTTGAGGGTAGGCCGTTTTTGCTTCTCTTCAGCTTTATTTCCAGCTTGACTTCCGAGAGACCAATCCGAAGCTTGTCGTTTCAGTACAGTAAGACTATCAGCAGATGCTTTCTTCGCCAAAGTACGGCGGGTAGGCACCTGTGATGTAGAACGACTTCTATCATCTTCAGTCTTACGCTTCTGGGGGGCCGGATCTTTGATTATTGGAGTCATCAACATGGACATTTTAATCCTTCCGGGTGAATGAGAACGGCGTTTGTCAGGCAAGGCCAGAGTAGGCATTAATCGTTGCTCAACAGTACCTAGGCGAGAAGGCGGCCTTTCATCTGCAGATGTACTGGTCGTACTCATTGCTGGAGTATTAGCACCACTGGTTCCGTTGTCAACCTCTGAGTCATCGCTGGGCGGGTCTATCTGTTTGATCATAAATGGTGAAAATCCTCCATTCTCAAAGGCGTTTGGCCCGGCAGCTGGAAAAGCGTATTCGAAAAGCTTCTGACCTAGCTCTCTTTCAAGTTGTATCTTGAGAGGGAAGAGCGTAACTTCAAAATCATTGAGTACAGGTATTCCAGCAATCGCCTCAAGCATATACCATTTGACTTGGAGCATTTTACCCTCGTCTTTTGGGTGAGTTCCTCGATGGTTGTCTTTGTATGGAAGGATAACTTGGGGATAGAGCGCCTCCGGTAGTAAGTTAAGTCCGTATATGTTCCCAACTTCTATCGTGTTATAATTTGATCCGTCACTATTATCCGTCCTACCATATGCGGCGTCTCTAAGTTGAAATTCCGCTATCGGCTCTTTACTATTCGTCATGAGATGCCAAACGATTTCCGTTGCAGCAAGAGTCCAGTGTAGGAGTCCACTAGATGCCGATTTTGCGCGGTCGTCACTCTTTCTTTGAGATGTTGTGATGGCTTTCATCATAAAGAATAGTTCATCTTCACACTTTATCAGGTCTTTCTCTAGTGACACTCGGTCCGCTAACCCTTGTTTGTCAAGGTATTTGCCGCGGATTTGGAACAGGCTTTTGATCTCCTCGAGATAACGGATTCGCTGTTGGAGGCGATTGACAATTTCTGGCGCACCTCGAAGATCACTGAAGTCGGATGCTAGCATAATCTTTTCCAGTTTCTCGGCCCGAACTTGCTCTCGAGGCTCACTGTACATGAGTAAGTCGAGGGCGATAATATACAAGGAGTAGTACTGTGATGAATCACAGATTGCCCGCACTTGTGGGAAGTCAACAGTGATTTGGTCGATTCGATGTTCTGTAGGATAGGCGGCGTGCCTATCTTCATCCGCGGATTCACCAGCAACCTTCTCGTTAAATTTCAGTCGCAAGGTATTGAATTTGTCGTAGCGTAAGCTTGCAGATGTTTTCTGGATAATTCTTGAGAACCCAGAAAGGTCAATATCAAAGTCGAACATGGCTTCCACTGAGACCCAAGGCGGCCATGACGTGCCTGGAGCGTTTCCGTATCCATTTCCACAGTATATATGTATATGGCTAGAGAAGCTCTTTTGGTCTGCGACGAAAAACTGAGCACTGTCCATGCTAAGTGTAAACTGGCGTTGTACCAGTCCACTAACATCATCAGAGACTCGGTGTTTATCCATAATTGACACGACCTTTAGTTGCATCCCTTTAGCGGTAACAACAGCTACTGATTTCTTATTTTTCTCGCTTTGCAATTGAATTTGCGGGGCTATGAGTCTCAGATGATAGCTGTTCTGTGGCGTGAACTCAGGAGAGATATTGCTACTCGATTTTGAGCTTAGAGTAGGATGCTTGCTCTCTACAGGAGTAGGCGGTTCTGCATTCACAAAACGACTTGCGTCATTAAGGAGCTGTTCAATGCGCTCTTCGGTCGACATGTCGTCGTCTCTTTCAATCTCAATATGAGAGCGAGGTTCAACATTCCATGGAGTCTGTTGCTTTTTGCCCATATGCCGGCGTTTTGCCTTGACTTGCTCATCAACGATATCAAGGATAAACTTCACTGCACGACGTGACATGTAGTACACAAATCCACGTCTCTGGTTGACTTGATGTATATACCGCAGAATTATGTTTCTCAAGGAGTTGTTCCATTTCAATTGGATGTTATGAATGACGAAGCGGTTATCAAAGTCGCTCGCGAACTCATCCTCCGTTGAGGATATTAGAAGATCAGCGTTTTCGCTGCAACGATGCGAAGACCCGTTAGTGTTACCATTTTGGACAAAATGCATTTCAAGCCGTTGCAGTTCATCCTGAAGGAATTTTCGTCGCTGTTCGAGGGAAAGTCCGTGCCTGACCATCGTTTCATATTGCCTTCGAGACTCTTCATCGGCTATGCCGTCGCGGATGGAACGTAGCTCAAATTCGCCAACAACACGGTGATGCGATGAAGATTGAGCTTCCAAGACATTAAGACGTTCCTTAAGCAACTCGATTTGTACCCGCCGGGGGTCGTGATCCTGTGACATAACACATACATGCGTAGGCTCGTCTCCAAATGGACTATAGCCTGGCTCATCTGGGCCAACTTTGATATGATCCGTTTGGCGGAAGAACGAAAACCGAGGCGAATAGGCCAGTGGAAGAATTTGCGTTCTCGGATTGCTTTCTACTGGAAGCACCCAATCCAACTCCACAAAATCATCCATGTCAATCCAGTTCAAATCCTCATCCGGAATGGTAAAGTTTGATATATCTGCAGGGCGAGATATACCAGGGTAAGTTGGGCTGGCTCCATCCTTCTCGCTATCACTGTCTTGAGCAGAATTGCCAATTGATGATACTGCACGACAGTCGGCCGAAATGAAATCCAACTGTGCTCTGTTGATTTTCATGGAACTTGCTTTCGTCGGCTCAAGCCGTCCTTTGACCACGGTAGTATACTCTCGCCGTTGATGAAGGTCAAGCATAAAGCTATCCAGCCGCACCTTCAGCCCGGTTGCATAAACAATATCTTCCTTGTAATCCTCCGGGTCTTTATGCTTGTAGATGTGAGAGACAAAGAGCGGAGACAAAAAAAGTTTATACTTGATAGTGCCGAGATGACGACTAAACTTTTTACTTGTCTTCGTTAATCCAGGGAAAAGAGGTCCTTGACGGACTGGAAGTGACATTACTCCAGAAAAGAGAGACCACCAGCTAAAGAAATGGGTAAAGAACTTGGGGGTAAGATGGACGGTGTTGTATGAAGCCGATGGCTCTCGGTTCGTAAGGGTCCACTCTCGAGCAACAGGTGCAACGACAGCTAACGAAAGATGTATGTGATTGCTTCTAAACCCACGGAATGCATCATAGTCCTATTACAGAGTCAGTCTCATCGTAGAACCAGTATCTAGGATTGAGTGACGGCTCACCTTTAACTCTTGGGGACTCAGATACATGGGGTTGCGTAGGACAACCTCATAATGAGGCTTGAAATCAAAGCATCGCTCTGCACCATTAGCATTTCGTTCGAACACCAAGCCTGCAAGCCAGCGAACGTTTCCTGAAAGCTTCATTATGACCTTCTTAAACAATGCATCACTCTTCCCAAATCTAGCGGTGCCACTGTTAAACGACGGTGATTCATACGAATACCTTGCTTGACGATTATAATCAGGAATAGCAAGCACATATTCGCCGCTGGTAACTGCAAAGAATTCTTGAGGGTCGTCATTCGTACGGATTCCCCATTGAACATCTTTACGCCAGCACATGACGAAACCCGCACCAAAACCAGTAACAATGTATGGATCACGGGAGCCTATAGAAACCAACTGTCAGCCTTCGTCACAATGTGAAGCATCGATTAACAAAACTATGGCTTACCTTTTAATCTGAAATGGACGTCACCATCTCCTTTCCAAACCCATAGCAACCTTGAGTGAAAGCTTAGCCGTATCTTATCCCAGAACCCAACTCGCTCCGAGGGATCTATCTCGGGCTTAGTAAAATTCTCAATAATCTTCATAACGTCCTGGATGACCGGTTGGTAGGACATTCCCCAAGATATCGTGGTAGGCTGGTTGGTATTAATTTCAATTGTTGGGTTAGAATAGGTCTTCACTGGAGCAACCGTCCTGCGAACATCAAGGGAAAATCCATCCTGCATTGTGCCATCAGAAGCAAGGGATGGGGGGACAATATTAACGATAACCTGGCGAGAAGATTCGGGTCCACGAAATTCTTCGGCTATGACAAAGTCTGTCTTTAGGGACCAGGCAGGAACACGCGCGGACTGTCCAGGACCTAACGGAGGGATATGGATTAAATCAAGCGGGTAGTCTCTAAGGTTGAATCTAGCTTCTCCCATATCTAGTCGGATGCTCATCGGTATCAATAAAGCATACTTCATATCCAAAGGCATTCCTTTCCCAATCCTATGCAGATACTGGGGATATTCATGGAGCGGGAACGACGGTGCATCCAGAGTGAATCCAAAATCTGTTATCCTGATGGCAAGTAAACCTGGCCGGCTTGGGATTGGAATCACCCCCGCAACCTCTGGCATCCCGTCAGGAGTTTTGTCAGCTCCAACAAAAAGGGATCGGAGCTCTCTAACTGCTGCATTCTGAAACCGGATTGAATTGTCGATTTTTTTCTTCCAGGAGCGCGCATTGTGAGCCTGAAGTTGATTCCAAGCCTCATCTGCGGATAGAATACTACAGTCAGAGAAAGTTGGTAACTGGCTAGTATCATACCTGCCTTTTGAATAGGCATTTCTCCCCCTTGATCTAGACCGTTTCCTTGGTCGACTATCTGCGCTCGCGCTCCTTGGGTATTCACCACTCCTACGAGCGCTTGTATAAGGCCTTTCTGTGAATGACCTTGCATTTTGACTCCTGAGGCGGAGAGTGGCATAGCGGTCATCTTGACTTTCTCTTACTTTTTTCAGCTTCATATGGTATGCTTCCTCACGCGCAAGACGTTGCTTCTGCTCCTGAAGACCGAGACGATAAATACATCCGAGTTTCCATTCGAATGGGTCGTCTTCTATCTCAAAAACCATTGACTTGCTACGCAGTGATATTTTGGGTACGCATTTTGGTCCACTCGGGGGCTTTGTCACGCTTGGAGAACTCAACTTAGTCTTCATGCGGTAGTTGAGCAGCTCCAGTGCCTTGAATGTGTTGACAAAGTTATCAAACACACGGTACATTATCATATGCGGAGGAACAGCCACTCGAATAAAGTCAGAGGAGATGTCGTATGACTTTGTGGTACCCAAAGACTCCGCCTGCTTCGTCCTGCTCTCTCGAAGTCCAATACGAACACCTCCAACACTGATGATTCTGGTCCAAGTTCCTTTGGCCTTTGGAGATTCCACATGAAGTCGGATGAGGTGCGACCGGATAAAAGGTGGTGACCAACGGTGTCGACCTGCAACAAGCCCATACACCTGAAGCAGTATCCTTGGGTCAGATGGCATCACACCCTGGACCTGTATAGAAGGAACTTTGATATCAAAAGTGGTGAGTTCGACTTTCGAAGCCTTTCCAGGTGCTCTCATTGAGGACGATCTGCGTTTTGGTCCGCGGGGGTTCACCTCAAGAGCGGAATTGAAAAATGCATCATTAATAATAGTCGCAGCAATGCCTATTGCGTAACATCGATAGAGTGAATGTTTGATAATGATCTCGTTGATGATAGAATTGACATGAAAGATCGGGCCTTGAAGATCGCTCGAAGTGGTCAGGGCAATCTCGAATTGAGGCACCGAGAGGAAAGCGTCTGGTTCCATATAGTCTACTGACTCCATGATAAAACTCTCCAATTGGCTGACATTGAATGTAACTCGTCTGCCATCCGACGGGCGGGAGTAAGACTTCCCAGAGGGTGAAGTAGGCGTAAACCTAAATGGGTCATCCGAGATGGCGGAGTGGCTAGGAGTTCGGCGCCGCAGGGACCGTGGATTTGGCTTTGGCTTTTGAAGCTGATACTCCACTGACCATTCGCCCAGATGAAGGACAATTCCTCTGGTAGCAGAACCAACAGTAGCATCTGAGCCCGCAATTTCAATGCTAAAGGCTGAGGATTCGAATTGGAAGCGAATAAGCCAGGGGGGCAGGCGCCTTAGAAAGCTAGGAGAAGGCGTATCATGAGAGGAATTATGTTTTGAAGGAATAAGCCTCTTCAGCTGCTCAACAGCTTGATGCAGGCCACGAGTAAGTTCCCCACTAAGGATATGAATTGAAAATGAGTTCATGGAGCCTGAAATAGCAACCGCAATCTCGGTGGTTGCATTTATATAACACTTTAGGTCCATTGTGTCTGTGGCTAGGAGACGATGCCTAACCCCTTCGGCTGTTTGGTAGTAAATCAAATGAGAAGAAATACGGTATGTGGCGACCAGGGAATACTGAGCGCCTTCTGCAACGGAATGAGAAGACTCGACGTCAAGAGAAATAGAGGATATGGAGGAAACAAGAAGGTTGTAGTCAGAAGGACTTGCCGAATCTGAGGTGGGTAGCGCAAATCGAAGAACGGGTTCGTGGACTGAAAGTTTGATTACAGCCTTTGGCAGAAGTCGTGACATAAGGAAGTGGCTTTTCTGAGAACTAGAACGTGGAGAGGATCCTCTCGCCTGTATCAGGGCTAGGATGTTTGAGAGGTGTTTAGGTTCCAGGTCCACGGAGGGAGAAGTAACAACGAAGTTGGCAAAAATGACATTTGAATTCCGCTCAGCGGCATCTCGGTGGCTGCCAGCCAATGCCATAGTTTTAGAAGGGAGGGTTGTTTTGATGGTTGTTGTAGCCATGGGAATATATATCAGCTTATCATGCTCATCCATATTCTCACCCAGGGATACTGATGATGAGATGGCGGCTATCAAAGCCTGATGGGCAACGTCATCACGCTGAAAGTACATCCTGTGTGATGGATGGGCTGGGTCCATTCTATGAAAGTCAACTCCCACCTCATGGGTGTAGAAATTTAAATATAGGGGCTTTTCCATGGGCTCTGGATTTTCCACGGTGCTTGAGACACGGAAGAAGCTCAGAGCAAGTTGGAAGTCCTGGATTCCGCGTATCAAGGAGGTAAGGAACGCCTTCGATTCGGTAAGGTGATGGGCCATGACCTCCTCTTGATGGGTATCCTGCTGTTCAGTGTCCGATTCTTCCATTATATTTCCCAGCGCAGTTTCGTCATCAGTGTCTTCGCACGAGGTTCCAGCATCTGGGGTCATATCATCTGGCAGCGAGAGCAGCTTGATCCGTAGCAGGATAGAACGAACATCATCATACGGGATATGAAGCCTCCCCACTTTGACTGAAATAGATACCTCCCGTAACCCTTCCATGCCATTTTGAAGAAGTCCATGAACATTAATTCCAATATTATCAAATATCTCCTTGTGTTCACAGCCATCTACTGCCAGGAGTATATTGCGGGCGTTAAATATCCATTCTGGAAAGCGTTTCTCTCCCGAAGCATCTTCGTTCTGTCGAAACTGCTTCCCACCTTGCATAACTTTACGCCTAGCATCCAGGGACATGGTCAGGGCACCAATATGAAGTTCTCCTGCATCTCGTATTCGAAGTGTGGTCTCCGTGGCCGAGATATCAATCAAAGCCAGCCATTTGATCTGCCTGAGCAAACGCTTCAGTCTCTCCTTAACTCCCTTCAGTGTCTTCCACGTCCTCTCCCAGGACGCTGACTTCTTCTTGGTCTTTCCATCACTGCTGCCATTGCCGTTACTGTTGCCCACGGCATCACTTTCCTGCGCAACTCCAGTTCCATCCTTTGCCAGGCCATCCGGTGTATGTCCAGCGGTAGCGGCAGCGGTAGCAGCTCTCCGACGCGAGCTCGCAAGGGCCTTCAAATCAAGCGCAACGGTAGCTCGTTTAATTCGCAGGCTAACGTATGTAGGCTGGACGAGCGAGGGCCTATGTACGGAAATCCCAATACCTCCGAACTTGATATAAACCCCCTCCCGCGGCGAATATGCGATGTGTCGTAGTGAAAAGTAGCCGATCCGCTGTATGGAGACGCCGGTAGCAATGCGGATGATCGCGAAGAGAACAAACGAGGAGATATAGATGAGGACGAGGGCGACAAACACCGTCGTAGGGCTCAAAGAGGCCATGCCAAATGGCAGAGGTCCCAGGGCTCGAAACATTGGTCAATCCATGCGGCAGGAAGGACGACGCTACATGGCACCGAGCTACCACAGCGAGCTCCAGAGACCGAATACCTCTCCAGCAGCAGGCTGGATATGCTCATGCTCAGTGCAGTCCAGTAGGTAATATCCCGTAGAAAAGCAAGCAAAGGAGAAAAAGGGTGTCCTCCTTGGTGTTGGCAGCTAGTCTGATCGAAGTGGCCGCTAGTAGGATTCGCGTTTCGAGGCTCAATAAATAGGGAAAAGTGGCAAGGATGCGCAAACTGCCAGGATCCGACAGGCCGTAGTGTGCGCCGTTCGCCTTTGGCACGAAGGAAGAGTGTAGAGACAAGTTATCAAAAACTGAGGGTGGGTAGTGGGAAAAAAAAAAGGAGCTGTTGAATAGTCGATGATGTATCTTTTTTTTAGGTGTTGCCGCAGATCTGGTGACCCGCCAAGTCACGGATGGCGCATCTGTCGGAGATATATTTACCTCGACCACGGTTCTATTTGGTTGAACTAGAAGGATGAGTAGCCCGTTGGGCGTCGAGGGGGCTTAAGGGGATAACATTTATAGCTACAGATTCGCCAGGGTGCAGGGTCTGTCGATGTGGAGGGAGATCTCTGGGTGTGGAGGCTGATATTCCATCCTATCTGAAGGTCTAACCAGCAACATCCTGGAAGCTGTATTAAAGCGAGAATCAGACGTAAAAGAATAGATATTATACATGTCTAAATGGCAGAAAAAACTGCCCCAAAACTCCATATATATGCTTGCCAGCGACGGCATAAATATCAAACCATTACACAAAAATCCACCGCACTGGTAAAACATGAAAAAGATCCAAGGTCGCATAACTCCGCGCAATAACACACAAGGTGCCCGGTCTAGAATCAAGCAGCGTTCTCTAGTCCAGCTCTTTCCGCTTTCTGCTCGCGGCTTTTACCGCACTCGAGTGTTCGACACTGGCGCGCAAAAACTGGCTCGGGCTCGGGCTGGTCGGTAGGGATACTGCGAGCCTTAATCGTAGTCGTCTTTCCGATCTCTCCCTGTAGTGTTCCCAGGCCAATCTGTCCTACCATTGGAGATGGCCATGGGTCAGGGAAAGGCGGGAATGTCTGCGTGTATACCCTCTGTACTCCTTCGACCCAGATTGTTGTGACTGGAGACACCTGAGTAGGTACGGTTGGCACTGGATCTGGCGGTGCGTCGACAATAGCTCGTTCCTTGATAATTGGGCCTGATGGTGATGGGGAGTTATCATGAGCTTCGTCAGATCGTTGTCTTACGGCAGGTGTTGGTGATGACACGGACAAGCGGTCAGCCGCGAAAACGCTGGTAGATAGAAGAGAGCATATAGCCAGCAGGGCCGGACCCTTTGAGAACCACATATTCCGTAAAGAAATACACACACAAATATAGGGTCGATGCGAGTTGGATAAGATACTCAGGAGGTAGTTGACAGTTGGCGTTGACTGCGTGGCGAGTTGCGTGCGAGTGTGCGCTGCGTCGATTCGGGGCGAGCTCGAATGGAAGATGTCAGCGAGATGAATAATGGGATATGAATAATTGACGTCCGACCAGCGACCAGCTTAAATAGTATTCATCACCGGCTTTTCGTTTCGTTTGATCCGTTCGATGTTTTTGATGTTTGATCAAAGTTCGCTCCTTTTCTGCTGCTGGCGACACGTAAGATGGTCACGTGGAAGCTAGTTTTAAACCAATAACTATGCAAATCTGTCTCACCAAGGAAGCTCGACGAGAGACTGCGAGAGTGGACGATGCCAGAAGAGAGGCTGGTAGAGATAGACAGGCGGAGATGGTGCTGGGTGGTCACTGCTAGCCAGATACAGGAGGCTGGACGACGGTGGTAGCGTAGTTGGTTGTGGAGCACTCCGTAGTCAGTGACCTGACATGGATTCAAGAAAACCGCAAAATGATGCTCCGTAGCAGGCTGTCAAATCATTCATCCAAGATCTTGTCCCAGTCTGGGGTAACAACGAACTTGCCAGTGACCTGAGACATGGCCCAGAGCTTCTTGTCGCGGGTCGAAGCGCTGCCGTCAGCGGCCCCAGCCATGTTGTCCGACAGTATCACGGCATCCTGTATGAAACCGACGGTGCTGCCCTTCGTGAGCTCAAAGCTGACGCCACCCCAGTCGATGGTTGCTTTGCCGGATCGGTGTATGTTCAGTTTCCCTACTCGTCCGCGCGGCAAAGTGCTGTTTGTTGCTGTGACGAGGGGAGTTGCAGTGCTCGCCGTGGCAGCCGGGTTGACAGCGCCCTCTTCCTGCTTAATACTCACAGAGCCCTGAGCTGCTGGAGCTGTACCAGAAACAGGCAGAGGTGTGGCAGTTTCAACAACAGCTTCATCGCCTTGCCCAGCTGCATTGTTCTTCTCAGGCGTTGGCGGTACCAGGTTAGGGGTCATTGGCGGGAATTGGAGTAGAAATAGCTGGCCCTGGCGTTCATCGGTTGCTGGCTTTGCAGAGGCCTCAGTGTCATCCTCATCCTTCTTCCCAACTTCAGTAGTGATAGAGGTATCAGGAGCATTTCCTGCGGTTGTAGATAGGCTTCCAAGGGTGGATTTCAAGTAATCAATATCTTCTTCGTAACGGTCATATTCTTGCCGCTCCTCTTCTGTCTGTAGCTTCTTCCTTGGATCCTTGACCTTTTTTGGTTTGACTCGTGGTTTTGGGACAGTTTCTTCAGACGGGGCGGGAGGGACACTATCATCAATGGCAGCATCGTCATCGGTGGGTTCTGCTTTGATCCGAGGGCCATCCGACGTAGGGCCAGTCTCTTTTACATCTCCCATAACCACGTCATCGTCACCTCCTTCAACATCAGACTCGGACTGGTCGTCCTCGACAAAGAGGCTATCATCGGCAGCTCCAGCCTTCTCCTTTGCCTTTTTCCTGAGCTCAGCAGATTTGCTTAAGCTTGAGCTTGATTCAGCTGGTATACCAACGGAGCGTTCAACATGTTCATGCCTCTCAACTCGCACCGGCCGAAGTCCACGACTTCCACCCGTAGGTGTAGATTTTCCCGTTGACGCTTTACCTTTCGACATGGCACCAGCCTCGAATGCTTCCCCTTCCGAATCACTCTCAAGGTTGATATGGTCAATGCTAAACCGTAGTCCGTGATCACTACCTTCGTCAGAAGAGATATCTCCACCAATCTGCTCTCCGTCTGCACCGGTTTCGTTCTTCACTCCATAAAAGCCGGATATCTTGCCAGAGCGGCCGCCTTTGCCCTTCCAAGCTCCTCCATGCCGTCCAGGCCCTGTTCCTTCCCCTAGGGGCCCAGATGCACCACTCGCGCCGCCCCTGCCGCGTCCTCTGCCTCTGCCTCTGTCTCCTCCTCGAGTTGTCCGTCGTGCAGCATTGGCCGCAGATATTCTTTCCCGTAGTCTCTGAGCTTCAAGATTCTCAAGCGCTTCTCGTTCTTCTTTGCTCTTCCGTGTCACCACCTTCGGCTGGAATTTTAGTGTTGGCTTAGGCGTCGAGCCGTCCGCATTCAGCGGCACCAGACTCCCGCCTGGCGTTCTCTTCTTGAGAGATTGTAATCGTTGCACCGGTCGTCCTCTGGCACTCGCTGAGGCCCCACGGCCCGTTCCTCCCGTCCCCGATGGCCCTGGAGTGGCCGAGGAGCTCTCTGAACTGCTTGGCTGCCCTCTTCCAGCGGGTGGTCTATTTGGCGGGGGATTTGGCGGCATGTTTCTCGACTGAAAGGGATATCTAGAAAACAGGTAAAAATAGGTAAGAGTATGCGGTGGTGTGAAACGAATTGATCCTATCAGATACTTCGTTCAGAAACGCCGGGGAATCAGTCGACCAAAAGCTCTTTTGCGCAGCTTCAGCTTGGTTTGCGACTAAATACGAAATTTTGAAGTCATAATTCGGCGTAATTTTCTTGTGTATGTTCGTGACAATACACACCAAATATATAGTCTTGGCACCTAATTTATATACGTCTTATTACGAAAATTACCGGCTATTGAATCGACTTCAGCGCTCTTAATATAGAATAGAAGCAATATTGATATTTTCAAACCGTCCATTGATTCCAGTAAATAACAAAGTAAGGGACTATTTTGGCCAATGGGGCAACCATACGGAAGCCCAAGCCATAGCTGCAGAGAACACAAGAGACCAGAAGCAAATATTTTTTGCTGTTTCCTTCAGGCAATATCAGAAGCAAGATGCGACTGATTAAAGCCATTAGCCAGAACCCCCAACTACGTCAACTCAGAGAGACTCGATGAGACTGAGAGAGAAAAGATGAAGAAAAGTAAAGGAAATCAAGGAAATCAAGGAAATTTTGAAATTCGAGATTAAACAAGACAACAACACCGCAGTAGGTACATGGCTGTAGAGAGTGAAGGCGCAAATAAAAGGATGTAAATGCAGTACAGAGAAACACACAAAACTCGCAGCGCCTTTGATGTTAATGACAGTCGCAATTGGCATAATGAAGAGATGATGATGGCCGGATGATACTTGCAGCAAATAAACACGGAGACGTAGATGAGGATGTTGGGTTTCGGCAGTTGTGAGTTTGAGACAGAGAGGTACAAGGAACAAGCAAGCCACCGTTTGATAGGAGAAAGAAAAGAGAAACAAGGAGAAAAAAACAGAAATCAAAGTCTATGATAATGATAATTTGATGTTAACAGCTGCTTCGGGGGAGGGGTGTGGGTTTGTCTGTTTGTTGCTGGTATGAACACAAGTCGTAGGTATAGCCGAAACTCGAATAGCAGGAGACATGCATTGTTGATGAAAGAGTATGTGCTCGCACAAGGGAATATTCGATGGTGCAGGTGGTTGCTCTAAAACAGGTAAACGTCAGGCAGTGGTGCGGGAGAGAGAGAGTAGAAGGCCTTCACAATCAGCGCTTTCGCTTCTTGTTCTTATCCGGGACAGCTGCTGCGGTGGACGAAGCAGCAGTTTGGGCCGCAGTATCCTGTGCTTCTTGAGCCTTTGCAGCAATGGCAGCAGGGTCCTTCTTGACAGAAACACCCATGTGGCGGCCATATCGGCCCTTGCGACCGTTATTCTCGTCCTCGCTAATGCACCCCTCGATACCGATGCCGGCATCCTTGCATCTCTGACAGGGGCGCTGACGGTCACAGCCCTTCTTACTCTTTCGGCATCTCTGGCAGCGTGGCTTCGTGGAGAGATCCTCCTCATCAGCAGCTAGTTGGTTGTGGAAGTTAACACCTCCCTGCTGAGCGGTAGCTGGGAGTAATGGGGGTGGCACAGGTTTGGCAGAGCTGGTTGGGGCCTGTTTACCCTTGCGAGAGGCAGGGGCAGAGCGGTTCTTAGCATTTCGTCCTCCTTTAGCCGTGGAGGCCTGTTTGGCGCCGGCACCCTTGGCCGAGGTTGCTGCAGTGGTTGCTGTGCTGGCTGATTTCCTTGCACGCTTGGTTCGAGAAGACTGTGCCTCGTACGATGGGTCATCGTCATATTCGCTCTTGATGTTATCTTGAGAGGCGAGATTCTGGTATTCACCGTCGATATCATCACTAGCCGGGTCGCTGCTTTCACAGCTAGGAAGGATCTCGTCCAATGTCTTGTGCTTCTTGGACAAGCCTGGGAGGGAGCCACTTGATGCACGGCGCTCTCTCATCTTGGTTGGCAGGTCGGTCTCGTCACCACTGACATCAGATATGTCTGTGGTTGCGCCGGTAGAAGAGGCGGCGTCGGCGATACCGCTGAAGGCATCGTCAACAGTGGATGTGGAGTTACGGCCGTGCGAGAAGTTGGAGGTGTCTCCAAGCCTGATGAGCTGCATGGCAACATCTTCGTCCGAGATGCAGCTAGCAATGGTTGGATCAGGAGTGGGCAAGATGCCATGACCATTCACTGGAGTAGCATAGTGTACCGCCGAGTTGGAGTTGGCTCGATTCCGTAGCCTGTGGCCATGATGTGGTACGGTGGGAGTCGCATATGGGTTATTCCCGCTTCCATTCTGAAGAGAATGCAGTTTCTCATGGTTGCCAAAGCCCTGAGGGGAGGCAAGCGCCTGGTAGCCGCTGAAAGCGTTCTGGTTGGGTCTTGCGAATGGCGAGGCATCGGGTGCAAGGGAGCGTCGCTGGGGAGAAATGGAGGATGCCGAAGTTGTGCGAGGCACTTGGGGAGGAGCAAACAAGGGAAGTTCCTGGGATAAAAAAATACATTAATATCGAAATTATATATGGAAACCGGTGGGTTAATGTCTGGAGAGTTTGGTACTTACGGAGCTCTCGAACTTCGGGCGCTTCCTTCTGCCATCCTGGAGGATGTTTTCCATGCTGATATCAGCGCTACCAAAATGCTCACTCTTGGGCCTTCTTGAGCCGCTTACTGAGCTGTGGCCTCCGTCACTGTCACTGCAAGGCATATGGGCGTCGTCATGGAAGCTTCCATGGGTGCTTGAGCCACGGCTCTTGACACCTGCTCGAGATGATTTCTGCCTCGAGGCGCTTCGGCGACCTCGGGCGGGAGGAGAGACACTTCGCTTTCCAGCAGCAGCGCGCGAAGTAGGGCGGGAGACGGATTGGCCATAGTTGATAGCCTGGTTGCCCTGGGGAGGTGGCATAGAGAATGGTTCTCCAAGGGTAGGCCGGGAGTAGTTGTTCATGGGGGAGACGGCATAGTATGACGGCGGTGAGTGTTGTTCGGGGTAATGATGGTTCGGTATCACTCGGACATAGACGGTCATGCTGTTCTTGAGGTTCTCGTACCTGGCAATGAGTGTGTTGCCATCCTGGTCCTCAAAGCTAACGCCGCTGGCGGTGCCTTCGTAGATCCCATAGAAATTTTTGACTGTGGTGACGATGGAGTCGGTAGTGTCATGGGGATAGATCTGGACCCTCATTGGAATGCGAGCTCGCATCTTCGAGGACTCGTCGAGCAGCAGCTCGAAGGCCACATGCTTTGGAGACGGGTTTGAAGGAGACTCATGTTTGGCCGGACGGTCAGCCTGGGGCTGCTCGTCATAGTATGTCTGGCTCTCGGAGACCGGGCCGCCAGATCCTGACACTTCACAGTCATGAGCCGATGGATGCATTCTCACCCGCGGCTCCTGAGGCATATCCGATGGATTATTGCCTCGGACTGCTGGGTGATGGCGTTGTTGATGGTGCAGGTTAGGCGAATGCGACGAGAGCAGGGCGAGACCGACTCTTTGGTTATGCAGATACCATGCAAGTCCCGGGCCAAAGAGGTGAGAGAGGAGGTGCCAGGAGGTAGGGAATCGAGTGTATAATCCGGTCAGTGAGGCAGATCTGGTCGCAGAGAGGCGGCGATGGAGGTATGGCCTGCTGGCTGAATGGAAGTGCCGGTGAGAGAGAGTGGAAATTTCTAGTTAGGCAGGATAGCCGGCGACGAGCAAGCGAGCTGTATAAATAGAGCAGAGAGCGCAGTTAGCAGTCTGCAGCGACAATAGAGGGCGGGAGAATAGATAATTGCTGTCCTGCCGGCCCGTTCAATAGGGCAGACGCTGGCTCCTATTTCCCAGGCAGACAAAGGTGTGTATGTGTTGTTCCCCGGGTAGGGGAAAACATGGCCGCTCGAGACGGCAGCCAGGAGAGAAACGGGAGCACAGCGGCCAGGGAGATACCTACAGCTGGAGACGACGGCGAGGGATGGATCGCAAGAGCGCAACGATGCTCTGCTGGGGGTCTGTCCGGTCGACGCTGGGTGCTGGCAAGGTGGTGATGAAGGCCTTGGGGGCGCTGTGAGATGTCTGGGTCCTGTCACAGAATGGAGATCAGCGGCAAGAATTATAGAGCGGCTTTGGAGGGCAGACGAGGCCGGCGAGGAGGCAGACGACTTACCGGCAGGCCGTGGCTACTGAGCAGGAGGCAGGACGAAGCAGTCTGGGATATCAGGCTGGCCGAGGGAGGGTTGTTGGGCGTGCAGCGAGGGTCGAGGGAGGAAGAATGATGATGTGTGGATGTAGGTTGCGAACGAACGGTGGAGGAGGTTTCACACCACCGCCGGCCAGGTCAGCGAGAGTTATCTCAGCTAGTCATGCAGCGTATTTATTGATTTCGTTATTATTATTACTACTACTCTTATTTTAAGGGCTCTGGACGCAGGCGCCGAACCGGGCTGGGCTGCCTGTCTTCCTGTTTACGGGAGTGCTACTTGGTTCCTACGATCATATCCCCTTCTACTTCTATGCGACATGCGATGCGCATCCGCTGCCCAAAGCAAAGACAGAAAAAGACTCGGTCAGGATCCTTATGCGCAACTAAGGCACGAGGCCCAATGACGCCTCATGACGCTCCTGCTGCTAATGCGCTCCGGAGCTGCTGTCAAGGTCGTCTATCAACCGTCAAGCCAGTTTGGTCCGTCAGTCAAGTCAGGGTCACTGTCAGCCCGTCGTTTGTGTCCATCTAGAATCGGCGGAAAGCCTTCTTCTCTTCCCTCCAAGACAAGTCACAACTAACTAGCTAGTCAGTTGATAACTATCCAAAAAAAAAAGGGCCAGCCCGGAAGTATATGAAAGCCGGCTGTGCCTCTTTCTCCGGGGAGGTTCGGCAGGCCTCCCTCCCTCCCTCTGATGATGGATGCTGCTTGTCTTGTTTCTTGCCAGAGAGCCCGTAGTCGTTGTTAATCCTGGGAAGAGAGGACCTGTAACCTAAATGCGCCTGGGATTGGGTCCATTTGCCATGTCTTTGCGACGATCCACCCGAGTTCTGCAGCTTGGGTTGGCCACGCTCAACACCCAGCGGCACACTGCGCAACAAGGGGTGTGTGTGTTAAGTTGTGTAGTCAAACCATACATAGTTTTCGCACCCTTCGATTCGATTCGATCCGCATTGCTAGCTAGGGGGACAAGGGCGGACCTTCAATGCGTTGTTCAAGTATCCAGCGGCTGGGGGGAACGGAGGACGTTGACGGGTTGATCCTCTATCCCACCCCGGCTCTCCCTTCTTTCTCCTACACTTCCGAGACTCCCAGAGCTGGCGGTCCTTTTAGTTAAGTGGACAGGGATGGGGCAGAAGGGAAAGAGGAGTCAGGAAGGTTTTTTTGCTTCTTGAAGAGTAGAGTAACCCGAGCGATCGAGGAACAGGGCGGCCCCTTCGTTCCCTGACGTGGCCGCAGCAGAGGAGGCAGCGCAACCGCAATCGAGGGCAGCGCAGGAGGAGATGGAGCTGAGATAGCAATAAATAGCAATAAGCAAACCCCAACCAACCAACCAACCAACGGGTGGTCAATAGTTTCATGTTTTCGCCTGCTCGCCTGCCCTCCCTGCTGGTCGTTCTCGGCGATAGTTGAGATAGATCCCATGGCATCGTGGTGGCGCTGGCGATCTAGTGTGAGGAAGGTTATAAAAGTGACTGCTTCATGCGCCGGCCACTTCGCTCTGCATTCGGTCTCCGCAGGAGCAGAAACTTAAGAGCCTGAACCGGTCGAACGACCTTCCTCTGCCTCGTTTCGCAGGTCTTACTCCTCCGAGGCGAACGAACGAAGCACGAGTCGGCCAGACAGCAGAGGCGGCAGGCTGCTATTATTATTCGCGGCAGCCAGCGGCCCAGCAGGAAGAAGAAGAAGAAGAAGAAGAAGAAGCAGCTCCAGCATGATGAAATATATAATGCATGCTTTAAATCTCTCTTTCTCTCTCTCTCTCTCTTTCGGTCTTGTTTCTTTTCTTTTGCGCCTTGCGACTCCAGACCCCGTATCGACGAAGAGTCAAACATATGCTGCGTTCTTTCGCTAACATCCGGCGCAAACTTGCATCAATGGCCAGTCGCAATGGATTGAGACACTTCTCAAGCTGCCCTGCTTCCTACTGCGCCAGCGCTGATTCACACCCGTTCGTCTCCCTTCTCGCCCGTCGTGTGAAGATGATGATGGCCCTTATTTTCTTTTTTGGGGGGAGGGACTTGCGATACAAGGGCTCCTCTGACGCGCTGTTCCCCCCATACGTTTATACATGTTCATATAATATGGAGTATATTTTTTTTTAAAAGGAAAGAGAGAGAGAAAGGAAAAAAAGGATAGGGATCTGATACAATGCTGGAGAAACGGCAGTTTGAGGCCTGAGCGACGGGGGGTGGGAAAGCGACCTCAGCCAGAGCCCGGTGGCACCACGGCTAAGCTGGTGAATGCGACAACAATAGGCTAGAGCAGGCGACTGGATGCATGTTTGTTGTAAAAAAAAAGTGAAACCCGCTTGGCTCTCGCAAGTTCCTGCGATCGCGGGCTCGGAATATTGTGCGCTGCGATGAATGGGAGGGGAAGGGGGATCCTGTGACCGAAATATGAATGAGAGCGTCCGCCCTGGGTTGCTTTCTCTCTGGCTGTGTCAGCGTCAGCGGCCGGCGAGGAGGAGGACCCCCCGGGGAACAGCCCAGCGCTCCGAGGACCTTGCGATGCCGGCGTCGCTTCGACTCGATGGGGCCCTTCTCTGTATTTCTGTCTCTCTCGTCCGTCGCAATCGCCGCCGTTCCAAACGGTGGCCAGGCTGTGTGGTCGTCGGTAGCGGCCGGGACGAAGCCGGCAGCCCATCCGCACTAAAATCGGGGTCACTGACCCATCCTGACGTCAGGAGATGTCTCTTGTCGGCCTGTCCCTTGCGTCTCGAGGCCTTCATCTGCCCTCCGCCGCCCGCTTCTGGCGCCCCCCGTCGGCCGGCCTGCCCTGCGCCGGCGCTGTCGTTTCCTTCGTCGTTGCGCTTGTCGTCGTCGTCGTCGCTTTTTGTCGCCGCGAGCGAAAAATGAGGCAGGTCCAGGTCACGTGGGTTGGCGTCTTTTCGTGTTTCTCGACACCCGAAAAGCGGCTTCCGCACGAACTCCCCTGCAGCGCCCCTTTGACGACTTTCCAGGGCGCAAACTGGTCGCCAGCTTTGTCGCATCGCCCGCCGCCGCTCGTGGTCAAAATATCTCGCAGCCCGCAGGCCAGGCGCGCGCTTAGCATGGACAAACGCCTTCTTGCGGCTCCTGGGGAAGACGCGCCGCCGCGCGACTAATGACATGACGTAATCTGCCAAGACTTTGGTTGCTTAGCCAGGCCGCCGTCGGGCGCTAACCGCATGCGGCCTAGCTTTGTTTATTTTCTTCTCTTTCCAGCAACAAGAAAAGAAAATAATAAAACTCCAGCAAGCAAAGCAAGCAAAGCAAGCCAGGACGACGACGCCAGCGACGAGGACGGACGGCTTTGCAGGACCACCAGCAGGAGAGAAGACAGCTTCGAGGACGCGGACAGCCTGCCCAGAGGGGATTGACCGACTGAACAACCGCGCTCCGTCTTGGTCTCTTTGCGTTGCTTGCACTGGGCTGTGTGATCCCTTTTTCCCGCCTATCTTACCTTGCCTACTGCCTCAGCAACAGCACCCACAACAACAACAATAACAACAGCTGAGGCCAAGTGAGAGACTACTTATCAACAAACATCCCTACCCACGGAAGACCGCCCTCGATATCGATACTCTGTATTCTTCTTGATGATAGCTGGACAGTAGTCGCTCTTACTCCTGTCTTATTATCAGTCTCTGTCGTCGACTTTCGCCATGGACGCAAAGGTATGTAAGCCCCTTTAGCTGCCGCTCACCTCCCCGCTGTCTCTGGCCTCTACGCACTGCTTCACCCGTCAATTTATCACCCGAAGGCCTTGGGTTTGGACTAATTAATGCTCTTGCAAACAGCCACAGAGACCAGCTCGCACCCTTCGCGGTCGAGTCGATGAGAACATGATTGCCTTCAACCGCGCTGGAAAGACCATCCACCACCGCAACAAGTCGTCGCCTGCCTTGTCAGCCCTGGCAAACAGCAACAGCAACAGCAACACTACCAACAAGGAGCCAGTCAGACGTGCTGCCTTTGGAGATGTCAGCAACACCGTCAATTCGCTTCGATCGGCCAAAGATGACTCTTCTCTCCCATCCAAGGACACTATCAAAATCACCGAGAAGCCGCTCTGTCTTGCTCGTCCAGCGCAGCGCCCCATTCACTCCATTAGTACAAAACCAGCAGTGAATGCCATCATTAACGCCGAAGTCGGTATAAAGCCAGCCTCCGAGAAGACGCAGGCTAAAAAGATTCAGACCAAACGTGCCAATGCTGTCTTTAAAGACCCAATTCTGCAGCCCGTCGTCGAGGAACCAACTACCAAGCAGCAAAAACCACAGCAGCAGCAGCAGCAGCAGCAGGAAAAGGCTTCTGCCCCGCAAGCTTCCGTGAGTGAGGCATCGTCAAAGTCTGCTGAGCCATCCAAAGAGGTCGAAAAGGACGCCAAAGGCGCGGCCAATGCTCCCAAACCAGCTACTGCGGAACCTGCTCCTGCTCAAGTAACTAAAACGATGCCTGCAGCTACGGCCGTTGCTGAAGAACCTGCGGTTAAAGAAGCCGTTGTCAAGGCAACCGTCGAATCCGGACCACCAGTGCCAAATCATAATGCAAAGGATACCAAGGAGGCGACAAAGCCCAAGGTTACCAGGATATCCAGCAATGGAGCCAGAAGCTCAATGCCATCGACCAAACGACCAAGTGATGTCACCGTCTCGTCGCGTAAATACGACCAGTCCGAACCAGAAGAATACTGGGACGAAGAAGAGGAAGACAACTATGATGAAGATGGCTATGCCACTGCCCGCTCATACCGCTCCCGTGATAATACCACTGGCGGCGCAACAATGGTACTATTCCCCAGAATGAGCCAGCAGTCCCGTCGCGAATTGGCTCTGGCAAGACAGATCGTGGAAAACTCCACCTCCGTCGAAGAGTACGATGACGAGTGGCGGGATACTACAATGGTAGCCGAGTATGGTGAAGAGATCTTCCAATACCTAAGGGAGCTCGAGGTATGTTCTGTACCAACATGCCTTTTTGCGATTGCTAATAATGCCAATGCTAACGCTCTTATTTTTGTTTTTTAATAGCTCAAACTCCTTCCCAATGCCCATTACATGGACAACCAAGCAGAGATTCAGTGGTCAATGCGCTCTGTTCTGATGGACTGGCTGGTCCAGGTCCACCACCGCTTCTCGCTTCTTCCAGAGACCCTTTTCCTCTGCGTCAACTACATAGACCGTTTCTTGTCTTGCAAGATCGTCTCGCTGGGCAAGCTCCAGCTCGTTGGCGCCACTGCTATCTTTATCGCTGCCAAATACGAAGAGATCAACTGTCCCTCGGTACAGGAGATCGTCTACATGGTTGACAACGGATACACCGTTGACGAGATTCTCAAGGCCGAACGTTTCATGCTTAGCATGCTCCAGTTCGAGCTCGGATGGCCAGGGCCAATGAGCTTCCTCCGCCGGATTAGCAAGGCTGACGATTATGACCTGGAAACTCGTACTCTCGCAAAGTACTTTTTGGAACTCACCATCATGGACGAGCGCTTTGTCGGCACGCCACCGAGTTTCACTGCTGCCGGCGCCCACTGTCTAGCCAGACTGATGCTGCGAAAAGGGGACTGGGTATGTTTCATTAGTTATTTCATCTTGATGACTTGTTTTATCCTGTGTTTTTTGGTTTTTTTTTTTATGTTTCGGCGTTTCTCATTGCTGACATATTCCCAACCTAGACCCCTGCGCACGTATTCTATTCAGGATACACATTCGGCCAGCTCTACCAGCTCATTGGCCTCATCCTCGAATGCTGCGAGGCTCCACAGCAGCACCATCTAGCCATATACGAGAAGTACGCAGACCGCAGGTTCAAGCGTGCCTCAATCTTCGTCGAGAACGAGATGCTCAATGGCTACCGCCTCCCCGAGGTCCATGAAGGTTCCAGCCTTTGGTCCATGCTTGATCGCCGGGCCAGCTCCAAGCGGTTGTGAAGGAGGGAAGTATACCTTTTCTCATCCACCCACCCCTGCCTTCTTTCCTACTCATCACTTAGACGGTCGAGAAATCTCACGATCCTTTGAACGACCACCCAAGCATGATGCGGGATCTCGGTATCTCCCACTCTTTGCTTACTTTCATTTCATTCTATTCTTGTTTCCTTGCAACCTTCTCACGCTCCTTATACCCTTGTATTCGCTTCTCTTTTCTTCCTTATGCTTCAAGATATGGCCGTCCAGTCCACCGATTCTTCTCATTCTTCGTCAAGGGGCCCGCGTCGCTCACTTTCTTACAAAATCTTCTTCTTTTTTTGGTATGGAGCTTCGGAGTCACTGGCGCAGGCGGTTATTATCTTTTTTTTCCTTCTCTTCTCGTCCTTATTTGTTGAGTTGTTTGGCGCAGATAAGGCTTTTAATCTTTAGCTATAGGGGTAATAGGTGCATTAATCAAAATCTTCATTTAATAATACTCCTTTCCTTCATCAAGTAATTAGAATCTGCTACTATGGCTATATACATTTCCATTCCTCAAATTCTTCCTCTAAATGTGCCTTCAGCTGCGTGAACTTATTGCCAAAATTCTGGCCACACCTCCAGCACTTCAGGTCCGACTTCAAATACCCTTCTCTATCAGGATGTCTGCGCTTGTCGTCCTCCGCCAGCGGAAATGCATCAAGCTCGACAAAAAACGGCGTCGAAAAGCTATTATAATGCTTCTTATGCCTTAGACTATGCCCACACCTATCCACCGAAATAACATGGATATGCAGGTGATTCATAGACGGATTCGCATGTATCCCACACATTATCTCCTTATCCCAATCCCTCCCCTCCGGCAACTCATCAGGTACCGTATCCGCATCCCCATCATCAGCATCAAGCGCCTCACTCCTCTTCCTATCCAAAGCCGAAACCCTCCCAAACTTCCGTCGTAGCTCTGAAGCAGCTTGTTTTCGCACCCTAGCAGCCTCCTGCCTTACGCTTTCAAGGAAACTCGCATCCTCAAAGGCGACGAAAGGGTGTTGGAAGAATTTTTGGGGGTCTCGAGGTAGTATGAGTAGGTGTACGGCGGACTTGGGGTAGAGGTCGTGGATCACCACGAAATCTGGCGAATGGGATATGACGGTTGACGCGGAGAAGGACTCGGGATCTTTGATGTACGCTCCTAGGCCGTCGCGGTTTTTGAACGGTTTCAGACGAGACGGTTTGGGCTCGATGGGCGGCGAGGCTGCTCGCTTTGGTCTCGGGTTCATTAATTCGGTGACTTGAATAGTTGGATATTAGTTAGTTAACTGGGTAGATCTATATTGGCTGTAAAGGTACCGTACAGGCATTTCTCTTTTGGTTATCACTGTTTTTCTTCTCATCTTTGGCATTGATAGGTTCGTCTGCCATGTTAATATGTAGAAATGGGTATCTTGTGCTGATATATACGTTCTCTGGTGGTGTAAACAGAGAGGTAGCTAGTTAACTAACTAGATGCCTGCGCTCATTTACCGGTGGCGAAAATAACCTTCAAATATCATCAGTGTCAAGCTGCTGCATGGAACTTACTCCATCCACATTGTGCAACATGAACATTAATATCACATTAAGGGTTTTCCTTTTCCTTCTGAATGGATCATCTCTCTCGACTCGAGCTTAGCAATCATCAATCTGGGGAACACAGCTCATTATTCATGATGCCCAGCTGGCAAAGCAATCCGATACCCAACACCCAATACTCAATAGCCGATTATTTGATATCTCCTGGCTTAATGATAGAAGTATGACCGAGAAGACATTGTCTAGAAGTCTCTAAACTCTTCGCAGTGGACAACAAGAGAGGACACTCTCAAACACTCCCAGAGCTGCAGACTCTCTTTCTCCTGCCTATGGCCTTTCCTCTGAACCCAACAGAAACTTGGAAAAAGGTATCGTTAAATCACTTACTGTGTCGGCGGATGCTGGTGTCTAAGTTACGAAATATACTGTCCACAAGTATTCAGTGATACCCCAAATGAACTGGAAAGATTGACCAACAATACAGGGCCTGTTAGGTCATGAGAGTGCTTCCAAGGGCATCAGCAACATGAAAAGATGCCTTCAGAGATGACTGATCTTGCATATAAACCTTCTACTCTACTCTGATTCTATCCAACATTATGTTTAATATCAACGACTGGAGAGATTGGCCTTCCCGTTCGAAACAGAGCACGCACATTCTCAAAGCTTTGCCGGCTTGCTTTTCTAACAGCCGCGCCAGTCAAACCTGCAAGATGCGGCTGGATTATAACCTTGTCACTGGTCTTGAAATACGGATTGAAGTCAGGCTCTTCGTTGAAAACGTCAAGACCTGCTCTGGCTATCTTCCCGCTTTCAAGAGCTTCTATCAGACTTTTTTCATCCACAATCGGTCCGCGAGCCGTGTTGACTAGATAAGCACCATCTTTCATCGCTGCAAATTCCTTTGGTCCTATTAAACCTCTCGTCCGTTCCGTCAGTGGACAGCAGATGGAGACTGCATCAGAGGCTGCAAGCATCTCGTGCAATGAGGCATAATATGTCACCCCATACTCAGACTCAATGTCCGCAGGTAGTTGAGTTCGATTATGATATATGACCTTCAGGTTAAATGCAGCAGCCTTTTTAGCCAGATACTAGATGGAAAGAAATCTATTGTCAGTATATAAATACTATAGTCATAGATCGATGGTTATGTGAAATTACTTACCTTTCCAATCGTTCCAAGTCCTACGATGCCCAAGGTACACCCCGATGGATCATGAGTTGGATTCAGATTGTTTCTCCAGGTCCCTGCTCTTGCGCTCTGTTCTGCATTCGTTGTATTTCTAAAAACTGCCAACAATAAGAACATGGCCATGTCTGCCGTCGGCTCTGCAACGGCGTCGATGGTATTTGTGAGCCATATACCCTGCTTTTTGATCCATTCTACAGCAAACATATTGTAGCCAGAAGTAAGGCTCGCTATTATTTTGCACCCTGGTACCAGCGGCGAGAGAACTTCTTCATCGAACGGATAATACGGTATGCTATTTGGCCCCACGATAAATGCGTCTACCGGACCATGTTCTTTGATGTCATCTTCCAGTCGACTCTTTAATTGACCTCGGGTACAGGTCTCAAGGACCGATAAATCAAATTCCCGTTGGAACTCCGTGATGAATTCTTCGCCCAGATGTTCAGTAGTACCTAGGCTCAGCACCCTGGGCTTTTTTTGTAACTCTGTGGGTATGGAACCCATTATCGAGGTGGTATCCTTCAGCGAGTATAAAATAATGAAAAATCCAATATAGTGTCCATAAAGAGCAATCTGGAGATACAATTCTACGGCCCAAGCCTGGCTTAGGTACTAGGAACTCCTAACAGG
Source organism: Trichophyton schoenleinii (assembly GCA_018357685.1). Classification (NCBI taxonomy): domain Eukaryota; kingdom Fungi; phylum Ascomycota; class Eurotiomycetes; order Onygenales; family Arthrodermataceae; genus Trichophyton; species Trichophyton schoenleinii. The sequence goes on from WOFF01000002.1 coordinate 2,180,339, forward strand.
TGGCGTTTGTAAGCACCCGAAATACGGAAGAATATAAATCTACCTTTCGGGCGAGTGATTCTGGTCGTAAAGCCGGTCTAAATAAGAAAGCCATTGGAAGTATTCGATAGGCTGCTAAACCGAGGGATATATCTCTTTCGGTCGTTGGCCGAGAATCTACAGTACAGAGCAAACAAAAGGACCAAGTTAATATACAGTAAAATACCAACGTAACTCTATGTTATTTACCAGTGTCTGGTTTCTCATCTCCAGAGCTTCTCAATTCTTTCAGCCTGTCATCGATCAATGCGATTTCCACATCGACACCAAGTAACTTTTCTTGCAGCATGGTTTTATACTGCTCATCAGATAGATTTCTGATCGGTATCCATCGAGAATCGGCCATCCGTTCGGCCCAAGTTTTTGTCGACGCTGGTTCTGATTGGAGCCGTGCCTGTCGCTCCTCAAGTTTATTGTAAGAATATTGTCCCACAAGGCCCAGCATGGAACAGATAACCAGGCCAGGAAGAAAACGTCGATCTATTCGTTTTTTTAGTTATGTTACCGATACCTGATGGGCTATAGCAATGACACTTGGGAAATACTCACTCATTGCCAAATTGATGGCTCCCCCTGACAGGCCGCTAGACGCAACACTTGAATAAATGCGTTCTTTCGGTGTTGCATTGTCTTCGAATTGAATTCTGAGGATATTACTCCTCAGCCCTGTGTATTATCTTGGTTAACAGAGCGGATGGCCAATTTCGAGAGCAACACTTACACCAGAATGAGCTGCCGAATGCAAACCAGTAGACTCCAGTAGATATTGATTTAATTATCGGGTGATGTGCTCGCAGCACTCCAGATACGCCGCCATAGAGAAGACCGCAAGTGCCTGGACATATGCTAGGTTAATATAATTTCAGCCAGGGTGAGGAGTCTTTACATACCGCCTAGGGCACCAGCTTGCAGGACTGGCGATACAGGTATGGATGTGCGAGGCGTACTTGGCCCACCTTCTTTACTCATCTTGTATGCATCGTCTTAACTAGGCCGTCTGCTTTGCTGCGCAGATATAGATCTACCTAGCTGGAGATTATGAGCTGCCCTGGAGACTGGGGCCGTCATCTCATGGACACCGGACTAACAATTATCCAGCATTCGTAAGTGGACGATAGCCTGGCTCAATCTAGGGTTCACCATCGGATCAAAATTCATTTTCATGTTCCTTGCGATGAGCCAGCGAAGACTTTGCTATTAGTGATATCATGCAAACTCTCGAACGGATCTGAGATAATAAGCAGGCTCCTGTCTTGAGACGCAGCCTTTCGCCTTACTGATTGGTTAAGGTTTCAAAATGGTGACCTTGATTAGTAATCATGGACTTAGCCTGTGATTGGACAATTCAGTATACTGTCTTCTATATGTGAGAGGAAAGCAATGATTTGAGCCGGGGTGGCAATGTATGTGTATATTTTATATAAGTACTGATCGTTAACATATATAAAAGGGGCCTGGGGCCTAATTAGAATAAAAGATATAAAGTATATTATATAATATATAAAGCCCCTACCCTAGTTTCTTTTATTCTTCTACTACCCTCTATAGGCCCTCGCGGTAGATAGCTATATTTTACTAGAATAAACTACTATTATAATAATATTAGATATTCCTTACTAAAGGCTCCTTATAAATATAGAAGAGGGATATCTAGGATATAGGAGGTAATAATACTTAATAAGGTAGGAGATATAGGGAATTTACTCTAGATAATACTAGTTATACTTATTAAGAGAGGCATTACTCTAGTAGATAAGGTATTATAAGTAGTTATAAAATAGATAGGAGTCCAAAATTTTAGTAATAATATAGTTATTAGGATTTGAGGTAGAGATATATATATTTATAGAGATTATTAGTAGAGTATTAGAGGAGTAAGTACTATTATATAATTCTAATAAAGAAATATAGAAGATATTATAAATCTAGTAGTTAGAGAGTAGGTTAAGTTTATATATCTAAGGCCTAATATAATAATAGATAGAGAAGGGGCTGAGGAATTTAAAATCTAGCTTTTTATTAGGGCGGTAGGTTTTAATATTTTTAGTATTTAACTAAATAAAGTTACTAGTATTAAATTTATAAGGGTTACTTCTAGTATACTATTATATTTTATTCTAGATATATAATAGGTATTTCGTAGTATACTTATTAATATCTTTTATAGTCTAGATAAGATTAGAAGTATTAGAGTAGAACTTAAGAAGGGGGAGATCCTAAAGTTATAATAGAAGGGGGTAGTATCTATAATTAATAAAGAAAGGAGTATTATTAGTTATAGAGTATATAGTATTATTAAAAGTAAATTCTATAAGAGTGTTATACTATACAGCTATACTAGTGATGACTAAGCTAATAACTAATATATTATTAAACCCTATATATATATATATATATCTTCTTCTTCTTAATTACTACTAGGAACTAGTAATTAGTTCTTATTCTAATCTATATATATATTCTATATTTATACTATACCTATATTGCCTAATAACTAGTATTATAGTACCTACTACTTATTAAGTCTTATAGTTCTAATTACTCTATTATTAAGGGCGTTCTTTTATTATTATTATAGAGACTAGATAGATAACTTATTTAACTTAAAATATATTAAATAATATAGAAGGTATATAGGGAGGTTTACTATTAGAGGTAGTAATACTACTTATAGAGCTATACCCTAATAGGGACTCTTATATAGAGCTTAAAGCTTATAGAGTAGAGGTATTATTATTAAAATCTCTAAAACTTAGAACATGCCCTACTATAAAGTAGGAGTATTTAGAGAATAAGGCTAGAGATATAGAGGAATAGTTAGAGCTCTTATACTAGTAGTAGTATAATTAGCTACTTAAGTAGTAGATTAATATATTAATAGTTAAACTAGCTTAATATAAGCTATCCGCGGAGGTTATTAGTAGTATTACTATTATAAAAGAGCTAGAAAATAAATAAAACTTATTAGCTAAAGAATTAGTAGATAAAGAAATGCTATATTAATTTATATCTTCTATAAGCTTATAGTATATATAGATTTATACTAAAGTACCCTTAATACTAATTCTAATACTTATAGTAAACTATATTAAGGAAACTATATTTATAGCTATCTATAATTATAACTATCTACTACTACTTATAAGAGTTCTACTATAGACTTAAAATTTAAAGAATAACTACTATAAGAATATATCTACTAGAAAATCTATTAAGAAGCTAGATATAATAAGTATTAAAGAACTAGAAGTATTTATTTAAACTAGTACTACTTATTATATATATTAAGTTTATTATTTTTAATATAATAACTACTTATATAAGATATATAAAGCTATATTATATCTTTATAAAAGTTTAGCTAATTTTTAAAATATTTATTCTTTTAATATATCTATATTTCTAATCTAGACTAAATTTATTATTTAGATATAAAAGTAAATAAAGAACCTAATTTAAGCCCCTATTAATTATTAAAAATAGTATATATATTTTAAGTAATATAAAAATTAATTAGTCTATACTTTTATTACTAAATTATAGAGTATAAAATAGTAGCTTACTAGCCTTTATATAGAAAAGTAATAAAAAATATACCTCTTTAATAAAGTATTACTATTAATAAATTATAATTTTAGTAAGTATACTATATATATCAAGGACTTTATCTATAAATAGCTACTTTCTAAACTTAATATAATTAAAAAGGTAATATTAGACTATTTATTAAAGATTTAAGGTAAGAAATCTAATATATAATTAGCTCTATAGAGAGCTACTTTAGGTTTCTATAATTAATTATAGAACACTACAAGCGAGGGTAGAAAAAATTAATTTAATAAAAAATAAAAAAAAGATATATTAAATTTCTAACTTAGGGTATAAAATTACTATAAAGTATATTTTTAGGGAAAATATATAAATACTTAGTACTTTATCTAAAATTAAACTATAGATACTAAGGCTCCCATAATTAAAACTAATAGAAAGGATAAGGGGTAAGGGGATAAAATAAAAAATACTTAAGGCAAGCTATTTATACTACGTTAGCTACTATAGAACCCTTAAGTTAGTATAAGTATTAACTTAGCTTCCTAATCCCTATAAAGGTAGAAATAGAATATAAAGTATAGAATATTCTAACTTTAGTTAACTTAGGTATCTAAGTAAACTATATTAGCTCTTTCTAAATTAAGGATAATAGTATTACTTTAGCGAGTTATAATCTAATAATAATAGAGGCTATTAATAGGGCCTAAATTAAGTTATATAGTTAATACTAAGTATATATTATAGCTATAGACTATAATAGAAGTACCTAAATAAAGATATACCTATTCTAAGTTATAGATTTAGAAGGTTATACTCTAGTATTAGGGCTCCTATAGTTAAAAGTAATTAATTCTAATATTAATTAAATAGATAGTAACTTCTACTTTCAAACACCTAATACGCAGCCTCTAATAAAGGTAGAAAATACTATTAAAGAAATACTTACTAAAGTAAAAATATATATTAGTATAGTTTCTTTTATATAGGAATCTACTAAGGCTAAAGGTATATTTAAATATATTAAACTCTATATATATTTCTTCTTTAAAGAATATACTACAAGTACTCTATTATCTCTAGAGGCGAAGTACTATATAGACTTAAAATTTAGTATAAAATTACCTTTTTTATCTATCTATAATTTATTAGGCTCTAAGCTTAATATACTCTAGGACTATATAGATAAGGTACTTAAGAAAGAATAGATTTAGTTATCTTCTAGTCTAACTAGAGTACCTATTTTATTTATTTCTAAGAAGGATAGTACTATATATTTATATATAAATTATTAGTATCTTAATAATATTATTATTAAGAACTAGTATCTACTACTACTAATTAGCGAACTCTTAAATAGGTTAACTTAGGCTAAATATTTTACTAAATTAGATTTAAGGGATACTTATTATTATATATCTATTAGATAGGAAGACTAATAGAAAATTACCTTCTATATCTATTATAGGTACTTTAAGTACTAAGTACTACCTTTTAGACTTATAAATATATCTACTATATTCTAAATATATATTAATATAGTTTTTACTAATCTACTTAATAATTTCTATATAGTCTACTTAGATAATATTCTAATCTTCTTAAAGACTTAGAAGGAATATAGGGTATATATTATAGAGATCTTAAAATACCTTAAGAAGGCTAGACTCTACTTAAAGGCTTTAAAATACGAGTTTGAAGTCTAATAAATTATATTCTTAGGTTATATAATAAAGCCTAATAGAATTAAAATAGAATAGAACTATATAGTTACTATTATCTAGTAGCTAGTATCTAAATTAGTAAAGAATATATAGTCTTTTTTAGGCTTTATTAACTTTTATAAGTATTTTATATATATTTATTCTCGAGTTATAGTACTACTCTTTAAAATTACTAAGAGTTATAAAAAGAGAGAGTAAAAGCTACCTTTTTAGTAAACTTTAGCTATATAGAGCTTATTTAATAACTTTAAGAAGAGCTTTATAATAGTATCTCTACTTATATATTTTAATTTAAAAAAGTATATCTAGGTAGAAATAAATACTTCGAATTTTATAGTAGTAGCTATATTATTATAATTAGGGGAAAATATACTCTAGTACCTCATAGTCTACTAGTTATATAAGTTTACTAAAGTAGAAGCATATTATAATACCTATAATAAGGAACTACTAATAATAGTTATAGCTTTTATCTACTAGAGATACTATCTAGAGGGTAGTTAAGCTTTAGTAGAGGTTTACTCTAACTATATTAACTTATAGTATTTTATAATAATAAAAGTACTTAATAAATAATAGAATAGATAGATTAAGTAACTTAGTATATATAATTTTATATTATTATATTACTCTAGGAAGTATAATCCTATAGATATACCTAGCTATTAAATAAACTATACTAAGTCCTACTATAGAGAGGTCTTTCTATCTATATTATAGTAGAAGCTCTAATATAGATATAAGGATTATAGTTATAAGTTTATAGAAGTAGCCTTAGTCCTAGTAAGCTATATATAGGTATATAATAGTAAAGCTAACTATATATAGCTACTAACCTAAACTTCTAGTATACCTCTAATATAAGAAAGGTATCTTAAGTTTAAAATAAATACCTCTAATAATATTAGAGTATAGCTTCTATACTATCTTATATTATATTTAATAGTAGTAGTAGTTATATTTAGTAAAGTAGCCTATAAGAATATGCTCGAACCTTTAAGCTTACTTATTAAATAAATTTAAGGCCTTAATATATTTATTACTAAATAAATTATAGAGCTTAAAGTATAGAGAGACCTTATATTAAATAGTATTAGATAGTTTTTAGACTAAAATAGAATTATTTAGGTTAATAAAAAGATATATATTTCTAACTAGTATATATTAATTACTAAAATACTCTATACTAACTATAATAATCTATAGAGTAGCTATTTTAGTAAGAAGTATACTCTAGAGACTATATTTAGAAAGTACTATTAATATAGGCTTTCTAGTAATATCTTATAGTATATAAGTATCTATAATATATATTAATAAGTTAAGCTATACTATTATAAGTTTTATAATAAATTAAGCTCTATACTACTACTAAAAAGGCTAATAGAGATTATTACTATAGACTTTATTACTAGTCTACCTCTTATATTTTAGAGGTATTAAATATATAATACTATTTTAATAGTAGTAGATATCTTTAGTAAGTTTACTATCCATCTACTATATATTAAAGCTATTATTACTAAGGAGATAGGTAAACTATACTATAAGTATATCTTTTCTATTTTTAGTATATCTAAAAATATAATATTAGATAGAGGTATACTCTTTATATCTAAATACTAGATAATATTATATTATTATTTTAGTATAAAAAGGTGTCTTTTAACCGCCTTTTATCCTTAGATAGATAGATAGATAGAATACTAAAACTAAATACTAGAATACTACCTAAGGTACTTTATTAACTTCTATTAGAATAATTAGGCTAGGTAGTTACTTATAATATAGCTAGTATATAATAGCTTAAAGTAAAGCTTAATAGATAAGGCTTCGATCAAAGCTTTAATAGATTATTATTTAGAGCTTATAATTAATATAGATAAAGAGTTATCTACCTTATAGAAAGTAATAGATTATATATAGAGCCTAATATCTATATACTTCTATCTAGTTATAGAACTAGAAAAGGTAAGAGTAGTTTAAAAAGCTTACTATAATAGAAAAAGAAAGCTATTAAAATTTAAAGTAGGTAAGCTTATAATACTTAAGTCTAAGAATCTATATATATTATATCTAGCTAGAAAGTTAGACTATATTTATCTAGGCTTATTTAAAGTCTTAGAGGCCTAGAAATTATAGTTTTATAAACTTAACTTACTACTAACTTATAGTAGTATATATCTAGTATTTTATATCTTATTATTAGAGCCTTATAAGCCTCGATTAGGGGAAGATCTATTATTATTACTAGTACTAGTTAATAGTAAAGAAGAGTATTAAGTAGAAGAGATTCTAGATACTAAGTTAAAGTAAGGTAAGTTTTATTACTTAATAAAATAGGAAGAATAAATATATACTTATAATAACTAGGAGCTCGAGAAGTATATATAAAAAATAGAGGCCTTAAAGTAGTTCTTATATTAGGAATCTTAATATAAAGTATATAGACCTATAAGGCTAGAATATAAGAAGTAGAAGAAAAACCTTAAAAAACTAAATATTTAAAAATAAAGCTCTCTATATACTTTTAATCTTACTTACTCTATAAGCCCCTTATATAAAATAATTTAACTATTAATATATAGAAATACCTTAAAAATAAAGGGAGTATCTACTATAATTCTTACTTTAATTTTATAACCTCTAATATTAATATAATTACTTAGTTTTATAATTTATTATATACTAATTCTATAGAATAAATACTTCTAAATAGAAATACTATATCTTTTAACTCTTTCTACTATTATTTTTTCTATAAATAAGTTTTTATATAATTTTAGTAAAAAAAGATATAAGAAGTTAATATTTTTATTTAGCTCGAAGACCCTAAATTTTAATAATTAAAAATCTATAGACTATAATAGAAAAATAAAATTAAGATTTAAAGGCTAATTTAACTAACTAACTAATATAAAAAATAATTAATAAATTACGCTTAATAAGAGCTATAGAGATAACTATAACTATAATAGTAAGGAGGATAACTATAGTAGTAAAGTAGGGTAGTAGTAGTACTAGCTATAGTATTAGTAGTAGTAGTAGTAGTAGGAATAGTAATAAAGGTAGTAGTAGTAATATTAGTAGTAGAAGTAGTAGTAGTAGTAGAAAATGATAAAAAGTATCTAAAGAATATAGCTATATATACTATAACTTTAAATTAAGGCTTAGGGGCTATAAATAGAATATCTTCTCCCTTAGAAAATATAGAAGGTATAGGAGTACTAAGTAGTATATTAGAGGGAGTAGTATCTACTAAGGGGCTTTCCTCTAACTAGTAGCGCTTAGCCTCCTCTTAATAAGTATAGTAGACTTATATAAATATAAGTCTAACTATATAAGTATAAGTAGACTACTTAGTAAGTTAGGGAGTTATTAACTAATAATATAGTTAATTAAGCTCCTTATAGTATAAGATAGTTACTATATTAGTTTAGATTTTAAAAGCCTAAATCTCTAATTTAAAAAGGTAGAGCTAGTATAATTTAGAGGAGTTAAGCTTCTAAATATATTATTAGTTCGAAATATTAATAAATAAATACTAAAAATATAAGAAAACTTACCTTTTTATATACTTAATATATTAAGTAGTACTAAATATACTAGTAGCTAAATCTAGACTTATAAAACTTCTCTAAATTATAGAGGAGGGGGAAATAATAGTAGTAGAGGGTATTACTATAAGAAAAATATACTATAGATTAGTATATCTAGTCTTATTATTATATTTTATTAATTACTTAATAAATATATTAATAATAAGAAAGTTAATAGAACTAAGCTAATTATATTAATTATTATATTAATTACTATATTATAGCTCTTAATCTAATAAGTTAATTATAAGAAGCAAGCCTAGGTATCTAAAGTATAAAGAATAGTAGCCAAAAGTAAATAGAGAAGTCCTGGGGATAATAGTTTAAAGTAGTAGTAAAAATATAGTTTTTCTCTAAATAAAAAGGGGGGATATTATAAATTAGGGTTATCTTATTAAAAATCTAGTAAGGAATAGAGATATTATTAAGAAACGTAGTAAAAATCAGACTTTATTTTAAGATAGAAGTAAGATATATTTAAGGATATTTTATTATAGCTACTAGGTTTGATAGCTAGCTTATAGTATATATAATAAATATTAAAATATATACTAAACTCTAAAGAATATATAATACTATATTAATCTACTTACTCTATAAAGCTATATCTTAAACTTATATATAGAGAAAGCTACTTTATAAGTTATAAAAAACTATAAAGTAAATATAAAAAGGGTATTAAACATATATTAAATATATTAAAAAGGTTATTTATATATAATAGAAGGACTTATAGTAAACTAGTAGGAAATATACTAAGTAGTAGTAGTAAAAAGGATATAGAGAAGGCTTAATTTAATATTAGGGAGCCTTATTATAATATTAATATTTATAGTAAGCTTAAGCTATAGTTTAACGCGAAGAAAATAAGTTAGATATATAATACTTTACTAAATCTAATATTATATAATATTATACTAATTTTAAATATATTATATAATACTAGACTAGCTAGGGTACTATATAATATCCTAACCTAGTCTAGTTCTATAATTATATCACGCATATAATTTAAGAAAGTATATAGAGAGTAGGAATTAATACTATATACCTATAATATAAACTACTAGCAAATTTATATAGTAAATAATATACTTACTATATTTTCGATATTTTTACCCTTATAAGTCACTAAAGATAGCTCTATTAGAAAGGAGAGGGCAATTATTATACTATATAGCTATACTAGTAATAACTAGCTAATAACTAATATATTATTAAGCCCTATATATATATATATCTTCTTCTTCCTGATTGCTACTAAGAACTAGTAATTAGTTCTTATTCTAATCTATATACACGTTCTATATTTATACTATACCCACGTCACCTGATAACTAGTATTGTAGCGCCTACTGCTCACCGAGCCTCACACTACCTAGGGTATAGAGTATACTTAATCTATATTAAGTAAGAGAGTATAAATATCCCGAGGGAACCTAGAGTTTAGAGAAATTAATAGTTAGTCTAAATATAACTAGACCCCTATAATATTCCTCTATTTAAGAAGAACCCTTATAGTTTCTTCTAGTAATTATAGGAGAACTAACCCCTAATATCTCTATATATTAGTAGTTTAATATTTTAATCGTTTCTAAAAATCGGGAGATATAATTATAATATAAAGTAGAGTATACCTATAGAAGGCTAAAATACTAACTATAGAGGAGCTTTTAGAAGGACTATATTTATTAGTTAATTAGATTATAAGTATAACTATAGATAAATAGTAGGAGCTATAAAAACTCCTATTAGAGATTTCCTATAGAAGTAGTTATTAAGGAATACCTAAAAAATAATAAGAGGAAACCTAATATCTAAAATACTAAAAACTCCTACTAAAGGTAAAAATACTAATATAGGATAATATAACTCTAGAAGAGTATTTAATCTAATTTTACTAATTTAAGAATATACTATAGAATACTTTCTTAAAAATTCTAAATAAAGTAAAGATTATATAGGTATATTAGGGGTAGAAGGCTAAGTTAAACCTAATAATTAAATAATATAATTAGATAAAGGTAGAATAAATAATACCTATAATCTAGAATAGATTTAAGAAATAGTACTAGAACTAAATAGAGTATCCTACTAATTATAGAATCAATACTATTCTTAAATTTAATAAGGTAAAGTAATAGCCCTAATAAAATATAAAGTCCTTCTTTAATTATATTAAAGAATTATATAATAACTATAATATAGATCTACTAGAAGTATACTTAGTACCCTTAACTATTAGAAAGCTCCTCCTAGATCTATAGTATGAGATCTAGTACCTCTAAAGTAAGCTAGAAACTATAGAGGAGTTAAAGGTAGAAGTATACTAGCTAGAAATAGTACTTTAAAAGAGAGACTAAGATAAGGCTAGTTATATACTAAAGGAATAGGCTAAATAACTATCCTAAGGGTCCTATAATAGTAAATAATACTAAATTTAAAATAAAGATTTAACCTTATAATTAATAAATAAAAAGTATAAGGGTATATTTAACTATATTACCCTTAAAGAAAGAGAATATTACTTTAAGGAAAAGTTATATTTAGTTTATAAAAAAAAGAAATATATAGTGAAGGATTATCTAAATAAAGTAAAATTATTAAATAGAAAACTATAAAATTAAAAAGGGGATAATAAACTTAAGCTCCTTACTATATTTATAAATAAATAAGTAATAATAGAAGAGGTAGCTCTACTACTATAGGTAGTGACTCTAAAACCTTAGAGTAAAGAGGAGATATAGATTTAGATAATTATTAATAGTACTACAAACTATAATTTTATTAACCTAATTTTAGTAGAACTATTCTCTAGTAAATCTATATAGATTAAGGGTAAGGAGGTAAATCTACTAAATGGAGAATAAATAGAGCTCTAGAGGATAGTTCTAGCTAGTATTACCTTTAAGGACTACTAGGGAATTATATATATATAGAAAGTACCCTTTATAGTAATCCCTATAATTAATATTAAGGTAATTCTAGGTAAATTATAACTTTAAAAAGTAGACTCAAGGATTTACTAGAAATAATACTACTAGTACTACCTATATATAGTAGAGTAGATATCTATAACTAAACTAGCTTAAAATAATATATTAGTAATAGTTTAACTCCTTATATTAACTTTAGAGGAGAAAGCTATAGAGGAAAATTAAATATTTAAAGAGTTTAAATTTTATATAAATATCTTCTTGAAGAAAGTAGCCTATATATTTATTAACTCTAGATTAGTATCTTATAAGATTAAGCTAGTAGGTAGGAAGGTTCCCCTCTATTTACCCTTATATAACCTCTTAGTTAAGGAATTATAGATATTAAGGGAGTACTTTAAGACTATACTAGAGAGGGGATAAATTAGAGAATTTAAAAGTCCTATAGGAGTATCTATACTTTTTATATTTAAGGTAGATAGTAGTCTTTATATATATATAGACTATTAAAAACTAAATAAAATAACTATAAAAAACTACCTTACCTTATCTAGAGTTAATAAGATATTAGATAAACTAGTAGATACTATATTCTTTATTAAGCTTAACTTTCGGGAAGCCTATTATAGGATATATATTAAAGAAGGTAATAAGTAAAAGATAGTCTTTAGAATAAAGTATAGATACTATAAATACTTAGTAATACTATTTAGTCTAACTAATATATCTACTATATTTTAGGGGTATATTAACTAAATTCTAGTAGAGCTAGTAAATATTATATATATTATTTATCTCGATAATATCTTTATTTTTAATATAAGTAGGAAGAAATATATAAAATATATTAGATTAGTACTAGATAAATTAAGAAAATTTAAATTATATATAAAGCTATTAAAGTATATATTCTTTTAGACTTTAGTAAACTTTTTAGAGTATAGAGTAAGCTATAAAGAGATAAGTATAGATTTAGTAAGAGTTATAATTATATAAGAGTAGCTAAAACCTTATAGCTTCTATAATATCTAAATATTTTTAGAGTTTACTAACTTCTATTAATATTTTATATATTAGTACTTCTATATTATAGCACCTATTACTAAGTTACTTAAGGGCTTCTAGAGAGAGAAGAAGAAAGGTAGATTTAAATAGATACCTAAAGTAGATGCAGCTTTTAAGGAGCTAAAAAGAAAGTTCCTAATTAGACCTTTACTCTAATACTTTAACTTATTAAAACCCTTTAAGGTAGAGATAGATATATTAATATTTATATATAGGGCTATCCTATCCTAACTCTAGATATGAGGATGGATAAGCGTAACCTATAGATCAATAAGCGGGCGTGGGTTTTGCCTATAATAGTTAGCTAGTGGGTATAATAGGCAGGTAGTGGGTAATTCAAAAAATCCGAGTAGGTAGATAGGTTACTTATAGAACCTATCTATAAGGTTTAATATCCCTATATTTATCTTATAATTATAAGAATTTAGTACTTACTAATTAATTATATAATTAAAGATAGAGATATTATTTACTAATTAGAAGTACCTATATAGAAATATTAAATAATTCGAATCTTATAATTATTAGATTTATTATTAATAATAGTATAAAGGGAGTAATATAGTAAACTTTTTATTTCATACTATAGTAAAAGTATATATAAGGTAATTAGAAAGAAAAACTATAATAAAATAAAAAGCTAGTATATCTAGATAAAAACCCGTCTACTAAGGCGTTAGCCTTAAGTATTAGAAGGTATTAGCTTATATCTATCTTCCTCTTCCTTATTATAAGGGGTAGTTAATTAATAAAGAATAGGGAGTAAGTCCTCTATATTACTAATATACTCCCTATTAGAGAAGTTTATAATTATTATTTCTATAATTTAGTTAAGGCGCTACGCTTAATAGATAGATACTATTAGAGAGAAATTATTAATCTTAGAAGAGCTATTTATACTAGATATATCTTTATTAAGGTAGTTATTAGTAAGTTCTACTATAATAGTATAGATAATTTAGGGATTAAGCCTAATATAATAAAAGTAGTTTATATTACGAGTGATATTAAATAACTACTTAATACTAATAGTTAAAGGTAGAACTATAAGAATATCCTATACTATAACTAAAAATATTAGAAATTATTTAGTATTTACCTTCTAGTACTCTAGAATTAATATATCTTAAAGGGTTCCTAATTCTTATAAATATTAAAATCTATAACTCTTATAATTAAGAGAATTATAGTATCTTATCTTTACTAAAATATTCCGTAACCTTACTAAAGATAATAGTCTCTTAAGACTTACCTTTAAGATCTTTCTATTTCTTAAAAATAAAGCCCTTATTATATAGGTACTTAAAGAGGGTTTAGTAATATAAGTATTCTAGTATAATAATATCGAGATATTATATATAATAATATAAGAAGATATTTTAAAATATTATTAATACTCCTTTATCTAGTTAATATTTACTTTAGGCGAACTATTTTTTTAATTCTTAGCTTCTTCTCTTTATAAGACTTTATTAAAAGTTTATAGTTTTAATTTTAAATTAAGAATAGTAACTATTATATATGGGTATCTCTAGGATTTACTTATTTAAGTATAGTACGTCGAGAGCTTTTTATAAGCTACTTTAATTTTAATATATAATATTACCTTCTATAGTAGATATTTTATTTTAAGTTTTCTAATAGAAGTATCTAAGTAGTTATAGAGGTATTTATATATATTATAAATTAGATTAACTAATAGATTAGTAGCTTTTAATACACTAAGTATTATAATATAGAATAGAATAAGAAGCTTAAAAAGGTACTTTAGTTAGGACTATTTATTAGTCTAGATATAAAGATGAAAGAAATTATTATTTAACTAGTATTAGATAAATAATATAAAAATATTTCGAAGCTCTATAGTTTGAGTAAATATATAGAGAGTTAAGTTCTAGTATATCTAGTAGTTATAGTAAAAAAGGAGTAGCCCTCCTTTCCTACTTAACTATAGCTCCTTAAAGAGGTCTAACCTCTTTAAGCTAGTAGTAATAAATATAGAAAGGTTATAGATCTATAAATTAAATAATTATTAGAATATAAAATTATAGACTATAAAGTAGTAGTAAAAAGTAATACCTTTTTAAGTAAATATAGTAGTCCTATATTACTCTATATATATAAAGTAGATAGATTCTAAATAATAATTTCTTTATTATTAGAAGGCTTCGCGTAGATTAATTTTAAGATTACCTTTACTACTAGATTAATAATATAGAGGATATATAGTATATACTCCTTAATAGATAAGATACTACTTAGACTAGGATTATACCTAGGCTAATTAGCCCTATAAATATAGATATAAGATATAAGTCTAGAGTATAATATTCTATTATTTAAAGTATTATCTACTATAATAAATAATACCCTATTAATAAAGTTATATTAAATAAAGATATCGAATACTATCTTTATAAGTTAGTCCCTAGTATAAGTATTAGTAAGAGGGGTAAATTCTAATAGTAACTCGCGAACCTCCTAATCTATATTAATATAGTAAAGTATAATAGCTAAAAATAATTATATAGTAGAGCTTATCTAATAATTTAAGATAAGTAAAACTATTACCCTAAGAGGGATTTTAATAAGCTATTCTAATATTAATATTTCTACCTTCTTAATAAGGAATAAGGTAAATTAATATTAAGTTAGAATTAGTAATAAAGAATTTCTAGTAGTAAGATAAAGGAGCTATTAAAATAAAAATAAGTTAGTAATAGTAAATAATAAGTATTAGTTAAGTATAAACTCTAGAGTATACTACTAAAATTATTTAGGAGTATATATAAATTCTATTTAGGAGGCGAATACCTCTTTAATTATTTTAACTTAAGGTATAGTTAGTTAATAAAGTAAAAAACTTTAAAGATAATAACTTAAAGAGGTTATACTAATTAAATAAGGTATAGAAGTATATAAAAATATTATAGTATATAAGTTATACTTAATTATTAGAGTTTCGAATAGGAATTTAACACCTTCTATAAATAACTTCTAAATATAGAAGGACTAACCTATTATATAGAAGTAGTATTATAGATACTTTTTACTTTAAATTATCTTCCTCTACTACTAATAAAAGGCCTCGCGGGTTCTCTACTATAATAGATTTAATAATATAATAATTCACTATATAGTTTTATAAATTATTATAATTATAAGATTTAATAAGGTATCCTACTTAGTATAGATTCCTTAGGTTAAGGTATAATTTGTAGATTTCTATACCTCCTTAAAGTTATTATCTATAATATATTATTAGAGACCTTAAGGGTAATAACTAGTTCTCTAGTTATTATATTCTAAATATACTATTTAGAAATAATTATAAAGATAATAAAGGTAGATTATTTATATACTATAACTCTATATAGATTAGAATTTAATATAAGTTCTATTTAGATTATTCTAATAGAAGAGAATAAAGTTATATTTAGAGATAGTAGGGGAATAATAATCTTAAAGTAAGAATAACTAGAAAGCTAGAAAGATATAATATTTTATTAATAATAATTAACTTATAAGAAGTTAAAGGGGTTTATAGTAGTAGTCCCTAATAAGTATTTATGATTAGAATATAGTAGTATTAATTATAGTTTAAATAGAATATATTATTTAGTTAGGAAGAGATTAAAGTTAGAGTAATAACTACTAGTTAGTAATACTCTAAGTATATATTCTAATACTATTATTATTCTATATATCTCTCTTAACCTCTATTCTTACAAATATAAGATTTAGGAAACTAGATATATTATAAAGTAACTAGGACTAGAGATAGTATTAACTAGAATATATATTAGGCTAATAATAAGATAAGGGTTAAGACTTAAATTAGCCTTTTATAAATAGTTAGGGATATTATTTATTGATTTTTTAATCCGGATTCTAATAATTAAGAGATTTATATTAGGAGTTATTAATATAGTTCTAGTAATTTAGGAGATAATATAAATTAGCCTTTTAATCCTAATTTTAATAATTAAGAGATTTATATTAGGAGTTATTATAAAATTCTAGACTAAACTAATTTTATTATATTAATTTCTAACTACTAATAGTAGTTTATATTACTATACCCTCTTAGATATATAATATCGCTTAATCCATTTAATAATAGGGCCTTTATCTACCTTAATAACTAGTATATATTACTTCTTTATTAACTATACTAGGCTATATAAGAGATTAATAGGAATAGCCTCCTATATTATTATTAAAGTCAATTCTATATTACTAGGGGGTAGTTTATATAAGTACTTATCCTAAATATAGGCTATTATTTAGTCCTAAATATCCTCTATCGAGTTTAAATTAGCTAAGAAGGGAGACTACTCTATCTCCTCTATCTCTTACTATTATAACTCCTTATATATAAAGACGGATTGGTAAATAGTTATATTATTATATATAAAGTAGATATTAGTATACTCCGTTATTTAGAATATTACTAAGGGTATAATATATTTAGTATATATAATACTAGTAAAGGGACTCTATTCCTTATTTTAGATTAGAATAGGGCCTTTTTTAAAGTTAGAAAATAAGCTCTAGAATAGCTATCTATTTATATATTAGGAGTAAAAGCTATAATTTATAATATATTACTTACTATAGATGATAAAGGAGGCTTTAGAATAAGAGCTATTCTAAATCTTACCTATTTAGAATATATAAGTCTATTAATTATCGGTTTAATCTAAATAGTTCTTTATCTAGACTAGCTAAATTATCTTAATCTATATATTTATTATATTTTATTAGTATTTACTATAAGTTAGGTCAGAGTAACTAATATAGTGAATATTAGAAAGGCTAATAAATATATTAAAAAAGGAGGTTATAATATCTCTTTTAATAACTTTAGTATACTTTACTCTATACTCTCCTAAGGATAAAAAGGCAATACCCTATAATCTAGAGATAACGAGGTATTTAGAGTATTAGAATATCTATATATTAACTATATCTTCTAATACTATAACTAGCTTAAGAATATAAGCTCTATTATATTAAGTCTAAATCCTTAATCTATAGTTTATTAAGAATATATTCTAGATATAATAGAAGGGGTTTAGTATAGGAGTATAGAATAGGTCTATTACTTCTAAAGTTCTAGTAGTTTTCTATTATTCTAATATTTGAGAGATTTTTAGAAATTAACTTATTATATAGAGATAGGGGGTACTAGTAATAATTATTAAAATAATACCTTTTTTACTATAATATCTTATTAATAGTAAGAGGTAATATTATTAGAGTAATAAAGGGCTAATATTATTTATAAAGTAATATAGAAGTAGTAAAAAAACTATACTTAGAATTAATTTTAGCTATTTAGTATTTAATTTCTAGCTTAAGACTTAATTAGGTCTAGAAATTATAAATATATTATAGCCTTATTTTTCTATTCTTTATTTACTCTTTACTCTATATATACTAATATAGGAAAGCTCTCAAACTAACTACTTAATATTAATAACCCTCTACTATTTAGGTCCTCTATCCTATCTCGATATAATTATAGTAACTTTAAAATATAATTAGTAAATCTTAGGACTATTAGTTAGGCGTACCTCTAATATACTTATAAATATAAGGATAAGGCTAGCTTTAAGGAGGGGTTATAATAGAGGGTATTAGACTAAATACTAAAAATAATAATATTAATAATAATATAAATAATCTATTAAATAATTATTTAGAGGAGTATAATAATTATCGAAGGAGTTAATAAAGGGCTAATATAGCTATTAGATATAGAAGAGATAAAAAGACTCTCTATATAAATATATTAGAGTATAAGGGCTTACTACCTATAATTTATTCTTATAATTACGAGATTTACTATATAAGAATAAAAACGGAGCTAATAGATTACTATATTATATCTAAAGGGAATTAGTTAATTATATTATATCTAAAACTTTATTTATTATTAAAAATATTAGCTATATAAATACTATATAGACTAAGGTCTATTTTAATATAAATATTATATTTTAATTAAGGCTACTGAAATAAAATAAAGAATATAAATTTTAAAACTTATTATACTAATTAGCTTTTATTACTGATTAAGAGATAGTATAAAACTTATAAATAAGAAAATATTATAATTTAGTAATAATAATATAAAACTCTAATAAACTTATTAATACTTCTAAGGGAGCTACTCTAAGTTTAAATTCTTCTAGACTAATAGAGAGTATATAGGCTATTTTAGGTAGATCTATTCTTATAATCTAGCTAGATAGCTTAATTTTTAACTATAGATTTAGTATTACTATTCTTATTCGTAGCCTTAGTATTACTATTCTTATCTATAACTTTAGTATTACTATTTTTATCTATAGCCTTAATATTACTATTCTTATCTATAGTCTTAGTATTACTATTATTATTTATAGATTTAGTAGTATTATTCTTATTTTTAGATATATAATTATTAGACTTAGTATTCTTAGATATTTAAGTTATATCCTCTCTACTTTACTTATAGATTATACTATTCATCGGCAATTTAGGGTTATAGCTTAAAAATATTATTTCTATTAAACGCACTTATTGTATGCAACACCGGCCTAGCGCCTTTTATTATAAAAATAATATTATAATAATATTACTAAGTATATTATATCTATTTATATAGATACTATACTTATAGAATACTTAATACTATTATATTTATTATTTACTAAATATAAATTTAGTTTATATCTACTATAATTTACCTCTAAACCCTCTATATCTTAACTACCTCACTTTATACTCTATATATTCTACTTCTCTACCCCCTAGTAATATTTATATAATATATCTCTATACTATATAGATCTATAAGTAGTCTCTCTACCTCTTTATAATATTTATATAATATATTTCTATACTATATATCTTTATAAGTAGTCTTCCTTTACTAATATAGCTCTCTACTATATAATATATCTATCTTTATCTCCTTATAATATTTATATAATATATCTCTATACTATATACCTCTATAAGTAGTCTCTCTACCCCCTTATAATATTTATATAATATATCTCTATACTATATACCTCTATAAGTAAACTCTCTTTACTAATATAGTTTTCTACTATATAATATACCCTTTTTTATCCCTTTATAATATTTATATAACTTAACTCTATACTATATAGCTCTATAAGTAATCTCTCTACCCCCTTATAATATTTATATAATATATCTCTATATTATATATCTCTATAAGTAGTCTCTTTTTATTAATATAGCTCTCTACTATATAATATACCCTTTTTTATCCCCTTATAATATTTATATAACTTAACTTTATACTATATAGCTCTATAAATAGTTTCTCTACCCCCTTATAATATTTATATAATATATTTCTATATTATATACCTCTATAAGTAGGCTCTCTTTACTAATATAACCCTCTACTATATAATATACCCTCCCTTATCCCCTTATAATATTTATATAATTTAACTCTATACTATATAGTTCTATAAGTAGTCTCTCTACCCCCTTATAATATTTATATAATATATCTCTATACTATATATCTCTATAAGTAGTCTCCCTTTACTAATATAGCCCTCTACTATATAATATACTTTTTCTTATTTTCTTATAATATTTATATAACTCTTATAATATTTATATAACTTAACTCTATACTATATAGCTTTATAAATAGTTTCTCTACTCTTTTATAATATTTATATAATATATCTCTATATTATATATTTCTATAAATAGTCTCTTTACTCTCTTATAATATTTATATAATATATTTCTATACTATATACCTTTATAAGTAAACTCCCTTTATTAATATAGCCCTCTATTATATAATATACCCTCCCTTATTCCCTTATAATATTTATATAACTTAACTCTATACTATATAGCTCTATAAGTAGTTTCTCTACTCTCTTATAATATTTATATAATATATTTCTATACTATATACCTCTATAAGTAGTTTTTCTATCCCCTTATAATATTTATATAATATATCTCTATACTATATAAATCTATAAGTAGTCTCCCTTTACTAATATAGCCCTCTACTATATAATATACTCTCCCTTATCCCCTTATAATATTTATATAATTTAACTCTATACTATATAACTCTATAAGTAGTTTCCCTTTATTAATATAGCTCTCTACTATATATTAGTAAATATATAGTATATATAAATAAATATATAGAGCTATAATTATACTAAAAGTAAATAATTATATTAATATAGTAATTAAACTACTTAATTTTAAAAACTATTACTATATAAATAATTTATCTTTAAGTATACTCTAATTATTACCACTCGAATTAATCTAAAATCATAAAGTTAGTAGTAGTATTTAGCTATATTATAGAATTTATATTATATATTAGCCTTAAGAAGTAAGTATATATTACTTATTTATTTATAATCTAATTTTTAATAGTTATATTAATTAATAAATAATAGATATATACCTTTATATTTTTCTATCTATATCCCTAAATATATATAAATATTTGCTCCTTATAAGAAGCAAGCTAATCTAGCTCTAATAGGACTAATTAAAAGGCTCTTATTAGTATATAACTAGTAGCTATTATAGATAAACTACTAATAAGTATATATAACTTATTTTCCTCCTAACTAGACTATAAATTCTCTCTAGTTTAGAAGTAATTTATCTTACTATTACTATTTTTATTATAAAAGTTTATTAAAATAGGGTTTAAATAACTCTATTTTAATATATTCTTCTCTTAAAACTAATATAGTATCTAGACTTTATTAGCCTATCTATATTATTATATACCTTAAAAAGAATAAAGTAGTACTTATCAGATAAATAACGAAGGCTATAATAGGGTAAACTATTAATATAACTAATTTCTTTTTTCTTCTATAGAAGTTTACTTTTATATTATTTAAAATCTCCTTAATTTAATTAAACTTTAAGTAGTATAATATAAGGAAGTTAATTTACTTTTAATAAATAGATTTTTTTAGCTTTATATAATTACTATATTTAGCTATCTTATTTATAATTATATTTAGTTTATTATATATATTTTTATTAGTATATCTAATATTATTACTTTATTTAAGATTAATCTTTAATAGATCTAAAATACTAATAAAGATATATATTTAATATATTATATATAGGAAGTTATTAACTTTTAAAAATAAGGGGGGTATTCTATTATAATCTAGTAAAGTCTCCTATCTCTTATATTTCTTAAGCTATATTCTTTTTAATTAAGTATTAATACTCTCTTCTATTTACTTAAATACCAGTAGTAGTTTCTTAGGGAATAGTACTCTATAAACTATTTTTTCTTTAGGTAGTAGAAGTAAAGTTACTCTACTTTCCTAGGGGTCTTGTACCTACCTCTAGATTATTATATACTAAATAATATTCTAAAAGATCTTTACCTTTATCTCTAAGCTATAATAATTATTCTTTTAAATCAAAGAATTAATACTATTATACAAACTCTTAAGATTTAATATAGTAGTATAACTAAGATTTATATAGTTAATCTAACTATTAGATAAGCTTATTTCTAATATTTTAATTATTATTCTTATAGTCTTGGGGCTATTTATATAAGGGGTACTAGAGATATACTATAGAAATAGCTTATTTATATATCTCATTAGGTAGTAGTTTAAGATTTTTTTAATTCTAGTTAATTTACTCTTAGCTAGATAGAACTTATTCTAAAATATTCTTATATATATAGTATTCTATATATACTTTATTTTATTATAGTATTATTTACTATAACTAGTAGCCTTTACTAATTCTTATATAGTCTTTATAAGATATTTAACTATTTATCCCTTAAAGGAATTAATTGAGGTAATAATAATATACTTAATTTAATCTATTAATTATTCTAGTACCTTATTATAAGTATCTCTACTTATATATTCGTAGTTTAATATTATATCTACTAATATAGAGCTAGAGATATTATCTCTTATATTAGAGGCTATATCTATAATATTATTATTATTAGGTTTCTAGGTATTATTATTATTATATTTCTAAATATTATTTAAGTATATTAGGGCTTTACTATATAATTTAATAATATTAGAGACTTCAATACCTCTTCTTCTAAAATTATTATAGTAGACTTTATAATTTACTAATAATTATATATATAAGTTCGAGCTAATAATTTTATTCTATTTCTAAATTTAAGTACTAATAAAGCCCTTATTACTTAGAATTAGAGTAGAATCTAGTTTTATAGTAAGTTTATATATTAGATTTACTAAATAGTATAAGTAAGCTATTAGAAAAGGTTTAGATAAGTAATAAATAATAGTATTAGTATTATCTTCGAGTTTAAGATATTATCTAAAATTTATAGAGTAGTATTTCTTAACCTTATATTATACTTTAGTAAGATAATAATTAATAATAATATATAAGAAGCTTATTATTATCTAATTATTAGTAATATAATTAATACTAATAGCTTATTTAAGTTATATTAGAAATTATTAATAGAATTATCTTACCTTTCTAAGCCTTATACTATAAGTAAGAAAATTATTAGAAACCAAATTATTATACTTCTAGATAATTATCTACTAAGTTATCTAAAGCTAATAGAATTTAATATTTCTTTAGATACTTAAGAGTTTAAATACTCTAATTTAAGTTAGACTTTATAATAATATTTTATTATTAAACTTAAAAAACCTTCTAAACTCCTTATAGTATATATTAATACTAAAGTAAGAGTATAGATTATTTTTTTTAAGTAGATTCTAAAAACTATTATAGAGTTAGTTATTAATAACTTTAGTTAAATCTATTAAATAACTATTTTAGAAACTTACTACTATCTAATAATATTATTATTATTATTCTTAGAATCTCTATCTATAATAATTTTATACTTATTTATATTAATAAATTAGGCTACTACTTTATCTAGAATCTTAATATTAAGGTCTTTTATTAGTAAGCTCTTAGTATTATATATTCTATTACTTAAGGAATTATTGTAGCTAATTATAATATTAGAAGAATATTTATTAACTAGTTTAGCTCTTTTAGCTATACTAGATTTATTATTATATCTATTATCTATTTAGATATTACTAATATTTTTTCTCTTCTTAATAGGTATTATATAAGTATCTGCGGGTATAGAATCCTTTAGAACTTAATTATTTAAATCTTTAGCTATTACTATTAAGTTAATATAATACCTAATTTAATAATATATATATTATCTATTATAGTAGTATTTTATATTACTTACCTCTTATATCTAGGCTAGCTATTACTAAGTTAGGGAGAATAAATTTAATTATTTAATCTTTAACTATAATATTTAAGAATAGTTTAGTATATATATAGTTAATTCAAGAGGTAATATATAAATATTATTATTTTAACCCTAATACTATTATATAATTAAACTATTTAATACTAAAATTAGTATATTTAGTAGCTCTTAATATATTACTAATTTATTCCTTAAATATAACTTTATTAAAATCCTTATAAATAGTATCTACCTAGTACCTTTAATTATCTAGAGTAAGCTATTTATTAAATAATTTAGACTCTATTATACTAATATAATAGGGGAGTTGATCTAAAGATATTATAGATAATATAGTTTAGAGTAAGCTATTACTACTAGCTCTATTACTAGTAGCTATAGAAATATATAGTAACTATTTTTAGGGTTCTTTATATATATTTCTAAATATAATACCGCCTCCTTTATCTTAGAATAGAGGTAGCTCTCTGCCTCTAGAGTAGCTATTATTATCTATTAAGTAGGTATAGATACTAGTTTAGTAAACTTTATATAAATTAATCTTTATAGTTTAAAGTAGCTATAATAAGATATTAAAGGTATAGTAGTTAGTAGATAATATTATTAGTAAATTAGAGGGAGGAAGAAAATTTAAATATTACTTATTACTTATTTATAGGCTTACTAGTCATATATATTACCTAGGTAAACTTAAAAGGAGTTAAACTTAAAAGGAGTTAAACTTAAAAGGAATTGAACTTAAAAGGAGTTAAACTTAAAAGAAGTTATATAGGCGAAGTTAAAGGGAGTTATATAAATAAACTTAAAGGGAGTTAAACTTAAAAGGAGTTATATAGGTGAAGTTAAAGGGAGTTATATAAATAAAATTAAAAGAAGTTATCTAGATAAAGGATAGTTATTTTTATAGTATAGTAAATAAGGTAAGAGTAAAGAATTATTAGACGCTATAAATTAAGCTCCTTAGTAGACTAAATATAGAAATAAATATTTAATTTATAATAGTAGTAGTAGAAAAATTTTATTATCTACTACTAGTTACTATAACTTCTACTATAGATAATTAATAGTAGTTTCTTTTAAGTTACTAGATATTATTATTCTTTACTAGAGCTTCTCGTATCTAAATATCTACTCTATTACTAGATTGATCTCTAGGTTCTATATTATCTTATAGCTAAATACTACCCTTAGATATATACTTAGTCCTAATCTTATTAGTACTAAATATATTATCTTCTCCGCTATTACCTCACTTATTAACTATAGTAGGAGTCCTAATATCTATACTAGTTATAGTAGGTATATTAAGAGTAGAAGTAAATTTAGAATTAATATATATTTATAGTAACGCTATAGTATTAATCTAAATAATATAGTACTTTCTCTTAAAAGTATCTAAAATTTATATAAGTATATTATTCTAATTAAGTCTCTAATTTATACTTCTATTAGAATATATTCTAGTTATATTACTAATTATATAGAGGCTATAATAGTCTCTAAATAGAGCTATAGTTAAATAATATACTTTCTTTATAAAACTAACTCTATTATTAATAGTTATATTAAAGATAATAATATTTGCTTAGCTACTCTAAAAAGAGTCTATTATTTTTATAGAGACTCCTTCTAAGTTAGTAGTATTATTAATATCTACTCTATAGGTATAATATAAATTAACCTAATATTTATAGAACTACTTACGATATCTAGTAATAATAGCTATATTACTACTTTAATATAGCTATTTACTATTATTATCCTCTATTATAAGAAGTAATTTTACTAATCCTAGTACTATAGCTCGGTTTTTATTATTTAATTTAGAATAGATTGATTTATTTACCTAAGTATCCCTATCTATATAGTTAAAAAATAACGAATTACTATTTATCTCTAAACTAAAAAGTGATATATTTGTAGTGCGGATTCTTTTAATAAAAGAGATATTTAATAAAGTAGTATTTATTAATAGCTACCCCTAATATATATTATTAGAAATAATATTATATATATCCTTTACTATATAATATTAAAGTATTAGTATTATATTTTAAATTCCCCTAATCTATAGATACTTAAATAATAATATATATATTTAATTCTTAAAACTAGTTTAGTCTAAGACTAAGCTAATATAAGGTAGTAACTATATAGAGTTACTAATTTAAATAAAATATAATATAGAGTATTTAAAAAAGATATTTAATACCTTATACTCCTTAGTATATACGGCCTCTTTAATAATAATAATATTTAGATAAGCTACCTAATAAAGAGCTAAACTAGTAGTATTAGAGAGAGTAGTAATTAAAATATCTATATTAATTAGAATATAATTATAGATATCTTTTATCTTCTCTCTATAGCTCTATAATTTATCTAAGTTATATTCTTTTCTATCTATAAAAGCCTCTAGGTACTTATATATATTATAGAATATATTTTTATCTAGTACTAATCTAAATTTACTTAATAGTTTATCCTTAAGAGTACTAATATATCGCAATATCTATACTCTAAGATTAAGGTTAAACTACACTATATAATAGTTATAGATATCTTAGGGGGTAACCTTAATAGTATTCTAATAGATCTTTATAATTATACTTAATAGGCTATTATTATTACCTATATCTTCTTAATTCCTAGAGTAGAACTTAGATCTATCTATTAGTCTAGTAGAGTAGGACTTTTTAGTATTAATAAGAAAAATATTTTATTTAGTTGGTAGAGAATATATATAAATAATAATAGGTTTCTATATAAGGTAGTAGAACTTATTATATATATCTATAGTAAGGTCTATAGTATTATTATAGGCGTTATTACTACTAGATATAATAAGGATTTAAGAGAATTTAAGTTTTATTTTATTCTATTATTTAAGTTCAAGATAAAATTAATTATATAGTTCCCTCGCGCAATCTATATTATATACTTTAGTAGCTATATTTATCTAGTTCTATATTAAAGTAACCTTAGCTATATAGATATTAATATAAATATTATTCTCTTCTATAAGTTATAAACCTTCTATATTATTAATTATAGATATACTTAGCTTTAGAGGTATCTCTAAAAGAGGTATTAGGATTACTAACACTTAGTATAATTTTCCTATTTTTAGCGGGCTATATATAAGGAGGAAGCCACCCTATAACTTCTATAACTATAGAAGTACCTCCTTCTATTTATCTTAGAATCTGAGAGTACTAGCTAATTATTTAAGTTTTTTAAAGAGGGTATACTAGTATTTCTATTTATTTATAGGTTATAGATTATTATATAAGCTATATTCTAGAAGTTATATAAAGTTATTTACTAGTAGTAAATATTAGATATAAGTTAATATTTTATATCTAGTTTAAATCTAATAAAGAGAATTAACTTAATATAAATATCATTTATTAGAATTAATATACTAAAAGTAAAAATCTACACTTAATATATTATTAATAATTAATAATATATCTATTTAAAATATAGTACTAGATATTTTAGTAACTAAAAGGGTAGTATAGGCTTTATTATCCTTTTAATATATATCTATTTTATACTATAGTTATACTAAAAGTATAAGGTAAATATTTAGTAATATATATTATTAAGTTTCTAAAATTATAGCTACTTATATATTACTATTAACTATACTATTTATAGGGCTGATATTTATATAAAGCTAATTAAATAATTATAAATAGATATTTACCTAAGTAAACTCCTTAATAGATATAGCTATTAGGTATTATTAAGAAGAGGTAATACTAATATTAAGAAGTTTAGTTATATATATATTTATAAACTACTTAACTAGGGTTTATCTATTATTATATTTTATTTAAAGTAGTATACTAATAGCTACTATATACTTATTAAAAGATAAGAATAAGTTTATATTTAGTATATTTATAGCTAGCTAATCCTTGTAAGATTAGACTTAGTTATTATTAGTCTAGAGAAAAAGTTTAGTTACTTTCTTTTACTCCTCTAAGAATCAAGTAAGTAACGGGTTTTCTATTAACTATTATATAAATTAAGCTTATAGTATATCTAGATATTTAGAAAGGGATTTACTATCTTTAATAAAGAGTATAATTATATTAATACTATAAAGATATTAGATAATAGTATCTATAGAAGTTGAGAGATTACTATACTTTAAATTAGTTATAAATATATTATATATATATAATAGTTAGTTAGTAATTAGAGATATATAAATATCTATTTTCTAAATATAAACTTTTTTAATATAATTTATAAGATAATTATTATCTTTATAATATTTTTATAGTAAGTTAGAAGGATATAATTATTATAATTAAGTATAATATTTATTAACTCGATTATTATAGAAGGATCATTTAAGTTAATTAGATATTTTAATAGAATAAAGAAAGAGATTTAATCTTTACTTATTATTTTATTATTATTAAGATAAATAATAGTTAGTTAAATCTATAGATAGAATATATAGTTAATATATAAATAGTATACTATATCAACCCTAATTATTTATATCTAGGTAGTAAAATATATTATAGTAGCCTTAATTTTCTTAATATTATTAAGCTTTTATCTAGTTATACTTATTATATTTAAGTTATTATTAACTATTATATTATTATTAGGAGACTTATCTATATATATAAGATTTAGTTAGTAATATATTTATTAAAAGTATATAGTATATAAATATCTTAATTTACCTAAAGAAGTACTAGTAGTAGTAGTTTCAAAGTATTATACTAGTAAACTAATACTACTATAAAGCTTATAGTTATTAACTATTAGTATAGTAGTAAATAGTTATAAATCTTCCTTTTCTATTATAAATTTAAGCTTATTTATAAGTTAGATAGGATATTTCTTTTTAGAATTATAGTTAGTTCTTATTTTTTACTTTAGAGTAGTAGTACTTCTATATTTAGAAATAAATTTAGATTAAGGAGTATAATTTACTATCTATCTTTATTATTAGAGTTCTCTATTTATTTTTATAGTAGTAAGCTAAGACTATATTCCTCGTCGTTAATATAGCTCTATTATAGTATAAATATAAGGAGAGTAGATATTTAAGTAAAATATAGTAGTAGAAGTAGATAAAGATTAGAAGAAAGTAAATTAAATAAATAAGTAAGATTATAACTTATAGTTAAGGGGGTTCTATTAGTTATAGGTTATAAAGTATTTTTTAAAAGTAAATTAAAGTTAGTAGAAAAGATAAAATATAAAAGTATTCTAAGTAAGGGAAGATAAAATAATGTATTAAACTACTAATTAAGGAGTATAGCTTTCCCCTACTAGTAAATAAGAGGTAAGAAATTTTAACTTATAAAAAAGGTGGAAAATAAATATAAAGAAGATATATTTACTAATATTTATAATAAAAAAGAATTATTTACTTAAGTTATACTTTATAATTAGCTATATTTTAAAAGGTATAGTATAGTATAATAATAAGGATAAAAAGATAATACTATAGCTAAATACTTAAATATCGAATACTTTAACTTAATTATAATAGTAAAGTTAGGAAGTTCTAGAGATAGATAAAGATAAACTATATTTATTAAAGTAACTAAATAAAGTTATACCTAATAAAGAGTACTAAGCCCCCCCCTATCTAATAAGAGACTATTACCTAATTAAATCTACTATTAGACTATTATATTAGAAACTTAGTAGTACTTTAATTTAAATATTAATATTAAATATAAATACCCCTATAACTACTATTTTAGTATATTAAATCCTAGCTAAATTTTATATATTATACTATACTTATTATAAACTACTAGATATAAAGTATATTTTTAGTAAATACTAGTTTTTTTACTATATTAAATACTATACCCTTTTTATAACTATTTTACTATATTAAATTCTACCTAAATAGCTAGATAGTTATCTATTCTATAGAGATTTTATCTACTATATTAAGTCTTACTAAAATAGTAGCTAGATAGTTATCTATTCTATAGAGATTTTTTCTTTATTTATTATTTCTTTTTTCTAAGTTTAGTATTACTTATATTTTCTATATAAGTCGACTTATACTATATTAAACCTCTTAATTTCTTACTAATCTAAACTTCCTTTACCTTATTACTTAATACTACTTAATAAGTATATCTATTTTAGGAATAATTACTTAAAAATATCTTCGATTTAACCCTCTGAGACTATTTACCTTTATAAAATATATATACTATATATATATACTAGTATAGTTAATACTCTAGAGCTATAAATAGTACTTAATTTAGAGAATTACTAATACTAGTAAAATATTAAGGGATATTATAACTTTTATTTAGATAACTATAGATAATTATATAATAGGGTATAATATAATCTAGTTATACTAATATATACTACTATATTTAATATACTAACTCTATATAGTTACCTAAGTTAATATATAAAGTTACTTATAAATTAATAAATATAGTTAATATTTATTTAGAAGTAGATAATTAAGCTTATTTAAAAAAATTTATTTAGAATTTAACTATTAAAAAATAGACTTAAAAATACCTTATATAGAAGTAGATATTAGCTTATATCTACTATATTAAGTATCTATATACCGAGTTCTACTATAAGATTAAAGATATTAAGTTTAATATACTATTATTAATTAATATTATAGGAACTAATATTACTAGTATAATACTATAGGAAAATAGCTATAGTAGGTATATACCTCTTATTCTATTTATAGTAAATATATAATTACCCTTAACTAAAAATTTATAAGAGGCACTACCTAGTTATATATTATTACTAATAATTATATAGTTTACTATTAAAAACCTACTACTAGATAATTCTAATACTAAAAATTAGGGCTATAAGCTTAACTTAGAGGGAGATAATATAATAATATTAATATAGATTATTATCTAAATATATAATAATAACTCTAACTTAGATATAGTGGTTTAATATTATAAAACTAAATAATAAAGGTAGTTACTACTTATAGATATTATAACTATTAAGATAACTATATTTAAAGTTTTTAGTTATTTTATACTTTTATAAGGGGTTACAAATCCTATATATAACTATATCTAATTAAGCTTACTATTATTAGTAATAATAATATAAATATTACCCTTAATTTACTTAAACTAATTAATTATCTTTATCTACTACTATTATTTTTAATATTATACTTTATACTAGTATCTTTTAGAGTAGTAGGAGAGTTAGTAAAAAGGTAAAAATTCTTAGTATTCCCTTTATTAAGAAATATATCTAATATATAAAATTATAAATTAAGCTAGTTCTTAGTAAGGGTACTACTAACTATATTATAAATATATACTTTACCCTCTAAAATAATAAACTATTTAAAAACTAGAGAAAGATATTATCTATAACTACTTATATACTTAAGACTTTAATTTATCTCTTTATAGCTTATATAAAGGCACGTCTTTCTAATAAAGTAGATAAGAAGGATATAAAAGCTACTAAAGCTATTCTCTAATTTACTCTTTTTAAGGAAGTAGTTAAAAATAAGAGATATAAGAAGTATAGGGTATAATACTAATATTAATACTTAAGTCTAAACTATTAATATTAGTAGAGTATTTCCTCTAGGTAAAATTAGTTATACTAAACTAAGTTAGATAAAGCTAGTACTTAATCACTCTCTTTAAGTCAAAGTTATAGAGAAGGAGGATAGTTTTAAAAATACTACTAATAATAAATATAGTAAGACTAAGGGTTCTTATATTTAAGCTAATCTAATATATTTAATTAATAAGTACGATACTATAGTTATAGATAATAATAAAGTAGATAATACTATATAAAAAGAGAAATAATACCCTAAGCTATATATTAATAATAATATAGGTAGTATAATATTATTATCTAGTAATACTTAAATAGATTACTTATCTTCTATTAAAGTTATTATTCTAGTTATATACTTAACTTATTCTTTAATACTTATATTATTATAAACTCGGGATATCTTATATAAAGAAGAGATAAAAATATCTACTAGTTAGATTATAGTAAACCCTAAAGTTACTAGAGACTTACTTGGAAAAGATATTATAATTATATTTAATAATATTAGATTCTTCTATTTATTTTAAAATAATATTAACTATAGCCTTATTTAGTTCTTTATTAAGTAGGAGTTAATAAAAGGCGTAATAATAGTATTCTTATAAAATCTATATTTAAAATTAATTTATAAGAGGCTTAACTTCTATATAGCTAATAAGCTATATAATCTACTATAGTATAATATAGAAGGTATAGAGGAAAAATAGCTAAAGGATAGTATTACTATATCTTTAGAAATAAATAGTATAGCCTCTTAAATTATTAATTTTTACTACTAGAATATCGAGAGTTTAATCGCTATACTTATTAGTTACCTTCTATATAAAGATAGCTTTATATATACTCTGGTTTAATAATTTAATAGTAGTAATAACTATATTTATATTAAAATATATATAGGGAATTAATAGTAGGAGATATAGGCTATATTTCCTGAAGGTACTACTATAATACCTATTCTACTTACTATAAATAAGACCTAACTTTCTATCTATTAAGGGGATAAATACTAATAGCTAATATATTTAATAATTAGTAACCTTATCTATAAAATATAGTAGTTTTAGAAATTTAATATAATAAGGCTACTTAATCTCCTCCCTATAGATATTTAGTTAAAAGATACTAGTATTAAGGCTATAGTATACTATAAGGTACTTAAAACTATTCTTAAACGTGAGTTAATAATACCTGCCTAATCTATACTATACCTACCTCTACTCGAGTTAAGAGCTATATTAACAACTCTATTACTAGTGTAGTGGGGAGTCCGATGAGGCGCCGAGCTAACGTTCTTCCAGCGCCGGCTCGATATTATATTCTTCCAGCACCTTGTTGAGCTCTATTCTATATCTATATTCAAACTCGATATATATATATAATATATATTCTATAAATAGCTATATATATATATATATATTTATTCCTTCTTTTATTTATTCTTTACCTACCGTGGTACTACTAGTATATTTATATATTATTCTCTCTTTTCTATTATTCCTTATTAGATAGCCTATTACTAGTATTACTATAGTATTATTCTTTCTACTATAGATATATTACTATATATATTATTACCTCTCTTACTACTTTATATTAGTAACTATAATATAATTTAATACTAAAGGTATTTAAAAAAGGGGGATTATTAGCTATAATACCGAGGTACTTGAAGCTATAAAATTAATATTTTAGATAAAGAGTAATATATCTATAAACTATATATTTATACTATTAATACTCTTAAATATAGAATATACGAACTTATAGTATAATATAAATATATTAATATAGACTAAAAAAGAATAGTTAGAGTACTACTTTATAAGATATCTACTTATAAAAAAACTCTTTATACTAATAAAGATAAGTAAAATATTAGCCCCTTAGTATTATCCTTTAGGGGTAGCCTAAGGGATATATTACTAGTATTTATAGGAACTATATTAAGTATTATTATACTTATCTTTTCCTTTCTATATATAGCTATAGAAGATATATTAAAAGCTTATATATTAACTAAATATAACTCTCCTACTTAAAGACTATTACTTAGAGACTATTATAGGTATAAGAAATCTATATTAGTTCCTAAAGTAGAGACTATATCTATATTATCTGACTCTAATAATAGTCTACTATTAATATATACTATTCCTAAAGTTAGAACTACTACTATATTCTATACTATACTAATACTTGATATTATTAGTTCCTTATACTTTAATAGAACTAATATTATTTATTTCATTTGAAACTTTATATATCTCTACTACTATTATAGTATTACTAGTAAATTTAAAATTATCGAACTCCTTTTTAACTACTATAAGATATAGATTAGGAACTAGATTTAGAATCTAGATATATAGTAAAATTAGAGCTAAGATACTTTTATTAAAAAACTTAAAGATAATTTCTATTATAAAGATCTAGAATAGAAGATATATATTATACCCTACCTAGAGAACCTAATTAATACTCCCCGAAAGTAGGATAATAATATTTATAAATATATTAAGAAATTCTTTACTATATTAAACTATTTTATTAAAGAGAATAAACTAATTAAATAAGATCAAATAGTTAGGTTCCTATATAGACTACCAGACTTACTATAACTTAAAATTATAAAATAGATAAAACTAAATTAATAAGATAGGACTACCTTTAATATAAATAAAGCTTACTAGGTGACTATAGACCTTATTTATAAATAAAAGAATATTAAAGCTTACTGAAGATAGATTAATAGAGAAGACGCTAAGATATCTAAATAGACTAAGTAATATTAATAAATTAATAAACCCTCTATAGTAATAGTAAATACTAGCTTATATACTAATATAGCTCTAACTACTAATTCTATCCTACCTCCCGAACCTATACTTAATAGATTAACTTCAATATTTAAAAAAAAATACTAATACTATAATTAAGGTAATCAAAGACCTTACTAGTATATTTAATAAATTAAGAATATATATAATAAGAACTAACTAACTATAGGGATAATATTAATAGATATAATAAAATAACCTTAATATTTCTTAGAATCTGATACTCGATATCAATAATAGATAAATATAGTAATACTAAATATATATTAGTTAGTTCTAAATTCCTAAGTAAAATTCTAACTATCTTAGTTATAATAAACCTAGCTACTATATATATATATACTTATTACTTATATAGATACTATAGAAAGGAAGATATTATAGAGACTAGTTAATCGGGAAACTATATACTAGATCTATAAATAGAAATAAAACTATTATTCTATTAATTTATAGTATAGATCTAATAAACTTACTTAGCTATATAGAAGCTAAGAAATACCCTAATTACACTATAGAGACTAGCTAAGCCACTATTACTAATAGGCTAAATATTAGAATTAATATTATTAAACTAGATTCTAAAGTTACTAATAGTAATAATACCGAGTCTAACTAGATAAACTCTAATAATAGTACTATATAAGACTCTAGAATAATAAATATTTATAAAATAAATACTAACTTTATAACTACTACTATTACTAATAAGAAGAGAGATACGCTATATAATTAAGCACTATCTATAATAAAAATAAGGCTTACTAGTATATATTAAAATACTTCTAGTAAAGTACTTAGAGAAGTCGCTAATAATAGTAATATTATAATAAATAATAGCCTCTTTATAAAAATATAGTAATAGCTATAACTTACTAAGAATATAGAAAAAATAGTATTATAACTAAAGACTAATACTCTAATTAGTAAGAAACTCTCTATAATAGTAAAGTATTATAGAGACCCTAATACTATTATTATATATATTCTTAACTAAAAGGTTAAAAATATTACTATTA
Organism: Trichophyton schoenleinii; assembly: GCA_018357685.1. Classification (NCBI taxonomy): domain Eukaryota; kingdom Fungi; phylum Ascomycota; class Eurotiomycetes; order Onygenales; family Arthrodermataceae; genus Trichophyton; species Trichophyton schoenleinii. The sequence continues at coordinate 2,216,026 of WOFF01000002.1, forward strand.
AGAATCTACTTAGTAACTCCTCCTAAATATATTAGGCCTTCTTTACTAACTCCTCTCGCGAATCTAAATAGATAAAGGTTACTAAAGAAATACTTACCTTAAATACTAAAATACTATTTATAGGAATATATATTATTAAAATATAAATACTAGTTAATAAAACTAATTTAATATATATTATAGAGGTACTCTAATACTCTATATTTATAAAAGGTAAAGCTATTAGTAGAATAATTAATATAGGGTCCGAAATTAATATTATAAGTAAAGAATTTATTAAGTCTCTAGAATTTAAAATCTTTACCTACCCTAATATTAATATAGTAGTATACAGTAAGTAGTCTATTCCCTATATTAGCTACTATATAGATATTAAAATTAATACCTTTAATATTAAAGTTTCTACCCCCTTCTTTATTCTAGAAGTAGGCGATAAATAAATAATACTTAAGAGGCTATAATAATATCTTATAAAGCTTAGGCTTAAAATATAGTTAAATAAATTAGTTAATACTACTATTAGAAATAGAAATAGTACGGTAGCTAAATTTAGTATATATAGGATATTAAGTAAGAATTAGTTACTAGATACCTAATTTAGGGATCAAGTATTAAAAGAAATAGCTAGGAATAAAGCTTATATAAGATATTTACTAGTTAGTAGCTAATAATAAATTATATAATATATATAGCTTTATAGTAAATAGAACTAGATATATAATAGTAGCTATAAAATATATCCTTATAAATAGAAATATACCCTATCTCTATTTAGAATCTATTATTAATATATATATAAATAGGAAATATAAGTATAAAGTTAATAAAGTCTAACTAGTTGACTTAAACTAATTAACTAGAGAGAAGCTAGAAGAACTTAATAATTAGAAAGAGGTCTATAAGAACCTTTACTACGTGTAGCTATACCCTAACCCTAGTAATTAATATAACTCCTATCTCTATCTACAAATTGCAAACTTTCTAAAAGGGGAGAGACTTACTATAGAATAATTAGAAAAGATATATATTAATAATAAACTTTAACTAGTTAAAAAAGATTTACTTCTAGAAGTACTCTATAGATAAGAAGAGGCTCTAATATAGGAATAATATAAAATAGGTAAAATACACCCGAAGGTTATACTATTATAAAGAATAAGAATTATTAAATATAATATATAGTAAGTTTCTAAATATAGAGTTCCTCGAGTATTAGAAGTAAAAGTTATTAAAATACTTAAAGAATAGGTTAAATAAGGAATTCTAGAATAGTCCTATGGGCTATATTAGAATAGATAATTTTTTAGAGAAAAGAAGAGCAAAAATATATACTAATTTATTACTACTATTATACTATTAAATATAATAATAATTAGAGATACTAATATTTCTCTAGATATAAATAAATTTATAAAAGACTTTATTAATATAATAATTATAACTATTATTAACTTCCTATTTAGATATAACTAATTAGAATTATATATAGAAGATTAAGATAAAACTATATTTATAACTCTAATTAAATTACTAAAATATATAATATTACTATAAGGAGTATATAATTCTATTATTTAATTTATATAAGTAGTATCTAAGATCCTAGTTAAGGTAATTCTAAAAGCTATAAAAGTATTCCTAAATAATATTGGTATTAAAGAACCGCGGAGCTACTATAATAATAAAGAAGCCCTCTTTAATATTTAAAGGTTTATTCTAGAATACCTAACTAATTTAGATAATATACTTCTACTAGTAGAACTCGCTGGTAGCTCTATTTTAGAAGTAAAATTCTAGTTTAGAATATCGGGTATCTAAATTATCGAATAGATATATAATAGTAATAGTAGAAAACCTAAAGCTAATAAAGTTAAAAAGAAAATTAACTAGCTAATTCTAAATAATATAATAGAGCTTAAAGTATTTATTAGAATAGTTATATACTTCTAGATATTAATTAAGTACTTCTAATAGAAGGTCGAGCTATTCTATAAATTATTATAAAATAATATAAAATATTACTAAAGATAAAAATAATAAACTACTTTTAATATATTAAAGTAAGAACTTAATATATTTCTAGTTATAGTATTAATAAATTATAACTTAAAACTAAATAGAATAATTATTACTATAAATATTAGTAAATATAGTTAGGGCGCTATTTTTATATAGCTAAAAAATAATATCTAATATTTAGTTTAATATAAGTTCGGGGTCTGATTTAATACTAAAAGTAAATATAATATTAAGAAATAAAAATATAGAGTAGTCTTTAAAGTATTTAAGAAGTTCCAAAACTAGCTATATAGAGTCCTATTTATACTAAAGATAGATACTTAAATATTAGTAGTATAATTTAACTGAACTACTACTAATCTCCTAGAAGCCCTAGTAACTAATTAGATTATATAAATAAGACTCTTTAATTTTAATATTAAATATATTATCGAGAAGAAATATACTATAGCTAATAGACTATTTTAAAGGAAAGCTACTAATAATAAAAAGTTAGATAAAGAAGATATTAATAACTTTATTATGGATTAATTAGACTATATAGGCTTAAAAGTTTATATAGGAAAAGTTAACTAATTAGAAATACTTTATATACTATACTAATCCTATAATAAAGAATATAAGAAGATAGCTAAATATTTTACTATATTAGAAAAACCAGAGGCTATATTAAGCTAAGACTTCTACATATTCTAAAAGAAAGCTATAAAATTTATTATTAAAGGAGAGTACCTATTCTAAAGATCTAAGAGGGGGATACTAATATAGAGAGTAATATTAGTTAATAAAGATAAAGAATAGATATTAAAATAGCTATATAAAGAAACTAGATATTAAAAAAGAGAAGGAATTTATTTCTATATAGTAAAGCGATACTAATAGCTAGTAGTCTATAAAGATATCTCTAAATATATAAAGTTCTACTACTATTATTAAATATAAGACCTTATTAGAGAAGTAGAGGCGCTCTATTCTATATAAATATCTATAATATAGAAAAAGATTATAATTAATATAGTATATATACTACTAGATTAAGGTAAAAACTATTTGGTAGTAGCAAGATATAACTTCTTAGGATAGATAAAAGCTAGAGTACTAGGTAAAAATACCTCTAGTAATATCACTAAATTTATATAGGAGAATATTATTACTAGATAGGGAGCGCCTGAATTAATTATTATAAATAGTAACTCTAAAATATAAGCTAAGGCTAAAATACTATTTACTAAATATATAATATATTAAGTTACTATATTAGTATATAACCCGCAAGTAAATAGTATAATAGAAGTTAAATATAAGCTAATAGTTAATATACTTTTAAAAATAACAAATAGCTCTAGTAGAAAATAGATTTTATACCTACTAGCTATATTAATAGCTAATAGAATAATAACTAAAGTATTAATAGGAATATCTCTATTTAGAATTATAATTAGTTAAGATATTATTCTACCTATTAATCTCGAAGTTCTAATATAGATAGTACTCCTATAGTATAAAGTTAGAACTATTAAAGAACTAATAAAAATATATATAAAATAAATTAAAAGAAGAGATTAGGATATTACCGAGGTAGTATATTATCTTAAATATATAAGAAAGATAAATATAGAATAGTATAATAATTATTACTAAATTTAAAATAAATATCTTTAAAAAAATAAGATAATACTACTCTATAATATAAAGGTCGGCGAAGATATATTTAGAGCTAAGAAGCTTAAATATAAATAGCTAGAACTATACTATATTTAGGATGTTTAAGGAAACGGCTCCTATAGACTCTAAAAATTAGATAAAACTCCTATCTAAAAGATCTATAATAGTAATTAACTTAAGAGATATTACTATTAGCTATATGATAAAGAAGTCCACGGACTTACTACTAATAAAAAAGAATAAATTCTAGTTAGGGAATAGTATTAAAGTAGATAAATAAATCCTAAAGAACTTTAAAATAATATTAACTATCAATAGCTAGCTAAGGAATCGAGTAATAATAAATAACTAATTATTAAAAAATAGAATAATACTATAAATAAAAACTACTAATAGATACCTAATAAATAGAACTTCGCTATAATTATATAATACTATAAAATAGTATATAAAATAAAAAGGGGGGGGGGATAAGAAGAGATATATACTAGTATATATATAGAAGAAAAATTTAAAAATATTAAAAATATTATAAATAAAGAAACTAAAATTAAATAATATATTAAGTAAATAGTAAGTTCTACTAAAGACTTACTCTTAATAGTAAGTTCTATTAAAAGACTCGCTTTAAATAGTAACTTCTATTAAAACTTACTTAATATTAGATAGTATAAAAATTATATATCTTATTAAATCTTATTTACTTTCTTTAATAATTTTTACTTAACTAATACTACTACTAATATTAGTAATAAATATAAAAATAATATATCTATAAGTTAGAATAATTAACTAAAATTAGTAGATCTTAAGTAGAAATATATAAGAGTAGATAATAATTATAGTAGAGGAAGAGAATATTAAATAAGTTAAGACTCCTACTATTAAGTTTCCGAGGGTAGATACCTAGCTAACTTTAGCTAATTAAGGTATCTCTAATATTATTATAATATTAAACTAGAGTATCTATAATAAAATATTTACTATCTTTAAAGATATATTTTCTTATATTAGAAAGCTCCTACTATCCCTCTAATATATAGAAATAATATATTTTATAGAGGAGATTATAAAATATATAGAGAAGGGCTAAGATATTATTATAAAGCTTTAGAATATTGCGGAATAAGATTAGATTTAGTATAAAATTATACTAAAGAAAGACTTTAAGAACTAATAGGTTAAGGCTAAAAATATTTTAAAGAAAGTAAAGTAGTATAATAAGATAATTAAGGGTCTATATAATTTAATCTATAAGGAATAAAATACTAAAAATATAGATAGTATTTAGAAGTATATTAATATAATTTAGGTAGCTAAGTATATTTATAAAATAAAAAACTCGGGGCTACTATTTGATATTCTCTAGAATAGAATTAATAGAGCTATAGTATAATATCTACTAGCTATAAGATTTAGGAAAAGATAGAATAAGTATATTATAATTAGTGATTTTAATAAAGCTAATAATATTAAGTAAAATATACTACTACTAGATAAGGACTTAAAGAAGTATAGATATAAAATAGGGTATAATAGATTTATCGCTCCTAAGAGCTCTATAGCCCGATTAATTTAGAAGAATAAATAAGCTATAGCTAAATAGAATAAGGACCTAATTAGAGAATAATAAAATAAACTAAAGCCTACTAATAATAATAATAGTGCTAATACTAATAAACTATAGAGGGATAAAGAAATATATAAAGATAAAGAAGCTAAGTATAAAGAAATAATAGTTAAAAAAATTATAATAGGAGAAATAAATAATAAAGCTATAGCTAATAATACTACTACTATATATTAGACTCCTACTACTAATACTACTAGAGTTACCTACTCTAAAACTACTATAATATTAAACTAAGCTTTTACTTAGCTCGGGAATAATAATAATCTAATAGCTAGCTTTACTTCTAATAAAGAGCCGCGCCCTAATAACTAATTAAATAATACTCTAATTAACTACTAGCTAGTAGCTAATTTAACTAACCCTAATACTATTAATAACGATAATATTAATAATAATAATATTAATATAATTAAAACTAGCCTACTTATAGAAGAAGAACTATTAGGCTAAAAGTTTACCTATAATTATAATAGACCCACCCTCTTACTTACTTAAGCTATTAGAGAGAAGAAGAAAGCCTCTGTTACTATTACTATTAGTCTTCTATATTAAGCTACCCCCTTCTTAAAAGAGAATACTATATATTTCTAATATACTAAGGACCTTACTTTAAAACTCAACCTATAGACCCGAGTATTTAATTATATATAAATAAATAAATAACTTCTTACTATTTATAAAAAATAGTACTAGTTTAGAGAACTAAAGATAACTAATAATACCTTCTAGTAGTTTTATAAGTCTAATTAGCCTTTATAAGCTAAAGATACCTTAGATATCTATACTTATAAATATTTAGATATTAAATTTAAATCTAAGTTTAATAGTAAATAAAAAAAAGAACTTAGTATAGTATTATAGATTAATAATATAGAAGAGCTAATAGGTAACTAGGAAAGATATAGAACTATCATTATTCCTAGTCTTATAGACTAGTAGTATAACGAGCTTAATAAGTATAATTAATAATAGAATCTAAAATATATTATAAATAAGGTAAAGATTAAGTATAAGATATATTACTAGTACTAATAGAAGGTAAATAGTAAGCTAAACTATAGCTAGCTCTGTAATACTTATTACTATTTTAGCTAATAATTAATAAGATAGAATATCTACTACTACCTCTACTATATATACCTATAGCCTAACTAAGAATAGAAGCTTATCTTATACCTTTACTATACTAAGTATACTAAGAGAGGGGACTCTACCTACTTCTAGTATATAAATATTAATATTCCTAAGTTCCTTAAGTCCGGCTATAGTAGTAGTATAATTTAGAGCTCCCTTTTCCTTAATAATAAAGATAAAGAGGACTATACTAAAGTCCTACTAAAAATATATAAATATATAAAGGAATAGTAGACTTAAGTTAAAAGCTAAAATCTAATTATTATAGACTTTATATATAAAATTACGCTAGGAATATAGACCCCTAAAAATACTAAAAAATTTAGAATAAACTAGTTACTAATTTTCTATCTATATAGAGATATCCGTATTACTTTTCCTCTACTCCCCTATGGTATCTAAGAACTAGTTACTATTACTAGATAAACTATACTACTATAGTATATTAAGATATAGAAGGACTATAAAATATTAGAAACTATTAAAGTCGAAATATAGTCCGAACTCTTAAATATATATAGAGACTTAGTCCCTAAACTAACTTCTTTTAGTAGCTTAATTAATAAATATATCTAAATTCTATATATATTTCTAGCTATAGTCTAATTTATAGGGCTAAATTCTATCTCTAATACTCTCGTAGGATGTATTAAATAAATAAATCTATCTATAATTACTAAACTATCTATATTATTTAGTAGAGGAAAAGAGGTTTGGCGCTATATTAATAGATAGAAGAAATAAGTAATTACTATATATAATACTACTTTTAAATAGATAGTTGTAGCTAAAGAGCTTTACTATAGTAAGTACTCCTACTTTAAAACCAGATATAAAGGATATCTTAATAAGCCCCCTACTACTATTACTATATCTAGAGATATAGCTAATACTATTAAGAAGGCTAATACCCCTATTAACTACTACTAAGAACTATAATTAATAAAGTTATAATTACTTACTACTACTAAACTTACTAATACCCTCGCTACTATATACTAATAAATAATAATTAAATACTATTAGTTTACTCTACTCTTTCTTATATTACTATAACCATCTAAGCTTACTACTACTTATATTTTTTCTTCTATTTTCCTATATTTATATTTCTAAACTTATATACTAATAAATTAGGATCTAATATTCTACCCTAATACTAAATTGATTAACTTTAATATCTATACTTAATACTACTAAATTCTACTATTACTATATTACTATTTTTATTTATTTAAATTATTAAGCTAGTTAGCCAATATATATATACTAATAATAGAGCTACCTATACTAAGGGATAGTATTATATTTAAGGGGGGGGATAAGATATAATAGGGAGTCTAGTAAGGCGCCGGGCTAATATTTTTTTAGTACTAGCTTAGTATTATATTCTTTTAGTACCTTATCAGGCTCTATTTTATATCTATATTTAAACTCAATATATATATATGATATATATTCTATAGATAGTTATATATATATATATATATTCGTTCCTTCTCTTATTTGTTTTTCACCTACTATAGTACTACTAGTGTGCTTATATATTATTCTCTCTTTTTCGTTATTCTTTATTAGACAGTCTATTACCGGCGTTACTGTAGCGCTATTTTTTCTACTATAGATATATCACTATATATATCATCACCTCTCTCACCACTTCACTAGCTTTAGAATATTTAGTAAAAATAGGTATATTCCTTAAGTATATAGATAGAAATATTTATAAATATTTCCCGATTTTAGCTAGTATAATAGTAGATTACGAGGAGTAGATCCTTATTACTAGTATTAAAAGTAGAAGGTATTATACTATCAACTAGGTTCTACCTAGTAAGTATAAAAATCTCTTAGTTAACTAGCCTCTCCAGACCTATTAATATATAAAAAATAAGATCTTAGAAATAATACGGGGAGATAATAAGTATCAAGCTTTATAGATAGAAGAGAAGTAACTAAGAATATAAGCTAAGGAGGTTAAGAAATTAAGAGGCAAAAATATATATATACTATATACTAAGTTACCCTAAAGAGCTAAGATATAGATCCGTAAGGAGGATTCCGAGCTAGAAAGGCAGGAAGCTAAAATTTAGGAGGCTCTAGACTATATAAATAAGGCTAAGGAGAGTTAAAGAAAAGTAGTAACTATATATATTTATAGAGTAGATAACTTTATCTAGAAATACTACCTAGTTAATGTCTATAGTATTATAATAATTAATATCCTATATTAGCTTCTTAAAGGTATAATTACTAATATTTATAACTAGTTAAGGTAGTTCCTAAATAATATCTACCTAAAAAAATAGTAGGTAGTAAGTTCTAGTATATATATTAATATACCTATAATTAATATAGGCGGTATTACTCTACTAAATAAATAATTTCACTCTATACCTATATATACTAGCTTAAAGTTATTTTCTTCCTTTAGCTAGATTAAATAGTAGATAGGAAAAGAATAAAAGGCTATTATTTATTAATTAGTAGTCATAGTAGTACTACTTCTAGTTAAATAGAGATCTAAAGATTTATTATATACCTAAGTAGTTATTAACTTTCTAATATTAGCTTAATACTAAAGCTATAATAATAATACTCTTAAATATTTTAATTATACTTTTAGCTATATTAATAAGCTAAAATAGATCTTTAATAAATATTAACTAAATAAAGTAAATTCGCAGAAAGTAGGGTATTTTAACTTTCTAAAGTTCTATATTTTTATATATTATATAGATTTTATATAACGGTATAGTATATTAGATAGGTTTAATATCTTCTATAGTAAAGCTACTTATAAGTTTCTTATTAAAAACCCCTTTAGGTATACTAATAAATAAGATAGATATAAGAATCAGATTATATATCGAAATATATAGTAGATAAATATAATAAGTAACTAGAATATTAGCTTCTATAGTAAGATTTATAGAGATAATACTCTTATTACTAGAGATTTATTAATTATATAGATAACTTATATCTTATACTCTATTAATCTAATTAAAATTAGGTAGAAGTCTAAGATATAACTTAAAAAGTATAAGTACTAGTCGAAGTATTAGATATTTAAGTTATTATTTAGTTATCTAAATATAATATTTATAAAAGAGATGATATTAAAATTAGAACTCCTAGAGGAAGAGTTTATCTAAGCTCTAGCTATTTTTATTTAGGAAATATAATTTACTCTAGATAATAACCTCCGGGGTAATAATACTAGTAATAAGCCAATTACTAATATTAGTATCTCTAGTAGAAGGGGTATCTAATAAGAGAATAACCCTATATAGATTTATAACTATAAGATTTAAGTCTACTCCTCTATTACTATATAGAAACCTAGTAGTAAAGACCCCTTAAATATAAGGACCCTTATAAAAGAATTCATCTAATACTTACTAGATTAGTAGAAGAAGGAAGGGTACTAGAAACGCAACTATATCTAGATTTAAGCTAAAAAAAATTTTACTCGGGGTAGCTATATAGATACTAATTCTATTAATATTAATAGGTTCCTAAAGGGAAAAGTTGTGGAATATTTACTTATTCTATTAATAGTATTTAATAAGAAGAGGTCTTTAATAGGAGAGTAGCTAGATAATATTATCTATAACTTAGAAAAGCCCGTAGTATACTATAGGGTATTTATTAATACCCTTTAGCCTTAATATATATATAAACCTCACCCTATATATAATATAATAGAGGTAGAATCTACTCCTCTAGTCTTAATAATAGGTGACTTAGTAGATAAATATAAGGATCTCTATATTAGAGCTAGAAGGTTTTATCCTATTAAGAATATTATATATAGTACTTATATAGTATCTACTTTACTAGAGCCAAGTTTCTCTAAATTTACTAGTAATAAGTTTAAATATTTATAGGAAAAGAATATTTTCTATATTAATAACTATATTAATTAGGATTAATATAATATTTTATATAAGGAGAACTTTATAAAAAAGGGAGAGGATTAGGCTTAAAAGTATTCTACTATATTACTAGAGGAAGTAAAAGTATATATAGTTACTAAGAGTAATATTAATAATACTAATTAGGATACGCCCGTATTATATTCTAATAATAGTATTATAGATAGTAATTAAAATAGTTTAAAGTAGAATAAAAATATTCTATTTATATTTAAATTATAAGCTTTAGTAACCTTAAGTACTAATAAAAAGATCGATTATAGTATATTTAAATATTAATATTAAGATTATTATTTAAAGTAGATATAATATAATTAACTAGTTAATTAACTAGTTAATATTACTATTATATTATTTAATTTTACTATTATAGTTTAACTTATATATTCTACTTAGGGCGAGCTTCGAGCTATATTCTAGCTACCTTAAATATTACTACTTATTATTATAGATATTTCTAATAGCTCCCCACTTAATAGTAAACTATATAATTTAACCTAGGTATCTTTATAAAAATATATTACTATAAAGTTATTAGATCTTATACTTAGGGGTAGCTCGAGGGCTAGATAGAAATCTAATTTATAATTCTTACTATAAGATTAAGTTAGTAGCCTAGAATAATATATATCTTTCTATTAAGAAATATATCTTCTAAAAGTATTAAGTATACTTTTATAATTAGTGAGACTTATCTTATATACTCTAATTTAAAACCTTAGAACTATAATTTAAATCCTTTTCTTCTTAAGAGGTATAAGTTCTATAATAATATTAACTACTTTCCTCCTTAGTTATACTATACTTTTAATCTCTACTATTAGAGATATATATTATAATTAGTATTCCTATATTATCTATATATATCTATATTACTATAATACTAATATAAATCTACTTCCTAGTTCTTATATACTTAAGCCACCTAGTATATACTATATTAAGCTATATTTATATAAGCTTTTTAACTTAGAATAGAATTAGTATTAATAGTTATATTAACTATAGTAGAACTATATTTTAGATACGCGCGATTCTAGATAGTTAAAATTATTAAGTAATATCTTAATATTAATAAATATACCTATATAAGCTTATATAGTATACTATAAGATAAACTATAGAAGGCCTAACTTTTAGAAAAGAAACTTTTAATCTAGTTATCTAAAGGATATTTATAGCATATTTTTTAAAGGCTAGAAGAAACCTATAGCTTAGTTCTAGAAAAACTCTTAAATAAAATAAAAGAGGGCTATCTTTTATTAATAGTATAATATTATAACTATAATAAGAGGTAACGCGTTTTAAAAAAGAATAGAAAAAATAGAGCCTCTACTATATTATAGCTAGATTTAGATAATAAAAGTATATATATTATTTCTAGTAAAATTATATTAAATAACTATAGCTAACTAAGTTCCTTACCTAGTTATAATTACTACTAATCTAGAGATAGGAGTAGAATAATACTATTATTATTTAATAGAAAGATAATCTCACTAGATTTATTTCTATCTTAAAAACTAAAGATAAGATCCGATCTCTTAAGTCTAAGCTTAATTATTTTACTTAATATTTTAGTAGTTATTTAATATTTTAAAATATCTAAATAAATAGTTATATATTGTATTAAAGAGTTAGTCTTAAACTCTAGAATAATCTATTTAAAGAATATAAAACGTAGATTAGTATCGTGCTCTAAAAATATATATACTAAAATAGAGGCAATAATATAGATAGTCTTTTTAGACTAGCTAGCTTATATTATTTAGTTTAAGCTACACCTTAATATCTCTAATTATTAGCTCTAGTATATATTAGATAAAGAGCCTATTAAGATTTATATAGAGGTAACTTTCTATATAGCTCTCTTAGAAATATACTAGGTATATCTAAAATAATTTTAGTTTTTCCTAATCTAAAAATATAAGTTAATTATATAAAGAATAAATTATATTTTATCTATTTATAGGCCTATTATTAATATATAATATATTTTATACTTAATTACCTAAATATTACTATAATAAAATAGTTTTATATATCTATATAGATATGTGTCAAACTATATTAAACTATATTAAATTATATTTATTTTAGTATAAGTCTAATATAAAAGTAATATTTATTATTTAAAGGGGCTAATTTCCTCTATTCTCTTTTTATATTTTTCTTAAACTACCTTTTACCTTCTTTAAGTCTTATTATTTTTATATTTAGACTAACTCTTAATAGTAATTAATATTTTAAATTATCTTATTAATTTATTTATCCCTATATATACTAATAGTAGTATTAATCAAAATAATAATACTTCTTCTCTACTACTTTTTATAAAGCTCGACTATTATTATAATTTAGATATATACTTACTATTATTTTTTAAGCTCTAACCTTAGATATACTCTCTACTACTTCTAATTATATTAGATAACCTATAAGATATTAAAAGGTAGTTATATAAAAGTTTATTAGAGGATTAAGCTCTTATATTAGTTTTTAATTTATACTATATATATTTACTATATAAGCTACTATTAATATTAATTTAGTAGAAGATAAGAGTAAAGGTAAGGGGGGATAAAATAAGCTATCTTACCCTACCCTATTCCCTAACTCTAGTGATAAAAGTACGAATAATAATTAGTCTAATAGTAATAACTTACCTAACTTTATTATAGTTATATTATAGTATAGAACTAATATATAGGATATAAGGAACTATTCTACTATTACTATAGTTAATATAAGCTAATAGAATATATTAATAGAGAGTTAGAGTTACTATTAGGGAATTAATAAATAGTAGATTCTAGAGTTACAAGCGTAGGGCTATCAATAAGACTACCCTAAGTATTTTTTATTCTTCTAATAATAAAGGACTTAATAGGCCTACTATACTAGACTCTAATTATTTTTTTTTAATTAAAAATACTAGTATAAGTAGCTTTATAATAGTAGAGGCTAACCCTTTACCTTCTATTTAATATAGTATTGTAGAAGTATAGGATCTATAGGAGTTATATATAGTTATTAAATCTAGTATAATTCTTTAGGGTAATACTCTAAGATATACTAAGTATACTTTAACTATTAGTAATAAAGCTAGTTTAAACTTAGTAAAGTTAATTCTCTTTATATATTTAATAAGTGAATAAGATATATAGAGAAATTAAGATAATAATCTTACCCCTTAGTTAGAATTAATAGAGGAATTCTATTTTAGTAGTATTATTCGTAGTATATAAACTAATATTTATAATATTTATTTAATATAAACTTAGAGATCTATAGTTAAAAGTATTAATAATCTCTCTCTATAGCTAAATATCTAGCTATCTAAAGCTAAAGTAAGATAGATATAAATATTTAATACTATATATTTAGAGATATATTAATATAACTCTCTATAACTATATAATATAGTAAACTCGTTCTATACTTACTTTATATTATAGATTTAAAACTTCTTACTAATTTACTTTAAGTAGAATAAATTAGAAAATACTAGTACTATACTTAATAAGTTATTAGAGAATTAAAATTTCTTATATAAAAAGGATAAAGATAGTATAAGTATTAATACTTATATTAAAGAATATTTTATAGCTAATAGAAGTATAGAAGTATAAGTAGCGATTTATATTAAAGGTTATAATTATAATATTAGTCTTAAGCTTCTATACTACTACTATAGGTAACTATAGTATTAGATATAGTATAGATACTACTAGTTATTTTAATCTAGTACTAGTAGAAGTAATTATCTTTATTACTACTACCCTTAATTATATATTTATTAAAGAGTGGAGCTACTATAGGAATACTCTAAAGTAAAGATAAATACTTAGTAGCTTATTAAGAGATTAGACCTTTAAATAGAAAGGCTATATAGCTTTAAGTAGATTATACTCTACTCTACTATATATTTATAGACTATCTAATAATAATACCCTCTAATCTACTAGAACTATATAAGGCGTTATATAGGACTTAATATAATTAGAGTAAAATATATTAGAAGGTTATTCTTAATTATATCTAGAAGCTACTAAAGAAATATATCTAAATAATTAAGGATAAGGTTAATTAAGTATCTATAATTAATAACTATTTTATAAATAACTTGGATAACTTTACTAATATACTAGAGGTATTAGATTTAGTAGATAGATTAGTTAGAATTAGTAATACTAATCTATTTTATTATAATAATAGATTAGTAAATACTATAAGTTCTATTACTACTAGATAGAAAAATAAAGTTACTTCTCCTATTAATAATAGCTTTAACGCTATAGATAGATAGATATAAGTTAGATATAAGGCCTACTATAAATAGACTTAGAATAAGAATACTAATATTATTATAGTACTATCTAAGATAGAGCTAAGGGTAGCTTAGATTCTAGATTCCCTTTAAATATTAATCTAAACTTACTTAGTTAGATAAGGAACTCTCTATATATAATTCTAAGAGTTCACTATATCTGCCGCTATCTTTACTACCTAGCTACTACCCTACTTACTCTTACTTTCTACTACTATTTTGCTATCCTTTTATCTACTACTCTACTCACTCTTACTTTCTACTACTACCTCACCTTCCTCTTATCTACTACTTTACTTACTCTTACTCTCCGCTACTACCTTACTATCCCTTTCTAATTACCTTCTACTCTAGTCTTTTCTTATTATACCTCTACCCCTTTTACTATATATATATTTTCTATATTAAAGATATATATAATTGTTACAGACCATCTGCGGCGCAGCCCAGATAAGTACGCTCATTGGAAGAACAAGGCTAAGGCACGGAACAACCTAGGAGGACCTTAGATCACGTGATGACTAAGAGAGGTCCCAAATGCCAAGAACATAGATAGATCCACGATGGGACCTCAGAGGAAAGGTCTATGATAGGACCTCAGGGAGCAGGTCCAACTTGGGACCTCAGGACACAGGTCCACGAAGGGACCTAAGCAGGATAATAGGATGAGGGACCTTACTATAATATATATATAAGGGCACTTATTGCCTACCTTAATTAGAGTTATCTTCTAATACTTACAATTAAAGTAGCCTTTATAGTAAGTTATAGCTTTATAGTACTAATTAATATAAGCACACTTCCCTTTATCTATCTAATATCCTAAGCTACCCTTATACTAGACTTAACTAGTGTACTAGCTTTATTATAGATAAGGAACTTAGAGCGTGACCACAACGCTAAGCTAGACTTAGAGCTACGACCTTAAAGCCAGATACTAAAGTATCTTCCTATAATCTAGAGAGCTTATTAATACTTTACTACACCCCAACCTATCTATAAAGTACCTTAGTATCCTTTTACTAAGACGTTATCCCTTATACTAATAACCCACCTTTATAGTATTAATTATCCCGTACCTACGGTTATAGGCACCCGAATAGAGATTCTAACTTACTATTTACCCTTTACTACCTCGATATCTACCTACGACTAGTAGTAAAGGTTATACCCACACGCATCTACTATAATATCACGACCCCGATTAGTAGAAGCACTTTTACTTGAAAGAAACATTAGGTATATATCCCCTACCTTAAATACTTGAAGAACTAACTAGGAATAACGACTACCTTTAACTAACTAATATATCTACTATAAGCGGAACTACCAGTAACCCTAACTATATCTTGATCTAACTCAAGTAATAGATCGCTACCTTAGAAGCAAAGGTTAATAAATAGGATTATAAAGACGATATCTAGTAGTGTGAAATATAGATTAAAGGATTAGTTAATAAGATACGTATTCTAAAAGTATATATTAGAGATTCACAAGTATTAGTTAAGATTAGGATACCCGATACCTTTAAGGGAGAACGCAATAAGCTAGAATACTTCTTAAGTAAATGTAATATCTACCTAGCTACTAAATTAGGAATTACTAAAGTTGAGAAAGTGATCTTTATAGGATCTTACTTACGCGATACCGTAGCTATATAGTTTAAACTAATACTCGAGGACTAGATTAATACCTAGGGATAACCAAAGATATACGTAGATATACTAGGAAGCTACCTATAGTTCAAAGCCGTGATTAGATAGTTCTTTGGAGACACGGACCGCAAACAAATACTTGAATAGAAACTAGCTAACTTATAATAGATAAGAGACGTAGCTTAGTTTGTAGCATAGTTATAGTAACTATATTAAGAATTAGAAATCCACGATAACGATAGGAAAATAGCTATCTTTAAGCAAGAACTTAAACTAGAAACTTAATATAAAACTATTAAGATAGAACTATTTGCAAACTATACCTCTATAGTTAAAATGGCGGTATGAATCGATAATTAGTTATATAACTTACGGAACCTATAACAAGGAAAAGTGACCTTTTAAAAAGGAACGAACTAATAAAGTACAAGTAAATAAAATAACTATAGACTAATACTAATAGAGCTCGACGCTACTAAAAAAAGACCTCTTAATAAGGAAAAGAACAAATAATATAGGAAATAAAAGTTATATTTCTACTATAAGAAGCTAGGGCACCAGGCAAGGAATTATAAAAAGAAATAGGGAGATATACGGAAAAGTCTGAATACTACTACTATGGTAAAGCCTAGTAGTATATATAATATAAAATACCACGAAACTAGAGAAAGACTTAACACTACTACTATAGTAAGGCTTAGTAGTAACGAGAAACCTGGATATAGAAGAGACTCCGAGTAAAAAGAGTACCTACAAGTAATATAACCGAGGTTAATCAGACAAGACACTATACTAGAATAAGAATAGAGGTACCTAGAAAGATATAGGAGGGAATAATAGGAACGAGATACCCTACCTATAGATTAAGAATATAACCTTACGACAGGACCTAATCAAGGAATTATAACCCCGGAACAAACAGACTTAGAAGAAGAAACCAAGCTAGAGGAAGGAGAAGTACCCGAGTCTAGCTAAGATAACTTAGACTAAGAAGACGTATTACTAATAATCGAGGAACAATAATAGCAAATTAAGGATAACCTTAAGGAATACACGAATGACTTCGACGAAGAATACTAGATAGTATATAAATAAAAGGGCCTTTATTTTATACACAATATAAGAAAATAAAGAGAGGTTAGTAACCTAGCTTATCTATACTATAACGAGTACGAATAGGATTACTACTATAAATACTATATATTTAAGGAAATATAGAAGTATGGACGAAGACTTTACTACAAAAATTATAAGTAATACCTATAATATAAAAATAACAAACAGATCCACTAGAGATACTATAATAATTAAGAATATACTATACACGATAAATACTAAGGATAGATTAATAAATAAAATATTAAAATAATAGATATCGAGAATATCACACTGTACGAGAAATTAGAAATCATATACTAGAATAATAAGCGGAGAGTAAAAATCTTATATTAAGGATATATAGTAGAATTTATAGATAATATAGCGATAGAGTACTAGCTAAGTATAACTAGAGTACTAAAACAAAAGCTACAAGAAAAAGAAGAATAATAGTAATAACTATAAGTAATATAAGAATAAGAAGAAACCTCGTCGAACAAATCTAAATAGAATAAGATATATAAATACGCGGATATAATTTAGAAAGAAGCTTATGATTAATAATACTATAGTTAATAGACTAAAAAAGAAGTAGAATCTAGCTACAATATATAGATATCACCTAGTGATAGTAGTGAACTTAGCAGGGAAATACACACGAGCCCTAGTTAATTTAGAAGCTACTAGAAACTTCATCGACTTACAATACGTAAAGAAATTAGGAATTACTATATAAGAAAAAGAAGAACTATATTAGTTAGGAGGACTTAAAGAAGAGTAGACTAGTATCGTGAATAAAGAGACCACTAATATAAAGATATATATTAAAAGGTAGTATAAAGGAAAGGAGTATTTCAATATAACTAACCTAGGAGGGTATGATATTATCTTAGGACTCCTATAGTTACGAAAACACAACCTAATAGTAAACTAGAGAGATAGTATATTATAACTAGATAGTAGAAAGAAAAGCCGCTCTAACTAGAACTTGGATACCTTAGCGGCTACCTGTAATAAGAATAAGGATAGAGGTTAGATACTAGGCATAGCGCCCTAGATCGAAAAGGGAACTAGGAAAACTATAAGAGATCAATTACTATAAGGAAAGCAGAGAATAGTTCACCGAGAGTAGGACACTACTAAATTAGAAAAGTTACAACAATAGATACCCCAGGAATACTATAATTTAATTAAAGTATTCAGAGAACGCGAACTATCAGAAAGCTTGCTAGAATATCAGGTATAGAATTATAAGATACCCCTTAAAGAAGGGATAGAGCCTATATATAAATCTACGTACAGATTAATAGAAAAAGAACTCGAAGAATTACAGACATATATTAATAAGAATCTAGAAAAAGGATATATACGCGAATTAATATTACTAGTAGGATACCCGATTATCTTTATACTAAAGAAAGATAGATCACTACAACTATATATAGATTATAGATAACTCAATGATATAACGGTCAAGAATAGATACCCTTTACCCCTAATTAAAGAACTACAGAGTCGATTTAGAGGTACTATATAGTTTATAGTATTAGATATACGAGAAGCCTATCACCAGATATATATTAGAAAAGGAGAAGAATAGAAGACTATATTTAGAATAAGATTTAGACTTTATAAATATCAGGTTATACCTTTTAGATTAACTAACGCACCAGCAATATTCTAAGCCTTTATTAATAACGTACTACGCGAATATCTAGATATATTTATAGTAGTATACTTAGATAATATCCTTATCTTTACAAAAGGAAGCCGCGAGGACTATATAGAAAAAGTCAGAATAATACTCAAGCGACTATAGGAGTATAACCTATACCTTAAAGTATTAAAATACGAGTTTTATAGACAAGAAGTCAAGTTTCTAGGATATATTATATCGACTAAAGGAATCTAGATAGACCCAGATAAGATTAAAGTAATTAACGAGTGGTCTATACTAATAATAGTAAAAGAAGTTTAGTAGTTTTATAGACTTGCAAACTATTACTAATAATATATCTATAAATTCTTAGTAATTACGAAACTATTAATAGAACTATTCAGAAAAGGAAAAGAATTCTTATAGATCAAACGAGAGGAATTAGCATTCTAGGAACTAAAGGAAAAGTTTAGATAAGGAGATATGCGATTATATTTTAATTTAGATAAAGAAGTATATATCGATATAGACGCATTAGACTACGCTATTAGAGCTAGATTATAGCAGAAAGACGAAAACGGAAAACTACGACTTATAGTATACTATACTAGGATAATAATACCTACGGAATAGAATTATAATATCTATAATAAGGAATTGTTAGCAATTATTATTATATTTAAGAAATAGAGACAAGAACTACAAGGAGCTAAATACCGAGTTATAGTAATAAGCAATCACCAGAACCTAATATACTTTATAACTACAAAGGAATTAACTCGACGATAATCAAGATAGTATATAGAAACCTTGGTATACTATAACTTCAAGATATAATATTATAAAGGAATAGAGAACGCTTTTATGGATATATTAAGCAGACGACTAGATTTAATAATAAAAGAAAGAGAATATAGGGTAATCTTACGTCTAAATACAAATACTAGTAATATAGTCTTAGACATATAAGTATTGAGGGCCACTAGGATAATTATATCCAATACAGATACCCTAGAAGCTAAGATATAAATATACTTAGAACGAGACCCTTTAGTTAGGAAGCTCTCGGGCTTAAGTAAGCGATATTAAGAAGAGAATAGTCTACTCTTATACCAAGGACAGATATATATACCTAAAGAGGTACGACGACAAATACTAAGAGAAAGTTACGATAATTTAAGTACAGAATATTTTAGAATTAACAAGACTATGGAACGAGTTATAAGAAGCTACTTTTAGCTAGATATATAGAGAGATATTAGACAATATATCTAGAAGTGTAATACCTATTAACGGAATAAGGATAACCGATACGCACTATATAGACTTTTATAGCCTATATTATACAAAGATATACTATAGAAATCGATAGTAATAGACTTTATTATAAAACTACCGAAATCGAAAGAGCCACAAACAGGCATATAATATAATATAATAATAATAATTATGGATCAACTAACGAAGTATATTTACTTTATTCCCTTTATTAAAAAAATAATAGCGCTAGACATAGTATATATCTTATATAACAAGTTTTTATAAACCACGGATTACTAGACAAAATTATATCTAATAGAGATACACGGTTTATAAGTAAGTTTTAGATAATACTTACCGAGAGAATAGGGATTGAATAGAAAGTATCTACGGTATATCACCCCTAGATAGACAGATAAAGTGAACGAATAAATTAGACTATAGAATAGTACCTAAGATATTATATTAACCACAAATAAAATAATTAGGTTAAACTACTACTAATAGTATAGCTCGCCTATAATAGAGCTAAGATAGCCTCAATAGGCACGATACCTTTCTTTATAAACTATAGACGAGAACTAGAAGTAATAAAAATATCTAGAAAAGCGAAAACTCACGCACGAGAAATAGAGATATTAGTAGAGAAATTACAAATACTATATAAAAATATAAGAAAGGAACTAGAATTCTTAAGTTATTAGATAAGTAACTACTACAATAAGCAACGTATAGAAGCGCCAACCTTTAAAAAGGGGGAGAAAGTATTCCTACTACGACGGAATATTAAAACCACGAGACCAAATAATAAACTAGATTATCGAAAGATTAGACTATTTAAAATTTTAGAGAAACTCAAATAAGTTAACTATAAACTCTAATTGCCAATATATATAAAAATACACCCAGTATTTTATATCTTATTGATTAAAAAAGTACCCTAAAACGCCAAACTATACGAGCCGGAAATATAGGAAAAAAACCAAGAATAAGAATATAAAGTGGAGAAAATCCTAAATAAAAAAAGAATTAGCGGAAAACTTCACTATCTAGTAAAATAGAAAGGCTACGATAATTCAGAAAATACTTATAAGCCTATAAGGAACCTTTAGAATGTAACTTAGGTGATTGAGAGGTACTACTAGATAAAAGATTCTTAAGTAATACCTCAAGAGAAGGAGTAGAGGAAGCTAAGGAGCCTAAAACGGCCTCGTTACGCTAAGTAAGCCCGGAAATAGTAGACAGGGAAGCTATCGCCTACACATAAATTCGCCAATTTTCCTCTATAATAGTAGATAACTCTTCTTAAGCTTTTAATAGTTAAGACTAAAGCTCACGCACCTGATTTAGATAAAAACGGACGTTAGTATCTGAATTCCCCAGATAATATTAATGCCAAAAGTTCTCCTCTTCCTAGCGATTCTAGGAAGATAACCAACTAACGCAGGGATAGTTCTTGCGGAGATAAGAGGAACAACTTTTACTAGAAGAATCTATTATAAGGCACGGAGTTAAAGAAAAGAAGCAGCTATTATACGAGAATTCTACTAAGGAGCTATACTAATTAATAACTACGGCAAGACAAGCACACTTAGGAGCATGATTACGCGGAGCACGAGCAGATAATTTAAGAGAACGACGAGCTATAACGAGAAAAGAGATATAGACTTACTAACCTAACACAACGGGGAGATACACTCACTATTTATAAACTAACGATCGAGATAATTCGTTAAGAGAGGAGGGGATGATGTTACAGACTATCTACGGCGCAGCCTAGATAAGTACACTCATTAGAAGAACAAGGCTAAGGCATAAAATAACCTAGGAGGACCTTAGATCACGTGATGACTAAGAGAGGTCCCAAATACCAAGAATATAGATAGGTCCACGATAGGACCTCAGAGGAAAGGTCCATAATAGGACCTCAGGGAGCAGGTCCAACTTGGGACCTCAGGACATAGGTCTATAAAGGGACCTAAGCAGGATAATAGGATAAGAGACCTTACTATAATATATATATAAGGGCACTTATTGCCTACCTTAATTAGAGTTATCTTCTAATACTTACGATTAAAGTAGCCTTTATAGCAAGTTATAGCTTTATAGTACTAATCAATATAAGTATACTTCCCTTTATCTATCTGATATCCCAAGCCACCCTTATACCAGACTTAACTAGTGTACTAGCTTTATTATAAATAAGGAACTTAGAGCGTGACCATAACGCTGAGCTAGACTTGGAGCTACGATCTTGAAGCCAAATACTGAAGTATCTTCCTATAATCTAGAGAGCTCGTTAATACTTCGCTACACCCCAACCCATCCATAAAGTACCTTAGCATCCTTTCACTAAGACGTTATCCCTCATACCGATAACCCACCTTTGTAGCAATAATAGAGATAGTACTATTTATATATTCTATAAACTAAATATATATATTACTTAAGAAGTATATTATATATAACTATATAAAATTATATAGAATATTATATATATAAATATTATATATTAAGAAGTTTATATATAATAGATAAAGAGTATATATATTAAATATATTATTTATATAATACTACTAATAAATAAAGAGTATATTATATAATATATAAAATAAAAGTATAAAGAGCTTTAATCTTATAATAGGTATTATAAGCTTTTATTTCTAGTAGCTATATATATATAATAGATATAAGTAGTATTATTTATACTATTTAAATAATATAATAAATACTATTAAAACTTATAAATCTAGATATAATAAAGTATATAGTAGAAGTAAGCTATATTATAGGAACTAATTATAGGAGGTATACTATAGATACTCAAAAGGTAGGTTAGGTAAGAAGAGTAATCTAATATAATTATACTATATATAAAAGATAGTTTAGATATATAGAATAGGTAGTATTAACTCTCTATATTAGTAGTAGAAGGTAGATTTAATATATAGTTTACGCAATATTTGCTACTAGAGTATAATATATAATATATATATATAAAGGATTAATATTTATATAGAGTATAGATTAGTTAGTTAGTAAGCCCTAAACTAGCTAGGGGCGGGGACTATAAATTATATAGTGTAACTACTTATTTACCCCTAGGCTAGCCCCGAGCTACTCACAATTTTGCCAATATTATAGTTTTTTAAAATTATTATCTATTAAAAATATTATAGAATAAGAGCTTTAAAATTATAGTTATATATTTTAACTAATATTTTAAGTATACGAAGATAGTATCTTAGAAAAAGTAAACTCCTCTTTTTAATTAGAAGAATATATAAAAGGTCAAATTCTTTAATAGCTAATTTTTTTATACTAACTATTAATATTAATAGGTAGTAGTCTCTAATCTATTCTTTAAGATTATTAATATTTATTAAGATACTATAGTCTATAAGCTAAATACTATAATACTAAAGTTCCTTTATTTTATTAAGATAATTAGCCTATATTATATTAGTTAGAGAAAAATAATATAAATCTAATAATTAAGAGAACTTATCTTATTAATATAACGCCGCGACTACTCTATTTTAATTATTATATACCCTATTAAGTAGGTTTTTATAAGATAATTCTTAGAATAAATATATAATATAAGTATACTGAAAATTTTAAACTTATTCTAGATATATTAGTAGAAATCTAGAGTCTAGAGAAGTCTTAAATATTTAAGAATATAGTTATTATACTAGAGAGTAGTAGTTATAACTCTACCCTATTTATTAGGGATTTAATTAAATCTTAGATTAGACTAAGAATTTTATATTTATTAGTATATACTATTAAATACTACCTTTAATATCTTTTATCTTTATATATTCCGACTCCTTATAGTAATTATTAAATTTTTCTATTAAAGGATTTAAGTAAGGGCCTATAATAGAGACGACGAGCTTTAGTAATTATAACTAATAGAGGTAATTATAAAACTAACTAAGATAGTTTTTTAAAGAGATACTTCTACTTTTCTTCTTTAATCTAAGTATCTTATATAGAGCTTATTCTAACTAAAGAGAAATAAGTCTAAGTTTGCTTCTTAATCTAATAATTATAAGATTTATAAATTAGAATACTTACTAAATCCTTTAGTCCCTTATTCTTACTTCTTTAAATATTCTACTACTTAATTATTACTACTAGTTTATCTATAAAAAACTCAGCCTATAATATAGTATATATAATAAAAGGCTCCTTAGTAGTTTTAAATATATTTCTATTTTAGTTAAATATTTAATTATATTCTAAAGTATTATCTTTATTAGATATCTTAATCTTAATAAATTCTATCTATAGTTAGTCTTAATTAATTATATATTTTACTAAAATAATATTCTAAAGTACTTCCGTTTCTTATAAAAAAGACTTAAGCTCTTTTAATATAATCTAGAGATAGACCTACTTAATATCTACCTATCAGAGGATATAAGCTAGGAGCTTATATATAATCTATACTATATTTTTATTAAACTATACTTATCTACCTCTATTATATTATTAGTTTAAATATTAATTCTCTTATTTATTAGAATAGTCTTACTATTTAGGGCACTTAAATAAGATCGTAGCACCTAGTAGGTATAAGTATACTTAGATATATTTATAACTAATAAAGTTTTATAGGAACTCTAGATAATAATAGGTATATAAATTATCTCTAATCTTATACTCCTTAGCTAATATAGGTAGATCCTAATCTACTAAATAATAAGTAGAGATAGTAAATATTTTATTTTTAAGAATCCTTTTTCTAGTATTACTCTTTTTAGAGAAAAATAATAGGTATATATCGGAGATTATTCTTAGGAATAATATCTTCTATAATATCTACTAGTTCTATAGAGTAACTTTTCTAATATACTATTTGTAGTTAATACTAAGGAGTATATAATAAAATCTACTAAATTTTCCTAACTATTTAAACTAAATCTAATATTTATTAAAATTACTATCTTTAAAATACTAATAGTTTAGAATACTTATATTATTAAGTTACAAGCTAATTATTACCTTAACTAAATTAAAGTTAAAGTTTATCTCACTATATATACTCTTAATAAATAAAAAGAAGAACTTTACTAATTACTTATATTAAAATATAGCTAGAAATTTTAAAGTATTCTTTAAAGTAATACTAAAGGTAGATTCTACCTAAGCCTTAAATACCTTTTTACTACTAAAAATATTCTTATATTTATAAGAAGATAAAAACTATAAATTATTATAAATTAAAGTATAGAAGAAGCCCTCGCTATCTACTTTATTAAGTAGTACTTAGTTTAATTTTAATATATTTATACCTTTAGTATTAAGTAAGTTATTTTAATATAGATTAATACCCTAGGTATAATCCTAATAAATTATTAGATCTAATATTTATAAGATTTAGATTTAATTTACTTCTTTATTAGATATAATAATTCTTATTCTATTACTCTAAGTTTCTCCCTCTATAGCTATTGAGCTCTAAGTATTAAGACTATGAAGAAGTATAACCTTCTAATACTATCTAGTAGCTAGTTTAATAGACTTAATATCCTTTAACTAGGTATTATTAAGTATTTAACTTAAGGTTATTAACTTATCTATACTTATTAGATTTTTAATCTCTTCCTAAAATTTCTTAATTATAAGATTATCCTACTATAAAAATTTCTTATTATTTTATTTAGATATAAACTAGTTAAATATAGCCTATATTAATAGTTTTATATTATTCTAGCTAATAATACCCTTTATATAGTATATAGGCTTAAGTAGACTAAAATTAATCTTAAATTTCTTCTATAGTACTATTATATATATATTATTTAAAATTTTATTTAATCTACTCTTCTACTATATATTTAATCTCCTAATATTAACTATAAGAGAGTCTAGATAGGTTTTCTTAAATTTTTTAATAATTAAGCTATAGCTAATACTAGTAGTTAATTCTTTTTTTAACTTTTTTATTAGAGATTAGTTATTAGAGCTTATAGTAAGTAGCTACTTTATTATTATATATATAAAACTTACAAATAGTAGATTAGGTAAGTATATAAAGTAAGTTTAGCTATTTTAATAGTATATTAGTATACTACTAATATCCTAATAGTTATATTTTTTAGTAGAGACCTTATAAGCTATTAATTTTTACTAATAAATTCTTATAATAAGTTGAATTTATCAGATTTAGTAATATATAAGGAAAATAATTTAAATTAAATAAATATAAGTTAAATAGAGACTTTTTATATTTATAAGAATAATAGACTATTAATCTATTAATCTTTCAATTTCTAGAACTTATTATTAGTATTACTTTAAAAATATATAAGGTATTTATTATACCCTTTATAAGAATAAATATTATATACTCTTATTATTATATATTTACTAAAATATACTACTAGTATTAGTTTAAAAATATATAAGATATTTATTATACCCTTTATAAGAATAAATAATATATACTTTTATTATTTATATATTTACTAAAATATACTACTAGTATTAATTTAAAAATATATAAGATATTTATTATACTCTTTATAAGAATAAATAATATATACTCTTATTATTTATATATTTACTAGAATATATTACTAGTATTAGCTTAAAAATATATAAGGTATTTATTATACTCTTTATAAAATTAAATAATATATACTCTTATTATTTATATATTTAGCGAAATATATTAGAAGTCGCTATTACTATAATAAATAAGCTATATCTTTATTATATTCTTTATTCTAGTAATTATTTAATAATTAATTATAATAGTACTATATCTAGTTACTAGAAAGATACTCTTAGGTTATAATAATACTAGCTCTACCTCCTATATTTTTATAAAGGCCCCTTTATCTATATAAATAATAGTTATTATGAAATATAAATATAATAAAGTTTAATATTATATAATATAGTCTTAGTATTAATTATATACTTAGTAATCTATTCTTATAATTTAGATAATAACTATATATTCTTATAATTATAAGAATACCTACCTACCCCTTTTTAGCCTAGTGAATTTCTTAGCAGGTTCTATATAGGTAGATAGATGAAATCTATATCTCCCTTAGTCTACCTACTATATATATAAGTTTACCCACGCCCACAATATACAGATAACTAACCCCCCGAGTTTGACTCGGCCTATCTATCTTTATATCTATCTAACTCTACTAGAAGGAGAGGAGGAGGGTAGAATAGTACCTGGTAGTATTCTAATTTAAAAAGCTTAATAATACCTAAAGGGGTTATAGAATGCTAGATTAGGAGATATTAACTATTATAAAGTTATTTTAGTAGTAGAGATATTACCTTAAGGGAGCCTAATATATAGTATAGGTCCTTATAGATTACTATAATCTCTAAGAGTTTATAAATTATTTATATAAGGTATTCTATAGATATTAGATTAACTAGCTAGAATAGTTAATAGTATATAACTTTAAAATAGTTTATAGAACTAGAAAAATTAATTCTATAGATAGCTTATTCTACTATCCGAACTATAGGGAGGTTTTAGAAAAACTTCTAACTCTAGAAAGGAAATAGAAATATAAGAGAGGTTTCTTATTAGTAGCTTAAAGGGTTCTAAGCAGACTAGTGTGAGGCCTAGTAGCTAAAGATACTGCGAGACTATAGACGAGCAAATAGTGAATGTATATATAAGATTAGTAGTAAGCTAATTACTAACTTCTCTATAAGAGAATAAGTAATGTGGTTCTTAAGTATAGAAGAATCACGTAAGTACCTTAGTAGGTAGGCACGTAATCTTATTATGTGATCTAGTATTATAGTTACCTCTCCCTTCTCTAGGTACTATCTTTAGTACCTTATATTAATTAATCTTACTAGATCTGAATCTATTAATAGATTTATTAAATAGGCGCGAGCAAGAACGTATGTTATTAATACCTTATCCTTCTAGATAGTCTACTAACTTATCTAGAAAGGGCTAGATATATAAAGGCCTTCCTTTCCTACTTCTTTCTTCTTCTTCTTTCCTTTTCTTCTTCTTCTTTTAAGCTATCAATCTTTTTTAAAGTAAACCACTACCTAGCCCCTATACTAATATCTATACTTTTCTTCTTCTTCTTCTTAATTAATTAATAATTTATAGGTTTAAAGACCCTAGTTAAGCCTTCTAGCTTCTAGAAAACTAACTAATCCTAATATCTAAGGTTAAGTAGTCCTACTCCCTTTTTACTTAAATTTCTATGGAAAATTAAGCAATCTATTCTTTTCTTTTCTTCTTTTTAGAATACCACTATATTTAGATACCTATTCTCGGGAGACTATCTAGTATATATTATATTTTGTAGAATATCAGATATTTTATAGATTTAATACCCTTTTCTAAAGTTAATATCCTTTGAATTTCTAATACCCTAATTTCTAGACTATTTTACTTGAATTTCCCTGGATTTTTCTACTATTTAGTTGATTGTCTATAAGATACCCTTTATTTACTAAGGATTGATTAGGATATTAAATATATCTATAATAATATATGATTAATTTAATATATTATTAGGTATATTTAATTCTTAGGAATTTATTAATAGAGATAGTGTTTTTTAGGAGAGTCCCCTATAAGCAATATTTCTATTAGCTATAGTAGCGGGACGTTCCCTATATACTTAGGGGTACCTGTAAGATATATAGTGATTACTACTAAGCTAGCTACTACTATAAGTTAGTAAGTTAAGTAAAAAGCTAAAAATTCCTTATAATTTTAAGTAAAATAGTCCTATTAATAGATATTTTAGATAGTTAAGATACCAGATATACTATAATTTATCTATTTTAGGATAGTAATATTTAAATTAACAGGTACAGGGTAGTTAGTAGCTCTAACCCTTAAGTGAGAGTATAAGGAGCTATATAATTATTTAATAGAGCTAATTTATACTATATAGTTCTAGGCTACTTAAATTAAAAATACTACTTGGGCTTAGTAGATTATAGGTACTATATAGGGGTATAAGTATTCCGCTCCCCTCTAGCACCCTTAAGATAATACTAAATTTACTATATTTTTTTAATAAAATATACTATTATAGTTTAGATATAATACTCTAGAAGAAATAGAGAGTTTAGAGTAGGAGAATACCTAACTTTATTAGATTAACTAATACTATAGGCTAGTTTTTTCTAATAATTAAATTATAATTCATAAGTCGTACTTTAGTATATAGAAATAAGCTTTTTAATCTAGTTATATTCCTTCATTTTAAAAATTTTATCTCTAAATTTAAATCCGGAATAGTATTTAGGTAGTTAGATAGTTAGTTAAATAGAAACCTAATTTCTTCTTTTCTAATCCTTTTTTATTTTCTAATCCTATTTTATCTTCTAATTTTATCTTATCTCCTGCCTTAGTAAAATTATTAAAAACTCTTTCTTTCTAGGGAAAAAAATATAGATAGAAAGAGCTTATTTAATAGATAGGATATAGAATATTTTTCCTATTCTTCCTATATATTAGCTAATATGAGAGATAGAGCTATATATAGGTTGAATTCTTCTAATAAGAAGTAGTAGAATCTTTAAGTAGGAATCCTCTATCTAAATAGGATTTCTAGATATAGGTTTAAAAATTGCTAAAAATACTTATCTATTTCTTACTAATTCTAGATATATTCTCCTTTTTATTTTCTAAAACCTTTTAGTTCCTTTTTAATAGGTTTAGGACTATTTTACTAAATAGTTCTAATTTTATTAAGCTTTTTAGTTCTCTTCGAGTTTAATAATTTATTCTAAGAAATATATCTTAGGGTATAGATAGGAATTAAGTATCTATAATTATTCTGTGGTTATTCGTGATTATTATAATTATTTGTGATTATTTAGGTATTCCTCTTTTTAGGTTTTTTTAGTTTATCCTCAATCTAGTTCTTTAGTCCCTAGACTATTTTACTTAGAAATCTATAAGAATTTGAGAGGAATAGTACCCTAAAGATTAAATTAGTATATTAAAGTTAATTATATATAAGAATATAGATAAGAATAATTTACTTAGTCTTTTAGTTATCTTCACTTTTTATAAGTAGGAGCTTTTACTATTTTTTCTACTTCTTTTTTTTAGAATATCTTAAATACTTCAGTATCTTAAATATATTCTAGGGGCTCTAGGGTATCCTCTAAGGGGCCCTAGTCTTTCTAATAGACTCTATATTTAAGCACCTTACTATTTTTATTAACTTTCTTTTTTAAGATTTTATCTATAAGCTATTCTTCCTTACTATTAACCAGTTTAGGCCTAGAGGGTAGTATTTTCCCCTC
Source organism: Trichophyton schoenleinii (assembly GCA_018357685.1). Classification (NCBI taxonomy): domain Eukaryota; kingdom Fungi; phylum Ascomycota; class Eurotiomycetes; order Onygenales; family Arthrodermataceae; genus Trichophyton; species Trichophyton schoenleinii. Next base: position 2,246,708 of record WOFF01000002.1, read on the forward strand.
TCTCTACTTATATTTCTTAAGTAGGAATACGTGAAAGACTAGATGAATTTTATTATAGGCGGGAGTTAATTTAAGCTTATAGGCTTAGCTTCCCTATTTCTCTAATACTTAGAATAGACCTAGATATTTATAATCTAATTTCCTAGCTAAGCGGACTATTTTTAGGTTCTTTCTATTTAGGAGAACCTAATTATCTATATTAAAGTTAACTAGTAGATAATTTCTATTATAGTACTTCTTCTAGTTATCTCTAGCCTTCTAAAGTCTAGATAGGAGTATTTTATATATTTTATCTAATATAGATATGTATTCTATAATCTCTATTATTAGTAGTAATCTAGAGGGTTTAGAACTTATATTAATTTATAATTTAAGCTTATAGTCTATTAGAGCTACTACTAGGGCCTTACTAGTAGATAAATATTAGAACTAGTTATAGATAAATTAAGCTATAGGTAACTAACTAACCCAATTATCCTAATTAAAGTTAGTAAAGTACCTTAGGTAGTACTCTATAATTTAGTTCTAGTGCTCTATCTAGTTATTAGTTTATAAATAGAAAGTGGTAAAAAGCCGCCTTTTACTATCTAAATAGAAGTAAAGAGTAGATTAGAATTTATAAATAAAAAGAATACCTCTATTAATTATTAGATTAGTTAGTATACCGAATAGACTAATAATATTTTTAAATATCAGGTATCCTAGTCCTTCTACTTTAATATCCTTAATATAAGGGATATATAAAGTAAACTTAGTTAAAATATCTATAATAACTAAAAGGGTATTAAAGATATTACCTTCTAAATTAGAGAATAGTAGATCTATAATAAAGTCTAATATAATAGTTTTGAAGAGCTTACTAGGGAGTAGAATAATATTAAGTTTTCTATACTCTTTATACCTATAGGTTTTTACCCTTTAGTAAATATTATATATAGAGATATAATTTAAGATATTTACTAATAAGCTATACTAATAATATTTACTTTTAATAGCTTTAATAGTTTTCTTAACTCTAAAATAACCCCTCTATAGGTTATTATAATTAATATATAGGATTTTATTAATTAATATAGAACTATATAGAATATATACTTTCTAGTCCCTTTAAATAATTCTATAAGTATTAATAAACTATAAATAATTATTAGCTTTTAATATACTAGAGGTTATTAATTTACTTCTATATTCTAATATATAAGGGTTCTAATCTTAGATTCTCCGAAATATAGAATTAAAAGACTCTAGTATATTAGTACAAGCTATTTTATCTATTAAGGCGTGGTTAACTAATAGGTATAGTATAAGGAAGAGCCTAGATATATCTTTATTACTATTAGTGGTTTTTTAGCTTAATAAGCTAAATAAGAGGAACCAAATTATACAATTAGTAGAAGAATTTCTATATTCTAATATATAATAATAATAACTAGGCGAACTAGTATAATAATTAAATCATAAGGAGTTTTACTCATATAATACTCAGAGTTATCTTATTAAGGGTATTATTTCCTTATAAGTATCTAATATCTACCCTTATTCTATAAAATATATTAATTTCTACTATAGGGTAGGTAGATTAATTATTCCATTATAGGAATCTATATAATCTACTTAGTAACTAGGTGCGTTAGTAGAATTTAATTTTCTAAGGTGGTATAGTAGAATAAAATTATAGGTACTTAGAGCCTCTATCTATCTTCCCTACCTTCTATTAAGTGCTTTAGTTATTATAAATTACTTTAGGTTAGTATAGTTAGAGAAGACCTCTATTAGGGTCTAACTTCCTTCTAGGTAGTACCTCTAATATTTAAAAGTAGCTACTATAGCTAGAAGCTCTTAATTATAGGTATCATAGCCCTTTTTAACTTCTATAAGCTTTCTAGATTAAAAAGCTACTAGGTACTATAGATTATTATCCTATAGCTAAGATAGAATAGCTAAAACTATAAAACTACTTATATTAGGCTCTATCTAAATACGCCTAGCTAGGTTGAAATAAGTAAATAAAGGAGGGATTAGAAATTTAGTTTTTAGATTATTAAACGAGTAATCCGCTTCTAGAGTCTACTAAAAGATTAGTTTCTTCTCCCCCTTCTTATAACTCTTAGTTAGCTTAAATATAGGGGCTACGATATATATATAGGACTTTATAAATCTTCTATAGAAGTTAGTAAAGTTTAGAAAAAATTAGACCTCCTTAATAGACTTAGAAGTAGGCTATTCTTTAATTATTAAGATTTGGTCCTCTTCTATTTTAATTCCTAATAAACTAATTATATAGTCTAGAAAGAATATTTTAGTCGTTTTAAATTTATATTTAGAGGCCTTAATATATAGATATATAGAAGTAAGTTACTTAAAAACTATAATAAGATAAGCTTTATAGTCCTCTAATATTTTAGAGAAAATAAAAATATTATCGAGGTAGACTATATAGAATTAATTAAGGAGATCTATAAATATTTCATTAATATAGATCTAGAAGGTAGTAGAAGTATTAGCTAGGCTAAAAGGTATAATATAATACTTAAAGTACCTATATTGGGTATAAAATATAATTATCTAATAGTCTTTTTTATAAATTAGTATTTATATATAGGTATCTCTAATATTAATTTTACTAAAGAACTTAGCCTTTAATAGCTAGTTTAGTAATTTACTAATAAATAGTAGTAGGTATTAGTTCTTAATAGTAATTTAGTTTAGTCCCCAATAGTCTATATATATTCTTAGCCCCCTATCTTTTTTAGGTATAAAAAGGATAGGAGCACTAGCTAGGCTTTTTAAGGGTCTTATCCACCCTTTACTTATAGCTTTCTCTAGGTATTCCCTTAGGGACCCTAGCTCTAATTGTAATAAGTTATATATTAGTATAAAAGGTAGTAACTTTTTTAATTTTAGATTAATTCGATATTTAGCCCCTAGTAAATATAGAGCTTTTTTAGTACTATTTTTATTAAAGATATAAGTATAAGGCTTAAGGTATTTAGAAATATTGAGTAATATAGTCCCTAATGCGCTCTTATTATTATTAGGATTAATCTAAATAAACGAAATTTAGATATCTTTTTAGTTATCTTTTATAGATTAGATATATAATATATAGGCTTTGGCACCTATTAGAACCTTAATTATAGTATTAAAAGCTTTAAAGTATAGTTTCTCTTCTTCTATAGGGTCCGTTTTATAGTAAGTAAATATATTATTACACTAATTAATATTCGGGTTAATAGACCTTAGCTATAGAAAGTCTAGAATAATATTATAGCCTTCTAATAATAGTAGAGCTTAGAATTTATATATAAAGAAGTATAAGTCTCCTTTATTATTAATAGCCCCTATTAATATATTATACTTACTGAAGTAATATAGGTAGTAGCCCTTAATAGACTTAACTATTTTTACTATACTAGGCTCTAAGCTTAGTCTATTATTAGTAGCCTAGAACTACCTGATATAATTTGCTTTAGCTCCTAAGTCTACTAAGGTATTAACTAGGGCTTCTCCTTTCAGTATCTGAATCCTTATAGGTAGGGTAAAGGAGATAGTAGGAGGCTCTTAGTATTAGCTTGAATATTTAGTATTAGCAGTCTAAATAATATAAAGGATATACCTTATATATTTTTTACCTTTTTTATATTTTTTAGCTTGTTTTCCGCCTTTTAGTCCCCCTTACCTTATTATTAAGCCCTATACTATTTATTTAAATAGCCCGATCTATAGATCATATAGTAGAGTTATTTGATTCCTTGATCTTTATTATTTAATAATTTCTTATCTATAGATCTACCTACTATATTCTATAGCCTTTTTAAGTTAGTTCTATATTTTAGTCTTAGGCTAGATTATTTATTAGAATTTCCTTAGTAATTTAAGTATTTTAGTTCTAGAGCTAAGAGTCTATTTAAGCTTTTCTTATATAAGTAGTCTCTATATTCTTTAATATTATCTTTTATCTTTCTTAGCTAGTAGATAAGGTCTTTATAGGATAATTAATCTATACTTATAATATATTTACTAAACTTAGCCCTAATAATTTTAAGGACTTTATCTAATAAATAAGACTTTTGGTACTCTTCTAAGTATAAAATATATATTTAGCCCTCTAAAAGTTCTAAATAAGTAGAGAAATTATATACTAATTAGTACTTCTTTTATCTAGCTATTAGATAGAAATAGCCTACTTTATTAGTAGATCTTTTCGGGTCCCCTATCTAGATTTAGAATTAGTAAATAAATTTAGTCTAGATAGATACTTCTATTAGATTTAGATAATAATTAGTCTATCTAATCTATAAGTAGATATTAAAGTAGGTAGTAGCTTCTAGGACCTTTATTTTATTATTCCCTTAGAAGTAGGCCTCCTAGTAAATATAGAATATTTAGTATCCTACTAGGAAGTTCTTATATTCCTTAATACTATATACCTTAAACTTCTTAAGAAGCTTCCTAATTAGTATATTCCCTATTAGTAGTTCCTTAATACTAGAAGTTACTTATTATAAAAGTAGTTCTACAATCTATATTAGTATACCCCTTAAGATAATACTTAATCTTACTAATATTTATAAGTTCTAAACTAATATTTTTAGAATTTTAAATAATAGTCTCCGCGGCTTTTAATTTATTATTATTATACCCTCTAAGCTTATTTAAAGTAGTCCTTATTTAATTAATTAGGCTTAGTTTATAGATTCTAGCTAGACTAATAATAGTATAGCCTACTAGATTCGAAATACAAGAACTACTTAGTTTATTAAGTAATTTAGTCCCTAATAAATATTATCTAGACTAGATCTTTAACTAGTATTAGAGAATATAGAATCTTATCTATTCCGTAATTAAATAACTAGGAGTAAAATAATTTTACCTTCTACCTCTTTTAGTAAAGAGTTAACTAAGTGTAATTTATCTAGAGCCCTTAATATAGTAGACTTATTTAAATCTATATAGTTAGTAGTTATATAATCTATTAGCTAATTAGTATTTATTTTTATAATATATAAAAGGTTTTTAGCCTAATTAGGAGTAGATTGCTCGAAATACCTCGTGGAATGAGCAATCTGGTTCTAGCCTATTTCGGGGTGGTCCCGGGCCACTTCGTGGTGGTGGTCCCGGTCCCTTTCGCGGTGATGGTCCCGGTCTATTTCGCGGTAATAGACCCGGGCCGTTTCGATAAGGTCCCGGTCCGGGACTGATTTAACTGATAGGCCTGATAGGCCGCCCTAGTTAAGCTCTCGGGCTCGAAAGGTGCTAGAAAATATAGTAGTACTAGGGGCCCTATTTTCTTTAAGCTATATCTATAGAAGAGAGATTTTAACTTAAAGGTTTACGAGCTCCTTATACTTTTATAGATACTAGAGATTATATAATATCTCTTAGAGTTAAAGCTTAAGTTCTCTATTTATATTACTTTTATTAATTATCTAGTTTATAGTACTCGAGATAGGAGTATTTTACTTAAACTATAAGATCTAATAAGTAAAATAGTCCCCTTAATAATAATAAATCCCAGGGCTATAGTTCTCGAGCTACTAAATCTATTTATTTTTAGGTAGTATTATATATTTAGTAGGTATATTAGTATAACCCTTACGTAGGTTAGTCTACTAGTATTCTTAACTATTTAGAGCTAGGGTAGAACTATTTTACTTATTTTTAAAAGGAATTTAAGTAGAATAATCTCTAGGGTTATTAGTCTATTAATAGATCTTAAAAGAGTCTATTCCTATATTTTTATTTTAAGTAGTACTAGTAGTTCCACGAGTACGTAGTATTATTTTTTTTATCTTAATAATAGAATATTCTCTTTAATAGAAGTAATTAGAACTATAAGGCTTAGTAGCTAAAGATACTACGAGACTATAGATAAGTAAATAATAAATATATAGATAAGATTGGTAGTAAGCTAATTACTAACTTCTCTATAAGAGAATAAGTGATATAGTTCTTAAGTATAAAAGAGTCACGTGGGTGCTTAGATAAGGAGGCACGTGACCTATCACGTGATCTGGCATCACAAATACTAATATTTATTATTTAAAATATTAAGGTTATAAGAGGGTTTTTAGTATTATATAAATAAGTAAGGGTTAGATATAGTAAAATAAACTTTTTATAGTTAGCTAGCCTATCTATTATAACTAAAAAGGGTATTTATTAGCTAGAGATACTATTCTATCTTTAAGGTAGCTTATTTCTATTCTATAAAAGAGTTTAGTTATTTATTAAAATAGGTATAGATAATTTATTAAAGTATACAAGGTTCTAATTTAGAATAAAATATAGTAGAAATAATAGTATTATTCTAGTTTAAATTAATAATTAATATTTTAAACTATATAATAAAATAAAAGATTAAGTTTTTAAAATATATATAGATTTTTTAAAGTTTTAATTCTATATTTAGGGCTATATTTAGAGTAATATAATTATTTATAAATTAAATATAAAGAATAAATTAGAAAATTATATAGAGGTCCTTTTTTAATTATATATATTAGATATATTAGTAGATAATTAGAGTTAGGTAGCTAATAGTATATATTATTTAAAATATATTTCTATTAATTATATATTTATAAAGCTAATTTATAATATCTATAATTTAGAAATAAATATTAATTATTCTATTATATATATTAAATTTATAAAGTTTAACTTTAATTATCTTATTTATAAATTCTATATATATAGTTTATATTTTAATTTACTATTTTATAAAAAGGACTTATTAAATCTACTAAATCTAATCTTCGAGGGCTATAATATACTATAATAATATAATAATAGTTACTATATCTAATAGAAATTTAAAATAAGTTATTTAAATTATAGGGGCTATTTTAAAGTTAGAGCTAATTAATATAAGTTAAGAATATAAATATAGAGTAATAAGGATATAGGCTATAAAATAATTAATTTTAAGAGTAGATAATAGTTTTTAAGTAAAATTTTTTAATAAAGATATATAATACTATAGCTAGTATATAATAGAATAGTTAAAATAAGAGAAAAGTAATAATTTAAGCTAAGATAGTAATATATATATATATTTTATATAAGTACTGATTGTTAATATATATAAGAGGGGCCTGGGGCCTAATTAGAATAAAAGATACAAAGTGTGTCATGTGATGTATGAAGCCCCTGCCCTAGTCCCTTTTAATATACATTTCAGCACGTAGCAGGAAATCCAGGGAGAAGGTGATTTGATGCTAAAAACGTGTATACTAGAGCCTAGTGGCTCTAAATATTCCTTCGCTATAGGCTAAATAATAATTTGACTAAGCTCGACCCTTAAAATGTTTGGGATTCATGTGAACATTTAGTCTGTATAATCACTAAAGAAAGTCAACAATAAATTTAAGAGCATTTATACCTTCTTTCCTGTATTTCATTTTATTAATGTTATACATTTCCGCCTCGTCTCTGTTCCCCTCAATGATCGATTCAAACCTGAACCTGATGCCAAGCGGGAGCGTTGAGAACGAGGTGGAGATAAGGTTTTACCGGTATGGGCCGAGCGCCGATCAGATAAGATAAGACGGCATCTTTCTATCGAACCGATGGGGTCAACGTGTCGACGACGAGCAACACAGCGGCTTGACACTGACCACATCGATCTGTACTTGGTAGACGCCCGGTGTATATAGTTGTGCGCTATCTAATTGGGTATCTACTCTGGTGTAGGACTGACATGCGCTTCTTTGGGCTGGCAAGAGGTTCTTTCCGTCCATAGAAGCGCATTTGGAGTGCAATCCGGATAAACAGGCGCAGAAAGGTTTGTTATAACCTTGTATTCTTGAGGGTTGTAAGTCCCTAACATATCAATTACATTAGAGGATGGCGGCACTTACTAGCTTCTAACCCCGGCCTGCAGTCACCTTTTCAACATATACCCATTATCGACTCAAGGGTATACCTACATCCATATCACCATTCTCATCCTATAGCCATATCGTGATTATTAGTGTAGTTGTCACCTATCGAAACCAGATCAGTAAGCGTGGTACTTTATTCTATGATCTACTAGATATCACTGATTGCATGGCACATACCCAATATCCAATGGGCACCTGCAGTAGCAACATCATCCTCGCCCTGCGTTTCTTTATATTACTTTCCTTTCCTCCCCACTGTCCGTCGTCTTTCTTGCCGTCTTTCGTCCTCGTCGACCTCGCTGCCCTATATGCCATGATTACATAAGCAGTATGCCATTTAGGCCTTATGATTGGCCAGCGGCCGTCACGCACGCTGACTTTTTTTTTCTTTCCTTCTTTTAGCGTCATCGCCAAAATTTATCATTTTAACTAAAAAAGACACTCTTTCGCTCTCTTCTTTGACCTGCATAAGACATCACACACCACATACACAACCTCTCGAAAGATAAACTACTTCTTGCCGGTGCCTTGGGACCCGTTTACCTATAGGCTTTTCTCTTAGGCTACTTACGCGCATCGCCTTTGCGCGTCCTGTCTTAATCGCAATCATGGGTCGGTTCACCTTTTTGCCCTGTTCCACACTCCACTAAAAACTGCCACCACGAACCAGGCTCAAGGAGGGCACATCCGAAGAGAAGTTGAGTCGCTAACCCTGATATGTCTAGCTCCTGCAAAGTCGAAAGCCCAGAAGATGTCCATTGGGACTTTTCTGGCGGATGAGAGTGAGTCTGAGCCGTCCTGGGGGGGTTTTGGAGAGGAGGGGGCGTTGGAGGGATGTGGGAAGCGTAGTTGCTGACGGCTATGATAACTAGCCTACGGCTCTTGGGCCGATGAGATGGAGGATAATCCTATTCCATGTAAGTGCTTACTATCCGTGTATGTGTTACGGCCATCGCTAACTATTTTCTTTCGACACAGCTGGTGAGTTTAACTCGCTTCGAAATCCCGAATCGACCGTCTCCTAATATAATAACATTTATGCATATCAGTCTCCTCCTACGCACCCAGATCTGGCTATGGCGGAGACCGTGAACGTAGCACGTTTGGAACGTCCGGCGGATATTCTCAAGAGCATCACGGTATGAAGACAACAGCCTCCTTCTACGATCGCATGCCCTGCTGACAGCGTTTTCCTTCTGATAAAAAAAGACCGTGGCTACTCCGTGAGAGAAGAACTACCTATGCCCACCCAGCCGCCATATACCGCCCACATTGGTAACCTTTCCTTTGACGCCACCCAGGCCGATATCCAGGAGCTCTTCGCTGAGTGCGAGGTTACCAGTGTTCGTATTGTGGAGGATAAACTTACTGGATCCCCAAAGGGCTTTGGCTATGTTGAATTTGCCTCAGTTGACGGCCTTAAGAAGGCACTCACATTCCAGGGTACCTCCCTTCAAGGGAGAAATATCCGAGTGAGCATTGCAGAACCTCGTATGTAACCTTTTCCCGTTAATTTCCGATAAACAAATCAACCGTGGTGACTAACCCTATGTACAGCCAAGGACCGACATGATGGAAGAGACCTTAGCGACTGGACCCGAAAGGGCCCACTGCCTGACCTTCCAGGTCAGAGACGCGTATCAGATCGCCCAGGTTTTGGTGGCGCCCGCAATTTTGACCCTGCTTCTGACGCTGCAAATGAGCGCCCTGGCCGACGTGGCTATGAAGCCGCCAACGACGGTAGATCGCGTGATTTTTCCAACTGGGAGAGAAAGGGACCTCTTTCTCCTAGCCTGCAAAGCGCTCCCTCCAGGGAGGGTCGTCCCCACAGCAAAGATGGCCCTCAATTCCGCAGAGCCTCCCCAGCATGGGGTGAAGGCCGCTCCCAAGATGGCTCTCGACCACCCCGCCGAGAATTTACCGAGCGTCCTGCTCCTGAAAGAGCTCCAACTGCGCCCGAGCTTGATAATCAATGGAGAGCTAGGATGCGGCCGGATGCTCCCGCTCAACCGGAAACCCCTGTTGAGCCTGTAACTCCAACTACCGCCGCCGCAGCTCCTGTCCCTGGAGCAAGACCAAGACTTAACTTGCAGAAGAGGACAATCCCTGAGTCGGAGGCTGCTGCGCCCTCCCCAGCTGTTGCCGAAGCCCAGTCCAGTATTTTTGGAGGCGCAAAGCCCATTGATACTGCTTCTCGTGAAAAGGAAGTAGCTGAGAAGCGAGAGCTGGCCTTGCAGCAGAAGAAAGAGGCTGATGAGAAGGCTAAGGCCGAACGCCTAGAGAAGCAAAAAGCTGAGAAGGCTGCAAAGGAGGAGGCCGAGAAAGCAGAAGCAAATGGAACCAAGGAAGATACCACAGAAGGAAATCCTGTTGAAATTCTAAAACGTGAAGAAGGCGAGGAGAAAGCCGCCGATGATAGTGAAAAGGCAGCCGCTCCTACCCAGAAGACTGAAGCTGGTCAAGACAAGGGCCGCCCACCGCTACAAAGCCGGACAAGCAGCGGCTGGCGAAACGGTGGTGGACGTGGCCGTGGTGGACCGCCTCACAGCCGCGGAGGATCTCGCAGCACCTTCCAGCGTGGCCCTGCTGTTCAAGGTACTCCATCGGAGACTGCTTCTCCTGCATCTCCTGCTACACCTGATGAAGACGGATGGAGCACCGTCAGCGCAAAGCAGAAGAATCCTCGTCGTGGAAACTATAACCGCGGCGGCCAGGCCTCTTAAGCATCAACAATTTGATACCCAATATCAGAAGAAGGTTACACAGGAGGACTTGCAGACAAGGTCACCGCAATATGCTGGACGTTCTCCAATCTATCCTTGGATGTCAAACCACTCGCAGAGTCGCTTCTATACCCCTGTTATACAGCTGCTCTTCCGCCATCCCCCTGCCTTCTCGCAATAACGATCAGCTAAGCGATGTCTTTCAACGTTTCCGAAAATGATGATGTGGTTTTTTCCTTCTTTTACATTAACGGACTTTATTCGACATCTCTTTCTCTATTCAATTCTCTCTCCCCTTTAACTACCCCTTTGAGTTTCGTCTTCTTGTCCCTTTTTTTTTTTGGCTACTGCGATATGAAGGAAGAGTAGGAATCGATCTACCCCTACAGACCATACCCGGTCTTCTTGCAGCATATCTTCTCAGCCTCCTTTTATACCTTGTTTTTCCACGGGAAATTTGAAACTTTGTCTTTTCATGTCACGTCATGTCACTCTACAAAAAACGCCAAACGCTTTCTTGTCTTCTTCCTGTTCTTTTCGACCTTTCTTTTCATCTGCATGACTTTTTGCTGTTGAGTGATTTATCTAGCGTTTTGATTGAGACTGACTCGAAAAAGGCTGCTGGGTTTCCTTCATCATTGCTCTCCATGTACTCTTACGATGTACATGACGCTTTTTCTTCCGGAAGACCTGGTTGTTTTGATGATTTTATTTTTGCGCAGCTTCGCTGGTGTCTCTTTTACACTGGTGTTTGGGGGATCAATACTACAGCATCGGCATCAAACGAGTCTCCTTTAGCTATGACATCTCCTTCGACTGACATATCCCTGGCCGGGCATAGCTGGTACTAGGGATCATTCTTTCGGTTCCTCGGAAAGACGAATATGTTCCTGCTTCGAGGGCTTCCGTTTTCCGGCTTCCATCTAGCATCCGCTCTCGCCTTTGGTAAGGCTGCCTACCTCGTTCAAACAAAAAAAAAAAATGATATCCGCCCTTCGTCTCCCGCTGGAATGCCGCCCTTGTTGCACATTATCTCTTTACCGACGAGACCAGCTGCCTTTTCTCCCCTGGTCTAAGATTTGCGCATACATGTAACTAACGGTCTTTTCTTACGAGTCTGATCAACTTTTTGCTCCTTTTATTATACATTTCTTTCCCCCTTCTCTAAAGCTAGCTGTATTTCCTATTGGAATCCATTTCTTCTTCCTTTTTCTTCCCTTCCAATCTGCTACAGTGTGTCTCGTCTGGAGAAGGAAAAGCGTTTCCATAGTTTGCAAGCAGGATAGAGGAGTTTGGTGATAATTTACTTCCATAACTATTGCACAAGCTGCCGAGGGACATTTCTAGGCTCTGCTACTCGCAAAAGCACCCAGATATTGTTTCTTCGGCGTTTGGTTCTATTGAAGCTTGATATGAGCCAAGGTACGTACACTTTGTAACTTCCCACCCAAGCGCCCCTGATTCGCCATGGGGAACGGACGGGGCGAAGTTGTCACATCTTGCACGGCAAGCAGCACTTCGTTTCACCTAGCGAACACCACCAGGTCCCAAGGCCCGAAAAGTCCTCTCTTTCAGGATTCTCTTTCATCCGAACAAATCCATTGTTCTTCTTCTTCTTCTTCTTCTTCTTCAAGCTCAGAGCTAGCGGAAAGTGTAAGGAGAAGCAGTTGTGGCTTCGAAACTTTTGACCTGCATACTGTGGCTTTTTTAGTCTCCTCTCAGCCTTCGTTTCAAAAGGCCGAAAGGAAGTTCTGTGCCTGCTGATCCATCTTGCAGTCGACTTGTCAATCTTCCCCAGACGCATATCAAATACCTACAATACTTGCTTTGCTTTTCCTATACAGAAGTGCCCGCCTGTCGTTCTGCGCCCCTGCTGGTTCCTGCGACCGAAGTGCCCCGGCCCTGGCAGCTGCAGGACTGCTAGCATGAGGTAGTGGGCGGCTATGCGACTCCTCTACCATCGCCAACAGCACACGGATGACTCTGGAGATACGAGACTTTAAGGACGGAAAAAGCATATGTCTACGGCAGCGGTTTCGCCTACTCATATTGGGCCGCCATACTCCCTGGACGCAGCGGCTGCAGGAGCCGGCGGCTACAGTGGTGCGCAGGGCCTGGCAAATACCGGTTGCCCGAGATGTGGGTTTGAGGGCGCATATAGACAGCTGCAGGAGAGGAACATAGCTCAGCAGAGGCGGATAGAGGAGTTGGAGGCGCAGACCAGGCTGCTGACGGAGAAAGCTGCTCTCTCTGGTATGTTAACGACTTCACACCGTGTATACAACCGCTACGAAGAAGGCTGACCACCCAAATCTTCTACTTCTAGCCGAGAAACTAGCTGACTATCAGGATGGAATGAGCAGTCAGTCGCAAAGCTCACAATCTAAACCCGTGAGCGCGCCGGAGCTCCGGAACCTGGATCAGCACCCGCCACAACAACAGCAGTCGCCTTCTCCTCCCCGACAACAAACTAGACTGGCAACTTTTGCTTCATACTTCCCCTATGGCAGACGAACAAGTAGCAACGCCAGCGCGACCCAGTCCCGTCAGTCAGTGTCCTCAAGCCAACTCCCACAGTCCTCTTCGTCTTCTTCTCCCCCATCTACAAGAGCAGGCAAAAACGGAGAACACTCAACCATGAACCCACTTAGCAACGGCCTGCCACAACCAACCAGTTTCCTGCAGGGCGCCCTGAACCGCGAACAGGCTCTTCGGAGGGAAGCAGAGTCGCGTCTCACGCAAGCAAATACCGAACTCGAGGAGCTGAGCGCCGAGCTATTCATGCGAGCAAATGAGATGGTAGCAAACGAGCGGAGGGAGAGAGCAAAGCTCGAGGAGCGTGTCCAGGTGCTTGAAAAGCGGGACAAGGAGAAAAGGACGAGGCTTGAGCGGCTGGAGAAAGCAGTCGAGCGGGTTGAAAGAGTCAAGGGTTTGATAGGTAACCCATAATTCCGGCCCGTACATTATTTCCTTCTGCTCATACTTAACTCTTACTTCCCCCTGCGTTATACCCCACTATGGCGTTTTTTGATGATTTAAACTGCTTTTTTTTATATGATGTTAGTAGTTCTCAATGCCTTCTCACCCGAAGCATCACTCGGGTTGCTTTTGCTGCATTTTTTATGGTTTAAGAGGGCTCAGGTGTCTGGTTATTCTGGAGTTCTATCTCAGTCCTCGGCTAGCAATCAATTTATCAAAATAATATTCCCACTGCCCGCATACCGTATGATAGCGATCCCTTCTGTTAGCAAGAAAGATGCGGCTGTTGTTGTTCCAATGTTGTTTCTGTCGTTCGTTCCTTCAGCCCGATTACATCATAATTATGTCATATATCATGTGACTAATATTACTCATCGACGAAGATAGGGCTATTAGTCATCAACCCTAGGCCTTTTTTTCTCTCCTCGCTTAGAAACACTTGCGCTAGTCCACAACGGGAAGTGCGACTCGTTGGAAAAGCGACTGCGGGCAAATCTTGAGATTTCTCTTCCTTTTTTTCGACGACGAGATTAACGAAGAACAACCACCCAACGAGTAGCTTCGGGACGCCGTAACATCAGCCAAGGTGCGTTTATCCTCGATACTGGTGTCACAGACATTCATACTGAGTCCTCTCGACTGGTGTTTATTTGAGCTAACCTGTGTCCATGTTCATCAGATGGTCGCCGCAAAGAAGCATGTCCCGATTGTGAAGAAGCGTACGTCTATCTCGAACATTCCTCCCTCCAAATAACTTGGCCGTCGATTCGAAATTATGTGCACCTGGGAATATAACTGGTTGTCTCTGGGACATTCGCGCTTGTGCTCCCTCATGGGAAGCAATTACTTCGTTATCGGATGGGGAAATATAAAGATATGGTTGAGAATGATAGGCTGATTGAATCTGCTGTTGGGATATAGACAAGAAGCGCTTCAACAGACATCAGTCTGATACCTACATGCGTGTTGACCCTTCATGGCGCAAACCAAAGGGTATTGACAACCGTGTTCGCCGACGCTTCTCCGGCCAGGCTGCTATGCCAAAAGTACGTTTTATCCCTACCACGCGGCGCCCTTGGGAATGAACAACACCCGTCGAACAAGCAATTTCCGCATTGGTGACGCAAATTGGAATTACTGGTCGAATGGAATATACTGATGCAACGTCAACCTGAATAGATCGGATATGGAAGCAACAAGAAGACGCGCCACATGATCCCATCGGGTCACAAAGTGTTCCTTGTCCAGAATCCCAAGGACGTGGAACTTCTCTTGATGCACAACCGCACATACGCTGCTGAGTACGTTTCCCCGGATACCTTTTAATTAAAGCATGGTCCGCAATCCCTCTATTTCTTTGATCATACCTAATTACTTTTTCGCCAATTAGGATCGGTCACGCTGTTTCTTCCGCCAAGCGAGTCGATATCATTGCTAAGGCCAAGGCTCTCGGTGTCAAGGTCACGAACGCTAAGGGCAGACTAACGACTGAATCGTAAACGCTTTCCCTGTTTGTTCGTTTGTTTGCTGGGCGGTTGGGGAGAACTGGGTGTTGTCATGAATCACTTAATCTTCGTCCTTGTTCTACTCTAGGAAACGCGGTTTTCCTACCAGGGTTGGGTTAGATGAATTTATAAAAAAAAATCAATAAATTACCCGATTCTCACTCAAATGATCCTGCGAACAGTTGGTTATGTTCACACTACAACCAACTACATACCCATCAGCAATGCCTTCCCAAAGGTGTGACTGGACTTCCCTATGACGCAATGAAGCATACCTCAGATGTACAAGTTTCATGATATTACAATATAATTATCATAACTACTCACCAAACAGCCAATGAATATGTAAAACTTCGCATTCCGTACTTGATGTAGTTTCGCGCCGTTAAAAACCGTGATCTATATATGCAAGAATTTATATTCTATGTACGAAAATCTATAGCATCAAACGCTTAACCGCTAGACGCAACAGGTTCCGCTTTCATATTCTCTTCCTTTAACTTCGTCAAGTTGATAGTACCCAACCCTTCTACCAAAGCCGTTTCATCATCTTCCATCATGCCTTTCCCAATAACAACTGCACCATCTATGTCTTCGGTCCACTCTGGTGCCTCCGTTGGCCCTTCAGCACCTTCAGGCGGCATGGCCCATTCAGGCATCTGGCTCTTATATTTCCATTTGCCGGCATTATCAGCATATGCAACGGCATGGAGGAATATACCCATCTCATGTACACCTGGATCAGAGTACAGTTCAGTGCCGCATATTTCACAGTTCTCTCCGTTCATCTTTTCACATTTCCTCCTAAGATAGTCATTTATCATAACATCGTGCTCACGCGCAAGAAGTTCGTTGACAACATTTGGATCACCACCTAGGGTAACACGCTCCGGGGGTGGAGTCTGGAATGTTTGGTAGCAGAGGGAATCTGCCGGCTCAGTTTTGCCCATGCGAGAAAGACGATCAATGATTTCAGCATCGTTTTCACCTGTACTTTCGGATTTACCTAAATTGGTACCAAAGACGCGGCGGTTTGAATATATTGGATCATTTGTAATTGGGTGACCGAGAAATTGAAGATGAACTCGAATTTGATGCGTTCGTCCAGTGAGCGGGAGACAGTGAACAATACTGTATCCTTCATCGACATCGGCGGGCAATGGTGGTGGTGTGGATGCTCTGGAATCAGGACCCTGTGAGCCAGTGGTCTCCCCATTCGTATTCCCCTTTTCTACAGGGGGATAGTATGCAATCCGGCGGAATTTCGTTTGAGCATCCTTTCCTGTAGCTCTAACTCGATTCAAACCAAGGATAGGGCTGACTTTCAGCATCGGTTGGTCGCAAAGCACAACTCCGTCTGGGAAATAACCTTTTACACGCGCGATGTATTCCTTTCGAAGGGTTCGTGATCGTAGCGATTGCGCCATTTGTTCCGCAGACTTGGGATGCTTTCCAAGAAACATGATGCCAGAGGTAAGTCTATCGAGCCTATTGCATGGATACGGAATCCAGCCTAGCCCACGCTCCGATCTCATTATCTCAATTATTGAATTGTAGTTGTATCTCCCAGCGGGATGAACCGGTATACCGGCAGGCTTGTCGATAACAATGATATCTTCGTCCTCATGAATAATCTTGATCGGACGGCTAGTCACAGGGGGTTCGTGTCTATGTAATGTATGCGAGATGACTTGACCGTTGTTTATTATGCTGTCAGCCGTAGCAACTTTGCCGTCAATAGTAATTCGTCCACCATCAATGGCAGCTTTCTGTAAAATAATCAGGGTCAGTTTCAGCTTGAACTAAGAAAATAATATAAGTAGGGAAAGACAAACATAGTATCCATTCGGCCTGTCTCTGAACTCCGTAGAATAGATATCCAACAGGTTTTTCCCCCTCCATCTCTCTTTGCAGTAGGTATTATAGGTGTAGTAGTACGGGGCCACACGACGTAGCCCTTTTTCAATGTAATAGGGCCGCGGCCATGGATCGCATGGCGTAACACAAACTTCAGGGGGTCCTTTGGAAACCTCAGGCTCTGGCTTCGGTTCTTCATAGGTTGTGAGAGCCATGGTTGGAGGGGAGTGGAAGCCTCGCCGTGCCAGATAGGCAAGGGCACGCGATGAGAGCGCCAGCAGTGAGGTTAAGCAACAAAAAGCTAAAATACCAAAAATAGAAATGGAACGCACAAAACGATCAACTTCTTTAGTTTTTAACTGAATGCGCAAGTCAATTTTTGATATCTTTTTTCAACACCTTCTAAAACTTTCATCCCTCAAATCTTTATTTCGATCATGTGATATGAGTTTATATCGAAATAAGGTTTAGGTTAGTATTAATAATCCATCTTATCTGATAAGAAAGAGCCTCGGCTCAACTTTAATGTGACTTGCATTTTGATCCTTTCTCAACGTTAATCGAGAAGTGCTTGATAAATCATATTGAATTTATCATTTAGAGAAAAGGAAACTACAAAGGCAAATGCAGAAAGGGCCAGGCAATATGAAAAATGACATTGCCAGCAAGAAAGGTAGAACGAGGAAGGATTACGCATACCACCTAGAGTACCGTACACGATGGTAGGAAATCTCCTTGCATAATAGCTACTGAACACAACTAATTGGCAACAAAAGGTCCGATAACGACATGTATTCGCATCTCAACAACAGCATATATGCATTCCTCTTTGACTCTATTATAAATTCATATTTGATATCCTACTGTGGCCTCAATCCATTCACATCCAACTCAACGACGGGAAACTCGGCTACCGAACCAGCACAGATAGGCCTCGTGGTATCATCATACTGTGACTATTTTGCCTCTGTTGCTTTCCCGGATGTACTTGATTTAGGACTCTGTGTTATTAAGCTGGGTAAATCTAGCGTGATGTACGAGGTTGGAGTTTTTAAACGGGGTGAAGAAGCCGTGAAGGTTGTAGGCGGATTCACTCATGTGTTTGTTCAGAAGAAGGACATGAAACCTACCTCGGCTGGTATGAACGCAACAATTCGCAAGGGGCTGGAGAGGCTACTAGTTGAAGGAAAAAGTGAAACTGCAAAGCTGTAGGATGTATCATTATAAAAAATCCCTGTTCCATTCTCTATTCTTTTAGCCATGCATGCAAATAATTCTGTGCTGGCGAAATCAAATCAACGAAGCACTCCCACCAGGCTCTAAGATGAAGAGGAGAGGAGAAGAATGTAACCAATTATTCTTTTTCTTATCCCAAACGCCTAAAAGCCTGATCTCCGATAACGAGTCGTGTCTTTGTCTAGCAAGTCATCAAGGTGAAGTCATGAGAGCCAAAACGGTAAGTAGTGGCTTAAACAAAAAGGAAATAATAACAAGCAGAGTATAGGCGGATAAAACAATGATGTCCACCCAGTAATTTTAAGGTGATTCTCGGAACTATTGGGTAGCGCATTGAGCGCCTCCCTCACCGTCATCATCATCTTCATCAACCCAGGAACCACCTCCCTGGTTATCATTTTCGCCCATGCTATCTAGGCTGGCTTTGGAGTCAAATTCTACCTCATCGACAGTATCAGCTTCGATGGCGGGTGCCTTGTTTACTGGAAGCAACTCGCGGAGTTGGCTCAAGGCTGCTGGGTTCGAGGCCCAGCCATCTTCAGGGAATTTGATCTCAACAATAAGATAGAGATCACCTCGCGCATCGCCACGTTTAAATGGCATGCCCTCACCGGCAACTTTGAGGACTTGGCCTGGGCGGAGGACGTCGCCAGGTTTTTGGGGATGTTTAATTTCGATTCCTCTTCCATCAAGGTGTTTCAAAACAACACGGGAAAATCCGCAGAGTGCCTCGGCAAGGGTAACTTCTATAGTGGCAGATAGGTCGGCACCATCACGCATGAAAGTCTTATGCTCAGCCTGATCCAAGTGAAAGACAATATCACCGGGTTCGACATCAGGCTGCTGGTCACCTTCCCCTTCGAGGACGATCTTCTCACCCTCCCTACATGCTTTATTAGCTAGGAAAACCAAGGCAGGATGTGTGTTATATAAATACCTTGCACCCCGAGGGATGTAAATCTCGAGAATCTTCTTTTCTTCTGTGACCTTCGTTCCTTTACATTTCTTGCACTTGTCCTTTGGCTGGAAGAAAGAACCAACACCATCGCAAGTGGCGCATTTCATCATAGACTGAGTGACCAGGCCTGGTCCAATCTGTACCAAGGTCTCCTTTTGTCCTGTTCAATATAATTAGTAACATATATCTAAAGAGGACACAACCAAAAGAATGACCCACCTTGGCCTCCGCAAGTCGAACACTTCTTTGGAGTAGCTTTTTCTTTACCACCTTTCCCTTTACACAAAGTGCAAATGACGTTTTTTGTACTGGCAAATTTCACCGTCCTGCCCTTGTAAAGATCTTCCAGACTCACGGTATATTGCTGTTCCTCGTTGGGTCCTTTCCGGCGTCTTCCTGGTCCAGCAAAGCCAGGCATGCCTGCACCTCCCATATTCATGCCAAACATAGATGCTAGTATATCATCGAGGTCAGGTCCACCGCCCATGCCGCCTGGTCTACCAGAGCCATCGAACGCCGACATTCCGTGAGTGTCGTAGACCTGTCTCTTCTCTTCATCATAAAGAATCTCGTATGCCTGGCTGACAGCCTTGAATTTTATTTCCGACTCCTGTCGTTCATCTTCCTGGACTTTGTCTGGGTGATACTGGAGAGCTAGCTATTCGAGAGTTTCGCCCTGGTCAGCTAATGGTCCATGAAAAGTGTCATTGTATCTCATAACTGCCGTCTCATACCTTTCTATAAGCTTTTCGAATCTCCTCCTTCGATGCGGATCTGTCAAGGTTCAAAACCTCTGTTTTACCGATATCAGTATCATTCCGTCATCAAATTCAGTGAATGGCTTCCCCGAGAAGATAAATATACCATATAGATCAACCTCTGCTGCGGCGGAACTCACTAATTGTTCAAATTAGCATCACCATCTGATTCATTCGGAGGATTCCTTCAGGTATTCCCTTGACAATTGTCTGTTGGTACTTACTCTCTGCTCAACCGCCTCCGGCTGTCACAACCTTTAGAACGAGACGAAAAGTGTCTCCGCCGACTCAACGAGCAGATAACAGTTATTGAACGGTCCGACCCAGCAGCCACAGCCTCCAGCGACAATATTATCTTGGTTTCTTCAAGGTCGCAAGAAGTATGAAAATTTGTAATTCCGGGTGTTTGATTTGGTAACTAGTTAGAGGAAAAGTTCTTTAAATTTTTTTTATTTTTTATTTTTTAGCGGCGGGAGGAAACGCCGTGAGTTAAAGTAATTTTCTTACTTTGACAGCAACTGGAGTGAAGAAACAAGGCAAAAAAAGGCATCATTCAGCTGCAGTATCCTGTCTCTAGATGCTGAATGCAAGAAGTGAATCTGTCTTCTGGCTCTTCACTTGCTGGGCTTGATAATGAATAGCTAAGCTGCCTGTCCACCATGAAAGCGCTTATGCTGCCGCGTCGCGCGCTCATCGCCAGAACCTCCTGGGTCTGCCGGAGCTGTCAGTCGCATTTCTCGACCACAGCCAGTCTGTCGCATAAAAGAACTAGGAATACTCTGCCCGATACACCGGCTCGAACTCGATTTGCCCCTTCTCCGACGGGATACCTTCACCTTGGGTCGCTCAGAACGGCGTTATTCAACTACCTGCTCGCGAAACGCACCGGAGGCCAGTTTCTTCTTCGCATTGAAGATACGGACCAGGTATGATAATATTGGTTCCAGGGAGCCTAGCTGTAGGAGGGTTACAAGAGTTGCAGGAATATTCACTGACGGTCGAAGAAAAGGACAATTCCTGGAGCCGAACAGCGGCTTTACGATGATCTACGATGGGCTGGCATACACTGGGACGAAGGTACGACCGGGTCTTGATATGAGACACAAATATGGGAGAGAGAATGCTTCTCTGATATTCAATGGTTCTAGGTCCAGTAGTTGGTGGCCCTTACGGGCCATACAGACAGGTAAACCAGCCCAGTTGATACTACACTACTGTACCCGAAGCTCATAAAAGGCCCTTAGTCCGAGAGAACCGAGCTCTATAAAACCCAAACCCAGCGACTTATCTCTGGTGGCCATGCATACAGATGTTTTTGCACGCCGGAATATCTTGATAGTGTGGCTCGACACCGTAACGAGATGGGACTGACACCTGGATACGACCGAACCTGCGCCGGAATATCTAAAGAGGAGTCCGATGAGCGGGCAGCTAATGGAGAGCTTCACGTTGTTCGTCTACGGGTTGATGACCAGTATCCTATGTTCAACGATATTGTGTATGGAAAGACCGGTCAGAATCGTCCTGTTGGACAACGAGGGGGCCATGAAGGTGTATATCCAGATCCAATCCTTATAAAGTCCGACGGTCACCCAACCTACCATCTTGCCAATGTTGTGGATGATCACTTTATGGAGATAACTCATGTTATCCGTGGTACCGAATGGATGTCCTCAACGCCCATGCATATGGCTCTGTATAATGCCTTTGAATGGAAACCGCCACAGTTTGGCCATGTCCCGCTATTGGTTGATTTGAACGGCCAAAAGCTCAGCAAGCGGAACGCAGATATCGATATATCCTTTTTCAAAGATCAGCAGGGTATCTTCCCGGAGACCCTTGCCAACTTTGCAGCCTTGCTTGGGTGGTCTCATACCCGCAAATCAGACGTATTCAGCCTAAAGGAGCTGGAAGAGAACGTATGTATAATCTATTTTGTTCTTGAAAACAGTACTGATATCATGTCTAGTTTAACTTAAAACTCACCAAGGGAAACACCGTCGTTGCATTTGAAAAGCTCTGGTTTTTGCAGAAAGCGCATGCTAAACGGTATGCTGCCGAAGGAGGACCGCAGTTTGAAGCTATAACCCAGCAGGTTGTCAATGCGGCACTGAAGAGATTTACCCCTGAAAATCTGTACGTTGACATTGAAAACACAAAGCAGCGGAGTTAAGGTGCTAACATATCATTAGATCCCCTCTTCTTGAAGGCAGACCTCTCGATAAATATGTAGCATCTCTCCTGAAAGAAGGTGCTCGGTCGTATACTACCGCTGAAGAGTTCATTGCGCAAAATGAAACATTCTTCACACAGGCAATAAATCGGCCCGCATATACCTCTGCTGCTGCTGCTAAAAATCCATCATCTGAACCGGCTATTCCAATTTCCACCCTCCATACTGCCGCTGCTGTTCTAACTATGATCCCAGAGGAGCACTGGACGGCCGAAATTCATCGTTCAAATATTGCTTCTTATATATTTTCCGATACTTCGGTCTCCGCCGCAGATGGGGATGCTTCCGTTGCAAAGACGGAACAGGAAGCCAGAAAAGAGCTTTTCCATTACCTTCGTTGGGCTCTTTCTGGAGGCGCTCCTGGAATCGGTATTCCTAATACCATGGAGATATTAGGACGAGATGAAACTGTTCGTCGATTGCAAGACGCTAAAGAGGCCACTAAATCTCTCCTCCCTCAGAAACAAATGCCAAATAAAAGACCTGCATCAACTGAGGGAGAATTACAATCTAAAGCTTGGATGGGATCACTTGCTGGCTTGTCCAAATAGGGATTTATCTGATATCAACACTATGTACTTTTAATCTCTGCTTGTGAGGACTACCATAACTCCTGTATTTGTATAGATAGCCGCGCTTATAACATAGACCTAACTCTCTGCCTCACCAAGGATTACCGCAGATAGAAAGAACTCGAATTAAAGAATAAATGGATGATTTAACCGACTAATAAGTACACAGAATAAATGCAGACTGAAACAGCAAAAATGAAACCAGACATACAAAAATGAGAAATGGAGGGAATCATGTATATGTCCCTTGGCTGAATAGCCTCGTTTTCTCTGCTGGCCAAGGCAAGAATTGAATGAATTCATTGCCAGAAACATCGATAATAGGAAACTGGAACATATTGCCTGCCAGCAGGTGGTTGGGTATGGGATGAGTGATGTCAATGAAATGATGGTACCCCAGACAGGAGGAGTAGAGGCACAAGGAAAGTAGAGAGACCTTTCTCAGAATATAACCTGTGAGGCCAGCCAACCGATGGAACTGAAGTGAAAAGGAAAAGCACAAATTAAAATAAATCATTTGCAAAAAACAACAGCTAGAAAAGCCGGAGAACGAGTGGAAGAAAAAGAGGAAGAAAAAGACGAGGAATGAGGTTCGTTCATATGGCGTGAACACATATATCAATCGATTGTCCGTGCCAGCTGTGGCCTGCTGGTTCAGGAAGCGAGGTGATCCAGGAATCAGAGATATCCGCTGGTATAAAATCCTAGCTTCTCTTGGTAGCCTTCGTTATCTCATGGCTTCATCCCAATAACACCAGGCACCTACTCCAACGCTCCAAGTGAACTCCAAGAAACTCTCATCCAATGCGTCAGTTAATACTGTTCCAAGTCATCAGTCCATCCATCACTACCGTCAACTCGGTGTGTGTAGTGATTTTCTGTCTCAAACTCATCTGAGCTCACGCCCCGGATACCCCTTATTTTCTTTGTGCCTCCTAGATCACCTGGAGTTCCCATGCGTTTGCCATGGGCGGCTCGTAGTTTGGCATAATAGACCTCAGTTGCATCTGCTTCGGGTTCAGATGCATCGTCATACGTTTCCCAGTTCTCTGATCCTGACGTTACCGTTTGTATTGTTGAATTTGAAATCTGTCTGTTGGAGGGATTTTGTGGCCGATACTGTTTGTCACTTGACTGGCTAACGAACGATGATTGCTGGGATTGGTAATGCCCACTGTCTTGGATGTTGGAGGAGTGTATAGACTGAACTGAGCAGTTTACGCTCGGGGCTTGCAATGGGACTGAAGGTTGTGTGCGTGAACGCTGGTGATGTTTCCTCTCATGCGAGTCCTCATCTGGGCTAAGAGATGTTACATTACCGCTGGAGCTACCAGAAATCAAGCTCGGGCAACGCTCTGGGTCAGTCTTGTAAGAAGAGAAAGATGTCTGTGGTCTTGGTGGTTGGAATATATCCCTCATCTTTGGTGGCGGTGCCCTGGGGGGTCCCATGTTGCCCCTGACTGTGCTTGATGAGTAGGTATGAGTTGGCTGCTCTCGCCTTTCTGGAGAGTTGTTCCCATGCGGTAGGTTACCTAGGGGAACACGAGCAGGTATCTTCGAAGGGGACTTTGAAAAAGTTCCAGCGGCTGCAGAGTAAGGTCTGGGTATGTTTCTCACAGAACCGTGGCTGGTTGGTGTCTTCGCCCGTGATGGAGGAGCGATAGTTGGTTTTGGTGGAGCTCCTCCACGTATTGATGGAGGTCCTCGAACAGAGTTTGCCCTGGAAGCAGTGGAGAAAGATGAAGGGGTTTTAGATCGTGGTGGGAGTTTCGATGGAGGAGGTGCAGGTGTAACCTCATCCAGGTACCGTTCACCATGTACCAGGAATGGTCTGCCGTATTCATCTTCCCACTGCTGTAGAGTCTTTCTGAGTTCTAGCTCAACCTTTGGCAGCTCCTTTGCAATTCTCTTTCGCATTTTCTCCTCCCTAAGAAGCCGCGTTGGATCACGTCTCTCTCCTTTGTTACCACGGGCCATCAATCTAGAGGCATCTTGGCTGGAAGCATTAAGAGAATCACGGTCTTCGATCAATGATTTGTGCTTATCAACAAGCTGAAGAATTGGTGCCCTTTCCTCCAAAAGAGCCTCAAGACGTGCGATTTCTCCTTCGTGGGCGGATAGTAGAGCGTCGCTGTAAACGTCCGAAAACGCCGGGGTAAAGTCAAGCATCTCCTCTTCCGAGTAGTATAAGCTGTCCCATAGTTCCTGCAACCGACACCGAGCATCTTCCACAAAGAGGTGTAAATTCTGTCTTTTGAGCTCGTTGAGCCTGGAGAGCTCCTCCTCAAACTCGTTTATAGCTCTCAGCCCACAACCGCGGTTGGAAGCAAGGAATCCTTTTCTTTCTGACTCCTCAACCCCTAGTTTGTCCCAAAGTGCCTCTACAGCCGCTTTGAGCTCCTTCAATTTGCGTTCTCTAGCGTTCTTCTCGTCCAAAAGTTTCTCACGCCTTGAGCGGAGGTTGGCAATATCTGATTGGTGAAGGCCTAATTGCTCTGGAGAGTCTCGGTAATGTTTGACGATCAGGGGCTCCGTTTGGGCTTGTGGCGTGCCGAGTTCGGCCCATAGATTCACTATTTCTTGCCCCAGGCTGCTCATTGTTGCAACACGGCGGTTGTACTCCTCATATACTCTGGTAAATTCGGCGTCAAGTGCTTTGACATAGGTAGGGGAAAGGTCAAATGACGGAGGAGCCACAGCACCAGGCTCAATGGGCGGAAGTTCCAGCGAAACAAAGGAAGACTCGAGATGCGACGAGTAAGATACCAGGGCTTCCACGAGTTCTATGCTCACTTGTTAGAAAAGTATTCCGATTTAAATTTGGTGGAGAAGACATAAGTAAACATACTCTTTACCTGCTCGAACCTCTCGCGGTGCAGCTTACTGACCGAGTTGTGCTTTTCCTTGAGAGCTTCAAGACACCTGTTCAAAGGATATGTAATTTCAATCTCTTCATATTCCCGGCTACC
This sequence comes from Trichophyton schoenleinii, assembly GCA_018357685.1. Classification (NCBI taxonomy): domain Eukaryota; kingdom Fungi; phylum Ascomycota; class Eurotiomycetes; order Onygenales; family Arthrodermataceae; genus Trichophyton; species Trichophyton schoenleinii. The sequence goes on from WOFF01000002.1 coordinate 2,272,384, forward strand.
TCTTCCAACTCCATCGAGTGAGGCTTCCATCTGTTTGATAGTAGTCTTAAGATGGTGGGCTTCTTCCATCATCTGGTTTTTCTCTCTGTTCAAATGTTCAAATTTAGAACTTGCCAAAAATAAAATAAAATATGGGCTTATTGCTTGAGAGTTGATGTATCTTACTCGTCGACACGCTGTAAATGCCCGTGTAACGTCTCTGAGAGGGCTGAAAATAACTGCGCGTTGGTGTCAGTAATGATCACTCGCGCAAGTCGTTATAATGGCATTAAAGTACTTACTTCTGACTCCCGCGACTCCCGTTCATGGTGAGGGACACCAATATCATCGAATAGGCCATGGAGCTGCTCAACGATAGAGTTGACCTGGCTGGTCAAGTAGCTTGTATCCACGGCCATGCCCGGCTCGCCTGGTGAGTAAATGACCCCGAGCGCTAGAGCAGTGTTTTTCCTGCGATGCAGAGATGAAATGGAAAAATAATTCTAAATGAAAAAGCCGAGTCGCTGTTTAGTGCGGCGTGTCGCGACCGAGGGGATGTGGGATGTTCGCGCTGGGGGGGGAGAAACGAGTGAGGGTGAGATAAACAAGGGCGCAGAAGGCAGTCAATCGCAGTCCATATCATGCAAGGCGCATGTTCATGATCAGAGGGCAGCGAAACAGTCGAGGCGGGCAGTGAAGCGGTGTCTGCGGTGTCGTGTCGATTGTTGTCTGGGAAAATGTTGGATATGCGGACGATGATCTGGTTTAAAAGAAGTTGTTCGTTGCTTTCGGCTTTGCGATTTGTTGACTCGCCGGAAGTTTCCACGGCAACCGCTGACTCAGCATGTAAGTCATGCATCACGTGGTACGACTTTATTTTTACTTCACAAAAAAGAAAAAGCGGACGACGAGGATGACAAGGCACGACAAGGAGGAGGCAAAGATGACAGGAGAATGGCAGCAGGCGACGTCTGGGAGCCAGGCGGGAGCATATATAGAGTACCCTGGGCGCCAGTTGGGTCTACATGGCCGACAAGCTGGACCACGCCCTGCAAAAAGGACGACCGGGAGACGTCGAGATGATAATACCCCTGTATCAATATCATCCTGGGTTCTACCACAGTGCAGGAGACTTCTGTACTTCTTTCCATGAGCTGTGATATCCAATGCTACAGATGACCTACATACCAGTGTCGAGTTTTCAGAAACCATAACTAGCCCTATACCTCTTGATACCCATCAAGCAATTTCCTTCAATATATAGAGTATATTGTAATATTTTGACCTGATATAAAACTTACCAACACATGCAGTGCCATGGCAGTGGCCTGATACTATGATAGAAAGAGCCATGTTCTTTCCAAGCTAAGGCCCAAATATCCTCTATGCAATAATTGCTGCTAAAACCATTCATTATGTTGTCAGTTTGTCCTGTATGGATTCCACGTGACAAACACAGTCCTGAACGCACAATATAATAAAACCAACGCTTACCTAAAGGAGAAAAGGGACTTCATCTTGTTCTCCCTTCTTCTTTACTACCCTCTCTTACCAGGTGTCTCTCTTTCCCATCCAACCACCTACTGCGAAAGACAAGGCAAGTGAACGCGTCAAGATGTGCTTCTTTGGGAATGATGACGATGATATGCCTCCAGCACGCTACATTGATCCCCCTGAAGGCTCCAAGTTCATTACCTCTGGGGGGTCCGGACTGATCTATTCCTCCCCTTCTATCCGCGGTGAGATCTACAAGATCTGCTCTCATGACCCTGATTCCAAGGAGAACATCGAACGTGAAAAGCTCATCTTCCAGAACATGATGAGTGTTGGCCAACACCCCCATGTGGTCAAATGCCTCAAGGTCATCGAGAATGGAGTTATTCTCGAACGTGCCGAGCACGGTGACCTGCGTGAATACTATCAGGCCGGAGGCGCATCCACCATCTACGAGCGTATCAAATGGTGCAAGCAGCTCGCCAGCGCCGTTGACTACATTCACGGTCTCCATATCCGCCATGCCGATCTTTGTGGGAAAAATGTCTTACTCGACGCCGACCGCAAAATCAAACTCTGCGACTTTGCCGGCTCTGGTTTCTGCGGTAACCTCCCTACCGTCTGTGCCGAGGTGGGATACGCCCACCCGAACCGTGATCAAAACCGCCGTGCTACAGTGAAAGCTGAAATTCATGCTCTGGGCTCAACCATGTATGAGATTATAACTACCAGACGCCCATTTGCTCCCGATAACGAACCCGGCGTGGTTGCTCACTGCCTCAGCTTTGGAGCCTACCCTTCCGTTTTTCAGCTTCCCCTTGGAGATGTTATTATGGGGTGCTGGATGGGCAAGTACCCTTGTGCTCTTCACGTCCAGCGTGCGATCGAGCTTGCAATTTCCGAAGGTTTGTCCATCCCTATCCATGTTTCCTGGTTGGTATATGAGTCCTCTAATGTTGAAGGTATTAATTAGCTGGCTTGGATACACTCGTGAACTAAAACCAGAATTTTCCAGCCCTGGAGGATAATATCGGGAATCAAAGGAGTTTGGTTGGAATTGCAAACGTATGGACACGTCGGGAAAGGAAAGGGAACTGGTAAAGGTTACTATGGTTAGGGGAGCTTGATATGGAAAGCAATTGCTGTAACATACTGTCAAATACCGCATTTACCTGGCTAGCCAAGTCTGATATGGAGCCTGGCATACTAAGGAATGTGATGAGAACCAGGAAAGCTTGTTTCACACTCAGTCTCTCGAATCCTGTGGTTCATAGCATGCCATCCTGGCCTATGCATAGTAGCTGAATTGGGTTAAAATAAAGCATTCTAGCTTGAGAAGTTATCCGATTCTATTCTTTGCCTTTAAAACATCACTTTTAAACTCCTAGCCTGACATCATATAATGGTCTGCATGCTAGGAGAGTCTAAATTATGCTTGTTAATGGGGTCTAAGGAGGATCAGATCCTTGGTCTCCATATAATCCTTCGGAAAGTATGGTAAAACAACTCGACCAATTCCTGGCTTAGCTGCACACGTTCTTGATATTACTCTCCCTTTTTGTTGACTGGCGGTTTGTATGGCCTGGCGGTTGCTTGTTGTTTTACTTTGATATGGGGAAAGCACGGACCATGGCGAAGAAAGAACGAAAGAAGAAAAAGTGGGTCATAATAAGTGGTCAAAGCTTTCACGTGATGTAAATATTATATAATATTTACGTCATCTCATATCTTACATAATCGTACGCTGTTTTTGTTCTCAACCCGCGCTGCAAATATCAAAGTCGGCCTCTGTCAACCAACGATTTCTTCTCTATCGTCACTTCAGTTAGCTAGCTTGATGATCTCGAGGCTACAATAGATGGTAGCTCGTTTGAAATCTGCAGCTTAGGCAGTTGTGCTCGGAAAGCACGGGAGCTGAGAGACAGTTCCAGCCATGAGTACTCCAGCACTTCGGTCATGGGGTATACCTGTCATTCTCCTTCAAGCGTGTTCTTCAACGTTGTTTCAGTGAGCTAATATAAAATGCTGCTCTATAGAAGCCGAAAACCATGTCAAGCTTGTTGACCCGCAACGCGATGCCCTCTATCACTATGACCAGGCAGCTACCCAGGCCTTGATGACTGCTAAGCCATGGGCCCAAGACCCCCACTACTTCAAATCGATTCGTATATCTGCCACCGCACTGCTTAAGATGGTTATGCACGCTCGATCGGGAGGAAATCTCGAGGTGATGGGACTTATGCAAGGGTTCGTGGCTGCCAATACGTTCGTCGTCACTGATGCATTCCGATTACCGGTGGAGGGGACAGAGACCAGAGTCAACGCCCAAGATGAAGCGAACGAGTATATGGTTTCATATCTACAATCTTGCCGTGATTCCGGAAGAATGGAAAACGCCATTGGCTGGTACCATAGTCACCCTGGTTACGGATGCTGGTTGTCCGGCATTGATGTTTCGACACAAGACACGCAACAAACCTACTCAGATCCTTTCGTTGCGGTGGTTATTGACCCGGATCGTACCATATCCGCGGGAAAGGTCGAGATTGGTGCATTCAGGACCTACCCTAAAGACTATACTCCACCTGGCTCTGGGCAGGAGGAAGATGATGAATACCAAAGTATACCGCTGAATAAGGTCGAGGATTTCGGTGCCCATGCGTCACAATATTACTCTCTAGAAGTTTCAAACTTCAAGAGTACCTTGGACACCAAAATATTATCTCTGCTTTGGAATAAATACTGGGTTGCAACCATCAGCCAGAGCCCGCTTTTCACCAACCGAGACTACGGGAGCAAACAGATAAATGACCTTAGCCAGAAGATAAAACGAGCAGCCAGAACAATAGAAGGTGGAGGTGCTGGTGCAAGAGGTGGTATACTAGGCGATGCTATCGCTGATGGGAAGGAGAGCCTAACAGGAAAGGACCAGCAGCTTGTCAAGATTGTCAAAGACGGAGATCGGATTGTTGGAGAAGAAATGGCCGGTCTAATGGCGGCAGAGATCAAAGAAGTTCTATTCAAGGGAGTGGGACAAGCCGGCCCCCAAAAATCGGCTTGATTATACTTAGGCATTTGATGATTGTTCGGATTGTTGTCCGTAGCCTACCTATTAATGACCCAGTTTACGAATTAACTCCAGTTATCCCTCCGTCCAGCAGCGGCGACGCCTCAAATTTGATCAGCTCCCTCTATTTCATTAACTGTTCCATGTAAATACTCCAAATTCTTCTACCAATATCTCTTCGCTTAGCCATTGCCTCTACCACCTTCTCTCAAATGGCCCCATCTTGGCATGTGGCTGACAGCCGTTCAGCTCCCATCAGGCTAGGGACTAAATTACCTTTCTTTGTCTCTACATTGTAGCGAAGCTGAGCGAATAATATTTAAACAGCACATGGCGGCCATTCAGATATCTCGCTCAATCTTCTCCAGTTTTCCTCTCGTACATCTCATCCCCAGATGGGTGCAACCCAAGTAGGCTCTTCCAACCCGTTTCCTGTTGGTCAGAGCTAGTTACTCCTCGCTGGCCGTTCAGGGCAAGTAATCACGCGAGTCTACTGAGAACGATAGAAAACGGACTGAATACCTGCTACGACCCGTGGGAAGCTTCACTCGCATTCTTCGAAGACATATCCGTACGTTTCGCAAAATGCAGCATCCGCACGATCATGGGCATGGCGGACGTCCTCACCGTACGCCCATGATGCCGTATACCCCTATTACATCTCTCAAGCGAGAATTAGGCATTATGTTTGGCTTTATCGGTCTGTCCATTATAACCATGGCTGCGTATTGGATCTTTTGGCAATGTGCGTTATCACATCCCATCAATTATCAAAGTACTGAGTACTTCCAAGGGTGAAAATTAACAAGAATATCGCGGTCTAGTTGCTCAAAGACGCAACGCTGCTAGGGAGCGTGCCCGCCGCGAAGACTTTGCTGCCCGGGAGAGAGCCCTTGCGAATATATCTGAAATGAAAAAGTCGCACCAGAGCAGTTCAAGCGGCAGCCATGATCAAACATCGAATATTGAATCAACTGGGAAAACGGCTCGAAATGGGAATAGCGACGGCGGTTTGGGGTTCGGTGACATTCGGGAAAATTTGGTCGTTTAAATGGGCGATATAGTGAACGGGCTTGATGCGCTGAGATAAGGAGGCAGTTGTGATATACCCAAAGTTGATATGTATATATGCGTATATAATACAAGTCTAACAGGCCGGTTGCGCCAATCCGGCAGTCCATTGCATAGTTCCAATGATAACTACTAAAAGCGCGAGCCCCAATCCAATGCTGGCGAGTCCATATAGATATGCATGCTTCATTCTTAGACTGTGAACTTCAGCAATCCAAGTGCTCACTGTGGTTGTACATCCACAGAACCCGTCCATGATGCCCTTGAGGATCTGGCAGCCAAGTAGCCGGTGGGAAGACGGCACATCGCCTATATTATTTCTAGCAACGATGCTGCTAGCATGTTGTAAATCGAAACATACGCCCAGGACCAGAGTGCCTATCATATTGACCAAGAACGTTCCGAGTGGGAATGAAGAGACAAATGGATTGAAGTATAAGGAAGCATAGAATCGAAACAGACAGCCTATGGGTGCAAATATAATGGCGAATTCAGCTGAACCACGCCAATGCTGCTCTTGCATTGGCCTATATCGATCTGGCGTCCATATGGCGAGGAAGATAGTTCCGATCCAGCACCCAAAGGCCAATACGACGACAAGTCGGTCAAGTACGTTACGCATAAACTTGAACCGGAGGGGTGGTGTGAAGTATGACAGGCCGTCTGCGAGATGGGCTCCAACCACAATTGACGAGAGACATAGCAAAATAGTGTGCAACATGACGGCTACGACCGCCATGAAGCTATACCCGCCATTTCTAGGCAAGATGCTCTCCGTATTGGGGTTCGGCAGGGTATTTGATAGTGCGCGATACGCATCAAGCATGAAGGACGAAAAGGAGGTGAACGAGCCGCAGAATCCGGTGGTCAGGCCGATATATAACGGTATAGTCTTCTTGACTGCTTTGTGCTTCATTAACGCTTCCGCATCCTCATCAGGATCGTCAATTCGCTGCTGCTCATCGCCATTGTCATTCAGTTTCCCCCGTCCGGCAGAAGAAGCACCCCATTCTTCACGGAAGAGCTTGCGATCCTCCGCGAAGAAGCCAATAAGCAGACAGCCACCGACGTTCGCCCAGGTCACTCCCGTAGTTACTGGCGCCCCGGGATATACCGTCAAGGCCTGCAGTCCGATCCGAGCCAGGGTGCCAAATATGGAGAAGAGGACAAGATAGGAGACTGTGTAGAGCTGAGTTGCATGGTGAGAGAGCTGCAACTCCGCCTGCGAGTGCTCGGGTGAGGATATGCACGACTCTGCGCTCTCTAGCAGCGCAGACGGTTCGCGACGAGACGAGGAAGACCTGCCATCTGGAACGGCATCTCTTCCGCTATCTGCCGTATGCCGCCGCTCCGGGATCGTTCGCGATCCTATCGTCTCGAGCTCGAAGGACGCATCTTCGCCTCGCTGGTCTGGGGATGGCGCATCTGGCGGGCTTGCAGCACTGCTTCTTCCCTGCTTCATGGGTAGTTCGGGCGTCAAATAGCGTCGGGGAAGCAGCGGACCAGGCTGGAGATCCTCGGTGGCATCAACTTGCAGCTTCCAGCAGTCTCGCAAGCCATCTTTCTTCGCTTCTTCTCTTCGTTCTTTTTTCTTTTCTTCTTCGTTCGCCAGGAGTTTTCCATGTATTTTATTGTCAACCGGCGTATTGATATTACATGTAATATTACACATGCTTACCCCATTTCTTACCGATAAGATAAGAAGCAGCCGCTTTTCTTTCTCCCCTCCACGTCCGCTTTCCTGATATCTACATCCACCTTCATTTCTTCTGCTTCTTCCGCCCATATTTGACTGCCGTATACTCTCCATATTCTTTCCCGTCCAGCAGCCGAGCGTTGGATAGACTCAGGAAACCCCCTCGCCATGGCCCAGACACTACCGAAAAACGTCCATGTGTCCCGCCATCCGTGTCTACAAGCGAAGCTCTCTCAGCTTCGATCAGGCAAGGCATCAAGCCGTGAAACCAACGACCTAGTCCACGAGATAGCCACGATAATAGGCTGTGAGGCCTTTGCAGACAACATCTCCGTGGCCCCCGGCGAGAAGGTGTGTTGTTCCCTGCCTTCCCCGCTGCCACCATCACTTAATAGTTCCGATAACTAAACAGGGCAACGAATGAAACAGAACACCACTCCCCTCGGATACGAATATACCACTAGCTTCATAACGCCAGACAAGATCGCCCTGGTTCCGATACTGCGATCAGGCCTGGGCATGGTCAACGGTAGACATCCATACCCAACCCGCTTAGTATGACATGAACGGATTGGACAGCAGGTCTAACTAGTTGAAACGGAAAGCAATTCAAACCCTTCTCCCATGCACGCCTGCCGTGCACCATCTCGGCCTGTTCCGTGAACCCACCACCCTCGAACCAGTAGAATATTACAATAACCTCCCCTTCCAGCCGAACTCGACGGGCGTCAACTCCGCCGCAGCAAAGCTAGCAATCATCATCGACCCCGTGGTTGCAACGGGCAGCACTGCCTCAGCGGCCATCCAGACGCTGCGAGAGTGGGGGGTGGAACGGATCTTGTTCCTGTGTATCTTGGGTAGTCATGCTGGTCTCGTCAAGGCGGCGGGGGAGTGGGAGGAAGGCGTGCAGGTTTGGGCCGGAGCCGTGGATGAGCAGGTTGACGGGAAGGGAATGATCCAGCCTGGTCTGGGGGATATTGGGGATAGGCTTTTCTCGGCCGGCGGTAAGACATCGGTGAGTTAGGAGGCGTGCGGTTTGCTAGGACTGGTGATGTGGTTGTGGCTTGGTTGGGCGGTGTTTGGCGAGAGTTGGTTGGTTTCAGTAAATACGTTGAATTCGACTTGAACGCACGGTACGTTGACGTCAATCTACTAAGTTACATACAGGCTTACTAGTTAATCTAATTCAATGCTGCAAGGGAAGAGAGCGAGTGTTTCACCATCAGTATGATGAGATTATTTGGGTTATGTTAAGTAAAAGTGTCTGTATGGTACACGCAATTTGTAGTAGACCAGAGAAGAGAAGCGCAGAAAAACATGAAAAAGAATAAAATCAACCATGGAGAAGAATCAAAAGAGAATCGAAGATCTGACCAAGGAAATAAGAAGAGATGAATCAATAAATAGAATAGATGGATAGATAGGAGCTATATCAAATATCAACAGAAAAAGATTAAATATAAGAAAATAACGGAAAAGAAAAAGATAAAAGCAAAAAAAATCAGAAACACGCAAACGCAAAACACTGGCTGACCGAACAGAAATCTAGTTAAGTAATAGGTAAATAGATGAGATGAGATTGATATAAAGACGAGAGAGACATTAACGCAGAACGCAGAACGCAGACCAGAAAAAGCAAGCAGAGCAAAGAGTAAAAAAGATATTCCAAAAAAATGGAAAAGGAAAAGGAAAACGGCGAAACAATGAACTCGAACGCGTCAAGGTTAAGGATGCAGAGGCATATTAAGTCCAAAGACGAGGACGAGGAGATGAGAGCCATGCACAAACGCAGAACGGAGCAGAGTATCAGAGTAAAGCAGAAGCAGACAGGAGAACTAAATGGAGTATATAGACCGCGAGAAAAAAAAAAAGGAGCAGCAAAGCAACGCAAGTAAAAAAGGAAAAGGAAAAGGAAAAAGGTAACTAAAGATTAAATGTAGGGTGTTTGTAGAAGGGTAGTAAAGTCATAGTAGAAAAGAGAGAAGAGAAGCAAGTTGATGCGGCGAACAGACGCGGACACGCAGGGCCAGCTGGTGTAGAGAAGATGAGGCGCATGCCTTTGCTCGGATGCTAGAGCAGAGGATAGTGTCGATGTAGGTTTGATGGGTATTTTGGTTGCGGGCGAAGCCACCAGGAGGTAATAAGGGGGAGGAGGATGTGTGAGCAGCCAGTCCGCACGAAGCAAGCAGAGAGAGAAAAGAAAAGAACGAAGAAACGCGACATGAACAGATATCTCAAACCCACCAGCCAAAGAAAAGAACGAAGCAGAAAAGAAAATGAGGGAAAAATCAAATCCAAGGAAATCCGTTTCTGACACGAGGCATGCAAATGCAGATTAGAAAAGAAAAGGAAGGAAAGGGAAAGGCCAGTCGATAGAGAAGCCTTCCCTCGTTATATTTCCCCTCCTTCGTCCCCTTTGCCGCTTTGCATTCGCCTTTGCCTGCCATGTCATGCCAAAACCCCGTGTCCATGTTTTTCCCCGGTAGTGCCAATCTATGTGTGTATGTATGAATGTGTTGTTGTCCGTGACCACCCCCTTCAAGCAAGCGAAAAACCGAAATAGAGAAAGTTAGAGAAAGAAATCGAGAAAAAGCAACGCTGGAAACGTAGGAGATGGAGCAAAAAAAAGTTCACGAGAAAGAGGGAGAGAAGAGGAAGAGGAAGAACGGAAAGAAGATGCTGCGATCAAAAAGAGATACCGAAAAGGGAAAATGAAGAAAAAAAAAAAAAAAAAAAAGGAAAAGCCACAACATAACGCCGGAGGAAAGGAAGAAGAAAACGAAGAAGGGAGACGAGAGAAATGCGCAAATTAGGGGTTGTGCGAGATGGGGAGAGCGGTTAGCGGCGCAGTCAATACGCAGTCCCGACGCTGGCAAGACCCTTGATAGGCATGGGTTCAAGGGCCTGCTCGGGACTAGCTGCTGAGTCCTGGTATCCAACGAGAGCCTGAGAGTGGAGCTTGAATGCCTCGCCCATGAGCTTGGTGATACTAGATAGCATGTTAGCATCTTTTGGCTATAAAAGGAATAGAAAGAAAAAAAAAAAAGAGTAGACTTACCCCCATACGACTACGCCGTCGAGGATGTTGCCCCATACGCGCGCAACGGTGGAACAAAGCTTGTCATGTTGGTCAGAGAGCTCGTTGGTGAACAGGCCTCGGATCTTGTAGTACAGTTCCAACTCGTCTTCAGTGGCCTGTTCCTCGTCGTGTTCGAGACGGTAAAGCCACAAGCTGAGAATGACCATCATGTCCATGCCGCAGAGTGGGTGTTCGATGCTCCAGTTGGTCGCGGAGGCAGTGGCAACCCAGTTCAGCCCCTGAACAGCAGCGATTTCAATGCACTCGAAGCACTGGGTGACGACCTTGTTCATTTCCTGGGACCGCTTGATCTTTTCGCGGGCCACGGTCATGGCTGCTGCGACCTCGTAGGGCGAGTGGTAGCGAAGAGCTTCCTGGATGGACTTGAGGTCAACTTCGAGTCTGGCGCGGGTGTTGCGGTAGACGGCCATGGAGTTGAAGATGAGCGGGTGGCCCTTTTGAGGGGTGCTGATGGGAACGACTATGGTTTCAGGTTCGCAGATGTCAAGGGACTTCTCCCATGTTTCAATTGCGAGGCGCAGTTTGTACTGGGTGACCACATCCTGGAGGGCGTCGATGGTGCGAGACTGATACCATACTTCGAGGAAGAGGGCGTTGATCATGACACGGGTTGCATAGGCAGAGTAACGCACTGGTTCGCCCCGCAGGAGGCTGTCGTGGGCCTGTCTGACCGTAAGAATCTTGGAGCTGCCGCCCAGAGCTCGGCGCCAGGTGTACTCGTCCGAGATCTCGAGGTTCCAGAGGGACTCTGACGAGGGGAGTTCAAGGGTGTCAAACTCGTTGAAGGTCAGGGCTGGGTTGTGATTGAATGTCAGGCTGAGCATGCCGAAGAAGACGAAGACGGCGTAGTAGGTTCGACGACAGCTCTCGTCCTCGATCCATTCGGCGTGTCGCGGGGTGGATCCCTCACGAGCATCTATTCTGAGCTTGAGCTGGTATCTGTTGCCGGCGACCATGTTGGCGAGCAAGCTCTTGATGGAGCAGGTCCACTCGAGACCCTTGGAGTCACCGCTCCAGCTCTCGAAGATCATGTTGAGCAAGGTGCTCTGCATGGCCCAGAGGGGACACTTTCTCGAGTCGAAGTTGTCCTTTTGCTGGAGGAACTGGTTGACCAGCATCTTGGAGCCGATGTGCAGCATGAAGGCATCTTCCCGTTCAAAGGTGTAGAGGGCACCGATGGACAACACGGCGAGGAGCAGGGGAGACGAGACATCCTTGGGATTGAAGGTGGCCGGGTGCAGGAAGGGCAGATGGTGGTGATACATGTTGAAGTAAGTGGACAGGTATTTGTTCAGGACGGCAGTGGTGGGCACCTTGAAGGTCTCTGGCAGGCTGTTGAGGCTGTCATTGGCCTCTAGCCGGTCAACGATGATCTGACGCTCGGCATCACTGGCAATCTGTGGGGTCTTGGGCTGGGTGAGGACTTGGCTGGGCCCGGGTGAACGCCTGTAGTTGACTGGGGAAACGGGTCCGGTCATGGACGGGTAAGGAGACAGAGCGTTGGGGGTCGAGTTACCCGAGACAGGCAGCGAATGGACGAGTGAGTGCATGTTTGGAGCCAAGTTGTCACTGGAGGAGCTGCGTTCGATGGTGGGAGCAACCATGTTCTGATGCTGGTGCTGGTGCTGGTAGGAAGAAGCAGCAGCAGCAGCCTGCTGAGAGGACCTGGAGGGCTCCTTGGAGGGCTTGACATCGGACATGAAGGTGTCCCACGGCATCTGGGGGAGGGTAGCGTTGCCAGACATGTAGGAGACAGATGGTTCCATAAGACTGTTCCCACGATCCGAGTAGGACTGGTGACTGCGATGCTGAGCGGAGGTGACAGAAGCGGCAACCTTGTGCTGGAAGTCAGTCATGAGCATGGCTGCGGTCTCGAGGTCGACCATGCCATCACTGCTGGCCTCTATCTGTTCCAACGCAGCGGGGTCAATGGTGGACGACTTGGACGGGCTGCTAGCTTTGGCTGTGGCTGTCGTGGAGGCTGGCGCTGTCGTCGCTGATGTGGTCGTCTGTGGAGCGTTGGCAGTCGTGGCAGCAGCAGCGGCGGCGGCAGCGGCAGCAGCAGCAGCAGCAGCCTTTCCACCACGTCGACGTCCTTCGGCAACCAAGGGAATCCCACCATCCTTTGCGTGGACTGTGCGGTCATGACGGAGGAGCAGGTCTCTGCGCACGAAGGTACTTCTGCACTTGAGACACTTGAACGGCCGTTCCTTTGTATCTAGTAGGGGTTTGTTAGTACGGGAGTAAACAGTAGCAAAAGTAAAGAATACATACGAGATCTTTCATGTCGGCTGCGGTGTTCACTGCGACTGAAGGCCCTGTGACAGAACTGGCACTTGTACTTCCTCTCAGGCGGCATGGTGGCCTTCTTCGCACCGGAATTTGACGCAGCAGCAGGAGCCATTGTATAGTATTATCGTAGAGTAATGTTTAGGAGGAGAGAAGCCGGAAGGGAACAGAGGAGAGAGAGAGAGACAACGAGAGGAGAAAGAGACCAGAACGAGCAGGAAGACGAGACTCCGAGTCCGTAGCAAGTCTCCAGCCGAAATGGTTATCTTGTTGCTTCCTCTGTTATTCTGGCGGCGAGAGAAGAGACGGTGAAGGCGGTGGTGGTGATGGTGACGGCGAGCGACTGTCGAGGACTAAGCATGCCTTGCTAATGATGCACAGTGGTCTATTGGTAGTGAATAAGTTGAAATGGGAGAAAGGGAAAGATATAGAAGAAAAAAAAAAGAAGAGGTTGATGTGGTTGTCTCTCTTTTTTTTATTTTCTATTTCCCTTTTGGGCCAGAGGTTGAAGTCGGCGATGGCAGAAAATCGAGGCGAAGTGGGAGTAGCAGGAAAGAAGAGGACGGAGTAGACAGCGACGAGTACAAGGACCAGCCAGAGAGTGACCAACGTCGAAGCTATGCGAGATGGGAGATGGAGGGAGATGCGAGATGGACGATGAAAGATGTTGTTGAAGAAGTAAAAAAAAAAAGGGCCAGAAAAAAAAAAGGGCAAAAAAAGAGGGAAGGGGAAAAAAAAGGTCGAAAAAAACGAAGCCCACGATAAATAATAATAATAGAAGGGGGAAAAAAAAGGAAGAAGCAGCAGAAGAGGAAAAAAAGAGGGATGGCGTGGCAGCAAGGGCGTGGCAGTAGCTTTGCGGGCGACGAGGGGAGGGAGGGGCAGGCGAGGGCGGGCGAGGGCAGCAAGAGCAGCAGGGCGACCGGGGGGGGGAGGGGGAAGGGGGGGCTGCGTGGCGGGCAAAGCTGAGTCCTGCGACCACGGCCAGCTCACCTCCTAACGCCACGCCCCACCCCGACCACTTTTCATCCCCCGCGACGAGGACGAGAAACGCGTACGGTATCAAAACAGGCACATTGTAACATAAACAGCGGTAAGTCGAGGTAAAGTAGAGGGGCAAGTAAGGTACCGTACGGTAAAAGACAAGCCTCAGCAGCCCCCCCCCCCAAAACAAACAAATTATAACACTAAATAAACAGCCAGCCACAGCATCTCCCCTCCATTCTTACCATAACTTACGTACTTAACTTACAGAACGGGGCTAGAGGTAAAGGCAGGCCAGGTAATAATACAGCCCACACGAGCAATAGCAATACGAGCGATACGGCGATATTACCATGGAAGGTCACCGCCAGAAAGGTGGCCGGCCGATCGATCGCCTCACTCTGGACTGGCTGGCCATTTCATTATCTTCTTCTTCTTCATCATCATTTACTCTGTTCTATCGGCAGCATCTTTGTCTTCATCTTCGTCTTTATCACCGTCTGCTTCATTGTCTCATTGTCCTGATAGACTGTGCTCTGCCGTCTCTCCTCCGTACCTCTTACTGTACTACTCTGTTTACTCCGGCATCGTCTCTTATAACGGCCGGCTCTGACTTTCTTACCGTAACCGGTGGGGTCGACTTCCCGCCTCGGGCCTCCCCTAGCCTTTTTTTCTCTTTGGGGTTCCTTTGGGGGGTCTTTTTCGCTGTTAGGGTCGGTCCTCCTGCTTCCCCCTGGACGGGCCGGCGTCCTTGGCCGTCTCTGCTGTCTCTTCTCTGCTGCTGCTGTCGTTGCTGCTGCTGCTGCGTCGTCTCTCTATCTACACCGCCCATCTAGCCCGTGCAGGGAGACATCCTTACCTCAGTGACTTGCTAAGTTACCTTCCTCCTGATATCAGTACCTGATCCCGTCCTTACACAGACAACAGACAGACAGACAGACAGACGGGAACAACCACCCAACAACCCATCCCATCCCATCCATGCAGGATCCGAGGGCCCCCTAGCGAACCCCTGAATTTAAAGATGACACTCGTCATACACACACATCTCGCCTCTTCCCAATCTCATCTCTCACACACCTCTCATCCCGACTCTCCATCCATCATAATAATATAAGAATTACAAAGGGCCTGCCAGCACAGGCAGAGGGGCATGTTTCGCCCCTCCCTCAGCTCGTTCGTGGGATATATACTTAACTAAAAGCCAAAGGCGAGGAAGAAAAGGGAAAAGAAAGTGCAGCATCTGTGACAAGTCAGATCTTGCCCTGCCCTGCCCTGTCCTGTCCTGTCCTGTCCTGCCCTGCCCTGAGCCCCCCCTTTACCCCCTCTACTACTGCTTTGACTGCAGGACTGACTCTCGATCGAGCCCACCACGTAGTCAAAAAACAAAAACAAAAACAAAAGAAAAAAAAGGGTCATGAAGGCGTCGTCCGTTACTCTCTTGAGTTAGAGGGGAGGGCCGTTTCAGCAGGGAAAAACTCACTGGCTTCTCTGGCTGCTGGCTGGCTTTAGTAGTGTGAACGTGAACCCCTTCGAGAACTGCTCGCGTCAGGCCTTGCATTTTTTATTATTGCCAATCGGACTGGACCGTACCGACGATACGGGCCGTAACTATACAATAAGGATACACGCCATCGCCGGGCTGACCTACCTAACCAATTATTTATTTATTACTCCGTACGGATACTTACTTCCTTACCTACGGAGTAACCTGCTTACTTATTATTATTATCATTATTTATTACTCACATATATAATTATCCCATTTTAATTACTTGGTGGGCTGATGGAGATGGAGACGGGAAGGTCTAGATGTGCATTCTCTGGTGGGGGGCCAACCCAGGCCAGGCGGTGTGTCAGTGATGCTGACGATGATGCTGATGATGGATGCTCATGCTCATGCTCATGCTCATGCTCATGCTGCTGCGGCTGCTGATGATATTATTATTCATGTAGAACCCAGCTTGCCTCTTCTGATTCTTCACATTGTTCAATTGAGTTTTGCTTCCTGCACATCCAGGGAAGCACAATAAAATAAAGACAGACGGACATGGTACTCCGTAGAGAAGTAGGACTTCCCTGTTCGACCCAAGTTCGATAGTCAGGAAAGAGATTGGAAATAAAAATAAAAAAATAAAAGATAAGAGAAGATATCCTCAGCTCGTGGCTTGCCTTTCCCCTTTCAGTCCGTCCCATCATCGCCAGACTATCAGGTGGGATAAACAGGGTAAACCGGGCGATTATAAGGTCTGTACAGACAGATTATTACCTCGATAAAAATCATCCTCCATCTTATCATCATCTCCTCGTCCCTCCATATGAACCGCCTTTTCCCTTCCTTTCTTCCTTTTCTTTCTTTCTTTCCTTTTTTTTTACCCTTTCTTGCTTTGGGCCTTTTTCTTTTTCATCGTAAATCTCTTCAACTTGGCTTGTGGCGTGTGGCTACCCACCTTCGAAATTTCAAGATGTGCGCATCCTCTTTCGATCTTGTCTTCCTTTTTTTCTTCTTATTATTATTGTCATTTTTCTTTTCCTCTGTTCCTTCGCCGCTGATGTAAGTGGTGGTGTGCTGGCTGTTGGTACAAGGCTGAAGTGGCGAGCAGGGCCAGAGAGTAAGTAGTCAACCAGTCGATCGATTTACCATCTCACATGGGGGGAGATGATGGCTTCATTCTTCTTCCTGTTCCTGTTCCTGTTCCTGGATACCTTTCCTGCGTCTGCATGATGCATGCTGTGTTGCCTCCCTCAGGCAGAGGAATAATATAACAGCAGCGTACGGTGTCGGTGTACGGCGCACGGAGTAATATCCCATGAAACAGACATGTTCGTCTCGTCGTGCCCTTTTTTGCCTTTCAACCTAGCTCTCGGTCCTGCCCAGCGATCTCTGGGATAGCCGTTTCAGCGATAGGACGGGCCTTGACAAAGGTTGGTCGTATCGAGTTTAGCTCGTTCCCCCCCCCCCTCCCCCCCCCGTAAGTCACCGGCCGTAGGACTCCGTAGTCGAGGGAGGACCTTAAAGTAGGTTATGGTTATGCATGCTCATGCTTCCCCTCGCATCCCATGCATAAAAAGTGCTGTTTAGCCTGTCCTGCGGCAAAGGGCGGCAGAGGATCGAGCACCGCTGGGCGAGCTAAAAATCAACTCCCAATCCAGCCCAAGACTGGCGACCCTCAATTGACCCGACCAAGAGCTGTCTAGCGCATCGAGCATCCCTGGGTCGACGTATGGAAGAATGCGCTCGCTTGGGTCTGGCCGCCCACACTAAGCGAGGGCCCCCCCCTAAGTAAGTAGGAAAGGACGCTGCTCTTCGCATCGCCCTGGGCTGCACCCGCGTAGTTTAACAGCCTCCCCTCGCTGCCCATCTCGACCTTCCATCTCGCCGTGGCCGTCCATCCTCTCGTCCTGAAATCTTCTCTTCCTCTTCCTCCTCTTCTTCTTCCTCCTGCTTCCTCCTCTTATATCAACTCCTCCCTGGCTTGCCCGCCGCCGAAAGAGAAAAAAAAGAGAGAGAGTCGTCGATCTTCTTACCCAAGGCAGATTTGCTTACCTAAGCTTGCCCCCTTTCCGCCGTCCCCACCTTCTCTTTTTTCCCTCTGCGTCGTCCGCTTTGGGTAAAGTCCAGAACGGCCAAACGTCGACCTTTTTCGACTTTCGCCTGCAACGCCCGCAGCGACGACGAACCAACCACAACCACCAACGACCGACGACCAACGACCAACAACCGACAGCGACAGCGACAGTGACAAACGACCAACGACAGCGACCACGAGTACTGCTATCGACTCTTGTAACCGCCGGCGTCGACCTCCCACTGCTTCCTCGCCGGACCGTTGGGCGCACGATCCGCTTGCTGGACGGGTAGGGGACTTCCTGGACTCCGGACCCGGGCCTGAAACATCTCCGACGAACCACCCACACAGACAGAGGGACAGCCAGAGTCCGTCAAGGCTGCCTTGGACCAGATCACCCCTTTATCGCTGGCCCTTGCTGACTCGCTCTCTCTCTCTCTCTCTCTCTTTCTCTCTGTCGCGGCAGCCTCGTTCGAAGGGGATATGGATTAAGGACGAAGCCCGTCGAGCAACAGTACACGATCTGACAGCAACTGACGGACTGGTCACACTCGGTACACACAGTGCCTTGGCCGCCCTCGACGAATCATGCGCACTCCCTCCTACCACATACAACACCAAGATTAGGCGCTCCCCTCTCCTCGTCTTTCCCAGACTCTCGACCAATTCTTCTTCTGGGCTTTCTCGCTCTGTGGGCTCTCGCTGTCTCTTGGTCCTGCTTATTTTGCCCGTTGTTCTCGCCGGGGACGACCGAGATCAAGGAAGAACGACGGCAGCTGAACGAACATCCATTTTCTGAAAATTGAAAAAGAGAAAAAAAAAAATTATTATTATTATATACTCTTGAAAAGCCATATATGGCTTCTCGCGATGGCTACGCCGGCCAGGGCGCTGCTGGCACGGCGAATGACGATGGTCTGTACCGGAATTGCTAATTCTTCTTCCCCCAACCGTCTCTCCCTCTTCCGTACTGACTGCCCTTTTTTTTCTTTTCTCACAGGCTACGTATCACCAACAGAGGCGCCTCCGGCTCTCTATGTAAGAGCTTTGTACAAGTACACCTCAGACGACCATACCAGCCTCAGCTTCGAGCAAGGCGACATTATCCAGGTACTGAACCAGCTCGAGACCGGCTGGTGGGACGGCGTGATTGGTGATGTCCGTGGCTGGTTCCCAAGCAACTACTGCGCTGTCGTTCCTGGCCCTGAAGCTGTCAATGACCAAACCGGTGATGCCAGTGCCGAATCCGGCGCTGACGATGAATACGAAGACGACGTCGACGGTCTAGACACCACCCTGAGAGACGAGGACCTGCCCATAGAAAGCAATGGAGCAGACGGTGGTGAAGCCGAAGAAGCCGCCTTCTGGATCCCCCAGGCCACCGCGGACGGCCGTCTGTTCTACTACAACACCTTGACCGGCTACAGCACAATGGAGCTTCCCCTGGAGACGCCCACCTCCGTCAACGAGTCTGGCCCCCGGGACCGTACAAACGTCTACGTGCCCGAACACACCCGCCTGCCACCGGAGATGATGGCCCGTGGCATCGACCGCTACGAAGATGACTATGATGGCTCTGCCTCAGAGGCTGAAGGTGACTCTCTCTTAATGGCATCGCAGCGCCGACATTCGTTCATTTCTGATGGCGTCTCTCCTGCTACATCCTTAGGTTCCGTCAATCCTTCGCCCATCACAAAACACTATGACCTCAAATCAGCCTATCCTCCCCATTTCGTCTCAAACGGTGGAAACGGCGGCATGGACTCCATCCTCATCATGGGCACTCCCATGTCCTCCCACTCGACCACTACCGATCGATCTCTGTCCCTGGGAATCTCTACATCTATTCCTCGTTATTTCCTGGATGACTCCACGGCTCCGCACCCGACATGGAATTCGCTCGTCAGCAACATGCGAGAAGCAATTGATGCGTACCGACAGGCCATCATCGACGGCCGGCGGTCAGAGTACGTACGCAGGGCAGAGGATGTGTCCGTCCATCTACGGATGCTTCTGGCTGCAGGCTCTGATACTACCGATAACCACTCGGGGAACCCGTCGATCATCTCAACAAACAAGGCGCTCTACCCTCATTTCCGCGACATGATGTCCAAATTCTCCAAGCTCGTCCTATCTTCACACATTGCGGCCGCAGACTGGCCAGGACCAGACTCCGCCTCCAAATGCCTACATGAAGCCGAGGGCGTTCTACAGGGCGTTTATGGCTACGTCGAAGTGGCCAAACAGCAGCGTGGAGACGATATTCGTCGCTTAACGCCTGGCTTTGTTGCTGGCAGCACATCTGGCGGTCACTGGCAGAACAACAATCTCGCTCGAAGAGACCCAACCTCCTTCCTCGAGCATGACTCCGAATCTCACCGCACCCCGTCCGTCTCGCTTGACTCCCAGCTTCTAGAGCGAATCGAAGAGCTTCGCAAAATGCTAGCTGTCAGCTCTCGCAGGCTAGAAGAGCAACTCTCTTCCTTCAAAGGCAAAATTGTTACGCCAAAAAGCCATGCCGAGATTGGTGACGCTGTGTGCGAAGCTGGCGTGCCGATAGTCGAAAACTTTCGCCCATGGGTGGCGCTCATCGAGTCTATCGACCTGTCACACTTTGGCTCCGATCTCCAAAACCCGCAATTGGCGGACTTCAGTGTCCAGAAGCAGCGCGTGTACGACAGCATTTCGGATCTCGTCATGAGCTGCCAGCATATCTCGGCGCCGCTAGGTGACGAGTGGGCCGAAATTAGGGGAGATTCGCTGGAGACTCGACTGAATAATACCCGCATGATGTCGAGGCAACTTACCAATTGTGTTCAACAGATCGGTTTCTCGTTGACCTTACTATTGGAACAAGCTCCACAGCAAATACCAAATGGAGATGGATATAATAAATCTACTCCCAAGGTACGTAAGAGTCCGCCATCATCTATTGGCATACCTTCTAGCTATGGGGTGGGTGATGACCTTGATAAGCCACCTCGATCTCTGGATAAGGCGCAACGGTTCTTTGGCCAGCCCGTCCCCAGAGAACCGACCTCCGCCAGAGAACCGGAAGAAACCCCGTGGTTCCTTAAACTCGACCACGAGGCGGAAGTGTTCTACGATGTCAAGGGTGACGTACAGCAGCTCAAGTGCGGTACACTGGCTGGCCTGGTCGAACAGCTTACCCGCCATGACAAGCTTGATCCCTCGTTCAAAGACACCTTCCTTCTCACCTACAGATCTTTCACCACGGCTTCAGAGCTGTTTGAAATGGTGGTCCATCGATTCACACTCCAGCCTCCTTACGGCCTGAGCAAAGCAGAACTACAAATATGGACCGAACAAAAACAGATACCCATCCGAATCCGCGTGGTCAACATCCTCAAGAGTTGGTTCGAGAACTTCTGGATGGAACCAAACGATGAGGCAAACACTCATCTACTAGGCCGTATACACTCCTTCGTTACCGAGGCAGTTGCATCGACTAAGACGCCTGGCGCGCAACAACTAGTCAGCTTGATAGAGCAACGTCTACGTGGAGAAGAGACTACTGCCAAACGCCTAGTACCCACCATTAGCTCTAATGCACCCACCCCCATCACGCCCAAGAACATGAAGAAGATCAAATTCCTGGACATTGACCCAACTGAGTTTGCCCGTCAATTGACCATCATCGAGTCGCGGCTATATGCTAAGATTAAGCCGACGGAGTGCTTGAATAAGACCTGGCAGAAAAAGGCTGGACCAGGCGAGGCCGAGCCGGCGCCAAACGTCAAGGCTCTTATTCTACATTCCAACCAGCTTACCAATTGGGTGGCCGAGATGATTCTGACCCAGTCGGACGTCAGGAGACGAGTCGTCGTAATCAAGCACTTTGTCTCCGTTGCTGATGTAAGTGACTATTCTATCTCATATGATGAAGATGCTAACCAAGTCTTAATAGAAATGCCGACAACTTAACAATTACTCTACTTTGACATCTATCATCTCTGCGCTTGGAACGGCGCCAATCCATCGACTGGCTCGTACATGGGCGCAAGTCAGCCAGAAAACTGCAGGAACCCTTGAGATGATCCGCAAGCTCATGGCTAGCACCAAGAACTTTGGCGAATACCGTGAAACCCTTCACCTCGCCAATCCCCCTTGCATCCCCTTCTTCGGTAACTATTAATCTCCCATTCACTTCTTCCCCTCCCTTTGTCTACCGTTTTCGTCGCGCAACAGTGCCAATGACTAACGCGCATACAGGCGTCTACCTCACTGATCTCACCTTCATCGAAGACGGCATTCCCTCACTCACTCAGTCCGATCTAATTAACTTCAATAAGCGCACCAAGACCGCGGAGGTGATCCGCGATATCCAGCAGTACCAGAATGCGCCTTACCAGCTTATTCCTGTGCCGGAGCTGCAGGAGTACGTGTTGAACAACATGCAGGCAGCAGGCGATGTGCATGACATGTACGAGCGCAGTCTTGAAATCGAGCCCCGAGAAAGGGAAGACGAGAAAATCGCAAGGTATGGTAAACACTACTACGACCCATCGGTCGTTGCACTCTCCCTGACGGTTGGCATACATTGATCGTGCCATGACCTCCCTCCAAGCCCTCTATCCCAGACCCTCCCTCTTGCTCCATCTCGTACTCTTTCTTTTCTTTTGTTCCCTTGTCGTACTTTTTTTTTTGCACCCTTTTCCTATCTTCGATGTCAGCCCAATTCCCCGTTTCGGTGTTCCTCCATCCTCCCTTCACCTCCATTTTGCGTCGCAACCCTCGTTATGCGGATGTGCTTGTGTGTGTTTTTGCTTCTTCCTTTGTTGCTGCGATGCGCCTTCTGGGTTCCCCCACGTGCCGCGATGCTGGCCTTTCGGAAGCGCTGCCCAAGACTTTTTCAAGAGCAGTTGTGGCACAGGCGACGCATCGACTTCCCCAGCCCCAGCAGCCAACGCGAAGGGGAAGGTTGAGTTACCTCCCCCGGACAAGCCAGCACCCACAGAGGGACCAGCAAAGAGCAAATGAGAAGACGAGAGAAAAAAAGCAAATGCGACAAGCGACAAGCACAGATACACACCATCTTCAGCGCAAATAATTGCAAAAGCAGGGCGCTGGAACAGGAGCAAGTATCGTGATGGATGTGGAAAAAATAGAGGGAGAAAAAAAAAAGAAAAGAGAAAGAAAAAGAAAGAAAGCCCGCAAGAAACGCAAAAGTCAGCCTAGTTGATCGTTATTACATCGACATGGCCAGGATTATCTCACGCTTCGACGACGTGCTGCTCCTCTCTGCTGCTCGCTGCCTAACTGCTTAATCCCCCCTTCCCTTCCCCTCCCCCCTCCCCCCTTCCTATTCGCTGTGATACCTTCTGATTCGCTTTTCCGTGATTGTGGATTAACCTTCAGATGGGAATTTTCGTTCGTGGCTTTGTTGTGTTTTTCCAGCGCTTTTTACGATTTGATTGACCTGCCTGAAAGAATTAACCAATCAGCTAATGATTCCCCGTTTCTCAATGTAGACTGCTCACTGAGTCA
This sequence comes from Trichophyton schoenleinii, assembly GCA_018357685.1. Classification (NCBI taxonomy): domain Eukaryota; kingdom Fungi; phylum Ascomycota; class Eurotiomycetes; order Onygenales; family Arthrodermataceae; genus Trichophyton; species Trichophyton schoenleinii. Next base: position 2,295,141 of record WOFF01000002.1, read on the forward strand.
GGGTTCTTGTAGCCTGAATGACCCAAGGAAAGCAAAGCAAAGCGAAACCCAAATGCAAATGGGTGAAAAAAAGAAACACTCTCCCGGGTTCCGGGGAGCTGAGACGACGGAGCCGCTGGTCCAACCAACCTACGAAGCTCATCTTAGCTCAAAGCTCCCCTTGCCTGGCGCTTGTGAACGCCCCGCAGCTGGACATCATATCGCATTGATGCTACCAGGAGAGAGGGAAGGGTCTTCTTAGTCCCTCCCGCTTGACTGGACGGCATGCTCTGCGCTATGCTGCGCTATGCTGCACGAGTGCGGGTATGTCGGTTATGGATTATGGCGTGCATGAACACGGCCGACAGCTGCAGCCGTCATGTCCTCGCCTAACCCAGCAAGACCGGCGAGCTAGCTAGCCAGCGAGCTCTTCAACTGCCTCGGTAGCTCCGGGTACCTACCCTCTCCGCCGCATTTCAAGTCACCCACCGATCTCCCTTTGCCGCTGCTGCCGTACCAAAGAGGAAGATGCGTCTGGCCGACCAGCGATCAAACCGGCAATCGCAACAGCAGCGTGAGTATGGGAATCCACCTCAACCTAACATCCTTTATTCGACCGCATGATCAGTCCCACTCTCCATCCATTCATCCATCCCAACTCGCGAGCCTCAACGGCTAGGCGATAAGATATGGGCGATATACGAAACCTCCAGGTCCCATCGATCAACCACGACCCGAGACACCGTTTGGACAAGTCGTTTCTTTTCTTTTCGTCCTGCGGTTCCCACGTGGCGGGACCAGACAGGTACTATCTCCCCCCATTTTCTTTTCACCTAACCGAAAGAAGAATTATATGTCCGAATTACGATGACTGCACCCGCACCAATCGCGCGGTCGTCCTTTTACCCTTCTCAACTGCCATCTTTATCGATATGTCTGATGAAAATGCAAGTCATGATGAAAGCTTTACTTAAATGAAGTCACTCCCTTGCTTGTTCTTGCCTCTCTCTTTTTTTTTTTATCTTCCGCTCTAACTCAATATTGAGAATACGAGCTTATACAATTGTCTCGCCCCACAAGAAAGAAGACTGTTATCTTGTACAGCTTTTGTTTCCCCCCTATACTATTTTATTTTATACTTCTGTCAAGTTTGTTCGACAGCAGCCTATCGGTGACATGTACCTGCTTTTAGGCTTTTATTCTTCTTTTTTACTTCTTCTTTTTTAAACCCTTTCACTTTTCTCATCTCGAAAGAGCCGACGGGCCAAACAACAAGCACGTTCCTCCCGCCGCACCGACCATTTTTGCATCTGTCTTCTCTGGGGTCCCTTTTTTCAAAAATTCTCGATCACCTTTTTTTTTTTTACCTTTTGCACCAAATATAGAATCCGACTGGCTATACGATAACAAGTTACAGTGACACATGTTCAGGAACCGGGATTTGCATTTTCACACCTGATGTACCTTCCATTTTCTTTGTTTTTCCTTTTTTTTCTCTTCTCATGCATATATTTTCTCATCTATGGAGTGCATCCATATATCAGTATATCAGCTATTATCAAATAGCTACACATACGCCCATGTTAACTATATCCCATATAGTGTGAAGGGGGGGAAGAGAAATATCGATACATCACCTTATACTTACATATAGCCGGTTTCCAGTCCCTACTCATAAATCATCAAACTAAAGAACAGCGATTAAGCAGGGTATGGATGAGAAGGAGAAAGCGAGAGAAAAACAAAAAAAAATCCCGCCCTTAACCCAAAGCCAGCCAGGGCGTACGAAGCAGTAGCGAAGTACTTACTCCGTACCTATATCTTGACGGAGTATCCGAATTAACCTCCCTCTCCCATCCACCACCAACGTAAGAGTCCACATGAAAGGGAACAACTGTGTACTCCGTACTTCTGTACCATCCAGCCCACCCACCATCAGCAACTAGAGCAAAAAGAAAAGAAAGAAACCCAAAAAAAGCCCTTCCTCTGGCAGCCCGGAAGGCAAAGCCAAGATAACGACGATGCACGTGTATTTAGAATTGGTCGTTATGAAACAGGGATGCTGCCTCGGATCGCGCGGCTCGTCGTCCTGCTTGCACCTCCAGCGGATGCAGGCAGATTAAGGGGCTGGGGGGGACCTTGACACCCAGCTGGAAGCAAGCGAGGACAGACAGCCCTGGCGCGCAGAGAGCCTAGTTCAGCCGGTGGTCATGACTGAGATGGTGAGTAGTGGCATGATTGCTCCTGAAGTTGGTTGTCTGAAATCTTCATGATTTTATGGCGGCCAGCGCGGTGGATACGGAGTATGTATATCATCTACCATCGAGGAGTTCGTGGGAGGCGGGGCGGATCGGACGAAAGGAAGACGGGGGGAGAGGAGGATACGGGGAACATCGAAGCATATGGAGATGGCAGATTTAATATCCCAAGTAAGAATCGCATCTCTGCCTTCATCTTCGCCTCTTCGTTACCGTCTTCTCAGCGCCAGCACGGCTCGTAGATCTTGATAGAAGCAGAAGCGGGAGTTGCGAGTCGACGATGTTGTCCAGCAAGCCGAGGCAGTGATTAGTCAGCAGTCTTACTAACAAAAAAGTCGCAACATCCGAAACGACGACAAAAGGCGGTTTTGGACGATCAGGAGTCGGCGCGGATGGCGGTGGTTTTTTTTAACATGATAACAATATATACAATTACAGTCATAAACACAGGTATATACACGTCTAGCAGTTCTCGCCCATGACAGCATCAGACTGGACGCCGTCGTTCGGCCCTCCAACCGCCTGGACAACAAACTTGCTGCCAGCCTTCTGCAGCTCCATCCTCGTCTCAAACCCGTTCTTCGGGAAGTTGGCTATCTCCTTGACCTCTCCGGAATCCGAAACAGAGAAGATCTTCCACGAGTCGACGTCGGTCGCGCCGTTCCAGCTCACATAAAACACCACCGCGCCATTCGGGTCCGCGCCGCAGGCCTTGACGCTCGGCTTCGTCTTGGGGGTACCTACCCAGGCGCTGCGGTAGGCGCGGTAGCAGTTCGTGCTGCCGTCGTTACCAAAGCGGGCGTCCATGACGATGGCGCCGTTGGCATCGTACTCTTCTATCACGGGGATGGCTCCCTGGCCCATCAGGACGTGGTCGTTGCCAAGCACCTGGTAGCTCCCCTGTGCCCGAGAGACGACGGGCTGTTGAGAGTTCCATACCATGCGGTTCAAAGAGACTTTCTTGGCGTTGAGATCGAGATCGAGCACTAGGCCGGTTGTCGGCTTGGTTTGGTCTTCTGGCGTGAAGTCGGCGTTGTCGTTGTTATGCGTGGTCAGCGTGATTTTGTCAACGGTGTGTTCTTCGACCCGGACTTCATGCTGGTAGCAGAAGTTTGTACCGGGGCCGAGCTCGAAGTCACCTCCATCAATGCCCTAGAAGACGGACCGTTAGTTAGTTGCTTGGAAAGAGAAAGGGATATAGATCCAGAAGGAAAGAGCTTCAACTTACGTTGAGACGCCAGACAATTTTGCCTTCTTTGGAGATGAGGAAGATGTTGCAGGAGTATCGAGATGAGACGACGTACGAATCCCCGGACTTGTAGACGGAGTTGACGTGGATGTAGTTCCATGGGTCCTTGGATGAAGTTCCGGCTCCGTCAAGTGGCTTCAGGGAGAAGGTGACGGGAATCTCATCGAGGTGTTCGGCCGCACTCCAGCGGAAGAGAACGTCGTTGGTCTTGATGTCCATTTCCAAAAAGCCTCCATCGACAACCCAACCCTTCTCAGGTCCGCCAACAGCTCGAAGATCCGCCTCGGTGACATTGACAACTGTCACAACGATGGTTCCTTGGTCCGTGATCTGGCCTTCGTGGTTGTCCATGTATGATGGGAACGTCATTGGCTCATAGATCGTCTTGTAGTATTCGTTATCGCCGCCGGGCAGAATCACCTCGTGGATCTTCTCATACGAGCTGTCGAAGATGCTCATAGATCCCAATCCGAATCCAGTCTCATTCGCAAACCCGAACCAGCTGACTATCACTGGTTTCCCGTCAAGAAGCTGAGGCTTGAAGCCATATGTGCTTGCGTCTTCCGGTCCCTTCCAGACAACCTGGCCATCGTCGTCAAAGATAGCTGGATGTCCAATCTTTCGAGACTTATCTCTAGGGCTGAAGAAGATATAACCCGGCTCTGTTTGGCCTTTCTTCGTCACATTGAAAAACGGTGTCTGGATATCTGTACTCTGGAATGTCTGCACCGGCCAGAGGTTTTCAGGAGGCGACTGTGCAGATACAGATGCTGCACCAAGGTAGGTAGCCAGCAGCGTAGCCAGACAGGAGCTGCTTAGGGGGTTGAGGCGTAGCATCTTGGGTCTTTTCCTCTTCTTTTCTCAAGTTCTCCCAACGGCCACAGATTCCACTGCAGTTCTTTCCCTCCAGGATAATTACACCGTAGGCCAGGAGAATAGCAGGGTATATATATATCTGTATGCCCACGCCATGGTGGCATGGCGCCCTGCCTGTATTTAAGGCATAATACGGAGTAATATTCAAGTCTCTTCCCTCATTCTCGTGGGATGCCGAGTTAGAGCGTCGATCAGTTTGAGGTTCATCACCGCTGGAGCCCTACCCCGGCCGAGAGCTCTGAACGGGTCGATCCCGGCCTCTACGATTCCTCATATCAAACCCCGGGCTTGCAAGGTATTGTGGCAGAAGACGGCGATCACAATACTCGAGGCGCTGTTTACAATGGTTGCTCGTCCGACTTCAAACATGCCCGGAGCCACCTCCATCAGCCTCTAATTAACGGAGAGCTTGCTCCAGGACACTCAAAACGAGCGATTGTCCAGTCTGCCGTGTTCATCGGTTCGTTATTATAATAATTAACACTGACGTTGACGTACGCACATTATAACACCCTCAAGGAGTTATATATCAACTGCAGGATCTATATTTACTTGAACAGCATCCCCCCTGTCCCGAAGACAGCCAAGCTTCCCGCCATTAACCTCTCCTGCATGAAACCCAGGCATGACAGGCCCGATACGTGGCTTTGTGCTTCTTCTCAAGCCACCCTCGTATCACCGACTGACAGGCACACCCGCTCCTCTCCTAATTAACTAACAACTGACAAATAGAAGCACCGTTTCCACATTGCATGCTCCGCTGTATAAAAGAATCAGTTCGTCCCTCCGGTTCGGCCAAGTAGTTTGTCGTCTTCTTCATTCTCGGCACTCGGGATTCCGATGGCAAGTGCTCCATAAAGTGCCCGGGACGATTAGCCGGCACTTCTCCTGGAGTGTTGGCGGGCTTTGCAACATCGTATTCACCAGAGCCGAGCATATCAAAGGCCGTAATCAAGTGAATATCTGTCATTAATGACCTTTAATGGGATACTTCTGATACCCGAGGTGTACCTCCGCTTTCTCCATTAGCTACCTACGGAGTTGCTGTGGCAATGTGAATTTTTTAGCGTCTGAGGAACTACCCAGCTCGCTGTTAAGCAGGAGTAATTCACTTCCGCAATGTGATGTCCATGCGTAGGTAGCAAATACCCAGATACCAGACACGCAGCATTATCAGCTATATTGTGCTTCCAACACAGAATATTCCCCCCTTCGGCCCCGCGGTGAATATCTTGCAATCGTCTTCCTCAATCGATAGTCCAAATATACTATCGAGGCAAGGATCCTCCTGTGTCCATATCTGACTACGTTATAGAAATACCTACGGCAAGACGATGGAGAGATATGGCATCCTGCTAAAACAGAGAGTACATATATATTCAAATCGGCCAAGGAAAACGAGGCTGTTGGGTCTGATGCAAAGCCTCGAACTCCAAATGACGATATATCAGTGGCCGAACACAATAGGGGCCTCGAGCCTGTTTTTGGAATGAGTAGGTGGGGAGAATACTGTCAAAACATAACTTCATTCAGCCTACCCTTGATACAGGCTCACCCACTGGTTGATTGATATATTCTACTTGATGATTATTTTACAGAATTGCTTTTACACTCTAAGGCTTGGTGCTAATACAGTTCAATCTGAGCTACCTTGCAGCTCTGGGTAACATCTGGCATGCATCATTGACTATCCGTATACCCTGGCGCTAGCTAGCCTTACGATCTTAATATCCTCTATGATTTAACCCCCAACTGTCATAAGAAACGCTAACTTAGCTAGATGTTACCTCTTTTTATGCCACCTTCCCAGCTTCATATCTCATTGTCGCCGCAACTCACTCTGCTGAACTTCCCATGGTACAGTTGTCACCCATCGAATTTCTATCTCTCGAAACCCTTCTCACAGGTCCAGATCGTGGACGACGCTCGTCATGCATCGTGCCTGTTAAACTCATGAACGGTTCCTATTGTTTCTTCTTATACCGACTACAACGCATTTCCCATACAAAACATACCCCACCCATCTCTCGCAATTAAAGGCAGCGTTGAAGTCTACGAGAGAGATAGCACTGGGCAAGCTGCTACGGGCTGAGGCACCACAATCCACTGTTCATACAGGCGTCGAAGGCAACCAGCAGTCCTGTTTAGTATGTCCAGGAACATGTATATCTCAGCTTAGTACATTATTAACGATAGATATAATGGTATAATTGGATTTTTTTATGAATTATAAGCCAAAATGATAATATTATAAATTCTATATATGTACAGTTGTTGGTATGATGCAGATTTACTCGTTAGGAAAGTCCTCGTGTAGCCAGGGATCACTGAGCAGTTCCTTTGCAGTACTGCGCTCCTCTGGCCTCCATTTGATCATCCGCTGCACGAAGTTGATGAATCTTCTCTTTCGTTCTCCACTCATATGGCAGATTGTATTTTGGAAAGTGAAGCCTTCCGGGATCAGTGACGGATTTTGCAGAGCCCCTAATGTATATGTCAGGCTTGTGATCAATCATTGTATGGCACCAGACCAGCACTTACCATCTGGCTTGTAAAACATTGATGTCCGCTTGCCCTTGTCAAGCAGGTCCTTTGGCGCAGGGCCTAGGAGTGCAGTTATCAGCGCGAGGTGTCGTTCATCATCATACTCCTCAACATGCAGAGGGTCGACGTCTTGGAAAAGGGTTCTGCCTTCAAGGAAATCCCACAACTTTATCAATTAGTTCAAACGTTAGAAAAGGGTGACGGGGAGGTTAACACACCATGACTCCTAAGCTCCAGATATCAGCGCTATAGCTGTATCCCTTATCTAGCACAACTTCAGGCGCTCGGTATACCTCTGCCTGGATACACCCGTCATGGTTAACAGGGCCATCGCCACGAACCGATAAGTCGAAGTCCAGAATTTCAATAAGCCCGGTGATCCTCTTTAATGGACCATAGTTCCTGCGAGAGCGATATATGATGCGCCCATCCTCGTAGTGCTTCTGAGGTAGTGGATTAGTATATTCTTCCTTGGCGGACCGGGAGAGAAGGGTAGCATCTTCTAGCTTCACAATGATATTATCCGGTTTGAGATCTGAATCTGGGTTTAGTACGTTGCCTGTATCATATATATAGCGAGAAACCTACCAGTGTGAATGACGTGGCATTCAGAATGTAAATAGTCGAGAGCTTGGAGGATCATCTGGAGCACTATTCTGAATATCTCCGGGGGCATCACACCATCATCCCATCTCCTACAGTAGCGCCCAAGGCTTTCTCGTAGCGGCTCAAATACGAGACAAGCGTGAGGTTTCTTCGAAGTGGGATTTTCGAGAAGAAAGGTGTCAAGTAGATGACGAGTGAAGTGCCAGCCAGTATGCCGGGGATTTGCTGTCGAAATATGACGAAGGATATTTACTTCAGAGTCCCCGGAAAATTTACGGGTATCATTATTGGAATTTATCTTCACCGCCACATATTTTTCCTTGAGCCAGCGCCATCTATGATAAGTTAGTAGGTTTGATACTAATGTTGTCACAGCACTCACTGATAGAGGTCCCTTGCAAGCCAGACGGTTGCCCTGCTGCCATGTCCTAACTTGTTCACAATCTGGTAGCGACCGTGTAGAACCTCGCCCAGCTTGGCAGGATAAAAGCAATATGGATCATAATATGGGGAGTTTTCCTCCTCGAGCGGCTGAGTCAAGCTGAGTTTTGAAGGGATCGCCGTTGAAGGAGGCCAGGGCTGATGTCGAAGAACCTGAATGGGACACAGGTGTGATTTTAATGAAGTGCGTAGCATAATCGTCTACTTGACTCCAATCTGCAAAAGAAGGTGCACCTTCTGGATGCTCTTCAAAACATCTCCCTGTAGCTCGCGAGAAGCATGCCAGGGACAAGTTAATTCTCAAATTGTTCTTGGCGCTGTTGAGAAAGCTTGCTTCCCTCGTAATTGGCAAGGTAACGATATGTCGAAGTCAGGTCATGTACGGAGTACTCCGTACCCCGTACGTTGTTGCTTTTCTCCTACGGAGTACACCCGACAAAATATCTCATATCAATATTTTCGGTTGTAATGTTCCTGTGCATTATTATAAGGGGTTCAGTGTCCGCTCTGCCATAAATCATACTCATCGCCCGCGAACCCCCAAAACCCTGATTTTAACTTTTATACCTGAGTTAAGGTTGCAACCGGGCCGGCATTTTCTTGGCACTGGGCTCCAACTTTAAGCGTGTCATCTGACCAACACGTGACTATGCTTTTCAGGTCCCGTCTGTAAGAGGCCAACGACGACAGAACAGGAACAACTTCGTATCTTGCCTTGTGTCATCTGAGGCGCATCAGCGAAATTTAGCCTGTTATACCAGGATCGAGGGGGTATATCACACTCTTTATCCTGCTACAGCCTGGCTTGTAGCGAAGACCGAACATACTGTGATTCTATTTATGGTTCGCTCATCTCTGGTGCCTTAAGGGATGATCGTCGTCATGCAGGTGCTTAGTTTAAGGCTGAGCCGGCCTCATCCTTCATGTATAATCTCTCTTTCTTTATTTCATAATCTATTTCAATAGATTCTACTGGTTATTATGCCGCATTTTCCCTACAATTCCCTTTATTCGACGAAACCGGATATCAGTTGGTTTAAAGCCATTTACAGCATCTGGTGCCAACGGCTTTGAAATGCAAGTGCCGCGGTCAAGTTTGGGCTCTTCGACATGGTAGCACGAGTCGGCTTATACCCACCATACCATAACCCTGGACTTGATATCCTCAGCTTCTGTGTAAGGCTTACCAGAAATATTTGGCCTTTTATTTGCCTATCTCTATTGGCCCCTTTACCCACTAGCGTCAGCATGTTATGGGAATTTATTCTTTCCTAAGCAAATTCTTGCGGCCCCCGAGGCCAAGTATCTGCATAATGGGACAAATTCTGTGAGGCAGATCCTGTCATTAGCATCCTATAATCGGGATTGTCGTCTTCCCTAGCCCATTAGTGTACTACATTGCTGCGGGCTGGTCCGAGCCATGACATGCGTGCCTGTTTCAAACGAGCACCATATCTATCTCCTCCTCCCCACGGAAGACGAAACTATTCTGATATTTCGAGCCTCTTCAATCTTGGCTGAGCGCATGTTTCAGATATCTTTCTGTGCATGGGTCTTCCCCCTCATGCTTATAGTTTCCTTGTTGGCAGCAAGAAGATCTGTACTTCACTGCCTCATATACCTTTAAATATATTGAAAGGAACTCTTTTCTAGTAACAATCACCACTTACTAGCAAAGGAGGAGGATAGTCAGAGCTCTGATAAATATGTAATTGTTAGCATCCAGGCTTTCATCAAAGTCATTATCTATTTCCCTTCTTTTCTTTCTCCTCTTCAGCCTCATCATACGAGCTTGATGCTCTTCTTATCTCCCTTATTTCCTTGATATCTCTATTTCCTATCGCTGACGCGTGCTGGGTTCACGCTCATATATACCCACTTATATCTCTCCGCACTCTTGTCTAGGCTAGAGGCTAAATACGTGACGCAAGACAGACTCCGTGCTACTTTTTCCTATATCCTAGCTCTATTTCTCTTCTCTTTCTTCTACTTTGCTTCCTCTAAGCTTCAAACAAGTCTACTTTGCCCTCTGTGTTTTGTTCTTTGCCAGCTTGTTCTCATTTTCTTTTTGCATCTGCCTTGTGTTTACTTCCATTAAGCGCGGACTTCTTCCTTGTCTCTGTATATTTTTGTTTTACTGAAAATGGCACCGATTCTTGACCACTTAACGGCTCCCGCCGCCCTTTCGGCGCGGTCGTTTGGACTCGGTGGACCAGCTTCTAGCATGGTTATCATTGATATTGTCATGACGAGCGTTGCAGTTGCTCTTGTGGTGAACCGCGCTATTGTTCGACTGGTGACAAGCAAGAAGCTCGCATCGGATGACTTCGTTATTATAGGGTCGTTGGTATGTCTCCTCAGGCATGTGTACTAGATTCAAATTGCTAATTGGATATGTATTATATGTAGGTCATTTGTGTTGCCATGAACGTTGTCAACGTTTTGGGTGCGTTTCAGATCCAATTGATATATGCATACCGCGTATCTAACCTCTATATAGCTGTTAATCATGGCTATGGGCGACCTTCATTTGATGTACCCGAAGATGACTTGAAAATAGCTCTCGAGGTCAGTTGCTGTTAAGGACTGTATTTATGTGCGTTAAACTGACACATCTTTACCGTTGTAGCTATACTTTGCCCTGCAAATGCTTTATAGAGTGACTATAAACATGACGAAGCTTTCAATTCTGCTCTTATACCGCAAAATCTTTGATACTGAAAGGTTTCGATTCAAACTTATCTGTGACGTCCTATTCGTCTATATCGTGCTTTACACGGTCGCCACCTTTATAGTCACGATTTTTCAGTGTGACCCGATCCCAAAAGCCTGGGCAAGAGATTTACCAGGGACCTGCGTCAATCTTACTGCTTTCTGGTATGCAAACGCGGCATTGCATACCTTGACGGATGTCATAATCCTGCTTCTCCCAATGCCAGTCATTAAAGGGTTGAAATTGCCCCGACGTCAAAAACTTGCATTGAATCTGGTATTTGCACTAGGGATATTGTATGTATTCCTGTACCTTACCTATGGTGAAAACCAAGGATAACCTGACTAACACTCGCCGCATTTCAGTGTCTGTGGGACTTCCATTGCACGCATGCTTACGCTTAATACGTCTTCTAAGGCGAGCGACGTGAATGAGGGAACGACACTTTCAACGTTATGGACAACCATCAAAGCCAACACCGCTATCATCTGTGCTTGTCTGCCAATGGTTCGGATTCCTCTGTCAAAGATCATTCCGTCCCTATTCCCTACATTTCAATACAGTGACAACATCTCCGATACTAGTAGCGAGGCGTCTACCACCAAATCTAATAGCCCATTTATTACTACCTGGTGCTCACTACGAAATTCACGAAGCTCTTCTATATCCGAAACGCAGACCATGTTATCCAATTCTTACGGCCTCGCAAATATCATATTCCCTAATTGGGGATAGGACCATCAATTCTTACGGCGACAGCGTTCTCTTTGCCGCTACTTTTCTCTCTCTCTCGGCATTCCTCCTTTAGTTTAAACCCTGATTACTCGACTTTCAAGGTTCCATTCTTCAGCTGGTTTTATTTGGTGTGGTGCATGTTTTACGATATTTGATGTTGTTCATGTTTCTCATATTGTTGGGCTTGTTTTGGCGTTTAGGGGAGCAGTACGGAGATGAATGAGATGTATGATGATGATTCAACTGGCGGGAGTTATTGGAAGGGAGCGCTGTTTCGATCTATGGTATCAGAATATGCGATCTGTTATGACACACTGGGTAATAGGAGGTTAACATGCATGTTTTCTGGATTCATTCATGCTTGCCTTTGCTTTTTTTTTTTTTTTTTTAACTTTTGATTTTCTGCCGTTTCTTATCGCTTATCGTTGATTTCTTATCAAGGTTATCAATCGCTGACTAAGCAGCCAAAATTCGCGACACAATTTCTTGCCTTTCGAGGGAGGATTGAGGATTGATATTCAACCAAACAGCAACTGATTCTTCGTCGCGCTCTCAGGATCATGGGCCCAAAAAAGGGCGGTGGGAATCGTGCTGGGCCCAAGAAATCCTCGAGCTCGAAGCCGGCAGAGATCTCTATATCTGACTTTGTTGCTGCGGGCGAGAAAAATGAAGCTAAGAAATCGAAAGCTGGAGCTAAGTCCAAAGGCAAAGATGCTGGAGGGGAGGCCGCGAACAATCCAGAGGAGCCCAAGAAGCCCTCCGTGAGGGCTGTTATAGGCGGGGCGTCATGGACGGGTAAATTACCTGTTAACATGCTTTCGGAGCATTGTCAAAAGCAGAAATGGGCAAAGCCAGAGTACACAACGGTAAGTTATTATATATTGGATGCCTGCTATAATTTATCCCGATGACACTGACGGAATAGACTAAAAACGCAGATGGGTTTCTGGCAGATGTGATATTGAAAAAGGTTAATCCCAAAACGAACGACACAGTGACACTACCCCCATTCCGCCTGCCTCCCTCCCACAGGAAATTAGGCACACAACCAACAGCTGTGGAAGCCCGCCACTTTGCTGCTGCCTACGCTTTGTTTCGAGTATGCAACATGCGGAATTTGCATCTGATGATGCCTCCAACTTTTCGTGATTTATGGAAAGACCAGTTTGCCGCACTTAAGGCTGAAGATGTTAAAAAGGGAAATGGCTGGATGTATGAAGCTGATCCTTTCACTACGTTCCAAGAAAGGAATAATGCCATCGCTGAACTTACACGGCAGAAGGAACAAAAGGCAAAGGAACCAGATAAACAAAAAGAGAGCCGTGTCCAGCTCGGCCTATCGTCCGGCGGGGGTAGCGGCAGTGGGAATACAGGAGGCCGCTGGCTAAAGGCGCCCAAAATTGATATGGGTGACAAAGTTCGTGGGAAAGTTGAAGAACTTATTAGGAAGAGAGCTGTCTGGAATCCGTATGGGATCGAAATATCTGAGACTGGAAGAAGAAGCATGATGGATGAGTTTGTCAAGCTTGGCTTCCGAACCAGCCACGTTGAAGAAGCACTTTCAGAATGTAAAGATAGAGAGGAAGCTCTTGAATGGCTACTCATCCATATACCAGAAGATGATCTTCCTCCGTGGAGCTTACCGGAAGGATATACCGCTGGCATAACGTTGGCAAGCAACGACCTTGCAAGAGAGTCTAAAATAAAACGACTATCTGCTGCTGGATACTCTGCAGATCTCTGCAGCTCAATACTTGATAAGTATGGAAACGATGAACGACTTGCGGCGGAAGCCCTGCAACACCTATTGATTTACGGCCGGGGCCTTGATATTGAATCTAACACTCCGGTCAACGGTAATGCTATTTGGGAGGAAGAACACCAAACGTTAGAGGCTATATTTGATACCAAATATGAAAGACTATCTAAAACCTCATGCCAAATCATGTCGGAACATGAGAATTTGCCATCTATTACATACTCTTTCTGGAACCCAGCGAGAGCTGTTTACCCTGAAAGCCCTCCTGTTGTGGCCATCGTCACAAAGGAAATACCTGCGTATATCCGACTCAGTGCTACACGACAAGCAATACAGCATGCCCTGACCGATCTTAGAGGGGAGCCGATGATTTTTAATATAATTGACTGGCTGAATGAGAACCTACCTTGCATTTTGGAGAATCCTGGGAAATTACGAAACATTTCTGTGGAGGCCGGTGACAACTTGAATGGCGAAAACGATCCACCTCGTACCTCTAATCCGGGATCAAAGTCAAAATTGGCCAGAGGAATGGCACTTCGGCCTAAGGGCCCTGCTAGTAGTGATATCAGACGTAGCTGGGAGGCCAAACAAACTACACCTGAACAGCAGAAGATGCTCAAAGCAAGACGAGCTCTGCCAGCATGGGACATCCAAGACGCAATTCTGGACGAAGTTCACTCACACCAGGTCACAATTATCTCCGGTGAGACAGGTAGTGGAAAAAGTACTCAATGTGTCCAGTTTATATTGGATGATTTGATACGGCGAGACCTTGGTGCATCAGCAAATATTGTTTGCACACAACCACGAAGAATTTCTGCCCTAGGTCTTGCCGATCGCGTCAGCGCAGAGCGATGTTCAAGCGTTGGTGATGATGTTGGTTACATTATTCGAGGAGATTCAAAATCAAAACCAGGTGTAACTAAGATCACATTTATGACCACTGGTGTCCTGCTACGACGTCTGCAAACGGCCGGCGAAAGTGTTGTTGAAGCTTTAGCCGATATCAGCCATGTGGTTCTTGACGAGGTCCATGAGAGAGGCCTGGATACTGATTTCCTCCTTGCCGTACTGAGAGAAGCTTTGAGAATCCGAAAGGACCTGAAATTGATCCTGATGAGTGCCACTCTGGACGCCAATATGTTCATCAACTACTTTGGTGGAGATAAGCAGGTTGGAAGAGTCAATATCCCGGGCAGGACGTTCCCTGTTGAGGACGTATATCTGGATGATGTGCTCCGAAGCACGGGCTTCGATTCAAACACGCCGTATGAGGGATCTGACGAAAGCGAACAATCGCTGGGAAAAGCTATCCAGAAGCTGGGTAGTGGAATCAACTATGATCTTATATCCAGCACTGTTCAGCATATTGATGCACAGCTCGGGAATGAACCGGGTGGCATCTTGATCTTCCTGCCAGGAACAATGGAAATAGACAGATGTCTGTCTACCATGAAGCATTTGCATTTTGCCCACTTACTTCCTCTGCATGCTTCACTGCTCCCAAATGAGCAGAAACGAGTCTTCAATGCACCCCCGCCTGGAAAGAGAAAAGTGATTGCGGCCACAAATGTTGCGGAAACATCCATTACGATCGAGGATATAGTTGCCGTTATAGATACTGGCAGGGTCAAAGAGACCCGATATAACCCAGTTGACAATATAGTACGACTGGAAGAAACATGGGCCTCCCAAGCAGCTTGCAAACAACGTCGAGGCCGAGCTGGACGTGTCCGCAACGGTACCTGCTTTAAACTGTACACTCGAAACGCCGAGAAGAATATGGCGTCCCGACCTGAGCCAGAAATCCGGCGTGTTCCCCTTGAGCAGCTTTGCCTTTCTGTAAAGGCGATGAGAGGGATTCAAAATGTACCTGACTTCCTTGCAAACACTCTCACACCTCCCGACAACGTTGCTGTCGGCGGCGCCCTGCATATGCTCCATCGCATGGGGGCGCTTGATAATGATCAGCTAACTGCCCTTGGACGCTACTTATCCATAATTCCTGCAGATTTGCGGTGTGCCAAATTAATGGTTTATGGCGTGATATTTGGATGCATAGAGGCATGCTTGACCATCGCTGCTATTTTGACCGTTAAGAGCCCGTTTGCAAGTCCAAGGGAAGCCCGAGAGGAAGCCAAAGAGGCTCGGAATTCGTTCTCCAGTGGAGATGGAGATCTTCTAACAGATCTCGCTGCATACCAGCAATGGGTGGATAAGATACGTGAGCAAGGTTATCGGAAAGCCCAGGTATGGTGCCGGGACAAGTTTCTGCTTCCACAGACACTGCAGGATATCTCCTCCAACCGGGCTCAGCTCCTTGGGTCTTTGAAAGATGCAGCGCTTTTGCCAGTCGATTACAAGGATCCTGATTGTGAAACCCGCTGGAATCATCACAACAAGAACACCCATTTGATTCGCGCCTTGATATCAGGAGCGTTCAACCCTCAGATTGCGTCGATATCCTTCCCCGAGAAGAAATTCGCTTCATCGATGACTGGAACCATCGAGCTCGACCCTGAGGCTCGCACGATCAAATACTTTAACCAGGAGAATGGCAGAGTATTTGTGCATCCCAGCTCTACCTTGTTTGATGCCCAGGTATTTTCCGGGTCAGCACAATACGTGAGTTATTTCACCAAAATGGCAACAAGTAAAGTATTCATACGAGACGTGACGCGTGAGTATTTTTCTTACTCCCATGCCCTTGTGGTGTACGGCTAATTAATTTTTGATAGCATTCAATTCCTATGCCCTTCTGCTATTCACTGGGCAAGTCACACTGGACACTCTGGGTAGAGGCGTGCTAGTCGATGAATGGCTCCGGCTGCGAGGTTGGGCTCGAATCGGAGTCCTGATTTCTCGGCTGAGAATGATGCTTGATGAAGTATTAAGACGAAAGATTGATAATCCTGGTCTCAATGTCGAGGAGGACGAAGTGATTGATATCGTCCGCCACCTCGTCCTACTTAATGGGCAGGATTTATAGATAAGCCTACTACCCAGTATTTTTTCATTATATTATTTTGTTGGATAAGTACTATTGGTTGGCAACTCGCAGTATATAAAAAGGGGAATAGATTTGAGGTGAATTTTCATATATAGAGTCATGATGCTAATAGCACTGCGACAAATTATCACGGAGAAATACCTAGACAAATCGAAGATAAGATAATATACATTTGCATAATGGTTTAGCATATATGAAAGCCGAATAATGCGGAACAGCTGAAAGTACAGTACAGGGAAGATGTATATCCCCCATAGGACTCCAACTAGAAAGATAGCTTTTGTTGTATACGGATGTCGTTCTCAGCCAGTCAATACCAGCGTGACCAAGGCTTTCCACCTGCTTTAAAAGCAGCTAAAGCATATGCTTCTATATCCAAAGAAATTTGAGTCTGTGATCAAAACGCTGTCTAAGCTCGTTTCACACGGCTTCCACTAGACTTGACCTTTCGTGCTTCAGGTCTGTTGATGTGATGGGCTGGAATCCACTCAGTATCGTAAGTCTTGGTCGAAGGAGTTCCTTCAGTGGAAGCTGGATCCGTAGTATCGACAGAGGAAGAAACACCGGCTGACTTTCGGGCACGATCAGATCCCTTTCCACCCTTGCGCTTCTGAGGGAAGTAAGGCGCAATCCAGAGAGTGTAGAAGAAGTAGACAGAGCCTGCTGCGCAAGCTAGGAGGAAGAGGTAGAGGAAGAGGCTGTTGAACAATCGTATACGTTAGTAATTACCATAGAAGGTGCAGGATCGTTACCCCGGGGACAAAATGTGTTAGAAGCTTACACTTGAGGATCAAAAATGCTAGTGTCCTGTTCTACAACACTAACAGTGCCGTTGTAGGCAGTAATTGGATGCATGATTCCTTTGCTATCACTGATCACGGCAGCAAGGTTCAAGATCAAATCTTGAGGGTGCATGTCGTTGGTGAAGACATAAGGAAGAGAGATTTGATCTCCAGCGGGGATGTCCATGCCATATGGAGTTGCAGTAAGGTTCCGGATGTTGACGGGGAGCTTCCCTGGAGCTTCAATTGTCCAAAGGGATCCTCCGATAACGCTGACAGTTACGGTTTCAGGATCTGGGTTGGTAAAATGAAGAAGCGCCTCGGTGGGCTGGCCATTGATAAGCTTGACCCCGAACACCTCAGCATTGGGGAATGTCGTTGATACTGTAACTCCCAGCTTGGGTACACCGGCTGGAGCCTCGGTGTTTTCCTCAGTCCCGGCCTAGCAGTTATTGTTAGCTACTGATCACATCTCTATATTGCTTTGGGGGTTTAGATGTCATACAGATCCCTGGCCATTGACGAAGACGGACTGGGCTGCGAGGAGCGCAAGGGAAAGAAATGAGAATTTGCCCATGTTGACGGCAGATGCGCCAGGAAACGGCCACGACAGAGAAAAAGGAGACCGGTGAGAAGGAGGAGGAGGACGCCGACGACAAGGAGAGGTGGTGAGCAGTTCAAGTTTCGATGCGATGTTTGGTCTTGTGGCTTTTTACGCATTTTCTCCACGTATACACAATCGCGATCGCTGAGTCAGCAAGCGCTTATCCGCGCGGCTTCAATAGTCGCTAATTAATTAGCTAATTAGCGCGCTAATCTCTTTTTTTGAAACTGGAAGAAGCAAGCGCTTACAGAAGAGCCCGCGAGCATCGTTCTTTATACCACCAGCCGCTGCGGCTTCTGTTTCATTATCAGGCTACCTCTGGAGGGTCATATATATTTCCCTTGTTCCGCTCGATTGCACGGTTTCTTTCCTGTCTTTCATATTTTTTTGTAAGTGTTCGAAGATGGCTCCTGTATCCGCTCAAGCTCAGGAGTTCTTCAACCGGTACGAGCAATTGAAGGCTATCGAACAGACCAAAAATCTTTTGATAGAGGTTAGTATTAGTTTCCCTCGAGTCTTAGTCCAAAATTGCCCAATTTCTCCATTAATTCTGAATATTATGTTGTAAATTCTAATTCAGCTGGTCCTGCAGGATCTACTTAGTAGAATTACGGAGCTTGAAGATGCCTATCAGCGAGAACGGTTAGAT
This sequence comes from Trichophyton schoenleinii, assembly GCA_018357685.1. NCBI lineage: Eukaryota > Fungi > Ascomycota > Eurotiomycetes > Onygenales > Arthrodermataceae > Trichophyton > Trichophyton schoenleinii. The sequence continues at coordinate 2,313,349 of WOFF01000002.1, forward strand.
CATGACAGAGAAACCAGATTTAATCGCGAAGTGCAGATGCACGAAATGGAACTTATGGAACAGTTGACGAGGTTTAAAACTGCAATGGTATACCTCTCCCTAAGACTATATATCTTGAATCCAAAGCTAATTGGTCGTTCTCACCAGGACCAAGAACCCTTTGTAATTGCACTTCTAGATGGTGATGGCATGATATTCCGAGACTCTTTAGTTCAGCAAGGAGAAAAAGGAGGAAAAGACGCTGCGAATCAGCTCTGGTTAGCTATACGTGACTATACATCTGAGACCTTCACCAACATTCATTCGCCGAAGATCGTTGCGAGAATATATGCGAATGTACGAGGCTTAGGGGAAACTCTCTTTAAAGCTGGGATTATTGATAAGCCTTCCGTCTTTGAGGACTTTGTTCGTGGATTTAATGGAGGCAGACTGCTCTTCGACTTTGTCGACGTTGGGAGCGGTAAGGATAGAGCAGATGATAAACTTGCAGGCAAGTTATCCGGCTTCTCACATTACCACCATGGTTTCATTACTCGAAACAAAAAATTAATAAGCTGCTCTAACCACAATAGAAATTCTAAAACTGAATTTGTACAATTGCCATTGCCAACAAATATTTTTGGGTTGCTCCCACGATAACGGTTACGCACGCCTCCTTGAAGATAATTTAGCCGATATAGAACTCACAAGAAGAATAACTCTCTTGGAGGGATTCCCCTTTGAGAGGGAACTTGCCTCGCTCATAGGCTCGTATAGAGTGACGAAGTTTGAGACCTTATTCCGTGAATCGAAAATAACTCCCTTATCAAATCATACTTGGGAAAACGCAGTCACCACCTCAAATTCATATTCATCCTCAAATATTGGACATCCCAATCCTCGGACCGTGAGCAGAACTCCCTCGAATTCCAACGGAACAGGAGCGACCACTTCTGCTGCCTCGGCTACTTCGGGCAGCAACAGTACCACACCAGCAACGTGGGCATCTACTATTGCAGCCAGTGCAAGTACAACATTCAAAGATTTAACACCGTCCAAACCAAGTACCCCGTCTCCGCCGGTTATTGAGCGCAACAAGTATGGACAAAGAGTCGATAGGATAGATTTTAAAGCCGCGCCCAAAGACGAGTTAAATCGCGTGAAGAAGTTGAAGCTATGCAACTTATTTTTTCTTCTAGGCGACTGTCCCAATCCGAATTGCTATCATACCCATGACTATAAGCTTGGAAAACAGGAGCGAATGGTATTGCAGGTAGTGGCTAGAATGACACCCTGCCATTTCGGTACCGAATGTGACGACGCTACTTGTATTTACGGTCACCGCTGCCCTCTCAGCGAAGCAGGAAAGAAAGATTGCTACTGGGGATCAAATTGCCGATTCGATGCTGACGCCCATGGCATTGATACCAATATTGTTAAGCTTACCAAAGTTTGATTCGGGTCGCGATATGCTCCTATTCTATTTGTTAACTCGAATATCCTATTATTCATTTTTCAGCAAGTTACCTAGTTCTGTCCGATGAGATTTCTCGGGGGACTTCCATTCGTTTCTTGTGTACCTTTATGGGTGAGGTTATTTGAATTCGGCCTTTTTTCTTCTATATGCAGTTATAGTCCAGTGTCTTTGAGTATAATGATATCAGGCAGTTAGAACAGAATTAATTGGTCTTTGAGCTTTCTAACAGACTCATAGTTGAAACAAAGTATAATGAAATAAATTAAAAAAGGGTATACAAAAATATTCTGGGTGCTGTTGATAGGATTCTAAGAATGAATGTTGCAAATGAAAGACAACGCAGAGATATGCAAAGGGGGTATATTGATAACGAAGACAAAGCAGAAAACTCGCTAAATAAAGAATGGCCAGCACAGAAGGAAGAATCATGAAATGGCAGTTTGGAACATCTGAAAACGCCTTTCCCACCCTAGGGAAATAGGATCGGTCTCTTTGTTTCCGGTCCTGACACCGTACTCTTTAATACAGCAGGTAAAAGGTTTTGTAGAGACGGTATCTGCTTTTCCGGAATAGAAGGCATCTATATCAGCGCTTTTGCGTTCCTCCAGGTCGCCCCATAGAACAAATAACTTCTCTCGGAGATTAATTAGTGCATCCTGATTATCACGTAGGCTAAATACACGAGTTAGCGATAAGGTTAGACAGTAATGGAATATGATTCAGACAATAACATACTTTACAGCGTCCATCTGTAACAGGAACACTGCATCAGAGCCCCATACGAAGAGCGGCATGCGCTCTCGCGTCTGTCCTGGTGGAAGATACGGGGTGTTTGGACCGCCGTCTTCGACAAGAAGGCAGAATCGCCATTCCCACAACATTCGACCACCGGGGTCACCGTCAGATACGTCACCTACATCGTCAGAGAGTAAGGCGCAATCTCTATTATATAGGACAGAAAAATCTTCTAGGTTATGGGGGAAATAGTCAACCACGCGGACAGAGGAGCGGTAGCGGACGTTTTGGAATGGTAGCTGGAATTCAACACCATCGCAATCCTTGAATGAATGGGTATCGGGGTCTAGAATGTCCCTGACCAATCGACAAGGTATGGCAGGGTTTGATGCGCGTACTATTCCGCGTCCATTAGATTGGCCGGTTAATACGTACGTAGGAAGGTTTGCAAAATACATACCATAGGGGTTTAGCTGGTCCCTTTTTATTGGGGCCAGAGGAGGGAAATCTGGCTGGTCTGAATCCTTTTTCTTTTTCCTCTTTTTCTCCTTTAATTTCTCCCGTTTTTCCCGCTGCCTCTGCCGTTTCCTGTCAACAACAAGATCGGAGATAGATTTTCTTGGTGAATTTGTATTTTCACCGAAGTCATTGGGTAGCTTTTCACGCATTTTCTTCCAATACTGCATTTTTCGTTTAACTAACTGCATTATGTGCAGGTCAGTCTCCGTATCGTTGATAATGTGTACCTGTATTTTGTGAGGGTATTTCCGATCGGTATGTAAGGCGCCTTCCATCCGGCCAGAAAGCTTGTCCTCTTTGATATGGACGTTATAGAGAGTAACATAGTCTTTCACCTTGACATTTTCTCGAGCGTATTCAGCGTGCGGGGTGAAGAGTGTTATCTGGATAGTCATTGTCCCAAAGGGGCCGGGCCATCTGTTGTCCTTGTCCTTTTTGATGTATTGATACGGGCGGTCATCATCGTCCATGTCGTTAGATGGCTGGATATAATTAAAAAGACGTTCATTGGAGGTATAATCAGTAACGTAAAGTATGAATCTGTCGTCAGCTTCCCCGAATGTCTTGACAACCTCCCCGGTGATGTCAATAAATTTCGAAAAGACGGCATCCCTGAGTAGACAAAACTTGCGACTTGTTACTTCGGAAGTTGTATTTTGTTTTGCAGCATGCCGTCTCTCGTCACCCCGCTGATTCCGGTGAATATTTTGAGCAGAGGTATTATTTTCCAGTAACCATGACGCATACTTTTTCTCTTCTCTTGTAGGCTGTAGGGATCCCGGCTTCAGCTTGCTCCAGCCATGTTTACTCCACAGCGCCCAGGCGGCACTGTCAGCGTATGAAGACACGTACATACGGACACCTCTGACAATACTTGACTATTAGAAGGCATTAGCACGCTACCAAAGGTAATAACCCCAGAGAGATATGTAGATGTTAATACTAACTTTGATATTCCGCAGCAAAATGACATCGCCCACATCAGGGTCCGGGAGATGGTCTATGTTATCATGGAAGCACTTTACCTTGAGGCCTCCCCATGGCCCAGAGCCAACGTCGCGGTCCCTGACCGTGAAGGTCGACATATAAGATGAGCCCGACGTTCTGGTCGGACTGAGGGCATCCACCACGACGGCGATGATGCTGGCAGCCCCAGACGCCCTTGACTGCGCCGTAGCCACATCCTCGAAGCCAGGAGGCAGTCGGTCCATCGTCTCGTTCTCTCAATCTCCCGGACTCCCCCGTGGTTTGGTTTGTACTGTTTGTAGCCGGCGGTGCTGCTGCTGCTGCTGCTGGTTTAACTCAGGCTCAACCGCGGTCGAGACGCAGCCGTGCAGCCATTCAAGCGTTTTTCCAGCTCGTCTAAAGCCCTAGCGGCGTCCTCATCAGTGCGCTCGCTGTCTCGTCTCCGTCTCCAGTCTCCGTCCGCCGTTTGCCCAGCCCGCAAGACGTTTGTTTGCCGTCCGGTGAAGTCGTTGATTAACCCAGTCTTAGAGTTACTTACTTAGAGGGAGCTGTGAAAGCCAAGCCGAAGCCCACCGAAGAAGAAAAACACCCAAAAAGAAAAAAAAAAAACACCACCACATCTTCTTTCTTCCTCTCATCTTCTTTCTTCCTCCTCCTCCCTTCGCTTCACAACGCCAAAACGTCCCCTGTCGACCGTCTTGCTCTCCGCGCCGTCTCGTCTCCCGCCAGGCTGTTCGTCTCTCCTACGCTCGTCGCTCTCTGATCCTTTTATTTCTTGCAGCTGACTCGCGATCCAGGCCAGAAAAAAAGCACACATCTGTGACAGGGACAGCCCCTCACTAATAAACAACCCGCAAGAACCAGCCGTGGAATAGATAAACAGCATCGAAGCGACCACCATCATGGCTGAACGCTACATCCCCGAGCATCGTCGTACCCAGTTCAAGGCAAAGGGCACATTCAAGCAGGATGAGCTCCGTCGTCGCCGCGAGGAGCAGCAGGTCGAGATCCGCAAGCAGAAGAGAGAAGAGAATCTCGCCAAACGAAGAGGTATTGGCGCCGGGATAGGAGCCAGTGATGGGCTCGCAGACAGTGACGATGAAGCTGGTCCTATCGAAACTGAGGTATGCCCGCTCCGTTCTTATCACTCACTTGAACGTGCTTTTGTAGAGGCGTTAAAACTCCCCTCTACTACACCCCTGACATGCCTTTTTTTGCCTTTTCTCTCTCTTGCATCATGGAGGGCCTATACCACGATGTTGTTATTATTCTTATCAGTTATCGTTGTTGTTTATACACCATGAGGCTGGAACTGAACTCTTACTGACATATACCAGTTGGATGCGGAGCTCCCAGAGATGGTCAAGGGAGTGTTTTCAGACCAGATCGAACTGCAGATTCAGAGCACCACCAAGTTTAGAAAACTACTCTCCAAGGAGAGAAACCCTCCAATTGAACGTGTTATCGAGACCGGTGTTGTTAGCCGTTTCGTCGAGTTCCTACGATCCCCTCACACTTTGGTCCAGTTCGAAGCCGCTTGGGCCCTGACCAACATCGCTTCTGGATCTGCACAGCAGACCCAGGTTGTTATCGAAGCCGGAGCCGTCCCCATATTCGTTGAACTCCTCAGCAGCCACGAGCCTGATGTGCGGGAGCAGGCCGTCTGGGCCCTCGGAAATATCGCTGGTGACAGCCCTCAGTGCCGTGACTTTGTACTTGGTGCCGGCGCTCTTCGTCCGCTGCTCACTTTGCTGGGTGATGGCAGAAAGCTGACCATGCTCCGCAACGCTACGTGGACCCTGAGCAACTTCTGTCGAGGAAAGACTCCTCAGCCAGATTGGCCTACCGTACGCTGGCCCTTGCCTCCCAATTCATTTGTTATTGTTCTATCTTACACATACGATGTGACTAACTCTTCTCTAGATTGCACCAGCTCTTCCAATTCTGGCTAAGCTCATCTACATGCTTGATGATGAAGTCCTTATCGATGCTTGTTGGGCTATTTCCTACCTCTCTGATGGCCCGAATGACAAGATCCAAGCCGTTATCGAGGCTGGCATCCCCCGTCGTTTGGTCGAGCTCTTGATGCATGCTTCCACATCTGTCCAGACCCCTGCTCTACGATCAGTTGGCAACATCGTCACCGGTGACGACATCCAAACCCAGGTCATCATCAACTGCGGTGCACTCACCGCTCTGCTCTCTCTCCTGAGCTCGAATAAGGACGGTATCCGCAAGGAAGCCTGCTGGACCATCTCCAACATTACCGCTGGCAACCCAGCACAGATCCAGGCCGTCATCGATGCCAACATAATCCCACCATTGATTCACCTGCTATCCCACGGAGACTTCAAGACCCGTAAGGAGGCATGCTGGGCTATCTCTAACGCCACTTCAGGTGGTCTCCAGAAGCCAGACCAGATCCGCTACCTCGTCAGCCAGGGCTGCATCAAGCCTCTCTGCGACCTTCTCTCTTGCCCTGACAACAAGATCATTCAAGTTGCCCTTGATGGTCTAGAAAACATCCTTAAGGTCGGTGAGATGGACAAGGAGGCTGGACAGGGCCCCGAGGCTAACATCAACCGATATGCACTCTTCATTGAGGAGGCTGGTGGTATGGAGAAGATCCACGACAGCCAGAACAACGCCAATGAGGAGATCTACATGAAGGCATACAACATCATTGAGAAGTATTTCTCTGATGACGATGAAGCCGGTGCTGATATCGATGAGCTTGCCCCCCAGCAAACACAGACTGGATTCGCCCTTGGTACCAACCAGCAGCCTACCGGCACCTTCAACTTTGCTAACGGCGATTCAATGGATATGTAAAAGCCGTCTCAAATGGTAAAAGAAATTCTTGTTTCCCACTTAGCTTTCAATGCAGTCCTGCCACTCAGCAGAAATGATATCTTTTCTCCCTCTTATCATCTTGACTGCCTTCCTGAACCCATTCCTTGTGCATCCAATTTTTATTATCTATCTATTTCTTTCCTTGCCTTTCCCTTCTCAGATTTAACTGCCATGTTACCTATCCCCGTTGTTGATTCCTCCTGCTCTTACCTTTGTAATGAACGTTATATCATGATACACAAGATTCACAGTCATGTAACCCCCCGAGTGTTCTTTTTTTGGTATTTCCTTGCATTAACATTTCCCCCAAGCAGGTTTCATCCATACAGGCGTCGCTTTCCTTTTTCTTCTTTTCTTTTCTTCCTTTTCCTATCTCATTGTCTACAGCTTTCTCCCCCTCATTCCCACCCCTTTTTTTGCCCTTTCCATTCATCCACGTTCAAACTACAAATTCCCCAGTACTTCAAATCGAGTCTGCCTCCCGAGTGTATTTACCAAAAATCCGTTTCTTACGGCAAAACGTGGGATTTCCCCATATCTACCTGTTCGATGCCTTCACACATCTCTACCGACCCCTTTGCGGCGTTTCGTATATTACTATTACCCACCGCTTACCTCTTCCCTTGCCCCTGGTCCCAAAGCCCACCTCAAGCCCAACGCAACTATCCATGCAATGGTGTCTGCCCAAAGCACTTGCATCGCCAAAACATAATAAAGTGGCACAGACTTCTATAATCTCCCGTGTTCTATTTATAATAACTTCGTCTTGAATGGCGAAGGCTGTGCCTCCCATACATACCCCCTTGTACCAGCCTTATACTGTCCCAAGCCAACTAACTCCCCGTACCCTACCTCGCCAAAAGAGAAAAGTAAAAAGAAAAAAAATACTTTATCTAGCTAGTTCTTTTGATAGCATGTAGTAGAGATACTAGTTTGATCTAACAATACGGAAAAGTTCATAGCCAAAATTGTAGCAGGTGGAAACCCATATTAGAAATTGATCCATCTTTCTATCACTTCATCTATCAGATTCAGGAGTATATATTGCCGACAAATAATGTAACAAAACTTGGAGTGATAGATCATAGTGCCTGTAAAATCGCATCGCACATCTTCACCACCTTCTCTTCCTCAAGCCGGCGTCCAACTAGTTGAAGGCTGACAGGCATTCCGTGGATGACACCAGGGTTATCTAGCATACAGTTCATTAGCGATGTGATAATCTGGCTGGGAAACGGCAAGGAGAGAGGAAAGACATACATTCGCTCTGCACCAAAGCATCTTCCTTGCTAAGCGGTGTTTCTCCAACTGCTGGGACATCAACGGCTTGATCGACGGCCACATTGCAGGGGAATGATATGCAGGAATAGTCCAAGATATTGAACACTCCTGTATAAGCAACATGTCTGAATTTAGAATGTTCGACCGCAGCAAAGGGTGCCGTTGGGGCTGTTTTGAAGGATTAGCATGGTATTTAAGAAATTCGGATATTCATTGAAGAAAAAAAGCATACCCAAAATAGCATCGAGGCCTAAAGCGTTCCACCGGTCCAAGTAGTCCTTTTGCAGGGTATTTCGTTCTTGATGGAGTTGCCATAAGTTATATACGCCATGGTCAACTGCACGACCATACCGTTCCATCTCAGGGCGAATAGGCTCATCAGACATTGCAAGCAGTTTCTCAACCGACTTTCCACCGTCGGAGAGGAAGAAGCGGTCCTACAGTTCCATTAGACGGAGTGAACGTTGACGTGAAATGAGAACAAGGAGATAGGTATTCATACTAGTATATCAGCAGCTTGAGCATGGCCGATGGGTTCCCAGTCAACAACTTCATGGCCTGCCAGCCTCAACTTCTCTGCTGTTTCTTTCAGAGCTCTTCTCACAGGGGGAGTGGGCTTGACCATGCCATCGTTCCACAGAATGCCTATTTTCAAACTCCTTTTGAGCTCAACTTGTCTCCATGGAATAGGAAGGCATTTGGGGTCGATGATCCATGGCTGAGAACCGACGACTGCTTCGGCCCAGAGAGAGATAGAGTGTAGATCCCGTGCCATGGGCCCATTGACGCTGGTCACTGACTCTTGTCCCGCAAGGCCAGATTTGGTCTTGAAGTTAGGGAAACGCCCAAAAGAGGGTTTCAGAGTAAAGATTCCTGTGAGCGCCGCGGGTATACGCAGAGATCCACCTGTGACAGATTAGTCTAGTTAAGATTACGAGTTGGTAACAATGAGTAGCCTACCAATATCAGTGCCGACTCCAAGGGGGCTCCCTCGGAATGCTATCAAAGCCGACTCGCCTCCTGAAGAGCCTCCAGAAGAGGTAAGACGGTTAAAGGGGTTCGTAGTCCGGCCAAAGACATTGTTAACGGTTTCCGCAATCATCATAGCTGTAGGCACATTTGTCTTGACATAGAGCACCGCCCCGGCTGCTTTTAACAGATCTATCAGTATGCTATTATGCGTTGCCGGCTGCCCAACCCAGGCTGTGAAGCCGAGTGTGGAGTCCTTGCCAGCGATGTTGAAGTTATCCTTGATAGATATAGGAAGGCCGTGCAACGGGCCCAGGGGTTTGCCAGTGGCTGCAAGATGGGTATCAAGTGCCTGAGCAGTCTTGATGGCCTCAGGAAATAAGGTCTCTGATAGACAGTTTGTCTAGTGTCGCTAGTTAGTTAATCTGGATGTCCTACGGTTGATTTGACCAAGGGTGATGATATAGTCATGTCAAGTCATACAAGCTGGTGGGCAGCCGCAGCTCTTTTGCAAAACGCCCGAGCAACTGACTCGGCCGTCCAGGACCCTGAAGCTGTCTTCTCGAGGATGACGGCCGCAGGAGAAGAAGTGATCTCGAGCTCGGCTTTGGTGAACCATCCGGAGGTTTCAGGCCAGGCTGAGACGTCCAGCTGAGAGTCCGGCGGCAGCATCTCAGCATGGATCAGCCATTCTGGTGGAATCGAGGCGAGCAGGGCCTTTTGCTTTGCCGCGCTGATTGCCTGCCACTGCGTTTTGGTCATCGTGAGCGTGTTTCTGCTGGTGATATCTGGCTATCCTCTCTTCGTTTGGGGTCGTCCTTGACATCGAGCGAGCAAACCGCCAGAGAACCCGGCGTCTATAACTAGCTCTAGGTACACGAGCACTCTACTAAACCGCCGCCGGCTCGTCGGTAATCCGCGCTGAGGGGGCGCCGGTAGACGAGCTACCTAGGTAAACTAATATTATGGGCGAATCTCGACGTTCGCATTCTGAATGAACTAGTATTATAACTAGTAGTTAACTCTAGTGCGAGAGCCTCGCCGGCTATTCCTCACCTCGTTCTCGCCCTTGGCCTTACCCTCCTTGTTCTTGTGCTCAGGACTAATCATGCGGAATACGGCATGTATCCTCCGGTACTCCGTGGGATTGAGACCCAGCAGAAGAAACTGTATGTGGAATTTCAGCATTGAGACTAGAGTAGTTAGTTAGTTACAGAGCCGGAAGATTGTAACTAATTAACCATATCTTTGAAGGCACGTCGTATATTCCATACACGTAGTTAAGAGACCAATTGGATCTCATGAGATCTGTAAAATTGAGCCAGAGATTCAGAACTGGCGCATACTTTTGTATAGCCTCTCTGGCAACACAGCTGGACCAAGAATAAATGAGACGCCTGCTTCAAGATTAAAACCCTAACCGGGCCTATCCACGCCCTGAACGCCCTCGACAGCCCTTCTCGTTACGCTTTTTTCAGTGGCTTCATTCAGGGAACGTTTTGTCGCCTGTATTGGCTGTTGACTGTGTTGAGGGATTTCTTGAATTCATCTCTCGGCTGTGTCGGAAAAGTATCAGTCTCGTAGCTGTTTGTCAAGCTGCTGAGCCTAAGGGAAGCCCCTTGCTTGGCTGCAGAGAGGATAGTCCCTGTGGTTGATGTACGGAGTTCGTTGTATCGTCGTTGTATCTTTGTCGATATCCTCGGTCGGTGATAATTAGGATGACTAAGCAAATTAAGCTATTCTTACTCAGCAACCTCCTTAACGCTTTGGCCTGTTTTGCTGACTAAGTCCGCTTGCTGACCTCCTAGGGAGTACTCCTTATCAATACTGTTGTATATTGTACTAATTACTATTTTATTATAAGAGGGGGAAGAGGATTTTTTATTTACTGAGATAAGGGAATTCTAAATAATCACCGATAACGGGCGTTCTGGGCTCAAGCTCCGCGCCATAGGCGCCATTTCAACCACACAAGGGTAACAACGAAGCGCGACTAGATAACGAGGGCGCCTCCTCGGCAAACAGCCCGGAGCTAGCTCCGTACAACGAGATACCTTGACAAGCAAGCAGACTGTCAGAGAATACGTGTGGATTCGTTGCTACAAATATACACCTGGCCGTCGACATGCCCGAGTAACTATAAAACTCCATGGACTCGACCGAGGCTATAGAGATATAAGGGCGGAATAAGCCCGCGAGCACAAAAAGGGCGCATTCAGGAGATGTCAGAACTTTACGGTTGGGTTTGCCTGCTGGCCAAAGCCCTCTCAGCAGCCCGGGAGATGGAGATATCGAACCTGGGGGTGGCTCCTGAGCCGTCGACCGTTCTTCCCTGTGGGGGTGGAACGGATTCCGCGCCCTGCACGCTTGTGCAGGTTTGCCCCAGGATGAAAAGACTGCTGGCCCAATCACCGTGCTTGCGAAGATGCTGATATGCGGAAGACGGCAGCTTAGTGTTTGTGCGGGAGTTGCTTCAGTGTCGATGATGCGCCTGGGGGAGATGCCCTGCGGGCACCAATGGCCACTTTTGGGAGAAAAAAAGATATATATTCAGCAGGGCCGCATTCCTATCCCCTGTGGTCGATCTGGAATAGTTACAAATATATATATGTCGACCGGTGATGGTAGCTGATTGAGCTGTACCTATCTTATCTACTCTGCAGAGAGCTAGCGGGATGGCTTCCCACACGATACTGATAGCCCTCGTGGCCATTGGTTACCTGCTCCTTAAATACTTCAACAAGACCGATGTTTCTAAGGTCAAGAATCTCCCAGAGATACCCGGGGTGCCAATGTTTGGAAACCTCCTCCAGCTAGGGGACTCACATGCTAAACGAGCGGCCGCCTGGGTGAAGGAGTATGGACCGGTCTTCCAGGTCCGGCTGGGAAATAGGGTGAGTGTGGCACCAACCCATGACTGAACGATTAGAATCATGGAGTTGCTAATAATAGCTGGGATAGAGAGTTATCTTTGCCAACACCTTCGAGTCCGTGAAGTATCTATGGATAACACACCAGTCGTCCTTGATTTCACGTCCAAAGTTACACACATTCCATTCTGTCGTTTCCAGCTCCCAGGGATTCACCATTGGAACGTCACCGTGGGACGAATCCTGCAAGAGACGCCGCAAGGCTGCTGCTACAGCCCTGAACAGGCCTGCGGTACAGTCCTACATGCCTATCATCGACCTGGAATCGACTACCAGCATCAAGGAACTGCTGGCAGACAGCAAAGATGGGACAGTTGATATCGATCCGAACCCGTATTTCCAGCGTTTCGCCCTTAACACCAGTTTGACCCTGAACTACGGCATCCGTATAGATGGTAGCATTGACGACGAGCTGCTGAAGGAGATTGTGACGGTGGAGCGCGCGGTTAGCAACTTCAGAAGCACCAGCAACAACTGGCAGGACTATATCCCACTTCTCCGACTATGGCCTACCAGCAACAGCCAGTCAGTCGAGTTTCGGAAGCGTCGAGATAAGTACATGAGCAAGCTGCTTGAGATGCTAAAGGAGCGTATTGCAAATGGCACAGATAAGCCATGCATCACGGGAAATATAATCAAGGACCCTGAAGCAAAGCTCAACGAAGGTGAGTCTTCCAGATGCTGCCTTTTAAGCAGCTTTCATGACTAGGTACTCCATACTGACGCTTATTCTTAGCGGAGCGAAAGTCCATCTGTTTGACCATGGTGTCTGCTGGTCTTGACACTGTACCTGGGAACCTGATCATGGGGATCGCATACCTGGCCTCTGAGCATGGCCAAGAGATCCAGGCTCGCGCTTATGAGGAGATCATGAAGGTCTACCCGGACGGAGACGCCTGGGAGAAATGTCTGGTTGAGGAGAAGGTCCCGTATATCACAGCTCTGGTGAAGGAGGTCCTTCGCTTCTTTATTGTAATCCCCATCTGCCTCCCCCGTGTCAGTATCAAGGACATCACTTGGAAGGACTCTGTGATTCCTGCTGGAACCACGTTTTTCATGGTAAGACATCAGCATGCATTTTGACTGGTTACCCTGTACTCCTTATCGCTAACCAGGCAACCAGAATGCGTACGCTGCCAACTACGATTCCAACCACTTCAAGGAGCCCTTCGAATTCCGACCGGAGCGCTACCTCGATGTTGCTGACGGGACGGGCACGCCACATTATGCCTATGGTGCAGGAAGTCGTATGTGCGCGGGTTCGCATCTCGCCAACCGTGAGCTCTTCACTGCCTTTCTCCGTATAATCTCCGCTTTTACGATCGTTCCGGCAAAGGACAGGGCGGATGATCCCGTACTCGATCCCATCGACTGCACTGATAACAAGACCTCGCTGACTCTCGACCCTCGACCGTTCAAAGTCGGTTTCAGGGTGCGTGATCGAGCAAAGTTGGATCAATGGATCAGAGAGTCAGACCAGAGAACCAAAGACTTGTAGATGGACACGTTTAGTTATACGACTGCCCACAGGTGGATAACTACAAGCCAGCTAGCTAGTTAGCTATATAACGACAAATATATGCCCCCCCTTTCAGCTAACTACCCGTCTTGACTGTTTATGCTTAAAACAACAGTTTTAACTATGCTGCCAAGTTATCTCGGGTATCGCGAGCAAACATCTCAGCCGTTGCTGGTTGCTTGCGGTCCCATCGTACTCTGGCTTCGTACTTGTGTGTTTTCTTCTCTTTTTCTCAGCCGGAGATGCGAGCCAATCCTGGCTGCGGCACTCCGTACGAGCGCATGATATTACCGTGGACGCCCAAGATATGCACTCCGTCCGCTTGGCTTGCGCACGTCAGGAGCAGCTAACCTCCTCCGCAGTTAGTCTCCTGCTCCCAGGTCCAAAAATATTCAAGGGTTCGAGGGTTCAAAGGCACCTGGACCCTGCAAGCGCTGGTCTCCCTCCTGCTGGCGGGTTTCTCTGATGTTTTCTCCTGGAACATCGAGGTACATCCTGGGAGACTCCTGTCAGGCTGGGATGCAGCCCTTGACCCAGCAGTCAACCAAGGGCAGGATTCACATTCCTCTAAGACAATCATCTAACGGTGGGTGACGGGATACATAACTGTGTATCCCACTGGCTAGGTGATTCGGGATGCATGTCGACATGCCTTGCCTTGCTGCAACCTGCAACACGGCCGTGGCAAGGCTCCGTCAAAAGAAGTGCACCGTCCTCGCCAGCAGACCTCCCCCTTCTGCAGCAAATCCTGGATTCTCCTCTCCGCTTGCAGCAACCGCCTTGGCCGTGCATTTGACTTGATTGGCACAGTGATCGGTTCCCATGTCACAGAGGTCGTGCTATAAGTGCCGGGATCGATCAGGATCCTGGTCTGCGAGCCGAATGGCAGGCAAGATGTCTCCCGTGGTAGTCATATGTACTCTCCCATACGGCGAACACCGCGTAATAATATGCAGCTAGGTGCTCGATATTTTGTCTTCTGGGATCCACAGCCGATGGTCGAAGCTGGCCAGAGGCCTTCATTTCTTTTCTTTTATAAGCATGTCTATATCCTCTTGTTGGGTCTGCTGGCGGCCCGTCAGATTCAGCCCATTTGATTTGAACCGTTCGACAGATGGATTCTGGCCTGATCTGATTGATACCCGATGATGAGCGAGAAAGCCACGGTCAGCGAGGCCGTCATGAAGACGGCAGCTGGTGATCCTGAGCCGTTATGTATTGACCATAATACTGAGGCTGAGAAACGGCTTCTTCGCAAATGTGATCTCCATGTTGTGCCGGTTCTTACTTTCTTGTTTTTGCTTGCCTTTCTCGATCGAATCAACATTGGCAATGCTCGACTCCAGGGGCTAGAGAAGGATCTCAACATGACTGGACAGGACTACAACATTGCGCTGTTGATATTCTTCATCCCCTATATCCTATGCGAACTTCCCAGCAATTTGATCTTGAAAAAAGTGGCGCCTTCGACATGGATAAGCGGTATAATTGCAGCCTGGGGTCAGTGATTCAACCATGAGAACTATCACTTAAGGTGCTGCTTCATATCACTGACCAGCTGTATAGGGGTGGTTACCATCTGCCAGGGCGTCACTAAAAGCTTTGCAGGATTGGTTGTATGCCGATTTCTACTCGGGGTGTTTGAGGCTGGGTTCTTCCCAGGTATTTTATACCTTGTTATACATTAAGATTCGTGCTCGATGTTAACCAGAGGTTCCCAGGGTGTGTCTACCTCATCTCCATGTACTACAGGAGACATGAACTTCAAAAGAGAGTCAACTTTTTCTTCTCTGCCAGTATCATTGCCGGTGCCTTCAGCGGAGTGAGCTTGCCCATTGACCCTTAATCTGCCATGTATGTATTACATACTAACAGTTGATAGCTCCTTGCATATGGAATTGCTCGCCTGGATGGAACAGCGGGTTACAGTGGATGGCGCTGGATCTTCGTCATTGAAGGACTCGCTACCGTCGTCTTTGCCATTATCTCAAAGTTCTTCATCGTCGACTGGCCAGAGACGGCCAAATTTTTGAATGACCAAGAACGAAAGATGCTCCTTACCCGTTTAACTCTTGATAACAATGGTGCACAAATGAACCGCCTCGACCGACCAGCCTTGAAACGCTGTTTATTTGATGTTAAGATCTATCTGGGGTAAGTTATATGTATTACTTTGCCGGGAATACAGGCTTACATTGAGTTAGGATGGTCATGTACTTTGGAGCAGTGACATCTGGATATGCTACTGCTTTCTTCACTCCTACCATTCTCCATCAATTCGGCTGGGCACCGCTCAAAGCTCAAGTAATGAGCATCCCAATCTTTGTTGTTTCAACCGTCATCACCCTAGCCCTAGCCTGGGTTTCCGACGCCATACGCCATCGCTTTGCTTTCACTATTTTGGGTTGCACCATAGCGACCGTCGGCTACGTCCTGCTTCTCTGCCAGCAACATGTTCCCATAGGAGCTCGATACTTTGCCGTCTTTGCGATTACCATTGGCACTTTCATCACACAGCCTATCTGCGTGACATGGCTCAGCAATTGCATGGCAGGGCACTATAAACGCTCCTTCTCTACCTCCTTCCAAGTTGCATTTGGTAACTTTGGAGGCATACTTGCAAGCAATATATTTTTGGACTCAGAAAAGCCTTTATATCCGACTGGGTTTGGCACGACCCTGGCAGCATTCTGGCTATGTGGGATTGCCTGTATCATTCTCCTCTTCGTTCTGATTCGGGAGAATCGAATCCGCGATGCGGGAGGCCGAGATTATCGGTTTCAGTTACCGGAGGAAGAAGTCACTAATCTCGGAGACGATCATCCCTCATTCAGGTTCTCGTATTAGACCACTTTTGTTTCGGTAATAGCTAGTAGGATGTCGAGCATTAAAAGAACTCATGATATTAAATGATAATAGATAATCTCTGTATTATTCAATACTGCAAAACATCGCAACGAATCCCGTAGATAAGTACTGTGGTCTAATGACCTGGAGTACCTACACAGTCCTCCTGAATCAACGAAAAACCTGAGAATACATCACGAACCCGAGTATGGACATTATTATATAACCATTGAAGGCGCTCCATCATTTGCATCGCACAGCCTATTCCCATGTAGAACCACAACTCCCAACTCCGCCCCAGAGAAAATAGAAAGAAGAATGGAAAAGAAAATAGCTGTCATGTTTTTACTCTTCTTCGGCAGAGTTAGTTAGTGACAAGTAAGCGGTCCAGGCAATTCCGACGGATGACACGAATGGCTAAATCAGCGTTAGCAAGTGATAATGAGATTATGGCCGGATAACACATACAATCTGGAACTGGATAGGAATTAAACGGAAATTCATGATTTGCACGGCTGGCCAGAGCACGAAATTAGCCTTCAGAGTTGGAAGGTAGACGTCTTCGAATTTACGAGACAGAGCACGACGGCCACCGCCTTCTGCCACGGTCATAAAGGTGAAGAAACATGCCAGACCTAACCATGCCATGTTAGCTATTTTCTCCTCCAACTCCAGAGTAAAGTGGGGCGTGAGGGTGCGAATGAGGGTATATACCGATTGGAGCAAAGATGAGTTGGTCCATCGCAACACGCTTTAATGCTGGAATGGTTGCATGGGACTGGGTCACCGGGAATATGTGAGATAAGAAGCTGAACCACCGGTGCTGGATGGGCGCCATGAAGAAGCCATAGGCCATAAAGCGAGTGAGTCTCTCAAAGTCAAACGGAGCAGGCCGCCTTCTGTAGAAATTTAGCTCTCCCACAGCCGGTGGTTTTTCCTTCTCCAAGTCTTGCAAATCAATTGATATGAAGCTGGTTGTATCCCGGTGCCTCGGTAGTTCCTTGCATCTGGCACTTATGGCGGATATCGACTGTGCAACAGTGTCTGCTATTCCACCCAAAACCTATAGAATTATTTCCCGTCAGCACGGTTCCGGTAACCCCCTCCGTAACTCTGAACTCCGAGCGAAAGGCAAGGGTCGAGGTATCCTTACAGCATTCGTCACCATCGTTGTCAGAACTGTCGTGCAAATCATTGTTAGCCTCTTATCTCGGTCCCAGTCCTATATTAAGGGATAATAGTGATTCCCGGGACATACCGGGATTCTGAGCATAGTACGTGTTAAATTTTGCTATCAGCCTCATGGTCACGGCGATCTCGATGAGGAATATGATGGCATGTAGCAGAGGCTAGATATGAAGAAAACGGTTAGTTCTTGAGCAATGCTGGCATAATACAGCCTCTATCTCGGCTTCTGGAGTAGCGGGAAGCGCAAGAATGTTGATCCAACTAATGCTGGTAAGGTTTCAACTGACCACACGACCGTAGATATATCGACTGTCCAAGGCCCTGAGCAGACCCCATTTCGACTGGTTAATCATGGCTGCCTGGGCTCGTCTCGGCTGTCTTCTCTCTCGACAGGATCTGCCTTGCGTAGATGGACGTAGATGCGGGCGGCTGTGGATAGAGCGAGGCCGGGTTGGGCGTGGAGATGTCCTCGCGGTCCTGTTGCTGTATGACGCAAGGCCTTCTCTTTTTGCTCCGTTTGGCGCTTTTGACGCTCAAGAGATTTGAAGTTGCTGGAAAAAGGCTGCGAGTCGAGCAAAGCAGCCAATCAGAGAGGGGTAAAGCTGCTTAGTAAGTGGATGACTAAGATGTATACTAGCCGAGCCTGCGCTTTCTTTCACAAGCAAAGCCGAACGCCGCAGGAGAAGCAGAAGCAGAAGGGCGATGATGATAGTCATAAGGGGGCGATCAGGCAGGGTGTAGAGCTCCGTAGGGAGTCGTTCTTATTATTGACCGGGTACTTAATATGCAACCCGCCAGCTATTCTAGTTCATGCGCTGTATTACCGGGCGATCCGTCGTGGACACGCCCCTTAAATATCGGCCTTTGCGTACGCTACTATGTCAGGCAAATCTCGGATCTCCATAGTTTCGTTTGACACCAGGTCGATGAGTCTCACAACCTCCAAGTGTAGAAGCCCTGGGGACAGCGGAAGGAGCCTTAGTCTTGTGGAGTGGCATGTACCGGGGTGGAGAGGCCTGGTGAATATAAGAGTCAGCAATCACAGTAACCAGCTTGCGCCTCTCTAAGCCAGATGACACGCCGCTTACCCTATTTTTGAATCGGTGCTGAGGCAAAGGAGATCGGTCTCGTGAGGCGCCGCATTTTGTTGCATTGCATAGACAATGTTTTCATCAACAACGGCGTCTGCAACTTCATCTTCTCTCTTTATGGAGGAAGACGAAGAAGGCCGGGGAACATGTGTTCTCGCGTCTGAACGTCTTCGAAACGGGACAGCAGAAAGCCCGAACTTCCTTGCCTTCGTGGAAGTGTTCACAATAAAAATATCCCAGTCAAATGGCTTGCCGACCTCGACGCTAGGAGGACCGAAGAATGATATCTTCACTCCATGGTCTGAGGGGGCAAAAGAGGTGACCTGCGGCGTAGTTGGTTCTTGCGTTGACTGGTCGCTCCCCCGGGATATGATACTTCGTCGCAACACATTACTAACGCCTCCTAGGGACTGGCTTGTAGGCCTGGAGAAGTCAACGCTTGTCCTCCAGCGCATCGAAATCTTTGGACGGCATTCGTCTGAGACTAGCACAGTGACTTTGAGCGAAATGTCAAGCATAGATGTCACTGGTGCGCCATCAGCAAATTCTGAGGATATGAGTTTATAGACCAACGAGATATCATCCCGTGCTGGACAGCTGATCGGGGGTGAGAAGCCAATTGCTTGAGCCAGGGGTTCCACTGTTCCATTAGTTAGGGTTAGGTTAGCCTCCTCCAAGACAACTTCATAGCTGGTAAACGGAGTTGCCTCAAAGTCGAGGCTAGCAGTTGTTGATAGCTTTTTCAAAACGGTGGCCGATCGGGAATATCTAATCCTAGCACTGGCAGCCGGGATAATGCGAATGGGGTGATACGATGTCTGCTGAATGTTATACATTGACCCTTCGGGCTGGGTAGAGGGTACAAGCCGTAATATCCGAGAGGCAGGAAGGTACGGATCTATATCCTCTCCGGCAGCGGTCAAGGGTTGAAATATATTTGTAGATGCTGGCGTTAGTCGAGGCAGATATTGGTCATTGCTGGCCGAGGTCTGTGAGCCCTGGGGGCTAAAGCTTGCAGACGCCGTAAAAACAACGGATGGATGCCTTAGACGCACTCGAGGGCGGTCTAAGATCATGTCAGCTCAGGAAGGGGCTATACTGCATAGACGGGCCAGATACTGACAGAGGAATGCTTCTGATTTCCATATCACATATGCATGGTTTCCATCCCCTCCATCCTCGACAGCCTCATCAACGATCACAAATGGGTCATCTTTCTTATCCACGGTTTGGGAATATATTAAATCCTTCGAGCTCTGCTCCTCTTCTCCGGGCTCACTCGAACCTCCTTCATCAATAGCGAAGACTTCGAAGCGTACACTTAGGTTTGATATGCAAGCCTCTAGACTGTCCTTTGGGAAATCTGATAGACAAAGCACTAGGTAGAGTGTAATGTGTTCGTCTGTTCGTCTATTATCAGCAATGGGATAGCAACAATAAGAAAGCTAGGGGTCGGAATCCATACCGAAAAACAGCAGTTGACGTTGTTGAATTTTTGACAGATATGTTCCTGGATCCCCGGAGCTCTCCTGTATAGACCCCAGCAACTCTTCTATATTCAGGTCTGAAGCGTGCGGGATGACCGTATCCAGCGTCGCATCTTGTAGGAATTGGTATTCAGACATGTTAACATCAGGGTATCATGCAAGGCTCAGCAAAACGAGATAACTACAATTAAAAGCACAGGCTAATGCTCGTACTTCCCGCCGCAGACAAACTATAGAATAAGAATGATACCCAGCAAAAGATCTGATCTCTTCTCTGCCTGGATTTGCAGGGAGTTGGTGATGCCCCAAAGTCGAAGCTCATGGAATTCCCAAATAGGCAAACGTCGAAGGCCCAAAGGGGGCCTTCTTCACGTGACACGCGCTAAGATTTCTTCGCGCGCCAAAAGTCTCAGAAGCTTCAGATCTTTTTGTCGAGATCAACAGACGCAGCCAACGATACCTTGAGGAGCTCCTTTGTGGGAGGAGGATAGTGGCTGGCACATAGGGCTGCTGGCAGTGCGTTTTTTCGCATTATTGTGTTCTGTTTCGCCTGCTTAAGCAGGAAACAAACCTGCTGTAACGTTTGCAAAGCACCTCCGGCTCGTCACGATGAATGCCCCAGAGGGTCTACAGATACCGCCAGCTCTCTGGCAGGAGGCACGGAATGCCGAGGGCAGGGTTTACTACTACAATGTTCAAACCAAAGCCACCCAATGGACCAAACCATTGGAATTAATGACTCCAGTGGAGGTGTGTATTCCATTCCTTGTACCGCTATTTTTGAACACCGCTGATAGTTCTCTAGCGCGCTTTGGCAAATCAGCCATGGAAAGAATATACGGCTGCGGGTGGGCGCAAGTACTGGTATAACACCGAAACCAAACAAAGCTCTTGGGAAATGCCAGAAGTTTACAAAAATGCTCAAGCTCAAGCTCAAGCTCAGCCTGCTTCTAAGCCAGCTCCTGCGTATGTTTTCCATATTCTCTGGAATTTCAAAGGCGAAATCTAACATAACTATCTTTAGTGCTCCGACCTTCGTCGCTGGAGGTGTAGGCGCATTCCCTACCTACCAAACTCCAACTCACGACCGTGACGAACATGACCGAAGCGCAAACGATCGACGACACGGATATGGAGGTGGCATTGACATCAACGGTGCTAACGCAATTACTGCTGCAAACCAGCAGTCCGACTCCGGTTTTGCTTCGTTTGAGGAGGCAGAGGCAACTTTCATGAGGCTCCTTCGACGCAGCAATGTTCAGCCAGACTGGTCTTGGGAGCAAGTTATGCGTGCTGTTATCAAGGATCCTCAATACCGTTCACTTAAGGATCCCAGAGACCGCAAGGCTGCATTTGACAAATACGTTCTTGAAGTGCGCGCGCAAGAAAAGGACAAGGCGAAAGAGAGATTTGCTAAATTGAGAGCAGATTTCGGTACTATGCTGAAGAGTCACCCTGAAATCAAGCATTATACCCGCTGGAAAACCATCCGACCTATTATCGAAGGTGAAACTATTTTTCGATCCACAGATGATGAAGGTGAACGCAGGCAGCTGTTTGAGGAGTATAAATCAGAGCTGAAAAAGGAGCACGCAGAGAAGCAAGCCAATGCGCGGAAATCCGCAAGGGATGACCTAGTTGACATTTTGAAAACCCTGAATTTGGAGCCCTATACTCGCTGGTCAGAAGCGCAGGAGATAATTCAGTCTAATGAAAAAATCCAGGGAGACGAAAAGTTTAAGGCTCTGACCAAATCGGATATCCTAACTGCATTTGAGAACCATATCAAGTCTCTTGAACGAGTGTTCAACGACGTCAGACAGCAGCAAAAAGCTAGTAAGACTAGAAGAGAACGTCAAGCAAGAGATGCTTTCATATCTTTGCTACAAGAGCTTAGGTCTCAAGGCAAGATCAAAGCGGGTAGCAAATGGATGAATATCTACCCTTTAATTGAAGAAGACCCAAGATATACGGCAATGCTCGGACAATCTGGGTCCAGTCCTCTAGATTTATTCTGGGATGTGGTTGAAGAGGAAGAACGTGCTATCCGTGGGCCGAGAAATGATGTCCTGGATGTTCTTGATGTAAGGCTTTATCCATTTGATCGTTTACCTAAGTGGTTTAAAAGTGGCGTTAACATTTTGCTTCTAGGATAAACGGTTCGAGACAACGTTGAAAACTACGTTTGATGAGTTTAAATCCGTGATGAGGACTGATCGTCGTACCGCAACAATTGACCAAGACACTCTCCAGCTCATCTTTGATCGTCTACAAGAGAAGCTCCTTCGACGTACAGAAGATGAGAAGCATGCAGCTAATCGGCAACAGCGGCGCGCGATTGATCTTCTACGATCACGCATCAAGCACCTTGAACCCCCGGTTCAGGCAAATGATACCTGGGAAGATGTGAAACCCAGAATCGAAAAGATGGAGGAATACCGAGCTGTAGAATCGGAGGATGCACGCCGCTCGGCATTCGAAAAAGTTGTGCGCCGTTTAAAGGAAAAAGAGGAGGATGCTGAACGTGATCGCGAGGCCCGCGGACGAGACCGGCCATCACGTCGCGACCACTACGACCGTGTAGAACGAGATGACCGCAATGGACAAAGATGGTCAGGCTCTGGACGCCGTAGCCGTACCCCTGAACCAGATGCTTACGAAGCGGATCGCCGCAAAGCCCAAGCAGACCGGGAAAGATCATATCGCAAAGCCAGCGGATTTTCATCACCCCCTAGGCATCATGACCGTGACCGTAGAGACCGGGACCGCGATCGTGAAAGGGATCGGGACAGAGGCCGCGATCGCGATAGAAGCATATCTCGGCACCGTCGGGATCGCCGTATCCGAGAAGATGAACGAGATAGATTATACCATAGTCGCGCTGACCCTCGAACAAGTCGCGACGAACTGGATTATGGAGGCGGTGATACTGATACCGCTGCACGTAGTGTGACTAGTGAGCGCCGCAGACGCCGTGATAGTGATACCGAGAGCGTTGGCAGCCGGTCCGCAAAACGGTACAGGCGTGAACCCGATCGTTTAGCCGGTACGAATGGTGGGAGACGGGGCAAAGAGAAGGAAGAGAAGGCGGCACCTGTGGTGGAAGAGAAGGCTGTTCATTCTGGCAGCGAGGAAGGTGAGATTGAGGAAGACTAGGACATGTATACTGGATCTATTTCTGTGCTTTCACCAAACCAACATCTTAGCCTATATTGCCATAGTTTAGAACTTGACTTGATAACTACATAGGCCAATACTTCTGCTTCTGACCGTTGGATAATCATCCATTCAACTAATTTATTTGTTTCAAACGAGTGGAGCGGAGGAAGATGTTGAATCAAATCACCAAATTGAGGTACAGGTTTATCATCCTGTGAAAACGGTACAGGCATAAAAGAATGGAAAGGCAAGTTTTATTTCAAGAAAAGCCGCAATTTGTTTGTTTGAACTTTCTCAAATTCTTGAACTCAAAGGGCGCTACTGAGTGTTCGCCGCGGCATCACATAGGTCTTGATCGACACTGCGAGCCCCATAACCATCACCGGGAGCCTCTTTTCCACATTGCATGAGAATTGTGGAAGGGTGTAGCATAGAAATCATGAACAGGTAGTTCTGTCGCAAGTATTCAAACATTTATGCAGATGACCCGGCGCATGGAAAATTCTTCGTGTCATCGTCGTCATCGTCATCACCATATGACGTTTCCTCTCCGAAGAAGCGGATGGTACGCCATCCTTGGCCGGCATTTAGGTTGGAGACACTGACACGGTTGAAGCGGCGGTCCCTTACAACCCTCCAGTAGTTCTCCTGCCAGTGTGGCCATCGACGATTACGACCATCATGGCGATTATCCCGTGGGACAGCCTTTTCAACTCTCTTCTTCCAAGAAGAACTATAAAATAATGTTAGACACAAAATAGAGTATGACCAGGGGCAGTTAAAACTTACGAAGTTTCCACTCAACTTCTGCTCCTGATCAAGCTGGGAATTATGCTTGTTGATACGTGGTCTATAGGTGCTGGGGTCACGTCTGAAGGTAACATCTAGGTTTTGAAGGAAGCGGTTGCACCCTGTAAGGAGAGATTCGGGCTTGTTTGCTTTTGATTTGACGGATGGAGCTCCTTCGAACAGGATGACACGGTCCGCGAGATAGGTGGCCATAATGAAATCGTGCTCAACGACGAATGCAGTCTTCTTGGTGTGCATAATGAATCTCTTGATAACACGGGCAGCAACGATACGCTGCTCGGAATCAAGGTATGCACTTGGCTCGTCAATCAAGTAAATATCAGCTGGCATACCCAGGGCTAAGACGATAGCAACACGCTGCAATTCACCACCGGACAAGTTTTGGACTTCTTGATCAATGAAGTCATCCAGCTTAAGCGGCTTGTATACGTCAGTCTGGAACTGCGGCGACAAGAAGGCAGCCTTGATCTTCTTGAAGAAGAGCTGTCGAACGGTGCCTTGGAACTTCGGTGTAATAGTTTGTGGTTTCATGCTGATGTTCATTGGAGGGACATTCTGACCACCGTCTGGTTTGATTGCGCCAGCCAACATCTTACAGAACGTAGTCTTGCCAGTTCCGTTTTCTCCCATCATGACAATGATTTCGGAGTCAGTGAACTGACCGCTATCAATGGTAAGGTGGAAGTTTCCAAGTGTCTTTTCCATCTTTGGATAGCTGAAGGCTCTATCCTTGTCAATCATGATATCATCGCCAGCTTCAGCGATTCGGAAAGTCAAAGATTCTTCACGGAAACGAAGATTCTCTGTTGGGATGTGACCATCAAGGAAGACGTTGATACCTTCACGGACTGAGGCTGGGAGTGTAACCACACCATACACGGCAGGACGACCGTATAGAACACAGATGAAGTCAGAGAGGTAGTCTAGAACAGACAAATCGTGCTCAACGACAATAACGTAGTCGTCTGGTCGAAGAAGTTCACGAATCATACGTGCAGCAGCAAGACGCTGCTTGACATCCAGGTAGGAAGAAGGCTCATCGAACATGTAACTATTCTAGTATTAGACCATCTTCTTCAACTCCGCGCATGAGGGTTAACTTACACGTCCGCTTGCTGAACGCAGACAAGGCCAATGGCAAAACGTTGGAGTTCTCCACCAGAGAGCAGGCCGATCTCACGGTTTTTGACTTGCTGGAGTTCTAAAACGTAGAGTTAGAAGAGAGCTATCCTGGATATAAAAGAATACATACCTAGAACATCCATGACATGCTCCATATTGTCCATCTGAGCGCGAGCTTCCAGAAGAGCGCCGACCTCCTTGACCGGGCCCTTGACAGCTCGAGGGATCTGGTCGACATACTGGGGCTTGACGACAGCCTTTAGATCGTCTTCCAGGACCTTTGTGAAGTAGTCTTGAAGCATTTGTTAGTGTATGTTTTAACCCCCCACATGTCTATGGAGGGAACTTACTTTGAAGCTCAGATCCACGGAAATACTTCAAAATTTCTTCCCAGTCCGGTGGGTTGTCATATCGACCCAAGTTGGGCTTGAGCTTTCCACTAAGAATCTTGAGTGCAGTACTCTTTCCAATACCGTTTGTTCCAACCAATCCAAGAACTTGACCAAGACGGGGCATAGGAAGCCGATGAAGCTTGAAGCTGTTGGCTGAGTAACGGTGAGTGACCTGAGACTCCAGGTTGGTAGGCAGATTGATGATATGGATCGCGCCAAATGGACATTTCTTTGGGCAGATACCACATCCAATGCACAGCCGTTCTGAGATAAACGCGATTTTCGAATCTGGGGCGACTTCAATGCAGAGCTTGCCGGTACGGACCACTGGGCAAGACTTCTTGCATTCCTGGCGACATTTCTGCATATAGCTAGTCAGTTGGCTGTTCAATTGAGGGTGGTATTCAAGCTCACTAACCTTTGGCTTGCACTATTATATGCGTGAAAGATTTCGGCGTTAGAGTCCTATATAAAATATAGCGGGGTTATAGTATAGATACCTTATCGCTGTTAACGATAGCAATCCTATAGTGAAAAAGAGGGATCAGTCTGATTTCTTGTAGTATAAAGGCAGTGGTAGCATACCTAGTTAGTTTATCAGACATGGTGGATGGCTGCAAATGCTGTCGCCTATAGGTGTACTGTAACTAGATAAATTTATTTGTGGAGGGGCAGTATCGAAGAGAAAAAAAGTTCCAGCAGCTTTTATCGAGTCCGCCTGGTAGCCAAAACGACCCAAATGACAGCTCCTCGACCTGCTGTCTATCAGGAGGAAGGGAGCTCTTTTCAGCGAGAAATGAGAACGCGGTGGCCGTTGGACGCTGCAGGCTCTTGGTGGGCGAACAGCAGAGTTGAAGTCCTCGACGTCGTCTTGTTTTTGTGTCTTTTTTTTTTGTCTTTATTTTAAGCTTTTTTTTTTGCCTTTTTTGTTTGCTGACTTATCCTCGGCCTGTGGTTCGTGCGTCGCGATGAGTCAGCAACAACACACTTTATTACTTAATAAATGACTAAGATTTTGGCTGACTCATCACTTACTCAGCAAGTCTAGCCGCAAGAGGCAAAGACAACGGCCGTCCGACCTTTCCACCTCTTCTTCCTTTTTTTTCCTTTGCTTCTGCGTCGTCCTTCTGCCGCCAGACAAAAAACCACCGAAGAAACCACATTTATAGAGACAACGAAGAGCGCCCCTTTGCCGGTCACCTCTGCCTCGTCGACACGCTGAACCGCCCAGCCGGTCCCTGGTCGCGCCTGGGGGCTACCACGCTATGGATCGTAAGTGGTTTTCTGTGTCGTCTTCCACAGAGGGAGATACCGCCCCCGGCCCTCTGCTCTCATAGTTGACACCCCCAGCACCGCACTCCAACCCCCCCTATTCCTAGCTTATTGTATGGGAGCCGAGCTTGTAGAGCTCTCTGCTGTCGGCTTTGCTGTCTGTATAACTGTTTTTGCCTCTCTGTCTGCATGGGCTGGCCTCCATATTCACGCGCTGGCCGTCTTGAACACCCGTTCACCCATCCCCATTCCCATCAAATTTCATCTATAAATACATCAGACCCCATCTATCCCCGCGTTCCTATGCCTACCTGAGGAGCTATAGCTACCTATAATACAATAATAACTGGCCACATGCTCCTCGCCTGTCTTTCTGTGCGCTTTGTTCCCGCGTTTAACTGCAATTGCCTGCTCAATGCTAATTGCGACAAAAATGTAGCCTCGACCGTGGTGATCCCGAACACCCTCCCTCTCGATATACGTAACGGGCATAGTCCTCTACGCTCACCACCTGGCTATGGGCTTCACGATAATGTTCCCATGCCAGATGCGCCTAGTGATGGCGAGATGTTCCCTTCAAACCCGGAGAATATGGATGACTCTGATGCCTCCCATGAATCTATGAATGCCGAAGAAGACGCAGCTTCGGCAAACGATGATGACGATGATGAAAGTGTCAACGGTGTTGATGCCGGGATGAGCTCACACCATTCTTCTGATGATGAAAGCATTGGGGGCTCGGAAGACGCGGCTGGCGAGGACGTTGCTGAATTCACAATGGAGAATGGCGTAGATGCCCCTCCGTCGGAGATGTTTTCGTCCTCGCCGGGCTCTAAAAGGGGAGTGAAACGCAAATCCTCTGTTGACGAAGAGGAATATATCAGAAACAACCCTACTCTCTACGGCCTACGTCGGAGTGGACGCGCTCGTCCAACTCGGCGGCTGGATCAAGAGTCCTCAGCCTCCGAGTCTGATGTTGCCCCACCCCCAAAACGACGTCGTCCCGGCCGTACCTCTGACCGTCCTTCCCCAGTCCAGATGCCTGAGTCGTCGTCAGACTCTGATAGTGACGCGTATGAAGGTCCGCGTCGCAGTCGACAGGGAAAAAAGCAACGCCGGAACAACCAAAATGATCTGAAAAACTCCTACATACCTACCCATGGTGAAGTTCGCTTTTCAACACGGCGGGCAAACAAGGTCTGTAATTACAACGAAGAAAGTGACGATAACATGTTTGAAGATGAGTACGAGGAAGGTACTCCTGGGGAATGGACATATACCGTCGATGACACCACACCGGCCATCGACAAGATCCTCTATCATCGCTTCAAAGAAGGTGTAGACCTTGAAAAACCTGATCTAGGCCGCCGTGACTGCGAATACTACACCAAGTGGCAGGGTTTAGCACATTACCATGCAACCTGGGAAACAGTCGATACCCTTGCTAACTGCCGTGGCATCAGGCGTCTAGACAACTATATCCGGAGGGAGATTGAACAGGAGATCCTCTTCATGAGAGATCCAGATGTGATCCCGGAAGAACGAGAGAAATGGAGTCTTGACCGCGAACGATATATTGAGAAAATTGATCACTTCAAGCAGGTCGAACGTGTAATCGGCTCCCGTGAAGTCGATGGCGCAACTGAGTACTACATCAAATGGAAACGCTTACCTTATGATGGCTGTACATGGGAAGAGGGAAGCCTCATAAGCAACATGGCTCAAGCCCAGATTGATGCCTATCTCGACCGCTGCTCCCACCCTCCGATCTCCTCCAGAGCGGAGTCTAATCCTGCAACCCGCACCAAGTTCGAACCTATTCATACCAACCCAGACTTTATACAGAACGGTCAACTCAAGGAGTTCCAAATTAAGGGAGTCAACTTCCTTGCTTACAACTGGGTCCGCGGCCGCAACGTTGTCCTTGCTGACGAAATGGGCCTAGGCAAAACTGTCCAGACGGTAGCATTCATCAACTGGCTACGGCATGTCAGACAGCAACAGGGCCCATTCATCGTCATCGTCCCATTAAGTACCATGCCCGCATGGAGTGAGACATTTGATTACTGGACACCTGACGTTAACTATATCGTCTACAGCGGTCCGGAGCCTGCTCGAAGGATCATCAAAGACTACGAGCTTTTGGCTGATGGCAATTTGAAACGCCCTAAATTCAATGTTCTCCTCACCACTTATGAATATGTTCTGCAAGACGCAAGCTTTTTAAACCAAATCAAATGGCAATTTATGGCAATTGATGAAGCGCATAGATTGAAGAATCGTGACTCACAGCTATATACCAAACTACTTGATTTCAAGTCGTCCTGTAGGCTTCTTATAACGGGAACTCCAGTTCAAAACAACCTGGGGGAACTCTCTGCCTTGATGGACTTTCTCAATCCAGGCGTCATCGAAATTGACGAGAATATGGACCTAAACTCAGAAGCTGCCAGTGCAAAGCTGGCTGACCTGACCCAAGCTATTCAGCCCTATATGCTTCGTCGAACCAAATCCAAGGTCGAGAGTGAGCTTCCACCAAAGTCTGAAAAGATCATTCGCGTTGAGTTATCCGATGTCCAACTCGAACTGTATAAAAACATTCTGACCAAGAACTACGACGCTCTCAACCACGGCGGCAAGGGACCTAAGCCGTCCCTACTCAATATCATGATGGAGTTGAAGAAAGCTAGTAATCATCCATTCATGTTCTGGGGCCCTGAAGAGCAAGCTGGAGGAAGCACACGGCGGGAAGACCAACTTAAGGCCCTTGTTACTAGTAGCGGGAAGATGATGGTTCTCGATCAACTCCTGACTAAGCTAAAGAATGATGGCCATCGTGTGCTGATTTTCAGTCAGATGGTTCGAATGTTGAACATTTTGGCTAACTACATGGATGCTCGCGGTTTCAACTATCAACGTCTGGATGGTACCATTGCCGCCGGCCCTCGTCGCCTCGCCATAGAACACTACAATGCCCCAGGTAGCACTGACTTTACCTTTTTACTCTCTACCCGTGCTGGTGGCCTTGGTATCAACCTGATGACAGCCGATACGGTTATATTATTCGATTCGGACTGGAACCCACAAGCTGATTTGCAGGCTATGGCTCGAGCTCACCGTATAGGGCAAACCAAGCCCGTCAGCGTATACCGTCTGGTCTCCAAGGATACCGTTGAGGAGGAGGTCTTGGAAAGGGCGAGAAATAAGCTTTTGCTGGAGTTCATAACCATCCAAAGAGGTGTTACCGACAATGAAGCTACTAGCCTCAAAAACAAGCTTGCTCAAGCTGGTCATCATGTCAATGAACCCACTTCCTTCGATGATATCTCGCGGATTCTCAAACAGCGCGGACAGCGAATGTTCGAGCAGTCTGATAACCAGAAGAAACTCGAAGAACTTGACATTGACGCTGTTCTTGCCAATGCTGAGGAACATAAGACTGTCGAAGAAGATGCCATTGAGGTTAGCGGAGGAATCGACTTTATCAATGAATGCCAATATGTTGATGTCAAGTTCGATGATCTTTCATGGGACGACATCATTCCAAAGGAATACCTAGAGAAGATCAAAGCTGAGGAAGAACTAGAGGCTCAAAGAAGGCCGCCCCCGAAGGAAGAGCCTACTGAGAACACAAATTCTAATACCATGATCAGCGATGAACGCGAGGAGCGGAAAGCCAAGCGGCGAGCTCGCCAACAAGTGAACTTGGATGCTGAAATTATGTCTGATGCCGAAGGCCCAGATCCCAGTGCACCTCTAAGTGAGAAGGAATACCGACATCTCATCCGTGCATACCTGAGATACGGTGATATGAAGGATCGCCAGGAAGAAATCATAAAAGAAGCACGCCTCGTGAACCGCGATCTTACCGTTGTGAAAGATGCGCTCAATGAGGTCATTGAGAAGGCTACTGCCCTTGAACAAGAGGAAAACAACAGAATTCGTGCCCTTGAACGTGAGGGTAAGAGCTTTACCAAAAAGGAGCGCAAGGCAATCCTTTTCGATCACAAGGGTGTCAAACGCATCAATGCAGAAACTATCGTTAGTAGGCCTGGGGAAATGCGTCTTCTACGTGAGGCTACCTCCAGTTTACAGGACATAACGAGCTTCCGCATACCAGAAGCTACCAAAGGTGCCGATTACTCCTGCTCATGGGGCGCTCGAGAGGATGGAATGCTGTGTCTGGGTATTGCTCGCCACGGCTATGGAGCGTGGACACAGATCCGCGATGACCCCGAGCTAGGCCTAGGCGACAAATTTTTCCTCGATGAACACCGTGTCGACCGCAAGCAAGAGCGATTGAGCGGCAAGGGTGAAGGATCGAAATCTCCTGGAGCTGTACATCTGGTTCGAAGAGCGGATTACCTCATATCGGTTCTTAAGGCGAAAGCCAGCAATGGTTCCAACGCCGCGGCAAGAAAGGCTCTAGAAAACCACCACCGGAATAATAAGAAAGTCAATTCTCGGAATGCTCATCGAACCGTTTCGGCCTCTCCTGCTCCCTCTCTCCCGCGCAAAGGTAGAGAAAGTGAAAAGTCAAGGCGCCGTATGCAAAACCGTGCCAGTCGGGATAGTGCAGACGGATCTCACACTCCATTACGAGATCATCGTGATCGAGACCGGGAAAGAGACCGTGGGAAGCCAGTCGATTCAGAAAAAGCGCGCAGACATTCCAAAGAAGAAGCACATCGCCGTCGTAGTGATGATCGTACTCCAACGGGCGGTGACACTACGCTTCGGAGTATCTTCAAGCCTATCCGCGAGCATCTAAGACGAGTGTCACAGGTCACTAAGGAGAATATCCCAAGCAAGTCAAAGCGAGTTGCTGAGCTTCGCCGACTTCTGCAAGTGGTTGGAGACTTTATTCATGGTATTCTCGACGGTCAAGACTCTGCAGCTTCACTTGAAGAAAGATTATGGTTCGTATTCATATGTTCTTATTACTTTAATAAAGCTATTGTACTGACTTTTTCACGCAGGGATTACTGTGCTATTACTTATTGGCCGAACAAAGGAACACCAGGGAGCGCACTTCTCACTATGTACGAAAAGATAGCAAAGGATGGGGGACGCGTCGAAGCCTCAAATTAATTCCCCTACCTTGTCTATCCGATCTTTCATCCAACATCTATCTGCCATCCAACCTACGCAAAATATTGACCACATTGCTACCCGATATCACTTCCTCATCTTACTACTATATTACATTTCCCGCGATATCTATGTTACTTTTTTATTTCCATTTATTCGCCTTTTATTTGGTTCTCTGGCTTGGAGCAGCCGGAGTTTGCTTGCATTTGTGAACGGCGTTTATTCCGTTTCTTCCTGGTGTGGTATAAGCTCTCTGGAAGGAATAGGGTTGATTCAATATAATTCCCCCCGGTTTCTCCTGCTTCGTCTTCCTCTATTTGCTTTTCCTTGTTTCCATTGATGTTATGTTCACCCATAGCCTTGCCTGGATTATATGTATTTCTAGATGAGCCACGTTTCCCATTGCTTTTTACACCGTTTCTTTCTTGTCCTCAAAAGCCGTAATCGCCTTTTTGCTTTTTTTATTTCTCTGGGGCTGGGGGGTGTTTGATCTGATGGAGCGTTGAAGCTTATGAGCGATGAGGCCAGGAGGTATACATAGTCACCAGTAGAGTTTCTTTGACAAAGACACTCGAGAGAAATCAATACAAGCTAGTCTTTCCCTCACATTCATTCCAGTTTTCCTGAAGGCTTTTACTTAAGCGGGCATAGCACTGGGTAGAAGGAAAGATTGTCCAAAGGTAAAGGCCGAGCTAGCATTATAGTCGTAGAGATAGTGAGCGCTCCGAACAAACAAGGCAGTGTTGATAGTGTATAGGTAGAAACAAGAGAGCAATAAAGGTATCATAACATAAATCACCAACCAATCGTACACTCCTCCTGTATTAGTTACATTTGACCATCATCAATGTGAGGCTTCGTTTTAGATGTCTGGGTTTGTGGCCGTGTCTGCTGTTCAGGCTGTTCATCTCCGCCACCAGCTTCTTCCGGGCCACCCTTATTTTGAGATGGTGGCTTTTTCGTCCGATCTGTAGTCACCTTTGGCATACCACCATAGCTAGGCGGGCTATGTTCCTGGGTAGGTGGGGTGCCGTAGACACGGATCTCACTATGAATAAGATCGTCTAGAATAAGCTCTTTCTCCTTCCAGGTCTTTTTCCTCATTGGCTTTATCAGTTCCCAATTTTTCTCCAGGGTCTTGGATTCCTGTTCTGCCCAATGTATCTGTCGGCGTAGCAGGCGGGCAAGTTGCTCTAGCGGCATTGCAAGTTCGTGTTCATCGAAACCGATCTCTGGGTCGAAAATTGGTATGTCGCCCTGATCCTTCGATTTGCCTTGGTCACCCTTTTGCTCCGATCCGTCCAGTTTTTCAGCATTATCAGCTTCCTTTCTGGGTGCCAATTTTAGTTTAATTCGAGGAGGCTTAGAAATGCTGGGTGCTGTCGGGTTGGCATGCTGCTTTGCCAGAGCATCGAGGGATTTTAGGGCATCGGTATCATGAACTGTCCTCATATGCTTTGATAGAGCATCCGAACGTGTAAAGCTTCGATCGCACTCTAGACGGCACCGTCACAATTAGCCATAATAACAGATATAATGAGCCAGATGGTTTGGACGCCTCTTCTTACCTGGTAGTGCGCAATAGAATGGCTTTTCTTTGGTATGGCTCCTCATATGGGCTCGCAAAGCATATCCGCTTGCATGAGCCTGGCCCTTCCGAGCACAATCACCCCATTCACACAGGTACTTCTTTTGTCGTGATCCAATATGCTCGTCATGTATATGTTTAACAAGCGCATCCATATCTACAAAATCCTTTGCGCCACAGCCCTCCCAAAGACAGGCTGTAATGTGGTCTCTCCCAGCACCGCTGTAGTCTTCTTCGGGACCAAGGATGGCCATTGCACCGGGGGAATTTGGTATGGCGCCAGAGCTATCTGACGATATGGAAGCGACGGGAGATGGCGGTGGTATGTCGTCATTGACTGAGGATATCGGAGTATGGTGGTCCCATGTAGATGCCCCCATCTTGCGGCGCTTCGATGGGTGTACCTGAGGAGGCGAGTTGGAACGGGAGCGTCCCTGGTCTTCGAACTTGACGTCTTCAGGGAACTCCTCTGACGCGAGGGATGAGAGAGGTGAAGCTGGCGATTCGGCCATCGTGGGAGCGAATAGTGAAATATGGGGAATATAGCTCTTGAATAGCAGAGAACTATCGTCCAAGATGAGGCCGCCAACTTGCTTTCTTCACTGTTCTTTGTCGACTTCAACCTTCTTCAGCCTTCGACATCGACATCGACGTCGACTTTCCGAGTTTCGCGATATCAAGAGGAACTTTAAGGTTTAGTCACGTGGATATATTAGCTAATCATCGGATTTTTTATTTTTTTTTTCTCGCTGGAAAGAAACAACACAAACAGCATGAGCGATCGTGAAAAGACTGAAATGATATATTATATATATGTATCCTACAGGTGAGTGTTTACTGGCTCTTCCCTTTGCTCCGATGATGAATAACAAGAGAGTTCTGCAATACCGACAATTTCCAGGGTAACACCTGCGGAATTGAATGTTGACATCTCACATACACTTGATCTGAGGCTTCGACATACACTTCCTTCTTTCTTTCATTTTGAATTGGAGAGCGGTATAGGCTAACTGTTTCTCAAGACTAGTATAGGTTGTTCCGTTAGGTATTATTATAATGGCATCAGTGTCACTTTTGCGGTTCCCTCCCATGTACCAGACAACATCCAATCCGTCCAATAGGCAAAACATGATCATTGTTCGATACACACGCATATATACACCGTGATTCTGGGCCAGATACGGGTATAGCAGAGCTGATGCCACTGGCATTATTCTATGCCGCCTCCAATGGCTGTTTGCATGGCCGGGCCGAGCACCGTCTCAGTACCTTGACCTGATGCCACTTAATGCCACTAACCATGCCATGGGCCTTTTAATAAACACAGATACTAGTCAATCTCCATACACACTAGATTACAATGCGAGAGCCGAAGAAATATGGATCACAAGCCATCATCATTCTTACTAGCAGATGAATGAACATGCTGGTCTCCTTCTCGCCACTCAGCAGCTACAGCTTTAGATAGTCTGATACAAACTGCCACAGCCTATATAACACGTCTACCTCAATAGCAACTCTTCTTGTCTTCATGGCCGCTGCCATCTCAATCAACATCCCTTGTTTTGCTGGTTAAAATATGTAGTACCAGCTGGTTAATGTCCCCCTGGTCGTAGGATTACATCACCTCCCGCATCTCTCCGATTCTCGCCCCGCCATAAACAAATAGCAAGCGGCTTTTTCTCCCTATATATAAATATCACCCCACCAAGCGCCCGCCTCTCCCTTGTTCTTCAATTCAACGTCAACAACTTCTTCTCCTCTACTAGTTTACCGTCGTTTATCACTGAACTCCGTCAATTGTGTCAGGATGTCGCTCTCAAACAAGCTAGCCATCACCGATATCGACCTCAAGGGCAAGAGGGCCTTGATCAGAGTATGGCCAGCTACAACACCCCGCCAAATACAGTCATTGAAGTATTAAGGATATAAGGGCTAACTTGCGTCTTCTAGGTCGATTTCAATGTCCCCCTCGATTCCGATTTCAAGGTCACCAACCCACAGAGAATTGTCGGAGCCCTTCCAACCATCAAGTATGCTGTTGAGAACGGTGCTAAAGCAGTGATCCTCATGTCCCACCTCGGACGGCCAGACGGCAAACCCAACCCGAAATTTAGCCTCAAGCCTGTTGTGCCAGAGCTTGAGAAGCTCCTCGGAAAGAATGTTACCTTCCTTGATGACTGCGTCGGCAAGAAGGTCGAAGAGGCCGTAGCTGGTGCCAGTGACGGCCAGGTGTTCCTCCTAGAGAACCTCCGTTTCCACGCCGAGGAGGAGGGAAGCTCTAAGGATGAGTCCGGCAAGAAGGTCAAGGCTGACCCAAGTGCCGTCGAGGCTTTCAGGAAGGGTTTGACTGCTTTGGGAGATGTCTACATCAGTATGTCAATTGCACATAGCTATGTCCCGATTGAAGATAACAGCCCGTTCTAATCACCATTCACTCTTAGACGACGCCTTCGGCACTGCTCACAGAGCCCACAGCTCCATGGTTGGCGTTGATCTTCCACAGAAAGTCTCCGGATTCTTGGTCAAGAAGGAGTTGGAATACTTTGCAAAGGCCCTTGAGAACCCCCAGCGACCCTTCCTCGCCATCCTCGGAGGAGCCAAGGTTTCGGACAAGATCCAGTTGATCGACAACCTCCTCACAAAGGTCAACAGTCTCATTATCTGTGGTGGTATGGCCTTCACCTTCAAGAAGGTGCTCAACGACCTGAAGATCGGAAAGAGTTTGTTCGACGAAGAAGGCAGCAAATTGGTTCAAGGTATCATGGAGAAGGCCAAGGCCAAGAACGTCAAGGTTGTCCTGCCAGTTGACTATGTCACTGGTGACAATTTCTCTGCTGACGCCAAAGTTGGCTATGCTACCGATGCTGATGGCATCCCTGATGGCTGGATGGGTCTTGACTGCGGCAAGGAGAGTGTCAAACTCTTCCAGGAAGCCATTGCTGAGGCTAAGACCATCCTGTGGAACGGTCCACCAGGTGTCTTCGAGTTCGACTCCTTTGCTCAAGCCACCAAGGATACTCTCGCCTCTGCAGTAGATGCTGCTCAGAAGGGATCCATCGTCATTATCGGAGGTGGTGATACCGCAACCGTTGCTGCCAAGTTCAAGGCTGAAGACAAATTGAGCCACGTCTCGACTGGCGGTGGTGCCTCTCTTGAGCTTCTTGAGGGCAAGGATTTGCCCGGCGTGTCTGCACTTTCGAGCAAGTGACTCTCTTCTCATGTATGACATGAGTTTTTGCAAACCCCAGCTTCCTTTCCCTGGTTCAGTTCACCACCGGGCTATGTTGATATCACTGGAGATACTAATGTAACAAAAATTTCCTAAAGTAAATATATATAACCAAACGAAGAAGAAAAAAACTGTTTAACATGATCTTTCAGTATAAACGTTGGCTCCGGTCGAAGACTGTATATCAGCAAGACTAACGATAGTAGTAATATGAGTTTGAAGCAGAAATGACCAAGATGCAGCAGTAGTGTCAATCCACTTGATTGTCACTATAAAGTTTTACTTACACCCCCCAAGTCCCTAAACTCCGCTAAAGAAAAACCCATGAGGCTGATGAGGAAACAAGAAAGCTGGTAGCAGCACAGATGAGAGAGAGAGAGAGTCCATTCTTCAACAAAAGCCCAGTCATCGCTTGGCAGCTTCCACCTTTTTAATCTCCTCCCTGTAGAGAACCAGCTTGTCAGCATCCATGCAAATGAAGCAGAAGATATATATATATCTAGTTTGCTGCAATCGAGAAGGGAACAGAGGGTATATGGGGACTCAGCAGAGTACGCACGCTAGTTGTTTAGAGAAGTCTTCGCTCGCATCGTCGTCATCCCAGCTTTCTTCCCATAGATGGTCGTTGCCAGACCCTCCGCTCGGAGCTTCTGCCTCTTCCTGAGGCCAATCTATAATCGTAACAGTAACGTATAAGCAAACTGGTCGTCAACCCATAAAAAAAAGGAGCAGGCCCATGACCACTCAAATAGCAATAACACAAGCGCATACCTTCTACCGGGAAGTCTTCAAACTCGTCATCTTCTTCCAGAGGCGCAGAAAGGTTCTGGGCTTTTTCTGGTTGTGCTGTCTCCGCCGACTGAGGTTTGGCAGCGCCCTGGGAGGCGGGCTGGCTCGACATCGTGGCTGTGGCTTATAAAATAGGCTGGAGAGGGTTTATTACCGGCGGGCCAGCACAGTCACGGTGCAAGAGAAGGTCAGGGAGCGGTATGGGAAAGCCTTCAGTCGGTATTCGGCCTGTTGATGATTCTCGTTCTTTTGGCTTTTGCTGTTGATGCGACTTTGGGAGAGCTGTGGCTTATGTAAGCTCCGCCAAAAAGAGCCCGACCTTTTTCCAACTTCCGCTGCAGCTTCTGATATTCATTGTTGATAGTGGACGTTGATATTATATTATTACGGAGATGACGGGAAGATAGGTCGGTCTTGTATTTAGAATACACCGGTAGATTAGGGATCTTAGCTTACTGTCAGGCTATTCAGTGCTATCTATCGCCTGCACTCCGCCATACTCGAGGCTGAAGATGCCCTTCCATGCCTTAAGGGCCTTAGCAGCTGTAACTAACACCACCACCTTATCCAAGGCTCCCGTTTTACTCTAAGATGCTGACTACTCCGTAGCTATCTTGACCCCTGGGGTGAGATGAGGCAAGCTAGCCAGAGCCTGTCATTCTATCAAGCGCTTGGCCGCTGAGACCGCCGAGACTTTGGGGGTTTAGCTGCGTCTCAAACCAACTAACGACAGCCATCAAGGGGGAGCTATTTTCGGATTCCTTCTGGTCCAGATGACGAGTACGAAGGTGCCCATAGTGCAGAGTACTGCAAAGTATATGCATTTCTGTTGACGTTGACGGTGACGGTGACGGTGACGACGCTGCCTGTCCTCGGTTGGTATACGCGGTGAGCCATGGGCCATGTAACTGATAGCTACTGAATGACGACAACACAGGCTATACTGCGGCCCGAACACAGGATCTTAACAGCTTAAGCTGTCGAAACCGGTCAAAGCAACAGGAACAAGCCAGCCTACCGCATCTTCAACGCTTTATCTCGTTGCAATTTACTCAAAGAAAGACCTCACGTGGCATCTCAGGTACCTGTGTGGCGGCGTCAGGAAGCAGGAGAGGAAGAAGCAAACATACAAGCCTTGGTAGTACGGCGGATGTTGTCGCTGGATTGATAGTTAGATCCAGGGCCCAACGCCAAAGAGAGAAATAAAAGGAGGCTGTCCAGAGAGAGCCCGGAGCAGCCGGAGTTAAAGGGGGCTGGCTCCCTTGTCAGAATCCTTCCTGCGACTACGAAAGCTCCTCGGAATCAGCCTCAGCCCAGCGTCCGAACAAAGGCCATAGGATTGCAGCAACTGGACCGAGACGCAGCAGGCATGGCGGACACAGAGGCCCGGTCGAGTAGCAGCAAACGCCCATATTGAAGCAGGAATCCTTTGGCCGCCGTCTATTTACAACGCTACAAACACTAACTATGTAAACTCCTCGCGCCTCCGAGCCTTGGCGTGACCGAGACTCCGGCTTGGATCCCGTCATCTTCTCCGTTCTTTTTCGCTGGGGGCGTCTTGTCTCTCGCCCATCCGGTTTGTGTTTCTCGTGTGTTTAGTTTTATATATATATATATATATATATACGACAGCTGTCTGGACCGCCGGCGAGCGAGACGAGAGAACGACAGGCAGACATCTGGCGGGCAGTAAGACAGAAGCGTCCCAAGGCTACAATTCGCATAAATAATTTATGCCAGCCATCCATGGCCATACTGCAGGGATAGGGGTCCTTAGGAAATAAGTTCCGCTCCCGGGCTTCATCCTGCTAGTTAATGCTATCCGGCTGTCTAACTACTGCCTGCTGTCATTTCAGTCTGCTTCACCAGAATAATATATAACACACCCGCCACTCACTCCATGAGCCGTCCGCCGTCCTATTGAATGCGTATAGCAAGCCACCTTGCTGGCGATGAATTAAAGTAGTGCCTGCTACTACCTTCAGCAGCCCTTCTCCTTCTTCTTCTGCTCTTATTTGTTTCTTTTCTCTATCTCTATCTATATAAAATACCAAAAAGGGCGCTTAAAAGTGGTGTTTTTTTTTGGTCTTTTCTTTCCGTCTTAGCTTCTTCGC
Organism: Trichophyton schoenleinii; assembly: GCA_018357685.1. Classification (NCBI taxonomy): domain Eukaryota; kingdom Fungi; phylum Ascomycota; class Eurotiomycetes; order Onygenales; family Arthrodermataceae; genus Trichophyton; species Trichophyton schoenleinii. The sequence goes on from WOFF01000002.1 coordinate 2,352,759, forward strand.
ACATAACCAATTCCTTATATTCCTCTCTACCTCCTTTGATACCAGCCTTACTTTCACCCTCTGCTCTTCTTCCCTTTCTTTCTGTCAAGACTGTGTCCAGCTGGTGAAGATAGCCAATATGTTCCGAGTGGGATCATGGCTGTACTCCAAGACAGCTCCAACAAACGCGTCTACTCAGTCTCTAGATGCTGTGACTGAGTCCCAAGACCGTACGTTACTTATGCCTCTTTTACCATCAAAACAAAACACCTGCTAATAGTTTTATTCCCTTCTATAGTTGAGCATGCATTAAAAGGTATACTTCTATAGATATTTTGATATCCATTTTTATCACTTTACTAACGGTGTTCTGAAGCTGCTGCCTATATTATGGATGACGATGTTGATTCAGCAGAGAGAGACCTGGATAAAGGCGATTCATCATTTCACAAGGTAAACTGCAGCTGGATATCTGTTTCTATTCTCAATAACCAGCTAATTATCTCCTTTGTGTAGCTAGGAAAAGGCATCGTTACCTTTGTTAGAGCTACACTTGGCTTGGAGCAGGATATCATGCGGCAAGGTATGGCTTGTTGTAAAGAGCAATCTTTGCGTAGTATGCTGACTGACACTATGCTATAGCTGCTTCGAGGCTTATGGATGCAGAGACAAGTGCCTATAATGACCAGCATAAAGCTCAGCACAATGCAAATGCTGTCAATGCCTATCATTCCACTATATACGCTCCCGGGACTGAGTACTTGCTGTGCCAATGTATGGCACAGCTCATGGCCGCCCTGGTGGGAGTCCTCAGCGAGAGCTTTTCGGAGAGCATAAAGGCGTTCTATAAGCTGAGAAAAGCTTATGTTGCACTTGGCAGCATTGCTCAGATGGAAGAAAAGTACCTAAAAGAAAATAACCTTAGTCTTGGTGTCGATTCACGCTTCGAGAGTGCCAATGGTAGCCCCGTTCCAGGAAATCCTGCAAGAACTGTAGACTCTTCGTCGCAAGGTACTGTTTGGATCTGCAATCTTGCTCATGGAGCACCTTCTGGACCAACATTGCTAACATTACCAGCAGAATCAAAACCGGAAGCCAAGGCTCCCCTTCCAAGGCCAATGTCAGCTACCTCCCTCGAGGAGGTTACAAATGAAAGCTTCCAGAGCTCACAGAGACGACTTTCCCGTCTTACTCTGGGAAGCGAAGGTGACGTTTCCAAAGCAGCCGAAGGGCCCCAGGCCAAGCTTGACATGAACGGAGATGTCGATATCTTCTCCCACCCCGTAGATCATTTCATCCACTCGGGAACCAGTCTGTGCTTCGGTATGCTGCTCCTGTTCATCTCCATGGTACCTCCAGCCCTCAACAGGATCTTATATATCATTGGTTTCCGTGGTGACCGATCCCGAGGGCTACGGCTGCTCTGGCAGGCTAGCCAGTCTCATACATTGACCGGAGCTATTTCTGCTCTGACCTTATTAGCGTTTTACAACAGTTTCGTGCGTGCAGCCGATATTTTACCTGATCCCGTTGATGGAAATGTGGATGATATCGAGGGCTATCCAATGAGTCGACTTGAGAGTTTGCTCGCAGATATGAGGAACCGTTTCCCTCACAGCCAGCTCTGGGTCCTTGAAGAGTCCAGAATGCGAGGAGCTAACAGGGAGGTAGAAGAGGCACTGAGATTGATTCGTAATGGGAAGAAGAGCCCTCTGAAACAGGTACAGGCTCTCCACGTTTTCGAGAGGAGTATAGATGCCATGCATCTACACCAGTACGAGCTATGTGCAGAGTCATTCATTGAGGTAAAGGAATTCCCAAAGCTAGTCCAGGTAATATATATCAGTACTAATTCCTGTTCCTAGTGCTCCGAACTCAACTCTTGGTCCCGGGCGTTGTATTTCTACATTGCCGGCGCCGCACATGTCGAGCTTTACCGCAAATACCTCAAAGAGTCACCAGAGAAGGCAAAAGAACATGGCAAAAAGGCCGAGGAACTCTTTCGAAAAGCACCATCCCAGGCAGGAAAGAAAAAATTCCTGGCTCGCCAACTTCCATTCGATGTGTTTGTTACCCGCAAGGTTGCAAAATGGGACTGTCGCGCGAAGGAGCGGAACATTCCCTTCATCGATGCAGTCGGTGTATCACCAATCGAAGAGATGAATTTCTTCTGGAACGGGCATAGCCGCATGCCCGACGAACAGTTGGATGTCGCGCTCCAAAACTTAGCGTGGTCAGAGGCTAACGAGACTTGGGCTTCTGAACCACTCGACGAACACTCCATATTAGCTCTTCTCAGGGCTTCTCTGTTGCGAGCCCAACGGAAACACGGAGAGGCGAAGGCTATCCTGAAATCTGAGATTCTATGCCACGACAGGGCGCTTTTCAAGGGTTCAAATAAGGATGACTGGACCTGCCCATCAGCACATTATGAGATGGCTGCAAACATATGGATGGAGCGTCATTGTTACCGACCCTTCGGCCGTGCCACCTCTATTCCAGCATCTGATAAAGAAGATCAGCCCAAGGACGAGACAACCCGTGCAGCCGAGGATGAACGACGGGTCCAGGAATGCAAGGAGTGGCTTGAGAAGGTATACAGGTGGGAGACATATGAACTGGACGCTCGGATCGGACTGAAGGTCACCACTGCTCAGGAAACAATCACCAAATGGGAGGAGGCCCACAGCAAATAACTAACTAGATGGATTCGGAACCATTGCTATCAAATCCCATGTCACATACTTAACCAAGTTCTCTGCAGCTAATATATCCCTTACCGGCTTCATTTTATCCGTCTTGTACTGTTCCAAGTGCGGTTGTCATTATTTACACCTGGAATGGAAACTGCTGGAGAATGCCGATGCCAATCGCCGCGGCTACTAAACTCCCGCAAGTGTTCTCCACCGTAAGAACACCCAGCTTCCAAGGTTATCAGATTTATTCCGACGGCGTCAAGTACTCCGTTGGTACGGAGTATACCACACCTATATATTTAGAGTCACTAGATGGGCGTGACTGGCAGGTATCTTTTGTTCAATTAACTCCTTCTGATAGCTTCAATTTATCATTTCTTGCTCAATATTATAAAACTAAGTCTACGCTATATAGTTCCTTCACATGGCAGCATCACCACTGCCTCAAAGTCAGCTCTATGAAAAGAGCAGCAGCTCCACAGACCCAGATGTGGAACAGAACAGGCTAACCAGGATGGAGTCGGTCATTTCTACCGCCAGCCAACAGTGTGAAGCAGCAATCAGTCGGCTGAGGTGTGGAGGTGCTGGCCGAATAGCTCCCTTCACCCACCCACTAGGGCATATCAAAACTTCTCCCGACGTCATTGTCGATTTTGATGGGCCCGATGATCCTTATAGACCTGCAAATTGGTCGTTTGGGAAAAAGTGTCTTACCACATTCCTATATGGATTGGCTACAATGGGTACCTGAATATCTTGAATCCCCGATGCTATGAAAAATCTATTAACGAGATCCGTATGAATAGGCTCGACTTGGGCAAGCGCAGTGTAAGACAGTCTTTGAGCCTCTAATTTGCTGTGTTACTCTTATGGTTGGCTGATTTGCGCCTTAACAGCTATGCCCCGGGAATCAAGCAAATCTGCAACGAGTTTGGGGTTAATGAAGAAGTGGGAACAGCTGGTATAAGCTTGCTGCTCTTTGGATTCGGCCTCGGCCCCTTGATATGGGCTCCCCTGTCCGAAAAATACGGAAGAAAGCCTACCGTTCTTCTCCCATATGCAATTGCGGTGATCTTATCCTTTGCTACAGCTACCGCGAAAGATATACAAACTGTCTTACTATCACGGTTCTTCTGTGGGTTCTTTGGTGCTGCGCCAGTAACAAACACCGGTGGTGTTCTGGGAGACTTGTGGTCCCCTGAGGAGCGTGGAGTGGCCCTCATCGGGTATGCGATATCAGTAATTAGCGGTACTGTACTGGGACCAATTGCTGGAGGCGCAATTGTCCAAAGCTCTCTTGGATGGAGGTGGACCGAATATGTAACATCTACAACCCTTGTATAAGACTGTTGCTTCACTCTAAGCTAACGTTTATGATATCTCTAGATTACTGGAATCCTGATGCTATTCATTCTCATACTGGATTCGGTACTTCTTGATGAGACTTATCCCCCGGCTTTGCTTGTAACTAAAGCACAACGTCTTCGTTATTCAACCGGAAATTGGGCATTGCATGCGCGCCATGAAGAATGGAACGCCGGATTTGGAGAAATGGCTAACAAATATTTGGTTGTTCCTTTCCAGCTCCTTGGTACTCCGATATGCTTCTCAGTTGCTCTCTACGCCTCATTCGTGTACGGCATGCTCTATCTGAACCTTTCCTCGTTCCCAATCCAATTCCAGGAAGAAAGGGGCTGGAATCAACTCGTTGGCCAGCTCCCATTCCTTGCATTTTTGATCGGGATTCTATTTGGTGCAATCGCAAACCTGACGAATCAAAAGTTCTATATAAGAAAATACAGGGCAAATAACTGCCGCGCTGTACCAGAAGCTCGCCTCCCTCCAATGATACTTGGATCTGTGTTGTTTGCTGGTGGTCTCTTCCTCTTAGGCTGGACTTCAGACCGGCGCATCCCATGGATAGCAACGACAATAGGGACAGCTATTGTAGGCTTTGGATTTTTTACTATCTTCCAAGCTGCATTGAACTACCTCATTGATACATTTCCAACTGTATCTGCTAGTGCCGTTGCAGCAACCACCTTTCTACGGAGCATGTGTGCTGGTGCGTTCCCCCTTTTCGTGAGGTCAATGTATACAAAGCTGGGGATTCCGTGGGCAGTCAGTGTGCTGGGATTTATAAGTATTGCCCTACTTCCCATCCCTTATCTCTTTTACTTTTATGGGCCAAAAATTCGAGCAAAGGGTCGGTGGTCTCGTTCCTCATTATAACCAAGAGAAGTTCCGGATTATGTTGTGCCTTGACCTGTGGAACAGGTTGGCCTTACGTTGGGCGGGTTAGATTCTCTTTGTACACGGTTCCTGTTGGCATTCATAAAACTTTGGGTTAGAAATATAGACATAAAGTGGTTATTAGAAGCCATCTTTCAACCAATAAGAGGATATTTTTTGATCAATAATTTAGCATGATTGAATTGCTTGACTGTGGACGCTCAACAGCAAAGGAGTATTCTACTGAAACCAACATTCCTAAAACCAGACCATCCCGCACTCATAAAACAAAGCCACTTATGAAACATCAGAACTATCATACACCAGCCATTTCCAAATCTTCAACTGCTCCAAATTCCCAGTCTCCGCTTCGAATCCTGCTTACTCGGTCCAACTCGCTCTGATACTCCTTGCGAAGATCTTCAAGCGTGACGACAATGCGTTTTGCACGGTTGATCTTCAGCTCAGACGTTGACCGTGATAGGCTCATGTTATGATTCTGAAGAGTAGGCGAATCAGATGAATTCATACTGCGGTTATCGGCGCTGTTTGAGAACGGGTTCTTAAGGGAGGAAGTTGAGGAGGTGAATGGATCGTCAATGCTGCTACTTGGCCGATGGAGAATTGAATTCATGCTATCGGGCCGATTTGCATTTGGATCAAATTGTTCGACCACAATGTATGCTTCGTTCTTCTCCATACAGGCAAGTAGGTTGATTAGGGAGAGAAGCTCATTTCGCAATTCTCTGCTCTCAATATCGTCTTCGTTCAGATCATTGGAAGGGTCCTCGGTGGCAAAGAACTTCACTTTTGAGGCAGTTGGGCGGTCCCTGAGGTCCCTGAGCCTGCTAACAGTTTGATATGAGATCTCTGCTGCTCCGCGGATGTCATTGCGGGCGATTCGGTAAGCCTTTAAGACACGATGGTATTCTGGTGGGTTTTGGGTCCCCTGCCAACTGCTCAAGGGTACCGTTTGGCCGATAGAAGGTCCCAGGGGTGATTGTTTGCTCGCAAGAGATGCCAGAACATCATCAACATGGGAGCAGAGATGAGGTGTCAGGGAGAGAGGGAGGCGCAGAACCTTTTGTAGACCTGCTGTTCCCGGTCCATAAGCAGTTAAGATTGTAGTGGTAAGAGATGTTAGCGCAGATTTCTGTAAAGCTAGATCTGTATATCTGGCGAGAGCTGAATAGGCATCATCAAATCGACATGTTTTCAAAGATGCATGGAATAATCGGGAAAGCAAGTCGCTTCGAAGATTCTTATGTTCAAGATCTGTCTCGTTTTTCTTTGGACTGGATCCAAGAGCCTGAAGAGCAAGGTTGGCGAAGTCGGCGACATGAATAAAGGCTCGAGAAAGCTCAAAAAGGTTAACAATGTGTTGGAAGTATCTCGGAAGCCCATTGTAGAAGTTATCTACGGACACTATATCGAGAAGATTTGAGGACATCTCATGAAGATTCCCAACAGCTTTTCCGTAGGCTATATGATTATACCAGTCAGTGAATGTCTGCTAGGATTAGATATAGAAAATTGACTTACAAAGAAGGTAGGCAGCCTTTTGGAAGTAAATTGCTGCTGTGTCAAAATCGGACTTTGCTAGGTATAGCCGTCCCTTAACATAGGTTGCCCAGGCGGTACTTGGCTGGAAACGAAGGAAATCAGATGCAAGTTCGATATTGTCGGAAGCGAGAAGATCACATTGGATAAACACCAAAATGTTAGAGAGAGACACTTCCCCTTGTCTCGTAACCCAAGATATGACGTCTTGGATTTGCTGCGTCATCGCGTACATCTGGGGTACACATGCAGCGGGCTGAGGCTTGATGTGAATTGCAAATAGATCTTCCAGGACGGTAGTGCAGTGATTGAATTCACAGCCTTTTGAGCCAAATCGAACAGATGTGGAATCAGATCGGTTCTTTTTCTGCCGGGGTCGTACATTAGTCGCTAACCATATCATCAACTCATACTCCTTTAGTAGGTCGATCAATGTGCTAAAAATCATAGGCCCGTCGAATTGAGTATTCTCCGCCTCTAGGTTCACTTCGGTCTCAACAAACACGGCAAAAAGTAATAAATCATGGATGATTTGCCTGCTTTGGGCTAGGACCTCCCTGGCTCCATGGGTTATTGCGTTGCGTCCAAATGCGGTAGACTGGAGTTCTGAATCCTTTCCTGGGAAACTCAAAGGTAGTGTATCAATGATGGAGAAGAATGTTTCGTTCTTAAGGCCTTTGTATCCAACGGTGTCCTCGATGTTTGCACAGCCAGCTTCAAACAATTCCTCAGTAATGAATTCTGCAAACCCACAACTGGAATGGAAAGCTTCAACTCTCTCCGCTGCAGAAAGTGAAGGTTCGGCAAAGATTTCATTATCCAATGCCGTCCGGCATGACTCGCTAAGTTGAGCTGGGAAAAGTTTTCGAAATCTCATTGCGAGGTTAGCAAGACTTGCAGATTGGCCAGGATTCTCTCCTAGTTCACGAGGTATATTTCTATGTGGCCAACAGCTTTCCAAAACATCGATACCGTTGCCTAGAGTTTCTCCATCGTTGTGCAACATAAGCTCAGTACTATCACACTCTCGAATAATAGCTGATCCGCCGCTGAATATTAGCCAGGGAAGGTCACTATATGAGTCGTAGGCAAGGCTTATTGCTTCTTGTGTTTTCTTGTTAATGTCTTCAACAATTTGCCAGAATTGCTGCCACTTCGCTTCCAGATCTCTGTAGTACTTTGAAAAGTCCATTTCGGTATCCGGGAGCTGCCGTAGGGTGACAGATTGGGTTACTGTTGTGCAGATATCCTGCTGCAGTGACGACGATGCGGAGTTACTGCTTACGGAACGAGTGTGCTTTAGTTTCATGGCGTCCTGATAGATTGCCAAAGCAGTCCGGAGAATCTCAGGTGAGTACCTTCCAGGCGCAAAGAGGTACTCGATCCATCTCTCCTGGGTATCTGTGGTATCCGATCGTACAGGGCTTGGAGGCGTATTGTTTCCGGGGAATGTGAACGACGTCATTGTCCAATTGGTGTTCCACACATTGGCCAGGTCAACTAAATCAAAGTGAAGGCTATAAAGTCGATAAGAGTTATGACTTTTCCAGAGGACCCAAAGTGCCATATTTCTGCCTTCGTCCATTGACTTGATTTGGAAGTCAACCACATTCCAGAATACGCTGCCAGACGGGTCTGGATCTGCAGGTTGAAGTTTCGAATCCGGGAAAAGGTCCTCGATCACCAATTGGCCTGTAATCCCACCCCCAACAGCCCAGAATTTAAACTGCCCATCATTCTGGGGCGAGTATGTTACAACATAGTACATACTGCCCTCCGACGCCCTTTCTGCTGTGAAGACTCGAATAAATGCAGACTCATCTGGGCTCAAAGCCAGGGGCGAAGCATCTTGGGATTGGCTGGTCCGGTTCAACAGGTCCTTTGACCCAACGAGTTTTTGGCTTGCTAGGTTCCAGACCTTTAGGGAGTGGTTCAACCCAACCACGAAAACAAACGCCTGATCTGAGGTTGTTGCAATCGCATTGGGGGTATTAGGGTCCAGGGATCTGCCATCATACTGAACTGTCTGGTCGCCGCTCCACTTAACGAGTCCACGTAAAGAAAAGCTCCAGCTCTTTTCATCGAAGGTAACAGGGAACCAGTGTGATCCTAAACATAGTCTACAATTAGTGACCCATTCGAGAGAGAGAGAGAGAGAGAGAGAGAGAGAGAGAGAGAGAGAGAGAAGGAGGGGAAAGAATTGGACATCGGAGTGAAAGCATACCATCATCACCGACTTTCCTTGTCAGCCGCAAAAGAGATCCGCTGTCAAGGGAAATAAACAGCTCATAAGGCGAAGCAGCGTACAACCGGTGCGGAAACGAGAACCCCAACGGGGCCGGGCTGCACGTCTTACACAAATCATTGATGTTCTCGTCTATCAACTCTAGCTTGCGGAAGTATTCAGGTCTCATGGTGAACGTGTACAGCTGCTTTGATCTCAGTAGAACAAAAACACTGAGTGATTCATGGCCCTCCACGTCCGCCAGAGCCACGCCATGCGGTACAATGGCATCCTCAAACTCAAGTCGAATAGCAACGTTCGATTCATGATGGTCCTGTGAGCTCTTCGTCAAATCAACAGCTCTGAGCTCAAGACAGGTGCTGTCTTCAATGACCCGCCAGAAGAACGATCGAGGATAGGTCTTGCGTTTGCGGAAGTAGATAGAGCTCTGGGAGGCCAGGTATCGCTTTGCGAACGCGTCTTCGTCCCGTATGGCTGTGTCGCGAGCACTCGAGGGGGTCGTTGTTGAGATTTTGGCTCGTTGCTGAGCTCCATGCGATTTGATGGCGACCGTCACGGCGGGGTGCTGCGTGGTCGGGCCAATATCGACCTTGGTGCCCCTGTGAGTTACCAACATCTTCGTTATAGCGACAGGAAACAGATCTGTCCCATCCGCAGGAAGGCTAGGCGTGGGAGAGACGGTGCTGTGGCATTGCTTCTTGTTGGAGCTTGTTTCTTCAAATGTCGATTTTATTATTTTTCAAAACTTGAAGATGGAGTTTAGCGCGTAAAATATTTTAGGTTGGCCAATACAAACCTCTGTATCGACGCCGTATTTATCGAAAACACCAACAAATAGTGAAAGAAGTGTGTATTAGAATCAATAATATTCACGCTCGTTATTCATATTTTTATTCTATAAGGGCATAATATAGACGGGAGGAATCGTAACTAGAGGTATGCATGAGAAGAGAGACAAGGAAAGTTCCCCAAACGCCGCAGCTAAATGAGTAGCAAAATCACGCCGAAATCGAGAGGACAGGTCTAAGATCATGATTCCTTCTCTAGATCTTTGGGGCTGGGATCCCCGATGCCATCTTCGTTGATGGCAAACAGACAGTCACTCTCTGGAAGACATGGGCTGTCGTAGATCTTGCAAATTCGGGTCTCCCCTCTGCCTTTCTTCAAGCTCAGTCGCGTGGTACTCGCGTGGGCAATAATGTTACCGCCGATGGGCTTCTTGGGGTCAGGATTAAACATTGCGCTTGGTCCGCCGTCGACTTGTGCAACAACCTGGTTAGTAATTACAACAGCGACTCCGAATTCGTCGGCAAGCCGTTGCAGGGTGCGCATGAATCGAGCCAGGTGGTTCTGTCTTGATGATAGCTCTCCACGACCACTGAAATCCGTCCGGTACAGCGAGGTGGCAGAATCAACAATGAGGAGTGAGAACCTCGTCTCGCACATCATCTGGGATGCCTGGTTGAGCAGTTGAAGCTGGTGGTCGGAGTTGTAGGCACGGGCGTAGGCGACGTTGTCTAGCACCTCTTCGCCGACGAGACCATACCGTTGTGCTACGGCCAGCAGACGCACGGGTCGAAACGTTCCTTCGGTATCGATATAGAGACATTTGCCCTCACCACCACCCATGTCGAAAGGTAGCTGACAAGTGACAGCTAGGGTATGGCATATTTGACTTTTTCCTGTTCGGAATTCGCCAAAGAGTTCTGTAATGGACCCTGTCTCGATGCCGCCGGCAAGGAGGGTGTCAAGCTGCTTGGAGCCAGTAGTTATACATATCAAATCTGCTCGACGAGAGTGCATTTCGGTCGCAGTCGTGAATCCCATAGGCACAATTTTAGCCGCTATTAATCAGTGTCAGTAGATCGATTTTATCTCTCCAACGCTGAAGCAGAGAAGTATGACCTTCTGTCAGTATCTTTGTAGCTTTTTGCTCTGAAATTCCTTTGATTTGCTCCAACACCCGCTTCGGCCTAGGAAGAGTCAGCCGGCGCTGCAACGAAGATAGTTAAGGCGGTAGCACTTGGACTGAAAATAAAAGAGGGAGAGAAAGAGATAAGGGAGAAAATACGTATATGCCACTGCCTCGACGGTATGGAAGCCTCCATCGGTAATCAGTTTGATATCTCGCGCGGTTAGGCCCCCAACGCCCTAGGTGCAAGACCACTTGTTAGTACCGTCGCAGCCGGAGCGTAGAAGCAGCACAAGAGCATCGGTAACCAACCTCGAGGGCCGACAGGGGCGTAGGTGCTCCTGGTCCTGGCAGGCCATTATCATCCAGCTCGGCCTGCGATGCCTCCTCTGTAGTCATCTCGGTGGGCTATGCGCGCGTCTCGGTACACGTGTCGATCGGCTCCAGCAAGGATAGATTCTGTAGGACTGGACCGGGAAGAGAAACAGCAGCAGTATAAAAGAAGAGACCGGCAAGACAGCGATCCAGCACTACACAGAACAGCAAGGCAGAAACGTCGACAGCTCGATCGTTGTTGATGAATTTCGATGCTTTTTCGACGTTGAAAAGTCAGGAAAACGCGTGTTCACGTGATGTAAATAGCCAAAAATTAAAAATTATTATTATTTAACTAAGGCGGATTCTTGCTTCTTGCTTGTTTTACAGCGTAACGACTTTTTGATAACCAGATTAATAATTATTATTACGGCTGGTGGAGGGCTGGCGGCAGAGAGAAAAGGGGCAAAGAGAAAGTCTTTCTGGGTAATATTGTAGGAAACTCATATGCAAGAAACGCGCCAGAAGAATCAAATCTGTCGTTAGTTAATCATCATCACGGTCGTAAGATGAGAGCAGGCCCCGGCAGCATGCATCGCTGCGTCGAAGCCACCAAAAGGGAAAAAAGGAAAAAAGAGTCGGTATGGTATCTCTTTGATTCGTTTCCAGGCTCAGGCAGGGACAGGCTGCTGTCTCCATGGTCCTCCGAGCTGGCCGGTCTCCGCTACATGGGACCGTCTGTGGGTGTGTAGTGCCTGTAGATGGTCTTCGTCTTGTACGGGGGTATGGCTGGACGACTGGTTTCTCGAGTGATGTACGACTTTGGAGGCTGCTTGCATCGAATCAAAGATGTGTCAGTTTATCCCGTCCTTCGTTTATAGTGACAATAGGGGGGTTTGGTTGAATACGTACCAGCAGCTCCATTTGGTGGCGACGACTGACTCGATTCGTATGAAATTCTTGAGCTGGAAGACCCTGAACTGGAATTCCTCTCGAACCCTCCAGCTGCGGCAGCCTTCTGTCCGTTCGCTGTGAGCAGTGAGTCGTCCCGTCCGCGCCCCAAGGCAAACCCTTCTCCCCTAGGAGAGGGGAGAGCGGCAGATCCAGACTCGATATTGGACGGGGTACCCGGCCTCGTTGTCTCTGGGGTCGCCGCTGGAATCGGACTCGGCAGGGGAGTGTTCGTCCTCGATACCCAGATACCTTCAATCTCGATTCCACTCTCCAGGGCACGGGATCCAAAGGGTATGAGGTTGAGATCCTTTGTGCTAACAGACGCTTCTTCCTCCGCTTTCTTTAGCTTCTCTGCTGCTCCGATCTTTTTTATCCTCCAGCTGTTGTACATATGGACACATGTGCCGTACACGAGAACAAGCGCCTAAATGTGAAGTGTTAGCAGAGCATGGGCCTGGAGGAAGAGACAGGCCTATCGGCATTCAAGGCATACAATAAGACCCCCAAGAACCTGTGTCCTGCATATTAGCATCTGGATATACACGATGGAGCTGCCAAAACGGCGTCTGGATAGACTCACAAAGCACATCTTCTGCCACAGCTCCCAGTCCACCCAGAATCCCATCTTGACTGATAAACGGCAGACGCAAAACTGTCCGTCTTGTTTATCACACCATGAAAGAGACGTATCTCCGGCTATCCAGCAGGGAATAGAATAAGTGGCTTCAGGCCGGTCGTAGGGAAACTGAGAGTTGGCTTTTGCCCGCAAGCACCTCAGAAGTAGATTTGGTGAATGCGAGAAAAGGAGAAGCTGGTCGTCACTGCCTTTGCCTTTTTTTTTTGGTATAAAATTTGTATGCAGCAACAAGACAGACGAAGATGAAGATGAAGATGAAGATGAAAAGATGAGGCAGAGCTCGTCTGTATCTATGAGAGTAGATACTCGGTGTTGGCTTGTTTTTTTACTTCTTTTATCCTGTGGTTATTTGCTGCTGGCTGGTCTCCACGCAGATGTGGTGGAACAAGGGAACCCGCAGGACGAGGATATCGAGAGCAGAAGAGATGAATGGCGACGACTACGGACGAAGATATAATAACTATTTTCGAGGGAAAGTTGAACATGCAGGACAAACATATTTATATATACTCCATACTCCCTAGGCAGAGTCGTATCCGCCACCTTTGGCAGCCCCGTTTCGTCATTGACCAAATGCAACAACGCAGGCCTAGAGCGCTAGAGTTGGGCGGCGAATGTGAGACACGGCCGGCATGGCATTGCTTTTAAGTGCATGCAAGATGATATAGGTTATTCGACGGGCGTATTATGAGAGAGAGGAGACATGCCCGTCGATCAGGGATCTCGATGCGATCGATTCGACCCGAGGGCGGACACCTGGCATGCAGATGCAGCTTTTATATCGCTGCCGCCGGCCACGCTGATACGCTTCCATCCTCAGCCCTCCCTCACACCTACGACTGCAACTGCTACTATTTACTCCCCTAGCTGCAAGACGTCATGCAGAGACAGAGATCTTGACCATGGGTCGATCGGAGGCTAGTTAAGCATGCGCTGGCGCCGGCTCGTTCGTATAATTTGACTAGTGGAACTGCTTGGCTATGATAGCACCGATTGTTGGCTGGCGAGACAGACAGACAGACAGGGACGCACACCTGCCAAATCCCAGGCTTTGCTCCGTATGGCCTGATTGCACATCCATATCATTATTCGAGACTCGTTCCTAGGCTGTTTTGCTAGAGGGAAAGAAACAATATACATCCACACCGTCCGTTGCCCGTCTGACCCTGCTGGCCATGCCGCCCTTTCGTAACCTGTTTCCCCGACGGCCTCCAGCCGTTAACGTGGACGAGGCGCCGGACGAGCCAGGAGGTCAATCATTGTCTGCAGAGAAAAGCCCGGCGAGAAGCCCACGGCCGTCGTTGACCCTCGGGAGGACCAAAGTCGACGAGCCTCATGAATATAAAATGAGTGGTACGGAGTAAACGCTTCTGCCATCTGCGATCCTGATATCCGGACGATCCGGACGTAAGGAGCATCATCCATAAATCTGCCATATGGATCGCATCCCCCTGTCCCTGATTCCTGATCCGCGGATGCCTAATAATAACCAGCGTGCTCTCTCAGATATGGCTGACAGGTGGTCTCTCTTGCAGTCGTGAATGACAACGGAGTCTATCTTCCGGTATGAGGCTGAATCGCATATTAACATGCTCCCCCCCCCCGTAGTGCTGTACTTATATATCCTGACTGATACGGCTACAGCCCTCGCCCACTGAGGAGAAGGGCTACTGGCAGCGGCCATCGTCTCGAAAAGCCAGCCGGAACCTTGTTGACGAAAACGAGCCCTTCTCAATATCGCGGGAGTCGTTTGATTCATATCGTCGTTCATTTGTAAGACTCAACCTCTATCCACGACAAGACACTTGATCCATCGCAGTTCTCATGGCTAATCGCTGTACTCCATATAAAACCCCATCCAGGACATATCCGCTCGGTCCCCCGTGAGCCAGCATTCGGACATTGTTGCATCTCGCACCTCACTGGACTCCCGCCTGTCCCGGACCACCTGTCCCCGTTCATCAACAAACGGCAACTCCCTCGAGCCGCCCATAGACCGCAATGGTGTGGACGAGGTAGAAGATCCGTTCGAGGATGTCCCCCTAGCTGATGATTCCAAACCAAAGAAGCGAGGGCTGTTCTCTCGCTTTGGTGACTCCCCTGCGTCCCAGCAGACACTACTAGGAAAGCCGACGTCTTCGCACCATAGCTTCCACTTCCCCGGTCGACGACGGGAGCAAAGTGGGCAGGGCGCCGAGCTAGCGAGCATAGACCGGGCCAAGTAGCTCACACTAACCAGAGCCCAGGATCACAAGTTGTCTATAAATGCCGTTTTGCTGTGTTTGACATTAATATTGTATTGGCAGTGAATGAACCCATAGTTGGGCCGCTGGGGCTACTTTTAGGGGCCGCATATCCTTCCGGCCTGCTGATCTGCCTTTCCCAGCTGCCGAACTGCACTCCCTTGGCTGCTTTCCAGGCGTTCTGGCTTCTCCTCCTCCTTCTTCTTCCTTGTTTGCTTCCAATCTTTCTTTTCTTCTTTTCTTTGCCTGTTTCTGCCTCTTTTTTTTTTTTCTTGAAGCCGCAAAAGCGAAGTACATATCACGTGAGTATCGGCTGCTTAGTCACTTATCAGATCTATGCAAACAGTGCAAACATGAAAAACTTCCAAAAAACTCAAAAATATAAAAAAATAAAAAGTAGAAAAAAGTAAAAAAAAAAAGATATTATTGAGATTCACCTGAAGGAGCTCATTTTTTGGGGGAATTTCTGCGACTGGAATATACACGATGGCGGGGGTAAAGCGCAGGGCCGATGCCACGGAGGCCTCCCTCAGCAAAAGAACCAAGTCGAAGTCGTCGGCGAAACCAGTCGAGGTGAAGGGCAAGTCCAAGTCAAAGCCCGCAAAGGTGGTGGAGGTGGACAGCGATGAGGATATGCTAGATGATGATGATGATGATGACGATGAAGAGGAAGAGGAAGACGACGAGGAGGATGGTGATGAAGAGGATGAAGAAATGGAGGAAGAGGAGGAGGAATTGAGCAATGAGTCTGAGAAAGACGCCGCAAAGGGCAACGGCAATGCAGAAAATAGTATGAAGCCATCCTCCGATTCTTAACAGTCTACAGCTATTTACAGATACTAATAAGCGGCACGAACAGAAACAAGCACATCTAGAGAGTCCCATGCAAAGCAAAAAGCGCTTGCACAAGAGCGCAAAGCCGCCAGGCCCAATGCCGATGCCATTGCGCGCACAAAGAAGATATGGGAAAGACTACGGCGGAAGTCCCATGTGCCTCGCGAAGAGCGCAAGAAGCTGGTCGCCGAACTATACGGCATTATAACAGGCCGGGTCAAGGACTTTGTTTTCAAGCACGACTCTGTCCGAGTTATCCAGACCGCCCTGAAGTATGCGAACCTGGAGCAGCGCAAGAACATTGCCGTCGAGTTGAAGGGCGACTACCGGAGTTTGGCAGAGAGCAAATACGCAAAGTTCTTGCTTGGGAAGTTGCTTGTACATGGCGATGCAGAGATCCGGGACCTGATCATACCAGAGTTCTTCGGCCATGTGAAGAGGCTTATCCGGCATCCAGAGGCCTCGTGGATCTTGGACGATATCTACCGAACCGTGGCCACACCGGTGCAGAAGCACAAGCTGCTTCGAGAGTGGTACGGGATGGAGTTTACGCTTATGAAAGACGAGGTTAGCGATGAGACGCCGTCACTACCTGAAATCCTGGAGAAGAGCCCCGAGAAGCGTGCGCCCATCCTGCAGCATCTCCACGGGATGATAAACCAGCTTATCCAGAAGAAGACCACGGGCTTCACCATGTTGCATGATGCAATGCTGCAGTACTTCCTCAGCACGAAGCCCGGCAGCGAGGAAGCAACCGAGTTCATCGAGCTGCTCAAGGGCGACGAAGAAGGGGACCTAGCGAAGAATCTGGCATTTACCAAATCTGGTGCCAGGCTAATGTGTCTGGCGCTGGCGTACTCGAATGCCAAAGATCGAAAGCTGCTGCTGCGAATGTACCGTGATACCGTGAAGCTGATGTCCGGAGACGTCCACGGCCACACGGTGCTCTTGGTTGCGTACGAGGTTGTGGATGATACCAAGTTGACTCAGAAGCTGCTGCTGTCCGAGCTGCTTACCCAGGACGACCTGGTACCGCGGGCCAACGACCAGCTGGCTCGCATTCCGATACTCTATTCGTTTGCCGGCAAGAAGAACGGATGGCTGATTACCGACACCGACCGCCAGATCCTCGATGAAGTGTGCGAGATTCGATCACAGACGTCCAAGAAGGACCCCGAGATCCGTCAACGAGAACTCGTCAGTGCAGCCTCCCCGGCCCTGCTCGAATGCATTGCCAACAACGCCGCTGCCCTGGCCGAGACCAGCTTCGGAGCCCGGTTTATCACCGAGGTCCTCTTCGACAGCACCGGCGACAAAACAGCTGCTCTCGAGGCAGTGGCGGGCCTGGCAGAGGCAGAGGGAGAGGGAGAGGGAGAGGGCGATGTCCTCAAGTCACCCAACGCCGGCCGAATGCTCAAGGCCCTCGTCCAGGGAGGGCGGTTCAACAATGCCACCAAGAAGGTAGAGCCCGTCCAGCCTCCGCTCAACTTTGCGCCCCTTCTCTACAAGCACATCAGGGACAACGTGCAGTCGTGGGCCACCGAGTGGAATCCCTTTGTCGTGGTTGCCCTGCTGGAGTCCGAGGAGTTTGACAAGAGAGACGAGCTGGCAGCTACCTTGAAGAAGAGCAAGAAACAGCTGACGGAGCTGGCGAGCAAGCCCAGGGGAGACGGAGAGGAGAAACGAGACCCTGCCAGCAGCGCCGCAAAGCTGCTCCTTGAGAAAATCGCCTGAACAGTGAAAACAGAAACAAAACCGCTTGCTGTCATGCCGTGCTCCAATAATGATATATGCCCCCTTGCTCTGTCATACTTACATACCCTTGGGGCAACAACTGATACAACGAGAACCATCACCACAACCTCGCCGGCGCTATTACTCCGTATATTCTCTCTCTTTTTCTCTCTCTCCCGTTCCATCCATCCCCTGCCCGGCCCCAGGCTGACCCAGGGGCACCCATACAGTACACTCGTGTGCGCCTCCACAAAAAGCAAAAAAGGGGCAAGGAAAAAGAAATAACACCGTAGAAATATTACGAAAAATAATGGAGAAAGGAAATTAAAGCACACACAAACCGATCGAGAGAATCGCAGGGGAAGGCAAAAGCGCATCCCGTAGACGTCATCATCGCCTTTACCGTCCTTCCTGTCTATACCTCCTGAGGGGGGTTGTTTGTTTGTATATATAAAAGTAGAAGAGAGCCCAACGCCACCGCATGGAGAGCCAGATATATAGAACAGTCGACTAATAATAAATCGAATAGTCCACCAGACTAAGCCCTACCCTCTGTGCTTCTTCTTCTTCTCCTTCTTCTTCTTCTTCTCCTGCTGCTGCTGCGATCTTTTTCCCTGTCCTTAACATCCAAGAGAACCGGATCTCCTGCCGCTGGTCCTTGCTATCCCGGCCGTCCCGTCCATTCACATCGTCGATATACGAGATCTCTCCTTTTTTTTTTCTTCTTCTCTCTCTCTCTCTTTCTCTCTCTCTATCTCGCTCGCCAGCTTTTTGTCTTCTCATAAAATTTAAATATAAACCTGCTGTGGCGAACCGAGCAAGCTGCGGCCTCTCCCTGTCCATATAGCAATAATAATACAATCTATATCACCAGCTCCCGGCCCCCTGGCTCGACGGAGAATATAACAAAAAAGCACCTCCAGCTCTCGCTGCGTATTATCTTATTATACCGCCCGTCGACCACCCGCCCAGCTGGCTCTCTCGTTCGCCCTCTGCCGGCCGTCGAGCAACCGTCTGTCTAGCTTCCGGTCCCCGGCTGTGCCTGGAGCGGCGCGCAGAAAGCTACCAGAAAAACCGCAGCGCTTTTCGCCCCAACCATACTAAAACCGCTTGATATACAGTATATATACGCAGTCAAAGGCAGGCTCGAGCAGCTCGCGGCAGCGCAGTGAAGCATGCGCCGTTGACGAGACGCAGCAACGCCATGCCGAACACCGTCGTCTCTAGCATGGCTCCGGCTGCCCACAACAGCGACAAGTTGTCCCTGAACCGATCAATGCTGGCTCCCTCGCCCACGCTGACGAACCCGGACATGATACTCCCGTACGGCGAAGGGCGCGAGTCCTCGACCCCGTCGCCGGCCCTCGAAGACCTGCAGCGGGCGGCGGAGCAGTCCAGGCTGCTCGCCAGCAGCTACTCGCTCATGCACCAGCGCAGCACCTCCGTCTCGACCACCACCTCCTACGACCGAGCCTCCTCCGGGACCGACGAGCCTATACAGCCCTACGCAGCATACGGCGCGGCAGAAGGGTCGCCGCAAGCGATGGCCGGCCCCGGTGCGGGTGCGGGTGCGAGTGCGAGTGCGACTGCTGGTGCGAATGCCGGTGGTGCTGTGAACGGGCCTATGCGATCATCCCAGACGTCGGATATAGATCATACGACAAGGACCCATTCCAGGCGGCAGAGCAGAGCCAGCAGCACCAACAGCCTCGACAGTCTTGTAGATCCCTCGGGCGCTGCTGGGCTCGGTGCGAGCAATGGCCTGTCCAAGCGGCATTCGAAACTCAGGGAGCTGCAGGATCTGCCGTCCGGGCTCTTTGAGCAGGATAAAGCGCATACAGACGACGAAGCGGCGGGCGTGCTTGGAGGCGCAGACGACCTGAGTGCCGTCGTCTTTGAGCCGGAGCACCGCATTCTCCCCATGGGCGCAATCGCAGAGGAAGATGAAGAGGTCGAGGAGAAGACCGAGAGCTCAGACAGGAGCGACAGGGTCTACGATGAGCTCGACGAGCTGACCTCGATGCTGGAGAATGCAAAGCTGAAGCTGACGGTACGTCAATTTATGCCCATTGTATATATATACTAGTATTCTAACAGACATCTACTAGCATATGGAAGGCAATCTGAACCGCGCGAGGAGCTCGTTTCGCATGACGCCGTCGCCTTCGCCGTCTCTAAATCGGGCTTTTGGCAGCGCCGGAAGCTCATACCATAAGCATCTCCAAAAGGGGGAGAGGCGCTCCCAGACATCTCTTGCAGGCGCATTGCTACGCCAAAGGGCTCACCAGGGGTATGCCGGCAACGGGTCTCATCTTCGCGGGCAGAGCGACCTCTGCTCGCCATCACAATCGTCTTTCAACCGGCTATCGGGGGTGAACGGCCAATTTAGATCGTTCAGTGCTCTGGGTTCAACTAGTGCCTCTGAGTATAGGACTGGATTCTATTCCCACGTAGAGGAAGAAGAACAAGACGATGACAAGGAGCCAACCACCGAAGCCAGCACATTAGTCCCTGAAGCTACCACCGACAGGTCCAGGTCACTCACTCCCTCTTCACAGTCAGCGCCTATACCTAATGGACAGTCAAGGACATCACCTCTCCCCAGTGGTGATATCAAAAACTCACCTTCATCCTCAAAATCTCCCCCGCTAATCAACAAACCTGATTCCCGCAGCCAGTCTGCAACTCCTCCATCTCCCGCAAGTGCGCATCTTCAAATGCGTGGTCTACAGGGCCAGGTAGACGGGCTAAGAACAAAACTTTCCACGCTCAAAGAGAGGACTCAAGAGGAATCGATACGCAGACGTAACCAGCAAAGCCTACGTACACCAAGTCCGTTCACTGTAGCCGACGAGAACTACACCAATCCTCTCGAATATCAAAGGCGGTCCTCATACCCAGAAACTCTTGCTACTCCCAACTACAACAAACCACAGTCTCCTCCCCCTGCGCTCCATGAAGAGACGCATGATACCGCATGCGTATCATCTCCAACTCTGCCTAGCGAGGAAAAGAAACAGAACAATTTGGACGACAAGGAAAATGCCATGGAACTAGCCGAGGACGCCGCATCCGACCCCATACAAGCCACCGCTGAAAGTCCCATTGAGGGTCCCGTCGAAGAGCCTGTCGAGGGACCAGTTGAAGAGCCAATCGAGGGGCCCATCCAGGGCCCTGCTCCTCAATCCCCAGCTGGCAATGCTACTAGGAAGGTAGTTGAAGAAACAGATGAAAGCGAGTCCGAATACTTTGAATATTCAGATAACGAATCTGAACCATCTGAAATCGACAGGCAAGAACTTGAAGAGATACTGCGAGAACCAATGGGCAGCCCAACCGAATCCGTGTACCAGGACATCCTGGAAGAATTCCCTTCTGTCCCGCCAGTCCAGGAGACAATCCGTCACGAGGACCGTATCGATGCCTTTGATTACGAGCATTTCATCCTTCACAGTGCGCTCGGAACGTATTCGGGACGATTGAACCGCTCGGGTAGCATCTGCTCTTCTGGATCAACTGAAACCACACGCCCGGATGGCCGCGAAACACCAAAGAACGGGTCGGGATCGACTCTCTCAAGGGTAACCAGCAGTGACTCGATTTCAACAGATGCCACCTTTGCTACCGCAACTGAGGGAGACTACGGATACCATGATGCTCTGACTTCGCCCAATGGCAATGGAACCTACTGGGGAAGAAGCCGGCCTTCAAGTAAGCAAGATCCATCTTCATTTCTACCAACTTCAGTACTAATATTCATTATAACAGACCGATTATCCCGTCAATTCACGGACGATTCCTTGACCCTCCCGACCCAACAATATTACGATAGCACATCCACTTTTTCCCGCACCCAGTCAGCCTCATCAACACCTCGTGCCTCTATATCATCCGTCACTGCCGCAAAGGATGAAAACGCCGCACTATTAGCCTCCATCTCCGAGCTCAAAAAGGCCGCGGCTACTCCTCAAACTCCAGGCCTCCTTGTTAGATCTATCCTCTCCTCGGCTGCCAACGAGAAGGCCAGTGACGCCTCTGCACTGTATTCTCCCCAGACCGGCAGTCTATGCGATGCCGATTCTGAGCTTGTAGAAGCAGTCATCCAAAGTCTTGGAAACGTGAGCCTTGAGCTCCTTCGAGCTTCAACGGCTGACCTCCAATCTCCCATCGATAACCGGATCGCCACCATTCTACGGCGCAGACTAGATGCTGCCCGGAGGATATTGGATGGCGTTGCACCATTAGAAGCCAACCCCTGAGTACATTTTATTTCTCACGCCATTTCTATTCTTTTCTGGATATCCCACTATTAAACACATAATTTCATTTTTTCTCTTCGGCCTGGCTGAACGATTTTCATTTGTTATAATACCACAAAGACTTCATTGCTGCGTTTATTTCTTTTGATATATCTGCTAGCTATTATATCCCCTGCTCTCTGGATTTCTGGTTTATTTTATTTTATTTGGTTTTGTTTAGCTATTTTTCTGGGAGGAAAACTTATATAAAAAAAGTTTTCCTTTGGTATAACTGCCTCTTCTATGATTGGACATCCCTTTTCCTCACTCCCTTCTCCCAGCATCCAGTTAAGATTATATTGTACACGAACATTTAGAAACAAATCCCTGCATGGAAATATGAATACATCCGGCCTTGGGAAGCCAATTTTCCATGCTACTTGAGCCACCGAGAATATCGCGAAAAGGGTTAGAATTAAAACAAATAATAGTAGTAATAGTAGAAGAAGGGTATATTCATTGCCTGCATCATCAGTCGTAATGAGGGAGATCAGAGAAAATATGAATCGACGTCACTCGTTCGAGAATTTGGCGGAGAGAACCACCATCGACGAGTATTTCAGATCAAGGGAGCGGGAATCATTGGCATCGAACTCGGCTGCTTGACGAGCATGCAAGTATTGATCTAGAAATTCATTGTCGGTAAGCGCTTTACCTTAAGACGTCATAAACTTGAGGGAATCATACAGTCGACCCCAATACTGTCAAACCAACGATAGACATCCTTATCACTAATATCCCTGGCCCTAATAGCACCTGTAGGCGAGATGACAAAGGCGGGCGCCAACGACCTCATCTTCAGATGCTGAGAGACTACACCCGCGAATGTTTCGATCTGGGAGGCAAAACACGAAGGCTGTCGTTCCAGCGGCCACTGTTTCTTCATTAGCACACTAATATTAGCAGCGGTGCTGGATAAGCCTCACCCGTTGAATATAATGCTCGCATTCCCATGATCGAAATAGCCATTCCATCCTCTCCACACAGTTAAGCAGGATGATAGTGGCCAGGAACGTTCGGAAACTACCAACCCGCTGCTTCTGAAGCAGCCGTTGCTCAAATTTACTGAGCAAAGCTCTGCACACTCTCGCTGCTCGTTTTTCGACGGCAGAGCGTAATTGCGTGCAAATTAGCGAGTATGATTCTAACTGATTCATGCTGTGTATCGGGATTCGGGAGTCGTTTGTTGTAGAGGTCAGCGGTCTGTTTGCCAGCGGTGGCAGAGTAGGGTTCATATAAACCGTCCATTTAAGGAACGGGTCCACTAGTATAGCTGTAGCTACCCATAACTCCAACGCTGCGTCTAGCATGTCATCCTAGTCTCACAAGTTAATAACCGCCATGAGATATATAAAGGGGCAAGAAGCGGGTGTGGAGCATGCCTCGTGTTGTTTGGCGAGTTCTAATGCCTGACGAAGGGTCTGTCTGATAAAATCAGATTGTTCACCCTCAATGAACAAACTGGAGGTCTTCTGGATATACACATCAAGCTTGCCGCTCAGCTCTTCGATCTCGCCATCTAAAATATGCACGTAGTGTGCTTGTCCTTCGAGTATAGATTCAGCGGAAGAAGTAGAGAGCTGGTTATCAATTCCTTGACCAGCTTGCCGTTGACCAAATAGGGCGGAAAAGGTAAGAAAGCTTAACGAGTCTAGTTCGAAGTGCATGACCTCGATTCGACCGGCTGAAGGTTCAAACTGTATCTCACCCTTTATACTTTGGACATCGTGATAGGCCATTGTTGAGTGCAATCCTATTGCTTAGTTGGTATGGAGATATATTAAGCCCATACAGTGAGTCTACTTACCTATTGAATAGGACTCCAATTGGTTCATAAGGCGAGTTCTGATGCAGCACTCCATCCAAACGCGCGGATTCTGAAGATTCCAGCACTGGCCACAAGGTGTTCCAGCTGAACACTGGCATTGTGACAAACGTTAATATACCGTAATTGTATGTTAGAGAGTTACGATTAAGGTATTCACTAACCGTTTTCTTCAACATCCGGCATCGGAGACAGGCTCCCATCTTTCTCACTACCCTGACTTCCTTCCTCCTCTCTTCAGAGAAAGTCGACCGTTTTTTATTTGATTTCTTGGTGTCTACAACTTCACAGAAGAAGTCACTATTAGACTGCTGAACTTCGGGGTTCGTGGTAAGGGGTCGAAGGTATGTTCCGGGCCGTTCATTGGTAGCGGGAGGAATACTAAGATCAGCAGGAATATGATTTTGGATCATCATTTCGTCTGCAGTTGGCAGTTCAATGGTAGGTGAAAGGCCAATTGTCGCCTGTGGGGGTGCGGTCTGGGGTGGAAGCTGCCACGCATCCGACTTTTGGTGGCACATGGCTGCCGATTCCAAAGAGCTAGAAGGGTCATCAGTTACCATCTCGTTTGCGGATGCAGCAATCAATGAAAGCTGGGACGAGTGGTGGTCTGAGTGAGCGTCCACAGGGAGCAGGGAATGCACGGCAGGCATCGGAAGAGGCGACGTAGCATCCACAGAGGATGTCGAGAAAAAGGGAGCGGTTGGCGACGATGTGTGAATAAACTGAGCGTGTAATTCAGCTTCTAGATAGACGTTGTTAGCACATAGGCCTAAAGCCACAGTATAAGTAGCGGGTATCATACCAAGGTTGAACTTAGACGAGTTCTCGAGAGCAGGATCGACCACCATGTCGCGCTCAGCAGCGCTGAGTTCCAATATCCGATCCTGTATGTGCCCTTCGTTCGAAGCACCAACTCTCCTCGACGCCTCTGCAAGCACATTAAGGCCATTCAGACTGGGACCATTCTGGAAGTTTGCAGCGCGTTTCCCACGAGCTTGATCACCCATTGCCGCAGTATTCGAGCTAGGAACAGGCTGGCTATGGCGCACAGCACCTTTATCTCGATATCGGTTCGCGGCAGCGCCAGACAGGTAGGCCACCCGATCTCTGTCTGCCGTGGAGATTGCCGGACATATCTTCGTGATATGGTTGATTAGAGTATCTGGACGGCCCTTGAGGAACTTCTCCCCGCAGAGCTTACAGGTATGCTCATATCTGTTGCTAGAATCTGGCAGCTTCTCACCACGGTGGAAGAACTCGGTGATAAGCGTGTTTGGCTTGCGGCCCATGGTGGCAGAGAAACGAGCCAGTCATTAAAAGGTCAAATCAAGTCTCGGTATAAGCTTGCCGTATCATCATTTAGGAAAGGAGAGAAGCCCAGGCGCGTCTTTGGGAGGAACCCATAGTCTCTCTCTGGGAGAGAGTATCAGTATGCAGAAGAATAGCTACTACCGGGGTACTAAGTAGCTCGCAGGATGATAACTTTGACGAGAAAATTAAAGATGAAGCGACAATTCTATTGCATAGCAAAACATCCGGCCCGGATCAGCGGCTCCTGGTAGAGCGCAGTGTGCTCTCTCGCCTGCTGCTCTGCTTCCGGCCGCCTTAATCGCTAGGTGTGCTGCGACGTGTTGTTTCTTCGTCTTTCAGCTTTTTGATATCTTCAAAATGGCAAAATCAAGCTCCCTGGAGGCGGTGTGTTTTCTGACACTCTCCGCCGCCTTTTCTAACCCCTTTAGGAACGGAGAAACATTTATCCGGGGATGCTTCTCAACGTCGGATTTCACGATCTATGCAAATACAACAAAAATACATACATCGGAGACGAAGCAGAAGCTGACAAGAGCTCAGCAAACTCGATGCTCTGGTGGTCTCCAGGGCACGGCAAGTAGCTCGAAGATTCGCTTCTCGTCCCGGCTTTCCAGGAGATGGCCGGCATTCAGCTTCACCCGGCCTGGACCCCGCATAATATCTGAGAAGAGACCTCTCTGGTTTAAACACATACCCTTCTTGCTTGCCAGCAACCGTAGGCTCCGGTTGAATATATCATTGCCCGTGAAGTAAATCAGTGCAGCACCAAGTTCATCACCGGGTACAAATAGCAGGTCTATACGGCGCCATACAGGGTTCCCAGGGAGCGCTGAAGCACCATGCCATTTTGACCCATCTGCTCGTGAGGACACGGCAAGCCCCGTCTTTAGGAATCCGCATTCAAATAGCTGGGGAACGATAACAGTCATGATCTGGTCATGTATAACTTGCAGACTGACTCCCTCCTTGGTTATAATGAGATCGATGTCTCCGCTATCAGCAGCTCCGCGTCTGTAGGAGCCACCAATAATGACGCTATAGGAACTGTCCATGGCTAAAACAGCCTGCCGCACAATAGCGCCATGTGCCTCGACTTCTTCTCGTGGTATCCGTTTCTGAAAATCATCGTACCGTTCAATCCCAATCTTTTGGTTAGTAGTTAAACTCGCCCGGGTCTTCAAATCGTCCAAGGATTTATACCCCTGTGCGACCCATTTGGAAGCTTGTTGATATCCAACACCGTATATGTTAAGAAATTGGGAGAGCAGAACATCTCTTGGTTCCATATTCGCTTGCTCTAGCCGCCGGAGCCTATTGGTCCATGCAATTTCCTCGATTTTGGCCGCCAGGCGTTCACCTATTCCTTTTATCTTCAAGGCCTGGCTTTTTGTCACTACTTTATTACGTTCCCTGCGTAGAGCAGCGATTGCACGCCGATATGCAAGGCACCGCCATTGGTCGGCAGTTCGTTCATAGTAGCTAAGCATTTGTTGCAGGACCTCAATTGTGCGAGAGTTGGGATTATCCGCACGATCTTTGCCATCCATTTTGTTCATGCAAGTAAATGATTTCTGCCATGCAGGACAGTCTGTTGTGAGACCAGATTGAAATTCTCCAGGGACAATTCCATCATCTTCCTCATCAGAGGAATCCAGGGGCTGACTGTATGTTAGTTGATCAATTGGGCCATTTTAGCGGACATGTTGACTCACGAGAGCAGCTATATCTTTCACATGTCTAATAGCTATATCTAGGTGATCTGGCTCAGATGCTTGCATACCATCCTGGTCAGCCGTATCTTTGGCCAGGAAATCGGGAAGATTCCCTGGGGGTTCTGGAACCGCGTTTGCCGTGGACTTATCAGCAGCCCCTTTGGAGCCGATACCTCGACTAGAGTTTGTAGAAACGCAATCATGCCGTTCACCGCTAGGTATTACTTGTGGATCAGGCAGCGACTTCCGTTTAATTTGGAAGCGAGGGCTAGAAGCATCCAATATTCTCCGGTACATGATACATTCCGATGGATAATTCTCATTTACCAGGATAATATTGGCCTAGAGAAAAACGTCAGGTTACCAAGGATTGCCATGGTTCCACCTGGGGGAGGCTTACTGGGATAGAGGTCACTTGGAGATACTCAACCACGTCCTCGTAATCAAGCCGCCTTTCCGCAACTATATGTGTGACAGAGGCATCGAACTTTGTCGCGCGGGTTGCGCCAAACTCAAGGACCCTCGCAATGCGAATTCGTCTAGCCTGTGATATGTCATCATTAGGTATAAAATCTGCGAGCTGATTAGCGTTCCCTTCCAGCTTACATTCCCGTGGTGATTTTACTGTTTGACCTACAAAGTACTAGGCCGTTGAGAACCGAAGGATGGCCGTTCACAGTCTTAATGGGTTCCTGGGCCTTCTTTCGCCTGCCATCCCTAGCCAACTTCGGCTTCTTATTAGGATTTATTGAATGATCAAGGCCTGGTACCCCCACTGTCTCTCTTTCAGGGGCTTCCCGTGGTAATTCTTTCTCTGAGATCGCATTCGGGTCCCCGGTACTGTTGATAACTTCTCTTCGACGGCGGCTTCGTAACGTAGATAGAACATAATCATCATCCTGATCCTCCTTATTTGAAGCGTAAAGCTCTCCACAGAAAGTTTCCTTGTCCATGGCTATAGATATATAGGGGTGCCATGTTGCCCGATCAGATGAAATGACTACTGTGGCTTTGAATATACCTATATATATATATGGCTTCTCTCTCGCTAGGCCCCCCTTGCCCCAACCGTGAACCGTGGTTCCAGGCAGCAAGATCGACTCGGCTGTTTGATGCACCGTTAGCCAACCACGTGATGACTCTGTGCAACTCGCGGCCGTTGAGCTTCAAGATTTGCTGCAAAGCGCATACATAACCAGCAGGGCAAAAAAACGAGCAAGGAAGCAGCCGCGGGTGTAGTGAGGAGAGTGTTTCTTATTTGATTATTGCGCAGACGGTCATTGTAAGCCCCAAAGCTCTGTTCGAACGCAGAACTGTTCAGTCTAACTAAAAGCATCTAGATATTTTCGCTTCTATCGAAATGGGCCGACACCAGGCAGTATCCTCGCTATTTGAGATCGGCTTGCTTCGCCGGGGCTGTTATAGTACCAAGAGCCTCCCATCCTACCGTCAATTCAGCTCGTCAAACCAATGGCGGCAACAGCAGACACAACGGCAGCCACAGCCGCAGCCCCGGCAGTTGAATATTCCACCAGCCATTGAACAGAACCCCGTGGCCTTGAACAAGCACGAGGTTAAACAATTCACACCGAAACCCTTAAAACGACCGCTAGGGTTACCGTATGCTCCCGAAGAAGGCCAGAATACCGGTGTTGACACAAGGACGTTGCGACAGCGTGGAGGAGACCTTGTGGACAAGGAGAAATACCAACAACGGCAGTCAGAACTGTAAGGGAGGAAACATCTTCAAATATATTTCTTTTCAGGAGATTATATGCTGACCAAATACAGGATAAAAGAATATAGCAAACCATACTACCGGGAATGGCACCGAATGAACTACCACAGCGGAAAGGTATTCATCTGCAACCCCCGATTATTTAAAGAGGATTTTTCTCTATATTTTCCCAACCTGTTTGGCCGAACTCTTCTACGATCCAACCCAGTGCAGCATACGACACCAGTTCTTCGCGGCAAGATATCCCTTGTTCGAGTGTTTGCTAGCTTGTGGGCGGAGAGCCAAACCGTTACGTTCGTTGGTGAAAAGGAAAACCCAGAACTACAGAAGATAATCGCCGATGCAGGCCCCTTAGTCCAGAAGGTTGATATCAACAATGAAGATAACTGGCTCAAAGCGCTCCTTGTACGGTTATTCATGGGCAGCATGCGACGAAAGATGCCAAGTGAGCAGCATGGCCGGTACTTTTTGGTCAGGAAGGGGTTTACGAACTACCTGAAAGATCAAATAGGAATGCTTAACGGGAAAGTCGGTTATGTTTATCTTTTGGATGAGAATTGTAAGATCAGATGGGCTGGAAGTAGTATCGCCGGGGCAGAGGAATTGGAATCCTTGAACAGGGGCTTGCAAAAGCTGGTGGGTGAAAAGCGCGCAAGCCAGGAAATGCCGAGGATCATCTCAGCAACAGAGCTACAAAAAGCCGCTCAGACAGCTTAAAGCGAACATTTCATTTTAGAATATTGTACGATATTGTATATAGACATTAGCCACCGTGTATAGCAGCAGCGGAAACTTGGGACATCAAAAATAAGAGACAAAAGCACAAAAAAAAGCATATCATATCATACCAAATCTCAACGCCTGCTAAACTCATGTCCTGGAAACGCCGCACGCCGCATCAAATTATACACAGGCCGAGGTATGGCGGTCAAATCACCTGAAGAAAAACACCATTAAACAACAGATTCCGATAAAAGTGCCTAGGATAATCCCGTCCCGTCTTCTCTTGGCACTGATCTTGTTGATTAGATTATTGACACCGGGTATCTGACTGGCCGCACCAACAATGCGACGATTGATGCTGGCTAGAGTTTCTCGCTGAAACCCAAAGCTCTCATTGACGGCGTAAGCTTGACTCAGGACACTGTCCATCATGTTGTGACTGTTGTCGAGCCGCCCTCTCTCCTCGAGCATGTAGTCAGCCTCTGCTCCAGCAGGGTTAGATGCCCGGTACGCATCTATGTCTGATCGAACATTCGAAAGAAGATTCACACGGTCTCGAGTATCTGATATAGTCGCCTTTAGACGCTTGAGTTCCTGGCGGTGTTCAAGGAGGACTTCCCGGTGGCGGGAGAGGTTGTTCTGTTTCAATGCAGAGGCAGTCAAGGCGGACTCGGAGTCGAGCAAACGGGAGAGTTGCGATATAAGGGTTTCTCGCTAGAACGGCGCAAGTATAATTAGTCCACAGTCAATCAGAAAAGCGGTGCGGGGTATCTGTGACGTACCCTGCTCAGAATATCTTGTATCTGAGCTTCCAGCCTATTCTCATCCTCCGATGGTTTTGACGGGAGCTGGCTCATGGAGGCATACTGGGCGTACGAATGGAATAGAGACTCTGTCTAAAGTATATAGCATTAGCAAAGTTCTAATATCCCAGTGCCAACGTATATATGGTGCTGCCTATGATATAACGTACCTGAGTCTCAAGAGACCGGGCCTGTTGCCGGAGCTGTGCCCACCCTGTCCCAGTCGAGGTCGTCATGGTGTCTCCCAGACGATGTTGTATATCAAGTTAGACCCGCTGTCATCCAACAGTCACATATCATATACCGTCGTCTGCACACTTGTGTTGTCTTGTCGCTGCTAGTTTGTATCTTCTTCTTCGCCGTCCTCGTTCTCCATCTCCGATCGCCAAAAGATGACCTAATCATATCTTGGCAAAATATAATACACGTGACTAGTTACATAAGCCCGCTTAGAGGATCGCGAAAAGGGAAAAAAGCCCTAAAGTCCCACAAGTTCGACATTTCACGACGAGAAACTTCGACATTCAGCTTCTTCAAGGTCGGCATCAACATCGACAACATCTCAACCAGTCACCATGGTACGTTCGAATGCGGCGAAAAGAAGGGTATCCTATTGCGAATTGAAGCACCAGTGCTGACCTCTGCTTTTTCCGTTTAGTCGTCCGCCAAAGTCAAGACCGGCCAGCTCTGGAACAAGAGCAAAGACGACCTCATGAAGCAGCTCGATGAGCTGAAGACTGAGTTGGGCCAGCTCCGTGTCCAGAAGATCGCTGGAGGTTCCTCTTCGAAACTCACCAGAATGTATGATTTTACGTCCAGTCCTTGCAGATAATTTTTGCTTTTGAGGAGAAATTTTGAGTCCGGCAACGAAAGGAGCGGGAAAGAAAGAAATACACCGGAGGAGAAATTATGGAAGAACATGGGGTCGCGATTCAGATTCTAGGACGACAGACTGACATGGACGGTTTTTGAATTGAATAGTCACGATCTCCGCAAGTCCATTGCAAAGGTCCTCACAGTCATCAACGCCAACCAGCGCTCACAACTCCGCCTCTTCTACAAGAACAAGAAATACCTCCCACTCGATCTCAGAGCAAAGAAGACCCGCGCTATCCGACGACGACTCACCGCACACCAGGCCTCCCTCAAGACTGAGAAGCAGAAGAAGAAGGAGATGCACTTCCCCCAGAGGAAATATGCCGTCAAGGTACGTCCTACCGCAAACGACGATCGTCGACAATAAGTGAACGGGGAGCAATGAAGATACTAACAGCGCTTCGAATTCAGGCATAAACGTTTCCTTATTTCCCTCTGGTTCAAAGTTTCAAAAAGCGGCGCATTTTCCTCTCCGGTTGAGCTTGCTGCGTCTTTTATGAATAGCTGTGGATGTATCAATAGAAGATGCAATGACGCGGCAATTATGAAAAATGGAAAAATAATTCATTGAACTTCAGCTCTTCCAATGATTCCCTCCCTTCAGCGTACTGCTCGATTTTAATATTGCTGATAAGGTGCACGCTTTTCTTACGTGGGCGAACTGGCTACTCGGATGTGGTTCATATTAGGTGCCAATGGGCTTTGATAGGATCATCTACTATTCAGGAAATGGCAAAAAGAGGTGCTATTATCGAGCCCTAACCCGTTGATTAAGCTGGTATTGACAAAGGAATTATTAACTAACCGCTCCAATGATACCTGTAAACGATACCCGTAAGGGATAAGAAATGTTAAAAAAGCGTCGTCCTAGATCGTACATGATTACCCTGGCTGTCTCCATCCTGGCAAAGTAGTAGAGCCTCTTAGGTTGCTTGCATTGCTCATAGACCACATTCCACCACAAGTACAGGCTCGGAGAACAGCGGTTCTCATCAGCATCTTCACGGCTGCCATAGACTTCGGTGGAATTTCCTCTGATATCGCACAACATCGAACACACCTTCGGCTTGGCCGTACAGCTCCCCTGGATTCATCTAGAGGTATAAGCACTTTTCGAAGAATGTCGATCTCGTACTTGTGTCTGAACAGATCTGCTCTCTTGTCATCGCCAACACCCAGCCAGCTGTAGTCTTGTAAAAACAAATACATGGGGTTGGCCTCATTCCGTATCATGGGAACCGTCTTGGTAAGGATTGCAGTCACAGCAGGCTGTAAAACTGGCGGTATACTGCCATTGATAAGCAAGTCTCGTTCAGGGGCTGCGCGGTCTGCGTTGTTGAAACCCGCGTTTTGATAGGCGTGTTTAACGTCAGATTCAACACTTGCAAGCAGCTTCTCATATACATCCACTTTCAAAGCAGATTCTGTAATCACTGTCACTATTTGAGAATAGATTTGGTAGGATTCATTGCTCAGGTTCATTGCATTCCTGAATCCGCTGGTGAGGCCACGGAGACCGCGGCATATATATCTGAGGAATGAGCGTGGGATGCTTGAGATAATGAGGATGATCGAAAGTGATTCACATAATTTTCCTTAGAACGAGTCCTGCGTCAGAGTACCGTATACCATGAATCGGCAGCAGTTTACTTACCTGATGATGACCCTGAATCTTGGCTGCTAGACTGGCTGTTTAGAGTATCAGAAATCTCGAATAGGTCGTCAACAATGTATTTAGCCAGGTCGAGAGCCCATTTAACATTTCCCAGTGTTATACGTAGTGTTTCTATGCTTTAATTAGTACCTACGTCTGTAATCATGGAGCTTGTCATCAAACATACCAGGATCGTAACACTCAACATCAGAACCGGCTTTGTTGAAATGTAGTATATAGGTGAGTAGAATGGATATTTGCCGAAGCTGAAGAGTCAGCCATGGAACAGCAGCTGCAAGGCTGCGGCGCTCAAGTCGGTTCTTAAACCCAAGTGCAGCCTGCATACTAAAGCATTTCAGGATATATGGGTTATTCATGAGCTTGTCTTGCTCGACAGTAACGTTCATCGACAAAGCTCGATATACTTCATCTATGAACTTCTTGTGAGAATCTATGGTTCTTGAAGTTAGCAATGTGTTCCAGAAGACGAGTAGATATGCAGGATTTACCTTGGTTGAGCTGCTGGATAACAATCATTAGTATATCATCATTATTACTGTCGCTGCTGCAAGCTCTGCAATAAGCCATGGTAAGAGCAGCCAGTGCACTCATGAATTTCCCTTCAACTTCATTAGCTTCTAGGTAATGTCTTTCGGGTATTCCATGCAGCGCGTACCATCGTTAAACAACCCATCTTGCTCATGGCCAAAGGAATGCTCCATCACACGCATCTGGACATGTGATTTTTCATCAAGAGATGCTGCAATGCAGCCGCTTGGTGAAAATGAAATATGAACACCTTGCATTGATGTTAGTAACACCATCCAAACATGAGACCAACCGAGGGCAGCTATCACATACTCGGAGAAATTGCGGCAGGGAAGGTAAAGCCAGATTGTGGCAGACTTGTAACGGTTTCGATATCCTCAACGCCAGATAAAGGAGTAAA
This sequence comes from Trichophyton schoenleinii, assembly GCA_018357685.1. Classification (NCBI taxonomy): domain Eukaryota; kingdom Fungi; phylum Ascomycota; class Eurotiomycetes; order Onygenales; family Arthrodermataceae; genus Trichophyton; species Trichophyton schoenleinii. The sequence goes on from WOFF01000002.1 coordinate 2,385,992, forward strand.
GCCTTTTGCGTCATAAAATGCTATATTGCCATCATCTGTGGTAATAGCAAAGATATTTCCGGTCTCCATGTAGTCAATAGAAACTATATGTCTGTCAAAATATGTATCCGCCTGTCTATTCAGCTCGGTACTTGGCTGAAGCGGAATATAATTGTCAGCTGGATCAATAGGCAACGGGAATACGCACATAGACCTACTAGGAGCGGATTTCGAGGCTGTTTCGATACTATACTATCGAAGCTCTTGTGAAGATTTTGGTTGACCGAACGAAGTTCCCATCTAGCAATGACACTGGGATGCTGTAGGTGAGACCGCCCGTGGGCATTGTGTAATGGGCAAGAAAACACGGCTATTATCATTGGTGCGGTTTGCCCACCAGGAGCATCCACTGGACATGCCACTACTTGCAGATGGGTAAGTGCGAATAGCCCATTTGCATTGTTGGTGATGTTGTCTTCGTTCCCTATGACATAGGTTGACGGTGATGGTACAACATTTGGAACTTCAACCTCGATGTGAGCCAACTGCACACTGGGCACTGCAATGGAATTGTTTGGTCGTTGAGTGTTGGAGTCAACTGGTGTACCTTCCCACTTGAGCATGGCACGGTAGAGCCGTAGTTCATTTCTCGCTGAGTACGTGACGATCATAATTCCTCCGCCTTGAAAACATGTTAGCTGGAGAGTTCATAAGACAGTGCTTAGTGACTACCGAGCATATATCTCACCATCTACCGGGGTCATGGATGCATGTGTTAGAACATCGTCGGTATAACCTGTGTTCTGTAGCTCGACCACCATATCCCCCCATTTGGATTCTTGGTTTTGATACAGCAGTTTCAACTTGCCAGATCTCGTAACGACAAACAAAGCCAGCTTATGCAAAGGGTGGAATGGTCCCATTGGCCTGCGCGGGTATCTAACATAGGCCCATCGACCACTTGCCCTGCCAGCGTGGCTAAATGTATGCACCTTTAGAAGTAGGTCAGCAAAGATAAAAAAGTCACCCACCAAAAGACCAGTGACGGCACAGCAGGATACGCACCGAGCGGTTCAAGGCAAGCCACATGAGTCCGACAGGCTGATTCCCATCGTCATCAGGGTCCAAGGCTGGCGGACGCGACTGGATCAGAACATTGAGGCCAATCGACATCCCAACGATCGATATTCGGCCGCAGGAGTCGACAACAGCCAGGTCGGCCCCAGGCTCATTCCACGCAAGATGGACCAGGGTATGGCCTGTCTGCGCTTCCGCAATGGGGTGCTCATGGTCTCCATCACTCAGGCTCCATTTGCCGTCCTCGGGACTGCAGTTGAGATTCCGTAGAAATGCCTTTGATCCGTCTGGGGAGATGTAGGCGATTGCGCCAGTCCTGGACCAGGCGATTTTCCTTTCAACCCGAGTCAGCGAGAAATCGTTTTTTGGCATAACATCAAGGAGCAGCAGAGTGAATCCAAGTCCTCGAAGCAGTCTGTACATACTGGCAGCATCCTAAGATCCGAAGCTCATCGATGCGAGCAGGGAGTGCCTTCGGTGGCACAGGCGCCGACAAGCTCAGGTCCAGGCCGCCCGAGTCGCCGAAGAGGTCGTCCAACGTCTCTTCCATTTTGTCTCACAGCCTCTTCAGGACAGTAAATCATCAGCTTGATGCGGTTTATGGTATAATCATTATGTTTTTCCGGCTGTTTTGTTGTAGAGCTGCTGGTGGCCTCGCCTGCAAATTGAGACTCAGGTCGAAGTGACGTTTTGTTTGTGGTTTTGTTCGACGTTTCGCGCCAGAAGAAAAAACCGCCAGCAGCCAAAGATAAAAATAGCCAAACCAGCAAGCAGCACAACGCCGGCGACGATGAATCAATTGATCAATTAATTTACAACTACGGGAATACTACGAATTCACTGCTGGATGTGTTCATACGAGAGGCAGACTGGCACGGTTTTATAGGAATATTAATAGCTGATGGATCGCTTCCATTTAAAGAACGAACGATGTATGATTTGTATAACAGCTCTCTTCGGCTCTATTACAATCATGTCTGCCACAACGCCGACTCCATGAGGTCTCATAAATATGAATAGATGGGTAAGAAATAAGGCCTAGTCCCAGCAAGAGGAAAATGAGTAGCCTGGGAGGCGAAGAAGAAAGGAAGGGAAGAGGCACAAAAAAGAAGAAGAGGCGCGCCAGATAGTAGTAGTACACACCTGCCCGCCAGCAACATATCACAGGGTATCTCGTATTGCTGCAGGACTCGCTCAAGAAAAGGTGGGCACCGGAGAGATGAAGCCGTTAATTAGAGATCTTATTCATCCATGTGGACGAGGGGGTTGAAATTGGGAGAGAAGTGGCCGTTTAGGGGTTGCCGTATTAAGTACCAGTAAGTAGGGTGAGAGAGATACACGGCTCAGGTGTGAACAACATTACTCTCTTTTTTCGTCTCTAGCTCCAGGGGCGCTGGGCCGTTGCTTCGAGCAGATTCAGGAGGAATTGGGTTCAGGACATCTTCGATCTTGCAAAGGGTGACCTCTTTTACCACCTTAGATTCTTTGGCAGCGGTAGGCTTCCTGGTCGGGAACGCCTTGTTGATTGGAATAGTCTTAGCAGAAGCATCTGCAGGCTTTGCCTTCTTCGGCCTGGGTTTGCGTGGCTGGCTGGACTTTTTGATAATCTTGGTGTTGACGCCCCTTGGCTTGGGAGGAGCGCTGGGCGTGGGACTCTGTGACCGTTTGCCGGGGTTGACGGAGTCCTCAGAGCTGGAAGATGGCGTAGGCATGCCGTTTGTAAACTCGGTGAACTTGACGGGTTTCTGAGGCGTGATGACGACGGATATCTCGGTATTCCCTGACTTGGCGCGGCCAAACTCTTCTTCGGTGCACTCGTTGAAGGCGCGGTCATCGTCGTCCCATCTCTTGAGGCCAGCATGGAGCGCAACCTTGTCACAGTCACCCTTGATGGCCAGATCCCAGCAATCTTCAAACTCCTTGCCAGAAGGGAGCGGGTCGTGGTTGATCCAAACGGTGGTCCCGTTTCGCCTGCCTCTCACGACACGGCACATTTCCTTGACAATGCGTCGTACGCCGGGAATCTTGAGACTGGTACCGACCACGACAAGCGCATCAGGCCTGGCGCGTAGATCAGCACTAACCACGGAACCAATGGCCTCCTCGTCTGGGTTGTACTCGTTATATAGCACCATACGAGGCCGTAATTTGCCGATACCACGGCTCCGCTGGCCACCAACACTTCTAATTTCCTCGTTCTTCTCACACTCTCCACAGAGAGGAGGGTCGGGCCCCTTGAACAAATCTGCTTCGAAGCTGGAAGCCTTGCTACATTTCTGGCAGACCATGGTGTGTAGGCCGCCGTGGAGTTGAATGGTGGTTGGCCAAGGGCCCTTTACCTCGAGAGGCACTTTGGTTTGCAGCGGCGGCAGGGAGGCCTCGATCCCGTCGACATTCTGGGTATACAAGCGTAGAAGCCGGCCTTCGTGTGCCAGACGAGCAAGTAGATGGTGGAAAGCAGTAGGCTTTGCAGATGCGGAAAGCTTCGACAGCGTCCGCACCATATCATGGAACGAAGAGATCATAGATTCATCCTGATAGACAACCGATGCGTCGAACAGCTGCTTCCCCGACGCTTTCAGCTTGTGGTCCTTTTTCAGCGTGCTAAAGAGGCCATGAGATGACCGAAAGTCGGGAACTGCAAGCGTTTGAATCAATCCCCCCTCGGTCAGCCCAGCTTTTGGATAAGGGGGGGGAGGGAGGAGGAGGGAGTCTACAAGAGGAAAACTTACTTCCAGCAGAGACTGAGATGCCAGCGCCCGCCACCACCACGATCTTGCGGTGCTCACGCAGCGTCCGCAGCAGTAGCTTAAGCTGCTCTTCCTGGCCCGGGCAGACTTGCTTGTCCGGGTACGTGAGGTCGAGATGTCGGGTGATTCTGGGCTTCGGCTCGATCTTCCGCCTCTTGCGTACCGGCGCAGATTCCACCGTCCCGGCGGCCTTCGACGCGGCAGCGGGCTGGGCCTGGGAGGCCTGGGACTCCGGCGGAGAGGGATAGAGGCTGTCTTCCGACGGAGGAGTCGACGGGAGCGAGCTGAGCTCTGAAGAGGTGTCGGAGAGCTCAAAGTCCATCGTGGGCGCGAAGACGCGAGCGCTGTGCAGGTGCAGGGTCGGAGGCGAAGCTGCGGTGCGGAGGAGGCAGAGGAGGCGCCAAAGCCGTGTCTAACGCGTGCCAACTGGTCGTCTTATAGCGGAACCATCGCCATTGGAGCAGACGCGGCCGGCAGAGAGTCGTAGGAAGGGGTTGCTGTCGCCCGGTGATGATGCTGGCGGCGGCGGCGGTGGTTGTTGTTGGTTGTTGGTGCGTGAGGAAGAAAAAAAGTCGATGACGGAGTTTCGATGGCGAACGCCAGCAGATTTTCCTTTCTAGCGCAGAAACGCAACCAAAACAAACAACAAACCAAGGCTTGACGGGGGGCCGCCAGGGGGGGGGGAGGAGGGAGGACGGGGGCGGGAGGCTACGCTCGACGGCTACGGGGACGCTTGATGCTTGTATTTGAACAGAGAACTAGCTGCGTAGATGCTGCCAATGGAGACGTAGCTGGTCTATCTAGTGATCATCTGGCCTTCTGCCTTCACTCAGTCGCTGTCGCTGTCGCCAGAGTCCCCGGCGGCGGCTGCCCGTCTCTGCGCCGAGTCGCTGTCCTCTATCCGGTCCATCGTGTCTTCTTCCTGCTCGCCCTGAGACTCTGTCTCGTCCTCGGCCAGCTCGTCCTCCTCCTCTTCCTCCTCGTCCTCGTTGCTGAGGTTGGTGTCGTCCATCGGCTCCGTGTCGTCGTCGTCGTCCAGCGCCTCTCCTGGGTTCCGGGTACCGGTTTCCCGTGCTGTTGCACCGGCCGTGGACGACGTGCCAGAGCCTGATGCCGCTGTCTTCTTGTCGTCGCCGTCTCGCTTGAGGCGTTTGCTTCCCGGCTGGCCATCATCCTGTCCGCCGCTGCCATCCTTGCCTGGCTTTCCTTTCTTTTTCGACTCGCGTTTGTTGTTCATGAGAGCCGTGTAGGCCTTGAGCTGTTGCTCGAGATGTGGCCGGAAGTCACCGAGCTCTACCTCTGTCAATGCCGCAAGCACATCCTGTGGTGTCAACGTCTTCTTGTCCGTCATGTCATTTGCACTGTACACCCAGAATGTCTTTTAGCTATTATTGATATAGAGAGCAAGAAGCCACGGGCGTCTGGCCAACTTACTGTGAAGATATGTACGAGACAAATACTGTTGCAGCTTTTAGTATAGCCGTGACTGCGTCACGCTGGACTCCAGTACCGGGTGGCAGCATGTCCTTTGCCAGTCGCATTATAACACTTCGAGGGAGTAGAATATCCTAAGCAAATCAGACACGTAGTTGTGCCTCTCCTTGTCAGCTCATGGTCATTCAGAGACTTTACAGGTATGGACACTGGTAGGACAGCTCCCCAGAAGTGCCACCCCCCTCCCTCCAGAGAGCACCACAGCAGTGCCAGAGGCAGAGGAAATGCCAAAAGCCACAAATAAAGGAAGCAGATATAGCTCACATCAACACCTAGTCCCGTCTCCGTGCCTTCAGAGCCTGGCGCATTATCACCAGCATCTGTCTCGCCCTGGGTATTTATTGTATCTCTGCCGTTTGGTTCTCCCGCCTCGTTTGTAGACATTGTGAAAAAAGGGCAGCACAGCGGCTATCACTGTATCCAATCGAATGAGTTACGGAGCCAGCAAGGCCGGTATCTCTCTCTCTCTCTCTCTCTCTCTCTCTCTCTCTCTCTCTCTCTCTTCCGTCGTTGGCGTTGCTGATGGAGGGAGGTCGTGGACTGGCCTCTTTTCCCGGGCGTGGGAAGTTCGAGCAGACGAAGCTGGAATCGGGTTAGCTACAGCTCGTCATGAACATACACAGGGCTGAAGGAGACGAAAACTACCTTGAATCCAAGCAGTATCCCTGCGTCAGTCGTAAGGTATGCCGGCTGTCTTTATGCGATTGCTGTACGATGACTACCTTTATGGCGGGATGTCACTCGCGAGCAAAAAGTTCCAAGGTTGGGATAGTTTTTTTTCGGGCGCTGCCAACGCTTGGAGAAGTTCGACTTGCTAGAGCTGCAGCGTCTATCAAACGTCTGTTATTCATGCGTATACAAGGAAGGGAAAGATATTATAAGATATGGACGTGTTAGGAGAAGACCTTGACTGCTTAAGAAAATAACCACGGCGGTTCTTTTGTACGCCGCGAAGGGGAATTATCATTTCTGCGTAAGCTACACCAGGTGGAAACAACTACTAAGACCCTATTGCGCCGTGTATAAGAGACCCATGAAGAAGAAGGAAAAGAAGAAGAAAAATGAAACACATCTACTCTTTCATCTGCTCATCATTATCCTCTGGGGCGGCATCGTCTCCCCATAGACCCTCGAGCTTGAACTCCTTCGCCCACTCGGTCACTATCTGCTTTGTATCAGCAGCCGGTCCGCTGGCTTCCCCTGCAGCATCGCTTTCTACGGCGGTAGAGACGGGCAAGGCAGGTGCCTCAAGCCAGCCCTGGATGCGCCCATCTCTCCAGTCAGTGATGACCGTCGTGGCGGCGCTGTTGATATTGGGCGTGCCCCCTCTGCCCAGTCTGCCTCTCCTGCGGGCAACTTGGATCAGAAAGTCGGTCGTCTTGTCCCCGTTTGTTGGGAACAGCGGAGGGATGCCATAGAACTCAAGCATCTTTGAAAGAAGGCCTTCAGACGCAGAGAGCCTCTTGAGCAGGAGTGTCACGGCTGGCACAGGGTCGGAAATCTGCTTGGGGGGTATGGCATTGAGAAGGATGAGCCGAGCTTGCTCCTTTATTTTTCGAGACTCAGATGACTTGGGATTTTCGGAATTGGGGAAGACAATTCCAGGCGAGTCGATGACCTTCAGCTTGCTGTCCAGTTTGACTTCGCGAAGGCTTGTAGTAACTCCAGCCTCCGCGCCAACAGGGCAGACGTTGGCATTGCCTCTGGTGACACGGCTGGTCAGCGAATTGATCACCGACGACTTTCCCACGTTAGGATATCCAATCACGCCAACTGATACGGCCCGTTTTAGCTGCTTGTCATGTGCGTATGCCTTCAGGGCCTTGAAGAGAGTCTCGGAGGTCCCCTTGACCGTCAACTGTTTGTGGTCAAAAGTGTGCGCGTTGGGAGCTCCAGAGGACGCTCGAAGGGGGAGCGTAGGGAAATAGCGCCGTAAATATACCAGCCATCCTTTCAACACTGGCGGAGGGACAAGATCAATCTTGTTTAGAATGAGGATTAGACGTTTAGACCCGTGGTCTGCAGCCATGATCTCGCGCTCCACCTCCTTTGACCGAGTTCCCTCGGGGTCTCGAGCATCAAGAACATAAAGTATCACATCTGCCCTGTCAATAACTTCCTTGAAGGCTTTATCGAATGCTCGACGTGAGCTTTCTTTTGTCGTGGGTATCACCGTATCTTCAAACGTCACCCCGCCGTCTTCCTCGTCATCCACCATGTCCTGGTCTCCGTGCTGATCCTCATACTCAGCTGCGCGAGCCTTTGCAGAGGCTAAAAGTGCAGCCATAGGGTTGGACTCCTCTCCTTCAACCTCCATATCATCGTCGTCACTGTCTATCAGGTCGTCGTCCTCGTCGTCTATAAGATCAGCATTTTCCGCTATATCAACATCTCCGGCTTCCTCTGCATTTTGCGCCTGGCGTCGCAGCTTCGCCTCCTCGCGCAATTTCTGTGCTTCTTCAGCCTTTAACCTCCTCTTCTCTTCGATCTCCTGTAGCAGTCTATCTTTATATGGGAATAAGTTCGGAATCCCAGGATCCTTCTTGAGTTTTGAGCGCCATTGAGGATTCTGGTTGACATCCACCAAGTTAGCATCATATTCCCAAATCTTGGCCGTAATTGACCAAAGACTTATTCAATGAGGATCGCGAACCTTTTTGGCGAGCTTTCGGTCTTTTCTCTGCTTTGCGGCACTGGCTTTCTCAATCTTATGCCGTAGCCGAACTGGCGTCCGCTTTGACGACTTCCCTAGACACACAATGAGAAAACGGAGCACAAAATACAGCTGTCAGACGCGCTGTGTACTCACCTAGCTTGACCATACTGTCTATATCTCCCTACAGGATTTGCTCGAATTCTTCTTCTCCTCCTTCTTCTCCTTCTCTTCCTCTTCTTTTCACCGCAGAAAAAAAAAGATAAAAAATAAAAAAAATATTTTAATGTGGGTCAAAGCTTGCCAAGATTTTGCTGATTAGAAAGTCTTGGCGATGTCGATAAGATAAGATCATGACTAAGCAGTCGTTATCTTGCTGAGTCATCATTTTGGCCAATCAGAGAAGTGGGAAATGCAGGGTGGGATTTTTATATATAAAAGTCTTCCCCGATGGTGGGGAGAAAGAGACAAACTGGCAAAGTCGGAACAGAAGAAAGGGAGGATTGCAAGGAAAAATATCCAGGCTCACCTTGTTTAATCTGCTCTTTCGTTACACTTACCGTTTCGAGAAACTTAATTAAATAAGAACACTTACGTCCAATCTTCGGGGAGTCAGGATGGGCTCAACGGGGTCGTTCAGCGGCCCTCGCATATCACTTACCTTCGACGGATTGCTCTTCGACTTCGATGGAACAATTGTCGATTCTACTGCCGGTGAGCCGCCTTTGCATCATGCAGTCCTTCCCCTCACGTCAAATGTACATTTTCCCCCCAAGCTAATCATGCGGTTCTAGCGGTTGTGAAACATTGGCATATGTGAGTCTAGCGCTGCCACATCCCGCACTTCATGAGGGATAAACGCACGCCTTATCATTACCCCCAACATGCAGAGGCATTGTTCCATTTGATCGTTCCCTTATCTAAGACTATGGTCTGGAAGAATAGGAGAAGAGATCGGAGTTGACCCGAAAGTGATCTTGCAAACCTCCCACGGCAGAAGAAGCATTGACATGCTTAAGATTCTTGCGCCTGAAAAGGCAACTTGGGAATGTGAGTCTTCACACCAGCACATATCCGCAGCCTTCACCCCCATCTGATACCCCCGTAGGGGAGTGGAAAAGAGATGGGGGAGAGGGGAAGAGAAGAAGAAAATCGGTATAACACGGAAAGTCAGTATCTGACTATGGCGTACTTCACAGACGTTAGCATGATTGAAGGACGAATCCCAAGAGACCTTGGTAACGATGCCACTGAGATACCCGGCGCTCGACGGATCCTCAACTCGTTAGAAGAGGCCGGAGCGCCGTGGGCGGTCGTGACGTCTGGCAGCAATGCGTTGATTACCGGTTGGCTCGGCGTCCTGCAGCTAGCACACCCAAAGTACCTCGTTGTTGCTGAGGATGTGCAGGTTGGCAAACCAGATCCTTCCTGTTACCTGCTAGGTCGTTCTCGGCTTGGCTTGGAACATAGTGATTCGATGCTCGTGATTGAAGACGCTCCATCCGGTGTCCGCGCTGGAAAGGCCGCTGGGTTTAAGGTTCTCGCGCTCGCCACAACACATGTGGTCGAAGAGCTGAAGGAGGCTGGGGCGGATTGGATCATCAAAGATCTTGACAGTGCCTCACTCAAGAAGTTCGCCGATGGCAAGGTTGAGATTGAAGTCTGGGATACACTTCAATAGCGCTTAGCCGCTTCGACAGGGGTCCTGAAGATAGGGTTATGATCGATGACCAGGTACCGACGACTGACATAACTTCCTTCACACCCTCTAGCTTGGCTGATACGAACATCTGTCGTGCGTTGGCTCTCCCAGTGTTTGTTGCTTGTTAGTGAGATCAACACTTAGTTTTTTATTCACGCCGTTTTGATAGACTAGTTTGCTTGCACTAAGGCTATGCGGTTCTTGGGAAAGGTGTCATGCACGCCCGAATTTGAACTAAGAGACTAGGATAGAATAGAGTGCCTAAATCCTGTGGCCCAGTGTACAAGCCTATACCGGATACGTCGCGCCTTGGGGTCTCGACCTCATCTTCCCCTACTGCACTGTATCTGCACATATTTTGTCTTTTTAAGGCTTGGGGTAAGTTGCCTGTGATGCGGAGCCAGCCTGTATCGTGCTAGAAACAAAAAAGCAAAAGGCAGTTGAGAGTCGTGCTAGCTAGCGTCCGTTCCCTCGTCACGCAAAACCGATGTGATGGAATTCCGCGTACGCCTTAATTGCTGTGGCAAAGGGTACAACAGAGCTGAGACGTCCGACCTTTCGCCCTGTGTCTCATATATCTGCAGGTCATCTATATTGCACCCACATACATATAAGTACGTACGTATGGAGTACTCTCTATATGATAGACAGGGAGTGAGCAAGGAGAGAGAGGGAAGGGTAGCCCCATCTAATCCTGCACCTGCATTACAGACACATCGTCGTGTGACTCTAAAGCCAGCCACCACTTTTTTCGCATGCATACCAATGGGAAATGTGTGCTATGATCCCTTCTTCGTCTCTTCATCTCTTCGACTGCGGAAATGCTCCACACACACATAAGTTGTTAGTGCTATGTATGGAGTATACGGAGTAGTTATACACTTCTCCAGTATAGATGGCAAAAAGAAGAGATCGACAGCCACAGGACCGACAAAGTGACACCTGCATGAGACTTCCCAAGGGGCAGGAACTGGCGAAGTCCATTTCGTCACATCCCATCGATGTGGTTTCTAGTGTCTTCCCGATCTATTCCCCCAGCGGAGCATAAATGAATAGTATGCAAACTAGGTTTTGTGCCGTGAAGCTGATCACTCACATGGCTTGGCGTATAAAAGTGTGGGAAGTGTGGGAAGTGTGGAAGTGTGGGAGGCAGTTTGGTTCTGGTGTGTTGATCGGATCATCACCGGAGAATTTCAAATTGCTAAAGAGGTCTAGTTGCTGTTGCTGTGTGCATTCTGTGTCGTCCATCCAGAGAAAGGGAGTAATCCATACTAGCTCTGACGTTCCCACGATTCACATATGGCGGTACCTGCCATGTATATAATATCATGATATACCCTGTTTCGGCGATCTAGCACGCCTCGATAGCTCTTCAGTTGCGAAAGAGGCTTGAAGAAAAGGCCCCCATTCGCTACCCTCGGCTTTCTCTCGCCTTCTCTGATCATCGTCCTGCGCTGAATATCATCCATCAAGGTGCATGGCAAGAGACAAGTGGTATCTTTTTTGTACGTAGGTGCAAGCTCTTCTGCAGAGATGGAGATCGACAGCTTGTGCATATTCTCCTCCATGTTTTCCGCTCCCATGGGGAGAAGAAGGAAGTGGTGCGTAAGAAAAGAGAAACAAGCCCCTGAGCATCGCTCTCTTGTTGCAGGATCTCAAAGAAGGTATCGTTTCTTTTTTTCTCCCTCATCCCTATCAGTTTCTTTTTTATGTAGTCTGCATATGCCGGGAGATAGGCTGCTGTTTGCGTTCGCCATTGTGTCGTTGCGCAGAGTGTAACTTTGGGGCAAAAGCCGGGACACCCACTCGAGAGGTACGAAATCAAGAGATTCTCTCGCCTAGGATGCAGCTCCCATGGTCAGCGAGTCCTCTCTTCTCGCGTTGCTGGGTGCGCAAAATGCGAGATATCAACTTCCGCTGTTGTCTGAGAATCCCGAAGTCCGAAATAACTTCTGATGTGTCCCAAAGGAACGAAATAGAATTATTACCCGGCAAAAAGAGTTTGGTATTTGAGCATAAAATACGACGCATGTACCTGATATTACAATACGGCTTATGTAATTGATTAGTCAGTAATCACATGATGCACCCTTTTAGGAAAAGCAAAAACATCGACGAAAGAAGCAAAAACGACGACGAGGAAACAAAAACACCAGCAGCAGCAGACATCAGCAGCAAGATGCGCAGGGCGAAGAAGCAAAAGATGGCCAGGACGGGTGCACCACCACTCGTCCGATATCCAACCTGCAGCGGGTACAAAGCGTACACGGCACAGTGCCCAGCACAACAGGCAACAAGACTTTTGAAATCCCAAGTTCACGGGTGCCAACCCTGCCAACGATCGTCCCACAAGCGCAAATCTCCTTGTCCAATAACGCACGGGAGTAATCCGCCCCTGGCTTGGAGATGGAGTCTACGGGTCGAAAGGGGCCTCCCGTAGCCCAATTGGCAGGGAACCGGCCCATCAGGATTGCTTGCCCCAGACAAGAAGAGACAGCTCAAAAGCGAGGGAGCTGCACCAAATAAAACAGCACCCGATGGGGACCGAGGCGAGTAAAAAAAAAAAGATGAAGATGAAGAGAGACTGTGAAATGGAGAATAATAACAGTGAAAGTGGCCAGGCCTGTTCCAAGCGTCCCCTCCCTCAAGGCAGGCGAGTGGGTTTAGATCAGTCACCTTTTTTTCTTCTTCTCTCTCGTCTTTGGTTTTTGCGGAGTCACCAGGGCAGAGAACGAGAGTGGGAGAGCAAAGGTCAACTGGACCCGTTGTGAGACTCTGTAAAGAGAACAGCCGGCCAGATCCAGGTTCAGGGAGGTTATGGGGCACTGGTATACGCAGACAGGAGACGCTCCCAAGTGGATGGCGTACGAGCTTACTTTGAATGCAGGAACAGCCCGGAATTCGAAGTGTGACTGGGCCTGCAGCTTGGTGTTCTTTGAGAAATGCCCTGCACACTTTCTGTGCTTCAATTCGAGAGAGTGATTTCCCCTCAGGACAAACAGCGGAATCCTCCGTATCTTCTCTTTTGTATCTGCACAATACAATGCACGATGCTATCTCGATCACTTTTTGTCTTGGAGGGAAATCTGCGCTCTGGCATCGCCCTTTCAACTGGGTTCTAACTTTGTTTTTTTCTTTTTCCTTCCTTTTCTCATTTTCTTTTTCCTTTCTCTTTCATTCCTTTTTCCCTCCCTCCCTCCCTCTCTCTCTCTCAGTTGTTGTTGTTTTTTTTTTTTTCTCTGCTTCCTCCCTCTCTCTCAGTCCCTTTTTTTACCTCGCATTTCTCGTCACCCTTGGCGATCGGTTCCCCCCGATATTAGCGTGGAGAGACGAAGCAATCCATGACCTAAGAGGGCTGCGTATCACACGAAAGGGTTACTTGTTGCCTGTTGCCAATACCTTAGTTACGGAGTACTCGGTACAGAAACCTCGGCCATCGATCCCGTCCCTTCTCACCCATGGCCAAAGGTATTTGTCACAGCTCCATAGCATACGAAGCACTACCGTCATCGCCAGCAGGGTTTGCTCTGACTCTCTTTTTTAACGCTCAACACCGTTAGTCTGCATCTTAGTCGCAAAAAGAGGGTAACCTAAAAGATGGCCAACAGGGATATCTGCTTGCCACTTTAGGCTGGCTCGTTTACCTTTTCGCCTAACCATCCGTTGGAGCCTTTTACCTCGCTGTACCTGCGGTCTCAACGGAGTCCCTTGGACTTGCCCTTGGAGGTTTATCTGGGGTTATGTCAACAGATCCCTGACCCTAAAGCTGCTTGGCACAACAGGCTTGCTCTGATGCTGCAGAAGCCCCAGCGCAGAACTGTGATGGAGTGGATCCTCCCAGCGGGGTGCGGACTGGTGGATTGGTGGGCTCCCTGTGGTTGCTCAGCCATTCGGCGGAAAAAGGGGCACCCTTCTTAGCCGTACCTGATGTTACACGTCCGCCCAGGCACCGTTATTACAATACACCAGACCTTGGTACGCGGCTTGTGTGATGGAGCCGCCCCTGCTGTCCGCTGAACGCCCCCTTGCGCCGACGGCGAGGTCTGGCTTACTTCTTCTCTCCTCGTCGCCCCATCTCTCGTCAACCTGTTGTTCTTCGACCGCCAGCCGTCTGCGTGGGAGCCCGTCGTTCATTATCCGACCTTTCTTTTAGTATTAAGATCACCGTCAGTCCTTTTATTTTTTTTTTATTTTTGTTTTTATCTCTATCTCTGATTCCATCTCGTCGTTCCTTAAAAACTCCTCCTTATTTACTACTGGTATTCACTGTTTGAACACACCACTACCACCACCAACACCCTTGCAGGATCTAGCTACAGAACAGCTACCTATTACTCTCATTCAACAGCATCAACCCACCACGTCGACAGCACTCGACTTTTTCAGTCTCTTTTCCCTTTCTCATATTGTTTTTTGGTATCATTGTCTTTTCATTTTAACAGGAGGGGACGCCTGCCCTTCCAACACAACGTTCTACTCCCTACCGACTACCGATCCCGGAACCGGCAACCATGAACTACCTCCAGACCCCGTTCCAATACGCGATGCCGATGGACCAGCCCATGGGTTATGGCATGCCCGTCTCGCATCATCCCTATGAGCAGCCAATGGATCAATGCTACATTCCTTACCACCAGAATGATATTCATGGCTTCTACACAACCGGTGCCATCGAGGAATATGAAGAATATGTGGAGAATCTGTCACGGCCCCGTTTGACGAAGGAGCAGGTTGAGATCTTAGAGTCACAGTTCCAAGCTCATCCAAAGCCCAACAGCAATACGAAACGGCAATTGGCCCTGCAGACCAGCTTAACCTTACCTAGAGTTGCGGTATGACATAGCCTCACTCGATTGTATGAATATGTGCCATTAAAGGATATGTACTAACTTGGATATAGAACTGGTTCCAAAACCGAAGAGCAAAGGCCAAGCAGCAGAAACGACAAGAAGAGTTCGAGAAGATGCAAGCTAAAGAGAAAGCCATGGCAGCCGAGGAAGCTGAGAGCAAACAATCTTCAGAGAGCTCTGATGAACAACAAAAGTCAGAGCAGGACCAAAAGAGCTCGATGTCTACTCCCACAGACACTCGTGGAGCCTCTTCAAGTTGTAGTGAGCAAGAAGATCATGGACTGCAAACTCCTGCGGATGAGAAACCAGAGCCCAAGTTTGAGATTGTTGGACACCGGGCCGAAGCGCAAGTGGAAATCCCTAGCTCAGAGCCAGCCAAAACGATCCCTAGCCCCCCTCTAAAGGATAGCCAGGAGATGCCTGGCACTATGACTACTGTACACAACAACACTGCCCAGCCCTCCTTTTCCCAGCCCGAAACCGACAGCCATTTCCAACAGTGGGCTTCAACTGGTGTTCCTCAGATTGGAGTTAATGTTGGCTCTGCGGATGCACATACAGTTTCAACTGCAGCTCCCGTTATGGAGATCGACTCCAATGGTTACTGGTCCCCGGATTCTAGTGGCCTTGTTAGCCAGCCATATACTGAGCTCCTGTGTAACAGCAGCTCGCCAGATCTCTCTTGCCAAGTTCAACCAACTACTACAGCATTCACACAATCTTTCATGCCATCAGAGCTCCCATTATACTCTTCGCAGAACATTGTCAACCAGCGACAGGTTTCCCTGCCGATGGAGCAGGGTGATATCTCTCCTAGCAGCGGCCCCAACTCAGACCCTGAATCGACTCATCCTGAAGGACGCCAACTACCTCGACTTCACATCTCAACGTCTGACAATGCAATTGGCCTTGCCGCGCGAAGAAAGCGCCCACGTCCAGCTGCTATTGGAACCTCAGGCTTCGGCCGCACTGTTGGCGGACCTGTATCAGGATCACCAACCCGAAGGGTGTCCAGCGCCGCCTGGAGTGGCGTGCGAAAGTCGTCGCAGCTTGCCGAGTTGAGTCCTAGATTCGGGAGTATGAGAAAGATCTCTGGCTCCCCCAGGTCGCCTTTCCCATACTCATTGGAAGGGAGGGCACATGCTCTATCCAACACAGACCTAGCTGTGCCTCCATCAACTACCTCTTCTATACCCCCAGCCACTCCCATGACACCCGATGAGATGCAGTATCTCCTCCCTCCAACACCGATTGACAACCAGTACTGCCTCTCCCCACAGGAGGAGATGGGATACTCCCATTCCTTCCCAACGTCCCAGTCAATGACCTTTGATGAAAGCCAAGAGTCAAAAAGACAGCCACCACCATTTGTAATGGTTGGAATGCCCCATCCTCAGTCATACCAGCAATTCACGGAGCCTATGTCGGCGCCTCCCAACTTCACCACCTTCAACGAACTTATTCCGGGCTGCGGGCAACAACAGCAACACCACCCGCTAAGCTCATCTGAAGCTGAGGCATCCCTCAATGTTATCCATATGCCTCGACCAACACACATTTCGCCCATTGCATATGACGATCAGGTACAGGGCGAACACGTAGAGGAGTCCGCCCCCACTGAGGAATGGCAAGGTCAGGGTCAGCCGTCGTCCACACAATCCACAACTGGCCCAAACTCGCCTGTCTCAGAGTCTAGCCAAGCCTACAACTCTGCTGGCAAGTCAAACACAGAGTTCTATATTCAAGAGTTCCCCCAACAGGATGAAGCCATGAAGGTGGCTGCACAGCAACTACCACCGCAACGAGCACGGACATACACCTTCACCAACCAAACCCCAAATGACTTTTACCGCACAGCCATTTTCCCACCTGTATAACATTGGTGTTTACGTGTTCTCTTTTCTCTTGCGCAATTGATACCATACAACGGAGACTTGGCTACCTGGTGCATTTCTCGCGGCCATCATGCTTCTTCCTTTTCTCTTTTCTCTTCGACTCGTCAATGATATATGTGGGCTAGGCAGGGATGGACTTTTGGATTTTGTTAAAAACATTTTTACTACATATTTCTACTCAAGGCGCTCAGCTGGGCTATTTTTATCAAGGCTCTCCTCCTTTTTGTTTCTTGCGGTTTTACTCTCATTGGTTATTTTCTATTCCTTGCATTTCTCTCCATTTTCTTTACTTCGATTCCTTGGTACTCCAAGCACCGTGATACCTTTTCGATTATGATTATCGCATACTGCATAATTAACCTATACTAACTTAATTTCTAATATTAATTAAACCCCCCCTTCCCATGGCTTCCCCTACCTGGAAACCTGTTGGCTTTTGGAAGTTGGTTGAATTTTCTCTTCACATTCCACACATACAGGCTATGGAGATATATTACATTATTCAGTTCTCTTCCCCTTGCAATCTTTCTCTCGCTTTTGTTTACCGAGATACCAAAGCTAACTGCGCTCGGATGACCAGTTGGCTCCCCTCAAGAAAAGGAAAAAAAAGCAAAGGAAATAAATTGAAGCTATTCAGACCTTTTTATGTCGTTACTTTAATCTCGCCCCTGAATTAATCGCTTGATCCTTTTCTCAGCTAGTTACCCGAGCCGATCAATAAAGATGGTAACTTTCAATGTTACTGGTAATGATATATTGCTGTGACTATAAACTTTATAGTTTTTTCTCGTTCTAGATCTATATAAAAGCTAACGGGACTTGTATTTAGGCAACGTGACAGTCTTAAACTGGACAGACTTAAAGGCAAGGCGATCTAGAGGAGTCCTAACACCTTAGTCTTTAAGGGCTTGTGTTCTGACCTTATCCTGGTCTGAGATGGCCAGCTATCTGTGATACTGGAGCCCTTTCGATTACGGAGTCCAGACCAGGGGAGGCTAAACGCTTGAAGTGGCAAGGTTGTAAGCGTTGTAGGCGCCATTCATCAGCCGGCATCATCAAAGGCTGATATGCTCAGGGCTCAACTTCCCTAGCCTTTGGCATGCGGTGTAAATGAGAAAGACAGAGTATGTCTCCGTTTTCTTTGTCGTGGCATCTCCCTCTTGCTTTCCAATCACCTTGAGGGCAGGGGGGCGTTCAAATATCTTGAACTAACTAGTTAACTAACCGAGTCCCCGACTCAACGCTTGACAGGCTCGAAGCCATGGAGGGGTCCCGCAGCGTATGGATTGTGTCGCAACACCATCGAAGAAGTTGTCGATGAGCGTGAGGCTTCCATGGTGAAAGTATAACTGTCCTGGTCTGTTCGCCGGCTCATTAGAACCGCAGCGTTGAAAGGTAGTCAGTTGGTAAGTGATGCTAAGGCTTTAAATCCCCCAGGCGAGAGTTTCTAAGAGTAACGAGGAGCACAAGCAGGGTTTCTCGCCTTAGTAGGCCCATCTTTTGCATGGGCGACAGATGTTGAAGGCTGTTAAGAGTGAAGAAACTCATTCGTAACGGCGCGCGGGGGAGAGTGGCCGGGAGATAACGCCAAATAAGTTACCCGGAGTAGCTCGACAAGCATAAACGTTCCAGACAACATAATCAACAACGTCTGGGGTATCCAGCCCTCGTCTACATCCTTCTATACGGGGCAGTCAATAACAGTGACGTTAATTTAGTCATGACTCGGCAAAATGAGGGGATGCAGACACAGCAGGAACAGGAACAGATCCGTCAAGAGACATGGCCGACTCTGGAGGGTATCCCGCAATTAACGGGACCGACTATACCATCAGCTGGGCGCCAATTCTTCTCTCCTTCTCCCTCCACCATCCTCAAAGTCGGTGTCGATGAAGGCGAGGGCACCATGACCGTGCTAGGCTGCTCTATCGTAGGGCCTTCTGTCCCCTCCGTCGGCTGCATCGTCACCATTCCAGCCCCAGAGCCACACCTAGAGCCGCAACAAGGCATCCTCATGTCTCGCCAGCCAGGCACGCCGCTTGTTGAGATCTGGCCATCACTCTCTCCTTCGCAGCGCAAGCCCATCAAGGAAGAGCTTTGCCAGATGCTTGTGCGCATGCGGACGCCCAAGTTCTCCTACTACGGACGTCCTGGGCGCCATCCATATACTCTCCTTGGGGTATACAACAAGGAAACGCACACCTTCTGCGCCTCCCGCACAGAGTGGGATGAGTCAAGGATCCAGAAATTGCGGACCTCTGAAGCAGACGCAGAACGTATAGCTGACCTCGAGAAAGTGCAGCGTGATACCACTGGCACCCCAGGCTGGGACCGCCCTGTCCTCACGCATGGAGACATATCAGACCGGAACATCCTTATAGATCCTAACACACTCGCGGTGACGGGATTTATAGACTGGGAGTTAGCTAATGTTATGCCTGCGTACTTTGAGTATGTATGTGCACGCCTGTCTGAAGGCCATGATCCCGAGTGGAGAGTCGAGTTGTTGGATGTGATGAGGTCCGTTTTGCGCCGCGAGTGTGAGGCTATCAGCGCCGACAAGGGAGAACAGTTGTATCAGAAGACATTACTGGCGTGGGATGCAATTGTTAATGTTGAGAGGTTTGCCCAGCATTATAACGATGACTGCTATTGGACTTTTCAGACCGGTCTGCCTGTTTCACAGAAGACCGAATCCACGCCGTAGTTCATGGAGATATAATCTAACAAAATACCAAAAAAAGTTGACAAGAATTCGGAAATTCATTTGGCTATATCAAGTATTATACGCGAGAAGAGGCTGAAATGTACCACATCAACCGTAAGCGAAAAACCTTTGGTCAAAAACAGACAGACTCAACCATATCAGAAACAGAGACAACGGGAAAGGGGCAAGAAACGAGGCGAAAAAAAAAAAAAAGCGAAGCCAGCAGACCAGAACCCATAAAACATAGAGCAAGCAGGATGAACATGAATATCGAATTGATTCCAAAGCAACTAAATATTGTACTCTGCAGACTCCGTGTACTAACGTATCAGGATATGGAGGCGGCAACAACAAGCATGAACAGGGAAAAGAAGTCGAAAGTATATGAATGAATGTGTGCGGCATATCAAAGAAAGCGGAGAAGAAGGGTAGAGTGAGGGAAGGGGTATCTTAATATGCAGGCATGAACAATAAACGAACGAATGAAGGCAACAAGGAAGCGGAATTCAGGTCGATTTGGGTTGCGGGAAGTGAAACAACTTGGAAAGCAAACCATGAATAAAATAGTCGAATAATAAAGGGGGAAGAAGCCGGGGAATTTGGAAGAGAGAATAAAAGGAATAATACAAGTATGTATGAAGGGTAAAGAGAGAGAGAGAGATAGGAAATGGGCGAAGAATCAATAGCCAAAGTAGAGTGTCAAGACACGTGGATATAAAAGACAACCAAAACCAATTTACCAAATTGCACCTTAACGGATACCCCCGATCCCATTGCAGCTCCTTGCCTTTTCTAGTAAGTCCCGGGCCATGAACCGTGTGCTCCCTGCGGGCCTGCCTGGCCTTGTCCTTGTGGCCCCGTCGGTGACCAAGGTAGACTAGCGCCAGTGCCTGCGGATACAGCTGGCATCATGCCAGCACCACCGGCACTGACACCTCCAACGCCCATCCCGAAAGGTTGTTGTATCATGCCTGGGGAAGTGTACATTCTTGGCCCAGCGGCCGCACCTGGTCCTGCCATGGAATATGCGGCATTGACAACACCCGGATAGGCCATAGAATTCATTCCTGGCTGCTGTGGATGGGGTTGGGGCTGCGGTTGCAGTTGTGGAGAGGCAAGCTGCCGTTGACCTGGCGATTGTGAGGGATGATGTGGGTGGTGTTGGTTATGCAGTGGAGATGCATACTGTGGATGCTGCATTCCGAGCGACTGGTGGTGTTGGGGTTGTGGTTGTGTGTGTGACGGCGATTGTTGAGATGGATGGTGCTGCTGCTGTTGCTGATGTGGGAGCGGTTGCTGCGGCGGTGCTCCCCAGAACTGCTGTTGCGGGTATGTATATAACGACGACTGAGATGAGACTGGAAGAGAGACGGGGGTAGAGGAGAGGGGGAGCGACATGGGATTGTTTGGAGAGCGATGATGCCCTTGCTGCTGCTGCATGGTGCGAAGAGGAGGTGACATGGACGGTTGCTGGTGCTGGGGTTGCTGGTGGTGCTGCGGCTGCTGTTGCTGATGGTGAAGAGCAGGCGAGTATGATGTATGAGGTGTCATGACGGTCTGTGGCTGTTGCAGCATTGGTTGTGGCTGTAGGGAAGACATCATGCCGGAGGAGCTGAGTTGGGGGGATTGCAAATTTGTGTTGCTAAGTTGGCTACCAGAAGTGGATGGTGGGAGAGGTTGAACGTTCGCATCTGATATTGGGATCTCGCGCGGTCTGTTCCAGTGATCTTCCAGGCCCTTTGCGCGGAAACTGCGCTGCTGGTTAAGGATCTTGCTAAAATCTGCCGTATGCGAAGCCTGGTTAACAATATCGGCGGCAGCACTAGGGACGGAGCGGTCCTGGTAGGGCTGACCGCCTAGGTCTTGCCTAGGGCGTGGAAGACTGCTGTATTCGCGAAGACGCGGATCATCGGACGGGGCGGGGTTGATCATAGGGAGGGGAGCAAGCGAGGCGGGATGGGAGAGTGTCGATGGTAGGCCATGTGCGTCGGTCGAGGTGTTGGTGTAGATAACATCGTTATGGCCCAAAGAGGGTATGGCATTCATCGAAGCGGCTGCTTCGGCGGCAGCAGCCTCGCGTGCCTTTCCTGCTCCAGGACGCTTCTCGCCAGCCATGTCTTCTTCTGTAAATCCTTGTTTGATAGCCTTGCTTTCCCAGTAATCATCGCGCACGCGTCGGCCGTTGACTATGACTCTACTGCCGAACTGACGGAACATGGAACGAGCGGTAACGATGGCAATCTGGCGCGAGCGGTACGAGTACGGCAGGATGTCCTGCGCGATCAAATCGTCCTTTTCGGCCTGGTTGGCGATGATTTTGAATAGGGATCTATTCTTGTTGAAGAGGAGGTAAGAATCGCGGTAGCCTAGCACGCGCGCACACTCTGTAGCCAGCATGAAGAGCTTGTTGCCGCGGTTTGCGAGGCGAAAGGTGCGACACTTGTAGGTGCGGGTATCCTGCAGATAACCTAGCCCGTCGACTTTCTTCTCGCCGTTGGCATCGAACTCCTTGGGGATATACTCATCGCCATCTTCCCCGAGCTGGTCGGTCGTGTGGTCTCTGACTGTGGGCAGGGCTTTGAGAACGGACTTTGTCGGCGTAGCCTTGGGCGGAGACGACTGGAGGGCGATATCTGGGGCTATCCTGGGCGTCTGTAGGGGAGACTGCGAGGACGCCATGGCCGCTGCAGTTGTCGTTATTGTCGTAGCAACAATGGGCGTGTTGTTGCTGATACTGATGTTGTTGCTGCTGATGTTGGCGTTTGTGCTGAGGTTGTTATGGCTGGCGGTAATGGTGGTGGAGGTGCTCGGCGGGCGGGTGGCTTTTGGGGGTCGCCCTCTTTTGCGCCTACTGTCTGCGATAGATTGTCAGTAGGGCCGTATGCTAGAATTTTTTTTTTTCCCCTCTCGTTTCTCTCTCTTCTCTTCCTTTCGCTTCTCGCTCTGGCACGCTTCTGTTCTGCTCTTCTCTGCTGAAGTGGAGTTGCTACGCTAAGGTTTGGGTAGGCGACAAGGCGATTTCAAAGAAAATGAGGAAAAATCGGACTTCAGCGAAGTCTTTCATCCGCCCAAGATTTTAAAACTCACCATCTTCGACATCTGGGTCGGCGAGCTGCTCGCCATACTGGTCTTCTGAACGGCTGCGCTTGATGCCGCGAGAGCCAGTCGCGTCCGCGGTGAGATCTGTAGCAAGCACAGTAGATGGAAGGGAGACTACTGGGTCAGTATTATCATGATCATCATAGCCGCCGTCACCGAGATCCGTTTGAACGGACAGCAAACACAGAGAGATTTAAGAGCGAGCAAGAAGGTAAAACAACATACTAGGAGAGTTGAGATCCGCGGGGTTGATAGTCCCGGAGTCGACGCGGTTGTTGCCCATGCCGCTGCCGCCGTTAACCTGGGCGGGCGCGGAGGTTGTATACATCTCGAGGGGGAACTGTGTGTTCACGATGGGCGGAGGGGGAGGAGGAAGAAAAGGGTGGGGAGGACGAGGGCGAATGGGATGATGGAGGAGATGATGGAAGGATAGAAGGTAGAGAGGATGACGAGAAGGATGGATAGTGGTGGTGGAGGGCGCGTTTCTTTTTTTTCTTTTTTGCTTCTTCCCTTCGACCCTTCTCTCGCTGTTGATGTCTTGTCTTTCCTTTCTGTGTCCTCTCTCAAAGGGCGCCACAGTGATATCACAGCGAGGATGTAGACATGTCTGGGCGTAGACGTTGGGATAACTCGCGAAAGATGCCGGCTCGGAAATGCTAGCCCAGCAGCACGGAAGGGGGGATGGAGACAGGACAGTGGCGCAGTGTATATTTCGCCAGGGAGCGTCTGTTAGTTGAAGAAGTTGCAGAAGGAAGAACAGGCGATGCAGGCAGCCGACGCTAGAGCAGGGATTGAGGAGGATGAGAGGTAGAAACGAGAGTCGACAAGACGAGGATCTTCCACCTGGGGAGCGAAGTATAGAGGAGCAAGGAAAAAGCAACGAGCACTGGGCTCGCTCATGATCGTGTAGGTGACTCTGCAGAAAGCGAAGGGAGCTGATGATGATGGTAGCTGCACAATAGTAGTAGTAGTAATAGGCTTCTCCGGGGATGGATGGCGCTGCTTCATAGGATGGCCGTGGGTTGCGCCAGGACGTTTGTTGATAGGCTTTCGGAGGCTGGTCCGTATAAAAAGTAATGTATATTCGTTATTTAGACATCTCTCGTCTGAACTGGTTTTTGGCGAAGAGGAAAAGGCTACAGGCTGGGGCCTCTTGTTACTTTTAGTATGCGGCTCTGCTTAGCCACCAGCGTCGTCAGCGACTACTCCGGACAGGGAATTCCGTCTCTGGTGATGTGTTGATGTGAGGACAGCACAGATGGTCGGTCAGAAAGAGTCAAAGCATCGTATCCATGGCGGAGATCTCATGGGGAGAGAGGAGCTTTTCCTGAGGAAGGGCCCCCAAGTTGCAAGGATACGCCGGATAATAATAACCATCCACGCCGGTCATGGGATGCTCCTCAACTAGGGATCTGTACAAGGAAGCGGGAGTCGTCGAGATGTATCCTCTTGGGCGATCGCGGGATCTGATCCGAGTCAGCTGAGATGCAAGACATGCATAAAACCTCATACTTAGATATGGCTTTCTGCTTTGCGCTTTCTCTGCTCTCATATACTCCTGCTTGTTGGATCCTTTTTGGCTTGATAACTACTTAGTAATGCTGGACGCTGTCTCAGTGTGAATCAACACTCTGCCCACCCGCCCAGAAGACGGGATTATCATTTCGCTGTGTAAAATAAGGCAACAATGGCCATGGTCTCATCTCTATGAGGTTCTATTCTGGACGGAGTACTCGAGCTGCGACTTTTGTCATACTTGCTTTTTGTGTCCGCCTGATGGTGAAGAAAAAAAAAAAAAACAACATCCGAACTGCGGTGGACATCGACGGCATTATTGCGTCGAAATGTGATGTTACCGTGCCATAGAGCTGAAGAGAAGCCAGAGGGATAAACGCCATCCTCAAGTTGCAGCTATTAGACACATCACATCCGATGTGACCAGTGCTGAGCCGTCTTCACTGATTGCCAGGGCTCTCGAGTCGGGGAATTTTTCCCTCTCGGAGCATTTCTTGAAGGCTTGTCCTAGTTATCTTCGTCTTTAATTTATTGTATCTTGCAAAAGAAGAGCCAAATTCGTTTCCTAGACACAAAAGAGATAGATATGAGTACGGTTATCAAGCCACAGGTTCCAGAAAACTCACGAGTTCGTTTACTTAACTGGTTCGTTAGTTAAGATGGCCTGCTCATCAGGTTTGGCTGTACCACCTCTGCCATTCCTGTGCTGCTTTGAACCCCATCTGCGATATTATTAATGTTTGCTCCTGCGCCTCGCTCTGCTTCAGATGTCGACAAGACGCGTTCTGCTCTTCCCTGCTGGTCGTACATCCATCTCAGCCTCCCTGCTGCTGCTCCGTTGATCCGGACTAAGCAACCAGCAGGTTGAACAGGCCAACGCACTTCGTTTAGCGAGCGTTCTCTCTTCCGCCAGCCAGCCAGGCCAGGGATATGCCCTGCAGGCCATGATACACTCCATGGGACAAGCTGAAGAAGAAGCAAAAAAGAAGTTGAAGCTGAAGTTGAAGTCGTGACGTTAAAATATAGATCTGGTCACGTGGAATTCCCTTTTTGGGCATTTGTTTACACTTTGATATATCAAATGGGAGCAGAGCTACGGACTACAATATATGAACAAAATGAAGTACCCCTGGGAAAAAATGGGAGAACTTGGGTGGAATGAAAAGGACAACTGTCAGTAGGTACATCAAGAAGGGGCCTTGTCATTGCCGGGCTCTGGCTCGACGTTGCGGGTCGGACGAGGACGGACATGCAGGCGGTTGAAGCCATAGTAATCCACATCGCTGTCAGATTCATATGCATCTTCCAGGCCAAACGCCGCCCTGCGAAGAGCTCGACGTTCTAGCGTACAGATCTCTCTCAGCATCTCTCGCTTAACAATCGCTGCCTCTACGGCAAGCTGGCACCGTTCGGGGTAGTCCTTGTTCGTCCGGTAGATCCGGTTGATATTTGGCACACATGTGAATAGTCCGGCCTCCCGGGTTTGAGAGTATACAAGCAGTCGCGAGAACTCGTTGCATTTGATTGTGCGTGTTCCATCTTTCTCCGTAAAGTCGAACCCTTTCTTGCGTGCAAGCGTGAAGAGTTTCTCGTTATAGATACCTGGTGGTATGGTGAGGGTTGGGTTCTCTCTTTTACCAGCAACTCCGGGAAGAGCATGGCGGGAGACATCGGGGCTGCCTTTGTTTCCGCGTTTGCCTACTCGACGATGGGTCTTGGGAAGGCGGAGGATCTCGGCAATGGTGTCTGAATCAATGTCGCTGTCAGAGTAGGCTGACTCGCCTTCGTCAATGTTGAGCTCGGATTTGATCATCTCCTCCAATATCACGGGACATGCCGAGGATGACATCTTGGTTATATGGTAGGTATCGATTTTGATACGGAGTTCTGACGGCCTTGTAAATTATGAGGTGGTCTGGCAAAAAGATATGTAGAGGGAAAAAGATGCACAGGTTCTCAAGCCGCTTCCCTGCCTTTTTTTTTTTTTTTTTTTTTTTTTTTTTTTTTTTTTTTTTTTTTTTTTTTTTTATAGCTATTTAGTCGACTCCATCACCTTCACGAACGTGGCAGGTAGGCCGAGTATTCATGTTCCCAGGGCATATTCTATTCACCTCACCACCTTCTTTAGGTGGTGAAATACCACACAAGTGATATGTATAAACGGTTTAACGAGGAAGTATCGGAAGAAGAGTGCACAGCAAGATTGCGACTCTCCATTCATCATTTAACAGCAACAAGGTATAAAAATAGAGGTATGTTCAGAAAAACGCTAATTCATCGTCATCGTCATCATCATTATTCCATCCCAATCGTTCATATATCGACTTTTCAGGGGTTTCATTAATTGTTCTGTTCGCGTCATCACCTGCCAGCTGGCGCAGGGGTGTGGTGACAGGGATGTTATGCTGCATACTACCTTTTGCAGGAGTACTTGGCTGCATAAAGTCAACTCGTCTAGGCACCGTCGATTCGCTAACAAACATCATCTGCTTCGGCCTAGGGGGAGTTTCACCCACTTCAGCCGTTGTAGAATATGCGGAGGTGTCAAGGCCAAATTTTATAGAACTAGATTTGTAAGTGCAAGGTTTCGATTTGCGGGCCAAAATAGGACTAAGTTCTGCCTCTATGCCGCTTTCCACGGGGTTAGAGGTAGCACTTCGTTTCAACCCATTTGAAGAGGGTTTGGACGGCGTTTCGTGAACAAGGTCTTCCGTTCTTGAGAAGTTCAGAATAGGCTGGCTCTTAGGTAACATATTTGAGTTTGAAGGGCGGGTGCTTGACGATGGCACTACCTGAGTATCGGGATCAGGTATCGGACTTGCCATGACGGTTGGTCTTGACTGTTTCCATGCCTTGGGCAAGGACGGCAAGTCGGCAAATCCGCAGTCTTTGTTGCGCGACCCCTTTGGCGTCGCCATAACCTGTACTCCTTGAGCAAAAGGATTTCGGGTGGGATTCTTTTGCTTCCTAGGATGGGAGACAGCCGATGCTGATCGCTTCTCCGCAGACTCGACGAAATCCCTCACCGCAAGCTCTCTATTGGGTTTTCTGAGCGCATTGATAGCTGCATCCAACTCACGTTTCTGGTCCACTAGAAGGTTCATCCTCTTCAGCTTCGACTCGTGCTGTTTGGCCACGGCCTCAAGATCCACCTCCCGGTTATTGACTCGTTTTGATTTCTGAATGCCACCCCTCCCGCCTATAGAGGTGGAAAACGACAACTGGTCGTTACTCTCAAGCTTCACTTCTGAAGTAGCAGGAGCAGTGTTGTTCCGCGCCAGGCTGGGGACTTTAGCCCTGACAGGTATTTTCTCGTCAGTTCGGACGCGCTGTAGGGTCCTCTTCGATGATTGCCCCTTGGCAGATTTTGATAATGGATTTGTTGAACGCTTTTGGCTGGAACGATTAGGCCTAGCAGGTGATGAGATGGCGGGGCCTCCTAGTTTGCGATTTATGACCTGGCATTTTTCGGGCAGACGGGCAGAATAGAAAGGGATAATGACCTCGGTGCAGAAATCACGGAGCTTGTCGTTATTTAGTTTCCCGGATCCGGTGGCTGTCTTGGCTGAATTTACAGGCACATCAATCGCGAGGCCATGAGAGCTCACTGTGTGCCAAATGCACAATCTATCCAGAAGTAGTTCCAATGCTGTAGCCATATCGTGTGCCTTTTTGATGGGCTTTTTAGGCTTTTCCGTATTTCCCTCATCGAGTTCGGCCTGGCTCCCAACACTCCCCTCTAGAAGCATAATCTCTAGGATCAAGAGAATTTGCAACTGGGTCTCTCGCATACGTATGTCTTCGATCAGCCCCTTTCTTTGGGCCTCCAGTGCGGACTTCTCTACCGACGAGTTGGTTTCATATGCAGATTTCCACCACTTGGAAATGAACTCCTCTTCACCTGCATATAAACCATCCTTGCCGATAGTTTTCTTTTTGCTCTTACGCTTCTTTGCAGGAGCAATGTTATCACCGTCAGATTGAGACTGGGTGATATCTGCTATTATTCTTGGCAAAGAATCCCTGTACTTCACATCCATTTTTTTCATTGGGATAATGCAAGAACGATAGTAGTGATACAACACTATTGGCCTCATAGATGATGCATCATCTGAATTCTGGAAAGCAGCTCGAGCACGCGTGAGAGGACCCTTTGCAAAGTAGGCCACAGATGTCTAATATGGCTTAGAATATGCACACACACATACACACAAAAGCAACAACGAGGGTCTTACCTTTGATATGTATAGGGCTTCAAGATATTGTATCTTGAGTGTAGAAAGCATATCTTCGGCATTGTTAACAGTGTTGGTTTGCGGAAGCATTTGGCTCTCAGCAAAGTATTCGGCAGGCAGGTTGATGCCAAGTTCAATATTGTCCCCCTCTTTTGGAGATTCTTCGGTTGCAACTGCTGGTGATTGTAAAGCGGCATTGGGGGGCGACCCGGTTCTGTCGACCTGGCTAGACACGGTGCCTCCATGAGGTGGATCTCCAAAAACGAAGGAGACATCTTGAGCAGGTATTTCTTGGAACAAATCAATATCAGGAATGGCAGCAAATTCCAGGTTTTCCGTGAATGGGTCGGAAGGAAACTGAACAGGTCCAAACTCATCCTGAACTCCGCCGCATTTGGACGCAACTGTTAAATCCGCTTCCTGAACCTCACCCCTTAGAGGACATATAGCATATACGTAACGCTTCACTCTTTCAACCACATAGTATTCTTTCGGTACTTCACCATAATGGCGTTCCACCGTATCTGAAATTGCCGCGGCCAACACAGTTGAGGCATTCTCGCCGGAAAGACTCTGCTCAAGAGCGGGTATATTTGCCGTGAATAGGCTTCCCGGTCGTATGCGTCGTGGAGGCGACAGGCACGTATTCAGCCATGATAGTGGAATTCGAGAGCGCGGTATTAAGGCTATAGGATAGAGGCTATGTGGTCTATCTGACAAGGAGGTTCCGCAAGGCTAAGAGTTGTTGATATTAGCAGTTTGTTTTTTTGAAGATAGGTTTTAAGAAAACGTACATTGATGGTAAATTTAGCCAGTGCAGGTTTACCAACAGTGCCATCACTGTCGTGATCTAATTTTAATCTTTTCGAAGGGGGAAAGGAAACGTGGCTATCGTCCAACGAGCCCGTAGATGGCACCTTCGAGGTTGTTAAGACGGGGAGACAAGTAGCGGTAGCCATTCAGCCATAACTCTAACAATTTCGACGCAATGAAAACGAAATAGTATAAAAGAGGTACAGGCAATGCAGGGACGCAAATAAGCTAACAACTCAAAGCTAAACAATGAAAAAAAAAAAAACGTATAAATCTTACACTTGAAAGATCATAGACATGGTCGTCGTCTTGATTGTTTCTATCAATTTAAGACGCGAAGTCGCTTACACGTGATGTCAAACCTACTTTAAGGTTCTTCGCGCGCGCGCCTCGTTTAGAAGCTTGTTAGTCAGCAACCTTCCGCGCTTTTCGGAATCTTAAAGTCGGAAAGTCCCGGTATGACCGGTTACTTGGGTACTTACAGCACGATGTTTTAGCACGATGACAGAACGGCGGCGGGGAGATCACTGATATACATCGCCAAGGGAGAAGTTAAGCTGGAAGTGTGATACTATTTTAGATGAAAGAGGATATTGGCTGATATTGCATAAAAGCTAAGAAGCCGAATTGATAGTTTGATTGGTTCTATCTACCAGGCCACCGAATGACTGGTTCAACTTTTTCACCGAAAACGCCCTCCGCCTGATATAATGTTAAATGTAGTATGTGTAAAAGCGTAACAAGGAAATTGGTATCATGTTGAATTATTCCGGAGATGCTGCAACAAAACCAGTTTGTAAATGCAATAAAGAAAAGTCGTGTAGATCCCGTAAAACAGACGAAAAGGTCGTAAGTCTATTTTGTATATGCTTTGAGTTGTTGAAAACAAAGCAAACGATCATCACTATGATGAACTTGTTTTGTTACAACCGGAGGAGGAGAAAGAGGAGGTGATTAATTGGATAGGAGGAGCGGAAGTAGAGGAGGGCGGAAGAGTAGAGGGGTAAGGTTAAGATATTTAGAAGTTGAGGGTCTTTGGCTTCTCCCAGGAGAAGCTCTGGTCAGTGAAGTGACCGTTCTTGGCGGTTTGGAAGTAGATGGGCTTGGCGAGGTCGAGGTCCTTGACGATGACACCAGGACGGAGGTCAAAGTTCTTTCGGATGATCTCGACGAGCTCGTCGGAGGTCTTGCTAGAGGTGCCGTAGGTCTCGACAAAGATGGAGAGAGGCTCGGCAACACCGATGGCGTAGGAGAGCTGGACGAGGGCACGGCGGGCGAGCTTAGAGTGGACGATGGACTTGGCGATCCATCGGGCGACGTAGGCAGCAGAGCGGTCGACCTTGGAGTAGTCCTTTCCGGAGAAAGCACCACCACCGTGAGCACCCCAACCACCGTAGGTGTCGACGATGATCTTACGGCCAGTGAGACCGGCGTCACCCTGGGGACCACCGATGATGAAGAGGCCAGATGGCTGGATGTGGTAGATGGTGCGGTCGTCGAGAAGGTTGGCTGGGATGACCTTCTTGATGATCTTCTCGAGGATCTCCTTTCGGAGGACCTCGGTGGTGATTTCCTCACTGTGCTGAGCACTGACGACGACGGTGTCGACGCGGACGGGCTTGACGGCACCGTTGTCATGAGCGTACTCAATGGTGACCTGGGTCTTGGTGTCGGGGCGGAGCCATGGGAGGGAGCCGTCCTTGCGGGCATCCTTCATGGCACGGTTGAGCTTGTGGGCAAGCTGGATGGTCAATGGGAAGAGTTCAGGGGTCTCGTCGGTGGCATATCCGAACATGATACCCTGGTCACCAGCGCCCAACTTCTCGAGGGCCTCATCGTAGTGAAGACCCTGAGCAATGTCGGGGGACTGCTGCTCAATGGCAACAAGGACGTTGCAGGTCTTGTAGTCAAAGCCCTTGGCAGAGTCATCGTATCCGATGTCCTTGATGGCATCACGGATGATCTTCTGGTAGTCAAGACGAGCCTTGGTGGTGATCTCACCGAAGACCATGATCATACCTATTGCGACGGTCAGCAGCCGGGAACAAGACGGAATTTAAAGCCAAGCGCAATGCGAGACAAGCATATACAACTTACCGGTCTTGGTGGCAGTCTCGCAGGCAACCTATGGTTTTCGTGGGTGGTTAGTGACCGCAGAGACTTCCGACAACAGGGATCTTGGAGGGGTGATGGCCACCTTGGAGAGGGGATCCTCAGCGAGACAGGCATCGAGAACGGCATCAGAAACCTGATCACTGCGCTCAATTGTTAGCAGGCCGGCCAGAGCAGACGCCTGGAGACACGACACCCATTGCAACTTACGCGATCTTGTCTGGGTGACCCTCGCCGACGGACTCGGAGGTGAAGAGGAAGTTGCCCTGAGTGGCACCGTTTGCTAAGCTGCCCATTGTGACGGTCGGGATATCTGTCTAGCGAAGAGGAGCAAGGAAACACAGGTAGAACGAGCAGGAAGAAGAAGACAAGACGATATCGCTGGCCGACGGAGGCGTTGCAGAGTGCTGGTTTGCGGTGGAAGGGGAAGAAGCCAGAAAAAGAGACCTGAGTTGGAGGTTTGGGAAAAGGGGGGGAAGCAAAAAAAGGCGGATGGTTTAAGTAGAAGTCGGCGGGCGGTCTGGCGGGGCAGAAAAAAAAAAAAAGTAAGCCAAAAAAGGCGCCCCGGAAGGAAAAAAAACGAGGCAGCCGAAAGGGGAAGGCGGTGAGGGGCGGCAGAACAGGGGCGGGAGAAAAAAAGGCTCCGAGGGGGGAATTTTGGCAGAAAGCCCAAAGGGGAAAGGCGGTGGCCCTGCTACGGGTACTTTTGTATATAAAACTACAGCGACTGCAGCGACTACAGCGACTGTGGACGCAGAGAGCCGGTGATAGCAGATATACAAGCATGATACGGACGGACTGAGGGCTGACCGAGTGCTGTTGGGTCTTGTGAAGGCACAGCTGAAAGGGCGACGAGAGGATACACCGAAAGGCTGACGGGTCCCCGAAGCCCGTTGCTTCGATCCATCCCAGCCAGCCCGCGAGGCGAGCGCCGCAGAACCACACACGGATTGAAAGGAACGAAGAGGGAGGAAACCAGCCGAACAATCCTAGCAAATTAAGCAATACGCGGGACCAGCCATGTCGAAGTTCGGGGTCCTGGTCATGGGCCCGGCCGGCGCGGGCAAGACGACCTTCTGTGCTTCGCTCATCCAGCACCTCCAGAACACTCGGCGCAGCTGCTTTTATGTCAACCTCGACCCGGCCGCCGAGAGCTTCTCCTACGAGCCCGACCTGGACATCCGCGAGCTGATCACCCTCGAAGATGTCATGGAGGAGATGGGCCTGGGCCCCAATGGCGGCCTGATGTACTGTTTTGAGTTCCTGCTGCAGAATCTCGACTTTCTCAACGACGCCCTCGACCCGCTGAGCGAAGAGTACCTGATCATATTCGATATGCC
Organism: Trichophyton schoenleinii; assembly: GCA_018357685.1. NCBI lineage: Eukaryota > Fungi > Ascomycota > Eurotiomycetes > Onygenales > Arthrodermataceae > Trichophyton > Trichophyton schoenleinii. The sequence continues at coordinate 2,418,213 of WOFF01000002.1, forward strand.
CGGCCAGATAGAACTCTATACTCATGTCCCCCTCCTGCCGTCGCTGGTTCAATACCTCTCCCGGTCTGGAGCCCTTAACATATCCCTCTGCGCCGCCTACCTGCTGGAAAGTTCTTTCGTCGTCGACCGGCCCAAGTTCTTCGCCGGCACGCTGAGTGCCATGTCCGCCATGATCATGTTAGAGATACCACACGTGAACATCCTCAGTAAGATGGACCAGATAAAGGGTGTCATTGGTAAAAAGGAGCTCAAGCAGTTCACTTCGGTCGATGTCAATTTGATAGAGCCTGGCAACGAGGAGGAGTCAGCTGGTCGAGACCCGTCTTCCACCACCGAGGTCCTGACCGGTAGCTCATTCAACCGTTTGAACAAGGCTGTTGCCCAACTAATTGACGATTTTAGCATGGTCTCGTTCCTCAAGCTTGATGCGCAGGACGAGGATAGCATTTCTGCCGTTCTAAGCTATATTGACGACGCGATACAGTACCATGAAGCGCAGGAGCCAAGAGAGCCCGCAGCTGACCCCGAAGCCGAAGCGGACATGGAATGATCTGCTTATCTTTGATCTATTATTGATACCATTATCATCCTTGAGCCCAGCCGGATGGTCTACTACAATGCGACGAAGGAAAAAAGAAATAAGCTTAGCGCCGCGCTAGGCGGAGATGGTGCAATAATGGCCTGCGATGATGGTACAAGCGACCATCAGAAACAATGCACAGCCAAATAACCGCATGGTTAGCCATGGATATCCGCAGCTTTGAAAGAAAACGGATATAACCACTCGGTCGCCATGGAACCGGTTTAGGCACCATCCCCAATGTGTCATGAACATTAAAAGTGTTTAAAAGAACTGCTAGTTAATACAAAAAAAATATACCAATAATAATAATATGAAAAGGAAGTGTACTCCCACAAGTTCACCAATACAGACGTGCCAGCACGGATCGTAATTTTCACCTCCATGGCCTGCGTTGCGAACTCCTCCATTGATCCTGCGATCGCCACCCGCCCGTTGTCCGCGAACTCCTACCAGAAGGCGGCTCGTTTGCTATAAGCTGCCGGATGAACCCTTCCAGCAACCCAAGCACCCACGCAGCGTCATACCATACTTGCTCCCACCCGACGTTATACGCATACCATGCAACTCCTGCGATCGCGCCCCAGAACACCAGCCGGAACACCAACATGACCCAAAACATTATGACCCTCCGTGCATAGTCCAGGATTTTAAGCGATATGATGAAGATAATAAGCAGCGCGAGTATCGAGTAGAGGTCTGGAAGCGAGTTGAGGAGAGTATTTATCGGCCTGACGAGGTATGGCTCGATGTATGTGAGTTGGGCAGAGTGCCAGTGATCCCGGGCTAGTTGTATGTATGTGAAGATGTTCTGCAGTATGGGCGGAGGGATGAGGCGCGATAGTTGGTTGAGCGCTGGGAGAATATAGTCTAAGCATGGCCTGTTAGCTCTTCGTTGCCTGGTTATTATGTAGCGCTACGCATTGTTTTGGTAGCCATGACGCCAATCTTACCTCTCAGAGGCGAGTCTCCTTCAAAAGTAGCCATGATCAAAACAGAAGCCAAACAGCCTGGTTCCTGTCTTATGCCTTTCCTAGCGCTATACAGGTAAAATGTTCTGTGGTATGGTTCTCCAACTGCGTGATGTCAGTCAAGCTCTGTTGTGCTTAGCTTTCCTTTGCTTCTCCAGCGTTGAACTTCAATTATTTACTTTGCTGGCCAGATAGTTAGGTAGGTCGAGCTAGTGTCAGGTGATTTTAAGGCGATCGCTTAGTAAGTGCGCATAATTCAATATAAAAAGTAGATAAATTGAAAGTAAAGGTAACGTTAATACAGAATTGAATAGTAAGAGATAACAAAAGAAAAAGAGGCCAAGAGAGGGAAAGATTAGAAAGGCGAAATGGGAAAAGGGAAAAGGTCAAGATAGTCAGACAAATGGGAAGGAAAGCCACTCAGGATAGCAGGATAGGCGATCGCAGACCACAGAGATCGTGCAATGGTTTTCTCTGGGCGAGAAAGACCTCAGAGGCTTTAATGTTTACCTTCGGCATCGTCTTTCTCCTCATCGGTAAGTCCAGGCCATTCATTGATAACCTCCAAGTCCACAAAGAGCGTCCCGATCTCCTCTTTTCCGTCAAAGATTTTCAAATTGCCAGTCTTAGTAACAGTAGTAGAGAAGTCGCCACCGCCTTCGCGTAAGCCCTTTCTGCATGCCAGCTCCTGTGTGCATCCTTTGTCTTTAGTTCCAAATTGCATGAAGGCGGGTCTGCACAATTCATCATAGGCAGCGTCATGGTTTTCAGCATCCTTGATCAGATCCCTGCCGCGGTCTGTCAAAGTCAGCCTGGCCTTGAGACCAAGCGCATCCTTAACATCGTGTTTAAGAAGGGGTCTAGCAAAACCGCCATCACCGTATTTGAATGTTGTATCGCCCGGAACCTCGTAGACTTCGCCTTCGCCTTTGTCGATCACAGCCGCTCTCATCTTGTCACAGAAAGGGTCGGCTTTTGCGCGGAATGGTCCTGCCTCCTGAAAGACGCCGGGGATGTGCTTAGAATCCTTATAATTGGTGCAAGAAGCCTCATAGCCATAAGATTTGCCGCGAGCTTCCAAGTTTTTGGCAATTGGCTGGGTAAGGGTGATGCAGTCCTTCATAACCTGCGTCTCGACGGCGTCGACATCAGGGAAGGAAGGATAGCTCTTCTTCATGCACTCGGCATACTTAGGTCCTCGCTCTTCGGTCATGTATCTGTTCAAATCGGGAACGTGAAGAGGGGATCCGTTGGAATTGTCTTGTCGTTTGTCATGGAGAACAGCAGGAATGCAGGCGCCGATTTCCACAGCCCCCGATGCCACGTTAACAATGTTCCTTCCAGCCAGGCACGAAGCGATCTCCACTGCACCATCCTTGATTTGCTCTGCAACCTCACTGATTTGAATCGGTGAGGCGTAAACAGACGGGACGAGGAAAGAAACAAGAAAGGCGGCAGTGGCAGGAGCCATGATAGCAGAGGTAAATTGAACCATCTTGTCGGTTGGAGTATTTAAAAATGTTTGATTTGGGGGCTTGTAGGGTTGTAGGGAGCGGAGCGATTGAGCTGGTTTGTCTGGAAAAGATCTGTGTGTTTGAGTGTTTGGATAGAAGGAAGAATTGCATGGTGGTACTGCGGTTTATATAGACAAACTTCTCAGTCCTTTTCCTGCTAGATACGTCATGATTTAAGACATATGACTGTTCAGGCACAACTGTCTATTGTGTAATGCATTACATTGCGTGTATTGGTCATGGGTCTGCTCATAAGCACAGACTCGTCTCTTGAGTAAGCCATTGGCATAATAGTGTATAAGCTCAGACAAAGAGTAAAGGCTACTATACTGCTTTGCTGGAATGGCGATATACTCGGCGTATCACCAGGACTGCATGTATCCCATGGGGCGCAGCGATAGGAAGTTGGGGCCTAAATTCGAGGATATCGACAGCTTGGGCGTTGTTGATGAAGTAACGCGCTTGCAGTCTTCGCGGCTGCGCTAGCGACAAAATAGATTAGTAAGTATGCTTTGTTGTCATAAGTTACTCTTTATTGGCCAATAATCTCCATACTGGTCAATGCCAAGACCAATCAAGCGACCTGCGCTAAAAATAGCAAGAACCAGAGTCTCCAGAGTACGCTCCACGTTGCTATCTGAGCATATACGTAAATGCAGGGGGCTATACCTACAGGCGAGCTGCAGATAAATAATACTCCGGTCAAGTCTTTCTCCTCCACTCTATCCGGCGCACAATATGCTTAGAGCGAATGCATTCTTAGGCAGCTTCATGTTGGTGTCCATGTAATGAAATCCACCCCTTATTCAGAGCCATCAGCTAGTGTTGACGTTGACATGACTACTCGCTGGGCATGATGCGGTAGCTAACTGGGAGAAACTGCAAAAGCGCTTGCTCTCATTTCTCCTCCTACTAGGGGTTAATTGTAGGCTAATTTCTGGCCAATTGAAGAAAAGCGTAAAGCGTAATTTGATATCCTCGGCAGCCAACTCGGTCATATCGACCTTGTAGCATGAATAGCTGAAAGTTAAATTATTCCCGTAGCTCCAGTTATGCGTTATGACCATGCCTGAAACTCGAGGTTCAAAAAACTGGTGCGAAGTTTGTTAACTTCGATTATAAGTGCATTCGAAACTCGCCCGGACAGCGTAAGGGATGACCGGCCCTTCCTCGTTTCAGAGTGGCAAATGAAGAGCTCCTTCACACATCAAGGGCTTGCCAGAGTCCCAGGCGTAATGCTATGATTTTGTCCCGATAGTGATCTGGTAATCTGTTAACGGAAAGAAGCAGCCTATCAGTCAAGCAATGGAACAGAGTAAGATAAGAATTCAGTATAGCGCAGCATCGCATTGGTGTTGAATGGCAGCAAGAAGAAAAGCATAAGTAACAAGAAAGCTAGAATACAAGATATGAAGCGGTGGGTTAATGCAAGACATCCACCTCCGTTATCGAGGAAAGTAGGAAAGAAAATCCGTAGTCTGGTACCATCGCACTTCCCAACATGGAGTGACGATTAATCCCTCCATGAAAAAAAAATGAAGAAAGTAAAGCTGTAAAACAAGAGGCCCTGGCCGACCTCAAGGTATGTATAAAACACGCAAAGAGTTGAAAGATAACAAAGGTAGGGTGAGAAAGGGAAGTAAATAGAGAAAATCAACTCCAAAAAACCGAAGAAGACCAAAATTGGAATCAACCATGTAAAGCCAAGCCAAGCCGACGAGAAAATGCGCCTGTTCAATGCTGGGATATGGAAAAGGAAGAAAAGAAAGTTAGGGTAAAGATAGGTGAATAAAATATTAGGAGTAATTGAGACTCGTACAATCCCTCGCACGGTCTATATATTAAGCCTCTAACAGAATGAGATGGTGGGATTGGTTTGTTTATTCGACATCTATCGTTTCGTAGTTGACTTCATGGCTCGTTTATGGGCGGTGGTGATGGCTGTTGTATTATGGTGGAAGGAGGTAGTATGTGTTGGGTATTTATTAAGTATTATTAGCATTGCTGTATTTGAGCCTGTAGCCTTCTTGTCTGGCGAAGTGCTTCATCCCTGTAGATTGCAATTGTTAGGCTGCATAGTCAAGCATTTCACGTTAGGGAGATTAAAGGACATACCTGTCTGACTGCAGTTCAGCAACCTGCATCTGTGCCGTATTCATCCGACTGACGACCTCTCCCATCTCCGCATCTGCGTCTCTCAAAGCTTGCTCCAAGGCTCTAACTTTGCTTTCGAGGTTCTCAATTTGGGCCACCTGGTTCAAGCCTTGGGCCTCACCACTGGTCGTCTTGGTGAGACGAGGTGATCTGGACGTTGGAAAGGGTGAGTTTGGCAAGACAGGGGAAAGCATCATCGGACTACGGACACCATCTTTGGCTCTGAGAAGGAGAGCATTGTGATTTTCCATGAGAGCGGAAACCTCCTGCTCGTGCTTTCCAACTTCTTCCTCGGAGCGCTGCTGTGCGAGCATGAGCATTTCCTCTAATGACTTGAGCCTCGATTGCATCTCGTTGATCTTGGTTGCCGAAAGCTTCTGTTCACGTTCACCCTGGCTGATAGCATCGGCAAGGCGGGCTCGCAAGGAAGCATTTGAGGCTACTTGTTTTTTGATCTCATTTTCGAGATCTTCATTTGGTATCGGTGAGCCTGGCTCGGCATTCTCCCTTCCAATTTTAAGCTGCTCATACATTTCTTCCAAGGAACTGGCGGTGGTGTGGAAATCAGTCATCCCATCTGCATCAGTTCCGTCCATATGAGGGACAGGAATATCATAGTCCTGCAGTAGAGCACGGAGAGAGCTTGTTTCTTGTTCGGCACGGTCAAGGTCCATCTTTAGCCCGGCAAGCCCCTTCTCACACTGCCATTTTTGATCGAGAGCGTCATCCGCCCGACGTCGCAGAAGATTAATTTCCTCACGCAAGTTTTTAACGTCACGTTCATAACTCCTCTTTCGCGGCGAGTTAGCCTGTCGAGCCCGATATAACTCAAGTTCCATTAGCCTGAGGCGCTTCTCATGCTGTCGAGCTTGGTAAGACTGGCGCTCGAGTAGGCTCTTAACCGTTTGATGAAGGGCGTCACGTTGCGTCTCAACATCCTTCATCTGATTAACTAACGACTCGTGGAATTCGGGTCCCTTCACTATCATTGAGGCTGGACGAGAGAGCGAACCGGATCGGGCAACACCATTTCGAACCGGGGGTATTCTGGCCAAGGAGTTGGATCTAGATAGTCCGCCAGATGCCCGATTATTGCTTAGCCCGATACCAATCCCGATAGCTTCTTCGGCGATCGAGTCGATACGAGGCGACTGCGGCACTTCGGGAGGTGCCTTCCGAGACTGCGAGAGAAGGCTGTTTTCGTTGCGGAGGTTTTGCATATCTTGCTGCATCTGGGCCTGGAGCTGGTCTCGTTCTAGTTTCTGTTGCTCGAGTTCCACTCTCATACCAGTAAGAAGGTCTTCCATATTATCCTTCAGCTGCCGTTCCTCCGTGAGCCGTCGACGGGTATCTTCCAATGCAGCCTCAAGCTCTTTCGATTTCCCAGCAGCATTTGACGCTTCGACTTTTTCCCGTCGAAACTACATAATACCAATTAGCAAATGGGATTCTAACGCAGATTGAGAACGAGAAGGGCGGTGCTAAATACCTGACTTATTTGAGATTCGAGAAGTTGGACGTGCGACTCTGCAACCTGTCTTCGCGAACGCTCTTCCTGCCATTTTTGCGAGAGATCAATCTTCAATTGTGCGCGTTCCTGTTCATAGGTCCTCTTCAGCTTCTCGATATCCTCGGTCTTGGTGCTTCCGTTAATACTTAGATCCTTGACGGAGGAACCCTGGCCCGAATCCGAAAAATAATATTCACTGCCCCTTCTATCGCTTTCGCTGCTCTCTAGTTGCATTCTCTCAACGATATCCTCAAGTTCCATCTCTCGACGGATCGAGCCAGCCAGCTCTGAGCTGATCTCACGTAGTTCATGCTCCATGTCCGCTAGCCGTGAGGTCACGCTGGCGTCCATAGGCATGGTCTGGGACCTGCCGGCCATCTTGGGCACAGAAGAGAAGGAGTCCTGTGGACGATGGGTGTTTGTAAATACGGTAGATGCGGCAGTGGAAGGATTCACAGACGTCATAGGAGAAGGCATAGGAGAGAGAGCAGAGTCCGAGATCTCAGTGGCACAGGACTCGTTACCTGGAGAAGCAGAGCCAGCGTTAGTCTTCCAGCCGAAGAAGGAGGTGATCTTGCTCCCTGGGGTCTTTGGTGTCGGCCTGTAGTCGACGGAGCCGTTAGACATTGACCGAACACTAGAAGAATCGACGCGCAGAGGCGGAGGCTTTGCAGATGGTGCGTGCTGGGGAGGGTGTAAGGCCATGGTGAAAGACCGTTTGTGATCTTTGAGGCTCTGAATTACCGCATTCAGACTGCGTCCGGAGAGTAGCGGTTCGCTTGTAAGCCGGGCGCGCGTAGGCTGCCGGAACTGCTGCGTCTCGAGCACAGAAGCGGTAGAGTGGTTCACTCGATGGTGACGCTGAGTATATCCTGGGAATTGTGTCTTTGGAGAATGCCCATGTGGAAATCTACAGACGTACACTGTTAGCAGAATTCTGTACATCTGTGAGTGGAAAGGGTGATGGCCAAGCACGAACCTGTCGAGGTCTCTCACAGAGAAATTGATCGACGTAGCGGATTGGGGAAGCGAATCATGGCCCAAGGAGGACGCAGACGGCCTCCTAGACTGTGTTGGCTCGGCCGTCAAGTGCAAAGGAGCGACGTTGGGCGGTAGCGGCTTTCTGCGAATTGGCGGCGGCACCGGCGGCGGCGAAGGGGTAGATGCGTAGTTGGAGTCGTTTTGGTAGTAGTTGTAAGGAGAAGAGAAACTCGAAGTCGAGGAAGTGCGCGTACTGTCCCAGTAGCAGCTCTGAGGAGAGACAGGAGTGGCGCCTGGTGGCGCCGTAGTGGTCCCCTCCGATAGAAAAGCCGCCATATTGGCCAGGCTTGACGTCTCCGTCTCTCTGTCTCTCCCTTTTTCGCTCTTTCTGGCGTCTCCTGCTCGTTGGCGGTTCCTCCTTTTACCGGGTGGACGAGGGGTGGAGTTGGTTCAGGGGCTTCTGCAACCAGGGCCCTTGCCCTGGTTGGCTGCAGGCCGGCGTTAACTCTTGCCTAGGCGCTCCCTTAGCCCTTTGACTCTGGCCCATAGGACCCCCTAGCACCTTGCACTGAGCCCCCTAAAAGCAGCCCCCAGGGCTTGTCTTCGCCCACACACCCCAGCTCTTCCTCAGACTCGTCCTTCGCCTGGTCCAACAACCCCCTGATTTGGAGAGCCCTGAAGAACTTCGGCGCTAAGGCAGGATCACGTGGACGGCAGGCACTCAGGCCTCTCTTCGTCTTCTCGTCTTCTCGTCTTCCGTCCGGCTTTACCTTCGTCCCTTCGTACGAAATTCGGCCTTCACTCCCAAGTTATCTTCGTTGCTGGCGGTTGCTTTTATGCCATGCGCCAGGACACGGGATGAAAGGTTCGTCTTTGTTGATGGCCCTGTCAGTCGCGCTTTGTTCCTGCATAAAGCGCCATGCATCGACTGCAGCCAACAGTTAGCAACCCAGGCACAACTGGTGGCAGAAATGGAAGGTCGAATGGGATCGCCTGGTGTATGGAGAACGCCTGGATGTGTATATTCCGTATGTGCTCGGGTAGGAGTAAGTGTAAGGGTAAGAGCTGTGTGCGTATGTTGTGTCAAGGACTTCACGGGAGGAGGGAAGACTGCATATTTAAATATTTTTATACGGGGAACCGGCGGCCATGAGCTGCGGTGTTCCCTCATCCCAGGCGAAGGCGACAGACGAAGTGGACGTCTCTTTGCTTCTTCGGTGCAGGCCGTTTCTCGATCGATGAGATGGCTCTCTTGTTCGACAGGGAACATACCCGAATACCGGCCTTGAATACTCCCTGTCCAATGGCAGGCGTCCTGGCCCTGATTCTGCCAATACGCGCTGCAGCGTTAGGCCAACCTTGAGGACTCACAACATGGTGGCTGGCCAATGGGATGCCCTTTGAGGCTTCTGATCTTGGTGGCAAACAGGATCTCTGTTCCGTACTTCTGGGGTTGGTTTCTGTTATGCAGTTCTGAAGATCTAATGCAGCCGACAGGTGGGTGTGTTATGGTCGATGCAGGTAGGCTCTAGAAGGATTTGGAGTACAAAAAAGGAGAGACGCAAAAAGAAAGAGACAGGGCCAAAAAGAGAGACCAAAAGAGATCAAAAAATAGGCAGATATATAGACAGATCCCGAGAATACAAGACACCCTTCAGCCCTCAAACGTATATCTCAGCCACTCTCCCACAGCTCGGAGACTCTCCCATCTCACGGACTCTTCCCGGTCAGTCATCAAGGCCATCACTCGCGCCTTTAGGCCTAGTTTGTCCAGCTGGTGTCGTCGCTCAGGCACTTCCCTCACCAGACACCCAACGTCGTTACACGCAATAGCCAAAACCTGCTTGTCTGTCTCCCAGTCCTTCGACAGGATCTCGACCAGCTTCTTGGGCAGACTTCCTCCATCCTCATCCAGGATTCGGCGTGCATTCTCACGCCAGAAAGTTGGGTTGCGGTGCGGGGGTGACCAACGAAGGTGGCCAGCTTGTACTTCCGCAGCGTACTCGTCAAACGTGGTCTGCTTCTTCGTATATTCATCCAGCATCTCTGTCAGCGCAGAAAGGTCCTCCAGCAAATCCGGGTCACTTAGATGGCGGCTGTTCAGGTTACTCAGCATGGCTGGTAGGCGTACCACCACCGCATTTGGCAGGAGGTTCGCTTTGCTGCTGGACAGTAAGTTACGGAGCGTCGAGAGCAGCAGACGAGTGGTCTTCTCCTTAGGCGAAAGCCTTAGCAGGTTGGTGTACAGTGCTATTATTTCATGCTCCCTAAAGATATCACGTTAGTCGATGCATAGTCAAACGCTATTTTTGTTTATCATGGGTTTCTCACGATTCAAGCTGGGCACCAATCAAGTCTCCCTCAAAGCTCAACTGCCACAACACAAGGAGCACATGGTACAAGAGCTGGATTCCAACTCCGCCGCTGATACCGGTTTCCCCAGCTCGACTTGCACCTAAAGAGGACCCGTTATCCTTGGTTGGTCCAGCTGCGGCGCGCAGAATCCCGATCAATGGTTCGACGGTGTCCTTTCTCTCCTTCCAGAAGATTTCTCTTGACCTCTTTGTCCGCAGCAAAGCGGAGTATCCTTGCACTCCTATATCCTGTAGCCCTGTATCCGCACTCTTCGTCAAAGTAGACAAGTAAGCATAGAGCTTGGGCAGGGCAACTTCGTCCTTGGGGGATGTCTTGGGGGTAGCTCTGAGCGAGGCCGAGACAAGGTTGGCCAGCAGAGACGAAGTGAGAAGGGGAATCGGATCCTCCGAGTTTGTCGAGTTGGTAAGGAGAGGGAGGAAGTGTCGATAGCTCTCGCCGCTCTCAACCAGAGCTGATGTTAGAGCCGGTACATCTAGACACGCCTAGTTAGAGGTTGGCTACTCAAGTTATCAGTTCGGACATACGTACCGCTAATGAGATCTCCTGCAAGGACGAGGATGTACTGTATTATGTCTGTCCGTCGAGTAGCAGACTCCAAGATGCTCTTCTCCGAGCCATTACCGGCTAGCAGCGAAGTGTACGCCGCCACATCCTTCTCAATCGTCTTTTGTCTCGAGTCCTTCCGCACCTTATCAACAGCCTTGACCCGTTTAAGCTGCTCTTCCGTGATGTTTCCTGCTCGCACTGCACCCTCCCATGGTATCGGTCGAGCTCTGATGTTGTTCTGCAACGAGGTGAGGTAGGTTGGTGGCTCGAGGGACATGGCTGGAGCTGCCAAATGATGACCGGGACTGTCGTAGCTGTAATGTATATCTGGGAAACTCGGTGTGTAGCCGGTCTGCTTCAGCAGCAGCTTGGAGCTCCAGTCAGTGTCTGCTGCTATCGCTTCTGCCGATGCTGTCGTTGATGCTGATGCTGATGTTGATGTCGTTGTTGACGTTGTCGTTGATGACCATCGTGAACTTGGGAGCTCCACGCCAAGCCTGTTGCCTCTACTCCTAATTTGAAGATCGAAACATCCATTAGATATACATCAACCTATCTATCAACCTCACCAAGGAACAGTCTAGGCAGCACTGAAAGCTACGGTGGATATTACGAGACAGCAAAGAGGGAGATCGGACATGTCTGGTCTTTATCTTCCTTATATCCTATTCTAGAGCCATCAAAATAAATTTATTAGATGACCTCGCCGAGACATCCCCTCTGGCACTTGACACTTAGCGAGTTGCCCCGGGAGTAACCAGACAGACATGGATTTTGCACTGTCGGGACGATCATCACATTGAATGAGAGGGATAAATACTTGCATGGAATCCTGAAGATTTATTCTCCATGTTTTGGGCAGAGGGAGGCACCAAATGAACTGTGCCTTGACATTCCAGGGTCAATCCCTCTCCTGTACGGTAGAGAGAGACTGTCAACTAATACCTCCTTCCAACACTATTCTAAAGTCAAACCATGACTCCGTTTCATACCTATCATTCTGTCTCGATGCATCGCTGCTCCAAAGTGAGAGCTCACAGGATATTATTCACTTAGAAACACATCAACCCCTGGCACCACCAGAGGGTCTCAAGGGTATTGCAGCAGACCCAAGAGATTTCGTATATCGCAGATCCGAGGGAAAGCAGTTCCGTCTGTACCGTAGGAGACCCTATAACGGCCCTGGGATGCTGGGCCGTTGGGCTGAGAACGACGGTAGGCCTGCTCCCGTCTATCGAGCTCCCAGAGAAATCGCAGTACGTGACATCATTGTCCCAGTCGACCAGCAGGTTGTGAAGACCGACATCAACCTGAAAGACGCCCTTTTCATGGAAATACAGCATTCCTTCGGCCGCTTGAGCAGACCATTTCAAAATGTCCTCAAGGCTAGCTGTCTGGCCATCTCCTCTGAGCTCCCATGTTCGGAATCGTAGAGGGTATCTCAGTCGCTCAAGGACAATAAGATCCTTATGAGTGTATAACAGTTTCACTATCCGCGGATGGTCTCCAAGTCGCTCGAGAATCTCCCTTTCCACCCGGAGCTCTTCAGCATTCTCCTCTCCCCCAGTTGGCGTCTTGATCACCAATAGCTCATCAACCGCAAAAACAATACCTGAAACTTCTCTATTGACAAATGGCAGATCCCAAAGACACTCAGGGAAGCTTGCTTTGGCCTGCTTGGGTTGGCCTAGCATGATCCTGAGCCAGGTATGCCTGAGAATCTGAAGTCAAACTGAGCTTTGTCAAATAAGCAATAATAAGCAATTTCTAGCCCCAAAGACCCGCAACTTAGGGGGTTGGAGCTTCAGCCTTTAGTTAATATTCAAGCTTGCGGCCAGGTATACCCACCCATCCACTGCCAGCAGTAACTAGTACTCCGTACATGGGAACGAATTCCCGTTAGGTTACGTCTCGCTTATCCTAGGCAAATGATTAACTTGCTGCTTTCACCTCCCAGTCTCCAGGGTCTAGATGAATTTGGTTGATCATTATTGAACACATTAGGGGAGAGATGGTTAACTATCTTCCCAGGTCATTCTGGTTAATATAGTAGAGACCAGTAAGTTCGCCGCATTAACTTTCCAACACTCTGACCAAAGACGCTTTTTGGTTCCTCAGGCTTTACATTTCCCAGTGAAGCAGAATCCGCAATCATCTCGTCCCTGGCCCTTTGAAGCATCCAATCCACCAGAACCATCTTTGTTTTTGGCGCAGCACTTCCCGTCTCGATTTTTGCTACAGAGATATTGGTCAGTATACAAACTCTAAACAGGGTTCTGACCTGGGAATCAAAGGCAACAGGATTCTACGTCATGTTAGCCCACGGGGGGTTTCCCACCAATTGTGAAACGAGTTCTGCGGACCTAGCCTCTTGCCAGAGCAGCGGTCTTCATTCTTGCGTTCTCCACTGCATACTTTCAAGGCTCCCATGACGGCGGCGGTATCGCGTCTGGATATACCGGCGTTCGTGTTGGCCAACGGATTAGCCAAAGCAAAGGATGCGAGACATGCAAATGTCGCGGAGTAGAGCAGAGTCAACTTCATGGTGAATGATTTGTGGTTGTGATATTCTCTGGGGACGAGTCGGAAGCTTGGGCTTTGGCTCTGGGGAGGGGTGAATGGAGGGGGAGTATTTATACTCGTGCCCCTTTGGTATCTTATTTTTCAGTCAAATTGACTCGACCTCTTATTTTGCGATAGTGCTCTGAGTTGGCTTAATATGGATGGGCCTGACTGGTGTATACAGGAATGTGTAGCGAGTGGGCCATGAAATAGTTTCCTTGACCGCCGTCATCAAGCCATCAGTTGAAGATCATCTGCTGGTGAAGCATACAGTTGAACCAGCTCAAGCGCGTTTCGATCCTGGACATGCAGCGGCTTCTTCATACGCTGCAATGTCTCGGGACGAACTTTGTAGGTTTGTCCTTTGCATAGTAACACCTAGCGTCAGTGACGGATCCTTTGTTAGGCAATTTTGTATTTCCTGGCGCCTAGTTCTTTCATTCAGGTACTTTTGAATGGACTCCAGAAGAGCAATGGTCCACTAAAATAACAAGTAGTTAGCTTTCTATGACCAAAATTTTCAGTTGTCGATTGATTTTTGTGGCTTCAATGGCGTCTTCTTAGCTACCTGCCACGATCGAATGACTAGCAAAAAAGCACAGTTTGTTTGAGAGAGTAATCTCAGCAGAGCATATCTCTCCTGTGCTGTCCCATTTTTATTGCAAAAGAGTAGCCCACTTGCTGTAACACTTCCAGAGGCTGGTTTCTCACATGTAAAAGCCGACTGAGGTCGTTTGGGAGAGAGAGAGAGAGAGAGAGAGAGAGAGAGAGACGGTACTCCAGGGACAGTTGAATACGAGCTCGGGGGCCATCCCTCAGCTTTCGCGCCAACAGTGAAAATGAAGGAAAATAAGCAGCTGGCCAGGCCTCTCTTCTTCTTGGGTATTGCTATGCCCATACCTGTATGTTTAGTAAATCTATGACTATTCACGTCTCGCCCTTTGATCAAGTGTTGTCAAATAGTCGGCTGCTGGCGTCTGCATTGCAAGCGGAAGGCTGCAGCAATTGTGAAACTCGTAACAACTCTTTCGCTGACTCCAGATCGGATAACTTCCTGGTTATTATTATTATTTTTTTTTAAAAAAGACAAACCGTCTGCGAACAAAGGCATCATCCTGCTTCCTTGTTGACGCGAAGAAGCGAAGTGAAGGGGGATTTCCTGGTTTGCCTTTCGACCGTTTAACTAGTTATGCTTAACCTTGAATGGCAATCCCGGTTATTTATAGTTAGCTTCAACATCTGAACCGCCGTTGCTCTGTCGCCTTATCTCGTACCATCCACCATCTGGCCAGCCCCCCTCGCCCTCCCCAAAGACGCAAAGAGACGCCGTGCCAACGCGAGTCCTCTATGAACACCTGATATATGCGAAGAATTACGCTGGAGGCGAAGCGTTGAACCATGTCGAAATGGAAGGTCGGCTCTTTTTTACAGCAAGCCGTGGCTGGCGTCGAGTCCAGGCTGGACACCATCTTGGCCGACAGCGACAGCGAGGCCGCGCAGAATGGAGACAAGACAGAGAAGCCCGCAGAGAAGCAGCCTGGTCTCCGGGCGGGCATGACGCCTCCTAGTATGTTTGGTCCTTTAGCTATTAATTAACCGCTGGCGACTGTAGCAAGCTAACCCGGCTGCACCAGGTCTTTCAAGAAGCTCCTCCTCAGCCAGAGTCAATGACAGACTCCAGGAACGGCTTGCTCGCGCAATGGTGAAGCAGTCCGGAGCTGGAGGAGTCACCAGTCCGCCATCATCAACTGGCGTGCCCTCACGAACCTCCAGCCCACTCCCCGCAGATGGCAGCAGAACGAGCATTGATAGCGCCACTGGGAACATAGAGAAGATTACAGATGATACAGCATCGGATAACAGATCGGTTACTGATTCGGTGCCGCGCACTAGTATAGATGCTACAGTCCAAGGAAGAAGGTCAAATGAGGTACAGTCTGGGGAACAGGATGTAGCAGCATCCAAGAACGCTGATGAAATGCCAACCCCCTCAAAGTCTTCCAACAACGATGAAGATGTGAGTCCAAGTCAGATTGCTCAAGTGGATGGAGCCGAGTCCCGGTCAAATCGTCTTGAAGACTATGAGGTGGCCATGGCTAAGCTGCAGGCCGATCATGAAGCATCCGAATTGCGATGGCAAGAGGAACTACACAACTACATAGAAAAGATTGATGCTCTTCAAGCAAAGTTGAAGTATCTAGCAAGCGAAGCAGCAGAGTCGGCTCGTAATTCTACGGCCACTGCTGCTCCTGGCACCATTGAGAAGAAGCTCTCCGAAAAGGAGGAGAAGATTGCAGCACTTATGGAGGAAGGTCAGAAGCTGTCAAAGACCGAGCTCGAGCATCGATCAACTATCAAGAAGCTTCGGCAGTACATAGCGGAGAACACCAAGTCTCAGGCAGATCTTAAAAAGAGGCTTGAGAAAATGGAAAAAGATCTAAATCAAGCAAACGACCGTGCTAAACGGGCAGAGACAGCTGAGAAACGAGCCACTGCCAGCTTAAACAAACAGTCAAGTGCAGAGGAAGATCTAGAATCTACAATCGCTGAGCGCAACATCCTGAAAGCTACTGTCTCTGACCTGAGCTACCAGCTATCTAGAGCATCTGCCAGAGCTGAAGCTGCTGAGAGGAAGGCTGAAGAAGAAACCACAAAAGTAGAGAGCCGTCAGATTACCGAGCTCAAGGAGGAGCTTTCCAGTGCGAAAGTGGAGCATGAACTCAGTGAGGAGAAGCTACGTCGTGAGATTCAAGACCTTAAGGACAGCCTTAACCGAGAAAAGGAGCGCTCAAGGACCCAAGAAGTTGAACTTCGGGGAGAGCAATCTGTCTTGGAGAGTAAGATGGAAAGCTTACGAGCTCGTGCTGAGGAAGCTTCATCGAGTGCTACTGGTGACGCGCAAGCCAAGCTCCTACGGCAGGTCGAGACTCTACAGACACAGTATGCTGTGGCCAGTGACAACTGGCATGGAATAGAGACCTCTTTGCTCTCCCGCCTAGCCAGTGTGGAGAAAGAAAGGGATGATTTTGCTAAGCGGGAAGGGGACATGCGCCGGAAAGTCCGGGAATCGGTAAGAAAGGGTGCTCTAACCCCTGGAGAGATTGACGTGTATGTTAACATTTTTATAACAGGTTCTAAAGGTCAAACGAGCTGAAGGAGACTGTGAGAACTCCCGCGAACTTTCTCGTGAGCTTGAGCGGAACCTTGAAGAGAGTAAACACGAAGTGAAAAAGTTGCAGGCAAGACTCGAAAAGGTGGAGGAGGAACTTCTTGCAGCACAGCAGGATCTGTTGAAGCAGAAGGAGATCCTGGATGCTACCTGGGAACAACGTCTCGAGGATGAGAGAGCCAAATGGCAGGAGGGCATTGCAGCCTCTCCATCAGTTCTTCAAGCCCGAGGGGAATCTGCGACTCCGAGTCGACGATCAGATGTGTTATCCTCTTTGTCTGAGATCCCACATAGCCGCAGGTCGTCTACTCTCCCTAAGCTGGATACTCCTCCTAGGCAGAATTCATACTCGTCCTTGAACTCCAATCCGCTCCTTCGTGGTACAACTGCCCATGATACCTCGTCTCCACTAGTTGACAATGTCTCCGTCCAGACACTAGAACCCGATGAGTATTTTAATGGTTCTGTTACCCCAGCAACTCCCTCAGTACCGGGGACTCATGCTCAACACTCTCGTGGAGCTCATGATGTTGTGTCTGCGTCTACCGTTGCAGCTGGGCCATCGGTACAGTTGGTGGAGAGGATGAGTGCCACTGTCCGCCGGCTTGAAAGTGAACGTGCAGGCTTCAAAGACGAATTAGAACGCATCACCTCCCAGCGTGATGAAGCAAGACGTGAAGTTGTTGAACTTATGAAAGAGGTTGAGGAGAAGCGAGCTGGAGATGAAGAAGTACGAAAGCTTGAAGAGCAGCTTCAACAACTAAACGAGAGATATCAGACTACTCTTGAAATGCTTGGTGAAAAGAGCGAGCAAGTAGAAGAGTTGAAGGCAGATATCGCCGACCTGAAGGACATATACCGCGACACACTCCAGAAACATCTGCAGTCATAGACCAAGTTCGGCGTTGCCGTGTTGAAGTTCTCCCGTTTTATAACTTTCCCCCTGTTACTGCCGCTATTATGATTAGATACGAGGAAAATCTACTGCAAGGGAATGTCTTATTAATGTATTGAAATGTGGTTATTTGAAGCGTATCGTCAATCTCGTTACTTCTTGATGTACTCAACAATAATAAATATCATCATGGTAATTCAATGCCTTCTCTTTCCGCAGTTTCAAGGATGTACTTCCGAACCTATAGAAGTCAGTCAGAACACGGCATTTACACCCTTTTGCTACACACGTCATTACGTCAAAAGCGTAAGTGAATGCCTCTCACCTTAGAATCTGGAGAAAGTTCGATAGCAAGCTGACCGTTGGAATCTCGTTTATCAGCCTCGGCCCCAGCTCTTAGAAGGGTCAAAGCTGCTTCTCCGTGCCCTTCTGAAATTGCATGATGAAGAGCAGTCAGACCGTCGACATCCGTAGCATTCAATGGGCTCTTCCCTTCTTCGATAAGAAGTTTGACCAGTGGGACTGACCCGACAGCTGCTGCACGGTGAAGTGGCAGTTGACCTCGTTTATCTTTCACCCTTGCGCTGCATTTATTTTCAAGTAACTTGCGAACAGTGGATATATTATTTTTCGAAGTAGCAAAATGGATGGCATTCTAACAGGGTCAATACTTTTGATATCTCACTCCAAGGTGTAACTTTCAGGGAAAGGGGAAGAGATACCTGGCCGGTTGAAGTCTTCATATTGACATCCGCATCTTTACGAAGTAATTGATCGACTATGGCGTCACCTTCTCCGTCTTTCAAACTTGCTGCAATCATAAGTGGCGTCCATCCCGATGCATCCTTATTCTGGTCTTAGTAGATTGGCCCTATAAGCATAGCAGGGTATTGAATTATACTAGGACTGACAGTAACATCAGGATCAAAGCCTTTCATTGATATAAGGAGCTCGATTATGGGCGGTCTGTTATATGCAACAGCCCAGTGGATAGGCAATCTCTCATCTCCATCCTTTAGGTATGCAAGTTTGGGGTTTGCCTATAGTCCGGTCGCCTATGTTAACAAGGCCATGAAACATAACGCCCAATGAGAATTAAAGCCAGCCGGTAGACAGCTATTGACTCACATTGAGTAGAGATTCAACTACCAGGTCTATTCAAATGTTAGTGACAGACGCATCTAGATTGACAAGCAACTGGGGCTAAGTACTCTTTCCCTCACGAGCAGCCTCATGAATAGCGAATTTTGCATTATAATCCGGGTCCATCTTCGCAATATTTCATCCTCCTCTCCCTATCACGTCGCTGACGTCTTTTTACAGGCGAACCGTATGATTTGTTGTGTTGAAGCCTTGCTGTGGCGGCCATCTCGAAGCGCGGCTGTTTGATGGAGGTCCAAGTCTTGGCGAAGAGACGCAGCTTTTTTTCTCTTTAGCCGCAAAACCAAGCTCGATGCTTTGTTCATCAACGACCACAAGCTACAGCTCTCGCATTATCAACATCCTTCGCCTCGAGTTGGACAGGCATACTTCAACGAATACACCGCCACGGATTGGATTGATTTCTTGTTGCCGTTCAAACCTCAACGAACCCTGCCTTGGAATAGTTATCGAGTTTGAAGCGCGCCTACCAGGACACGCTCCTTTTGGCGTGCTCCTCGATCTCAGCGCACAGCCGAAGTGAACGCCTCTGATTATTACAGACGAGAGTTGAAACGATGGAGGTAGCTCAAGACAGCTTCTCGGCGAACGAGGCTGTTCGGAAATCTGCTAAACGGACACACGAACTGTTTGGCGCCGATTATCTCTCCCCTGTTACGCCTATAACCTCAGAATCTATTGGTGTCTCATACAGGAGGAAAAAGGAATACGGAGATGTGCAGACTTTACCGCCGTCCCTAGCAGAGAAGCAAGCAAAAGCAGCTACAGCACGAGGGAAACGCACCAAATTAAAACCAGAACCGGGCACATCAACTGCGCTAGTGAAAAGTGCTGCTCCGGGTGGTTCTCAGTCAAGCAAAGATGGCGCCCCTACGAGTCTCATAAAACGGCTGGATATCTCCCAGCAACCGAAGCCGGACTGGCACGCACCATGGAAGTTGATGAGGGTAATATCAGGGCATTTAGGATGGGTTCGAAGTCTTGCAGTAGAGCCGAACAATCAGTGGTTTGCCAGTGGTGCAGGTGATCGGACCATTAAAATATGGGATTTGGCTACGGGTACCTTAAGGCTCACATTGACAGGCCATATATCCACAGTCAGAGGCCTGGCGGTTTCTCCAAGGCATCCATACCTATTTTCCTGCGGAGAAGACAAGATGGTCAAGTGCTGGGACCTCGAAACGAACAAGGTTATCCGACACTATCACGGCCATCTCAGCGGTGTCTACACACTTTCCCTCCACCCTACATTAGATGTACTGGTGACAGGAGGCAGAGATGGTGTGGCTCGTGTCTGGGATATGCGTACTCGCAGCAACATCCACGTCCTCAGCGGTCACAAAGGCACAGTCTCGGACGTAAAGTGTCAAGAAGCAGACCCCCAAGTTATTTCCTCCTCCCTCGACGCAACCGTACGATTGTGGGATTTGGCTGCTGGAAAGACAATGGGCGTCCTAACTCACCACAAGAAAGGTGTTAGAGCGCTCACTACGCATCCAAAGGAGTTTACATTTGCGAGTGCTAGCGCTGGAAGTATTAAGCAATGGAAGTGCCCTGAAGGTGCATTCATGCAGAACTTTGAAGGTCAAAATGCTATAATAAACACACTCGCTGTGAATGAGGACAACGTACTTTTCTCTGGTGGCGATAACGGCTCCATGTCTTTCTGGGATTGGAAGTCAGGTTACCGTTTCCAGTCTCTAGACACAATTGCACAGCCAGGTTCTCTAGATGCTGAAGCAGGTGTTATGGCTTCTACTTTTGACAAGACAGGCCTGAGATTGATTTGCGGAGAGGCTGACAAGACCATTAAAATCTGGAAACCTGATGATGAAGCTACCCCCGAGACGCACCCTCTAGACTGGAAACCAACCCTCGGCAGAAAAAGATATTAGAATGAGTGGGCATGTTGAATTTCTCATCATGGTACCTGATGGCGTTAATGGGTTCAGGGTTTCCTTGGTCAAGCATACAACTCGTTTAATCATGAAATTTATACCTGTACTTCTATTTAAATACTCTTTGGCATTATGGTAAAATGTCTTTATATGAAATATCAGGGCATCAGTGCCTTACCAAGTCTATTTTATTAATCTTACACTATCCTTCAACGCCTAAGCCTAACATATTCCCTTCCGGATCGTCTCTAAACGCTGCCCTGGCATCCTCCGCCGCAATCCGTAGCCGAACTTTGCTGCTTCTGTTTCCTTTTCCCAAGGCGTGGCTCATGCCATCTCCTGACTTTGTACCATGGTCCCCCTCTAAAACAACAAGACCAGCATCTATTAAATCAACGGTTGCGAACCCCATACCCTCTATCCGGGAATTGGAAATCAAAATTCCCTTGAGTTTAGTACTGGAGGAAGAAGACACACTCGTTGCTGCATCAGATATACGCTTGGCCTCATCGAGTATGTCGCCAACAGTAGACTCATTTATTCCGGTTCGTCGAATTCTTGCTAAAAGTCCCGCAAGGAGGACCTTGGATGCGAGGGGCAGGCATCGGAGAGCCTGCTGGAGAGGAGTGGATGTAGCCTCCTGGATAGCTTGCTTAATGGTAGCAATTGTAACTCGTGGAAGGCTATCTTCATCCGTACTGTCTGCGCTTTTTTTATCTCCCTTTCGAGGAGAGCTCAAGATAGCAGCAGCGGCTTTGCGTCGAGAAACGCTTTTGCTAGGTGTCGGAGGTAAAAACTCAAGATCCGCATCACCATTTGTGTTTGCTGAAGAAGCAACCAATGACTTATGTTTTTCTCTTGCTTTGGTCTCACTGATTTGCTCCGCTATCTCAACAGCTCGACGACATATATCAAGCGCACGACGGGCATCACCGCTTACAGCAGCAACTTTTCGACTTGCAAATTGTATTGCATCTGCATCGACAATATTCCCAGGGACATTCTCAAGCCTTGACCCGATAATTTCCATGAGCTCTTGATATTTGTACCCCGAAAATGTAATTCTAGTAAGACCCAGTCGACTGGATATCTTATTGCTCAGAGTTCGTTCCGGAAGATCCATGGTATTGGCAACTGCAAGAACCACGAGTCGAGAATGCCGCAGAGCAGGCCAATTGAAGAAGTTATACATGACGGACTGGTTCTTAGTAACTAGCTGATCTAGTTCATCCATCAAAACAACACAGGGAACCCGACGAGGAGATGGTCTGGAAAATTCTCGAGAAAGTAAATCAAGTGCATGGGAAGGGGAGATGCGGTCGCCTTTCAAAGCTTCCCATAGCATAGAATATGACTGGTGGGGATCCGTGACTTTCATGCCATTGATTTCCACAAAGATGAAGTCGTCCATTTCTTCGTCCAGCACTCTTGTGTTTAAATGGGCAATAACATCTCGGACTGTGGCTGTTTTTCCGGTCCCAGGCGGGCCTGATATGTAAATACAAGTCCCAGTACCGTCACTGATAGCCGTATGAAGGCTGTCGTAAACAGAATTAAATTCTGCATCACGACAGGGGAGTGACGTCGGAACACTAGAGACATGAAGCAAGTTACGGGCGTGTCGATAAGGAGACGCAGTGAAATGGGAGGGGGAAAGAGTGCGAGTTGATAGGGGTGTGAATTCAAGTGGTCTTTTCACTTTGATTCTACAGTTATTGTTAGCGCATAGAATATTTTTTCTTCCCCGCTAGTGAGATGCTTACCGCTTATGCGTCGGGGTTGTTAGGTATTTCTGGCGTTGCCCAGACTGGGGAGTGCCGGCTGCAGACTCCGTCTTTTGACGCTTCCTCGGCGTTGAGGGAGCATAGTCGTCTTGCTTATCTTTTGCTGGCTATAGCACAAATACATTAGCATCCATGGCATAGAATATGCCTTCACTGGGTACATACACCAGTTCCCTTTTGGGCTCGTTTTCTGGCCCTGGAAAGTGCCTCTCTTATGAACTCTACAAGTTCAAAGACGCCATCTTCAGACTCCGTATAGATATCCTCCCAGATGAATTCGTCTGTGTACCTTCCCTGAAGCTGTTTAACTCCTCTTCGACAGATAATGCACTTGTTGAATTCGGCTGCTGCGGCCTTGCCCTTTGGTGGTTTTCCGTCGGGGTATTTCTTGTAAAATGCATCTTTGGACATAACGGTTGCTCGTCCATTTATAGACATTAGGGGGTTTATGTTGAAGTCGGTTGTGATGTACTGTTCGTTTGGCAGGGCATCGGCTCTTTTCTTGTTTTTTGTGGACAAAAACTCGTCAGGAGAGGTAAACCACATTAGATTCATAGACTTGACGATCTCGCCGCTGTCCGGATCCGGGTCATCCAAGAACTCATATATAATTCCAGCCCAGTCTTTGCCAGCCTCAGGGGATTTCAGAAGGACAATGTGGCCAATTCTGCACTCGAACGAGCCCATTCGCGCCCCTATGATCTTAGGTCCCGATTTTTTGCCCTTCGAAGGTTTAGTCGGGGATGGCTGCGGCTCTTCATAGATCCATTCCCAGGGAAGGTCCTCAGATCCCAGCTCGTCATCAGAGTCTTCATGGAATATGCCTCCCTTGGTTAGCCACTGCCGAGCTATCTCTTGAGCCCTCTTGCTCTTGGTCTCTGGGGTATCTTGGGCGGCCATCTTGCTTGATTGGAGGACACAGTGTGCAGGCCTTGCAATTGACTTAGGAGCTGTTCATTATTATTGATCTAAATATCTCGCACATCTCCTCCTAATGTCGCTTTGGATGCATCATCAATCAAATCCACTATCACCTTCTTGCCATTCTCCTTGCAGTTTGATGTTTTTGATATTGAGATTATTCCTAATCAAGACTAGTGTCAACACCAGCTCGCGCAAGCTTCTATCACGTGATATAAGTTTTGAAGATGTCCCGTTTTGGAAATATTTCAGGAACAAAAACTCATCTGCGAACCGACTCCAGCTTTTGTACTTCCTGAGGGCAAGAATCGGGCTCAAGGGGGTGGGATCTACGGAGGCTCCTATTTCCAAACGACAGTTTTGGCTTCATCCACTTCCTAAGGGTCGCCTTCCTCCTGTGACCGCACGCAAATTCGAGTACCCGTTATTTTACAACAGTTGGCGCCGTGACTACGACAAAGTGCCATCAACAGGACCACTCGCCATCTAGCCTCCGGATATCAATACGCGATGTCGCTCTTTGGCACGCAGAATCAACAAGCCTCGGCTCCATCTCTGTTCGGCCAGTCGACGAACCAGACACAACAGACAGGAAGCATATTTGGCAATCAACAGCAACCACAGCAGCAAGGAAGCTCCCTCTTCGGACAGTCGCTCCAGCAGAAGCCTCAGGGTAACTTATTTGGTGGCATTGGGCAACAACAAAAGCCCAGTCCATTTTCTGGATTTGGTACTACAGCACAGCAGCAACAACAGCCGCAACAACAGACTGGGGGGTTCACTCTTGGATCGACTACTACGCAACAACCACAAAATCAACAAAATGCGAGTCCATTCGCAGGTTTTGGTACCACGCAACAACAGCAGCAGCAGCCACAGGCGCAGACTGGAAATACCTTCTCAGGCTTCGGCGCTCCCGCACAGCAGCAGCAGCAGCAGCAACAACAGCCCCAGCTAGGTCAAAATCTAGGCTTTTCGCAAGCTGGTAGTTCGACGATTTGGACACCGGGACAGGGAATGACGGGAGGTAAGTAATAGACTAATCTATGCAGGAAACCGTTTTCTAATAATTTTCCCGATAGTCCACCGAACCGTGCCAATGCAGATAATGATCGTAAAGGACAAATGGGATGCTACTAATCGGTCATCTCCATTCCGTGGCTACCTCTATAATAACGTGGGCGAAGAATCCGCACCATTTTTCCAGCCGGGCCCCAACGACGATGAGAACAAGTGGGAGGAGGCTTTGAGAAAACGTCCAGGGCCTGGCTATGTCCCCGTTCTCGTACAGGGATTTTGGGAGTTGGGGAAGCGCACACAAAGACAGAAGGATTTCTTGTCAATGATGCAGACACGACTACATGAAATTAATAATGCCTTGACGGAGTTATTGTCGCGGCATGACTTGACCATATCCGTCAAGATTGCAGCTTGTCGACGGAAACACAAAGTCCTGAGCCAAAGATGCCTTGCCTTGGCCTCGAAAACGCAGCTGCTGCGAAACCGCGGATATGCTATGGACCAAACAGAGGAAGAACTAGCCAAGAAGCTGTTCCAGCTGGAGCGGGCAGTTTTCGACCCATCGCTTAACGGAAGATCAGAGGAGATTTGGGCTAGGATGCTGGCTATCCGAGAGAACTCAAAGCGTCTTCAGCTTGAAATTGAACGTACAGGAAACGACGCATCCAATCAGGCAGACGATTCTCTTGACGATGCAGCTCTAAAAACGGCTAAGAAGGTATGGCATGGAAGATAAATCTCGTTTGTCATAGTCTGATACTAACTAGATAATAGATACTTGAGGACTATGCTACTCAGATTCAGCATTTGAACAAGGAACTTGCTTCTGTTCAGAAAGATTTTGGAAACCTCGAGCAGTCTATACCCTCTTAATTGCTAATGCTGCAGCGTGTGAAATGACCCTGAACTGTTTTTCTCGTTAAATCCATAATTGACACCTTTTATCTTACTATCTTCATGAGGTGTAAATTTCATCTTCTATTATGGGAATTGAAGACGGCGTTGCGGGAAATGCTGTGGTGGGATAGGTATCATCTTTCCAGATCACTTGGCATTTAAATCTTTTGCTTCAAATCCCTATACTCATACATGTACGATTATGACCTTGGCAAAGCCTGACTGCTCGTTCATAGACAGTGCCTATCCAACCGTCGTGATTCCATGCGGTTTCATCGTATCAACCCTCTATTGCCCAATAATAGAAACAAACTCCATCCATCTTATGAGAAACTATGGGTATATCCGGTAGTAGTAGTTTAGAAAAGTCTTCGGACGAAGTCAATGGCAAAAGGCGCTATAATGATCGTAAACAATACCGGTTAGCCATGTTGCTTGATCAAATTGTTCAGCTCGTGGGAGTTAGAACAGCCAACTTACAGAGATAGAGCAACACACTCCCAGTGGCAACCATCTTGAGGGTCTCGAAAGCCTCCAGTTCACCAGCCTATATTCAAAAACAATCCAGATAAGAGAGAGAAGACCTTAGTTCTCAAGAGTCGCCTCAACATACCTTGATCTCTTCTGGAGAGATGGCTTCCTGTCCTGTAAAATGGTGCATTAGTCAAAGGCTTTTTGGTACGAAACGAACAATACAATATTTACCTGGCATAAACATTTTGATGGATAGTTATTATTATCTTCTTTTGAATGGATTGTATCTTGTGTTGCAGGTTCTTATTCAAAGTGATTAAATTGTTAGTTGTTTTGATTCAACCTTTTCATTTTTTTTGCCCCGGTGGAAAGTTTGCAGGCTGCGCACAGACCAAGTGAACGTCAACCTTTTCTCTTCTTCAAACTGACAACCTGCTTCGACTTCACCTCGAGCTCGGGTTCAACCTCTTGCGCTTCCTCATATTCTGCCTCTAATCTGCTGTAACCACAGTCTCTATACCATATTTCTTCGGATCAGGCTCAGCGCACAGTTTACTACCTCGGTTTTCTACAGCGTCACCACGCAACGCAGACACCATGTCCGAATCTCCAGAACCGCGCCTGGACTCGCCAGCCCTCGACAAGGACGAGAACGAAGAGGATGTGACCCTTGACAAGGAGAGAGATATTGCGGCAGATATATCTGATGATGAATCCGTTCTTTCTGATGTCGATGAGGAACAGTTCAAGGAGTTTGACCCTGCTGATATCCCTCTTGATGACCGTCCAGCACTCGCCATCGATGAAGAGAACCTGAAGCTAGTGGGTCGCCATAAACGCCGGAGAACTGAAGAAGATGGCGATGGCCAGACGAAGAAGAAAAAGAAGGAGGGCCGCAGAGATAAGAAAAGCCACAGGAAGAAGCAGGGCAGCGAGGAGTTTAGTGGCGGAGAGGAGATGGACGGCAAGCGGAGAAGAAAACGCAGAGAGGGAGGAGGCGAGAAAGCTCCCAGACAGAGTAAAAAACAAGTTGAAGAAGAGGTCGATGAAGAGTCTCTGGATCCTGCTACCAGTAAGTTATGCCCTACTCAGAGGACAAGCTTACCGGCTTAGGATAATGCTAACAAGGGATTTTCATAGGGCGACGCCGCGCTTTGGACCGGATGATGGACGAAGCGCTGAAAAAACCCTCGAAACGGCGTATCAAGAAAGCAGACGGAATCGTGAGTCTATTATTCTTGTTGTTCTTTACATTGCTGCCTCTGACATGGTATCCATCCCTTGCAGGATTTGGCGGATTATGCCGATGCAGAGATCGAAGAGGTTCGCAAACGCATGACCGACGCTGCGCGCCTAGACAGTATTGCCCGCAAAGAGAACCGCCCTGCTATGCACAAGCTTAAGATGCTTCCGGAGGTTGTTTCCCTACTCAACCGCAACCAATATGTTAACAGTCTTATCGATCCGGAGATAAACCTTCTGGAAGCTGTTAAATTTTTCCTAGAACCTCTCGATGACGGTTCCTTGCCAGCTTACAATATCCAGCGAGATTTGATGGCAGCATTGCTACGACTACCTATTAACAAGGAGACTTTGATTGCTAGCGGCATTGGCAAAGTTATTGTGTTTTATACCAAAAGCAAACGCCCGGAGATTGGGATCAAACGCCAGGCCGAGCGTCTTCTCGCTGAATGGACCCGCCCTATTCTCCAGAGAAGCGACGATTACTCTAAACGAGTCTACGAGGAAGTCGACTTCGATCCCAGGTATGTTACTTGAATGAACATCTACGCAGCTTTCTATACAGCTTTATCGGTAAAACTAACAAAATTCTCTAGCCGACTTGCTGATCGAACTGTATCTGCCGAAGCCTCAGCTGCGGAAGCGCGTGCTAGAGAACTGCTTCCACCTCGTCTTGCCAATCGTGCTCGTGTCGAAAGTAGCCACACTAGCTACACTGTTGTGCCACGATCTATGGGCGTCTCTGAGAGCAAGTTTGCTCGCCCTCTAGGTGCCAGCGGAGAAGATCGATTCAGACGTATGAAAGCCAGGCAGATTGCTGCTAATAAGGGATCGAAGCGATAAGCCATCTTTCCCTGTTTCCTCCGTCCACCTTATTTTACCTTCTTTCCCTGCAGATTTGATTACTCATTTTGTCTTTCCAGCGTTTTCGATTCCATATCTCTTCCAGTCTCTGCGAGGCCCTCTTTCTCTTAAATTTGTTCTATCATTTTTTTTGCAATGAAATGTAATTCTAGGCGTATTGGGACTCAAAGCACGAAAATAGAACAGTAATTAGTCAACATTGAAGCTACATCAATTTGAACTTGACATCATTAAACATTGGCTGGCTATGAGTACAACTAATTAATAGATGACTGGGTACATCTGAGTCGCTCCACGTGCAAGTTCAATTTTCTGGTCAATAATGTGCTTCGCCGCTCTGTCGACAGGGCCATCATTCTTCATAGTTTCCAGAATTCTCCTCCCTTCCAGCCAAATAGTGACTTCAGTTTAATCAAGGTAGATAAGACCATGACAAGCGTCAGTTTGCTGGGCATGGACGTACCCTTTGGTAATTGTTGGCACCAAAGGCCGCTACAATAATGACCACTCTGTATATTCTAACCCAACATGTTATTCGATTGACGAGGGAACATCATACACACACCTGATATGAATGAATGTTATTGAAACACTCTACACAGCATCTGATAGTTATCAATGTAGTATCAAACTACTCCTTCTTTACCAAGCTGTCTTGCCGCTTTAGAGCCACAGCGATAGAATAGTGGCTATATAATTTAACCAAAGAACCAACGCTCTATTATATAGCTACATATTTATCAGTATCTGTGCAATGAGACAAATATACGGGTATAATTTATCAACAGAGGAGTAATAATGCTCTCTGTGTTAAACTCGTGAGTTACTGATCTATTTATAGTTTTAAGCTTGAGGCTCAACCTCACTAACTAACCGGCGGCTTGGGCCCCGAGAAAAGCACAAGCGTTTGTCTCAAAATTCCACATAACGTTCATATCAAATTGGGTGAAACCCACCTCGAAATTTGTATTTAGACACCCACCCACCCCATTTGAGCTGTCGTGACGTCATCTTTTCTTCTCGAATTTGGTTAACTACACACTGTCCTTGAAAAATATCCCACCCACCTTCAAACCCGTCTGTTTCATCTAGTATCACGATTTTTATACTCTCTATCTCAGAAATATAACTATTACATGAACAGAATACGCAGCATGGTCATGCGGCACTCGCCCGCTCTGATCTGTCG
The DNA here is from genome assembly GCA_018357685.1 of Trichophyton schoenleinii. Classification (NCBI taxonomy): domain Eukaryota; kingdom Fungi; phylum Ascomycota; class Eurotiomycetes; order Onygenales; family Arthrodermataceae; genus Trichophyton; species Trichophyton schoenleinii. The sequence continues at coordinate 2,446,921 of WOFF01000002.1, forward strand.
GCCATGCCATGGCTTTGGATGCTGGCGGCCTTGTTACCCAGGGGGACAGCAGCTGAGGAGGGAATCGGGTTATGGGATATCATCAGTGACGACTACAATGCCCCGCTCTGTAGCAACAGGTTTGTCTATGCTTAAGGCTGCGGCTGCTCCGGTTTTAATTACAAAAAGGCATTCCGAAAGTATTATGGGCTGGGGTATCTGGTGACTTCGCTACAGGAGAGGAGAATGATTATAGTGAATTGGACGTAATTGTTCGCTACGACTCTGATGAATTTAGCCTAGAGAGTTGGTCTCGACCAATACGGCCTAATTTTGAGGCTCTACCTGCAGCCTGGGGCCGAAAAGCCCAAGTGGAGGAGTTAACTGCAAAGGAAGTGCCGTATTATAGGGGTACTGTATGTCTTATGCTCTAGAACAATTTTTGGATCAGATAACGGCCCTGTGCTAGTACAAGTACGTCGTGAATGGCTTGATATTTTAGAAAACGGGTTGGTACGTTTTAAATCTATTGTGCGTAGTATTGATGATATCACTACTACGATTGACAGAGACCTTATTGATGTGTGTTCGTCCTACCCATTCGACGAGCACGATGACTACGACCATGTGCAAAAGCAAATTAGGAGGATTAGGAAGGGTTGTTCATCACATAACTATGTCGCAACTAAAGTGTGGTACTGACCTGTCGGCTAAGTTATGGGGTTCTCTCTGGAGACTCGCTACAGCTTTGGACAATGTGGGCAAAGTGATCAGGGGTTCTGTAATAGCAGACCTCGAAGACACAGTTCAGCAGAGTCAGCGTCTTCCATCTGAGTTCCCTTTGTTCTGCTTGATATAGGTGAGCTTTTCTATCTGAATCCACTACTTAGTTAGCGAGTAACTATTTAACTTGTAGTTGTATAACAGCTCTATCTGATCTTGCGGACGACAGCTTCGAGATATAGCTAGTTATCAGATCCTCCTTCTACAACATATCAAGATGCTGAAACTTGGGCGGTCGTTGCAGAGGTCAACCCGGGGATATTTCTAACGACATCTCTTCTCTGTTGACATATGATATTTTGTAGGAATAGCTAGAATAAATCAATAATAACTATACAAGATGAAGCCCGAGTTGCATCTCGCTCTAGGCGATCGGCACGACGGAATTGCTGCTATTTGCTGGCACGGAGTCTTACTCCTTGGAGATGCTTCCGTGGACCACCCGGCACGCAAAGCAGACGCTTGACTGTTGTTGCAGGCTCCCGTGCGACAGAGAGGGCAGCTCGGAGTGGTGGAAGAGGGTCAAGTCACAAGTCACCAGGCTGTCGCTCGAGCAGCTGGCTCGCTCCTGTTGTTTTATATGTGCCTGCTGGTTATCCCGACAGTGCTCCGTATGAAAGTGCAAGTCGCAGCTAAGCCCGCCAGATCCCGAGGCCGAGTTTTTGCCGCCCGGAAAGTCCCTCGTCGGGATTTGGAGCACGCGAGAACGTCATAGCAAGCTTTGGCTGGGCTCCGTGTTGACTAAGGCTGGCTCACCTTACTTAGCTCTGACACACGCAAATTTTTCATACTTACTCCAAGCTATATAACGGTCGAGACGCCGCAGTTCCCTGTCGCAGGACAGATTCAGATTCGCATCGTCATAGACATCGTCCGATCGATCGATCCAGACAGACACAGCTTTGCAGCGTTTGGACATTTATTTTCAAAGATGAAGATCATCACCAAGGAAATCGAAGATGCCCACCACAAGTCCGTCACTCCCGCCTGCATCCGCCCCTTCTCTCCTGCTATGAGACTGCTTCGATACTCGATACTAACTAGCTTTGTAGGGCCGTTCTACAGGGAGTAACAATCGGTGGAATCGCAGGCCTCATCGGCGGTTGGGCCGGTGTACTGGTAGCGTCGAAACGATGGGCCGGAGTCCGCAACCTCACACTCCCCATGAAGGCCTTCCTAGTGACATCAACAGGCACATTTACCGGAATCATCGCAGCCGACCATGGATCTCGGTCGTTCGAGAAGAGCCAGAGACAGGACATCGAGTTCCTACAAGACCGCGAGTCCCGGCTACGCAAGGAAGAGCTGGCCGAGATGAGCGTGAGGGACCGCATCTTCGAATTCGCTCGCCAGGAGAAGTACAAGATTGTCGGCCTCACCTGGCTCGCCAGCATGTTTGGGTCGTTTGCCCTCGTCAGCCGGAGCCCATACTTGACCGGACCACAGAAGATCGTACAGGCTCGAGTCTACGCCCAGGGACTTACGCTGGCCGTTCTCTGCGCTACTGCAGCATTTGAAATCTCGGATCAAAGGAAAGGTCGAGGAATCGCTGATGCTGTAAGGGCCAAAGCAAAGAAGGACAAGAACACCAACGATGACCTGTGGAAGGATATGGTCGACGCTGAAGAACACCGAATTCACGATAAGGAAGCAAAGGTCAAGAACCATTAATCAACCATCCCGCATATCACTAAACCAACCATCAGCCGTTAACTCGCGCCCTTTCTTTCCTCTCTACCCAGCGATAATACCAAAACTAGGTCTCGAAGCCTATGCTTCGTGTGTACATTACTTCACACTCCCTTTTTTTTTTTTTTTTTCTCTTCCCGCTCTCTCACGAGAAACACCTCCGAAACTCTCACCTCTCGCGCCCCGTCCCAACCATCCCACGTTTCAAAAAAATGGGCTCATTTCCTCTACTTCCTCCAAAATGATGCCCTATACCTGGACGCCGGCCTGCTACTATTTATGAACTTTTTCTTTCTTAGATCACGTTAAAATTTTGGACGAGGCTGCCTTTCATTTATAATAGGAGGTCTTGGGGGGGAAAGGCGTTTATGGCTGTAAATAGTCTATATTTATTGGATCTCTATTTTCATTGCGAAATGTACAACCAACAATAGACTACCTACAAAAAAACGATGCATTTTAATCTATTAATCTATTTATTATATTAGGGGGAATAATAGGCAACTTCTATCCGTGGAGCTTCCAAGCTCTATGCCTCCTTAACAGGCAAACGCGGAGTGCCAGATGTTTTGCTCAATAGGGGGGTTCAACGTATATACAATAAAAATAAAAAAAAGACAGAATACTGTACATCTGATAAGAACATCACACAGATAGGTCAACCTCTTCGTGGAGTTTTGCATCGATATTGACGAATGATCGAACGACGTCCATGCCACGAAGTCGCTCTTCTTCAATCCTATGCCAGTCCCAGGCACCAGGCTTCTCGGTGTTTTCTCGGTTCTTCTTAACGTCGTTATCCAGCACGGCCTTGTCGAGGTCGGAATTCTCCGTCAAAGTCAGGACCTTGCGGAGAAGAGGCTCGTCTAGAGACTCTCCTGACTCAATTGCCTCGCCATTTGCAGGGGTATCAAGAGTGGTTGGTGGTGAGGGTACCTCCTCACCCGGTGGCCGTGGAGGCAGCAGTCCACTCGCCCGAAGAACGTTCTCGGGCCGAACCGTCTTCCTGCCCTTCTTCACTACATACTTGCTCACTCCAACTGCAAGCAGTACTTTGGGCTCTCCCTTGCGCTTGGGGAATCGGAGGAAGAATGTCAATATATATAGCCATTTCTCGTCCCAGCCAGCAATCTTGGTCCGCATCTCGTATTTCTCAAACGACTTGATTTCCTTCTTGAACGTGCAGTAAACAGATCCCAGCATCACCGCAATTCTGCCAGGATATAGCTGCTTGCCGTTGGCATCGCGTTCTTTATTCATTTCGCGCTTAACTAGCTCCAGACCAGGGCTATACAGGCTGGTCACTAAAGTCGTACGTGCGATGTCGAGATCAGAAAAGTATGTACTGTTCGATTTGTGGATGTTGTAATCGGTCTCCCATAGCGTCGTCCTGCTCGTTATGCTGGACGGTACGAATATTGGGTGGACATGGCCTGGCTTGTTCTCGTCTTTCGATTTCGGGTTTGGATAAATGTGCTTTTTCAGATGGATTCGGCTGAGTAGATGATAGAACAAGCGAACCTATATTGATCGGGAAGTCAGCTATACGGCCAAGAAGAACAAGGGGAATTGCATTGGAGTAGCCTTACATGCCACGAAAAGGGCACTGATTTGAGATTAAATAAAATATATAATAGCAGTAGGTTCTTCCAGGTTAATTGTGCACGAGCTTTTTGAATGGCCAGGCTCGCGGCAGCCAGAACAACCGGGACTGACAACACCGCCATCGTGGAACTCCTAGTTCAGCGTCCCACGGCTCTTGTGGTCCCCGTTATATAACAGAGGTATTCAAGTCAGTGTAAGTAGGTGAGGTTGCAAATTATCCCTTTTCAGCCTCAACAGTTTCGAAACCTTGGGGTCCTGAGTATATATAGAGAGAGAGAATAAGGGAGATGGCCAACGCAATAGCCAGCAGCCCAATTCAAACGTGTGAAACTTCAGCACTGTGATCGTAGAACAGAGGTGAAAAGGACAGCTAAAATAAACGACAGAAGGAAAGAAAAGGGTGTCAATAAAATATATTGATTGATGGCGTTTTCCTAGTTTGATTGAAAAAATGCGGCTTTCGCGCGTCGCTGGCCAGGCACGAGCATGTCATGTGACACTGAGCCGAGGTTGAAATTGCAGGGTTGATTTATTTGTCGTATTTATTTACGAGATTGGAAATGTGAAGGAAAACCCATAGCAGATCGCTATTATTGTATGCCTAGGTTGCGTCGGGACGGACGTGTGCTTAGGCCGAAGGTGTGATGATGGATGCTGTGGGTGATCTGCTCGTTCTACTGAGGTGGATCATTTTGGGGTCGACACATAAGCATCGACAAGCAACATTTATAGCAGACAAAGATAAGGGTCGTGTGACCATGATAGTCACGCATATATTCATATTGAGTATTCTTGCATAATTTTTGTATTCCTTAGTATTAATGTTAATATCAAGGTCTGGCCATGTCAGGAACCCTGTGTTATGCATCAACTTGGATGATTGGTAGGGTGTAGATGGTTTGCCATAGTGCCTAGTAGATTTACTATCATGGCTTGTTCATCCAATAAGGCACTTTGCAGCCTCTCTTCGTAAGGGTATTCAAATATAGGTTCTGATTCGAAACGAAGAGTATCATTGTTCCTTCTGGACCTCGAATTAATTATTGATAAAGAATAAAAAAAAATTGAAAAATGAAAGAATGAGTTACAGCAAAACATACCATCGTGGAAGGGCATGAAACGTAACAATATAGCTCCCTCGAAGCGGGATATTCCTCCCGTAGCTAAAGAGAAATTACGGTCTCCATCAACATATTCGTACTCAGCCCGTACGCAAACGAGTTTGAGCGGAGACAGGAACATTGAATGGGGACCGGTGAGCTTAGAGCCCATATTGATATTTGCTCGTGTGACCGTGTATTAGTCAATCACTCTGCAGGAACACCTGGATAGTGGCTAGTATCTGTATCGGGTGGAGTAGTCTAATAGCAGCGACCTGTTAGTCAAAAAGGAATCTCCCGAGACATCTAAAAAAAGAACCAACAAATATATCCACAACTAACCTTTTGGGCTTACTACCAAACCTCTTCCTTTCTTCGCACCGCGATATATCGCCTCAAATATATCAATCAACTCTTGCTTATCCTCCAGTACCCAGTTGAGTTTGTTGTTGTTTCCGGTTCCAAAATCGCACATCATATGTTTATTGCGGAAGAAGAACATTATCGTCATAGGGTCATACAGTTCGTACATCTGGATGAAATCTGGCACTTGATCGATATCGCAAAGGTAGATCACGGCGAAATTCTTGACGCGATCGGCGATTCGGTAGAGCACTTCATCTTGCCTCATGCCTATAATTATTTGCATATCAAGTTAGAATTTATCTTCGGCTTGGACAGTCACGTTGGTTAGGCAGCCAGAGGAAAACGTACAGTCCTTGTCCCAATCACGACCAAATCTGATGACAACTAGACGCTCCTCCTCGGAAAGAATAGCTTGGTCTACGTGCCAGGCCGTAGTAAGATGAGGGAGAACAACGGAGCCCATTTTCAGCCTTAGGTTCTCTTACTTGACTTGAGTTAGACGGTAGACGGTTTGAAGGCGGTGTTTTCTGGTTGTTGCAACGAATATTCGAAAAGAAGTGACTTCATCAATGCCTTACGCACGGGCCACCTAGCAGATAATCGGAATGGATTTATTTTGCTCCGGATATTTGATTAGTAAGCTCTTTTGCCATGCTGTGCAAAGTTATGAAGACAAAGATCTGATGCTGTTTTTTAATATTATTTTTAAATAACTCTATGATGCTCTACAGACGAGGCCCTTCCTCCCAATTTTCCTACACACAACCACTCATGCAAATTAGAAGAAAAATTAAATGGTGGAGGTGATGACTGACCAGTGGAAGGGAAACGAAAACTGGAAGATAAATATGACCAGCGAAAAAAAAAGGGGGGGAAATAAGCCAATGGTGATGATATACCTGGTTGATAAACGAACTGAAGAAGAAAAAAAAAATATATAGAATACCTTTACAAGTCGTCATCATCGTCATCATCGTCCGCGGTTGAACGCCTTCCCTTGCTCTTGAGGTTGGATGACATTTCGTATTCTTCAACGTGCGTGCTGTTGCGCCCGGACATAGCCATGGCCTGGCGTCCGGTATCAGACGACTCTAGGAACTCTCGAAGTCGTCTTTTACCCTCTTCGACAGCTTGGCGAGAGGCTGCTTCTGCCATGTTTATCATAGGGCCCCAGAGATTGAGTCTGAAAGTGACATAAGCTCCAACACCAATGACTAGCAGGAACAAGAAGTATATTGGGTTCCGAAGGACTATTAAGTGATGGGTTAGCTGATGGCTCATAATTTCATAGTAAAATATGCAAGAAGCAAAACTCACCGGCAATTATTTCGTTCCAGCCCAAAGCTAGGAGAAGGCCGTAAAAATACAATGGTACTTGGGTAATGCCACCAATGGCACTTCTTTTTGCTTCAACGTACACGCCATCGGCTGCCTTTTTGAATCGAACAGTCAAATCCTGTCTTTTAGCTTCACTGAGCATAGTCATCTCTTCTTCCAGGCTCTTGCCATCATCTTCATCAACGCCACCAATTGGTGCAAGGTCCTCCTCATCGGCAGCGTTGGCGGAGCTGGGCATATGACCGACCCATTTATCCAATGGTGGAGGCGCGGAGGTTTCGTTTAGTTTAAAACGGGCCAGAAGGGGAATCAAATTAAGCGTAGATTCCCTGGCAGTGGTGTAGATGCCTTCGATATCATCCGTAGGTCGCCAGATCCGGGGTACACCAAGGTCGTCGTAACGGAATTTATCCTCAAAGTTTTCGCGCAATTTAAGGAGAATGTTCCCCTCCATCATCTCCTCATCGATCTTAGAACGTAGCACACCCCAGGATTTTCGTCGCAGTCTCCATAGGCCAACGTCAACTTCCTCCAAGCTTGCATCAAAGCTCTTGGCTCGCTCTGTGAATCGTCGTTCGGCGTCCAAAACCGTGTTTACAAAGAGAGACCAAATTCTATCCCAAATGGTTTTTTCACTAGGCTTTTCTCCGTCCTCTGGAGCCCTGGAGCCACCTCTTCCTGAACCAAGAGCGTTGAATTCAAGATCAATGGAGTCACCCAGCCGAGATCTCACCCATCGTTCAACTCTAGTGGCAAGGCGCCTCATCTCGTCCTTTCTTAGCTGTGAACTGATTTTTTCGAGATCCTTTTGGTATAGGGAGAGCTCTTGCTTGTAATCGCTCCAAGGGGCCCCCTCGACCACCACAGTGCCGGCCTCCTTTTCAAACTTCTCAATCGCGAGCTTCCTTTCCCTGGTAACAATTTCTGCAAAATCATAACTGGCACCTTTCTTCTGCCCTGCCTTGACGGCAGAGCTGACTGCTTCACTAAATTCGGCCACGCCAGACTTATGAGCGGCAGTGAGTTGACCGGTAAACAATGCTTTAAGGCGGGTATCAATTTTCTCCTCTAACTCGGATTTTTTGGTTGCGAAAACACGTTTGTGATACCGGCTGGCTTCGGTTTCGAAACTGGTCATTGTTTTTCCCCGAGCTGTACGCATAGCGACACCAAGGCCAGCGAGAATTAATGGTATTCCGGATCGAGTTGCATCAGCTTGTTGCACTTCAAACGGCCCAATAGTTTGGTCAAAGAGAACAAGTACTTCTCGTGCGATCTCGTCACAGCGGAATTGTGCAAGGAGTTCTTGTTGGGTAGGAAGATCCAGATCCTTATTATTCACAATCTGTTCCCAGATCCCTTCCGCATAAACAGAAAAGCCATCAGCTGGAATTCGCCGATGATACTCAGGAAGGAAAACGCCGCCTTCCGCCGCTGTACCCTTAACAGCCAGATTAGAAGGGCTACGGTGGCCATCTCTGAATCGAGTACTAAGCTTATCAACTTCCTCAGCAAACTTTTCTGGCTGGAAACTCTTATGGGGTAAGCCTGCAAAAGCAAAATCGAAGTAATCCTCAATAGTAGAATTTTCGGTCCCTTCTGGTTTGGAAAGTGATGTCCATATTCGTTGGAGATCCTGCATTAGGGTATTCTGTAAATTCTTGAGTGGGGTCGTCCCCACGAAATCGCGGATAACAAAAAACAGTAAAGACCTAGGTGTGGATCTATATGAAGCAGAGGCAGTAAGTGTCGGTATCTTTCTGTGGAAGTGGAGTAATGTTGGAGGGGTAACATACTTTGTATCTTTGAGGAATAGCTGAAGGTTCACCTCAAAAACTGTCTTTAAGAGACCCATATTGGCTCCCTGATATAATCCAACCTGGTGCTCCCATATATTGACAATAAGCACCTCACTCGTAGCAAGCGCAAAGAGGGCACTTTTGCGTTCAAAGTCCTGGTCTTCTCCACGCTCTCTGCCATCAGTTCCTTCGACATCCATGACCAAAATATTATCCGCCATCTTCTCTTTTTCATTTGAAGCAGTACGTTTATTTTTCGAGAGCCATATTCCCTTTGTGGTCTGACGTCTTTCCGTCTCGGACATGACGCTGAAGTCTGTTTTGAAGAGGGTATTCAGGAGGGTTGACTTTCCGGTAGACTGCGAGCCAAAGACCGAGATAAGGTGGTAATTAAATCCTGCCGGGGTAACATTCTCGTGTATCAGATATTTCGACAGGTTCGGACTGTTCGTATACACTCAAAGGTCAGCAATCGCATAATAGAGAAAGGTGCATGTATCATTGTCCTTCCAAGTTGTCGCACAGAGCGCCCAGTGCGAAAAACATGTAGACAGTGCTCTTGCTTCACAAAGGAGTGTGGCGTACTTGAACTCCTTATCGCCGTCCACGACCTGGACTCCGTGCTGATAGTCCCCTCCATCAACATCTCCAACAGAAGAAAAATGTCCATTTGAAGTCATGATGTAGTCCTCATCCAAAGTATGGAGCCTCACTCAACCGCACTTCAGCAAGCAGGCCTTCAACCTGGGGTCGCTGGCTGTCCCGGCAGTCACTTCACAGACGCAAGCAAGGGGGACGAAATAGTTAAGGAGTATGCGGTGCCGATCGGGAACGATAAAGGTCTGGTATCTAAGGGGGATGGAGGGTCAGTTTCTGTTCTTCTTTTGTTGCGCCTACTCCGTAGTGTCGAGTACATAAAAATAAGGAGGCGACTGGTTAGTTAGTTAGTCTTCGCAAGAAAGCACAAACATACACTAGACTTCAGCGACGGCAAAACAGATCTCAGCACTGCAGAAGCATTGGTTCCATATAATTTGTCTCTCGTCGGCGCCAGCGGATGGCTGGCTGTAGGTCTTAAAGCGCTTGACGTCGTTTTGTTTGATTACGCTGTCCTTTGCCCTTAGTTTATATTTCAGCTGCGGTTGGATCAGGAGACTGGCTTGGCGTGTTGACATCATCCCCATTCTTCTCCTTTGCGGATTCTGTCGTTACATGCAAAAAGCCACCGCGTGAATCCATCAGATGACGAGGACGAGACTAAGGAAGACCTTACGGAGTGACAATATCAAGATACAGCATGACCAGCTAGCTACCTTAGCCCTATGGAAGGCCTTCTTTCTAACTAGTTAACTAGCTAGTATTTCAGCCACCAGTAGTGGCACATCAGCGGTCAGGTCTACCATAAACAGGAACTACGACGAGGATATAACTTTTCAAAGCCTGCGAAAGGTGATGGTATTAAATGGAGATTCTGTTTTTATACCTTATATCAGCGTCGCAGTGCTTGACCGAAGCCGAGGGCTCACGCTTGGACAGGAGAGAGGCACTGAAAACTGCATCAATCAACTGGTGGCGAAGCCAGGACGAACGCAAGCCAATACCTAAACGATAAAGAGTATCGCCTGCCTCAGGAGGCAAGGTCTGGGTTTCTCTAACGAAACCTTGGAAGAAATGATGCTCCTCGCCAGTCCCAGGTAACCACCATCTCAAGGTTTTGATAGCCTGAGTCAGGTACCGAAGCGCATATTCATGCTATGATGCAGTGTATTGCATCTCTAGAAAATAAATGCTTTTATGCGGCTGCAGGCTTCATGAAGAGTTTCTCTCGAGGGAGGAAGACCGAACATATCACCTGAAGGGCACCAGCTGCAATCATAGAAATGTAGACTTTCTTCATAGCTTCCACGATAGCCTCGATAGCCAGCGACCGAACTTCATCAGAGCCGTTCTGGAGGATGACAGATTGTGTCCCAGCAATAGCGGCAATAAGCTCTGCAGAAGTATAGCCTCGTCCAGCCAAGTAGTGGGAAAGGTTCTTGAACGCCAGCTGTTGGAAAATAGTTCCAGCAACAGTAAGGGAGATGGTCTCAGCTCCGATTTGAGCCAAGTTGATATAGTTAATTGCATGCTGAACCTCGTCTTCCTTGACCTTGGCGGCTGCAACTCCATAGGAAGCCTGTACCCCAAGCCCTGTTCCAATTCCAATAATAATGCTGTATCCATAGATATTGCCAACTGGAGTATCCACACCAACCGTCGACATCAGAGCTGAACCGATTACTATCAAAACGCCACTTATGGTGTAGTATGGAGCGTAGTATCCAACCAGGGGCATAGTGATCCCCTGAACCATAACCGATACAATAGCAAGAACGATCAAAGGCAGGAGACGTACTGCGGCATCCACGGGACTATCACCTCTGGTAAATTGGAAGAATAATGGTATATAATAGGCGGGCACGAGAAGAGCGGAATTCGTGCAGGAGGTGCTCACGTATAAGAGGATCATGACAGTGCGCCTCAAGAACTGGGCAGGAAAAACACGTCTCTCTAGAGTTGTGAAGAGAGGAACGCCCTGCTGAATTGCAAAAGCAATAAAGATAACACCGAAGGCGACAAACGAGGCAATTGTGCGATTATCGGACCATCCCCAGAGGGTGGAAGCAAACGTCATCGGAATTACCCACCCAACGTATATCCCAGCATTAAGTACCATACCGATGATATCTAACTCTTTCAGCTTTTGAAGAGCTCCCTTGTGGGGCTTGGGCAGATAGTCAGGAACTAGGAGTAGAAGCACAGGTGCCTTCACGGCAGCTAGGACAAGGTTGATATAAAACGCCTTGATAGCCACGTTAGCAGTCCACAATGTACACAAGGAACAGTTCAACATACCCATCTCCAGGTGGCTTTACTATGTGCAAATAAGCCTCCTATAACGGGCCCAATAACTGTACCGAGTCCCCAGACAAACCCAGACGTACTCACGTAAAGCGGCTGGCGTCTCTCTGGGACAAATACAGAGAAGTATGTAAGGACCCTTGTATCTGTCAGCACAAGAGTTCATTTTTTTTTAGCATTGGTATTGATTCTTACCCAAGATACATTCCAGAACCACCTATTCCAGCAATTACTCTCCCTATTATCAGTGCATTCATGTTTGGTGCGGCACCACATAAAGCACTTCCGGCCTCAAACAAAACAATAGAGGCAATATATATAATTTTAATGCTAAATATATTGTAAAGCGCACCTCTATAAGCTAATTAGCCTTGTGCCTGGGTGTTAGTATGAAATAAGGTTGGAATCCTACATTGGAAGAATTGTGGCCACTGATCCAAGGGGAAATCCGGATCCGAGCCAGCTGAGCTTTTGAACAGCACCAAATTGCTCTATCACGGGTGCTTGAACATCTGCCACGATGGTAGTATCCAGGCCATAAAGAAAGGCAGAAGCGAGCAGTACAATAACTGCAAGTGTCCACTATATCGAGTTAGAACTGGTAGCTTAACCTGGCGCAAATGCTTATTCATAACATACACTCCATCCTTCGGGCCGTTGTGGAAGTCCGCCTGATTTAGGAGAAGGAGATTCAGGGTCTTCTACACTGTCTCTGTTCTCTCCCTGCTTCGGAACAGATGTCTTCGTTTCGTGATATTCAGGTTTCGACAAGGAGTCATCTTTCTCATAGCCCTGTAAAGCTGTCGACCCAGCTGCAACTGGATCTGGCCGGTCTATGCTGGTCATGGCACCCATATATGACCGGCTATTAAGATGGTATCAATTCTCAGGGTCTTGATATACTAGCATCAGATAGAGAAAGGTCTAAGTGTAAAAAAATGAAAAACGGGTGCAGCATGAAATGCCCAACGTCGACTCTTCAATGCCATCCGATGCACCACAAAAACCAGAGATCACGATAGAGATGTAGAGATTAAAGAGGAAAATCTGCTCCAAGTAGCAGGCTCATCTTGGAGGTGGAGAGGATTTATAAGCATGGCCCGAATCCGACTCATAGCAAGAAACTGATCGGGAGCCCAGGGTATAAAAAGTGCTCCGCAGTTAAAGAGTTTCATCATCAGTAACATCAAATATGCCTTGGCAAGTCCACTTGCAACTAAAGATGTCATCCAGGTCTGGACCCGGGTAACTTGGTACCCTCTTGCTGGTATTTTCAGTTCAATTTCTGTTCAACGCTTCTCAGGGAATCAAGGGAAACCAAAGGGAGAAACCCAGTCATCGAGCTGTTTGGATAGCTAGTTAATTCAACATTGCGAAATCGTTGTCATTATTAATACTGGCACCTCCGCTGCTGCATTAACAGACGGCTGTTAAGTGCTAGCTAACACTAAGTACTTCATCCTGGGATGCTGGAATAGGCAAGTACAGCCTGGCATGACTCGTTGCCGCAAGCCGAGAGCCACCACCATGGCCTTTTTCTTCTTTTTTTAAATTTTTCGTTCTCCAGCTCCGAGAGTTCGGGTTATGGGCCAAAGGGCCGTAGTGGGTCAAGAAAAATCATGGTCGTGGCACGCCTTTTTAACTGCTGTGTGCGAGAGGAGGATTAATAATATTGTTGGGCAGGGGATAAATATGGAATACTCCGTACTCCGTATATAGCGTGTAAATGCATCACTCGTTATAAATAGCTTCATTGATTCGGCATTATAAGTAATAGATTTCTGAACGGGATGTTTGAAGAAACATCCAGTCGGGAGGTACTCCGTACCTGGTGCACGTGATTAACAAAAGCCGCCCGCTCAGGAAATTAATTTATCCGGTATGCCTCGGCTTTCGGGGCTCCAGCCAATCAGCATCGAATAATGACATCAGGGGTCTGTTATCTCTATTGGGAAATATTTAGAGGTGATGGGCATATTGTTTGCTTCTAAGATGGTAGCCATTTGTCGGCTCCATCATTCAACCAACCGCCCTGGGCGATATGGAGGGATATGAGAGAACAGAGATCTCGATGTATTTCTGCATCGACGTATTAACGCCGATGATAGTCGGAGAATTTTTCTAGGCTTGATTAACTGACGCAGCATGGGTATATCCTTCCAGCAGCGGATACTAATTTTGTACTCCGTACTCCGTATGCACCAGTCAAATAATCTATGATATAAATGTCCAAGGCCCTCTCGAATTCAGCTTATTGGGGTTTCTGAAAACACTTCTCTCCTGATTCTGCACGCTACACCCAAAACCTTCCATTCCCTCCCTCAGTCGATTTTCTAGCAAGTCACATAACTAGCCAAAATGGCTTCAGGAATGCTGTTCGATCCAATGCGTCTCCTTCGCCTTGCGCCTCTCATCAGTAGTACAGGGAGTGTAATGTACTCGACTTGCGAACTTATTATGAACTCTGCCTTCCTCCATCCAACAATCCGCAGAGAAGCCGATGTCGTTCTTCCCCGCTGGTTTAACACAGTCTTCCAAAGCGGCGTTACGATCGTCGTTGGACTTATCACCATAACCTCATCTACGGCCATAGCCAACATCTACTTGTCATACAACAACGAGCTTTCCATCACAGAGGGTATCATGGCCCTGCCATTTAGCGCCAAAATGTATGCTTTGGGAGTGACTTGTGCATTGGGCCACTTGACCTTCATCCCATGGGTTGCGCCTCCAATTGAACGCCTAAGGACAAACACGTCAAAGCGAGGTGGTTCTGCCGAGATGGAAGACTGGCTGAGTGTACACAGAATCAGATGGACCGTTGCTGATGTTCCAGCCTGGGTGGCTATCTTCCTGGCTGTTTTGACATTCGAAGGGACACTCTAGCCTGGTATTCAGCTAACTGAAGACCTGAGTGCTTTTGGTATCACGTCATCTATGGACAGCTTCAGATATCGAAGGATTAGGAGATATATGTTGATAATGAGTCGGGTAACGCATGTAACATAAAATCATTTGCTCCAGATAATATACAAAATATCCAAACTTCCATAAAATATGTGAAATTATCCCCTTGAACAAAAATGAGAATTACGGCTCATATTCCGTACGATATTATCAGACTGGCTGAAAGTTCTGTGCATCCATCCATTCAAAATTCCACCCTTGCCCAAGGAAGAGATCCAAGTTGAGATTGGGGTTACCAAACCCTCCAGTGTCATCCATTAGGTTGAGATTTAAGTTCACATCTAGATTTGGTTCGGGTAATGTGGCACCATTTTGTAGATATGATGACGACGATGATTGACTAGGAGTTTGAAGCTGGGTATTAAATAGTGACATCGAAGGTGTATCCTGAGGTGTGGTATACCCGCTTGAGTTTGTAGAAGCCTGTTTCTCAGGTATGGAATTCGGCGGACTCATTTGTTGCTGTTGTGGGTACTGATATTGCTGTTGCAAGTTGTGTTGTTGATGTTGTTGTTGTTGTTGCTGCTGCTGCTGTTGTAGTTGCTGTTCCTTGAGCATCTTGCCAGGAACAATGCTGACCGCTCCGAAATATGGAAGTATAATCCTTCGAGCTTGGTTGCAATTTTTGCTTTTGAATCCAGTCCTCAGAGCCCCATCAGCATCTCGACAAGAACATAATTTTTCAATGACACTCGCAGATTGATAGCTAACGGAGTCCTCGGGCAGGTCTGGGTCGTGCCGTAGCATTCGAGCAATGGACATGGCTGACCTCCAGTCGGCACGAGTCTGTGGATCGTCGGCGAAAGGGGAGCCGAGCAAGTGAACAATGAGAAGAACTGTAGATGTAAAAACCTGAAAATCAATCACTTTGCAAAATATACGGTCGGAATTGCGAATGTCATAAATGCCCTTATAACACTCGATGGTTTGTCTCGCTGATTCAAGAGCAGCATTATGACAATATTGGCAACGCTTATCAGTGTTGGATTTCAGCATGAATGGTAGGTGCAGCAGCATCCTCACGAAATGGTGGGCAAATTGTGACCAAAGTCGACTGCTCTTTTCTATGGGGCTAAGCTGCCCTAACTGGGATGAATCCCACCAATCGTCTCCCATCTGTTTACCCATGTCTTCTAACTCTTGGTCAATTTTCAGGGTAAGAGGAAGAGACATATTGCCTCCGTCTTGGTTTCTATCAATTATAGATCCCAATGGAAGGCAAACACGCAACATATATGCTTCTGCAGGATCCATCTTTTTAACCTTCAGTAAATGTGTGATATGAGGCTTCAAGAGATGAAGCGGCACAGAATAAGGTAGCCCAAGAATTGAGCTCTGGTATAGGTCTGAGCATGCGAGGCCACACCATATATGAAGCTTGCGAAGCCCGAGTTCATCATCTGGCCCAGGGCGATTGTTCGGAAGATGGAGGCCGGACAGCTGGGCAAAATTTATAGCCCGGCGCGTCAGTAGCCATGTTTTTCGTGGGCGACCGATGTTGCTTTCATATTTTCCTGCCATATAGATGCACTCTATACCAGATAGAGATGAAGCAATGTCGTCATCTTCGATAACATATTTTTGGACAGCAGCAACACATTGCTCCACATACTTTTCCTTAGGTACCGGAACCTTGAGGGATTGGAAATCGAACTCTACTGCACGTTGTTCAAGGGTCATGATGATGCAGTACAAAATCTTTCCAATGTCAGCAGGGTTTTCGAGAGCCTCGGGTTTAAGTATTTCTGGGAATCTTGCACGCCATATGGTCCATATAATTGCCGGAGAATTTATTAGCTTTTTCAGCTGCACAGGAGAAGGCAGGAGCTCTCTCAGTGCAAGAACCGCACGTCTTTCTTTCAGAGCTATTGGATCGGCGGTTTTTGAGGTTTCTAAATCCACATGCTTCTCATCTCGAGAAAGGATATGATTATCGAACAAGGTCAAAAGGGGAGCAGCGCCAGGCCCGGCGCTTCCTTGGTCCATCGATTTGGAACGAACTGCTATGGCTTCCGGCTCCGTTTCAGGTTGACAGTTGGACAGGCTCTTGGTATCTAGTTTACAAGGTTAGGCCAAACAATCAAGAGTAAGGGCTTTGGATATCTGCAAGTACTGACCTCGATCAATACTATCAGTGGGGGACTCCATGTATGTCCAGCTTGCGGTCTCTTTAGATCTACCCTTGTCACTTTCATCCATTTGTTTCACCAGCTTGCTCACGGTGTGCTCTAAAGCAGCTACCCGCTCCCTCAGGCTATAGCTCTGGTCTCCTATACGGAGCTTTGCAGCTTCCGGCCGCAGGGGCGCATGTTCCTGATCGATACAGGAAGAGCCTCGCGCGTGGCACTCGTTGCATATCCCAGGCCGAGTGGGCGCATATGTGCAGCGAATCTTTCGACGCCGGCCTAGCACGGCATTAATACGATGACCCAAATGGTATGGCTTTTACGTCTCATCTGTAGAACGGAGGCCAAAGTCAGAGTAGAACGAACGCACATTCATAGCAGCTCTTTGTTCCTTTGCGCATTTTCTTGCGCTGCGGCTCCTGGTCGTGCAGTGACGCATCCGTGTCACCGGAGAGAGCTCGACGATATGGCTCCATAATTACAGCCCAACAGGTATGTCAGAACGAATGTCAGTGTCAGGTAGGTCAACCGTCCAAACAAGCAGGCAGCAGCGTAAGTAACTGCAGAGGCCGGCCGCGATGTGGCGGCATTTGCTTTCTTTTAATCAAGGAAGACGGAGCTGAATTGCGTTAACCCCGAGCGTGAATGACTAATCGGTATTAATTATTAATCATTTTTAGCCTTTCAGATGCTTAAAACTTTAATTATTGTTTTCCACTTAGACTTTTGAGTTAAAGTTCGTTAAGCTTACTCGTCTTTAACTATATATTTACTCTCGCGGCAGGGGAGGGCATAGTGACCATATTGGATGGTTCAGGTACCGAGTACGGAAATTATGTTCTATCGATATAATGTATGTATATTATATATTCGCTATTGTATCAAGTACATAAGTCATAACCGCATTAGCACAAAAAGAGGAGAGATGAAAAAAAAAATGCTTATGAGGGAAGAAAAGAAAACCAGGCCGGGGATATCAAGCAAATCCGACTGCGTTCTTGTTCTGCAGCTTATTCAGGTTAAGGGGCTTGATAAAAGCAGCAGCAAAAACAGAAACGCCAGCAAGAGCTATGCAGACAATGAAGGTGACCTTCAAGCCATCGCCGTATGCGATAAGAACTCCCTCGAGATCCTTTCCAGAGAACACTTTGTGTAGCTCCGAAGCTCCAGTTTTGATCACAAGGCCCGGGTTCACACGCGGGGCCACATCAGGAAGTCTCTTGATTAACTTGTTCACAAATGCGGTCTGAGCTGCAGACACCCAGATCGCAGCTCCCATGGTCTGGAGGAAGAGAATCATCGCAGTCGCGCTGGAGAGATCCTCAGGTTTTACCAGAGCTTGACTGACAATGACAGGTATCTGGAGGGCAAGGCCTCCTCCAATACCGGCGAGAATTTGGTACCCAATCCAAGTGCTTGATGGTGTGTCAAGCCCAAAGGTATAGACGAGGCCTGATCCAATGGTGAGCATGATAGACCCAAGAACCATAAGGTAGCTGAAATGGCCAAATGTCGCGATGAGACCACCAGAGAGAGTGGAAAATATACTGACTGCCAGTACGAATGGCAGATTTCGGATTCCAGAATCAGAAGCTGAGGTATGTTTGATTGCCTGGAAATAGATGGGAAGGTAGTAAATCAAAACGAAGAATGGACCGGCAAAAAAGAAGATGTAGATGGAACTGATCGTGATGTTCCATGTCTTGAACAAACGCGGGGGAAGGAGTGCTCGGTCGCCCATCCACCATTCGTTCACAATAAAACAGATGACAAGCAGTCCAAAAACAACCAGGGTGCCAATGACGGTCGAATCCGACCACTTTTTGGTAGTTCCTCCCCATTGCATGGCGAGGAGGAAGCTGACCACAGCTGCCATGATTGTGAATGTTCCAACTAGGTCCATCTGCAATAGCTTCTCCCGCATAGGGGCCTTTACTGGCCTAGAAGCTGGAGGGGCAGTGAAGAAGAATAGAATTATGGCGGCGCTAATGCCTCCGACTGGAAGGTTGATGTAGAAGCACCATCGCCATGATACTTTGTCGGTGAAAACGCCACCAAGCAGAGGACCAATTGCACTGGCCACACCATAAGTTGCTCCAAGTATACCTGTGAAAGCAGGACGTTGTTGAGGTGGTACTGAGAATCCAATGATAGTGTAGACACCGCCAGTGAGGCCGGAAGCGCCGGCACCGGCAATAGCTCGACCAACAATCAAGGTGGTGCTGTTATTTGCGACAGCACAAATCAAGGAACCGATTTCAAAGACAAAGATAGCAAGCATAAAGACTGTCTTCAGTGGGAAGTATTTAAACGCCTTCCCCCATGTGGACTGGAACGAAGCCACGGTCAGGAAAAACGCCGATCCGTACCAGCCCACTTGATCTAACGATTTGAACTGGGCAGTAATCGTAGGGATAGCAGTAGCAACAATGGTCATATCCAAGGCGATTAGGAAGATAGCAAGGATGAGAGCCACGACAATGAAAGAAAGAGCAAATTTCCCCGGGTATTCTGTTCCATCTTCGGCTTCATTAGATGGGGTGTTATCTCCAGTCGGGGCGCCGGACTTTTCGCCAACTATTTGAAATGAGGTCGATGAAGGGTTGTGAGATCCTTTGGGAAGGCTGCTTTCATCTACTTGAGTGGTATGATCCGATGATGTCGATAGAGGCCGTTGAGGCGTCGACCTTTCGGTCTCTGATGTTGAGAGCATGCTGAGCCGTGGGTTCTGCGACCGCTATGTGTATAGATGTCCGTTGTCCGTATGAATAAAAAAGGAATTGTGGCTGAATTGGAGCCGACCCAAAACCGAGAGGGGGTTTTGATAAGGCTATATGAAGATAGCTGATGATAGTGCCTGGATTAAAAGATTTCAGGTATCAAAAGCCATCTCCGAAGAAGAATTTCAGCAGATCTTTATATCCAGATAATTGACCCATCTCTTCAGCCTTGGAACAAACAATCCTTTTGGCTGGCCGATCGACAGCCAACCAGAGCCGGCTGAGGCGCGTAAAGCTCATGCCATGAAGCTCCGTAATGACGTTGGAAAAAAGAAAAGAAAAAGAAAAAGATAATGATGCCTGAATCATTATCGTAGGAAAAGGAATGCTAGGGGAAGAACTGGTGCTTTCGGGTACAACATCGCTCCGTGTTGTCGCCGTATCCCCGTTTCAAGCATGGTGAGCCGCTTCGTCCACAACACCGTCAGGATGAGCAATTCAGCCGGAATTAGCGGTAAGAGTTCGTCCGCCGATGGGTATTGTTTTCTTCTCGAATCAGCCCCAGGAGGATTCACCCGAAACCCTGTGTTTGAGTCATTGTGATTAAGACATACAGGCCAGCCGCATACGACGATCAGCCATCATGGGCCGTTGAAACTCGACCGCATGGGCATAACGAGAGGCTCCATAACTCCAAGCTCCATAACCGCAGCCGCTAAGTGAAGGGTTCGTCTTTAGCGACGGAGATAACGTTATGAAGAAGCGACAGTGGTCGAAGAAACGAACGACCTCGAGCGTTTTATGCGGACAAAAGTTCGGAAGGTCGCGATTCTGATAATTAGGTAAGCTCCCGTCCTTACTTATAGTATCACGTGAAAGCTTAGTAATGAACATATTTCTTTCAATCCGACACTTCGTCCGTGGATGACTAATCTCAACTCCGCCGCAAAACGTCCGTCGATTTCTATATCTTCTTTACGAACGGCGCTACTTTGCGTATAATTAGTAGTTATTACTATCACGCTTTATCTCGTCTTGGATGGCTAATTAAGGGGGAAATACTTGGGTTTGCGTAAGGCATGGCTGCCTGGGTAGGGCCCGCAGGACGGGCTTCTATCAATGCGATCCATTACATCTATCAACGCAATGATCCGACGGCCTTCACCAACACGCAACAACAGGTTAACGATACATCTAGCTGTCGGTGATACTGTCGATTAGTTACAACTGGTGAACGAAGCCTTGTCTACAGAGCACGGCAGTAGTACAACCAGGATACATGGCCATTACGGAGATTGCCGTTCTAAAGCTGCGGCCGGCAGCCTTGACGACCGCCGGCAAGCCCAACGAGGCGACGATAGCATTTCTTCGCACCGCCAAACAGAGCATGGAAGCCTACACCGGGCATCCGTTCTACATCTTTACCCAGCTCGAGGATCCGGCATATGTCTATATAGTCGGCAGCTGGGAGAGCCTGACACAGCATTACGACGACTGGATACCATCTGATGCGAACCAGGGCCTGCTGGTGAGCGGCAAGGATCTATTTGACATTGCGGGCCTGACACACCTTGATATCGACCAGCAGGAATCGGGACTTCCCTCGGGTGCACCAGTGGTAACACTCGAATGGTTTCATATGCTTCCTGCCCAGAAAGAGGAGTTTTCCAGAGCCTGGGAAGAGAGGGTTTCCCCTTATCTGAAAGAAGTCACAGCTCCATGCCTCGTTCGAAGCGGCTGGCGCATTGATGGAGAGCGAAAGATCGAAGGTGTTGCAGACGGAGAGCCGGAGTTGGAAGAATTTGTCGCATTCGCAGGCTGGCGGGATGTCGGCGACAACGACTCGTATCAGGAGCTAGAAGGATTCAGCCGATTCCAGCAGCTTCTTGGCCTCGCAACCAAGGTTGAATCCAAGCGACTTGCAAGGCTAGATCTCTAAGAAGGTACTCTCCATACCTTCTGGAATCTTAATTTCCTGGACAGTGGATATCGGCCTTGACTCCGAGTGGGAAAAAGGGTTGTTCATATTATTCATTCATTCTTAGATGGCTATGGAATATACAACAATCTTTAAACATACGCGTAGGTGCCAGCGGGTATTATCTATCGGATTCCTAACGCTTGTAGCCTCCTCGGAGTCCGGCAAAAGGGCAACAGCATCGGAGTTATAACGAAGCATATACTTTCTCCACGATATTGATGGATGTCTGTTCGTCCAAGATAGCCCCGAATCTGCAAGCAGTAGTTAGTAAGACAGCAGCTAGTAATGGCAACAAAGCAACCAATGCTTACCCAAAACAATGGATGTTTCTGACAAGCCCTTCGCTTATCCTCTGCAAACCCGCGGGATCCAATTTGTAAAACTTAGGGTGGTCACTAATAAGCCGCCACGCCTGCACCGGCGTGATCTCACCGTCCAGGTTGAGCGCCCCCGCAAGCTCAAACAGCCTCTCGATCTCGCTGGCAGGTACTTCCCACGTAGACTGGTTCTGCAGAACTGGAGGGGTTCCAACAAGCAGTGGCGCCTGGAGGGTGAGTGCATGGCCCGAGAATCCCTGCTTCCCAAGCATACGGTGGCGTAAACAGCAACGCTCAAGACTACGTAGATAGAAGGGTTAATACACACCAAGCCAGTGACGAGCAAAGTAAAAAAAAAAGGAGGGGAGGAGGATGGACAGCCTTACAATAAAACAAAATCAACAGCCACCTGGGTTGAATCAAAATGGTATGGATGGGATTGCACGGCAACTGGGGGTTCATATCCCCATCCGCCTGGGTCGTCCTTTGGCCGTATCTGAAGGTCGGCGTTGAACTGCTCTGGCCGAGGCTCATCCGGCGCAATCTGGTCTTCAATCTGCGGCGAGGTGAAGAGGTCTGCTGCCTTGTGCAGGATTTTCTGAGTGAAGGACACTCCGAAGCCTTCTGGGTAGAAATTGGGTATCTTGTCCTCCCCTTCGTCGAGGGAGACCTGCAGACGCTGGCCGAAGCCAGGCTCGCCGACGACGGTGACCTTAGCCAGCCGGTCTCGCGGCTTCTTCTGTGGCATCAGGATGCCGTGTGCCCGCATGATTTCTCGAAGGAGGTTGTTTTCCGACGTGAATCGGCTGATATCACTCGAGACAGACTCTCTCTCGTGCCGAAGACGAAGCAGCTCCTGCTCGAGGGACTTTATATACTTCTCCTTGCGCTCGCGGTGTTTGCTATAAGTAAAGAAGAACAGGACAGTCTTAGAGATGGAGCCCAGATATCATCATAAATCATCAACAGCAACAGCTACAGCAACAAACAATAACAGCAACTAATCACGACATGAAGAAGAAGAAGAAAAAAAAAAAGGAGCAACTATATGAAAACGGAAATGAACCCACCGCTGGGCCCTCCGGACCTGGTCCCGCCGTCGCTCGTGCGCCGCCTTCGCCAGCGCCGCGCTCTCGTCCTCAACGGCCGAATCTGAAGAGGACACAGCTTTAGCAACTATCTTACTGCTTGCCGTCAGGGCAATCGGGGGGTAGACGACGGTATGGGACAACATGGAAAGCACCGTCGCTGGGAGTCATGCTGGGGGGGAGGAGGAGGAGGAGGAAGGGGGATATCTCCAACAGCCGCCCAGGAGGCTACTATATAGGGGGTATATTTCTTTGTACCAAACAGATGCCGCGAACCATCTCACCACCGCTCCCGCCTCCCGCCCCCCCTCTCCCCTCCCTCCGTCAGTCAGTCAGTCAAGCGCGGAATACACCTCCTGGGGAAGCCTACGGTATGGAGTAACTGGTCCTATGTGAGATCATCATGCACGCTCCGAGACAGCATGGCGAATGGGAGACTCCCCAGGACCGCAGGGCGCAGAGTGACGAAGGAGGCGAGCAGCGCAACTGGCGCAAAGGGAGAGCGAGCCCCAGCATGAGGCGGGAAACGTGGTGATGAAATCGACGCGGTCATGCATCTGGATTCCAAATGGTGCTTGTCTCGAGGGATGGGATGCCTGCGACTTACCGGGTGGCTCTTTGGAATCATTCTTCGTAAGCGCAAGTTTCTTTTTCGAGCGCTGCCACAGCGTCTCGAGGGTATCGCCATACGGATCGGCCGGCGGCTGGAGACTCGCATCCGCCATCGTGGAGGTCGACATCCGGTGCTGGTGATGCGTTTGGTCGTGGGCCGGGTCCTCGACGGTCGTCTGTTGGTTAATATTATATATCCTCCTTTCCACCATGGACACACCACCGCTCCGGGGGGGTTGCTGGTAGCTATTTAACATGCAAATTGCCTGCCAGGACTTGCTGGATCTTTTGGAGACCAGGAAACTCTAACACAAATTCATGCATTGGCAGCGGCGAGCTAGGCAAAAGGGAGGATGGGAGGGCGGCCGTTGCGCTGGTTGCTGGCTGGCTGGCTGGCTGGCTCCTGGGATGCGAATATAATGCCGATATGAGATGCTCTAGTGGCCTGGTCGTTGAAACAGGGGCCGGCGACCTTGGTGTGATTAACTATTATTGTCAAACGCAGTCAACTCGCTGCTAGCTGCAGCCATCGGTCGACTCTTCGATGATGGTATTATTCAACAACGGCTAACATCAAGCCTCGCGCTCGCTGATCTGCTCGTTTGTTACATGCTCTGGCCCGAAGGATCCATGCATGCTGGGGAGCCACTTGGTCGGTCGACTAACTAACCAGCAACCAGCGGCCAGTGACCAGCAACCAGATTCAATAATGAGTCAGTTTGTCAGTGAGCCCCAATCGGATGGAAGGATTTGGATCTGCAATCTATCCAGGGAGCCGGCCGTCGGAAAGATAGATAAATAGCTGGATGTCCGCGGCCTGTCACCTACTCCGTACGATCTATATGTACCTGGCACATAGACCATGTCGGATAACCCGCCAGGAACCACATGCAGGTCGCCGTCTCTATGTTACGCTTCCGTCCTCTCGACATGCCTTGCTCTCCGAATCAAGGCCGAGGCGCTGGTTGATAGATTGCCTCGGAGGATACCAAATTTCTATCAAGGGAACCAGTCTCCGTTCCCTCCGAATAACCATCGAGCTCTCCAGTTGTACAACTACCTCGTTCCCGGCATGGCTCCAGCCCCTTGATATGCCAGAGAAGTGGCAGCATATACCTTGACAAACACTTGAAGTCGCAAACTCTTCCCTTCAGCTACCCAAGGAGGGCCCCGGAGCCACTGTCAACTTCCACTCGAATATCCCGAATTGAACCGAAAGGTGAAAGTGCCTGGAAAATCTCCCGGGAAAACGATAATATCGACTCTAGGGAAGATGAGGATAAGCATTTTACAGTCGGGACGAATTCAATTATTGATGGTTGCCTGTAACTGTACAGAGACAAGATATTCTGTTATTTGAATATCAAATAGCACCGTCTTGGTCTCAGAAATCTCCACTAACATGTCACATCGTTGTAAACCGAATGCTTCTAGCTTCCCGGGCTTCATCTCGGCTCTGACAATGCGAGACCTGGCTTTACTGTAGGGGGTATTGGCTGTGGAATGATGGCCGGCCCCTTCAGAGACGATTTCAGCCTCAAAAGGTGGACATGCTCCGTTATAAGGAGAGACTCGAGTGTATTTAGAGAATTAAGAATGAAGCTTCATTGCATTCCAAACCACAAAACACCCTGCTGTTGACTAGGTAGACAGTCCTAGAGAGCACCCCTTGGTCATCTCTTTGCAAAGTACGCAGACAGCTTGCCAACAGGCTTGTCAACAGGAAATGCCCACTGGTAGCGCTCCATAAAGGCTTGTATATCCCTGTCCATTGCAGCAGAGACAGCCTGCCGCTGGTTGAAGGCCGTCGTCTCGTCTTCATCCACTGCGATGTCCCGCTGTAGCTCAACCTCTCCAACCCAGTGGCCAAAGTCCGTTCTATCCAACACAGCCTCAAATTCCCTGTTAAACCTCCAGGCATCCCGATATGTCGTAAATCGAGCCATCACTTCTAGCCCAGACTGTCTCACATCGCTGCCGTCTCTCTCCGTGGGCAGGAACTTCACTCTAGACACAAGCCGCTGGACCAGCCTGAGCACTTCACCGGGCTCAGACAGCTCTTCGAATCGAGAGTTGGTGAAGGTTGAATTCGTCCGGTCTGTCCGCACTTTGGCCTGCCAGATGCCTTCTCGTCGCCGTACCCAGACTCCGTTCATGGACAGCTGCTGGCGGTAGTCAAAGTACTGGTCTTCAAAGACACTCTGTCCAATGTTCTCTACATGGTCAAACGACGGCGAGCCCTTGTTGGAACGGAAAATTTCTCTCGATTTTGGCCCGCAGGAGAATTTTCTCTCGACTTCAATCACTGCGCGGCGGAGTCTCAGGACGGCGGTTGGGCGCATGATACCCGGCTTCTCTCAACGCCTCTTCTTTCCCGGAGATTCTGGTTTCACTTCTTTTGTTTTTGGTATGAGGAAGCTTAGGATTAAATGAGAATTTACTGAAAGGATGCTACGGAAAGTGGTGACTATGGGAAGCTCATCCGCAAACAAAGAAGCAATGGCTGCGGCTCTTAGAGGCCTGCCATTGTCTAACTGCCATTTTCTTGCGCCTCCAGGGGAACCGCTGGATGGGTCTTTGAATCCTGCAAGTTGCCATGGCTTTACTTCTGTCTTTCTTGACAATGAACGGAACTTCTTCTTGTTTTGCCTGGTTTAGCTTCTATATCTCTGCAATTTGAGCTATGAGATCTTTGCATCCCGTTGTCTTTACACCATACCCATGGACTATTTCTCTATTGAAAGGCCTTTCATTTTCAATATACCCCGTGGATTCCATGTTGTTACGCGGGATACTAAAAGAATGTGGTGCCTATGGAATATTATATATACCCTCTAATATTCCCAGCAAAAACTGCACATCCTCATTTGGACATCCAAATGGTATACTGGTCATACCTTGAATCCCTCCTCAGACCGCTATCTAACTTAGTGGAAGAAATCTGTTGACACCATGCCTCTATTCAGGAGTTTCCCTGATATCCCGGCTCAATCATCTCAACAGATAGCCCTATACCTTACTATTCTACTATCCACTGTAATAAGCGTACTACTTTCATGGAACCTACGGCCGGCCAAAAAAAGACCAGTATCTGTGAACTACCATTTCACTCGCCAGTGCAACAAATCCTGTGGCTTCTGCTTCCACACCGCGACCACGTCCTTCAAGCTGTCAATCCCAGAAGCTAAAAGGGGCCTTCTCAGCCTTAAGCAAGCCGGCATGCGGAAAATCAACTTTGCAGGAGGAGAACCATTCATGTATCCCAGATTCCTTGGGCCGATGATCCAATTCTGCAAGGAAGACCTACGCCTGGAATCAGTCTCAATAGTCACTAACGGCAGCTTGGTCAAACGGGATTTCCTCGAACAATATGGCTGCTTCATTGACATTTTGGCCGTATCATGCGACTCTTTCAACGAGCAGACGAACATCGAAATCGGCCGCGGGAAGGGTGATCAAGTGCCGCAGCTATTCCGCATTGCTGAATGGTGCCGAGAATATGGCATTAAGTTCAAATTGAACACGGTTGTTTGCAACCTAAACTACCAGGAAGACATGAATCCCCTCGTTAGAAAGCTGCAGCCCTTCAGATGGAAGTGCTTCCAGGTCCTCATGGTCGAAGGAGAAAATGATTCTGACAAGACACTGAGGGATGTGCGGAAGTTTCAGATCACTGACCAGCAGTACGAGGAGTTCTGTCGTCGGCATGAGCATCAACCGTCCTTCGTTGCAGAGCCGAATAATCTCATGGCCAAATCGTATTTGATTTTGGATGAGTATATGCGGTTTCTGGACAGGGATGGCCGTGAGCCGTCTGCATCTATCCTAGATGTCGACGTTTTTACTGCCTTGGGCCAGGTGTACTGGGATGAAACGAGCTTCAACAGACGTGGTGGTATCTATGACTGGAGCAGAGATTCGAATAAATCATCTTGCGGGTCTGGGTACAGTAAGGCTTTGGAGTGGTGACACATTCTGTCAAATACTCTATGAATCTAGTACTATCTTAAAGTGTTATTGAGTATAGTAGCAATCTTACCCTCGTACAGCCACAGGAACGAATACATGAAGAGTGAACTGTCAAATTTGTAATGCAGTCCAAGAATAAGAGTCGAGAGAGCCTATGTATATATCTTGTTGGTACATGAAAGGGCAGGGAAGCAGAGGAGGCCATCCCCAAATAAAAACAGAAACCCCCAAAACTTCGTAGACACAGACTCCGTTTGTTCTTTCCCAGGATCCCCCCGCTTACAGATGTGATGTTGATGATATTAACAAAAGGGATGATTATAGAAATACATGACAAGAATTCTTCCAGGTAGAATGGGCTAACGTGGGAGGACCAGCAATAACTCCGTCTAAGGCGTTTTTTTTTTCTCTTTAGTTCGTTTAGAGGACACGAGTGATCAAACCCGTGGCAACAGTTCTGCCACCCTCACGGATGTTGAATCGTTGGCCAGCCTCGGCAGCAATGGGGTGGAGGGTCTTGCAAATCATCTCGACGTTGTCACCAGGCATAGCCTTCTTGTCTTGGTCTTCTCCAGGCCAGCTGAAAGATGCAGCTTCGTCTGTGAAAGGGAATACAAGTTAGTGATGATCTGCTTAGTAAATAGCGGAAACTTGGGTTACATACCAGCAGTACGGATGAACATTTGGGGGCGGTACTTGTGGGTGAAACCGTTGGAACGACCACCCTCAGCCTCAGTCAGGACGTAGAGGGAGACCATGAAGTCGGTGTGAGCCTTGGTAGATCCAGGGGCAGCAACAACCATTCCGCGCTTAAGGTCCTCACGCTTGATACCACGGAGAAGGAGACCGGAGTTGTCACCAGCTCGGGATTCGTCGCAGGACTTCTTGAAGGTCTCGATATCGGTGACCTTGGTCTTGATAGGGGTGGTAGAGCCACCAACAATTTCGACGTCGGAATCCTTCTTGAGGATACCACGCTCAACACGGCCGGAGACGACGGTACCACGACCAGAGATAGAGAACACTTCCTCAATGGACATGAGGAAAGGCTTATCAGTGGCACGCTCTGGGGTGGGGATCCAGGTGTCGACGGCGTTCAATAGCTCGTCAATCTTCTCGACACCGAGCTCAGGTCGACGGGACTCGAGGGCACAGAGAGCAGAGCCAAAGATGATGGGGGTCTCCTCACCCTCAAAACCGTAGTGACTGAGGAGTTCACGCATCTCTAGTTCGACAAGCTCCAACATCTCTGGGTCCTCAACGGCATCGACCTTGTTAACGAAAACAACGAGCTTCTGGACACCGACCTGGCGGGCAAGGAGCAAATGTTCTCTGGTCTGAGGCCTAGACTGATGTTAGAAACGTCAAATCCTTTCATCCGTCTGGGCGGGCATTCAATTACATTTGACCGTCAGAAGCTGCGACAACGACAACAGCTCCGTCCATGCTGGCAGCACCAGTAATCATGTTCTTGATGTAATCAGCGTGACCAGGACAGTCGACGTGAGCATAGTGTCTCTTATCGGTCTGGTACTCGATGTGAGCGGAGGAGATGGTGATACCACGCTTTCGCTCCTCGGGGGCCTTGTCAATGGATCCGTAGTCAAGGAAGTTGGCGAATCCCTTCTCGGCCTGGCGCTTGGTGATGGCGGCGGTCAAAGTAGTCTATGAAGGTGGTCAGTTTTCGTCTATATTGGCTGGCTATTCTTCTCCCCTCTTTACTAGAGGTCTCGAGGCAAATTTCGAACCTTTCCGTGATCAACGTGTCCAATGGTACCTGTACAAGTCGTCAAATTTCAGTCCACTCAGATCAATTGAATCAGACCAAAGGCGCAGCACTCACCAATGTTGACATGCGGCTTGGTACGCTCGAAAGCAGCAGCCATTCCTCGGGCAGACATCCTGTTGTGAGAGAAGACATACTGCATTGGGTTGACGGCGGACGGCCGCTGGGCGGCGTACTTGCCGGTCCTTAGCAGCACATTGAGAGATCTCTGAAAGGTAGACATTGTGAATGCTCTCCACGACGGGGAAATGCGATATCAAAAGGACAAGTTGCTGCTCTGCTCACTTCTATCTCTCAACCTTGAAGTCGTTCGCGAGCAAAAAATCTGAAGCTCAAAAAAAGTTTTTGTTGGCGTCAGGAACATGCTTAGTCATGATCACGTGAGACATACCTGCCGCCAGGTGCGCTGGAGCTTTTGCAAGGAAAGAGACGAGAACGCGAGAGAAATCTAGAGAGATAGCATGAATAAGACAACTAGACAAGAGACTGGGAAGCAGAGGAGGATGGTGCACGGTGGCTGGTGGACTGCTGTCAGATCCAGCTCGTTGTCGAAGCTGTGGAAGCTCCTGGTGTATAAGTTTCATATAGTACATCAGTGTGTAAGACTCTTACGGTGCATACGTATAGATGAGCCTTAGGACAGGAAAGAATAATAGTACACGATAGACAGAATGAATCTCATCATGCCGCAGCTTTCTTCTTGTCTAGAACATATTCCATGTGCTCCATGATTTTGCCTCTCCTTGGTTTCACCTCCGTAACCCCGATCTCAAACAGCTTATTTTCAATGGCAGCCAAAACCCGTTGTGCCTCGTCCGGTGTAGCTCTTCTCTTTCTCTTTTTCTTTGTCAGGATCAACGACACCCTCTTGCCCTTGGACAAGAAGGTCTCCAGCTGGTCCAGACGGTGCTGAAGGTCATGAGGGTCAATCGCCCAGTTCAGCTCTATCTGTTTGATCTGAACAGCCGTCGACTTAGGCTTGCTCTCCTTCCCCTTCCCCTTTGCCTTTGCACTGGCGTTATACTCCGACTTTTCGACAACCTTGCATACCGGAGCTTGGTCCTCTGATCCCGCTCGAACTTGTACCAAGAAGTTTCGGGACCGGTCAAATGATGCCAACGCAGACTTGAGCGACATTGGTTCTCCTAATTGTCCATTCTCTTGAACCACTCGGACTATCGCACTCCGTATTTCTTCGTCCTTTGGTAGTGATGATCGAGAGGCGGAAGAGGCAGCCGAAGTAGCTGGGGGAGGAGGATAATGAGGTCTTTGCGAGAATTGAGAAATAGCGGTCGACTGGTAGTATCTTAATTGTCGTGCAGGGAGGGAATATAGCTGTCTCGAAGCTTGGACAGCTGTCTGTGATTCGATTGAGGATATAAAGGTGCAACGCAGGGCCTGCGCAGCGGAAAAAAGAGGCCGTAAACAGGCCATTGTCCTCCAATAGGTACTTCCAAAATAAGGAGAAACAGCTTTGTATCTGCTCTATATAGCACTGTCTGCCTCGAGCGGCGTTTGTGCCCACTTCAAGTCTTCTTGTTCACGCTCTTGCTTCGTCTTCGTCTTCGTCTCGTGACGCTGGGGTTTAGGCGGTTGACCTTGAAAGGACAAAAAGTATAATTGTCGCGGGCGGAGCCAAGAATTACACCTTCTTGGCATCCCGGGATCTTATTTTAACTCGACGACAAGGACAGCAAAAAGTATGGAAATTTCTTTGATTTGATATCAGTTTAGGGGGTTCAGGAGGCAAATCATTAAAAAAAAAAAATCGTTATCTATTTCTGCGTCTTCTCTTCGCTGCGGCAAGCTGTTTATTCCTTTGCGAAAGACGAAAGGTGTTGAAGTCGACTGGACCTCACTTTCGTTTCGACCCTTCCCTGGTCCATCTCGGCAGCCTCTCTCTTTACGCTCTCAGCAGTTTGTATGTCCGGCGCCTCTGGAGGCAGATCTCACCGTGCAACTTCGTCCACCGTAGATTCAGACCCGAGTTTACACCGGAGAGCCTCTTCTGTCTCCAAACCAACCGATCACGGCCTTGATATCGAGAATATCCCGCTAGAACCGATGAAGGGTTCTCCCACCATCGCCTCGATGACACAAAGCCAGAGGTCGAGATACCTGAAAACAGGTGGAATCCTTGCGTTCATACTATTCATAATATACGTCCTCGCTCCTTCATCACGGACGCCGAATCTCCCTCCTCCCGGGCCAGACTCAGCGACGAAATGTACAAAGCCCTACGATTCCTCGAAGCCTCTCATCCAATATGTCTTGATGATTGATGCTGGCAGTACTGGATCGCGGATCCATGTCTATCGCTTCAATAACTGCGGTCCAACTCCAGCACTGGAAAACGAGGAGTTCAAGATGACCGAGACGAAGGAGGGCGGCTCGGGACTCAGCTCATACCGTGAGGATGCTGAGGGCGCGGCCAAGAGCCTCGACCCGTTGATGGAGGTTGCCATGAAGTCTGTCCCAGAAGAATATAGATCTTGTTCTCCCATCGCTGTCAAGGCTACCGCTGGTTTGCGAATGCTGGGCAAAGACATGAGTGACAATATTCTTAAGGCCGTCAGGACTCGGCTGGAGACTGTATACCCATTCCCGGTTGTCTCGGAGGCTCAAGGCGGTGTCGAGATCATGGAAGGCAAGGATGAGGGTGTTTATGCCTGGATTACAACTAATTACTTGCTTGGAAACATTGGTTCTCCAGAAGAGATCCCAACCGCTGCCATCTTCGACCTGGGAGGTGGTTCAACTCAGATTGTCTTCCAGCCAACTTATAATGGCAAAGGACCAGACGGTCTTCCAGAGAAAATGCCAGAAGGTGACCACAAGTACTCGCTCAAATTTGGTGGCAGAGAGTTTATTCTCTACCAGCACTCCCACCTTGGGTATGGTTTGATGGCTGCTAGGTCCGCTATTCACCGTTATCTCATCGAGACCAAGCATGAACTTAGCCCTAATGACAAAGGCTGGCTCAAACAGAAAGTGGTGAACCCGTGTATTGTTCCGGGGATGTCTCGCAATGTCAGCATTGATTTAGGAGATAACCATGCCCTGGGGAAGGAAGTCGAGGTACTCATGGTTGGCCCCAAGGAATCTTCAGCTGCGCAGTGCCGAAACCTCGCGGAGAAGATTCTCAAGAAAGATGCAGCTTGCAACCTTGCCCCATGTTCTTTCAACGGAATCCACCAGCCCTCCCTTCGCAAGACTTTTGCGAAAGAAGATGTCTTCATTTTCTCTTATTTCTACGACCGCACCTCTCCTCTTGGAATGCCCGACTCATTCACTCTCCATGACCTTCATGAGTTGACTTCAATTGTCTGCGGCGGCGAGGATAGCTGGGGCGTTTTCCAATCCAACAGCAGCGCTATGAAAGAGCTAAGCGACCGCCCTGAATACTGTTTGGACCTTAACTTCATGCTCGCCCTCCTGCACACTGGATATGAGATGCCTCTGCAAAGAGAAGTCAAGACGGCGAAGAAGATTGACGGAAACGAACTCGGATGGTGCCTGGGTGCAAGGTCAGTAAATATATTTCTTCATTATATGTCCAAATTCGTATTAATACTAACTTCACAAACAGTCTTCCCCTCCTCAGCAAGAACTCCGGGTGGGAATGCCGTATTAAGCAGATTTCTTAAATGACGGGAAAGAATTAGACTTTAGACCCCGTCTTTATTGTCACAGGATTTTTATAAATATCGCCTTTTAATGAAAGCACCTGAAACCCAAAAAAACAATTGGATGACCATTAAGTTGTGATGCTATGATGTGCAAGGGAATATATTCTTGAGGAATTTTCTTGCCCTCCCCCAATTTATACCTTTCTTTCGCTTCTGGGGGTTACGCGGGTACTCATTGGTTTCTATGTCCACTTTCTTATATCGTTACCCCTTTATTTTTGCCCAGCGGTACGATTGTCTTTATCATTAGCTAGAATGTCATTTTTTCCCCATTGTCCCTTTGATACGACCTAAACCTGCCTCCATTAATTGTCTGTGTTAAGCTTAAGCAGATTTGCTGGATCCACGCAGTAATACTGTTTGCCAGGCGAAAATCCTTGAATCGATCTGTCGTGAATATTACGCGGTAGTAATTGAAGAGTGGACTCGTGGAGTATAATGATGTTAGAATGGCGTTTCGATGATGGCAATGAAAATCAGGTCAAGACCCTAGATCTTCAATTTTTGGCTTTTGCAGGTCCGATTTCTTTCCCATAAGTTTTCCAATAACGTTTTTCTCTTCTTTTGGGTCTATACTCTCAGAGCTTTCGCTGTCCGCATCACTATATTCATCACTTTCTTCACCCTTTTCTTGAAGCACACCCAAACCAAGGTTCTACCGTGATAGTTAGCTATACGTATCAGTTCTGTCGGCAGAGGGGTCAGGGCGGCATCTTACCATTTCAATAAGCTGACCCTGTCCCTCATCTTCGTTTTCCACTTCAAGGGTCATTGACTTTCCGGCAGCAATTTGTCGCTCCAGGTCTTCATTCGCCGCTTTTAGAGATGGTAAAAAATTTGCAAGTCTTGCACGTAGAGCTGAGTTGTTTGGAAGACTGGCAAACGGTCTCGAAGGTATAGTGGAAGAGCTAGGCTGATCATCCATTTGTTCATCATCACCAGATTTTTCTTCGTCTGAGCTTTCTCCAGCTTCAGAATCCGAATCCGAATCAACAGAAGATCCAGACGATGATGTTGGCTCCGAATCTGTCAATTCTGGTGATGAACATTTGGAGATTTCTTTGTTTGTTGGGTTTACTTCAGAATCGCCAGAGACGCTGTTTGTGCCACCCAACTGGCCTTTATCACGGAGAGTCAATGGTTCAGACACTTTCCCTGACTCTTTCGAAGAAGGAGAAGACGCGGTCTGATCACGGCTTCTTTGCTCCCACTTAGATGGCGACCGATGCGAAGAGGACATTTTGATGGATCAACATGCAGCGGATAAGGGTATCGGCAGCAAGTAAGAGTACGCTGCACCAGTACAAAGATATTTGGGATATACTATAATAAAGATATAGTTCTCTCCCTATCCTGAAATACTGCAGTGTTCCTATCTCATTCTTCCGCCGTATAGATATTGTGGTAACAGAATATGTTCCAGCGAGAGTCCTTCTATCCCTTAGCCTCTGAGACAGGAAATTTAAAAGGTGTGGAAGAAGCGTAAATATATCACTGCTCTAAAAATTACAGACACAACTCAAGGGGGTATAAATGATAATGGCAGTTCCTTTTATAGAGTCTCGATCGTCATATCTCAGTTTTTCTGCAAGAAAAAAAAAAAGTTAAAGTTTGAATTATGTAATGCATGTTAACCCGTGACATCACGTGCCTGTCTTCCGAAAAAAGAAACGAGAACGACAAACAACAAAACAAAAAGAACAAACATTCAAGTCAAGGAGCTTGAAAGTGATAATAATGCGTCAGTAACAGGTAGCCAGCAACGTTGACTCGTGAGAAAGACCTCAGCCAGAGTTTGTGGGGGCCGTCGGTCCAGTTTCGAATGCGTTTCGTCCTTTGCGGGTGGCTCCAGCCAGACCCTGAGAAAGCCGTTGACGGGCCGAGCTCCAGCCTCGTTGGGCAAGTGATACGCTCGCTGTGGGCCAATGATGATACGGCGGTTATCATGCAAGTCGCGCGCAGCAAGCATAGGTGGCCAGGAACTCGAAGACCCTGTCGATGAATGCCCAGCTGAGAGAGCTGTTGGCCATGATTCGTCTGATGCTTGCTTTGTCGAACAGCATCAAGGTTGGTACATGAAGATGCGTTTCAGGTCTTTGACCGTGCTGCATCTCCCTGGCCTCTTCAATGGTACGGACAGGGGTTCGGTTCTTCCTATTGATGTCTTTGAAAGGTGATATGCCTTACGGAGTACCTTTAAGCGCTTCATTCAGAGTACTGGTTCTTTGCCGTTTCTTATATGAAGACATGTGTCCCTGAGACTTTGGTCCTTCCTCGTCTATCAGTAACATCGGAGCGCCCACCACCCAAGAAGTCCTCTATCCAACATGACCATTCAACCTCCCAAGTTTACCGCCTTGGAACCGGTTACTGAAGATGAAGTTCAGGGCCTCAACCCAACCCGAAAAACACTCCATCAGAACATTATAGGCAAATTGAGACCTTTGCCTTTTCAGTACCGTTGGGCCGTATGGCATGAGAAACACTCTGAGTCTACCAACTACGGCGATAGGCTATACCCCTTGCATGACGATGTCGCCGATATTGCGACCTTTTATCGGATATACAACAATTATCCGTGGGGAAAGATCAAAGTCCGCGACACTGTGCATATTTTTCGCCGTGAGACGAAGCCGGTCTGGGAGGACCCTCAAAACTTGAAGGGAGGGTGCTGGACTTTTCGAGTTCCTAAGTCAAAGAGCCAGGCATTCTTCCATGAAGTAGCCATTCTTTGTATGGCAAATGAGTTCCAGGCCGCAGTGCAGTCCGGTATGTTCAACAGCCATACAGCACATTATCCCGCCTACTAACAATCATGTAGAGCGTGATCATGTTCTTGGAGTCTCAACATCTGCTAGATTCAACTTTAATTTGATATCCATATGGAATAAACAAGGATATAACCCAAAAGCCGTCAAGGCGCTAGAAGAGGTTATACTACAACGTCTCTCACCCGAACTTCGTCCAACCGCCGAAAAGTCTTACTTCTACAAACGCCATGATGAACATGATGGGTACCAGGCTGCAATTGAAGCAGCGCTTGGCTCTTCTACTGACCGGAATAATAAATTGGAATAAGCAGCAGGCTTATCTGAAGTTTTTTTTTGCCAGTGAGAAGGGGGTGAAATAGTTGCTATATGTGCTTTGCTTTCTTTTCACACTGTATGAATTACTCTAGCGCCCTTCTACTTCTATTTTGCTGCATATATGGAGTTCAGGGATAATGAATTTGCTCGTTTAATACTCCTAAGATATCCATGTCTCACCCATTAAAATACTAGCCTATTATGCGGGCTCCAATACAATCATATCAAAACTCCGTGGAAATGCAACTGGTGGTACAAACCTTGGGCCCAAGGTAGCATAGGTGTTTGGCACTTAACGACTGGCGTCCCGACGCCTACTCCTCCTGTCCTCTCTATCGACGCTGGTTCCTCGAGACTCCTTCTCCGTGGCTCCCGGGATATACCGATCAATATCAGGCAGTCGGTCTCGGTCTCTGTCTCTATCCCTTTCACGGTCCCTGTCCCTGTCCCTGTCTCTATCTCTGTCCCTCTCACGTTCCCTATCTCTGTCTCGACCTCTATCCCTATCACGATCCCTGTCCCTATCTCGCGACCTGTCTCTGTCTCTGTCTCTGTCTCGATCTCTTTCTCGGTCCCGGTCTCTATCCCTGTCACGTTCACGATCACGGTCCCTTTCCCTATCTCTGTCTGGTGACCTGGCTCTCCGTTTTGGTGACCGACTCCGCGTTGACGTTGGAGGAACATACCGGTCAATATCACCTCCAGCATTTCTTGACGTTGACCTGACCCGGCGGCTTCGGGATCTTGAGCGTTCCCTTTCCCGGTATCTTCTCCGGGTGGTTGATCGAGATCTTGAGCGAGATAGGGACTTGGATCTTCGTGATGGTCTATGGGATGCGGCTCTTGAGCGAGATCTTGAACGGGCACTAGGGCGATAGCTGCGATATTCGCCTCTGCTCTCACGTTCCCGGTCACGGTCACGTTCCCTTTCCCTATCCCTTCCTCTTTCTCGATCTCTGTCTCTATCACGATCTCTATCTCTGTCCCTATCCCTATCACGGTCTCGATCACGGTCTCGTTCCCTATCTCGATCGTAAGGCCGGTATTTATCCATGTCGTCTATAACTCTGCTCCGGCTCCGAGTTCTGCTCCGTCGTCGAGACCTAGCACGAACAGAGCGGTCGTCCCGGTCTCGTCTGTCTCGTTCTCCAGGCCGGTATACATCGAAATCACGAGGCCGCCTCTCTGGCTCTCTCCTATCTGAGTCGGCATCTCGATATTTGTCATCATGCCTTGAAGATCTCCTTGTTCTAGTTCTGCTTCTGGACCTGCTGCGGTCACGCCGACGACTATGGCTACGGCGACTTTCGCGGTCTTCTGTTCTTGATCGGACAGGTTCTTGAGAAGGAAGGGCCGATTCTGTTTTTGGCTTGGAAGAAGTACTTCGAGTGGTGGTATTCGCAGGCTGTAAGACTTGACCATTCTCCAGAGCTTCGGCCTGCTCAAAGTCGAACTCCGGTTTTTGTCGGGACTTAGCAGCAAGCTCCTTTCCTTCTTTTAGCAGCAGCTCAAGCGCTGCATCTTCCAGCGCTTTCTCATCCACAGGAGGAGCTGGAGTCTTATGCGCTCTGGATGTATCTCGGGGTGTGCCACTACCGTCTCTTCCGCGGTCGAAATCTGATCGTCTGCTTTTGTCTCTGTCATAGTCACGCTCCCGCTCTCGTTCTCGTTCACGGTAGCGTTCTTTCTCCTCTCGCCTTCTTCGTTCATACCGCTCCTCCCGCTCTCGTTCTCGCCGTTCTTCTCGCAACCTATCTTCCTCGCGTTGCTTTTCCCTTTCCGCCCGCCGCTTTTGCTCTCGTTCCTCTCGTCGTTTCCTGTCTTCTTCCTCCCTCTGCTTTCGTAACTCACGTTGCCGCCGTTTTTCTTCGGCTTCAGCTTTCTTCCTTTCTTCCTCTGCTTTCCTTTCAATCTCTAGTTCTTTCTGCCTAATTTTCTCACGCTCATCTCTTTTAGCTTGAACCTGCTTCTCGTACTCTGCATCTGTGGTAAGTCCCTTGGCTATTTCGGCATTTGCTGCTTCCTGGCCAATATCTTGAGCGCGAATTTTGCGTAGAGACGCCAGAATCTCATCAATGTGGTTGGATATTATTGCGTCGACTGTTTCTTCTATCCCAGAATGTAGGTCACTGCGGTCAACGGCTCCAGATATTAGGGTAGCAGCCTTCCCTCTCTCGCGGGATAGTAAGGACGGGTCACGTTCGATTTCTGACTCGGCCATTTCAATTAACGACGTTGTAAACGAGTTCTTAGCATCCTGTAGAGTAGATATATTAGCACGGAGTAGCGAGCAACGTAGGAAGCCTGTCATAACACACGCTGTCATTGAATTTGGCCCAAACCTCTTTCCGGACAGCATCAAAGCCCCCTTTCTTCTTGAAAGAATATAACAGGTTTTCTATCGTAGTCCGCTGGGCCGTGGAAATGGGCAGCTCTGACAGCTTGAATTTTTTGCGCCGCAGACTCTCCATGCTGGACCCAGCACGCTTCACACCAGCTCCTTCGATCTCTGCTTCAGCCATGCTGAGCTGACGCGCCTAAAGCCACGGTATAACGCTATAACGCTCGCAGCAGCCCCAGCATATTATCGTCACAAGAGCAGCGCTGGCACATCAGTCGGCGTCCATGTTCCACTTCCATCAGGTCACTTTTCTTCCCACTTCATGCCCAATAAGGTTGGAGCTCCATCCTGGACCGCGAGTCGGCGGATAAATGTAAGCCCGCATCCGCGCGGACGTGGATGGACTGCCCAGGACCTCGACGGTCAAAATCAAGACCTCCCGAAAGCAAAACCGACGACTTCAAGCAGTCGAAGCGGCAGAGATCGAACACATATTGGCATTGCTCTCCCCGGGGATGCTCTATTGACAGCCTACGATTGAGAGAGCAGAGCACTCGCATTTTATTTCGGCCTGCTTGTTGCGTGGACAAGTTTCCCAGCCGCCCATCCGTGATCCCGCAGCCACATTCAACACGATCCATCATGCCAGTCCACAAAGTGCTCTTCTGGAGCGGCTTCGGTTAGTGATGTCTTTCTTTTCACCCGTACATGCCTCAGCTACACTGTACATGTTGGGTTTGTCTCTATCCGCATGCCAATGGCTCTCTCTTAGATCGCACAGTCTGGCGCATGTTACTGCACGTGTAATCGTATCTAACTTCTCATTATTCTGTAGGCGTTGCCGTCCGACTGTGGCAGCTTGGAATTGAAATGCGCCCATTCTTCAACAAGGAATCTCTATGGGTTTACCCTCTATTTGCAACTGTTGGTGGAAGCTTCGGATACTGGTTAGAAGGCGTGGAGGGTCGACAATTGAAAATGCTTGCCGAGAGAAAACAAATACTCCTTGAGAAGAGACAGAGAAGAGCCGAGAGGGATGCAGCTGATACCATCGGGCTTGGCCAGGCCGAACAAGGGGGGATTCTAGCCAGCACTTCTTGAGGAGAGAACACTAGTTTCGATACATTCGCTGGGCGAGCGGTTCCAGGACCAACAGTATAGAAATATGGATATATCAAGTGGATGAAAATGGGGATGCTCAGTCTCACTTTTTAGAAGAGAACTAGAATGGGAGACCATAAAAAATTGTACTTATAACGTGATTCCTCCTTGTTTAATTCTCTCAATATGAACCCCAAGAATCCCATGAAAAGATCATTCATTTAGTTATCATGTACAGGACTCCGTCTTTCGGAAGACTAAACATAAGCCTGCATTGAGATAATCCCGACGAATATTCCCAGCTACCATCATTTTTTACCCAGATCAATGGCCTTGAGGATTCCTCTGATTGATCGATTTGTGAAAGACTTGCGTCGACTTTGGTACTTTAGCAAGAGGTCAACAACTTCCGGACTCGGTCGTTGATGGGCAATTGTTTCTAAAATCTGCTTCCGTTCTTCTTCTGTAGCTCCTGTCACGGATATGCTCCGTGGGAGGTCAAAGGTCCATGTCTTTCTAGTTCCCCAGTTCAAAATTTCCCCTGCTAAGCGGCAGCACCCTTCAGGGCAAATACATTCCATGAACTTCAGTTCGAGGTTGGAAATAAGGAGGCGTTGACGAAGAAACGTCAAGGTCCGGCCAAAAAGATAGTCTTGCATGCCCTTGATGTCTTGCGCATGGGGAAGTATGGGAGTTATATTTCGATCAATAAGCCCACAGCCAGCGGTATATGTCTTAGCCCCGAGTATAGAAGCTCGGTACTTCAACAAATTCTTTGCCATTTTGTCTGTTTTTTTGCCGTATTGTTTGTCCTGCCGTTTCAAGGCAATGCTTCCTGCTAGCAAATCATCGCAAAACGGACCACTGAGGTATTGGAAATCCCGGTGATGGAAGATTACTTCAATGCTGTGCATATTCCTTAGATGATCCCTTACACGGGGATATTCATTCGAAATATCCAAAAGAACATCGGGATGTAGGATTGAAAAGGTATTCTCACGATAGAATACTAGGCAGGCTTCCTCGTACACCTTCTTGCAGACCAGAAGGATTGCCATATTTGGGGGCTTATGGGTGTGAAGTCTGCTTTGATCGTTTACATAATGGAATGAAACGAATGGGCGGACAAAAACCTTCCCTGGAGCAACTGCATATCTGTAGATTTCCTTGCGGATATTCAGGGGAAATTGAAAGAAGTAGGCCCTTTGACGCTCCAAGCGCTCTGGTACAGAACTAGTCCCATTTTATTAGTAGAGACTGGTAGCAGGAGGGTAAGTCATGGCTCACATTGCCTTCTCAGTGGTGTTTTCCTGGCCGGCATAAATACTCCCTTCGTCCACGACAGACATGTCACTAGCTGTGTTTACACTGGCAGCAACCAGTGGCTTGAGGGATGATACCATCTCCAAGACTTAAACCCCAACAACTAGCAGCAAGAAGGTACCTTGGGCGAAGGTAGCTGTAAAGGTCAGAAAAATACTTTTTATCGAGGAGAAACGGGCAATCCTGGGTGCTTTGTTTATTGTGATGGAAGTTTCCAGCAGAAATTTCATGGTTGCTAGGAGACCGTGTGTTATTCAATTGCCATAAGTATATAAGGAGATCATAAACAAAGTATAGGGTCATGTTGAGTCAACATTGAATTGCAAAGAAACCTCCCATTTTTGCACTCCAGTGCCATACTCGCCTCCAAGACGCTGCTTGATCATATTGACTATCCGCTCCCTGAGAAGGGTAATCGCTTCCTCTGAGCCACTCACTCTCAACTTGAGATTGGCCATACACAAGCCATAGTGGACTTGCCAGAAGCGTGCCTCCTCAACAGTTGTGACTAATGGATGCGCGGTAATGTCCTTCATGACTGCAGAAACACCAGGTCCTGCGTAAGACATGAGAAGCATAGATCCTAGGTTCACCACTAGACGAATTCCCAAGGAACACATAGAAAAGGCCAGAGTAAAGGAAATAACCGGATCAAGCATCGAATAAAAGGAAATTGATATCAACGGGAGTAAAAGAAGGAGGGTAGAACACGATAGAGTAAGGAAATGAGCAGGGTTGCTGAGCAAGGAGGGCAGTGCTTGTATATACGTGACACGCATGGCCTTGCCAATTCGTCCATGATTTTTGAGCCCGATAGCTGAAATCAAGGTTGCAGCAATAGAAAGGAGTGCAGTCATATCAATGCTACCCGGAGTTACCCGTTCATGCTCATTGTGGGGGTGTGCATGATGAGAGCCGCCAAGTACATGTTGCACAGTATGGGATATCAAGTCACCTCCCATGAAGAACAGAAGGACGGATAAAGCAAAACCAGCAACCACTTCGGCTCTTTCTAGCCCAAATGGATGTCGAATGCTGGACCTTTTCCAGACTTCAAAATTTCCAAGGATATCTACCACAACGCACAGCATTGCCCCAAGAGAGTCGAAGAGCATTAAGTGCGAAAGGCCAGTCATGGCCATTGAGCCGTGAGCACTCCATAGTGTATATCCTGCCACTGCCATGTGGCACAAACTCCACCAAAACCGAGCCTTCTGATCTCGGGACATGCTCTTGCGATATTCAACGAAAGTTGGAATCGGCAATGAATTTGGGAGTGCCAATGGCGCTCTCGGAGGCGGTTCAAGAAATATCTGGTGAGACACACTACTGTGCTTGTATTTGTGGCCCCGGCGCTGCCCAACATTCTATAATAGATGTCACCGTTAGCATGGCTGCGTGGATTTCGGAGAATGTTAGGCACGCGTACTGATTTTAGAACCGGGGTCTTTGCAAGAGTCGTGGGCTTGAAATTGAACGGGCTTGGAACGTCTAGACTTGGCCGCCTATACGAATTCCATGATGCATCTATTAAAACAAGGTTGATGAGCACTCCGTATTCCTAGGTGCCCACTGAAGGGAGGCTATACCTGGGGACCCTGAAGGAAGGGTGTCTGTCAACGATGGGAGGGCAACAGGCTCGAGAGATCCTTGCCTTTGGTACCCCATGGAAACGCTCCCCGCCGGAGAAGAGGTGATATTATCCGGCGGTGGACTAGGCGTCCGGGGAGGGAGTGGGATAGGGAGCCCTGAAGCCATGATGGCCAATTCAGGCAAGCTGCCACCACGTATTCGCGCCGGGAGGAAACAAACAGATCGCTGTCTTTACTTGAAAAGCATTATATCTGTGCGAGTCGTGTGAGGGACAACTGTCATGCAGTCATTGCGAGTCCATTGAAGGATGGGTTGATGTTATGTGGCATATTATAGCAGGCGTCATGGAACGAAGTTGATCTTATCTCCTTTGGCGCTTGGCGATCTTGCCGCGGCTATTTTGGATTTAGTTAATCGCTGCAGCCTCCACGC
This sequence comes from Trichophyton schoenleinii, assembly GCA_018357685.1. Lineage (NCBI taxonomy): Eukaryota > Fungi > Ascomycota > Eurotiomycetes > Onygenales > Arthrodermataceae > Trichophyton > Trichophyton schoenleinii. The sequence continues at coordinate 2,489,612 of WOFF01000002.1, forward strand.
CCAACATCAACAGCAACGTTTCAAGCATCCGACCTTGGAGCAACATCGCAAGAAGGCCAACGGAAGCTCTAAGACGGGGAGCAGGACATGGATTTTAGACTTGAACGACAGGCCGGCTAAGCTTCCCGGCCGTCAGCCTCCATGGACGGGCGTCGTGGTGCCTTCATCTTTATTCTTCTCTTCTTCCTCTTCACAGCTCCAAACCCTCACCCGCCGTCTTCGGTCTCCGTACGCGATTATAAACGTCGATTAGCAGACGAAGAGAGTGCTCTCACTTCATTGAATTCGTCAAGTTATGGAGACTTGGATCCCCAAGCTGGTCGATGGCTTTCCCTTGCCGGCATCAGGGCTACAGATGGCTATGCTTGGAACCTGCTTCCATCTGTCCAAGAAAAGGCTAGAAAGCAATTACAGTTAGCTCTCAGTGCTTCTGGAACATCAGATTCGATATCTTCGAAGACAAATATCACCGATCTCTCCCTTCCGGTTTACCGCAATGTCTCGGGCAATGTTCGCGGTGAATGGGTTCGCTCTGTGGAAACGGACACGCTGAGCCGACCGGAACTCAACCTCACTACAATAATCACCGAGCATGAGTATTTCACTCGAGAATTTGGCCACAATGTTACCGCTCCCAATGGCCGTGTTGTGTTGAATCTACACGAGGGCCAAGGACACAGCCTATTCGGTGAGGATGGCAAAGGTGTTGAGGAGATCAAAGCGGAGATGCTTTTACGGACTGATAAATCTCTTGGAGAGAGCTGGGTAGTACCCCTATATGGTGTACACTTTCCGACATCTGGGGGAATTATCCTTACTACTGCAAGCGAGAAGTACGCTGGTCTTGCATTGATACCCCATTTAGCTTTGTCAAATGACACGTTTGAACTTTCCCGTGAATTGCTTAACAACTCGCTCGCTGAAGCTCTTTCAGAGAGGTCCAGTCATCTCAGTACCTTCCTGCCTTGGTCATCACTCTCCCAAGGAACTAATTCGGCATCTCTACCAGCTCCCAACTGCGAATATGTTGTATACCTGCAGCAACATGTCCTATTATCTCGCGGGAAGCCCATCCCAAACTCTATTATAGAAGGTATTGAGCAGGAACTCAGATTCCCCACGGGTGCACCTATCCCAAAGCCGTCACCACTGGTATTATCTGGTGTTATATTTTCTCCAGATTGTGGATTTGTCCTCGAAACTAAAGCATCGCCAGAATACCCTCCTACAGACGAATTATACTTAGTCGGGTTGAAACAAGAAGAATATAGTAAATATACTGGACGCTTTATCACATTAGTTGCTGGAATACTTGCCTCGCAGATACTGCTGTTGATGAAGCAGATGAAGGAGTCATCGACGCCTTCAACTCGAAGCCGAGTTAGCTTCTATACTATTGCGATGATGTCAATGGGAGACGCGTTGTTTATGTCTTTTATGCTTATAGAGCTATACTCGGAGACCTCATTTTTGCTACTTACAGCCACCTCCTTCCTAGCATTCTTTGGCGTTAGCTTTCTGGGCATGAAATTTCAGATAGTAATTTGGCTGGTGCAGGCTCCGGAGCGAAGAGAGCAGCAGCAGCAACGACACCAAACTGTTGTCCACACAACTTCATCAACCCTTCCACTACCGGTGACAGCACGACGCCCCGCGGATACAGGTGCAACTCCAGTCATCCTCCCTCCAGATCAAGATGAAAACCCTGGGACCGCTGCGAACCCAACAACTCCTGACCAGAACGATGACACAGCAAATGCAGGAGCAATGTATTCACGTTTCTATTTCCTCCTTTTCAGCTTGTTATTTTTCTCATCTTGGGTCCTCTTCTGGCCCAGCCGCCTCCGAACTATTTACGGCAATGTTTTGTCGTTTATATACCTCTCGTTCTGGACGCCGCAGATTTACCGGAATATAATGCGCAATTGCCGCAAGGCTCTAAGATGGGAATTTGTCGTCGGGCAAAGCCTCGTTCGCCTATTCCCTTTCTTGTATTTCTACTTTATACCCCAGAACGTCTTATTTATCCGGGCGGATGGTACCACAACTCTTTTACTCACATTTTGGGTATGGATCCAGATTTGGAGCCTTGTCAGCCAGGATATCCTTGGGCCACGTTTCTTCGTTCCCAAAAGTTGGGTACCACCTGCGTACGATTACCATCCAATCCTGCGAGACACGTCTGCCTCTGGTTCTGCTGAGGACTTGGAGACTGGAGACGCCTTACCGATATCTTCACTCCGTGCCGAGCAGAGTGAGCCGCCGTCAGGCTTGCGAGATGGAGGCAAGGAGATAGAATCTCGCCAAAACAGGAGGGATTTTAGCTGTGCGATATGCATGCAGGATATTAATGTCCCAGTTGTTACTGGGAACGATCCTAGCGCGGGAACCAGTGTAACGACAGGTGCCACGCATCTATTCAGTCGACGTGCTTATATGGTAACTCCTTGCCGCCATATTTTCCACTCTCGATGTCTGGAAACGTGGATGCGGCTGAGGTTGCAATGCCCCATCTGTCGAGAGTCAATACCCCCAATCTGATCCCTCGGTTGTTCCTCTAGCACCATTGTACTGTATATTTTTGGTTAGGTCCGAATAAATACTCGAGTAGATGAACATTTTCCGTATTTTTTTTTTGATATCATTCCCACAGAAATGATACAGTTTCTCACTGGTATAGTGGGTAAGCCAGACTGCATTTTCGTTTTTTGTGGGTATCATGACTCAAAATTGCAGCCGTTGAACATTTATGTCTGTTGAAGAGTATATATACACAACATCGTACGCAAAATGATAGAAATAGGAATAGCTATGGCGCCACGACCATCCCGTAAACAACAGGGCACCGAACTTTTTACCTTTGGTATATCCCTCTTAGTTTTAGCATGAGTACACAGCTGGGGAATCGGGGAAGGGTCAGATCTAAGTATTCAGCCGCCCAGGCGGGTAAAAGACAGAAGATATGCGAACATCATTAGCACAATTTGTAGCTAATGAATAAGAAACATGAAACTTCAAAACAATCCTGGAGAAGGCCCGCAGTCACCCAAAGGTTTAGTCGGCTTCCTCCAAGGAGGCCTTATATGCCTCGATATCCATCAAACCATCCAGCTCACTAGCATCGGAAATCTCAATCTTAGCGAACCACCCATCTTCCTCGGGTGAGTCGTTGACAGTCTTCGGTTTCTCCTCCAGAACGGTGTTGACCTCGATGACTTTCCCGCTGGCGGGAGACATGATGTCTGACGCAGACTTGACAGACTCGACAGCGCCAATGCCGTCCCCGCACGCAACCTCATCATCAACACTTGGTAATTCGACGTAAACAACATCTCCGAGGGCTTTGGCAGCATATTCGGTGATACCGATTTTAGCTATCATATATCATGTCAGCTATATTGGCTTCTTGTTATCAGTTTCCTCGACTTGAATGAATATCATTCTAGTAGAAGCTCCAGTACTCCTCAAGTACTTCAGAATAAAGAAGCGGATTCATAGGAGGATATAATTATACCGGTCTTGCCATCTTCCGAAAGATCTATCCACTCATGCTGTTCGGTATATTTCTTTGCTTGAACTATGTAACCGGTAACCGAAGATGTCAGCCCACGTTATATAATCCCTCCATAGCTATCTGCAGCTCAATTGAACTCGGACTAGCATATAGATGATTCATTAGGCTATCCAATTGTACGTACGCAATGAACTCTGGGAGAATGGCCGTCTGATGTTTGGCTGAGCGGCATAGCGGAGAGCGGAGGAAGCTCGGAAACGGGGAACGCTGAGGGCGCTTCGGAGGGGAGCAATGAATCGGACAGCAGTGGCAGCCATTGCGGACGCTTCTAGGTTTCTAACGATTACACGGCTTCTTTTGACAACCAGAACAGGATGCTAGACGGCGCAAAAAAACTGAGCGATGCTGGGAGTTCGTTGTATGGTGGGGAGAAGAAGTTGACGGGAAACAGTTCGGTGAAGCTTCGGGAAAAAGGAGGAAAGCGAGGGCCGCGGCGTATTCAGATTACAGCAATACGCCGACGAAAGCACGTGATTTGTCTCCGGGGTCGGCGATATGTAGTCTATGATTGGTCACTTTGGTAATAACGGGTACCGTAACGATACCGCTTGGGAAAAAAAAAGCTTTGCTTTGCTTCCCAGCAGCAACCAAATGTCATATAATTGAGATTGCATTGCATATTGATATCAACGATCAAGGCCACTGGGCAGATATTGTCGCGATGCTCTACGAATTAGTTGCAATTGTACGCATACCCCATGATGCACCTATGATAGCGCAGGAATTGGTTGAATCAGCTTCCTAACTGGTCTCTTACAGGTCCGTCAGGGCAGTCTCCAAGAAGTCAAAGAGTAGGTGAACAACAGCTTCATCCCATCTTATATAAAATATTACTGCGCTTCGGGATTCTAATCGCTGTGTTATAGTATTGCCCGTACCCTCGGCCTCCAAGTAATCCGTTCCGGTGGTGTTGTTCGCGGATATACCAACTGGGGTCCCTTCACTCTCCCACGACCTACAACGAAACACCAGGTGAAGAACACCGTAGGCCATCACTTTATCATGCGTTTCGATGCCGCCGCTCCAGTTCAAAAGGAAATGCGACGAACACTTGGCCTTGATCCCCGAATGATACGATATTCAGTCGTGAAATTAGGCTCTACATTGAACGAAGTCAAGAATATTCCTGGCCGAATTGAGTGGAACAACACGAAGATACAGGAAGAGACATTTGGAAACGAATACAGACCCTCGCCCTTGACCAGGTAATGATGGGATAGTGTGCGAGACAAGCGGGAAAATAATGGAAAGGCAGCTATCTGTCTTGGATCACGCCTTTTTACAATGGTCTTGATGGCGTTCTGTACACCACTTTTTTTTTTTTTTCGCGCCTCGGAGTGTGTTGAGCGGGAATATTTGCATGTATAATACTTGGATTTATGGCATAGGGCTGGGATATGTTCATTGTTTGGATGCCACCATACATACATTAGCCTATGAATGGAGATTCTATTTAAGGAGTCACAATAAACCACGCAACACTTTTCGAATGATACATTAGCTATGATGTTTGTATATACAGAATGGAGAGGAATGGTAGAATGAACCAAACACTTCGCAACCTGGGTAAAAAAAAAAAAAAAAAAAAAAAAAATAGGCCGGGTCAGATATATTTCTGGTGGCCCAAAGCCAATCCAATGATAACGCCGCCGAAGTCTTTTGGTGTACTGGTATATCAAACAAAAAGTGGAAAGGAAATAATCATAAAGGGATGCGTATGGCTCAGGTACCCATGGGAATTTGGGTACTTAGAATAGGCGCCAGCTTCCCTTTACACGCTCCTTCGTAGCAGCAGCTTGATTCGGATTGGATTTGCTGCGTCCTTCCAATTGCCGCAAGCTTTCAATCTTTTCCAAAACTAATTCCAGCATCTCCTTCTTCTGGATCACATCCAGGTGCCTTCTGATTCGCGGGTCTTCACGGGCGAATCGTTCTACCTCTGCTTCAGACAGGTGACGACCCAACCTTAGGTCAAGTTCTCGAGGGAAGTGGTAGTAAAATTCGGAAAGGAGCTCAACGTTGAGGAAAAGAACGGCTGTAGAAGTAAGCTTGTCGGCAACAACATCCAGGAAAACTTCTGGGCAGTAATGTCGGTTATTCTTTGAGGAACATTGTTTAGAGCGAACGGCGAGGAGGCGCATCTTCAGAATGTCAGCCCTATCACGTAGAAAGGCAGCATTTCGGGCTAAATCAAGCAAGTCAGCATACGAGTAATGAGAATCAAATCAAAGCTAGTTAAACTCACCTTGCTCAATCAATGATGCACTGAACCCTCCAGCACCTCCCGTATTATCACCCTCGATGTTAATATCCCCTTTTCGTGACTTATCCACGAATGACATAACATCCCTAAGTTTCCGTTTTCCAACTGCGTTTTCGACGTTTTTCAGTGCACTTTCACATGCCTTTAACTCTTCTTTCAGACTTCTAGTCACATTTTCTCGCCCTTTAGACCACTCCATATCATCAACCTCTATCTCAAATTTGTAAGGCTTGATGCAATTCTCAACCTGGTCACTCGTACTAAAGAATCGATCGTTGAGTATGGTAGTGGAAGCCTCCTCAATGATTTTCCGCGCATAAGGATGTGCGTTGAAAGTTGACGATGCTACCAAAGAATCGATATGATTTTGCAATGAGTTTGCAACAATTGTCGTTGCCAGCCGGCCAATTCCTAACTTAGTTAGAGCTGATGAAGAAGCGTCAAGTTTTCGCCTCCAGTATAAGGAATCCGGGCTTGAAGTAGGTAGGCTGCTCAAAGGATCAACTTCTGGTAGAGCCAGTGAGATGTCCTCTATCGGCTTGTTCCAATACCTCTGAGCCAGAATATCTAAAACACGCTGGTCCAGCTGGGCTTTCAGCAACTCCCGAACTTGTGGCCTCCCGAACCCCTCGCTGAACTCCTTGAAGGAGCGCTTGAAGCTATCTAAGCTCTCAGCAAGGTATGATTCTGCACTAAGAGGCCTGTCGTTGTATTGGACTTTAAACTCGTACGTAGCTTCTTCCAATTCTTGTGAAACCGCATCACGAGTCCCGGCAAGGTTAGACGCCATAGTCTGTTCTAGGGTTTGCATGAGTTTCTTTCGAAGGACACTTGTACCCACGAACAATTCGCTATCAGGACCAAACTCCCGTGGGTGTGCGTTAAAGTATGCATTTTCATTCTTCACTATCGCGTTTGAAATATTTCCGCTTCCACGAGAGAACAGGCCAGCAGATTGCGGGATGCGACTTATGATCCCGACATAACCCAGACGCAATGGGTATTTCCTGTCCGAGAGAATACTAGCACCTCGCTCAGGGTCGACAAGATCCATTTTGGTGATGACTCCAATAGTTCTCTCGCCACGAGGGTCTACCCTCCGGCTAGCTCTTAGTGCTGTGGAATTAGCCAGATCAACATCTGCGGCAGAAATTGCCAGAATAATGTTCGGAGCCTGGATATACTTGTCACAAAGATCGGAAATTTTTTGTTTCAATTCTTGAGGCTGACCGCGGCCAGCAACCTGAATATAACCAGGCAGGTCAATTAGAGAAAGGTCAGGGACATGTGGAGAGTATATCGAGAGTTGGATCGGCTCATCAATAACACACTCCTTTTCTGGAACTGCAAGGTTTAGGTCAGTCAGAGTGCGTTGGATTTGACTAAAATCCGTTATTTTTCCTAATCCGAGAGCCGGGAATTCGCCATATTCCGCAGAAGAGTCAGGGGTATTGACCAGAGTAAGTTCTATAGGGCGGCGAGTGACCATATTGGATCCCTTTGGCAAGAATTCATGGCCAACGATGGCTTCCAGTACTGAGCTCTTGCCTGATGATTGTGATCCAATTACCACTATGGATGGCAATGTCAGCGTATTGGATTGGCCGACACGCTGCAGCATGTTTCTAATTTCAATCATTTTCCGGGTCAAGGTCATCATTTGCTCGTCCAGGGCCAGGGTAGCGGCACTCCTGTTTTCCTGATCAGAATCAAATCCTAAGCTTGAGCCAGCAGCGGCGCCAGCCATTGCTATTCCAGCACTACTCTTCTTTGGGGACCCTCCCCCGCCACCGCTCCCACCGTCGCCCGAGGATCCTCCATGGCCGGAGGGAGCGTATTCGTTCATTCGAAGGATTTTTTGCACCCATTCCGGTACTTGAATATTATCCTTTGTATTTTGGATGCCTTGTTGCGTCTGTTCCGCAATATCTCGAAGGCCCTGGAGCGCGTCCAAGGCTACACCACCTGCGGTTTCGCCAGCGGATTTTATCACATCGATTGCGTAACTTCCGGCTTCTATACGGATGCAGAAGAAGGTTAGAAAGCCTCGGGAAGGAAATGGCAGGCGGTTGCCCATATCAGTTCACTTACGAGCTGCTTGATACTGGATATATGCAAGGCCTGCTATCATTGCGCCTCCAAACATGGCAGGTATGCGGGCAAGCTTCAGGGCAAGCTTGGGCAGGACGCGCGCAAAGGATATCGTCCTGACCGCCGGAACATTGTGAATAGCATTCGTTCCTAGCGGCCATGATCTCACACGTAAGTATGCGCTTCCCTGAGGATTGATGAGCCCCCCAGCTCTTGTGACGCCCAAGTATTGAAACTGGCGCGCAACCGTTCTGCCCGAGAGCAGCGCAGCGCTGCGGGAGAGAAGTCTCCCACTCATGGCGACCGTCTCATAAGGTAACCTGTAGTACACAACTGATTACCGTGTGGCCAGCACTTCTGTCGCGGTGGTGTAATCGCACTGCTCACTGTTCATCGCATCAAAGCGGTCCCCTTCATGAGTGACGCCAAAATTAACAATTCCAGGGATGGCCCTCGCCGCTTTTTCCCTCATGACTAATATATGACTAAGGTAGGTAAAAGCAGCGATGTCCACGTGAGCCAGTTCGCCCCTGACCGAGCCCGAGTGGAGAAGGGGCCAACCTTAACTCTCCAAGGCGAACCTTTCCGCTTTCGGACGCTCGGGCGAACCGCGGCGAGAATCTTGCCTGCTGGTGATACGACGACTCGCTCGATCCATGGGTCGAGAATCTCGAGTGCTGGATGCTCATTCACAGCCATGAATCTGGCAAATATATCGCTGCACTACCTTTACTCCGTACTTGGGCTCTTCAAAGGATGATTCTCCTTCTATCACAGGTCGCGTTTGCCAACGCACCTTTATAACACTCCGTAACTCTGCGTTGGCACGCAATGTTTGGTCCCCCGACTGCACCCCCATAGGGCTCGGCTCTAACTCCGTATTATAATTGTTATTATATATTCTATTATATTAGGGGATGTCGTTCTGCCAGAGCATACCGGATATGTCAGAATGATCTTCGACACTAACGAAGTTTGTTCCTGCTCTTGATTTCTTTTCTTTATTTTCAAAAGGGGCTTTGTGAGACTTGGAATTTGAACGAGTGGTTTAAATTCCGGACACTTTCCACCATTCTCCTCTGTTTATGAGCGCCATCTGAATGCTATATCCAATATAGATCTACCTCGCTCAGCTTATCTACCATCTCCCAAGCGGAAAATATATCCCTATTTGCCCGACGGTATAGCTATCAACAGCGATCAACCAAAATGAAGATCCAATTTCTTTTGACGTTCATGGCCATCGGTCTCTCCATGGCTCACAAAGGCAGGCATATCAAACGGGATTCTGGATGTGTAAGCACTTCAACCAGAGGATTTAACGACGTGTGCCAAGTGCTAATCAGACCCCACGAATATGCAGTCGGCGACGGTCTGCACCACGGAGTTCAATCCTGTGTGCGGCCGGGACGCTGATGGGGCCGTCAAGACCTTTGGTAACTTATGCCAGCTAAAGGCTGCAAACTGCGGCGGATCTTCTTCATCCTTTGTTTTGCTTCGCGAAGGGGAGTGCTAGTGTGGCTACACTCTTCTGTCAGAGGAGTATTGGAGAAGGATACTTGCCTGGACTACCGTAGGTGAGTTAACTACTTCGATTCCTCATGCTACCTGCTGGTTGAGTGGTGTAACTAATCGTGTGATTTGCGATTTGGCGTTTAGTAAAAGTTGTTTCACGAGCTCTGTATGGCAGAACAGAAGTGGGAATGATATGGATGGCTCTTCACTAGTTATATGAATGTTCCAACATCGACCCAGCTATCTCTATAGCAACGACCCCTAGATATCAGAATACAGCTGCCCTAAATATAAAATCAAGCCCGAAAAAAGCCATCATGAGCCGCAAGCTTGCCTTTCTGATTAGTAATTTATGACTCAGATCTAGATCATTATACACGTGATTCTGCTTGCTTATTACGACATCCCCTTCTTATCTTTCTTGACGGGCAAAAAGAAAGTCGAAACGTCAAAAACATGAAACCGTTTTGAACTGCCTCCCAAGCTGCGTTTCTCCAGATATAAATACACTGGCCTCTCTCGCTTCTGGTCGACCTTTCTAAGAGACCTGTTTCTCACAGAACAAGCATCGGCTGCCGCATCTACCAGCTGGTCGAAGTTAATCGTCTACTTTGAGGCCCGTCACCCCCCTGCTTCGTTTAGCATCCACTGCGGAGACCTTGATCGAGAACGAAGCTCTAATTCCTCTCCTCGCTACTGCGCTTTTGGATCTGCCTTGCTGTTAGCTTGTGCTGGTTAATGACATTGTTATAGAAAAATGTGTCGATTCCTGGTATGGTACCCGGTTTGCTCATAGCTCTGCAAATATAGCGGTCAGCTTCCAACTAATGCTGACAGTGCGCGGAATTGATAGGTATACAAGGGGAGAAATGACATCCTGCTAAGCAAATTGATAACCGAACCCAGTCACTCGATTCTAACCCAATCTTATGACTGCAGGCTGAGATTAGTGAGTTTGATCCTCCTCTGATTCCCAACTTAATTGGAGATGCCACTGCCCCAACGGCGAGAATGATAACATATCATATCTAACAAGTGCTTTTCTAGGACACACGACGACCGGTAAATGGCGATGGATTCGGTGTTGGATTCTATACTTCCCCTGAACTTGGACCGGAACCTTGCATATTCACTTCGACCCTTCCCGCCTGGAATTGCGACAACCTTGAACGGATCGCATCCAAAACATGCTCTTCACTCGTATTTGCACATGTACGAGCGACAACCGAGGGGTCTTTAGCAGAAAACAACTGTCATCCATTCCAGCACAATACTCTGATGTGGATGCACAACGGAAATCTTGGAGGATGGTACCATATAAAACGGCCACTTGGAGACTCGTTGGCTAACAAGTGGTATCTGGGTGTAAAAGGAGGAACTGACAGCGAATGGGCATTTGCTCTCTTCCTGGATTTGATGGAAAAGGAAGGAGTTGACCCTAGCTCAGCGCCAGAAGGAGGATTTGGACCAGAATTGTTGAGAGGTGTGATGACCAAAACAATCCGGAAAATCAACGAATTTATCGCTGCCATTCCCAAGGAATATGCCATGACCGATCTTGAGGTGAGAAGTCTCCTCAACTTTGCGGTAACAGACGGACACTCTGTTATTTGCACCCGTTATGTGAGTAGCAAAACAGACGAAGCCGCCAGCTTGTACTTTTCGTCAGGCACCAAGTGGAAAGAAGGCAAAGTCAAAGGTGATTTTAAGATGGAGAGACATGACAAGGGAGCCGACATTGTCCTAGTGGCTAGTGAACCGCTCACATTCGAGAGGCGTAAGTCTATACCCCTTTTTTCATGAGAGTGTGGCCTTACCAGTTCTGACCATGTTGAACGATAGATAACTGGGTTACTGTCCCGACAAATTCTATTCTCACCATCCACAAACAGAATGTGCTCATTCATCCTATCATAGACGAATTTTACGATGGGGATCCAAATCACGACAGGTCTTCCGGGTTCGCAGTCTCGAAGGGGCTTGTAAGCAAAGCTCCCGGAACCACGGTTGCTCCTGAAGGCGAAACTGTTCCTAGGGCTAATGGACTGGCAAATACTGTCATAACTGCTTGTGGAGCTAGAAGGGACATAGACAGCCTGACCCTGGAGATGCACCGGGATACTAATGGGGTCGCTCTCCCTTCTTAGTCATTCCGCAAAATTTGCTCTATCGCATAGTTGATTCCCATCTGTTCCGCGCTTCCTTTAGGGCCGTATTTCGTTTATCGAGGTATGATATTACTCTAGTTTGGATACCCATGTTGTTCTTATATTTATGGAGACTGTTAAAGATCTTGGTTCTGTTTATTTTTCATTTTTATATATTATCATGTCCCTTCTCCGGCAACTCCTAGGGTATATAGATCGATATAAAGTCAATTCGTGGATGTCATATCCAGCTTTCCACATTTAACAACCAATGCAGCCCGCCGTCCATGTCCCAAATACCGTTAGAAAAATGCTCATCAATATAAAAGAAAAGATAAGATAATCATGGCATGGATATGCACCAGGGAGGGTATATAGGATGCTGTAGTGCGTGCAGCTGATGCTCATGTATCGTCCCCCGAAATATTTGCATGTCGAAAATACTTCATGCCCACCCAAGCAACTATCACCCAAACCCAAGCCATAACAGCCGTCAGGACGATCAAGGCAGGGTAATATCCGACAATTGGAAGGGTAGCATCATCCTCCAGCTCTGGTGGTGCATAGGGAGTCTCTCCAACATCCCACGCCCAGCTCCATACCCCAAGACAACTGCCCATGCCGACGACAAACACCAGCCAGGTGACTATCAGTATAATCCATCCCCACCACTCGGTCTCAGAGTAATCCCATACCTCTGCGGGGCTGGTAATTTCGGCAGTGTTCGAAGTGGCTAGTGGTGATCGGATACGTTGAGAAGATGAGTGTGAAATCTGCGCCATGGTGCTGGAGTGTTTGAAGAACGAGTCTGAACTAGATGAAGCAGCTGTTTGTAGAGCCGATAGTGGCATACGTCGGGGAGGAAGTATGGGAGAGGCCGATATGCTGCTGTTGCTAGCTTTGCTCGACAAACGAGAGAGGTTCGAGGTATTCAGTTGCGGTAGCGAGAGTCCGTCTTCATCATCGGTTGTGCCATCATCTTGGACGGAGTTTGCTGCGCTAGATTGTCCTACTTGCGCGGTATTTGAGAAGGAACCACTGTTTGTCGGCGTGTGCTGCAATTGCTGTCCCTGCTGTTGTTGCTTCCACTGATTCTGGTTCCAGGAGGAAGGAGAGGAAGAGGAGGGACTTTCGCGATCTGCGGTAAGCGTACTCGAATGACTATATCGCCGGGGAGTAGACTCGCCATCGTCTAATGATGCTGAGAGCTGCCGTTGAAGCCGAGATAACGTCTGACTGTCGTTTGTGGCAACAGAGGCAGCTTCACGGCCTGTATCCCCATCCTTTTCAAGCTCCCCTTTCTCTCTGCTCTTATGCTCCTCTATCTCTGCTGGCCCATCGTACTGGTCGAGAAATATCCCCGTTGCTCGCTTCAATGTTGTACCGGCACTGGCAAACCTCTCCTTCCCTTCCATCCGCAACATCCCCGTCCCAAGCAAAGCAGTTTTCCTCAACGAGCCTTTTCTTCTCCGCGTCTTCCTTCTTTGCTGGTTCAGGACGCTGGCAATGGCTCTGTCTGGAACCTTTAACCTCTGTCCTCCAGTTTGCTGTCCTGTTGTCCGCATGATGTCGAGGCCACCGCCGATCTCGTCCCCGTCTGCTTCCTCTTCGCCCTCGGCCTTGCCATGTGTATTTTTCGTGACGTCGGCGGAATTCATGCGCAAGAAAGTGAACCTCGATGGCAGCAAGCTCGGCAGGCCTGTGCTACCGGTACTGTTTCTCTTGTGATATGGAGGGTTGGCTGGCGCAAAGCTGCCCCCTAGTCGTGGCCCGGCAGCACGGTCGAGTCGCGTCTCTGCGTTCCCATCTCCCATGAAAGGGAGCAAGCGTAAGGGCAACACGTTTATAGAATTAATGAGCAGGCTGTTGTTAAACTGGGAGGAATATGGAGAACCGTAGCGCAGAGTCGGGTGCGCGTCGTCGTCTTCTGCTGGCGAAATCTGTCTCTGCTTTAGTTCGTTCGATGAAAATTGACTTTGGTGGGGAGGACAATGGCAAGGCTTGGCAACGTTGCTTGTTTTATTTTATTTTGATGGCGACCTTGAGAGAAAGCAGATAGACGGATGGATTTCTTAGGCACGCACCTACTACGGCTTGGACGCAGAGTAGCTGGCGGAGATGTATACGTCTGGTCTGGTACGGCGGGCGAGGATAGCTGAACGATAGATTGGGCCCGCTGGGTCTTGCCATTAGGCAGTATGTATATACACAACAATGCATGGCCGAAGAAGGATGGTGCTACATCTGGCACCGTCAATCTGTATTTCTGGAGCCCAGGAACAGAACAACGTAGTTATAGGTAAATAGATAGCCCAAGGGAGACAATGCTTCAAAGATCTCTGCTTGCTGGGAAGAATGCACTTTTTTATCATACCATATGAAAGTCATCAAGTCATCACGATCATTAGCGTCCTCGAAAAAAAGGGACGGGGAAGGAAAGGGGGTATCATAAGTAAAACTGATGACCGCTAATGAAAGAGACTCGTTTTTGCTTCACATCCTCACCTGATGAAGTAGAAATAGATAGATAGATAGATAGAAGCGGGTAGAAGATAGATAAGACTCCCAAACATCCATATGACTGGAGGAATGGAGGAATAATAAATGAACGAGCAGAAAACCCCAAGGAATCAAGTCAATTCAAACTGTGACGAATAGATATAAGAAGACAAGTCGAAGTCGAGAAGTAAAAGCTAAGAAAAGCACAGTGTAGAAGTAGAAAAAGAGAGAAAGATTGAGAAAAAGAGAAAGATGGATAGACCTGAGAATCATGATCAGGCTGTTGGACCGGAAGAAAAACGACAGGGTAAGCAAGGAGCCAAGGGGTTTAAACGCTTTTTTTTTTCAGTTCAACTTCAGGCATCAACCGCTGTTGGTTAGGATTGTTCAATGGCGGGAGAGGAGATTCAATACGGCAAAATGAGCCAAGAGAAAAGGAGACATCAGTGGTAAAAAAAAAAGGTCTCAGTCATCATAAAGGAAAGACAGGTGAAGTTCAAGACCAACAGAATGAGAGCGCTAAGAAATAAGGCCAAAAAGAAAAAAGGGTGGGGAGGGTAAAACGCAGAAGACAAGAGCATACGGTGAGGGGGAACCAAATTGGGATATTGGGGCAAAGGGGTATTCGTTGATTAGTAGCTTGGGACCGAGGGTTTCATTTCAAGAGACACACAGACAGGAGATGGATAGAACACATGGGGGAAGCCAGCTGCAGGCATGGATAGAAGATGTGAAGTGAATATGGAATGAAGAAAAAAACCCCAGCAAGAAATAAAAAACCTTACTTTGAGCATGAATACCAATGGCAATTTGGGAAGAATCGAACGTGGATGCAAAGGAAAAGAAGCTGATCAAAAGAGAGGTGAAGAAGAGAGTTGATAAGGGAAGACAAGGAGAATGGGTAAATCAGACAATAGGCCAAAAGTCGAAACAGGGAGATCCAAGCCAGGCAGTCAGTCAGTGAATAAAAAGAAAGGTTTTAACAGAAAGGTAAAAGAAGGTGGAAAGAAGATAAACCAATCGAAAGAAAGAATAACAGAGCTGCCCGATAACCAAACCAAGAAGTTACGCTCAAGAATGATGATAATCGTAATAATGATCAGAAATCGGATGCAGGATGGGTCGGGTCTGTGTGGTATGCAATGCATAGAGGTATGGGTAGGGTGCGCGGGTCGGTAGGGAGCAAAGGGACAATAGTAGAAACAACAACTTAAGTCTGATAACCACCGAAACCATTACCAAAGTTCCCACCAGCACCACCAACGCCGACGCCGTTGTTAGGTTGTTGAGCCCATCCGGCAGAAGGAGGGTTGGACTGGCCACGGCCGTAGCCGGCAGAGGCGGCACCAGGCCCTCCAGGGCCTCCTGGGCCTCCTGGGCCTCCTGGGCCTCCCTGCACAGGAACTTGCACTTGAGGGTAGCCCTGGGCTGGTGGCATTCCACCTGTGTGACGAGTTAGCGTGCCTTGCTCTCGATAAAGGGGATTAAGTCGCACAAGAGGCGACTAGCAGAGCCCAAAGGGGGCAGGGATAGGGGTGGCAATTTTAGGGTAAAGGTTTACCTTGAGGAGTCATTGGGCCACCCGGGCCGCCGTATTGAGGGAAGTATGGCGAAGTACCGGAGTTGAAGGCCGGGTTTCCACTCTGCTGAGGCGAATATGCGTCAAATTGGCCGGTTGGCGGACGGTCCTTACCCCACTGAAGACGGGAGACCCACAAGGTTAGTACGGCGGGATGAAAGTTAAAGAAGAGTAGGAAGAAAGGAGAAAGGTATTGGAGTCAACATACGCTACACTTGAGAGGACGGCCGTTGACGTTGTAGCCGTTGAGCTGGCAGATGGCCATGGCAGCATTCTCGTGTGTATCCATCTTCACGAAAGCGAAGCCACGGTCGGCCTGGAAGCGGGTCTCAACAACGTAACCGAAGTTCTGGAACAATGGGATGAGGTCGTTCTGGGTAGTATAGGGGGTGAGGTTTCCGACGTAGCAGGTGGTCTGCCATTGAGGAGTCTGCTGGACGACCATGTCGTAGCTCTGAACGCCGTGGGTAGGGAAATGGTGGTGACCAAACGGAGTAGTAGGCGTCATGCCCATGGCAGCCATGGCTTGCTGTTGGGAGATGGAAGGTTGGCCCTTTTGGTTGGCCCAGTTGCAGCGAATAGCACGAGAACCAAGCCACTCGCCATCCATGGAACTGAGGGCCTTTTCAGCGTCAGCTCTTTCACGGAACGCAACGAACCCGTAGCCACGAGATCGACCAGTCTTCATGTCCCACATTACACGAGCCTCGGAGACTGAACCACAGGCAGAGAAAGCCTGAAGGAGAACCTCATCATTGACTTCGTTGCTCAGGTCACCGACAAAGATGTGGAAGTGGCTTGAGGTGTCTTCTTTAGAAGCAGTGTTGGACTGATAAGCCCAATTAACGCGGATTTCCTATAACTGACATTTAGCCCCAGGGCTAATCAACTGGCATCAAGAGGAGATAAACACATACTGACTGATGAACACGGCGGCCATTAAGAGTCTGCATCGCACGCTCTGCCGCACCAGGGTCATCATATTCTATGAAACCATAGTTCAAGCCTTTGCTCTGGAACTGTGCGGGTGTCTAGGTTAGTGTAAAGTGAATTAGAAAGACAGCAAAAGTTTATAGAGTAAACAAGTAAACAAACAATAACTAGAAGAAAGGCAGAAGTAAAAAGATCGAGATAAACATATATAAGATATATGTAAAAGCGAGATACAGATCTAAAGGGTAGAGTAGTAAAAGGTGTTGACTCACATTCTTATCGGGGATGATCTTAACACTCTGGACATGGCCAGTGGTCTCAAAAATCTGTTTCAAGATGTCTTCTGTGACGCGAGGATCAAGGCCACCAACATAAAGAGCTCGCTTGTTGGGTTCAGGAGCAGAGCGACGCACATAACCGCCAGCCGCGGTGGGCGACATCATGTTGCCTGACATGGGCGAGGTGATTGCCGTCGGAATCGGGTTGGTGTTTTGCGGAATGACAACCGGCGGCAGCGGTGGCGGTGGCATGTGTGACGGGTTTGTCTGTCCATTTCCCTGGGAGTTGTCAAACTGCTGTTGCTGTCCCTGCTGTTGCTGCTGTTGCTGGCCTGGAGCACCGGCAGATGACTGATGGGGAGGGGGAGGAAGCGAAGTTGAAGTCGCTGGTGGGGCGTTGTCAGCCATTGCAAGGACGAGACGAAGGAGCTGGACGAAGTCGAAGAGATCGAAGGAGCCTCTGGACGGGCGTGCCGGGCTGGAAGACTACGAGATGGGTCGACGAGCTGTATGTGTAGTTTTTTTTTTGGGGGGGTGTTTAGGTTGGATGTTTGTGGTGTGTGGTTTTTGTGTTTGGTGTGTGTGGGAAAAGGCAGGCGGTTGAAGATGAGGCTGGAGCTAGCTAGCTACTCTTTGCGTTTGAGGCCGAGAGAGAGTGAGGTCTCCAGATAAAAGAGTGAGAAAGACGGGAGAAGAGACAAGCAGAACAAATAACCCCTGTTACTCTGGAAGGGCCCTCAAGTGCATCGAACGGCCACACTGGGGAAAGGAGAAGAGAAATATCTTAGTTATTGGACTCTTTTTTTTTGATGCAGAAGGACGAGAAAAGAAGGCAGATAATACGCACAAAACGACGGTCTTTTCTGGGGTCCTTTTCTTTTTTGCTTCCCTGTCTGCTTTTTCTTTTCTTTTCTGCTTAAATTGATCTGATCTAGCTGCGGGCGGGAGGAGAGATGGACGGGGCGAGTGGAAAAAAATAGATAGACAAGAAGAGCCGGTTCAATGGCAGTGACTCGAGCCTGCTATAAGACGGGCCGAGGAGATAGAGAGATGTAGAGAGAGCCCAGAGAGAGCAAAGAGAAGAGAAGAGAGAGTCAAGAGAGATAGCAGGACTGAGAGAAAGAAGTAGGAGACGAAGCTACAGAAGGACAACACGCAGCTAGGAAACACGGAAACACGGAGGAACAAGGAGACAGGGCGGGCAAAGAAAAAGCAAGGAGAAGAGAGAGGAAGAGAGAAGGAGGAGATGAAGAGGCAGAGAGCGCTTCGTGGTGAGGAAGAAAGAGGGAGGAGGAGAAGAGAAGTTGAAGTTGAAGTTGAAGTTGACGGAGAAGAAATAAAAGGCGGCCTCTGCGCTGTTCGACGGTTGACTAAGCAGAGCGCCAACACGCTTCCTGCTGCCACTTGCGGAGTTGCTTACTTACCTTGCAGTTCCTCTCCGTCTCGCGCTGCGGCCTTCCGCCCTCTCCTTACTCCTCCAGCAGCTTCACTCTCACTCTCTTTTTTTTTTTTTTTTTATTAGTTTTTCTGCTTCTGCTTGTCTTGGCCCCCTCAGACTGTCTTTACTGGCTGATCGACCTGCCGGGGCCAGAGAGAAAATGGGGGACACAGTGGTTAGTTGACATGTTTTGACAGGCACCGAGATGGTCATGTGACACTCTTTTCGCTGGTTCACGGTAACGCCCAGGGGACAGCAAGAAGTTGACTGTCGTCGATCCCATCTCCCTCTGCACCGTCCAGCAGTTCCAGGATACCGCTCTGTGGTATCGATCTTCTTTGCTGAGATATCCGTTTTTGTTGTTTTTGTTGTTGTTGTTGTTGTTGTTGACACCTCCTGCGAACGCCATCGTTACCTACCATCCCCACCGGAACCAGCAAACCCGGGAGCTCCATCCCAGCATTTATCAAAGCTTCTCCCTAGCCTCGTCCGGCGCAAGGGGAGTCCTTCGCACGAGTCTTATACTGCCCAGCAGACACCGGCCCTCTCAGGAAGGACAGACGAGCTCGCAGAAGACACGGCACTGTCATTTAGTGGGCGAGTCTCAAGATGGTGGCCCGCAGACAGTCGTGTGAGGAGGCCCTGGTCGAGATGACGGCCATGGCCAACAAGACGGTACTCTTCAAGACACACATCCACCACACCCGAGAAGACTGAAACATAGAGCTGACTCCGTCTAGATGGTGGCTACAGGGCGTTGGTTCCGTAATCCAGAGCGTTACCCAAACGAGCTCAAGCGTCATATTCCGGCAGCGCATGAGCAGTTCCAGCGGGCTCTTGACAGGCTGCAACAAGAAATCGTACATCTCCCCAACCCGTTTTCTCTCCAAATTGGCCCCTTGTGTCATAAATCCATTCTAATAGTCCGTTCTGGTTAGTTTCTTGCCAAAGCTCTGCTGGAGATAGACTACCAGGATGCTCGTGAGAAGAAGGCGGAGCTCAACAGAGCTCAACAAGGGGAAGCGGATGCTTCAACAGCACTCCCAGCTACGTCCGAAGCTACAGATGCAGTGCCTATCCCATCAACAGCTCCATCAGTGGCCCAACCAACGACTGCACCAGTCATCGACGGACCTCTTCAGCCAACCACTCAGTCGCCGACTCTGACTTCTATATCCGCTCCCGCTCCCGTCACACAACCAGCAGACACACAGGCACAGGCACAGGCACAGCCTGCAGCATTATCACCTGCAATACCAGCGATTAATCCCATTACAACACCGCCATCTGTCACCACAGCGCCCGTGCAGGCGGCATTAACAACAACCACACAACCAGGTCAACCTCCTTCTATTGCAACTGAAGGTATACCAGACCCTACCATCCCTGACATGTCGGCCAATGTACAACCTATCACGGCCGAGCCCATGGCGCACACCCAGAGTAGTATCAGTCATGCCTCAGGATCAATAGGTTCGCTTCTCCCAGGATTAGAAACTTACGCCAACGCCGGCGACGAGGCAATCTTAGACCTTCTACCGTCAACCGGACAGCCCAATGGCCAAGCTAATGGCCAGTCCGGCACTCAACAGATCAATCAGAATAATGCAGAGAACAGAAATAATACTACGACAGAGAATCCGCGCCGTGATGTGGTGATGGACGACGTGCCTGAATCGAATTTTGACGATCTATTTGTCGGGTCTGGAGACTTCGGCGGCGACGCTGATGACTTGATGATGAATACTGCTGAAACAACGGAGCTAGACGACTCGTGGTTTCAGTAAATAGCTGCTCGAACAATGTTCTGGTTGGCGTAATATCCTACAGAGGCGATGTGGCGGCAGTTCCCTATACGTGCCCTCCACTATGTATCAACAATATATATAAAAATAATAATAAATACAACAAAAGGTATCAACCTGGTCCCTATTCTAACGTCCTTCCGAATCCCGTCGATCTATTACCACTAGATATAGATCCGACGTACCTACAGCAGCCAATATACCTCGGTTCAATATCGGCCAGAACATCGTCTATCGTCCAGTCGGAGGAAGTCGACCAGATATGGTGCCATGATGCACTAACCTGCATATTCCGAACTTCGCCGAACCGAATCCTGCTTGCAGCCTGATAACACGGTCATTCATCTACAGGTTGTGACTATTTTACATCCGATATTCTCTCGGTACCGTACCACCACCAACGCCCTCACCGAGAACGGCCGCCAGGCAGGTCGAAACGTCACGGCTTGAGCCATACTACGAGGTGCGTAAGCAAGCACATCCATATTCGCACAGTCTGTGATCCAAATGAGAAGCCAATCAACAGTTTTTTCATTCATGCCGTCCCGTTCACTTCCCTTGCCCCTGCTCCCTTGCCACAGTTGTGACAGACATGACAACCCCGAGAGATCCGGCTAGGGGCAGGGATGCGGCGTATTCAATTCCCCATGCTGCCTCTTTACCGTTTTTGTCTTTTTTTTTTTTTTTTTTTGACCTTCTCTCCTCTTTAATTGTGCAAGTGTATTCAATTTGCAAAATTTATGGATGCCTGGTGACCCTTTTTATTATGTGACTCACAGAGGTCGAGAACTAAGTACATAACGGGCAAATTGACGAGTATCAAGGAGGAGAATGACCTGCAGCCCTTGTATTTGTGACGACAAGAAAGATCATCACGAGTAATCCGTAACAGAAAAAAGCTGTCTCCTGTTAATATAGTTAGTCCATTTGATGATGAAAAAAAAAAAAAAAACTGCTCCATATCATTTCAAGGGTGGATGTTGAAGGTTGCCTAATCGGGAGCGTCACGGGACCGCTTCCTCTTTCGTCCCTTTCAACGTCGCGAGAAAAAAATGCAGGTCGACAGCTTTACAGCTTGACAGCTTTTTATAAATTCTGCATCCCGCGACAAGATGCCACGCAAGTGTAATCTGGGGAGCGAGTGTGCAGGGTCCGGAGAAAAGGAGGATGAAACCATGGAAACCCTCAGGCCTGGTCATGCAAAATGATCGATGCCGGCATTCAAACTCCAGCCAGTCAAGTTCGTGCCGTTTCTTCCTACTGACAGCACTGATAGCGTAGCTAACGTGAGACCTTGCAGCGCGAACAGAATGCGGTCCAAAACTTATATTATTGTCCGCGGAGGAGCCAGGCCTCAACTTTGTTGACAAATCTTAAAGGATTCGTCAACAAACAGAGCTTCCTTGCTGGTGTCCCCACTGACAAGAGGCAGAGAATAAAAGAGACCCAAGAAGACGGCTGCCCGACTGCACGATGACGCTGGAGCCCCTTCGCGTGTAGTTAGCAGCATCAATTGGCCCAAATCCTTGTCAGAACCGAGTCTTATATTTTGCTCACTTCCATTCACAGAGAAAGATAAAACAACAGGCATATTCTATTGCCTTTTTTTTTTGTCCGAAAGTTGCCTCCAATTTCTTGTCGTTCTTTATTTACACGATCTAGATTCCTGTCGTTTGGAACACCTAGGCTCTACAGAATACGGTCGACAGCTCCCTGTTCCATGGTTGCATCTCGAGATTAAACGGTTCTTCGACGTCTAGGTTCCACTGGTTTGTCACCTCTCCTTGTCTTCCGCAGAAGGGTCGAATTCAAGGACAAGCTTAGTGTCTTGTGACAGCGCTTGGTGGCGGTACTGCTAATACACTTCCTTTATATATAGTGTGCCTAAAACAACGCCTCCCCACCCTTGTTACTTCATCATCTTCCTCATTTTTTTCCTTCTGCATAGAGGCGCATCCGTTTCTCTCATTGCTGTACATAGCTCTTGGAGTTTGTTTTCGGCGTACTTGTTGATTTACGGGAAGAAGTGCTGCTTGTTTGTTCGGCTCAGAGCACGGTATAACACCCAATTGGCCCTGACAAACCGAGGTACCTCCGAGATTCTTTCGCCGCAATAACGCCAATCTATAGCTACCCCTGCGGCGAATATTATAAACAACCAAACCAACAACACACAACAACACTACAAACCGTCAAACTGGCGTCCTATCTAAACCATGGAAAGCGATTCGTTCGCCGTTCCTTGATAATGAAGGAGACTTCCAGAGACACGAGTCCTAGTCGGTGCTCCTCTACCAGCAGCAGGTCCCTGGGTGATCACTGGTCGACCACTCGCATCGTCAACAACACAATCGCGGGCCCTTCTGAGGTGGAACGTACGTTCGAAGAGCATGCCAAACAGCTCGCAGATACTCCTCGGAGGGAGACGTTCTCGCGTTCATCCTCGTTGAAATCGTCAGAAAGCAACTCAGTCCCGGTACCAGACTCTGTCCTTCCATCATTCCCTCATGAGCGTATAGTAGCGTCCGGAAATGGCATCGTCGTTTTAATCGGGCTCGCTGAACCGGTGCTCTACCTCGAACGGGTCGATAAAAGGGTGTCTTCGGACAAGAAGCGTGTGCTTACAGGCTCGTTACATCTCAAAATCACAAAGCCTACCAAAATCAAGAAGATAAGCCTCAGCTTCAAGGGTATAGCTAGGACATTATGGCCCGAAGGTATGCGATCCAAATATGTACCAATATCTAAGGTAGATATAGAAGTGTGTATAACTAAGCTGAATGCAGGTATCCCCGGTAACAGGAAAAGAACAAGAGATACGGAGACCGTCATCAGCCTCAATTGGGCTTTCTTCGATGCTCATTCTCGCGCTGTTAGGAAGGGCTATGGCGCAAATCATATCAAATTCACTAGCCCGAGGGAGAAAAGTTCTGAAAATAGCCCTGTTGTCGACATATCCGGTTTGTTGGAATCATCTTCCTCACTACCAAAGGAGCTGAAAAGACTTTCGCTACACCACTCGCGGTCGAATAGCTTTGGGAAGGGTGATACAAATTTGATATCGGATATTATGGGTCAGAAAGGTTATAAGACGTTCCCACCAGGCGAATATATGTACAACTTTGAGATACCGATGGAGCATCGATACCCGGAAACTGTTAAATGGGATCACGCATCGGTAAAATACGAGCTTGAGGCTGTGGTCGAGCGCGCGGGCGCCTTCCGCCCGAATCTTATTGGCATCAAGGAAATACCCCTCATCCGCACTCCAGGCGATGACTGTCTCGAGCATATTGAACCCATTGCAATCAGCAGAACGTGGGATAACAAGCTACACTACGATGTCGTTATAACGGGAAAATCATTCCCCTTGGGTTCTAAGATACCAGTAGCTATCAAGTTTACACCATTTGCTAAAGTCGGCTGCCACCGTATAAGTGTTTTTATAACGGAGAAAGTTCAACTATGGGCTCATAATAGAAAAGTTCACCGCGTGGCTAGTGATAAGATGCTACTGCTCTTTGAGAAGAGAGCTGGTATGCCCAGCAAAAGTATCTATTCGGGAAGCACAATGCGTCTCTCTGGAGGAGGCGAGCAAATTGCATCCAACGGGGAAGATCTAGCAAGTGGTGCGCATAATTTCTTGGGAAACATCAGTCACGATGGTTTCAGCCCTGGCACAACAGAGATAGAGTGCGAGGTACAATTACCGAGCTGTCCAGCTATGAAGAAAATGACAGACCCCTCAATGAAACTTCATTGTGATGTGCAATATTCAAGCATTGAAATATCTCACTCCGTCAAGGTAAGCCAAGACCTCTTATGTCTAGAGATACAAACTGCTGACTTATCAATGTAAATACAGATTGTCTTCCGTCTATCAAAATGGGATAACGGGTTTCCTCAAAGAAAGCGCCAGTTCGACATCTCTATTGACTCGCCGCTTTGTATAACGTCTTGCAAAGCAAATGCTTCAAATATCTATGTGCCTTCCTACAACTCACCATCGTCCTACTACACAGATGAATATGAGTGTGGCTGTCCAGATGCCGTGGCTTTGTCGCATGATGTGAATATGAATCCTACGTTATCCTTACCGCCCTCGTTTACAGACCAAGGCGTGCCATCCACTTCAACCACCAGCGAGTCAAATGATACTTCTCAAAGCGACGAACATCAAGATGAAAATAACCACTACAGTGATCCACCAACCCGCCCCGTCCACTTTTTGCGGGCTCCATCGTTTAACCCTCCACCATTCGAGTCTGTTCCCCCTCCACCACCTCCTATTCTAAGCCCACCACCTGAATATTCAACCATCTGTTCAGGCGGGCCAGGGGACAATGAGATTGTTGACTATTTTGCTCTTGCGCATGCGCGAGAGGGACAATACGATGATAATGTACGAGGAAGTGGCCGGGTTGACATACCGCTGACCCCTGGTGGAAGAGTCCACCGTAGTATGGACATTCCTAGGGAATGTTTGGCTAATGTTCCGCCATTGCCAGGGCGGAATGCATAAAGTTATTTGCATTTCTTTGTATTTATATTTACCTATGTTAACGATTTTTATGAGCGATGAGTTTTATTGTTCCGTTCCAGGCGTACTGTTGGTTGATGCTCAAGGGCAAAGAGCCCCAGTACAAGATACGAGGACCAATTTATGTTACAATATAACAGGTGTTGAGTCTATTTATACCGTGGCTCTTCGAAATACCCGTAGTCCGAAGTAAATCAAGGTATGCTACCATTGCCACGAATACAATTCTGTAATCTTGCACTATTTATTTGATACCATAATGTGGTAAATGCGGTAGCTGGCGACAGTCAATGAGTAAGTAGACTTAGGATTGGCTACTGTATGATTGTTATTCATTTGAAGTAGGTGTAAACACTGCTATGAGGCTCTGTCAAAGTTTATAGCTTATTTTTTACCCCAGAAAGGTTGTTTTGAAAGGTTGCTGAACGCGCTTCAAGAAAGTCGGCAATAGGTGAGATCTTGTTAAACGAAAGACCTGGTCTATGTAAACATAAACGAATATTAAGATCACAAGACCTGTATAACATGAAAGGGGAGAGGTTGCTTTTGTTCGGGTATTTAAATGAATATAAAAGGGCCAATCCCAAGAGCCCTCTAAACTGTTCAGCAGCCTATTGTATGAATATTCTAGTACCAGGCTCTGTAACACAAGCAAGGAGCCATCGCAAACGAGTTTATATTAGAGCATGGACTTTTATGCGAGCAATACTTGAGTATGGGAGGTGTACACCACCAGCTACTTCGTTCCATATTCTAGTAGGGGTATTGAACAAGGCTAATCAGCTTTCGCGGGTAGAAAGAAGCGGTGGCTTAGTTATTTAACCGCAGACTAGCCTGAACATGCGGCATAAACCATTTGGCCATCTGGCCGGTATTCTAGACTGATCCATCCTAACCTTCGTATCTGCCCACTATTAAGTGTGGGCTCACTCCTTTTAGTGTAGTGGCAGATTCTGATAGTCATGTTGGTTGGTGCATGCTGACTATAAAGACTGAGAAGGATAGTAGGGATACAAGGTAACAATATGCCTATCGTAATGTCCAACAGGAGCCTAGACAGCCTCGTAGACATATATTTCCCCGATAACCATTAGTTATTTTCAACGCTGCCATAGTCGAGAATTAACCAAGGAACGAGGATTTCACGTGACTTGGCGCTTAGGTTGGATCAGGTGACGTCAAGGGCGCGCCAAATTTTGGAGGATTTAGATGGGATTCCACTTTTACATTCGGACCTCGTGGTATGGACGATACGTTCTTCCTCTACCCTATCCGCCGTTGCTTTCCTTTCCACGCCCTATTTAATGCCCAAAATCAACAATCCCTTTCCGAGCACCACTTGCGGGAGCCAAAACACTCTTATCTCAAAGTTAAACGGAAGCAACAGTGAGGCGGAGGGAAGGATAGGGCAGTCCCAATAGTCAAGGCGTGCTAACCAATAGTAGACCAGAGAGGCTATTTTCGAAGCGAAGTACTCCGTACCATTCATTCTACCCGGGATACAGATTAGCTACGGATATTAACATCAGCTCCAGGGAAGACCGATCTCATGTATGAACCGCTAATATAAATTGGCCGACAAGCTGTGAGCTGGTTACCTCGGCCGCTCTCGCACCATGTTGATATGAAAACCCATCAAACGGCAGTTTGTACAGAGTACCAGGTTGAGAAAAACGCAAACTCGCTTCCAGGTTATCAACAGCCACGCCAAGACGCCTCAAATCGTCGAAGACAAGGTGTTAACCAGCTAACTCACCAACTAATCATCCACGTATCACCAAGCACAGACTTGGCGCTCAATACCAACATCTCATATGCGCGGGGAACATGCAGTCTGGATTGATATAATCGTATTATCGGTTGATAAACAGCATAAACCGAAAAGGCACCATTCGCCAATGAATATGACAAGGAACGCTAACTCACATTCCGCATGACAAGCAAGCAAGTGGAGACAGTTATAGTTTGCTTTGGTTATAAAGGAGGCCAAGGCAGCCGGCACGGATAGGAGAGTTTGCTTTTGCAAGCTTCGCAACGATTTTGCCTGGCCCTTTCGTATTTATATTCGAAGCCGTGTTAAGCGTCAGTTTAATCATCCCTATCACCACAGCCCTGCTATCACAACTCTGCTTCCCTCTCCAGCAATTAATAACGCTGTCCACACACAGTACACAGCGTCCACATACTTCGTCCGACTTGATATAAAGCGAAGCAACACCTTCGATCAGCTTTTTAAACTAAATAATATTTCAAGGCGGAATAGTCAACAGTGCCATAACCAGTCCATATTGTCAAAATGTTAGTGGAAATCAGACGTATGACCAAAGAAGACATCCCTGGCGCCATCGAATGTGTCCAGACAGGCTTTGCTGATGACCCCTATTTTAACTGGGTATTTGATGTATCAAAGGTACGTACTGTCTGCGCGCCTGCGAGAGATGTGGGTGTGGTTGTGGAAATATCCAAGTAGCTATACATGCATATAACCGCCAGGCCATATCCTCTCCTCGTTATAAACTCCAGATATCTAGAAAGAAAGAGCCCGACATTCAAAGAACTATCTGCAAGAGACTCAAGACGAAACGACCAGGCTGACCATAGTACATTGTTTCGCGGACCGGAGAGGAGAGTCAGCGAGAAGGCGAGGTTTGGCTGTTCTCTCTCCTCTTCATCCGCGAGAGCTCCTGAGTGGCTCTTCGACAAATCTCTCTTGCAGTTTTCAAAAGACAGAAATGATGTTTCTCTAACCAATCGATGTCTATGGGGGATCAAAAATGGTCTTTTCTACGTAGCGAGAGAAGTCCCGTCAGCCAGGGACATGCCTAATAACGACCAAAAAGGACTTCAAGAGCCCCATGAACGAACGAGCCTTTTACGAGACAAATCGCCCTCTTCATCCCCTGCTCGCGTCGTCGGCGTTGCCATGTGGCTATTACCCCAGCCGCGGTCGCAACCGGACAGCTGGTTTACGTACTTTCAAACATGGCTCCTGAGCTTCCGTCAGCTCCTGACCAACATCCGCTTTATGGGTCGCGGAGGCCTCCGTGTCCAACGATACAGGATTTGGAAAGCAGCACAGGCAAATGTCCAGGATGAGCTCTGGACAGATGAGAGAGGGTACTACTTCTGTAATGTGGTTGCCGTTCGACCAGAAGTGCATGGTAAGGGTATCGGAAGACAACTCGTCAACATCGTGACCCAGCAGGCAGACGAAGAAGGGATGAAATGCTACCTGGAGAGTTCAAAACAGGTCCCGAATATCCAGATTTACGAAAGATTCGGCTTTAAACTGACCAGGGACATTTTTTGCGCTGGGTTACGGATTCAAGGAATAATAATCGGATGACGGAAGCAACATTTATCTCAACCTAAGAATACCAATTACAGTGGTGTGTTGCCGGGGAATAAATCGTCGAAACAGACCCAAGCTTCCTGTCCAGACTCAAGTAAAGGGTGGACTGCATTCTTTGAGATTTTTGTGTCCCCCTTTTGGTTTCTAGAAGTATAACGACGGAGGACAAGATACCATATAAATATGCATATCGAACATATACGTTCGGTCCCAACCCGCATTCCCCAAGTCATGCCACATATTAGACTGGAGAAGATGGCCCTCGAGCGAGTTGGGGAAGAACCGGGCGACTCTATTGCTCCCTTCGAATCTAGTCAAGACGATGGCTCTTCCGGTACCCAGCCGCCGCCTCGCGTTGCGATCGTAATTACCACAGTAATAGGTAAGACTCATTTCATAGATGGTAAACGAACAGGGCAAGCAGAGCTAACGAGTCTATGAAGCTGTTATCATTGTTGGAGTATTACTGTTCTTGTTTGTTAGATGGCGAAGCAGAAGGGCCCGATATCGCTCAAAATTTACACGACGTCAAGCTTCAACAAGGACTGGGAAATCAGAAATAAGTCAGACAGGGAAAGGGTTGAAATCAACTGCCAACGCAAAAGGTGGTTTAGAATGGAACCCGGAATCAACCTTTGCAAAACCATCTTCACCAAAACCGTACGTTGGAAAGCCATACGCCCATGCCCAAGGAATGCTGTCATCGTCGAGCATACGGAAATTCTGGCATAATTCCATGGGTGGAAGTCGACCCCCGAAGCTCCATATCAGAGGAAACCCTTCTACGGACACAGAGAATGAATTGGAAGGGCTGTCTACACATCATCGAGATGGCAGCGGGGGCAACCCTCTGCTCCGTGAAACCATAACAGAAATCGACAAGCCGCCCAAGATCTTCCCGAGGGCGACGAGTACACACTCATCATCCATATTCCATCTAGACCGCCCCTCTGTGGGAGACAGGCCGGTGTCAACATCTTCCACCTTGGACCGGAATTCCCGTAATACGCCTACGACGCAATCAGAGCCCATGGTATCAAAATACCCATGGTCTGTGGCAACGCAGGTTACCCCTATCGAACCATCATACAATTCCATGACCTTCTTCAACCACCGCGAGTCTTACGGTGACAGCGTTCGAGATATCGAAGCAGGTATGCCGACTACGGCCGGCCGCCCTCGCTCGCACCTTAACAATAGCTAGATAAAATCTACCGATTTGTCTAGTTCCCCCTCTTATCATATCAATGCTGCCGTGGGTGGGCATTTCCACCTAAGCAGACCGACTTCTGACACGGGATAAACCATTCCAGCTAACCCGTGCTCACACTTGTTCATATACCATTTGCTTCTTTTGCGGCTTTTATATCCCCCTTTCGTTGTCTATATTTACATACCCGATTAGGTCTTGCATAGCCGTGTAGATCTTCAATATTTCTTGTACAAATTTTTTATTTTATTTTTATTTATTACATTGGTTCAGGCAAGAAATGGCGAAACGGGCTCTCCATTTGGGATTTTGGAGGTATTCTGGCGGCATCTCACGGGGAGTTATACGGGTCTGCAAAGGCGTCATCAACATTCTTCATGCACTCTTTTCTTTTGTTCATTTTTGTAACTCCTTGAGACAATATATATATTCCCTTCAGTTCCCGAGAAACCCCCCTGTAGGAATGAGGTGGTTTGAAGTACGTGCCATGTCCATGAGAATAAGCGATATTAAAACGTCATGATATAGGTATTTCAGATATATATCCCTCCACCTGCACTGCCACCCACCCACACACACACACACACACACACACACACACACACACACATTAAGGCCCAAACACCACCGAAACGATAAGGAAACACGAAGATAAGAAAACATAGTTTTTATGGATATATAGTGATATGACCATCAAGGGACAAGTAGTGAATGATATCATACAAGCGAAAAAAGAGACTTGGTCCTTACAGCTTACTATTATTAGTAAAACGCACTTGCCCTCGGCTATGCTTTTTGTGGTGGATTCACGGATAACACGCTTGATGTGGGTAAGAGATGCGGTTTCAGGTTTGGGTCATGGGAATTGAACAAAGTAGATCTATGATGGTGGAAGAATGGAAGGGCGGCATTTATTCTCTGGAGACGTCACGGCCGAAGAGTTTGGCTTTGAGCCAGTCGACGACGACAAGGACACGGTTTCGTGCTGTAGATTGAGAAATGTTAGTTCGATTTCCACCCCCTGATGTGCAACATATGTAGACGGCAAGGAAAGGTATGAAATGTATATAAACTTACTGCTAAAGCACATGCTTAGATAGGCACTTCGCCAGAAGAGATACGTCAGGGTACCACCACTGGCAATGTTTCCGCTCAACCAGCTGATGTCGGCTACAGCACGCTCCTTGCCGATATAGGCCAGACTTCCTTGGTGAGAATACTGGAAAGGCCCAACCTGCTTCATTCGTCTCATTTGCTGTTGGAGGGCTCTGATCTCATCCAATATTTTGTTACGGTCTGAGTCGTCCTTGGCCTCTGATTGAGCGACAGAAAGATGGCTGAGCTCCTTTTCTATCTGATCTGTCTTAGCCATGGTGTTGAATAGTCTAGCCAAGAAAGCTCCTTCCTGGCTGGCTACTTGGGCGGTTGGAGCATAGTTGGTGATTGCGCAGTCACCGACTGCCCAGATGTTTTCGGTGCCGTTCACAACGAGGTATTCGTTGACCGCCAGACCACGTCGAGACTTTTTCTGAGCTGGTATTTGGTTCATGAGGTCACGAACTACATCGCGCACTGCATTACCAGTGGCCCAGACCAACAGGCCATAGGGAATCTTTTCAATCTCCTTGGTGCCGTCTGGTTTAGTGACCTGGGCCTCAATGTACTTGTCGGTGACGTTCTTAACCATGGTACCAGTTCGGATTTTGATAGCCTCTTCCTTGAAGGTGGACTCGGTGTAGTCAATCAGCTGTTTTGAGAATGTAGGAAGGACCTTAAAGAAAAGTGTCAGTGTCAAATTTTGAGAGCATCAAAGTAAGGATTACTAAACTAACATTTGGAAGAGCTTCAACCAGGGTGACCTGAAAGTTGTCCTTGATATCAGGAATCCATTTCTTTAGATCCTCGTTGAAGAAATCCTGCAGTTCGCCAGCAAACTCTACTCCGGTTGGACCACCACCCACGACGACCATGTGGAGGAGTCGCTTGATCTCGTCCTGAGTCTGGTCTTTGAAGATGGCGGTCTCAACACAGTCCATAATGCGGGTTCTAATCTTCTGAGCATCACCGACTTCTTTCAAGAAGCAGGAATGTTCCTGGACACCAGGAATACCTGTAGTCCAACAACTGTTAGCTCGACGACTCTCTTGGGGGGGGGGGGGCATCGGCCTGTTTGATAGTTAAGACATACCAAAAGTGGCATTCTGGGCTCCAACTCCTACAACCAGAAGGTCGAATGGAACCTGTGTACTAGAGGTATCGCCCTTGATCTCCGACTCGTCACTGATATGCACAACTCGGTTCTCGTAGTCAATCTTGGTCGCCTTAGCTTCGTAGTATTTGACAGTAGCTTTCTTATGGCGGAGGATGTTCCTGACAGGCTCCATAATCGAACGGTGCTCTATCAATCCGGTGGTACATGATGGCAAAAGGGGAGTAAACAAGAAGAAGTTCCGCGGCGAGATGACAACGACGTTGTAGTTTTCAGTGTCCAGCTTCTTCAGAAGAGATACAGAGCCCCATCCGGTTCCTATCCAGAGCAATTGAGTCAGACCGTGAAGATTTTGATGTGTATCAAGAGAGAAGGCGTCTGTCTACGTACCTAGAATGACGAGGGTCTTCTTGTCTGGATCCGGTGAAACCTGCTCTGCTGGATTCCTGTGTTGATATACATTGTAGGCCGTCCATCCAGTGGTCCCCAACACAGAGAGCAGTATCAACCGGTACGTCCATCTGAAGAATCTAAACTTCTTGCGCTTGGGTGCCGGGGGAGGAGGAGGAGGAGGAGGAGGTGCCGCTGCTGTAGCTGGAGACACGACGGCGTCCGCATAGCTTCGTCGAGAGCCACCGCCAACAACCAGCTTGCTAGATCGTGTAGCTCCGTTCAGCTGCAGCACGCCACGGTGCAATTGCAGTCTCGTCGCCGGCGTGAGAGTGCATAGCGAGCGGCGCAAAGCTGGAGACGATGGGAAATGCCGGCCTGCTCGGAGCAGCGGCGCTGGAGCTCTTGCAGCCATAACTAACCTGCTTTCTAGTGTCGATGGAGCTGCCGCTGCGTCGACAGAGGAGCAGCAATGCAGTTACTGCGAGATGCCAGGACGAAGCAGAGCAAGCATCGAGCCGCAGACAAGATCGCAAAGATGAGTCAAAGAGAAGAAAAAAAGTCTCAAAGCAGCTTTTTCAGATGTTTTTTTTTTTTTTTTTTCTTCTTTTTTGTCTCAATCACGTTTTTTGCTCTAAAAATGTTGCTTTTCTAGCCGGTTTCGGTGGAGAGAGACAGCAAGATAAGAGACCGACCGTCCCTGTGGCTGAGCTGACTAACTTCTCCTTAGTATCAGCTTTCTGGCGAGATATTAATATTATTATTACGGCCTTTCTTTGACGGACAGCGAGGACAGAGCGATTGGAAGCCAGAGACCAGCCGGAGGGCGGAAGGGAAGCAGTCGAGCCGGCGGCGGAGCGGGAACCTCGGCTTCGGCACGACAACTAACAGGTAGGTAGCTAAGGAGCTGCTGCTGCTGCTGCTGCTGCTGCAAGGACGACGGATGGTTCAGAGAACTACGGCTGTTCGAGAGACGGGGGAAAAGGGCCATTGACAGTGCTGGCAGGCGATGTGGCCGTCGTTTGTCGCCATGGAGGCCCTCGTTACTGCTCGAGAGAACAGCATCAACCAGCCAGAGCAGCCAGTGTTGACCGGTTGACCGGTTGAGCGGGCTCGGTCCGAAAGCCTTAGCAAGCTCATTCTGACCCGGGACGCGAGAAGAAAAAGGGCAGAGGACGATGGAAGAAGGAAGACAACGTCAATCCTTGCTGGAGAAGCCGGATGGGAACTAGATATGCTCAAGGAGACACCTACGCCCCCGATGTACAGCCGTCAGTCCGTACTCACAGGGGCCCCAGTCTGCTCTGATGTCATTTTCTGCGGCCGACGCTCACTTCAGCCTACCCAAAGAGCCCGAAGATTGACGGTGAAAGACGTCTTTGGCCTTGCTCGCAGAAGTGCGATGAGGTCACACTCTGGTGTACGGGTCTGCAGGCAGGCCGTTATTACTACTCCAGTCGATATTGATTGGCAGGCTACTCGGCTGATTGCCTGCCCTGTATCTCATGCTCCCTCCTCCCTCCTCACCAGCATGTCCGGCATGACAGCAGAGGGGTTAACAGCTACTATGCCCTCCCTGCTTTGGTTCTACCTCTGCGTCTTTGATCTACCTTCTAGCCATAAAGGAAAAGGAAAAATACACCGTTTACCAATGTCCTACGTCTAATCGGCCTCAAGACAAGGCCCAGCAGTTGAGTTGGATAGCTGGCTTACACGACAGCAGCCATGGCAGGCGGGAACAGTAGGTGATCCAGCAGCCAGCATCCAAGCCGTCCGTTTCTGCCAGGGAACGTACGTCAGGCTTTGCCTTGATTTTATTTTCTTTTATGTCTGTTAGACAGTTCGTGATACCCCCAGCGCCCCCAACTTCCAGTCCCATCAAAGATCTCATGTGCCACGACGCCGTTCGGTCTTACATCACTCTGCTTCCTGAATCCTTTTTCTTCCTCCCACTTGAAATGCTCGTTACTTCATGCATATGCGAACACAACGCCTGGTTTGTCCAAGAGATGAATTTACATATCATTAATGAAAGTGGCGAGATTGCGGAAAGGCAAGCAGGCAAGCAGGCAAGCAAGCAAGCGGATATGGATGAATGAGAGAAGCAAAATGTACGGCGTAGGAGTACTCCGCTCCATCAGATCAGTTGGCTTTCATATTTGTTTGTCTTAGGACAAGACGGATGTTTGAAGCCGATGTCTGACCCTCCCGGGATGCCCCACGTTTCCTTGTCACCTTCAACTCCTTTATATCTTGTAAATATCACGGTTGATATCGTAATACTAGCAGTGCCAGTGCGACCAAATAACCAGGTGGTTAGTTATTGATTAGTTGCGGGTTAACGGATTTGACCCGGCTGATCGCTATTCAAATGTGGCCTCTTTTTAAATGTAGAAGGTATCAAAAACCCGGCTGAGCAAGTGATATTCAGCATCACTAGGGGTAATAATTCACGGTTCCGTCGCGCCGTGCTTGCAATTATATGCATTACGGACAACGCCTTTCTTTTCTCCCTTTGACAGCCTCGTTGACTCTCTCTCTCTCCCCCCCCCCCCCTTTTTAATCCCTCATGCGCTATAAATGATCAAAGGACGGGTATAAAGCGGCTATTCGCAGTTGTATTTTGTGTACCAAGAGCTTCAGTATTATTGTGGCTATGAGAAAACAGTCCAAATAACACGTCCTGGAGATAGATCAGGCCAGGCTGATCTATCGTTGCAATCGGGATATGCATGGCCCCAAAGCCTGTACTTCGTATAAACAACAAACAGTGATGGCTCGGTTCATGATGAAAGAAACGTCGGTCTGGCTGCAGTAATATCCAAGGAACCTTGGCTGAGTGCAGTCATACTGGCTGACGCAATTCGCTGATATTGAACATCAGATTCCGGGACTCTATCACTAGAAAAGCTGCCCCGGTTTGGTTTTATCATATATTTGCTTTCGCCTTGCATTCCTCCCAACGGGCTTGTCTTATTATCCATACTACCGAGCAGGGTATATGTTATCAGTAAATGACAGAATGTGAATGGTGACCATGGTTGGGGTGGGATTGCAATCCACATGGGGGGGAGGGGGAGGGGGGTGGTTGAGTGTCTTCTCCATACGTAAGACGTTCTAAGGCAGTCAGCCGTTGAAGAATCTTACAGCCTAGTTCGGAGCTGATACTTGTTGCTCTGCTTTCGCCTTTTCTGGATGGAAAGCAAGGGGCCCAGATAACACCCTGTTTTTTCTGGTGATTTCGCTATGCTATTTTGGTCTTGTTCGAGCTGTGTTGTGTTGCATACACTCCGTACAGATCGAGAAATGGACGGGACGGAAGTTTTCGGTATCTCATCCGGTCATTATTCTTGATATGCAGTTTGCAGATCCAGAGCTGAGATGATTAACATGTCTTGGTCAAGCCCATATTCTCGTAGTGGTGAACTAAATAATAATAGTTATCGACATACTCCGTACAGTACGGAGTACAGGCGCCCACTTATGGTACATCCATGCTCAATTATAGATGCGTCTAGGATCCGTGGCAAAGAACAGGCGTTGAGTCCAGGGTTGACCAGAATTTTCAAGTCAACAGATCACTGTTCGAGATAAATTGGTCCTGGTCGTGCTTGTGGCGCTTGATCTGAGAAGTCTTTCATACTATTCTGTACGGAGTACCTTCACGGCCTTTCTTTCTGCCTAACAAGTTAGCAATGCAGTCTACGCCACCTTAACATGGCTGATGATCTAAGGGGCGTGACATATATACTTTTTTTTCTGGTGATAGTTCTCATCACCTCTCTGCGGGTTTCGGCGGGACAAGCTGGATCCCCCTGTCTTCAAGCTGACTCCAGGCTCAAACCAAAGCCCATCCGTAGTTTTTTTTAACACCTGACATATTAAGTATATCAAGAGTATTGGCTAAACTCGTGTGTGACGTAATTCGAGCTATTGTTTGAAGACCCCAAGATGGCGGACTTAGGCCCGAGCACTTGCTTTCTAGCGGCGAAGCCCACAGCGTGGTGAGATAGTAGTGCGTGTGAGACATGTTGTCAGCCAATATTTATCTAGACAGCCGTAAGTCGAGAGTTAGCTCGAATATTCCTGGTCAAGACAGGAGAATGGTTGTTTGAGTGCTTCCTTACCCGGCTGGAGAGGAGGCCCAGCAGGCATCTCAACCGTGATTGGCGAGCATCCAAGGTATTTCATGTATGTCAGTATAACACTAAGTCAGCATACGAAGCATCAGGAATCTCCCCTGATCCCAGTCTTCCATGCCTAAAGTATGTATCCATCTTTCATGGGCCAGGATGCAGTGGGAGAAATGTGAGTTCAGAAACTTTTACTCTGGCTCCTCGCTCTGCTGTTGGTGTTTCTCATGCACGACAGGCCGAAAAGCCCGCTGTCTCTCTGCGCTCATCAGCTCTCGCCCTTCTTTTCCTTTTTTCTTCTTCACCCCTTGCCTACTACTAAGTAAGTACGCTTCTGAATCTCCATCGAGAAATCCATCTTTCAAGTTCTTCCCAATAATCGACGTCTTCGTTCGCCTCAGCCGAGAAAAGCCAATAAAACAATCACGTGATATCTCTAACTATTTGCCGCGTCTTGCTGCCCCTGAAGGAAGGAGACTTTTTTTGATGGCGAGTTTCTGGTTTCTGCGTGCGATCCATGGATAGGCGAGAGTCAAGGGGGTTGCAGAGGCCACCCAGCGTAAGTCCGCAGTAAGAGCGCTGATGGCAAGGCATGGCGAGCCCAGGTGGCTAGATTTGGTTGTTGTCCAGGCATGTAAGTACTCCGTACGGATACTTCGCCAGCAGAGGACGGCAAACGGAATATGCAGGCCCCCTCCAAGGCTGGGTTGCTTCCCAGGCCCTCTTCTTATTATCATTTTATTATATCATTATTATTACAGGTTATTGGGGAACCAACCAGGAAGACGGCGGACCCCGGCCAGCCTTGGAAGAACCCCAAGCTCTGGACTTGATATTGGCTGCTGTTGTTCACCCTGGCAGACTCCAGAGTATGACTGCATCCTTTGTTTGGCCTTGAAGTGCTCCGTTCAGTAACCATCCAAGCGGTGATGGCTGATAAGAATTACGTGCCTTTTTTTATCTCTTCTGTTCTTCCCGGATACCACGGAAGCCAGCTCGGTACCTTGCTAGGCGAATGATGACGAAATGAGTTTCCGCGGGATTCTGTGTAAAAGGCTGGCCCAGAGAACGAAGCACCCGGTAGCTTTTTACACGGAGTATCGGGAACGGGAAAAGTAGAAGGGCAAAAGGTGATGCGAAACGGCACCAACACCAGCCCAAGACCGTTGTGTTCCTTGCATAATATTAGCACTCCTTGCTATTGATATGTTAAGCCCGGCTCTCCTATAGTGTATACATATCTGACTGTCAGCAGTAGTCGTTATATTTCAATATGCAGCAGATGGAGTAGAAAGCTCGAGTTCTCCATATATAAAACTCCACGCAAACACATACGAATCACACGTGAAAAAGGGCTGGCTATACTCCGTACATACCTTCAGCTTCCCAAAACCTTCACATAGAAGCATAAATTGGAGTCAGCACCAGGTGAGGGTCGAGATCAGGGATGGGCCCTCTCAAGAGCAAGAGACCTCATGCATGCGGATTGCAAGAGGCGGCGGGTTTCTAACTTGCCTGGCCACTTGACCCATGATCTGGTCTGGTAGTTGGACTAGAAAGGAGTACACAGACACCTTACAGGTGCGATACAGAACGGCCTGGGAGAAGTCATACAACTCAACCTGCAAAGGGCCGTTCGAGGCGGGGAGAGCACGCACATCATCAGATGGAAATGTCTTCATTCTCTACCGTATGATTCCAACTTGGTTTTTCTCACCCGTGTGATCCCGCCTTTCCCCTGCAAAAGTAAAAGAAATTTCAGGTTGTAACTAGTTAGCTAACTCGTTATTTGGTTCAAGGTGGCGTCCAGCTATCGTAGATTTGGATGTTGTTAAAGTCAGGGCCCATATAAAAAGCTGTCTAGTTATGCGCGTATCAAGCATGCCGCCGTTTATTAAACAGCATTATTCTTGTGATATGGGACAAGGTCTGAGGGTGATATATTGAACAATATCTTCGACCAGTTAAGCTCTCATTTTTGCGCCTTTCGAGCCGCTTGTTCAGTGTTACGATTGGTTCCCAAGGATCAAAGAATGCACAAGCCAAAAAGCACACTGGATGCGTCTCATTAACCCAGCTACCTGTCGTTC
This sequence comes from Trichophyton schoenleinii, assembly GCA_018357685.1. Lineage (NCBI taxonomy): Eukaryota > Fungi > Ascomycota > Eurotiomycetes > Onygenales > Arthrodermataceae > Trichophyton > Trichophyton schoenleinii. The sequence continues at coordinate 2,527,658 of WOFF01000002.1, forward strand.
GGCATTTCCTCTTCCAGCGGGACTATCATAGTGCAAGCCCGGCTGGGACGGAGTGCATGTTATCGCGGATAGCGATTTATTTTATGGTGTTAGTGGTTTCTTTTTTGGTTTTTGAAGAGACTCGAGGAAATCCTCCGTCTATATCTCCGAGGTAAAGAATATTGCTCGTCAAGCTCAGTACCAAATGAAGATGTCCGAATCTTTTTTTGCAGGAGAGATCTGGGTCCGGCTATCTAGCACGAGAATTGCGTGCATTCACCCTCTCTGCCTCAGGAGGGTCAACCAGACTACCCTTGCTAAATGGTCCATTTCTCTGTTTTAAAGTACGCAGTGCTTCATCGATATCTATCCGGAGATGCGTAGAGTAGGGGCGGTGTGACTTCGTCCTCTCTTGGGACATTGATCCCCGAGCAAGGATGCTATCGTGCCGTGATGCCCACAGATACTTCCCAAGTCCAGTGAAATGTAGTATCATTCTCTTGATTTGTTTTAGCCCACCTAACTTGGTCCGAGGATCGCCGAATACAATTGTCTTGAAAGGGAGACTTGATGTTCGAAAGTCTGCCTGTTGCTGTCGATCAAAAAGGAGAGTGAAATCAGCCTGTCTTTTTGCAAGGTACCTCCATTCCCACTGCCTAAGTATTTGTCAAGTAAGCCAAAATCACAGGGTGAAAGGGGTGAAGCGGACATCGCTTTTCTGCTGGAGAACCCGCTGTGGGCTTGGCTGCAGCCATCAGCAGAAGTTGAGCTTCTTGTCCCACCTTTTGCTCGTAGTTATCAGTTGGGAAGCTGGTAGATATTTTTGTGGCCCATCTCCGCCTCGCCTGTCGAGATCTCAGATCTCGAAGGACCAGTCCAACCAATAGACAGCCGGGCTGGGGCGGACTCTGTCCATGGGCACCAACCGTTAGTGTTAGTCACCATACAGCAGGCGTATTCGGACCCATAGCACAGTTGTATGGCCATAGTACTTAGTTGAGGGATGCAACGAAAGTTACGGAGCCCGTACATAACTAGTTAGGCAGTGGACTGGCGTAATCGTTTGCCTTTTTCTTTGGCTTTCCCTGTCCTTCCGAACGATGTTCCAAGTTGACGCAAAGTCGGAGATTCCATCCAAATGCAGGACCCTGCCTTTTAATCCCGAGCATCCAGGAGAGTCAACGTGATGGACCCAGCGTATTTGTTCTCATCGCTCCGTTGTTTCCAATGGATTATACATCTACCTTGAGAATTATCCCAAAGCGCTGGTTCGGGGGGGTTACTGGCACAAGATCATGCCCGACCAGAAGAGGTAAAAAAAAAAAAAAAAAAAAGGAGACCCTAGACTCTGATGCTAAGCAGCTGCCGGTGGCGGAGAACAAATAATAGTAATTATAATGCATATGGAACAACTAACAGTCATGGAGGTCAAAAATGAACCAGATTCCTGGTGTTGCGAAGTATCTGTCTGGTTCAGCAGATGCAACTGGCCAGGAGATGGTGGAGCTTTTTCTTGTGGTTTCTCCTGCGGTCACCGTTGGCGATTGGATCCTTCGCCTTTTCCAGTAGTCCCCTTCCCCGAGGTCTGACTCCTGGTGCTTGCGTCGTCAGGGAGGGCCGACCTAGGCTGAGTTTTGGTAAGACGCCGTCAAGAGGTCTAAGCAAAGTATCGTTTCTGTTACCTTGTTGGTGGGCGAATGACGGACTGGCGAGGCTTGAGATCGCGGCAAAAGATGGGATTTACCACGGACACGCCAAATAATTCGGTCGCTTTCGGTCCCGGGCCAGACGCTTCATTTCTTCCCTTTTCCGTCGTTTCTTTTTCATCTCGTCCTCTCTTTCTTTTTCTATACCTGTTATTTTTTGTGCTTATTGGCTCACACATCGAAACTGGTTGCGGCATGAATGGTGGCACAGTAGCAGCAAGCGGATGCGCATTCATTCATGACGAATATGGATGATGAAAATGACTTTGGAACATGTACTCCATACTCTGTATGAGAGCCAGCCAGGATAACCAGCTTTAGTGTCGTTTCTCGGTGTCTTATCGATGCTCCATGCTAAGCATTTTGGCCAAAAATTTACATAACCTCGAGACTGCTTGCTGCTTGCGTTGGCTTGTTTATCCCTTTAGTGTGAACTCCATATTCTTCGGACTATGAGCATGGGCGGTCCACCTAGCGAGCAAATCCTGCCACTATGACAAGGATAAAGTCCAACACTCCAGCGGCATGACCGTAAGCTCGGCGTGTCTGACTGGCTCGAAGGCTGTGGTTGTGAGCAGGGACGAAAGAAAGCTGATCATTCCGCCGCTGTACTCAAACATGGGACGAGAAGCACCTTATTGGAGCCCAAATCGCTTTCCGCCGTTCCTGTCTACACTGGTCTGACGGCTTTCGAAAGACGAAAGAGGTTTCATGTTTTCTTTTACTCCGTACGAGAAATCGGTCATTTGGAGGCTGGTTAGTTAACGAATATTAATATGGGGGTAACAGGCGATGGGCGACGGCGGCCAACTAGCGCTCGAAGACTGGATGCGGTTTTGTTACAGCCTCCTTATTGCGCACTCCTCATCCCCCCCAAAACCGAAGAAAGACGATGCAGGAGACTCAGCCAGCTCCAGCCTCCAGGATCATAGGCGAGCGACAGCGAACGGAGGTCTTAGGTTTGCTGTCTTACCTCAGGGTCTGCCTTCGCGCTGCTGTTCTTCGTCACATTTCGTACAGCATACGTACCCAAGCGAAAGAGGCAAACATGACGCCGTGGGGGGGCGGACTGCTGGAAATAATGGTAGAATGGTCCTGTAAAGAAAGAAAAAAAAAAGTGATATATGCTTGCAGATTAGAGTAGCCCTAGATAAAACCGCTGTGACGGGAAGAGAAATGTGTTTTATTTCTCTTGCTTCTTTCTGTGCCGTCCCGTTGACGTGGTTTGCCCTTGGTGCTTGAAAGGAGAAAGGGCCACATGTGTTCTACTGAGATTATAATTAGTAACCTTCTCACCCTTTATCCTCAATCAATATATCGTCCCAAAGATGGTCAAAAATTTTCAGCCGGAACGGGGAGGGGGTACGCCGGCAGATGTATCTCATTAATTACGCCAACTGAGAGGATGGGGGCCTTGCCTTGTCGCCTGAGATTGATTCGTATCCCCAGCGTAAAAAGAGGTCACGTCATACACCTATGCTGCAGAAGAAGGACTATCGTTTACTTACATCGAAGCATGTATACGGACGGAGTAGCGGATTCAGTTAAACACCCCAGCGATGGGGTTTCGCAGGGAGCTAAAAGGACATGCCGGCTGTGAAGGACGACGGTCGGTGGAGGAACAAGCAACGAACAGAAGGGCTGGGGTGCCAGGAGATCCTCACCTGCTTGTGTTGTGGTGGCTCGTACTCCGTAAAAGTCGCCCAGATCAGCCTTTCTTCTTTTCATGTCTTTGCCGTGTCACCACTTTTTAATTCGCTATCTTGTTCGTGTCGTTGTGTCGTCTCATCCTGACTCCATCCCCTTCATGCGAAGCAAAGACGAGTATGGTGAAACACAAGACATCCACAAGTCAATCACTTCTCCCAGCATCACCATTCTCAACGTCGAACAGTCGGGTCAGCATGGTGTGCCGTGGGTGTGTAAGAGAAAGTATGGGTAGAGGAGCTCGTTAGTTGCTCTGGGCTAACTAGCTTCTCTGATATCAAAGTTGACCGTATAACTATCGCTAGCCGTCCAGTGTACCGATGTCAAAGAACGAGACAAAGGCTATTTGCCCCAAGACCGTACTCTGTAGTAAGGGCTGTTCCGTTACTGTGATCAAGCAAGGTGATTATTGTAATAACATCGTCACGACCAGCCTACATACGAGCGATGCAACGGAGATGCAAGACGCCTTCCAGGCTTCATCCAGGTTGACGAACAACAAGATCATGAGGGATCTTGGGGGTGTGATACGAGCTAGCTGGTCTCTTGAGATTCCGTTTAGGGCGGCCTCTGACCGACATGCCAAAGCCTTGAGCCTTAAGCCCTTGTCAACAGATGGAAGACTGCCTTAAGACGCACATTTCGTAAGTATGCATCGTAAAAGTATGGGGAAAGGAAGAGACAAGACAGACATGCCTGGAAGCACAAAGGTAAAAGCATAAGTGTACTCCATCCTATAGCGATGTATACTTACACGGCCTTTGCTTTTTGCCTTCTTGTCTCTTTCCATCGTTGGCTTTCAGCGTTTTTAGTGTTTTCTCAAGAACCAGCAAGCCCCTGGTTTTCCCTTGACTCCTGCATCCCAACAGTTGACGCCCAGTATCCAGAGTGTGTCCCATCAACCAGGGCTTGCCTCCGCCTATCCATCTTTTCTGTCTCTCTGCTGGAGTTGTAGAAGATGCCAGCAAGCAGCAAAAAGTAAAAATAACGATCAGCCGCCTGAGAGGTTTCTTTTTTGTTTCCGGGCCAAACTTCGCCCAAGGGCAAATAATAAAAAATAACTTTGCGAACTGGAGACCTGCATCTTATCCCCCATCGCCATTATTATTTTCTCATCCGGCTCTTGTGCTTTTTTTTTTTACACTTTCTTTTTGTGCAAAATTAACTAACTGGATGGCTGAATGGCAATCCGGTGGCCCAGAGTTAGTGCTTCCAAAGAACGAGGTCAGTGGATCATGGATGTGTGTGGATGGGATGGATGGATGGATGTGACCCTCAGACTGCGTCCAATCCATCCCCTTTCATTTGCGTCTCATTTGCGCGCCGCTTTGCTTGACCTGGGGCTTGTTTCTATGCCTCGGGCTGTGGTCGAGGTATCGATGTTGCTTGCTTGATCGGTGATGCTCGTCTATGACTTGCCCCTTTCTTTTTGACTCCTTTCTCGTGTCTGCTGCCGGACATGTTTTAGTGACTTCTCATCCTCATATCCACGGGCTGGTCGTCCCGCTTGGCTGGCTATCTCCAATCCCCGCCACGGTTCGTCTCGTCTCCTTGAGATGGATTGATTGATTGAACCGTACGTCCAGAACCTCGCTGTTCTTGCCGAGAGCTTCTTCTTGTGCCCGTTATCCTGTCCTGGCGTCCTCCTGCTGTTGCTCCACTGAGGGCGGCTTCTATTCCTTTTGCCTTCGTCTTCGTCATGTCCTGCGATGCTTGCCCTTGAGGACATGGACTTATCTTTCTCTTTTCTTTCTTATTCTTCTCATTCTTCTTGTTCTCCTCTTTCCTTCATCTTCATGTCAGTGAAGCATTGTTGCTTCACTCTCCTAGTGCAATGGTCAGCAGCATGATCTAGTGATAATCACCGCAGTCACCCAGGGAATTCACCGTCACCCCCAATATTTCTCTATACCTACACCTACCTATACCTGTCGCCTCCTCTACATCACTCACTCATGCCTGCCGTCCTCGAAATACCGCCGAACCATTTCCTCCCGCACCCATTCGGGGCCTCATCCTTACCGTCGTCGACCTCCAAACCGCTGCTGTTAGATAGAGCCGAGCTCTCTAGGCATCAGGGGGACCTGCTCAGACAACAATCAAGCTCACGAACAGCTTTAGATATGACGAGAGTGGGGGTTGCTGTTGCGTCGTCGTTGCCGCATCACTATGGAGGTTACTCGCATCCGAGGAGTGACGTTCAAATAGGCGTAGACGGGAGGAAAGACGTCACCGCCTTCAACTACAACAACACCAACAGCTGCAGCAATAACACCTGGAGGGAAGACAGCACCGCACAACAGACCAGGCCAGCGCAGCGACAACCAGTGCCACTGATTAGCCAACATTCCAATATCAACCAGGAGACCTCGTCGAACTCTCCTGTCAAGTCCACGGCTTCCAGCGTATCCAGCCCGCAGCTTGGCTCTTCAATGAGTGGGAACGCGGGCAATCTGGCTGAATTTGCTGCTCAGGTACGCTACTGGCCATCAGTGCTATAACTCATGTATATGTGGTTACATCTATATACCTGACACATACTGACCTGAGTGAAATCCTGCAGGTAGCTTGTCTATTCTGGTTTGCAAAGGCCTCTAAATTGAAGCAGATAGAAGACAGCTCGTCGTGTACACCAACCTCACCCCTGGAGCTGGAGTTTGCACCAAGCCCGGGTTTCAAGAAATGGGTTACTACGGTACTGACCACTACCCAAGTGAGCAAGAATGTTATTCTGTTAGCACTGCTTTTCATCTATCGTCTGAAAAAGTTCAATCCCGCAGTACGAGGGAAACGGGGGAGTGAGTTCAGGCTAATGACCATAGCCCTGATGATGGGGAATAAATGTAAGTATTGGGATGCATCGTATATGTATTAGCTGAGCTGCTAACTGATGTGTTTTAGTTCTTGATGATAACACGTACACCAACAAGACTTGGGCGGAGGTTTCTGGTATATCAGTCCAAGAGATACATGTGATGGAAGTTGAGTTCCTCAGCAATGTCCGATATAATTTGTTCGTTACCAAAGAAGAATGGAACCAATGGCTGGAGAAACTATCAGTATTCTCAAGCTATTTCGAAAAGGCTTCGAGGCTTTCACTGGACGTTTACGCTGCCAACCAGTCTGCTCGTGCTTCACCAGTTCACAGCCCACTAACCCCCGCCATGGACAACTATCGAGCCTCACAGCAGACCGCAAGCCAGATTTATACTGCTTCTTCACAAGCCGCCAGTACCTCCCAGAATCGCTTGTCGTTGAGCATCCCTCAGTCGAATAATGCATCTTTCAGTTATGATGATTCCGCATCACATTCGGCAGTGCCTGTGGAACCATTGAGTGCCCACAGAAAACGCAGTTGGGATGGCCAGGCCAATGATAATCCGGCCAAGAGACCAGCAACTGCGAATACGACTTGGGTTCGACCATCAACTCAAGCACCGTCACAGCTCTATACGGCTTCTCAGTTACCCTCTACTGCACCTACTGTCCAGCCTCAGTTACCGACGAGTATCGTTTCTATGCCATCTAACATGGCACCACAGCTTACAAGACCTCAATCGGGGTACTCTATGGGCTCCACAAATCCACCAACCTCTTTAGCGCCACTTACCGGCACCCAACCTATTTCTACTGCTCCTCGCCCCGCGGTTTTCCCGATCAATGGCACTCCAACTCGTTGGAGTCAGCCTCCTGTTTCACAGCCAACCCTAGCACCATTACCAGTCACCAGCCTGCAGCAGAGTGCTGCCGGTTGTTTTCCTGACTCTTCAAGGCGTCCTGGCTCAACCTCATTCCCAGCAACAGCACCTTCAACCACCATTTCACCTGCTGTTCCTGCATATTCAGTTCGCACCCCAACTCATCTTTCTCCTTCTTCTATCCTTTTGGACCGCAACTCCCCCTACCGCCCAGTTCGTTCAGTTAATACTCTTCTATACCCTCCTCCAGCTGGCTCCCTTCTTCAACCGCGGCAGTTGTCGGTTGATTTAATGCGATACCAGCCACTGGGCAAAAGAAGCTCAGAACACCGAGTTGACCGAACTGGTGTTTTACCATATTCCCAGCCTAACATATGGGGAGAACAGTATTTCTCTCAAGTTCAACCAACCACACACACCACACAATACCACCAAAGCTAATTCACTCTATCTGGATATGCAGGCCATGCCTTTTGTGCTCCTTTTATCATTGGCCTTTTTTATCTTTGGATCCTCTTGTTTTCCTCATTCTGCATCTTGTTGCGGCATGCTCCCTCTTCTTTTTGTCCTTTTTTTTTTCTTGCATTGCACCGGTGTTCACATTACTATTAGACAGGGGACCAGAATGGCTTAAAGCCGTCATACATTATATCTGGTATTATTTTTATGTTGTTTATTTGTTACACGATTATTCGGCATTGCGAATTTTTGGGAGGTACATATCTTTGAAGTTGGTTTCTACAGCTGGCTGAGCCCTGGGTTATTCTTTTATATTTTTAACTTTATGCTATCACAGTGACTTTTTGACTTTCTATGAAGGCATTCGGTTCAGGCATTTTTTTTTTTTTTTTTATATATCTCCCCTTTTTTGGTGGTGGCTCTTCCAAGGATACCAATTTTTATGAACATTTGCCACGTGTTTTGGGAGGCTATGGTGAATCACAGGGTTTTTCATTGTCTGTTCACAGATACCAATTGATACGAATAAATCATTACTACATTATGTTCCATGACCCGGAAGATCCAATATGAATACACGTAGTTGGTTTCATCTTCCGCAACTGAACAGCGGAGGCTTGAGAGCGAGTTATACGGGCATTTCCTAAACTCTTCGCCTAAAAAGACGAAGAGTCTGTCACAGTGAGAGTATCTCATGACGGTGGATGTTGAACAATTATAAGCATATTCTGCTACTAAGTACTGGCATATAGCATCTCTCTCGATGATAGCTACAACTCCTAATGCCATTGCTAACGTTTAATATTGACTAACCAGTCATCTCACACCAGGCTGGTCCAAATTACAATACCCCAATTACTGCATTGTTAGTACGGACACTGAGCAAACATCAAGCAACTTTTATAGCAACTTTTAACACTCCAGAAGGCCAGTGTTTTAGACTGACCTGCCTGACCAACCGAATCCGATGGGGGACCGTCGTTTAACGGCTAGGCAATGCAAGAAATCAAGTCAAACCAAGCAAACGCGCGATCTGCGCTATTGTCTCATCCTCAAATCCAGCGGTAGGATGAATCTTGGTGAGATCAGAAGATAGCACTCGTCGATAAAGCTGAGGGTATCGAGCGAAATAGAGAAGAGAAGCTTCATATGCATGTGCAGCGAGTTGTGCACAACGGAAACACAGACATGGTTGCCAGCATTGTTTCAAAATTTTCCAAATTTCCCATTAGGAAACGACTTCACACTCGTTGCTTTCGTCTGCTATATATACCCGAGAAGAACCATACTCTCCGTGCGAGCGAATAGCTTTTGATAGCCAATTACGGGAACTATGCCTCTACCCGCTTATGAAAAGTTGAACGTAAAACTTGGTATTATCTGAGGCTATGAGGTGCGGAAGCAACTCACCTTACATATCAATGGGAAGTTGGTTGACAAAGGGGGGTATCCCTCTCCGCACTGATACGGGCGTTTGGGGCCGACAAAGACCTTAGAATGAAACGAGCCTCGCCGGTATAAGTGGATAAGTCCTTGACAAAAAATACAAACTGGAGGCGGAAAACATCTGCAAGTCATGATCGATCTGTGCACATTGACTCGGCCATATCACCCCTAATGGCAGCTCAGGCCATTTACCCAGGTCCGTCAACCCCACGTTCATGTCGTATGTATATATGACTACATATATGACTAGGATGTTTGGGGAGGGTTATACGGAATGATTCCACCGGAAATAACTAATGGGTTGGTGCTCAGACAGGAGTTACAGCCTGGATTTCGAGTGAAAGTAAAAGTGGCTTTCCGCATGAAACCTACGCATAGGAAATGAAGAGAATGTTGGTTCTAGCTCTCCTATGTCGAGAGCCAATGCCTTGCACCACCGTGTCTTTATATGGAATACCATTGACAGCAAGACGATCACTGTTCGTTTGATACCCCTCAGCAAGGGTCATGACGCAGAATATGTTTGAAGACCGCTGTCCCACTACCCCACGAACGGTCGGAAATCTGCGTTCAACAACCTGCTTGTAGGATATAGAAAAGTGATGATGCATGCCGACATTTCAAGGGCGTCGTCCCTAGATACCCTGACCCCTGGAATGGAAATCGTAACCAGTTCTCACATCGATATCGGAGGTATGCCCAGAATTGATACGTGTCCATGGAAAGATACAAGATCACTCGTATACATATATTCAACGTACCTATATCGTATGTTATACTCAAACCAGAAGGCCTGAACACCCTCATTATGCCCATTCGATGTCCTTGCTTGAGCGCCAGGATATGGTATCTTGCTGAGCATCAGCCTCTTCTCGAGGTCATAGACCCCCTTTCCTCCCCCGCGTTTCTTTCACACCTGTACATCCAATGGGATGACCAATCCGGGGTCTAGAGATTACTGAGATTTCCAATAAGACGACAGGTATAATATCTCTTAAGCTAAGTACAAGGGACACTCCATGTTTCTGTGCATTCGTTCACTTTGCCTATAGTACATGATTTCCCCATCCTACTCGTGCTACCGACGTGCACAGGTGCCTTGCGTCCGCATTCGTTCCCAATCCCGGCGGGGAACGCGGGAAGTCTTGGGATAATTGACCAGACACTGTTAACTCCATGCCTGGGTACTATTCTGGCTGACCTACCACCTTCGGATGAAGAGGGAGGCTTGCCGCTACCACAACATCCGGCAAGGAAATGACGAAACCGACTCAATGAGGACACGAAAACAGAACTATCCTAGGGAACACGGCGTTTTAAACTAATAATAACGATCCTCTGATGGTCCTGTACAAGTGTGTTCACAGGCATTCAGACACCGCCATTCAGCGCAAAGCCCGCTTCCAATCTCTCCTACTCACAAGCATCAGAGTCTACCCTCGCCAAACTCGGGCTATGCAGACCCCTATCTTGATTCTTGAAGGCTGGAGAAGATTTACCGCGCTGCCCCTGGCCGTGTCGTCAAATCTGGGCTGAATCAGGATCGAAGATGACAGGCATGAACTAGTTGCGATCTTACTCCAAGAAAAGAAACGAGCCTGGGGTCCATCCCCGTTGAAATCCAGTTCCACCTTCATGGTTTCAGTACACTTTCCTCCTGGGAGTTCTTGTTAGCTATCTGACTCTTCGAGAACCATGGAGACAACCTTAACTGCTTCTCTCGTTTTGATTCTTGCTCTCACGAAAGAACTATAAGCCTCGGAGCTATGCGCGGTCATCTCGGGCTTGTTTCTTTTTCTTCTTCGTTCAATTTTTTTTCTTTTTCTTTTTTTTCTCTTCCTCGTTTCTTTTTCGTCAGTTTTAGTTAACTAATATCTTATATTTCTTTTGGCTGGTTACTCAAGATGTTCTTTACCGTCGCTAGCCAACCCATGGTGCCAGGCAAATACAGCAGCAAGGAAACGGTCTCACCATCATGCCATTTGGCGCTGGGGATAACTAACTAGTTATCCTCCCGGGCATTCGACGTTGCAATAAGCTGCCCTTCCTGGGTGACGGCTGAGTTCGACTCAGGAGGGCAGCGAACATGTGTCACCAGGCCCTGCAAAACACGTTGTCGAGACAGGGATGTTTTGCCTCCAAAGAGAACTGTAATTTAGTTAGAGCCGTTGCAGAAATGTGAAGAACGATGGGTCTTATTTTGCAGCTCTTGGCGAGTCGCTTCTATAAGTTAGGTAGATATCAAGTCGGTCAGCCCAGAATCCAGAGAATGGAGATGGGGAAGCGGCCTCGTACTTTCGTATCTTTTTATTTCAAAGAAGCAAGGCAGTATTTGATTAGTTAGTAGCTAGTATCGAGGAAACTAGTTAACTAGTTGGCCGGCTGTCAGTTTGGTATTACCAAGGAGAAACAACTACTCAGGGCGGGTAGTTAGGGGATGCAAACGGTCAACTAGCTATTGACCGGTACCTGAAAAAAAAAAAAAAAAAAAAGCACAGCTGCATTAATCAACAGCATAATTAGATGCAATATATACTATGAAACAGCCCAAAACTGCCGGTGGTAGTGGTTACCGCAGTCCTCGCTTAGTAGACCTTTAAATAATAATCTTTTCTTTTCATCCCAAATTCGTTTTGAGCCTCCTTTTTCTCCCGTTCAACGGCTTCGCCTTTATGCAGGAGTAAGGTCCCATTATCTGATTAACTCAGAGGGTGGGAACTAGGTAACTACCTCGTATATAACATGCAATGTACCTTTCAGCCATTGCATACTGGGACTGTTTCACCTGAAGTCCTTTTCATGGGGTATATATAGGTGCTTTTGATCAAGACGAGTAAAGGAGCTATAACAAGCTCGATCCAAAGGAGCAGTTTGAACTTTGGCCTTTTGGCCAGGTACCTCAGATAAGTGCTCTAATCAAGGACGAGTCTTGCTAGAAGATGAGGGAACTTCTTGATACAGTTCACCGGGTTTCTCTGTCTCTGAAACAGGCGTTGTGTCAAATAGACTCATTCTTAATCGTAGGTTGGTATACTTATTTTTAGTAAAGATATGCTTCACCCATTGACGCCTCTGCGAAAGAAAGACTGTACTGACGAGCCCGTAACACGGCTTATAGACACTAGGAAAACATTTCTAGGTGTATGACCTCAGTTGTTGTAACGAGCTCGACTAGTATACGATGTTTTAGCTCTTTATAAACATCACCTTGTTTTAACGGCTTTGGATGTGATGTGACCTGTCTACCGTTTAGCTTCATAGACCTTCAGACTCCGTCTAAATCGCCATAGGGCCGGCAAGGATATGGGTTTGCACGAACTCTAGTCCCTCCAGTTGCTTAAGCTTGACTTGAAGCAGCAGAGTCCGGTAGTAGAGAATGGATGTGTATGGATGACAACAGCATGTCGCGCGCTCTGATGCGCTGGTATTTACAGTGAATGCCTTGTGTTGCATTGACCGTACCCCTTGTGCGCCAATGAGATTTTTTCGAGTGAGACAGGATATGTTGAGATTTTGTGAATCACACTCCCGCATCAATGCCTTAAATCAATAGAAATACAGAAACAGGTAGCACGCAGACGAAAAAGGAAACGTAAAGAAAAAAAAGAGGAGGCAAATGGTATCTCGTAACAAAACTGATCCGCATAGCTCAGACATTACATCGTCAAAGAAGAGCTGACCATGGCGTTCATGAGGGAAGATAGTGTAGAACTGCCCGCAATTCTTCGTACTAAATAATCCATAGTCGTAACAAGAGGGTTTCTAGACTCTGCGGTTAGCCTGGGAATCGGGTATGCGAAGTAGAACTGGTAACTGACCGGGAAGAAGAAGGGAAAATTACTATAGAAAGCAATAACAATGGCCTTTTACCAGAGAATCGGATGTCATCCAGAATGGCTGCAATGCACAACTGGCTATAAAAGGGGTTCGTCGAATGCTCGTTTTCAACGTTTGCAGATCCGACATTGGCCAACAACCACTATAAACCGCTCGTGAGGGCTCCCAGGACATCTGAGGTCGCCCGAGCCGTCGGTGGAGATGCGGAAGAAATGGTTCCCTGGGTCCCGGCACGAGCTATAAACATAGAAGTTCTTGAAAAAGTTGCACATGTTGAAGAGATCAAACACCGGTGGAACAGATTGATCTTTTGGTTTAGATACCAGTGGAAACAGAGTCTCTTTAAGTCAAGGATTGTTGATAAAGTGAATGATAGTGGGAACTGCTCAGTGGTTTACCGGAAGGAAGGTGGCGGATGGGACTTGTCGAGATAGAGGTCAGCGGAAAGGACCTGATATTATAGCTTAATCGGATGAGAATGAACCAGTGCGCGTCATGGAACGGCCGGCAAAAACAGCGGGTATTTTGGTTGGATGTGTGGTTTAACTTTCAAAGTTAACTGGGCCACCAGGGGAAAAGATATGGTATACAGATAGACGGGTAACGAGGGTTGTAAATAATATAGAAAAACGAGAAAAAAGGGCAGTGAAGGATCTAGGGAAAAAAATAGTAGGAGTGTGAAGGATCATGGCGGCAGTAATAATGGAAGAGTTGAAGCGCCTAATATATCATCGCTTGAAACATACAATAAAACGAAGGGTATATATGTGAACAAGTATATGATTCAAGCACGAAACTGAGCTGTTCCGAGATAAGCTCCTTTTTTAGATTGAAGGGAAGAACTTAGTTGATTCATCACGTTCTACCCTCTCGGCGATCTGAGCCAGGATGTTGGAGATCCTGGGAAAATCAAAATTGACCCTATTTGGACATGCTTGGTGTTGCCCGTATTTATTTTAAAATTTGATGCTACCCTTTAGCGAGAGGAAGAAAGGAGAATTGAGGAACAGAATAGAAGCTTGGATAGAGCTTGGCCCTGACTGAAAGTGATAATCCCGCAAGTGGAGAGACGCTAAGTAATGGAGAAATCGTCAGGAGGGCCTTCCGTCAACGTGGTAGATCTGCATATGTAAGTATGTCGTAAGCTCTTCATTCGAAGTTGGAGCTCATCGCAAAGAAAGAAAACTTAACAGTTCAGGTCAACGGGAGGAACTGGGGTTTCCATGTGTATACACTCCCTAAGAAGAGAAAGTTACGATGTCGATATGGTATGGGAAGATGGCCTCGCAGAGGCCATCATCAAAATGTCCCGGTATGCCATGCAGGTTGGCGTCCCGCTTTAAGGCGTCACCCATTTCTCGTTATCCAAGGGATGAATGCTGAATGGTCGAAAGATGATTCATGCATCAGGAATAAGGTAATCCAGCCAATCGAACCCGGCTTGGCGGGTGGTAATATAATTTTAACAAAGAAAAACTTCCGGGCGGACTGGAATTAAAACGTATCCAATATAGGGGAAGGATCATCTACAATCAGTGAGCACGTGTAGACGTAAGAATCTGTCTAGGCTTAGAATGAAGAGATTAGAGCCTTGTTCTGGTTCTGAATGGAATCTAGAGGCGTATAGCGGGAGGACAATCTCCGAGGAAGCTGAGCCCTGAAGCCTTTCGATCAGGCCACGGTCAGGCGTATTTGTATGGTATCAAGAGTAAGAAAACATTGCCTAGGGTGGTAAAAAGGACCACACCAGTAATAATCAAGTCCAGACTTGACTCAGGAGGGTGTGTTTTAGGTTATTGCTCTGGGTTTCCGCGGTTAGTGGGGGTAGCCATGACGTGTGGTAAAAGAAATGTATGTGAGTGTTATATGGGCGGATGATAGATTAGAGAGGGGCCGACCAGGAATGGCTTTCTAAAGACGAAAGGCACTAAGATTTCAGATCCCAGAACCTGGCCATGGACGGCATCCCCGAACGCCATCTGGATCCTCAGGAACGTTGATGTTATAGCCATGGTCTGAATAGGAAGGACGGAGGCAACGTAAGTTGCGTATGAGATAGCCGGAGAGCTGAGTGTGTCGGCCAAGAGAAGATCGTTGAATATACACGGGAGAGATATGAACCAGACAAGAAACGGAGTACACAGAGAGACATAGTGAGGGTGTGGCGCCTGGGGGTACCAACTCTAGGCTGGCCGAGAAGCGCTCGGGGCGTTTGATATCCAGTTTTTCTGTGTCTGCATCTTGGATGCGGGTCTTGTCGGGGTGTGCAGCATGTCATCCATCCCATGAGTGTGAAGGGATACCCATGTATAGTTCTCGAGTAGCAGCAGGCTAGGTTGCCAGTACTTTGCATCAAGATCGCGATGCCAAAGAGTGTGATGGTTGTTGTTTCGTTTGATTTGAGGTTGGTGTTTGAGCGCGCTAAATTCATCGGGGGGCTCTGATTGGCTGCGGATCAGGTTTATCCGCGTCCGGAGGCACGACTATTTCCTATATAGGCTTAGCGTGTTACCATGAAACGCCGGCGTCACGCTAGTCCTAATCTAGCCCACGCACGGACCTTATATTATATAATATCATCTCATGAAAACTCTATTTTTTGAGTTTGGAGGTCTTTTTTAAAACCATCCACAGCGCTGTTTACTCTAATCTTTTACCCAATATCCATACACACTGCGAGAAAACGGACAGCGAGCTAATAATAGGCGTGCCTGCAGGACGTTGATAATAGCTGCGTTGATATAACTAACGTGGGACGGGGTTAAGAGCAAGCCTGGGCTCTTCGCATGTGAAGGCCAGTCTCTGCATGCCTTAATACCTCTCTTACTCCCAAGGTACATACTAGGTTACCATGGATATGACGACAAGCTTATCGGTTCTTCATAAAAGTTATGAGGGCAAAGGATGATATTGCCGTTGGGAAGAAGAATGATGGGTTCCGTGCATTATTATTCGAGGTGAAGGTCTGAAGGTCCTGGCATGGGACCGACAAGCATTAAACAGCCTTGGTTCTGATGCTCGACCTGCCAGTGAACGCGCTGATGAGGCAGCCTGTTTGACATATACAACTGCCACACCAAGACTGATGCATTCCCGTGTCCCTCTTTCACCTAGAAAAGGTCGAAAAAACATGATATACCCAGGGGTTAATTCTCAAAACCCCTCGCCCTCGGCAGCGGGGAAGAAGATCGTTATGTCAGGACCAGGAGCAGGCATTTAAGCCTGGAAATTGATGAGGAATTTGCTGCGGCTGAGGCGTGGACTTGTAGCATATCATTTCAGCCATAATTAGAGATATCACTACGCCAGCATGTCCATGAGGACTGCAAGGAAGAAAGGCCCGATTATGGCCATTGTGAAAAATGCCTGGTTCGTGGTCAACACAGGAAAGGGGGTTATGTGGGATGGAGGAAGGAAAATAACGAATATGCCCTGCGGTTCATGGCATCTCCCCACCTTCACCTCATGTTGATCGATACATAGAGGGTCAGATGTGAGTGAGCAGTTTCAGGCAGTCGGGGGTACTGTCGGACACAGGGATCCGGCTTCCATACTTTGGGGGTGGCCACCATTGTGCTCCCAAAAGCAAATATGATAGGATATTTTCTCCCTCTCTCTCTACTCATGAAGAAATATACTTACATATACGAGAAGCAGCTGTTCAAGCTTGACCGGCGATGTCTTACATATTTACTTCTTCGTACTGAACCTCGTCGATCATCTGCCATCATTCCTCAGCCCTTTGCGGTGCTTGTACATGAAACCATATCCATACTCATTAGATAATAACTATCCGAAATTTCCAATATCTAGATACACGTACTCCCATTCAAGCTTTTGAAACCGGGAAATATCTCCTTTCCTCCCTCCCAAACACCCTTCTTCTGGAACTATCATGGAACTCTTGTGGAACTTCATTATGCTAGTCCGCACTGTTCCTGGTAAGCCTTAATACCGCCGTCGTGGTTTGCGTTAGTTACCGACCCTACAATGGCCAACTGTAACTTCACATGGATAGTATATATCAATCTCAGGAAATGAAGCCAATGCAGCTGAAATTAATTCTTCTGGTTGACTCGCATTTCTGAGATTAATTAGCCAATGGACGTCCTTGGAATATTGATATTGAGAACCGGACCAGTAATATTTTTTTTCAGTCAAGGATTGTTATCATTCCTATCTAAGTTAGTCCTGCAAAGTTCGTTACTCGTTACTCATTCTAGTCCATAACTCTATTGATGTAAACATTCAGACTCCAGTGTGATGCCGCTAAGTATAAGCTCCATTCACAGATCCCATGAACAAATAAACAGCTAACATAAGAGAATAACCGGATAAACCCGGTAGCACCTCGTTAGAATATTGACGAGAAGAATTGAAATTGATGTTCGTATTCCGGTTGTGGAAAATGCACGTTAAAAGGTTTAGATTAGATGGTCTGGCTTCGGCGTGGTTTTCCTCCTTGCAGGGCAGCTCTCGCTCGAAGGGCCTCCCATTTCAGATGGTATTCCTCCGTCATCTGGCCATCCGGGAAAAAGGTAGATACCATATTGCTACCTAAGTTCGGGTATTTCTCTTCCACGGCGAGCAAGGTATCCATAACGCCAATTTCGCCTATAACATCGAGGAACTCCAACGGGAGGCCGAAGGACTCTGGAGTGCGTTTTCCTCCAACGACGTATGCATTCTGGATGGTTCCCATACCGCCTGCGGTGATCACATACCAAGCATTGGTTTTTAGACCAGCCGCAAATATCACAAGAAGGACCCAGAATACAGCAAGGATGAAAACCGCAACTCTAGTGAAGATGTCACAAGGTAAATCTCTCTCTTCTGAACCCACAGCCATTTCCTCAAGGTCGAAGCCACGCCCGTCTCCTATGATGACAATAGCATGTTGGCACCCGGCACCTTTTGTCAAAACCACTGTTTTCTCTGAGCTTGCGCAACATGGCCACTTCTCCCGCCGCCATTGGCGCAGGCAACCTGAGATGATAGACAATAAAGAGCCACTCAAGGTTGTCAGAAACGGTGACCAGTCACCTTCTCTTATAAGTGGAACTGCTGAAAGCAAAAGCTGAAGGAACGTGGTGAACATGCCGCTGTAATCGAATTTATCTCTTTTAGGTCGACCCAGGCCTTCCTCCTTAGCCTTGTATATAGATACACAGAGGCCAGCTTTCTTAGGTTGTCTCACATTGGCACAGGTACCATGGGTGGTTATGCTTTCGAGTTTCATCTGATCCCATTTTCGAGTAATATTATCTTTGAGATGGCTGTGGACGTCCTTGTGTTTCCAGTAGTCATGATCACGCAGTAAACGTCCAAGAACCCAGCTGGTATTGTCAAACGAAGTGCCTGTCTCGCCGTTGATGATCTTGCATGGATGATCAGTGTCGGGCATGAGCCTGTTCTTCCCGATAGCTGATACCACAGCGTTCAAACCGTATGAAACGCATCCTGGCAAAAACAGGTTAGCCACAACTGACAACAACTATACGAAGCAATACTCGAGATAACTATGCTGGCAACTGGCGTGGCCTACCAAACGAGAAAGCAACCGGTGGAACAGAAGTCCCAACAAGCTGAGCAAACGCATGTTCAACAAGATCGCCGCCGAGAATGAAGAGAACAGACAGGATGTCTTTAGGATCGGCCCAGTGTATAGCAACTCCTATAGACGGCTCCCCAAACTCAGGCACTCTCCGAACAAGTTCCTCAGCCACGGGAGCCATCTATTCCCGGTCCCTGGGTATATAAACACTGGTGAAGGTGTATACAGACGTCCCTGTGTCTTCCTGCGTGTGCGATGTCGGGACTGTTGTGGTTGTTGGTGATGGCGATGTTGGTGATGGCGGCGGCGGCTGAGTGAGGGCATGTCTGGCAGCAGCATTCGGAGGCGTCCTTATATATTAACCAGAATGGACCCTCTTCTTGCTGGACAGGCTGCCTCTAGCCCTCTTGCCATCACCTTAATCACCAACATCGTCAGTCATCACCATCATGTTCCTCCTCTCCATCAAATTTGTCTCCTGCTTGTCTGGGGCATACCCCGTGACCAGCTATGGGTTGGCTTGCTGCACGACGGTGTAACTCGAGATAATCACCAAAGACAACCGGCGGCAGACTCAGTTGATGTCGTCAGCTGTCAGCTGCCTTGAGGTATGGTTCGGCTATCGCCAGCGATGGAGTTGTCCCTTGATAATCTTCGCGTGGTCGCTTGGGGGTCCACAGCATGCGCGCATCGCCGGCATTCTGTGGGTTTATCCCGGTCACAGGAGCAACCGCGGACGAACAGCCTGACTAAAACTAAGTATATTATCGCATCCCTTGGAATAATGCAGCGTGGGATCTCAGCATGTCTGGCCTACTGTGTATTACTAGAGATCGATTGCCGCGGTTTATACAGTTAGTTGAAGCTTTCCATTTTTGTCTACTTTTCTATTGGATCGCTCGCTCGGGGCCCGTGGCTGGTAACGACCACAGATTGATCAGGGGAACAGCCGACAGATCCCGCAGGGCCCGTGAACCAGATTTTTTCTATCGAGGACAGAAAATAATGGATTTAAATCTTAACAATACATACAGGGCTAGGCACATGTATCGTCTCATGTTGAGCTTTCCTCCCACTCCGGGTTCTATAAAACGGGGTAGATTGTTAGCATATCAAATTCAGCAAGCGGTAGCGGTGTCCCATAGACTAACCTTTCGCAGGATGACGAGCCCTTCAAGAGTACTGCTTAGACAGATGTACTCTTCGTCTTCTAGCTCGGCTCGCTCTCCATACGATAATAGCACAGGGGTGCTTTGTGTTTGCCAGCCTGTGATGGTTTTAGGTCTTCCGGCCTGACCTACCACATCGACGGCCTGACCAACACGAACGTTGACAGTGAGAGGTTTGAGATCCTCGTCTAGAGTGACAAGGAATCGTGGGTTCATGGCGGTTACAAGGTAGTAGAGAAGATAGTGGGAGTCAGCCAGGATAAAATCTTTAGCGTCGATCATCGCCACAAGAACTGTCAAGAGGCCGGCCGCTGCAACTCTGGAAAGAACTTGGCGATCGGTATGGAAAGGATTCACGGACATGCTTCCCTTGCCCATGTGGAGGAGTCCCTGGGCAATACGAACCATAAACAACGAGTTTTGATCGCGTTGGTAGTAGCTTGCTAGCTGGCGGAGCAGTTGCGCCAAACGAGCATTGTTGGTGCCTGCTCCTAATAATCCCATGGCGAAGATGGCGTTGATAGCAACATCGTTATCGTTATCATGGCTGTACCTGGAAAGTGTATCGTATACCTTCATCTGTGGATTGCTTGGGCTGATCAGTCCCATGGCAAGAGGGACCGCCTTTCGAATATTCGCAGCGCCATAATGCATCAGATGGCCGAACTGCCGAAGAACCATGTCCTGGCCGATCTCCTCACCCATAGCAATCAAAGACAGCCCTAGGACGGCATACGACTGCACAAGCTCTTCGCCCTTGTTTTCCTCCTTGTCCTCAAAGACTTCGTTACAAATATGGAGAAGCTCTTGTAGTTTCAGGACCGTGCCGGTTCCAGCCCACGCACAAACTGACGCGAGAACAGAGGTTGGTTTCGCCATGGGATGCTCAATCACCTTAAGGATATCCAGTACAACCTCAACTTCCTCCTGTTTTCCAAAGTAGAGGAGAGCAAGGCCAAGTGCCATGAAACGCGTCCACTTATCTTTGAGGTGTTTTTGTCGGTCTTCATCCATTAAAGTGGTGGCTATGGCCTCACTAACCTGGTGGTTGGATGAGCCTACAAAGATCATACCAAGAGACACAGCAGCCATGGCAGAAATTTGCATGTCGACAGTCACATCCTCGACAATTGGGAGGAGAAGCTCAAGAAGCTCTTCCTTGCATGATCCAGCATATGCCAGACCAAGACCCATAATTGATGCTACCCTCATTGGAATGCTCTTGTTTTCAAGATTTTCATAGTCTCCGAGAAGTGCTAGAGCAGGGTCTGAGTCGACTCTCACGCCTGCGTTCATAATGCCAATTCCAAGGAGAGCTCCAGCTCTGATTTGGTCTTCTTCCGCATAGGTGAACTTGTCTATCTGGTTTAGACCTTCCTCAACATCCCACTGAAGAAGCATACCCAGCGAGGCTGCAGTTGACAACATGCCATCATCCTTTGTTTTCCAAACCCAAGGTCCTTTGTCTCCGTCCACGAGCATCATCTTATCGTTTCCAAAACCGGCGTTGGTAAAGGCGTTAACAAAAGCACTGGCAAGATTGTGTCGTGCAGAGTCGACATTGGTAAGGCTTCCTCTGTTGTTTTCGAGGTGGGTTTTGTAAATATCCTCAGGCATTTTTGGCTCAAGAATATTCAGCTCCTTTGCGAGAGACTTGAAGTGGGTGGGCAGGGCGATATTGTTGAGGCAATCCGCTAGTTGCATATCATCATCTTCAAGCTCAAGCCATATCCGTTGGCGGGCAACTAAAAATGCCATTTGGTATTTTACCGCCTTGTCCGTTGTCTCTTGGAAGTCGCTCTGAATCAGCTCAAGGTCATTGAGGCGTATTGCGATGACGATAGCCTGCGTAAGCTTTTTATATTGGAGATATATATCATGGACGGTGCGTAAGAATTGATGGTCCTCAGGGTATGTGAGCAAGTTGACCATGCTGACCATGTAAAGACAAACCCGCGGGTAAGTATTCTCGTCAACAAATCGGGGCAATTCCTCGATCATTTCTAGCTCACTGAGCAAATCGACAGCGTCTGCCTCGGCATTATGGCTGAGGAAGTAAGGTACAAGTGACAACGAAAGGTCCACAAGGTCCTGTACATCTTTATCGTCAGTCAACCGGTTTTGGTATTCCTGGCCAATTTCCAGTGCCAGATGACGAATATATTCGTGACCCCAGGATCCAAGATCGTCTGATTTCGCGAGCAGGCGGTATTTAAGCGTTTCTAGTTTGTCTTCGACTCCATACGTCATTCCTAGCACTGAAAGAATATCCGCAAGGGAATCCTTTATGGGCGGTTAGTTTTCAGCCGAATAAGTTTAAGAAAGCGGATTCCGTACCTTATCATCACCAGACGACCATTCATCGTATACCTTGGTGAGATTGTCATAATGTGGTCGGAGAAATTTAAGTGGCTTCGGCACTGCTGTCATGGAAGAAGTAGAGGTCTTAATGAAAGTTTTGATAGCCTCAAGAGCTGGTTTGTAAAGGGATGTGTCGGATTCCTATGCAAACACGCCAGTCAGGTTATCTCATCTCACACAAGACTGTGCCAACTGCTTTAGGAGACAACTAGCCTCCAGTATTCCAACATACCTGTAGTCTCTCCACGAGCATCTCAAGCTCATTTTTAAGCTGTTGGTCTTCCTCATTGAGTTCCTCTGGCGCGCAAGTTAGTAGCCAGCACTTCACAAAAACAGCTTGCGTACAAAGCCGCGCGCACCTTCTTGAGGTTCCTCCTCCTTTTTGCCGTTCATAACAGGTTTCCCATCCTTGCCTTCATTTTTCCCTCCATTTATTTCCTTCGTGTCCTCTGCCTTGCCCTTCCCAGCACTGGAGGATGACAGGTCGTCCTTCGCCATGGGAGTGACTGTTGAAGAGGGTGGTGCAAATACGGGAGTGAGCGCAGCTCTGTCTATAAAAGCCCTACCTGACAAAGCTTTCAGAGGAGGTTAGAGATCGAGTGCTCGCGGTGGTGGTCTTGCGGGTGTGGTAGGTTGTTCTTCGTTGTATGTTCAGCGGTTTGCTAGTTCTCCGAAGCTCGTTTTGGTTTGCTTTCGGATCTGGAAGCTTCAGAGTGATTACGTAATCTAGATTGCAATGTATGTGGTGGTGGTATCAAGATCAGGGACAGATATGGCTATGTATTCATATATATATAAGTATATTCAGTAAATCCTGCATATGGCAACTAATGTACAGTATATGGGAATCGTTAAATAAGAAAAGATAACTACTAAGCAGAAATTTCGACACTCTCTTTGGATATAGGTTCCTCTTCAATGCAAAAAAGATCATCGGCTTTGAGCGGAACGCTCTCCGGCTTCTCGTCACTGTTGGTACAACCACCTACTTCTTTCCTAAATGTTTGTAGAAACGAGCCTTGTTCATCTGTGGATTCGTCATCATGTGTTAGTTCCCCTGTGTAAGGCAGCACAGGAAGCTCGCGTATATCTGGGAGCATTCCCGGATAGACTTCCAATAACGTGGACAAGGTTGAAGGAGAATGAGCGAGATCCTTCTCCTCAAAGTTCGATTTCACTTGTCTTTGGTTGGGATCATCATATTCCTCGGGAGGCCGATGTAGTTCATTGTGGACCGTCGCTATGGCGAGATCATCTTGGATAGCAAATGCCGGGTAGAGAAGGTAGTAACCACGAGCACGCATGAATTCAAGCATGTAGTCCATCCATGAAGGGTATGATTTCAGGATAACTTTGTGGAGATCCTTTCCTTTGCGTTGTACGGATGGAGATAGTCTAAGGGACAGGAACGACTGGAATTCTGCCCACATATCTCCAAAATACAGTACAGCATTGTTGCCAGGTATCTGCCACAGCAAAGTTGGAATCTCCGCTGGCTGTCCTTTAGAAGGATTGGGACTTGATATACTCATGGGTACAGAGAACAGCTTCCCGTCGGTTGGACGAGAAGAGGGAAGCTGTAAGGAGACGCCAAACAGGTGACCTGGCAAATCTTCACTGTCGCCATATTTATACTTCAAGAGGGAATATTTGAGAAAATGGAAAAAGGAGGGTGCCAATTCAGTGTCTGGAGAGACCAGAATGACATGGGAAAAGTTGGGGTTCTTCGGGTAGAAAGAGTCAACTATTCTGACTGCAGCTTCTTGTGACGTCAGGACAGAGGGCGAAATTCTTCGCCGAAGAGTAAACTGACGATGAGCTGTCTTGGGCGGCCAGCGGAAATTTTTGAGGAAATAAAGCAAAGTCGGGTCAGCATCAACCGGCAATTCAATTGTTAACCCCGGGGCCGGCCCGAAGTAATCTGCTTCTTGGAGAGATCTGAGTAATTTCCGGAAAGCCCCAGAAGAGTTCGGTAGGACATTAATGAGTATTTCTGTTTGTACGTCATTCCAGGCTACACAACATTAGCACTGCTGCCACACATAGATCTTAGGATTCGGAGATTTAAAGGAATTCCATACCTTCTAGAGAAAAGGCATCCAAATCTGCGATCCATTTAAAATCTGAGAGCGAGCTGGGTAAGCTGATATGCGTTACTCCCAGCTGAAAGGACCGAAGCTCAATTGCATCGATGAAAAAAGCTTCTTCAAATTCTATGTCACGGGTAATGAAAGCTCGAGGAGCTAAGATCCGATACATGTGAACAAAAGCAGCCTTGACGCTTAACTCTAGACGCCAGGGGCTGGATGTGGATGCGTGAATTGGCCGCGCATCTACAATCATATAATTAGAATAAATGATATGGCTATGCTGAATAAAGATTTGAAACTCGCATACCGTGCCATGTTACAGGGCAGTCATCCTCTCTGAATCCATTAGCTCTCTGGATATCGGCGAGAGGGATCTCCTCTCGTCCCATAATTGCGAGGTGGACGGAACTCCGCTTCCTCCCAGCCATGTCGCATGCGATGGGGAGCATATCGCCCAGTGATTTCAGCTGCCCAGTCGCAAAGATAACAGATTCCTGATCCGCATAATCATTCAAGTTACGAGTTGAATATAACGATTCAAACAGTGACTCGAACTCTATAGGTCCTCGGTAATATTTAATGCCATTCTCGTCCGGTGTGCTGTCGATTTCAGCTGGCTCCGATCCACCACTGGTTTCACGGGATGGGTGCGACCATGGATCATCCAGTATCTGCGATCTTTGGCCAACATCTCCCACTCGAGTTGGTATATGCTTGCAAAATATGAAAACGAGGAAGGCAACGAAGAAAACCAAGGCGATGCGCCTTCGTCGCGGAAGGCGCCTCCAAAAACTCCCTACTGATAACCCGTATATAGAGTCGCGGCGGTTATGGTCGTCATATTTCTTTCCGAGTTCCTCGTCACTGAGAAAGAGGTGTTTCGATGAGGACATCGTTCCGGTCTACGTAACAGTTCGCAACTACAGTGTCTGCAATCTTGGTGTTAGATGACCTATCTCCCCACCTAATTAACCGATTAGCAGGGCAAGAGACGTACCGCGCATATAGAACAGACATGCAGTCCTCCGCAGTGATCATGAAAACAGAATACCCCTGAAGGAGCTTATGCGCTCTGCATGAATCAACCCCAGTTCGACGAGAGACAGTATATCATTGTTCTCCGTGACCGAGACGAGGTGCACATATAAGCAAGGCCACCCTATGACCTTCTGAGAAAGAGAAGGGCCTTCTAGTCTTGAAGCACTTGGATGGGTAGCGATGCCAGGCGAAGGCTTGGGCCCGTCGAGATCAACTCTGGCTGATGGTTTGTCTCTCGGGCTTGCTAGGTTGGTCGTCATTCCTGCGCTGAGGCTGGTCCGCCCACGTGATTGCTCCATCGCCCGCCCCATGGTTCGTCTCGTTGAAGGAGAAGTTCGCCCGCGCAGCAACAAACAATCAGCCAGCAGCCTAAGTCCTACTCTGGACGATGGGGAGATGGTACAAAGCCTCATATGGGCTTTCTGGCCTCAAGGTCTAGATGTACGGAGTTATAAATATGGCTAGATAACGGCGATCTTCACATCACATTTGGTGTTGCAGAACATCCCAACACGGTGACACAGCGAAGTCAGCTTAACAGGCTGATCATAGCATTGGGAGTCCGGGGAGTGACATCTCCTTCCCAGGTCAAAATGCAAGATTTGCTCCATACGATCGACCTGCTCCCAGGAGGACTCGGTCCTTGGTTCACCGCCAACAGATGGCCCTGTTCTGATAGACCGATAACAGTGAGATTATTGCCGGGTTACTCCATAAAGTAAGCAGCAAAAACCTGTCCTGGCAATATGAATGGTTGCCATCGCTACGACTTGGAGACCTGGACCTTGTTGACATGTTAGTCAAGAGGGCCGTCGTTTTGGCAATCAATTCAAAGCACGCGGGTTTTCCTGAGACGTGGCCGAATGGGAGGAGAACCTGAGCATGCATGCGTGATGCCATACGGAGTGCATATATATCTGTGTCAGATATGTCTCTTGAGCAAGAAGTTGTGCAAACCTTCACCAGTATGGAGCCTGGTTGGATTTGAAATCTCTTCGGCAGTTATGCATGCAAGAAACGGATCTTAACATTAAAATTTCTGCAGTCGAGGATTCCATAACTGTTAACTTGTTTTCACATATGTTCATGGCGATTGGTGCGGTTCAGAATTGGAAAAAAAAAAAAAAAAAAGGCATTTGCTTTCCAGAGTTGCGGCCGAGAGTTGCATGTTGTAGAAACCAGGTCTTGTAGGCCAGGGCCTCGTCCTGCTCGCCCTGCAGTTCTTGCTTGGGACTGAACCTGAATTCAAGAGCAGTTGCTTTGTCTCGGCGGACGGGCCTGACACGGCTTAAGACTCATTGGTGGCTGGATTAGTGTTGGTTGCAGCCAAAAGATCTACTTAAGACTTGAACGCATATAAAATGGAAGTCCAAGAAAAATACACATACGGAGTATGGAGCAAGCAACCACGACTCCATCTCCCACACAGGAGCAGAGTATACTTGACCTCGAACATGTTTGTAGATCTGGAACCGGATCCTGAAAAGTATGCATATACTCCGTACCAACAAAAGGGAAGAGGGCCTGGATCCTGTAGCCCACTGGATGCCCGCCTACTTAGATAATTTTAGACTCTGTATTGCCGTGATTCTATTCATCCCGGCAATAATAAAATAAATAATGAAGGAAGGAATACTCCGTCGAATATCGACACCCCAAGTTTGAGCTCTCGGAGGAGGAACGAGGCCGGACAAGGCTGGTAGGAGGTTTCGTGTTGGATCGGCAGAGCGGAGAGCCAGTGAATCCCTGGCCAGCACATGCAGATAGGCGGCCCGGATTTCTAGATGTTCGATCCGCGCGGTGTTGTCAGGGAATCGAGGCCCAAGTAAGGAGATGTGTGCATGCCAGAGCATGTTGCAAGTGTTATATTAGGCGGCTTATTCCGTTGGATAATCAGCATTATTGGCATCCGCCCTTTGGCCAGGCCTCGCTCTCCCAGTAGTAGATTTGCGACGTCGATCCCAGAGCCATCCCTTATAGTTATATTCTGCCTACTTAAGGCGCCCTGCATCGCGGTCCGCCTTTACCGCCGGGATCCTTGGGACCACCACCGGGTTTCACAGTTGCAGTGTGGCTTCAGGAGCAGAAAGCTGCGCACTCGCGGTCCGCTAATCCAAGCAAGCCCCTTCGACACATACGGGCTCTGAAGCGCGGTCCTTGCTCGCTCTGGCCTCGCCCAGCCCCTGCCCGGCCAGCGCTGCTCTCCTCCACAGCCCCGTCCCGTCCGTCGCCGTCGCCGTCGCCGTCGCCGCCGTCCCTTTTGCTCCTCGTGTCTTGCTGTCGCTTGCGCGCGTCTTTCCATCTTGTCGTTCGCTTCGACGTCTCCCTTTTCCGTTCTTGGCTAGCAGACCACGTGATGGTTCCAGACCTCCTTACATAATCCGCTGTCTGAGACCCATTATCACGTGATCATATCATTTTTGCAGCCGCAGAAAAGCCAAAAATAAAGAACGAAAAGGACGAAAAGGACGAAGAAGACGAAGAAGACGAAGACGAAGACGAAGAAGAAGACGAAGAAGAAGACGAAGAAGAAGCTGCAGAAGAAGCTGCAGAGTAAAGGACGACGGCGAGAAGCAGCAAAAGTGACAGGTTCCCAGCGAGGCTCGGCTTTTCTTTTCTTGGAGCCCTGCCCTGCCGCCTGCGCATCACAGCATCGAACGGGAGCGACGGATCCAGGCCTGGGTGCTCGGCCTTGCCCCTCGATCTGCCCCAGCCTTTTTGCGCGCGCCCTCTGCGCTTCATCGGTGCCGGGTGTCGCAGCAGCAGCTCTTTTTCTTTTTCTTTTTCTTTTTTTTTTCCTTTTACGTTTTTATTTTACTCTCTGCCGCCTGCTGGTGCTGCTTACGCTGGCTATGGGGAACGTGGTGCAAGCCTAGACCTCGGCCAGCCCAACCTCCCGCCCGCCCCTAGCCAGGCTGACGGGCCATTTCGTCCAACTTTCATATATATCGCCAGCGTCCCGTCGCGCCAACTTCTGGGGAACAGACTGCGACGCCCCGACTGCACAGATAATAATGGACGGCGATAGGATGGACCTTGACTCGACGTCTCAGGGCCCGCGGGGCCTCAAGCGACCGGCGCCAGACGCAGACGCTGATGCAGACGCACACGCAGACACAGCAGACGCCAGCTCGTCCCCAGCTGGTGCTTCCGGTGCTGCTGCTGCTGCTGCTGCTGCGAGGCCTAGGAAGATCCAGGTGAGTCACGTGATGCCATTTCGATCGAAGGGGGAGAGAGGGAGAGAGAGAGAGCAGGCCTTACTGACGGCTGGAAGGCGCTGGACCCAGACGTTATCAATAAGATTGCCGCTGGGGAGATCATCGTGGCTCCTATGCACGCATTGAAGGAGCTGATTGAGAACTCGGTGGACGCTGGCTCAACTTCTGTGGAGATTCTGGTTAGGGAAGGGGGCCTGAAACTCCTCCAGATCACCGATAATGGCCATGGAATCGACGTGAGTACCAAGAGAGCCTCGCTTGTATTTCCCATCCATATCAGACGATCTGACTTGCACTCCTAGCACGATGATCTTTCAATTTTGTGTGAGAGATTCACCACGTCAAAGCTGCAGGCCTTCGAAGACCTCTCCTCCATCGCTACGTACGGGTTCCGTGGTGAGGCCCTGGCAAGCATCAGCCATGTTGCCCATTTGACAGTGACAACGAAGACGGCTGGATCAAGCTGTGCCTGGAGGGCTCATTACAGTGATGGAAAACTTGTACCCGCAAAACCAGGACAGAATGCATCCCCCAAGCCCATTGCCGGACGCAAAGGCACCCAGGTCACCGTTAGTACCTCCCTCGAAAACTACATCTATTACATATCTTTCTCTCTCTCCCTCCCTCCCTCTCTCTCTCTCCCTATATATATATATATATATATTAACTCAGTGCTCAGGTAGAGGATTTGTTCTATAACGTTCCAACCAGGCGTCGTGCATTCAGGTCGGCAAGTGAAGAGTATGCAAAGGTCCTTGACATCGTTGGCCGTTATGCTGTACACTGCAGTGGAACTGCGTTTTCCTGCAAGAAGCACGGCGAAGCTGGCGTCAGCTTGTCAACCTCGATAAACTCCTCGATAGTCGACCGGATAAGACAACTACACGGTGGTGCTGTAGCTAACGAGTTGGTCTCCCTCGAGGTGGATGGCAAGCGGTGGGGGTGCCATACTTCAGCATGGGTTACCAACGCCAACTACCATGCTAAAAAGACCACCCTCCTTATTTTCATTAACCACCGTGCTGTCGAGTCTACCGCCATCAAAAGAGCCGTGGAGCAAACATATTCGACTTTCCTTCCAAAGGGTGGGCATCCATTTGTCTACCTGGATCTTGAAATTGAACCGCAACGCCTTGATGTCAACGTCCATCCCACAAAGCGAGAAGTCAACTTCTTAAATGAAGATGAGATTATAGAATCCATCTGCAGCGCCATAAGGACCAAGCTTGCTGCGGTAGACTCAAGCCGTACCTTCATGACACAAACACTTCTCCCCGGAATTCGCCCTCCAGAACCAGCTCCATTAGCCAGAGACACTTCGTCAGGCGCAGAGGGTGAAAGATTAGCTCTTCGAACGGTTGCTGGAACGAAACGGCCTTATGAAAATAACCTTGTTCGGACAGATGCGAAATTGCGGAAGATAACGTCCATGCTTCCCCCTGCAGGTTCGGAGACGGCCCCTGGAGACAAACCAAGCGGAACCCAAGGCCTCGCTTATCAAAAAGTTAACCGGGAACCGGTTAACATTCGCCTTACCTCTGTGAAAAACCTGCGTGCCGCTGTTCGTGCCTCCATGCACAATAACCTCACCGAAATATTTTCTTCAAATACCTACGTCGGCCTCGTAGATGAGCGACGTCGGGTTGCCGCAATACAGTCTGGCGTCAAACTCTACCTGGTGGATTATGGAATGGTGTGCAATGAGTTCTTCTACCAACTCGGACTTACAAACTTCGGGAACTTTGGATCGATCAACCTCGAGTCATCTCCGAAGCTTGTGGATCTTCTTTCCCTAGCTGTTGAGGTGGAACGTGACGAATACTACCGCAACAATCCTCCAGATGGAGATGCGGCTTCGGTAGCGTCAGATGCCAGCCGCAGCATAGACGAGGGCATTGTTGTCGATTTTACTTCCGTCGCAGCCACCGTGGCCAAGCATCTAATCGACCGAAGAGAAATGCTAAAGGAATATTTCTCACTTTCCATATCCGAGGATGGATGCTTATTATCAATACCTCTCCTTTTGAAAGGTTACATGCCATCTCTTGTGAAACTACCGCGGTTTCTTCTCCGTTTAGGCCCGTATGTGGACTGGAGCGGCGAGGAAGCCTGTTTCCGCACATTCCTGACGGAACTTGCGGCCTTTTATACTCCAGAACAGCTACCAACTCCACATTCATCTAATACCCCACAAGGTGGATGTGGGAGACAGCCTGGCCCTGGTGCTCGAGAAAGTAGCCCACACTCCATAGTTTCGGACATCTCCAGAGAAAATGGTGTCTCTGCCACCGAGAGCCCACAGGCGGATCAGTCCTCCAGTCATGACGAAGCTGAATCAGAAGATGAATCAGTCACTCGTCGACGAGAGCAGTTGTCATGGATGCTTGAACATACTTTATTCCCTGCTATACGCTCACGGTTAGTTGCTACTAACGACCTTGTTCGAGGTGTGATCGAAGTAGCAGACCTGAAAGGACTTTATCGGGTTTTTGAACGCTGCTAGTGTTCTTATTCCTTTAAACCCCAACTCCCTCCCCCCTTTCCCCGTGCCTCTATTCTCCAATCCTATCTACTACATTTTCACCAGAAAGAGACCTCGCTTTCTGTCTCTCACCTCTATGATACCGTCACTACCTACTACACTGTCCCATTTTACGGCCTTACATATCTCACTGCTCGAAGCATGATATGATCTCAAAATGAATTATGAACACTTATCAACTATACCCTTTTTCGCACTGCTCTAATTTATCCTCATTCTTGACCTGATTCGGCTCTTTTCATCGTGTTATTTGGCTCGATGGATTCTCGTACCCTCGTGTAGGCTGCCCAATCTTTTCATTCCTTCTAATCATCATACCTAAAGGCCTGTATCTTTGTAATAACTTTCTATCTTTATTTATGCATTGCATGTCCTACCAGGCCTTGACATATACCCTAAAATTAATCTTTACAAGTAGCTGTGAAATATAACTACGCTAATGGGCACACGTTACCGACTTCGTAGCCAAAATATTGATGCTTCTTTATTTCCGAGACTAATAATCTACATAAGGCTTCCCCGAACTGGGGGAAATTATCTTAAAGGGTGTATTTTCCGGCATTTCCCATCTTACGGGCCAGCACAGCTCGACTTCAAATCTCTCCAGCTTTCCCACTTGATACAATGGACGGCAAATGACTTCCGTCACTGCTTGCAAATTCGAATGTGGGCTAGAATATGATATTCGTCTCCGACAACGAATCTTTTGACTGTATATCCTAAGCCGAAATTCCCTTATGCTTTCCATTTCGTTGGCGATAGCATAGCAGGAAACCTCCCATGTGTTGGGCATCGGCTCTTTACTGTTTCTAGTTCGTGGCCAGAATCGCTGCGCTTTCCGATAAAACTGTGAACGGCCATCATCGTAGAAGACACTCCAGTCCCGTGGCGCTATTTCAATGCTCGTGATGGCCTTCAAACGCTGTGGTAGGATCGAATGGGCAAAAGCAAGAAATGTGTAGGGTTGTTCGAAACTAAATGTTCGCCTTGCATATAACACCTCTATGGCCTCCGTATAGCTGCAACAGTGCTTTAGTGTATTTCTTGCTGAAGACATAACTGGTTTATGCAAAAGACTTACATTAATCTGCATGACTGAAGTAAGGAGAGTATGCCAATACTTGGATGCTCGCACGTTACCGGAGCCAGAATATCCTCGACAAAAGTGCAGCCTGTCTGTTTATTGGCGTGCACGGCATTTTCAGATACACAGTTGCAGACGTTTCCGTCACTGGCAGCGGTCTCTGAATCATGGGCACACGGAAATGAAGCCAGCTGCCGGCTATTGGTATGCACTATATGGATCTTCCGACTTCCAACAACACAGTTATATATCATAAGCCTTAGCTCGATAGGAAGTTGAAACAACCTAGACTGTGCCTGGCCGTAGGATGGCTGACCTAGCCCTCTTGCGCTTTTGTGAAGCTTCTGGGATTGCTGCTGCCGGTGCGGGCTATCAAGGGCAGCATTAATTGAAAGAGCCCGCTGTCGACGAACGGGCAGAGGCAGCACATCCGTTTTGTGGTACTTCTTGAACCTCCTAGCCCACTGGTACTCCCTGAACGCGACTGAGGTATAGATGTAATAGGCAGGGATAAGAACCGGGAGGCAGACTATGCAGCATATTATTCGACAGACATCGATTAAGGTATACCAACAATCGCGTGTCATGTTGCAAGGTTGTCAGCAAAGGAGGAGACACAGGGCCAATTTGTGCAAGGGAGATAGTCATCAGCCCAATGTAATATAAAGCAGAGGAGAGTCAACGTGCTGAGAGCCGTTAGTTATTAACTTGAAAGTTGATATTTCGGTCGCATTGCTGATACGAGCTGCTTGGTGTGCCGTCTTCTGCGGCGAGACTTCACTAGTTATCAATTCGATAACTCAATATCGACATCCTAGATAATTACAAAATTAACCCAAATATCTGAGGATAGGGTAATGGACTCCCATTCATGACCTCCATCGTGCTAGGCCTAGCACGCCTAGAGAGAAGAGAAGTATTGTTATTTATGCTACGGGCTTCCATAACTACTAATTAGTTGAAGAGGCCGAACAGTCGGGAATTTAGTATGTATTGATGAATAGCTACTGGTAACTAACTGATAGAAGAATACAGAACGCATATCGAAGATCCGGACAGAGATACGCTCATACTCAGGAAACAGAAAGAGATCAATTGGGAAAAACATGGAAGAGGGAATGAAAGGTCGTGCCATTAACATCGCTTCCGTACAACATAAATCATTAGAATCGTAAGAGACGTTAAGAAAATAGAATAGAGGCAGAAAGTAATAAATGCGTCACAGGCAGTGAGAATAACTGCGGTTGCCCGTGAGCTTCATAAAAAGTAAAATGAAGATTAAAGGGACTCGAACGAGTAAAGGAAAATGGATCAGCACATGGAAACTAGAGGAGATGTGGAGTACAGTAAAGAAGATGCTGATCCAGCCAGTAAAGGGATGAAGGGATTGTGGCACTGGAAAGGAAAATGGTATATGTCGGTAGCTGGGTTATTAGAACTGTGTCTTTAGTTATTGCCGTGAATATGGCTTGTTCATAAGGGCGATTTCACGCGCCACGGTGGGCCATTCCAAATCTCGTTTGAATGTGTTGCCTCTTCTGTGCTGAAGGATTTCATCCCACTTGAGAAGCTCATATCTAAAGGATTTATTATTAGTATATGAGAAGAGGTAAATAAACAGCTTGGGATTATTGGGAGAAAACAGTAGAAGTGTCGGACAAGCTTTAAATTCAACTTACACAAATCGAAGATGTGGTTGGATAATGACATTCAGTCTCCTTGCCCGAACAAAACAACTGATTTGGTAAACGGGTTAGTTATGATTTTTGGATTCAGGATATTGTGCGAAGCTTACTATGCTCTAGGAAAAGATAGGTTCATAGTCTTCATGACTTCAGCGATACATATAGTGGCAGATCTTGAAACGCCTACACGGCAATGTACCAATGTCGCCGTTCCTTCAAATTTGCCCGCATCTAACACGTGAAGTCAGTGTTGAGGCTCCTGATTATATGCAAGAAGTATACGAGATGAAAACATACCAATAAATGCAAGGCATCTTTCTAGCTCCTGAGTCAAAGGGTCAATGCCATTATCCTGCACTTCATTGATATACAACAGATTTTCGGCTCCCCATTTCTCAACATCCTCGGCCATCCAGGACAGAGGTTCACCAACGCTTAGTATTCTGCGAATCCCCAAGGACCAAAGTAGCTCCGGGTTGGTGGCGTGAGCCAAGTTCCCAAGATACATGTAAGGCAAGATTCGACTCGGCAAAGAGCCATCCATTTTTGTCATCCAGTTTGGGCTAGGTCGATGCATTAGTTGTCGAGCCCTTGGATTCGGGCTCTCACTTAGCAATTTTTGTTGAATCCCTAAGAGGAACGTGACGTCGGTTGGATAGGCGAAGAAATTCCTCTTTTTCTCACAATGTAGCCTTAGCCAGGCTTCATGAACAGGAGCGCCTTCGGCATACATGAAGTATGCCAGGGCAAGAAGAGAGCTTTCAGTATAACCATCCCCACAATGTATAAAGATTTTGCAAGGTTTCGTAGTAGCTGGTTTCATTGGTATATCACCATCTTTATCCTCAGAAAGAGACCTTCTCCTGCGTGGATTGGCAAGTTGATATATCCATCTGCAAGTAGCAATAAAGTCATAAACTTCAAGTTGGCTCCATGAGGATGCCATAATGCTACCTGACGATGGAAATTCAATGTGATGTGGGCCTTTATGGAGCTGTGACGATATCTTAGCCAAATATCTCGTATCAGGTATACTGGCACCGTCGTGTGTTTCAATAAAAACGTCATAATGACTAGTTGGTGGCCCACCCATGTCGTAACTCAAATCCGGGGAGGGCCCTTGCCAGACATTCTTTGTTATCTCAGTTGCCTGGGACATGCTGTACATTTCTAGACGCTCCCAAAGAACTGAGCAAGTGTTAGTGTAAAGAATATCATTGGGTGTAAAAGAGAGATGCCTTACAAAAGTCCATAACCTGGCCTGTCAAGGCCCCGTTTTGGTTAATGGCTACTATATCAGGGTGCTGGTGCTCTATATCTTGAAACGAACCTGTTCTATGGTTAGCTACCATTGATGAACTCTGGGCTGGTTCTTTTGAAGAAATGGGTAGCTGGGGACTTACTGGAAACTACAAACGTGTTAAATAGTCTGGCCTCTTGACCAGGATCGTATCTCCTCATCCATTCTTCCTGCGCGGTAGAAATATCAACCGCAACAGCCAAGATGCTTTCCTCGCTCACGTCATCATCTCCGTATACGATAATATCTGATATAGCAGCAAGTTTTGCTGTCTGAATATGAAAATTTCTGACTGAGAAGCCTTCGGGGGGGTCTGCATCAATGAAACTGGATCCAGCCAGGATTTCGTCAGGAGCAACGGCACCCTTAAGCTTAGCCTTCGTCAAGTCACCACCAACTTTCACCACTGTAATTGATCTAAGGCATTTTGGTATCCGCCGTAGAGTTCTACGACGTGATACAAAAAATGACAGTTGAATCTGGTTCTCGGGGTGTAACCCATGAAGCCATGGGAACAGTTTAGACGGATCAGGAAGGGGTCTTGTTGCTAGATCATCGAGAGCAACGGCTAACTGTTTGCCGTTAATTGAGAATACCGGTGGATGGTTGTACACCTGATGGTATCTGTTATCTGGTGGGTATAAGGCAGTTGGGTGCTGAACGCTGAACTGTTTGCTTGAAGATGAGCTGGAAGATGAATAGGAGGCAGCAGGGAGCTTGGAGCTGGCTGGAGCGGGTCCAGTAGGGCAAATAGGTAAGTGTTTGTTAGGAATTGGAGTTTGACTGCGGGTTGATGACGCAGTGAGACTGATAGTTGGTGTTCCCATTGGGGGTGGAGTAGGGGTTTGTCGCACCGTATGGTGCTGAAGTATGGCTGCTGCCATAACAGTAAAGAGCAATGCTCCGTTCCTTCGTACGTGGGAAGATGAATGCTATTTGTAGATATAAGGGAGAAAGAGCTGGATTTGTCCGTTAAATGTATTGTTGTGTGAGGTCGAGGCCCAAGTACAAGCCAGCTACATTATCTGCCCGATTGACACCCAATGTTGTTGCAGCGTATGGAAATATTGACGAGGCGGTTGGGCTTATGATTATAGAATGAAGCTCGGGTTGAGATGGGTGATGGCGTATGCTTATGAGCATAGATGGCTGGGGAATCGGTATCCAACGAGTGGTATAGTGCCTAGCAGAGAAACAAGGGTTAGCAGCTGGTTACTTCTGGCTACCATGGCTAAGTCTCGCCAAAACCCTTGATCTCACAGCGATGTCGATTCTTTATATATAGACGGTGTATATATGGGCTGACTTACTTGTTTATCAGACGGGCCTCGCTAGATTTCCGTCGACAGTTTAAGCCTCTGGATAGCAAAGGAGCAAACCAGGCAAAACCATCGCCAGCTTGTAAGCATGCGGCAATCTCGAGGTAGAGAAAAACAGAAGGACGATGGTGGGTAAGAATAAGGGCGTATATGAGTGACGCGCAGACCACTGGATTGGGGATGAAGACAGCCCTGGGGTGTAGCCGAATGGGGAGGGGGCGGGAAGAAGTAGTATATGGAATGGAAAAGAAGGGTCGGAGGCGGGGATCAATGGAGACAAGGTACTGGGTACTTCGGCTAGCTAGCCGCCGCCCGCAAGCGCGAGGTACTCGGTACAAGGAGCCAATAAGGTTTTGAGTCCAACTGGAAAGAACGCGGAAAAGTGGAGAGAAACGGGCCCGCTAGTCCGCTTTCGAATTCATTGGAGGTTGAATTAACCAATAGGAGCACGTGATGTATGGAAGCTTCTGGTCACGTGTAAAGGTTAAAACGAGGCCGAAGAAGGTAAAGTTGATATCAAAAGAAAAGAGGATTAGGGGTGCGCTGAAGAAAGAGGGAGAGAGCGAGGCGAAGACGAGGCGTGTACGAGAAGGACGGGGGTGAGACCGTTGAAGAAGAGAAGGTAATACGATCAAGGTGTGCTTGGAGCGAGGGAGCTGGCTGGTTCAACGGCTTTCCATGATGTACCGCTGCGGAACATCCGGAGGTGCGACAGGTCAAGGATGCGACCTTGATTCCGTGTTTGCACCCTAAAAACAAGAAAGTACTGCACTCGTAATGCATATTCACACCAGGGATGGACAAGGGAGGAAAAGGAATATGGATATTTGTCGTCCGCCCTCCATCCATCGGCTAACAGCGAAAGTATGGTTGAAGGAAACCGCGAGCATGAGGGAGTGTGTGGGTTACACCGTTCTGACGATCCGCCATCCGCAACTGTTTCCATCTCCTGACTGCTTCATCTTCGCTCTTGATCAGTTGCACTGTAGTATGTGGAAGGGCTCATTATACATGGTCACCATGATGCCACTGGTGGAGACACAGTGGAGCAGAAATACTCAGTGAAGCGTCCAGGCCATCATCTGTCTCGGGGGTTGCCTTAATTCATGGGCCAAGTCGGACGACGCTAGGATCGAGGGGTTGATCCAAGTACGAGCCTTCTGCATTCTATTTAAATTCCCTTTCTGGTGCTCGAGCAAGCCGATAGGGTACTTGTGTATGCATGCTGATGCCCAACTCACGTCGCTCGAACTATGCAAGATCATGGCGTCGCTTGACGATACACATCCAGAAGTGGAAACGACGCGCGTGTTGAACAGCACAACTAGCTCGTCCCTTAGTGAGCTAGCTAACAACAGGTGATTTTTTTTTTTTTTTTTTTTTTGGAACTTGGGGCGCGCCCCTTGAAAGGCGATGCCTATTGAAAACGATTTACCCGCAGCCTAACTAACTCCGTGAGGTATATCAACAGGGGCTCTTTACGTTTGGCGTTGATCTTTGGTATCTCTGAATCTTAACTTGCCGAATAATTCTTTGTAAAAAGGAACTTTTCTGATAATAATAGTTTAGTTCCTGATGCCAGTGCTAGCTGTGAAATGCTCCAGCTTCGATAGTTGGTCATACCCCTCCGTTCTGGGTTCAGGAGGATCTGGCGATTGAAGCATTCGCCATTCATTATCCCTGATAAAAGAGCTTCCAGAAGATAGCGCCCAGGTGCCGCTGTTCCAGTATGTGCCAAAGGCAAAACACACTGCTCCTCCACCTACGATCAAGATCCTGCCGCCACCAACCGGGATGGAACTGTGGCCAACCAAAAGCGGCCGTGCATGGACAGGAGATCTCCAGGCCATCGGCACAGACAGTTCACTGGTATCGTCGTACTCAAAGGCGCTGAGGTCAAGGGTTAAGACTTCATACTCATGCGGTATACACCCGTCAACAGCAATTCCTCCAATGAGAACAAGGCTCACTCCAAGTCGATGCGCCGTGGAACCAAAACGACTAACCCATTTGGATATTTGTGGACGAGAACCTTCCAGTCGAGCCTTCTGATCTGTTAACCGGATATACATTTCCCCAGTATCATCAGCGGATATCTGCCATGTCCAAAAGTCATCCAGCACTAAGCCATCTTGAGACATTCCTCCAGCAAGGACTCCTCTCCCCTTACCAATACTGGACATGACAGATCCGAAGCGTGGCATGCAAGAACCACCATATTTCGATAATACTGTCCAAGTTTCTATGCCGCTGTTGTTTCTCCACAAGGAAAATTCCCCGCTAACAGTGCCATTCGACGATTTTCCGCCGTAGACAAGGACACCTTCTTCGCCACTAGGAAGTATAACAGCAGTTGCAGAGTGTCGAAAGGATGTAGTTGGAAAGGGACATGATTGTCGCCACCTATCCCCTTCCATTAACCAGGTATCATTCAAGGCCTTTGACGGCGCGGTTCTACCCCCAACCAATAGACATCTGTTATTCGACATTTGTGTTATGGTATGGCATACCCGTGCTGGGAGTGACTCTGGTGGTGCACATTTTACGGTGGCATACGTGGCATCCGATTGCACATATGTATCTGTAGACGAAAGTCGAGCTTGTTGTCCCAGCCCCGCATGAAAGCCAATCTGGTCACCAAAAGAAAATAAGGCGCCAAATCGCTTGTGATGGGTTGGGCCTGCTTTAAAATTAGCAGTTATCCGAGGTTGAGTATCCAACAATTCTGTAGTTGTATTAACGATCGCATCGTCGTTGCTATCGCTTGCTGTCACCCGCGTACTAGCTCTGAGCAGGAAATAGTGTGAAGCAAACAAAGCAATCTCTTCCCACTCATCAAATGCTTCAAACCGGTCAAGAGATGCTCGTGTTTCAGCGTCTATGAAACTGGGGTCGCTCCAAGCTTCCCATAAGCTTCTAGCTCTTGCTTGCTTCCAGCCTACTTTGAGGAATCGTTGCTCCTGCTGGGCTAGTGTGGGATATATGTGAGTTGATTGAAGCGGAGCGCGCCATTTGGTGAAATGTGCTATCATGGTCCTTGCAAAGGGATGGTCAGGGCCGTCTGGGAAGAACTGCTCCAATAACCCAAATTGGGTGTCTGATAATGAGTTTGTTAGCAAATACTCTTCAATTATCCCAGTCTCGTATAGGAATGTTAAATGAAAATAAGCACTGACCATCACTCAATCTCGCAGCCCATGATATTAATGCATCGGCGGCCTTGACTGCCATATAAGTTAACGCTACCTCAGCAGTGCACAGTATGGAGAATTCAGATGTGTCCACTTCAGATTTTAGCGTTTGTTCCAATTCTGAAAGATTCCCAAGATCACACCCAATTCCAATATACTGTTTGGCGCGGATAACAGGACCACCCTCACTCGATGAAACTGCGTCGGGCAGAAGCTCCTTGAGTTCAGGGCTTCTTTGTATGGCTTCCCATTTTTCCATCATCATTTTACGGTGATCAATCTCAACAAATATGGTATCTTCACACAGACTTGAATTCTGAGAAAGTAGTTGAAAAACCAATGGGTCACTATACAAGGCAAATTAGAAGGTTGATTGCGTTAAATGAAGTTCTTTCATTCAGTTTCCGAGATGCTGGAGGTTACGAACTCACAATCCACATCCAAAATTAATGACCAGTTTTGGGCGTCCTGTCACCTCTTTGAGGAAATCTGTAACCGTATGTTCAATAGCATACATTCGTAACCAATACCCACGGTTTATCAAAGGTGCTCTGCGCGGGGAGGACTTGACAAAATGCCGAAAGAAGTGAGGTTCCTTGTAGTATATCCGCTCAACGCTACGCTTGGAAACGATACTACTTCCATTAGTCTAAAATAAAGTCTTAGCAAGATAAAAAGAATGAAAAAAAGCCGAATAGGATAAAAATGCTTACCCCCATCACCATGCCCGCTTCTTTCTCCGTCTGGAGCTCATTGGTTTTGTTCATCATCATAGCGCTACCTCGCTGTCCTTACAGAACCCTCACACTCTGCCAATGCGCGTCAACACAGCTCGTGTTAGGATTATACCATGAGCCGGTTGGTCAGGACCAAAGGAGGAGTCCCGAGACGGAAAAGAGATGCCAAGCCTTGATAAAAATAATTTTAGCTTATCGATAAGGATCACATGATATAAGCCTCAAAAATGATCTGTGCATCTTCCCGTGCGTCATATGATGGGCGCTAAGCCGCTTTCGGCCAAGCCACCCTGCACCTGCGTATGACTTCCGTCACTTTTCCTCTCGTTGGCGATGTTTGCTCAAAACACCATCTCGTTGCGTTTGCCAGAGTCGCCATTTCAACATTCGGCGGAGCGTTCAGCATACCTCTAGCAGCACAGCAATATAGCCTCCTTTCCCCCGCCGCCTACTGGCTATCTCGGTACCAGCTCCGTGTCTCTGGCCGCACCGTTCTACCTATTCTTGGATGATGCCTGCCGCCTCGGACGATTGACGAAACGCTCCAGACGCTCGGAGACTTGGGAGACCTACCCTCGACCTCCTCTCAGAGGTAGAAACGACGTACGGAGTTTTAAAGTTATCCTAGCCATCTGTGACATCGGGTTGTCTGAGTGACTCTCCAATCATACGGTCTTGTCTGCATTTTCGACTCAGCTCTCTACGCGACAACTTGGCGCATCATGGCGATGAATTTTGTCACATTTAACCAGGACTACAGCTACCTAGCTGTCGGTATGACACTTCATATGGATGGCCTTTCGTACTGGAAACATTTTTTAACCAGTGCGGACTTGTGCAGGCACCGCGAAAGGCTTTCGCATATTTTCGACCGACCCCTTCGTGAAGAGCTATGAGACAAAAGAAGGAAATATTGCCATGCTGGAGATGCTATTTTCCACATCTCTTGTTGCGCTGATTCTCTCTCCTCGCCGGCTTCAAATCACGAATACAAAGGTGAGTGGGTAGTTCTTCTGAAGAAGCAGAGTTGTGGTACCTTCTACCTGATGAAATGGCTAACGGTTGCCTGAATCTTTTAGAGACAATCAATTATTTGTGAACTGACCTTCCCTACAACTGTGCTCGCTGTGCGTCTCAATAGAAAGCGCCTAGTTATTGTACTGGAGGATCAGATCTATGTCTACGATATCCAGACGATGAAACTACTGTACACAATTGAAACATCACCAAATCCGAACGGTAATACTCCATATATCCAAGCCTTTCTTTCTTGGTTAACTTGCAGACCCAGGCTAATACATATTATCTAGCTATTTGCGCTTTGTCTCCATCGTCCGATAATTGCTACCTTGCCTATCCGCTCCCGCAAAAGGCTCCGCCTCCATCATTCACTGCTCCTACCCACACTCCTCCAGGAAACTCACACATTGCTCCCACGAATGGAGAGGTGTTAATATTCGATGCCCAAAAGCTTGAAGCCATCAACGTTATAGATGCGCATCGATCACCACTGTCGTGCATCTCATTAAACAATGATGGTACTCTGCTTGCTACCGCATCTGACAAGGGCACGATTCTTCGTGTCTTTTCAGTCCCTGATGGCCATAAGCTGTATCAATTTCGCAGAGGATCGATGCCATCGACAATATATAGCATGTCATTCAACACTACATCTACCCTGCTCTGTGTCTCATCTGCCACGGAGACAGTGCACATCTTCAAACTGGGCCACCAAGGAACAGTAACTGGCTCTCCCGGTTCAACTGGAAGCGCGAGCAGTTCACCACCGGGAAACCGTCCGCGTGAAACTTCTGGTAGTAAAGGGCCGGACATGGATGGATTTCTGGGACGCAAACACGATGGTACGTTCATGGGATTGATAAGGCGCACCTCACAGACGCTCGGAACCTCAGTTGCTGCCACGGTAGGCGGATACCTACCTAAAGGTGTGACGGAGATGTGGGAGCCAGCCCGCGATTTCGCCTGGATCAAACTGCCCAAGCATTCTGCAAATTCCCAAGCACGGTCCGGGCCTGTGAGAAGTGTTGTTGCAATGAGTAGCAATACGCCGCAGGTGATGGTGGTGACGAATGATGGTGTCTTCTACGTCTTCAACATCGATCTCTCAAAGGGCGGCGAGGGTACACTGACTAGACAGTATTCGTAAGTCCAGCTTCCTCTTCCTTTGAAACATCTTTTCTCTGTTTGATATTCCGTCGATTTATGGCCAGGCCCGCTGATTTGATTACGTTTCTAGCGTCCTCGACTCCAGCGAGAGACTGGGATCGTCAGCAGCTGATTACTGACCGAGCCAGACTGAAATATGGCAGCGTCCAATGAGAAGGAAATAGTGGCCGAAGATAAGTAAAACCACTAGCGATGGGTTTGTTGGTGGGCTTGCAGGGACTGCAGCGGGTGAATCATGTCAATCATGCTTATCTCTCTCCATCTTGACGTTTTAAAATAATTTCTCTGTCTTTTCATCATTTGTTTTGGTGTCTGGTCTTTTGCCTCAAGGCAGCTCACTCGTTTCCTTTCTTACGGGCGAACTGCATCCATCTGTGTTTTTTGTATATGTTGCAAGGGCGTTTTATCGTGAGGGTGTATGTGGGTGTTTGTCTATTTACTTACCAGCTTGCTCTTTCTTTCTACTTAATACTGCTTCATGGCTAAAGCAGTGTCCTACCCCCGGTACTCCAATTCAAAGCGTATGCATTCGTCTGCCTATCTCTCTCCACGAAGATCGTCCTAGCGAATTTCGTCTCTCCTGCAGGGAACATGTTTGTCCAGTCAATCCACAACGGAGATCATTCCTAGGTAAGTCGATATAAAGCAATGCATGGAAGGGAGTGAACTGCCTACCAAGCCCGAAGACACCACCACGGCCATCAACCCGTATCTTGCGGCCTCGAGCTCGCAATGACGCAAAGGAGAACCATCTGATCGCTCCCAAGTGTTCATCGTATTCTTGTCTGCCGTATCCCGGGTTTCCGGCCTCCAAAGAACGGCCCTCCTTCGCTGCCGGAGACAAGGGCGCAACCAACCCCGGCACCCGCAGAAGGAGGGCCAGTCCAGGATTCGATTCACCGGCTTTCTCAAACTGTGTCGATTTATGGGCCTCCCAACTCCACTGAGGTCAACCGCGAATCCTCCAGTTGCGGTGCTCCATGCGGGATGGGCTATCCGTCGACCCAGGTCAACCAGCCTCGACCCGCCGGATGCTGGGCTCCCGGCAGATCGAGTTCCAAGTCGGCCGTAGACTCATGGAAGTCCCATATATATAACTAGGTTGCATCTTCTTGCCATCCTCTCGGCATTGTCCTCCCCATTATCGTCTTAATACGAGTCTTCTATCGTCGTTGGACATTCCATATAGCTAGTTGTATAGCTGGTTATTCAGAACAAAGCAACGGGCAGCTGGTGGGCAAGATGAGCGTCCCGCTGACGACCCTCAGCCAGGGCTGCATCGACTCGTCTCCTCCCCAGCCGGAGATGAGAGAAGGTATGCATTAACCGTCCAGCCAGCCCATGGGATAGGCCAGTGCTGATGGTTTCAATAACTACTGCTAGTTGACGAGGAGAATAGACGTGATGCTTCGATACATTCATCTCACTCAAATCTGCCGAAGTGGAACAAGCCGGCTATCAACCTGTGGAGGTTCGCAGCAGCGAACTATACCTTCATCATCCTCGGTGCCAACGATGCAGCGTATGGGGTGAGCTTCATCACTGTCAAGAAACGGCCAACTGGTTGACAGATAACTAACTGACTGACTCCTTTCTTTTGATATCGGCCAGGCTGTGATACCATATGTATGTATCAACTATCCCTAACTGCATCTCGGCGTCGAGCTAACGGAAATATCTAGATTGAAAAACATTACAACATCTCATATACAGTCGTCTCCCTGATCTTCTTGTCGCCTCTGGGTGGCTATGCAGCGGCAGCGACATTCAGCAACATGATCCACATGAAGCTGGGTCAGCGTGGTATTGCTTTCCTGGGGCCATGTTCGCATA
This sequence comes from Trichophyton schoenleinii, assembly GCA_018357685.1. Lineage (NCBI taxonomy): Eukaryota > Fungi > Ascomycota > Eurotiomycetes > Onygenales > Arthrodermataceae > Trichophyton > Trichophyton schoenleinii. The sequence continues at coordinate 2,571,798 of WOFF01000002.1, forward strand.
TCCTGGCCTATGTTGCTGTCTGTCTTCATCCACCGTATCCGGCCCTTATCGTTGCCTTCATCTTTGCCGGTTTCGGTAACGGGATTGCAGACGCAGCTTGGAATGCATGGATAGGCGGCATGGCAAATGCAAACGAGCTCCTCGGTCTTCTCCATGGCTTCTATGGTCTAGGAGGAATGCTTGCTCCTCTTATTGCAACTGCTCTCATTACCAAGGCCGGATGGGAATGGTACGAGTTTTACTATTTGCTCGCGGGAGCTTCCTTTTTGTCTCTCGCATTTTCCCTCCCGGCATTCTGGAGTGCAACCGGGTCCAGATATCGAGAGGCTCACAAAGACTCATATGATGAGCTTGAAGGTCATGGAAACAACATTAATGCCTATACACCTCCGGTACGGGCAAATAAGCTTATGGTTAAGCTGTTGGGCAAGACCAGGATGGCAGAAGCATTGAGTAACCGGGTAACCTGGATATGCAGTATCTTCCTTGCGGTTTACGCTGGAGCCGAGGTGGGATTGGGAGGTTGGATTGTAACCTTCATGATAAATGTCCGACATGGTTCACCCTTTGACTCTGGAGTGACTGCTACAGGCTTCTGGCTAGGGATTACACTAGGCCGAATGATCCTAGGGTTTGTCACCCCTAGATGCTTCAAAACAGAAAAACATGCCGTTGTGTTCTACCTTGGATGCTGCATTGGCTTGGACCTAGTATTCTGGCTTGTTCCTAATTTCTATGCTTCTGCTATCGCTGTTGCATTTATGGGTTTCTTCCTTGGCCCTTTGTTCCCAGCAGGTGTCGTTGCAGCAACGAAACTACTACCAAGAAACCTCCACGTTGCTGCTATTGGTTTCACTTCGGCCATGGGTGCCTCAGGAGCGAGTACATTGCCCTTTGCTGTCGGTGCCATCGCGCAGGCAAAAGGAGTCGAGGTTCTGCAGCCGTTCATACTAGGAGTACTGATACTCTGTTTATTAGTCTGGATGTGTCTACCCAGTCTTCCAAGGAGCAACATCCGCATTTGAAACTGCAGGATGGGATAGAATATAAGGGTATATATAGAGGCAGGGACTTCTTTAGTTAATTTCGGTCTAGGAAATCAGGGAGGATAACTTATGAGACGCGAGACGCGTCATAGTCATTTGAACACTGGGTAAGGCATATGTATTGATATATATAAACAATCCAACACCCTATACATGACATCACAGCGCACTTCCGCCTATATCATTTAGGTAAAGGAGGCATTGCTCTAAAAACAGGCGGTAAATGGGATACTTTAGGCGTTTTGGCAGCACACAAAGTCGCCGCCGCCGGGGCAAACAGGATCTAGCATATGTTAGGCGCCTCATGCGGGACATCGAGCATCCGGATATTCAACCTACCCGGGAGTACGGTTCCTATGCACTCATTTTTCCATTTGCATACTGCATTCCTTCCCTTGCCTGGGCAGGGAGAGATCTCACATCCCCACACATTATTTCCATCAAAGGGACAGGCCCAGTTCTTTGTCTCCGGAGTTCCCTGGTACGCCCATCCATGATAAGTGTTGGTGCAGACGTTGTGATCCAAGCAAATACAGCGATCTGTGTTCCATTCTCCGTAACATCTACCACCCACAGCAGCAAATATGGGTGTAGGCAGGAGTAAAAGTGCGGCGAAAAGAGGCTTCATATTCGAACAAGCTGTCTTTGATTTAACTAGCCGGGGAAATGTCGGAGAGTGATTCTGCTTGAGAATGAGGGTCGAAGTCACTGTTTCTTGACAATGAGGCTGAGGGACAAGTTAAGGTATATACCTGGACTATTTATAGTCCTCCTTTGGGTATCGTATTTCTCGTCAATCTCTCATCCTTTGATGTCTATGATTGGGCAGAGACGGATGAGATGGCTCGAACGAGCTGGAAGATCGTCATTTTACGAGCCAATATCAAACAACCAGCCACTCATAACCAATTGCGGCCTGACGGATAGTCAATGTTTTTTTATGAAGTCGTCGCCATCTGGACTCTCCCGGGCCCCAGGGAAGTACCTTGAATGCACGTTGTGCAGCGATAAACCCCAGGCCCTGTGTTTATATCAAGAGGCTCTAGTCGGCCGACGACCTCCTAGCTGTACTTCTTTGATACACAAATAAAGATAAGTAAGAGTTATTTATACGGACTCAACTGCTTTTGTCTCCCCGACTCGTTTCATGCTCTGTGGGCGGTTGATTGCCTGCTTGAGAGCGTTTATACTTCTTCCCAGAAGCCAAAAAATAAACATATAACAGGTAGTTAGTTAACCAGCTCAACACAAGGTCAAGTAGTTAGTTAATACAAGACAAGCTCGGGATTATGAAGGCAAATACTTACAGAGCAACGGCCTGCACGAGTCATAAATAACTGAATAGCCAAAGAGTGCCTTGCCTGTGTGCACTCCATCCAAACTAGCCCTTGCACCCTAGAGTCCCAACATTCGGATGTCCCCAGACCAGGCGATATTATCCCTCCATCCTGATACCCTTTCCAGGTCAAATCTCGCTCCCTTGCCGTTCACGATACGAGTAGCTGGAGGACGGCAGTGGGTCGGCCTGCTGCCACGCGCGTGATGCATCCCACAGTGCAACGTCGAGGGATTTATGTTCCACATGTTCACCAATCGAAGCCATGCTGAAAACATGTCACTGGCACCGTGGTAATGAGCTTCTAGGGTTCAGGACGGCTGGACTCGATAAAGGAACAAGGGGACAGCCAATCGCCATACCCAGGCCCTGCTGGAGTGTTACATTCCACCGCAGGGGAATGCAAATATAGCTGTTTTCATTCGGTTCAGGGAGCTAGTGACAGCTTTGTCTGCAGATGCTATAACTCCGCAGGGATAATAATATACGGTTCCCGCTTTGTCACTGCTGTCCGGAGCTGCAAGAGAGACATGCACCCATGGCAGCTGTTATAAAGCGCATGCGCCCTCCCACGTCTTCCGTAGCTGTCGGTTGAAAATATTGTCCCGCGTTTCCTTCCTCCACATCCTTTCATGTAGAGTTGACAATATCCAGACATCTCTAGAAAATGCGCCTTCACTCTCTCCTTGCGGTGGCTACAGCTGTCGGCTGTGCGGTAGCCCATGACCCTATCGTCGAAGTTCCCGCGTGTCCTTGGAACGTTGCGATTAATTTCGACAAGACTGTTCCTGACCAGAAACCCTTCCCACGGACGACTGTTAGGCTTTGCTATAGCAGCAAGAATCTCAGGTTGAAGTTCGAGGCAAAGGACGAAAAGTATTTCTACTTCGACCCTTCCCAAAAGATAAACGATGATATCTGGAAATATGAAGTGATGGAAGCCTTTATCTCTACCGGCCACGCCGATCCTTCAACATATCTCGAATTTGAAGTCAGCCCCAACAACGTCACATACCAGGCCTTTGTCTACAACCCATCCAAGAACCGAGCAGACGGCGCTCCATTTGACCACGCCTTCATCAGCAACCCTATGGCAGACGGAATCACCTCGAAGACATCGCTTGCTCAAACCCAAGGGAAGTGGACTTCAGATGTGCACATCCCCCTTGCTCTCTTTAACGTGGACACTCCCCACGGCTCGAAATGGCGTATGAACTTTTTCCGCACTGTAACTTCGAAAGAGACTTATCCAGATCAGATCCTGGGTGCCTGGAATTCACCAGATAAAGCAAGCTTCCACATAACGTCCTTTTTCAGAAAACTTGTCTTTGTCTAAGGGCCTGTTGGCTGAATACCACTCTGCCCGAAGTTGACACGCCATGAATTAATGCGGAGAGCGGCCCTAGTTAGCAGCTTACAGTCCATGCAAGACGACCTTGGCCATGGTAGAAGATTTTAATTTATTTGTAATAAAGAAAAAGCCTGCAATGTTATCTCAGATATTCATCGTTGCTTCGTTGTCTTCGTCGCGGTTAAATCTTGATATCAAAAGAAGAATCAAACAAGAATATTAAGCTTCGGGCGGGAGGAACCATCACGTGATTGACTGTGGATTTTCGACCATCTCGAGGCTGATATTGACGACTGTCCATCATGATTTGGATGAGTTGGGCAATGTACTACTCGGAGGGAATATACGGAGTAGATATTTGAGAATGCAGAGTGCAAAGTCACAACCTTCGGAGAGAAGGCCCAGAAAGAAGGCTGTAAACCCTTCTGTTCAGCGTGCGGTTAAACTCTTTATTGACAATCATCTTGAGCCTTCATTTATGCTGGACAACAACATTGATCTGGACAGTCTACTGTCTTCTGTCAGTAAAAGATTTACTATATACGAACCCCTTCTTCTTCTACCCCCAAACTTTTTCAACAAGAGCCCTCAATGGGAATCGTTCATTTCCCTTTTAACCAGTGCCCAACTGCAAGAGTTATATGCCTGCATAGCAGAGGTTTTTTCATCGATGGGCGTAACTCATGTAGCAGTCAATGCTCCTATTTCACTTACTACTCATATTGGAAAAGAGAATAGAGTACGAGGCCCGACTGATCTCACGCCTTTATACGGTGATTTTGGCCCAATGATACCCTCTGCAGACCAAAAGATACACCCGTCAGAGACAGATCTCCAAGAAGCATTTTGGGTGAAGACTGTGCAAAACTCCAAGATAACCCAAGTCTGGGCTCCATTGTATACAATGTTCAGCCGTGGGAATATCGTGGAGAAGGCTAGAATCCTCGGACTAGAATCAAGATTTGATGGCTTGAACGAACAGCAACTGTGTCAGCCTGTGCAAAGAATTTCCGTGATAGACCTGTACGCTGGAATTGGCTATTTTATATTTTCATATTTGAAAATGGGTGTGGCCAGGGTTTGGGCATGGGAGCTTAACGGCTGGTCCATTGAGGGCCTGCGGAGAGGATGTGAAGCAAACAAATGGGGGATTAAGATATTGAAGGTGAACAATGAAGGGACAGTTGATGGAATTGATGACCTGGTTGAAGTGTTGGAAGATGACAACCTGCGAGTGGTTGCCTTCCACGGTGATAACACCTTTGCTGCTGGTGTTATGCAAGGCATCAAGGCCAAGATGGAGGCAAGGAACGCTTGGAAGCCAATACGACATGCTAATCTGGGCCTCTTACCAAGTTCAAAAGACACTTGGGGAACTGCCACATCTTTGATAGATCCAGAAATGGGTGGATGGATTCATGTGCATGAAAATGTCAATGTTCACGAAATACATCAGAAGCGGGTTGCAATTGTTGCAGAGTTTCAAAGACTACAATCCAAGCAAAAACTTATAGATGGTCATGCCTCGAGCGAGGTAGAGTGTGTGCATGTCGAGCAGGTCAAGACTTATGCTCCAGGCGTGATGCACTGCGTTTTTGACCTGAATATCCAACATCCCCAGAATTCGGCTGGGAGAACACAGGATAAAATTACTTAACCAAGTTATTACTACGTTCAGCTAGTAGACTCGTTGCTACGAAGAACACTGGCGAGTAGTATAGTATATACACTGGCATTAGAAATCTATTAAACATGATAAATGAAATCATACAGCATTCTATTCGTTCACACATATCCAGTTAACTGAATGGGAGGAGGTATTTCGTAGAAGTACTTGCAGTGAAGATGCAACAACATAACAATTTGAACAAAAAAAGCTTATGCGCTTGGGCTTTTCAAAAATTTGGCAGGAATATTGGCAAGCACAATATCCATGCTTTCAAGCTTCTCCAATCTGAGGCTTTCGGCATACTCCCTGTCATGCTTTCTAAAGTGTTCAATATCCTCCGGGTGGGTCAAATCTTCCTCTTTCGCATCATCTCCATGATACTTCTCAAAGTGATGAATTTCATATTCGTACTCCATGTCGCCATGGTGTCCGGGTCCGGTTCCAAAATCAGGCAACTTCTTGCCTTGCTGTGTGAGGCGCACATAGTCGTTGACTGAAATCACCCCTGTCTTTAGAGGGTCGAAGATATTAAACACCTCTCGAAGAATTTGTTGTTTTCGTTCTTCGGTTAATGCCGCGTTCGATTCATCGTCCAGACCATATGTTCGTCGGACTTCGTCTGTTGTCCATACCCCGGAGTTATCATAGTCGTGTAGTGAAAAGAAGGATCTGGCGTCAAATGATGTGATGTGGTGCTCCTCTATAACAATTCTTACTTGTCAGAGACACACTCGTGCCAAATATTTTCATAGAAAAAACAAAAGAACATTCAGCCACAAAACTGCTGGTTGGACTCGATGGTTTAATAAACATACCCATCATATGGAGCGACGCCCAGTCGAGGTTGGAGCGATCTGGGTTATTGTCATGAGATCCGTGGGCGTGGATAGAGGGGGTGAATGCCAAAAGGGCTAGTAAAATACTCCGTGGGATAATCATCGTGAGATATGGTATGCCTTTTGACACTGCGAGCCCTTCAATTGCCGCTGGATATCGGGATGTATCCTCCACTGGCATATCCCTTCGTAGATCTGATAGAGACGGCATACGTTACACTTAAGCGCGAACTTGAGCTTGTTTGCATTGTTTGCACCAGCCCTTGTCTGATTGATTATGTAATACTCCAAAAGTCAATTTTTGCCTAGACGAAGAAATATGTCCATGGAGGGCTCCGGTCGTTGATATCAGCAACTCATGCCATACTGTCGCCCCGAACGCCCGCAATTGACGTCCAAAGCATGGATTCCCTCACTGTCATGCGCCAGGGACCGTCTTTGATATAGGATACAACTCACGAGTGTCCTTTCTCCACCCCCAATCGCCGCCCTCCGATGCTCCGTACATATTCCGCATGATGCAGACGTTTTGGCCACGGGCCCAGATACAGGCCTATACCTGCCGATGTGGCTCCTGCTTGAGGAGCTCTACTTCAAATGCTGCATCTAGCCAAACCGTATCTGCGGCGAGTCGAAGGCGGCTGTTAATTGGAAACAGCGTCACCGGATTTTATGCCACTTTATTTGCTACTGCTGTTGCATGGGATACTAGCGTCAAGACAAGAAGAAGGATCGAGAGACAACAAGAAATTGAAGCCGTGAAAGCAGAGGTTGAAGCGCTCGAGCTTGATCAACTCCGTCGATTAGAAGCTCTAGCATCAAGGAAGAGGACTCGGACATCAACTCCATCACAACAACGGAGGGGATACAGTACATCTACAAAGCCTGACACATTTCGGCGCACATACCGTGGATTGTCGACACAAGCTGTCGGAGCTCAATGTCGGAGCTCAGAAGTAGAAGCACATGATGTGGAATACATCAATCCAGGAACGGAGAACTCAGCAACCCCACAGATACAATCACACCCCCGCGAGCTAACGAATTACGATTTGGACGTGGACCCAAGATCTGAGGCCGAAATAGAACGATATGAAAGCGACCTCTCACTTAACGATATTCTACGGCAACGGGCGATCCTCCGATTAGCTGCAAGACAACTAGCGATTAAGATGATCTTACGGCCTGCTCTAGCTCATTTGTATGCTGGCGTGCCGTTTACTTCTCGAACGTCTTGCATCCTCCCGGATATCGAAATAGAAAAGCTTCTGGAAGAACTTGAAGATATCCGGGTTAGAATAGCTAAACTCCGGAGTTCTCGGGATGCATGGTTTGGCGATCTTGCCAGGAATATCACAATAGTGGAACATGAGAATTTAATCGCAGAGAGGGCTGCTCTGAATGAAGATCTGAAGCGGATGTATACCATGTACCAAGATGATGAATTGACGTCCCGAGATCTGCTTGTCAAAGTTGCAGAGAATATCTTATCGTCGGAAGAGCCATTATCCCGGCTTTCCGTGTCTTTAATGATAAGGATGTTTGGTCGGTCCAGGCAAAACGATGTGGTGAACATGATAATTGACTCGATATTCCCAAATGGCCTTATTCTTGGAGAAGGAGTGATTATAGCCACCCTGGACTTCTTCAACAAGTCTAAAGATCTGTACAGATTTGATGGCTTCTTAAACAGGTTGCTCGGAGGAAAACTGCTACGTTTACCGCAGTATTGGAAACTCACAAAGGTCGGTAACTTCGAAATTCCAGTACCACCGAGGGGCAGCGATCATGCAATTTTGAGCACACTTATATCTTCCGCTCTTGGTTTTAACCAGCCGCAGAGGGCAGACGCTTGGTTAGCCGTCATGAGACATCGTGGATATTCGGACAACCCGCACGTATTAGGGTCTTACCTACGATATTATACACAACAGCAGGACTGGGAAAAGGGTGGTTTGCTTCTCTTGAGAGTGGTGGATTATATATCTTCCACTGTGGCGGATAATGAGGGTCAGTTTGAAAGACTGATATTATACATGGCTGCCTTTTGCAATTCTTGTGGAAAAGACAGACTGGGGAACTCTATTCTAAAAGCTGCTGCTGCCCATGGTATCGATTGGCAAGATGCCTACAATTCTACCGATGAGAGAATCGTCATTTTGTCTACTTTGGAGCGGTGGCGCGCAGCTGCAGAACTTCCCAAACTTCCTGTCTCCCAATTATCCATTGACGAGAGACACAGAGCCTTTGCAAATAGCGTTAGAGGAGCCATTCAGCAAGCCGTATCGATAACCCAGGACCGAAATGCATCATACCAGCGGAGGTATGACCATCTTGCGTACGAAATTCGAAGCTCTGAATTGGTCATCCGTGATTTGAAGTTTGAAATGGACAAGGAGAGCCACATCCGGAATATGAGAGATTTACATCTCAAGCTATCTCAGCCAAGCGAAACTGAATCCATTCGGGAAGAAGTTCATTCCTTGGATATAGCCATCCGCGACATCGCATTGGAGATTGAACGCCAAACGCGAAAAGCAGAAATGGCTACTCTCAAATCACAGCTGGACATGATACAGACAATGCTGTCTCACCACCCTCCAAAAGTGGACACAACAACTCAAGAAGCATCTATAGCTCCTAAGCTTACTACCGCAAAACCTCATTCAGCTGTCTCCTCTCCCGCCATTGAATTACAGAGACCTCCAACGAAAGTTTCCCCCCAAATAAAAAAGGTCCCGGCTATCAACAAATACCCTTCTTCAAATATCCGCAAATCGTACCAATCTTTCCCGTCTAATTGAGCGCTATGCCATCCCTAAAATCATTCATCTATCCTCACACTGCCTTCACCTCCTTCATCTCCTTCACGCTCTAACCTAACCAATCCTCGAGGCATATTGGCATGATTTTGTTCATATATTATATGTGGTCTATGTTAGGATATATGCGATGACCCACGCTCTCGAACTTGGTTAAATGTACTATTATCGTCTAGGGAGGTTCATCAACACCTGACAAGTGGACCCGGCGTTATGTATTATAGATTCAATAAAGGCCTAGCACAAGGCGATATGACAAACTTTCATCCCAACTTGCTTTATAGGTTTGGTAGACATTGGCAAGAAATTGCGGAATGTCTGTATCTATCTAAGGACTCTTACAATTCTATAACCTTTTTTTGTCCTTGTGGATACAAGTGAATAGAGTCATTATGGTGCCTTGATAGCAAATAGAAACTGTTGTAGAAAGTGACAACTACGCGGTCACTCTCTATAAACCGCTATAAAGTTCACCCATCCGAGTCTAGCACTTGTGATATCATTAATAGCCCATAGGCCGTGGCGAAGCCTTCGTAATGTACAGACAAAGTAAACCAACAGTATCATAAAAGATACTAGTTAATTCTCTGTCTGTCTAAATGTCGTAACGGTGGTCTCAACTAAATTCATCTTTTTTTGCTTGCATCAGATCGCATCTTTTCCTTTCGAGATAATCTTTCGCCAGCTCGAATCAATGAGGACCGAATTTCTCCTTTCGGGAAACTGGAGATATCATAGTACGCAGGAGAAATGTCCTATAGTAAACATATTAGAATCCAGGAAAACAGCACAAGGAAAAGGATAGGAAAAGCCTGATCAGCAAGGGACTTACCAAGAGCCATTCTCCCTTAACTGCGGTGACAGTTCTAATAAAGCTCTTCGTGGTCAAGACAAACTCATTGTACAAGACCCACTCAGCCTCATATCCCAAAACTGTGCTAGGATGCAACAAAACTGGCTCATTGTTATCCTTGACAGTGCGATACAAGTTTTTCCCTTGACTCTCTTTCTTGGCAACCTGCATGAAAAATCCAGCTACAAGTGCGCGGCGGATATTTTCATAATATTTCTTATCTTCAAATGGGGTAGAGATTAACTCAATTTCTTCCCGCTCCATTATACGCTGAAGCTGTAGTCGGACATTGTCGGCAGACTGCAGAGATCGCAGGGAGAGGAAATGATCATGGCACCATTGCCGAGGGTTAGCTTGTGCTTCTGGCCCCTTGAATGCATGATAGGCATTAAGTAGAGTAAGATGATCGCCGTCTGGATGGGAAAAGAGTGCCTTCATTTCATCTGCACGCTTCCGCTGCGCTACAGGGCGAACGAAAATTTGAGGTACTGAAAGTAAGGAAGTAATAGACAAGATCTCATTGGAGCAGTAGAACTCTGGGGAGCTTATCAGCATCACAGCCAGGGCAGGGTCCAAAGGAAACTCGGAGGCCAATCGGCCAAGAGCAGTGAGGTTTCCATCGTCATCTAGACATGCCAAGTAGTTAAGCTCTTCCAAAGCCCGCATCAGGGTCTCAGGAGCTGGAGGATCCATGAGGTCAAAGTGAACCAAGTCGTCGATACCAAGCTTCTTTAAATCCAGAACCGTGGAAGATAAGTTCGAGCGAAGAATTTCGGGGTATGTTTGCTCGATAAGTTCCTTCTTGAAAGCGCCTTCAGTGTAGAGACGGAAGCATTTCCCAGGTCGTGTACGACCAGCACGACCAGCACGTTGCTGAGCCGAGGCCTTTGAGATAGGGGATACAAGCAGAGACTCCACACGAATACGTGGATTGTATACCTTCTGCTTAGAAAATCCTGGATCCACCACATACACAATACCGTCGATGGTAAGTGAGGTTTCTGCAATGTTTGTGGATATAATGCATTTCCTTCCAGGTCTTCCCTTGGGTTTTCGGGGCGGTGGTGGGGGCTCAAATATACGCTGTTGCATGGCTGGGGGTAGAGAACCATACAAAGGATAGACTTTCATTGGTCCAGCATCGACTTCGCGGATCATCTCGTCTACTTCGAGAGAAATCTTGCGAACAGCATCTTCGATCTCCTCCTCTCCTGTTAAAAACAGAAGGATGTCGCCTTCTGGCTCGGTAGCATGAATCTGTAAGACCGTGCGGATAGCAGCTTCAACATAGTCCTGCTCTGGTTCGGGGGTATAGAATATTTCTACTGGATGGGTTCTTCCAGGAACCGCTAGTAATGGCGCATCGGAAAAGTAACGTTGGAACTTCTGTGCGTCCAAAGTAGCAGACATGATGATAAGTTTCATATCTGGACGGCGCAGTACGACTTCCTTCAAAAGACCCATGAGGACGTCCGTTGCCATTGTACGTTCGTGAGCTTCATCAAGTATGATAGTGCTATACCGCTTGAGATCATGATCATGCATGGCTTCGCGCAATAACATACCATCTGTCATATACTTGAGTATGGTTTTGGAGCTGGTCTTGTCCTCAAATCGAATGCTATATCCAACCTCTTCTCCAAGTTTAACGTCCATCTCATTTGCAACACGCTCAGCAACCGACATGGCAGCAACTCGTCGCGGTTGGGTACAGGCAACCAACTTTCCTCGAAACTGAGGAAGATCATCGTATAGCACGAATTGTGGAATCTGTGTAGTCTTTCCCGAACCAGTTTCGCCAACGAACACAAGAATTTGCGATTGTTGATAGAGCTTGAGGAATTCATTCCTACCTGGGTATTAGCATCATGTATTTGAAGGTGGGAGAATGCTGATATGGCAAACATTACCTCTGCTGATGAACTGGAAGATCGCGTCGGGTCTTGAGTATGGATACATATCGGCTGGAAAACGGTTTGCCTGTGAAAGGGTTCAAACTGCCACTTTCAACCTCATTCGCCATCTCTGCAGTAGTCTCATGTCTTCTGAAAGCCGCGAGAGGTGATTCATCATTTGTCCCACTGGATGCATCCTCATTCTCATACATATGGGCGAGGTATGGGTTCGATCGAGGGTCCGATTCTGCCGTTGTCTTTAGTCTTTTGGCGCGAGACGCATTCTCACTGTCACTCCGAGCTGCCATGGTGACGAATGGACGTAGCTGTGCGGTCTCCTGGTTTCAAGGCGCCGTCGAGCTGCAGGATGTCCGCGTTCTAAAGCTGGCGTCGTTTTGGTTGCTCGAAGTCTTCGAAAGATAAAAAAAAAATATTCCGAGATGGAAATTTTGGCGGGAGGTCCGCGATAGGAAGGTAAGCCGAGAGAGCCGCGGCAAACTTGCCAAGTCTGGCGCCCACCACAAAATTTAAACTATTTCAAACTATCTCCCCGCGACGTCAAATTTGAAAACCGTTGAAAAGCCGGCGGGATATCAAATATTGACAACAGTCCCGCGGAGTGAGGGCATGGTTGTTAGCTTTCTGTGCTTTCATCTGTTTTGAAGCTAGCTATAACCCGCCTCAAATTTGGATCTGCACTTGCGTATCACCAGCCGTTGAGTTTTGGTGCTTCCTAACTACTAACCAGTCTGATAGGCAGGGGGTTTGACTGCAATTGATCACCACTCAAAGTATTAAGATACTGGGCAGTAACGCGGAGACTGGATACTCACCATGGCCCAGGCTGATGGAACACCGCCGACATTTGTCGTCGGGCAACATGAATCCGACCGGAAGTTCCGTATCACTAATGAAATATCTCAATTGGCTCATGATAATGGTGTATGATATTTTCCTTCCTATACACGCCCTTGACAAATTTGTTTCTAACGAATATTTAGTATGATATGCTTACAACACCAATAACGACACCGCATTTTCAATCGCGTGTCCTTTCACTATTGTCAAGCCATCTGTCAACAGTTCATCAGCCAGTCCAGGACGTAACTGGCACATATTTCACCTCGCGTAACTCTGCGCCTCTCAAAATACCCTCATTTACGACCGCAGATACGAATCTGCGACCAGAAGGAACCAACAGTTATGTGGTTGCTGTGTCAAGTCGATGGATAGACATGTGTTCGCCAGACCCATTGATTGCTGATATATCTCGCCAAGTTCTCTTGTTGGAACTGGCTTATGCTGCATTTTGTGGCGTTCATCATGCAATCATTCCTGGCCCAAAACTACACCATGGAAGCTCACATGGGGATGGACTGATTTACTATGCTCGAGCCATCCAAGAGGTCTTAACAACTGCGCCATATATTCGCATCAATATCTGGTTGCCTGTGGTTGATAATCCCGAATTGGAAGTGGACCAAATGGGAGATATTTCTCCGTTTGCTAGGCCAGAATATTTGGGTAACTCAGTACCTGAAGTATCCCCAAAGTTAGACTTGTTTGGAACCTGGAATGCGTGGAATATAATTAGGAAAGTTTGTAAATATCATACAAGGTTAACAGTAGGTAAGAAAGAAGTATTACCCAGAAGATCATTGCGCGCAAAGCCCTCTTGTGCCTCAGCCTTCATACCAACTTATAGCCAATTCCTGCTACCCCGTTGACTCTACCATTAAGTTGTGCTAACTATTATCCTTGATATAGCCCTATCGTTACCTCGACAGCTTCCTCCATCAACTGTGCAGACAAGGTGGTTGTCAGAGCCTGTTCGCATACTTACACTGACAAGCACTTCGTTCGTGAAAAACCCTAAAAATTTCCCTGTCCTTAGCAAGGCGCATCAGTCGTACATCTTTCGTGCAATGCGAGGTATCCCTCCATGGATCTTCCTCTGTGATGTTGGGCCAATACCTGGGCTGGAGAAGCTAGACGGCCATGCTCCAACACCAGCTGAGGCGGCACAGGCTTCAAAGAAAAAAGAGGACCTGGTGCCCCATCTGTCATATATACGAAACCTAGAGAGGAAACAGCCACAGTGGACTCGTGTGGAAAGCTTCACTCTGGGATATCAAGATTACTTGCAAGCACCACTGCAGCCTCTCACGGTCAACCTTGAAAGCGTGACATACGAGGTTTTCGAAACGGATCCAGTCAAGTATGAATGGTACGAGCGGGCTATTGCGAAAGCTCTAAAGGACTGGGCGCTTGAAAAGAAACCGACATCCAGTCAAGATGGCCGGGTGGTATTAGCTGTAGTCGGTGCTGGGCGCGGTCCCTTGGTCTCTAGGGCCATTCGAGCAAGCGTTGAAGCTGGAGTTGACATTGAGTTGTGGGCTTTAGAGAAGAACCAAAATGCATTTGTTCACCTCCAGAGGCAAAACGAGGCTGTCTGGGGCGGTAGTGTAACTCTGGTGCATTCTGATATGAGAAGCTGGAAAGGGCCAGTTCGAGAAATCCAGGCTGAAGGTAAGTCTTGATTCTGACCAAATGATCTAGTAGATGTTTGAAGAGAATTATTTCTAATATACTTCCAGACCCAGCAGCCGAAGCCAAACCTTCGAAAGTTCACTACCCAATCGACATTATCATATCTGAACTACTGGGTTCGTTTGGTGACAATGAACTATCACCGGAATGCCTTGACGGTGTTGATCATCTTTTGAACCCCGTTCATGGAATCTCAATTCCTACTTCATATTCATCGCATATTACACCCATCTCTGCACCTCGTCTTTATGCGGATATTCAGAATCAGACCAAATCGAATCCGGCCGCTCCAGAAACCCCCTATGTTGTCATGCTACATGCATTCGACTATCTTTCAACTACTGCTCCAGCGGTTTCTCACCTTAGTAGCGTAGCTTCTAGCGTTGCGGGCTCTACTTCAACTTCAACTCCTTCTGCAACTCCTCCACCCATGAAAGAGGCAGATACACCGATTATTCAGGCAGCCTGGACTTTCTCGCACCCGAATCCGAACATACCAGAGGAGTCTAGATTATCAGCTAGGCCTTCAAACACTCACAACACCCGCCAAACTCGACTCACCTTCCCCTGCACTGAGGGTGGCACATGTCATGGTTTGGCAGGGTATTTCGAAACTGTGTTATATCGGGATGTTGAATTGTCGACCAACCCTCTCACTATGGACGCTAAAAGCAAGGATATGATAAGCTGGTTCCCTATCTACTTCCCATTGAAGGTATGTAAGTCCAGGTCACATTTTAGCTACTATCTGTGCTAACCACATCTTTCTACAGAGCCCATTGTATATACCTGAAAACTCGGACATTGTCCTAACCATGTTTAGACAGACAGATGACCGGAAAGTCTGGTATGAGTGGTTTGTGGAAGTATTTATGCACCAAAGTGGGATTGGTCTCCGAGGTGGTAGCCAACCCAAGCGGATACGAGTAGGGATGAGTGACTTGCATTCTAGTATTCAAGATGGATGCTTGATGTGAGATAGAGGCTATTTCTTTTGGTATATCAGGAAGCCTTGCAATATCGAGTTGTTTTTTTTGGCGAAAACGTGAAAAGAATTGCCGGATTCGGGTGCTTGGAGGAAATGACAAAAAGAATTACAAGAATCGGTAAATCCATCTTGGGCAATATTCTCTCCCATTGTTTGTAGAGCGATTGAGAGTAAAGATAGAAGCTAAATAACAAACGGAGTTCTATGAATCAAAATAAAACTAGTGATCATCTATGCTTCCACGCCAGTCAATCCCTGTCGAATGGCGAGGACACTATCAACAAATAACAGCGTTGATACCCTCATTAACTTGGATCTACAGGCCCGATGGTGGTAAGCAACTGGACAACTTGAATAGAGGGTGTAAATTAACACCTGGAGACAAACATACCTTCACATTGGCTGGGTCATTGTTTATGGTTCCGTAAGAAACGCACACCAAACCTGACTCCTTTACAACTCTGACAAGCCTGGGACTTAGCACCAATGGCTCGGCATTTGTAACAATTCCTAGCAGATTCCACCTAGAGGCAAATCGAATAGCCTCCTGGAGACTGCTGGCTCTAATATCGGCAACGGGACTCACTCCGGAGTCTGTGAGAAAGAGGACGGGGATGGAAGGTTGTTTGAAAGAAAGTAGGAGACAAATGTCTGGGTTGAAAGACGAGAAGATCATGTTTCTTCCTTCACCATGGTCGTAGACTATGCGAAGAACATTGTCAACGAATGAGTTTAGTTCCACGGCATAAGTGTCCATTTCTTCTTCTTCACTTTCATGAAGCATGGGATATTCTGATGGAGCAAGTTAGTACTAAGATCCATTATGTGCATTTAGAACAGTCAACTCACTCAATTCCATATTAAACCCAGCAGATTTTGGTAGCTCTTTGAAAAGCTCCTCAAGAGTTGCAAAAGGTGCTTGTATGTGGTCGCCACGCGAGTTTCCTTTAAAACCCTTCTTTTTAAAGTCTCTGGTGTGCTTCATTCTTTCACTGAGGTTTGGAACATCGAGTTCTTCGCCAACTGACATGGATCGTGGTCTCGTCTGCAACAGACGTGGAAATCCATCTTCTGAGTTTGGCGTTCCGCTATGGTTGGAAGACTGCTTTCCAGCTGGTTTCCGGCCATCACTGATATGAAGGAACTGATAACGTAGGTCAGCTTCTAGTCTACAGTCAAAAGCTGGAGAGGAAAAGTACCTGTTCCAATGTAAGGGTATGAACAGGTGCATCAATTCCTGTTTCACTAACAAGGAAGTCATGATAAATAACGGGGACATGATCCTTGGTTAGTTGAACATCTTCATTTCAATATATGTTAGTATTATCCCAAAGAGGGAAGCATTTGCAGATTTGCGTACCGAACTATATAGACGAGGAGCATTTAGTTAGTCAAAGTGAACATTACCATGAACAATATTTTAGGATAGGGCATGATACTTACCTCAACATATGAAGCGCCCAAGTTTGCAGCCGCGATAAAAGACTGGGACGGCTGTTAGGATAGTCAAATATTTGCAGCAGATTGAGACAAACCTGGACAGTATTTTCTCCCAATTGCAAAGAATGGCGTCCGGCAATATTCTTTCCGAGACCTGAAATAACCCCCAATTAGATAAGAATATAGTAGTACTGATGATATAAGAGTCTTACCTCGATGGCCGATAACCATAGGTGATGTAACACTCTTCCAGTATGTCTGATCCTCTGTAATCGACATCTTGGGATGGCTGAAGGGTGTAATAACGAGGAAATTGAAGGTAACAGAGCCGATAATCTCAAGGGTTTTTGCGGCTATGAGTGGAACCACAAAGTCTCCCTGTAGATTGGATCGGCTTGAATTAACAGTTGGCTTGAAGCTAGACAACAAAGCTACGCCACGACCGAAAACTTCATCTTTAGAGCCTGCGTATGTAGGTACCAAGTCGAAAACAATTTTAGTTTTGCTGGAGTCAGCGGTGTGGAAGACTATTGGCTCTGTTGAGATGTTGTCTTGAACGGGCAGGTCAATTATCTGCGGTTCACCATGCGCGCCACTTGCAGAGACAACGATTGAAAGCGCGGTGTCGAGCTGTGTCAGATGGGCCTCTGCCATGGGGATCCGTTCAAGGCTAACGGGGTCTGCTGTCTTTCTCATATCCATTGTTCCAAGGCTTACGAGAATCATGCTTTTATCTGTCAAGTAGCGATGGCCGAAGGATTTGACCGCATCTGGGGCGCGGTCTTTCGAGTTTCGATCATTCAGTGAAGACTGAGATGGGGGAGATGAAGACACCGCAGACTGCGAGGCGGCATCGGACTCAACGCTGCCATCCGAAGTGGCCATGGCTTCATCCAAAAGGCGGGCGATATCGATATGACCTCTGAGTGTTGCATGTTCCTTGGCAGTCCATCCAGAGGAGTCGGTTGCCTCTAGGTTTGCCCCTGCTTCAATGAGGAGTTTGACGATATTGATATTGCCATCCACGGATGCAATAAACAGTGGAGTCCAAGCGTAGGTATTCTCTGCCAGTTCAATGTTGGCCTTTTGCTCATCCGACCCCTTGATGAGGGCAGCGGCACACTGATCATGGCCAAATCGTGCGGCTGAATGAAGGGCTGTTTCACCTTGTTCATCTTGATAGTTGATATTCACACCTGCCTCGACCAAAAGGTGGACTATATCAACAAAGTTTGCCTTTGTAGCAAGAGCCAGTACGGCGCTGGATTTTAGAATGTTTCTTCGAATTGCCGTCTTATCCTGGTTACTGCCTTTCCAGTTTTCGGAATCCAGGAGTGTCTTGGTAGTTAGGGGATGGCCACCGACTACACTTAGATGGAGCGGTGCCATGCCGTCCTCGTCTTGCCAGAGTGGGCCATCAATACCTTCGGATACATCAAACATATCCCATTCCTGAAGATGCTCGATTATCACGTCACAGACAGCTTTGAACCCGTACTGAGCTGCGAAGTGCAAAGGAGTCTTTCCTGATATATCTCTTGCAAGAAGTGCGGGGCGCTGGTGAGGAAGTAGGTTGTCAAGGAGATATTGTAAAAACATCACGACAGGGCTGTCGCGCCCAATATGGGTTGGGTGGTCTGATTCCATTACAACTGGCCTCTGGGGCTTTAGAGTTGGAGTAGTTGCTGGTGTGATATAATTTGATGTTTCCGTAGGAAAGTTTAATACCATTGTGGCCGAGGTTTCAGGGTCAACTGTTGATTGCGACCGGCCAATTGATATGACCAGACGATGAATGCAATTTCGTTTGTTAATGTCATCCTCTTCGTCAAGGGAAGTGACTCGTTGTAGGAGAGCGGCAAGACAGGCCTTTGAACGGTAGAAGATCGACCGCTGCTGCAGGGACATCAAGACTCTGGTGAACACTGCCTCTCCAATCCCATCGGCAGCAGTCTTGAGGGTTGGAAGAAGGTCTAGAAGAGCACTGGTATCGTCTCGTCTAAGAGCATCATCCACAGACAGTAGGAGACTGGTAGGAAGGTTAAGGATTACTCCCGATGAAGGTTTCTTCAACGAAAGGGCTGAGTGGGTGGAGCTATTATCATCCATGACCTTCTCATGGCCCAGGACAGACAGCCACTCATTGATAGTGTTCACTGAATGCAGAAGACGGGAGTTTGTCGCGAACAGGGCTGGGTTAACTTTGGTTGAGAGGTATTTTATCTGTGCATTGGCGCCGGGAAGCTTCTTGTCCAATTTCTTGGTAATCTTGATGAATCCTCGACGGTTTACCTCGCCATACCACTGCAACTTGCGCAGCTGGCCACGGAGCTCCAGTAGAGCGGCCAGCAGGTCCTCGGTGTCTTCCGGGTCCAGGTGAGATGGTAAGGTCTCTGGGTGACCGAACCTGTCCTCGAGAAGTTTCAGACGGCGAGAGCAGTCAGAAAACTTCTTATTGTAGAAACTATCAACATCCTCGAGATTTCGATCAAGGCTGTAGAAGAAGCCTGGGGTTGTATTAGTACAATCTAGGGAGGCACAATCGGAACAGTCTTACCAGCTAAATCGGGATCATTCCCCATCTTCTTAGCTTGGACAGCTGACTTTATCAGTTTCTTCAGGGACTTGTATTTGATATAGGAGGAGCTCCATTCTGGAACCATGTTCCGGGGTAGGTTGCGGCCGAACTTCATCCTGGAAAACCTGACCTGTTCCGGTTATATCTCTGATGGATCTCCGTTTTCCGGGAAGAAAAAAAAAAAAGAACAAGAAAAAAGATATAGATCCTGATTATTCCTCTGCTTTGTTGGGGCTGTCAAAGCAATGATCTCCTTCAAAAAAAAAAAAAAAAAAAAAACGATTCAGGGTAAGTCGTTTCGAGGCGCGGAAGGTGAAGGATGTATAGAAACTAGGGATGCCTGCTGATATACTGTCGAAAAGGAGCGTTCTGGGTATATGTAGCGATATCGAACAGGGACAGCGGCAAACTAAGCAGCGGATCCGCGCAAACGGACTCGGGGAGAAATTGAAGCCATGTTGAGAGGTTGAGACGGGTGTGCTGGCGGGTATAGTTTATATATATAGACGGTGTGAAGTGACTTTTGGGAGCACTCCGTACTGGGGGCGTTGTTTCTTGGAAAAAGACAGCAGTGTCCTATAAAGGTTTATGCCGGGTTGTACGGTACCGCAGCGTCTCCGGGGGGTTTCCTCGAGGTCGAAGAGCGCTGGTTTGTCAAGCTATCAAAAACCGTCAGCCAAGGGGAGAAGGGTCTTCTTCCTGCAGCCAAACCCCCGGCCGTGGAGCGGCATCTGGGAGTTGCAGCCAACCCCCCCAGACGCCCCCGGCCAGCAAGCAGAACGCAAGCACACAGCAGGGACCAGCTTACCTTACCGTCTGTCTTCCTGGCGTCTGTCTGATGATCCCAGGAGCAGAACTGCGCAGCCAACTCGACAGCGCCGTGGAGCAGACAAGGGCCGAGTCCGCTAGTTTTAGCTGTAGTTACTCCGTATATAAGGTCGGCTAAAAAAAGGCTTTGGTCGATCGCCAGCAGCGAGGCGGTGAGTGGCTGTTCGGACTTGTTCCTGGCCACGGCGAGGTCGCAGTCGAGTCGAAAGCGAAAGAAGAAGCTGCAGCAGGCGGGAAGAAGAAGAAGACGGCGGCGTCGGGATGCTGGAGGTGGTGGTATTGTTATTATTATATTAGGGACGGGGAGACAAAGGACGGCGTCTTTATCCACGAACGAACCAACTAGTTAGTCACCAACTTAGTGGCCAAACGACGACGAGGCAAAGAAACACCGCGCAACAGCAGCCACCGTCAAACAGTCAAAACAGTCAAAAACAGGCACGGCCAGGAGGGGCTTGTTTGCTCTTCTGCTGCTGCTGGAGGGTGCCAGGGATGCTGTTCCGCCTGCTCCGGCTGGCCACTGGACTCGTTGTTGACTCGGTCTGCGCTCGCCTGCTCCTCGGCCGTGATCTAAGGATATAGCAGGGCCCTAAGCACGCAGCGTTATATACTTATAAGTATGCCTACCTCGAGGCCGGCGAACCCCTGAGAAGAGCAAGCAAAGGACGTGACCGGAGCTGCTGCTCTGTTTGGCCCGCTGGCAATCCATGTTGCCAGTCCCATGTCTCGAGCCGGCGGCCAGAGATTTTCGACGGTGAAGCTCCGGATCCACCGCGAAGTACCTCGAGATACGAAAGATCGCACAGTGGCCTCGCGGGCGCCAGAGGTAGCTCGGGGTAGCCGACTTGCCGTCTCCCAGGGCAAAAGCGAGCTCAAGGGTGGTGATGTTCGGATCACAGTGTTTGAGCTACCAATATAACGTCATATTGCGCTTTGATCCCAATATCTGCAGGTGGGATGGATACACACGAAGCGGCGGGACGGAATAAGAATGACGCTGTGCTCGACCGGTTGCAAATAGTTATGCAAAGAGACAGGGCTCGGGAGCTGAGTATGCTGCTGTGTGGAAGCAGCAATAGGGCCAGGCAAGGGGGAGGGAGGGTTTGACAAAAACCTCCTGCTCAACTCTACAAAACTATAGGTTACAAAGCTCCCGGGCTGCATAACGGACTCAACGCCAATGTTTGCGGGATATGCAGGTGTGAACAGGGGGCTCTTCTCGCGAGAGGATGCTCCTGCTCCTCCCTGGGTGGCTCTGACCACTAACTCGCACGCCGTTAGCAACTGGGAACTAAGTGGGCTTTGGTGCAGAAGATCCTGCCAGGGGGTTGCTGAAGTGTCCGAACCACTTATCTGCCACTCTACGGGGTACTCAGCAGTGCTGCATTTGAGATGTTGTCTGTTTGCTCTGGGTAGTTCAGACGCCGCTCGAACGCTTCTTTTGATGAGCCAATATCGCTACCAGTAGTTTTAACCCTTGAAACCGGCAGCCATATATGGGTTTATATTAACGACAAAGATTTGCAGCCTTGGCCTTGGTCTAAGCAAACTCCCTGGTCGCTGCCAATGGTTTCAGCATACGGAGGAGCTTGCTCCCTTTGATGAACAATTCATATACTGGAGCATTGTACAACCACAAATCAACTCCTCGAATAGCAATCCAGAAATGGATGGATATTGCGAAATTGAAAATCCTCGAAGCTGCGGCCAGAACAGTCGAGCTCGGATTTTGAAAACAAAATAAAAAACCCCTTAACCAATAAAATATTAAGACAGCAGCGGAATTCAAAGGTGTGGATGTCCACGGATACTCCGTAGCTACAGGCTAACACGGCGCTACCTCGTTCGGTGCCTTACCGCTCTGTCGCCAGCTACGGTTCTTAGAGAGAACCAGAAATTCCGCCGCCAGGAACAGACACAGACAGACCACCAACAGACCAACTGCGAAGAAAAACACTGATTGACCCGGGAAAACAGCCTGCCATGAGCCTAGGAAGAACGGGGAGGCTAGCCCTCCGATACTCTCCATGAACGTTAGAGCCGAGATGGCTTGGGAGGCGTTCGGCATGAACGAGACAAAGTGGCTCTTGAAAAACGCCGGCACCGCAAGCCCGGCAGCCGAGATTGCAACCGCCAGATACAGCTGGACAGCGCTGGTTACTCGAGTCATGGCTACCAGGGCTGCCATTTGGATACAGATAGCTGCTACAACCGTGTTTCGGTTGGCATTGTCGCTTGTAGTGGCCGACTGACGTCCCAGCACCCGGGCAATTGCTGGCGCGATGTACACCTTCACCAGTATTTGAAGCGCGGCGCAAGCTGCTGCAACAGAGACTAGGAGACCATTCTCCAGGCTGGCAAAGTGAAAGCGAATAGAGGCGAAAACCATGATCACCGGGAACAGATGGCCTTGAACAGCTGTGTACAACAGCAACGATAGGCCATAGGGGATGGCTAGCGGGTTATCATAGAATGGCTGTAATGGTGACAGCAGGACCATCAACCTCGACTTGTCTGATACCCTCTCCTGGATGGACTCTGCATTTTCTATTCCGGACGATAGCTGCTTTTCTGTGGGCTTCGGTACGAATACCATCATATATGCCATAGCCACAGCAAATATCGCCAGTGCTGTGGTGAAACTGGCTGTATAGTTTTGAAAGACAGTAACAGCCATGGGGCCCACAGCTGTTCCTATCATATATAAGGCCAACGATGCCGCGATGAGGCGAGATGTCTCTGGTGCTGACGGCGAAGCAGTAGACACATAGATTGTGTTGAGGTTGAAATGAAGAAGGTTGTCTGATGCGATACCCTCAAACAGCCGGCCTGATACAGCAATTGGAACGCTTCGGAGTGCCACTGGTTTTATTGGAGACAATCAGCTTCGGTTCTGGTGTTTTGGTATTACTTTCTATTTGAAGGTAGCTATGGGGAGGTTGGGGAGAATCACCTCCTATAACCAAACACAGGACACTCGCAGCTCGGCATACGATCCACAAGGCCAGGCCTGCTTTCAGTTGCGTCTTCACCAGATGCTCCAGTGGCCCTAATATCAGGATCGCCACTGTATGTGCGATCCCATTGGCGATTGCTACAACTGCGGCATATGCACTCTGCTCGCCATCTTTGCAGGCTGTCGGATCGGCGCACAGCAAGTTTGCATAGGCATATATAGTCGTTGCTATCGTGGGTGCCATTCCCAAAGACGCAAATAATGATATCGGTAGAACTCGATAGGACACAGCATACTCATTTCTAGTATCATCTTCTTGAGCGCGTGAAATATGCGGGTGGAAGTCTAACTCGGGCTGGGAGAGCAACGGTGCTCGTTCGTCGCAAGAATTATCCATGGCTCAAAGACGACTTATGGCTCCTAATACCCTTCAAGAATATTCCATGGAATCAAGCAAAGAACCAGATGGTGATAATATGTTCGTTTATACTTCAAACTTGCGCAGGGTTGAATATACTATGTTCTCGGCTGCCGGGCTCACCTGGCGGTAGCCGGCAACGACTCCGGGGACTACACTAATTAAGGAGCCTGTCCACGGTTTTACCTATAATGTTTCCGATCGCTATTTACTATCCAAAGCAACATATTGTGATCGTTTGATATTATCATTCATGATGCTGCAGTCGCTGACGACGGTCGAGGCTGCCCTCCGCACAGTGCTCAGGGAATTCGACCAGCCTAACAACGCTGCATTACTAGCTTCACTTCGAAGAGTTGATCAAGGGGTTGATATAAGAGTTACATCTTCAGCAAACAATATCGTTGACTTAGCAAATAAGGTCATTCAGACGCTTGAACCAGCCCATTTGGCACTCGCTGACCATTTGTTTGGTAAGCCGAGGCTTCGACCCCTTTCAACCGGGAACTCTCCAGAAGACTAAACAGATGAATAGCGTACCAAAATACTCAATGCCTGGCTGGAGCTGTAAAGCTGCGGATTGCTGATCATCTCTCCGATGGATCTCTGAAATTGGAGCAGCTGGCTACATCTAGCAAGGCTCGACCAGATCGGCTTCGGCAGATACTTCGTCTCCTATCCAACAACGGCATTTTTCACTACGATTCGGCCACCGACACCGTGCGAAACAACGAGGCATCAGAAATGTTGCAACAATCACATTGGACGCAATGGCACCGCTGGGCTAGTGTTTGTGGCCATGAGTTCTACGAGATGGCACGGGGACTTCCCCAGTCGCTGGAGGAGGAAGCTGTTCGTGAGTAACTACTCTATAGATAACCGAAGAAATTTCATCAAATGTTCACTGTGTTAATATGGAATAGGCTCTCCGGCACAGATCCATTATGATACAGATGAAAGCATGTTCGGCTTTCTCGAGAGTAACGGGACAATGGTTCGCCTACGGGAGTGTATGGGAGCGACAGCTATGGCGCAGACCCCTGGCATGGTCTCCGCATACCCATGGGGCGAGCTAGCGGGAACTACCCTAATCGACCTCGGAGGTGGCGACGGCTCCCTCATCGCAGCGCTACTTCGAGCATTTCCTGATATCCGAGGGGGAGTCTTTGATACGCCTAGGGTGCTACCATTCCTCCAAGAGGCATTTCACTCACCGACCGGAAAGTATGCAGATGTCGGCACACGCATCTCTTCCGAAAATCTCATTGCAGGCGACTTCTTGACTGAAGTGGTGCCTGCGGAAGCATATGTTATGCGTTGGTGTTTGCATGACTGGAACGATGATCAAGCCCGAAAGATTCTTGAAAATATCCGCAAAAGCATCATTAAAGGCCCAGTGAGCCGGCTGGTGGTACTGGAATCAGTGCTGGCCGATGGTAGGTGCAGTCGGATGTCTAGAATTGGGGATATCAATGTGATGGTTACTGCTGAGCATGGCCAGGAACGTACCGAAAGTGATTGGAGAAGATTAGCTTCTTCGTCAGGCTGGGAGGTCGCAAGAATTGCTCCGTTGCCAGGCGCTTGGCCATCGGCTATTGACCTGAGACCATCTGTCAAAGATGATATTGCCGCCAAGTGATATCCTGGAATTTCCGATCTCATTGTTTACAATACTAGAAATTAGATATCTATTGCTGATTTTTCCTCTGCATATCCGAATTATTCAAGCTTAACTGGTAGTATCAAGCTAAGTTGAACTACACTTGGCCGTTGCATAGACTCAACTACTAGTACCGCATGGCTTCGACTGATGGTTATGAATCAAGCGCATTTCATATGTTCAATACTTATATTCCGAGCCTCATACATATATATTTACCGCCTAATGCTACCTAAGCTCTATGTACAGCTGTATGATGTGGACTCTCCAGTCTCGGAGCTCCTGAATATGGCGTCAATCATGCGATATCGAATCACTGCATCGTCGAGTGTTACAATGCGAGACCTGTCGTTATCCAGCCACGCTTGGTACTCTGCTCCTTGAGATGCGGTGTTTTCCAGGGTGATCTCCTTCCAGCGAACCGGTCCCTCCCCGGAGTCGGTCTCGAACAAGCAAGGCGGAATAGCATGGATCATCAAACTGGGGCCCTCCATCTTAAGAGATCCTTTTTCTCCGGTAACAATCCACTGGAATAAATTCGGAGTGGTTGGTGGATGTGAGTACATGCATATTGACGTTGGAATATTTTGGTTTCCCATTTTACCATGGAGGGTGAATGTGTCTGGGGCATCATTGAATTGACCTGTCTTTGGGTTGCCTTGAGCATCTTTGAGAACTGGTTTTGGAAACTGCATACTCGTTCTGGCATGCAAAGTGGTAAACTCGCCAAGGAGGAATACCATGGTGTCGATAAGATGGCCACCGGCAATGGTCACGATGTTTGCACCTGAGAATGACGTGTTAGCCTGTCGTTCCGTTTGTCACACCGATCTTTGGCCGTCGCGATTGGGGAGGTTACCATTTTCTTTATCATGAGAATGCCTCTTGTCGGCGTGGAACTTTAGGAAAAGGTCATCAGTCACCACCAGGTTGGTAGCCAAAATCCGCCCCAAGGCCCCCGTTTGAATGATTTCTTTCATCTAAAGTCACCTTGGCTGTTAGAGACGGTTACCTAGTACAACAATGCCAGTGGTAAGAGTGCATAGACTCACCCTCAGGACCTGGGGAGCGAGCCTCGTTTGCAGGCCGACCATGCTCTTGACCTGCTTCTCGCGAGCTCGTTTGGCTAACGCTTCAGCCTCCGCTAAGTTGGATGCAAAGGGCCATTCGACATATACATCCTTGCCTGCATTGATAGCAGCCATCGCTAGCTCAGCACGACGAGGGACCTTCACCGAGATAACGACCAAGTCAACGTCAGGATCTCTGGCCAGGTCGTCAACCTTATGGTAACCCTTCTTCGGCGGCAGGCCATGGGCGGCAGCTGCTGCCATAGCCTTCTCTGGCGAAGACATCGACAACGCAACGATTTCATAGTCTTTGCTCAATGAAGTCGTTGTTAGGGGTAGTTTGTGGATGAAGTTGGTGCAATGACTGGGATCTGCCGACAGGCCAACGATTCCGAGACGGATACGACTTGTCATTGTGAGCGATGTATGTTCCACAGGATTTCTAGAAAAATTATGTTGACCGACGGATCTTCTTGAGTAGCTAGCATGGCATTTGGGCCATATAACAGTTATCGAATTGCGTTTAGTTTTGGTTGCCGTCGAGTCACCGGCCAGAATCTTCGGGCACCGAAGAAGCAACGGAGTATCAGCCTCACACCTGAACCTCGCCACGTTTATTTCTTACCTTGTTTATAGATTCAACCCCCTTTCCTTTTGCTAGATGGAGTATTTTTTGTGTCACTCTTCGGATTTTGGGCATAACAGGCGATCGGTTTTTAAAAGATACGGTAGTGCATCCCCCCTTGGCCTCGAGCACAATGAAAGCAACATCTCAAGGCACCATGTTGCGCCGCCTCCATAATGCTGTGACACTCTCTTCTGAAAACAACGAAGCTGTGTCTGTGTGGATAAATGATGATATTCGCCCTCTGCCACCATCCCGTCGCACTTGGTCGACTTTGACCTTTGTTGGATGGTGGTCGGTTTGGCAGCTCAGTCTCACCAACTGGCAGCTTGGCGCTGCTCTTGTTGCCTCTTCGCTCTCCGTGTGGCAGACCATGATAGCGGTCATACTGGGAAGGATCATTGCAGCAATCGTGGCTGTAATGATAGGGTATATCGGGGCAGAGTGGCACATTGGATTCCCTGTCTATTCAAGGGTCATCTGGGGTATTTTTGTAAGTAGGATGAGGTTAGCGGTTTCAATGCATGCATTAATCTAACTTGTTGTCCAATTACCCAGGGTGCCATCGTCCCAACCGTGGTACGCATCGGGCTCACGATCGTTGGTTTCGCTTTTCAATCATACACTGGGGGCCTTTGTGTGTCGGCTATTCTGGCGGCCATATTTCCTTCATTCAACAACTTGCAAAATACTCTCCCGGAGTCCGCCCATGTAACCACCCAGCAAATAATCGGATGGGCCTTATTTAATATTATATCAATCCCAATGCTTTATCGTCGGCCCGAAAGGAGTGAAAAGCTGATGATAGGGATGAATGTAATATCTTTTGCTTCACTGCTGGGAATCATGATATGGTCCTTATCTTACGCCAAAGGTGCAGGAGACTTGATTCACCAATCTTCAAATCTCCAAGGCAGTTCTGCACTGGGGTTTGGCATTCTTCAGGGGACTACGACGGTGGTGGGGACCGTTTCAATTGCGCTTAGTAGGTGGAATCCTTTAGAGTGCACTCCCGCGATTTGGCTGCACAACAAGCTGACTTAATATACAGCTAGCCAGATGGATTTCTCCCGGTTTGCCCGAAAGCCTAGCGATCAAGTTTTCGGCCAATGGTTCACATTCATCATAATCGGGTCTGTCATGCCGCTCTTCGGGTGCCTGACATCATCTGCGACTCAGAAGATATATGGGGAACCTCTGTGGAACCCTCCTACCATCCTGGCAATGTGGTTGCAGAGGGATTACAGCTCAACGTCGCGAGCAGCTGCCTTTTTCGCCGGCCTCGGCCTGGTCAGCTCCCAGTTAGCTTTAACAGTGGTTGATAACGGTAAATTCTATCCAAATCATAGACTTGGTGCTGTCTGACATTAAATCTAGGGTATTCGGTTGGTATGGATCTCTCTGGGTTACTGCCAAGATATATCAATATCCGTCGCGGTTGTTATGTTGGGCTCATTCTTGGAATGGCACTCTGCCCTTGGGAGTTGTTAGCTTCTGCAAAAACGTTTGTCAGCGTCATATCCTCATTTTCAATTTTCATGGCCCCCCTTTGTGGAATTCACATCAGCGATTACTGGATTGTTCGACAGCGGCGTCTCAAACTCACAGATCTCTATCACTTCAGACCGGATGGAATATATTACTATACCTCCGGTATTAACTGGAGGAGTACCATCCCCTGGTTGGTAGGATGGGTTCCATTGCTTCCAGGATTCATACATAGCATAAATCCTACCATTAGGATGCCTGTCGGAGTTGATCGCTTGTATGCACTCGGCTTCCCCTACGGGCTTTTGGCATCAATGGCAGTTCACACTGTCATTAATAGGATATTTCCACCACCAGGAATTGGAGATATTGATAAGGATGATATTTTTGGAACCTTTACGCCAACAGAAGCGGCAAAGTTAGGAGTTAACCCATTGGGAGCGGACGATGATAGCGACGGTAATTCCGCCCAGAGTTCCGGAAATGGGGCTGAAAAGGTTTAGATATATGGCCCCGATATTTGTGTTTAGCTCCGAAGCAGACTGTATATATGTCGTCCATGAAATATCAAACGAAATCTGCAAATAATGGGGGTGAAAATTTGCGATAGTTTTAACAGTGTGCCTCTCGTTTTCATTCAGTAAATGCGTGCAAATTAGATGTTTCCTTAGCAAGCGACAGCTTATTCTGTATATTCACGGTGACCGAAGATTAAGCCGGAAGAGAAGGCGGTTCGAACTTAGCTATAGAAGAGATAGCAGGATTGTGGAAACGTTGATACGGAAATCCTTCCGGTCAACAAGTAATGTACTGATATCGGGACCTGTATCATTGCTTTAAATCAAACAAACACCGAGAAACTTATTGCAAATCGTAGGCAATGGTAAGAGATTTCAGTAAAAAAATCTACCCAGTAGAGTTCAACCTAGGTAATGCCCTTGATATTCCATAGATAACGATCTTGGCTGTGTAGACCGCTTTTAGTAAGGGAGCCTCATATTCTGTTTGAAGACATCAAAGAATATCTTGCTGCTATGCGTAACAGACATATTTAGATACTGACGTGTAACAGAAGCAATGGGGCGTCATCATACAAAGTACTGGTATATAAATGAATAGTAGAGTCAGCTCTTTGTCAAGCCCCCGCCCCCTTGGCGACTCATTAACAGGTCCGGCGTTTGAGCCGCGTAAACATCGGCTACCGAGATATGATTCCGGATACTCCTGCGGAATTGGGACACCACGATCTGTAGGAAGCGGCCAAGTCTTGCCTATATATGGCAGACACATGGTACCATCTGTGACAGGCAGTCAAACACTCAAGAACTATCGTTAATCGTGATGAGCTTATTTCCACAATTGCTGTTGCAGCAGGTGGCAGCAGTCTTGGAGGTTGGCACCGAAGATCTGGAGCTTGGATCCGGGTTTATCAAGAATGGAGGAAATTCTCTCAATGCTGTTGAACTGGTAACACGTTGCCGGAAGCATGGCGTATCATTATCTGTGGCCCAGGTTCTTTCGTGCAATAACTTGAACGACTTATTCGGACAATTCAAACCGGGCTCTAAACCTGATTACCATCAAGTGAGAGCTCCATGCTTCTCCGACGATAGCGAAGATGATTCACCAGCATCGCTGTCTTCCATCGAGTCTTCCCCACGAGCTACGACCCCGGTGCCGGCAGTAGAGATGTTAGCTGAGAAGGAAAAGGACAACACTATCAACACTGCTCTGACTGTGCAAGAGCCGACCCTCGACGAACATGCCACGGAAGGTCTCAGTGAAATGCAAGCCTCTCTCCTTCACGGCTCGCTGAAGAACCCAGGGACCAATATAATTTATCACTATGAAACGTTTCTTGCAAGTATGATCCCACAGATGAGGGAAGCATGGCGGTCGGTGATAGAAGCGGAACCAATATTCCAGATACAAGCCATGGGCGGTGAACAGGATATTCCAGGTCAGGGTCGGTTTTGCTGGACAGAGGTCACCGTCCATTCAGAATTGGAGTATCAGAAGCATTTGCAAACCATGGCGCTTCCCTCATCACTCTCATCTTCTTTTAAAGTGGTTCACTTTCCAGGAAGAGACTCCGCATCTAGCAAGAGCACAATAATTTGGGCTGTTCACCATGCACTCATTGATGGTTACTCAGCCATGCTTTTATTTTGCAAAGTCCGCCGCATTGTTGCAGGATTATCTACCGACACAAGCCCTGGTCCGTCCTTCAAACAGGTTGATAGACAAATTGGATTATGGCGTCAACAGCACAAGGAGGAAGGAGATGCATACTGGAAAAGACAGGCTCCCCAACTCGAACAATCACAAGGAGACCTGCTGCTTCCAGCGCCTCCAAACCAAGGAGATACTTCTTGTCCTGTCATCGAGAGCGAAGAGATTCCTGTCATAAATAATATCCCGGGAACACAGCTGCAGGGGCTTGTTAGGAACCTGGGTATCACACCAGCCGCATTCTATTATGCAGCATGGGCAGTCGCCCTAAGCTGTTATGCTGACTCAGACAACGTCATTTTTGGAGCGGTACTAGCAGGAAGAAATCTTCCTCTAGAAGGGGTTGATGAAGTAATAGGTCCGCTGGTCAACACATTACCGCTCTGTGTCAAGGTTGACCGAGATCTATCTGTCGAACAGTTCCTGAAGGCCGTCTTTACACAGATAATGGAGTTAGCTGAGTACCAATGGACCACGCCCGACAATGGCTATACCCGAAACTTCGCAACTGCAATGGCTTTACAAGTACCGGAACCGGAATGTCCAGGTGGAATACTACCAATAGAAGCTCCATATACACGTCAGACGACAGATGTACCGCTTAGTATTAACGTGCAACCAAATGGTGGAACAAAGTTTGTTTATCACACCTCAAAATATAGCCGCCGGGATATAGAGAGTGTTGGACGTCACTACCAACGCGCAATGCAGCTCCTTTTAAGACCACATAGGTCTATAAAAGAGTGTCTGCAAGGACTACTTGGGTGCGCTGATCTCGAGACCCTGATGAACTTTGGGAACTGCCACTCCACCCTCACAACCACTATGGCAGTCCAAGACGACCTGGTAACATTATTCGAGTCAGCAGCATCAAAGGACCCTAATTCAATCGCCATCAAGAAGGGTAGCTTCGAGATAACATATGAGCAGTTTGATGCACAAGCCAGCCGTGTAGCAAGCATATTGAAAGAATATTTATCTCCGGGCGATGTGGTCTGTGCCCATGCAGACCGCTCCTCTAACTGGATAGTTGGGATGATGGGAATTCTCAAGGCAGGCGGTGTCTATTGCGCAGTTGATGGCGGGCTTCCGCAGGAGGCTCGAGATATCATATTTTCAGCTTCCGGAGCAAACGTATTCCTTATTCCCGCAGAGACTGACAAGGGAGTTTGCCCGGCAGTTTGCAAAACTTTGCTTGTTACCGATGAATTGGTATCCAGGGACAAGGTCCCTCTACCTCCTCGCCGCTCACCTCATCCAGAAGCCAATGCCTATCTATGCTTTACTTCTGGCTCTACTGGAAAGCCCAAGGGGGTGATGTGCAGCCATGAAGGACTTGTGGCATTCCAACGAGATCTGGAAGTACGACTATTCGCACAGCCAGGACACCGCGTCGCTCAGATAATGTCGGTAGCTTTTGACGGCAGTATCCATGAAATATTCTCGACACTTAGTTACGGCGCCACCCTCGTTTTGCAAAGTGGAGGGGATCCTTTTGCACATTTGAACGATGTCGATTCTGCCATCTTGACCCCTTCAATGGCGCGTGTCTTAAACCCCGCGCACTATGATCGATTGAGTTCTGTAAGTATATCTTCAAGAGACCTCCGTATCCGAAATCAGAGTTTTCTAATGAGGGTGCTTATTTAGGTTTACCTCGTAGGGGAGCCGGTTCCACAGGCTGTATGTGATCGTTGGTCCCAGGAGAAAGCACTTTATAACATGTATGGGCCGACTGAGGGCACATGCGGAGCAACCATAAAACGCTTGTATCCGAGTCAAAAGGTGACAATTGGGCCCCCAAACCCCTCCACACGGTTATATATCATGAATCGACATCGTGAACTAGTTCCCCCTGGCGTGATAGGTGAAATATACATCGCTGGTGTGCAGGTCGCTCGCCATTATATTGGAATGCCTAAGGAGACTGAGGAACGATTCATTGCTGATCCCATACGCCGCATTGGAGAACGAATGTACAAAACAGGAGACCGAGGATACTGGTCTAGCAATGGAGACGTTGTTTGCCTAGGCAGAAATGACCGTCAAATTAAACTCCGAGGATTCCGCCTTGACTTGGACGACCTGGAAACTCGAATGGTTCGTGCCTCATCAGAAGTGACGGCTGTGGCTGTGGCTAGGCAGGGCAGTCACCTTGTTGCAGCTATTCTTCCAGCCACAGCTGATGTGAGTGCTTTTGCAGCGAGAATAGCACAGGTTCTTCCTCCTTATGCAAACCCTCGCAAAATATTTGCCTTGCGAGAATTTCCAACCACAAAGGCAGGCAAGCGAGACTATATAGCCCTGGCGAAAATGAACCTTCAGACTGCTGTACCCACAGGACGGCCGTTACGAGGGTGCCTGGAGGAGTTAATCGGCGAGGCATTCCGTTACGTTCTCCGGCTTGAGCCTCAGGTTTCACTCCACACACATTCCAGCTTTCACGAGCTAGGTGGGCATTCACTTCTGCAGCTGCAGCTCAAAATTCGCATAAGCCAGGTTCTAGGCCAGCAGATTCCGCTCCGCCTAGTAGTGCAGCACGATCGCATTGAACAACTAGCAGAGGCTATTGAGAAAAATGACCCTGGACTGCAGCTCCTCCGGCGAGACGAAATGGTTCTTGGGGAGTCAAAGCTATCTCCAATGGAGTTAGAATGGTGGCATAAGTGCCAAGTGAACGAGTGTACATCCAGCTTCAATGTCAACTTTATTGCTAAGATGGATAGCAAGGTCGTTAATCGGGTGCGTCTAGCCGATGCTTGCAATGATGTGATGGCTCGCCACCAGATTCTGCGATCGCGCTATATATACTCCCGAGCAGCAGGAACGGCGGTACGGCAGTATAGCCCACTACCACCCCGAGTGCGGTTGGTCAATGGCACTATCAACCCATGGATAGAGATTAATCGGCCATTTGCACTGGCAAGGACAGCTCCCATTAGGGTTGTGATTTCTAAGTCCCAGTTTATCTTAACTGTTAGCCATATTGTTGCCGATTTGACAACACTTCAGACTTTGCTGAGAGAGATATCCCAAAGATACCATGGGGAGCCCCTGCTCCCGGTCTCAATGACTTATATGAAAACCACAACCTGGGGGAGTGTACCTAGCGACTGTGATCTAACTTTCTGGTCAGAAACACTGGGCCAACTTCCACCGACATCACATTTACTAGGACACGAGGGGCGTAGGCGTGGGTATCGTGGAAAGTCCGCCTTCTGCGAAGTGCCTTCAGCGACATACCAAGGAATGAAGAGCCTCATCGGTCGGTCATCCATTACAGGCCAGCAGCTGGCAATTGCCGCAGTGGCACTCTGCTTGGAAAGGCCCACTGCGGCTCCTAATGTCATAAACTCAACTGACATGGTCTTGGGTATTCCGTATATTAACAGGAAATCGCGTGATGAGCTAGATATGGTTGGACTCTTCTTGGAGCCATTGCCAATCCGTATCAGATATACGGCTGATGGAAGTACCGACAAGGCAGAGTCATACCTCAAAGCAGTACAACAATCGGTGCAAGAGTCAGTGGGTCATTCAATCCACTGGGATCAGCTGTTAGAGCACCTCCAGGTGCGCACAGCAGCCCCAGATCATCCTTTGTTCGAGACCGTCGTTACGTTCCATGGCCGGGATCATTCGAATGGGCTAGAAATCTCCGCGCCAGGGTTCGAGACGTGTTACACCTTTACCGATGGAGCCAAATTCCGATTACTCTGTGAGTTCAGTGCTGTATCAGAGGACAAACTGGTGCTGCGGATGGAGTATGACACGGACTGCTTTTCACCGGGTGATATACATCTCTTGCAGACACGAATCCCGCTTGCAATCGCCCTTTTAGTCCAGGGAGTCCCATATCCAGCCATCCGACAAAGGATAGCCAACTTGCACGATGCTCCTATCGTCAAAGTGCTGCAACCAGACGCGGTGTTTGGACTTCCTCTCTCCAGCATCTAGTCTGTCCTTCGGTTCGCTTTGAGCCTGGGCACTGGTCTTTTGCCATCGCGAGAGAAGAGTTAGTTGTTTTGTTTTATTTTGTAGCGTTTTTTTTCTTTCCTTCTTTCTTTCTTTTGCCTCTTCCTTCGTTCTCTTGGTAGCTTGCTGCAGGTGTCTTGTAGTTATATTTTTAGGTAGCTTGAATAGAACGTTGTCTCGTCGTTCGTTCGTTGTCGTCGCTTTTTCCCCTTTTGGGCCCCAGCGAGCCAAGAAACCAGCCAACACGTGACCGCCATTCGGCTAAATTCCCGAGTCAGCGTCGAGTTTGGCTCGCTTGAATATCTGGAAGCCCAAGCAGCCAGGTAGCTAGTTTTGAGCCAAAGAGTCCGCCTTAGAGGAAGCTATCCACTAGATGCATAGCCTTGGACGCTCCACCGCCATCTGGACAGTGTAAGAATGGGTGCCGTTTAGTCGAGCCCCGCAGGTGGCCTTCGGCTCTGGCCGCATGAAGGCCCAGCAGCATGGATACATCAGCCCGCCCGGGATATGTTGGGGATCGCTTATACGCAGCGGCTATTTGGCAAAGAAGCGCCACCAGTTTTGCGACCCAAGCTACAACATGGAGAGAAGCTTGATACCTCTCAGCTGGGCTTGCAACGTGGGAAAATATTGCACGTTTGACCCATAATTACGCAGTGACATACGGCACTACAGCCATATCCGGAAGAAAAAGGGGTTGATCTTTGCTATCCTAGCAAAGAAGAACAAAGTAGCATAGAAGAACCAATGGCCAATTCTATGCCTGGAGCCGATCACACTAGGTACCTGAGTCTTGCTGTCAAGATAATATATATAAATACCCTGATCTCCTGTTTCTCTCAACCTGATTGTTTCATACGACCATTTTGAAATATGTTCTTGGAATACTCTTAACTACTCAGAATTATCTCTCAATCTTGTGGAAATGCGTTTGATTAATCTTTTACTCCTCGGTAGGTGAACCCAACAACCGTATTTTAGCCTTCAAAGCTGCTTATACTCTTTACCTACAGCAACGGGGATTTCGACTGCTGTTGCTCACCGTGAGGAGAAAAATCATTGTGAGAAGTGGTGCATAGTCAGTTTTGGTCCTCTCAGCGTTGGCTGTATTGCACTCGCCTCCAAGGGTAAAGGGCCCTGCTATGAATGTGGCCCTGCAGCGAGACAGCCTCTTTCCAAGCTGTTGTGCAACAAGAATTGCGTTCCGATTGGTAACCAGCACTGTGGTGGCTGTGGAATCTCAGTATGCATATTTCCTTTCCACAATATCCACGACTATTTATATCTAACTTTCACCTGATAGTGTGGGAATGGAAAGTCGTGCCTGGGTGGACGCTGTGTTTGTCCAGCCGGATCAACCACTTGCTCAGGTGCATGCACGAACTTGAGAAGTGATAAAGAAAACTGTGGTGCTTGTGGAACGGCGGTAGGCTTTCCAATTTATATCTGATTTCCATAATGTTGCTGATATCCACGTATATAGTGCGGTAAGGGAAAGATTTGCTTTGGCGGGAAATGCATATGTCCGCCTGGGCAGATCGACTGTTCCGGATCGTGCAAAATTTTGTGGAATGACGAAAACAACTGTGGTGCCTGTGGTACTTCGGTACGTTTTACTCGAACTATCTGGGATTTGATGCTAATTTTTGGGATTACAGTGCGGCAGCGGGAAGGCTTGCCATGGAGGCAGATGTGTTTGCCCGGGAGGTTCTACTAATTGCTCTGGGACTTGCAAGAATCTCAGGAAGGATAGTGAAAACTGCGGTGGCTGTGGGAAGGCGGTATGTCTCCTACTAAATATCAACATATTCACGTACAGCATCTAACTTCCCTGGCTTTCACAGTGCAGTAATGGAAACATCTGCGATGATGGCCGTTGTGTGTGCCCAGCTGGGTCTGTTAATTGCTCTGGCGCCTGCAAAAATCTGAAGAGTGATAATCTTAACTGTGGTGCCTGTGGACAAGCGGTGCGTATTCTATTTCTATCATATAAACGTCTACTAATAGACTATAGTGTGGCAATGGCCAAACATGTGTGGACGGGGTGTGCGCTTGTCCTTCTGGGTCAACCAATTGTTCTGGGACTTGCAAGAATCTGCAGACTGATATTGCTAACTGCGGAACGTGTGGGAAAGCGGTAAGTCAAGATAGACAACACTCCACCTTTGGATCATTATTCTTGGTTCGGTAACTAACAATCTCAAATTATACAGTGTGCCCCAGGACAAACTTGCCAAAATGGCCAGTGTGAATGCCCTCCTGGCTCGACTCTTTGCTCTGGAACTTACAAAAATTTACTAAATGATAATAACAACTGTGGCACTTGTGGAGTTGTGGTATGTCATATATTCTTTAAAACTCATTCTGTGCTGATAGTCAATAACTAACGGTGTGTAGTGTGGAGCTGGAAGGACCTGCCAAAATGGACAGTGTCAATGCCCCCCCGGTACAACCCTTTGTGCCGGTGCATGTAGAAATTTACAAATTGATAACTCCAACTGTGGTGCCTGTGGAATAACTGTACGCTGGCCTTTACTTCTGTCCCCGAAGTCTCGCTTTTTACTGTTCTACCTATTAACTAATCCTTTCGGATATATAGTGTCCTAGCCCGAAGATATGCCAGGGTGGGCAATGCGTATGTCCTCAAGGAACTACCTTCTGCTTTGGGACATGCACGAATACCCAAACTGATCCATTTAACTGCGGTAGCTGTGGACAGTCGGTAGGTCATATCCTGTATACTATACCACACTCTTTTGCGGTGCTAACAAGGCTGATTTATAGTGCGGTGGTGGCCATCCCTGCCAGGGTGGCCGATGTGTGTGTACGCCATCGGGTGGTCAATGTGACTTGGGCAATCCTGGTGCATGCTGCAGCCAAATATGCACAAATTTCCATCCTCCAGCGCCTCCTGTCTGTGGTTAGGGGTAATGAATAGGCTCTTGATAGTCCTCTAATACCGTAGTTAATTTAATATTTATGAGTTTCTTTCTTCTAATCGGCATCTCACTTATAAAGAGGGTAGCTAGCGAATACTTAGTTAAACGGTGATAAAATATTATTCCTGTCAGGCAACTAGTTAGCTATGAGGCGCCACTGTTACCCCTGAGCACAAGTAAATATCCAGAATTTTGAGTTTAGCATTCTTTTAGTTACAAAATTCCGTGGCGGAAGAAACAAAATATCAAGGCTATTGAAGTCATGAAAAATGGCAAATATTCAGTTGAATTTCAGGAATTACTTGAAGAAAGGCTTGATATCATCCTCTAGGGGTAGGATATGCCTAGAGTTGTGAGCTACGTCCTCGACTGCCGCCAAAACGCGAAGGACATTACCACCAATGACTCCGACCAGGTCATCAACAGCAACGCCACGATCAAGCAATTCCTGGATAAGGTCAGGGTACTTTGAGACATCTTCCAGTCCTCGCATCCCATGAGCCATTCCATCGAAATCGCTTCCCAAGCCGACGTGGCGGTAACCGATCAGATTGCCCACGTACTGGATGTGGTCAGCAACGTCATACAGGGAGGCTTTGTCCGCACTCTCGCAGTTGGTGAACTCGGGATAGAAAGTTATCATTATGATCCCATCGTTCTTCTGAAGCGTCTTGAGGATGTCGTCTGGTACGTTGCGCGAGTGTGGGCATACGGCGTAGGCGGACGAGTGCGAGTACATGACCGGTGCCCGAGAGAGCGCCAGCACAGCACGCTGAGTCGCGAAGCTTGTGTGTGAGATATCTACGATCATCCCCAGCCGATTCATCTCAGCAACGATTGCTTCTCCGGCGGGTGAGAGGCCATTGTGCTGGGGCTTAGAGGGGGCTTCGCTGTCAGCATAGTGGTTATGGCATGTGTGCGTGAGAGTTGCATATCGCACGCCGAGACGGTGATACATGCGCAGGACGCTGGCGCTGGTGCCGATCTGGTGCAGTCCCTCGATACCGAGCAGGCTGGAAATCCTCCCTGGAGAGGTACGGAAGTTGTGCACGATGTCGGCTGCCGATGATGCAGGAACCAGGTTCGCCGGGAAATGCTCGATCATGCGATGCACCAGGTCAATTTGCTGGAAGCTATCCCTGATTATCTCGTGGTAGAGATCCTCACTATCATTAGCAGCGCTATATGGGGTTCTCGGGCTGCGACATGTTAGACAGTCTCTTCTCTGGGCCATGGGTGGGCTTCACGGGAGTGGCTTACCATTCGACATAGGCACTCCAGAATTGGGCACCGAGCCGTCCTTGCTGCAGGCGCGGGAAGTCGACTTGGCCATAGAGATCTCCCTGGCTGGTGAAGTTGGCCTGGTAGATATGGTTCTGATAATAGGCCTGAGTCCATATCGGAAAGTCATTGTGGCCATCTAAACTGCCACGTCAGTCAATGTAAACCAACTAACTAGTTATCCAGTTGGTTGATGTGTCTAAGAGGCCGTGGTAGATTTGATGCCATACCAGTTAAAGGGGCCTGCGCCAAAACCTGCTCCAGGGGGCTCAGATGCGATGTGCAATTTCTCGAATATGTGAATGCTCCAGACTGTAGGAGTACAGAAGCCGCCGATAATAAAGCAAATGCGACTAGTGAGGCGTATGTTATCTGTCGCTTCCGGCTTCTACCGCCCACCACTAGGCCTGAGTGAAGAGCCAGCCGCTCGATATCAACCTTTTCGTCCATTATTGAGATGTAAGCGGAGTCTTGGTGCTTAACATGCTCAACTAACTATCGCACGACGGCATATATATGCGAACAATCGCTCTTCCGGATGCGGTGTTACAAGCCAACATATCTGGGGACTTACGGTGGCCGATGGCATTGTTACGGCCCCCGGGGAATCAAAACCAGCCTCTCCACGATCGCCTATAGTTGGGACCAAGGCGCTGTTGTTACTTTGACCACAGGGCCATAGTTAACCAAAATCTGCATTGCAAATAACCATGATGGGTTTCCTTACTACAGAAGCTGCCTTGCCAATTCTCGCTGTCGCGGCTGGAGTGATCTTCGTTATCACATCACCACTGACTCGGAATTTTGCAGCTGGAGTTTTGTCTGTGTTTCTGGACGTAAGTATCTTCGAGCATGTTAAAATATTCAGAAATTCTAATATTCTACGCAGAAATACCTTCGTTGGCGTTATCCTATCCTGTCCACGGACGGCAAACGTCTTCTTCCCACTTGCCCCTACCAATGGCCTAATGGTCAAGGAGATGTCGCCAAGTTCCTCCAAGGTATTGAGAACTGCGACTTGTGGGAAAAGGAGCATGGAGAGATCTATCGAATCTGGTCAGGGATGAAATCGGAAGTGTATGTCCTCGCAGGGTCTTCTGGCCATATACCACCGGTTTACTGACTCTAAACAGCGTCCTCACCCAGCCACATCAACTTCAAGCCGTCTTCAGGGACTCCAACAAACACTCCAAGGCGGAAAACAACAACTCTGGCTATCTTATGAGTGAGCTCCTTGGCCAGTGCGTCGGACTAGTTAGCCGTGATCGATGGAGAGCTCTCCGCGCTGTGACAGAAGTCCCGTTCCAGCATGATAAAACTGGTTCATACGTGGACTTGGTTTTACGACACACGCAGCAGCACTTTGATGAACTGAACGCTTCCGGTGATTTGAAATATGGACGTATCCAGCCAGCCCAGGACCTGAAGATGCTTCCCTTCTGGATTGTGGCTGAGATATTCTACGGAGAATGCGACGCTGCTATGCGAACTGAGCTGCAGGAACTATGTGTCATCCGTGAAAGGCTATGGAAGAAGATGATTCAGGGCGGCCTTGTGCGCTGGAACTGGTCTCGATACTTGCCTACTGCAACAAACAGAGAACTCGCACGATTCAAGCAGCGCTGGAGGGCTTTCAACCAAAATGCTTATGAGAGAGCATGCAGGGAAAGCAACCGCGGTCTTCCAATTGTGTCTATGACCGAAGCTGCTGCCGCCGGTTCGATCTCACTGGAGCAGCTGTACCAGACAATTGATGAAGCCCTATTTGCCAATTTGGACGTGACAACTGGTGGCATCTCCTGGAACCTTGTCTTCCTCGCTAGCCATCCAGAAATCCAGGAAAGGGTTCGAGCTGAAATCCTAGCCGCTGAGAACCGCGATGCATACCTTGCTTCGTCGTCAACTTTGCTCGCAGCTTGTGTATCTGAGTCAGCTCGCCTCAAGCCACTGGCTGCATTCACAGTTGCACAGTCCCCTCCTACTGCTCGTACGGTTGGAGGATATTGCATTCCCGCTGGAACGAATATCGTCGTTGATACGTACGCTTTAAATATCCGCAATGAGTTCTGGGGCGAAGACCGCAAGTCATACCGGCCAGACCGCTTCCTCGAGCGCCGTGCTACTGAGCTACGATACCAATACTGGCGTTTTGGATTTGGTCCACGACAGTGCATGGGCCGGTATGTCGCAGACCTGGTCATTCGGACCCTTCTAGCACATCTGGCGATTAATTACGAACTTGGCTGGCTAGAGACATCGGATAAGGATGATGGGAAATGGAAAAGAGACCTGGAGTCCTGGATTACCCTCCCAGATATGCAGCTCAAGTGTGTAAGGAGGGAGAACATATCCACCTAGAATGGATGCAAACACATGTTTCCGTATGTTTCTATAAAGAATTGAATGTTCCAGTTAACAACTTGAATATTCCTTATTTTATGTGATGAATTGCAGTATCTTCTATGAAGCTCTTCTAGTTACATCTTCACATCTAATGTCCCAAGGTAGGGGCACGTTCCAAGACTCGTTTAATTGCAGGCCTGCTCAGCATCCGTTCTCCCCAGCGTTGAATATGTGGCCAGTCCTTGACATCTACTCCAAAGAAGCTAAACATCCAAGGCATCGCAAAGGGGAAATAGGACAAATCTGCTACCGTTGGACGGTCTTTCAGCGCGATGTAGTCCTGACCCGGCTCTTTCAGCCTCTTTTCTAAAATATCCCACTGTCGAACGGTGTTTGCATGAAGCCTGTGAAAATCAGCCACAGAAAGCAGAGAAATGGCTGGACTGTGCGGACTCACTTCTCAATTGTACGGGGGAGTTCAATTGGATTAGCCCTGGTGGGATACCCTTTCTTGAAGTATAGCCAGTACTTGGCTGTGGGACTGTTCCGTCATTAGTCGTGAGGATGATAGAATAGCGATGGTAATAGGGGCATACCCTAGGGCAGCAGTCTGATATGCGGTCCATGATAGAATGGCCCCCTTTTCCGCAGCGGTACGACCAGTCCAGAAACCATCGGTGTCGAAACGGTCGGTCAGGTACTGCAGACAAGCAGTGCTTTCAAAGACGATGACTTTCTCCTTGGTGACCGGATCTTCGTCCTTGAGGCTAGGAACGTATCTCTCTGGATGGATGCTGTAGAACCATTCATCACGAGTGTCGATGACAGAAAGGACATGCGGGAACTGCAGCTCTTCTGCCAGAATCAGGGGTTTCATATAGTTGATATATGAAGTTTGGTCGGCTATAGAACGATCCCAGGCGTAAGTATAGGCTCAAAGTTATATAAGGAAGGAAATTCACCTTTGATGATGTAGATGATAACCCGGCCATCGTAGTCCATATCCCCCATTACGACTTCTCCGTTGATGGTAGCCATTCTGAATGCAATAACGAATTGTTTAGATAGATACAGCGATTTGGATGAGTGATTGACATATTTGATGAGTTCATACACTGTTTATATACCTGCTTTATATACTAGTTCGACTAACACTGCCCGAGATATCCCTATCCCTTCGGCCACCGGGGCCACCCAGTCTATGCCTTCCAGTCGGCCCTTGGCCGGAGATCAATAGCACAAACCCAAGAGCGCCGTAGGGGATAGATCTTAGAAATTTCCCATCCTGAAGCTGCAGCAAGTTCCTGCCACTGCTCTTCGGTGCGTTCCTGTCCATTGGCCGTCATCATCATGTTAATATCGCCGTATCTAGAGATACGTCCATATTGGCCACCAGACAGGATTGACTCCAAAACAACCAAACGGCTGTCTGGGCCTGGAATCAGAGCAGAACGAATACAGCGTAGAATGGTAATGACGTCCGGATCTTTCCAGTCGTGAAGGACCCATTTCATAGTATAAACTTCAAATGATGGTACACACTTGAGAAAATCACCTCCGATGAGGTTCTCGCGGGGAACACGCTCTCTGAGGTCATAGTAGACACCATCCGGGTTGTGGAAGAGAGTAGTGGCATGTTCGATGGTACGAGGAAGGTCCAGGATTGCCCCCTTAAGGTCAGGATATTCACGAAGCAGAGACACTAGGAATCCACCACCGCCACCGCCAACATCCAGCACTGTCCGGGAACCGAATTCATGCCAAGGGTAATCAGCAAGGATGCCAGGTGCTTGCGCAATAGCACCTCCACCGAGGGTTCTATGAAGGCGTGGCAACCAGCCTTGTGCCTGGAAGTAGGTGAACATGTCATCAGAGGTATTGAAGTTGATCTGAGCTCCCCATTTCTTCTCGTCACGACGAATGGACTGGGGGATTCCTCGAGCAATGTCATAAAACTCGTTGCCGTAGAGGTCGACCCAGTTGTGCCACTGTGTCCAATGGGTGGTATGGAGGAGGGCTGAGATACGGTTATTGCGGTACCGATGCGATGCTGGATCGTACTCAAAGATATGGTTGTTGTGCAAGACGTGCATGATCTGTTGCAGTCTGTCTGGGTTTGCTTCACTAGCATCTGCCAACTCGGCTATAGTCAAGCCTTCTTCTCCGGCATTTGCAAGGATATCAACGAGTTTCAGCTCAACGGCAGCACAAAGGCACTTGGTGCTGACATATCCTACTAAAGGTTAGCATTCGGAAAGAAATATGAATAAAAATGAGCGGCTTACCAAGGAAGTGGTCGGCGAGGACTAGATGGCCAGGCTCAAGGAGCTGCTTGGTCTCGTGTAGGATGTTGATGGCCTTGCCGGCGAGGGCCTCAACAGCAGAGTCTGGCAGATCTTTGTCTGTGTGGAGAGTTTGAAGCAAGCCCCTTTGGCCATTTTCCAGGAGAGCATCCCGAGTTGCCTCGACCTGGCTGATCAAGGTCTTTAGAGTAGA
Organism: Trichophyton schoenleinii; assembly: GCA_018357685.1. Lineage (NCBI taxonomy): Eukaryota > Fungi > Ascomycota > Eurotiomycetes > Onygenales > Arthrodermataceae > Trichophyton > Trichophyton schoenleinii. Next base: position 2,615,473 of record WOFF01000002.1, read on the forward strand.
TTCAAGGGAGGATCGTTCAATATCCGTTAAGGCGGGATTGGTGATTGCAACCATGGTTACTGTGGTACGTGATGCTGATTGTTGATGGGGTATGATCAAATCCATTGATCAGGAGGCACTGAGCCGGTCAAAATATAGTCTTCCTTTTCCTGCCAGCTGTACGGCTGCTGGATCCCCGTCGGCGATACACCGGAGACCGAAGCCATGGGGCAAAAGGAGAGCGAAGCTGGCCATATAACTGATAAGACTGATTAAAAGGGCCAAATTTTCAGGGAGGGTAAGAAAGGACAAAGGGCAGGCGTTCTGATATTGGATATCATGGATGAATCCGGGTTACCAGCGGATGTTTTGATCATTGGCGGCGGACCTGCGGGCTCGAATGCAGCATGGGAGCTAGGCAAAGCGAACCATCGAGTGACCCTTTTTGTTGGAGATAAGCCTGCCTCTAGTCCCAGTGGTGAAGCAGGGGAATCCTCACTGCCGGCCGTGCTTAAGAACCGCGAGCTCTTCCACATATTCCAACAAGAAACGAACAAAACACTGCCGGTCACAGTCGAGAGAAAGAGGATAACAGAAGTGAGACGCCTGCCAAACGGTTTGTTCGAGGCGGAAGATGCCGGTGGGAATGTCTGGCCCGGTCGACTCCTTATCCTGGCCGACGGTGCAGAAGAAGTCATGCCTGATATTGCTGGGTATCAAACCTGCTGGCAGCAGCAACGAATGTACGCCTCTACCTTGAACATCATCGTTCTTCATATCGTAATTTGCCGTTCAATTACTGACCGAGCTAGACTGACGCATCCGTCTGAAGGGAAGCATGGCCGTGTCCCCGTCGCCGTCCTGGCCGTGGGCGAGCTGGCCGAGCTGACCATGGCCCTGCACGCCGTCTGGCAGATCCGCCAGTATGCCTCTGCTGTACGAGTCTACACACATGGAGATCCCGAGCTGGCCCAGGAGCTGCTGTCTCGAGTGTCCCCCGACGCAGCGATCACCGTCGAGTCCGCGTACATCCAGGAGATCGAGCCGGACACCGACTCATCCCACGGCGTCACCGTCCAGCTCGACGGCGGGAAGAGTGAAAGGGCGTTCCTCTACCACCGCCGGGCCGCACAGCTCAAGGGCAACGACCCCTTTGCCCGCCAGCTGCGACTCGAGCTGACCGAGTCAGGGGCGATACGCATCTCAGCGCGGGTCCCTTATATGACAAGCATGGATGGGGTATATGCCGGCGGCGACTGCGCATCTCTGGGCCAGCGGACGCTCTTCAAGGCCCTGGCCATGGGCGAGGGAGTCGCAGCGGCCGTAGCAGCCCGTCTGGAGCGCGGAAGATGGAAGAATCTGGCGTACGAGGAGGAGAGCTGCCCCTGAGTCAGGATACCAACCTCCATAGCTAGATAGCTGTAGCCTGCCATGCATACATAGACCGGCGAGATTTAACTGGCTCCAGGCCTCCCATGTCGAGATTTTTCTTTTTCTTTTTTTTTTTTCTCCGTCGTCTTTATTCCCTTTGATGCTTTTGCTCCCCGCGTCGGCCGCCGGTGGTTGAAGCTGAAGCTGGCCCTGGATCGTGATATCAACATATAAAAAGGCGCCCAACGCCCTTCCAGGCGCTCTCCAGCCTCTCAACAACCCACGATAACGATAGTTATAGTTCACGATACTCGCCCATCTCCTGCGTCAGAGTAAATAGCAATGGCCACTCTCTTTGACTGCCTCATCGTCGGCGGCGGCCCAGCCGGCCTCGCAGCTGCTCTGGGCCTCTGCCGCGCCGTCCGCACCGCCGTCGTCTTCGACTCGCAGGCCTACCGCAACAGCCTGACGGAGCATATGCACAATGTCTCGACCTGGGACCACTCGCAGCCGCGGGACTACCGCGCTGCCGCCCGCCGCGAGCTCACCGAGGGCCGCTACAACACCGTCACGCTGGCGGACGTGGCCCTGCGCAGGGTGTGGCAGCTGGACTCGGGCGAGTTCGAGGCCACCGACGCCGCCGGGAAGGTCTGGAGAGGCCGCAAGCTGGTGCTGGCGACGGGCGTCAGGGACGAGATCCCAGAGCTGCCTGGATACGCCGAGTGCTGGCCCAGATCGATGTACGTGGCGGCCTCTGCTGTTGCGAGATAGCTTTTCTGTGCTAACCGGCTGCTGAGATAACTAGATATCACTGTCTCTTCTGCCACGGCTTCGAGGAGCGAGGCGCCGACTCCGTGGGCGTCCTGGCCATCGGGCCTACGGGCAACCCCAAGCCCGCTGAGCATCTCGCACGGCTGGCGCACAACCTGGCGAAGACGGTCACCATCTATACGAACGCGAACGACGAGCTGGCCGAGCAGCTCCGGCCGGCCATCGAGAAGGACCAGTGGCTCAGCCTGGACAACCGGCCGCTCAAGCAGCTGCACAAGACGGACGGCATCCCCGTCAAGGTCGAGATGCAGGACGGGACCAGCAAGACGGAGGGCTTCCTCGTCCATGCGATGAAGACGACTCCGGTGCTCGGGTTCGAGCATAATCTCAGCCTGGAGCTGTCTCCCCAGGGCACCGAGTTCAAGACCACGCAGCCCTTCAGTGAGACGACCACCCGCGGCTGCTTTGCTACCGGTGACTGCGGCATGCCCATCAAGGCCGCCAGCATGTCGATGAGCCACGGATCTCTGGCCGCGGTGGGCGTCGTATCCCAGATTGCATTCGATGAGAAGGCATGATAGCTTATAGAACAGATAGTGACAAATATAAATAATGAACCAGCGAATTACTCGATGATCAGCATCAGCCTTTAACTGAATCTTTAACCCAAGTGTTTAACTAAAGGCTTTAACTAAATTCCTGGCTGATTAGTGATGTTGCAGTGCTTTCAGGGGGTGGCTGGCGGATTCTTTAACTAATATCAAATTCAACTCAGACAACAAGAATATCAAATATCATAACTAATGCTAAAAGAATTCATAAATTATATCTAACATACGCCTGCTACGAATATTTCTACTCGTCGCTGAATATCAAACATCTCACTTCGACACTCTCGCGCAACGGAGCGTCTTCAGGGGTCTTGGGGTGCTGAAAGGCGCAGTGAGCGCACACTGAATCCAGGTCAGCCAATGCAAATGACAAAAAACTAGACAGACAAAAAAACTCACTGTGTCCGGCCACGTCCTTGCTGTCCCAGATCTTGATCATGGTGATCTCGTCCGTCTGCTGCCTGTCGAGATAGTACCAGCGCTGCCCGGCGTTGTGGCTGATGCTGACCGTCTCGCCGCGCAGCTCGAAGCGGCTGCGATACAGCTTTGTTGGATGGATATCGGCCTTCTGCAGCGTCGTGCAGTCCATCACAGCCAGCGGCCAGTCGAGGACGGGGCCCTTCAGCGGGCGCCAGACACTGTTTACCCATGATATCAGTTTGGCTTGCTCTTACCCCTGAAAAAGTTGCCCCGGGGGGATACGCACTTGATGATTCGAGCCCGCCCCTTGAGCAGCTCGTCTGCCTCCTCGGGGAGATGCTGGTAGACTCGTCTGCGAGCACCGAGAGGAGACCTGTAGTAGGCTCAATTAATACCCTGACACTGTCTTGCGAGGACTATCCGTCTACTTACTGGTCACAGTGGACCTGCTTAATGTCAGCCTGGATCGATGAACGTCTGATATCAGATGGAAACCACTTACTGTGCCCGCAGGCTGCTCACGGCCATTGGGATTCTTGCCTGCCAAAGAAGCCTCTCGACGTCGGACGGTATGGTCAAATATGAATACCCTTGATGCTCCGGTGTGGTCTTTGATCAGCTTCTCAACCATCGGATAGTACAGTTTTTGGACGGTCTCCTTGTCGCCTGCGCGGATGGCCTCCAGCACCTCCGGCCGGCTGCCCTCTGGGTCCACGGCAAAGGCAAACCCGTGGGTGTCTAGCTGGAAGGCATCTCTCTGTGGCCGGGCATCCGTTACAGTGACGCCATACGGCTCTTGATGGAAGTTGCTGGTCTCGAAGCCCTCTGCGGCTGCGGACCGGTAGAAGGTAGGCCCATCCTCTGGCTTGCGAGGAGCGAGGAAGTTCATCTGAGCTGGATACTGGGCCGCCATTGTGTCTGTGGGTAATGCAGAGAGAAAAAATAACCGTCGATGAAGTGATCAATGGAGTTATCAGCCCAAGAGACTATGGAATATGTTCATGTTTTTGTATGTCTCCTCGTCGGCTTCGGAGGTTTCTATCAGCTGGACCTGGGAAGCCGATCGGTGGCCGGTCTTTGATATTCGGGTCTATATTACGCCCTCCATGCTGTAGAGCAGGCTGGAAGACACACTACAGCACTGGCTAACTGCAATCCAAGCATCTACCACCATGGCTGCCCAAGATACCCCCCTCTACGACTGCCTCATCATCGGCGGAGGCATGGCAGGCCTCTCCGCAGCCCTCAGTCTTGTCCGTACTCTACACACCGCAGTTGTATTCGATCAAGGCATCCACCGCAACGACCAGGCCCCTCATCTAGCTACGATTCCCACATGGGATAGTCAGGATCCGAAACGCTTCAGGGAACAAACCATACTCAACATCCAGTCCAAATACAACACCGTCGAGTTTGCCGATGTCAAGCTTGAAAAGGTAGAAAAGCTCACTGAAGGGCCAAATCAGGGCAAATTCTGCGTCTGGGATGACAGGCAGCGCTCCTGGCTAGGGAAGAAGGTGATTCTGGCTATGGGGGTGGAAGATCAGCTTCCCAAGATCCCTGGATTCGACGAATGCTGGACCAAGGGAATGTATGTTATTGTTATCTATATCTTCACCCCCTGGGATATAATTGTCACTGACATGCAATAGTGTTCACTGCCTGGTTCACCGTGGCTACGAGGAGAGAGGATGTGCAAAGGCCGGCGTCTTTGCCATTGACGGAGACGCCAATCTACATGCTGCCAGACACCTTGCTTTCCAGGCCCGAAATCTATCCACCAACGTCACCATCTACACAAACGGTAACACTGAGCTCGCAGATGAGGTCCAGTCTGCCTTGGGACCATGCGGTTTCCAGGCCGACGCCCGCAGTTTCTCGAAACTGTCCCAGAATCAACCCAAGCGATCTCTAGATATTCACTTTACCGACGGCACCTCGGAGACAGTTGGCATAGTCGTCCACCGACCGCTGACCAAGGTCCGTGGGTCTTTTGCAGAGCAGCTGGGGGTCGAGATGACTCCCGAGGGCCATATCAAGACCAACTTCCCCTTCAACGAGACCAGTGTATCCGGGGTATTTGTTGCCGGTGATGCTGGGTCGCAGTTCAAAATCGGCACCCAAGCTGTTGTCATGGGTGCCTTTGCGGCCGGCGGCGTCCAGATGCAAGTAAACGCTGAGAATTGGTCGAAACCTGTGAATCCTGCAGCCTGAGATGCGTTATATCCTTCGGCTGTTGCTATGCATGGCTTCGGCTTCCGAACTAGACTCACAGACTGTAAATAAATACAAGATACATTAAGCCCCCATTAAGTCACCAAATTATTTGTTAAAACGTAATTCATCAATTCCACTCTTCTACAAGATGCATCTATCCGATCCTCTGTCCACGGCTCTCTTGTTCTGGCTGTTTGTCAGTGTTGCCGTCTTGCTCAGGGGTAAAAGCACCCATCTCGGATTCACGCCTGGGCAAATCGCGACTTTGGACCTTTTTCAGCTGGCAAAAGTCAACTCGCTTTGATCTTCCTAGATATGCAAAGATAGGATACGAGAAGGTCAGCCTGCACTATATTCAAACCAACTATTCATTCAAACCGCTGACGATGACCACAGTTCAATAAAGCGCTGGGAAAGCCCTTTGCTACGACTGTGTTTGGCCATGAATACGTCGTTCTTCCGTCAAAATACCTTGAAGATATCAAGCGAGCGAGCCCAAAGAGCCTGAGCTTCTTCCAGGCCCTCAGTGATGTATGTTTCTACCTGCTCAATTCTTTTCTGGGCTTCAGGACTAAATATGTCCTGGTCAGGGGCTCAATATGGAGGCCTCTGTTGGCCATCTCTATACCAGCACGACGGAGATCGACGTTGTAGTAAAGCATTTGAATCCCCAACTCAGTACGTCTAATTGCCGAATTAACTAATGGATATTGAAATATGCTAATGTTTAGTAGCAAAATTGACGCCCCTTTTGGCCGAAGAGGCAAGCTTCGCGATAGACAAGGAGATAGGGGTACTTTCTGGCAAGACTTCCATATCAACTGAACAACCCAATTAAATGCTAACAACGATACAGACTGGAAGAAATTCAATGTTTCTAATATCGTTGCTTCTATCGTCCATCGGACAACAAACCGGATCCTCGTTGGCAAAGAGCTCTGTCGGGACGAGGAGTATCTCTCAATCACAACCAGGTTCTCTAGATCACTCTTCCTGCACGGTATCTTCTGGAATTTCATCAACTTGGGGCCGCTACGGAAACTTGTTGCCAGGCTCACCATTTGGCTCCATCTCAGGGATCGAGATGCTGCTGCAAAGCTGCTTCTTCCCCATATACAGGCCCGTCGCCAGGATCAAGATGCGTCTTCTAAATATCAAGACGCCCTGCAATGGACGCTCGATACGCCGCCTTCTTTCCCTGGGGATGATGAGCCTCTGCACCAGGCATATCATATGCTTCACCTTACATTTGCAGCGAGCAGCGCCTCTGGCGTGGGAGTTACGCAGTGTCTAATCAACATTCTCGCATACCGCGAGTATCTCGAGCCCATCCGCCAGGAGATTGCTACTGTTATCGACAGACATGGAGGATGGACCGATAAAGCCCTCTCGCAGATGGCCTTAATGGACAGTTTCATCCGTGAGACCATGAGACTGCACCCCGCTGGCTCTTGTAAGTAGTTACCGAATCTTAGGGTATCATCGACTATGCTGACGGCCTGCCTAGTGACGGTGGCGCGAACAGTGATGGACGAGCAGTTCAGATTCCACGATGGCCTGACTCTTCCCAGGGGCACGAACATCATTGCACCAGCTCTGGCTGTCCACCATGACCCGGACAACTATGAAGATGCCCATCGATTCGACGGGTTCAGGTTTGCCCGATATCGACAGAAACAAGGAGAAAGCCATCGGTGGCTGGCATCCACCATCGACCAGAAATTCCTCCAGTAAGTTGTGTAACTTGTCCGCAGATCTGAAGGATTGTAGTAGGCTGATGTCCTCTCCACAGGTTTGGCTACGGTAACCATGCCTGTCCAGGGCGATTCTACGCCGTCCGCAAGATCAAGCTGGTTCTCGGAAAGCTCCTGATGGGCTATGATTTCGACTGGGCGCAGCCTCGTCCAGCTGGAGATCGTCCGGAGGATTTTGCAATTGAGGCCCAGATGATGGCGGCCCCGGAGACCGAGATCTTGATCCGCAGCAGAACTTAATAGAAATTAGCATTCTATTTATGCAAAAAGGAATTTGATGTAGTTTATTTTGAAGAATTTCTGGCCAAACGGAAAGAAGTTGAAACAGGGGTAAAAGGGGCTAATTTTGAGTATCAACGAAGGATGCAGTCTAAATATTCTTTCAAATCACAAATAATTGGAATGAAAACACGCCTCGACCAACCATAACATCACTAAATTCTCTATAACCACTCTAGAGTTAATGGATATCTAATATATGCCAAAATATCATGGAACCGGGATCAAGCGGACCAGCGGAGCCGCCAGCGTAAAGGGCAGCGGAGACACTTCTCCCATCTTCAGACGGACCATGGCGTCACCCGCAAGGGGGAGCGAGAACCAGAGAGCGCAGACAACCCAGGCATAGCCCACAGCCGGCGCCCATCGTGGCGTCCGCAGGCCGAGGCGCGTCTTCCACAGCCAGATGACGAAGTCCTCAGCTGTGATCATCGCCGCTTGACAGGGGAAAAAGAGGAAGATGCCAATAACAATCTCTCTGGGTGTGATGTTGGCCGGTCGAGGCATCAACAGCTGTGATAGAGCATGCATCACCCCCGAGATAGTGAAGGCCAGCCAAAGCTGGGTGTAGGAGGATGCGTTTGTACCCCGGCGGATGCCTACAACATCGACAAAGGCGCCGGTGATAGTGCTAAGAGACTTTTGGCCTGTCCGTTAACTATCTGTTCGGCCATGAAGGGGGCACTGAAAAGACGAACCCTGCGTAGCATTTGATGCCAGAATATACCCCAGAAATTCCTCACAGTGGTGGCTTCTTTCAATTTACCAAACAGCGGTGGCCAGTCCTGGTTATTATATGTCATCAGCATCAGTGTATATAATTCGTTCCCCTTCTAACAACAGGCTGGAGACTCACTGATGGTCGACTGATACCCAATGCTACTGCCACAATGGAGACAACAAGATATTGCATGTTAATAAAGTAGTATGGTCCCAGTCCAAACGTCAAGGCCTTCAGGAAGCTCCATCCCAGCCGGTGGTCGCTGACAGTGATATACTTGGAGTCCAGCGTTCCCACAACGCCAGCAGCATCGCTGAAGAAGAGACGGCGGCCCATCTGTGAAACCAGGTCTGCCATCAATATAACCAAGCCGAACTCAGTAAGACGCCATATCAGGAATCGTGTACGGCTCATACGGTCCAAGCCTGCAACCGGGGGCACATTTTTGACCTGGTAGCTCCATCTGATACCCCTGAGATTCAGCACAATGGTCACTGCCCATTTTATCTTCCTCCAGCCCAGAGCTGGCCATGCAATAGCTTCTCTAGTGGCCCGGTCTATTCTCCATAGATCATTTTCGGGTCCTCCTGGGGATGCAAAAACGGTCTTTTCCAAAGCCGAGAGCCAGTGAGGCCACGCCAGGGCGAAGAGGTTGGCAAGTCCTGGATTGTTGGTAAATCGATTGCATTGGGCTACCACTGCTAGCGTGAGAATTACCGTTGCAGCTACTATTCGGCGTCCGGGGAGCTGTCGAGGACCGGCAAGTATCAATAACTGCGCTGCTAGGAGTAGCAGATGTGGAATGATTGAGCCGTTTGCCGGGTGCAGATCTTTATTGCTAAGAGCTCCCATTGTGGGCAAAGGGTATCTTTGCAGATAGAGGTACGGAGAATATCAAACGAAGGGTACTGGTTGTTATGATTTATATATCTAAGGATATCATATAAGGGGCTCTCCGGCCGGCTACCGAACTAATTACGTTCCTGTTCGCCGATGACAGTCTCCATGCGCTTAATGGCTTCTTCCAGCCTGGATCTCTCCAGCGCAAATGTCATCCTGCACCAGCCTTTCTCTTCCTCGTTGACATGGTACGCCTTGCCACTGCTAACGACGACACCAGCCAGCTTTAACTGACCGATCATGAAGCTTTCTTCATCCCAAGATTGTGCGTTTGGTACCAGCCGTGCAAACACATAAGGCGCCGAATTCACAGGAATGTAGCGAATACCCTTTCTCTTAAAGAAGTCTGTGATGGCAGTATACGCTTCCTTCAGGCGCTGGGAGTTCAACTGTAGAAGGTCTGGCAGCTTCGGTGACGTGAGAAGGGCTGTTGAAGCGACTGCAGCAAGGCTGCTTGTCTCCGTGTTGGACGCCAGAGCGAGTGCAACATGCATCTCCTTATTCGCCTGGGTTATGCTACACCCCTATCCAGCTGTCAGCCCAACGGTCACAATCAAACCAGGCGGGAAACGGAGTACTAACCACCCGGAATCCATTTGATCCAAAGTCCTTGCTGGTGCTCCAGAAGGTGTGAACTCGCGAAAGGTCGCAGCCGAGCCCAGCTACATCGATTTGCAGTGCAGATACAAAAGGCGCAGCGTCTGGGATCTCAGGGTTCTCAAATGACGAGAGCGCATAGACTTCGTCTGAGATGTAATGGATTCCTTTGCCATGACAGAATTTGATGCAGTCCTCGAGTACAGACTTTGGATAACACTGGCCGAAGGGATTATGCGGGTTAGTGAGCAAAAGGCCTCGAATCGGGATTTTGGACTCGTTGTACGCCTTTTCAAGGGCTGGGATCAGTTGAGCAGTGAGTGTATCTGCACTCTTCTCGACATGAACCATTACCGGCACTGCAGATGACCGAGCAGTGAAAAGCCAGTCAAATCCATCTATCCAAGCTGTTAGGACGGTTTTCTTTCTTTATCTTTCCCCCTTTTCTCGCAGGAGGACTTACTCCAAAAGGGGGCGGGTACGAGGACTCCTTCGCCAGGCTCGCAGGTGTTGTAGAGAAAAGTATTCAAACAAGTCGCTGCTCCTGGCGCAGTTGCAACATGGTCAGGCTCAACGGGGATATGAGGATTGAAGTATTTATTGAAGAAAGCCGCCAGAGCCTTGATAAGGTCGGCGTCACCCGCAAATTCGTTGGGATACGAGAGATGCTAGTAGTTAAAGTGCGTTAGAAACAACCACAACAACCGCACACTGAATGCTTTCAGACATCGTACATGAGGTTTCAGTCCATCCCGTATGCCATCTTTGGTTATTTCGATGATCTCGTCTCGCAGCAGCCAGTTCTCAGCGGTGGAGAGATCGATCCGGGGAGCAGTGGGCTTCGATCTTTCGAGCAAAGCAGCACTTATCCCCGGCATGATCCTGTCGACATTGGCCGCACCGCGCTTCGATAATCCCGCCCCAGCCATTGTATTCAACGATTAACTATTTTTGCACTTGATTATGCTTTGATTCCAGCCTCAGACATGATGGTAACATCCCGTCATATATCCATTCACCAGGGGCCGAGGCGGTGGCTCACCGGAGGCCTCTCGGCTACCGAGCATCATGCCCCTGAAGCTATCAAAACGGACTCTCCCCTCGAGAATATTTCGAAGTCAAGCCTCTCTACAGACTTCAAGAACATCTGTATCTGAAAAATGCAAGTAGCCATACTCACTCTGGCACTGTGCTGGGCTTATCCAGCTTCCATCTATCTATCATATCTCTTTTCGAGGCTCGCCATCGCCCTTTGGCAGAAGAAGGAAGAAGGCGCCGCAACACCATGGTACAAGAAGAGCCGTAAAACGGCCTTCACAGCCATATTCTGGCTTCAATTACTGCAATGTGTGAATCTGGTCTGTTAAAATGTACAGTCTGAAAACACTGGATAGAGAGTCTAACACAGTGCAGGTAATTTTCATAGGCATCATTGGCCTTCTCCTCAGCAAGGGCTTCAAATCAGGAGCATGGTGGATTAATAAGGAATACATGGCACGTACCCAACCCACTCCCTACTGATTCAATTTGATAAACTAATATTATTAGGCCTCGAATATCGCGGTCGTAATGTTCCTTGTGGCTGGGTTACTACCAGACCCCGATGAGCCGTTCTCCCCGTCCCTATCTCACGCCCATGCATGGATACTTGCCGCAGCCACGGAGGCACTTCAAATTGCCATGTTCTGCTTCCAGTTTGGAAAAGATCCTGCTAACGCTGGGATGGAAAGCGTTCAACTGGGTCTCCTCATGCTTAGAATGGGGTTCTTTGTCGCCATGGCTGCTATCTATCTCCAGCCTATGTATGCGTGGTCCCATATCAAACTTGGTGAAACAGACCCTCTACTCGGCGAAATTGCTGCAAAGCCAATACGTGATGCACAGCATGGAGGATGGCTGGACTACGTCGTCGGCTTTAGCACTCTATTTCCATATCTCTGGTCAGTGATACCCCCCGGCCGCTCAGTGGCCAACCGCCCTCTTTTTTTACCCTCATACTAATGGCAACACCTGTAGGCCGTCAGACTCACATAGATTGCAACTCCGCGCAATATTTTGCTTTTTCCTCTTGATTCTTCAACGAATAGTCAATATCTTGGTACCACGCCAGTTAGGTTTCGTCGTTGCCTCCCTTGGATCTGGTACAATTCCTTACAAGCAGCTTGCAATATATCTCGTCTTGAGAGGGCTACAGGGTCAGCAAGGTGTTATTGGGTCCATTAGAGCCCTTCTCTGGATCAGTGTCAGCCAGTCAACATACAGGAGACTCACATCTTCAGCATTCGAACATGTCCTCTCCCTCTCCCTTGAATTCCATCTTGGCAAGCGGATCGGCGAGGTCATGAGTGCACTAAGCAAAGGGAGTGCCTTGAACACCTTTTTGGACGGTTTGATATTCCAGCTATTCCCCATGGTGGCTGACTTATGGATTGCCGCCTTGTACTTTTTGATTGAATTCGGGGCCTTTTATGCTTTGATTGTCATCTCTGTTACCTGGCTATATCTATTCGTGACTATCTATATGGCAAAATACCGCGGCCGAGCAAGACGTGAAATGGTTAACCGTGAACGTGAAATGGAAGCCGCAAAGTAAGATACCAACCTCTACCTACGATAATTGAGCTGTGGGATCTAACGAATGCTTGCTAGGACGGATGCTCTAATGTCTTACGAAACGGTTCACCACAATTCAGCAGTTCCCAATGAACTCAGCCGATTCAATGGACTGATAAAATCCTTCCAGGGCGCCGAGTATTTTGTATTCTTCTCCCTAAACATGCTGAACGCTACCCAGAACTTGCTATTCACAGCAGGTGTCGCAATCGTCTGCCTGCTTTGTGCCTATCAGATATCCGCAGATATGCAAAAGGTTTCTATGTTTGTTACTTTGATAACATATCTGGCTCAGTTGCAAGCTCCTCTAAACTTCTTTGGAAGTTTTTATATCCAAGTTCAGAACAATCTGATTGATGCAGAACGGATGTTGGCTCTAGTAAGTCTTCCAGTAATGACCGTGGAGAAAGCACCAATGCTAACGTCGATACAGTTCAAGGAGAAGCCTTTGATTCAGGACGGGGACAATGCTATGCCACTAAACTACTGCAAAGGCAGAGTAGAATTCAAAAATATCAATTTCGCCTATGATGAACGTCGCCCAGCACTTCGAGATGTTAGCTTTGTCGTGGAACCTGGCACTTCAACCGCAATAGTTGGAGAGAGTGGTAGCGGGAAGTCCACTATCTTAAAGCTGCTGTTCCGATTTTACGATGTTGCAGGGGGATCTGTCCAAGTGGACAGCATGGACGTTCGTGATATGACCATTGCAAGTCTACGCAGCCATTTGGGTGTTGTGCCCCAAGATGCAATCCTCTTCAATGACACTGTGCTCTATAACCTACTATACGCACGGCCAGAAGCAACTATGGAACAGGTATACGAAGCCTGTAGGGCTGCTAGTATTCATGATCGGATAATGAGCTTCCCAGATGGCTATGAGACAAAAGTTGGGGAACGAGGGCTGCGGCTTTCTGGCGGAGAGAAGCAAAGAGTAAGTTAATGACATGAGTGCCTACGTAGGATTCATGCCTGACTAACTTCGACAGATAACTATTGCAAGGACCTTCCTCAGATCTCCTCAAATATTGCTTCTTGATGAAGCTACTGCTTCGCTGGACTCGCACACCGAGCGTCAGATTCAAGGAGCTCTCGAGAAAATAGCCAAAGGCCGAACCAGCATCACTATTGCGTAAGTAACTGTAACTTTCCGCTCTTTGGAGATGCAAATCTAATCTTTTCTATTCCAGTCACCGACTGTCTACAATCACCAAGGCGGACCAAATTATCGTTCTACACCAAGGACGTGTTGTCGAGAAAGGTACCCATACCGAATTGCTGTCTGCAAATGGGATGTATAGCCAAATGTGGGAGAAGCAGACGAAGGCAAAAGTCAAGACCGACAGTGAGAATGATGGAAATTTGCTGATATCCCCTGAGTAATCTGAATTTTTTTTTGGCCCTGTTTCAATATGTCCATTTCTACATTATACTCTTTTTTTCATTGACATTTTTTAAAGTATTAAAATGCATTGTGCCTTCTTCTATTTGACTGGATTTCGTATGTACAATCAAGTTCAGAATAGACTTGTATGCGAGAAAGGGAAAGATTAGTAAATAGTAGTTATTATCAATCGCCTAATCCAGGGCATGCAATGGCTTAAAATGTAATGGGTGGACCTAGTATGCGAGATGGTGCCAGTTTCATAAAAGAACATGGGAAGACAGTCACGATGGTTTGCCTGAACAAGGTTTTTTGGAATCTCACTGGGCCTTTGATGTTGTTTCTTCTGCTGGTTCGTTCGTTGTGGCAGCTCCATCTTCTGCTGCTGTATCTCTTTGCCGGGGAGTCTCTTCTAGTCCAAAGTCGGTCTCCAGAGTGGTACGTAACTCAATATGTTTCTGGACCCCGACAAGGACAAAACCGAGCAATCCAAAGGCCATGCCAACCTGCCATACTGTTCTCAAACTGTCTGTGTAAACCGATTGTACTGCACCCTTTTCAGACCCTAGGCCTTCAAAAAATGAAGTTCCCACTAGAGAATATGCACCGCCGCGGGCGAGCTTGTCGCGTAGGGCCGGATCACCAACTTTACCCAGGAAGCGATCGACTTGGCCATTGAAAACAACAGCTGGGATAGCAACACCCCAGACGAATCCAAAGCTTCGAAGGAAGGCATAAGCAGAAGTTGCTGTGGCATTGTCTGATTCCGGAAGTGCTCCTTGGATGGCAGGGAGAATACTAGTTAACAGGAAGCCATTACCAATGCCTACGAGGCACTGTAGGGTGACCCATTCAGCACGAGAGGTACGAACAGACCAGGTACTGAAGAGCCCCATGCAAATGGAGATGATGGCGAATCCAGCCCAATGTAAGGGGCGATAAGCTCCCGTTTTGGATATGATGACGCCCCCGAGAATGGCGGATGGTATAAGAAACCCAGTGAAAGGTATGACAGAAACTCCTGACATGGTAGTGGACTGGCTCATAACGGACTGGAAGAAGAAGGCTAGGAAGTATACTATCCACTGCATCAACATCGCTCCAAGAAAGGAGAGGACGTATGCACCCATTGAGGTCCTGTTACGGAATAAACGAGGGGGCATAGTAGGTTCCAGGCAGTAAGGGGATGCTTCAAAGATGTGAAATAGAGCCCATCCAACTGCTCCCAGGATAAGGGGAACGAGAACATGGTAAGAAGACCATGGATAAATGGCACCGCCAATGACCAGAGCGTACATAATAGCACAAATAGCGATGATGAAGATGGCATTTCCAATCCAATCGACGCGAGCTAAAGCTCGTTTCCATGTTGCCTCTCGTTGGTGCTGGACTCTGAGGCAGAGAACAAGTGATATCAGGGCCAAGGCCGAAAATGGAAGGTTGATATAGAAAACCCATCTCCAACTAGCATGCTCGACTAGAACGCCCCCTATCAACGGTCCCAAGGATGTTCCCAGCGCGCAGGTAGAGAGTGCGATACCGACATACTGAGCTCGCTGGCGCAGGGGAACAAGGTCGCTTACAATAACATCTAGGAGAAGCAGAATGCCGCCGGCACCGAGCCCCTGGATTGTTCGCCCAGCAATCATCATGGCTGTCGAGGTCGCGCCACCACAGAGGCCGCTGCCCAGTGCGAAGAGGCAGACCATAGCTATCATTGGGTTTCGACGGCCGATAATGTTGGAGACCTGCCCAGTAAGGGGCTGGACAACAGCTGATGCCAGTGTATACGAGTTCGCGATCCAGACATAGTTTTCTTCGCCGTGGAGCTCACGGGTGATAGTTGGCAGAGCAGTAGTGATGGCCGTTATGTCCAGGGATGCAACGAAGGATGCAAAGCAGAGCGAGACAAACACCAGCCAGAACCGGGTGCCGCGAGTGGTTGGCGGCTTCTCTTCACGCTGGCCGTCGTCGGCGGACCGCGTCTCTTCCATGTCTGCTCTTGTGTAGTTGTCTGATATAAAAGGGGAGAGGACTCGCGGAGAAAAGTGCAGCTGGAAGAAAGAGAAGCAGAGAGATGAAAGAAACCCAGCAAAAGGTGGGAAACTACGAAAAGCTACAACAAAGGTCGCACGCGGCCGCGCCTGGATACCCTACCTTCATTTCGATAACTACTATCCAGTTGTGACAAGGCCACCCCGGTGACCGAAGAACAGGATAGCTATCAATCAACAAGCTCCCACGGTCTCCGAAGGTTACGCAGACGGCCTCTTCACTTTTGAATAGAAATAGCGCCGTGGGAAGGAAGAAGAAAAAAAAAAAGGAGAGAGAGAGAGAACTGCAGGGTAACAGGCAACGAATCGACGTAATAAATCTGTCAGCATTTAGCATTTCGTTGTTTGGTTGTTTTGCCCCTGGCTTTTTGTTGGTCGAGTCGTGGAAATTCCCCTTTGCGGCGATGTTTGTATCACCCTCGCCGCTGCCCAAGGCCGAGGCCGCGAAGGAGCGGTTGGTCTGGTACTTGGCTTATGGATCGAACCTTTCGGCCAAAACCTTCCGTGAAGATCGCGGCATGACACCGCAGGCGGCTGTTGCCGTTAGGGTCGCTGGCTGGCGGCTGGCCATGTCCAGTGCAGGATTCCCATACCGGGAGCCGTGCTATGCCTCCATCACCGAGTACAAGCCAGCGACGGAGAAGACAGTGGATAACGGCATTGACGACGACGAGGTCCTCTGTGGAACGGCCTACTTAATAACGTGGGCGCAATGGATCGAGATCATCGGTTCAGAAGGAGGCGGAATTGCCTACGACGAGGCTCTGGTGGCTGCGCAGCCAGTCCATCCAGCCCACCGCCAGCGCTGGGGGGATCAAATACGTGTCTTGACGCTGGTCAGTACCATGGAACGGTGGCCGGAAGCTCGACCCACAGAACGATATCTTGTGAGTCCTATCTTTTTCCCCCTTCTTTCTTTTCTCTCCGTCTCGCTGTCCGTCTCGAAGTCCGTGGCGATCAACACAAAATAAGCTAACATTCCTGCCTCCCCGCTCTCGATCCTTCAAGAGTCTTATTCTTGACGGGGCCCAGGCCGCGAACTTTCCATCATCCTACATTGAGCGTATTCGCCAAAAGTACCCCTGCTATCAGCCGCCGTCCACAGCGTGGGAGCGCATGGGGGCAGCTATCTTCCTGGCCTTCTGGACTCCAGTCATGTCTCTGCTCAGCACTCTCACCCACTCCACTGCACGCACCGGGCCGGGCAAAGACGGCCACGTTCCTCCTGCAGTGCGGGCCCTGGTTCGCTTCGCCATGCTTGCAATGTGGTGGCTCCATGATACAATATGGGCAGGCATCTGGGGAAGAGGAGATGGCTTAGATCAGTGAAAATATGAAGCAAGACAAGTTTATTTTCATTTTCCGCGGTACTTCCAGCGTATCGCAGCCTAATTGCAGCGTATTCACGTAATGCTTGAATGCCTGGTCGATCACTGGACCGGTGATCATGTAGCGGTAAACGTTTTGAATCGGACTGCAGCCCTGCTCCTGAACCAAGGATAAGCATTCCTCGTCATATCTCACAGCGTATGTAGTATGCAGCCTGCGTATCACGTTAGTTTAGCAGCAGAAGAAACGCCGTCTGCAAGAAGCAAAGAGAGATGAAGTTGAAGGTTGAAGGTTGAAGTTTTGAAGCCGTCAAAAAGAAATTACGGATCGACGTTTAGGCTGCTTAGTCACCGATTTCCTAATTAGGGAATCTTGACGACTGCCTTCAGCTTTCGCATATTTCTCGCTTAACACGCAGCAAAACAAACGGCCTGCAGCGGACGGTCAGGGACGCCAGGACGGCGAGAGGATGTCAGGATGAGCGGCCGGCGGGTGTGCGGCGTGGCTTGATGCGTGCTATCGGTTTCCCCTCGTTCTCTGCGCAGCTTCGTTTTTGGCTGGTGCCTACACCGGCCATCCTGAGCTACGCTACCGGGAAAGGGGGTTGCCCAACATGCTGGCCATTATTATTATTATGACCACACAGGCTCTGGCCCTCTGATGGAGCCCTTAGACAGGTCTATTATTGTCCAGGGCGGCATTGCTTGGCTGCCATGCATCCCAAGACGCAGCATGACTGACCCCGGAGGATTGCGTCTCCATCTTTGGCAGGGCTGAATCAAATGACGGTGCTTTATTTTTGGCTGGGAGGAGATATCTCCAGCCGCAGGCTGAGATTTCATCCCTTCGTCCTTATCGGTGTCTTCGAGCGGACGAGAAAGCGGGTTCACGACCTCGGCCGGCGGTCCTATAAGAATTACCAAGGGTCCTCCCTCCGTCAGGAGAAGCTATCAGAAGCTATCATCACTTGTCTAGGAGAAAAGAAACACTCTACGCCACGCTGCCATATATCCCGTCATAAGGAATATGTCTTCTACTGCCGCCACCACGACCGAGCGGTTCGTTAGCCCATTCTATCCTGAAATTGTTCATCTCCCTTTTACTGACCTTGCCCTCCAGGCCAGATTCCTCAGGAAAGCCCGTGCGATGGCGGTCAGCCTGTAACCAATGTCATGCAGCAAAGGTAAACAACTCTTAAAACCCGTAGTGTTCGATAACTAGTCTCCATCATTTGTTTGATATGCTGATAAGATTGACCAGGTACGATGCAGCGGCGAAAGAACCGGCTGCACTCGCTGTAGCAACCTTCAGTATGAGTGTGTCTATGCAGTATCTAGGGTTGGGAAGGTTCCAGGAATCCGGGCTCGAGCAAATAAGTCATCTCGGGCGAACTCGACGGAGAAAACTGCCCCAACCCCGCGATCTGAATGTACAGTCCTGCCACAACAAGACGCCGAAGGCGACACAGACGCGCAGGCCACCACCCAAACCACGGCCACCGAGCCTGACGAGCCCCGTCTCGAATTTGGGGAAAAACCAAACGCGGCTGACTCTGGTCAATGCTTGGACGCCAACACGCCCAAGTCCCCTGTCGGGATGTATGCGGACTGGACCAATCATTCCACGGACAAGTCTCTCAATCCGTTTGATTCAGCAGACCTTTTCATTTTACCCAGTCAATTGATGTCTTCCGAACACGACCCTAGTCGGTCGTCACGGTGCCACAGTCAGGCTGCTGGTGACTCTCACACTCAAAGTCCCGTGCACACCACCCCTTATATAGATGCCGGAATGCTTCCCCTAGACCTACCAGATCTACCAGACTTAGATCTACCAGACTTAGATCTCCACATCCATGATTTCCATCCGATGGATCTCCCCATCTGTTCATTGGAGACTCCTGCCCCAACCCCCGCAACACCATCCACTAAGAAGAGGCGTTCCATCCACCTTGATCCTTCAAGGTCTTACCCGAGCCGTTCCGCATTCCAGTATACCGAAAGTGTACCTGTGACGGAATGTGACAGCGATTTTACTAGTGGACGACTTCGTCAACAATACAACTATCGAAGCTGGACTATCCTAAGTTGTAACCGAATAGTGGAGTTTCTAGAACATCACATTCAAAGAGGTGTTATCGCGCTGGACGTGGTCATGCATACCAACAAAGTCACACTTGCAGAAATCTCACGGCTTCTGAGTCAAGGCGCGCACAAGGAGCGATCCAACTGCGCCATGCTTCTTCTCATTGCCATAGAACAAATCGTCACTCTTTTCGAACGCAGTGTGGGGCAGGACCCCTCAGACAGCGATCGTGCTAGCGTCATGGGCAGTATGGGAGGTCTCACCAATATTGGAACATGCAAATCCCTATCTCGCGGCAACAGCGGTGGGAACGTGTTACCTAATCTCCGGTTCGGGTCGTTTCAAATCAGTCAGGATGAACAGCTGGAACTTCGGTCTTATTTACTTCAACGTGAGCTGCAGCGGTGTCTGCAAGTTCTCACCACTCTTCGGGATTCCATTACCCTCGAACCCAACCCCTGCACAAAATTAGAGGAGCGTGTGGGCAAGTTATCTTCCACCATCTGATACCATAATAATCCAAAGAAAAGTGTATTTTGAATTTCCTTCATCCCGTGTACATAGAACAACAGTCTCTCGAGGATTTTACACTAACAAAGAGAACACCTAAGGCCTCAGTGGCCGGATCTTAACGTTCAAATCGCCCTTATCCCACATCATCCATACCTTCTGCCGGGAATGCCAGTCTTTTGACTCCTCGCACAACTCCAACTCGAAGTTCCAGAGCAGACGTGTGAGAACAAGTCTCATTTCTGCATACGCCAAACTGCAAAAAGTCCATTAGCATCATTATTTCCGATTGGTCTATAACTACCGGTCGCCGTTGGGGAACACTTACTTCTTTCCGAGACAGTTGCGTGGCCCATACGAGAACGGCTGGTACGCCTTCTTGCAGTCGTTTTTGTAACGCTCATCACCCAACCATCGCTCTGGCACGAATTTCGTCGGGTCTGTGAAGTTATTTGCAGAAGTCATGGCCGCTAGCTGATTGATACCAACAATATAACCCCCTGGGACGTACTGGCCGCAGACTGTGGCACCACCTGGAGGTGTTGTACGAGGAAATGTGCAAGGGACAGGGGGGTACACCCTCATTGATTCCTGTAGTACAGCATTCAGGTACTCCAGCCCCTGGGTTGATCGCATAGTTATATCAGATTCATGCTGGAAAGTGGACTCGATCTCCTTTCTAAGCTTCTGCATAACTTCTGGGCTTTTGAGGAGGTAGAAGAGTGTGCCTTGTTTACACATATCATGTTAGCCCACATCTCTTCTTCCTTTCCGGATTATACATACCAGACAGCGCCGATGCAGTGGTCTCGCTACCGGCCATGATCAAGATCTGTGCATTTGCCTCAATCTCATCTTGGGTCATGCCTTTCTCCTCCGTAGCGCGGAGGATATATGTCACTGTCAAAATTGTCAGGGTCGAGGTTCTTATTATATGCCAATCGTGGACTTACTAAAGTCAGGTCTGGTAGTTTCTCTACCAAGTCGTTCGCGTGCTTTCTTTTGACAAAACATGAACTGGTCCTGCAGATGCTGGCTTTGTTGGAACAGACCAGCAATAGCCATCATCAGGGGGAACAGGCCAGGAACACGACGGATAATCTGCATATCCATTACAGACTTAATGGCTGTAAAGATAAGTTCTATCCATGGGTGCATGATACCGCTGCGGAGACAGCCGAATGGTTCGCCAAACGCGAGGTCTCCAAGGATATCAAACGAGGTGAAGTTGAACCAGCGTACCATATCCACCGTCCCCTTTTTACCCCCTTTTTGACCGATGCTTCGCGCTCGGAGTTCTTTAATTAACTGGCCGACGTACCCGGTAATGATTTCCTGCTGGGCACTGAGAGCTTTGTCTGACATTGGGTGAGACAGAAGCCTTCGAAATCGTCGGTGAACTAGGACATCCTGTCAGCTTTTCTATTGCTGCACGGTTAAACTGTGTGCATAGACTATACCATCGTCCTTCGCAACAATCTACGCAACCAAGACGTCAGCTCCAGCCATTATGCAAAAGGGTAAATCAGCTACTTACTATTGAATCTACTCCATTTGGAGCGGGTGGAAAAAACGTTAGATCTTTTTCAAAGCTCTCCGTCCTGGTTCCAGTTCGATGTCCTAAATCAAAAATAAAGCCGTCAGCGGGAATCGATAAACCGTGGGAAAAATTATATCATGTTATCCTACCACAAATATCCTCCCAGGCTTCCGCAGTATTATACGACAACTCATCCGGCGCGATTCTCACGCATGGGCCGTATTTATCATACCATTCTTTTGTCTTATGCGGAAGCCGGCCAATCTTGAGATAGTAGGAATAGTACCACCTTGAAGCGCGAGCCAGCCATGGGCCCGGATATGATCTTAATGGATGGAAATAAAGGTTATAAACGGTTTTAGCAACGGCGAAAAGAACGAGCTGGATCAGTCGGCAGTCAGTATTCAGCTGGTAGTCAAGGAAGAAAGGGGGAAATTGAACGTACACCGTAGACAAAGGGCAGGAACCCAAATGAGAGAAACATGGCTACAACGATATGAACAACTAACAATACCTTAATGCTTGAAAATACTTTCAGCTTTGGGGGAACTTTTACAGATTATATTCTGTCTACCTCGGCGACTGGGATCGGGGTGGGTTGACAGCTCGGTCTCCGAGAGAAACGGGGCCATATCCCATATTATCAGGCTCTTCTCCCTTCTGCCTTTCTCTAAACTCACCCAATTCATTGTTATGTTAGAAATGGACTATTTGCATGCACACAATATTATTCCAGCCTGGCCATACATGGTTGGGCTGGTTGCAATAATATCTGTCTGGTGGTGTGTCCGTCCAAAGCCAAGCAAGATACCCATCTTTGGCGATGCTAAGAACCAAAATTTTATGTCTGCATTGGAGGAAGGGTCGCGAAAGGTATTTTATCCCCAATAAACCCTTAATACTGGCTTATACAGTTCAACTAATCATTATCAGTATCCAGAATCGTGTTTTCAAATCCCGACTCGCGATATCCCAACCATAATTGTCCCACGTAAATGTCTCTCGACCATTGCCTATGCCCCTGAGCATAGATTGAGCCTGGGAAGGGAGGTGTATGAACGGTTGATGGGCCGTTACACTAAGATGGTAAAGAGTGATCACTTGGCTGAGTTTGTACGCGGAGGACTATCCAAGCAGCTTGGAGGAAATATTTCCCTGCTCCAGGAAGATGCCAAATGGACTATCTCATCACAGATCGGTAATTGTCCAGGTACGATATCCTTATAACTATACTCAACTTTATCAACCTTATGAATTGAAAGCTAACTAATATCCCAGAATGGAAACCGCTTCAGCTATTCCCTGCCATGGTCAAATTGGTGCCATTACATATTGGACGCACCTTTATCAACTCACCCCTTTCTAAGGAGCAGGAATGGGTAAGAATGATATCTACTCTGAAAATATATGGAAATTTACTAATCCTATTAGATCGACCTAACACTGGAGTATGCTATTTCAACGGTAACAATAGCAGCCAAAATGTCAAACACCCACTGGATTCTGCGTCCCCTCAAGGCTCTTTTCCTCCCTGAGATTGGGAAGATGAGCCAGCAATTCAAGCAGGCGAGCAAGTTACTGTCTCCAGTATTAAAGGCTAGGCTTTCGGGAGATGCTCCAGGGACTAAGGATTTGATGCAATGGATAATTGATAACTATCCGGAGCAAAGCAACAACTTGGCCCTCCATACAAGATTGCAGCTTGAGGCTGTACAAGCGGCGACATATAATCTGGCATTTCAGGTAAGCGTACAAATGGTCCATATCTTAAAACAAGGAGGGTGGACTAATGAGAGATACACACAACAGCTCATTCATTTCTTTTTCGACCTTCTAGCTTATCCCGAATATATAGAGCCATTACGAACTGAGGTTCAAACCGTGTTTGATTCCTGTGGCGGGACCTGGACACCAGCAGCTTTGGCAGAACTCCGTAAATGTGACAGTTTTCTCAAGGAATCTCAAAGACTGAACCCCATTGGCATTGGTAAATACACCTAGTTATCTTTATATAAAGCAAAGCGTGTCACTAATTTCAAAACAGTGAGTGTAAGCCGTTTTGCTTTGTCAAAGTTTGACTTGCCTGATGGTACCACGGTGCCAGCGGGTGTCTCTGTTTCTGCTCCATCCATGACTGTCAACCTAGATTCATCTCTATGGGAGTGTCCGACACGGTTCGATGGCTATCGCTTTGAGAAATTGCGCCAAATCAAGGGTAATGAGTACAAGTACCAGTTTTCTTCTATAAGGTAACTATTTCACCGATACATGCTATACAGTAACAGCCTGCTGATATCATCACAGTGCCACAGAGTTGAACTGGGGGTACGGGACACATTCATGCCCCGGTCGTCACTTTGCAAGTAATCAAGTGAAGGTTATTATCGCTGAAATACTTATGAAGTACGACTTCCGCTTCGAGGAGACTATCCAGGATAACCAATCACCCACGCGGCCTGCTAATATTTTTGACGGCGTCCGCATCATGCCGAACCCAGAAGCCAGGATAATGGTACGGTCTCGGGATGTCAGGGTTTAGTAGTTACCTTATGTTGAAATGTTGTAACCGGGGAATGTTTTCAATAGAGGGATTGAAATATAGATCGAGATTGTAGTTAGTGATAAGAGAATAGAATGAATTCCCCTATTACTTTTTCAATATATCAATTGCAGACCGAGCGCTCCACATTGTCGACCAGCTATGAGAAGTATCCTTTTGAGAATTTACTCGAGAAACAAACTGCGAAGACCGGAGACCGGTGCCCCTTACAGCCCTGTAAGCGATATATTCGGTACCCGAAGAGAGGAATAGGGGTAAGGACGATAGGATATATAGAGCAAGTAATCACTTCACTTCCAAGTCAATGGCACAAACAAGTTTCAATTTCACTGAAGAAGCAAGCATGTCTATCCCAGAATCTTGTACTGCTCTGGTAGTTGGAGGTGGTCCAGCCGGATCATACGCTGCGTCGGCGTTGGTTCGAGAGGGAGTTGATGTAGTCCTCCTCGAGGCAGATGTCTTCCCCAGGTAAAGACTCTCTGGCAAATGTCAAGTTTTAAGGGACAGTGATTAACATCGAACTTTCACTTAGATACCATATAGGCGAGAGCATGCTGCCATCTATTCGCCATTTTTTAAGATTTATCGATCTAGACTCTAAATTTGATAGCTATGGGTTTGTTCAGAAGGTGAGTGCTATGCAGAACGCCGAGCCGTGTTATATGGAATTTAGCCTAACATTTTGATAGAATGGGGCTGCCTTCAAGCTGAATTCGAAGCCAGAAGCATGTGAGTATCAATAAATGGAGTATATTGCAAAGTAAGGTCTAACTTCAGGGCAAGATACCGACTTCGTTGCGGCTGGCGGTCCCGGAAGCTATGCATGGAATGTAATTCGTTCGGAGGCCGACCATCTCATCTTCAAGCATGCTGGAGAAAATGGAGCCAAAACCTTCGACGGCGTCAAGGTGAATGCTATCAACTTCGAACCGCTCACCGAAGACAATTCAGACCCTGTGTCGACAGATCTAGGACGACCGGTCTCCGCCACCTGGACACGCAAAGCAGACAAGACTTCCGGAGTGATTAAATTTGAGTATCTCGTCGATGCCACTGGCCGAGCTGGGCTGGTCAGTACCAAATATATGAAGAATAGGACATATAATCAGGGACTGAAGAATGTGGCTACTTGGGGATACTGGAAAGGGGCAAGTTCCTATGGCATTGGGACTCCTCGGGAAGGGGACCCTTACTTTGAGGCCATTGCAGGTAAACTACCCTTTTCATCAGCATGCTCCACATTGCGTATAATCTTTAGTGATAAACAAGTTAACTGTTTTGAATAGATGGAAGCGGTTGGGTCTGGCTGATCCCCCTGCATGATGGCACTACCTCTATCGGTGTCGTTATGAACCAGGCCATGGCCACGACGAAGAAGCGAGAGGCGGGATCAAGCTCACAGCAATTTTACATTGATAATGTGAAGCAAATCCCCGGTATATGGCAGCTTCTTGACAATGCGGAGCTGGTTTCTGACTTGAAGTCTGCATCAGACTGGTCCTACAGCGCTTCAAGCTATGCAAGTCCATACCTGCGCATTGCCGGAGATGCAGGTTGTTTCATTGATCCCTTTTTCTCCTCGGGAGTCCATCTGGCTTTTGCAAGCGGCCTTTCCGCAGCTCTTAGTATTCGTGCCGCGCAGAGAGGAGATTGTGATGAAAAGGCTGCAGCGGAATGGCATTCAAAGAAGGTCGCGGAGGGATACACCCGCTTCCTTCTAGTTGTCATGAGCGCCCTGAAGCAAATATCTGATCGTGATGAGCCTGTTCTTACAGACTGGGATGAAGAGAGCTTCAATCGTGCATTTGACCTGTTCAGACCAAGTATGTTTGTTTTCATCCCAGAGAGTCTGGTATAGGGTATCAATACTAACAGCCATCGACAGTCATCCAAGGAACGGTCGATGTGGACAAAACTCTCACACAAGCCGAGATTGCTCAAACGATCAATTTCTGTGTCAACGCATTCCAGAATGCTGGTAGAGAAGAACAAGATGCGCTGATGAACAAGATCAAGAGCGTCAGCGAGACAAAAGATGGCGAAGAAACGGATGTTGTCAAGAAGCTTGAAGAAAGCCTCTCCGCCGATGAACGACGGACACTGAACACTATTCAAGCACGACAGATCATTCGATCCGAGGACACGATGAACATCGATAACTTCACTGTCGACGTTATTGATGGGATGGTCCCAAATCTCAAGCGTGGCTCACTTGGTTTGCTGAGATATGTACCCAAGGTCAAGGCCGGGCAGCAGGAAAACGAGCTCAGAGCCAAATTGGGGCTGCCAGAGAAACAGGACTCCATCTTTTCATATTAGGGGGCTTAGCTGAGTAGTGTAAGTAGGATAAGATGAGGGCTATGGTGGCAAATTGGGTCAATTTCAATGCGAGTCGTATATATATTAATGCGCGGAAATAAAGAAGTCATGAATATCAGAGCAAATTGGAATCATAACAAGCAAGCAAACAAGTAAGCCAGCAAGCAAGAGAAACACAGAAAGCCAACCGTACACATAGTTATAACCCATCAGCCACCCTCCACCATCCATCGAATGAAAACACCGGGCAAATGAAAAGATCCGAATGAATGCCATGAAGAGGAGTATGAATGAAACGTAAAGCATCAAACAAATCGGAAAAGGGGGCAGAAATAAGAAATAATCAAACACACACACCTCTAGGCCCTCGATGTAGAAGCAGAAAATGAAATATAAAAAGTACACGTAAGGAGATTGCGTATACCACCCTAATCCGATGCCTGACAGTCAACCAGCTTCTTCAAGGCCTCAACTCCGCTTCGCATGACAGCTGGGTTTTTTGTCTTTGTAAGGCAGTCTCTGAGGACTTCCATGCCATGTTTCTCGCGTATTGCTTTTCTAGCCTTGCGTCCAATGTCGCCTGTGCCTCCTACCATGTTGTGAACACAGACAATGCCGCGATGAACGAGCCCGTCGTCATCTTCCTGGCATAAATTGAGAATGATATCAACACCTCTGGCCCGTTCAACGATAGCAGAGACGGCCCCTTCAAAGTCTGTTAGCATTGCTAGGGCGCCACCAGCAGCACTGCGGGTGGGCAGATCGTCAACATCCGCCAGAGCGAGAAGAATATGCATGCGTTGACTGGCGCGGTGGGTGCCATCGGCGAATTTGCCGACACCAGCTTCGCATGACATGAGGTTGCATACTAGCTCACAGGCAGCACGTTGGATGTACGTATGGTGTGAGAGAAGAAGGTCTTCGATGGTCGACCACGCAGAACGGATTATCGAAGTGCTGACGCTTTGGTCAGGGTAAGAGGCAAGGTTGGTGAGGGCAAGAAGACTTTCAAAGACTGGAAGAAGATCGCGTGGTTGGTCGGAGGAAATGCTTGTTGTTCCGGGAGGAGTGAGAAGGATGTTGAGGGGTCGGATTGCAGAGGTGATTTGGGGGAATCCAGAGGAAGGGAAGACGTGAGATGGATTTACCGAAATGAGGATGCGGGCAAGAGCATGAGCGCCGTTTGTGATGGTGCTCTCAGCAGTTGGAGTTTTGGTTGCGGTGCTATCCTGGGAAGAGACGGATGATATGAGGAGTTTCACAGCGCCTTGTTGGGCGAGTTTGCCTCTTGCCTTGGAATCCTTGGATAGGGAGAGAAGTATCTTATTGACAAGTTCCTTTGGAGAGGCCAGCTGCGACTTTCCGCATTCTACCAGCAAGGGCATCACGCCGGCATTCACGACGGCACTGCACCTTGCTTTGGTATGATCGTCATCTTCGAGCGGATTAGCAGTTGCACGTGGCTTTGATGCATTAGCATATGCTTTTAGCTCGGACATTTTCTTCTGCTCCTCGGACATGTTTGGTCGATAGGCCGTGATATTGTGGATTATCATTAGCCCGCCATAGAGGACAGTAGAGTCAGCAACACGCTCGAGTAGCAGGCTGATTAGGTCTTGGAGAAATTTAGTATCCTGGGCGAGCTGCTCCTTGACTTCAGCCTTGACAGAGGCGTATGCCAGGCCCTCGACAACATGTCGCAGATTGCCATCCTGCCCAGACTTTCCGAGCATGGCCTTGAACTTATCCACAAGTTCCAGGGGGTCGGCATGTTCCTCTTGAACAACTCCGGCCTTGTCTTTGTCTGCGGAACTCGCGTCCTTGGGCGAAACACTAAGCTTTGCCAAAACGACCGCAGCCAAAGCAGTCGTCTCCTCGGCTTCGCTCTTCAAATGTTCTGAAAGCCAATCGACAAAGTTCTTGGATATAGCGTCTCGACACGAGCTATTAACACAAGCAGCATTAAATAACTCTAGGATAGCGAGCTCCAGGTTCTTGCACTTTATTTTCCGGGCCAGCAATGGGGTGAGGGATTTGAGGAAACCTTCGGTTAGGAACAGGCTTACCGCAAACTCCGGGAGAATGGGGAAGACGACACTAGCAGCAGAGAAAGCAACGATGTAGTCCCCTTTCCGGTGTTTGGCGATCCTATTCTTGATGAAGTTGGAGCACAGTGTCTGTCCGGCATCGCCGGAAACTTCGAGATACTTTGCTGTAGCAAGGGTGGCCTGGCTCTTGACATCAGCAGGGAGTCTCCGGTCCAGGGAAGAGACGATAACGTCGAAGCCTTCTTCGTCGACGAGGTGTTTTAGGCTACCGGCATCCACGACGAGGAGACGAGCAATGCCCTTGAGGGAACGTCCATCGTGGTCATGGCCGGACTCCATCAGCTTGGCGACGAAGAGCTGGAAGAGTTCTTCTTCACAATGTTTCCTAGTCTGCTCCGACTGCCAGAGTCCCCTTTCGAGGACAACCATGTCCAGACAGACAACAGCGCCATCTCCGCGGTCGTAGATCTTATCAAACAGACCGGTGACGGAATTCTGTAATTCACCGGCAAAGTAGCTACGAACCCGTATGCTCTGCCGTACGAGGCCGGTGATCAGCTCGTCCTGCGCTTCTGGCAGAGCGGACGCTGGCTCAGCAAGAAGCAACTTGACGCACTCGAGGGCTACCTCCGGCGGTGGCTGGAGCCCTTCTGAGCGAAGATACTTGGTGGCTTCGCTGGCTGCATTCTTATCCCGCTCCGTCACGAAGCGTCGGCAGAGGTTGAGCAGCGGATGACTGTTCTCTTCGTCCTCCCTTATCTTGCGGAAGACGCTCTTGACATCTTCACTATCCGGAGCGATGGCAATAGCCTCGCGCAGGTTGCGAGATGCCGCCTATTCGCCATTGTCAGTCCATCAGTAACACTACGACCGGCTAGTTATCTGGCTGGTGGCAGATATCAAAAGGTTGACGCACCTCCTTGTGGCCCGCATCGACGAGCTCGACGGCTTCCCTGGCTAGTGTGCTGGCGCGCTCCAGATCATGTACTGAAACCATGGGGGTTATTCTGAGTCTTCTCTCCGTTATTATCGTCTTGATGGTCGTCTTGCGAGTTGTTCGTCTTGTGTATCCTGCTGGCTGCTGGGCTGGAGCTGAGATGGAGATGGCAAACAAGGATCCGCGGGGCTTTTCTTTTCGCCTGAAGCTCTAGCAGGGGGAGCTTTCCGGCAGCGACGAGAGGCAGCGATAGCACGTAAAAAAAATCCCCCGAAAAGAACGGCGATGTCGACGAGACGGTCCTTATCAGCGTATCCCTCGTCGTCTCTCGTATATGGTTACTGTGCCGAAGTAGTTGCCTGGTTCTGTTGGCTGTTGAGTGTGGCTTGCGGAGGGTTGGGGGTCGTTCAGGTTGGACGAAGGCAAGAAGAAAGGCAAGACGCCTCCTTTTATAGACCAGGCTGCCTAATATTACTCCGTCTCTGGACTCTGGGCTCGCTCTCGCTCTCGCTCGCTATCTTGAGGCAGGATATATATATCACTTCGTCAAAGAAGCAGCAGAAGATAAGAGATGCTTTATTTTTTCTGCTTTCTTTTTTGTCTCCTGCGCTGTTATTACGTCGAGGTGCATGCAGGAGGAAGACGCAGGACCAACCGGAAGACGTCGACGGCGCTCTTCAGCCTGTCCTCCTCGTCCTCTTTGCTTCTTCTCGCTGTCTTCGGCGTTTTCTATCCTCTTCCTCGCCTTTTCTTCGTCCTTTAGCTTGTTCTTTTTTTTATATATAAATTATTATATTGGCCTTTGGACGGTGTTGAGATGCTGACTAAGCAGTGACCTTTGACGTCGTTTTTGGCAGCGGAAAGAAAGACGACAGACGGCGACGGCGAGGTCGAAGCACAAGATAGCAGACGCGAGAGAGTGAGAGAGTGAGAGTGAGAGACTCGGAGAGGAGGAGAGTGAGTCAGGATGGCGGATTCAGGCGCTGCAGCGAACGGTCAGTCCACCCCGTCGTCGCAGCTACACACTGACTGACCTCATATCCCCCAGATCCTTCGCTGCTGACGGTCATCCTGGATACAAACCCGCATGCTTGGGCACAGCTTCAAGAGACGCTCCCGCTCTCCTCTGCCGTGGCGAACCTGCTGGTCTTCATCAACGCTCATCTGGCATGCAACTACGCAAACAAAGTGGCCGTTGTGGCCAGTCACAGCCATCAGGCCGTCTGGCTGTACCCAACTCCCCCGGCCGCCGCTCCTGATGATGCCGCTACCGACTCGCAAAAGAAACACCTCCGGCCGTCCAATAACGACCGGGACGGAGATACACCCATGACCGACTACGGAGAACCCGTCGTCTCCCCGCAAGCAAAGCAGCTGGAACAGCAGCCGAACAAGTACCGTCCTTTCCTCCTGGTTGAGCAGCAGTTGACCCGCAACCTGAATCGGCTTCTCACACGCACCCGAGCAGAAGAAATATCCCCTTCTTCTGCTTCTCCTTCTTCTTCTTCCTCTTCTACCATGATGGCCGGCGCCCTCTCCCTTGCACTCAGCTATATCAACCGTGAAACCATCGCTTACCTTGATACACATGGAACCGCGGCCGGCTCCGACCCAGCAGCAGGCGGAGCGGGAGGCCTCCCCCCACCCCCGGGCGGCGCCCCTCCCACATCAGATAAGGCTAATTCTGCTGCTGCTACGGATGCCGGTGCCCTCCAGTCTCGTATCCTTATCATCTCCGTCAGTAGTGCTGCAGACTCAGCTCAGCAATACATACCCATTATGAACAGCATCTTTGCCTGTCAGCGTCTCCACATACCCATCGACATCTGCAAGCTAGCCGGTGATGCTGTTTTCCTACAACAGGCCTGTGACGCTACTCGTGGCATATACATGTCTTTGGACTCGCCGCGGGGGTTTTTACAGTATCTCATGCTTGCCTTTTTACCTGATCAGCGAGCAAGGCGGAACTTGATACTGCCTACCCGTGTCGACGTTGACTTCCGCGCTGCTTGCTTCTGTCACCGGAAAGTCGTCGATGTCGGGTTTGTGTGTAGTATCTGTCTCAGTATCTTCTGCGAACCACCTGAGGGTGCCAATTGTCTAACTTGTGGCACCCATCTTGCTCTGGGTGACTATGGAGCCAAACCGATCGTTGTTTCACGGAAGAAGAAGCGTAAGAAAGGTTCCGCAAAGACACTCAATGGAGCAGGCAACGGAGTCTCTTCTGGTCCAGCCACCCCGAGTTCAATGGCAACTACCCCAGCTCCCTGATAAGGCGAGCCTTCTTTTTGCCGTTTTACCTCTTTTTCTTTTTGTCTCAACCTCCAAGATACTCGAAGAAGCATTATACGACCCCGGTGGTCAATAATATAATATGTATGTATTCCTAGGTCCGTGCATACAGCTCATTATAGGTAGGTTGTAGCTCGAAGATAAAGACTTATGTCCAGGCTTAGGTAAAACGAAAGGGGTCCTGCCTGCACCCCTCCTAGCCGAGGATTTATCGAGTCCCCTTGCCCTCTCCCTTTTACCCCAAGACACTCAACCTTCAATCCAGATAGGGATGCGGAGGTCAAGAATCTACGGCTGAAAAAGAGTTATTTAGGGGAATATCAAATCAATGGGACTATGCATCGGGTTCAAGGTATAGTCAATACAAGATGGCGTACCTTGTTAATAGCTAGGTTGTCGCACTCGCAAATGTATCAAATCAAGGTCTCATCAAAATTGCGGTAATGTCGAAGTGCATCTCGCAAGCATTAGGCTTATTGTGAAGTAGCTGGGCTAGGTCTAAATCTAAACATTCTCATTTAGCCTTCGAATACCAAGAAACTAGATGA
The DNA here is from genome assembly GCA_018357685.1 of Trichophyton schoenleinii. Lineage (NCBI taxonomy): Eukaryota > Fungi > Ascomycota > Eurotiomycetes > Onygenales > Arthrodermataceae > Trichophyton > Trichophyton schoenleinii. The sequence continues at coordinate 2,647,312 of WOFF01000002.1, forward strand.
GTCTTAAAGCCTACCTCCTCGACCTAATAAAGCGGCCGCCCTGGGCTATCTTTCGGTCGCCTGGAGAACGAGACATCGTACAGCATGCCGCCACATCATCAGAACTCATGCTCGCGACAGCCTTGAATCAGTTGTTAGGAAGTTTGCCTCATACTTCAAGAGTGAATCATACTCACAAAGGAATCTGTATTGTGGCCAAAGACGAAGATAATACCGTCGTGAGTTTTCTTGACGGTCATTACACCAATTGCTGCATGGCAGTGGCTTGATTTGACTGCAGGATGACCTATATTTCATATGCCATGATCATCAGCCAGGCATATCGTAAGGTTTAAAAGCAAATACCGGTGCTACCCTACCCATGAAATCGGTTTGTATCATAGATTTAATGACTTCATCTTCGGTTGTGGGCTCATAGACTCCTGGCTTGCCAGGCACTTTCTTCGTGCTAGAGTGAATCCTTTCAGCACAGGTCTGAGCAGCCATAGTTGTTGCCATGTGTTCTCCTGTCCCGCTCGCAACGGCGGCCGTAGATGTACACATTTCATCATCTGGATCCACTGGAATGACTGCAGTCCCTATCCCGACTAGTGCAGCAGGGCCCGTGCGGCCGTTATGCTTCATTCCAATGCCCCCAGAAGATGAACCGGCGGCAATATTTCCATAGCAATCTATAGCAATAGCGCCTACTGTGTCGGTGATTTCATCTTCATCTCGGGTTACAGCTAGGTCATGAGCGTTACCGGCAGCTGATGCACCAGTTATACCCTCGCGAGCCAAATCTTCCACAGAACACACGTGTTTGTCCTTTTGTTTGTCTATGGCATCTTGCTGTGATGAAGTTTCAGGATCTTGGTGGAAAGTGTCGTCGATAAAGTCTGCATCAGCCTCGCCATCACCCTCCATTGAGATATCACTGCGTGAAACACATAGCAAAGGAGATCCACATCTATTAGATCCAATCATGCTTATTGCGTCTCTGGAAGGGCAGATGTTGGTGACGTGAGCTGGACTTCGAGGGACGTGAAAAAGCGAGTGTGCACCATAACATGAATCGTGAGGTGGCGAGTCAATACTTGCAACTGCAGTAGAGGCCTGACTAACTCGCTGGGATGGCAGGTGTTGAGGGACAAAGGTATCTAGCTCAACATATTTTTCCCGCTTCTGGAGTCTCTGTGAGACCTGCTCAAGATCCCGCTTCCACCTTAGCCACCGGTCTCTTGCTGCTGGAGCTACCAGGATATCTGAGGGAAGTACAGGCATGCCATGTTCATATGCAAAGTCAGTAGCACCACCACATACAAGCAAGTTTGGAGGCACACGGTTGAGTGAGAGCGGTTGTGCGGAGGTGTCCAGTACCACCCTTGCCAGGGAGATCGGATTCTTTATATCTACAAAATAGGGTCTGTCAGCTACAAATCGGGCCTTACTGTATGTGTGCCAGGAAGGACGAACTTTGAACTGCTCCTACTGCACCACTGCGGCCAAGATGGTCGACTATTGTAGCATCGCACTCAACGGCGCCAGTAATTGTCAGGTTGCTACCATATCCGGCGTTCGTCACCTCATGGTCCTCGAAGAATTTGATGGCTACTTCAACTGCGTCAACCGCACTTCCGCCAGCCTTCAGCATGGCCATCCCCAGTGAGGCTGCCCTGTAGCAAAACCAGTCAGCGAGGTATTATATACTAGGGATAATTAAAGGTGACTTACTTGCTACACACCCAGAGATGAAGCTCCTCGCTCTGGCGGCTGTGAAAACCGGCGCCTGCATGAACAAATATAGCAGACACACCTGGACCCCCCTTGGGGGCCTTGTCCTGGGGGTTCATCGTGTTTATACTGCAACAAGTGTTGGGAGTGACTCGAACTGAGGTTCAGAGTACGAGAGAAGGATTATAGACACAGCCTGGGGATATATAGAAGTCTTGATCAGTGAGAAGAGACGAAAAGAGCCTATTGTTATGAATCTGGGGCTAGTGGGTTGCTAGGTGACCTGGATGGCAGACACCTATTTCCACAACCTTAGCACAATAGAGGGGTACCCAGAAAGCACAATCAGAGCAGCCTCACCAGACTATCAGCTCCTAGGTAAGTGATGGTAGGTAAAGGAAGAAGATAAGGGGCAAGACTCATCAACCTAGGATGCAGAAGTGAGAGAATGTGAGAGAAAGCAAGGTAGTAACGAGTGGATGGCTTTATGCATTGAATAAGTGATGTATGTCTATGGCACAGGTTTTTCCCACCTCTGGTGCAGTAACTAAGGGAACAGCCCCTCTTGTTATCACCAGAGAGATAAAACCTATGTTTAGAGGAGTAGAATATGCAGATAGATTAAGTAGCCTTGGTAAAAGAAGGTATCAGGAGAAGTGCTGGTGAGAGGGAGTAGAAAAGAGAGAAAAGAAGCAGATAAGAGACGGCCTGGCTCATTGTTTGTTCATCAGACGCAAACGACGTCTAGAGATGAAGCAGCTGCATCTGTCTGTGTTTCTTTTCTGCTCTCCTCTGCTTCTCTTCTTTTCTGCTGTCTCTATGCGCTTTGGTCAAGAAGGAGGTGGTGACAACAATCCAGTTGTTGCTTCCAGCAGTTCCGGCTATTCCTGTGGTATCAGAAGTCTCTCAGCGCCATTCCCGGCTTTTTCCCGGGGCCTCTCGACCTCTTTATCCTCATTCCAAGGGCCATAAATCCCGAAACGATGGTGGGAAGTCGGCTTTTTTGATATCTGACGTTGAAAAAGAGTCGAAGTAGCAAAAAGGCACATGATATCAAGTCTTGGCGCCTCCCATCCTCCACCTTGTTCAATGGACTCTCTAAGTTAACTTAACTACGACGCTTCCACCCTCCGACACGGACAGGCTGCAGCATAACACCCCACAGCATAAAGGCCAGTATGCCCCGGGTCGCCTGCTGAGAAACTCGATTTACATAGTTTATATCTGTTCCATCTCGATACTTCATTGAATTTTCCCGCTTTAACTGCTGCCTCGACTGTCACGTCACCACGATAAACATGGCAGCACAAACACCCGCCGTTGTCATGGACAAGTAAGTACCGGAGAGACATTGTTAAAATGGCGATAGCTTCGACCGTAGTGCGCATTGGCTAACTGTTTCCTACCCATAGTGGCACCGGCTACTCCAAGCTTGGTGAGCAGCAGGACCTCCGTCGGTGTATACCCCTCCCACAAGCTAACTCGTAGCTCTCCTCCCAATTAGGGTTCGCCGGCAATGATTCTCCCTCTTTCGTCTTTCCCACCGCCATAGCTACAAAGTCCGGTGCAGGAGCGGCCCCTGGGACAGGCTCCGGTCGACCGCCAGTCGCAAACAAGCCCTCCTTCCTAACAGGCGGCGCGGGGCCAACTTCTTCGCTTGCCTCAAAGCGTGGAACTGAAGATCTGGACTACTTCATTGGAGATGAAGCCCTTGCCGCGAGCTCTGGGCCAGGATACGGCATCCATTATCCCATCAGACATGGACAGATTGAAAACTGGGATCATATGGAGAGGTTCTGGTCCAACTCCATCTTCAAGTACTTGAGGGTCGAGCCAGAGGATCACTACTTCCTATTAACGGAACCTGTAAACCTCCTACGTCCTCCACTCATGTGTTAATGCCTACTAACTTCCTCAAAACTAGCCATTGAACCCGCCAGAGAACCGAGAAAACACTGCTGAGATCTTCTTCGAGTCGTTTAACTGTGCGGGACTATATATTGCAGTTCAAGCCGTCCTTGCCCTAGCAGCTTCTTGGACATCATCAAAGGTTACAGACAGGTCACTTACGGGTACTGTCATTGATTCTGGTGACGGTGTCACGCACGTTATTCCAGTTGCGGAAGGATACGTTATTGGCTCTTCGATAAAGAGCATCCCTATCGCCGGTCGAGATATCACCTACTTCGTACAGAATCTCTTACGAGACAGACATGAAGCCGATAGCTCTTTGAAGACTGCGGAGAAGATCAAGGAGGAATACTGCTATGTTTGCCCTGATATTGTCAAGGAATTTGCTCGATACGACAGGGAGCCAGACCGATTCCTCAAACACACCGTCACATCTCCCAATGGAAGAACTGTTTCCATAGATGTTGGTTACGAACGATTTTTGGCCCCGGAGATTTTCTTCAATCCCGAGATCTACTCCTCTGATTTCCTCACACCACTACCCACCGTTGTCGATGGTGTTATCCAATCCTCTCCAATTGATGTTCGACGTGGGCTCTACAAGAACATTGTGCTGTCTGGTGGCTCTACTCTATACAAAGATTTTGGCCGCCGACTTCAACGTGATATTAGACATTTGGTAGATGCTAGAATCCGTGCTTCGGAAGCACGTAGCGGAGGAGCAAGGAGCGGTGGTTTGGAGGTTCAAGTCATTACTCATAAGAGACAACGTCACGGCCCATGGTTTGGTGGAAGTTTGCTTGGACAAACTCCCGAATTCCGCAGCTACTGCCACACTAAGGCAAGTATTTTCTGGCCCCCTTGTCCGAAACCCAGTTTCTAATACATTCCACTGTAGGCTGAATACGACGAAATTGGTCCCTCCATAGTAAGACGGTTCGCGCTCCTTGGAGGTCCTGGAGGTGCTTAAGGAGCCGGTTCACCTCCAGAAAACAACACAATGCCCCGGACCATAATGTTCTCGCTATGTCGCAATGAATTTATGCATGCGGTGGTGAGTATACTTCTCTAGATCTTCAATGTATCCGTTTACGAGACACGTTCTTTTCCTCTTGTAAATAAATATTTTAAACAGGGGAAATGCAAAACATGGCCGAGTTCTATAAATTTCCAGTCAAATGCCCAGCTGTATGCTTTGCAGTAGTATACAGACCCAGAACATGGTAGGGTATCACTAAAATTTTCCTATAGTACAAATGCATATTTATCAACACTCGATGCCCATATTGCAGCCTCATATGACACATGATCATACCAACGCCGCCTTACTCTGCCTTAGTTTCTATAGCCTTGGTTAAAACAGCCACGCTTTCAACATGGCTTGTTTGCGGGAAGAAATCAAACCCACGGATACTTTCAATATCATATCGGACTCCGTTCTTCCCTTCAACTAGTACACCAACATCCCGAGCTTGAGTATGAACATTGCAGCTAACGTATAATACTCTTGTCGGGCCATATGCAAGTAACTGGTTCAAGAAATTCATATCGCATCCCTTTCGCGGAGGATCTATGACAAGTAATGTCTGGTCAGCCGGATACGGAACATCTTTGAATAACGCTGCAGCATCTGCAGCTGCAAAACCCGTATTTGGAACGTTGCTCAGTTTGGCGTTTTCGCGTGCGCATTTTATACTGGATGCAGCGACGTCGATTCCCAGAGATGAGCGAAAGGTGCCCGATAGGACAATGGTGAATAACCCAGAGCCACAGTATGCATCCAGGAGGTACTTTAGTTTGGGGTTGGATTTGGCGGCCACCGCCGATTCTGCTGGAGTAGCATCTGATTTGGGTTCAGGATGCAAGGCATTATCTCGAACATAGCCCGTAAACGACGGTAGAATGGAATTGTTGTTCTGGAAAAACGTTCCGGCAATGTTGTGGAATTGATAGTCCTCCACATACTCAACAGATATACCATTTTGATCCGTGATGTATGTCTTCTCCTCAACATACCCTGGAAATGTCGTCCGAATCACTGTATCAGTCGAAGGCAAAGCATCATTCTCCTTATTCCTCTCTACTCTTTTCGTGCTCTCCCTAACCAACAGTGTACCACCGTAGGGGTATTGCTGCAAGTTTTCCGCAACTCTCTTTCTCTCATTTTTCAAACCGCTCCTGACGATGTCCGTTCCAAGAGGACAGTCCTCAATATCCATGACCTTACGGCGTCCTTTCATCATGAATCCAATAGGAGGAATCTCCGAAGCATCACTGCCGTGCTCCTGCTTCCGGTTGCGAGCAGGCTGGGTGAAATGCGGAGTTAATTTGGTCCTGTAACCATATTGCATGGGAGAGCCCATTGTATCTCCAATAGTAGGTATAAGCTCTGGTAATAACCCAGAGAAGTTGGCGTATGCCTTTTCTATTATCCGCTTCTTATGTTGCAATTGGTCCTGGTACGGTATCATTTGTAACTGGCATCCGGAGCATTTGCCAAAATATTGGCATTTTATAAGGGAGTCATCACGTTGTTCGGAGGGTTTCAAAATCTCCACAAGATCTGTCAAGCTATATGACTTGGGTTTGATCGTCTTGTATATTCTGACCCGGGCTGTCTCTCCGGGGAGCGCAAATGGTACAACGTAAACATGGTCGCCGTTTGGTGATAACGCAAGTCCTTCTCCGGTTGATGACAACTCAGAAACAGTTACTTCTGTTTCTGGGAATGGCGAATCCTTTTTCCCTTCATGAACAACAGATACGCTTGTTTCAGCGTCCGTATGTTTTTCGCCATTGTCTTCTGATTTCCGTCTGTTACTCTCTAAGAGATTCTTCACGTCCAATTCTACTACTTCATCCGCGCCTCCTTCGGCTTTCGACTTCTCCTTTGCTTTTTGTTTCTTCCTTTGCGGTTCTCTTCCTCTCCCTTTGTGCTGCTGCGCCTTGCCCTGCCCAGGCATATCGAACCCTCCAACTATCTTTATGGCACGCTGAACCGTTGAGTATTGGTGAACGGAAGGGGTGATCAATTGGGTTGCGGGGGTCCGTAGCGCTCTAAATCTCGAAAATGAGGCAATCCGCACATTTAGTGGCCTCAAAAACATCCCCCTGGAATGGAAATTAATGCAATGCTGTTAAAGAATCGTCTTGCGCAAAAAAGTTCATGGATTTTACTTTGGCTTTGATCAATTTCACTTTTCAAACTTTCTTTGCCAACCAAAATGTCGAGATTAGTAATTTATCACGTGATATGTACGGTTTCGAGGTCGGGGACATAAAATAACAAAAAATACTTACCCTTTGCGCTTCCTCCAGCTAATAATATAAGAAAATCACTTTATCTCTATCATCTCTTTGTCACTATCTCTTCTCTGTATATAATAAAATAATATGTCTGGTCATTTTGTACAGTAACGTGACCTGTAAGAATTGGATGGATGGCATTAATCTTTATCCGATATATTACGTAAGTAAAAGTAACCAATCACAAATTTTACGGAATAAAGCGAACTGGCCATTGTGGCATTGATTGGTTAAGTAACTATTAGGGGGTTACTGCAACATTTTTGGCCTGGAATAAACGGACTGCCCTGGACTACTAAATTAGGCCTAGTCTAAAAGCCTATTACCCTCTGTAATCCTGATTAGTAAGGCTTATTAATTGCTTATTAATTACTTATATAATCCTTTACTTTAATAGCGAGCTAAACCTAAATAGGAAGTCTAGGGCAGAGAATAGCTCCACTTCTTAAGGACAACGCCTGTCCTACATCTAGGACAGCGACTGTCCTGAACGACGCTTTTTCTAGTCCTGCCCTACACGGTGGAGCCCCTAAAAAAGCCACAGAGCAGGGGTCCCTATAAATTACACCTAATTAGGAAGTCCAGGGCAGTCTTTTAAGTCCAGGGCGATAAAAAATACGCTGCAGTAACCCCCTATTATATTCTCTACACAAAACTAATAATAACAGAAGGCGTTGAGTTCACGAGAATACATGGAGGGTCGACATCAACCTGTAACGAGAGACAAACAAGAAAGTGAACGAAAAGTAAAGAGAGAGAGAAAACAGACTCAAACTCTCAAATTCATGAATAAAGCCAGGAAAATTCAATACTCAACTCTCAAAACATTCTGATATTACTTCCATCTTCCTATCCAAGAGGAGGATTCTTGGATTTGTCTCCAAATCTTGCATCGACGGCTCCTTCGTAGAGTTCTCCGGCCCCTTCCCTTGGGGTCCAAGAGGGGCCGTCACTCTCAAGGCGGCGGCCAATGGAGAAGACTTCCTGACATTCCCAGTAGTTATTCAGCTGTGCCTCGAGGGACAATTTCCTCGTGTTCCAATACCTCGAGTGAGCCAACCGTCCACTTTTGACAACGACGGTGGTATCCATCAGGAATGTTCTGCTCGTTATTTTCATCCCTAGCAGCGTGATCTCGACTTCCCCGCGGGCCTTTATTTATAATTGATGTTGCGTTCGTGTTCCTATTTTTAAACAATCACTATATCAAGTATTGTTCCCATTATTTAGAACGGTTTTGCCCGAAGCAAAGACCACAATCCCAAATTTTTTATTGCCTAGCTATTCGTGTCGACCGATCAGTCATATATTCATCTGTATTCACTATGGACAAAGATCTCATGACTTACCTCCCGGAGCTCCAAGAAGCCCTCCAAGATGTCTACTCAGAGATAGAGTATACTGAAATGTGGGGGGTCGATCTGGCTAAAGGAGACAAGAACCTCGTCGAAGCAATAATTTTGAAAGTAAGTAAACAATCGTATTTTTAAAACAAATTTGACTAATTACGCATAGTTCCTCACCAAAACATCCGCTCTACGGGCATTTCTCATAGAGAGAACATGTATTTCTATCAAGGATGCTCTCTTATGGAGAAAAAGGGGCAAACCATACCCTTTTCCTTTCCGTGAAATGCCCGAGCTATCAAGTTTTGTTCATATAACTCAGTGGAAAGGACACTACATCATGTGGATCAAACTCGATGAGGAGGCTTTGAAAAGATACGGACTACTGTTTGAGTGCTTAACATATTCAGGAAGTATATCAAATATGATCATAGGGCTCCTAGAAAGTCTGATGGTCGTGTTGATTCAGAACTCTTCACTCCCTGATTTGAAGGCTTCGTTCATCATCGACTGTTACCCGTCCCACTCGCCCCCCCTCAGGTCAGGCAAGCGTGATAGCGTTATCTTCAAGATACGGGCTGCTTTAAAGTCTATCCAGGCGGAAGTTCAGCTGTACTACCCGGGGATACTTTCCCAGGTTTACATCATCAACCCATTCCGCGCGGAGTTTTATGACCTAAAATTGCCTGAGGGTATCCTAAGAAAAATTATTATACTCCAGGAAAGACATGAATTAGCCATGTATCTGGGAGATTCGATTCCTGTTGAATACGGAGGCAGTGGTAAACCATTGCATGAGACCGATTACCTCTCAGCCCAAAAATATGTGAACCATGATTTCCCTCAGTATACTGGTGGAGCTACTACTCTCTCACCCAACAACACACCTCACACCGGAGCGGAACCTAAGCCCAATACCCCAGAACCCAAAGGCATCCAAACGCACTTCAGTTACTCAAAGGTCATCGGATTTCCTAATATGATGTTGGACCCAAAAGATCTGGATGACTGGCCTGAGCTCTGCCCTGGAAAGGGAGGCGCAAGAATAGTGCACATTGATTCGGGGACACTAGTCAAGTATGGTCATGGAGTTCGACTTGCAGAAGCAGAAGCAATGCATTTGGTTTCGACGTCTACAACAGTGGCCGTACCGAATCTTATCAGTGCATATGTTCTTGATGATATATGTTACATCATCATGTCATTTGAAGAAGGGAAGTTACTTAGTTCCTTCTGGACACAGGCGAATGAGGAAAGCCGTGAGAAAGTTATCGCCAATCTGAGGGATGCAGTAAACCAGCTCCGTGAGATAAAGGGCACCTATATTGGAGGTTTGGGCAAAACCACATGTAGAGACCCGATTTTTGATGCCTGGTGGGGTGACAAGCCGATAGAATACGGTCCATTTGAATCCGAATCTTTCTTTAATGAAGGTATTATCCAAGCTTTGCGAAATAGGTTTCCCCCAAACCCCCGTCCAATTGACCCCGAATCACCCCGTTACGTTTCAGAATATATCAATCACCAGACAGTTCGAAGCCTGAAGGGCCACCAAATTGTCTTCACCCACGGTGATTTACGCCCCGATAATGTTATCGTCAAGCCGGATTGCAGTGTAGTTATTATTGATTGGGGGCTTTCCGGCTATCGCCCAGAGTACTGGGAATACTTCCGCGCTATGGTCACTATCCCTATCAAGGAATCTTGGGATTTGGTCACAGAACAATATATACCACCCTATTACATTGAGGCTGCAATCATGACGCGCATAGCGGCAATTATGTGGGAATGAAATACAGTCTGTAGATTGATCAACTTTGTTCGAATATCCCCTGGCCCCTGACAATTTTCAGACCATGGCTGAAAAATACATCATAGAACATGCCAGCCACAAACATATAAATATCATCAAACATGGGCGTTTCTAAATCATTCAGATCAATCGATTCATCGTTGGTGCTTTGCCTGGCTGAATAAGGGACTGGATATGTAGAGGCGTTGAGGATCGTTATCCCCAGAAGCCGAAGAACCAGGAGATTTAGAGGCAAAGAGGGACTCCAATTTGCTCTCTATTACAGAACCATGAGCGAGTTTCCCGACGTTTCTCTCTTCACGATCCGAATATCTAGCATCAGGGACCCCATTGAACGGGATTTGCCCTGGTCCATCAATCCAATGTTTTCCATCATCTTCACAGCGTTTCTTCATTTGGTCGGATGTCAAGTTGATCATATTTCTCCAATAATTTCCCTCTCCATCTGGGAGAATCCCATGGCGCTCAAGTTCCTTCACTGCTCCTGCAAGCCAGTCCTGACAATTGCCAACGCCCACTTCCGGGATATTGGTGGAGTCAAGGCCGAATTTCTCGAGAATCTGGCGGGCCTGCTGCTTCTCGGGATTTGATAGCTGGGCTAATTCGCATCGGCCGCGCAACACTGAATCCTCAAGGGGTTGGGTTCGAGGATCGTAGATGTACTGGTCATCCTGAGGGCAACGGATATGATACATTTCACAGATGCTGGAGCCGAGTTCGTACACAGCAAGGCCGACGTGGCAGGGTCGATCACCGAGGGATCGATCTCCCCGTCCATAGATATTCGCAGACATTCCATGTGTTTTTGACGACATGACTTGGGTATATTGTGCGTTGCTCTTGTGAGGTTTGGCTGAAGTGTACTCCGTAGAGATGGATGGTTAGGAAGGAATGGATTCTTCTGTCGTAGACGAAGAGTATATTATATAGACTATATCGGTGCTGGAATTCAGTTGCCTTGCGGCACAGTATGAATACGCCGCAGTCATATCGGCTGAGCCAGGCAACCAAGCTTCACTTAATCCATGTTGTGCTTTGCAGGAGATTGCATATATTGGAAACCAGTCAAACAAGAATGTCGCTGCCTGGCAAGAGTTCCCAAAGCAGTAGGAAGTCTGAGTGCATCACTGAGATTTCTAGTGGATAAACACAGCTCCCTCTGAATAGCCATATCGCATTTTTATATAGCAAGACACACAGTTACTGTCACGGCAGATGCATATAGGTATGGACATCCTCGTTGAAAGCATCGCTGTTGCCTTTAGCTTCCAATTAAGGTTGGTTGTGCCTGGGTTCAGAACCTAATTATATAAGCAGGTATTACTAATACGGGTGAATCATATTCCGGTATTAGGTAATAAATCTTATTTGAGCTTCAGAAGAAATTCTTTCAATCTTTGAATTCAATTGAAGCAACCACGCGATTGAAGGGACGAACGGCCTCCAATTCTACGGTCGGGCCGCATTTTTCATTGAATTGACGAACGGCCTCGATGCCGTAACTGGCTCTAGGAGCTCAATCCGCCACAATGAGCGTCACACGACCGGCAAGGTGCCTGTTCTGTACATTTTCCAAGCCAAATCTCATTCGCTACCCCCGACGACAATTCCACTCGACTCCTGTACCGTGCACTCCTCGGAAGCCGAAGCATGAGAATATCAAAGCCTCAGACGTCGAGGGCTGGCTAAAACAGCATACGCCGGAAAAGTCAAGACCCTATACCGAAGCTGAAAAGGCTCACATGAAGAATGTCTACTCGCCAGAACAAATCAAAGCAATTGAAGCCGGAGAGAAAGCTATTCCTGATAAAGATGTGGATGAGCAGTTCAATCTGAGAGATGATCCGTGGGCACTCAAATATGTGGACGACTTCTCTACCATCGAGCCTGTTGTCGACCACCACATCCGTTCTCCCATCACCAACCACGACCCCAACTCCCGCTTGAAAACCCACGATGAATTGGTGGATGACGTTGCCAATTTCATCAAGGATATGCCCGACGAACCCTCAGCATTAAGCTTACAAAAGTTCTTCGAAAATGTGCGATTGACCACCGGAAAAGCGGAGGCTGAACTCGACCCCCATAGCGCTGCTGTGCCGGACGTGTTTGAACCGGGCGAGAACTTCTCTAACATTGGTCGTCATGAGCCTCCTCCCCTGTTCGAGAAGCAGGAGGATCGTTTTGAACCCACGTCTGAACTTACGGACTCGCAAAAGAAATTGATGGCTCTAACCGGGTTGAGTGCGCCGGATCTTAGGCAGATACAGACTAAGGTTCTCGTCAGTCATCGAGTTGTCAATCAAACTCGTCTAGGAAAGATTCAAAAAGCCTACGTTCTTGTTGTTGCAGGCAACAGGAACGGTCTCCTTGGAATTGGAGAAGGAAAGTCTGAGGAAGCACCTGCTGCTAGAGAGCAAGCAGAATACCGAGCAATTCGCAATATGCAGCCAGTCCCAAGATACGAGAGGCGAACAATATTCGGAGATGTCAAGGGAAAAGTTGCAGGAACAGAATTGATCTTGATGAACCGACCACCAGGTACGTACTTTATAGAGCAGTTACTATATTTCTCATTGTGCTTTGTTCTGTCTTTGCTAACAAATTTTTCCAACATCAGGGTTTGGCCTTCGCTGCTCCCAGCGGATTTGGGAAATGTGCCGTCTTGCCGGAATCAAGGATCTGGCTGCCCGTGTTTCTCGTTCCAGAAACCCTATGAACACCGCAAAGGCTGCCTATAAAGCGCTGATGAGCCAAAAGGACCCAGAAGAGGTTGCTCGGGCCCTAGGAAAGAAGCTTGTCGATGTAAGGAAGGTTTACTACGCCGGAAAGGTGTAAGGAGTCTTACCATTTGGTCTGATATACCTGATGTATTACTACAGGATAGGATGGAGTGTATTTATATAATCTTAAGAGTATCATGTTCAATTTCATGTTGATATATGTATTTTTTAAAACCTTTGCCATTGTGGCAGACCAGACATACCTTTCCTGCAAAACTCCAGACTCCACAAGCTCCGGGCTCCCATCAGGACAATCTAAAGCGCCATCCTTTCCCTTGCCAATGCACCAATCCTTCTTCCTTCATGACCCTATAAAGCAGTAATCTAGGTGCTTCCTATACCATCCCAGGCTATACCACTGCATTTTGAAACTCTTAACTGTCTCCAGGCTGCCCCTCGTCCCCGCCATTGTAGATCTGCTGTTGGAGAACAATGCTGTACACGCTCGCCTTTAACAAGGTGTAAACGGTAGCAGTCTTCCTTTCGAGCGACCGCAGAGCATCGAGAGTATCGGATGAAGGCTGGACCGCGAGATCATTCAATGAAGTAGAGAGCTATACATATGCTGGTGTCAGCCAAACGCCGTCCTTCAAAGGCGTCACTAAGAGCAAACGTACCTTGTTCATATTCTCAAGCAGCTTCGTGTATTCGTCCAGCACCTCCTGCTCTAGCGGAGTGAGAAGCGGGTTATCGCGTACGAGTGGGTTAGAGAAGCCAGACTCAGGCGTATCGTAGTCCATCTTGCAGCTTTCGGCGGTTGAGGTGGTGTTTGTCTTCAAGGACTCGTTGCTGCTGGGTTGAAAGGCGGGAGTTTCGACTTGTGACCGCGCTAACCAGTGAGTTAACTAACCAACTTAGCCCTAAGCCATAGCAACAGTGACAACTTCTACCACCAGCAATGCCTCACTTTGGTTAAAGGATTTCAGTGCTTCCTCAAACATCAACTAACACTAATCTCCAGCCTCTATCTACTTAAGTGCTACCCTTTGCTGCCCTGGATTTTGAACTCACCCGCCAAATGGCCCCCCAAACGGATGTCCGCTCATCGAAATTTGGGCTGGATATTTAATGAGATATCTCAATGGCTATGAAATGGGATATCTATTGCAACTGTTATCACAAGCACTTGGGAACCTTACGAAAATAGCTGTGAATACCATGGCCACAATCAATGTATCTCCCGGCCGACTGCATGGTTGCACCCACCGTGTCCTGCCAGCGGAGCATGGTATTGATGGCTTTGCAGAAATTTGGAACGAAAAACGAACCCTTCAAAATAGTTATATAGGACTGGTTTAAGTTGCTTTAAGCATATCAAATACCACTCCCAGCTGAAGGGAGACTAAGCTTCGCTTATTAGGGATCACCGAGTGGGACTTCACAATATTGCAATTCATATATTCTCCGGTTGCCCTCAGTATACCCCGTTTATACCAGACTATTGAGCTCCCGCAGACAGGCTTCTGGCCACCTAGTTACAGTGGACTACAGCCAACATATTCATGCCATGCAGAATATGCAGGCTATGGAATAGCCTCTCAAGATAGGTAGAATGGTGGCTCACTGGGAGACAGTTCTATTTATTGGACGTGGTTATGATTGATTGTAAGGATCCTGGGCAGGAAGAATACCATATCCTAACTCTCAATAACTACTCCTTACAGGAGAGCTCTTGACGGACTTTATTAAGCTGTGACTGTTCCGGGCTCTTGACGGATGCATCCATCCGATGTAGACCCCCTGATTCCGCCATCCAGATGCACATATTCGAGATGAGGATAAAACGCAGGCCGTTCTACAGCTCAAATATACATATGCACAGCCCACAGGCAGTCGTCCGACAGGAAGTCCAGTCAGCAAATGTAGACTATGGGTCGCAGCTGGTACCTGTATCCATGGTTGATAGCTTAACCCTTAGTACATTATTAGTTGGTTAATGTGATCGTCCTCACCTCCAGCATACTTAGTAGACTTCCTCGCATCCCCTGCCAACTGTCTCTGCCAACCGCTATCAACCCACCGACGTATCACTTTCTCCTTGCTGCCTTGTCGTGTCGTTCTTCGTCTTCGTCGTTGTCTTCCAGATAGTATGAGTAAGCAGCCGCGTCACTGGACCCAGCCAACCTCGTCCTCGCCAAATAAGAAGCGCCTGCTGCAACTTCGTCCGCCAGACGTTTGCTTCCAATGCTTGCTTGCTTGCTTGCTTGCTTGCCGGCATCCAACCTCTCTGCCTGCTGCACCAGCGTCTCCTGTTTCGCGCTCTCGCTTCCCCCGGCTCGCACCCTCGTTTGCTGCTGACGAACAGCCAGTCGTCTATCCTTGCGCCTCCCAGCCCGTGGCCCGCTTGTTTCACCAGCGTCAACGCCAATGGTGCCGAGCCGCTGCCCCAGCACCACTCTTTACCCGGCCTCCCTTCGTCCATCCTAGCTCCTCGCTGCGACGACCTCCCTGCCCAGCGTCCCTCGCTCTCCGTCGACCGGACGGAAAAAGAAAAGTAGAGGACACTTGCACTCCCGACCAATTGTCGACATTCCCGACTCCAGGCTCGTCCGCTTTGCATCATACAACGCTCTTCTTTCGACTGGCCGGTGATTGCGGTTCAAGAGACGGACAGGCATTCACAAGCGCTCCTCCTGCTGGCCCCAATCGCTAGCTGTTCTCTTCCGCAAGATTCGCTGCCACGTCGAAAGCAAGCAGAGCCGTCGCTATGACGCAGTTATTCAACTCGTCCGCCCCTGCGAATCCGAATTCAGAGAAACGGAATTTCCCCGGCATATCGTTGACTGGAAAGAAGCAGGAGAAGCATGAAAAGAATGAGAAACATGAGAAGCCGGCGAACGATTCTTCGCATTTCCCGACCAAACTGCGGAATTTCTTTCGAATAAACAGCTCCTCGTCGACTAACTCGAACAGCCAGGGGGGCTCGGGACAGAACTCCCAGCAGAACAAGAACTCCAACCTTGCTGTACCAAAGCAAGAGTCCAAGTTTCAGTCCAGATTCCTCCCTCACATCGGCCGGAACCGGTCAACCACCGTTGCCAGTGAGGGAAACCCGCTGGACGATGATGGCGTTTCGCCAACTGCACATGCAAACCCGTACTTTGCTCATCAGGGATATCCAGCCTTGAGACATAGAAATGATGACAGTGTTCCGTCAACCCCTCCAGATACTCCCGGCATACATATAGACGGAGCTCCTGGTGTAGAGCAGCCGACTGCAGCCAACAAAGAGGAGCTTGCAAGGAAACTCAGGAGAGTTGCCTCTGCACCCAATGCGCAGGGCTTGTTTGCAACTGGCAAGTCAGATGAACGCCCCCGGACGGCCGAGCTGGGTAAGGAACCCTTGGTCGAACAGGCTGGAGACACGGCGAAACTAGGCTTCGTTGAGCAGCCATCATCGCAAAACCTCACCGTTCCTGACGCAGACACCCTCGGCCCTATTCCAGCACCTGGCCAAATACGGAGTAATGCTGGGTACAGACGAACCTATAGTTCAAATTCAATAAAAGTGCGCAATGTGGAGGTTGGCCCAGGAAGCTTTGATAAGATCAAATTGATTGGCAAGGGAGACGTTGGTAAAGTATATTTGGTGAGGGAGAAGAAGTCCCAAAGATTGTACGCCATGAAGGGTATGTGCCAATCTTTCCCCGTATATATACATCGGCACGTCTTACTAACGCCTGCTGTAGTTTTGAGTAAAAAAGAGATGATCAAGAGGAACAAGATAAAACGTGCGCTTGCAGAGCAGGAGATTCTTGCTACAAGTAACCACCCGTTTATAGTCACGCTTTATCATTCTTTCCAGTCAGAGGAACATCTCTACCTCTGTATGGAATATTGCAGTGGTGGTGAATTCTTCAGAGGTACGGCTTGGCCACTCGTCCTTGAGCTGGAACGAACCCGACTAACTGAGCCAATAGCCCTTCAAACACGGCCTGGAAAATGCATCTCCGAAGATGATGCTCGGTTTTACGCTGCTGAAGTGACTGCTGCTCTCGAGTATCTTCATCTCATGGGCTTTATCTACCGTGATCTCAAGCCAGAGAGTACGGGAGCCCGTCTCTTCCCCCTTTATCATGAACATCTTGCTAACATATATATCCAGATATCCTTCTCCATCAGTCTGGACATATCATGTTGTCAGATTTTGATCTCTCCAAACAATCCGGCCCAGGAGGTGCGCCGACTATGATCATTGGCCGCAACGGAACTTCCGCCAGCTCGTTACCAACAATTGATACCAAGTCATGCATTGCCGATTTCAGGACAAACTCCTTTGTTGGTACTGAAGAATACATTGCTCCTGAAGTCATCAAAGGAAACGGCCATACCAGCGCCGTGGACTGGTGGACACTAGGCATCCTTATCTATGAGATGCTGTACGGTACAACCCCGTTTAAGGGCAAGAACCGAAATGCAACATTTGCAAATATCCTAAGAGACGAAGTTCCGTTCCCTGAGCATGCTAATGCACAACAGCTTTCCAAGTAAGTGATTCTATATATACGATTACTTTTACCCCCCGCCCTACATTTTTCTAACTCCACTTTACAGTCTCTGTAAAGGACTTATACGCAAGCTTCTTATCAAGGACGAGTGCCGTCGGCTTGGCGCCCGCGCTGGTGCTTCCGATGTCAAAACTCATCCTTTCTTCAGACCCACTCAATGGGCCTTGATCAGACACATGAAGCCCCCTATGATACCACATCAAGGCAGAGCAATCGACACTGTCAACTTCAGAAACGTCAAAGAAAGCGCCAGTGTTGATATCGGCGGCTCCAGCAACTTGACCGGCGTACCAATGGACTCTGGGCTAGCCACGCCGTCGGGAGAAGTCGCCGATCCCTTCGAAGACTTCAACAGCGTTACTCTCCATCATGATGGTGACTATCATGAAAACCATCTGGTTGATGATAGTAATGTCCATAAGAGCTGACACGGCAGCATCCCTGCTTATGTGTCCCTGTTCTTTTCTCGACCGTCATACCAATCACCAAGCAACAGCCACCATCCGGCCAGTCGCGGCCACCAGTTCCCATACGTGCTATGAATCCTCCAATGAAAATTTCGAATTGCGTTTTATACAAAGGTGTTAGGGCCCTTGTTTTGTTCCACGCCGCATCGGCCCATGCGGGTATATTCTTTCCCCTGTGTGTGTTTTTTTTGCAAATACACACTCTCTCTGTCTGATAGCCCCTTTAGTGTTTTGGCCCAGCGCTAACCACAGATATTTACTACTTGTTCCATCACTGATGAGATGCATGTCTAAACCCCTAAAAAAATGTCAGCTTGGCTCTTTCATTCTTATCCCCTTTTCTCTTTCTTACATTTGCTTAATTGCTCTAGCTCATCTGCGTTGTACGCGACATCTCTGGTATTGAAGGGTGCAGGCGCGCCGGCGTCTTTTATATTGCATTGAGTGTTTTATCATCATTTTGTTTCTTCCTTTCATCAGCTGGTGTCTCTTTCTTTTCCTCTCATCACTACTCTCGGATTTTTTTTTTTTTTATCGCTCTCTCCTGGCCGAGTTACTTGCGTTGTGTTGTTATATATATATAGCATAGGCATACCCCCAGATGCAGGGTGGCAGGGCGGATGTAAATCGTCAATTATTATTTGAAATATAAAACACCCATTCGTCTAGATCAGCAGCAGTTTATCCCCCGACATCAACCTAGACAAAACATCGAGCAGCGACTTGTAATCAAGCTGTCTTCGCTTTGCTGCCGTCCAAAACGCCCAGTGCCAACAGGCCCACGACCATGACAACAGGCGCATATCCCCAATGATTCCACTCTCCAGCACCGTTCACTGCACAAATAGCACCGTCCGCAAACGCTACAGCGCTCACACCAAGCAAGATCCAGCCCAGCGCCTTTCGCTCCCCGGTGAGCGTAGCCGCCCAAATGGCCACGCCCATAAACACATCTCTCGCTCCGTAAACGGCCATCAGGCTGTTGAAAAGGGTCTTCTCTGGACCGTCGACGGTGGGCGGAGCAAGCTCGAAGAACGACACGCCGTGTTCAGGGCGCAGAATCGCGTTGATACCGAACCCAACGCACATGGCCGCGAAGAGATTGGCAACGACCAAGACCGGTAATGAGTTGGAGATGGCCATGGTATCAATGCCTCGCTGGTAAGTTGGTCTGCTGGCAAGTTAACAGTCTCATCCGGGCCGGCGGTGGGCTCGACATGGCGAAGTACCTAGTCGAAGTAGAAGAGCATCTACTGACCAAATGCTCAACAGCTAACTAACTTACTTCACTAGTTATCAAAGGAAAAAAAGTCGAAGAGAAATAGCCAGCTCGTGAGAAGATGATTTGTGATTGTTCTTTCTCCAAGACAGATCCAGCTCTTTATAGATCGCCGGCAGCCAGGCAGCAACAGCAAGCTCCCGGATCCTTCATGCGCAATCTTCCTCCAGAGCTCACCAGCTAGCAACAAGATCCCTGGAAATATTTAGTTAGCGGCGGCAAAGTCGGGCGCCGGGGTTTCCGTCCATCCATTGGAAACTAACTGGTCAGTGGCCCTGGTGCATCGCCATCGACATGTCGCTGTTTACCTACATAGATACCATGTTGAGCCATAATTAATAAAGGCCGCGCTACCTCAAGGATGATCCTTAATCTCTGAATGATCGTTGGATACCCAGTTAATATTAATTAACTACAGCTCCGCAACATATTGAGGCTCAAAATTGGCTCCTTTACTTCTTTCCTGCTGCAACTCAATAACTTGAGTTCAAATTCGCAGCTCTAGGGCCTAATAGAATAAGCCTACATGTGGAACACGTACAACATTAAATTCAACCGAGTTAAGGAATAGAAGGTCCCAAGAACCCAAAACTAGTTATCCAGCTTGACGTCATGACCAAAGCAACAGATATATATTACCCGACTCTCGCTGTGTAAAAAAAGATATCCTGTCTACAACACATAATTTATTGTACTATCCTTATACACACAATGGCCCATTCAAGTGCTGCAAATAGAGCAACACTACAATGTGTTTCTTCTTCAAAACTATTGATTGGGCTCCCTGAAGGAACACCCCAGATCACATATACCAATATGAAAATGCTCAAAAATGTTATCGACGCTCAGGCTAGGAGGTGTTATAGGGACGGCTCCCAGAGCCCGTTCCTAATAGTAACATCGATACCTCCATCGTTTCCAAAAGAGTTTGAGCCTGACACAAATCGACGTTTTACTGCAAACCTGCAAGAAAATATTCTCGTTATTGAGACCATGGCAACGCCTTCACACGCGCTGATGGCCTACGAATTGATGCAGCCCATCCAGTGCCAGATAGATGGCATGGGTCTTCACAACGAGCTCCATGGAGTGCATCCCTTCAAGGTGGAGAGTACGACTGGCAACTGGGTTAAAGAAGGAGACGGCGGCTTCATGCGAATAGACAATCTAGATTGGCCTATAGTCGCCATCGAAATAGGGCTGTCAGAGGCTGAAAGTAAATTAGCCATTGACGCACAAGGATGGCTTGAGGCAGAAGGATCACGGACCGAGGCTGTGATTACGGCCAAACTAGATCGTCAGACACCAAGAATCACAGTCAAACGATGGGAGCACTATATGCCACCGTTTCGTCCTCGAACGCGGCATTACAGCCCAATTGAGTCAGTCATGGAGACAGTGATCGTGACTCATGAGCTTGGAGTGACGAGGGTCAGCAATTGCTTGACTATACCCTTCGAAAAAATATTTGGCAGAGCTAAACGGGGGCCCAACGAGCGAGATGTAGTTCTGAGCAAAGATGACCTGGCGGAGATTTGCGAATTGGCATGGCGAGCACAAGGTTTCATATAGTAGCGCTCACAACATCAAAACGTCCATGTTTTACTATCCAAGCAAGAATTTCGGGAAGGAAATCAGAGGGCACTGCTTGGACTTGGACGTTGAGTCAATGACTGCTTGGAAGCAACTCAAACAGTAGATATTCCAAAGATTCTTGAAATAAGTAGCACTTTGAATTAGGGTATATTTCAACTAGGCAAGAAAAAGATAGCCATTCCCTTCCCTTTCTATTATGACGGAGATGGATTTTCGGATTCAGATGTGGTAGATATATTCCCTCCTGCACCTCGAGGGCAGGTTTCTGAATCATTTAGCCGTTTCTGGCTTAACTCGTGCTGTCTCTTCTTTTCGTCGACCGTCAGGTCGCTTGCTGCAGGATTGACTCTGACAAAAAGGACAATAATCAGAAGTGCAACGCTTGCACATGCAGTATTGAACCAGAATACAACACGGTAACTCTGTTTCCTGCCTTGGTCCAGCGTTGCCACCTGGGCAACATCGGCGAAACCAAGTAGAACTGCGATACTTAGGAATAAGACGGAGTTTATCAGAGCACCGGCTAGACCTTGACGATGCTTTGGTTGGCTTGTGGTGATGAAGATGTTGGTAATGTTAAATGTGACATCGATGCCTAGTGTGGCCCCAATCATTGCCGGGAAAGCGTAAGCCCAGTAGCTTGCGCCGTCAGGCATTATTGCGAAAAGGAGGCCAGCCATTATCCAGCCTATTCCGGAAATAATAAGTAGGACGGTTCCAGAAACCAGGTGTAGACATATTCCGACCATGATGGGGAAAGCAAAACCTCCTACTACCATCGGAGTACACCAGGCAACGACTTGTAGAGATGTAGCTCCCATGATGTGCACCATGCTAGGAAGATTGTTAGTCAGATATGGAACTATATTATAGCTGCATGGAGAACACTTACTATAGAGTTCCATAGAGTAAGAATACCCCCAAACACCCGTAAAAGAAGAGCAGTGCCAGTACCATCGCCTTCATATAGGGTGCGTCAAACAAGTCGAATGGTAACAAGGGCCACTCTGCGACCCATCCCTCCACATAAAAAGCCCCAGCCAAGAACAGACAGCCAAGTATGAAGGATACGTAGACATAGGGCGTTTTCCATCCTTGAGACGCATGTGCACTGTCCGTGATCGCAAAGACAAAGAGAGTGAGACCGACCACAATAAGGGTCGAGCCCAGGTAGTCCATCTTGACTCCCTGCTTGCGTTTCTCGGCAGCGTCGGACGGTATGAAGAAAAATGAGCTGACAGTAGTGATAGCCGCGAGAATGGCGCCGATGCGGAAATACCACTGCCATGCGAGATATTGAGCAGCCAGTCCTGAACAGAAGATACCGATGAAGAATCCAAACACGGCACAGGTTCCGTAAAGACTGAAAACTAGGTTCTTTCTCGGCCCGGGACGGTACACGATTGATAGCAGCATCATTCCGGAAGGCAGATAGGCGGCAGGGCCAAGGCCTTGCAGTGCTCGGCATAATATGAGCATGATGCGATTATTGGAAAAACTGGCGATGACCGACCAAACGCACAGCCATCCCATGCCACCGACGTACATATAATAGCCACCCACCATATCTGCCAAACGGCCGGAGATAAGGAGGGTGGAGGACACAACAAGCGGAAAGGCACTGGCCGGCCAGACAGCAGAGGCATCTGGGATATCAAACTCATCCACCAGCCTGGGTATTATGACGTTAAACCCAGAAATGAAATACTCCTTTGTATGTGGTCAGTCTAGTTCATGGCGATTGGTCAAGGGCAGGTATGATATGGCCGTACCGTCAACACTTGAGACATTACAATGGAAAAGCAAAATGCAGCCTCAGAAGCCCAGTTTTTAAATACCGGCGGCCGTTGTCTGCCTAGGCGTTCTATATCGGCATCCGGATCAATGGCACCTTCAACATCATAATCGGCACTAGCTATTGGAACTTGATGCGTGTATGTCGATGATACTCGGCGCAGGGACATGGAACCCGAATGAACGCGGTGTCCATGTTCTGTCTCTTCGTTCGTATGTGGCTGTGGCTGTTGTTGCTGGCTCATACCGGTCTGAGTCTCGTTGGACTGCACATCCAAGCCCGACTTCTGCCAGAACCGCCAGCGTCTGCCACCCGATACGAAGCCCATTGTAGCTCCAGCGCAGTAACCTATGCTATTTGTCCAGTAGAGCCGTGACTGTAGACAAACAGCATACAGGGCGCCAAAGGAAGATGACTTGTAGGAGTTCCATGCGAAAAACAAAAAGATATGCCGTCGTTCTCAAGTCATAATACTCTGGGAACAGAAGGGCAAACAGATAATATGCGGGCAATTATAGCAAGGCAGACCCTTTACCGAAGCCAACAAGCCCAGAGGCTGTTGCGGCTACGGCCCAAAGGGGTAAGTATACACGGATATATATAGGGCCTGGCAGGAAACGTCCAAGGCGAGAAGAAATATTCTTAGTACGCAATATATAAATAGCCTTCTTCGGGCAAAAAGTAGCGTGCAGAAGAAATCCTCTTAATCATCACTTAAGAGAGGAGGAGGAAAGCTAAGAAACGCGGAAAGGCCCCTCCAGGCCTGTGCGGCGAACAGGCCCGTCTTTAAAAGGCTTCCCAGGAGGCGGCTAGAATGGAGAACGTCTCTTCCCCCAGGGACGACGTATCAAAAATACGAAACGTGGCCGGTAAGAGAGCCGACATCAGGTCATCTCCGCCTGACAGTGGGGAGAGACGGGAAGAAGTAAAAATACAACAGAGTTGACGTCGGGTTCGCGGAAGGCCTGAGAACAAGCATCCATAGCCAACATAGTAGTACCTGGGGTGACGCAAGTGGCCAGAGTAGACGCCTGCTCCAGTATGTTCCGCGAGAGTTGCAACCATCTTCTGCTCCAGCAAGGGCCCCCCCCCCGCCAGACAGACAGCCTGCCAGCTAGCAGTCAGTCTGCTGTGTTCGATATGGCCTTGTTGATGCGCGCTGCGACTCGTCTCTGCCGTCGCCTTTTCGTCTATCAAAACGACGATGAGGGGGCGAAAAAGCTCGAGATGCGGTTCGCCTTTCTCGATTTGGAACTCACGTGGCGGCTCTTGGCTGCGGCTCTTCGTTCTTCCGTCTTCGCTTACATAATCTTACCTAATCTCAACCTCAACAACACCGAGAAAGCGCAAAGCGAGGATGCGAATGCAGGAAGCCATGGGCGAGGACAGGGACAGAGTAAGGAGATCTACTATGGAGGCGCCCGGATGGGGGAGCACAGGGGTTTGTGTCTCCGTACATTCCATGGCTATGGTTGGTAGAATCATAGTGGCTCTGTTATTCCGCTCGACTACGCCGTAGCTATACTATGTTGCTCGCACGAATCTGCTTCTTGCCCTTGCTGCCTCGACTTGGCGAACTATCAATGCATACATTAAAAACCGGAGAGAGTGATAACTGGGGAAAGGGGAAAGAAGAGATGATAACAAGGGGAAAGGCTGGATAAGAGATATGCAACTTCGAGGCCTGGAGCCATGGTGGTTCATCACGTCGTCAATGTCATAAACTAGGAACTGCTCTCAACTTTATAAGGCAAAGCAATGGATAAAGCAGGCAAAGGGGAAACAAAAAAAAAAAGACAAGCGGTAAATAAGAGATTGGAGAGCCATGGAGAGCAGGCGTGAAACAATCCCGCTAGCCAAATGCTCTTCGGTCACCCTCTCTCCGATACTTATCAAGGGCAACAGAGTCTTCGTCGCGGAGCAATTTAAAGAACCGACGCACGTCCATCGGATTAGCGTTTGGTCTGGTGCGTAGCAAGTCCATCCATGTATTTTCGGTGCTCGGAGCTGCTGGCTTCGCAGCCTCGATCTTGCTGGGCTCCGTCTGACTGGCTCGTCCGGGGGCATCCCCACCCCCATCGAATGGCGGTAAATACCCATGAGCGTTGACCTTTTGCTCCATTGTCAGAGTCTCCACTTTTTTTGAGTCGTGTTTTCGACAGTGCTGTTTGCAAGGTGAGAACGAGAGTGGGCTCTGTTGCAGCTTGCTCAACTTTTTGAATTGCGCCGGCTCCTTTGATGATCCCGTGGTGGCAGCAGGCGTTTGAACAGGCTTGGGAGATTGTGGAGCAGCAGCCTGTCGTGCCTTGGGATCGACGATCTCCAGTCGGGCACTTGGCCGCCCCCGTGGTACTTCGATCCTACCCGAACCGGATATGTCAGGATTGCGGCCTCTGTTCGTGCCTAAGCGAGTTATATGTGCTGTAACCTTGGCTAGTTCCTGGAAAAGAGGCCCCAGGGGTTCGTTGCGCTTCGCAGCCTGCTCAATCTTCTGGTAAATCACACTTAGCTCAGGTGGTGCGCAGGCATTGCGAGTTGGTTCTCCAATCTTCTGCCCAGTCGCTGAGGTGATTATTCTCATATCATCCTCGTCGTCATCATCTGCGAGTCTTTCCAGGATACCCATGTTATTTACCCCTGGCGCTGTCCAGTTGTTTGAGGTGGCACTCGATGCCGGCATATTAGCCATAAACCCATTATCACAGTATGACTCTGGTGACATGTAAGGAGACTCTGTTGCCTGGACAGGAGACATGAATCCATGGACATCACCCATGCTGAACGAGCTTCCTCCAGTATTCGTTAATCCAGGATGGTAGTATCCTCCTTGGGGTGTCATAACCGGCGTACACGGTGGAACTGTGATAAAATCGTGGGAACCTGCATTTGGGTTTTTTTGTTGGGCCTTTGCCGCCATTGCTGAATCGTTGCTACCGCTGGACCGCAACATCGCCTCAATATTCTCCTTGAGAACCCTAGCCGCGTCAAGCTTGGTAACCAGTTCCATTCGCTGAATGACGAGGATCTTCTTACTAGAAGGATCGATATCCCATGTGTGCACGGCCATGTACCGGTCCAGGTTCGACAGCTGTGCAGATATTGTTTCAAATTCTTGGATGGCATTATCCAGCATGCTGCTTAAACCACGGGAATCATTGGGCTGAGAAACTGTCTGTGCTGCATTTAGGCCCGGCGCCATATGCCCAGTGAAAGGGCTGAAGGCTCCTGGTAACTGATACATCTGTGCCAGATTTATCATTCCCAGTCCTGGTGGAGCTGGATATGGTATAATATTGCAGGCGGGACCCATAAACGTAGCTTGGGCAGCTCCATGGGCTTGATCTGGAACTCCCTGGGCGATGCCAGCTGGAGAATAGTATGTCTGAAGGCTGGGGAATGGGAATGCACTTTGGTCTGTCTGTCCTTGTGGCATCGATATTCCGTCCATTCCAACATTTACCAAATTCGGTATGAAATTTATTCCACCTATCTGACCTGGAGTCGTGGGGTTGCTAGTCACAGGCGGACTTATCACGGGTGTCTGATATCGGGGTGTGGATTTTGTTGTATTCCCCTTGCTTGCTTGGCTCATTGCCGAATCCCGTCGTCTTCCCTGCTCCAATCTGCCAGTGTTGTCAGCCATGGTTCGAGTACGGTGTCGTCTCATAGTCCCAGTATCCTCCTTTGACTCGTCTCCGTTGCCAGACATAGGGGAATGAGATGCTTGCGGATTCTGGCTCAGATTCTGGTTGCTTGCTGGTTCTACACCCTTGACTGCAGGTTTAAATTCAGGTGTTGGACTTGTACGCAATGTCATTGGAACTATGCGGCCACCAGCAGTGACTCTGTGATGTTTTGGCGAAGCATGCTCCTTCAAGAAACGAGCGAAACCTTCATTTGTTTGAGCTATGTTTCCCTCCGGTGCGTTTTTCGGCTGGCGAGATGGAAATTGGAAATGCGATGACTGTGTTGTGTGATAGCTTGCATCCGAATCCATAGACATATCAGTTGATGTGCGAGTATGGTTGACCGATTTTTCGCGCAATACATAAGACCCAGAACCCAGTGATTTCTGACCTATAAGGCACCAAGGTTAGGATTTATACCAGCCTACCGGGGCGAGAGAAGGTTGTTTCACTTACGACTGCCATAAAAACCGCCCAAGTTCAGGCGCTTTGGGCAATCGGTTTTACCCATGTTTTTTCCGATGCTCAGCAACGTTTCAATATCATACTTCCTAGGCTTCATCTTGGCCGCGGAAGAGAGTGAAGGACCACCTCTCCCAGCCTCAAGATCCTCATATACCTGCAGTCGAAGCTTTTCGTTTCCCTCGCTGCCAGAGTTAACGGCCTCTCGGAAGATCGATGACGAGCCTATAGAAGAAAAAAGAATCAAGTTAGGCTGGCTTGTATAACTCCGAGAGGTACTTCCAGCTGCTTACCTGGACTCTGAGCCAGCGCTGTAGCCATGTCTTCGGTTTCTTATACCACAGTGACAGAAAGATTCCAGGAATAAGACAAGAAGTTGTATCCAATTCCCAGTTTCCTTCGCTCCCTTGGGCTTTGGCTATGACAGATGGGCAGGTACCTGTATCTTTAGCCTACTACCTGTTATTTTCCTGATCCCCGGACCGGTTGCGTGCAGAAATGAGGCCCTGGGCTTGTTAGATAGATTGTATGCGGCTTTTGTATACTCCTGAAAGGACGATTTTGAGGATGTCAACACGGAGCAAGGATGGCGTCTTTCCGATATGATCGATTCTGTAGAGCACTGGATATGAAGAGAGGACGAAAATGACTTTTCGGCAGCGGATCAGAGTCAAACGAGGATCTCCGTAGGTCTCTCAGGATGGATGATGATTTGGAAGATGAAGTTTTCTTGCTATAAGAGAGGGCCAACTTTGTGAGGTGGAAGGTAGAAGAGAGCAGCAGAAGAGAAGTGGAAGGAAGAATCACTAAGATATAGTGCAAGAAAGAAGAAGTGAGACGAAAGCAAGTAGAAGGAAGAAGAGAGAAATACAATAAATGAGGAATATAAGTGATAGGGGCTGTTTGTATTTTCTTCCTTGAATGTATTATTGTTGTCCCTCTTAGGTGTGTTTTCTGTGTCAATGACCGACCCTCTCTGTGTATTCACTCTATTCACCAAGTGACAACACAACATTTATCCTCCTATTCTCCTATTCTTTTATTGAAGGGTTATTGATAACAAACACAACTTTTATTAATACTATATAATGCCCTAGCACATTACATGAGTAGATTACACAATATATAATCAAAACATACTATACAAGAGTTGCAAGTCAGTCTGGAGGTGAATAAAGGAAAATATAATTCAATACATGACCACATAATCAAAAGAAGAGAATTCAGCAAACATGGTAGAGATGATATAGGTGGTATAGGTGGTATAGGTAGTATTGTTTCCTTGCATAGGCAAAGGCGTCTGGTGGCTTCTTGATGCGTTGCAGAAATCTGTTAGACGGTGTCGCGAGTCTTGACTGGTTGGGAGGCAGGGCTCATGAGCATCTCGATATCCTCGTTGTAACTACTTGGGTAACTCTCGTTGCTGGGAGCAATGCTTGATGGAGCTGACATTCTGATATCACGAGGACTTCTTGGGCTGATGATATTCGCGTTATTTTCAGTGTCTTCAGCATGATTCAATCCCAGTTTCTGTCGGTGTCTATGTCCTCTCCACATGCAAAAGGTGCAGGAAAGCGCAAGAGTTAGAAGCCCAAATGATACTGCACCGAGGCCGATGAGTGCACCAGTGTCCAGAGGCGGAAGAGTAGTGAAGTCACATTTCTTGGTAGACTTGTGTTCTGCGTATTGGTAGCAGAAGTTTTCCTGGCCATCGCAGGAGCGGCACCATTCGGAAGTAGATTTCATGTTGAACACCATCTGGTCGACAAAGTCTTTGTAGGGCATTGCAATCTCTTTGTTGTTGGTTCCAAACATCGGGTATTGTTTAAACTGCAAATTGGGGTCAGATGCATTGGTGCCGTTGCGGATCAAAAGTCGGACCATTAGCTTTGAGCTATCCGTGGGAAATTCTGCCGTTCCATCTTCTGCCATACTGAAGAGATCGATCATAACAGATGCGCCGTGGTTGGGAAGGCCACTTAAGCTCTCACGATAAGATTTTGAGACAACGATTTCCAAGAAGGCCATCATGGGCTCATGCCCACCAAAAATCAGGGATAGCTTATTGAACGCCCCTTTGCTTCTCTCGTTATGTTGAAGCGAATGCATAATGGTATAAGCTAGGGATCTACCGGCAATAGCAAGTACTCTGTCCTTTGACCAATGAACGTCGGCGCCACTAGAGGTTGCGTGTGCCCACTGGTGGGCATACTGACGAGCTGTGTCTACATCGGTGCGAGAAATAATGTTTCTAGCAGTTGAATTATAGTTGTACTGGTAGTTGAGGTACTCATAGACAGTAGTGGCGTGATAGATACTGGCCATTTCACGAGAGTAGACGCCGGAAAGTATGCGTGAGTAAACACTCGAGTAGAAGGCTTGGCTGCTATCGAATACGTCATGGAACTCTTTAGAAGCTGCAAAGGCTCGGACTGCGTTGGTGTGCTGAGGACAGTTCTTATGGCCGGAAATATGTGCAGACATGGGATCTTCCGCCCGGTAAGTCGAAATGACAGGGTATTGGTAACCGTTGAAAGGATAGTCGATTAAATGACCATCGGCATCGGTTGCATAACTCAAAAGGCCACGCAGGGAGGCGAGTTCCGGAGTTGGAGGGTAAAGACCTTGCATGAAAGCCTGGGCGGATGACGCCACATTGGGCTCTGGCGTGGAGGATATTTCGATTTCGTTGTTGTTTAGGACGGGGGAAATCCCGTTAACATTGAAAAAAGACAAGTTGGGGTTCCTATGGGGAGTAATATAACGTTGACGAAAGGCACGGCCTGCACCAGTGAGCTGCTGAGCTCCAACGGGAGTGAGAGCATGGGCCCCGACTGCACCGAGAGGGACAGTCTCCCCATGTCTTGTAAAGATAACCGATCCCCAGGTTATCGGTCGGCGGTTATCTTGGGCCGACACACACGCAATGAAGAAGATGAAAAAAAGGTAGAGGGCAAGCATGGCTGCTGTTAGAGCTTTTAGTAGTTCGTGTGAGAATAAATGTGGACTGTATTATGTATCAATAGAATTATATTATCGTCTTGACGTGACCGCGTGAGAAGTTCGATCAGTAGCAGAAGGATGGGACGAAGGAGCAGTAGAAGCAGTGGGAGAGGAGCCAGAGTGAGATGGAAGGAGTTGAAAGAGAAATATTTTCAAGATTAAGAGAAACAGCAGGAGAACTGGCTTTAAATACTGCTCCCAAGCAGCGTGATTTCAGTCCAAGTCGATGACAGCAGCCACGGCTTGAAAAGTCATGGGCGTCATCATAGGCTTCGATCCGGAGTCGTTTATGTCATAAACTGTATACCAACCATTTCAACCAAGGTTCAAAAGAGTACTCCAACTCCCAGGAAGGTTGATGGCGAGTAACCTTAGATGTCTGGGTATAACATGGTGCTCCATGGTCAAGGATATGTTGGACATAATGCCTCGTCCTACGAGAATATACCATTCTTTATGGTAATATTTCATTATTTATGCCTTCTTAGCAATGTTTAGAATTGAGGGTATCAGTTGCAGTGGTTTCCACTTGCTGGTCTCACGTCAATTTCACGATGCAAAATGAATGACGTCTTTGAACTTGGACGAGCGTCGCTATCGTCACTGGATTATATAAGCAGGCCGTTGAATACAAGCTTTAAGAGTGGGGCTGTTGATCCACACCAATCCGAAAGAGGCTTAGTTAGGGCAGCCGAGAGAGAAGCCCTGAAAACACGCCCAAAGAGGCGCTTGGCCCCAAGCCCTAACAGAGCCCTACTTCCGCGCCCTATCCCTAAACCCTCATTTCTGCTTGATCCGGGAATCGCAGAAGCCCTGAAGATATCTCGATGCCGGAAAGGCAGCCAGTCAGCATGACTGATCATCTGCAAGCTGGAGATCCCCCCATAGATGACGAGCCGACCGCTGCGAAACCACCCTCGGCAGCAACGCCTATTACTGACTCCAATGGTAAAGATTTTTAATCTTCGTTCATTGTCGCTCTACTTCGTCCCGCCTTTGACTGCTGGATAGATAAGATCTAACTAATTGAGCCTGACACAGAACAACCGAAACAATCACACCCACTGCAAGATGACGATGTATCCTTGGGCCCAGAACCAAAGCGCCGACGGACAGACCCTCCCATCAGTGCCGACGCCGCGTGCGATACAACGGCATCGACACCGTTTGAGAGCCATCATCTCGGCCCAAGCGAAACATACTTCCCTGCGAAGAGCGGCGTAACGAACACAACAGGGCTGAATACTGAGCCCGGGCCATTCAAGGAGGAACTTCGAGAAGCGCGTATATCAGCCGCGCACGCAGGATCACCGGAAAGCGTAGCTCATGCTATATCTCATCTCCTTGACCAATCAAGGAGAAAGGATGCTAGCAAGCAAGCCGCTTCCGCTGATTCCAATGCAGCTTTGCTTAAAGCAAACTCGAATTTAAAGGCGCAGAGTCTACCGATCCTGGATAACTTGGTAAATACAGTCTTCGATCCCTACTGCACCTGGCACATGCTAACATTTGCTCCTTAGTCTACGCAGATCCTTAGCTTCATTGCCCGCACGAGCTTCCAAGACCTGACGGCGCTCGTCTCGGAACCGCAGTCTGAAAATGCTCAATCCTACTCTACCCTACGCTCTCTATTCGACCACACCAAGAAAGTCTATACCACAAATAAGCCCTTCCTATCCGCATCAGAGCTAGGATTTACAGAGGCGAGCCAGGTTGAAGTGATCCGAAAAGCCAACCTAGCTTCTTTTGTCTTCAGCCTGTTCGGAACTCAAGAGATTGGATTTGCTGAGCTTCACGACAATTTTTTAGATATATTTGTACCCGAAGGAGGTCGGTTACTGAAAAGCCAAGCTGCCTTGTTCCTGGAACTGAAAACGCAAACTTTCATTGCTTCGATGAACAATCCAGCTCGACCAAAAGTTGAAATACTCTATGAGTTATTCCCTGATAATCTTGGTCTCAGTCTACTGGCACGAAGGCCGGGGACGAGACACCCAGCTCCAAGTGAAACTGATTTTGTCAAACGAGCCAGCTCTCGGAGAGACATCCTACTGGGAGAAATCAATAACCCAGAGTCAAGTCACACCTTGCCAGAAAAATACCTTTGGCATGACTTTTTGAGGGATATCAGCGTTTATGTTAGTAAAAATATCGATTCCCTCACTACTCAGGTTTGTGTGCCGTTCCTTTCTATCTTCTGATTAGACGAAAGTACTCACATTTCCATAGGCTAAACGGCTAAACAAAACACGATCACCAACTTCACCCCAGGAAGAAGAGGCTGAGTCTCCAGCTACTGCTTTGGAGACTCAGTTCTCAGTGGCTCCACCAGCACCCCCAGACCCTGCTCCTGTAGAACGGAGAATCGGAAGGGTTGATCTTGCTGCTCGAGCTGCTCGTGCTGCACAGATTGCTCTCCAAGGCCAGGGCGTAAGGAGAACCAGTGCTGTAACTACTCCACCACTTCAACAACCACAACAGCAGCAGCAGCAGTCACAGCAGCAAACCTATCAGTCAGCACAACCACAGACACAGCCAACTGTCTCTCATACCTCACCACCACCACCCTCGGTTCAGCAGCAGACTCCTCAATCAACATCTACATCACCACCACCGGCCCCGCCACAAAGCCAGCCTAACACCCAGCCATCATATACTAATTATGCCTCCGCGCCTGCTACAGCTTCACCACAGCCACCCCATCATCCTTTCCTCCAGGGCCAATTCCAGTTCCAACAATATAACCCTCAGACGCCACCCGAACCTTCTCCAGGGAGAAATAGTCCTGCATCTGCAACCTATGGATACATGCCAGGAGTCCCGCACTTTTCACAGTCAGAGCCTACTCAGATATTGTATGAGCGTGCTAGACTTGCAACTACAACGCGGTCATCACCAAGCAGCCGCCGTGCAGGACTACCCAGTCAGCGGCGACCATGGACCACTGAAGAGGAGAATGCGTTGATGGCTGGGCTAGATCGTGTCAAGGGACCTCATTGGAGCCAGATACTGTCCATGTTTGGCCCGGGAGGTACTATCAGCGAGGCCCTGAAGGACCGTAACCAAGTACAACTCAAGGACAAGGCACGGAATCTCAAGCTCTTCTTCCTAAAGAGTGGAATTGAAGTCCCTTATTATCTCAAGTTTGTTACCGGAGAGCTCAAAACCAGAGCACCGGCGCAGGCAGCAAAGCAGGAGGCCCGAGAACGAGAACGCCAGCAAGGAGAAGAAGACAAGGCCCATGTCGAAGGGATAGAAGGGATGATGGCCCTTGCCGGAGCCCATACCTCAGCCTCTGTAGAGCCTTCTGTCGGGAGCATAGAATCCCATCCTAACACGCAGCCAGGCACGCCGTCAGTCCTCACACAGCAACAGGAGCCTCACGACAACCACCATCATCACCATCACCAAGATGACCAGGACCAGCATGCAGCTGAACGATCAGCCGAACAGGTTCTATATCAAAGTCTTACACAAGAGAAGGCAGAGGGACTACAGATGGAGTCCCAGCGGAATTACGTGGATCCTTCGCTGTAATTCCTCCATCTTCTCCCACCTGCATCTTTCTATCTTCCTTACACTCGCACATGCATAACTACAGTCATTCTCCGGAGTAGTTGGGGGTACGGTTGCTATTTGGCAGGAAAGCGTTGCTTGTCTTCTATTATTATTCACGAATATTCTCCCGGCGTTTCATTAACTCGTCAGTACCATATACCATTACCCTTAAGTGTGTCTACGGTTTCTCTTCAAACCAGCATTAATCTTCTTCTCCTGAGAGTCCCCTTTTTTACTTCACCTTTGGCCTCTCAGTTGTAACTAGACCTTTCACCTCGAGCAGTAGTTAGTTAACTAGATACCGAGATCAACTCGTATTCCAGAGAAACATCGACAAATATCAAGCCAGCGCTCTAAAAGGAGCCATTTCTTCCGTAAAAAAAGGCCTACTGGCGATAACTCTTTAATAGGCTGGTCCACGGTGCCGCGCAGCTCGTTGACTTTGTGCAGGAGGCGACTAGCAAGCTCCAGCATCTCCGTTGAAATATTTTTTTTTTATTTCGCTTCACCTCCCGCCATCTCGCTGTCCCACGTCAAAACCGCGTGCCAGCCATCCCATCCCAATTCCCATCATCCGTCTTCATCTTGCTACGGCTTGCTATGTCTCGCATCGCTCCGATAACCAAGCAAGACGTCTAAGCTAGCTGTTTTTACCGTCCGGCTGCCCAGAGAAACCACCGTCACACGCATCTCCGCCGGCAGCTCACCGCATCCTTGCCCTTAAGCTCCTATTACCTTCACGATACGTCCATACGCAGCAGAGCAGACACATCGCCATGGCCGAATCAGATTCATCGCAGCCACCACCTCCACAAGCGCAGTCGAATCAGGTGGACGTCGCACAGCCATCGTCGCAGGCAGTCGCGCAGGAGCCCGCAAGTTCAGTACCAAAAGCCAGCAGTTCGGCCTCGCCACCATCACAGTCGCAGCCGCAGCCGCAAATGCAGACGTCTCAAGCTCTACCACAAGACACGGCTGCTTCAGCAAGTCAGGACAGCTCCGAGCCGGTGATCAAGCAACAGTCGCCTAGCTCTAACCCATCCGAACCTGCTGTGGCTGCAACGGGAGAAGGAGGGAGCGCATCGTCGCTGGCAAAGGATGCTGATTTAAGCCCTCAGGGGACCAATATCAAAGACAGCAACGCTACCGAAGACATCACCATGGGGGGAACAGAGCCGGAAGCTGGGGAGGCTACGGTGCCAGAGGCGGCTGGTGTCACTGCTGGCGGTGCTGCAACCACTTCAACGGCTAATGTTGCCCCAGGCATTCCTGAGCCTGCGCCTGGTCTAACCGGGCTCGAATCGATAGTACCTCCCTCAAAGAAAGATACTAGCCTGAGAGAGTTCCTCAGCCAGATGGATGACTATGCACCTATTGTACGTTTCCCTGGCTTCCCCCGTTGATAAGACGTTGCACTAACTCTATGGGCATAGATTCCAGATGCTGTCACTGCTCACTATCTGACCGTTGCAGGCCTCCCGCCACCGGGACCTGGACCGAACAACACGCCTCCTCATCTTGCTCGTCTGCTAGCTCTCGCAACACAGAAATTCATTGCAGATATTGCAGCGGATTCTTACCAATACTCCCGAATCCGTAGTTCCAATAGTGCCTCGTCCAACAACCCCATGGGCAGCATAAACGTCACCGCCGGCCTAAGCAGTGCTGCTCAGGGTGGTCAGCCAGGAGGTGCTGGAGCTGCTGGAGCCGCGGGTACCGGCGAAGTATCTACCAAAGGAAAATCCGGGGCTGGGGGCCTACATCTGGGCGTTCAGCGTGCTGGTTTTGGAGGTGGAGGACAAGGAGGCTCCCAAGGGAAGACCGTCCTGACCATGGAAGACTTAGGCATGGCGGTTGGTGAGTATGGAGTCAGCGTGAAGCGAGGCGAGTTCTACCGGTAAATATGAAATACCGCATCGGCAGGTTTTCCAAGTCCTTTTTATTCCTCAATATCTTTTTTCCGAGCTTTCCACCGCTCAATCCGGATACCCCCGTTCTATTTTCCTGTCTCAACTAGGGCGTAACTACTCAGAACTTCTCATGGTGAACGGGCATGGCGCATTGCTGATTCATGGGTTGAAAAGGCGCATTATTCAGGTGAGCAAATCAGGCTCAAAAGGGGGAGTTGGGTATTTGTTACTACTATTTACTCCTTGGGCTATATATCACCCATGAGCATTATAGGGATTCTCCAAACAAATTTATAAACTAGAGTACCATCCCGGCATAATGGACGCCATCTCTAGCAAATAATATAGGAAATTGCTGTAGTTAGGTAATATACAATATCTATGATTGATAGTGATACAATGTGGGACAATGAGCAGCCGGGGCTCTAGCATTTCCTTCCATCCTGCACAAACTATTGCACTCCATGCTAAACACCCAATTGACATCAACGCCTAATAACCAAAAAAAAAGTAAATCAATAAAACAGAATAATCAAATAGCTAGCCTGTAGCAAGCTATCCCAGCCATGTAGCGGCTCAAATGCGGTTCCATTCCAGGAATGCTAGAAACGCCTTCTTGGATTTCTTCGAAATTAAATTCTCGTTATCTAGGTAAAATGACCAGAGCTCGACGTTTATTTGTTCTTCGAGTGCTGGTATGTGAAACGTTTTCGTGTGCTAGATATTTTATGTCGTCAGTCACCATATTCTAGGATGAGGGTAATTTGACACTGATATCCGAAATAGATATTCCACACAGGTGTATAACTTACGGCGCAAATTCTCCAAGCTTCCTCCCAACCATCTCCTCGGTGATTAGAATTTCCTGGTATTGTTTCCCATTGTGAACTGCGAATTTCAACCCAACAAAATTAGGCAGGATGGTAGCTGCTCTGGCCTGCGTGCGGATGGCCGGTGTTCCTGGCGGAGGAGGGATCGTTTTGGGCAATGGAAGACTGAATTATATCGTTAGAATTTTAATGAAAAACGATGCTATCTAGCATCTCAATGCTGTAAAGGTTTCAACGTACGGCACGATGTTTGGACCTGGGCAAGAGAAAATTAGTTCCATTCATTCTGAACCGGTAAGAAATAGCACAGTGTACTTACCCTTCCAAGCGGATCGCTTCAGCAGCGCACGAGTGGGAAACATGCTTGCTGTCCCTTGAATGGCCGAATCTTCAATCTCCAATATCAACTTCGCAGTTGACCTTCTGGCGGAAAGTCGAAAAAGAATGAAATCGACCATGATTAGCTAATGATGACTAACAAGGTGTAATTACTGACTAAGCGGGCGCAGTTTCTGTCACGTGAAAGATATAAACAAACGGCGAGGGAGGAAAGGCGATATCATCTCATCTATCGAGCGATCATAAATTGACGTCTAATCTATTTTCTTTCATGCTATCACAGTGTCTAGTTGGAAACCTTAGATAGGTCTTCCATGATCTTCGCAACATTCCTCAACCCTCTCAGAAGGTTCTCATCTGGGCCTTGTCCAGGCGTCCAACTGGCATGTGCAAAGTCGATAAGCCGGATATCATGGACTTTAGGGAGCTCTTCTTCATCCTCATCCTCCTCACCTGCCTCCTCATCGGTGTCCCCTCCATGACCCGTAGTCCGAGTGGATAGATCTTCAGGCTTGTTGGCTTGCTCACGCTCTACCTCAAGGGCCTTCTCGAACGTTTCGGGGTCCCCCTCATAGACTATCAGAACACTGGCGGAGTACATGCGGCTCTCCTCTGACTCCAAAACGGATTGCATCGCTCGTAACTCAGTTGCAATTCTCTCCGCTACAAAAGCAGATCGATCGACCGTTCCGGCCTTGGCGGAGGCGAGGAAGGTCTTGAAGCCCTGATGGACGTTATGCTCGTCAAAGCCTCGTCCATACCACTTATCGAAACGAAGATAGCCCTCAGACTCAACTACTTTAGCCTTGGACTTGATGGTTTCGCTAGCTGTTGAAGCAAGATGTTGTGCGGTGACATCAATGTCAGCTCCAGACTGTGTGTCTCCCCCGACCCATGTCTTCATTCCGGCAATGCGGAAGCCCAAGCTCCCGCTTGTCGTCTCAGCCGACACCTGGTCGAGTTTCTTTCTCTTATCAGGAACAGCGTCATCGTCCCAGAGTCTTGCACCGAGTTTGACATCCAACACATTTGGCCGTACAAAGCCATCCGTGATGTTTTCCAGAACGATTGACAACCCGGTATCAAGCTTCTTACCGCCAGACGGAACCCATGGCTGATCCGGCTTCTTCGCTGGCCTAGTGATGGAAATGCTATCTGTCTCTGTCGCCAATTCCATAGGCAAAGAAGTCCTCTCCACGGGTGCCTCTGCTGAAGTAATAACTAGTGGTGCATCTGCATCTGCATTCGATATATCAAGGGCCTCCTTGGGAGCACCAGCGCGCAGTGAACCAATAAACGTAGGCATGTATCTCTGAACCGCCGGGTGATTGGCGCCTGATTCATAGAACAGAATCTCCTTCTCGGTACAAGGTTTCGCTATAAGTGAGCCTGATTCATCACAGCGGACGCCTTCACTAATACAGGTCATGAGCTCGCACTCTCGCTCGCCCCTTGTCCGTCATTCAACAGGAGTAACTTACTGTCCAGCAGCAGCATGATCAAACGCCACAAAGCTGTCCTCATCCAGTTTCTGACTCTTCGATGATGGAGGCATGGTTGAGACCCTAGAATAGGAGCTGGAAGCTGGTCAAAAATTGTGGTATTTCAATGTACCTATCCCCAACGTCGGCCACTTGATGACACCCAAGCGAGGTGAGAATGTCAGACGGGTTAATCTGCCACAACAGCGAGCCTCTTTCGCTCGGCAATTGCGCATATAGAACGGCTAAGTGAACAGGTAGAGAGCCTGGCTGCTTCGTTGTCAATTTGATGCCTCAAATGCAAGTCATCACGGCCAAGATAGGGCTTAGCGGCAAGCCAGCAGCGAATGCGATGTAGTGA
Organism: Trichophyton schoenleinii; assembly: GCA_018357685.1. Taxonomy (NCBI): domain Eukaryota; kingdom Fungi; phylum Ascomycota; class Eurotiomycetes; order Onygenales; family Arthrodermataceae; genus Trichophyton; species Trichophyton schoenleinii. Next base: position 2,685,459 of record WOFF01000002.1, read on the forward strand.
ATGATGATTGGCTGAACAGAACCAAAGCTTGTTAGGTAAGAATATTTATCCGTGACGTCATAGGCTGGGGTCTTGTATACGCTTCGACTTTTGATCCCCTTAGATATACAGGAGCCACTACTCCGTATATATACAGCTCTAGGAGCCTCTTTCTATTATGCGTGTCTTCTACTTACCCTGATACCCACAAAAGACATGCTATTCTTGTGTCTTAACCTCAGGAATTGTTAGCCGAGCTCCCACAAAGCCCGATTCGTTCGGTATCTGTGGCAGAGGCCTGGGCAGAGAACTCCGCGACGCTGGCTCATCTGGCGCTAGGTCTACTGGTGCCTAGATGTGGAAAGTCTCGTGTTCCGGCCGCTATTATTTATTGCCAATTGCCGGGATGGTTTAACCCCAAAGAAAGGGAGAGCGCATTGGAAAGAAGGGACTGACCTACGGGACGATTTCCCAGCAGAAGCTGAGAGAACTGCAGATATCATGGACCTTTATCTTGGTTTAATGACCTTGACATTATGGAGTCATAGAATATAATACCCTCCAATCTCATCCTCTGCTTTAATTGTCCTTTTTTTTTTTTTTTTTTTTTTTTTTTTTTTTTTTTTTTTTTTGGAACTAATTACTTCTTCTGTTGTTGTGACTATGCCTGGTAAAGAGTTCATCCTAGCTAGCAAAAGGGTTTTTCTTTCTAGCTATCATTATTTCTTCAACCCTCACCTCATTTATGACTAGAAATATTACTATTGGCCAGCTTGCTTGTTTGCTTACTTGCATTGACAAGATGCAACTATGCGATGGACAGACAAAGGTCACGGGAAAGAACACAAAGAAGACATAGAAGTTAAAGTCACAGAGGCTGTTCCTTGGACTTCTTATGCTTCTTCTACGTCTTTCCTGCCTCTTTTCTTTACATACCAAATCATCCCTTCTCCGGCTTCACTCTTGAGACACTTTCCAGAAAATAGTCCAGGTGAAGGAAAAGTGAAGTGACTCGCCCAAGGGAGTGAATTTTTTATTGAGCTGTGAAGGGCTTTCTTCACCTTCTTTATTTACCAATAGAGCAAACAGCTTCAGGCTCATCTCATCCTCTTCCTACTCTCCGACAAGAGCATCCAAGGAGTTTAAAACATCGAGTCATCTTCATAATTGTCCTTAGCCGAACATTTGGACTTGATCTCGGTAAATATGGAAGCAAAACCCGAGCCAGACGCGGTTACTGATAGCACTTCCGTCCTGACCAATATCCCAATTAACCTACCTCATCGTCCTAAGAAGTTGGCTGAAGAGGATCGTGACCAGCTAGAGGCCAAAGACAAGGAAGATATTGGTGAAAATGATAAAGGGAACGCAGAAGAAGCCAGTAAGAACGAGGACATCGAGGGCGAAAAGATCACTGCGGAGTCTGTGGACAAGACGATATCGGCTCCCGTGAAGAAGAAGTCCAAGAAGAGGTCCAGAGGGAAGAAGGGCAAGGTAGGATGCCACCTTGCTGTTTAGCATTTCAGTATGCAAGGTATTAACTCTTAAGCAGAAGAAGATCACAGGCTTTGAAGAGTACTATGTCGATCCGCCCATGACTCCCGCTGAGCACGAAGAGGAAAAATCTATCTATGACCCGTAAGCATGATATATCTCGGTGATTCTGCATTGAGGCATAACTGACTAAAACATTCAGGTCTAAGCCAGCTATCCAGTGAGTTCAAAGACCACATCTGCAGTTGTACGAACAGCAATCCTGACTTTCATATAGGCGCCTCGAGACGGCAATCCAGAGATATCAAGCTAAAAGACGTCTCGATCCTGAGAGAAGGCATATTTTTACAAAGTATATGGCTTTTGGCGGCGTCGATGTTGGACCTAAGATGTTTGAAGGAAATGACCAGCGAGACCTCCAGTCCATGGATGCAGAGGCCATCGCCACCGCAACTGCATCATCCAATATCCCCCAGGACCGTGAGAAGTGGAATGTCGACTTTGAAACTGTTGCCAAGGGGTTTTTGTGCGTTTACTAGCTCCCAAACCGTTGTTAGATTGTTTGAAGGCTGACCCCCTTTTAACTGTATAGATCATCTGTTTTCCCCCAGTTGTTTCCGGTCGACACCGAACAGCTGGTTCAACTTGGAACTAATACTATCAAAAACTTCCTCAATTACATCATATACCATGATGTCTGTCCAGAGTATCGAGACGACATCATGGCTGCCCGCAAAATAACTGACCAGGCAGCCGATGAATTGTGGAAAGCTTACCAAACTGATGCTAACGCTCCAGGAGACTTCAACACTGCTTGCAGTACGCTCTTCGGTGGTTCGTTCTTTGATATGTACACTGAAGAACGAGAATGGGTGGAAAATTCAGACACGATTCCATTTATGACATTGACCGCAGCGAGAAAGGTTGTTAGGTTTGGAATTGCTGCTACAGGAAGCCTTGATCAAGTTGTTAAGTTCCGGGAATTAGCCGTCTCCAACAAACTACGAGCGAAGCTCGTTCATGAATATGGATTTGAAGTTACAGCAATCACCCCTCCATCGACTGAAGTCACCGAATTCTACGAACAGAATGCCCCTGATCTCAAACCAATTGGGAAAATCCAAGCGATTGCCTGGCGTGACTCCAGCCTGCCTGATGAGGACCTTGCACCAGGTGAAGAACCATCCGCTTATAAGCACATGAAGTTTGAGTTCTTTGTGGAGAAAAGCCTTCTCTCATTCTTCTTCGTTGGAATGAAGGTCGATGCAAACGTGTGGGAGCTCAGCTGCGGTGTTCATTACTTCGACAAGTTCATGGCCACCTATTGCTCGTTCCATACTACTTTGCCGAATGAAGGGATCTTGAGCTGGAAAGAGCCTCGGGACTTACGGGGAGACCATATTGTCTGGGGGTCTAAGAGGACTGAAGTTATTGAAGACGAGGACGAAGAGAGCGACGTTGAGGATTAAGGAAGTGTGCAGAATCCATACGAACTCTTCGCCGGTCGTTTTCTACTTTGGTCATGGGCATATATTGGCAGGCTAGTGCCAGATAGGTCCTTCAGCAGCATGATTCAACCAGAAGAATAGATACCTACACAAGCATATCTAGGTAGTTAGGTAGTTAAATCAGCCCAGTTCTCATCGTATAAAACATTCAACCATCTTCAACCAACCTTCGGCTATGTAGTTGATATGTGGAGATAAATACCGACTAACTCCGCGAGCTTAGTTATCAACATCTTTCGTCATAAACAGTAGAACACGAGGAATGACCAACTTGTCCCAAACGTCAAGTCAAGCGATATATCCAATGCCTACAGGCTCTATCTGCAGTCAATGAAGACAAGCTTACAGAGTATTACTACATCTGCGGTTGCCAAAAGGCTGTTCATCCCTAGGGTGTATGCGCATCCATCAGTCAACCCCGCGTTCAATCCCACGAGACAGACTGGGCTCCACGGCTTCGGCTATACCACTCCGGCTCCTAGAAGATTACTATCCATCTACCGCAATATGACTTCTCTTCCAACTACCCAGAAGGGGGTTTTAGTCTCCAAGATAGGTGGCCCCGAGGTCCTCGAGTATAAAACAGACTTGCCTGTCCCTTCTCCCAAGGAGGGGGAAGTCCTTGTCAAAAACAACCTTACTGCCATTAATCTCATCGACACGTACTTCAGAAAGGGTGTATATGACTCTGCCAAACCTGAGATTCTGGGCAAAGAAGGCGCTGGTACCATTGTTGCGTTAGGTCCCGGCCCGAACCCTTACAGCTTCGCTGTTGGTGATCGCGTAGCATGGATCGGAACTGCAGGATATGCAGAGTACAGCACCCCACCAGCATACAGAGTAGCAAAGATTCCCCAGGATATCTCCGACGAGGATGTGCTTGCCGTGTTACTGACTGGTGCCACATGCCTTTCCTTCATCCGGGAGGCATACGAAGTCAAAAAGGGTGACTGGATTCTTCTCCATGCTGCGGCTGGCGGAGCAGGCATCATCATGACCCAGCTGCTCAAGCTAGCCGGTGCCAAAGTCATCGGCACTGCGGGGGGGCCTGAAAAGGTTGAACTTGTCAAGGGCCTGGGAGCGGATGTGGTTATTGATTATAAGAGCACGGAGGGTGCTAAGTGGCTGGATAAGGTGATGGAGGTCACCGGTGGCGAGGGTGTGAACGCAGTGTACGATTCAGTGGGCAAGGATACCTGGGAGAACAGCCTCAAGGCCGTCAGGCGGAAAGGATCTGTAGTTTTCTTCGGAAACTCTAGTGGTGTTGTGCCTCCATTCCCAATTTCGTGAGTGTTTCCTCCATACTTTTCCTATGCCCTGGTACAGACTGTCTAACCTGGTCCGTGTAGGATGCTCGCAGCGAAGAATATTAAGATATGCCGCCCTGTTCTCTTCAATTATATCTATACCCGTGAAGAGTTTGACCTATATATGACCGAACTCTTTCAGTTGCTTGAGGCAGGGAAGTTAAAAACGAGTATCTATAAGATATACCCGCTTGAGGATATTCAGCAAGCACATAAGGTCAGTCTCCCTCAAGTTCAAAGTCCTTAATAAAACGAGAAAATTGACATCATTTTCAACTGGCATAGGATATCGAAGGAAGGAAAACAACTGGCAAATTGCTGCTGAAGCCCTAAGTATTGCATAACGTCATTCTCTGAACCCTTCTGCCATGTCAATGGCCAACAAGTCATCTCCAGATAGGGTGCATGAAATTTGAATAATCTCCTCACAAGGGTATTCACATCATACTCCTGTATAGCAAATCAGCCGCAGTCTTACTCAATGCACCACCATGTTCGAAACAAACACATCACTATGACATTCCTCTATCTCCGATTTGAGCTCTGGTTCCCAGCTCATATACTCGGACCATAAATGTCCGCACAGAATCTATCCTTGCTTTCCCGGTAAACCCCCGGATACAGGGTAAAATGGTCAACTTCAGTGGCAATCCAGTAATTCGGACTTCATCTGGTAGACTCGGCTGCATTTTGTTGGCTACTCGGGGTCACGCTCGGTGGCCGCCTTCCACACAGCAAGAGCACCACCAGCTGCACAATATACAGAAGAAACTCGCCCTGTGGAGAGGCCTTGCATTCAAGACCAGCTTATCATGGGGCAAGGACCATACATACTTAGCGCCAACGATTTATGCTTCCTTTTTCTTCACCAAAATAGAGGCCTTCGGGCAGGAATCCTGCTGTCGGGCGCCCCCCTGTGCACTCCACCAAAATGCATCTCCAACTTTTCTCCCACACAATCCGGTTGCGGGATGACGTTTTCTTAACTGATGGCGCGAATGAAGGGACTCGCCTTAAAGCTGCGGCCTGCAGCATGTAACGGAGGATGAAGCCACGGAGAAGAGGAATTGGCTGGAAAACTCTGCCTTACAAGGATGATTGGTGAGCCTCAAGATGCTGCTGTTCTTCGAGGCGCCTCGCAAAAAAAAAAAAAAAAAAAAAAAAAAAAAAAAAAAAAAAAAAAAAAAAAAAAAAAAAAAAAAAAGGTGAAAAGTGCAGCGAGTCCATCAAATTCGGGATCACAAAAACAAACCACAAAACGGCAGCACAGCAAATGATATCAGGGCATTCTCGTAACCAGTAGCGAGTGAAAGGGCGAGACTGCCCGGTAAGGCATCGAGTCGCTGCTCGATTTCATACCCGAAGTTCGCTCTTCAACTTCAGTTCTTGTCATTTCACAGCCAGAACAAGGCGTCAAGAACAGAATCCGACGCAGGAGCCAGACTTCACCCTATGCAGCGCTGAAATCTTCCTGTTTCATGTCCACATATGCTTCTGACATGCGTTGCATGGATGGACATCGACCGTCGACACATGTTGGAGAGCGCCCTGCTGCGTCGAGTTACGTACCCGGCAGGGCTGCATATATCAAAATTCGTTTCGGCCCAATAACGGGTCCTCTTGGAATTACCCCTGATGCCCAACCAAGTTTCCCGCTGCATTCCGCATACCCAGCGCATAACCGACCCTCCTTGACACTCGCTTTATATACCAAACGCCTCCTCCGGGACTTTAGTCCATTTTACAAGACCCTTTCTGTTGTGTAGGACCTCTGACACTACTTGCTCTCCAGCCCTCTGGTGACCGTCGTTGATACTCCCTTGAGCCCCCTTCATTGCTTTTTTTTTTTTTTTTGCATTCATAACAAGAATTACACTCCATGTCAATTCACTGCTACCGCGACCCTGGTGTGAGTTTGAGTCGCGTGAGCCACCGGATCTTCTCCAGGATTATGTCTAATTCATCAATATTGTAACAGATAAATCCCGTTCCGGAAGTGCCTTGATCTCAGCGATACCTATCCACTTTGGATCTGCCCCCTATTTGTTTTTTGGTTTTTAGCACACTTGCCATCTTGTTCGTTCTTCTCTCTGCATCTGCATGAGAAATGTGTGCCGTCGCTGCTCCAAAGCACAAGTGGCCACCGGCCCCTCGTGTGGAGGACGAGCGCGTTGCCCGCTCGTACGAAGTGTCGGATTCTTCTCTGTCCTCATACATTGAAGACGATGACTCCGTCGTATCGAGAGGAACAATCGACCAGTGGCCCGTTATATTACCAGTGGAATCCCCGGGGCCTTGCAACCAGTCAGCCCATCATGATGAAAATATAATGTCCAGAAAGAATGCCGCAGCAAAGGATATGCCAATTTACAGGAAAGCCACGGACAATACACTACATACATCGTCAATTAAACGAAGCCAATCAGAAAGGAGACCTACTAGTAAGGTCCGATTTTCAGAGCCGCCAGGAAGAGATGAACATTCTAGAGTTAGAATGGGCCCTGTCCCATCTAAAGCTAATATGAAGTACTCCCCGGAACCCGAGGTCACTGTCAATGCCACTGGAAAGGATGCCGTGTCAAGCCAAAAATCTAACTCCAGCTCGAAATCTCAGCGTAAATCGGTGATCCAGGGCCCTGAGGGGCCTCGATCACAGGGGGCTAACTACTCACTAGGGCATACAAGCCAGCAGAAGGTTTCAAGTCATCCAGCAGCAACCTCCTCCAAGAAATACTCTGCTGATGAGCTTGATAACCGAAGCGACTTTTCAGATGCGTGGGAATCAGTTCAGCGATTCGATGTCTCGATTGATGGTGGTGATAGAAAACCACATCGCCGTCAGCATGCCGGGGAATGGTATAGCGACGACGAAGTGTTTTCATCCCACCGGAGCTCCCATAAGTCGAGATATTCGCCTCCGGCAGTCGACGAATCCGTCAGAAAAGAATCTCAAGACACCAAAACGAACCGCCGATCAAGGAAAGATGATACCATGGAGCCGGCTCACCGCCAACGAGGGTCGAGCCGTCGTCGAAAACCGATGGCAACGGAAGAAATGTATAGCTACATCTCTGAGACCAGTTCTGGTAAGGGGAAAAACTCCTCTCGCTCAGAGAGACGCCGTAGCAACAGCTCGTTGCCACGCTTAGAACGAGCCAATCTCGACAATTACGCCAACAAGTATCAAGATACAACAGACGAGCACTTCTCCGACCCAATGCCAAAGCTACCGGTCACCACAACTGGTCCACCATATGATGGAGCTCTAACTCAACAGCAGGCCTTCGCTCCAGTCACTTTTGTCCCCAGTGGTCAAGACTATAATCCCGAGGGTTGGGAGTACATATCCCCTGCTCCTTGCTATGAGTGCAACGGACACGATGCTCCCTGGTCTACAGCTCCTTACCTACCTGCAGTAGACATGCCGCTGCAGCCCCCATACATGGGATACCAGGACAATACGATGTCAAATGCACCAGCACTAAGCTCAACTCTTGCTGGACAAGAGGTTACGAGCCGTGGTGCCGTCAAACCTCATAGACAAGTGTCACCACGACGTCGTTCCGAGGAGACTCATGCATTGGCGCCTTGCCCAAGATCAATTGCCATGGCTGATTACAACGATTGGTCTACCATAGTGGGCTTGACACATATGAACATTTGCCCATCCTGTACTCAACAGATTAAGAAGACCCGTTTTGATAAACTCGTCGTTCCCGCGCCGCCTCATCCTCTCGGGCTACCAGTTCGATGCTCCATGAGTCAACCATGGGCGCGGCTAGCATGGGTTCAGACAATGAAGCTGGGTTTAAATCACCTCGAACTTCTGTATCAGCTAACTCGGCCTTCATCAATCTATAAGGGTTGTCCGGGCCGCACTCCTTCCACTCAAACATGGTACCGAGTCATCGATCCAGACACCGGCAGGCTCATGCCCAACTTCAATGCATGCGCATCCTGCTTCCGCAACGTCAGGATCCTTATGCCTTCGCTGCGTGATTCATTCCAGCCAAGCTCGACTTCACAGGAACGAACTTGCGACCTTCGCTGTGGCAGTACTCGCTTCATCCAGTACCTCGATCTCCTCGATGTCGCAGCCACCCGCCATCGACATGACCCGGGTCATAAGCCAGATCTACGAGACTTTATCCGATATGCCAAACGTAAGAACCGCATCTACGACTGTCCCCGTGATCATCTCATTGTTGGCCCCTGGCATGGCATTGATGAATTGCCTGAATTTGCTGTCTGCGAGGACTGCTACGATGACGTTGTTTGGCCGTTCGGGAACAGCCCCGTAGCTTCTTTAGTATCCCCAACTGTCCAAATGACTCCAGACAGAGCGGGTCCAGCATCCCGCCAGGCATCTTGCCAGCTATACAGCCCACGGATGAGAATGATGTTCCGTGAAGCCGTCAGGCGTTCCGATTTTGGCTATCTGAGGGCAGCAGTTTTGGCTCGATATCAGGCCGAGAATGCCTTCCGTGAGAACAAGCGGCTACTTATGGAAGATGTTTCATTAGGTTATGATCGTGATGCTGAATTGAGGAAAAATGCAGCTGAATGGAGACGATGGGAATGAGTTCATGATCGTTTGAAATTTTATATGTTCCGGCACATTTCTCTTGTCATTTTTATCAATTTTTCTTCCTTACACATACGGGCCCTTTTTCCTTCATGCTTTCCATTCCCCTTCTATACTTTTCTTCGATGCATTTTGGGAGTTTTTCATTTTAGTTCTTTCATTTACGGTGCTATGAGTAGATGTTCAACCCAGTTGTACTAGGAATCGTCGTATTTTGTATTTTTCTTGTTTCATTTGGGCGTTTATTTGTACGATGAGACGATATGAGATACAGTGTAGAGAAGAGACGGAATACTATAAGAATTAATCTCGCAAGAGAGAAAAAAGCCTCATCTGTGTTCAATTAATCAATTATCTAGACTCTAGTATATCATCATATCACGCTTCGGAAAATGATACTGATTTATCCAACCAATCCGAGGATTTCTCCAGGCCATTTATTTCCCCATATTATGGCTCTTGCTGGTACTCTCCCAGCTACTGGAGATAATAGTCGAAGCTTCCCTTTCTTCGAATCTACACCGGCAACATAGAGGAATCCCATGATGCTAGCATCCCGAATTTCATTCAAAGGTGCATTTGGAGGAGCATGAGTGATTGCCAACAATGTATTTTCCAGGGCTTGTGGAACAGGGTAATCAGGTGTAGCAACCAGCTTCTTAAGGGGTATCTGTTGGGAAGGGAGGCCAGTTGATGACGGACCAGGGCCTAAACTAGCCGACGCAGGGGCGTCGTCTTCTCCATCATCATTGCTGCCGCCTGGAAGAAATGAGAATTCGCTTGTAGAATTCGTTATATGTTTCATGCCATCGTATTCATCACTGTTAATAGTGATACTGTAGATAGATAGATTGTCGAAATCAACATGTTGACCATGAGGAGAGAGGGATATGACTGAGCCAGGAGCAGTAGATGAAAGGGCTGAAGATGCAGTTGATGGAGCGGATGTTCCGAAGAAATACGATCGAACTTGTGATTCACGAGTTGATTTCATAAACGATTCATCACGATCAACGCAGCCCCCCGATTTGGAGAGTTTGACTACCGATATCTTCTCATCTGATACGGGCATTGTAGAGGTTGTAGAAATCGGCTTCCCGTCATAGTTCTTAACCATCGTACTATACAGACGTTCCGACCCAAGAACGAGAATCGTCGAAACTAAGAGAAGGTGAGTTTTTATCATTATATATACTCGGGGAAGGAAACATACTTGAAAATTCTGTAACTATATGGTTGATGACATCTTCACCGCCACCTTTCCCTTGGCTGATTTCTCCGGGGGTATCAACAATAATTCCAGCCTCCTTTGCTTCCTCGTCTTCAGCTAGTCGGCCTGCTACTGTCAGAGCGAGTCTCGAGACAATAGACTTGTAAAGTTCCTCCCCACCACTCAGAGGGCTCTGTAAGCCATAGAAATACACCAGTGGGAGTTTAACCGGTATGGGCGTTGGTCCAGACAACGGACTACTTCCCCATCCTTGCTCAACGTCAATCAGCGTCCGGAAGGCTGTTGCTGTCAATGTACCGGGCACACTCAACATCCCCTCTGAGGGATCAAGGTTGACCACAAATGGCTGACGTCCCATTTTCGTTGCGTAACCCGTCAATATCTTTGCTAGGCTCGTTTTTCCAGCATCCTCCGGCCCTAGAATTAGCACGCGAGGCCCGCATCGACCGTTGGCCTTTGCTTCATCTCGTAGCGTTTCTAGTGCGAAGTGTACGTTCGCATAGTCTACCATTGGCGTTTCTTCAGCGGTATATTCCACTTGACATCCCCCACTTCCTGACCCGGCGGGAACAGGGGCACTCCCAATGACCCCTATAGCAACTGGATCCCCTTCTGTTACTTCTAATGTACACCCATGCCAGGTGTATATGGCAGCTTTAGTCCCTGAGAAGGTATACGTTTGCGACGTAGCTAGTTCTGTTCCAAACAGCTCTGCAGTGCCTGATAATAGCTACACTCCACGCTCAAGACAGCAGTATTAGTGATATGACTTGTAAAATCAGAATTAGGGCGCCATACCTTGACTCTAACCGAGTTTCCATACGCAACTTCAAATCTCCATTCTGAGCCTTGAGAAAGAGTATGCTGTACCGGTGCTGCAGGAGCTCTCTGGGCTTCGACGGTGGGCTGCGAGAGCTCCAAGCCTGGTAGCGACATGATCCTAGATTTTTACAGCATAAATAGCGAGGTATGAGGACTTACTCGGCCCAATGGGTAGGCAGAGACAGTGTAGCGACTTGACGGAGGAGACTTTGTAGTTGAAATGCGGCACAAATCACTGTTTGGCTTGGAGATCTGTTGTTTAAAGGACGAAAAACTGCCAAGCTTTCCTCTTATCGATAAGCTCGCGAATAAATAACTAACTAATTGGAGGCAAACGAAACAGCGACAATAACAGGGACCTCGATGACAATATAAATGGTTAAGGATGGAGGGATTAACACATTATTAAGACCGTGATTCACAGGTAATTTAAACTAGCACTAAGTTTCCATCATGTGTGATTGAATGTATTTACACAAAAGAAAGGAGGCAAGGAAAACAGCCAAGGCACAGCTGCTGCTCTCTCCATCAAAACGCCGTGGGCACGTAGATAGGAGGCCATTTTGAACCGTTGGATAAACACTGGCTTCCAAGGTAATAAGCGCATGTCTACATGCTGGAACTGACAATTGGGCTGATGGAGATATATGCAATGACGAAAACAGGGAAAAGGAAGTAACATGGCCAAAACCATGGGACGTATAACCTCCACATGTGCGTGTTTCCTTTTTTTGCGACGAGGAGGTCGTGATATTGTGCCTTGATGGGATTTTAAGCTCTGTCAGATGAGCTGGACGTCTGCATGGTCAGGACAGACGTGTATTATAGAGTATTAGTAAGGGTTGAAGCCGGTGAGTCTTAAATAATAGGATGTCAGGGCTGATGGAGAAAAGGGGTACATGCTATGCACACCTTTGACGCCGAAAACTCCAATGTTGTGCTAAGCAGTGTTTTTGAGAGGGAGGGGAGTGGATTAGCGGGTTATATTATAGGATTGATTTTATATGGTTGGTGGAAGTAAGGACGCAGCGTGTAGTAGTGTTATCTAGGGATGAAGGGCCTAGGAAGGGGGAAGGGGGATGGATAGAGCTTCGTTTGAAAAAGACCACTTGGGGCCTGTTTCTGGGAGATAGCCGGCGTAATAGCGAGTGAATTAGGTACGTACTCAAGTGAGGGGAGCTTGGGCTGGAAGGGGAAACGCGAGGCTGTACAAGGGGGTAGCGGCGTGTATTCGGGCAAACGGGTGTGGGACCGTGCATGAGGAATACTCAGGAGGATATAAGGGAGGCATAGTTGAGCAAAAGGGGGGTAGGCAATAGCAAATACAGTAAAAGAAGAATGAAAAATAACAGCTGGAAAAGATAATAACTATCAAGTGCAACACAGTGCCAATTCCAATCTGACTGGAGAGGATGAAAGAAAAAGAACAAAGAGGAAGGAAAGAAAAGGGAGGGTCGAAAACCTCCATCAGTGACCAAGATAGCACTGATGATTAAATATAAAAACATTAAAGCAACTAAAAGAAGTAAGGTATCGCGGCACTGAGAGATGTTAGCAAGTGTAGGTCTAATGGGTGTGAGGGATATGGACTTACGCCATGGCAAGAGTGGCAGTGACACCGAATAGAGCACGGTTCCGTACTCTCTCATTTCTGAGCTTGTCTTCAAGTATCTTAGCCCTCTTCAAGGCATGAGGATCTTCAGCCTCCTCCTCGCCCTCTTCTACCACTATCTCCTCAGCCTTTCGTTTCCGAGAAATCTTCTTAGGAGTAGGAGATCCAGCCTGTTCTTCGGTCTCTTCATTCTGATCCTGGAGCTTGGTAGCCTCTTCTACCATTTCCTTGGCTGTTTCCAGCATCTTCTCCGTGTTCTCTGGCATAGGCAAATCGGCGATGCCGGCGGGCATCTGGACAGTGACATTGGTAATGGCACTCTCTGAGTCTCCTACAGCATCAACTTTCGACTCAATTTCAACAGTAACGCGTTCCTTGGGTCTCTTGACAAGAGTGGTTTCCTCTTCCGCGCCTTCGTCATGGCCATTGGCCTCGGGAGCCTCCTTGTCCTCCTCATCACGTTTCTTGGGAGCGGGTGAAGCAGCAGCAGCGTCTAGACTGGTTTGAAGAGAACTGCTGGCATTGGCATTGGACTCCTTCTGCGCCCTGCGCGACTTGCGTGGAATGGCCATCTTGCGGCCTGAAGCGGACTTGGATGGCGAAGCTGACCGTCTACCTCTACCACGGGTGGTAGTCTCTTCAGGTGGGGAGAGGAGCGGTGCGTCAAGCGGCGGCAAGTCGAACTTGGGAGGTTCCGGGATCGCCTCTGCATCCGGTGACGAACTGTCTCCGCGTTCTAGAATGTCTGTAGGGTCCAGGAGAGCGCGAACCCATGTCACGATGCCATATTCTCTTGCTAGTTCAAGAGCTGATGATGACATAATGTTAGTTTTGCAAAATTGACGGGCGGGTGCTCAAACAGGATGCAAAATGGCCGCTACACACCTAGTTCTGGCGAAATCCATACGTTTCCTGCGATCTCGTCTTCGCTGGTTTCAGGACGCGTCCGGAGATACTCGCGCTCATCTGCCTCTTCCGAGTGTTTAGCCCATGGGAAGGCAATCTTGAACATTCCTGACGCGCTTATATGGCCATCACGACTCCGTCGCTATATGACGAATTAGTACGTTGCCCGGTGTGCGCGCGGTCTAAAACAACGCGCAGGGATCAGGTCTCTCTCGCTCTCACCATGAGAAAATAGGAGTCAATGTGGTGCTGCTTGGGCGGGAAGATCTCCGAGCCCTTCAGATCAGCCGGAAGCGGCGCTCTGAGGTGCGCATACTCGAATGGCCCCAGGTTCGAGGGCATGGTCGCATTCGAGGAGCCGATTTTGGCCGGGGCGACAGCGAGATTTGTCCTCCCCAGGCGGCGGCGCGCAACGAGTTCCTCATCTACAGAGACAGATTAGCGACGATACGCCTTCGCGAGCACACTTCTTAACGTACATTCCGGGCAATTACTGCCTTGGAGCTGCGGGTTGCGGCGCGCGGGAAGTGGTCGCATCTTGGACGGGGCGTGATCGAGTAGTCGCCGTCGACGTGGACAAGTATGCTTCAAGGGTGGGAATGCGCCCTCAACACTGTCTCTACTACCTCTGGTCGGCGCGACAACGAGACAGAACGACGGAGCAGCAAGACCTAGGCCAGCAGGCGAAGCGACGGCGAGACGGAGGCAGAAGCTGTTCGGTTGTTGTGCAAAGATAAAGAAAAAAAGGCGAAGTCGAAGTCGAGGAAGAAGAAATGCGCGTTTCTTCTTCTTCGCTCGCCGAAACGCCAAAAGAGGAAAAAAAGGGAAAAGTTCGGGGGGTGAGTGGCTTAGTCAGCAAGTCAATCTTTAATTTCTTTTTTTTTTCTATCTTTTTTTTCTTTTTTCTACTATTATTTATTTTATTTTATTCTTCGTTTGGGCAGCAAAAGACGAGGACGGACGCAGGAAGACGGCGGACGCTGACAGGGCAGCCTGCTTCTGCGCCAGGAGGGAGGGCGTTGGGCAGGCAGTTTTGCGGAGTGCATGCAGCATACAGCAGGGAGAGAAGGGATTGCACCGCACGAATGGAGATGATTGCTATAAGGAAGCTAATAGATATACATATCACAGCATGGCTGACATGAGAGGAGAGTGAGTAGACCTCAGGCCTGGACTCTCTGGCTAGACAGGAGGCAGGGTATACTTTTCCCCAATCTCGTGCTTCCCGTCGAACTCCAGGAACTGGATCTTGTCCAGCACTTCATCGACGTCTTCCAGGGTTCGGATCTAAGCATACAGCCGGTCAGCAGCAGCCCTAGGAGACACGAGGAGAAAAGCAAGACCTACGTTAACGGCGATGTTCTCGCGCAGGTGGGGTGTGTCTCCATGCTCCAGCTGGATCATGACGGGCGTGCCACAGTTCCCGCAGAATTTATGCGGCCGAGACATGGTGGCACAGCGATACTCGGACATCGAGTCCATGCTGCCGTGGGTGAAGACGACGTCCTCGATCCTTGGGTAGATGAGCAAGTAGCCATGCTTGACGCAGCTCGAGCAGTTGCAGCGGACGGCCTTGCCCTTCTCCAGGGGCGCGATGTTGTTGATAACGAACCGGATGTTGCCGCAGTGACAGTTGCCCTTGTATGTCCTCCGCTCGTCAGTCGAGGGGGCCATGGCCCTGTTGAAGTCCTCTGCAGTGAATGGCATTATTCCCACCGGCCGTTGGCTTGTTATCTCTCGACAGTGCTTTGGCTGGTAACCCGTGGCGTGTTGGTCTATACAACAAGCTGGACGAATCGAGGTATTTATATGTCAACCACAGTCTACGAGAAGGATCCGATAGAACAATAAAGCAGGCTCGAGAACTTATTCCTCAGCCAGCTGAACTACCTGACTCACTTCTTGTCCGCCGTCAATATGCCCGCCGCGAGCTGGCAGGGGGCCGCTGCTGACGCTGTAGATCTGGGTGTCTGTCAAGCTACAAGGCTGTCCCCCCCATCCGCCGCTGTACGACCAGTCGAGGCGTGCCTTCACGTCAAGGACAGGCGGTCACGGCAGTAGACATCGTCACTGCCGTCAATGAATACTCCAGCAGTAGTGCATGTCATGTCTCTGCGTCGTCGATGGCGAGCTCGATCGATAAACATGATGATAAGAATAAGAAGAATAATAATAATAATATCCAATGCACTTTAATAGTTATGACTTTGTTGTTACCCCACTTAGAGGAAAATAGAAGACCTTGTAGAAAACCTTCAAAACAGAACAACAACACCGCCCAACACGCCCTTTGCCAGCTCCAGCTTGGACAGCTTGACAGCTTCATCTTCCGCTTCTTCAGAGTGACTGCTCACCGATCTCTCCTGCTCAGCTAGACTACTGTGTGTATCCGCCATGGCAGACCACGAAGACGAGTTGGCCACCACCAGAACCGACGGCTTCAAAGTCGGTGAGAAGAAGACCGTTGAAGAGTACCAGAAGCTAGGTCAGTACTACCACGGGGAAGCTCGAGACGGCTCTCTTCCGGCTGCCATACCCCCCCTTCCCTATACAATGCTGCAAAGCCCCTAGCGGACATGGAATTACTTATATTCAAGCTACCGCTCCGTATTTACTTTTGTCTATCTTCGAAACCGTTGCTGACCAGCCTGTTCTAGACCAGAACGACGAATCCCTCAACCGATGGAAGGCCTCACTAGGCCTGGGAAGCGGTACTCCCATCTCCAACCCTAACGACCCTCGCACCTGTATCATCAAGTCACTTGCTCTCGAGGTGGCCGGACGAGAAGATATCACCATTGACCTCTCAGAGCCTGGAGCGGTCGACAGTCTCAAGGATAAGCCATTCACCATCAAGGAAGGCTGCCGATTCCGCATCAAGGCCACGTTCCAGGTCCAGCACGATGTTCTCAGTGGCCTGAAATATGTTCAGGTTGTTAAGAGAAAGGGCATCAGAGTGAGCAAGGACCAGGAGATGCTGGTATGTTTCACATATCCTCGGAAGCAAGGCAAAACAAAAAAGGGAGAGCTGGCGCTGACAATTGTATCTATAGGGAAGCTATGCTCCAAACACCACGGATAAGCCGGTATATGAGAAGAAGTGTAAGTGCCTTGTCTGTAGTTGCTTTTCCATAGCAAACCAGCTAACATCATAACTCGAAAAGTCAACGAGGAGGAGGCTCCCTCTGGTATTCTCTCCCGAGGACGCTATAACGCCGTTTCCAGATTCGTCGATGACGACGATGTCGACCATCTCAAGTTCGAATGGACCTTCGAAATCGCCAAGGACTGGTAGAGAGGGTTGTTCTGTAATCCTCTAGTTATCAACAGCAACCGGACCGTGGCCTTGATCTTGGGATATGGCTCACTTCTCACCAGGCGTAATCACGTCGCGTCCTGGTGTTCACACTACTGTTGCCTCATCATTGATTGATCTTTATTTCAATGGCAAGAGAATCTGTTCTCCGTCCAGATAGCGTTAATTTCCTCATTTAAATGATGAAGATGACTACCTCTTTTCCCGCTTCTTCTTTGTGTCTGCCTTTGTACCACTCTGGCTTATAACACTCTGTTGAAGAAAATACCCTCTTAAAAAAAAAACCTATTAAGACTGAAACTCCTTGGAAGTTCATCTGGCTGGATTGGATGGGGAATCTCTCTTGCTTTTTTTTCTGCTCTGCATATTTAATCGAGGATATCATAAGAAATACTCAATCACCGGATTCTGTCCGTCTTTTCCCTGCTGGGTTGCCTGGTCTCCACGATGGACATCATTGTTCTCCGGCGCCGCATCAAAAATGTTGAAGAATCGTTCACCAGTATCACTGACTTCTAGCACACTCGCTAAGTTTCCACATCGGTAGCAGTAGTTCGGCGCACTCCACACAGTACTCAATCGGTCATCGTATAGCACCTGGTACCCTTCCTGGCACAGCTGGTGTGCGCGCAAGATATGTGACATGCTATTCACTTCCAAGAACTTCTTGACCACCTGTGCTCCAAAAGTGTAACCTGCACCTCGAGGAGATAAAGAAAATTCATCACGTTCGGTGTCTGGGTCTGACCAGACTAGGTCGGCCATGGGGCCCTCATGTGGTATCTCGCGGAACCGGTCGATGATCTTGATCTGGTCAATCGAATGAATGGAAGGAGACAGGCCGCCGTGGACACAGAAGATTTGGTTATTTATAACAACGCTCAGAGTAAGAAAATCGAACATGTCGGTGAAGTAGTGCCAGACATTGGCGTTGCCGTATTTTCGAGCGCACTCGGTGTAGAAACCGTACGACTGCGTCACACCTCGCGATTCATGGTTTCCTCGGATCAAATGGACTCGTTCGGGGTATCTGAGCTTTAAACAGATAAGCAAGGAGATAGTCTCCACGCTGAACAGCCCTCGATCCACATAGTCCCCTGCAATGGTCAGAAAAACGCCATTCCCCCTGAACAGATAAATAGTTAAGACAAACTACGTACCGAGAAAGAGGTAATTTGTATTAGGACAGAATCCTCCAATCTTGAAAATCTCAATCAAATCGTAAAACTGGCCATGTATGTCGCCGACAACAGTAACTGGAGCAGCAATATGTACGACATTACTCTCTTTCATTAACAGCTCCTTTGCCTTGGAGCATATCGCTTCAATAACCGAATCTGCCAGCAGTTCGCGTTTGTAGATCCGTTCGATGCACTCGTCCAAATCAATACTAGCTATATGTAAAGAAAGAAGCCCAGTCAGACAACGGATCAAAACATCCACAAAATAAAAACGCAGCATAAATATACAAACGGCGATGGTTCCGGTTGGCACTCACTTGGAAGGCCAGGCATGACGCCTAGGAAAAAGAATGTTGATCGGTAGACAAGGAAAGCGAATCCCCAGTCCTTATCTGTATATTCGTGTCCTGATTTTTTTTTAAAAAAAGAGGGAGATGCGCGGACTATGTGGATGGAAGGGAGCGATTGACCTGTATCGGTATCTGCTGGGCTGGTTGAAGTAACGAGGGACGGTATGGACAAAAAGGAACTCGCATGGTTTAATGTAGGGCGTCTGGGGGCTTAGATGCGAGGACCATGCATGGCTTATTTATACAAGACAGCCGATAGCAAGGCAGAGCAGGCTCCAGCAGCGCAAAAGTGTCGGCTTCTTCTGCTTGCTGCAAAGTTCTTGCTGCTTCTCACGGCGTCGTTTCTGATATCGACGGATGACTAATCGTATTTGCTTAGCTAATTGCATATACTCGGTCGTCGGGTCGATCTCGCCGCGGGCCCAAGACAGCTCCCCAGCCCGTGTAGATCAGCTCTTGTTTCCAAGAGAGAATCTACCGCTCTATCCGGCACCCGTCTCGAGCTCAACAGAGTCCATACATATCTCGGGCCAATTATCCCTGTGTTTCCATCGCTGGCTCGCTGGCTGCCTATATTACATCTGATAAGGCGCTACACGTGACCCCCCTTTTCGGTCCGGCGCGGAACAACAAACAGCCGACGCCATAAATTTCCCTTCGCGAACTTTTGCAACTTCCAACTTCAACCTCAACTTCCGTCTTTCTTGCGCGCGCATAAGGACAAAGAGCGAGACAGAGCCGGCTTCTTCTTCTTCTTCTTTTTGGATACTCTTTGCCTCCTCTTATTTTCTTTATTATTACAACCACCAACAGCCATTGTCGCTCGACCGAAGAACTTGATACGTCTGGTACGCCCAGAGCATACCTCACTTTGATCTGATTCGGGAGCATTTGCTTGAAACTGGTAGCAGAAGCCTCCAGTGACTGCCGCCGCCCTCCAGAAACGAACCATCAGTGTGAATCCATGCTGGCTGAATCCACTGGAATACCCTTAACTCTAGCGCTACCAGAATATCACTATACCTCAGATATCAGCTGTTTTTAAGCTTAGTAGTGGCAATGCTCCATCTCGCAAAAGGTTATATCAACGTCACCATTCCCAAAGCTTGATACCGAACCAAGCACAAACGATCTGGCGTCTTCCTCGTTCTTCTTCTCCTGCTTCTCATAATCTCCGTTTTCTCGCTATTTTCATGCTCAACTTCTAGTAACGACACAAGATGGTCCCGCAGCAGATGGGCTCCCCCGATGAGGGGCTTCAGCGACGGCGTTCAGCACCTGGTTTTGGCAGCAAAGCGCAACGCGGGAGTAGAGGTAGCTATGGCTATCGGTCGAAGAAAGGTGGTCCGGGTCATGGGTCTTTTCACCCAATGAATGCTCCATTCCCCCAGGACCAGCCACCGCCTGCATGTTATACCTGTGGATCTTACGACCACATGGTGCAACATTGCCCCGAATATCAACACGAAACATCACCGTGAGTTAGCAGCCATTACTACAAGCCTGTGGCTACATATTTTGGCTAATTTGATGTCTACAGTGGCTTTCATAAACACCCACGTCCAGCCAAACGGCAAAGGACAGCAGAGGGGTCTCGACATCAATATCGGGACGAGTTTCCACCTAGTCAAAGAGGACCACCTCATCGTTCATTCTCTCATGGGTCACATTCATACAACTACTATGACTATCCAGGACCTGCCTCCCCTGAACAAGATGAGTGGCACCACAGACCGCCGTATGGATACCCACCATATGAACCCCACGGTCCTCCGCCGATGGCTGGATATGATTATGATTCCCATGGCCCTATGCCACCCTACCACTATAATGATGCGCCTCCCCCCGGTTATCATTCTCGCCGCCCTCCTCGACGTCGAGAGAGCGATTATCCTGAATATCCCATGGAAGGACCACCACCTTCATGGGATGCACCACCACGTGGCAGCCATTCATGGCGAGGGAAGGGTCGTAAAGGCAGAGATGGACATACGTCCTCACGTAGACCAGACAGTCACGTGGAAGGATTTTATGACTTAGACACCACTGACAGTGCACAGAATTGTATGTTTTCCCCCTTCCTTTTCATATATCACACCTATCTAATCACACTATTACAATTTGCAGCCTGGAGATCGCCTCACGCAGTTGGCCGGCCACTTCCATCAGTATTCAGTGATCTTGATGATATCTGCAAACTGCCTCCGCATACTTCTTTGCCCCCAGGAATGTCTGTTTCAAAATACTTCCTGAATAAGGGAGCTGATGAATTTAACGAAAACATCCGAAACACAGAGGACTGGCCCTTTATGATGGGAGATCCTATCTTTTCCGAGTTCCCATCGGACGGGGAGACAGTCCCTGTCAAAGACCTTATCAACCGCCAGAAAGATATGATGGCGGCTCATAAATATGTTCCTCCCAAGCCTGTCGTCGAAGAGACAAGTTATGATAGCGAGCAGGCTGATGAACCGGAGATACCAGATGATGCAAGTTACGCCGGTTCCGAAGAACAAGGACAGGCCAATGGAGCCGAGTCACCAGAAGAAAATGGTAGCTATACCGGCTCCGAACAAGGTCGGGACCATGACCGTGAATATAAACGTCATCATAGCCAGGCGTGGAACACAGAGGACAATAACACCCCAATGTCCACTACGCCTGGAAATAACGATAGTGATGAACGTCCGCAGACTCCACAAAGATACTCTAAACCCCAAAGTTTCCATGGGTCATACCACAGAAAACGCGCAAGAGAAGAGTCCTTGGAACTACCTGACGACGAAATCCAGCGTCAAGTAGATGATGTTGCTCCAAGACTCGAGCGCCGTCATCCACGTGTCGCGGAAGCTTATAGGTACGACATTGATATACCCTAAGACTTTCATTCAAAGTAATCCTTACTGATTATATCTTAGTCGGCGCTGGTAAGCCGCTTATCCGCTTACTGATCCGTGTTTCTTGCTTGTCATTATTATTCTTATTCTTAAGCACCTTTGACTTTCTTTATCAAAATAACCCATACCCACGGCCTCTCCCAATTGGGTCTCTTAAACTTCCCAAGGCCTATGGCCTCTGGCACGCACATGATATCAACCTCTTAAGCCCAGGGAAGACCAGATCGGTATCTTATAGCCTATTCGGATTTAATCTCACTTATTTCACTACGTGTGGCTCGTTAATTATCCCCCCGGGAGTCTTAATTACCAGTAATTCTTCTCTCTCCCGGCAGAGAAAGGTCAGCCCTCAGAGGCTGCAGGAGGGCTTAATTCTTACCCGCCTCTCTTATACTTGTTCAGTTTGGTAAATCCCGTCAGTCGGCTCTGACATGGGTTTACGCACCCTTGGATATTACGCTCTACGCGATAATTAATAATTTCATTGTTCTTTCTATCTCTTTTCTCTCAATTTATATCTGATTATATATATTCCAGCCATCCTCATATCATACCTACCTGCCATCGTCACTCACTCTTCCACAGATGGACAGAATACCTGAATACCTATCTACTTAGTGTTGGTGGCACAGAACAAAGTGACCATGCCTCGCCAGTCTTGAAACGGGACCTTACGAAGTAGATATCCGGGTAAGAGGCGCAAAAATCACGTAAATACTGCTCTAATAGCCATGGCTATAAGAGTTATATACTACTGCTGCTTTACCCATCTATGATCGTCTCAGCCAGGGGGTCCAGCTCCATTGGAGAAGCCCCTCCTTAACTTCTGTGATACGGACCGCCTAGTGCAGGAAGTAGAATCGAGACCATGAATACACACGGGTGCGTCCGAGGCCTGTGTAGCTCCTAGATGAACCAGATAATCCAAAGCAAGCATGCGCCAATGCATGCTTGTGTCTTTAATTGGCCGCCCTTTCAAGGCTGCCAATCACGCCTTGGTAGAAAAGGGGCTACCTATAATAGGGGTTAATCTCAGTCAATTTACGCCTAGGTAATCAGATACATTTGCTCCTTAATATTAATATTACAATAAAACTTTTCAAAAATTTTATCCTCATGGAATAGATGCTATTGATAGTAATATCCCTCTATAATGCCTGGTAAATGCTTTATTCATTTCAATAGTTTTGCAGATTCAGCTCCTGACTGAGCATGCTGCTGATCTGGCTCTTCCCCATCTTCCTCCTCTCCAGACTCGTCAGTCTCATATTCAGTTTCCTCTTCTTCCTCTTCTTCGTCTTCTTCTTCTGTCACCTCCTCACTCTCGTCCTCGTCTTCTTCATATTCCTCCTCTTCCTCTTCCTCCGCCAGCCAATCATCAAGAGACATGTTCTTCGGGACATTGCCTATTCTACCATTAATATTCCCCTTTCCAGATACAACGTTATGCTCCTGGAGAGCTTTATCAAGCCGCTCGCCAGCCGTAGTGTTGGCCTTCTCGCCGTATGCGCCAGATTTGCCGGAGTCATCATCTCGAAGCTTCGGATCCGGTTCCTGTCCCGCTTCGACCCAGTCCGGAAGGTCTTCGTAGCCCCTTAAGCCATACATTCCTGCATCGGGACCTACCACTAGGGTTGACGAGCCGATGAGGAGATTTTTTCTAGTCTCCGAGGGCGTCGAGGTATGAGGGATCGGCTTGGGCGCTAGAAGCAAAAGACTGGCGAGCTGGGTTGAGCTGGGCACAGCAAGAAGAGACTTGTATAGACGAGCTCGGTCACGGAGGTCATAGGACGTGTCATATCGGGCTAGCAGGAGAATGTACCTCCACAGAGTGGTGATAGAGTCCTCTTCCTTTGGCGACGAAACTTGGTCATTTGCATCAAACTCACGATTATCGTCCTGGTCATTATCCGATGAGCTCTTCGGATCATTCGAGGCGGTAGGTGAGTTAAGTAGATGGTGCAGGTACACCTTTGCTCCTAATAACAAAATCTGCTGTTTGGCTGTTTCTGACTCGTCTGAAAAGCCCTTTGCCAGCAGACGTAGTACGTCCGGCGCAATGTTGTTATGAGGATCGATTCCAGCAAACTCTCCAACCAGCCATATAATACTTGCTCTAGCACCAGGACTGCTCGTAGTCCCCAGGTGGTTACCAAGCATGACGACAGTGCCTTTATGGGCTGCAGTATCCTGCTGGATGAGATGTCTGATAACCGTTACAGCCTCTGAAACCAGCACGTCGTCAGCACTAGAAATCTGGCGGAGGAGAAGTTGGAGGCAGCGTGTAGATGAGCCGGTATGGGCTTCGGCACACCTTCCAATAGCACGAACGCTCTCACGGACTAGATCATGGTCAGATCCGTTGGAGAAGTGTTCCAGCTCACTGAGAATGACACCCTTGAAGTGATTCCCGCAGTGAGGGAATAGCATGGTCAATATTTCCAGCTTTAAACGCCAGATATGAGGCAAATCAGTAGATCTAACCAGGAAATGCGATGCATATTTCACAAATGGCTTGGGTGATATGAGGGCAACGGAGATAATATTATATAGAGCAACATGCTGCAGGTCCTGCGGGCTGCGGAGCAGGGCAATCAACGAGCCAGTGGCCGACTCCAAGTGCTCTACCGTTCCCAGGTACCGGAAGCAACGAACAACTGCCACGATTACAGCTGAATTCCGGCTCTGGAGTAACGGCTTGCAAGCCTTGAGTAGCAACTCGAGGTCCGGATCAACAATATCAACTTCTTCTTCACCCAGGTCATTTTCTTGGGTATCTTCCTCGTTTTCATCTTCATAGAATCCCTTGGGGTTGGACTTTTTCACCTTCTGCGTCCTTCTAGGGAAGCATTTCCTAGCGTAAAATACCATAAGCCTGAGAGTGACCAGTTGACTCCACTCATCCATGTCGACCAGCTTCTTTACCAGGCTGCGGTAGTGCTTGTGAATAAGGTCGATCTTCTCCGGACATATTTCCAGAAATGCAGCAACGGCCGGCCCAACGACAAAGTACTGGTTATCTCCGAGTAGAATAGAAAGGTAATCGATGAGCTGTGGCAGGGTCCCTGGATCAAGGCGGTAGCATTTCGGGATAGCCAGGGCAGCAGCCTTGCGGACATGAGGGCTCATGTCTCCGCACCCTCGTTTTATAGCCAGGGAAACAATCTGGCTGATAACCGGCACTTTCATTCCTGACATTGTCCGCAATGCCAGGGAGCGAACCTGCGGGTTCTGGTCTGTCAGAGACTTTTGAATAGCGTTGATAGATAGCAGAGCGAGGTCCGGTTCTGCCTCTGCATGGTGCAATAGGTATATGTACACCAGCTTCTTGACTTCGATGTTCGGATTTGCAACGTTCTTGACGACGGCGGAGAAGAAAGGGAGACATGGCTCGGCCCTGTACATCAACTAGAAAGAGAGGGAGAGAGAGCTTCCTTCAATATTCAAACACGATGTAGCAGTGAGAAAGGCCAGTGTATCAAGCGTACCGAAATGACCTTGCGCAGGCCGTCTAAGATATCTCTATCATTCCTGCTATCCAGCAGCTTCTTGATCTGCGACACCGAGGCGGTGCGGGACGCATACGAGGACGGTCTCAAGCTCCTGACCGAACTGGCGGACTGGGCAGCCTCAAGGGTAAGCTCGCGAGCTGTCAGGAAGGCCATCAGTCAGTTATACGATAGTTATATAAGAGTGTCCTCTCTCGTCAGTCGGCGGGAGCTGGCGAGGATTGTAGTGAAACTAGTTACCTGTTTCCAGCATCGACGAGATCCGCGATATGGTCTCCATGGCAGGGAGGCTCAACAGCTAATCATATGAAGAGAACAGCTTTACTAATAGCCCCCGGCTTTTGACTCCAGAGGGCGTCGAAACGATCGGCTTGAAGCCCTTGAAAGTGCCGGGTGGAGGATGAGGTCGGTCGTGTTTTGTGTGGCTTTTCGTTGGTCGACGACTTTCTTTTGGCCCGCCGAACAACAACGTCCACCACATGACATACGGACGAAAAGCAACAGTTACTTACCTTCAGCAAAGACAACGCCTTGGACCAGCGAGTGACGATGAAGAAGAACTGAGGAGACGCCTTAGATGAAGGGCAGATACCCCCCGGACGGCCTCTGTTGTGCGCAGGCCGGCGTGAGAGCAGCATGAGCATCGCAACGTTCGACTCTGTGGTGGAATTTACACAGCATCTTCTACAAAGCAATGCATCGACGGTTACTTTGATAGTGTGTTCGACGCGAGAGGTCTTTATTGAGGAGCTGTACGCAGATATACAGGCTCAGTCTATAGTTGTACCGCGAGAGCAGCCCAGTTCACCGGCTGAAGCGACCCAGGAAGAGAGCGAGCATGCAGAGAACTACCGTGGAGAAAACGACGAAGAAGAGCAAGAAGAGGACGAAGAAGATGCTGATCATGAAGAAGAACATGAGAACAACCACTGGATGCTCTCGAACACGCTAGAGCTACTGTCTCGCTCCGAGAGAATACGGGTTGTGTTTTGTCCGGCCATCGAGCATCTCCGAGCCTATCTAGGCGGCTCTTTCAGGAGGCGCCGGGCACAAGATGGACAGGAAGGGAACAAGCTGTATCCAGGCGACGCTATGCTTGCAATAGTCAACCTGGTCTCCCTGCATTCATCTACTGTCGAGTTCTCTGCGCAGGGACTATCGAGGACGGCTGCTCTGGCCGTGCAGGCTGCTGCAAGAGAACAAGTCAAACTGGTTCTATGTGAATGCAAATCCACGCAGGACGGAGGGGGAGGCTATGGCTCTGGAATATGGGACGTCCAAATTCCGCTGTTGAACTGGATTACTGTAGAAGGGCCTGGCGTTAAGACCATACAGGTGAAGCAGGTCATGAAGAAGTGGTTTCAGTTTTGATTGAAATAGATTGGCAGAGGATAGGAATCATAGTCGTCAACTGTCATATCATTCATACCTCCAAGTAAAAAACTCCGGCGATGCTATGGGTATCTTAAATCAAACATAACTGTACAAAAAGCAAGTCGACGTCCTGACACTCATCCGCTACGGACGTAGAGGACACACTTTAGAGACACTTTTCTATCTCCGTCGTGTAGAGCTTGATATGAGACTCCATCTTCAGGTACTCATCGTGAGCCCGATGAATTTCATCTTCGATTGTCTCTTTCAAATCCGCCATCTACCAAGTTTTGTTAGTCTATGGGCTACCGTGCAGGGGAGAGATAATTGATAGCAGATAACAGTATATATTTATAGAACAGCCGATAGAGGTAAAATATAAATATAGAAATAAAGCAAGCAAAGTGACGTACCTTCTTTTCGGTCTGTTCGATGCGGATGCGCCTACGCTCCATCTCGCGCTGCTTCTCCGCCCGCTCTTCGCGCAGCTGCTTCTGCACCGAGTGCAGCTCTTCCATGCGAGCCTGGGCCTGCTCGGCCTTCTCCCTGCTGCTCTTGCGCAGGGCCTCTATGCGTTCCTGCCAGCGGGCCAGCTGGGACTGGAGCAGCTTCTCGGTGTGCGCGACCTCTCTGACGGTGTTGCCTCGCTCGGCGAGGGCCTCTCTGTTCTTGATGCCCTTGGACTCCTGGTCGTCTTCCTTTTGTAACTCTACCAAAATATCTTCTAGCAGCTTGATGGAGCTCTGGACTTCATTATTGACAACGGTAAAGGTGTTCATCGAGGTCTGCAGGGCACGCATTCTCCTCTCCATGCCGTCTACTTGGGATTTATCATGAGCGAGATTGTCGGACAGTTCCGTGAGGGCTGATTGTAGGCTTTCGGGGCTCTGGGAGACATAGGGGCGTAGCTTTTCGCACTCCTGGCGACTCTTCAACAGCTTCTCTGTCTTTTCTTCTAGCAGTGTCTGCTTCCTTGCCTTTTCCCCCTTCACCCTCTCAAACGTCTCTGCCACCCGTTCTTGATTCCGCCTCAGCTCCAGCAGCCGGGTCTTCAGCTCGTCGTTCCGGCTCGTCTTTTCCCGCACAACCCCGTCCATTTCCTTCTGCTGCCTCTTCATCTCCTCCAGCCGCTGCTCCAGCTCTTGGTTCTCGGCGTAGAGTGTCTCTATGCGCATCTTGGTGTCCTCTGACTTGTTGAAGTGCGCGTCAATTGCCGAGGTCTGCGACTCTCGGAAGCGGACAAAGTTGATTAGGTAGGAGAATATCTTTGCGATGCGGTCGTACGTCGGCCTGGTGATGTCTGTAAACGTGAAGTCGTGAACTCCGCACTGCATACTATTAACTTTCTCTCTCTCTCTTTTCTGTATATATAGATAGTGTAATTAGGGTACCAACCTGGAGCATTAGCTTCCGTAAGGAGACGAGGAAGCCCATGAGATTGCGCGTATCTGGGGGAAAGATGTCCGCCTGGTCTCCGGCAATGTCTTCTGCAGCGGCGAGCATGGCGGGCTCCACGGTCTCTCGCGTGGTGTTCATAAACAGCTCTGCGAACCACTCGAACACCATCTGGACCTGCTGCGGGTTGGGCTTGAGGAGGTCCGCCATGGTGAAGGGAATGCCGATATCGTTGATGCATCCCGCAATGACTTTATCTGGCTATACACCTGTAAGTAACAGCCATCTCCAACCGGCATTGGAACACTCACAAGGCGCAAGAAGGCGTCTGTCTCGCTCTCCTTCTTCTGCTGGCGGTGCTGCTGCTGCTGCCCGCCGCGGTACTGCGTCGTCCGCGAGTTGTACGCCATGGCTGTCTCTCCGCGTGTGTGTATATATATAGCGTCTGGCCTCCCGTCTCTTCCAGTCCAACTCCGCGTCTCTTCTCGACTTCTTCGTCTTCTTCGGCTGTTCGTGAATTGATATAAAAAAAGTCCAAAACTTCTTCTTGAGCCGCATTTTTTGTTTACATGATAAGCAACTTTCCCGAAGCGGACTAGCGGCTGCAAAAAGACCAAACATGCTCTTTTGGGTAATTCAGACCTTAAGAGTCACCAAAAGTCGAAAAGTCGAAGAAAGACAAGAAGAAGAAGAAGAAGAAGAAGAAGAAGAAGAAAAGAACAAACAGCGAGACGCGCAGGAAGACAGCAGGAAGACAGCGGGATAGCAGGACGGTTTGACGCCGGCGACAGCGAGAGAGACCGCGAGGGATACCCGATAGCGATAGCAAACGACCGGCTGCAAACAAACAGCGACTGCGGCGAGAGCGAGCTGCCCCGCGGTTTGCTTGACAGCTACAGGATTGACTATAACAACCGCCAGGAACCAGCGACCAGCGACCAGAAGAAGACCGAAATACACTGGATTGGCTGCCTTAGCATGCGTCAAGATGTCGCCGGCCCTGGAGACCCCTTCAAGCGGGGACAAGGAGCCCTTTGAGTGAGTAGAGACCTGTCACTATACATATCTATAGATCTCTGTATATATAACTAGCTACGAGTATGTACTGACAAAAGACAGCATTGTAGAGACATATCACAAGCTACTACGGACAGACCCAGACCTGACGATGCCTATAGCTGCCATTGAGGCGCTGGTGCTGCTACTGACACACTCACCGTCCTCGACCATCTCCGAGACGCTCGACCTGCTGAACAAACACACAGAACACCTGAAGCGCTCGATCCCCAACCCGATCGGCCTCTCTGCAGGCACCGACCTGTTCCAGCGGTACCTGATATCGACGCTGCAGCGACCCGGCAAGCTGGGACCGGCGGGGGACTTTGACGCGATACGCGCGCACCTGCTTTCGAACGGGCGGCTGTTCATCCAGCGAGCCAAGGAGAGCAGAGACAAGATCGCCGCGTTCGCCACGGGCTTTGTACGAGACGGCAGCACGGTGATGACCAACGGCGGGTCGCGGGCGGTGGGAGCGATGCTGCGCAAGGCGGCGGGCGAAGAGGTGCGGTTCCGGGTGATATATGTGCTGCCGAACGGACACAGCCATGAAGAAGCCACGACGGCAGCGGGGACGGTACCCGAGGGGATGGAGACGGTGGCAGTGCTGCGGTCGAAGGGAGTGCCTGTGGCTACGGTGCCGGAGTCAGCTGTGGCGTACTCGATGGGGATGGTGGACACGGTGATAGTGGGCGCTGAGGGCGTGGTTGAGAACGGCGGGATAATATCGCGAATGGGCACGTACCAGATGGGCCTGCTGGCGAAGGCGATGGGCAAGCCCTTCTATGT
This sequence comes from Trichophyton schoenleinii, assembly GCA_018357685.1. Classification (NCBI taxonomy): domain Eukaryota; kingdom Fungi; phylum Ascomycota; class Eurotiomycetes; order Onygenales; family Arthrodermataceae; genus Trichophyton; species Trichophyton schoenleinii. The sequence goes on from WOFF01000002.1 coordinate 2,714,770, forward strand.
AGTGGCGGAGAGCCACAAGTTTGTGAGACTGTTCCCGCTTGGCCAGTACGATCTTCCCGTTGATCAGCGGGTTATCGAGTTCAAGACGACTGCTACTGCCGAGAGCAGCAGCAGCAGCAGCAGCAGCGCTTCTACTTCGCCGAAGGACCGCCGGACAGCGCCTGATATCGTGGACTACACTCCACCACACCTGATCACGGCGCTGATCACGGAGGCAGGCGTGCTCACTCCGAGTGCCGTCAGCGAGGAACTCATCAAGATCTGGTTTTGAGAGTCGACTTGACCAGCTGTATTATCTAGCATCGGCACGATTGGTATTGTCTTCTATGACTGAACGAGATTGATATCAACCGTGGCGCCCGGAGATCAACAGATCAGCACCGGGAACCTGACAGGCTGCACTCTGTGAACTATCGCGTTACACCGGGAGAGAAACGTGGAACGGAAGAAGGGAAGACGGGAAGCAAGAAGCAGAAGAAGCAAGACGAGGGAAGAGCCGGGCTGGCTTGTATTCGTGACACCGAGCAAGTGGAATCAATAATTCGGCCCTCTTGTTTCGTTCCCGGGCAGGGCCAGGCCAGGACCGAATCTATTTACTTTCTGTATCTTTAGCTGCGCTCTAGCTATGAGAAAAAATGACTTCATCGGCTGCCCATGATCTACCGCTAAAGTGACTAGCAGGCCGAGCTAGCAGGGACAGGGGTAGCTCCAGCAAGCAAGCAAGCAAAGCCAGCAAGCCAGCAAGCCCACCGAGAAACCAAGTAATCGCAGTAACAACTGAAGAAAAGCAACAAACAAGAAACAAGAAGAAGAAGAAGACGGCGAAGAAGAAGAAGAAGCAAGATGAATGACCCTCGAACAGGCGAGCCGTTCCCGCCCTCGACCATCCAGCGCGTCCTGTACAGCTGCGGCGCCGTCCACGTCTACGCCCTGCCGCCGCTGACCTCGATGAAGGGCTACCTGGCCGCCAGCTGGACGAGCAACAGCGACTCCGAGATCTTCGCCGGCCGTCTTCGCGTGCTTGAGAGCGCAGTGCCTGTCAAAGTGCCGGCATCAAAACCAGCGACAGCGACGGCTCTTCGAACGCCCAACCGGCCCCTTGCGCTGCCCGAGGAGGAGCCAGACGCACAACCCGAAACACCAACAGAAGAGGAACAAGAAGAAGAAGAAGAAGAAGAGCGGCTGCAGGTCGATATCCTGCTGGAAGAGGCCGGGGGATCCCACGAGCTGTTTGCTGCCGCGCCGTACGTGGATGCCGGCGTGGTCGAGCAGACGCTGGACTCGAGTCGCTTCTTTGCGCTGCGGGTGGAAGGCGAAGGCAAGAAGGCAGTGCTGGGACTGGGCTTCGAGGAGAGAAGCGAAGCCTTTGACTTCTCCGTCGCGCTGCAGGAGGCGAGGAAGATTCTCTCGCTGTCTCCTGCTTCTCTGTCTATGGCTTCTGGAGGTGATGCCGGGAAGGACCTGAGTCTGCGGCCGGGCGAGAGCATCTCAGTCGCATTACGAAGAGAGACAAAGACAGGAGGAGAAGAGAGAGACGACAGAGAAGAAGAAGAGAAGCAGGAGAAGAAGGCCCTTTTCTCGCTTCCTCCGCCGCCATCAGCTTCGACTTCTTCCTCCCGTCGACGGCCTCCTGCGTCCTCGACTTCTCCTGCAATAATATAGATGTAACAGACAGCAAAGATGCCAGTCTTATTATTCAACTATATAGTTAGCCTTATATAAGAGTTGCAGCAGATCTTATAGTCCTTCTCCTTATATCTTAATCCTTCTATTAATCCTTCTATTTATCCTGTAGAGTCCGTCTTCTATGAAACAGCTGGCAGGCCTGCAGCTCCCAGACAGCCAGCGTTTAAGGCATCACAACAACCACTATAGCATCTCCAACATCTCAAGCATCTCAATCCTTCTATTAATATCATCTTCATCTCCATCTCTTTATCTTCTACTTCATCTACTTCATCATCTCCATCTCCGGCCTTATGTTCTTCCGCAGCTTCACCAAAAAGCAAAGAAAAAGCCAGGAACACAAAAAAAACCGCCTTCTTTTCTTTTCTTCTTCCTTCAGCTTAACAACTTCTTCTTCTTCTTCTTCCTCGCTCGCTGCTGGACAAGACAGTCTCAATCTCTCCCTCTCTCTCTCTCTCCTCCCTCCTTTCATCCTGCATCTTCCATCTTCTCTCTCTCTCTCTCCCTCCCTGAGATGTCTCTTGTCGCTCGCTCCTGACCCGTCCCTGTCTCTCTGTCCAGCTCAGCTTCCAGCCTACCACGTCACTGATCAACCGCCCGGCCTGACGCCTGAAGACAACGCCTGACCTCCTTGGGCCTGACGCCGAGTCGGCCGGGGCGTCACGGCCTCGCTCAGGCTCCCTTCTTCTGCTTCTCCTTCGCTAGCTGTCCCGTCCTGCCATTGAGAAGTCCTGGACTCTCCGTCGCGTCATGGCTCTCTGGCCCTTTGGCCGTCACAAGAAGCGGGCTCGCAAGGGCGACGACGAGGCCACAACCACGACCACCACAGCCACGGCCACCGCTAATAATACGACCACTGCTACGGCAGTACAGCGGCCTCAGACTCCTCCAGCTCAGACAGAGGCGGCCACGAAGGCGGCCACGACTGGCGGGCCTCATGGACATGGCGGCCTCTCTGCTGGCAAGCTTGTCCGGCGAGACAGCAAGCGTCAGAAGTACAGCGCCGCCTCCCCGGCAGCCGCAGCAGCCGCACCAGCAACGACAACCACCACCACCGCTGGGACTGCCTCGTCTTCCTCTCCTCTGCACCACCGCTCGTCTCCCGCGGCTGCTGCCTCCCCCGCGACAACGGCCACCGCTGACTCCCCCATGACGCTGCCCGCCGGTCGAGCTCTGCGGCAACCCACTTCTGTCGACACTTTTGCCTCCGTCAATGCTCTCGTCCCGTCCAAGCTCCGCCAGGCTGAGCAACCGCACATCCAAAACGCTGCCATGCCGTCTCACCCTCACTCGTCTCAGGTCCAGGGTGAAGCCCCCTCCTCCTCCTCCTTTGCCTCTGCCTACCCTGTCCCGACGCTCCACCATGGCAAGAGATATCTCTCCGAACCCACCTCCATCCTCCGCCGTCGTTCGGAGAGACGCAGACGCATCGACCCCGAGCGCGAACTAGAGATCAAGCGCATGGGCAGTCTTGTCTGGGAACACCCCAAGCGCAGCAGTGCTGCCACCACAACCACAAACAGCAACAGTAATAACAACAACAACAACAACAACAACAACAACAACAACAACAACAACAACAACAACAACAACAACAACAACAACAACAACAATACCAACACTTCCAGCAAGGACAAGCATCTCTCTGACCCATTCACCTCGTCTTCCACTGCGGCCAATGCTGCGGCTGCTTCTTCCACTACCTTCGATCAGGCTGAGCCTCCATCGTATACCTTCAAACTCAGTGCTCTCAATGCCTTGTCTCCCCGGCCATTCCTCCGCTATGCCACTTCAGATGGGAACCGCAGCTCTCTCCCCACCACTGCTGACCTTTCGCGATCTTCTACCACCAGAGACAAGGCCAAACCACGATGGTTCTCTGCCGACCAGGCCGCTGCTACTGCCGGCAGTAGTAAGAAGATTAACGAGCTGGCTGACACCATGGACGCCGGAGCCCTGCGCCAGCTCATGGACCGTGACAGACGACGCAGACTGGTCAAGCGTCAGATTCTCAGAGAACAACAGCTGCAGCAGCAACAACAACAGCAGCAGGCCTCTGCGGCTGCCCACCAGACAGACAAACCCGTTGAACAGCAAAAGGACCAAGTGCCGCAGCCAGAAGAACCACAGTCAGAGATAGACACTCAGTCACAGTTACAGACACAGCCGCTTGAGAAAATAGTCAGTGCAGGAACTGCTAGCATTCCTTCTTCATCTCCAGACCCAATGGACGTTTCCAAGCCTCAGTCGCAGCAACGATCCCTCGAACCAGCCCAGTCATGGCTCCAAGACGCCTCAAAGGAAAGCCTGGTCAAGGAAGACCGTGTTCAGACCACCCAACGAAAGATAGAAGAAGAAACAGACGTGGGAGAACAACAGGGCTCGGCTGCCCCGTTAGCTACCGTCCTCTCTCGCAACGGACAGCACATTGAACTCGCTATTCCAGCAGACGAGCGCAGAGACGAGATCCCAGACATCCGCCAGCACCCTGCATTCCGCCAGCCTTCCATCTCCGAGACGTCCGCCTCTGCTTCTGCATCCGTCTCTGCATCAGCCTCGACAAAACCAAGCACCATGCTCAACGAGACCAAACTAGGCCGGACCTGGACCCAGCTCTTCCGTCGTAGAGGCACCCTTCGTCGCAAACCCAACCGCAACATCCTGCCCAAGAACAGCTCCTCTGAGTTCTCTGTCACTTCTCGCACCCATCAATACGTCAATCCCGGTGCTGCCGCTTCACCTCCGATTGCCATTGCCGCGACTGCTTCCTCCCACCGCGCAGGAACTGATACCCAGTCCATCACATCCAAGTTCACCGAGCACCTCGACGATGCCTCTGGTTCGGGCTCTGCAGTCCAGCTGTCGGCATCTGCACCAGGGGGGCCACGCATGTACTCTCCCGAGCCACTGTACAACCTCCACCGCGAAGACTCGTACTCCGTCTCTGTCGCACCCTCGCAACGCATGAGCGGCGCCGAAAAGTACAGCATCAGTGGTATCTCGGCCGGTGGGGCTGGTACTGGAACTGGAGCCTACATGTCCGGCCCAGACACCCGACCCAACAGCACCTTTCTAGCGCAGTCCCTGGCTTCCATCGACTCGGAGGGCAGCTGGCTCTCTGGCCGTCCATCCCGGCGTCTCTCCCAAGCACCTCTCAAGAGCCCCGGTTCAACTCGCGAACGCCTGAACGACGATGTCAGTCCCATCATTGACCCGGATCTGGAAGATGACAATGCCATAAGCAGCGACGAGTACTTTGGCGCTCTCCCCGTGCCCAAAGAAGAGGAGGAAGAAGACACGGTTCCAAAACACGGGCTCAACATCACCACCTCGAATGAATCTGCCATCATCGACCCTGCCATCAACGGCTACAATGACGAACCCGATGCTGCTGAGATTAGCCCCCTTCCCGAAGATGCTGACGATGGCATGCCCCTGGCCAACGCCGACGGTGACCCGCCAACCTGGCACTCCAGCGTGGGCAAACAACCCCGTCTGATCAACCCTGAGACCCGCGCAAAGTCCCGCGAGGGTCTGTTCACCGAATTCATCGACAGTGAGAACGAAATCAGCCCCATCGACGAACCAGAGGGTGTAACTGAGATCCGTCGAGCCCAGAGCGTCGATCTAGGCCGTCATATCCGCCACATCAGTGCCGGCAGTGCAAAGCTCGTCACCTTGTCCCGCGCTGAGTCGAGCGGCAAACGATACAGCAACATCTCTCAGAGCAGCTCCGGCGTCTTTCCCACCAGGACCGACGACGACATTTAACTCTTTTTTTTTTTCATTTGAACCACACTTCGAAGCTCACTTGACTTGATCTCCTTTCCTTTCCCTTTTTCGCCTCTTTCATATGTCAACGCATGCATGCATCTTTCCCATATTCCTACATTTCCTTTTCTCGCCCAGCCCATTTATTACTCGCAAGCGTGTTTTCTCATACCCCGGTTGTTCAAAAAATACACCATGTATCTCTTAATCTTTCTTTTCTTCTTCCCAATTTTCCTTCTTCTTTTCTCTGGATCGGAACGGACTGGCTGGCTGGCGGACTGGACGGACGGACGGAATGGTTTCCCAAGACGGTCGAGGTCACGTTAAAAAAGAAATGCCCTTTTAATCTCTGCCTCTTTTTTTTTGTTTTGTTTCCTTCTTCTTCCTCTCCCTTTTTTTTTTCACGTCCTTTTTTCATGACTGCATAACATACCCCCTGAAGCTTTCTTCCTTTCATTTCAACTTCTTCTGCTTAAATCGGTCTGGTCGGTCGGCTCTTTTTTCATCTTCTTTTCCTTTGTCATCATCCACATCCTCGATATGGCGTCTTGTCTTTCTCCCCTTGCCATTGCCCCTGACCTTCCCACCCCAAGTCTCCTTTTTTCTTCTTGCCCGTTTTCTTTTGTTCGGCTCGGTTTCTTTCTTCTATCCCCTTTGATATCCCCTGTGCTAGCTAGTTAGCCTTTGTTCCTTTTGTTTTATCTCACTGGAAAGAAAGGAATTTTTTTTTTTTTTCATACTTATACCCTTGACTTTGTTCCAGTTCCTATTATCTCTCTTACCACCAATATCATGCTATCCTCCCCCCACCTCTCCTTATTCCTGCCATCTCTCTGCCTGCCTGCCTGCTCGCCTGTCTCTCGTTTTTTCCCCTTAGCAGGCAGGCAGGCAGATATGAGGAGAGGCAGGGGAGGATGTGCCCCCAATAGATATCACAATATAAGATACTTTGATAGTTCTTAACTTGTTCAGCTCTCTGGATAGAAAAGAAGTTGGTGAAGAAGAGAAAGAAAGAAAGAAAGAAAGAAAGAAGAAGAAGAGAAATCTCCTCTTTTATAGACTGCCCTCTGTGTGAAAGTCGGCGACGCTTTGCATCCTACGACGACTTCTACCATCACAGCTTTGACTTTTGCTGCTTCTACTATCACTATCTTTGGAGCTTCTTAGCAAAATATCTAAATCTTCAAATTATCCAAAGAATTTAAAGTCGCTGTTCTGTCTAGGTTGTCTACTATTTATCACTGGCCAATATGATATATTTCTAGATCTTCTACACAGTTTTGTTTGTAGTCGCCGTTGCAATCTGTATAAAAATGGATGACATAATCTTCTGCTTATATAATACGATCGGGCCGAGCCTCGTCACGTGTTAACTTAAATGCAGTTCCTGAAAGGGCAAAAAGTACGACTCGCAGTCTTTCTTTACTCTGCAGCGACCATCGATGTTTTGAAGCTTTATTAATGATATCAACATGATGAGACTGTCGGCAGGTGACAGATGTGGACTGGGCCGTTTGAATGTTTACGTGGTCTGCTCCAGGAGGTGGAGAGATTGCGTGACCTCCGTTATACCCTATGGCGCAGTTGAAGCCAACGATTTAGATCGACTATCTCAAGACCAATCTCAAAGCACATTCCTGTATTACAAGGAGATATAAATGAAGGAAACTTGGCTTCTGACTTTATAGGTAGTCATGAACCGTTTCACCTATGACAACTACGAACAGCTGGTGTGTCTGGTAATCTGGTAATGCCTCCACTGTTTACATCTGATATCCCTTGGTATGTAGTTTGATGCGTGCATTGGTGGTATTCCACGCCTAGATGGTGATATATAGCCTTCTGCATGGTTTGATCTAGGTAGATACTCCAGTGATGCCTTTGCTGCCCAGAGCCCGCCGTTTTATACTTGGTTCACCCTCTGCGTGTCATATTGGCGACTATAGAACTTCAACCATATATTTTGGACTGCATCAGCAGAGTTTATTGTTAACGAGGAGTACATGCAGTTTTGGGTATTATCCTTGGATTCCTCTTAATGAGTAGGGAGCAACTCGGGTTGATCCCAATATTGAAAGTAAACCGGTTCTGGCAAAGCATGATTAATTCTTGATAGCCCTGTTGGACAAGCATATTGCATGCTGGGCGGGCCACAGCTTGCTGCAAGGTAAATTGTGAGACTGACAAGTCACGTATACCGTTGGTTGTCAAGGACTCGGAGCAATACCCAGAAAGCACCAAGGGAGGCAAGCTATTCCCAGAAACAAAAACTAGGGGTTGAAGACATGATAAGTCTGCCCAATCCAAGCTTGCAGGCTGCTCATCCCCGTTTAATCGAGAACACTACTACCTCGTTTGAGACTACCGCAAACCAATCAAGAGTAACTTGGAGGCCGCTCTTCTTGCAGAGCTGGCTGGTCGTATTGAAGGATATATGTGGCTCTATGACAAGGCTGTCCTTATTTGCTGTGAGATCTCTTAGAACCTGATGGTGAACGAATACTGGAATGCACGAGAGACTTCTGGCCGTGTGTTTATTATGCCAGCCTGAGAAGTAGAAATGCAAAGGGTATTGATGACATTGAGAAACGAATAGTCGGCCAGCAAAAAGAAAGGATTGATAAGCGATGAGCAAGACTTTCTGCTGGTTGCGACCCCTTCATGATACCTGTCCTCTCGTCATCCGCTATATCGTCTCCTCTTCCCAGACCGAATCCCGACTCCTCCCATAAATAGCATGATTGACCGTTGCAAGCTAGCAGGCCCCCAGCGACAACAGTATGTATGTATGAGATTATGCACTTAATAATCAGTTTATAGCCAGGGATGTAACACTAGCACACCCTTAAGGGCGATCTCCAAGCGCAAGGCCCACAGGGATGAGGAATATTGATGCTGTTATCAACTCGCGCAGGTCTAGGCTGTCGTCTATTACTAATTCAACCAGGGGCCCTTAACTAAGCCCAGCTAAGGCCTTTAACTAACGTCGCCGCGCCTCCAGTTAAAGCCTTTAGCTAAACGGCGCCCCCAAACAGCGCCCGCCTTAACTGAAGCCCTGCCCCTGCTCGCTCGCCCTCTCTCTGTCTCTGTCTCTCTCTCGCTCTCTCGGGGTTGCTTGCTTTTTCTTCGGAACTTCTCCTTTGCCTTTTTTTCTTTGGCTGTTCAGCTTCTCTGCGCTTCACACCATCTTCGCTGCGTCCGTCTTAATAATTGCCGTCTCAAGGGTCCCTTTGTGGCTCTTCTCTCTCTCACTCTCTCCCAGCGTCCGTCCATCCCCTCCGCCATGCCCGCATCAACGTCATCCCGGCTGCCCCTCCGCCTCGCCCTCGCCCGCCGCTTTAGCCCTCGCCCGGCCTCCTCCTCCTCTTCCTCCTCCTCCAGCTGGCCTTATTTAAGCCGCCCTGCCCTCCTCTCGTCCGCCTCTTCGCTCTCATCCACATCTGCACGACCATCGCTACAGACAACAGCAGCTCCAGCTCCAGCTTCTACAAGACTCTTCTCCTCGTCCAGCTCAAGACTCTTCTCTCCCACAACCGCAAACATGGTCGTCCAAGAGATCAAGAAGTACGTTTCTTCTCGTCCTGCCGCCTTTTCTCTGCCCCTCCTCCCCCTCTATCACCAACCAGCATATAACATAACATGAGTGAGAAGGATATGGAGTGATATTTGATACTAACTTCTATCTTGCAGCCGTGATGACTACAACAAGGCCATTGCCGGCGAAAAGCTCGTCCTGATTGACTGCTACGCCACCTGGTGCGGTCCCTGCAAGGCCATCTCCCCCGTCGTCGACAAACTCAGCGAGGAGCACACAGACGTTGATTTCTACAAGGTCGATGTCGATGATTGCTCTGATATTGCTGCCGAGCTAGGCGTCAGAGCCATGCCTACCTTCTTCTTCTTCAAGAAGGGCGAGAAGCTTCAGTCCGTTGCCGGTGCTGCTGAGGGACCCATCGTTGCTGCCCTCACCCAGTTCAAGTAAATAGATACTATACCCATTCCTGCCTGTGTTACAAGGTACATATCCGCATATGAAAGTTGAGAGCACTTGGATGCATGGATGGATATTATGACGATTGTATTTTAAAGTGAAATCATCAAAGCATAAAGAGAATTAAGAGCCGACTCATTTTCTCTTAACATTATTCATTTGCATTACTCTGCTCTTTGGTTTTGGTCTGCCATTACATGGGGAAACAAAAAAAAAAGTAGATATTGGAACTGTGTTATCTCCTCGTTTCATTCGTGGTATCATCATATCCTCGTCCAAGTCATGTAGGTATGTCTATCAAAAAATAACGCCATATAGAAATGCATGATTGCCTCCGAAAAACAAAAAAGAGCCCGCTTAGATGCATTCATCCGTCCAGATAACTCCGTGCTGAGAATATCATAAGAAAAAAAAAAAAAAAAAGAGAGAGAAAAGGAGAGGAGAGAAGAGAAGAGAGACAAGATCTTGACCGAACCCAGAAGAAGAAGAAGAAGTTAATCATCTTCGAACTCGCTATCACTCTCGCCAGGAGTCGATGCCCTTTCGTTCGAAGATGGCTCTTCTTCCTCTTCCCCTTCCGCGGTTTCAGACGACGCGGGCTCGTCCACCTTTCCGCCACTGCCACCGTCATCATCCTCAGCTACGTCTCTCGGCCTGACAGAGATGATCCTGCAGTCTTCATCATCTGTACTTGTACCTGCATTGGAGATACCGAGAGTCACATCCTGAAGAATCCGGCGTTTGCGGTCCCGGCCTCGTCGACGGTGGATCAAGGGAGGCTCATCATCGTCGCCATCTTCTTCTTCGTCATCGCTGCGGCCAGCAGACCGTTTGCTGGCTGTACTGTTGCGTGAAGATGAGCGGGATGATGAAGCCCGTAGCAGTGTCCGCGCGGTTGGACGGATCCCCCTGATCAGGCGTCGGCGAGGCGGCTTCGTGGGACTTACCGATGCCGCGGTGGTGGAAGTGGAAGTGGAAGTGGCTGCAGAGCGAGTCGCAGCGTCGGTGGGTTCGGAGACGGAGACCGGTGCACAAACGGACGCAGGGGTAGAAGCTGGCGTTGTCAGCGTGCTGCTACCACTACCACCTGCAACGAGAGAGGGAGGTTGGGAGGACGAGCAGCAGTCCTGCGTAGTAGAGGCAGACGCAGGGCCATCCCGGAGTGACTGCATGCTCCGGATGAAGTCTGCTTCAACGGCAGGCAGGACGGCCCTGAACGTCTCCTCGTCGAGCTCTACGCTTGAATCTCCCTCGAGGCCGGCTACAAACTGTCGCAGGGCGCACCTGAGAGTGTCGTCGTCGATGTCAGGGAACGCCTCTGCGATTGTCGTGGGGTTCTGGCATGTCTCCCCTGCTGTGGTTGCAGCCGTCGAATCATCCGTCGACGCAGACGCCGACCTGGATGAAGCCTCATCCTGTCTCTCCTCGCTGGAAGAGCTGCTGCCCTGGCATCCCAGGGGCCGTGAGAGCTCAGGAACTCCGTCGTGTGGCCCATCAACACTCCGCACTGATGAATAGTGCTGGAAGTTCTATATATACACCGTTAGACTATGCCGGTGAACTAGACACACAATGGGTATATGTATGTATATATTACTTACGTGATAGGCAATGTGCACCGGCTGGTTCTCCCTGCCTTCCAGGCTACCATCGCTGGTGAAGGGAGTGATGCCCTGGTCTGTATAGACGTAGACATCCCTCTGGTAAGCCTGGCAGAAGGCTTGGATCTCCACCGACCCGCCCCAGAACCCGGTCTCCTTCATCTGCGTGAGCAGCTTCTCGAATTTGGCCCACTGGCCCTCCGAGGTTGCTGCCCGGTCACTGTATGACTGTGGTTTGGACCGGGCAGCCGCTGCTCGCCTGGGAGCTCTCCTCTCCCCTCCTACATCCGGCACAAACTGCACAAAGTATGCCGCGTTTGTGCGGATGTGCTCGACCAGCCGTTCCCGGATTTCTCCTTGCCGGCCCTGATGACCGTAGAGCTGGTCGGAAAGGGAGTAGAAAAGGCAATTGCCTTTTATATTTTGAATATATGACAGCGGTTAGCTATATCGTCCCAACTACTTCTCAAGGTGATGATGCAGTGACACTCACCGTCTCCCGGTGTTGGTACGGCGTAGAGCCTCCGCTCCTTCAGGCACTCGATGTGCAGGTCGTCCTCCTGCAGCATCTTTGCTCCCCCAGTCTGCTTCCCGGGCCCCTTGCCCCCCGGCTGTGAAGTTAATCTTGCCGGAGACATAATGGGCACGATCCTGCGGTGGGAGATGGAGTCAGCCATGATCGAAGTGGTACCGCCCGTGAGTCAATCATGGGGAAGTAGAGGCAGCAATTGAGGGCATCAGAGTCCCTCAAACGGTGGAAATGCAGCAGCAGGTGCACTCTCGCTGGGAGAGGCGTCTGGTACAGAGAGGTATATGCAAGGGGAACGTAGCAGGAGTGTAGTAGAGGGTGAGTATAACAATCGGCCAGAAAAGAAAAGACAATGAAGGCAGCAGAAAAAGAAACGAAGGCTGGCCAAGAGAGAAAGCTTGTGAATGGGATGAGAACGGGGGCCCTTGCCGGGGAAGCCCACAGCTTCCGGCAAAGCAAAGAGAAAGGCGCAGGCAAAGGGTGGTGATCAGCAAGCAAGACAGGCTGGATGTCTGCTTGTATAGATACAGCCCGTTGCTCTGTTGTCTCTCGCCTCTTCTTGTTCTTGCGCTGAGGAAGCTCGGAAGTTACATGGACTTAAGGATGCCAAGGAGTGAAGTGCTTAGGTAAGGGATATGCTTAGGTAAGAGTGAAGGCTTAGGTAAGGGGCATGCTTATATAAGAGGGTATTGCTTAAGTAAAAGAAAGCGATTAGGTAAGAGGAAAGGTGGAAAATCATGTGATGCTGCAGAGCCTCCCCATGGAGTAGGCGCTAGGCCTCGTTGGGACAGACTCACCAACGACAACAATGAAGTTGGATATCAAAAGTTATTCAAAACGCCAGGAGTGTATCTGGCGTGGATATACAACACAGTGATGCGAGGGTATCGCAGGGTGGATATCTGTTGTTTCGATTTTTTTTCAGGCATCAGTAGGCTGTTCATGGGATGAAAGTGGAATGAGAGCTGCGTACCACTATGAGGATGAGACAATGCTGTGTTGAGCACAGCTTGATAGTATGATACTATTCGACTAGTATGATACCATGATATGAAGAAGTGAAGTTTTGATGAGAGAGCAAGCAAAAAGAGGAAGAAGAGGAAGAAGAGGAAGAAGAGGAAGAAGAGGAAGAAGAGGGAGAAGAGGGAGAAGAGGGAGAAGAGGGAGGTCAGGAAGCAAAATATTTATACCCAGCTCCAAGGGCGGCAAGATCATTCTTTCCTGCGGCGAGTCAATGACGCTATTGATACCCATCACCAAGCCGACGAGGTCGCTCTTTCCTACTACGGGTCTATTGATACCCATCATCAAGTTGACAGGGTCGCTCCTTCCTCTTGCAAGTCAATGACGCTATTGACTTCCCTAAGGCAAACCTTCACCCGACGTCAGAGATATCCAGTATAAAGTTTGGTGTTTGTATGGCACTGGAAGTATTTGTGCAAAACAAGCTCAATTACTGACGTCGTCGACTTTTTCCATTACGACTAGATATCCCTTATCTTATAGCAAACCGTCCGAATCGCGAAAATTTGGCCGAGGTCAATGAAGTCTATTGATGACAGTGTACACTACAGCTCTTCCCAGACACTTCTACAACAGGCCAATACAAGCAAGTGCTCTATGCTATTCTGTGTACGTTTCGATCCAAGCCACAGTTTATATTATTAAACAGGAGATGAAAATATTATATGTATATTCAGGGATGTGTATACGTAGAGGGTATCTTCCCAGCTAATTACCAGCGCCGCCGTGCTTATCCAAAAGTGCTCCAATATCCCTATCCTGTAAAATCTCATCATGCTCCTTCCTCAGGAGCTTCGGTACATTCTGCTCAAAGTAAAAAGCCCAGGTACTCTGCGCATTCAGTTCAGTATTATCACGACTAGATTTGAGCCCGACATGCTGCAGCTGTTGCGGAATAAGAGCATATCTCGTTAGTCTGCTTTCTTCTGCATACTCTTCTATCATTGTATCCGTCTGTCCATGGCCTCTCTTTTGAAGATAAGCTATAAGACCATCGACCTGATCCCGGGGGAACACCATCCCCTGCGTACAACATCCGTATGGAGCTATCTCCGCAACTCCATGGAGAGGGAATAACGAGTATTTTCCGATCATGTACATAAGGGCGATAAAGGCAGGGACACAGATCACGCTTATTGCCAGAGTGGTAGGGAAGTCAATCAGGGAGCGATAGGAGCGGAGCCGGCGAACGACGGTCAGACAGGAGAAAGTGAATAGCATGGCAGTTGCAAAGACAAGGGGCATATTCCTATAGGCAAAGTCAGACAACTCCCACCCCAGAGCTGTTTCTGTGTAGAAGAGTCGAAGGTATATCCAGGGTCGTTTGTTCAACGGCATTCGCTTGATGTCGGCTAATGCTCTTAGCGTCTTTGCCATCCAGCCCTCTGCGATGATGATGTCGTCTTCAAATACCACGGTGTACGGGGCGTTGGATTTCTTGCAGGAATTCAAGGCGTATACATAATCGCTAGCCGGTCAGCACCTTCCTGTAGAAAACTGAACAAAACAAAACTCACAACACTCCTTTTTCATAAAAATTCCTTTCAGTTTCCAGTTTCTTGAGATGTTCCAACTGACTCGCAGTGACATTGTAGCTCTCTGCGACATCCGTGAGCCGGTCAACCCATTTCTGACCCCAACTCGGATGTTTCTTCGGGTCTGTATCGGCGAAGAGGATGTGAAGATGAAGTGCTCGTCTTTCTCGTGGATCAAGTCCTACGAGAAGAGATCCAACAGATGGGTCGAAGTAATCATCTGCCTCTCTCCGGACAGTCACAAACGCAACACAGAACAGTGGATCCGTACCACCTTTGACGGAAGCAGGCGGCTCTGCAGGCGCATTATTCCTAGTAATGAAATGGTGTGCCTCTCGCTCTCGACTCAGACTATACCCCAAATCATATACGCCAGCTCGGTCATTGAAGAAGGCTGAATGAGGGTCCCGCCAGAACTGATATCGACAGTATTGGAATATCACCAGCCAGATAAGTGCAGCGGCCAGCAGTGTTTTGACAGCCGTCAGCTTAAGTAGTTGGAAGGCAGCGTGCATCGATCCAACGCTATTCCCCATCTCTGCATTTTTCCTCGAGCCTGAAGAAGCGCAACAACACGCTGGAAGAACTGTTCTGAAAAGTCAGGAAGCAGCAAAAATTCGCAGACAGCAGATAATTTTTCCAACAATTAACCAGCATCTTTCATTACTCCGGTTCCATCGGTTCCATAACGGTTATAATAGTACTGCAAGGATTCCCCTGCAGTGTCAATTGCCTGCTAGTGTAATAATGAAGGACATATTATTACATTTTCATTGTCTCCAAAAGACGCATCGCCCCTTGTGAGCCCAAAAACACGGTCGCGAGTACTTTCCTGCCAGAAAGTGAGGCGAAAGAGATCAAAGACCAGAATAAAATATTGTGGTAATTGATTCTCTTGTGCTTTGTATTCTGTACTGGATAGGTTAACCTTCAGTACCTCCTGGGAGAACAAAGATGGGTCCGGAGAGGAGTTCTGGAGAACTCTGCTATATCAAACCGCCAGAGCTAAGGGGTTCTCTGGCAAGTAACCTAATTTTGGAAGAGCCTCTTTGACGTCTATTCACTAGTTAACCGTACGGACTAGCTAGGGTCTAGACTATCTCCCATTACGTTAAACATCAGTTTTGTCTGGACTACAGGAATTGCTCTAATCTCACAGGCATGGGCAGGAAAGATTCAATATCCACGGAGGATAATATAAACCCAGGGGCAGCGACGGGCGGCATCTTCACACTCGCCTAAATAATGGTCACGCTCGGAGAAGGAATTCCCAGCTTAGCGGTATTCCAAGGCAAGACATGAACATAGCATATTGATTGGTCATTTTTATCCAGCCCCATACCAACGCTGTGGGGTGCACTCTGCATGGGATCCGGCGTCCATTGACAGTTGGCCAGGTAGTCTCAGGTATTCCAATGATCCAGACCGCTTCGTCATGACTAGATGTTTGTAGACCTGTTAATATAAAGAGTACATTGCATACAGAGTACTCTGTGCTCCATAGTACTTGGTAAATTTATCGCGCGTATTCATCTCCAGGACCTGAATTGAAATGTTCGAGGAAAGAGTCGTCGGTGGAATTGCTGATCGCTGGGGATGTCGCTGTTTCAAAAGTATTAGGCAAGAATGGGGATTAGTCATCAAAATAATGAAGGTCTCGGGTCAAAGAGAAAGGATCTTCCACCAAGGTCCAAACATGAACAACCTCAGCTTTACAACGTCAAGCATCGTTTCTAGGGTCTAGCTACGATGTTTGTTGATCAATCCCCCTCACAATCGGTTCATTCTGAGAATGAAACATAGGAATATCCTCCATCTATAGGATACGGATTATTATTTAACCAAACTGGAGCTCCGACCTATCTCTCGACAAATGAAGATTGAATGATCCATATGCATTTGCCCCCGAGTTATTTATATCGAAGACAATGGCATACTATCGCCTTATTTCAAAATAGCACAATTATTATTGCTTACTACTGAGGAGATACTCATGCTGCTGTGATATTGCCGACTATTTGCCACATGATCCATTGGAGCAAATGCCTCCTATATTCATGAGATGACAACATACCCATACAGGATATTAAACCATGGGAACTCCCGAGATTTTTATTTTTAACAATGAACATACTTGCAAGGAAACGTGACTCCTTTCCGAGGGTATTCATTGCCTTGATAGCTGGTCAACAATAGTCTGATAGCGATAGCATCTATACTGGAACTTCTATATCTGGGCTCCTCTAAGGGAAGGGCTGGCCAATTTCAATATAATAGCCTTCGAGGGAGTCATCCTGGACATTCGAGAACCATAATTACAATACCGAGATGACCGCTTCTGTAGCGCCCGCACAGCGTGCAAATGTGACAGTTCTACTTGCAGAAGATAACGCGGAATGCCGGAGTTCAACGTATCGATGAAGTCATTGTCCGCCCGCACCAACACTGGCCCTGGTGTCCACAACATCATTGCTGCCGCTGCTAATAGCTCTAGAGAGTAAAATCCTTGCGGCTTTTGGATTTCTGGTATATAGCCAAGTAGTTCTCCGTCCTTAAATACATTGGTGGTCCACAATCGGCCCGGTTTGTAAAGTTACTAAGTTCCTGGGTCAAATCAACGGATGGGTATCGGTAGGGTTGACGTTTCTGGAGCTGACAACTGCAAGAGCCAGCCGAGACCGTAAGTAGGGGAATGTATGAGTATCCCCTATCAGCTATGTATGTCAAATGCTTTAGTTAGCAGTTGATGTTCTGCATAGGTGGAAAGTCGCTAGTTGGAGTGTTATTATTCGAATAAGGGCACTAGGCCTTTTGACAAACAAGTGAGGCGTCGCATGAATTGAAACTTCTCTTTTTTTCCAGCCAGCTATTCAACAAAAGAGAATGGCTCCAAGTTACACTGGACAAACAAGGCCACACACTGTGGCCGTGCCTAGCTGTGCTGATGTCGGCAATTTCCAAACGCGGAGAAGCGGAGCCCCAAAGTTAAGCTCTGGCCTAAGACTATTTATAACCGGCTTTTACCTCGGGCTTGTCTGATTCTTCGTCTTCGCTTGCTCGTCTTCTCTTCGTCAACCATCAAGAAGCCTTCCTTGCACGTAGCAGTATGGCAGCTAGTAACAAAATTGTCGTTATTGGGTATGTTGGTGCCGGGGTTTATGTGTTAACTACTCTTTGTTCTTTGTTCTAATGCACCTTTCGCAGGGGTGGAGTTATCGGGTTAACGACCGCCTACTTGCTCTCCAAGGACAAGTCGAACCAGGTCACCGTTGCTGCGAAGCATATGCCTGGGGACTATGACATTGAATACTGTTCTATGTGGGCTGGTGCCAACTTCCTTCCGTATGTTCAATGGTGCTCCAGATCTGAACGAAGACTCAATTTAGTCGGGCCGTGGAGTGGCCCCGGTCGTCCGGCTAGATGCTTTCTGCGTCCGATATGCTAATCAATTGTCAATTCATGCATTGATTGTGAAATAGAACTGGTGCTGAAGGCTCTGCGCATGCCCGGTGGGAAACAAACACCTGGCCTGTTCTTGAAGACCTAGCTCAAAATCACCCGGAGGCCAGCCTACATTTCCAAAGTAAGCTCACCATATGTCTAAAATATTAGTTATACTAATTCGTAAATGCAGAGTCGGTTGTAATAAATCGAAAGAAGGATGCAAATTCTTCTACAGGACTATGGTTCAAAGAGTTACTCCGTCCTGATCCTTGGTACAAGGACATTGTACCTGGTGTATGGATCCCCATGTTTGTATCAAATTACGATCATAGCTAACAGCCTGCTGCAAAGTTTACACTTACCCCCGATAGCGATCTTCCAGAAGGGGTAGACAACCAAGCCGAGTTCACTTCAGTTTGCATGAATGCGCCTGTCTATCTTGCATGGTTAGTATCACAGTGCTGTAAGAATGGAGTCGTGTTCAAGCGTGCCACCTTCAAACACATCTCCGAAGCCGCCAATGTGCATTCCTCTGGCCAGAAGCCTGATCTTATCGTCAACTGTACCGGCCTTGGGTCACTGAAGCTAGGCGGAGTCGAGGATACTAAGATGTACCCTGCTCGTGGCCAGGTTGTGGTTGTGCGAAACGACCCAGGGGCTATGTACTCCCTATCTGGCTGTGATGATGGGGACGATGAAGCTTGCTACGTGATGATGAGGGCCGCCGGTAAGTATCCCCCTCACACTAAATAATAACTAGAGGCTAACAGTTTTTGTAGGAGGCGGAACTATCCTAGGCGGATCCTACCAGGTAAATAGCTGGGACAGCCAGCCAGAACCCAGCCTAGCAGTGCGCATCATGAGACGATGTGTTGCCGTGTGCCCTCAACTTGTTGGCAAGGATGAAAATGGCAAGCAGAGAGGTATCGAGGGTCTTGATATCATTCGTCATGGTGTTGGTCTACGTCCTCTTAGAGAAGGAGGCACGAGGGTTGAAAAGGACAGGATTGATGGCATTGCCGTGGTACATAATTACGGCCATGGCGGATTCGGATACCAGACTTCGTTTGGATGCTGTGCTGAAGTTGTTGCTCTGGTGAAGGAGGCTTTGGCAGAAAAGAAGACAAAGGCTCGACTTTAGTATTTAAGGCTTAGAAGTCCACCTACCAGGTTAGGCCCTCGATATCAATCTCTCTTACGCCGAGAATTCCATATATCACCAGCGAGTTAAAAAGAATATGATTTAGGGGCTCGTTCTCAACTATCCAGCCAAATTTGAATATATATATAAACATTATAGCACAATTTATCAGTTCCCGAACAAACGCTGGTCACTCCTGACTATCAACTTGTTAAAATCTTGGCTTTGTAACTCATCCCATACGCCTTTCCTAAAACAGAAGGAGGCAATAATCACGTGATAAAAGACTACGTAATTTATTACTAAGCTAATAACAAATGCTTGCGCCTTGATGCTTGCGTTTATTATTGCTTCAACAGCAAACAACAACAGCTACAAGGTAAGCTGAATGCCTTTAAAGCTCTAATCAAGGACATCCATCTCTGTGTCATCGGGAATCGCGTTGCTAATCGTGTTAATAGCTAAGTATAACCCTCCCTTATTCGCTAAAGCCTCGCCGACGTCAGCAAGCTTGCTGTCTCGAACTCCCTCGCTGCCTAGGCCACGACATTCCTCTCACGACGCCCACGAGCTTTATATAATAGGCTGATATTCGCTTTTTGTCATTTGAAACGTATTGCACAACGCCGAAATTTCATACACTCTTCTGCACACCTTTGTTATTGCGAGAATATCAGACAGAAACGAGGAACTTTTTACGACAGCTTTCACGACAACTCTGTTCATTCAATTAGTGTATCATATCAACAAGCAAAATGGACCTCTCTAATGCATTGTGAGTACATGCTGCAGTAGTTACGAGTGCGCTGTGTCGGCTCACTGCCGGCTGCGTTATTTTCTTCAAAAACTCCCGAGGCTAACATATCTTGACTCTGTAGCCGTTTGGTCAACTTGGGGGTGGGTGTTATAATGATCTTGGGTGGAATCAGCCAGTTCTTTTCCGGGCCGCTGTTGTAAGTTCACCTTCCGAACCTGTCAATCCATTATTCTGGGCGAGAACTAAATAGCGTGTTTTTAGCCGAAATATCATCATCGGAGTCTATGTCATCCTTTTCGGCTTAGGTATGGTGCTCCTATACTCCGGACTAGTCTATAGCCTGGCTGTGGATGTTGTATTATAGCTTATGGGTGTGCTAACGTGGACATTCTTATCACAGCCACTGCCGGTATGGAACTGGTACCGAACGTTCCACCATACATAACCAGGCATGCATCCTTCATGTTCTCCTTCATCGGACGAGGAATCTGTAAGTTGCATCAACCTTATTCCCCACGTATATAGCGCCATCCTAATATCTACTGCAGTCTACGTCTTCGTCGGCTGCATCATCCTCGAGTATAACGTTCTGCGTATCATTGCTGGATCGCTTATCGGAATCGTCGGCCTGGGCTACTGTGTGCTCGAGTACATCCCATCCATAGAACCACCAGCCAACATGCGCGAGGATGGTGGTGACCCAGGCTGGGGTGCTGAGCAAGTTTAACGGTGGTCCCGGCCCATCTAAGCTTGACACACACCAGGACTTCGCTCCCGAAACAGAGTACCCCGTTAAGCCCTTGCTCTTAATTGCGAATATCCTATCTCAATCCTGACATTATTCCTTTCCCCCCTATTTACCTGCAACGTGCACACGAGAACTTGGGGGTGGCTAGATCATGCCGTTTTTCTTCTTCACTGGCCTGCCCCGTATCGACAACTTTTCCGGTCTTCTTTGTCTTCCTCTTATCGTGTTTGGGATATACCATTATTATTATTACAACTTTCCCCCGCTTTACTGTACTGTAGTATGCTACTTTAAGTATATGAGTCCACACACTGCTTTCTCTGCCGCTAGCCCCTTTTCTCCTTTTTTATTCCCTGTCTGGAGTCAACGCATGCATCATGTCCCTTGCTAGGGAGAACTTCCCCGGCGACCAGGGTGATATCACGTGTTACTAGTCCAAATAAGGAAACAACCAAT
The DNA here is from genome assembly GCA_018357685.1 of Trichophyton schoenleinii. Lineage (NCBI taxonomy): Eukaryota > Fungi > Ascomycota > Eurotiomycetes > Onygenales > Arthrodermataceae > Trichophyton > Trichophyton schoenleinii. Next base: position 2,735,452 of record WOFF01000002.1, read on the forward strand.
AAAGTCTCTCGGAGTTATGCTTACGTTTGTCTCCGGCCAATCAGACAACGTGCAGATGCCATTACCAACGCCAAGACCCAAAAATAAGAAAGCGCGACGGCCTAGCAAGTGGGGCTGATGAGGTTAATTTTCTTATCAGCAAATCTGATCAGCAGAAAAGACGACGAGGAAGACGGCGAGACGCGACGACGAGGGCGTAAAAAGAGAGAGAGAGAGCAGTCAGAAGATAGAAGGGCAAAGGTAAGGGAGCATTTATCGAGGCGATAGCCGGAAGAGAAGGATTAAAGGGGCCGGCGGGCGGACGAAGGTTCAGGGCTGGCGGTGGCGTGCTGCGTGCACTGATGATCAAGATAAGATAATCAAGACGGGGGAGAGATAATCAGATTCGCTCGTCCGGCGAAAAGAAACGTACGCCAGAACCAGCCGCAGCACCACCCATGACGAAAGGGGAGAAGGACGAAGGCGAAAAAGAAAGCATCACACGACCCAGAATCAAGCATCAGCGAGCGCGCTTGCAGCAGATCGTCTCGACCTCGCGCTCAACGGTCCCCTCTCGCCCCCAGAATCGGTGTTCATACCATATAACTACTTACTTAGCTGAGGCACTCGACCCTTGTGGGTAACCTCAGCAAGGCGGAACAAAAGGGAGCGAAAACCTTGGTGAAGATCTGATAAGGACAAGCATTTTTTCTTCCTTTTTTTTTTTCAACTTCTCCAACTTGGGCCTTTATTTTTTTTTTTTATCTTGGGAGCCTAGTTTAATCTTCCGCCCTCCTGGCCAATAGTAGGTTGACTATTTCGCTTGTCGTGTCATCCTCTCGTCGCAGTCTTCCTTCCTCTGCCTGTCCAGTCGTCTCAGCTCCTTTTCCTCTGTTTGTTCGTTGGTAAGAAGACAAAAGACCCCCTTCGTTCTCCTTGTTCTCGACAGCGCTGGCTTTCGCAGCATCACGACTCCTCGTACTCGACCGTCGCAAAGCTTCGGCTTAAAGGAGCCTGCACTGCAGCCGGCAGGACATGAGCAAATATTGTTGCTAACTCAATACCGAAGGACCTGAAGGACTGCAGGCTACCGTATTACCCTCGCTCTCCTGATCTTGCATATACTTATGTCCAGCGTATAAAACTCTCGCTCTCTCTGCTTGTCGCTTGAAGCATCTTTATCAGTGGCAAACGTCCTGGTTCAAACGACCCCCCGGAAGGCCTCCCGATCGCAAACAAACAGTCTAGTCTTTGACCCCAGCGGTTGTCTTGTCGTTTGACTCGGGCTTAGTAGCGGGCTTTGGGGGAGTTTTTCTCACGGAGGAGGATCTCTTTAAGAAGAAATATACCCGACAGGTACAGACGCTGCCGATGCTCACTCTCCGATCTTCATCAGATACCGTACGCGGATTCCCAGCTACAAAACGCGATATGATACGCCAGCCATCTGCCGAGGACCTTGATGCTGCACACCAGCTGGTTTCGTCTGCGCGAGGCGTAGCGGATTTCCGGCCTGATAACTTTGACGCCAGCCGGTCGCCTGACGGAGATAAGGCAAGCGTCGGTACGGGTGCAGCCATGGACGACGCTGCCTCGAGGGATCAGAGTCAGAGCGAGTCACAGCAGCAGCAACAGCAGCAGCAGCAGCAGAGTCAAGCTTCGGAGCAGGTATCGGCGCCAGAGAGCTCAAGTCGGTCGAGAGCGTCGCCAAAGGCTTCGCGGAATACGGAGGTTTTCTTGGGACACCAGTGTGTGTAAGTACTCGCACGTTACAGCAACCTACGCAGCACGTACGTCTACTAGACAGAAACACTAACATAACATTTCTCTATGCAGAAACTGTGGAACAAAACGAACTCCTCTATGGCGCAGGTCACCGTCTGGTTCAACTATCTGCAACGCTTGCGGGCTGTATCTCAAAGCTAGAAACACGGACAGACCTACAAACCGGATCCGTGACTCTGGAGCAAACGCAAGTGGCTATGCAAATAGCTCAACCTCAGACCCAAGAGCCTCTCCTGCTGCAAGCGATGTGTCCGCTCAGAACGCATCTGGCTGTGGATCTACTCCGGCAGGCACCTGTCCCGGTGGCGGGAGCTGTAACGGAACCGGCGGCGCGGTAGGATGCGATGGATGTCCGGCATACAATAACCGCGTATACAAGGCAGCCCCTCGAGCTCCCACGGCCCGTCAAGCGAGAACATCGCCATCTGCTCAGACAAGTGAAGAACAGGCCCAGAGCGGGCTAGACGCTTTGGACAGCGCCTCCCAGGATGCCAGCGGAATGCCGAAGGCTTGTCAGAACTGTGGCACTACCCTCACTCCGCTCTGGAGGAGAGATGACCAGGGGAATACCATATGTAACGCCTGCGGTAAGTGGCATCTTTTCCGTCTATCTCTTCATTTGCAGCTTTGCTAATCAGTTATATCCAGGTCTCTATTACCGGCTTCATGGGAGTCATCGTCCTGTTGCTATGAAAAAGACAGTCATCAAAAGACGAAAACGGGTCGTTCCAGCTCTTAGAGATCGTTCTCCAGGAGCTGGGTCTTCAGATAACTCTTCAGTCTCCCCCGAGCTACACTCTGCCAGCCTTGCAACCAGCAATGCCGATACCAATACCTACCCTCCGTCTGAGAATGGAGGACCCAACTACGGGGCTGCCCAGTTTCCTCACAGTGCTCCTCCACCTATCGACTTCACAGGTTACTATAGCAAACCGACACAATCGACCTCCTCCACTGGCCTAAACACACTGATCAACCACTCTCCCAACACCAAGAAACGGACTCACTCTGAAAGCAACTCTGCCGAATCCGCACCCCCAGCTACTCGTATACAGTCTGACATTTCAGCTTCTGCACACCTTCCTCCCATAAACCCAGCAAGTGCCCGCACTCTATCAAACTCTGGCCGTCTAAGTTCAATCTCCTCCTTGCTCAACCATACAGATCCCAGTTTTGCCGAATCCCACGTCGATGCTGCTCTTGGCTCAAACGCACCAGCCAGATCCCAGACACAGGCACAACCTCAACCTGGCACTCGCTCTTATTCACCGAATCCAGTGAACCCTCCGTCTACCCAGCCAGCACATGGCAGCCATTCTATTCCCCCACCGTCTCTTACACCCGCAGCTGATGATAACGTCAAGGCGGCGAGAAGAGCTCAGCTGCAGCGTGAGGCAGAGAATATGCGTGAAGCCTTGCGTGCAAAGGAAAGGGAGCTGGCTTCATTGAAGTAGTCCTCAGTCTCTTATCTTCGCGCCCCTGTCTGTCGACCAAGGAATATCAGTCGATGATATGGCTTTTTATACCCTTTCTTTACTTTATTTTCACTTTCGCTTGTCAGCGTGTAAACTTTCTTACTGGACATTTTATTTCCTACTATCAATTTGTCTCTTCTTGTTGTCTTCCTTTCTGTGTTAATCTCTATGATACATGACTTTGCTTCCATGCTAGGTGTTAGGTCGGTATAAGCTCACTGTGATATTCGGATAGGCGGGCCGGTCGGTGGATGCCTGTATCTTTTTCTTCTCCTTATATGTTTCCTAGCTGTATCTCACTTACTGATGAACAGGCCGAGTCCGGTCAACTCCCCCTTTATTCCCTTTCAATTCAGCCTCACTGCTCTTTGACAAGCCTATTATTTAATTGATGAAGAATTTGTTCAACGCCTAATATACATATTTTTTTTTTCGTGTCTTTTCGGATTAGATACATCTTCGTACGAATCACGGCTGCATCAATAGCAGTACATTGTCACAACGCAAGTAGCAAATCTCATGGCAAATATCGTCTCAAACACCCGCCGCCACAAGAATATCACCCATTCCGTCTCCTTCGTTAAGAGGTAAACCGTGCTCTGCGGCCTCGAATGTGTAACCTTTCCTAGGTACTGAACAAGAGTCTTGAGTCCTAGGAAGGCCCATCACCCACACTAAAATCCACCAGAGTGCACAAAACAAAACCACGAGAACAGCATCTTCGAACTTCAACTGCGAGAAACCAGCACACAAGCAGAATTGATAAAAGACCAGTCACCCTATTATCATTGTCATCATCATGACGGTAATCCCTAAATCTCACTAGCCAGCATACACTGCGAGAGCGGAGACTTGGGCGTAGGGCGGATCCTTATCCTCTTGGGAACAACCCTCTCACACATTCCATTCTTGAAGTCCTTTCTCGACCAGGATCTCCAGTGAGGATTCAGCAACCCGTTGAACGTCATCCATGGCTCTGCATAATAAACATCCGAGTCGGCTGGATCGAGGACCGTCCGTTTCTCACCACGCTTGGCCTTGTCGCGGATCCAGGTTCCATGGCCGGTGTAGAACTTGTGGACGTGTCCGGTAATACCCTTGAGGATATCAGCAGGGTGGGCATACGTCAGGACGTCCATAGGACCGGTGTAAAGGACCGGATCGATGTACTTGATTGCTCGGTTCATGAGGCTGGCGATGCAGCAACCGTCGTGTGACCAACTCTTGGGTCCCTGCAGGAGCACAAACAGAGATACCTCGGGAGGAGTGGAGTTTCGTGCCGGCATGGCATCGCCAAAGAAGTTATAGTGATGGACCGCGGTTTTCTCGTCCTGCGCTTGGTCTCGAGTGTAAATCTCGTCAAGGGCTTCTTCAGAAAGCTCGGTGTCTTGCCGGTCGCATTCATAGTCTGCCGCGTTATACCCTGGAATATCTCCTTCCTCGTCAGACTCGGAGGATTTGAAGAAGCTGGGGGCCTCGGTGTCGATATCATCAGTGTCGATGGACGTCTCTGAAGAGCTGTCTCCGATGTTATCGTCTGGCTGGCTTGACACAGGTGTATCTTCGTCGCAGATATCAGACTCAGGGGAAGAAGACGAAGACTCCTCCTCATGTAAAGCAGCCAGCTTCTCATCAACAGGGAAGCCATCTTGGGGCGGAGCCAGAGGTTTATTGTCGAGGACGTCACCAATGGAATCTTGTTGTCCGTTGGCAGCATGACGAGAGCTGCCTTCTGGCCCATCCGAGGTACCATCGTACGATTCCATAGCGCTAGGATAGTCATCCTCTATCTTCTGGGGCTTCTTCCTGGGTGATCTTCTTGGTTTCTTCTTACTGTTCTTCTTCGCAGCCTCTTTGACAACAGTGAGATTTTTGGCCCCCTTGAGATGACGAACGATATAGACATGCAAGCCTTCGTCCCATTCACAGACAAACGGATGGCTAGCAGAGGGAGGATCACGGCAAGGGACGATAAAGGTAGCTTCACGGAGCTTGAAATTCTTCTCCGTGTCCCACAACGCACTCTCAATCACATACCAGGGGCCAGGCTCTGATTCAGTGACGAGGTAGAAGTACGCCACGGCATACGGGCCAGACTCTCTCAAGCGCAATGGAGCACTGATAGTGCCGTGGTGAGGCTCAGGGAGTTCTGGACTGGATGCGAGAGCCCATCTCTCGAGGACTTTCTGGGTGAAAGGCTGCCAGTCTATATGGTTTTCGTGAGCCATAGCTGGCTAGCAGTCAGTGAATCCGACTACGGGGTCTGAGCTGAACAAGGAGACTCTGCGGTAACGAGTCTTAAAGCTGACAGGCAGTCTGTTTTCTGTCTGTCGTACTGAAGGAGATTTCAAATGGTGATGACTCGAGCAGCCGGGATATCAGTCGAGTCAAAGGTTGAATGATCTGGGATGTATACGGCACGGTCGATGCAATGAGAACTGGAGAGCTTGAAAGATGACTTGACGAAACAGCTGGAGAAGCTTGATGGAGTCTTTAATATGTGGGATGATGGTGATGACAGGAAAGGAGAGGTGAGAGAAGAGAGGGAGGATAAGAAGGGGAGAAAAAGGCCATCCTGTTGTGTGTGCCCTTGCCCTCCCTGACTTCCTCTTTTAGGGCAAGACTACGACGGCATCGTGAAGGCTCTTCTCTAGTCTTCTAGCTCTATCTGAGTGACTGACCATGCTCGGCGTCCTATAGCTAGTAAAACAGGCAGGCATAACGACATTAGCAATCAGCTAGTTGTAGGTGTTGGTATATAATAGATACACTCTTAGGATAAGACTATATCTTAGAGAGTCTAACACTGTTTGTATTTTCAGGGCAGAAATAGACTGGGTATAGACATATGGGGGTAGCAAGGCTGGAAAGGAGAGCTTCTCCTTGGGTATTCACAGCTATTCTTCTATCTAGACAAAAATACTAGAGAGAAGCATGCTCTTCACATATCTATCCGCTATGTCTTATTAATCCACTATAGGAGGATATACCTTCACTAACTATCCTTTGTATCCATCATAGAGTGATAAAAAGGTATAAAGGTAGCATAGGATATATATATTGGGTATTCTAGTGTCTCAAACAACTCCTCAGGGAAGTTGCGAGAAAGTTGGATATCTTGCTTCCCCTATGTTTCTAGGTAAAAGCACCAGATACCAGCCCAGACATCTCTATAAATGTAGAGACATCTGTATCTGCATATACAAGGGCATCAACTCTAGATATCTCTCCTTTTTCTCCTTTTTTGGTGTTATTTTTCAGTGACGTCACATGACCATGGCTAATATCGGCGCTAAGCCCTAAAGCCGGCTGACTAATCCGGCAAGGGGGAAAACTGCGGGGAGAAAGTCACGCCGCAGCTTTGGGATATAAACAACGACGACGACGAGGACGAGGACGAGATACAGAAGACGAGAAGAGGAAAGGAAGAGAGAAAGAGAAAAAGGGGACCAATTGACGCTGTGGCTACATCCATGCTGCGTCTTCGAACCTTTATCAGAAACCTAGGCGCCCTTGACTCCCGATCGATCGCTCCAAGCAACAGCCGGCCGTCGCTTTCTAGCTGTAACCCGGCATCACTCGCTCAGATCGTCCACCGCACCTACACGAGACGGACAATGGCCACCGCGATGGGCAAACGCCTTGACGGCAAGACGATCCTAGTGACCGGAGCATCGTCAGGCATCGGCAAGGCCACAGCGCTGGAATTCGCGCGAACGTCGCCGAAGAACCTGAAACTCGTCCTGACTGCTCGGCGGTTCGACTCGCTCAAGCAGGTTGCCGAGCAGATCAAGACGGAGGTAGGGGAGGGCGTCAAGGTGCTTCCGGTGCAGCTCGACGTCAGCAAGAAGGAGAACATCGACAAGTTCATCGCCGAGCTGCCGGAGGAGTTCAAGGAGATCGATATCCTGGTGAACAATGCGTATGTCGTTGCAACGAACGCAAAAACAAACCCTTCCCTGCCATTTGCTTTTGAGTACACATACAGTACGGCTACTGACTGACTGACTGGCTGGCTGGGTGGGTGCAGCGGACTTGTCAGAGGAGTAGCAAAGGCCCCTGAGATCGCCACGGAAGATCTGGAGGTGATGTTCAACACCAATGTGCATGGCTTGATCCACATGACTCAGGCTGTGCTACCTATCTTCCAGAAGAGGCCAGACGGTGGACGGGGAGACATCATCAATCTCGGAAGCATTGCTGGCCGAGAGGCGTACCCCGGCGGCAGCATCTACTGCGCTACCAAGGCGGCGGTCCGGAGCTTCACCGACGCTCTCCGGAAGGAACTCATCGCTACTCGCATCAGGGTTATTGAAATTGATCCCGGCCAAGTTGAAACTGTAAGGATGGACCTTACCTTTTGATCAATTTTCATTATGACGATAACGATGATTTGGACCACGATATAAGCTAACGCAGGAGCGGCGGCGGCGGTTTGCAGGAATTTTCCGTGGTGCGATTTTACGGAGACAAAGCCAAGGCGGATGCTGTTTATGCGTAAGTTCTTGTCTTCTCTCCAGTCTCTTGATATGAGCTGCGGCTGCGTCAAGTTCCGTGACACTGACTGCTGTTGAATGTGTGTGTGATGTCTAGTGGCTGTGACCCTCTCACTGCAGAGGACATCGCGGAGGTAATCGTATTCACTGCTGGGCGGCCGGAGAACGTCGTTATCGCGGATACGTTGATCTATCCACAGCATCAAGTGAGTTTCCATTATTTCTTTCTTTTTTTTTTTTTTCCTTTCTCCTTATCCATTTTTCAATCCATATTTTCAAATCAAAAGGAGCCCCCAACCAAGCAAATCTTGTCTTCCGTTTCCGTTCCTTTCCCCCTTCTCCCTTTCCCCCGTTCTGGAGTCAAACGTGAATTTTCTTTTCTAACACGCGCGCGTCCTCTTTAGGGCTCGCCGACGAGTCTATATAGGAGGTCATAAGCCCCGGAAGCAGACGGGCAGAAGGTCCGAGGGCGAGAAAAGAGATGAATCCGAGGACACGGAGACGACGTGACCTGACCATGTAGATATGTATATAGAACGTGTCTTGTCGATTGTCCTCCGTACCATTATTCCTACTGTCTATCGACCCCCTTTTTTCAGTTCTTTGGCTACTCCTGCCAAGCTGCCCGCTTAGCTTAGCTCCTACACTAGATGGACAGATGCACCAAAGGCAACCAACCTGCACGTTCGGCCGGCGTAGAAGTCCCATCCAGGCAAAAAGTGATAGTCTCTCGAGGTGAAAAAGAACTAAAAAAAAAATAAGAAAGAAGAGGAAGAAGAAGCGAAAAAAAAAGCATTTTCTACACGTGAAATCTCGACAGGGCAGGGCATCCATCATGGCTTGTTTTTGGGCTGAACATCACCCGCGAGAGATCCACGCCAGCAAGGGGGGGGCCGGTAGGAAGTCATCTAAGTGGTGTGAGGTTGCTGTGGACTTGGCCAATATAATACGAGAAACGAGAGAGGGACACAATTGTGACATAACAGAATAATCAAGATGCAATATCAATCTTGACTGTCTGGAGCCCAAGGCCAGGATGGGATACCTCGATACTCCGTAGACCAGTATGCTACTCCGGAGATAAGAGACGGATCCTTCGGCCAGAGACTGCTGGGTCCGTCTTGCTCGTGCCAGCGTAGAGCCATTGAAGTTCAAAGTCGTTGGATGTGATCTACTTGCAGATAATAACAATGACTCGACGAACACGGATGCAACACATGTACTCTCTGTAAGCATACTGATAGTAATAGCAGAGTGACATCCGAAACTCCCAGGGCCAGGGATTAGATCCGCATGGCATGACCAGGCCTGTCGTTGCAAACGGAAGAACAAGAAGAAGAAGACGAAGAAGCACAAGGAAGTAAAATAATAATAAGTTATATCGGCCCAGCGAGCCGACGAGCAGGGCTAGGAAGGATAACCTAACTGCTGTATAAGCACACATAACTCCGTAAGTAGCAAAGTGTCCCCTCTACCGAGATGAGACGTGGGCGTGGGAGGGACAGGACAGGTCAAGGGCGGCTGCAAGATTTTGGGCCTGGCAGGGTCGAAAAGCAAGGGAGAGCTGGTGGCGTGTGAAACCCTGACAGGGCTGACCGGTGAAAAAGTCACAGAGAAAAAAGGACTTTAGAGTCGTACCTGCACCTGCGCCTGTCCCCTCCGTGCCTGTCTGTACCTTGTACCTACCTGACTGGCGGGTGGTGTCGAGCATATAGTCTCTGGCACTACTAGCACTCGGTACCTGGCCACCCAGCCCAGCCGGCGTAACTCAAGAAGCAGCGTAGTAGCAGGCGGACGGAGCCTGACTCCATCAAGGTCGTTTAATACGGAGCAAGCCAGTGGCCATTGTTGATTTCGCAATATCAGCAAAAGTGTGCGTGTGTGCGTGTGTGTGCGTGTGTGCGAGAAGAGAAGCATGTGTTAGAAAAGGGCAAAGGATGCACTCCAGTCTCCAGCCCGGTTCGGGTCTCTGGGCAGTCTCCATGGCTTCCCAGAGTTCACGTCTCATGCAGGAACTAAGTCAGAGTCGATAACGCACGCACGCAGGCAAAAGTCTCAGGTCAGCCAGTAGCAGGACGGATACTCCGCCGTGTCGAGACGCCATCAGCGAATAGAGGCCTGGCTGTGACCGCCCGGAGCTCGCAGGACAGACCAAGTGGCTGTCTCTTTTGACTCCTGCTGGCTTGCTTGCTGCTTTGCTTGCTTGTTGGCTTGCTGCTTGCTTGCTCGTTGGCTTGCTTGCTACCCAGGCAACCAACCGACTGTCTGCAGTGTGATAGCTTTCCCCAGGAGGAGGCTTATCACAGATACGACTGAGGGAAGCCAAGTAAGTACTGACATCAGGGACATAACTCCGTAGCTTGGACGAGCCTAGCTTGTTAGCGGGTGGATTCTCGCAATCTCCGGCGTCAAGCCAGGCCAATCCCTTTTTCCCAAGGCAAAAGGCGTTAAGTATCAAAACGTAAAGCCTGGGATGGGACTCGAGGATGGGGAACAGGGCCCCCCTTTTTCCTCTCTCTCTCATCTCTTCCAATCTCCCAGCTTCTGCAGCTCCACTATCTAGACGGAGAACGTGTATACTGTCTTCTGGCAGTCGAGTAGAGAAGCAGCTGGGCGAGCCGACGGCTGGCGGGCGGTGGAAGGTGGAAGGATGATGCCTGCTGGGGATCTGCGGTGCCTGCGGTCACTGTACGGAGTCGCATGTAAGTATATACGGGCAGCAAGACGCCCTCGACGCGCCGTCGTCTGGCCCGCTGAGACGCCCGCCGGCCTTGCTGCAGGGTTCTGCCTGGAAGACGAGCTGCTCAGGCTTCCATCTGTTGTAACTTGTTGTAATCTATTGCTGTTGCTGTCGTTGCTGTTGTTGCTGTCGTGGATGCCGCCGGAGCCTGCATGGTCACTCGCGCGCAGGAAGACCAGCAGAAGCGACGGCGAGGAAGCATCTAAGGCAGAAGACCTGCATCTCCGTCACTCTCTGTCTCTCCATCACTCTGTCTATCTGTCCCTTTGGTCAACCTGTTGTTGTCTCTTATGTAGTTGCTGTCTGTCGTAGTAGAAATAATAATCAACAACTAAGATCGCGGTCCCTTTTTTTTCCTTTTTTTTTTTCCTTTTTTTCCTTCTCTTTTTTTGCTTTTCTTTTCTTCTTTTTTCCCTTTTTTTTATTTCCCTTTTTTTCTCTTCCTTTTTCTTCTTCTTCTTCGTCTTTCTTGATAGCAAGCAAAAGGGCGAGCGTTAACGTCGAGTCGAGAGAAAAGAAGAAGCCAGCGTCTCGAGCAGAAGCGGCGCATCTCATCATCTTCTACTTCTTCTTCTACATCCTCTACTTCTACTTCTTCTACTTCTATTCTTCTACTTCTATTCTCTTCTTTATTCGCCTCCTAGAAAAGGAGTCAAGAAGCTGTCCTTTTGCTTTTTCCTCCTCGCCGTCTCGTCTTTCTCAACTGCTGCTGCTGCTGCTGCTGCAACCACCGACCGACCTTCGACTCTCTTGCCTGCCTGCGATCTCTCGTTTCTTCTTCTTCCTTCTGACTTGACGTCCTTCTATATCTCTTCTCTTCGTCTCTTCTCTTTTTCTTCGACCTGTCGAGAATCCGTCTAGAAAGGAGGGTCTCTCCAGCGTTGTCGTTCTTCCTCCTCCTCGTCGTCGTCGCTGTCGCCGTCGTCGTCCTTGTCTGCTCAGAAGCCCCCCTTACGCTGCTGCGTCGTCGTCTTTCTTCTTCGCCTTTCTTCTTCTTCTTCTTCTCCGGTTGCTACGACTATTAACACATCATGGCCTCACGAGTAAGCCGGCTCGCCCTCTACTCTCCCTTCGATGGCCTGCTAACCGTCTGCAGTATCTCCGAGAATACAAGCTGGTCGTCGTCGGCGGCGGTGGTGTCGGCAAATCCTGTCTGACCATCCAATTGATCCAGAGCCATTTCGTCGACGAATATGACCCTACAATTGAAGGTGCTACTCCTTTCCTCGCTTCTTCGTCTTCTCTTCATCGTCTTCCTCGTCATCTTCCTCTCTTGATCGTACAAAGGCTCATCCGTCACAGACTCATACAGAAAGCAATGCGTCATCGACGACGAGGTCGCCCTGCTAGACGTGCTCGACACCGCCGGCCAGGAAGAGTACTCGGCCATGAGAGAACAGTACATGCGAACCGGCGAGGGCTTCCTGCTCGTCTACTCCATCACCTCCCGGCAGTCGTTTGAGGAAATCATCACCTTCCAGCAGCAGATACTTCGAGTCAAGGACAAGGACTACTTCCCCATCATCCTCGTAGGAAACAAGTGCGACTTGGAAAAGGAGCGAGAAGTCTCACAAGAGGGTGCGTCGATTCTCTTCTCTCTACCTACTCTCTCTTCTTCTTCTTCTTCTTCTACTAACTCTCGACAGATGGCGAAAAACTAGCACGAAGCTTTGGATGCAAGTTCATCGAGACATCAGCCAAGTCACGCATCAACGTCGACAACGCCTTTTACGACATCGTTCGAGAAATCCGCCGATACAACAAAGAAATGTCATCCTACTCATCTGGCGGCGGTGGGTTCGGATCCCGAGGCCCAGAGGGCAAGATGGACGTCGACGACCAAGGCGACCAAGCCGGCTGCTGCGCCAAGTGCATTATCATGTAAACGGAATGAAAAAAACAATATAACAACAAAGAGAGAGAGAGAGAGAGAGCGAAAGAGAGAAAGGGAGGTTGGGGAGGGAAACAAAACATTCCATGGAAATTCCGAGAGACAGGCGAGCAGGCAAAACAGACGACAGACAGAACGGGAAAGATATTAAACATAACGGAGGGTTCGGTCAAGGGAAAAAGAGAGAAAGCAAAAAAAAAAAAAAAAAAGGGTCAATTCGACTGATAAGAGAAACGAAGTGACGCGCAAAAAAAACACAGGTAGAGAGGATTCTTTCCAGGGGTGTACGATTTTTTTTTCAAAAAGGAAAAAAAGCAAGCCATTTAAAACCACAATCATCTTCAGTTGCCAACATTTACAGTCAAGAGCAGGGGGAAGCCGGATTCCAATGCCTGAGAGCAGTCGAAAATTGGGACGACCCAGCAACAGCCGAATCTCACTCGACCGATGCTGTGTTCTGTTTCCGCTGTCTTTCGAACGAGTCGCACATATAACCGAGCCTCCGCGCATCCCGCCTCTCCTCTCCTCTCCGCTCCTCTCCGCTCCTCTCAACATCCGCCGCAAGGATATCCGAGAAAAAACGTCCATCTCTCTTGAAAGAAACAGTCTCTACCCCCTTCTCGACCGGTCCAGGATTTGCACAGTTGATTGACCATTTTGATGATATTTTTTTTTTTTTTTTTTTTTTTTTTTTTTCATTTTTGTTTCTATCTGGGATTTCATGGATATAATCTTCCTTTTCTATTCCCCCCCTCGCAAGTTGGTTTAATTCCCCCATATCTTCCTCCCCCGTCCTCCCCTTGCTCTTATTTCTTTTGTTATCTCTGTTGCCTTCTGTCTCGTTCGTCTTCTTCCTTGCTCCTGGATAGCCTCCCTCGTGTCTATTCCCAGTGTCTCTATTCCCCCCCGCCTCCCCCCCTGTGTCCGTCTGTTCGTGCGTTCCATGCCTCCTTATACCACTTTATACCACACCACACCATGCCATATACACCATTCCTGTCAGTACTGTCCATCTATCGGTCTGTTATTTCCTAATTCTATTTCTATATTTCCTTGTCCCCCTTTTTTTTTTCTTATCTTATTACTATTATTTTCATTTCATATCTCTTATACTCCTTTTTGTTACTTCTCCTTACTCATTCATACCTCCTTAATCTACCTTACTTATCTTACCTGCTCCTACCACGGTGATATACGAGAATGCGCAGGCAGCTCTGTCTCTCTCTCATCTTCTTAAACAAAAAGGACACTCGAGCTTGAACCGGGAAGATAGCTATTTATTACCGTCTGCCATTCTTAAATTCTTGTCTACATCTTCTTACCTACCTTACTTTTTTCACTGTGAGTATACTTTATCCCCCTCCCCGTACCATACCATCTTTGCTCTCTTTGCTCTGCTTTTCTTTTCTTCTCTTTTCCTTTGCTGCTGTTGTTCCTTTTTTTAGTCTCTCTACTTTGTGTTTTTGATATCCCTATATACAGTCTCTACACTAGTTACGCTCTCATATCTATCTATCATACTTTTACTCGCTTCCATCTCCGCTCACTGCCAGGCTGCTTTCTTTGTTTCTCTTTCTCTCTTACATATAAAATAGCTCAATGCATGCACCATTTTATCTCTCTCTCTCTCTTAGCAAGCCAATAAGTGGTCTTGTAGATGCGCCACCGGTCTAGACGTCTATCAGATATATATCTAGCAAACATAAACCAAAACATACACCCAGTAAAGGGATGCAAGTCTATACCGTCTCCTCCTCTACGTCCTCGGGATCATCTTCGTCCTCCCGCTGCACCCTCCTTCCTTCAACATTCTTCTCGACCTCCGGCACTAGACTTTCTAGATACTCCCTGTCTGCACCCACCAAGGTAACGGTATTCCTTCGCTTGCCCCAGCGCGGATAACTGCCTACCTTGACGCCCTTTGGTTCGACCCGTGCCGCGAGATCAGTCAGATATGCTGCTACCGAACTCTCCACCAGCGGGGTAGATATGAGTATCCTGTGCATTCCTTTCCCTTCCGGATCAACCAGGCGGGGCAGCAGGATCGGCTTCAGGCCCGCCAGCAACCGTTTGAACAAGGACGGTACACCGGGGAGAATGTACACGTTCCCATTGACCACTGTTACGGGGACCCAGAGTTCCTCATCAATGAAGAGGGCCTGGTCTTCGAGAGGGATATCTTTGTCCGTGGGCAGCTGGACCATGCGTAGCCGTGCCGTCAGGGCGTCCGACGGCGTGTCCCAGTTGAAGTTAGGGCCGGCCTGTTGGGGCTTGGAGAGACGGCGCATGCGTTCGAAGGCCTGTTCGTGCAGGACAAGCGGGAGGTTGAAGGCACGAGCTATCGATTGGTACGTTATATCATCGTGTCTGCGGGCGTTGAAGTTAGTCTTATCTTGCGTTTCTGTAGGCTTGTAACGGTGTTGGTGCTGGTGGTGTGACGTACGTTGGCCCGATGCCTCCGCTGGTCACGACAAAGTCGTATTTCTCACTCATGCGCCGGACAGCCTCGATGATCTCGCTCTCTTCATCTGCAATGACTTCTACTCTCTTCAACTGTATCCCGAGCTTGAAGCAATATTCCGCAAAGTGCGGGGAGTTCGTGTCAACCGTCTACCAGCCATCCGTCAGCACAGTGGATCAATTGAACACTCGGGTCCGGAAAGAAATCAAGACAGACCTTACCGCCTAGCACTTCATCGCCTATGATCAGACACGCCGCCGTGCAGATGGTCTTCCTGAAGTTCTCGCGTGCCGTCGCCGATGAGGCTGCGGCCGGCGTGGACGATGATGTCATTGGCGATAGGGACGAGGCCGGGAATGCTGCGGCAGAGCTGTGGGCGTAGTTGGGCAGAGGACGGCTGAGATGGCGGATCACCTGGCCGATGCGACTATACATGAGCCTGTCAGTTCGATGTAAGATGTAGATGTATAGATAGACGTTGGTGTTATATTATAGCGCTGGTGTAGGGATATTGAGGAAGAAGAAAAAGAAAAGGACGAAGGAGAAGAAGAGAAAGAAAACGAGAGCGACCAAAAAGGCAAAAAACGTCACCCCACATTTTACAACCGTCTTGAAAGCTGAGCTAGCAGTTGTTATTATTACTATCCGTCAACAACGAACAACAAGAAGACAACAGCCATGGTATGCAGTGAACTCTTCGATGCCGAGTGCGCCTGCTTGGGGCTAGCTAGCTAACATGGCCAGTCGGACACCCGCCTGTACTCGTTCTCCCCCGAGACGACAGAGAAGCTGCGCAAGTTCCGCCTGGGAACGTCGCGGGCCAAAGATCCCCAGGCGATGATATGTAATTACACTCTGCCCGCTGAGGACGGACTCGTAGGAGGAGGGCCTGGCTGCTGATACAGAGACAGACATGATCGATGCAAAGAGCCAGGAGATCCGGCCGGTCGACGGTGAAGTCTACTCGAAGATGGAAGACCTGGCAGACGACCTTCCCGACTCTTCGCCGCGGTTTATCCTGCTCAGCTATCCCCTGACGATAGTAAGCCTGCGCCATGACTGTCTTGTTGTCCTGTTACTGCTGGCGGTGTTTTTATTGTTGATTATTGTTACTACTGTATGCTGACCTGGCAGGCTGGCCGTCCCGCCGTCCCCTACGTCCTGCTCTACTACCTGCCCGAGAACTGCAACCCGTCGCAGAGAATGAGCTATGCCGGTGCGGTGGAGCTGATGAGGAGCGCGGCGGAAGTGAACCGAGTGATAGAAGTCGAAAACGAGACGGACGTCATCGAGATCGAGAAGAAGCTTCAGTCACAATAACTGTCCCTCCCTGCCGAAGTAGTCAGGTGGACTGCTGTATATAACCAGGGAAGACAGTCCAAGACGTCCCAAAATGACAACAGGAAAGCCTCATTTTAAGCATCAGCCGTGAACGAAATATATATAACCAGCCCAACCAACCACGAGTTAATGAGGTACATACATCAGATTATCTCGGTGGCCTGGCCGGCAGATATACCGAGGCGAGAGAGAGAGAGAAGGTTGTACAAACCATCTAGCCCTGTCCATGTCCCTGGGAAGAAGCAAAAAAGTTGAGATTGTTTCATAAAGTCACTCCTCCCGTTAACTAGGCAAAGAGGAGTCGTTCTTGAATTTCATGTTTTATTTTTTAATATACGTATCGTTACCGCCAGCCTGCGACAGCCAGGGTGCCTGCAGGGCTAGACAGACGATCGATCGATGGGACTGCTCCCTCCCTGTCCATGGAAGGCCGAATGAAGGAAATGGACCGGGGTATTGCTTTGTTGACTGGACTATCAAATATCAAAAATAATCGCCCATCTTCCGTGACGGTGGACTGATCGGCGTCAACGCATCTCCTGCTTTCGGCCTTGGCTACCTTGCATGCTGCTGCCGGCGAACATTGAGGAGCTGGTCGGCGATGCTGCGGGCCTTTTTGTGTCGTTAGAGATCCGTACAGAAGAAGCAAAGAAGAAAGGGAGAGCGGAGCTCCCTACTAGTTAGTTACTACGATTTATGACGTGAGAGTAAGTAAGCGGCAAGTGAGCGTGTGAGGCAGAAGCACTCCATAGCTGAGGTCCTTTGATCATTGAATATCCGTCTTAATTGATGATCAACTGTGTATCTCCAGCCAGTTGAAGGTCGCGCTTCAATTATTATTCTTATTATTATTGTTGTTATTGTTATTATTGTTATTGTTATTATTATTAGGCGATTATAAAATTAGACACGCCAAGGAGGCTTATGTAACTTAGAGTCAACGACGTCACTCGGAGGCGGCTCTAAAGTCGCCTCCGTTCAATAAAAAAGCAGCCAACATCGCTGCTTGACGTCCTTTCCACGTACACATTTACAGCTTCGAATTTGAAAGGTCACCATGGACGAAACAGCCCAGACTTATAGCGTGGCCGATATACGGTCCCGGAGGTCGCTCTGGTATCGGTTACATGTATATGTCTATGACCTTTGCAACTTCAGGACAGACAGCGCAGCAAGAGATCGACTCGACAGCATTGTAGACATCACATACCTGGGCAAGCCGTACTTTGATGAAAAGGAGGTCGAACTTCTTAAAAATACCATCTCTAGTAGTGGCGAGAGTAAGGGCGAGACTCTTGCTCAGAAGATCGAGTCTACTCTGGATGAACGATTAAATCGCCGTATGAAGAAGCGTATAGAGAGTAACGACTTTAGGGTCTGCGCCGCTCACGATCTCGCACCTATCTTCGAATCCGTTTTTGACATACCCCCGAAGAAGCTGGCAAAGAACTTTGTGCTTGTATCGTTGATTAGTTCGCGGGGGCTGAGACTTCGAGATGAGGATGATGTCTCATGCATCCTAGGTCAAACTAAGCTCCAAGCTCTTGCAGCAAAACACGCAACGGGCGACAAGAAGAAGAGGAAGAAAGGCAGGTAGTTACTCCTGCTACATGCTTCTAAACCAAAAGAGACGGACCAATATTTTTACCCTCTACTTCAAAGGGAAACAAACGGGCCACATTGCTCTAGACAGTTTTAAGGGCTGCAGTTACACCGAGTCAACAACCTTCTGACGCAACCTCTGATCTACGCCCGAAGACAAGGCGGTTTTGGATTTGGGAGGCTGCTCGCATTGGAAGATGCTCCGGACTTTAGCGGCGAAACGGTAACGGTGATTTTCAACATATTCCAAGGCTGGCTTGGAAAATCTCCTTGCCAAAAACAGAGGAACGCGGCCAGTCAGATGGAATCTGTGCGTCTCACGATCTGTCGCCACTAGTTGAAATGGCTTTTTGGTATTCGGTGGGCATAAAAAAAAAAAAAAAAAAGTACCTGTACTCCGTAGCCGAAGATAAAAATAAGGTCCTCTCTCTGCCGCTAATGGAGGAGTTCCCCCTTTTGGCCCAACGGTTTTGATAGTAAGGCAACCAACGCCTGAGTGTGAAGAGCCAAAGAAGTGGTGCTGGTTCGGAGTACAGATGGGTACGCTATGGAGAATACTGGGCTCGGTTAGATAGCTGTTGAATATCATACCAACTCTGTAGAATATCAGTCCACTTTCTACTCCGTATGTCTCTTGTGCAATCCTTCATCGCGTATCAAGGTTAATGACTATGGGTACTTTTGTAGAAAAGCCCCATCAGGCAGCCATGTCATAGCTCTAGAGTATAAATTAAATAACTCCTCTATCCAAAACCCTCGGTGACACTCCCGTTTTTACTCCGTGCATAAGGAGAGAGTCGTTACCGGAGCCATGGTCGGGGGAGAAAGACGGGGATGGATGGAGATGTCAAGCAGTGCCCATCCCAGAGGTCCCAGCCTGCATGGGCCCCATACCCGACCCACAGGCAACTGCGCTCCGAAGTAGCGGTCGGCCGGCAACTGAAGGGCCTCCTCGTGGCGTCCACTAAGTTCTCCATCCTCACATTCTGATAACTCTTGTTTTCCTTACAGTTCCTGGTCCTGCCTGTCTGGCTGGTCTCTTTTTTAATAATATAATATCACCGGGTCTCCACTTTAAGGTTTAGTGGTAAGTTACGGCCGGGAGGTTGCCAAGGCCGGTCCCGGTGGTTTGGGTTTTACATAAGCAGGCATCAGCGGGTAGCCAGACAGCGAGCAAGGACAGCGAGAGAAGAGGCAGAGGAGAAGCGAGAGAAGCGTGCCAGCGCATTGTGGAACATGAGACTGGCAGGGGGTGGTGTGGTGTTGGGTGTGGGAGGTCGTGCGACGAGCAGCAGAGGGTGCATGAGTGACGGAGTGAGTGAGGAGCGAGAGGCAAGTCGAGAGAGAGAGAGAGAGAGAGAGCGGGAGAACTAAGGGCAGCGCGCCGCCGAGTCGGGACTGAGGGATCCCTGCGCATGCGCTTTTTCTGGCTGCTTTAAGGGTGGGTTTGGGGCGGCGTGGTTGGCCGGCGGGACGGCTGGGCGGGCTGGGGTGGTCGCCGCTGGTGGCTGAGTCATGCTGAGCTAAAAGCGGCGGGTGGGGCGCGATACCGACGGGTCCGTAAAGTGGGGACCGGTACGGTAAGCGTAATACGGTAACGGGACGACCAGCCAGTTGGGATCGAGAGAAAAGATAAAGTAGATAAAGTGAGATTTGATGGCGAGACGAGGATGATGATGGAAGCAGGAGATGGAGGATAGAAGAGTAGAAGAAGCAAGTCGAGAGCGAAGGAGAAGTGAGGTCTAAGTGAGAGCAGGTGAGAGTAGGTGATATCTGGAGAGAGCAGGTGAGAGGAGAGCTGGAGAGACTCCATCGAGGGCAGCAGCAGGTGCCAAGGGTGCCAGAAGCGAGAGGCGAAACGGTGGAACCGCCCAAGCTAGCGGGCGATGGGACGGAGGAAGACGCAGACGCAGCCAGCAGCAAGCCAGAAAGGCAGCGAGGAGGAGCCAGAAGGGCACGCAGGGAGTCGGGAGTGTTGATGCTTTTCTTCTTCTGCTGCTGCTGTTGCTTCTTCTTCTGCTTCTTCTGCTTCTCTCACTCTCTGGCCGGTCTCTCGCCGCAAGGCTCTCTCTCACTCTCTCCTCGCCGTCTCTCCTCGCCGTCTCTCTCGGTCTAGTGAGCGACTTTGGCCTTGTTTATTCACGCAGCGAAGGAGAAGAGAAGATTTAAAAAAAAAAAAAGGCCGCCCGTACAAAGAGAGGCTCTTTCTCGCTCGCCGACAGACGCTCCAACCTCCCCGTCCATCACCATCACAACAACCGCCAGCAGCAGCAGCAGCGACGAAAAAGGAGGAGCCAGACGCAGCAGAAGACGAAGAGAAAAAGAAAAGGACTGTCCTTTTTCTTCACCCCGTCCGCTCCCATTCCCAACTCCACGGCTTCGGGGCCTCCCAATCGCTCAGCTCGCCCGGCGTTGGAACCACGCTCGATAGCCTCATTGGCTGTGCTCGCTTTTTTCCTCTTGCGCAGTTCTGGGGGCTGCGTTGGCCGCTGGCGTCTCTCTCTCTCTTATAAACACCCTTGCTCTCGTCTATCTTACTCTGCACTCCTCCTGGACTCGCTCATTCGCCCTGGCCGCTGCCGTCGCTGACCATCGCACCGTTGTTGTCACTGCTCTCGCTGGCCATGTCGGACTCCAGGGACCCAGGGAAGCCCGGCGGCGACAAGGAGAAGGAGGACACCCTCTCCAAGTACATCCAGCGCATGAAGACCGTCCTCAAGGGGCCTCGCAGAGCTGCAGACATGGACAGGAGGTCAGTCTTCCTTTCTATCTCTCTTTCTTCCTATCTATCTATCTACTTGGTGATACTAATATCTGGTAGACCACAGCTGGCTGCCCGTCCTAGAGCTGCTGCTCCCGCAGACGCAGACCTCACCGCAGACCCAGCAACCGCCTCGCCGTCTCCAGGTCAAGGTCAGGGTCAAGCTCAGCCGCCAGCTCCTCGCCAGTGGACTTCGATGCAGGAGGAACGCGCCCGCGCCCTGTTTGCAAAGTACGGCCTCACCCTCGAGCCCGGCGAATGGATCACCGGCCCTGCTACTGGCCTCACTGCCTCGCCGGCCGGGCCTCACCACCACCACCACCACTCTACGGGCAGCGGCCTCGCCAGCAACATCCCGGCCGGCAACAGCTTGAACCAGGTCGAACGAGTCGAGAAGCCCATCCGCATGCGTGTCCGTCGCAACTGTCACCGCTGTCTGGCTACCTTTGGCGCCGATAAGGTCTGCGTCAAGTGCGAGCATACCCGGTGCAAGAAGTGCTTCCGCTACCCGCCCTCAAAGTCAGAGACAGCGTCGTCCGAGCCCAAGAGAGAGCGGACCCAGAAGAAGATCGTTAACGTTGCCAGCAATAACGCCGCTGCCGGTGCCGGCACTACAAACACAGCTGCAACACCCGCTGCCACCAATGCCACCAATACCAACAACAACAACACCACAACAGCAACAACTGCGACACCAACTGCGACAACGGGGCTTGCTACTGCCGCTGCGTCTGCCGGCGGTGCTGGTGGTACTGCGAGTGCAGGTGGCACTCGCGACCGTGCAAGGGAGGAAGGACGAAAAACTTGCCCTGAGAAGATTATCTTGACCATTCCCAGCCGGACGGGCGGACAGGACCTTGTGCGCAAGCCTGTTCGCCAGCGCGTGCGGCGAACCTGTCATGTCTGCAATACGTTATTCGAAGGAACTGCCACCGAGTGTCTGAGCTGCCACCATCTCCGGTGCAAAAAGTGTCCCAGAGACCCGTATGTCTTTTTGCCTCTCTATCTCTCTCTATGGCTCTTTCAGGCTCTTTCAGATCAGGCCTGGCTGGCCACTGGCTTAGTCTTGCAAACGCTAACAACCAACTTCTAGGGCGAAGATGGACAAGTATCCCGACGGATATCCAGGTGATGCCGAGCCGCCATTCGAGCCACAGGAACGGGTCTGGAGGAAGCCCCGTCGGCGCGTTCGATGGACATGCCATGAGTGCTCGTCCATGTTCACCGGCGGAGAGAAGATATGTCTCCAGTGCCACCACGAGCGGTGCGACGACTGCATTCGAGATCCGTACGTTTTGTCTTGACTCACCCTTTTTTTTTTTTTTTTTTTTTTTTTTTTTAATTTTTACTTTTTAAGACCTTCTAACGATGAAACAGGCCTAAGAAGATCAAGCCAGAGCCTGATCCGGAGATACTTCGGCGGGTCGAAGAGAAGCTGGCGCTCATAGACGTCTCTTCCTAGACCGGTTATATCAAATAAAAAAAAAATCAACCCTCCTTTCGCCATCACCTACTATGAACGACCTGTTTCGCCATGTCTTGCTTTCTTTGCCTCTGCTTCTGCTTCTACCTTGACGTTGACCTGCCTAGCTAGCTGCTTTACTCGATTTACTACATGACGGTTTTACGACTTTGATGCTTGCCCCCTTTTACCATTTATTATTTTACTCCCTCTTGACTTCTCTTCACTTTGCCTCCTCTCTTCTTCCTCGACTGGCCTTTGCTTCATGCACCCTTAACGATCCCGCAGAGATTGATAAGCATCCTGTTGTTCCGTGTATTGATGTATACCCTCGCTCATCCTTGCCACTGACCCTTTACTACTATTCCTACTTCCTCTACTTACTACTACCCGCTGCTTCTTACAGCAATACACAGAAAGACAGAAAGACTAGACATGCAACTAAAAAAACAAGGAACAGAATTTAATCTCCGCCTATTACTTCTGCATTTAATATATGCGCATCATCTAAGCATACATCGTACGTTTTGTCTCGCTGCTAGACTAGATAGCCAAACCCCCCCCTTTTCATCCCCCTTCGCCGATTATAGCAAGTCCATGCCGACGCTCCTTGACCATATACTTACTTTCACCCCCTGCCTGTACTCAGCCCTCCAGTATAATAGTTTACTTTGCATGTTCACTCGCTCGTCCTCTCAGAGTCTGTTCCAGCATGATGGCCAGAAACAGCCAGAAGCATGACTTTACTTGACCAGACCCATGTATATAAATGTGTGCTTTCCCCACCAACCAGCCCTGCGATGATAAATCGGCCAGTCATCAACCGCCGCCATGGAGCAAGGGCGGCAGGGGGAGGACATGCAGTCGGTAGTTGTTGCGGGAGCAGCGAGAGAGAGAGACAGAAAGACAAGAATATCCCTAAGCTAGTCCATCGATGGGCCCTCCGCTGGCCTTTGCTTCCGCATTGGCGCTTTCTGGTTGGCCATGATATAAAAAAAAGTAAGGGATTTGCCGTTCGTTCTTCGCCCAAGGACATCGCCGAACAGTCCTGGCTCCTCCGTCCCTCCTGTTCTCTTTGATCTGGTAGGCTGGCGATTCTGGTCCTGATTTTCGTCGGGCGGTAAAAGGCCCCCTGTTAGTTGCGGCCTGGTTGGCTGATTCACTTTAAGCTTCTTCAGGATTTTAAGGGTATTTTGCGATCACTCATCCTCCGTTGCCTCCCATCTCATCTCGTCTCGTCTCGATCAGCCGCCGGGCACGGAGAGAGGGGGAGGGAGGGAGGGAGGGGGATACGTAATTAGACCGCTTGGTCCCAGCCAGCGTAGTATCACGGTGGTACTCAAGCAAGTTCGACCGGACCAGAGCTGTGAGCAGTAACACGTGTAGCACTTTTCACCAAGACGGAGCGGAGGGATAGAGACATAATAGTTACCTTTCATGCGCCTGGATGCAAGCAGTCCATGATGCGTCGGTGCTAATATGCCAGCGTGCTTCATATCCTGCATCCGGCGGCGAGAGTAGTTAGTGAGGAAGCAATAAGCTGAGTCCACCTAAAACTCGGGGTCTGGCTCCTTCTCGCAGGTATGAACTCATCCATACTCCGTAGTACTCCGTATTATCCCACACATTCGAAGAAGCCGAACGAGGCACAAGATTCAATGCACCCGGGCTTCGTATCGTCGTCATGCAGCAGAAGACAGGCAGAAACGAAATGGAAGAGCAAAACTCAGTTCGGTCCCAACTCTGCACCCCCTGTCTTCCGAACATTATTCTGATATCGACCGGGATAGAACCCTTTATACCTCCTGGTTGGGAACGCATCCACCCAGAACGACTACCCCATCCCTGTGTCAATGGCCTCTTCTGGGCTGCTGCTCCGTCACCTCTCTTACCGTCCGTGGCACCTCAAGGCAAGACCAGGCGGGATCCGTTACCCCGTTTCGTCCACGCTGCATCTGCGTTCCAGCTCCAGTCCCAAAGTGACGGAACGGGGAGAGAATCTTCTCCCGAGGCCTTCCAATTCCCCCAGCGAACCCTTATCGTCA
Source organism: Trichophyton schoenleinii (assembly GCA_018357685.1). Lineage (NCBI taxonomy): Eukaryota > Fungi > Ascomycota > Eurotiomycetes > Onygenales > Arthrodermataceae > Trichophyton > Trichophyton schoenleinii. The sequence continues at coordinate 2,759,490 of WOFF01000002.1, forward strand.
AGCCCCATGTCGCTCTTCTTTTTTTTCTTTTCTTTCCTCACCCCCCTCTTCATGACTTCATTCCATGGTCATGGGAATCCCACGCCTTTCGCCATTCGCCTCTTGCCTGCATCGTGCCGTGAATGGCGAATGCAACACCAACAATCTGGTTGGGCAAGACGGGGTTTTTTTTTTATCTTTTTCGTTCCTTCTTATCGGTCGAGAAAGAAAGCCTTGTTTACTCTCTTCATTCTCGCATGACATGACTCGGGTCAGATGGCGTAGAGTTAACGATTTGCTGAACCCTTGATAGTAAATGGTGATATCTGCCTTTGATATAGGACAGGTAAGTTGGAATATATGCGCCGTGCTATATGTACAGCTGGAGGTTAGTTAGACACTGAGCTACAAGCCATAGATTGGATGAACTGAACTGCCTGCTGTTGTCAGGCCTCACCTTCACGACCTGGTGGAACCGTGGCGTATATAAGTTCAGTACATGTACTCCGTACCTCCCCAGAGACGCCTGCAGTGCGGCCCCCGGAACGTGATACCGCTGGTTACCTCTGTGTCGGGAGGACTTCATGGGGCATTTTCTTTTCTTATATTTGGCTTTCCTTCCTTTTTTCTCCTCTGTTTTCTTGCTTGTTTGCTTCCTCTTTGCTTGTTGCTTTCGTGCCTTTGCTCTGCAGCGCCTTTGCTTTTGATGCCCAAAAAGAAGCGAAAAGAAAAAAGTTGATGTTTATTTTTTTTATTTACTTTTTTTTTCTTTTTAAACTTTGGTTTGGTAATTACAGTAATAGTAACGGTAACGGTATCAGTAGCCGTTTCAGGTACCGGTACGGTACTATAGTCACGTGGTAAAGTCTAAAAAAAGCGACTTGAATTAGATTCGATATTTTCCTCGTATGTGATGCGCGGAGATTAGCTATTTTATTACTGAGATTATTAGCAAAAGATATCAATGAAAGCTATCTAAAGAGTGTATTTAAACCCTTCCAGTCCCTCGATGGGCGTCTTTGCTCTGCCCTCGTCGACCTCGTTGTTTCTCTTCCAGAAGATGAGTGTCGTGCATGCCACAGCCACCAAGATGAACAGCTGGAAGGCGGTCGTCACCCAGAGACCAGGTATGTATCTGGGCGCGTCTTGCTGCCTGAACACCGTCGACGCAATGATACCCCCCAGAGCGCCGAACCCAATCTGCAAGGCACTGCCCACAGCTCGTTTGGACTGGAACCGGATATTGTTTGACTGGTAAGCGAGGATGGCTGGGATGTTTCCCTGGCAGCCAGCTGCTCCAAGGAAGAAGCCGAAGTATCGGACGTTGTTGTTGGGATGATATGCTGTTATCATCAGACCCATGATGCAAATGATGGCTTGGACGGCGATGATGGGTGCTCGCATGCGGTACTTGTCGGCCACCCAGGACAGTGCCATGGCTACAACACACGCAAACACCGTCGGAGGCGCGGTGAGAAGACTAGTTATGGCCGGAGAATACCCCATAGCCTTGCCACCCCCACATGAGTTAGCATGTGCGCAACAAGGTGTTGGAGAGCATATGATCACACTTACCCGGATGATAATAGGGGCAAAATATGTCAAAGCATATCTTGTTACCCAGATTAGTCTCCACCTTCAATATTCTTGAATTCTTTTCTGTGTATAGAGGGACTTACGCTGGAACTGTGGTTGCCAGGAACATCGTCGAACTATACGCATTTCGTTAGCCTCCAGAAGAACAAAACAAATTCAAACGCGGGATGGATTACAATGTCCATAGCTTCCAGTCTGCCAAATGTCTCTTCAGCTTAACAAGAGTGAGCGGATCAGGGACCGAGTCGGCTCTGTCCTTCTCCAGCCGGTGTGAGATGTATTTTGCCTCGTTTGATGAGAGGAATCCTGTATTTGCGGCCTTGTCGGGGAAATCTATGATGATGAAATAAGCGGCTATAGCAATGACCTGAGTCAAGGCCCCTTCGACGATCTATATGGCATGATTAGCACTGACGGTGTTTTCAGTCACACGGTGAAAATTGGGAAACCTACAAAGATCCACCTCCACCCATGGAAGCCGGCAAGACCCTCCATTTGAATGAGCCCAAAGGATAGGATACTTGAAAAGCCGCTAGCGAGGACCGAGATGAGGTAGAATACAGCCAGTCTTTCATTCCCAAGGGTCAGTAACGCCACAGAAAACCTGTAAGGTGGAAGAGTGTGCATACCTGGTCTGGACTTCATATCTCACATACCAGCATGAGACAAGATAAACACACCCTGGGAATAATCCTGCACTCCACACGTTAGTCAACATTACATACCATCTATACACTTTTGTTGAGCTTACCAGCCTCAAAAAAGCCAAGGAAGAACCGACACACGACCAAAGCTGGATAGTCATGCACGAAACCCTAACAGAAACGTTATCAATCTTCACGCCCATGTGTATCTCTAGACTGAGAAGCGCCTACCGATCCTAGCATAATTGACCCCCCAGGCAAGTGAAATACCGGCCAGCCATGTGGCGCTGCCAACTTTTCGCAAAAGCAGATTTGACGGGAGCTATATTCACATTGTCAGTGAACGCTTTCAGTAAAATTGCGGGTGATTATTGACGTACCTCAAAGATGAAATATGGAATGAAAAATACTAGCAGAACGACCGAGTACCGTGAATCAATATACAGTTTCAACTCTTTGTCCAAACCCGCTATACGGGCGCTCGATATCTAGCGAATTGTGTGAGCTTTGTTTTCTGAATTCGCATTTGAACAGGAGGGAGGGTCGTACATTGGTTCTGTCAATGAGGGATATGGCATACAGCGCACCAATGATCGGCAGCAATCGCCAATCTATCCGTCGAATAAGCTGCTTCTCGCGATGTTCGCAATCTTCCAGAAACTCGAGAGCATCCTCATCCACCACAAGCTCGCCCTCCGGCCTATGCTGCAAAACTCCCGGTTTTAGGTCCATAGTGCCTGGAAATGAAAAGAAGGGTTGGAACGAGCTTGGTACTGTCGAGGACAACCGGTCACGCCTCAGAGACAGTTGGCGGGAAGGAGGATGTCGAGAGATTTTAAACCGGTCGAGCTACAGCAACTGACCCGGTGTTCAATTGCCTGCGTTCAAGGTGTACTCCTTAACCCTGCAATTTTGTGCATGGACTCCGGGAAATCCCTCTGCTTGTGATCCACCTCCCTGTAAACGTGCTATAGGGGGGAGTGGATGGCAGCTTGCTCTCCTCTACACGAATCCCCACTTCCTTGCATACATTTATATTCTATATATACTGCTATTGCATAAGTCGACAGCGCTGCCAGCGCTATCCTAAATCTTAGCTACCATAAGCATTGCTGAAGCGTTTTCCGGTCAAGTCTGATACTCGGGTGAGTCTCCCGAAAGCAGGCCAGATTGGGCATGATTCTTCACACGCCATGCCAGTTAAGGCCATGATTGTCCGCCTTTCATATGATTCGACGCATGGATAAGACCGGGGTTACGGATCGCCGTGACTCTGGACCGTCTTGCTTCCTGGATATCCTGGAGAGACGGGGGAAATCCCATGCATGGCGGCACTTGGCGCGGATATTGCTGCCATTGTTTTCGCCCAGGCAGCGCTAATCCTGCACTCTACATATATAGCTTCTTGGAGTGGTCAGGGCTGTACGCCGGTCTTAGAAGAACGTTGCTACTATCTACTATCTAGCACGCACTCCATTGAGAGACGGTAAGGTCTTAAGTCAATCGTAAGGAAAAGCAGACAAGAGTGTCCGTACCTAAGTACCGTCCAAGGCTGCCCCTCTGCATGGAGAATTGTGTCACGGAAGATCCCTTTGCATTCCATACTCCCGATGAGCTTTCTGACTCCAATTATTGTTTGACGGTATGTGCTATGCGGATATCGAACAACAGACGGCACTTGGGCATAGACTCTTCGAGCCGTAGTCTTTTCAAGCTGCGTGGGCCTTTAACCTCCCCTTGGCCAGACAGCTCTCCTGCATGTTGAAGTGGTGACTGGCATCGGGCGTTTCAGCCTCCGCTGTTCTTAACAACGGATCATGTTAAACGGTTTTTCGTTCCTAAATTCCCATTCGACCAAATGGTGTACAGAGGACGGGCTGTTTACATGCGGCTAATGTGGAATCTGGTCCTTAATAGAACGAACGTGGTTTGTAGTGGGTATCGGGAATCGGGAACCCATTGTGAAACGCCCGATTGGAGAATTTGGGAGGTATAAGCTGGACCAGAGGAGACGCTTTGTTCCTTGAAGAGTTTGACTCTTACCTAGGTACTTATCTCTATTATTATGCACTCCGAAAATATCGATCAGACAACAGTTTCACGCACCGACGGGTATGCAGAATGCTCAAGCCTCCCGCAACCTCAGCTCCAAATAAGGTTGCTACTCCCTTCTGCCGTCAAGATTCCCATAGTTTGCTTCGCATCAACATAATTCTGGATCATTTCTCTAATGATTTCGTGTTTCCCGGTAGTAGCGTAAGTCAGGGCCGTAGCTCCGTTCGCATCCTGTATGTCAATATCGATGTCAGTCCTCCGCAGTAAGCAATCGACGTTACGTCTCTGCCCGGCTTCCACCGCGAGCATGAGCGCCGTCCTGCCTCGACTGTCTCTTATATTGACGTTGGTATCCTCCCGTGCCAGTAGCACTTCCGCGGCATTGTCAGATGAGGTATAACCCATATCGTCACGCGCTGCGAACATAAGAGCCGTTCGGCCACGGTGGTCTTGTATATTGATGTCAGCATCTGGCCGGTTAAGCAGTACGTAGACGAGGTCACCAAACCCCGTTCGTGCAGCATGCATGAGAGCTGTGCCATCATGGACTTGAAAGTTCATATCAAGCTCTTCTCGTTCCATTAGCAAGGAGGCTATGCGGTTGAACCCACGAAACGATGCAATGATCAAAGCCGTGTCCCCGGCATTGTCTGCGGCATTGACGTCGAGATCTTCCCGCTCTAGAAGTAATTTGACTACCTCGAAGTGTCCGAATTCCACTGCCTGCATGAGCATTGTCCTGCCGGTTTCAGTCGTGCAGTTGATATCAATCTCCTTGCGATCGAGTAGCAGCCTCAACCGAGATGCATCAGGATGGTATATTGCACGAAAAGCAGGCCGGTGGCCAGGGAAGCTGGCGTCAAGGTCTTCCCTAGCGAGAAGAGCCTTGGCTATGCTGCTGTTGTCTTTTCCTATCGCAATCACAAGCGCAGTGTCGCCCTTCTCGCTCAGTATATTGAAATCTATATCTTCTCTCTGCAGGAGAAGGTCGACTATTCCAGCGTACCCCTTCTGCACGGCAACCATCAGCGCTGTGAAGCCTTGGTTATCTACAGCGTTAACATCGAGCAGCCTGCATCCTAGGAACAGCTTGACCATGTCTTCGTACCCCAGATTGACGGCTAGGCTGAACGCAGTGGCCCTGTCTCCGTCCGGCACATTCGGATCAACGGAGTTTGTAACAACGATGCTTGCAATCTGGATGTCTCGCTCTGACACAACAAGATGTAGCAGAGAAGAGCCATCACGGCCCCGGCGGTTGATTTGCTTCTTCGTCAGGAGATGAGCTACCGAAGGAACCGCACGTATAAAGCTGAGAAGGTCCACCGGGCGAAGATGGTCTGCGATGAGATACATGATGTCATCATGGAGATATGCTCCCTCCTCTGCCCTCCGACTCCCCCCCGCCGGCCTCAGGGGAAGTCTGCATTGTCTCTGGTGACCTGTCGAGTCAAGTACGGAGGCCATTTGATGGAGTGTTACGGAAAACTCCGTATTATGCTGCTATGCGATCCAGGGGAAGCTGTGAGGATGAAGCTATCGCTTGCTGACAGCTCGACTTTTTGAGGCAGGAGAAAAAAAGGGGGGCCTGGCCTCTCTCTTGCCTGTCGCTTTCGTCCCTGATGCAGTCATTACACAGGTATTAGCAGCTGCAGCTAGTCAGACAAGCAACTCGCCAGTCAGGTTTATTATCGAGTCATGCATTTTGTCTGACTCTTTGCAGCCGGCGATGTTTTGTCGTCCGCCGTTATTAAATATTTGAACGGCCAAAGCAAGCCAAACTCCACGTGATGAGAGGCCGCCCGGGCATATGAGACGATGCGAGACGCTGCAATATAAGAACATCTTTCCAAGCGAAGCAGAAGCATGAAGAGAGCGGTTAAGTTCTACAGCCTACTCGGTTCGGCGCTGGTTAGTTTATTGGGTTAGTTACATGGGTGGCACAGAGACAGCCGGGAGGTGAGACGGGGGAGCATTCGAACCAAAGGGCCCGGCATTGGCACCCCCAGGGACACATCCCACTGCTGGTCGAGAGCTTCTGTTTAACCATATCCTGGTGATGTTTTGAGTCAGTTGTCTTGTTCAATAATTGATAGCCAGAAAGTAGCTAAAAGTTGGTTGGTGTGACTCTTTGGCTGCTGGGCTGGATTTGAACATGGCATCTGCAATATAAACATTTGATTCAATATTTGATTCAATATTCGCATTTATTTGCCGGCAGGATCGCGAGTCGACTGGCTGTTGGGGCTCTACAGCTGGTTCCTGGTACATTCAGCGGCTGCAGTTTGGTTCCGTCGGTCCGATTCCACAGTTAAACTACCTTGCGAACTGGTTGGGCAGAAGCTGTTCTAACAAGTTTCGTCGGGACAGCCTTATATATAGATGAGGCCCCTAGAGCCTGCTTTTTCGCCCTGTTGATGTTTGATTTCTTCACGCCGTGGCTCGTTTATGCTCCGATGAGCCCCTTTGAAGCCTTGCTGGCCATTTTGGTCGCTTGTCAGGGTGAAGGCGAGTCCCTTAACTAAAGAATCGATCGAAAGGATTGATTGCATTGGAATGGAACATTGTTGACCTCCGAGGACGGGAGTGATTCGATCATCGAAAGCCTGTGTTTCATTAGACGGGATAACGACCAAGATATGAGGACGGTCTTCTGTTGGATAGCAAACTATCGGGCGAGAGATTGCTCTGCGAAGGCAAGGTCGTTTTTTCCCTTTGGATGGCAAGAATTTCGCCTGCGTATAAAATTAAGACCGGCATGGCTCGTATAGCTAACTATACTTATAGCAGCGAGCCAACCGATATCCCCAGAAAAGTGACAAGGAGCGTTACGTGCCACAGCGGATTGGCTGCGGTGAGACCCCTGACATGGCTTAGAGGTGCTACTCGTGGTACGTTTGAGGAATCAAACGAGATAGTCGCCATACTCGCATATACTTAGGCAGGTTGAGGTTCCATGGTCCTCGGGCTGTCAAAGTATCCAATCGATACTCCATGCTGTGGCACATCGGCCAATACGGGGTCTGCCGTGACGATGAATAAGGGGCTCAGACATGAATCTCCGACCCCGGCTGCCGTCGTTTCGTAAAGAAGGCAGCCCGATTCCACGGAGTTCTTCTCTGGCTTTGACGGGTACGGCTAACCGAGACGCCGCCAGCCATGTAAGTATGTAAGTATGTGCTTGTCCAAGTCACAGTGCATGAGGCATTGAGAAGGGAAGCCAGCACAGCCCTCTGCCAGCCCGCCAGCCAGCCCCGTCAGCCCATAATCACTGGATCCTCCGCAACGACAAGAACGATGGAGCCCCCCATGTGGTGTTCGAGAAATATCAAGGTTCGCAGGCTCTTGCAAGACCTGAAACCGGGCGCTAAATTCTCTGCTTGTACTCCGTACTCCATAAGGATACGCTCGCCTTCGTTCCAATCCAGGCCGTGGTTCGTTTGTAAGCTGGGAAATGATTCCAACGCTTGCTTTAGACTTCCTGCTGGCTCCTTTGAGACTGGCCCCGTTGGTTCAAAGGCAGGCCGGATGCCTGTTGGTGATTCGGCTGTCCGCAGGGCTTACGCATGCTCTTTCTATTTGACTTTTGGCTATCCATCTTCTGCTCGCTTGCTGGTCTATCAAATGCGCAGTTAAGGTTGGCTGAAGAACTGCATGGAGTGCCTTGACTACTGTCCCTCGTACCCCAGACTTTCCCTTTCTTTAAGCACTAACTGCGACTGGGACAGCGGCGCCAGCAGGCCCCTTACGTTGTCGATCCCCAGGCCCTGTAAAATCAAGCGTCGATCTGGGATAGCCCGTCCCCTCTCGATACAGAGGGAGAAACGACGGCAAGGGATGTAACATGTCGTCTGCTGAGTTGGAGGACTTGTAACTGGGAGGATGCAACGCTCGTCTGTTCGAAATGTCTGCGAAACCATCCAGGGGGGGGGGGGGGGGGAGAACCTGATATTGGATGACATATCCTCCGGCTCGAGCATATCAAAGTCGAGATGGGACAGGAGCCAATGCAGCAAGGATTGCCCATGTCTGCCCTTGATTGTGCCCTTCCTAACCGCCCTATACCGATCCAGACGGGCTGTTTTGCGAGATGCTGTCCTTGTCCGATGCGTGAGATCACTGGTCGATAACGAATAATGAAAGAGGCTTGCTTGCTTGCTTGTTTGTCCAGAAATATCCACACTCTCGATGCTGGCCTCTGGGGACACCCCATAGGCTTCTCTCCAGCTCGTCTGCCCGCAGCTGTCACCTTCTTTCTTCCCATTTGCCCGTCTTTCTATCTGGCGAGCTAGGGGCGTGCCGGCGAACTTTGACCCCGGCTTAGTTATAATTGGGCCCTGGGGAGGAAAATACGTACACGGCGTTAGAAAAGAAAAGAAAACCTGCGGCAGCATGGGTTTCACAGTCACTTTCTTGTATTTTGGGGAAGTGAATAGGCATATTCCACTACATAATAATAGAAAAGAAACTAATAGGGGGCCAGCTGTGGATGTTAGAAGTAAAAAAAAAAGTAAATTAAGGTCGTGGCTCTTCTATATAAAGAGAAGCTCCCTCGGCCGCGGCCACTGTTTCTCCAAAGACATCTTAGCTACCTAGAATCTGCAGCTATACACTTACCTACGCGCCTCTCAAAGCACTTCACGGTCTCGGATCTCGTACAGATATCATCACAATGGTTGCTACCAAGTCTGTCCTGAGCGCTGTCGCTCTCGCCGGCATTGCTGCCGCCGAAACCATCGACGTCATGGTCGGCCAGGGCGGCCTCAAGTTCGTCCCAGACAACATCAAGGCGAAGGCCGGAGATGAGGTCGTCTTCCACTTCGTCATGGGCCACCACGACGTCACCCTGGGCAGATACGACAGCCCATGCATGCCAATTCAGGGAGAGGGCATCTGGTCCGGCGTTGTCGACACCGTCGAGAAGGGCAAGGGCGTCACCTTCACCGTCCCAATCAGAGACGACAAGACCAAATGGATCTACTGCTCCGTCGCTAAGCACTGCCAGAACGGAATGAGTCTCGTCATCAACGAGCCGTAAGTCACCTTCATCAGGGAAATTGAAAGGCATGGAAATGATTGGGTATCCAGCTAACATGTTGCAATATCAGATCCTCTGGAGACAACCAGGCCGACTACAAGGACCGAGCCAAGATTGTTCCCCAGAGCGGTTCGCCAACCCAGGTCCAGGGAGGCACCCTCGGTGGCTCTGGTGGCTCTGGTGGCTCTTCTTCTGGCTCTTCTTCTGCCACCTCCTCTGGCTCCTCCTCCGGCACTACCTCCGCCCCAACTCCCACCAGCGGCAACTCCAGCTCCAGCCCCAGCTCCACCTCCGGCTCTGACTCCAGCAACACCCAGAGTGTCCCAGATGCCACCCTCATTCCCAGCGGAAGCATCCCCAGCGCCACTGGCTCTGGAAGCCAGAGCAGCACCCCAACTGCCTCCCCCGGTGCCGCTGCCGGCCTCAAGGGCAGCGCTGTCCTCGCTGGCGTTGTTGCTCTCGGTGCCTGGATTGGCCTCATGTAAACTGAATATGGCGGTAAAACGATGATTCCCCTTCTTGTATATTGACCTTGCTGTTTATTATGATGTTGCTTTTCGTGTCTTCAACCCGATATCCTGTTTTCACCCGTTGTCCTTGATGGCCAAAGAATAAAAAGGAATTAATTAGAGTGCAATGAAATCTTACACTCCGTGCATCCAGCCGGCTCTCGGAGTAAAATAAGAAACCATCTTGTCTCTTCCATCTGATCTGGATATTGGTTCAAGGTAAACAGATCTGCTTCATTCGCGGATAATCGAATTATACTAGCAGAGGGATCGGCTGAGTAGCATTGTTGTTGATCTCAACTTTGGATGAACAAAAGCCACCACATTGAGCCGAGAGTCTTCAAACGGCTTTTAGGCGTTATTTACAAGCCACATCCTTTATTCACGGCTCTGGCTTTCGGGTTTTAAGGACAAGATATGATGGCTGTCCACTGCCTTGTGCTGTGTTGGAGGTTCCACGAAGCATCCTGGCTCTTTAGGAATGCAACATTAAAGAATCCAGGCCCGAGCAAAAGGTGTCTCTAGGTTTTCAGTCCTTGTAGTGTTGGCCTTCTCATTATTCCCCCAGATATTAGCTGTGTTGTTCGTCTCTTGAGCGTGGATGTTTGGGATGAAGTTGATTTTTAGCTCTTTTTTACTTTTCGAGCGGTGGAACCTCGGAACGCCTCGATCTTCAGACATCGTTTTTCCGTTCCTCGTCGACCACCTCACATAGGTCCCGTACAAATTTCACAGTCATTATATCATTTACAAACGAACGCTCTCGTTCCTAAAAAGAGAAAAATTCCATCTTTCTATACTTAGGGCTTTCTGCCTTTAGCTGATTAGGAACTGTCAGCGATTTGGACGGGTTTTAGCACTGTTATCAGCTGGCGCCAGATATTGACTCTGTGGTGAAGAAAATACCCAAAGCTATAGAAAGACAAGTGCCAGCTACCTGAAGTAATAAGCTACGCGAGAAAGTCACCCAGGGAAAATACTCTACAAGCCAGGGACCATGGCTCAAGTACATATGGCACACCAGCTTCTGGAACGAGCCCATCCACCAGAAACTGCAGAGCAGCTTTTCACGGACAAGGTCAAACATCGACCTCTCTTCTTGCGCCCAACGTCTCCCACTCCATCTGACAATCGATCACGGCGCCGGATGCAGCGTATACGGAAGAAGGAATATTATTTACGCAAGCAAAAGCCAAAACCTCTTTCTGCACGTGAGAAGAGAGACCTGGGAGTCCACAAATTACCCAAGGAAGAAATGAAATATGAAATATTCAAAGGCTTGAATCAACTATGGACTGAGTATATGTGGCAAGTCCTAGACCTGGTTCCGCGGCCAGCTTCAGATTCAACAGGGAAAACTCCAACCCCGAGAATGGAGAAAAGCAATCGAATAACCGCCGCAAGCCACGGAAGCAAATTGGCAAGTGCTGATTTCCATGGTGCAGAAATCCAGGTTGTGCGTAGCCGGTGTGTGAGCCGCGTTGGCCTGAGGGGAATCATTGTCAGAGATACGAAATTTGCGTTTGTACTGATTACAGACAAAAATGAAGTGAAAAGTATAGTCCCTTTATCCTTCTGTCCGTCTATTGTGTGTTGAAAGTGAAATTTAGCTAACTTTGTTTTTCCACGATTAAGCTGTTCCAAAGGAACATACAATATTTAGATTTGAGATACCTCACCCTTCTGATCCTGATACAGAGGCTCGGACGGGATTTGAGGCGAAAAACCTTGTTTTTGAGATACATGGGAACCAGTTTGAAAACCGTGCTCCGGAACGAGCCAACAAGAAGTTTAAATGGAAGAATCTGGACTATCTGTGAAAATTATCAAGGTGCCACTTATGACGATACCTTGAGGCAGACAACTATACTCGAAGCCTAGCTTGCATACCAGGCATCAGAATCTTACCAGGCGTTGGAGGCCGTATCGAACTGCATGCAGCCCCGGGTCTCTGAGCCGGCGCAAATAATCTGCTGCTTCCTTGCCGCTATCAATACATTGGCGCCTACGATAGTACTGAAATGGGAAACATTAGAGAGTAGAAGTGCTACGGGAACGACCTCAGGGAATTGAGGTGTTAAATAAAACGTGGCATGCAGCACTTTAAGCTATAAATATTTTATGATCAATTGCCATTTCTGTATATGGTTATTTGTTTCTGTCTATTAATATGTATGGCAGGTCAGAGACACGAGCCTGACGTGATATGAGCTAGTGACTCCCGCTTGAATTTGAGTCACGTCATGTGCCATCGACAAAGCTGGGTAATCAGTATTGAGGCATTGGAGATATATACTCCCAATACAACATGAGATATTGTGCAAATGAGCAACTTTCCCGCTGAACCAATACCCTGGCATCGTTGTTGTAACGGTAAATGGTCCCTGCGAACTGCTGCAATCGGAACAAAGGGGGGTATATAGAATCAGAATAGAGGCAAATGAAGGTATATCATCACATTCCAGCCCATTCAAGGCTGAACGTCCTGACTGTTCGTTCAGAGCCCTCATCATCGGACTTTTCAGTACCACCGATAAGGTAGCCCTTTTTGACGCCAGTACCCAGTCGTCCGCCGGCAACAAGATCCATAAGGTCAAACTCTTCCTCCCATTCGGTAGAGACCACCAGGAAGTGGGAGTGGAAGCGTAATGGATCACCAGGGTAAGCCATATACTGGCAACCAAAACGCAATCCAGGGGAGAGAAAATATCCCTTTGAGTGCAAGTGAGCAAAGAGTGGGTAGGACGAAGGAGCTTCTGGGAGATACGGGGGAGCTCGGGGTGCCGTCCTAGGTAACAGTCCATTGGATGTAGCGGGAGTGACTTCTAATATCTGTTCTCCGCAGGCCCTAGAAGCAGTATCCCCTTCCACGGCTGGTTGCTTGGACGGTGCGAATAGAAGCTCATCATCATCATCGCCATCATCATTTTCTGCATCTGGTTCGACATGCGATGGTGCATCCCCTTCTACTACCTCTGCTTTTTCTTTTTCGCCTCCATTTTTTCTTTTGGATTTCTTTACCTCTTTATCTTTCTGCCTTTTCAACGCTATTTCTCTCCTTTCTGCTTTTTTATCAGCTAGAATAAGAGTGGCCTGGAGTCCTTTTTGCTTTAGTTCATTGAGGTAGCGTCGTTTGTCTTCTTCCTGTAGGCTTGTTATACCCTGGGTATGAGCCTGTGTGTCGTCTACAACATATGCGACACCCTTTTCTACCAGTAGCCTAGCCTCCTCTGGCATTAACTCCAGGGGCAAGCCTAGGAAAACATTTTGTTGTGGAACTTGAGGTAGGGTCCCTACTAGTACGCCGCAAATGTGATGTTCACGACGTAGATATGTCACTGCATCGATGGAGAAGAGGAAATAGCGGCCTGATATCAAAGAGATGGGGATTGGCAGCTCTGGCTCTTCCCCTGCAGCCACGCCAGGCTTCAGGTCCATATTACCTGCTGATAAATAACCAGTTAGTTACTGCCTGTGCGCTGAAGAGTTATTCGAAGTTGCAAGGACGGCATAGGTAGAATCGAGTCATATAGATGAATACTGTTCTCAGTCATGTATTCCCATTTTTGGGATTCAGGGGATTGACAGATTAAGTAATTGGAATAATCATATAACAATTGTAAGCACAAAGACCTAAGAAATTCATCACTTACCAGGCAGCGTTGACCCTCTAACGAGGGATGTTTGAATATTCCCATCGTCTTCGTCCGTTTTTGATTTTTTTGTTGTGGAAGAAAAAAAGAAGAAGAAAGCTCGGGCCATGCTTCAGTCACATGACATAGGTTATTATAATTAGTCATCAATAAACTTCTCTAGCTTTAACAACGACGTCAACATTGAAAGTGACGGCGATGAAGTTGTTTGACGGCTGATTAATGTCATTTAACGATGGATTTACTATCGCTACTCGGTTTAATAGTGTTTTCGCTGCTTCTATTGCTACTCAGTAAGTCTGGCTATTCCGTCTTCCCCGTTCAGAATGGGGGTCTAACTCTGAATAGCTCTTTGGACTATTCGCTTCTGTCTGAGAGCAGCTTTTGGAAGCCGGGATGTCGACTTTAGATTGAATCCTCGAGACGGAGTATTTGATCGTAACTATCTACGAACAATGAGCGGTGGCGGCGGCTCAGCCTTATCAGAGCAAATCGAACTGGACGAGATGCTGAGCGACCCTGTCACGTACGAACAGGACAACCACGACCACATGGGTTATAAACGGAGTTGACTGCGCTGTGTTGCCATATTGTTTAAGGCTTAGAACTCCAGGTCTTCCTTTTTGGGCGCAGAAGAAGCGTCGTATTGCTGAGCATCGTTGTCTCCGTCTATGGGAGGCAACGAGAAGGGTTTAATCGCAAACTTCCTTCTGCTTAGCGTGAATGCCCAGTCTTCACCCACATTTTTGTCCATGCCACCACCACGTTCGTGCAGGACAGGGAGGCGGTGCACCTTGAGCATCCCTTGCGGTGGCTCTTCTTGGTTTGTGGCTGCCCCGGAGCTTGCCAGTGAGCTTGGATCGAGAGTATGTGGGAACGGGGCGAGTTCAATCACTCCATCAGAGAGCAGCTCCATCCACCGGACCAGCCCTGAGGATCGAGGATAGAGTGATATTGGAAGTGTTATCATTGCCGTTAGTCGGCTCGAGTAGGTGGATAGAAGGGCGCGGATGCCGTGTAGGAATTGCAGGACATGTTCAGGTTGACTCGCGTGGGTTGTGTATAAAGCAGGTGATAGCAGCGACGGAACAATAAGCCTGTGAATGGTATTGGGTGAGGAGCTTTCTATGGCTTCGGCCAGCTGTTTGGTTATAGAGGAATAGGGCGAATCCGTACTGGCGCTCGGCTTGGTGGGTTGTATGAAATTCATAGACTGTATAGACGGGTGTGTGAGGCGCTTCGTGAGGTCAAATGCATGGCAAAATACATTTGGCGCATTGCCCTGAGAAGCCTGCTGGGCATCACCAGTGCTGTCGGCAGTCGCCGCTGGTACTATAGAGACATTAGCCTACTATCCTCCTCCTATGCCGTCACCCTTCTCTCGGTAAAGGGCCATACCTCTGGAGCCGGCAATCCCAAGCCCGAAGCCCCCTAACCGTTCATACCTCCAGGCAATCTTCATTTTATCCTCTTTATTCCTGCTAGTGCTACTCTCAGATGCTTCTGCAGCTCCGATGAGCCCAGGAAGCGTCGCCGCCCACTGTCTGTCAAACCCCACGACGTGAACTCGATGCTCCTGGACAACTCCCTCCGCGGCATAATATCTCAGCAGTGCTCCGGCGAAATCAGTTGTTCCACTCTCCTCAATCAGCAATGAGCTTCCTAGAGCTAAACCCGCATGGCCGGCTAGCAAGCCATCCAGCGTAGGGGTGCCTGTGGACGTGGTCTGGCGGCCGTCAATGGGGGAGGGGCGCAGTCCGGGAGCGGATTCTGCTGGCTTAACCTGCTGAGCTGGCTGTTGCGCATTAGCAGAAGGGTCGCGGGGACTACCAGACGAGAGCCCTATATTCCTCCTGCGGAATGACATCTCTAATCGGCGTGGATAATGTTCCCCTTCGGCGTCTCGTCTCTTGGATGTTTCTCTTTCACCTTCACCTTCACCTTCAAGCGAAAAAGTACCTTAGACTCTAAAAGCGGCCCCACACAAAAATCTAAAAGCAGCAACAACTTTGTTTCTTCGTCTTCAAAGAATAATAATTTCAAGCAAAAGAGAAAGAAAACGACCGGGAAAAGTCGCTGAGAGCTGCATTCAAGCCCGCTGGATATCAAAATAGCTAGCTAATAGGCTGCTAGGAGACGTGGAAGACAGACAGGCCTGAACGAAGAAGGAAAAACGCACTCAAAGATGTCGGATCCGATCCTGTTCGAAGACACCTTTAGCATCACCTCGATCAACGCTCAGAAATATGACCGTGTCTCGCGCATCAGCTGTACGTCTACAGACCATCTGATTACCTTCACACTGGATGTGAACACGGAAATCTACCCATGCGCCCCCGGCGAGTCGCTGTCGCTGGCTCTGGCGTCGACACTGGCGCTGGATGGCAAGGAAGAAGCAACCGGTGAACGAGCTGTATGGAGAGACGTAGGCATGGGGGAGAACACTCTCGCAAATGACTACGACTATGTCTGCTATGGAAAGGTATACAGATTTGAGGAGAGCAGTACGGCGGGCAATATGTGAGTTTTCTTGGACTGGGTAACTGAACGATTGCAGCTGCTAATCGAGGTTGGATATTCAGGGCTGTATTCGTCTCCTTCGGCGGTCTTTTGCTATATCTTGATGGGCCATACAACAAGCTCAGCCCACTTAAGATTGACTACGTCTATCTTCTCATGAAGAAGTAGATATACCCGGATGGAAATGTTTTTTTTCTTCGCCCCATTTGTCGGATCCTGTCATAATAACCGTCTTGTGTTTTGCTTGGGCTCACGCAGTCACAAGATTGACTATCAAAAGAAACATCAACGGGGATGGAAATGCTTGGACTTGATGATTTGGTTCTGGTCTGATTTGCATTAAGCGCTGGCGTCTTGAGTTAGAAAAGTGGACGAACTGGTCAGTTCCTTTAAAAAAAAGAAAGAAAAATGCGGTCTTTGGATATAACTCTTGTCTACCAAAAAAGGCTGGAAAAAGAAGAAAAGAAAAAAATCGGAACAAGATCCAAACAGCAGAATCAGGCAAGCAAAAGCACAACACAGAAGAAGCCTCCTGTTATATACACGCAGGGCTAGACCGTCGGGAATTCGTGACGACGATGTATCCTGGCGAGAATTTCTAGATAGTCCTTTTCGTTCTCCGGCGTGAGGAAACCATGTCTGATAAAGAAATCTATGAGAACAAGGGCACAATTAGGCTTGAATTCGCCATTTGACATTGCTTTCTTCACTTCGTCAACACTCCATAGTCGGAAATCCTCCACTTCGGAATCGCATGGTTTCGGTACAATGCTGGGGTCGAGCTGCAGGTCGTAAACGTACTCGCATTCTGGCTGCAGCAGTCCCGTTTCCCCACCGGCTCGCTCGTCCCGGACATAGGTGTACGTTATGCATCCACAGGATTTGGCATCCCGTCGAACAATGTCTTCGGGCAAAGACGCTTCCTCCATGGCTTCACGTACCAGGCTCTCAAACGGCGGTTCTCCTGTAGCTATACCGCCGCCAACAGTATTGTCTAACATACCCGGGTAAGTCTGCTTCGTCCTGGCTCGTCTGGGCACCCATATCAAGGTACCCTTCTTCTCGTCCTTGGTGTAGACGGTCATATGAACTCCATAGCTCAGGATACCGAATAGACTACTGCCCGCCCGCTCCACGCTGGCAACCAGTTCTTTCTTAGGGCCATAGATGGGGTATAGCTCGTTCCTCCAGCCTTTGAGGACGTCGATCTTCCCGCTCTTTGCCCCAATCTCCAGCGTCTGTGCTAGGAGGGCGCTTCGTTGTGGTTCTGTGGCATCCTCTGGCGCAAGTAGAGTTATCGTCTTCGTCTCGCTGTCGACCTTCCAGCTTTCCTTTGGCCAGGGAAACTTGTCCACTATGGAATTGAGGACGAGGCCAAAGGTCTGCTCGTAGCCTGCGATCTTGAATTCATGGTACTTCTCTCTGTATCTCTTGTATGCCGCGGGGTCATCCTGGTAGTAGGGGAATCTGCAGTAAAGTCAGTAACTATCTCTCCTAACTTGTCCAACTGGCCATACTCACACGTCACACTCGTTGACGAGGTCCAGAATACTCTTCCCCATCCTGCCAGCGCTTTCAACCTCAGGATGTCAATGTCAATGCCGTCTCTTTCTTCGTCTCTTCCGGCGGTGAACCTCGCCCTCCCCCCCACGTGACTGGTGATCTCATTGTGCATCTTTTTTTCCCTCTCTTATCGATAACCAGAAAACATCCCAGTCGCTTCCACCTTTTTGTGTGCTTTTTTTGGTCCTTCAGTTTCTTCGGCCTTCGATGCGGACGGAGAACAGGAAGGAAGCTAGCTGGTGGTTGAGCTCTGGCGGGCTGCGATACACCCCTCTATACCCAGCCCGCGCCTTGACGTGAGTCTAAACACTACACTACAGCTAGCTACTGCCTATAGTTAACTACAGATGGCGATGTTCTCCGTCGTCCTGCCTGGACGGCCATGCCTGACCGAAGCTGTGCCCATACAGCCAGACCCAAACACGCCGCCGACAAACTTCGCATTCACTTTTCCCGCAGCGCCCAAGTTCTCTCATATCGTCGTCTTCCTCTTGCCGGGTGTCACTCTCCCTCCAGATGTCGCGGCAGCAGTATACATACAGTTCCCAAACCAGCCGGGAAACGGCCAACCGCAGCAACAGCAGCCGGAATTCCGGTTCCTGGGCGCAATAGCAAATGAGAAGCCCTCAGCCATCTTCAAGGTCAACCTGCCGGGCTCGCAGAAACCGATGACAGAGGCAGAGCAAGAGAACGAGATGATGGATGAAGGGGCTGGAGCCGTTGATCCGAACGCTATAATCACGCTAGGGATAGCAATTGAGTCCACGCAGGTTGTCCGGGAGAAACTAGCTACATTACAGCAACCATCGACGGGCATGGAACTGGTAAAGAGGACGGGGCAGACAGGCATGACGACGAAGGTGTTAGCACAGAGGATTATCGGGAATGCTTTTAACTTCCTTGCGAGCTTTGCTGCTTCGGATCCTCGGGCCCAGGGTGAAGAGGTTGTGCCCTTGAAGAGTTTTAGAGACTGGTGGGCCAAGTTTGAGAGGAGGATAGAGGCTGATCCGGGGTTTCTAGAAAGAGAGGGCAGTTGAATCATGCTGGTCATGGAGTCTCCAGCTATTATTTATATATATACTGCTTACCCTAATATTTATAACTCTAGCGGTTTTTGCTTAAAAAAGGATCTAGATCTATTCATTCTGGCATATTCTATCATAGACACATTATGTACGTTTCGTAACTCATTTACTGGCGTTGGTTGGCACGTACATTGACGTACTTTTGATAATACGACGATCACTCCTCGGCCAAGAACTTCAGGAAGGCCTCGCCGATGAGGATGCCATCCTGCTTGTTGTCGATGACCTCCATGGCTTCGTCAAAGACCTCTGGCGGATAACCAGCCTTTCTGGTCTGCATGATCTCCATGACGATGTCCCTGTTAAACTCGGGGTGGCCTTGGACGGAGATGAATCTGCGGGGATTGTACATGCCTTGGATGGAGCACTTGGGCGTATGACCGAGGGAGACGGTGTTGGCTGGAAGCTCATGCACGACATCACGGTGCATCTCCATGATGTTCTATCTTATCAGTCAGCCCACTGTTTTCCTTCAAGCAAACCAGCCATATTATAGGCAAACACTCTGACGTACCAGCTTCTCAACGCCAAAGACCTCTTTACCCTGGTCCGTCAAGGTCACTTCTCGCACCGAGGCCTCCCAGCCGTCAGCGCTACGGCCGACTTTAGCCCCCAGCGCTCGCCCGATGATCTGATGGCCGAAGCAGACTCCAATCAGCCTGACGCGGTCCTGGGCCAGCACCTGCTTGGTAAACTCGACCAGTCTGTTTATCCAGGGCGTCGTGGTATCAAAGGAATCGAACTCTAGCCAGGCGCAATAGTCAATCTACTAGTTCCGAGCAAAAAAGAAAAAGCAGAGCAAAAGGGGGTTTACGCACTTGATCCGGAAATGAGGACGGCGTCGATGTCCTCGAGAGCCGGAAAGTCATCGCCCCCCACGATGTCGTGCTCTGAGATGTCCAGCCCGGCCTCTGGATCGACGATGTCAGGCTTGTTCAGCGTCTTTGCCGACTGTCCCAGCAGCGCCTTGAAGACCCCTCCAAAGCGCCCGCCGTACTTTGCTGCGGTCTGCGGCAGGGGGTGGTCGCACTCGAGGACTGCGAGGCGGATAGGGCGTCTCATGGCGTCTTGTCTTGTGCTTCAGCTGGTGGTCTGGCCGGTCTCCTTGTGTCAACGATGGTTCTCGCAGTCGCAGTCGCAGTCGCTAGTTCGGTAACTAACTAAAAAGAAGAGCGTTGAAGCCGGCGATGCGATGGCGCCCTTCCTTCTTGTTCATCCTCGGGTCGATGAATAAGCCAGTTAAGGCGCTTAGTTAACTAACCGTCTTGGGGATCCACCCGCAACTCCACCGACGTCAACCTCATCGCTGCTACAACGACGAGGACGGCGACGACGACGACGATGACAGCAAGAATGCAGCTATACTACTCCATGAAGTGGCATTGAGGAAGCAGTCCTGGCCAGAACGCTTTGGTGGAGCTCGTCGTAGACAGGACTATCTCAATGTCGACCATGATACCCACGATCAACAGGGGCCGGAGGCTGAAATATCAACTCTAACCTGACGCCTCCAAAAGAAACGGCCAGTGGCTTAATACTACAGGAACTTCCGCAGGTTGGTCTCAGGGAAGAGGAACAAGACAAGAGGTGCTGTCAAGCTGCTTCGTTTCCCTTTCGCAGCCTCAGCCAGGAATTCCTTTTTTTTTTTCCTACATCCTAGCAGGCAGCGAGCAATCAGCATTGACATCACTACAAACCTTGGGCTAGAGATTTCAGTCCTGTGTTACGAGGGCTGCTTTATCATGAAGACCATAATAATAACCCTTGCAATCATGGTATATAGGGAGGCTGCTGGTCTGGAGCAGGTAGGTCGACTTTGCTGGGATTTTCTGGCCTAAAGGTCGGGGAGAAGAACATCGAGTCACAAGACAGTGAACGCGACGATATTTAATTTGATTGCCGAAAGCCACAACCAATATATCGATAATCCGTACGCAGCCTGCACCTTCTAAAAAGGCAAATGGCTCCGGCAACTGCTCAGAGTGTGGACGAAGAGACACCTCTGCTTCATTCAGATGGAGGCGACGAATTCCCAGGTTACGACATTCAATCTGTTCTCAGTGTAGATGGAATTGAGTCCACGATTGAGGCCGTCGAGACTCCAGAAGACAACAGATCGTCCTGCACCAGCCATGGAGCAGCAGCAAACAGCCAAAAGAAAGAGGCACATCCTCACTTCATCAACGTTACCCAAAGAGAATTTTGGGCAGTCTTCTCCGGAATTCTGTTCGCCTGGCTGATAGCCATGTTTGACTCTACGCTGATGGCCTCCATCCATCCTGCCATTACCTCGCATTTCAATGCCGCGAACTCTGCAGCATGGCTCTCTACCGTCTTCCTGTTGACTTCGACTGCCTTTCAACCTGTGTTCGGCCGCATTTCAGACGTCTTTGGCAGGCGGCCGGTCTATCTATTTGCTGTTGCTGTTTTCTTCATCACAACAGCCTGGTGTGCTGCTGCTCAGAGCATCACCAGCTTCATTGCTGCCCGTGCCTTTTGCGGGTTGGGTGCCGGAGGTGTCGTCTCGGCGGGGATGATAATTAGCTCTGATCTCATCCGGATAGAGTACAGGGGCATGTATCAGTCGTATATCAACCTGTGTAATGGTATCGGCTCATCCTTGGGCGTGGCCTGCGGTGGCTATATAGCAGATACTTTTGGATGGAGGGCCGCGTTCGGCATTCAGCTGCCCTTCATCTTCGTTTACCTGATAATATCATATTTTGTTGTCCCAACATCCCTGGGGCCAGAACTCGCTCGCAATGAAGGCTGGACGCTCATGCAAGCAGCCAAAACCCTCGATATAAAGGGCTCGTTCCTGCTCATAACTGGCGTCACATCATTATTGCTTACTTTGAACCTGGGAGGAAACGTCCTGTCTTGGTCTCACCCAGTCATCATTGTGTCGCTTCTCGTGTTCTGTGTCTGTCTGATCCCATTTCTGAAGATTGAAGCGAGGGCCAAACGACCGGTCATGCCGCTGCCTTTGCTGTCCACCTTCCCTCAGGCAAACCTGATCCTGTCAAACTTCTTCGGAACAATGGTTATCAACACGATCCTGTTCAACATGCCCTTGTTCTTTCAGGCGGTCAAGCTGGAGTCTCTGACCAGCTCTGGGCTGAGGATCCTTGCCTCTTCACTTGCTATCATGGCATCTAGCGTGTTCACGGGCTTCTTCATCACCTGGAGCGGTCGATTGAAACCCATGCTCATAATAGGGTTCGTCTTTTTCATCGTCGGATGCGCCGTCACTAGCTCCATGAACAGAGATACTCCCGGGTGGCTTGCTATGCTCTTTCTCTTACCATCAGGCTTCGGCCAGGGCTTCGCTATGCCCGCCACTCTGGTGTCGACCCTTGCAGTCAGCCCCCAGGCTGAACAAGCCGTCACCACCACCACGCTCAGCCTCTTCCGTAACCTGGGGTCGGTCTTGGGTGTTTCGGTAAGTAGCTGGACGCTGCAGAACGCTCTCATCTACTACTTGACGCAGAGTGTCACTGGCAACGACAGACAAGACATCATCAAGCGGGTTCGCCAGTCTATTACGGAAATTCGTCTGCTGGACCCGATACATCAGGGTGAAGGTACGTTGAAACGGTTACATTTGCCTCTTGTACTCCGTACACTTCTTGTACCTCAGCTCCCGGGCTGACTAGCTCTGACATTCTGTAGTTATCCAAGGGTATGAGCAGGCGCTTCACCTGACATTTATCGTCGGTGTTGCATGGGCGACAATGTCCCTGCTACTCATACTCCCCATCAGGCTAGTTCGGCTAAGCCGAAAAGCATGATGGTGATGTCCCGACATGTCTATCACGTCGATAAGCTATTTCGACATGTCACAGAAGCGTTGCCGGGACGCCATTGTAAAACCTGTGTAAGTGCACACAGGGCCTGCCTTGTTACCAGCTTCGCGGACTCCCTTCTCCAGCATGCTGACCACCCTTGCTACTAGAAAATTGATAATATCTCCATCAGTCCATAGAATAGAGAGCTATATGACGAGTCTGGGTTATCTGAACTGCAGTCAGCACTCCGTACTCCGTATAAAAGGCCAAATTCCCTTGATTACTCCAGACGTTAATTCTCTCTCCCTCTCTCTACGACCCCCTTTTGACCATATATTGAATCTCCCAATAGTAGCACAAGAACCCTGGCCCAAAAACAGCAAATAGAAGCAAAAAAGAAAGGAAAGAAAAAGGATAACCAGGACGATGGCCAAGCTGGTTTTGTCCTCCCCAGGCCAGATGCAAATATGATCTCTGAATTGCATGTCCATGTTCATCTCCCAATGAACTCATCTTTATCGAGATTTTCATAAATAATTGGAATATCAGAAACTCTGGTTCCCGAGAACCGCAGCCCTGGGTTGCCTGGTCGTATATTTACGAGGCGTAGTTAGGCTCGATGATGTGCATAGTTACATGGACCTCAGCTAGCTATGTACATGCCGGCCGGCCTAGTGGCCCATCAAGACGAAGCAGAAGAGGAAGACGACGATGCTGAAGCCTTGTCTATAATCCCCGGCACTTAAGGCCTCGCTGTTGGTTCGACGGGCCATATTATTTTTAATATCGCTTTTTAACTAACTATAGTCAACTAACTAGTAGTTTTTTTTTTCTTTGGCTGCCCGTCTAACTAACTAACTAACTACAAGCACTTTTCTCCGGGCGAAACAACCAACTCCCACCGATGGACGCTGGCCTTGAGCTCACCTGCATCATCGCCCTCCCGCAGTAAGCTCTCTGATTGACCGTGCATGATACACGATGCCTCCAGGAATGCACATTAACTAGCATGTCTCCTAGATCGGTCGATACGAAGCCCGCGCCGCCCGAGTGACCTCCCAGTGACCTACCAAGCAGCCGTCCAACCCCAAGGCAAGCTGCAAGTACGACATCAAGTGCCTAGCCCTATGGGCCATCCCGTGCTGACCAGTCATCATTGAGCTGGATCACCGCAATCCTCCAGCAGTCGACAGGCGACTGTCTTCCTAACCTCCCGCCGGGCACAGAGAAATGCGTAGGTGCTGACGGCTCGAACACCAAACGGGGAGAAATCCACAACCTCATCTCCCACCTTGTCACTCCCCCCCCTGCCTCCTTGCCTGCCTGCGTGCCTGTCTCCCCGGTTCCTGGCTCTCATCTGTCCCTCTATACTCGAAAGTCGCTTGGTTGAGGAGCTTTATACGGCCATTCTTACGGCGCTCGGGACGACTCTTATGAGGTTAGGATATCCATGGCATCTAGTGTTGGTCAGCAATTGATGCAGGAAAACGAATTCGATACTTCTCTGGCGTTGTCGTCTGCGAATCCTATACCTTCGCTGTCAGAAAGTAGTGAGGTCAGAGGCTCTTACCAGCTTCTACCTACCGCGCAGGGGCCTGGTCACGCAGCTGAACGGCGGACAAGCATCGGGAGGAAAGACGCAGGCGAAAGAGACGAGGCTTCTGGCCCTGTCGCCATACAGCCAACTGCCGGTACAGCCAGCAGTCCGGGTGCAGCAAAGAATGCAGCGACATCGAAGCCGAAGCGAGTGAGGACAGGATGTTTGACATGCAGGGAAAGGCATCTCAAGTGTGATGAGGCTGTTCCGCGCTGCCTCAATTGCCAGAAATCAGACAGGCAATGCAAGCGTGGAATTAGATTGAATTTCATCGATACACAGGTCGCTGCACCACCGTATGCTGCGCCATCTCCGCAGACATGGCAGATCAACTTTCGAGACGAATCGAGGGAGATAGCCTCCGAATACCTGGGCGGATCTGAGAGATATCGCCCCATAAAGAATGAGGAGTTTACCAAGCCCATTGGATTCGGATTTGCCAATATGATGGGATTTGCCATGTCCTCTCATCAGACTCTAGCCAGTGCGCCGGCCTTGCTGACATTTCCTGAAGCCCCGTCTGCTGAAGGGTACGAATCTATGTTTCAAACGACACAGCAGCCGCCCTCTTCTAATCATGTAGTTCAAGATCAACCTATTCCACAGCTACCGGTGCTTACTCTAGCGCCTCCAAGGGACCCGAGACCATGTCTAAATACTCCGGAAGAAGTGCTTCTCATGCAAGTGTTTGTCGAAGAGGTCGGCCTATGGATGGACTCAATGGACGCCATGAAACACGTACGTATTTGTTCTCCATGTTTCAAACTTCCGGGTTAAAAGCCGCCTGCTCACCTGTCCAGTTTACTCGTATAATTCCATTTTATGCCCTTGGAGAGCCAATGCTTTTGAATGCTCTACTGGCATGTGGTGCCCGCCATTTACATCTTGTAAATGCAACGTACAAGGAAGAGAAAGCTTTGTTCTACTACAACTCGGCCACCCAGGATCTTCTCAGATACCTTCAAAATCCTAACCGAGACTCTGCTCTGTCTGCCACGACTGCAGTGGTCCTCAATGTCTACGAGGTCATGTCTACAAATGCAAGTCAGAGGATGAACCACATAGCAGGAGCCAGGGCTCTTATCAAGGAATGCCACTGGGACGGCAGATCGACCGGAGTAGGCGGTGCCTGTTTCTGGCTAAACGTCGGTATGGAGCTGCTAAGCTGTCTTCATTACAATTGGAAACTAGCCTGGGACCCGGATACCTGGGGAGTGGATATGAATATGGTTCCGGCTGAATCGATTGTCGGGAACGAGGAATTATGGACGCATAGGATAGTGTATATTTGTGCAAAAGTCGCTAATTATCGGACAACGGCACACCAACCTTTAGCTCATGAAAGACAGAGCCACGAGACCGATGTAAGTCGGGAAAGCGACGAGTGGAATAAAATGAAAGCCTGGTGTGATGAGTGGGAGAGATGCATACCGCGGTCGATGCGGCCGCTCGGGTACCTGCAGCCATGGCAGTCAAAGACAAAATCTTCCTTCCCCGAAGTTTGGTAAGTTCCGACTGTTATCGGAGCAGAGGAATATACATCTGCCTATATGCTAATTGCCTTGTTACTGACATAAGGATTAGGCTCGTCAAGAGATCGTCCGTGGTTGCTAGGCTGTTCTACCACACTACATGTGTTCTTTTGGCAAAGACCCATCCAACCGAGTCCCAGTTTAGCGAAAATATGCTAGCTATCCAGCAAAGTCACGCAAACGACATCTGTGGCATCGTAGCACATGTCAAAGATCGGTGCGTTTCGTCCGGCCTGTCCCTTTCCCGGTCTCTGTCTTTCTCACGTCATACTAACACAGCTACTTTTAGTGGTGTTGCTAGCGTCTCCATTCGCTGCCTGATAATAGCGGCTGAATGCCTTGTCAACAGAGTCTCACAAGAGCAGGTCCTAGATATCATGGATAAAATTCTCAAGGAGACCGGCTGGAAAATCGGAGCTCTTCAGCAAGAGCTAGTCCAAAAATGGGGATGGAATGTCAAACTCGAAGGCCAGCCAATGCCACCGGACCAACACCAACACCAACATTCTCACCAACAACATCAACAGCCTGCCATGGCTTCAATCCCTACAACCTCAACAGCTGCGGGCCCTATGAACCTCAACCCTTCCTTGCTACCTCCCGAAGTGGGCCTTGCCCCTCCTCGGCCTGCTATTCCGCAAGGGATTGTTAATCCAATGATGGCGGCTGCTGATTTTAACGCGGCCAACCACCCATATCAGAATCATTACGTCGCACCACAAAACACTCCGCAGGGCAGTTATCAATACGGCCATTACTAGTTTTTCACATGATAGCAAAGCTGGATAGATGTCGCATACCTTTTGACATGGCATGGCGCATGGATTTTCAACTGCATGGGAGGAGCTCTGTACTTGTTTCTTTTCTCGGCATCGGTATATTTTCAGGTCCTCTACTGTTCTCCGGCGTCTGTTTGGTGTGCTCAAAAACAACATACTTAATTCCCTTGTTGTTATATTATTTTCTTATATTGAAACATGGGCTCAGTAGGCCGGAAATGATATATTAGTTAGATCGTAACCGGCGGGCCTGGGAAAGGACTGGATTCTAGCATATCATCATTGCTGCAAGTATTTAATGGAGGAAAATTGCATATAAACGGAGTACTAGTTATCGGCTTTTATTCTTTTATCATCTATCCAGCTTGTTGTTCTTCTGCTTAACTACTCTAGCTATAAAATCTGGTAGTTTGTTTAGTTGATATCTTCCCAAAGGCCAAGACTAGTTTCTTTTCATCAAATTTCGCCTTCTTGAGACCACACACTTTGTACCAAACAACCACCTAGAGGAGAACTATAGCAGCTGTGTTCAGATATACCCAGAAAAAGAGTATCTACGTTATATAACCCGAATATTCTAGCGGCATAGCCAATATGGCGGCTCATGACCAATACGAAGGCCCTTCAAACTCAACCCAAAAACACCCCCCAGCAACTCCTACCTATGTTCTTAGAGGACATGCAAGCCCAATACACTCACTCAACTTCTATGGCTCCAACTCAAGACTTATTTCCGGGGATGCCGATGGATGGGTTGTTGTATGGGATATGACCAGCAAACGTGCAGCCGCCGCCTGGAAGGCTCACGAAGGATCTATCTTAGCTGTTGCGGGAGTTGAAGTCAGCTTAGAAGCAGGTGTGGAAAGGAGAATACTGACGTGAGAATCCTTCTATAGCTCACCGGCTGGATGTATCGACTAACGAGCTATAGGCACGGGAGAGACCATAAGCTATGCGTCTGGAAGTTGAATGAGAAGGATGAGGAAATTGTGGGCAAGATACTTCCTCTGGATACGCAGGATAACCCACAAGATAGGAACAAGCCGTGGATGTTACATTCTCTATCCGTCAATGCCCTGAACTTTTGTGGTTTTGCGTTTTGTTTTCTCCCACACGCGGCTGAGATTCAGTCTGGGGATGCCACCAATCCAGAAAGCCAAATGCTTCTCGCAGTTCCAAATGCTTTAAATACTGGGGGTCTTGATATCTTCCACTTGCCGTCTGAAAAGCGGCTATGTGTTATCTCACCAGAAAAGGAGGTCAACACCGGTATGGTGATGGCACTAGAAATGTTTATACCTTCTGAAGGAGGAGACCTTTATATCATTTCTGGCTATGAGGATGGCAGTGCCATGGTCCACGCCTGTCGAGGGGCCATTAACCGGTTACTCATTGCAGAAGAGAATACTTCTAACTCTTCATGGAACTGGGAGTTAATATATACAAACCGCCCACATTCACAGCCAATTCTATCACTCGATATCTCACCCTGTTCGGAACGAAAGTTCTTTGTCACTTCTTCTGCGGATGCAATGGTCGTGAAACACCCTATCCCAAGGCTGTCACCGACTCTCGAACCTGATGTTACCAATATTGGAAGCGCAGTAGAGTCTGCGCATTTGAAAGCTGTGAACACCAAACATTCTGGACAGCAAGGCTTGAGAATTCGATCAGATGATAAAATATTTGCTACCGCGGGATGGGATAATAGAATCCGAGTTTACGGTTGCACGTCCATGAAGGAACTAGCAGTTTTGAAATGGCACAAGGAAGGGTGCTATTCTATTGCATTTGCCCAGGTCAACAGGGACACTGGAAGCATAGCAGCCACTAGAGATACGATAGGTACCAATAAAACCCAGGAAAATAAAGCCATGGGTCTTACAATTAGGGACGAACCTCGTTCTTTGGCAGATATTAAGCAACAGAGAAGCATCAAAGCACAGTTAACACACTGGATTGCTGCCGGGTCAAAGGACGGAAAGGTCTCTCTATGGGATATATACTGATTGAGTATGCATACAACGCTGTCAGACATGAAAGGAGGGGGGAAAGTAGTATCGCCCAAATCCCCCATACTGGACTCATCCTTAGGCGATATTGAACTCATTCGCCGCGGCCATATGTTCTCTAATCTTCTTCCGCATTTTATCAGCCGCACTATCATTTTTGGGACCGGAGTCATCCTTCTTGTTACTGGAATCTACCGTCCTGTTTGCTTTGAACGCCTTCTTTGTCTCCTCCTTGCCGGTTCGAAGTCCAGGGACATTGATCTTCGTTGGCCTGTCTCGCAATCCGAAACCTTTGGCCAGATGGCCTAGATGCAGATCCTTTATGTTGAAGTACTCCCTCTCGCTTGCAATATGTGTAGCGTAGGCGCGAATATGAGATTGGTAAGCCCGGCGAGCCATTTCCAAAATACTAGGGTTATCCAGGGTCCAGCGTTCTATATCTAGTTGGAATTCAGTGGCTGCCTCTTCCCATCCCTTGCCGTTAGTGCGTCCAAAGCCTCGCTTCAAGATGTCGTTTTCATCACTGCGAGACACAGCCTTGGTGTTGTTATCGCGATAACCGCGTTTTAGAACATTGATATATCCTTCTTCACTTCCAGGAAGAAGGAATATCATAGCACGACCATCTCGACCCAATCGAGCTGTACGACCAATACGGTGAAGATGGTCATCAGCGGAGAACGCAGGGTCATACTCAATGACAAAGTCAACGTTTGGTAGATCAAGGCCACGAGACGCGACGTCTGTACATATTAAAACGGAGGTGTCCTTTTGTTTGGCAAATGCAGAAAGCGTGGCAGTTCGAACATGTTGAGGGAGGGATCCATGGAGCTTATGCAGTATTACCGAATTGTTCGGGTTTGATAATGTTGGAGATTCGGCTACTGTTCCTTGGGTAGATGAGTTAGTGGTAGATGCCGCTTCAGCGCTGGAAGTTTTATCCTCCTTTTCTTCTTCCTCCTCTCTTTCTTTCTCTCCCTTTGCGGCGCCTTCAGCAGTCTTATCCGACTTTCTGGTGAAAACCTCGAAATGGTAATCCACTGAATCTGCGCAGGAAACAAAAACGATAGCTTTCATAACAGTTCCCTTGCGTAGAAATGTGCTTTTGAGAAGGGCTGTCAACGTAACAAGCCGAAGCTTTGATGCGACGATTGCAAACGACTGCTTCAACTGAGCTGGTGCTGAGAATTCCAGGGACTTTTGCGCATCTCCAGCCTGGGAAGAGGAGGCATCTTCGATTTCATCTGCCGGATCAGCCTGTATATGAACTGCATCCTTCAAACTCATCTCTCCTAGACGCTGCACATTCATCTTCAGCGTGGCAGAACAGAGTACCGTTAATCTCCTTGGAGGAAGATTTTCAATCTTGGATGTCGGTCGCCTTTTAGAGTCCAACTTTTTAATAATATTCTGAATCTCTTCTTCGAACCCTAACTCCATCAATCGATCGCCTTCGTCCAGCACAAGCCATCTAACAAGACCCACGTCAAGCACTTTGGTATTATCTAGATGATCCGCAAGTCGTCCAGGAGTAGCAACGAGGATATTCAATCCCTTCCGTAATCTTGCCTTTTCTGATTTCTTCTTCTCTCCACCAATAACAGTGCCAGCAACAAGCCAATGAGCACAGTTTAGCAAACTATCAAGTACCACTGATATCTGCTTGCAAAGTTCTCGAGTTGGCGCGAGGATAATAGCAAATAAACCTGAGTCTCGGTGGATGGGCGTGGGCTGACCTTGGCCTTCCTCTGTGCTTTTTCGGCCAGATAGGTTCATTAGTCGTTGTACCAAGGGTAAGAGGTATGCAAGTGTTTTTCCAGATCCAGTCTCTGCCTGTATAAACCCATCACAATTCTCCTTTAGCAGCTGTGTAATTGAGCTCTTTTGAATCGCGGTAGGATTTTTCAACTTCAGTTTGGTCAATAGGTGTGCTGCGAGCTCTGGAGATAGCCCGAGAGATGTAAACGTATCGATACCGTCGACAAGAGGGGCATTGGAAGCCTTCGTAGCTTCAGCATCATCATGCGTCGTAGATTCATGCGCCGTAGGTACAGTCTTCGCGACAGGGTTATACGAGAAAAGCGATGAGATAACTTCTCTTTGCGGGCCAGTGGCATATTTGCTGCTGGAGTTATTGGAAACTCCTGTTATAGTAGCGGTGCTCGGTTGAAAATTTCCATTATTGAGTCTCTGTCGCTTTGGTGGACGGCTGGATACACCACCATGGTCCGCTTCTCCTCCTCTTTCATCCCGTCTACTGTCATCTGCGATGAATGGTTGCTTCGATTTCTTGTGCCGGTGTTCTGCGATCTTTTTGGCGACGAGACGATCCTTCCACTTGCCGCCTTTAAATTTCTGTTGCGAGCTGATAATCCCATCTCCCACGTCAAAATTCATAAGCATGCCATCGTCCGCCATGGTGACGACCAAAGTAAGAGCGGAGCACTTTGGTATTGTTTCGTTGGTTTCTCCCTTCTTCGCTCTCTCCGGCGTTGCGGCTGGAGGTGATAAAGATTGAAGTTTTTACTTTTGCGGCGGAAAAAAAAAAAATAAGTTGCTCGACCCTAAAGCTGAGCCCTAAATTCCCGATTCGGCAGTATGTAAACCATGGGTGGAAATACATATAGCAAAACAAAACAAAAGCATTTAGTAGATGTTTAACTGATAATTATATAACATTATAATAGTAGAATCCAAGTTTCCTCTCTGAATTACAGCCGTATATTCACAGAACCACAGAATATATGGATGGCCCATGATCTAGATTGGTATATAATAAAGAGCTCTCAAGATGAAGGCTGTAGGATGATATTGTCGATCAGTCTCACAGGTACTTTTCCTCCTCCAAGCCCGCAGTCTTCACCTTCTTGAGGTTCTTCCAGCGGATACATCTTCACAGCACCGCTTAAGACCGCACCCTTTGATTCATCGACATGGTCCAGCTCCTCTAGTGACTCGGGGTCTGCTAGAGAAATATAGTCCACTTCAAATATTGCACGTTTATATGCAGGAAGGAGCTCCTGTTCAGCCAATATGGATTGTGCTAAGGAATTGGCAGCACCGAGTATTTCCTTTCGCGACTTCTTTCCGGATAGGTAGACAGCCTCCGCTGCTCTCAAGGCACGGGACAAAACCAAGCCAACATTTCGTCGTCTAGCACCAAGGTATACATTACGCGAACTCATTGCAAGGCCGTCTAGTTCTCTTAAAGTCGGACCAACCCTGACCTCAGTGTCTATATGGAAATCCTGCACCATGCGTTTGATAATAATAGACTGCTGTACGTCTTTTTGACCAAAGTAGACACGGTCCGGAGTTACCATGTTGAATAGCTTTGTGCACACCGTAGCAACCCCGCGGAAGAAAACTGGTCTAGAAGCTCCCTCGAGCTTGGTGGCCAGTGGTGTTATGGTCACGAAGCTTCCGTTTCCATCCAGCTCGGATGTGGGAGGGAGCGTAGGGTACACTACTTTGGTAGTAGGAGCAAAAATTGCCGTAACACGGCCAGATCCAGTCGACAACTTGCTTTCAAACTCGGTATTGAGAGTTTGTATCTTCTCCAAATCTTCATTCCATGTCCGCGGGTAGCTGTCCAAGTCCTCATTTACTCCAAACTGTGTTGGATTCACATATATACTGACAACGACATCAGTGTTTTCCTGGGCAGCCTGTCGGATTAGAGATATGTGGCCATCATGAAGAGCACCCATTGTAGGCACAAATCCCACGGTTCGACCGGAGAGGAGGAGACCTCTCCTATATTGCCGAAGTGGTGGTACATCCCTGAAAACGGCGATTGCGGACTGGGATAGACATCGACGATGGCCGGCAAGCCTTATAGGCAAAGCTAATAGAGATTCGTTAGCTGTATGGCATTACTCTCCGGCAGAGGGCACTCAATGGCTTACTTGAGACTCTTCTAGTCCACATAGTTAGACTAAGCCGGTGTTAACGATAGTGTCAAGTTGTGTGATATCCGGCAAGGAAAAAGCGAGCGAAAAGACGGCGGGTATGCCAGATGGGCTTTGAATCTACATTCTATGTCAACATGAAGAGGTTTGTTTCACTTGCACGTCCCCCAAGGCAGCCTTTGAGCTCGCGACCGTGCTGTCTTCTTCAGCGTTGCTTGCAGTCTTTCTTTTTCTTCTTCGCTATAACAGTTTCCTTTCTTTTTTTTTTATATATCTTTTTAGCCGCCCTCGGCTCTTTTTTTGGTTGGGGGTGTCAGGTGATCGGCGGGCCGAGGTTAGTCAGCAGCAACGACAAGGAAGAAAGTCGACAACAAGTAGGAGAATACGAAGACTTGAAGGGCGAAAGGAAGACAAGGATAGCTGTGGCATGCAGTGATCGGGTGTGAAGGGGAGTGAGCTGGACCTTTTTCTCTTCTTCTTACCCTTAATTCACAGCGTGGCTATCTTCACATTGACACATATGTCACCGGAGTTGTAATTGGTGGCTTTTTATCTGATATATAACTATACAGCACTTCTATTTGTTATATTGCCTACGTACTTGCGACGATGGCTTCAAAAGAGGGACCTTCAGAGGTCCCGAAACTGGCACCAGACCTTGAGATTGTGGGAGATCAGGTCAGAATTCAGCCTACCGGATTTACAGCAGGGACTGAGGAAACAGATGGGATTACCGAACGCCGGTTGATGCACCAAATGGGCAGATTTCGAGAGAACCCTTTTGATTTCTTACGAGAAATCAGCCTCTTTGTGTCAGGTACAGGGTGGCGTGCATATGACGATTTTATTGGCCAGCCCATCTTCTACTCCGGCTTCTCTGAGAAGATGAAGTCGTCTGTAGCAAGTCACTCGCTGCTAGTTGGCAAGATTGAGGAGCTGGCAGAATCGCGGGTCAAGACTGAGGAGGTCGAAGGGCTATTGAGCGTTACTGTGCCGGCAAGTTCTAATGGCGGGCCTAATGTTGATGCACGGACTAGGAGAAAGGAGGAGATCGCAGCTAGTCTGCGAGAGGTTGTTGATACCATGATGGATAATATGATTTGCAAGATGGAGAGCAAGTCATTTATCCGAGGAGCATATTATATTACTACTCAGATCCTAACTAGAGCATATCATCAAGGTAGGTCAAATGGCTATTGTTTCGTGCATGAAGATACCTGTCTTTGCTAGACGCATAGATTGACTGGTATGCCTTAGGAATCCATGTTTCTAGCGAGGAGGTGCTGCGGCTTAGGAAAGTCGCTGAAGAGGCAGCCAAAAAGAAACAATCCATTGTATTCTTACCTTGCCACAAATCCCATGTCGACTATGCATCCCTTCAAGTTATCTGCTATCGGCTCGGGATAGCGCTCCCCGTTGTGGTTGCTGGAGACAATTTGAACATTCCTTTGCTCGGGAGCTTCTTGCAGCATGCTGGTATGTTCTAATATTCGCCCTATGAAGCTGAAGTAAACTTATAAACAAAATATAGGTGCTATGTGGATTCGACGCAAGTTCGGAAATGATCCATTGTACCATACTCTTGTTCAAGCATACATTGACACCCTGTTGAGCAATGGCCATAATTTTGAATGTTTTGTTGAAGGCGGCAGATCTAGAACCGGAAAACTCTTACCGCCCAAATATGGCATTCTTAGATATGTTTTGGACAGCGTTGGCTCTGGCCGTGTGGAGGATGCGCTTATTTGTCCTGTCAGCACTCAGTACGATAAAGTTATCGAAACCGAGTCATATATCAGCGAGCTTCTCGGTCAACCGAAACAAAAGGAAAATCTGCGGGACTTTATATCCGCGTCCTCTGTGCTTTCACTAAAACTAGGCCGGATTGATGTTCGGTTCCATGAACCATGGAGCTTAAAGCAATTCATTACCCAGCAGACTACAAAAATACACCATATACCTACTAATGAGAGGAATCTGATGTCAACTATTAGTCAAGAGGAGCGATCAAAAATCCTTCGTACCTTTGGCTACCGCGTCCTTTCCCAGATCAATGACGCTTCAGTCATCATGCCTACCGCCCTCGTGGGCACCGTCCTTTTAACGCTAAGAGGCCGAGGTGTTGGTAAAGCTGAACTATCCCGAAGGGTGGATTGGCTGTGTCATCGTGTCAAGGAGAAAGGTGGGCGGGTTGCACATTTCTACAGAGCGCCAACAGCACATGTTGTAGAGCGTGCCCTAGAGGTATTGGGTCCAAAACTTGTGGGGAAAACGGCTGGACTGGCGGAAGAGACATATCATGTCGTTGATCGGTTCCAGTTGTCCTTCTACCGGAACATGACCATTCATCTTTTCATCCCTGAAGCTTTGGTATCGGTCGCCCTGTACAGCCGAGTCAAGAAAGGCGGAGAACCATCTAACCAGCAGATAACTTATGATGAGCTTCTTACCCGTGTATCTTTCCTATCACAGGTTCGTATCCCCGTTATTTTACACAATAAGGCATATGGCACTAAGTAGATATGATAGCTATTCCGAGGCGAGTTTATCTTCCCTCCAGAGGGCCTAACGGCAAACTTGGAGAAAACACTACATGGGCTGGAAAGAGGCAATGTACTCAAGGTTACCAAGAACGCATCAAATGTTCCACAGACGATTGAGCTCAGTGAGCATGAGAGAAACTGTGGCCGCGAGAACTACGACTTCTATTGCTTCCTGTTGTGGCCGTTTATTGAAGCGTGCTGGCTGGGAACTGTATCCCTGATAGGCCTAACACCGCCGCTTACGGACCCAACGAATGTCTGGGTTGACATGAATAAGGCCCAGAGCAATGCTCAGCTGGTAAGTCTTTGCTTGGAATTACTGATTTCCTCCACGGTATTGTTAACAGGCGGTTACAGCTCGGGAAAACGCTATACTACCAAGGTGACCTCTCTTACATCGAGGCTGTCAACAAGGAGATATTAAAGAACTCCTACCAGCGATTTGAGGAGGAAGGCATAATTATCACCGCTAAGAGCAAGGAATCTCCTCAGCCGCCAACGATGCGAGTTTCGCCTGAATGGGCACCCGAAAGAGATCCCGAGACAGGCAAGCTACTTCCACAGGGGAAACTATGGGAATTCATTCGCATGATTGCGCAATCCCGTCGTGAAGGGTATGTAGAGGATTCCATGCATACCAACGAGCTCAGCTAATGTGCACATACAGAAAAAACCGTCGTGATGGAGAGACCATCTCCTCCCGCGTACTAGAGCTCAGCGAGGCTATGGGAAGAACGCTCTTCCAGGCAGCACACCCAGTCAAGCCCGCATCTGCGGACGGGGGGGTTGAGCTGTCTTCGCAGATACAGCGGCGACGAGCAATTGATACCGCATCGAAGCTGTAGTACCGCCCGTCCATGTAGAAAGTAATACGCCGAGATCGAGATATGCCAACAAAAGATGTACATATACACAACGACCTTCACAGCACATGTTACATACCCCTCTTTTATCCGTGTAATAATGGCGCGATGCAGTTGAGAGAGATACCTGTAGAATCCTAGTTAATATAATGCGTAATGGCATCCCAAAACTCGTTTTCGCTCGGTTTACGTTTGCATAGGAGGAGGCCGTACTTGCCGAGCCACGCCCTTGTCGATATGTATGTACGAACCCGCCTCCCCTACTCTGAAAGCATCTCTGTCATCGCTCTCACTTGATTCAATGGCTGTATGTATGTATTGCATTTGTACCATAGCCCACAGATGATAGGGTCACTTCGTTGTAGCATCAGTATGTGAACTTAACGTGCGACCTTGGGGTCTGCGAGGACAAATGGTCTGGTCATGCATATCCTATCAAAGCCTGCAAGGTTAGCACAAGAACGGGTTCATCCGAGCATGAAGTCGATCATCTTCTATGGGACTTTTGCCCATGGCCACTCACTGTCCAGGTTTTGCCTAGTTATCCTTTCATCCGCCAATCTTGCTGATTATTGGATAGTTAAATGTATGCACGCGTACGGAGTACTCAAATCACCTCTCATCAGGCAGCCAAAAAGATGGCGCCGGCAACTTTGCTAGCCTACAGACTGAGCTATCATCTCGGTCTCATCGTCGCCTTTACCTCTCTCTCATCGTCGCCGACTTTCATCTTATCTTCTCATCTTATCAGTTCCCATCTTATCGCCATCTTATCGCCATCTTGCCCCGAGTATCACCACGTGACTGATTAATAATCCGCCTTACGCGCGTCCAAAAAAAGAAGCTCGGCCTTGGCGTTTTTGCTTTTTCTCGAGTTGTTTCTCTCTTCCTTCTTGGTTTGTCTCACATTTTCCAACTCCCAACTCCAGCCTGCAACCCCCCCGACGTTCGCTCTTATCAGGATCGATTGGCCCTCTTGGATGCGTCCTGGCCTTCTGTTTCCTTCCGGCTGCACAGCGCAGTTATCAATCTTCCGACCCCCCGCCACTCGCTCATCAACAGACAGATATAGCTATCGCATGATTTTTCCCCAGCTCAGAGGACACGAGCGCGCAACGCAGATCCCGTTTCAGCATTCCTCGAGGACAGCCAACAGACTTTCATACTCGCAAAACTAATATATTTCTCCGATGAATGCAGATGACGCGAAAGCCAGTCTCATTAATATTCCCTCGACTATATTAAACCAGTTTTAATTTCCCCCCTATTCGATTCTTCAGAGGCGACGGGCGTGATGTTATAGTGATTAAGTGTTGTATTGATATTCACCTGATAATTCAAGAAATGGGGAGATGTATGTATAACTGCCAGTTATCTGCCAGTGCGACAGGCCGATACAGTTAACAGGAATAGCATTGCTAACGGGTGCGCGGTTCAATTTATTTAGGGAAGTATGCAGTGGTTCTGGACGCTGGATCGTCCGTAAGTGCTGCCTGCTGCGTTCGCAATGCCAGTTTTACGCCGGAGACTTGGAAGAAGAACCCATAGCTAAGGGTATGCGACTCATGCTTTAAATAGGGAACGAGAGCACATATCTACCGATGGCCCAAGAAAGGACATAAGGATGCTGGTAGTAAGGACCTGGCAAAGTTGCCACATATCGAGACTACCAAGGAATGGACGAAGAAGATAAAACCGGGTATGAGAAGCACATGGCGCATGCATAACTGCGTATACGTTGGATTTACTGACCTGAGTTCCTAGGTGTTTCGTCCTTCGCCAAAAACCCAGAAAATGTCGGCCCAGACCACCTCCACAAGCTTCTCAAACATGTACACACCGTAATACCTCGCAAAGAGGTCGAGGACACGCCAATATTCCTTCTTGCGACTGCTGGTATGCGGTTATTGTCAGACAACGAACAGAAAGAGATCCTCAAAAATGTATGCTCCTACATTAGTGACAACTCGGAGTTTCTTTTACCGGATTGCGATGCCCATATAAAAGTTATCGATGGAAAAACAGAGGGACTCTATGGTTGGATTGCGACAAACTATCTTCTCGGCGGCTTTGATGAGCCAAAGGCCCATGATCACGGCAAGGGCCATCACACCTACGGTTTCCTAGACATGGGTGGTGCTTCTGCGCAGCTAGCATTTGCGCCAAATTCTACAGAGGCAAAAAAGCATGCGAATGACTTAACACTATTGCGCCTGAGGACCCTCAACGGGCAGTCAAACGAGTACGGCGTCTTCGTTACATCCTGGCTAGGATTTGGTGTTCGACAGGCAAGATCCCGCTATGTAAAAGCCCTTCTGAAAGGAGCACCTGCCGGCACGGTCAACAGAAAACTCCCAGATCCTTGTCTTCCTGACGGCCTGCGGACAACGCTCGAAGGAACCATTCTCCCTCCAGATGGCCCAGTACCTGGCACAGATTCTTACTTGGTAGGGAATGGAAAG
Organism: Trichophyton schoenleinii; assembly: GCA_018357685.1. Lineage (NCBI taxonomy): Eukaryota > Fungi > Ascomycota > Eurotiomycetes > Onygenales > Arthrodermataceae > Trichophyton > Trichophyton schoenleinii. The sequence goes on from WOFF01000002.1 coordinate 2,797,619, forward strand.
TTCGAGGAGTGTTTGCGTGAAACAATCCCCTTGCTTGCCAAAGACACTCCGTGCGAGGATGAACCCTGTCTGCTAAACGGAGTGCACGTCCCTGCGATTGACTTTGATGTCAATCACTTCGTCGGCATAAGCGAGTATTGGCATACCACCCACGAAATATTTGAGATGGGCCACCAGGACAAGGCTTATGACTTCAAGACCTACCAGATGCGTGTCAATGAGTTTTGCTCAACGCCCTGGAGTGATATCAAGGACGGTATCGAGCAAAAGAAATGGGGCAAGGTTGACCAGGAAACCGCCTACGAAGTCTGCTTTAAGGCGGCCTGGATAATCAACATCCTCCATGACGGCATCGGTATACCTCGTGTTGGACTCGAGGCTTCCACCAACAACACTAATAGCGCTACTAAAGAACTTGGTGGCCACGGCAAAAACGGCCAAGATAAAACCTACCTCGACCCATTCCAAGCTGTGGATAAGATCAATGCCACTGAAGTGAGCTGGACTCTTGGAAAGGCCGTCCTATACGCATCATCTCAAGTCCCTGCGTCTAAGGCAAGCTTGCCTGTTGGGTTTGGTAGCAACACTCCTGGCAAGGTCCCGGATGATTTTGAGTACCCAAGCTCAAACAAACCTCATATCCCTTCACCACCTAGCAACTCTGATAAAAACGGGACAAGTGAGAATTGGCATGACACATTATTTGACGGAGACTCGCCTCGCCGTATCCCTGGCCTATTCATCTTCGCCCTTATAGTTTTAATCGTTATCTTTTTCCTTCTTGGCCGGGAACGTCGTTCCCGTATCTATCATAAATTAGGCATGCGATTGGGACGTGGCGGTAACAACGGAGGGAACTTGAGAAGAAGATCCCCTTTCTTCAGGGGAAAGATACCCTTCCTTTCTAGACGAGGTCCCGGAATTTCCTACGAACGCGTGCTGGAGGAAGGTGACCATCGAGACTTTGAGCTCGGCAGTATGGACTCGGACGAGGATTCCCATGGTTCTTCTTCCTCATCACCAACTTCAGGCGCCGCTGGAACCCGACCTCTGGCCCGAACACCTCACAGCCAAAGCCCCAAATATAATCTCGACAATTCGTCTTTGCTCAGCGTTGCGAGCCTTAATAATTCCCTGGATAGGCGCGGGCTTGTTATCAGAACCGAGAGTAGGGATGGGCTATATGCCCCCGCTCTTGCGCCGACGACTGTCGGTCGAAAATCCCGTGCCACCAGCCCTATCCGACTTTCTACGCCCATTACGAACACTTAAAAAACGATACCAATGTCCCTCTTTACCGCTCATCATTGCAGAGTTGTTGCTTGTATATAATATAAGGGTGCTATGATCCGGCGTTTTCCTGCAGATGTTGTTTGGTTTGTGCAATCGGTTCTTTCCTGGCGCGCGGCGCAACATTTATATCCCCCTTTGCGTGACATTACGTGTGTATATCATTTACCTTTTATAATATGTAGAAAAACCGGTTCCCATACCAATATTTCAACCCATGAAATCTCCATCCGTTACCAATTAAAAGAAGCAGTGTACAAGTGCAACTGAGGATAAGATTAGACCTTGCTCCAGATCGTATTTTTATAAGAACAGCCCTTGTAGAGAACACCGGTTCAGAAGAATAGAAGATCACAAGTTAACATCCCGCATGTAAAAGAAACCCAACCCAATAACCAACAGCCTGCATTAGGTCATCTCGACGTCCCTATCGCCATCTGCATCAGCAGCACCACGAGGTATCCGTCCTTCATTCAGCTCCTTCTCCAACCGGGTGATTTCCTGCAGACTCTTGGCTTCTCGTATCATCTTCTCGACTCGTTTCCTTTCCTCGGGTGTCAGCTTGACTCGTAACGGTTTCTCACCTCCCGCACCTCCCGGAGAGGAAGTAGAGGATGCTGCGCCCAGAGCTGCAGAGACATCGAACGCGCGGGACTTTATGCCTAGTATCTTCGACGCTAGAGCTGTGGGCTGTTTTGTGGATGGTCCGAAAAGTTCCTTTGCCTTTTCACGTTCGACATCTTTTACTTTCTGGTAGTCTAGGAAGCGTATCGTTGGAGCAAGCCATATGATCCAATATCGGTAATGCTAATATGCACTGTTAGCCATTCGGGCAACCAACACTGAGGGCTGAGGGAATGTACCTCTTTCCTGGTCACTGGGTTTTCCAGTAGACTCAAGTGCGTTAATCTGGGAAACGTCTTGAGCGGCTCTAGGTCCGCTAGTTCGGCAAAATTGTTTGCTGTAAGGACTAGGGTTGTCAGGTTTGGGAGTGAGGTGGCTAGGGTTGGTTGAATATGCGAAACGCGATTGCGGGCGAGTAGGAGAGATCGTAATCGAGGCGAGAAAGGGAAGTTAGATATCGAGGATATGCTGTTGTCCGTGAAATCGATTGCATCGTGGTCCTATCCAACATGTTAGATTTCAAGGTGCTTCCTGCATTGGTACTCGCGGTATATGTAGCAGGATGCTCACCTTTGCCGCGCCGAAGTTCTCTATAACGGGAATTTTGTGCCCTATATTGGTCCGTCCCCGGAAGGAGATAACGATAGTATCAACGCAGCTCCATTTTTTGCAGGGTATGTATGTGTGGTGTGGCTTCACCGAGGATGGGAAAGAAAAAGTGTAGTATCTGGTTCTTTTCAGACTAACTAGGGTGCTTTCTCTGTCATTACGCACCTCGAAGATCTAACTCGCGCTCTTTGAGAGGATTGAGATATGAGAGGGAGTTCTGAATCAATTCAACCGTGAGACGCATCTTTGCCGACTCTGCTCTGCTCTGCTTTGCTCCCTCTGCTTCGTCCGGAGGGTTGATATCTTGACTTTTGCTGCTTTTTTGTTATCGAAAGCTCGAAAAAGTAGAGTTGACGTTCTCTGTCACGTGTTCCTTATCTAGATCAAGGTACGGCGAGACGGCGGGCTGGAGACGAATGCCACGAACACCGCGCAGCCCCAGAGGCCAGCATGCATGATCCAGTATGTAGGTTAGGTAGCATTGTTATTATCAGGCTCTTTCATCTATCTGTCCGTGTATCCAATATGCCCGGATCCTCCCTTCCTATCAAGAAAGTTGGTCCGGATCTGATCTCAGTCTAGGGGGAATCCCCTTGCTTAGTCATCTGTTAAATCGCACACAAAAAACGCACAACTCAGTTAGTCAGGGCAGAAGCTCGCTTTGATATCAGCCGTGGGAATCATCAAACAGCTCCGTAAAACCAACTGCCTCGTAACTGTAGACCGGACTTATTGCCCGCCTCAAACCAGCCGAACTCGATGAAAAGGAACTTCTTTCGGCCATTTGCTGCCTCTTCTGCTCTCTACACAGTGATAGCGGCCTTTGGGAGGCCCGACACCAACAAACAAGTCTCTGTGGCGTAATTGGCTAGCGCGTACGACTGTTAAGAACGATTCAACAAGAAGAAGTTCGGTCATCGTAAGGTTGGAAGTTCGAGCCTTCCCAGGGACGGATTCGCTTTTTTTTTGGCATTTTTACTGGCCTCATTGAGGCCGGGGACAGTGGGTGGACGGGGAAGTCAAGTGGACTGAAATTATACCCACTCGCAGCCGCTCAAAACCCTGGTAAGGGCAGGGGAACTCCGGAAAAAGATACCACGATATATACACTGTACGACATATCTTTTTTTGGCATATTGGTAGTAGCTATATATCTGCCAAAGGGCAGTTACGGGCGTTGAATTATTATTAGTTATATCATCAGACACAATGGAGTCGGCACCATGGCGCCCCTTGTTCGAAGAGCATGTTCAAGCTGCAGGCAGCCCACTGCTATCGGTTGCAACTGTATCCAAGGACCTAAAGGGCAATCCGTTCCCTCGAGTAAGGACCTGTGTTCTCCGGGGCTTCTTTGCTGGCCTGCAGCTACATCCCAATGCAAAGCATGACCTGAAGTTGGCCTCCGGTCGTTCAGTTAAAGAAGAAAGTGACGATGAAGATACCTCGTATCTGAATCCCAGGAAGTATGAGAGCGATCTCTTGAGTATTACCACCGATGCTCGATCTGAGAAGGTCAAACATATCCTATCTGGTAACGAAGTTGGCGGACCGGTGGAATGTCTCCTTTGGTCACCCAAGGCCTTTGCACAGTGGAGAATCAAGGGGAAGGCATACGTTGTGGGTGGAAGTTGCTCTGATACAATGGAGCTGAGGGCCAGACAAGAGGTTGAACAATATTTGCGGCTGAGAGAAGATACGGACAAGCCGTGGAGTTGGGAAAAGGAGATGACCACTCAGTTTGCCAACCTGTCTCCTGGCATGAGAGGTACGCTTATAATAAAGAGGCAAAGCTGTACATTGACGTTAGTTAACGGTGTGATAGATACATTCAGACAAGCTCTTCCCGGCTCACCAAAGTCAGGACCGGCACCAGAGCCACAGGATGGCGGAAAGGGGCTCATCGACCTGACCGACCCCGTGGCAAGGAAGAACTTCAGGGTTGTGGTTATCAAGCCAGAAGAGGTTGAATATATCCATGACGAGGGCCCTGGGAATATAAAGAATGAGAGGTTCAGATGGAAGTTGGTGCCGTCAGATAGCCAGTACACATGGCGCTGGGAGGAAGAGCAACTCTGGCCTTGATCTGATCACCTCGTGCCCTTAAGATATGGCAAGCAATGTATCCGTCCTGAGTAAAATATGCTATTCTCTCCATTGACCAGCTCTATCAATCTACCGTGTCAGCACCAGCAGGACAGTCAAGTGTATCTGGCCAATATCAACATGTCCTGCTCTTTGGAGTCTAATTTTCCCCTTTAGGACATGTCAGCATAGCAACAACACAGCAACACAGCTCGCTTATTGCCCAGCCACCCTCACACAGATATCTTCTTCTTCTTCTTCTTCTTCCAACTCTTCTTCTCTTTCTCTCTTCCTCCTCTCTTCTCCCCTCTGAGCGGTCTTTCAGTCCAGATCACAGCCTGCAGCCTGGGTATCAACGCAGCATTGGATTGTCTTGTCCGTCCAGCAGCCTTTGATACTGCATCTACTTCTACCAGCCAGCATCCTGAAAGAAGAGAGCCAGAGCAGCAGCAGAGAACAGCATCACATCCGTCTGTTATCTGGTCTGTCTGCCAGTCTGTCCGTGAAGCAAGCTTGACTAAAGAGTAACAAGGCCTTTGTCTACTCTGTTTGACCATCATTGTTTGGACTGTCTCCTCAGGACAGCCTGCTGCTACCGTCTATCTTCTATCCTCCCGCCAGCGTAAGTTGTTGACTTCTCCTTTCACGCCTGCAAGAAGTGCGCTTTCTGCTCAAAGACTTGTTTCCTTTACTTTGTTTTGTTTTCTCTTCTCTTCTTCTTCTTCTTCTCCTTTTCTTCTTCCTTTCTGTCCCTGTTTGACATCTCCCTCTGCTGCTCCCGGGCAATCAGTATTCATTATGCCTTTTTTTATATCCCTTAGCTGGGTATAGCTAAAAGAAGTATAGGAAAAAGAAGTACCGGACTCCCAGGTAAGCCGTCTAACTCCTTGCTCTGCTCAGGTCTCCAGCTACGCGTTGAGATATATATCTCAGGTCGGCAGAGTTGAAGCCTGGGCCCAGAGCAAGGAGATCTATTTTTACACGAAAAGACACGCACTCTTCTCTCTCTCTCTCTCTCTCTCTCTCTCTCTCTCAAGATGGGACACTCAATAACATGGGAATATAGTGAGGAGTCCGAAGCCGAGGAGATGGTCTCCCGTTGCTCGTACTGCGGGCGATTCTGCAACAAAAGGGCCATTCATGGCAAGACAGGTCTCTGTTATCCATGCAGAGAGACCCTCCGCAAGGAGGGCGACAAGAGAGCCCTGGAAACGGACTCTGATACTGAGAGCGCCTCCTCCGGCCGCGGGGCCGAGGAGTGCGAGCCCGTCAAGGGCCATCCTGCTGCCACGGCTGAGGCAGAGGATGACTCTCAGTCAGCCAAGTCAGAGGAAGGGACCGCTCGCAGCAACGTCTGCTCGAGATGCTGGGCCGCAGAGGCGACGGGGACGTTATACAACTCCCCTGTCTGTGACGACTGCTACCACCTCGCACAGGCCAATCGCGTAAGTAAATAGCCATGGCCCTCCCTTTGTGTGGTATGCTTGCTACGTGTGAGATTCGCTGACATGGCCCCGAAACACTGGAAGGAATGGATGAAGGGTACCAAAGTAAGTCTCTCTTACTTTTCTATATTCATACGATGGCATTTTTCAAAAAAAAAAAAAAAAAAAAAAGGTCCGAGAAATTAGCTAATATGGAATCTTCACTTTGACAGAAGCGATTCCAACCACCGAACCCGCATTTACAGGCGGGTAAACGGTTGACAAGGGTCTGCGATTCCTGCCGGCAGAAGAGGAAGCGCTGCGAGCATCGCAGAGTTGTCGATGCCACTGATCGTAAGTTGGCCCATCATTTCTTCATAGAAGAACCAAGCTAGGTATCAAAAAGAGAGTGAGCATATTCTAACTTGTCCCGACTTTCCAGCGGAAGCCCACTGCCGCAAGAGAGGGAGAAAGAGAAAATGCGAAGAGATCAGTGACGACAAGAAAGAAAGTGAAAGCAACAAGGCCCCTACAAGCAGGGAGGAAGAACAAGGTAAGCTCATCCCCTTTATTTCCTTGTCATTAATGTTCCAACAAATTCAAACAAAGCAGAAGGGCTGATTGATATCCTTCCCTTTTTTTTTTTATTTCATTTTATCCAGCAGAAATCATTGTTGTCGACGATCCTGCAGAAGAACCCGGCTGTTCCGATGAGAGCATGAATCACGCCATCAAGGAGTCTCTGGACACCGTGTACAAAAGAGAACTGCTGAAACTCGAGGTCATAGCGAACGAGAAGGTCAATGAAGCCAACAAGGCCCTGGATGCCGTCCGTGACCATCTGCGCAGCTGGCTCGAACATGTCAGAAGAGGCAACTCTCTCGGCAAGCAGCAACTACCAGAGCAACAGCCAGAAAAGCCAGAGAAGCCAGAGAAGCCAGAGAAGCCAGAGAAGCCAGAGCAACCAGAACAATTGGACCCATTAGAGCAGCAAGATCAACTACCACAGCCACAGCAGCCAGCAGAGCCCGTTGCTCAAGAAAAGTGTGTTTGATATCTCATCCTTTTCTCCCGCGAGCACAAAGACAGAATCACCACCAGCAAAAAGGGAGAGCCAAGCCAAAATGCCGGTGATTTAACCTGGGCCACAGGGAGGTGTATGATATTTGGTTTCGTGCTTTTTGATTTCGTTTTTTTTTTTTTTTTTTTTTTTTTTTTTTCTCCCCTCCTGTTTATCCTGGTGTTTTATTTTTCTTCATGCTGTGATATCAGGCAGTGATAATGATGGGGGTTCGATTCATGTTGATTATGAGATTGCGCTAGCCTGGACATATGAAGGCATCCGGCATAGGAGGCCATTGACGGAGAAACGCAACACATAGCAAAGCAAATATAAACTGGAAAAAAGCGGCTGACAAGATGATTTCGCTCTTTCTGTCTTTCTTTCTCTCCCTTTATCTGCCTTTTCATCTTCCTTTACGTCTTTGAGGAGCGAAACGAAGCTTAGTCATTATAGTATCTTAGTCATCTGTTTACATTCACGTGATAATAGAGCATGGGGGATGTCCGAAAGAGGAAAAAGTCGACCTCTTGCGACGTTGGCGTTTTGAAGTTTTGCATTATTTCAAGCTCGTATTCAACAGCAGCTTAACAGCTTAACGAAGGATTTTCTCCAGGAGCTGATGCTTGACCAAGGCCCGGGTGACGGAGGAGAATGCTTGCAGGACGCTGACACTCGGACATCTCAGACAGCTCTCTTCAACCCCCCGAAACCCGCCGCATTCCATGTAAGATATCTGGATCTGCCCCCACGTCCACCCCAAACAGGCGCTGGGAGATCGAAGATACCATGACTGACAACCTCCTTAACATCACCGGCATCAAAAGAAATGACACCTCTGCCAAGTGTGGTCCCGTCTCCGAGTCGAAGAAGAGCGGAAGGAAACCCGCCGAGCCTTAGGCCCCATAACTACCTCCTGAGCTCCTTGGAAGAAGTTGGATAGAGAAGGTTATGCCCTTGATTAACTAAGTAATTAACACCATTTCTAAGGAGTTGTCGTCATGCATGCAGGACGAGGATCGAAGAAAGAGACACGCCGGGATATTTTCCCCCTTATCTAACGGCTTTCTTTGCTTACGTTTGTTTTGCAAGACACCAAGTCCAATCGCGATGATCTAGAAAGAACCTTAAAAAAAACGAATCCTCATAAGAAAGAACGAGAAAGGAAGAGGCGGTAAAAGGCCCACGCGGCTATCAATTAAAAGGGGCACGATGATTTGCATGGTGAAACAGACGATGATAGGGGTGGTGGAGAGAAACAGCCCCAGCGGCGAACTGAAAAAGAACGGCCAGCGAGCTGAGATTACGCCTTGGGCAAGAAAGACCTGGATCAAGGAAGACGGAAACAAGGAAGACAGGAAGAAAGCAGCCAGAGGGCCCTCGAGATGACATTCTCCTTTCGATATAGTTGCTCAACTAAGTAATAATGCCGGGGAAAGCAGCGGGGGCCCCTTTTCAACTAATCTGGTCTCTGGACGGAGAAGCGAACGGAGTTCTCAGAACGGAGTACAACCACTTGTGCCGTTATGCGAGGCATCCCGGGGTCGACGTCTCCACCGCTAGTTCTTCGGCCTATCCCGCGACGGGAACGACTGGCCGACAAGCACAAGTGATGCTTGTTCTTCCAGGGTAGTTGATGATAATAATGGGGTGCACGATATTATACGTGCCGCAAAAGAGCTTTTTGCGACGCTACACAGGTGAGGCCATTGACAAATTGCCCACTAACGCGGACATTATCCTCAGTTAACATGCCTAGTTACTAGTATCGAGTTATCCAACCTTTTTTTTTTCGCCTTCCGCCTGAGAGGCCGGTCCGTACGGATTATTATACTACTGCCAAATGACTGGCTTGAGCAGTCGTTATAGATATATACGCCCACGGAAGGAGTAACTTGGCATTAAGCATCAGGAAGAGCCTAAGCGGCCAACCGGGTAGAGAAACAGAAGCAGAGCGCGCAAGTTGTTGCATGAACGTCGAACGCCTGCCTGTCTGTACATCCCCGTACTTAAAGTCCGCACTTGTATGACCTGTATATACGTCTGTGGCGGCCAGGGTAAAGAAGGCCTTGTCTCCATGTTGCATCGACTCCCCTACAACTGGCTGTAAGTGCTTCGTACTGCTATGAACAAGCCAAATAGAGGCCGGCCGTTGGCGCATATGTAGACTGACAAATATAATAGATATATATATATATATATATATATATATACTCCGTATATATATAGGTTGGTAGGGGCTTGTCACTTGCTTGAGTTTCGCTGGCTAACCTAACTTCACTTCTGCTGGCTTCCTGTCGCTCCCGCCCGCCGCCCCGTCGCCTTTTTTTCTTCTCCCTTCGATTTCGACTTCGATTTGGACTTCGACTGCTCGACTCTTTTCTCTCTCTCTCCCTTACGTCCACCTATTTTTCTTTCACGCCTCCTTCTCGCTCTGCTTCTCCGTCACTCGACTAGACGAGAACGCAATTGCAGCATGGCCACCTTTCTTTGACTTCCTTCGCTGGCCTGCCGACTCCCGTTTGCCTCCCTGGGGTTTTTCTTTTCTTCGACCTGCTCCATTCTCGCGCATAAAGGCTGGCCATCGCTTGAGCACCGAATCTACGCAAAACCAACACCAGTTTTTTCGCCATTCGTAGCTTTTACGACCTGTTCTACGAGGCCTCTCAGCGACGAGTTTCCCCGTCTCTGTCCCTTCCTCTCGATTTAAATCAAGTCTCTGGGGGTTCGAGTTGCCCAGCGGAGCCTCACACATAGAATACACACCCATTCGCCCATCTCGTCCCGAAGAAGAAAAAGGGAAAACAAACTGCCGGACCAAGAAGGGCCACGCCCATCAGCAAGATGAACGGTGCTCTCGTCGACCCGGCCCAATGCTTCTCCCACCTCGTCGAACACATTCCCCTATGGTTGACTCGAGTCACCGAGCTGGCCTCCCACACAGCAGCCAAACACGCTGAGTTTGCTGCGGAATACACCCGCATATCCAAGTTGAAGCCCCGACAGCGAAGACGCCGAAACAGCTCCCTCAATACCAACAAAGGAGAAGACGACCAGCGCTCGGTAAACTCGAGAAACAAACCTTCCTCCGGTTCTACCTACAGACACCTCGATGCACAGGATCCGTTCCGGGATCCTTTGATATTCAAACGGCTCACCCGTCAGAATAACCAAGACGCCATAAACAGGAAACGAAAACAGCAGGACAGCACTTCTTCTACGCCCTCGGACGCTGACAGCGGTCTAGCCCGCCGTGTTCGCCAGCAGGTTGTCATACACTATGATTCTCAGACACAGACAGTGCTTGAACGTCTTGTTCGTGACATAGGTGGTGCCCGCAACCAGATCCGAAAAGGACGCATGAACTATATGATGAAAGTCGACTTCAGCCGTCGAGCTTTCCCATCTCACTTATTTCCAGCCGGCGGCCCGGACGACGACGACAATACTCTCACCTTACCCCAGCATCGATCCTTTCGGAGGTCTCGAAGTACACATTTTGATCCAAAACCTGACACCAACGGAACAGCTAATAAAAGTACGACGCCTGCAAAACAAACTGCTTGCGCCTTTGACACGACAGACAAACAGCTAGAGGCTGCCCAGAGTTTATGCGAGACTGCAGCGCACCAATTCCTACGAAACGGAGACTGTTCTAGAGAGCTAAGCAAGACAGTAGAGCGACTTAATGCCGCGCTGGAGATGGCTCAGGCCGAAGGGACCCGACTCAAGGCTGAGAGGGAAGCGGAGAAGCTACGCCAGCAGGCTGAAGAGGAGGAACAGGAAAGCAAAAGTGACCGCACGGCCGTTGAAACGGTTGGACCCGCAGATTCCGACGCACACATGCAAGCCGACACCCTCCATCCTGTGAAGATGAAGATGGACATGAATGTGAACGGAGATGCAAAAGCGCCGCCGGAGATGATGGGGGCTATCGAGGTGGACGACGGGTCATCGACATCGTCTATATCCATCGACCTAGCCGCATTTCGACGACGGAGGTTCAAAGCGTAATTTATTACCCTTGACCGTGTGAGCCGGTGAGCAACTACAACAGCAGCAGCAGCAGCAGCAGTGGGAATTGAGATGTATTGGAACTCTTGTTTCTCAACGTCTGCGAACTTGTCACCTACAGTGCATGAACTCAGCGAGCCAAGCTGCACCAAAGGTTCCTCCACACTCTGCAAGTATGTGTTGTTTGCCTGCTTGGTATTGGCGACGCCGGCAACAACTGCAAGCCCATGCCAGTCGATTCGAAGTCACAGGAAGGCAGAGAGTGCCTCTATGCTCCCCGAAATTTCCGGGGGGGTCCCACTGTCACAACCCTCCTTCCTCTACCTTCTTCGTTTTTCATTTACCTCCCGCATAAATCGGCGTTTTTTTACTTTGCATTTAACTCAGCGACGCTGCTCTGCTCCAACATAACTACCTGCCTCCAAATTTCCTCTTATCTAATTGTTGCTCCTTGTCCTTTGCCTTATACCTTTCTCCAGCAAAAATTTAAAAGGAAGCCAACCATGGTTACGGTGATGATAGCGTTGCATTCTCCTTTCTTTTCCTCTGCTCTTCATTTGTCTGTTGTTTTTGGCCTGTCTTTTTCATTTCCTTTTACCATCATCAGCACTGGGACATGGATATACTTACTTAGCATGGAGTCTCTAAAATGGGGGAAATTCAAACTATTTTCTGCTCTATTTAATTTTTTATTATTTAAAAAAAATTGAATACCACAGATATTATATATCACTAGCCTCCCTGCTTATTTTTCTCTTTCCTTTTTTTTTTTTTTTTTTTTTTTATCTAATTTTCTGTTTTTTTTTTTTTTTTTCAATGATGACGATGATGATGATATGCCACCAACAAGCATATTATTCGCAAAGTCAGTCCAACCTCGTACGGGAACCCATCACTATCGAACCAAGAGTAAGATATCTCTTGTTTAACCTTCCGTGCGGACTTCGCGGGCTTTCCCGTCAATAAATCAGAGCTGAGAAGAACAAAGTGACATCTTGGAGGGCATGCAGCAGCCGGTTGGCAGTTACAGTGGTACGAATGCAGGTGTGTCATCCTCGCCCCCTTCTCTCTCCCTCCATCGCTATCTGCCTGCCTCTTCTTGTCCGCCCGTTGAAGAGTACAGCTGGTTCTCCCTGTTCTCTGCACAAGCTGTTGGCGGTCCGCCTCCCCCCATCGGTTCGTATTCATGAAACGAGGCCATCCCTGCAGTTCTTACAGGCTTCAACGCTGTTGTTTGTTGGCTTTTGCTGAGATGGCAGAAGAAAAAGCCAAGTAATAGATTAGGTGCATAATAGCGCTTGATATAGGGTGCCGGGTACATGTATCAAGCCGATTCCATCCCCGATCGCCTAATGATATAATCGTCGTTGACTGATAGCTGGTCTGCTAACGACATGGTGACTGTATTAACTTATGCAGCTGAGTAACGCCCCGTCAAGGAGAAGGGTGTGGATGATACTCCCTCCGTACGGATCCTTCGTTATTATTACCTGTGTTTGGCTCCAGCGAAGAGAGACGAAAATCATGCGAACGGGAAATGGCAGATCAGTTGATGGAAAGGCTACTTGATAGGAAAGTATACCCTTTCGCTAATCGTATTATAGTTAGTAATAATTTCACTTGGTAATTTAGTAGTCTTGTCTTCGCCCGCAGCGCAGGCAACTAGACGCACAGAAGGAAAAGAAAAGAAGAAAAAGTGAGCTGTCGGGCCATCCGAGGCCTTGTTCAGCTGATGTATATCCGTCTGTTCTCCTCATGTAAATATATGCAAGTAAGGAGGTACGGGTACATATACGATGTTGTGTTCACCCTTGCCCATGCCGCAGCGGCACAAGAAATGTTGACATCCATAGCAGCAAGTTAAGTGTAGACAATGACAGGGAAAACAGGCGAGGTTGCCTTGATAGGGAAAAGGATGGCATCGATTCCCTGGGGCGGCAAGCTCGAATTGGGCAAGACCGCAGATATGTATGGAGTACTCCGTACGGTCCGCTCCCCTCCCTCCCCGAGAGATGATGAATGATGCAGAATGGAGATGGGGGGAGATGCACGCAGAGACGCAAGCAAGCAGACAGGTGATTTACGCTGTCCAATGCAGACTTTAGCTCACTGCGGTTGCATAAGTATTTTCCCGGGGAGCTTCTGGTAGGATGGGGTCGAGAGACATCATCAGGTTGTTGCAGGGCTATCCCTCCATTTCTGCTTGTCAATCCCCATCCGTCCTATCCGCTAGTTAGTTTACTTCGCGACTGCAGAATTGAAACTCTTGACCTGAAGAAGATGCGGGTGCGAACTCGATAGAAACTTATGCTTTTAGAGTCTGTCCCCATTCGTTAGCTTCAGTGGATTGTTTGATCAATATTGATACAAACGCAGCTTCTCCCTGCAACTCATCTTTAGTGTGCCCTGTTTAACAGACTGGTTGGCATAACTATATAAGTTCGAGTTTTGCCATGCGATACTTCAAGTTGTCCGCAATCTTAACGCCACTCAAACAAGAATGGAAAATCACCCGGGGCAGGGTTACAGCCTGAGATATGTTATAGTAAGTAAGCCTCCTCTTCAGAGCCATGTCTTGTGTCATCATACCCGCTCCCTTGTCTATACTGGATGAGCTGTCCTCGCCAAGTTGGTGCATCGTTGACGGTCATTTCAGTTGCCGGATTGAGTTCAGTCAGTCAATCAGCCAGTCAATATCTGTCGACGAGCCACCACCGCAGACAAGCCCTCCGTACGAACGTGAAGATGAGCGACCAAGAGTTTTTTTACCAACCCCTTTACACTTCAAAACCTGCATATACGCTGGCATTGCCAATAGTGCCTCCATTCGTAATGCCTGTCTGAATTAACAAATGGGCGTTTAAAGGGTCGACTGCAAGAAGCGATATCGTCGATCAAAGCTAACGGTGCAGCAAGCTAGGCGAGCCTGATGCAGACAATATCTGTACAGTTTTTGTTCTTTTCTGCGGTTCTCCCATTTTTGTCCTTCCTTCGTGGCAATCGAGTGCAGTGCCGGGGCTGTATTGGCCCAGACAGACATGGTGGCAGGCTGGCAACCAGCGCTTTTTGGATGTGTCGACTACTCCACAGGTCCTGGATGACGAGCAGCAAAATAAGTAACTGTGTGGATAACCCCAGTTCATCTATCGCTCCCCGTGCAAGGGGCAGGGGGTACTGACGCATCTCACGATCGAAGATGGAACAGCCCAGCGTCGTGGCCTTTGAATCGTCGTCGAGATGTCAAACTTCGTCCCTTTTTTTGATGTCGCGAGAAACTGCATGCATTCAAGTGATATGGCTTAGTCATCAAAACAGTCCGTCTTTGCGACGGCTGGAGATGCGACAAACGGACGACAGACGCACATCCCATCGACGCCATGCATGGCACGGAGGACGCAATGGCTTCAGACGGTAAGCCATGGCCTTTGATTGCGACCCGAGGGCTCTCAGCTGACTGGCTCTGGGTGAGGGCTGTTTCATGTAGAGAGTGGCTTGCGCATTCCGCCTGCAAGATGACAGACAGACAGCCTTGCGAGAAACTCAACCGCAAGCCATCAGGCTTCGACCGGTTTTAACGACAGACCATGCCAGGGATCTTGACCACTTTTTTGGCTTCTGTGGCCTCTCTGTTGACTAGACAGATATCTTATGCCTTCATATCTACCTCCCTGGAAGATGGCTGACGGCGTGAAAGCTGCTCTAACGCAGAACATTTCGCCAATATCAAGCAGAGCAATCATGCATTGCCGTTAACAGGTGATTTGCAGACGGCTCGATCCGTACCCTTAACAGAGCAGAGATGGGTGCGCCAACCTATTAAACCAGCTCTTCTCATACACTCTAAAATCGAAAGTTGGAGGCCAGAGATACGTACGAAGTCACGATGGAGTAGTTACGCCTTGATCATGTAAGTATGCACCAAGACCAACTTTCTGGCCCGTCCAGAACGGCAGCGTCACTTCGCTCGTAGGGTGTAGGCCATTCGACAGCGTCTGCCGTTTGTGGCTCGAACTTCCCCGTACCTCAGCCCCTGTTTTAGTGATGATATCAGCAGGAGTACTTGACTGCTTGGGCGTGGAGGCAAGGTAAATATGGCTACCTTATATGCTATAACTAGTATTGGGATGGCGGCTCAGCTACTTTTATGCTGTTGTACAGTAGATGATATCACCACTTTAGGGCCTTATCTTCAGCTTATTAGCCCTTCAGCTTTATCCTATAACCAACTACCTAATATAACTGTTTTTGACCTGCCGGTTGTTGTCGATGATGACCTCAGGCTGGTTTGTGGCAGGTTTAGTTAATTAACTGACTACCAGCTGGTTCAGCATCCTTCCTTGGCGCCTGGACCTCAGCTACTTCAGAGCTGACGACCGCTTTCTCCATCGAGTTCCGAGGTCAGGAATTCAATGCTGATATTCAATTCTTAGTCCATTGGAATTCCCAGCTATATACCTGGAAAATGAGCTCTGTCAAGCCGTTCAAGATCTCCGTTCCTGATTCACAGCTTGAACTACTGCGCAAGAAGCTCGAAGTTACCACCTTTCCTGACGAACTAGACGAGTCCAAATGGGACTTAGGGGCACCGTTGGATGATATAAAGCGCCTAACAAAGTACTGGAAGGAGAAGTTCGACTGGCGCGAAAAGGAGAGATGGCTTAATGAACAGATATCCCATTTTACGACCGATGTTGAGGTAGCAGGATTCGACAAGCTGAATATACACTTCGTTCACCACAGAAGCAAGGTAGCCGGTGCAATTCCTCTATTATTTCTCCATGGCTGTAAGTTTCCCAGATACGCAGCTCACTTTTTTACCAAGCGCAATCTAATACATTTCTAGGGCCCGGGAGTTTCCTTGAAGTCTCAAAGCTGTTGCCCCCGTTGACAGCTGGAAGTGAGAGCCATCCTGCCTTCCATGTAGTGGCTCCATCTCTCCCCAACTTTGGTTTCTCAGAGGGAGTTAAGAAGGTAGTATCCCCTTATATTGGCTGCTAGGATTATAGAGCTTCGTTCTAATGGCCAAGCAGAGGGGATTCGGTCTTGCACAGTACGCTGAAGCCATGAATGCAGTGATGATGGCATTGGGGTATGAGGAATATGGTAGGATACCCCTATTAACAAGATTATAGACCCGTGAACACAAGCTTATATTGTTCTTTGCTATATAGTCGTGCAAGGAGGTGACTGGGGTGGTGTCATCTCTCGTGTCATGGCGAAGCGTTATCCTTCCCACGTGAAAGCAGTGCATGTCAACTTTCTTATCCTTTCACTCCCGTATCCATGGACAAGCCCGATATTGTTCCTTAAATCCCTTCTTACAATTCCCTTCTCACGCAAGGACCAGGCCAAACTCGCCGTATCCAAGAACTACGTCACGCAGGGCAACGGATATATGGCTCAACAAGGCTCTCGTCCTCAGACGCTCGGGTATAGTCTCCACGACAGTCCAGTAGGCCTGTTGGCCTGGATATACGAGAAACTACATGCCTGGACAGACTCTTATTCCTGGACTGAAGATGAAGTCCTGACATGGGTTTCAATATACCTCTTCTCTCGAGCAGGGCCTGCTGCATCAACTCGAATCTACTACGAATTCAACAATGCTCCCCCCGGGCCTGGAAACTTTTCTAGTGAAGAGGTGGCCAGTTGCTATTCTCCCGATGTGAAATTCGCCATTGCACATTTCCCCCGTGAGATTCTTGCCTTCCCTATGCTATGGTGCCGTTATATTGGGGATGTAGTGAGAGAGTCCGAATTTGATAAGGGTGGCCATTTTGCTGCCTGGGAGGTTCCAGACATATTGGCAGCGGATATCCAGGGATTCCTTGGTAAAGAAGGCCAGGCCTATCGTGTAGTTTCTGGAGCAGATGGATACTAGCTCCGCTGGTTGCGATACTTGGATTCACTTCTTGGTTTTTATAGTTGACTGGCCATTGGGTATACATAGATCTCAAAATATAGTATATAGTATACTAATTTCAACATCCTACCTCAGGGTATCAATTTTCTATTCAGAATGCATTGCTATGGGGTGAGATACCCAATGCACTATCAAAGGCATATTCCACAGTGCCCATGGGTAAGGTGAGAGTAACATCTCGCGAGGTGACGCGCTCTTTCTTCTACAGACACCACCAACCGTCGACTTCAACCCCTCGTTTGGTTCAGGCGTACCAACAACCATCCACTTCACTAGGTGCACTTCAACATCCAACACATCTCCGTTGACACTTAAGCAGGGTATACTGTCTCCTGGACGTACACCGGCGGCGACGTGCGGGATAGACCAAAGGCGGATCCCACTTTGAACGCGAAAACGGCCGACTCGCCTTACAGACCCCAAGAAGGACGGCAAACATTACTTACTGCAAACCAGTAGCTCATTCAGAAGAATTGCTGCAATGGCTCAACCAATTTCTTATCGGAGGGGGTTTGATAGATTCACTCTAGAACCTGAACTTGGACCTGTGGAGTTCGAGATGGCTCTGGATATAGAAGAGCAGGTACGTATTATTTGGGGCTCAGGGGATATCATTCATAGCATATATAAGTAACTAATAATGTTGGCCTTTTATTGAGGACAGGCGCGAGCATCAGAGCAAAACAAGCGCCAACTGCAAGGCAGCTGGGAGGAGATAGATGACAATCCCAACAATCAAGAGGTTAGCATTGTTTATCCTCTGGTATTGATATAGATATCTAACATCGCGGATACGTCAGAGAGGAGGAAATTGGGGGAGTATACCGGTATTGGAAGGCAATCCTGAGCCCTCTTTACCGAAGAGACTCGGCCATCTATCTCCAGCTCCACAATTCAAATTTCCTCCAGAGTCATCTTATGGAGACATAACGGGACCTGATGACATGGATCCGATAAAGAAATCCCCTCAGCTATGCCAGGAGAGGTTCGACAATCATAGTCAACCACAGACACCGTCTCCTGGATATACCAACAAAGGTGATCAGCAGTACTCCCACCACCGTTATATATCAGAGGCAGAAAGCTATACGGCGCATTGGGAGAATAGCATACTCTATGACAAGGATATAAATACACGGGTATCTTCACCAGGCTTCTTCCGGCTGCGGTCAGAGTATAGGTCACCGTACTTGGGGCCCGTTGGTTGGACAATACCGTCCAAATATTATAGTACAACTAGAAGAAGCCCACGAAGGCCTCTAGGTTCAAATGAGGCTAGCAATGGTGAAAATAACGTCTCTATTGTTGATCCAAGAACCGGTTCACCCAGAGAGAGGGTTAGAAAGAGGAACACAGTATCAGCATACAGCTGTCGTGCTTCGAGGCCTTTCTTAATCTACCAGGATCCCGAATGGGTAGTTCCACCCCAAGGAGTCACGGACGTGTATTTCGATAGTACTGCAAGCGATGACAAGGAAAACAGTGCACCTGGAGAAACGGAAGTTCCCATTGCCAATGAAGAACTTGCCAGCGAACAGAACATGGGAATTCAGGTCGGGAGACCAGCACAGGAAAACGCCGACGACATTGATGGACACGATGAAATGGATATCGACAGAGACGAATCAAGAATCGTCTTAACTCATCCGTCAAGGCGAGAGATGCCACGATATCAACATCGAAGAGACACGAGCTCCTTGTCCTCCTTTTCGACAATCTAATTTACCCGTGTCTGCATGAGGGTATCGAGCTTAACAGTCACAGAAAGGGATATATATATCACAGTGCGTATGCAGGGGCAGTCATATCAGGAAAAGCAAGCAAGGTGTACATTGCATATCGGCCTGAATATCCATATTCCACCAAGATGGTCGATCAAAACTGGCCGGGGTATCACACGGTTTGAACTGCTATTGTGCCTCCAGTTCTGAAGACAACAATCAGTTCCACCTGATCCATATTTATCAATATAATAGCCATGACACAGAGGAGCGTGGTAGACTGGCAGTTACGAATGCAATATTCTGTGAAGTATCTGTGCTCCGTACCGTTTTGATATGTAGAAGGATTTGCGTGGATTCGTCGCACGAGAGGACGGCCGTGATTTTCTGTGGTGGGTCGATCACCCGCCTAGTTAACTCGTCAACAAGTGAGTTCACTCGCTAACCTGGAAGTTTGGTTGCAAATAACCAGCCACACCTACTCCATCGCCCGTGTTTGAATACGTTGCAGCCTGGGAGTAGTTAATTCAAGGAGCGAGGAGAGTACGGAGTATCCAGAAAGCCTTCAGACAAAGGAAGCTACATACATACAGAACCTCCGTAAGTTTCGGAGCTTTTCCCGTAAAGTTTGCCGTAACCTGCAGCACATCGACAGCCTGTGCGACCTTGCTGGACTCCAGGCTCCCTATTGGAGCTCACTTTCATTGAATATTTCCTGGAATACTTGTTTCTTCCCTCCTTTTCCTGAACAAGCGCTGAATGGCAAATCGCTGTGCTAACAAACCAGGTCAGCAATGATGCACTGGCAGCTACCGAGAGAACGAGCCCCTTCAGATTGACGTTGCATGACAGCTTGATGTACTCTGTTCGAGCCTCTCTTGTTAACCCCAAAATCAAGGAAATGCTTGCTAACAGTGATAGGGCTGTTCATGCGAGCTTGCAGGTTGCTGGTGATGCATCTCATCCAAGCTCCAGAATACGAGCCAGGCAAGTCGATAACCATCGCAAGGGATCGCCAGCTAGTTGTTGGACGAACCGGGACCATGCACCTGGAATTTCCCTCCCCCCCCCCCCTACTCCGTACTTTTCTTTCTGATATCCGCCAGGCCGATTCAATCACATTATTGGCTGATGGTCGGTCGAACAGCCGGTTGAACAGCCGGTCTTTAAGCAGAAAATATCCCGCCCTGCTGTCCTGGCGCTTGAGAGGAGCAAATATGGGGTACTCCGTACAGAGCCAGTCTTTCTCTGGCTGGCTGCTTGAATTCGTGGTTGGAATGATTGATTGGCTGATCGTTTGTCTCGTCTCAGAAGTTAAACTGAACATGCAAAAGTAGCTCCCAATATACGTGTTGAAGCCGAGTATATATACGAAAACAGGCAAGAAAGGTGATTTTTATTAGACAGTTCCTCGTCTCCTTGCTTAAAACCGTACAAAGTAATAGAAATAAGAATAAAGTATCCGTTGATTATGTTCAATGGGAAGTATATCCCAAGAGTCTTGATATTCTTCGTTCAAAAGAGTTCTAGTTCAGCGACTGTATTCCATTCCAGTATATGAACAAGCACAGGTAGCGTTCCATGCCGCGATACACCGTATCCATGCATAGCTGGATATACGGCGCAATGCAGATGTGTATTCGGGTATAAGGAGACGAATGCCGACCTTGCAAGTCTTTGCTACAGTAGCATGGAGGCCACGAGAAGAGAGAGAGAGAGAGAGAGAATAAGAGAAGGAGAGATATGGAGACCGGCACAAGGGGTATAACCGCAACTACATCGTTGTTGGTGCAAGAAGAGCGGTATAGCATGACCTCCCCCTGCAAGGAGGGTCAAGGAAGTCATAAAGAGAGGGAATAATAAATATGAATGGAAAAGCATGCATGTACTAAGCGTGTCCGGTTCACCTAGGATCGAGCAGGACGAGCGGCTTGCTGCCTTTCCTGGACGAGGAACGCGGAGATGCTTCGAGCTTGACCGCTGTGCTTCCGACTGAAGGAAGAGGGAACTTCCCTGACATGCTCTCAATGCTAGCGACAAGCAGCCCGTCTCACCTCCATTTGGCCATCAGGGCGGGCTCGCTTCCAGATCCCGCTGCACGAGCGGAGATAAGTAGGTACGTCGCCCGGTCAACGCTGGGCCTGGCTTCTCTGTCCACCGTCACTAATGCACGCCGTGGCGGCCCCAGCTTAACAACAGCGTATGGAGGAGGTATGTACTTACATAGCTGGCTCATCATCGACGATGCACAACCGAAGGGCCTCCGTAGAGAAAGATATATAGACACATGACTAGGAGCAGCCAGTCTCGTCTCTGCCGATGCGACGGAGTACTTGTGGGTGCTGCTGCTGGAAACGGCTGGGACGAAGATCTGCACACGGAGATGCTAAAGGGCGGAGGTGATCTCTGGCAGGCAAGTGGCCGTGGATTGCGCTGGGAGAGGCACTGCTGCGTTTCCCGATGCGCTGTGGCGGCAACCTGGGGACATCCTGAGCGCGGCTTGAGCGAGAAATAACGAATAATGAGCATCGCTCGCCTGCCGTCGTGATGTTAAGTATATTATATTGCTGCTATGGGCATGTCCACGTCGTTTCAACGTGTTTCAAGATGACGTAAGAGGCAGCGCCGGGCGCGATGCAGCAGGCATGCAGCAGCTATGCAGCGGTACTTCTGCTGCCCGCCCAAATCCGGTGTGACAGACAAGTCGCTGCGCATCACGTCACCATCGCCGCGGCATAGGCAGGGAAAGGGCCCTTGTGGACTTGTGGCTGGTGACTGCTTACCTCAGCATCCCCCTGGCCCGCCCTAATTTGCCACATCCTGCCAGATCGGGACTAGCGTCCTCCCTGAAGAACGCGATCTTGCATGCTCGACACGGGATGCTCGACAGCGCAGGCCAGCGCCGTGACACTCAGTCTTGGGCATGCTCAGCGGGCGAGTCTATCTTCCTGGGTCTTTCTCTGTACCTCGCGTGTGCAGAGTATCTCCTCTGTGTGTGCTGTGTATGTGCTGTGTTGTGATCTGTATAGGAGTACGGAGTAGCAGCAGCGCTTCTCGCAAGCAGAAAAATCAAACAAATAAATAAACCGAAAAAGCAAAAAAAAGTAAATCGGGGAGCTCGTCCGAAACAGGAAAGCACAACTGCAGCTCCCTCACTAGTCCCAAACTAGGAAGCTACGCAAGATCCAGGATGGCCCAAACTGCGGCCGCCCTCCTTTTTCTCTTCTTCTGCCGCCGCCTCGCCTCCTCCTCTTCCTCTCCCGACCTCAACTCGACCTCGACCTCGCTCGACTCTCCCAACACCAGCAGACGTCGACCATCCGCATCGACACAGGAGAAGACGAAGAAGCACTGCCTGCCGTTCTCTCTCTCCCACCACTCGCTCGCTCGAGTGTCGTCTTAGGCCGTCGCCGCAATGGACGCTCTCAATGTCTTCGCGAAGCGCGTTCGTCTTCTCTCCCTCCCCCGTTGTTGCCCTGGCTTACGCAGTAGACATGGAGCTTGCTAACAGAGCGGTCTATAGGAAGAGCCAGAGAAGCCCAGCGAGGCCTCCAACTCGCTGTCCGGGTTTCTCTCGACTCTCGTGCCCACCGCCATCATCTCTGCTATCATGGTGGTGCTCTTTCTGATCTTGCGCCAGAGCCAGCGTCGTCAGTACGTTCCCAGAACATACATCGGAGCTCTGCGCCAGCATGAGCGCACTCCCGCACCAAAGCCCGGCCTTTTTGGCTGGGTCAAGTCCATGTGGAGCCTGCCAGATACCTACGTCCTGCGCCATCAGTCTATGGATGCCTACCTGCTTCTGCGCTATCTCAAGATCGCAACCGCGCTCTGCTTCTTTGGATGTCTTATCACTTGGCCCGTGCTTTTCCCAGTCAACATCACCGGTCACGGCGGCCGTCAGCAGCTTGATATGCTCGCCATTGGCAACGTGAACGCCCAGCGTCCTGGCAATCTGTACAGATACTATGCCCATTGTTTCGTTGCCTGGGCTTTCGTTGGTAAGTTTTGCAAAGTTAAAGTTGGGATATTTATGTAAAAAAAAAAAAGCCACTAACAATGGATGGACAGGATTCGTATTCTGGATGGTTACTCGTGAGCTGCTTTACTTTATCAACCTGCGACAGGCTTACTTCATGTCTCCCCTGTATGCGGAGCGCATCTCCTCCAAGACCGTGCTCTTCACCTCGGTGCCAGAGGAATACTGCGACGAGGCCAAGATTCGCGCCATGTACGGAAACGACAAGGTCAAGAATGTCTGGCTCGTCACCGATGTCAAGGAGCTCGAGAAACTCGTCGAGGAGCGTGACAAGGCTGCCTTCCTACTTGAGGGCGCTGAGACCAAGCTCATCAAGATGGCCAACGTGGCTCGCGGCAAGGCTCTTCAGAAGGGAGGTGAAGTCGATGACCCAGCCGCACATGGAAACATCGGCGAAGCTGAGTCTGGTTCCGTTGCCGCACGATGGGTCCAGCCAAAGCAGCGACCAACTCACCGTCTCATGCCCATCATCGGCAAGAAGGTCGACAGCATCAACTGGGCTCGTGAGGAAATCGGACGTTTGACCCCTGACATCGATAACCTGCAGCGTAACCACCTCAACGGACAAGCCAAACGCATCTCTGCCGTTTTCGTTGAATTCATCAACCAGAATGAGGCTCAGGCTGCTTACCAAATGTGTATGTACCACACTCTCAAGGTTTTGGTACCTGGACGAAGGATTCTTTTTAACCGACGACTAACCTTAACTCTCTTTTAGTGGCTCATAACCTTCCGCTGCACATGGCTCCTCGCTACATCGGTATCAACCCAAGTGACATCATCTGGTCTAACCTGCGTATCAAATGGTGGGAGCTCATCATCCGTTATTCTGCCACTGTCGCCGCCGTTACTGCTCTCATCATCTTCTGGGCCATTCCCGTTGCCGCCGTTGGTGCCATCTCAAACATCGACTATTTGATGGAGAAGGTTCCATTCTTGAGATTCATCGGCAAAATCCCACCTGTGATTCTCGGTGTTGTCACTGGATTGCTCCCTACTATCTTGCTTGCCGTCCTCATGGCTCTCCTGCCAATCGTCCTTAGGCGTAAGTCTTGAGATTTGTTGTACCCATATTTTCAACCTTTACTAACACCATTTTTTTTTTCTGTACTAGTCCTTGCTAAGCTTGGAGGATGCCCTACCAAGGCTGCTGTCGAGCTGCGCACTCAGAACTTCTATTTTGGATTCCAAGTCGTTCAGGTTTTCTTGGTTGTCACCTTGTCGTCCGCTGCTTCTAGCGCTGTCAGTGATATTATCAAGGACCCTACCTCTGCCCCTGGCTTGCTCGCTCGAAGCATTCCAACTGCCTCCAACTTCTACATCTCCTATATCATTCTTCAGGGCTTGACTTTCAGCGCTGGTGCTCTTCTTCAGATTGCTGGTTTGATCATCTCCAAACTCCTTGGCATGATTCTGGACAACACTCCTCGCAAGATGTACAACCGTTGGGCTACCCTTTCTGGCATGGGATGGGGTACCATTTTGCCTGTTCTCACTAACCTTGTTGTCATTGGTACGTCAATATTCCCTTGTACCCTCAATACATCCAGGCTCATTCAACTAACATCTACACAGCCATCACTTATGCAGCCATTGCCCCCTTGGTTCTTGGATTTGCTACCGTCGGCATGTTGCTTTTCTACCTCTCTTTCCGCTACAACGTCTTGTATGTCAACGACACCGACATCGACACCAAGGGCATGATCTACCCACGTGCCCTCAAACAGACCCTCGTTGGCTGCTACCTCCTTATTGTCTGTTTGATCGGCCTCTTCGCCATTGGTACTGCCTCTGACAGAGCCGCTACTGGCCCTATGATCCTTATGATTATCTTCTTGGTGTTCATAATCCTTTACCATATCTCCCTGGTCAATGCTGTGAGCCCACTTCTCAATTATCTACCAAAGAATCTCGAGGCCGTCGAACAGCAGCACCAGGCTCTTCTCGCCCAGAACAACAATGGCCAGCCTGCTGCCCACAATGGTGATGTCGAGAAGGGTGATGTCCGTGGTGCCACTAACCAACCAAACATGGTCGCTAAATTCCTCGGACTCAACAAGTATGAGGGCTACGAGCAGCTTCGCGAACTCGTTCCCCACGGTGCTTATGACACTGACTACCCAGCCGAAGTGGAGAGAAACGCATACTATCATCCCTCCATCACTGCTACTGCACCCCTTCTCTGGATTCCCCGTGATGCCGCCGGCGTCTCTCGCCAGGAAGTCGTTCACACCAGCCGTTACATTGGTATCACCGATGAAGATGCCACCATCAACGACCAGGGCAAGATTGCTTGGGATGAAGAAAGAGGCACTCCACCTATCCAAGAGGAGAAGATCTATTACTAGTCGTTCTCCGTTTTGGCTCAACTTAGATAAACGTTACATACCTTTTTTTCCCCTGTTTTTGCTTATTCTCCTTTGTTTGGGTCTTGATTCCTAGTCTCTAACGGCTGCGGTTTTCTGGACGAAGTATGACGCTAATGTTTATGGCGATCCCCGATGTGGCTTGAATGAGTGTTTCTCCTTGATACCCTATACCCCCCCCGAAAACCAAAAGTAACAAAATTGATATAATTTGGAGATGGAAGCTTGTGAGGGTTCAGCCTAGCCTGTTTGCGTACCACTGCAATTGCAACTGCGAGCGAAGCTGTATGTTTAGGTAGCTGTGTTTTTTCGTTGTTGACCTGCTAGTAACGTAATAGTTAATATACTTAGTATCATTCCCGCCTCTGGTAGCAGCTTTTAGTATCGCACCTCTGCCCACCACAACGCAATAAATAATCATGTGCACTCTAGAGATGCATTAGACAAGCAGCAATTTAGAATAAAAAAGAAAGTCGAAAAAAAAAAAGAAAAGTCTTCAAATTTGAACCCGGTGCGAATTGAACGCACAACCTTCAGATCTGGAATCTGCTGCGCTACCATTGCGCCACGGGTCCGCTTTTCATGTCAAACTTCTCGGCCGCAATGGCAATTATCGCCACTCTAAGTTAGGGTAAGTCACGTGTGTATTAGGTAATAATGTCATTATTATCATAGCTCGAGGCTTAAAAAAAGTAAAAAAAAAATCCCAGAAAAAGCACAACTTCAATTTTTTTTCAACGTCAACCACAAGCAACACCAAGCAAGCTTACCTCGCGCACCGAAAGCACCACGAGAAGTAGCGCTTACGAGCCGCTACATGTGAAGAAACAGGACTCCGGGCCTCGAGAAAACTGATTGCGACGCATCCCTTCTTTAACACGGACATTTAAACACGGGAACAAGTTCAAAATGGCGAATGAACAATCAGCAGGTACGCAGTTACAAGCAGCTCAAGCCCTGCTTCTTCTCAACGATGAAACCTGAATCGCTAACTGATACCGTACATATAGCCTGGCCCATCGCAGATGAAGCTTTGACTACTGAACTGCTCGACCTCGTCCAGCAGGCGTCTCACTACCGCCAGCTCAAGAAGGGTGCTAACGAAGGTACGCACAAACTGCAAAACCCCTGCCATTCTTCATCTCTCCTCGCGTATAGCTCTGTAACTAACGTGTTCCATCCGCAGCTACCAAAACTCTTAATCGCGGAACTTCAGAGCTGGTTATCCTCGCCGCTGACACCAGTCCTCTGGCCATTTTGTTGCATCTCCCGCTTTTGTGCGAGGACAAGAACACTCCTTACGTGTATGTGCCTAGCAAGGTTGCGTTGGGCCGCGCGTGCGGTGTCAGCCGCTCTGTGATTAGTGCCAGCATTACTACCAACGAGGCGAGTGATTTGCAGGCGCAGATCCTCAACATCAGGCAGAAGGTTGAGAGACTGATGATTTGAGAGGCGGAATTGAAGGAATTGGAAATGAGATATCTGGTTATTCTAGTTTTGGTCTAGATCGAAACATTTCCGAGGTGAAGATGTGAAGATGTCTGGGTGGTGGCATTGTAGAATTTCAGTTACAATATCTACTTGGACCTACAAATGCAGAAATCATCATTGGACAAAGAAAATTTTGATACGTAAGAATAGTAAATTGCTAAATGATATACCAATTGGAAATAGTCCATTTGTGTATATGGCGGGGCGTGTACCACGTCAATAATCACTTGTATCACACTGCATATCAACATTATGTTGTCAAAACATTAAAACTGTATGTTTATACCATAAAGTCCTAGACACATATGTCCTTCAATCCCCACCAGGATTTGGCGATACGTGTCCACCAAGCTAAGGGGTCATAGAGAGCGTCCGGAGTAAAGAACGCTTTACATTCAGCAGGCTCGTTCACAAACTGGCGAGGAGTACGGGTCTTGTCTTCGTCCCAAATGGCATTGCGAAAGTTGACACTAGCATGTTTGCCCCTTGTTGCCATTCGACCCAAAACATATAGCCCCTTATTGTACATCTCGCCAACTCGAGTCATGTCCAGTACGACCCGTTCTTCGGCTGTAGATAACTTCTCGTAGAGAAACCACACAACATAATATAAGTACCTGAATGTGAGGACGTTGGCGCCCTTGACACCCCCCACAGCCTGCATTGGGCCAGGCTGAGGCCGACCACCAACGGCAATAAACTTCGCACCATAACGTCTCATAAGATCAGTAAAGATGGAGCAGGTAGAAGCACAAAGGCCATCAGTGACAATGACCATATCCTTCATTGAAAAGGCCGCTGGAGGGATTTTAGTACGATTGCCATATCCAGAAACTATAAAAGGGCCCGTGGCCAAGGTCATTTCGATGTTGCTGAGGTCCCATTTGGTGGGATGGGTGTAGTTATCTTGTGGCAGCATCTCTGGTCCGTAGAGTTCGCCCCAGGATGAGAATTTGGTGTCATTGACATTGACGTAGGTGTCAAGGTCGAAGCCAGAGAATCTCATGTTTTGTGCTTCGCCAGCTCTGGGATCAAGGGGTTTATTAAGGAGGAGGTTGACTTTGGAACCAATGGCGTCTAATTGCTGAGTGGCACGCATGTTGGAAGGGGTCAATATCTTTCCATCCGGAACGAGCTAGATATGATTGTTAACATATGCTATATGATAATTCTCTTCTCACTCCAAGGTGTTTGACGCCTACCTGCTTGAAGAGGTCAAAGCCGAGGAAGACCAGACCACCTCCATTTCCGCTGACATCAATGATAAGTTTCTTCGTCCTATTTTTTCTGCACAGTGCTAGGAAATTGGCAATTGTATAGCTGAGGTCCATCTCGGTGGTGTTGCCCTTCGCTATGAACTCCTTGACAACAAGGACAGCAGTATGGTGGAACCAGCCCTTCAAGAAGTAGCCTTCAACGATACCGTCTGTGGAATTCACGTCGGGCTTAACATACGGGGGAAGTTCGCGGGCGGCCAAACGAGATGGCGGCTGTGGGATCGAGACAGGGCTGCCAATCACTCGGGGAACTTTCTTATCCCCTGGCTTAAAATAGTAGTCAAGACCGCCAATTCGCTCTTTGCCTGATTCATTGTCTCTGCCGGTGCAGAACGTTTCGTAAAAAGTTTCACCGTCCTTGACTCCTACAAATGAATCGTCGAAAAAGGCCGAGTTTGTGAACTCCCTCACAGTTCCGTTGTAGAACCCAAGAGTAGTTTTGTCACCAGGGTAGATACCCCCTCTCTGGCGGAAACCACCACGTCTGCGGCGTGGGATTCGAGGGAGGCCGTAAAGCATTTGGTTGTAAAGGGTATCGCGGTCCTGGCCAAGCCCAGTGAGGGACATCTCCTCCATCCATTTCACAGAATCTACACCATCAATGGTTTTGACGGCAGATTTGGGGTCAATGGCGTGTTTTTTGCCAATGGTTGATGGCTTTTTTGACTTTTTTAAATCATCTATAATGGCGGGTGAGACGGGCAATTCCAAGCGAAGCAGAGGCGGAGGGTGTAGTGCAACTTACCGAGGACATAGAGCCTTGGGAAATCCTTTCCTTTCAATGAAAGAGAGACCAGGGAGCCGATGTCGAAGCGAACGAAGCTAAAGACTGAAAGAAGATCCAGGTCCATGTAGAAGTGGCCGTCGTGGACGGATATGACGAGGTCGAACAAATCGGACTGAAACATATACTCGCCAGTGTAGCTACCGTTGAGAGCCTTTGAACGGATCTTCTGCAGACCTGCGTCGAGATCGGTGGGAGGCAAATCATACCCCTTTGGTGGGTTGGGCAACCAGCCCTTGGTCGACTGGGAATCCCAGTAGTAGCCCAGGCCATCAAGCAGGCTTAGACTGTTGTTTAGATTGAAAGGGACAGAAAGGAGACATTCATGAGCGAGTTTTGCCGGGACTTCGAATTCGGTAGCTATAGTTATTTAAAACTAGCTGTCAGCGAATGACATTATCAAATCATTCATTGGGTATAATATCTGGACAGACCATCTGGTTTCTCCTTCTTGTGCTTCGCTTGGATCTCAGCAACCTGGCCACACGGCTCTACGGCACTAGCTATACCAGCAACACACAGCAAAAGGCCAGCAATGGCCTGGTGAATTCGCACCATATCCCCTACTACGGCTCTAGCGCGCAGTTAGGACGAAGGGAAAGAGGCTGAAAATTTTGCCTACACAAAAGGAGTGAGTGTAGGTTGGTGAATAAAAGGAACGGAAGGCCGATCTACACAAATGAGTGAGTGTAGATAGACATAAAAAAGAATGAACTGATGGTAAAAAACGAATGTGTACTTTGGAAGCAACCGGCACGAGCGCCTCTAGAGAAAGGGGGCGGAGGGAGAGGAACGCCTTGGAAGATGGGGATTCAACGGCTCTTTTAACTGCCCATCTTCCCCAGGACTTGCACGAATTCGAGGTATTACATTGTCCAACTTCGCCTAATAGAGCGGTTAGCATATCATCTGGGTCGAAAGGAGATAGCTATTTCCCTTCCTCCGGGATATATGCCAGGGAAGCACATATATCTTTATCCTAGGGGTATAGTACCAAAGCGATGGCAGCCAGCAGTATATGGCATTATTCAATATTCAAATCTGTGTAAGAAGAAGTCCAATTCCCGCATGAGTTATACATGCCCTGGTTGACTTGTTGCATGACTGCAAAGATCCTCTTAGAGCTAGCGCTCGGTCATCTCATTCTAAAACCTCTCGGGTAGTTAAATGGTGCTAACGCCAGGGGGATCTCCCTCCGACCCACAGAGAAATGAGCCAGTGTGGACTCTCGACTCCATACCTCGATGGTGGCCCAAAGATATTATGGGAAGTGTGCTCCCAGTAATCAAGGCGTAGAAAACCGCTAGTTGGTATATTGGTTGACGTGCAGCTGCTTGAGTGCCATATCATGGAGAAGCGTCTTTCATAAACTCCCACCGCCGCCCAATTTCGTTGTCTGGTTCAAGACATTCTGTAGCTCCAGCCCAAATGGCAGCTCTACCAGTTTATAACCAGGCTAGCTTGTCCAGTAACGTATGCCCTCGGCTTGACTCTTTGTCCTTTGCTGCGCCATGGGAAATTAGGTAGTGGCGATAATCACTGTATAGGTGTTATAATAGCCTGCAATAATAATAAAAGCATAAGCTGCGTCTACCCCGGGAGCCTGGCAGAGATTGTGTAGATAGTTAATTAAAATAACAATATTCTCCATGCTTAGGGTCGTCCTGGAGAGGGAGGGGGGATCATGTCCACCGCAGCGATGATCCTACGGCAGTTCCGAGCTGTCTGCGGCATTCGTCACCCCGATGCCGCTGCCCATGGAGAGTTGATATCGGTATACAGGGCATATTAGCTCGTGGATAGGTCCACATAACTATCCAGCAACGTTGGCGGTCAGATGGAGGAGACTGCTGAAATCACTGTGCCTAGGGCGTTCTGCGTGAAGAGATTAGAGATCGACGTCGCACAATGCCCGAAATGAAAAGGACTGCCTGCTGGCTGCAAAGTTCCGGGCTTTTGATGGCGTTATCTGTAGTCCGTAGGCTATTAGTATTTTGGATTGCCTGGTGCTCCTGGAGGTCAGGTAGACAGTGGACAGTTAAATTAATAACCGGAAAGGGGGCGGAGCAACACCGGGATATTTGTCCAAGTCCACACAGCCGAGAACTGAAAAGCGAAGATAAGGAAGGGCACCTACTTAGTTAACTAGTTATTCATCTAAGTTGCTCTTTTGTTTTTTTATATGCCATAAACGGAGTAGACTTCCCAGCGCCAGAGGGCCCGAGACATCCTGTGTGGACGGCTGCGGTTGGATCACTCTTTGGCAGTTTATGACAGCGCTTGGTCGTTGGCTGCTCGCCTGGAGACGACAGTCAGCTAACTAGTTTGTTAGTTAGCCAGTTAATTAACTAGTTAACTGGGCAGTTATAGGACGGGGACCTTGAAGCGCCTTAGCTAGGTGTTCAATTTCGTTGCTTGGGATAACATCGCCAAACCTCAACACCTCGACCGGACCCTGGATATTTGAAAGGCAGAACCTCGCCTCACGTATGATGGTGGCACCCGAACATACCATCCTATCTCGACATATCGGCCATTTTCTTCTGGACAGTCAATCGAAATGCAGACGATGGTAAAGGGCGTTAACTGACTAGCTATACGGCTGTGGCTTCTGCCCTGTGCGACCATAAAACTAGGTTGGCTTGACTAGTTATCTACCACCGCACAGCACTGCCATTAAATTACCCTAATATGTTCTATCTTGCTGTTATTCCTCTTCTCTAACTACTTCTCCTTGCTGTCACACCTATACCATATGCTTCTGCTACCCTGCAGCACCGGAAAGCCATGACGTTACTACCTGGAAGCTCAGGGGAAACGCCTGTCGAGCAACCTTCAGGGCTGTCGGATGAATATCTAATAGCTAACCTTGCCCATCGCCCCCTTCACCAACTGGCAGGGAGAATCTCGATCTCAAATCCTGCAAAGTTTTCAACTCTTCCGCCCTGCGAAGGTCCTTCGTCTATGGGGTACCTTGACT
This sequence comes from Trichophyton schoenleinii, assembly GCA_018357685.1. Lineage (NCBI taxonomy): Eukaryota > Fungi > Ascomycota > Eurotiomycetes > Onygenales > Arthrodermataceae > Trichophyton > Trichophyton schoenleinii. The sequence goes on from WOFF01000002.1 coordinate 2,829,303, forward strand.
GTCTGCCCCTCGAAATTCTCCAGGCCATCTTGAATTTGTTGGACTTTCAGGCTCTTTCTCGCCTTTCATGCACTTCCCACCGAGCTAGAAGAGCCGTCGAATATCTGCCAGCATACCGGGAACTTATGGAACATGCCCCTGATACCCTTACAGCTCTCGGAAAATCCTGTCTCATCACGGCACATTCCGCCGCAAAGCTGCGTGCTGTGCTCAGGACAGAATCCTGCGTCTGGTGCGGTGAATACGGCCCTTTCTTGTTTCTCCCCACGTGTGAAAGATGTTGCTATGAATGCCAACGCTCAAATCCTTCTCTGTGGGTGATGACGGCCGATCTGGCCAAATACTGCTTCAATATCACCGCCGCCAAACTGCGAGAGATCCCCATCATGCGAAGTATCTATGGTGTTTACGACGTTTCCCATGAGCTCTCTCGCCGTCGGCGCTTGAAGCTGGTCAGCGTCAGGGCCGCAAAGGAGCTCTCGTTGACGACTAATGCAGGCTCACCAGCAGCAGCTCCTTCAAACCAACGAAACAACAGGCACTTGGCACATTTTCAAAACGCTCCTCTCGCGCCAGAGGGGCAGAATAATGGGCCTGGAGTGACATCCCGTGTTCGTTACTCTTCTCAGACTGACGAATGCTGCGGCATGGGGTCTATATGCTTCCCTTCTCTACAGCCAGACGACACTGTAGAACGCGGCCTTTGGTGCCGAGGATGTTTCCGAGCTTCTGAGCAGTACCGCTTTTCAAGTCCAACTACCGACCTCGCTACACGAAATGTTTACCCACTTCGGGCATTGATTGGAACCAACTTATGTGCCCGATCAAAGATGCAATTTCTGGAACATATCAAACACTGTGATGGGTCCCTGGAACTGCAGGCGAATTTAAGGAGAGGTCTGCAGAATTAAGATTGTCACACTCAACAAGGCGTTGAAGACTCGGTCAAAATACTTATCTTTACCGATGTCAAATATATATATTATATATATCTTCAACCTGCTGAAGCAGTAGTGTCGGACCCATCGTTGGCCCAATGGTTTTGACAGCGTGTCAGCTTTGAAAGCGGGCACGATGAGAGGGAATATGGTGCATGTCTTTCTATTCTCTGGTGCATGGTAGTTGTTATATGAACTCGGTAGCCTGCACCTCTCCTGGGACTCAAAAATCCTATTTTGAGTGATTAGAGAATAGTAGGGCAGGTAATTGCCAGCTCCCTCGGCTGTGTCAACAGTATATAATGCTATAATACAAGGTTTCTGTAGCCAATAATCCCCATCGTGACTCCTGTTGCTTGCCTTTGCTCGTTGCTGTGACAAAGATGGCCGAGTGGTTAAGCGCGCCAGGCCTGGGGAACCAGAGCGTCACGTGGACTATTATATAATCAATTCATTTACTAGGGAACGCAAGTACCTCAATTAGCTATCAAGACGAAACGACGACAAGACGACAAGCTACCTTCTCCCGTCGCCGCTTAACCTTGTGCCTTCGATCTTTGATAGCCTAACTTTTACTGGACGGTTGTCTTCCAAGAGATGCCTACCAGGGCGGCTATTTGATACTGCTATTTATAGTTCGAAACGTTGAGTTACTGACCACGGAAGAATGAGGTCACGATTTCACGATGTGACGATGTCTCGAGGGCTTGACCACCGATACACCCGAATAATACAATCGCTTTAGGCCGTATGTCTCCGGACTGGGCAAGGAAACGTTCAGCCGGTTTAATAATACCGTGTTGGTGTCACACGGTGCAAGGGGACTGGGGTTCTCCACAACGGCTACCGCTGCCTACGTACTGGAATATATGCCATGGAAACAAGGTACGATGGGCTACTGCCGGAGCAGGCAGGGAAGTCAAAGCCGAGAAATGCTGGAGCCTCGCTTGCAGACAGGGCCAGCCAGGGCTGTTTGTGAGGTCATGGCCGTTAAAACATGGACCCAACCCCTGCTGCTTCCAAAGGCCTTCTGGAACTCTGTCTGTGCTTCCTTCACGGACGGCCGGCACTCCTGGCCGCACACGCGCACACAAAAATTGTGGAGGGAGCCCATCGACTCGCCTCTCTATCAACAGCTTCCATGAGCATCTTCGAACTTCGCTGCTCAGCTTGCAGCTTCGATCTGTTCGTTTTACTCGTCATAAACGGCCTTTGACTGATCCTCTGGACGAAAATAAGCCGGAAAGGCCATGACTCAGCGGCACAGCCCTAAAGCTCATCTTCCCCCTAACACGAGCTCATCGGCTCCGAAAGTTCCGACAGCTCCGACGATTGTCTGGCCCGGCTGCCTTGGTCGTGTAATCGTACCAAGTAATTTCGCGTATCTTCCCCTTCCGCGAGCGCTGGAGCGTTCTGCTTTGGGATAGAAGGCCCGCAAACGGCATCAAACCAGGTCAATGTCTTCAGCGCCCATCCACACACTCTTCAGGCGTCTCTCCTGCTCTTCTCTGCCGCGATCTATATTTTCCCCCTGTAACGATCAGCGGCTTCTCGGTAACGGGTCACGAGACCGGCTCGGGTGATCCCGCCAATCATGATCAGCCCTCGTGGCCCTGAGACCCACTTTCCCGATCGGGCGAGCTAGGCAAGAAAAAGACACGGAAAATGTGAGCTGGCTTAGTCAGAATATGAGTTATAACACTTCTTCGTCTTCCTTCGAAAGGCTTTTTTTCAACCTCGAAAGGTCAATCTCAGGTTTCAGCTTCACGAGCCATCCATCTTCCTCTCGCTCGCTGTCAATCTGCTCTCTTCTCTCATTTATAGAGGTAGAGAAGTCTCCTGGGCGTAGACACTACGCTCCTTTACCAAACCATCTGGCTTATCTACTCCATTATCGATCTATACAATCAAGGGACACGGGTGGATTCGAAAGACCTCCCCTTTTTTTCCGCCTTCTTTGTCAACTTGATATATATACCCTTACATCTAGCGCGTTCATTGACGGCTTTAGGTCGTCAGATGAACCTGCATCTTCTTAATCATCCCAGTGCTAGAGTAGGTAAGCCGTTTGGTTGACCGTTGAAGCCCAAATTAAATCACAATACTGACTCATCTTCCTCCCGCCTAGTATTTCCTCTTCGCATTGAAGAGGCCCTCAATAACGTAAATGGTTTTTAAGCCATTCACTCACCTCGCGCGCCAGACCTTCTCCAAGACCTTTGCCCACGGCTACGCCCAGTCTGTCGTTGCCGCCTCTCAATCTTCCTATGCTCCCTCCGCATCCTCCCTAAACCAGATCACTTCGATCCCACAGACTGTAAAGTACACTCGAACTGCACAACTCCAGAGTGCTTTCCAACATGCCTCTGGTTCCTCTTCAAGCGCTAGTGGTGCAAAGGCAGGCCACTCTGCCACTAGCGGTAGCACCGGTGATTCCGGTCTAGCCGCTTATTATGCTGCCTGGCAGCATGCTCAGCAGACTGGTGATGACAGTGACTGGAAACAATTCCAGTTCACCAAACGTATTGGCTGGAAGCCGGCCAAGGAAGAGAAGGACTCCCTAGAGGAGTCTGACGTGGACCAGCTTGCCGCCTCTGTCTCAAGGGTAAGAAGCCGCAGTGAAGTGCGAGCTTCAAGAAATGTTGAGAGTGCTCCTGTGGATAAGGATGTGAGCGCAAAAGTCGATGAGGCCGTTGCCAGAGAGATCCAAGAGATCCAGGAGGCACATGCTCTTGCTGAATCTGAGTACGGTACTTCGGCTGCCGAGTCTGGAAGCGAAGTCTTCGACGTCCAGAGCGGCGAACAATCACACCAGACCCCAGCCTCCTCCGTCCGAGAATCTATCGTCTCTCCAAGAACCCCTGTCAATGATATCTCCCTCTATGAGAAGAAACAGGCCGAGTCTCGATCCAATGCTATTGTCGAGTTGGCCAAGGATGGGGCTCACGCACAGGTTCCTGCTGCTTTCGAGAGCCTCTTAAGGGACGGGGCCAAGCCCACTGCCTCTGCTTACAATGCTCTTCTCGAAGCTGCAATCCGCCTTCACCCTGAGACGCATAATGCTGTCCCCAAGGCTCTTGATGTCTACTCCGATATGCTCCGTCGGAGCGTTATGCCCAATGAAGACACCTACAAAATCATCGTTCAGCTCTTGTCCACCCGCTCTTTGGACTGCCTCCGCATGGCTAAGGATTTGGAGAAATCTCGAGTACGATTCGGTGGCATGGAAGAGCCTGGCAAATTCATTTTTCAATCCAGCGAAGTCGAGCATGAGCTCTTGACCGAGGACCATTCTCTCCCAATTGCCCTTAAGCTGTTCAACGTTGCCACTACTCGACATCCAGAAATTGCCTTCCCACTTACTGTCTACCGCTCCCTCCTGACTGCTTGTGCAATGCAGGGTAATGTTGACCAGATGATTGAGATCTTTGCTCACATGGAAGCCAACAAGGTCGCCCCTCACGCTGCCATGTTCCCACCAATGGTTGACACCTTTTCAATGAAGGGCGACTTCAAGAGTGCGATCGAATGTTACAATGAATACAAGACTCTCGCCATTGCTGACAACAACGGAGTCTTTGGAATTGTCGAACGTCAAGATGCTGAAGTCTACGCTTCCGTCATCAAGGCTTATCTCTCTTGCGGAAACACTGAAGGAGCCCACCGCTTCTTTAACAAGATCCGTGCTTCCTTTGACGGCGTTGAAAATCAGGCAGAGCGCCTCCGGACTGTTGAACAGGTAATCCTTAAGGATGGGTTTGTCCAACGCTCCCTTGACACGCGCAACTTCGCTTCGGCCCTGCACATTGCCCAGTCCCAGCTGCATGGCCAGGCCTTAACAGATGCGGCTTTGAACATCTGCATTGCTGCAGCCGATGCCAATGATATTTCCACCGCTACAGGTGCCTACCGTCTCCTGACCACGGATGCTGCCACCTCCGTTGAGCCTGCTATCGCCATGCTTGCTCTCCACATCCGCCAAGGTAGCCTCGAAATGGCCAAGCCATTCTGGGATGTCCTGTCTTCTTCATCCCGTGTCAATGCAAGCTTTATTCAGCCTGTAGCTATGTACACTATCGCATTGCTGAAGAGCGGTCAAATTGAGGAGGGTCTCATGGAAGCCCGAAGCATGTTTGCCCGTATTCGAAGTGCGAGCTCAAGCGCCGCTGCGAACGAGCAAAAGCAGCGTGTGAGGGAGGAGATCGACGAGGCCATTGATTTGCTTGGCCGCATCCTCATTCAGGCTGCAGCGCCACTCTCACCTCATTCGGCTATGACCCTGATGTGGTGCATGGTCGAGAACGGCGGCCTTGTCTCCCCTGTTGCTGAGTATGTTGTTGCTAGCCTTGGCCCCATGGGAATTTCTCACTTGACGGCTAGAGACCTTACTCTTGCAATGCAGGCGCAGGCTGGAATGTTGGTCAATGGCTCCACCCTGTTTGATGCAGCACACCCTCTCCGCTTTGCCCACATGCTGGATGTTGCAATGAACGCTGGTATCCGCCTCGACGACTACACCAAGCAACTCCTTGAGCGGGGAATCACAAAGTTGGGAGATGTCCGCCCTGACCTTGCTCAGAAATGGCACCACTATATCCATGGAAGTGCTCCCGTTTTCACCACGCCCTCGTACAATACTCCATCGCCGACTGCTCCACAGCCGCAGCCATCACCAGGACTTAAACCTGCTCGCCCTGACGATTCGTTTGATCCTTACGCGCACTCCACAGATTTCAGAGGGTCGTCGATAATTGCTGAGATGCTCGAGAGCTCGCGCGGCCGTATCGAGGACCATCTCAACAATGCCATGACCAAGTTCAAGAACATGCGCCGAATTGGCAGACATCCCCGCTACATTACCTATGCTAAACTAATTACTGCCGCTGCTAAGTGCGGGAACATGAACATGGTACATGAGATCCTAGGTATGGCCAAACACGATGTTCCGCTTCTTCCGCAGTACAATGCCGTCAAGTATGGCTGGACCTCTATCCTTGATGCCATGGTTGCCGCTTGTCTCACCACTGGTGAGCGTAGCCTCGCAGCCAAGTACCACCAGGAACTGTTGAACATGGGATCTGCTCCATCTGCCAACACCTTCGGCCTTTACATCACTACCCTCAAGGAATCAACCAAGACTTTTGATGAAGCCACTGAAGCCGTCAAAGTGTTCCATCGTGCTACCTCCGAGGGCGTTGAGCCGACTTCATTCCTCTACAATGCTCTCATTGGCAAACTAGGCAAAGCTCGTCGTATTGATGACTGCCTGCTCTACTTCGCTGAGATGCGTGCTAATAATGTTCGACCTACTAGCGTTACATATGGCACTATTGTCAACGCCCTGTGCCGTGTAAGTGACGAACGCTTTGCGGAAGAAATGTTCGATGAAATGGAGTCGATGCCGAACTACAAGCCTCGACCTGCACCTTATAACTCCATTATCCAATACTTCCTCAACACCAAGCGTGACCGCTCCAAGGTTCTTGCATACTATGAGCGCATGAAGTCTAAGGACATTCAGCCTACGATGCACACTTATAAACTCCTTATCGATGCCTACGCTTCGCTCGAGCCCGTCAATATGACTGCCGCCACCGAGGTTTTGGATACCATCCGTGCTTCTGGCCAGCTTCCTGAGGCCGTACATTACGCCTCTCTTATTCATGCTCGAGGATGTGTGCTGCATGATATGGCTGGAGCCCGCGAAACTTTCGACTCGGCTCTTGCTGAACCACACCTTCGCCCACAAGCATGCCTTTATCAAGCCCTTTTTGAATCCATGGTGGCCAACCATCAGGTCTCTGATACCCCTGCCGTGCTAGCCGATATGGCTGCCAACAAGGTTTCCATGACTGCTTATATCGCAAACACCCTCATCCACGGCTGGGCCACGACTGGAAATGTCGGTAACGCCAAGGCAGTGTATGATGGAGTGGGGATCGACAAGCGAGAACCCAGCACATATGAGGCGATGACTCGAGCTTTCCTGGCCGCTGAAGATCACGCAGGTGCCGATGGCGTTGTGCGTGAGATGCTTTCTCGCGGCTACCCTTCAGCTGTCACCGGAAAGGTGTTAGATTTGGTCAATGGTGGACAGCCAGCATAGGCTCACACCAAAAGACACCAACCATGTGCGATGCAACAAAACACATATACCCTATACAAAAAAACCCCGTTGCTCGCACATTATTTAAATTTTCTTTTGTCTACCCAAAAAAAAAAAAAAAAAAAAAAAAAAAAAAAAACCGAAAAACATGCCGAGTTGGCGTTTCAATAATGCTTACTCGGTCTGAAAACCCTTTCATATTTTTTTTTTCATCACAAAAACAGATATGCATTTTATTCTACCTATTATTTTTTGTTGATTGATGCATTCCCCTGTACCATACACAGCGGTCGGCGTTTACTCTTTATTATCGGGGGGTTCGTTTTCCAAGAATTATTCCCACGCTTACTTCTACCATTCCTCGGCTGAAGATGTTCGAACGGATCTTTATTAATCTAATACGGCTTGTTGGGCTGGTCTTCCCACACTTAGCACCCTTGAGACGGCGTTTTTTCCTCAAAGCGATTAGTCTCGGGCTACATTTACATTTTATTTGACACTTGAGCTTTGATATTTGACTTCATTTGGCTCTTTTGCACTACTGTGGGAAGGGAGGATATCTGGCATGCGAATTGAACAACAACCGAGGGTCTGGTGGGGATGGTGTTTTCCTTTTCCTTTTCTGGTTTTTCTTTTTCTTTTTCTTTCTTTCCTATGTCTTTGATATTCAAAAAAGTGCGGCGTTGGTTGACTGAGCGAAGTCCGCAGTGGTGTGTTACTCTGATGTTATGCTTTTTTTTTTGACCCGGCTCAGAAGGATGTGGCCTTGAGCTACGGATGAATAGACAACTCCCTACTCTATATAGATCTTGACCAGAGAAAAATATCAAAAAACATTGTATAACATCAACTTTCCGCGCCTTTTTTAATACGTCAGTAGCATTCCAGAGCCATCCGCAGGTAGCCAGAGGCATCGCCGAGCTTCGCCGAGATAGCCTGACAGACATCACGTCACCAAGTAACTAATAGTTAGTTAACTAGTTAGCCGGCCGGGCAGATGACCGCAAAAACGAGTCAGAACTTCCGTGTTTTTTCTGACAGCAGCTTCTCTCTCCATTCTTTGCCTCTCTGTGTCTACTGGTGGAATTACTTCTGCTACCGTTCTTTTTTATCGCCTAGATATCAGCATTGACATTATCTCCTGGGTAAGTAGATACGTCCTAGCCACTCCCAGCGCGGGCGCCGCGGGGTGAGAAGCCAACCCGACCCGCTAATTGCGAGAGCAGAACAGATACAGAACGGTCGGCAGCACCTATAACTTATGCGCAGCGTTGTCCCTCGAGGGAGAAGCGTATTCCAGCGATTATACAATTCAAAGCAACCGATTTGTTATCCGCTGCTTCCTGGCGGCCGAACAATGACGCTGAATCAAGCAGGCGAAGGGGAGCCAGCCTCCGCAGCGCAATACCACCGACACCCGAAGAGACTGATATGTACGCTACGCCCTGTCTGAATAATTGCGATGGCATGCAAATCTAATGATTGATAGTTGCACCGGGAGATATTGCCGCTCCTCCTTCGGAGGGCGCAGGATCAGCACACAAGATAGCCGCCATGCCGGAAGACTTAGCCGCCGCCCCTCTGCCAAAACACTTGTTGACAGTCGACGAACCAATTACCTCTGGCACCTCCACGCCAATTGCCAATGCAGCAGTTGTGTCGCATCCGTCTCGAGCACACCAATTCGGCACCAATCCCCCACTACTTTACTCCCATCTTCACCTGAACCCACTGCACCAATTTCATACCTGGTTCAAAGATGCCCGACTACCCGCGTCCAGTGCACCAGAGACATGTACGTTGGCTACTGTCAGTATGCCCGCTGGCCGCCCCAGCGCACGCATCGTGTATTTGAAAGAACTTGATGAGCGAGGATGGGTTGTCTACAGTAATTGGGGCAGTCGAGCCGGCAAGGGCGGACAGGTATTTGGGAATGATAGGGATGGGGACGGCGAAGCTATGTCTCTTTTTGATGGATCCGATCCCCAGCTCAAGGAAGGAAATAAATGGGCGGCATTGACGTTCCATTGGCAGAGCGTCGAACGCCAGGTTCGGATTGAAGGCCTAATTGAGCCGCTTTCGAAGGAAGAGAGCGAGACTTACTGGCGTGTGCGTGAAAGAGGAAGCCAAATCGGTGCCTGGGCAAGCCAACAGAGTAAACGGCTCTGGTCAAATGATCAGCCAGGTGCTGAAGAAGGAGGAGATGACGGACGTTCTGTCCTCGAGAATCGAGTGAAGGAGATGGAAGCCCGGTTCGCGGACGTCAAGGAGATTCCCCTGCCGCCATTCTGGGGTGGAGTCCGACTTGTTCCAGAGTCCGTAGAGTTCTGGCAAGGCAGGAAGAGCAGGCTGCACGACCGTTTTAGGTACGTCAGGCAACACAGCGCCGATGAGTTGGATGGCAATGAGAAGACCTTCAAGTGGAAAGTAGAACGACTCTCTCCGTGAGACCTGATAGACAGTAAAACCAGAGGGACGAAGGTATCATTGCTTAGAGATATAAACTATATTATAATTTGGCTCCAATTGGGAGTAATATTAAATTCAACAATATGACCTTCATTGTTGCCGTATGCATATATATATTCTTGTACGGACCAAGCTGTTGAGCTCTTACCCAGATAAAGTAGCTCGTGTCCTCGGCTTTCCATTCATTCGATGCTCATGCTCTTCTGAGGCTATCGACACCCTCTCTGCTGACTGCTGGACAATGATCTAAAGCCCCGTGAGACTCTTCGTCCGGCATTGCAGGTACACGTTTGGGTATGTTCTCGGCTTGAGGGTATCGTTCCTATATTGTGTGACAGCTTGCTGCGCTAGGTTATGCCAGGACCGGTGGACTTCATTGAGAGCGTCGTCAAGGTCGCCTTGCCTCGGCTGAAGGCATCATCATGTCTTCCCCTGGTGCTTCTAATAACGACTGGCTTGCAGGCCGGGGTCCAGACGGCAGAGGGAGGCAAACATGATCATGCGTCAAGCAGCTTATCCCCCGGCGAACAAACGTTGGTGGTTGACTGCACTCGCAAGGGGCTGGCTGGCTGGCTTACTGCTTGGTTTCAGCTTAAAATAGAAGAAAGTGAAGAAGATGAAGAAACTAATAAGCCAGCCAGTCACGTGGCACAGGCAGCGCCAGGCGAACTAGTTAGTTATTACTGCGACCAATAATCACAGGGGTTAAAAGGCCGGTGAAGAAATAAATACTCGAGGGATCTTATCATGTTCGCTCTTCTGTCACCTGTGCGACCTCCTTTCTGCGCTGTCGGACCTCGCCCCGCCTCGCTTTGCTGGTCACTTGCTTGACTGTTACCTGCCCGGCGGTTTTAGTTATCTGATCGGCGGAGATAAGATTATCAATCAGATAAGATTGGCCTCGACCCCCTTTTTCGACTTCTTCCCGTCCGTCACACAGGCATATCGCAGCCTCCGAGATCTCGTCTATACGAGACGGAGGACAGAGGATACATTCCTACTGGCCAGAAGTTTCATTCCGCTGTTTCGATTGCTTCGTTCTCGAGTTATCAGATCAACCTTGTGGGGGAAATAGCTAACTCGTCACTTACAAGTCTCGGACTTTACAGCAAAGGCGCGCCCAGCAGGCCGACTCGATTTCGGCCGAGCATATATAATTTGGCTAGGCTACCAACTACAGGATACCACTGCTGTTTGCTTCGCTTGAGGCTTCAATTTCCATACGTTTCTCAATTAATTTCTACCATCCCAACTGCCTGTCAACTGGACAATGGCAAGAACACGGGCAGTTCAGACTTGCGAAGCGTGTCGGAAGGCAAAGGTGCGCTGCGACAGAGGGAAACCACAGTGCTCGCGGTGTTCCAAGACAAACCGTCAATGTTCATATCTTATAGAGGAGCCAGGCCTCTCCCACGAATCCTCGTCTGCGTCTTACACTGCATTATCTGATCCCGCTAGTCCCAATCAGGGAAATCCATGGAGAGCGGACCGGAACAGTGCCGCCTCGTCTTCAGCCTCAGATGTGAGCGAGCCTCTCGATTCCACTGAAGCATCGAATGTATGGATATGTCCATCCCTGTTAGCCTTAATTACTCTTACCCGCTAAGACTGCATCTTCTAACATATATGCTCTGGGGGAGTGCGGAAGGGACATGAGCCCCCATGCAACGGCTTGCATTCTCTCACAGAAGCCGGGCCACAACACTGGGTATCACGCAGGAGAAAGCGAAATACCATATCTTGTGTTCGCTGCCGACGTATGAAGGTACGCTGTGATCGTCGGTTACCTTGCGGTCGTTGTTCAAAGATAAATAGGGGTGACGAGTGCGTTTATGCAAAACCCGAACGGACCGCCGACGATGATGGCCTGCTTTCCCGACCTTCTAGTGATATCCCCCAAGCACCAGTCACACATCGAATATGGAGATCCAAATTCCGCACAGGGGCCCATTGGGCCATTTTAATCCAAGATGTATAGCTATCGTCTTCTAGCTCCTACTCCCTCTGATACATCTAGATCAATGCTAACAACACATAGATGGAGAGTCTATATACCCCGTCTTGTTCTCGGGATAAGAAACTAATTCCGGATGATGATACTAAAGATGCCATTGAGAGTTCATGGTCACCAAATTATCCCTTTGGCGAAAGACCTCGTCGTTCCAAGTCAACAAGAAAGGCAATGTTAGCTTCCATACCTAGCCGAGACGTAGCAGACAAGTTCGTCCAATCTTACCTTGATGTTATTGAAACATCACACCGCATACTCCATGTTCCAACTTTCCAGCTCCAAGTCCAAGCATTTTGGGATCAGCCTAATGCGGCCGATGATAGCTGGCTTGCACAATACTTTACTATTCTTGCCCTAGGATGTGATGCTGCTAGGGCAGAAGATCCTGAATCAACAGAGCATTACAGTGAGCTACGCAATACACTGTTGACTGCTGCAGAAACCTGTCTCAGGCTCACTCCATTCTTGTATCGACCGACACTAGCTAATCTCAGAACGCTATGTCTCATTGTCCTTGCAAAACAGATACATACGATGTCATGCTCTGAACATGAAGCATGCTGGCCACTCACTGGCCTTACAGTCCGGCTAGCAATGCTGACGGGCCTCCATTCGAGCAATAGCAATAAGTTCTATTCGCCCTTTCATGCCGAGATGAGGAATCGACTATGGGCAGTGATATGCTTTATGGATCTCAAGCAGTCGTTGCTCTCGGGAATGCCACTTCAGATGACGATAGAGACATTCACCTGCGTTCAACCTGCGAATATTAACGAAGAGGAGATTAACGAGGCATTCAGTGGCGAAATACCCAGTCGACTGCTTCCGGAAAGAACAGATGCCACTGTGCTGGTCATTTTACATGATATTTTCCCACTGGTTGCTGAAATTCTGAGAGCAGTAAATTCAGCAGATTCGTCTTTTCAGTATGAAGATGCTCTGGAGTACGATCGACAGCTAAGGTTCAAGATGAAAGAATATGAAATGATTCTCCAATCGCCTCCAAGACGCCTGGTGGAGCCTACCGAATGCACACCCATTGACATTGATTTTGAAAAGATTCTTCTTAATGTCTATTTCCGCCGAGTACTGCTCACATTGCACGGTCGTTTTGCCAGACTACCTCAAGCGTTTATCGAATACTCGGTTGCTTACTGGTCGTCTTTAGAGTGTTCTCTAGCACTTCTTGTGCAGCAGAGAGAACTGGGTGAACAGGCAGCACAAAACCGTGGCGTCTCGACATGGTTCTCTGGTATTTTCAAACAAGATTTCTTCACGGCTGCAATGACTTTATGTTTCCACCTAATTAAAAATGACTCTCCTTTAGAATTACCCACGGAACATCTCTGCCAGATTCAAGCCCGGGAGACTGTTCTCGAGACTCTGAGATCATGCAGGGATCTCTGGGAGAAAGAAAAGGATTTGTCAGGGTGCCACGGCCGAGCGTGTGATCTCGTTACCAAGTTGGTAAATTTTCTGGAAGAAGCGGCCTAAGTAGTTCTGGAATAATGATTGTCTAGCCTACAGCAGCTCACTTTATATATAACTCTGCAACCCAGATGTACAATATCACTAACTTAACACCCCCTTTCCCCTGGGTTTACTCTTCGCGGAACACTTTCCTCACTCAATAACAAATACGTAACAAGCTTCCGGATAGGCCTAGCGGCCTGCTGCCCCAGAAGCCTATTAATCAGTTATCTAACATGTCGAGAGAAATGCTGCAGACTTTCTTTGGCTGTTGGAACAACCCGGCCCTTGCTAGTTAGTTAAGTTACCCACCATGCAGTTCGAATCAACCGTGAAGCCGAGCCTCTCTGAGAGTTCTCAATGGCCACCTTCGCCGCTTTGCGAAGGGCGCTGGAAGGGAGGCATGATCCATGTTAGACAAGTATCAGGTGTTGGCGCCCCCGCAAAGCAAAACGGGATCAGCGGGTTTATATAAAAAGGCCCAAGGTCTTCCGTAACAAGAGGGTGAAGTTTCTACTTGCATGAGAGTTCACTCAACTCTTGCCCATCTAATTGGATAGATACTGGAAAGCCGATAATGCTGTCATCTCGAGGCAAAAAGATCACTGCGGTGATCGATGAGCCGTGGAGGGCACTCTTTGGAAAACCCGCATATGATGCGAAATCAAACCCTTCTGGATTGATATCTCTTAACGTAGCGGAAAATGTGAGTGTCTGATTGAGAATCCCTCGTTTCTCTTCTTTCTACTTGTTGCACTATTGGAATGCTGATAATTATTAGCCGCTTGCTTTCGAGGAATTAACAACATATATCAGTACCAAGGTAAGCAGCGACTAGTCGATAGTTAGTTCCTGGGCCACAAGGGATTCATTGGAATACGCTCCTAGATCCAATTCGACAAGTCAGTGTTATCCTATAGTTCCAGCGCAGGTGGCGGTCCGAAATTCCCTGCTGCAATGGCAGCATTCGTCAACAAATACTTTGATCCATATGTCCCATTGAAGAGTAGCGATATACTTGCAACCAATTCCATTCCATCACTGAGTGAGCAACTTGCGTTCGCACTCGCAGAAGCTGGTGATGGAATGTTGGTTAGTCGGCCTATTTATGGCAGATTCAGAATGGATTGGGGAAACAGAGCTGGCGTTGAGATGGTCTACGCTGATACAGGTGCACTTGAGGGCTTCACTCCGGCATGCGTGAAGAAATATGAGGAAGCAATAGTTGCCGCTGAGGCCAGAGGTGTCAAAATTCGAGGACTGATAATCGTGAATCCTCATAACCCACTTGGTAAGTCTCGATTTATGTTTATAATGATCAAAGTCTTCCAGCATAGAGATGTTAGACGCTGATGGGAAACAGGACGATGTTATCCCCGCGAAACCCTTGTAGAGTTATTCAAGTTATGTCAGAAGTATCAAATTCACTTGATCAGTGACGAGATATACGCACTCTCTGTTTTCGATTCCCAGGAAAGCGGAGCGATGCCGTTTGTTTCCACTTTGAGTATCAAAACTGAGGGGTTGATGGATGAAAAACTTCTCCATGTTATATACGGGATGAGCAAGGTGAGCATTATATTGCCTGCAATAGCTTGCCTGATAACCGCTGATTATAATGCCCAAAAGGACTTCTGTGCTCCAGGACTCCGGGTAGGCTGTCTGATTACCAAAAATCCATTGGTAGTAAAGGCTGTCCGTTCAACTTCGTAAGTTTGGACTCATATAAACAATATATATTTGTTTTCAAAGCTAACAGTCATTTTGAATTTTAGACGACAGATTAACCCATCAGGAATCTCTCTAGATATTTCGGCCGCAATTTTGAATGATGAAAAATTCGCGGCAACTTACCTTCAAAATACCCAAAATCGGGTACTCAAAGCCTACCGCTTTGTTACCGGACTTCTCCGGCAGCATGGTATTCCCTATTTGCAAGGAACGTGAGTTAAAGTACCCCTCCTGCCGGTGATATATTACCAGAGTAAAAAGGACAGGGCTGAAATATGATTCACACTGGATAGGAATGCTGGATGCTTCCTTTGGCTGGACTTGTCGAAATATTTACCCCCTAGCACCCCCTCCCAGCCATTGACACAGAAAGATAAAGAGTTCGCCCTAGCGGAGAAATTCTCTGAAGGTGGCTTATTCCTCCATCCAAGCGAAGAGAATGGGATGGAGCCAGGTTGGTTCCGGCTGGTATATACCAACGAGGAAGAACTGATAGTTGAGGGTATAAGAAGGTATGACACCATTAGCCGTCCGTATGGAAGAAGAATAAACTTGTTAAATGATTAACATTGCAGGCTTAACCGCATCCTCAAATCCCTTCCTTGGATGACAGTAAGGATTGAAGCAGGGAAGTTATAATCGGACATCAATTAACAGGTTCTGTGTTAGTGTATGGGAGTTGATGTGAGGAAATAAAGTTAGATAGTCACCTGAAGACCTTGGAATATATAAATAAGACTGAGTTGATAGAAAGGAAGGAAGGAAAGGGGACTCTGACTCCAACATGTTCATATTGTTACGAGTAAAAATTAAAGCATGAGAACACTATCATTAGCTCTTTAATTAATTAAAATTAACCAATGGAATACTGAGAAACATACAGTTGGTTAACTGTAATTTAATTACGTAATCTCAAATACTGACGACCGACCACGAGCTCAACAGTATCAACAACTTGCGAGGTCTTTGTGAGACCACAAGCCGTCTTCAAAACGCTGTCTGAGATGCCGGGCATGCGGTCTACACCGTTTTCCTTGCTCAGGGAGACTTTTCGGCCCGGGCCACTCACTCAATCCAGGTCCTTCCGTGCACCTAGTCGACTCCGAAGCTTTCCCTCCCAACCCATTCATCGCCCGCTCGGCCAGCAACCATGGCCTAGGAACAATGCATTCGTTTGCTTAATATGTCAATTGCGTGCACATTCGAGGCTCTATTCCACTCATAATGACAAAGATACCCATGAAGGGGTTAAAAAAGCAGCAGCCAAGGATGGCAAGGAGGATGGGGCGGTAACAGATGTTCCCAGTCCGGCAAAACCGCCGGCCTTCAACAAAAGTGAACTTCCTTCTCAAGAGGAGCATCTACGGTCCAATCTCTCAAAGAAATTTGGGGAATTGATGGATAATTTGCAATCCAACATCTTTGTTGCCGGACAGCATCTCAACGATCTTACTGGGTACACCGTTATTGAGAAACTGAAGCAGGACATTCGGGCCCAAGGTGTGTGCTAGTATTCCGGCATTCCTGTTTAGTGGGATATGCTCTAACTGCGCTTAATATATAGAGGAACTAGTGCGCCGTACTCGCGAAAAAGTTCGTCAAGCAAAGGAAGCCTACTCTTCAGCTATAAACTGCCGTTCTGCCTCCCAGCGTGAAGTCAATGAACTTCTGCAGAGAAAACATGCTTGGACGCCGACGGATCTTGAACGATTTACATCCCTTTACCGATCCGATCATGTTAATGAGCGGGCAGAGATAGAAACACAAGAAGCGCTCTCGAATGCTGAACGTGAAGCCGAGGAAGCAACTGCCGAGCTGAGCAAAAATATCCTGACACGTTATCATGAAGAGCAGGTGTGGTCCGATAAAATTCGGCGCATGAGTACATGGGGTACGTGGGGCTTGATGGGCGTCAACGTACTGCTTTTCTTGGTCTTTCAGATTGCTGTTGAGCCTTGGAGGAGGCGGAGACTGGTCAAAGGGTTTGAGGAGAAAGTCGCGGAAGCATTGGAGAAAGAGAATAGCCGGCGTACTAAGGAAATCACCGCAGCCATTGAACAAGAGAAGTCAACTTCTGAGCCCGATAAGGATTCTGGTGTTGTAGCTTCAGATACATCAGATTTACCAGAAGAGACGGGTAAACCTGAACCAGCTCCTGAGATACCTGCCGAGGGAATGCCTACGCAGCATACCTCTGTAGAGGCTGAATCAACGATACCAGAATTGCCGCCTCTGACACCCATGCTCCCGCCGGATCTCGACCTAGCCCCTGAGGCCTGGGGGAAGACGTCTCAGGCTTTCTTTACTGAACGACGTGTTACTATCCTACAACGAGACTTGACTACTGTGGTCTTGGAAAGTGCGGCGATAGGTGCTGCAGTGATGGGTGGAGTTCTGCTTGCCATTTCCCGGCTAAGTTAAATGACGAATACCTAAGTTGTCTGATTATGGGTCTTTCTGATGAGTTTTGGTAAAAGATATAGGATGGAATTGTGAGAAAGCGAAGATCCCAAATAGACTTGTATACCATTTGTACATAGAATTGCCTTTTGACACATTATCTAGACATGTAGAATAATAGAAACAACGCAGATTTCCCTATCTTCAGTTTCGAAGTTTGTCTAACCTTCCATGCTCATTATTTCTATCAATAGATTCCTATATATTTTAGTTTGAGAGAGGGAAGAGAAATACATGAAAGCGGAGGAGGGCTTTATATATGGAGAATAATACAAGGGAAACTGGAGATGCAGACAAGGAAACGAAGAGGCTAAAAGCCTAGAAACAGAGCAGGTAGGTAAGACATAGGGAAAGAAACGGGGGGAGTAATACAGGTATGGACAGACTTCCAAGCAAAATCAAAAAGTCGGAGCAGCCCAGAGATGAGTTGTACAATTCCGTCTAGAACAGAGAAATCACTACATCCCGCAAGCAATAGGAGGACCGGGTGATGAGTAGAAATAAGGCCATAGTGATGCTAGCGCATTTTTTTTTGTATTGTGACGTCTATTTTCTTGGGTCTGCTTTCCCAGGGCCGAAACAAAACCAACTCGGTGACTGCTGAAAGTTAAAGTGGATCGGCTGGTTAGAATTGAAAACGGTCCGCTTAACCAATGACGAGGGTGTCGTCGCTTGGGAAGTCGTAGATTGGAACCTCCAAGTTCAATGGAGCGGGACCCTTTCGGATACGGCCAGAGATATCGTAGTGAGAGCCGTGGCAGGGGCAGAACCAGCCGCCAAAGTCGCCAGCTTCGCCAATTGGGACACATCCAAGATGGGTGCAGACACCTATGGATATATTAGACAGGATAACTTCAAACTCCGGGCCGAGGGCTACTTACCCAACATGATAAGCCATTCGGGGTTCTTGACACGGTCAGAATCTGGCTGGGGGTCTCGAAGGTTTTCCCACTTGGTATCTTGGGCTTCCTGGATTTCACTGGCAGTTCGGTGACGGATGAAAACGGGCTTTCCTCGCCATTTGATGATGACCTAACGTTGTGGCGTGAGTATGAAGGTACATTATAATATGTGCGGAGGTGTGTAGGTGTATGGGTAGTAACGTACGTTTTTGCCCTCTGGGATCGAGTTAAGGGCGATTTCAACCTTGGCCTGGGCCAAAACATCGGCGGAGGCAGACATGTTGAGAAGGAAATCTGTACGAAGCCCGGACATGTCAGCCGAAGTCACAAAATCCACCCCCGGTCTATTCATCCACAACCGCTTTCCCATCCCCCAATTGACAGCCAACATCAGCCAGCATAAAGACGGAACGCACCTTGGACAGTAGCCTTAGCGCCGACGGCGGTCATCATGCCCATGGAACCAACAACGAAGTAGGAGAAGGTCTTGTTTGTGCTCTCACGACGAGGGCTCGCATATTTGCCGAAGCTAGGAATCTTGTAGGTCGAGCTGGAGCCGCTGCTTTTGGCGAACGGGCTGTCGAACGAAGCACTCGCAGAGGCATCTGAGGCTCCTCCTCGTCGCTGCTGGGCGATGGAAGAGGCAGCGAGGGCGCGAGGGACAACGCTGGCATGTCGGGCACACGCCCGGAGCGAGCTGGCGGAAGAGGCGGCGAGAGGCGACATGGCGAGCCTGGAGACGAGCAATTGAGCGCAACCGGTAGACTTGCACGCAGACGTCGGTCTGTCTGTCTGTCTGGAGGCGGTGGTGGTGGCTTGGATGGTCGAGCTGGTCGAAGTTGAGGTTGGAGTTTCGATGAAGTTGCGTCGGTTTTGGGTTTTTTTCTGGCGAAGGGCCGGAATCATCCGCGCACTGATTGGCTGGCCGGGCCTGGCACCACATCAGACCTTCGCCTGCAGAGCGATGCAGCCAGTGTGCAATGAAATATTATTCTACTCGACGACAGCAATGCGCAGTGATATTACGAATGGTGGCTACGGGAATAGAGGGGCAAAGGCGAAGAAAAGGACGATGTTTTTATGTATCATTTATACCTGCTCCATGCACCAGCCAATGGGTAATGAGTCGAATATATAGCAAGCCAGACGCCGCGTCCCACGCCCAACCAGGAGAGAAGAAAAGACAAGGAAAAATGCCATGCATACGTTTAGAGTGCCATCTCGACGTCGTCGTCGTCGCCGCCGTCCTTGCTTCGCCGTTGCTGGGCTGACCCTTCGTCGACCAGCCTGCTCCGGGATCGCGAGGCGTGTATGACCATCGGCGGACGGGGAGACAGCTCGTTCACGTTCTGCTCGCCTACATCAACCATCGATTCCTCCCGCGAGTGCTCCGGCGTCCCGTTCTGGCGTACCTGCATCTCCTTTAGCGTCCGCTGGTTCGCAACTTGGCCGTCTTCCTTTGCCTTTTCCTTTGCCCGCTTCTCTTTGAATTTCCCGTACGTGGTCGTCTTCGGTATCACGTCCGATAGGAATTCGAGGTTGTCGATACGCGAAACAGCAGTGGCTAAGCATAGGCCATTAGCATACATCACACAGTAGAGACTTTTTTGCGGAGGGGCGTACCTATATCTGCGTATCGTAGGTTCTTCAGGTTATTGGATTTGACCACATTATATCCTTGCTCCGTGAGATACTGAACGAACATCTCCTACACAGTGCGCCAGTAAGTGTCAGCCCTCAACATCATGACCGAATCCTTCGTTTCCCGCTCCCTGCTCCTCCTTCTCGTCCTCATGGGAGTTCTTACTGTCGCCACAGCGATAAGGAAGGTCGCGTTCGTAGAGCATTGTACTATATCCTCGTCCGCTCGAATGATCCGTTTTATCCTGGCCACTGTAGACGCCTCCTGTTAGCTGTAGGTACCTTGACCTGTAGAACGCAGTGTACATACACGGCAGGGATGTGTGGCCGGTTGCTTCGCCTGAAGACTCCCGGCTGGCTTTGGCGGGCGGCATCCTCGACTCGACTGCGGCTGCGACGAGGACCGGAACGTAGTAGGAATGGAGCAAGACGGCTTCAAGGGTCTGTCACTGTGTCGCTGCCCTCGAATTGCTTCGTCCGCCCCCCCGCGTGGATGTGTTCAGAGTGTAGTTGGTTATTCAGCCGGACGATGCTTGCTAGCATTTTAGTTGACAAGCGACAGGCGCCCTTTTTGCGCTTTCTTGGCCAAGCACGGCTACGGCAGCGACAGCCAGCAAGAGAGAAAGAAAGAAAGAAAGAAACTAAACAACTGAACAACCACCGACTGCGGCCTTGCGACGCCTTCAGCTCCAGCCCTGCGCCTGCATCAAGCTGCATCTCCCGACGGCCTTGGACGATCCTCGACGAAGTGAATAGCTACTCCGTTCCCGCCGCCGTTCTTTGGCTCCGGTTGCTGGATTGTGTCTTGCAGGCGTATGGTCATAGTTATGATACCCAGCATATAGATCGGTGTCATGAACCCGAGACACCGCTCCTCGTCCTCGTCCGCCGGTCCCAGGTCGCAGAACCGTCCCTCGAATCCTCCTGTACCGTCCAATCTCCAGACACGGCGGCCGTCGAGCTACTCCCTTCCCACCCACGACCATGCGCAGACGGCTGGCGGAGCTGCTACCTCCACGGGCGTCGATGCCAGGCAGACATCAATAACGGAGGAAATCAGCGAGATAAAACGATACGAGGACTTCACTACAATTGACTGGGTCCAGGATGCTGTCCAGGAGCAGGCTCGTCGACGCATATGGAGGACGGAGGGAGCTCGGTTCTGGGACCAGGAGGGCGCCTATGGATGGAGACGGAAGCTCGACGAAGCTTACGATGCAGGCCAGGCATGGCTAGTGATGACGATCGTGGGCGTGGCCATCGGGCTCAATGCTGGGTTTCTGAATATTGTCACTGAGTGGCTGGCAGACGTAAAGCTTGGATACTGTACTACTGGATTCTACCTAAACGAAGCCTTTTGCTGTTGGGGTGCAGATGACGGTAGGTGGCTCCTTTTGATATACGTGATACTCGTATACCATTGACTGACCATATATATGTCAAGGTTGCCCTGAGTGGAAACGATGGAGTACTTTTTCTCTCGTCAATTACTTTGTCTACTTCATATTCGCTGTAGGATCCCTCCCTACAGCCTTGCTAAT
This sequence comes from Trichophyton schoenleinii, assembly GCA_018357685.1. NCBI lineage: Eukaryota > Fungi > Ascomycota > Eurotiomycetes > Onygenales > Arthrodermataceae > Trichophyton > Trichophyton schoenleinii. The sequence continues at coordinate 2,850,572 of WOFF01000002.1, forward strand.
GTGCTTTGCGGTCTAACCCCTTTCTTTAGATTCTTTTTGCTTTCTGCTCCGCAAAACTCGTCAATGCATTTGCCCCGTACGCTGCGGGTTCCGGTATATCGGAAATCAAAGTCATCATCGCCGGCTTCATCATGAAAGGATTCCTTGGTGCCCGAACTCTCGTGATAAAGTCACTCGCTCTACCTTTGTCAATTGGCTCTGGCCTGGCAATTGGCAAAGAAGGCCCCAGCGTTCACTTTGCAGTCTGTACAGGCAATGTGATATCTCGTTGGTTCGGCAAATATAAACGAAACGCTGCTAAAACCAGAGAGATATTAACTGTGACCTCTGCTGCGGGTGTTGCAGTTGCTTTTGGAAGTCCCATCGGCGGAGTGCTGTTCTCTCTTGAGGTGCGTCAATTGATTAATCACGTATTACATAGTAACTAACTAGAGCTACAGGAAATGGCATCATACTTCCCGCTGAAGACCCTCTGGAGAAGTTACTTTTGTGCTTTGGTAGCAACCGGCGTTCTTGCTGTACGTCATATGCAATAACGAGCTATATGTCAGTGCTAACACTATCTAGATAATAAATCCATTCAGAACGGGGCAGCTCGTCATGTTCCAGGTTCAATACGACAGATCATGGCACTCGTTCGAGATTATATTCTTTATTATTCTTGGAGTTTTTGGTGGTCTGTATGGTGCGTTCGTCATGAAGTGGAATCTGCGAGCACAGGCATTCAGGAAGAAATATCTCTCAAAGCATCCGATTATCGAGGCTACAGCCCTAGCAGGCCTTACAGCTTTGATTTGCTACCCAAATATGTTCTTGAGGATCAACATGACCGAGATGATGGAAATCCTCTTTAGGGAGTGCGAGGGGCCACATGATTATAATGGAATTTGCCAGTCAGTATTTTCCTAGCATCCTGATTGAAGGTCATACTAACTCAGTTAATAGGGCCAAAAACCGCTGGTCCATGGTCATTTCTCTCCTAGGAGCTACTATTCTGCGCATATTCTTTGTTATCATATCCTACGGGTGTAAGGTTCCTGCTGGTATCTTCGTGCCTTCTATGGCTATTGGTGCCTCGTTCGGAAGAATGGTTGGGATCCTTGTTCAAGCCCTCCACCAACGATTTCCAGACTCTCAGTTTTTTGCCTCTTGTGAACCCGATGTTCCGTGTATTACCCCAGGAACATATGCGCTTCTTGGTGCCGGTGCTGCTCTAAGTGGGATAATGCATTTAACCATATCAGTGACGGTTATCATGTATGAATTAACAGGTGCATTGACTTATATTCTCCCTACAATGGTAAGGCTTCAGTATGATTAGCTATTTTATTACTTGTTGCTGATAATGGACCTGCTAACGTATGTTTGACTTTTGAATAGATTGTTGTTGGTGTCACAAAAGCTGTTAGTGACCACTGTGGCAAAGGAGGTATTGCTGACCGCATGATCTGGTTCAATGGATTCCCATTCCTTGACAGTAAGGAAGAGCATATCTTTAACGTCCCAGTCTCCCATGCCATGACAAGCAACCCTGTCGTGTTTACCGAGGCAGGACTTTCGATAAACAAGGCCGAGCAGATGCTTCAAAAACACAAATTTCAGGGCTTTCCTATTGTCCAGGATCTTGACTCGATGACCTTAGTCGGCTACATTGGCCGCACGGAACTTCAATTTGCAATAAGGCGTGCAAAACGGGAGGGGCTATTAGCACCCAATGCCAGGTGCCAGTTTGTCCGCCAGCAAAGTTCAACCAGCGGTGGGCCTGCATCAAGCTCCCCGAGTAACGACCTATTCGGACCCTCTGCAGCCTCGTCTTCCTCTCCTCTGGAAAGTGAGTGGCGCACAGGAGCAGCACCTGTTACATTTGATGATATAGCATCATCTTCAGGTATAAAAGTGATCGATTTGAACCCATACGTTGATATGGCTCCGATTACTGTCCATCCTCGTCTTGCGCTTGAGACAGTGATGGAAATATTCAAAAAGATGGGCCCGAGAGTTATCCTGGTTGAGCACCGTGGCCACTTATCGGGCCTTGTTACCGTGAAGGATTGCTTGAAGTATCAATTTAAGGTGGAACATCAAGAGCATGCAGATGCTAACGCTGCCATGGTTGGTGATGCGACTGCTAGCATCCATGCTGGCCCCGAAGAAGGAATAGTAGAAAAAAAGGCATGGCAGCTTATTTTGTGGGCTACTGGGCTCGCAAAGAAGATTTTTATACGAAAAGGAACTGCCTCCGGGACCGGAGGCTATACCCAGGTTTCCCAGGAGGAACAGCGAAGACATGAATCCGTGGAGATAATTGATGGCACAGAGGATGTGGATACCCATTTTGAGTTGGAAGAACGGGACCATTAGGGCTGCTATTTTTTAATTTTTGGATTTTAATTTCTGTAATGCTAGTTATGTATGACACGATAGATTTATATTGTATGCCACCCACATTATAACATCCTATATCCAAAGAACCGCCCAAGCAGTATCGATCTCCTATATATAAACGTATCTTAATCCTCCTCAAGGGCTATTAGATCATCATCGTCATCCGGTTTTCTATTTCCAGCAAGTCCTATCTCTTCTTCTCCTTCATTCACCCCAGCGCTGGTTCTGGGGGATTCTTCTTCTTTCTGCTTCTCTCGCATTCCAACGATAATACAACCAGCAGCCATCAGAGTGGCACCAATTAACCACTGGGCATTTACCTTCTCCCTAAAGACGAGCATACCTAGGACACCTGTGACTAAGAAATTTGCAGTGGTATTGGTGATTGTCACCTTGGTGGTTGATGGGGATGCAGTCAGGGCACGAGTAAAAAGCGTCCACATAATGAAATTGGAGAGTAGATTCAACCCAAAGAAGGCCTGAAAGAGTCAGTCAGCATACAAGCTAGGCAATCTCAGCATTCCATGATGTTCGGAGTAGTATACGTACAGCTCGAACAAGGTATTCCACTATTACATCAAGTGTAGTGGTCTCCTTTGATGACGAGAAGATATGTGAGATTGCCCGCGAGATGCTAGTGGTGAGCTCGGTCGTAGTTCTAAAACATTATCAGCAGGGAATCAATCATACATGACTGCTTCGAAAAACCGTCATTAACTAAATGATTGTGTCTCGATTTCCACCGGGCATCACCACAGGCAAATATCAAGTACTATCAAATAACAACCAAAGACCTACAATTTGGCAAACAGCCCATTCATAGCAGCAAACGCACCGCTGGCAAGCGCCAGCATCAGCCATTTTGAATGCTGGCTCATCTTCTCGTCCCTGCGAGGTTCGTGATGCTCCGGCTCTTCCTTTTCCGCCCTTTCAGAGCGGCCTTCTGTCGATTCCGGTCAGCTTCCCACGCTTCAAAGATGGATGTTCGACGGTTTCATACCCTTGAGGCCCTGGACATTCCTTCGCCTCGCCATTTCTCGGCCTGTTCCCACTGCGGATCTGTTTCTGTTGGCTGGCGCTGGTTATCCTGGCGGTCCTGCTTAGTCAAAAACTGATACGCGGTTTTGTGTTTGAGGAATCTCGAACGCGGGATGCGCCAAGTGGTCTTAATGCAAGAGGTGATTAGCTAGTAATTTATGTCTTGTCGCGATGGCTCGTTGATCATGGGTGTTTCGGTGCCCTTGATCCTGATCCTTTGAGTATGATGGGAGGTGTTTAGTTGTTGAACAGCCTGGGAGACGCTCGTCTTGGCGTTCTACCCCCTGGCTTGCGAGGGACGATATCTTAGCTAGGGGGTATTTTTTACGATTCAATCAGAGTATTATTTACTAAGAGCCATGGTTGCATAGGATTTTTTTGTTAAATGGGGTATATAGATTTTTGACATTAGTTAACGCTACGTTTACCGTCGTTCGTAGTGCGCTATTTGGATATCAAATAGCAACGTAAACTCCACGCGCCTTGCTTCTTGCTTCATCGTGTCACCGACATATTCATTCTTCATATCATAAATGGTCGTTTATCCAAAGGGGACGAAGACTGCTATAGTCATGGAAAAGAGATTGGGGATTAAAATGCAAATCCAAGATGGGCCAGATGTTTACATCTCCTCCACCGCACAGTTCGGGTGCAGGACATATACCACTTTAGGTTCCTCGGCAGGCTGTTCTCCGCCATCAGTCTCCATCAGCCCATCTCCACGTATTTGCATAAGGATGTTATCCTATTTGGTGATGTCATGTTAGCTAATGTATACCGAATGTTCAACATGGGCAATGTTAAAATTTACCTTGACCATTCTCCTCAATATCTTCGTCACCAGAGATCGCTCTTGCTCTAGCTCTTCTTCATTGTTCAGCTCGGACTCAACTTGCTCAAGGTAATGAAGGATGAGATCCTCTTCTTCAACCCCTTCTCCGCTTCGGTTCTCGTCATCATTAACACGGCGAACAAGAACATTTAGGACACGCATGTATTTATCGTAAGTTATCTTGACCTTCTGAGATCGATTCTCGCCGTTGGCTTGTGAGGCATCGGTGTTTTGTTGCGTATTTTCATCCTCATCCATCATGTTGTGGTCCTCGGTATCGGGTTGGTTGGCTGCCGCAGGAGGTACCTCCTCATCATCAACGTCAACATCGTCCTTCTCGACGGTAACGATACTCTGCCTCAACAAGTCGTATGCTTCCTTCACAAAGCTGGGAATGACCTCTTCCACACAATTGGCTTTGGCCACAGCTTCAGATAATCGAATCAAACTCTCTAGTCGTCGCACGGTAATCCTGTAGCTGCTTCTGCCCATGCCTCCTTGTGCATCGTCCGCTCGGAGTTCTTTGTATTTCTCCACGACCAGAGCTCTAGCCTCTTCGGTAAAGACTGGACGGAACGTTCGCGCAAATCGGATATACCTCTGTAGCTGCTCTGTGGATAATTCAGGTTTAACAGCCTCGTCTCGGTTCATATGAACATTTACAATGTGGTCTGCAAGGTTTCTGTCCACTGCCTCATTGGGGTCATCTCGAATAACAAAGAAAAGGTCAAATCGACTCATAATAGGAGCACTGAAGTTAAGGTTTCCTCGGAGGGTAGTCTTGGGATTATATCTTCCTCCTATAGGGTTTGCGGCAGCGAGAATACTTGCTCGTGCATTAAGTGTAGTGTGAATTCCGGCTTTGGCGATTGAAATAGTCTGCTGCTCCATGGCTTCGTGGATAGCAACCTGGTCGCTTATATCCATCTTGTCGAACTCATCGATGGCACAAATTCCACCGCCGTTCTATGCATGCATTAGAGAATCCTTGTTATAGGAATGGCGGCGTTTGGGTTCAACTTACTGCAAGCATCAGAGCTCCAGCTTCAATCGTAAATTCTCCAGTTTCGGGATCTTTAACGACCGCAGCAGTAAGACCAGCGGCAGATGATGCTTTACCACTGGTATAAACTGCTCGCGGATGCAGCTTACAAATGTATCTATAGGGGTGAGTTAGTTCAAAGAAATGCAGTGTATCCAAAATAGAGAGCCTGGGGCTAGACTTACTTCAAAAATTGACTCTTGCTGGTAGATGGGTCACCAACAATACAGATATTTATATCACCACGAAGCTGCATCGATTCCTCTACTGTTCGTTTGCTGACTCCACCGACTAACTGCAGGAGTAAACCCTTTTTGATCTGATGATGACCATAAATCATAGGAGCGATTGAATCAATTAGTCGGGCATATATGTAGTCGGAATGCACCATCTGCTTTAGGTCCTGGACTTCATAAGGGGTTAACGAGTGAAGTAGAGCAGTTTGTGCCTCCTCTTCAACATCATCCGGAGCCTCAACCTGGTTCAAGGAAGACAGAATATTTGGAGCCTGGCCAGTTAAGTTCTGGTTTGACGACTGGCCAGGGGTAGACAAATCAGGGGTCACCATGCATGCAAGGAATGCAAGGCGATATGTGAGATCTCTCACACCAAGTGATTTCAGACCGCTGACACCATTGCCGCCAACATCACCGCCTCGGAAATTTCCACCATAGTCTCTAGTTGCTTCAGGCCGAACGCCGGGCAGGCCCGACTGGCTGATATCTGGAATCACAACAAGCATTCCGGTAAAGATACACCTTTCACCAGCCTTTGCACGGTCAACCATCTCTCCGCGTAAGATTACATCCATCGTCCTGGGCATGCTTCCTGTGGGTATCTCATGTGCCGACTCTTGCAGCTTGACCTTCTGCCAGTCAACGAATGTGCTTTTCCTTATATCCAGGCGCCATCCGATACGATTACCACACGTAGCACTTGTACACTGGGTAGGCTCTGTAAATTTGAAACTTTGTTCGATATCCGGGCACACATTGTTGCAGTTCCCACAAATGAATGTTCCTAGTGCAAGTTCTGGACGCACTTCAGATGTCCTTGTGACCGTTCCTGATATGGAAGAAAGTGTTCCAATCTGTGCCGTTCGCAGCTGCCGAAGCCGTGAGACGAGTGGAAGATTATAGAACGCCAGGGTAAACACTTTATCAGTTTGCTGGTACCTCGTTTTCCCAGCTAGAGAGTCCGGTTCTGTGCTATCGAGAGCTACCGTTGAAGTCCCCGCCTGAGACGAATGACTTCCAAGCTGTTTATGCGCACGGAAATACTGCGGCTCGTATTTTGCAATCAAGTTATGTAGCGCCTTTGTAAGATAGGGCTGAAATCTGTAGTATTGATTTACAATTGCATCGGCCAGTACTTGGTTCGAGTTGAGGTGGGTAAAGTCGACGTAGAGGGTAGAAAGTTGTAGTTTTTGCATTCCGTGGATCTGGGAGATATAGTATTTATCACTGAGCATCTCCGATGAAGTGGGAGGAGCGCCGGATGACATGGGGTCTTCAACGTGTGTTTCTAGCAATTCCTCAAAGGCCTGCTGCACCTTTTCACCGGCTACATCGCGGACCGGGGGTGGTCCTCCGCCGTACATAGGGTGTCGAGGACGCCGGGATGACCTGCTCCCAGCACCGACGACCTGGTCATCAGCAAATCCTGGTGCCTCGCTCATGGGCGCATTGCTCTCTGACGCCAGCGGGAGGCGGGAGCTCGTTGGCGGGGGGTCAGACCGCTGAGAGCTGCCCAGCATGGGCCCGCCATCGGCCTCCGAGGTCATAAGCTGATCTAGAATTGACGACATCACGAAGTTCTCATTAGTATTAACATGTAGTAAAAAAAAAAGAAAATAGCTGCAACAACTGGCGTCGACGATATCGTCTTGTCGTTCGCTTTCTGCTCGCTCGCCTTTTGGGTTGGAAAGTTGAAGTTTTGATAAGCAAAAGGAAAAAAAATAGTCGCGTCAAGCTCGCGTCTACGCGTTAAGTGGTTTTTCTCACGTGATATAAAATTGGCCAGGGGCTCTCTCGCAAGCAAGAACAAGAAGCAGCACAGCAACAACAGGAATATTCATTCAAGTAAACATTAAAATGATGCTCGACAGAATAAGTAGAGACACTATCGATTACTGGTTTAGTTACTCTGTACGTAGTCGTTGACTCGTGATCGTAAACTGCATAAGGGGCGTCAGGGCATGGTCAGCGAGGCCGGGCGGCCATGTTATATCCATCCACTGTACCGGACCGGCAGCTCGTTCAGGATGCCCTCAGAACCGTAGCCGACCCCAAGAAGACGGACTCTTTCGATTTTACCGCCAAAGTCATCTTCGACCGTGCTATGCCAGTCCTTCAGGTGCGCGCGGACCTCGTTGTAGACCTCTGGGTCATCTATCATGAGCAGGGCAATAGCGTCGTAGCCTCCTGCACCAGGGACAACACCGCCAATAACACCATCCAGTTTACCAAGTGAATCCAATAGCTCTGTCTGTACCATTGGCTCAACGGGGACTTCGCTTTTCTTTGTCATTGTTTTAATCCACATCCTCGACTTGAGCAGCAGGTTGCGCAGCTCGTTGAAGTCTGCTCCCGGACTGTGGAGCAGTTTCCTCAGTTCAAACCGTATCTTCTCGTTGTTCAGTTGCAGGTTAGCCCATATAATATCCGCTTCCTCGCGGTTTTCGTCTCGCCAGCGAAGGAGCTTCTTCACCATTCCTGGAGTCTGGGAGCCGCAGTCAACATCGCAGAGGACCATTCGTATACCCATGGGTAGCTTGAAGCCAACATCATGGCACTCGGTGTCCCACGGAGCACCTGCGTTGACATCTTCGACGACGGCAAACAGGCGGTCTTCAAATCCGGCAGAGCCAGGTTCACCCAGGCCAGCAAGTACAGACGGAGAGAACCGTCTGTAGTAGCACGATCCGTAGACAGCGGCAGCAACATCGAAACCGGAGCCTATCTTCCCCTGTGCGGCGCAGTGCGCAGCTTGAGCCAAGTTATGTAATTTTGCTTTGTTCTGGGAGAGCTTTTCGGGCTGAACGGTCCGATGGACGACAAGGGCAGATACTAAAGCGGTTACCAGTGCGGCGGACGAGCCTAGGCCTGTCTTATGCGCATCCTGCAGCCGTACTCCAAATTTCTTGAATCCTGCATACCCGCTATTGGAAGAACCGCTTGCAGTGGTTTCAGAGTAATAGTCGTCGTCCGCGAGTATGGTCACGACAAGGGAACCAATATTGTGGGAGGCAGAAACATAGCTCACGTATGTCAGCGCGTAGTTCAGAGATGTCTCGACGAATGGATTTGGCGGCCTGTTTGCCCAGGAGCTGATTAGCTATATTGATTCGTCGGCCGTATTAAGGTAAACGACACCGGGTTTATGAAACAGCCGTGCAGACAAGGGAACGGAGGGGGGGGGGAAACGTAAAAAAGGGGGGAGAACAAGAGAATAACGAACCCGTCGTCACATTGGACGGCCCTGACACCGCCGCCGTTGTCAGATCGTTGGATCTTGTACTTCCATACGGCATCAACAAACTGCGGTGACTTGACGGTGACCGTATCCTGCACCGCTTCCTCCTGCGCCCCGCTGTTGACGATAGCTGGCGGGATGTCAGCTGCTCCCACCGCTCCGTCTGCCGCTGCCTGGCCGCTGTTCAGCTGTGAAAGGCCCTCTGTTTGTGTCTCCGCCGCGGACGGCCGTCTCTTGACGCTCTGCTGTTGCACCACCACATGGATCCTGGCATCCAGGGCACAAACAGTCCCCGTGTAGTCCCTGTCCAGGACCAGGTAGCCTCCCGCAAGCAGCACCTTTCCAGGCGCCGATACGGCCGTCTCTGTCGCAGCCTGTCGTTGCTCTATCATCTTTGCTGTGTGCGCAGCCCTGTTGCTCTTGGCTCTGAGGTTTACCACTCTCTGGAGGACGAGCTCGAGGTGGCGGGACGCAGCTTCGGCGGGTGGGATGGAGACGGATCGGCTGTGGCTGGGGGCTGATCCAGCACCGTCCATCTAAGCTTCTTGGGCGTCTCTGCACGCTTGTTTAGGCTCAACCTCGCGCTGCAGGGTTGCGGTGGCTCGAATACGGACGATGTGGCTGAACGCTGCTGGAGCGCCTGGCGGAGCGCTGGTTCAGGGGGGGGCGCAATTGCTGGTTCCTGACTCGCTGGCGGCGCAGGCAGAAATACGGGGGAGGTCAGTGGGAACGGCTCGGATTGGGCCCCTTTTCCTTCATCGTGAGACCGTGACGGAGATGAGCCTGGCTGGTCTCCCTGCTGGCGTCCCTGCTGGCGAGGAGTTAGTTTCGCTGGGACGAGGGCGGCTGTTCGTTTTGCGGGCGCGAGCCAGCGAAATAAAAGGGACGTCGAAGTTTTCCCCTTTTGGCGATTCTGACGACGTTTCTCTGCACCTCCATATACAACTACATTAACTATTAAAGTACTTTTCCACAGCACAACGAACAGCGCCCAGCTTGATCACCAGCTCGCTAGCCAATTAGTTGCTACGGGACTGCGCAGCCCGTTTGGCCCAGGATGCGTAAGCTTGTCGTTCCTTGGAAAAGTCTTGTCGTTGCTTGTCGCCGTCCAGCACTGCTAACACGATGGCAGATCACTATCGCAGCCAAGCAAGGTCGCTGGCCTGGTACGACGCCGAAGGAGAGGCCCCGAGCCACAATCCGTTTGGGAGAACGAGATCTCGCCCAGAGAGGACGCTGTCGTCGAGCCTGGAGGCGGGCGACAGTAACAGCTACACGATGACCAACATGGACCGGGCCAAAGAGCCGGAGACTATGCATGGCGCTGTGCCTTCGACTGCTGGGACCGACGGCGTCCAGGCAGGACCCGAGTCCGTTACGAGCACCGCACCTCTTACTCGCGCTGCCGGGGGTGTCAAGGCCGATGAGCAGGATGTCAACAGAAAATCGGGAGGCTCAGAGTCGATGGACAAGCAGCAGGAGGCCACCCCAGAGGAAGAGGCGCCAGCTGCTGGGCACGCAAAACAGTTTACCATTGCCGGCCAGTTGAGAGCTACCCTGTTCAGCTCATGGATCAATGTTCTCTTGGTTGCTGCTCCCGCTGGAAGTACGTTGCCCAATTCTTGACCAGGACCGCTAAACAAAGTGATATAATATGTACTGACAGTGTGAAGTTATCATGTACTACCTCAAGGTCAACTCGGTCGCCGTCTTCGTGGTCAACTTCATCGCCATTGTGTAAGATTTGGGCCTATTAGAGATTGAAGGAAACCGGAGACCAAAAATGCTGACCCATTGGATAGACCCCTTGCTGCAATGCTCGGATATGGAACCGAAGAAATCGCTATGAGGTAGGTTTACTCCTGAGGTTGTTTCAATTTGCGCTGTACTGCCGCTAATAATCGCCTCACAGAACTGGAGAGACTGTTGGCGGTCTTCTTAATGCCACCTTTGGGTAAGTGGTCCTCTCAGGTAAACATTACTGGATTTCTCACTAACGGTAAATTTTAGCAACGCCGTCGAGTTGATTGTGTCTATCCTTGCGTTGTTCAAGAATGAGATTATCATTGTACAGACCTCACTGATCGGAAGCATTCTGTCCAACCTGCTGCTGGTCATGGGAATGTCCTTCTTCGTGGGAGGGGTGAACCGCATGGAGCAGAATTTCAACGTGACGGTAGCTCAAACTGCATCCAGTCTTCTCGCGTTGGCCGTCGGGAGTTTGATCATCCCCACGGCCTTCCATACCTGGTCAGGAAGTATGTTAGGGCATTTCCATTGTATGAATATTTCCAGGCTGCTAACTGTATCACCTAGATGGCGAAGCCGGCATTGCGGAGATATCCAGGGGTCAGTGTACAGATATCGTGCTTAGAGAGGTGAACTAACGATCATGCAGGTACCAGCGTCATCTTGCTAGTCGTGTACGGAGCCTATCTATTCTTCCAGCTCAAGTCCCATGCTTCCATCTTCAACGCGCCCAGTGAGAAAGTAGAAAAGAGATCAAAGTCCAAGAAGGTCGAGGACGGTGATGCTTCCAAAGGCATTGCCCAGATTGGAGCTGGTTTCTCTGCTTCCATGGGCGGACAGAATGCCCAGCAGATCCCGGTGGTCGTTCCCCAGGAAGAAGAGGAGCCCCAGCTCAGTATCTATGTTGCCGTGTTTACTCTCTGTGCTTCTACTGCTCTGGTCGCTCTTTGTGCAGAGGCAATGGTACGTACTATGCCAGCTCCATGCTGTAAACGCTTTCTTTTTCTGAATTCTAGTATTGTTGTTCTCTTGCTCATCACGCCCGAAATACATAGGTTTCCTCGATCGACGCAATCACGACTTCCGGTGGCATTTCGGAAACGTTTGTTGGTCTGATCCTACTTCCTATCGTTGGAAACGCGGCAGAGCATGCTACTGCGGTGACCGTGGCAGCAAAGGATAAGATGGACCTCTCTATCGGAGTTGCTGTCGGCTCGAGCATGCAGATTGCCCTTCTCGTACTACCTCTTCTTGTAGTCATAGGCTGGATTGCTGGTACGTCTATACTCATCTGGTTCTTCTTACACCCCGCATGTCTGTTTATGAAGCTCTAGGCTAACAATATATTACTCTATTATAGGAAAGGATGACATGGTAATTGATGCCTTAGTCCTGTAGATGCGGGTTGTTGCATCTCGCATATTCATATGATCTATACTAACACAAGACTAGACCCTTTACTTTGACGGATTCCAGGTCACAGTGCTCTTCGTCACCGTTCTTTTGGTATGTATCTTACCCCAGCTTTATTTATTTTTTCCAAGTACCCCAGGTATATATGACCGGCGTCTGACTGAACAACCCCCCTGTAACAGGTCAACTACCTTATCCAGGACGGAAAGTCACATTGGCTGGAGGGGGTCCAACTCATGACCCTCTACATCATCATCTCAGTTGCTGCATGGTGAGTAACGCCCCATGTCCATGTCTCCCGCTGTCGACCCTTGCTGGTGTATGTACGTGCGTACATACGTTGCTGACGCTCGACTTATCCTGCAGGTTCTACCCATCCCGCAGCGAAAAGATGCACGGAATGTCGTAGACGTCGCCGTCTCTTGTCACCAACTGCCGGTTCATGTCCTTTTTCGCCTTACCTTCTTTAAACCCCGTACGTTATCAAACCCGCAACGTCACACCATGTTGCGGCCGGTAGCTCGCCTCCCCTCCCTTTTTTCGCTTCCTTTCTTGTGACTGATAGATACCCTTATGATGTTTTACCTTTTACCCTTTAGTTTTTGTTTTGCCTTTTCTCTGTAGAGTCAGTGTAACTTCATCTAATCAACCTACGCAATATAACAAAGGAGAGGGAGGAGAGAGACAGCGACAATGAGCGTGATAAAAAAGAAACCGCCGACGTCTGCAACTTGCAAAACCCGCCGGCCCGCATCTCATCAACTGACAACACAAGAGAGAAGAAGAAGAAGAAGAAGAAGAAAAAGAAAACAAAAGCAAAGAAGGTAGCAAACCAGCCTGGCCGTCGACGCTTGACTCTGCTGTATTTTGCAACCTTCCATGGTCCCCCCCCCCTTTCTCCCCTCGCGGGCGCTGAAATCCCGCCGCAGTCCGCATAGGCTATCCAGCCAGCACGCAAAGTACCTAGACTATCCACTGGACGACCTCTGATCCGCCCGACCGAAGCCACTGAGCAGGCCAGCAGCCAGCGTCGGCATAAGCATAAGCATAATCAAGCATACGCAGGGCAGATCGGATCGACAGTCGAAGCAGTCAAGCGGCTTGGGATCTCCAGACTAGGCCAACGCTTCCCCAGCGCACGCAAGCAACTAACTTAACTAGTTAACTTAACGAGCTACTTCGTTAGCCTCGCGACGTCACGAACCGACGAGACGGCCAAACAGCCAGCCATAAGGCCGCCCCGAACGGCCCTCAGGACACGGAGCCAGAGACGCAAGCGATGCCGAAAGTGCAGGCCGAGCCCGAGCAGAGATAACGAGTCGAGCAGTCAGTCAGTTAGACGGCGGCGGGCTCTTGCGCTAGCCTCCCGGGCTGGTTCCTGACCGACTTCTGCCCGGCGACGGCGATGGAAAATGCCTGCCTGCCTGCCTGTCTGTCTGTCTGTCTAGGAATACGGACGGCTGCGCCCCGAGACAGGTATCAGGCCCTGCCCTGCCCTGCCCTGCCTGCCTGCCTGCCCTGCTGGCCTGGCCTGGCAGCTCCCGAGGCGCTGCCTTGGAAGAGCGATTTACGTGAGTGGACGGCGGACGGGCCGAGGGACATAAAACTACTGTGATCGCGGCCTCAGGGAGGTATCAGACAAAGATCAAAGCGCCGCGATGTCAGAGGATGCGGCCTGGCGAATATCGCGGTACATATCTATCTACATGGATGCATGGTTCGTCGAGTTTAGCTACGGCCGGACGCTGTCTGTTCTCGCTCGAGTCTGGAGAGAAAGGCCCCCCCCTTTCCGCCGGCTTGTCAACCAGCTAACTAGCTATCCTACGAAAGGATGCGGTGAAGATGATGGACATGTTTTTAATATAGTGTTTTTATTTTGCATTATTATTTGTTTCTTTTCTTTCTCTGCAATAATCTTGTTTTTTTTTTTTTTTTTTTTTTTTTTTTTTTTGTAAATTCTTTACCGTGCTCCGCTACCGTGCGAGTGAAGTGTTATTCGCATGTTCGGAGTAAGGCATGAGACAGAAACGTAATAGAAACACTCAGGCCATCCAGCTGCTGGGAAGGCCGGGAGGAAAAAGAAACGACAAAAGCATGAACAAGAATAATAATGAGATCCGATAGCATCATACAGTGGGTTTTCGTTGCTCCCCTTTGAGTTGAAAAATATAAACCAAGACAGCCAACATTTAGAAGCCATATCCATGCCCGTACAAAATGCCAGAGTGAAGAGAGATGAAAAAAAAAAAATAAATGTGAAAAAGAAAAATAAAAAAATTACCAGTCCTGATCCATATCCAGCTCCTTGCCTGACCCAGTTCCCTATTCCGATGTAGCTCTGTTGAGAAGATGACGTGGTTGTATGTGAAAAAGAGAAACGTAGAAGAGATGGTGATAGCAGATGCGAGATGCGATGCAATGGCAATGGCAATGGCAATGGCAATGGATATATGGGAATAAAGCAGGGAGAGAAGGCAGAGAGCGACAAAGTAGTAGACGAGAGGAGATGCAGTGTAGGTATGGAAAGGTTTGGCGATTAATGGGTGTATTCGCTCCAGATGAGAGATAGCCATCCGTTTGCGTTGCTGTTGGCGTTTGCGCCGGTGTTGGTGGTAGAGCTGTAGCCGTTGCTGGCTTGATACTGGCCATTCATGTTTGATAGTGACGCCGGAGACGGAGGACCGTTGGGCGTAGGGACCATGGTAGACCACTTGTCGAAGCTATCTGCTTCGACAAAGACAAGGACGTCTTCTCCATTTAGGCTGCTCATCCACAGCGGATTGGCGTTCACCGCATCGTATGAGCTGTAAGGTGAAACATGCCGAGACGGCGGCTGGTGTTGGTGTTGATGGTGTGATGCTTGCTGCTGTTGTTGCTGCTGCTGCTGTTGCTGTTGCTGTTGCTGCTGGGTAGGTGGTGGCGCCAGGAACGAGCCTAGGTCGAGCCTGGTCTGGGAAAGGGGAGGAGTCCTGTTGCTGCTTGAGCCATGCGATACACTACTATGACTATGCTGCGCTGGTCCAGACCCGGGACCATGGCCATGACCATGGCCATGACCATGCGCTCCGAGTGCTTGGCCGCTGTGGGTTAGACTCGGCTGGAGAGGAGGTAAGGGGAAGTTCTGCTGGGCAGCCAGATTCAGCGAGGGAAGAGACTGGGAGTATGGTGGCGGAGGAGGAGGAGGAGGAGGAGGCTGGCGAGATGCTGGCCAGGGCTGGACAGCTTGCAGACGATGGTTTGAGTTTGAGTTGGATGGCGAAGGAGTCGCAGGGAAGTATGGCGACGAGGCCGCAGTTGTGGGTGCAGTCACAGCAGACGAAGATGGGACTGGCGGCGGGAGAGTTGTTGTCCCTGCCGAGCTGGGAGGGCTGGCTGGCAGTCCCGTAGAGGGAGCATCACGATATGTGCCCTGGAAGGGAGGGAGGCTGTACGGCGAACCGGAGGGTGGACCGGCCTGCTGCTGAGGAGCTGGGAGGATGGGCCATCTATCGCAGTCAGAGGACTGTTTCTCGCCATTCTCCTTGCATCCGTTGGCCATTATAACCATGGTAGATGCAGCAGCGCCGCCAGAAGTAGTTGCCGCCGCTGCGTTTGAGATGGGGGCCAGCGAGTGAGACGCCGGGCTGCCGCTGCTGTTGACCGGTACCCATGAGTCTCGATGCAGACTGCCAGAATGTACCTCGCCGCCATGGGGACCACCAGTAGCAGCAACAGAGTTATCTAGACCCTCGCCCGGCTCGCTCTTGACAATGTTGCTCTGCGCCTCGCTGCTGTGCTCCGTCATATTCGCAAGAAGCATCGCAGCCATGTCGTCGTCCGACCCGCTCATCTCGGGCGTTTGGTCCTCTGTACTACCCAAATCCGTGAGCACCTTGTCCAGCTGTCTGAGCTCCTCGTATAGATTGTTCTGGACAATCTGCGAGGCAGAAGCGTGGCGGTTATGGTTATGGTTATGGTTATGGTTATGGTTATGGCTGCCATGCTGCTGGGCGCCGCCAACTACCCTGTTTCCATTGCCATATGGTGACGGATGTTGATGCTGCTGCTGTCCATCGACTCCGTTCATTTCCAGCTTCCTCCAGGGACGCTTCTGGTCTCTCTTGGCCTTGCAGAAATATCCATGCAGACGATGTACAGTTCGGAACCAGCCGACTGCCATCTTCAACCGAGGCCTCATCTCACCGAGGATCTCAATGGATTTCCGTACATCAGCCTGCGCCAGACTGCCTGCGCCCATCATTGTTACTGCGGTGCGACCGGGAGAGCCAGCGGCACCGCCATCGCCGGAGTGTGGCTTCAAACACAGGTAACCGTCCTGGTCCATGTGCTTGAAGTGAGCAGCGTACACGCCCATGAAGGTAGCGTTGTAGATTGCAAAGCCGACGAGGGGCGTCTCCATCAGCACACCACGTTCATGACAGGTGCGAACAAGTTCCACCATCTGCCTGGCTGCGCGAAACAGTTCGCGAGCGCTGTCCTTCCAGAAGCTGTCGGGCACGCTGTACCTCTCGGGCGGGTATGATGGCTCGTCCAGGGGCCCCTGTGGATCCATGGGCCGGAGCGGAAGGAAAGGTAAGTATGCGCGATGTAAGACAATGACTGAAAGAAAGTAGATGATGTGCATGAGTGCATATGGAGCGAGCGAGTTTTTATACATGATGTGGGTGTCGGTGTTGCGAGCGCTGTACTGCAAGTTTCTGTACAGCCCTTCCTGGAATTCATGTAGTTGGTCCCTGAGCTGGTTGAACCGAGACTCGTGGTGCCACGGAGGACATTGATCAGACCTGTAGTTAACCCGTTAGCATGCATAGACTGAAGAAAAATGAAGAGGCAATATTATAATAGGGAGAATACATACCTCCTGCCTCCTTCGCAAGCCCATTTCGCAACGCTGCCCCAGATACGGATGATCCGAACAAGTCGGCCCAGGACGCACTCCTCGACGCCGACTTCCCACCTATCGATCCGGTCTCCCATCCCGTCGCTTCTGTGGCTGGAAATGGGAGGCCAGGGTTTCGGCTTGACGTCGTCTGCATATCCGATCGACTGTCTGAGACTGGGTATCTGTACTCCGTTGTTGGCGGTCGTGGTGGCCGACCCGTTACGAGAATCATAACTCTGTGACCGCCTACTGGGTCCGTTGCGGCCGGTGTTTCCGTCACTTAGCAGGGAGGTGCGTACCCGCTCACCAAACGCGAAGGCGTTCTCGCTGGGGAGCTGGATGCCGATCTCACGCACCCTGAGCATCCTCGGGCGCAGCCTGCCGTTACTCAAACACCTGTCGAGGATAAAACAGCTCCAGAAGGTCCGTCTCCGAGTCTCCTGTTCGATGACGTCGTCTGAGTTGAGCTGGTCCCTGTGCTGGCTCTGCTGGTCGAATTCGGCATGCATCGATGGCCGGCGGGACGAGTAAGGGTGAGAAGGCGTAGAAATAGAGAGAGAATTCGACGGATAAGGCCCGTCGTCCTCTGTGGGCTCAAAGGAGAGGCCCATGGTCTGGGATATCCGGACGGCCATGCCCAGGTAGATCCATGCATTTTTCCCACGACACATCCCCCATTCGTGCAAGGAGAGCATGAGAAGGGCCTGGACACGGCTGAGGTCGGTGATGGTGATATCGGCGCCATCAGTGCCGGCCAGCCGCGCCCTGAGGACATTGGCGTAGAACTCCGAGGCGGCAGTTGGGTTGCACGGGCTCACTGGCGACGCAGGAGAATGATGCTGCGCCAGCTGAGGATGAAACCTGGCCGTCAGGGTCAACACTCCCAGCAGAATCAGGGGAGACACCTCTGTCCGCGGTCCTGGACTCTGAGAGGGATCAGTAGCATGCTGTCCATCTGTGGTGGTGGTGGTGGTGGTAGCGGTAGTAGTAGTAGTAGTGGCAGCACCAGTAGAGGCACTACTGCCGCCACCAGAAAGATGACGGATCTGCGCCAGAGAGGTAGCCGGATGCAAGAAGGGCAATATGGTAGCAAAATGCTGCTGGAAGAGGTCGAAGAGCGTCTCCCATACTTTGGGAGTGAGGATTGCAGAGTCCAGGGCCAGCATGTAGTTCTGCTTCATCAGGGCGTCCTTGGACGAAACCGAGGAGTTGACATGTTTCCTGTGTCTCTGTCTTTTGGGATTGTCCCATTCACTGTTACTGTTATTATGATTAGTGTTGTTGTTGTGGTTGCTGTTGCTGTTGCTATTGCTGTGGTTGTTGGTATCGTCGATGCCGGACGAGGCTGTGATATCCCGCTTGACGCCGGCAGAGGCATGACAGCCGGCGGCCGCTGGAGTTGGATAGGAGCACTCTCTGCCGGAGGACTCGCAAGCTCGACAGGTGGTGTCTATGCCAGCATTAACACACTTGATCTTGCTCCGGCGGCAGCGGGAACAGGCGATGCTGGAGCGCATCTTGGGCGGCAGCTCTCTGCTGGGGGGGGCCAGATCCGGAGAAGTAGATATAGAGAGACCATGCACGGAGCGCAGTCACGGTGAACAAGCAAGCAGCACGCGAGTCAAGAAGGTCAAGAAGCAACAGGAGCAGACGGCCAGAGGAGAGAGAGAGAGAGGCAGAGACGACGGGTATTAAGTCTGGGGGAGCCCGGCCGGCGGCGCGGTGGTGGTGCCTGTGCATGTATATAAGTCTCTGGATGCGCTACCTTATTTTCCGCTGTCGAACGAGCAAGACGACGAGGAGGAGGGCGTATTAAGTTCGGTTGACTCCGAGAGCCTGGAAGAGCGGCCAGTCGGCTTCTTCTTCTTCTTTTTCTTTTTTCTTCTTCTTTTTTGTAAAAAAAAAAGAGGTGAGAGCAAAGAGTCCTTCAAGTGCTATACTTTGCTTTTCTTTGCTGCTGCTGCTTCTTTGCTTTTTTTCCCTAGCACATTCCTTACTGAAGTATGTACTTTACTTGCTGTACTTATATAGTAAAAGTACTTAGTCCGCCGTCCCTTTGTACGGAGCCTGCTCTGTTTGAAAGCTCGAGTTAATATTATTCATGTGTCGAGCCCCTTGCCCGGCACTCTCTCTCTATCATCGCCGCCATCGCCGTCACTGCCTGCTGCTGCTGCTGCTCTGCTGTCTTTTTCTCTTCCATTCTCGACTTCTATCAACTTCGACTTCTATCAATTCTTTTCTTCGTCTCTCAAATTTGAACCAACAAGAAAAAAAAAGGCAGAATTTTGCAAAAAAAAAAAAAAATAAATAAAAAAAAAAGAAAAAAAAAGTGAAAAAAAGACTAAAAGGCGGCGAAGGGCGGCAGAACAGGGGGCTTAAGGTTTGGAAAACACGTATTGCAAATACAGATATTTCGTATTGAAAACGGGCAGAAAGTTTGTATTTTTCAAAAGAAACTGCAAAAAAGACTAAAAGGGAAAAAAAAGGAAGAAGAAAAACAAAAACCAAAAAGATGGAGAAAAAGCGAAGAAAAACGACGACGACGACGAAGACGACGAAGACGACGACGATGAAGATGAAGAACGAGGATTCAAGCAGCAAAAAAGAAGGCCGGCGATGCGGAGTGAGGGGAGATGAGGGGGCCGGCACATGGTATAGAGACAGCACAGGGAGTCTGGTAGCCGCTGGCTGGAGCTGTCCGGCATCAGATACTACTGCTACGACTGCTGCTGCTTCTACTACTGCCCCGGCAGACAGATGGGAAGAAGAAGAAGAAGACGAGCTCATGATGCTGCTGGTGGTGCTGACGCCTGACAGATAGACGAGACTCCGAGTGGAACGACCAAGAAGCCACCGGCTGCGTCATGTTTGGTCTTGTACTCTGGGCCGCCCGCGGAGGAGCGTATCAGCATCACTTTCTTCTCAGGCACAGCACACGGCAAAAAAAAGGGGGGGGAGCGTTTGTTAATTCCCATCTCAATTGCTCACAGGCTCGGGATGAGGACGCCCTTTTTTGTTTCTTATCTCTCTGGCGTGGACACTTCGGCTAGGATCCCAGGGGAAACAGTCAGTTTGATATCGGGGCTTAACACTGGCTGGTTGATCATGATATATCCTTGGTCTGGTGACCGTCATGACGGCGGTTCTTGCCTCTCTCTCTCTCTCTCTCTCTCTCTTTCTCTTTCTCTCTCTTTGCATGGTTATATTAATACATATTTTGCAGATGAGGGATGGGGGTACCTGAGAACGCTCGCTTATGCTCCTGGCACGTCCTGCAGCCCAACCCAACAAGACATCCATCTTTACGCCTTTCTGTGGGATGAATGGATATGTGGTAGGGACAAGGTCGGGTCGGGTCATGTCATATCAGATCATGTCAGGACAGGCCAGGTCGAATCAAGTCAGGCCAGGCCAGAGACAGAACCCCCATGAACCCGTCACCATCGCTAACGACCTGCTGCGCCAACCACTGCGGAAGGTGTTTCCCGGATGCCGATGCAGGCATGGGGAGCAGCAGAGAGGTACCTTCCCATACATATACATTAAATACATACATACATGCACCATCTGAGGAGATTGCAGAGCATGATATATACTTGCTGCCATACACGCACGCTACAGGCAACAAGGCAGCCAGCCGGCTGCGTGAAGGGATGGCGCTAGTCACTTCTATCACATCGGTTCACACCTCTCTCGCCTCCCTCATCAATCACTATCACATACACACGCACTGCTCCTAGACGAGTCAGGCAGGCCGATATGCTTAACCCTAGATCCAGAACAATCGAGATATCGCCTCCAAGGGATGTAAAAGGTGCATATACGACGGGCTCAAACCACGTGTGCACATTGTTACCACCGTCAGCGTCCTTCCTGGAGGATGTCTGACAACGAAGGATGTTGCTGTCTACAACTAGCTGCTGAAATACATATTTTTTTTATTTTATTTTCATTTGCGATGCGACCTCTGTATGCATTACAATCTCAGCCATGGGATGACCCTTTCTGGCTGCAGCCGTCAACCTCGCCTATCGGATCGACGGCGATGTTCACGCCCTTGAACAGACGACAAACGGACCGGCAGAGATAGCTGATCATGATCTCCTAGAGCTTAGCTAGTTAAGCTGGTTTACACGCACATCAGGATCGCTGCTTAGCGCGGAGAGGGCAGGAAAAAGCATGTTACAGCCAGACATGATTGTATTATGTCGACCTTTCTCTTGACCTTTCTTTTCTCTCGACCTGAATATACGGAGTACATCTCCAGAGTAAACAACTCATGACCGCGGGTGAGAAAAAGAAAGCAAAGCATCAGCCCATCGTCAAGCCAACGCGCGGTCATCAACTAGTTAATGCATCCCGTCGACCTCCGTTGGCCAAGTCGGAAGTCAAAGGGAATAGACAAGAAGCAACGAAATATCATGTCTGTCTGTCTATCTCTGACCGTCTGCCTGTGATGGCCCATCCTTTGGAGGCAGGACTTTTTTTTTTTTTTTTTGCTTTCCTCCCCTGGGTGCTTGACTGCTAGACGCTGACCCCTGGAGGCCATGGATACCGGCCGTGTTGTATATTTATTCGATTCACGACTGGCCGCCACAGCGAACAAAAAAAAGACTCCTTTACATCGACCTTCCGCTTGAGACTTAAGCAGTTGGAGCTCGAGTTGGACGATGGTCCGCGGGGGGCAGCTGGGCCGCAGGGCCGTCGGACCGCTTCTCCTACGTACAACCTGTGTATGTACATCGAGCAAAAAAAGTACATACTTACACAGCCATACAACTCAGATCTAGTCGACTTCTGCCTTTTTTATGCACGGCGATTACACACCGAGGGAGCCACACCAGACGAAAGTGTCTTTTTTTACCTTTTTGTCTTTTTACTTTGTTTTTATCATTTTGCACTTGCATAAGTATCGTTCTCGGCCCTGACTTGGCTATGTCTTGCTGCTGTCCCTCGTCCCGTTCGGCGCACAGAAGCCGTTCAACTTGGACTAGTTGCGGTTCTTCCCTGCTCCGGCTTGTCCATCGCATCCCGAGTCACTCCACACGCTGTCTCTCCTGTGTCTCTCGCCGGGTTTGAGCGTTGGGGGCTCTTGAGACCGAAGCAAAGAAAAAAACCCTTCCCGTCACACGCAGCAAACAAAAAAGAATCCTCCGTCTCTTTCGAAATATCCCGCATCCCGCAAGGAAGATAAACTCGCCTCTGCTGCTCAGACTAAGAGGACGGCCAGCTAACTGTAACGACTGTACAACTCTGCCTGCGCGGAAGGCCAGGGATGTTTGGGATTTGATATTAACTAGTCACCTCCCCTCCCCTTGCTCGCTGCACTCTCCCGTATCATCCGCCGGTATGGTAAAGCTTCTAGAAAAGAAAAAAAAAAAAAAAAAAAAGGAGAGAGAGAGGAAGGAAGACGGAAGACAGATTCATCTGCTCACATCGAAGATGGAAGTATACTACTTACATATCATTGTCGAAGCGCCGGTGTGGAACCCCCCAGGGACAAGGGAGGCTGCCGATACTCTTCCTTTGGCCCGGCCATCCGTCCGCTGGTTATGCTTCTGCTTCGATGACAACTGCTCAGGCACTCCCGTAAGCATTATCTAATTCCTGCTCAGCATGTGAGTTTGCTCGCTCTTGAACCCCCCTTCCTTTCTCCACGGCGGGAACTTCGCCAACGCTCGAGGCTCCAGCAATGATATCTTCAGCCTGTGCCTCCCTCGAACCCCCCCTGGCCCTGCCCTGCAGCAAAGAGGACGAACGAGAGACACTCCCACTCCTTCGGCAATCAAGCAGGGTATTATGTAAACTCTGCATTCCCGTTCCTGGTAGCTAGTTAGCTAAAATAACGTCAGACAGGCAGACAAGCAGACAAGCAAGCGGGCAGAGCGGTTGACCAGCTTTAACCACCGCGGCGGTCCTATAATCTCCCTCTGCCTCTCTGCCCTCTCCTCGACATACATAGCTATTGCGTATGCTCAGCCTGCGCTCAGATATAGATCAACACGATCTTCTCCCGCAACGAAGACCTAATCTTATCTGCCAACGTCTCCTCGCCCTGGGTCGACTGGCTGATTCGGCTGCTCTCCGCATACCATGGGAGTGTAGAATCTCCAACTGAACCAAACTACCAACCTAACCATGGAAGCGAGCGAGCCAGCAAGAGGAAATAACTTCCTCCCGTCAGTTGCAGGCCTGTCCTCGCTGTCTGTTCCATATCCCCGAGTCTTGCCGTCTGGTCTCTTTCGTCTTCCAAATATAAGTACATTATTATTATTGCTGCAGTCGGCCAGCTGCTGGTTAACGGCTCGCCTGCGTGTCTGCTCGCCTCCAACCGTCCCAACCGTCTCTTCGGCGTACTAGGGAACGATAGCTACCCAATGTCCATCGCTGAATCGGACGAGTAAATTAAATCTCTGCTCTGCTGACGCCACGATGCCCGCCGGCTAGCCTGCAACTGGATAGGAGGAGTACGCCAATGTTCGTATTCACCTTCGACTTTTTGCAAGTTTATCAAGGTAACGAACTAAATATTACTTACTACGACATACTATGACAAGCCGGTCAGTCAGCTAGCCAGCTTAAGTTGACGAGCTAACCTCTGGTTGATGGTAAAGTAACTAAACAAATATCCGGTCCTCTTCGTCGCTGGCACGGAGAAATACTTATGGCCTGCCAGCCTGTCAATTCGCCGTGCCGACCCCATGTTACCAACCAGCTAAGCCAAACTAACTAGCTAGCTAGTCAATCCATCCCGTCGTCCATGGTAGATCTGATGGCAGGGCGTTTTCCGCACTCTCTGCAGCAGGACATTACTACCGTACATTGCCTATTTTTAGGCCAGCATTGCCTGTAAATGGCGGAATCTACATACACTAGCACAACACACTTGTCTGTTTAGCGCTGACGAACTCCTGACTGATGAACTCGACCTAACTATATGGTTCGGATCCCCTTCATTAACTGCTCCGGTCAGGCGGGTCGTCTGTTATCTTGATCTATGACCGGCGCCCTTGCCCGCACGGCAAGTTGCATGCTGCAGGCAACTTCGCCCCGGCAACTATGCAGAGAGAGCGGACAGCAGGCTTAGTTAATCATGGCAGATTTCTCCTCCAACTCATCGGGGTAAGGTCTGTCTGCCAGCCTGCAGGTCGTGATGTATCTCTGGCCGTCTGCGTGTCGACGCTTGATATCCAGCCCTCCCGCACCCCCTCGGGGATCTCAAAACAGGCGGCGAGTTGGCGAATAGGATCACAAGGCGGCCATGATCTCCTGCATCGGCACGAAGTCCTGCTGCGTTGCTTTTTCTCTGTCGTCCTGTTTTTTCAGTTCGCGTCTTGGTTACATTAGCCAGTTACAAAGAGAACTGCGGTTTTCTTTCTTCCAGCGTCTTTGCTTTTTGCTGCCGAAGCCCGATCTGATAGAGATGCTGATACTCGATGTAACAGTGAGAGGGAGGTCGAATAATGAATGAACCACACCTACAAAGACAGCGAACAGGGAGAAAAAAGTAAAAGAAAAGAAAAGAAAAGACAAGAACCCAGTGACTCGATGCAAGGGAACCAGCGGCCTCTCCCTTTCATCAAGACTGAAACACGCAGTCTCTGCTGCGTCTGCAAGGCTGCATCCAAACCCACCACATTGTGCAGCACCCGAATGTGGAAGAGGGAAGATTCCGCCCATATCTGTCGAGCTCTCCGGTATCCATTCGTACTGCTAGCAACTAATAGTCGCCTGTTAAGGCCCGAGGCAGGGATATCTGCGTATTATGTTACCACGAGTTCTCCATATGGACAGCGTCAGCACTTAACTAACTTAATAATCAACTGCGCCTAACGTCAGTCAATCAACTGGAGTTGAACATTGATTGATTGAGAACTGTGGACGGGCATCTATGTCTATCAAATGTCGGTCTCCATAGCTCCAGCCAACACGAAGCCTGGGCGTCCACAAACATCAACTATCAACACCGCACTGAGCTCTTGACTCTCAACGCCAACCTTCTTTCCTGCTTCTTCGGCTTGCTTGGCTCTTGTGTATCTGCATGAAAAATCTCCAGGGCGCAGCTTAGCCGCATGGGTCAATCAAGAAAAATAATTCACCGGCCTCCAAGAACGGACTATACATCTGGCAGATTAACAGCGGCGGGCGGTCGACGTCCGAGATCATCTATTATTTATTATTATTGCAAAAGGGCGTTGGCTCTTGCTTGTCCAAGCAGAGACGGCGAATACGCATGTAAGTACCCTATGGCAAGGCGGAGACAAGCGATATAAGGGTATCAATATAAGGGGCGGCGAACAAGACCAATATGGTGATAATAATAGCAAGGGCGGCAGGCGGAGGTCTGAAAATGCTGCAAACGAACTCGCTCCGCGCTTGAAATAAGTCAATATCGGGAGTAGAGTATGTACAGGGATATTGGGCTTGACGAGAGCAGCGAAAGGCAGAGAGTGATGATGGCTGCGCAGGGAGCTTGATATAGATATCTATATCTACCGTCGAACTACTCTCAGCACTCTGCTACAAAGGACAAGGCAGCTTTTCAATGTAAGTATAAGGCTACTCAGAGACTGACTAGGAAATATCGACCTCCTGCATGCCCCCAAGGCCAACACAGGCCATCTTATGATTGCTCCTGGCTATAGCGTCCCGTCGACGGCCTGGGGGACAAGGAGGTAATCGAGAAAGCAGCGAATCGTATATTTCATCGGCCCCCCTGGCCATATGTTGCTTGATAAGGGTCCTTTGCCGGGGTGGTTTTTTTTTTTTTTACACTTTTCTTCCCTGCATTTTTCCTCCTCTGTTTTTTGCGGTTCTTCGTATGGCCAGGGGGTTGTTCAAAGTCAAGGGGGCCCGGCGTAGGTAACGCTGTGACAGATCAGGGTCCCTTTGTCGGCTACCTACTGGCGACGTACCGATATACTTGAGAAAGTATTATGGTGTGCTAGCAAAAGCTCCTCTGCAATGAGACTCCATATTACTATTTTTGAGACTTATTATCGGGGCCGGCGACCTTCTGTGTGAGAAAAAGACGGCTCTTGATTCCCGAGCCTTTGTCCGTCCTCTGCAATGGAAATATACACCCGTTGGCTGGCTGGCTATGATATTACACAATTCGAGTGGCATGGTAGTTGATCCTCCTCGCACCCCTGGGAGGGTTTTGGCTGGCCCCGGGATACACATACTTACATATTGCATCATGAACCTTGGTCAAGGTCTGGGGTGAAGCTCAGCTGTCCATGTCGTAACAGGCAAGCAAGCGGCAAGACAGGATAGTATAAGTAAGTATATGTATAAGCAGAGAGAAGGAGCTGGTCTTCTCTGTACTCTGATCCTCCCTTCTACAAGACTTTACGCATTCGTATACCATCAGTATCTCGACCAGCCACAATATAAGCAGCCCTTCCCCATCCGATTCCGCGAGCCGGGTGTATCCTGGCCGCCAGAAGAGGCGCTGCCCGTTTGTTCTAGAATAATAATGTCATATCAGCATGAGGATCTCCGGGCCTCTTGCTCTCATGGGGGATCACCGCCGCTGTTTGTCTAACCGAAGCCGTCTCCCCGTCCGATGCACACATCATATTTTGAGTACGGAGTTTAGGCGACTCACTAATCCCGACCGGCCACGAGGCTTGGAAGAAATGTGTGTCCATTCTCGGACAAGCAAACGGCCGGGCATGGGATATATTAGTCCGTTGGCTGCTGTGGAAGAAACTAAGTATCTGAGAAGTGGAGCAAAGAAGGGATGTCGAGGCCGATACACCCCTTTTCGGCTAAAATTCCGACAGTTTCTTCAAGATCTCCATGTATAACTTCTCCAGATATATGCCTAACGAACACCTGGGTGGTCCTGAAGAGAACAAACGGCCTTCCGCTCCATGTGATAATTCGCCAGTCGCCTTGAAAACTTGCCGCTGCGACGTTCGATGTCAGCCAAGGGACGGTTGAGACTGACGATGATGGAATCATACATGGATTGCTGGACTCCACGGCTCAGCTCTCTCTGTGGATTGGCTGTGCGGCTGCGATGAACTGCAGCAGCTGGCTGAGGGCGGCTCTCTTCAAATTTTGCATAAACAATAGTTATGGATCTCCGTCAAAAAGAAAACATGGGACGCCGTATAGTTATGTATACCGACTTTCCTCCTCCTCCCTCATACGTTATAGGCGATTATCACCATCACCAGTTGCAGAGCAAGAAGCATACAGAGCGACTCCACCGCCCAGCGCAAACGAGCAAAACGTCGCGGCCATGGATCAAGGTTAGATTTTCATGTCTCCAGCCTTATTTTTATTTCCTCGTTTTCCTGTCCCCTTCCCGTCTTTCAAACCAGCCCAGCAACGCCGCCAGTACGCAGTCAGGACTCTTGCATCTCGAATTTCAGCCATCTCTACCTCTCCCTTGTCATTGTCGACAGAATAAGAAGGCAGCAAAGGAGGCGGACTGCGGCCAAGAGGCTAGAGATGGCGGGTTTGAAAAGAGAAGAGTAAAAAAAAAGAAGAAGAGCCGGGAAAAATTCCTATCCCACCTCCAGGGGTAGACCCAAAGGAGGCTGCCTGCTGCCCACACTAAGGCATGCATGCGAGCGTAGGGAAGATGCGTCTCCGGAATAATCTGGAAGCAGCGTGGCCAGGCTTGCGTCCTGCGCTAGGAAGGGAGAGGCGGATAAAATACTGCGAGGGATGGCACGCAGAGGAAGACCGAGAGACAAGGCCGCCCGGAGACAGCATCCCGTCGAATAATAGCACAGGAGGGTTATAACTAACCCGCCAGGGGGCCCTACTCGGCCCAGGACTTGGACAGTCTCAATCGAAAACACATCATCCGTCACCTCACCACTCCTCTGTCGGCCTTCTCTTCCGTCCCAATAAAAAAGAATTGACAATCGGCGGGATTTCGTTATGGAATCACTTAACTTTACTCCGTATTCCCTCGAGAGGGAGCACCGATCTAGAAGATGCCGACGGTGGCCCCCCTTGCAACGCTGTAAGCCGCAAGCCGGGCACAAGCTCGTTCGCTCCCGTAAGGCCGTGACGCCCGAGTTTGACGATTACTTTTTAGCCCCAGGAACAAACACTTAACAACCCTGAAGGAGTTGTTTCTTCTTGCGGGACTTATGCAGCGTTTAAAAAAAAAAGGGGGGGGGGGGGGGGGGGGATGGTTTCCACCCAAATCCCGTATGGCGGGAAGAAAGGGATAAAAAGAGAGGAAAAAGGCCACGAGCGAGAAGCCAAGTGATGCTTCTGGGATTGAGTCTGCGAGAGGGCGAGGGGGCCCAGAGTGGGATGAGCATGGGATGGGATGGACATGGAGGCCTCTCTGGTCCACGGGCTCTCCCATTGTATTATCACCCAGACGAGGATTGGTGATGGCTGAGTGATTATACTCCGTACATGGGGCGCCAACGCTAAGTATATCATCGCGCAGGTTGACGACGGAACTGCACAGCGACGCAAGCAACTAACTCGCCCAGGGACCTGGCGAGGCGGCTTGCAAACACAACCGGCGCTTCATCGAATGAGAAGAAGGCGGTTGCATTCAGTTATCAATCACGGCGTCAGAATTGATGTTGGCTCTCAAGCGAGGCAGGCAAGGCAGGGCAAACCCCCCAGGGACAACCCAACACAGAGCAACCGCAGCAGCAGAGACGGGCGCTGTAGGCGAGATACATTGCAAGCGGATCCCTGGGTTAGCCGTGGCATGGCTCTGCTTGCCTGTTCTCTCTCTCTCTCTCTCTCTCTCTCTCTCTCTCTCGCTGCCTTTGTCATGGCAAGAGTCTGGTGGTGCATCGGCGCAGCTCAGCTCAGCGAGTCTCTTCGGGCGATAGGGAGGATGCAATATCTCGTACGTAACATTTTCCATGTGCTCTCCAGTGTCCAGCACAGTCCAGGCCAGGCCAGAAATGTCTTTGCTCTGTAATATGATGATAATGCTGCAAAAGCAAGCAAGCCCATGGACCTGAATGGCTACCGCTGGCCCCTTTGACCGTTGGTTCCTTTTTCCTCTCTCTCTCTCTCTGTCCTTTTTTTGCTTCCCTTCTCCCTTTGTTTCTCTCCCTACGGCTCCAGCCGAAGCCGCCAGCCTGTTCAAAGCGGCCGAATAATAAGTAGCAGTTCCGTTAGCGGGTTGCCGATGGGCTAGTTAATCAGTCCTTTCTTTCTTCTCTTCCCGGGGGAGCTGGGACGAGTCTCGAGGCGAGGCCGATGGCTGCCGGCGAGCCTGGGGAGACGGCGACAGCAAGCTTCCATCGTGGATGTCCTGACATAGTTCAACAGATCAGATCGGATCCCCTAATTGACTTTTGGCTAGTCTCCCTGCTGTATATCTCTGAATCATGTCTATAGATCTGAGTTGACCAGTCTGCTGCCTCAGTTATACATAGATCCAGGTAAACCTGCGCTCAGACACCAGCATCAGTCTCAGGCTGCTCCAGCCTCCGACAGCCGGTTATTACTTGGGCCTGTCAAGCTGCCCTCCGGATATTCAACTGAAGGCAGAGAGATGGCTTGGTGAGATCCTGCCAGGGCTGCCATTATAGGGATCGTCATATAGCTTGAGCTGGCTGGCTGTGTCATGATGATCGCCCTTGGCTGGATCGAAGCCGGCTCGAATCTCTGCACGAACGAGATACAAACGTATCAGACTCCCTAGCTCTGTCTATAACGTCCGTCTGTCCAGGCATCCTGTCTGAACTCTGGCCTTCTTTTCCTGGTCTTGGTCTGGGTTGTCGTCGTTGTTTTTGACATCCATATATAAGTAAGCATATTCCAAACCCCATGGCCTCAGCTGCCCTCCGTATCTCAAAGCAGGGCCTGCTTCATGTCCATCCTCCCTCCAGCTCCATGTCCCCGGCGGCGAGCTGCTACTTGCTGCCAATGCCGACGGCGCTGCATGCCAGAGCATCCATCCTTCAACCTTCCCTCTTGTCACGTCATCTCTGCCACTCTGTCAGCTGTGCGCCGTTGACCTGACACATACACACACATACACACACATACACAGTCTTAACCAGTTAGAGCAGCCGATCAATACTTCAAGAGGCTGAAAAAAAGGAATAAAAAGGGTCCCCCCCCCCTCTTCCCCATGCCGGGAGAACGGAGGCTGAGCGAGCTTGAACGCCGGCCGCTTCGTTCTCTGGGTAGAAGGGAAGGAAGGGATAGACAGCAGCGCACGCCGGCCGTCCAGATTACGCGTTCATGAGGAATCTTCAGTCTTGTCAGTCTGCACAGCCAGCGTGAGGAGACAGAGACATCATGAGATGGAGATATACAAAATTCGAGGAGGACGAATAGAAGTACCTAAAACACGGGGCCCAGCTGGCTCTTGAGACGCCAATATGTAGCATCGGCCCATGGATCCGTAGTCATGATGCAATAATATGGGGAACATAAGAGGGCTGGCGGAGAGAGCGATGAACCGTTCAAATGATACATTGAATTTGAATACCAGATCGTCCCCAGCAGGCAAATTAACTTGCCAGCTACGGAGTATTTGGTTACAAAAAAGAGAGAGAGAGAGAGGGAGCTATCAAAATAAAACCAGATACAAGCTGCAATTGCAAATGCAAATGCAAAATGCAAAATACAGACTCAAAACGTCAAATCTCCAAGCAGGAGAGCGCCTGGACGAGCAGAAACAGCATGGTCAGATCTCCTTCGAACCATCGACAGATGACCAGCCGTCTAAGTATATGCAAGGACCTCCAGGACCTCCAGGACTGTTGTTTTGTTTTGTTTCTGGCCGGAGAGAAGAGACACTCCTGGCATGGAGTGCACCCGGTTTCGATGACAAACACCCCTAGGATCTTGGAGATCATAGCAGCATCGCCGTTATTGATATGGGGAAGACGTTTTAAACTGATGCCTTATTTTCATCCTTTTTGTCTCCTCGGGTGTTTCCTGATGTGCTTTCATGAAACAGGCGTTGACTGGCTGATAATTTTATAGTTAACTAGCTATTTTTTTTGCTGCAAAAAAAGGGGGCCAGTGGAGGTTTGAAAAATATCAGTAAGTTAAGCCCTGCAGAATTTATATAACAATAACTGGACAATCTTATGCCTGTGCAGAGGCCTCCTTTGACCCGGCGCCGGCGCGAGCCCAAGCAGCGAGAAGCCGAGAGAAGCGTTCGTTGCCCAAGGCCGAGTCGCTGATACTTAGTCCAGCTGTGATGACTAGCTAGCTAACTGCCTCAGGAAGCCTACGATGACAATGCATATACGGCCGGTGCAGCCACAGCCGGCAGGCCGAGCAGACGGGCCAGGTGACAATAACGTCCTGATGGTGAGAAAGCCGCTTGTAACGACTGGTCAGCCCGCGTCGAGCTGTGAGGCGCTCCCCTAGACGGTTACCGGGCAAACGAACAGGGCCGTGGGGGGGTATACTCGGCCAACTCGATCGATGACGGGCAGCTCTGTTGTGTTTCTTCTGCCTCTCGGGGCCCCCAGCTGGTTTCATCAGCTTCATGGCCACGATGGGCGCGGGAGGACTGCTCGATCTGATCCTGATTTACATGTATTTTTGCAAGCTGGCCGGCTCAGGATCAGGATAACTAACTATCTGCTGGGAGGCAACAACTCCGAACGACCTTCTACACATACGCCGGGCCCGAGGATGAAACCCGAGGAGAAACAGATGGACAGACGAAGCCGATTCCTTAATCTAAGCCCTTGCCCCAGCTAGAGAGACCTGACTTGTTGCCGGAGACTTCTTTTTACGCAAGACATTGCGGGCTAGACGAGGGCAAGGCTCGCGTAACTAACGGGCGTCTGCACCAGAGAAGCACATATATTATTGTTTGAATGGAGAGAACGCCATCGCCAACCCCATCGACTCGCCGACTACGATGACAATATCTATAAAACAGACCAGGGATATTCCTTTGACAGTCGCCAGCGCATCGAAGGGAATCAAAAAAAAAAAAATCCAACTCTCACGTGGCTCTCTGGTTTGATCATACGAAAAAACCGTCATGTGAAGATGAAGACGAAAGGCTGGAGACGACGAGGTGGCCAAAATGACGACTTCGGCTGCAATAATAATAATAATGGATAACGAGCTGACCGACCGCAGCGTTTGCTCTTCCTCTTGCTCACATACTATTATTTTCAGAATAACTTTTCTCTCGGACGATAAGGCCGAGAAACGACGGTTCTTCAACGCAGGAAAAGCAAAGAAAGGGGGGGAGGAAAACACACAGAGCAGCCTGAGCGCGTGGTCAGTGTCAGTGTCAGCGGTGAACAGGAAAGAAATTGAAAAAAAAAAAAAAAGAAGAAGAAGGTCAGCATGAAAAAGAATGATGGACGGACCGAGAGGCGAGTATCAGGGGTATCCTGAGTTCACGGCATCGGTGTGCTCAATTGGGCTCCTTTCCCCCTTGCTCCTCCTCTGATGGACCCGACTGAGTAACTCAACAACGTGAACGGAGGATACAGAGTACATGTGAGGATGCAACGATTACAAGATGGAGATGGAGGCTCTCTATTTTTAAACTACTACGGGCAATGGTCACGCCAGAGATACATGTTCACGGCATCTAACTGACAGAGGACAGATACTTCCATGTCCTGCTGGGCTTGGTATATATTCTGCAGTGCCGGTTGCATAGCTACGGTGCATCCATCACGCCATGTTGCTTGTCGGCATGATGATGGTGGTGCTGCTGTTACTGCCGTTGCCGTTGCTGGTCGGCATGATTGTGACCGTGGTATGGCCTAGCATGGCATGACACGGCGCTGGAAAGGTCAGGCCTGCCAGCAGTAGCAAGCAAAAAGGGTACCTATAAGTGAGCACCCCTACAATCACGCCATTTATGAACATCCACCTGCAAACGACGGAGTTTGGGGGAAGAAAGAGAGTTGATGATCCCTGCCCTATATTACATTACCGGATAGTTAATATGTCGAGTGGTTGTGTGTTTCAAGAGGCCGATCACGCCGAGCACCGTGAATAATAGTCTGTCGTGATGGAGAAGAGAGGGTGGATACGTATCCGATTGTCTGATTGAATTAAGCATGCTGGGTCTCTGAGCGTTGTGTATGCAAAAATTGAACAAGTTACAAGGGACTAACTACTAAGTAAATGGTGGTTAATTTGCTAGATGGAGCATAGTCCCATAGCCATACTCGCTCCATGTGTAAACAATGGAAATGGTAAACGTAAGGGATGGATGAAATTAACAACTAGGATTAAGACTAACTACCCTTAGGCCTGGTTTAGGATCTCTTGGAGGGGGTATAAACTACATCAAGGTGAAAAAAAAAGTGCAGAAATAAGACAGCTAACATGACATCTAGCGTACGAGAAGCAATTAAGTCAGACGAAACGCAGCA
The DNA here is from genome assembly GCA_018357685.1 of Trichophyton schoenleinii. NCBI lineage: Eukaryota > Fungi > Ascomycota > Eurotiomycetes > Onygenales > Arthrodermataceae > Trichophyton > Trichophyton schoenleinii. The sequence continues at coordinate 2,883,715 of WOFF01000002.1, forward strand.
TGAGAGCACAACAGACCAGAACAAGGAAACACCCTCTCCATAAATGGTGGAGGATCTGAGCAAAGTGAGAGTGAGTGCAGGTGCTGCGTGTGTTGATCGAACAGTGCTGCGTCAGCTTTGCGCCAGATCAAAAATTGAACAGCTGCTCGAAGGATCCAGACTAAGCTAGCCCGATAGCATGTATTAGGGTGTTCCCATTCACATAAATATTGAAATCCTTTCTTTTTTTTTTGTTGCTTGTGTTGTTTTTTTTTTTTTTTCCGGAAAAGAAGTGACGTAAATGTCACTGGAGAATTTGCTGTAAAGGTCTTCGCTGGACACTAGAAGAGAAAGAAATAAATGTAGTCCCGTATAATGGATATAGGCGTGATCAAAGCAAGGCCAAGGTATTTGCGGTAAGAGGGTCAACTCTTCGAAGTAAACGCAGATAGGGGAATAAAATAAAAGGAAAAAATAAAAGAAAAAAAGAAAAAAGAAGGAAGAAGGGAGGCTGTAGAATGTAAGAAGGCAAAGAAAAGATACAACGCCAGAGCCTGAGCGGCCGGAAACTAGTTTGTGTCATCAACGCATGAAAGGAGAAGGAGAAAAAAAAAAAACAAGCATAAACAAGGTGATATCCGTTAAGATGAGGGTTCTTGGTCACCTCCTTCAAGGTAGCCGTCGATAGTTTTTCGCCAATGTTGTGGCAGGCATACGCAGACGAGCTAGATGGAGTCGTTAGTAAATAGATCCAAAATAAGTAACACAAGAATGGGACTGAGTTTAGACGAACTGGAAATGCTTTTATTTCTCCGGTAGTTGGCGAAGATGGAGGTCGTGCCTCTGACCCGTGAGAGACACCGCTATCTCTGAGCGGACTATGTTTATGCTTCGAGTCATAATCCTCTGCTTTCTCGTTGACCCGGACACCTGTTGCCCAGCCGTCGTCCCATATACCAACGACCTTCAGCATGTCACCTCTGTCTAGTTCAAACTCGTCAGGGGCTCGAGGCTGGTATGCCCAGAGAACAGATACTCTGTCATTTGGATGGATGTCGTCCTGTGAATAATAGTCGCGGAAATAAGGGAGCTGCTCTGACTGCCCGCTGGCAACGCCTTCAGGAGAAGAGAACTGGGCACCGCTGCCAGACTTGGGAGATAGCGTGTCACCATCGCCAGCGAGGGCAGACGCGCTAGAAAGTGAGCCATTCCTTCTTCCTGTGACTGGTGGAATACGCCTTGACTTGCCGCCAGAAGGGCTGTCTCCAAATACATCGGAATCCGAATCGTGGTATGCGTGACGTGATGGTGGGTTACTACCACCTTGAAGTGCTGACATTCGCGCAACACGGCCTCCAGGAATGGGTTCGTATCCTTTCTGCTGCTTGTTAGTTGAGCTGCCGCCAGCTGGATACGATGGAGCTGTTGCCATGGTCCGGGGAGGCGTAGGTTGGTTGAAAATGCTTTCAGCAGATTCATTCCGTTTCCGTCTTCTCCAGAGGAGGAATAAAACCGCCAGGCCGATTAAAAATGCACATCCCAATACTGTTCCAACGGCAATTCCGGCAATCTGTCCACCAGATAGACCCCCGCCACCTGGTTTGTCAGTGTGCATGGGAGGGGATGTTGAAGTTGGATGCGGAAATAGAGGTGGCAGTGATGAGATTTCTGGGAGCTTGATGCCCTTGCAACGCTGCTCCGCATTGGCAGCGTAGCAGCAGGTATCAGTGCCATTGACTGAAGTCTGTGAGCAGAAACCGCACAGGCCAAGTAGATTTTCTCCAAACCCGCATTCGTTTGGCTCGTTATCGGTGCCAGGAATGCACTGTCCGGATAGAGAATTAGCTGGGATGGCGCAGACCGTGAAGTCTGCCCGTATTTCGTCCATGTGATTGCGTTTAGGGGACCGACATAGATCCTGATTGACTGTAATTATCTCTTCACTGGTTGCAAACATTGCCTGATAGTGACGTGAATTAGCAATGTTTACTGTCGGATTGAAGAAGGGGAAATAACTTACACAGCTCTCCGCACAAAGTGGTCTGGCGCTCCGTTCAGATAGACGACACGGCTCTTTTGAATTTTGTATTATTCCATTACATATTACGCTGGTCGTATATTGAGCATAGAGAGAAGATGTGTTCTTAAGGTTCAAACCTTCGCATCCGAGTATGTCCTGGTACCTGTCAAGGCAGAATGTGATCAGTCACTTGGATATGTAGTAAGAGGCGTGCACAAAGAATAAAAGAAAATCAACAAAAACCAAAAGTAAAATAAAATAAGATAAAATTGACAGGCGATAGGAAGACATACTTCATTTTGACATATTCATTGCGAACGTAGGAACTGAGTTTCTCATCGAAATCGTTGAGGTTGGAGACATATCGTAGAAAAGGGCTATATCAAAAGAAAAAAAAGATACGTCAATCCCTGAATTTTGTTTCTCAAGCAGAGGAACAGAGTAACCGAGGAACACGTACTATTGACCGACCAAGCGGTCATTGACAGAGATAGAAGCAGAACTGAAGGCGGGGCATTGCTTCGATCCCCTGAGCGAGATGCAGTCCGTCGACATGCCGAAGGTGTCTTGTCTGTTTTTTGGTGCGGGTCCTTCTGCGAGCTGCTGACTGAAGATGTTTTTTTCTTGGGGCCAAAGTCGTCACAGTCACAGCAAGAAGACAGCCAAGAGCGAGGTAGCGGCAGTTATCATCGACATGAAGACGGAATGCGTAAGTTCCTTTGAGTTCAAGAAGAGCTTTTCTTGGGTGCGAGAATGTGCCCTGGAGCTTAATGAACGACAGAACAAGACCGACGTGTTGCTAGTTGACGTGGTGTGTTGTTGGTATGTTTGTTTCTCTTAGTAATTCGATGTTCAAGGTGGTGAAAAAAAAAAAAGGGACCCTTTCGCGACAAGCCCTTCGACAGAAAACGAACGAGTGGACAGGCAAGTCTGCCGGCGAACAGGGGCGTAACGAGAGACGAAGAACCGAACGATTGACCGTGGATGCGAATGTCGCAGCTGGAGTTGAAGTTGAAGTTGAAGAAAAGAGGAGGATGACGAGAAGGGTCGACGCTTCGGGCGACGGGGCCCAAAGCGGTAAAGGGCAGTGGTATCCGAGGTGTATGGCGTAAGTTACTTTAGCTCGGCCAGCTGTGATTGGCTGGCTCTCCAGCCGCAGCCAATGAGAAATCGGGGTTGGTGCCCGCTCTACGCCCTCTCGGGACATCCCGTCACGCCCCTGAAAGTCTCTGCAGGGATTTGATACACAAAAATTACCATTATGTAATACAGATATCGATGTCGGCTGTCAGCTACGGAGTAATAGGGGGCTGCTGTAAGACCGTAAGTACGGAGGAGGGAGCGTTTAGCGGGGGATGCACGCAGCTGCTGGATGATGGGCGACAGATGACAGATGGCAGCGATACGGGGATGGGATAGACAGAGCTGTCGGCCCGCCAAGAGAAGATATTTGGAGAAGCGGAAAGGATGGGCGGCGGCCAGAGCTGGTTTTTTGACACTTTGACAGAGGCAGAGCCGTGATATTATTAGAGTGCGCGCTACTGGACGGGAGGTGTGGCTTCCACGTGATATAACCTGACTAAGCAGCGACGTCACTGAGCGAGGCGCAAGGAAGAGAGGAAGAAGCAACATCGCCAGGCAGCCACTTCAGCTTGATCTGTTACAAAAGGGACCACGGAGCAGCAGCAGAAGAAAAGGAAGAAAAGCTGCGACACCAGATCGACTCTGTTTCATTTCCACCATGTGCTCGCCAGACGCCTTCCTGGCCATTCTGGCCGTCCTCTTCCCGCCCATCGCAGGTATGCTACCCGTCCACTCCCGCGCGCCCCCTCTCACGCGGTATATGGCACGCTACTAACGGTTTCGGCTTGTAGTCTGGATCAAGGTCGGCGTCTGCTCTGCTGATTCTCTTATCAACATCGCCCTCTGCTGCCTGGGGTACGTCCCAGGTCTGCTTCATGCATGGTACATCATTCTCAAGTACCCAGAGCCAGACGACGAGTACCCAGATGGATACAGACCCATCGTCGGACATGGACAGCGTGGAGACGCTGAAGCGGGCCGAGTCACATACTACTACATCGCCCATGAACAGGCTCACCCTAACCAGCATCACCAGCAGCAGCAGCAGCGCTCGTATGGCACCAACGTAAACCCCGAGTCAAGGCCGGCTCCTCCACCCCCAGTTCCTCAGAAACCACATCAGAATGGTGGCGTGCCGGATCAGGGAAGCAGCAGCAGGCCTGAGGGTGAGCACAGAGCTCCGCCCACCTACGCTGAGGCTGTTAAGGGAGACAACAAAATCCAATCTTAAATCGACCTAAACCATCAACCGACCTAACGACATTTCAATATCCATAATGATGATACCACTTCAAATGCTACTCGTAATCCTGCAGAGGAATAGGTAGCCTGTACTTTCTAATCTCGATTTCGTTCTCGCTAGCTCCCCTCCTCCCTCCTATATTTTCCCCACGTGTTTGGTGTACAGTTACAGGATTTCGATACCTACACGCTCTGCACTCTCATTGCCAGATGTTAAAGCTGACCCAAGCCCTGGTTGACACGGGAAGTGTTGGTGTTTTGCTGTTGGTGAATTTTAGGGTTTGCGCTTATTTTGTTTTGGTGTCCTTTGCTTGCCTTTAAACCCCTTGATAGAGCAACAAGGACGGCTTTTATAATACGAGACTCTCTTAGCTTTTCATGATACTACTTGTTCAAAGTATATGGAAATATATAGTAGTAGTGGCAGTACTACTAGTAGAACTGAGAATCTGCGTCCAAACTTCATCTGGCTGTTATTTATCTTATGCTGTCCTGAAACAATACATGCAGGATTGAAACAACAATGTTCACATTCTGGCAACAGTCCGCAGTCGACAGAAGCAAGATGACCGAATCGGCACATCCGCCAAGGCAACTGCGGTAGCAAGCTGTTGCGCGACCTTTGCCGCTTCATCTGTCTTTCCTAGAGCTTCCAGGCATTCATGATACCCGTGTAATGACCAGACATTATTTGGATGTTGCAGCGCTCGGGGCACGGCATTATCAAGGCCTAGATCTGCACGATACGCTGCGGCCGCCTCCTGGACATGGCCCTGTTCAAGCAAAAGAGCACCATATGCATGTCGAACCGGTTGCATCCAACCCCATGGCTCATCATAGTGCAGGGAATCATAGAGCTTTATGGAATGGCGTAGGTGTTCAAATGCAGTGTCGTAGTGTCCGAGGCGGTATTCTAGCTCACCGTCTAACATCGCAGAGGCAATGGCCAGGATGTCAGCGCAGTTATTATTGAACACTGTGCGAGTGGGCAGCACTCTTTTTACTGCGCTTCTGAAAGCTTCGCGAGCCTCTCTTGCCTGTTCAATCCTTCCCGTCGCAGCATATGCCACTCCCTTTCCATACAACCTCATTGCCGTAGTCACGCAGTATAAGTACTGATCTTCCGGTAATTCAAGAGCGAGGACCTCATCCCACATTCCAAAGCGGATCAAGACGTGTACCCGCATAGCAACGAAGGACTCTAGAAGATTTGCCATCTCGGTAGATTCTCGTATTAGCTGGTCGGGTATCGTTGCCTCCATCTGCTTAACAGTATCAACCGCAATTTTCGACTGTCCTGAGAACATGGCTGCATACACCTTGAAGTGGTAGTTGTGGCACCTATAGAGGGTGTAGAAGTTCATCTTTCCATGTTGAGCAACATACTTCTCATCGGCAATAACTGCATCTGAGTTTGATGTGACTGCACCTTGGTAATCACCGCACAGGATATCAATATGTGATGGCATATGGTTCAAGTGTCCAGAGTCAGGAACGAGCCCCCTTAAACGGTTAGCTGCCGGTAATGCCGATTCTGGTGAAGTAGACATCTCTAGGAGATGGATGTAAAGGTGTAGAAGCCCAGGGTGAGAAAGCCCGCCTTCTTGTGCCAAGGCGCGATCGAGGATATCTTTGGCTTCCAGAGTGTGCGCTCCCTTTGCTGGATTTCCAGTCACCAAGTCCCATAGTTTCCACGGCGTCAGATTCATCAATGCATCCACATAGAGCATCGCAACGTCCAGATCGTCAGGAAATGCTTGGTATACCAACTTCATCGCATCAGCATATCCTCTGTTCCATATCGCACAGTCTTCCACGGGGTGGTCTTGAGGATATCGATGTATTAAAGCCCTGGTTAAGGCCTTCTCAACTGCTGATACACTTGGCGCCTGTGCCTTCTCTTCTGCCTTTCTAGCAGCATCGTGAGTTTTTGTCACCACATATCCCAGCTGTTCAGCATTGAAAAATGCCCACGGCATGTTATAGTTGGGCCCAGAAGCGTATGCAAGTCCCCAGTGCGCCATGGCGCAGTCAGGGTCTTCATCGATGGCTCGTTGGAAGCAAGCTGCTGCTTCATCATGGTTAAAAGCAAAGCTCCATATCAGCCCACGGTCAAACCACGTCTGAGCACCTTGGCTGCTCGTGCTAATGGGACGGTGATAGGCCCCGAGATCATAATATCCGTCTTGCGGGCCAGCAACGGCGCCCAAATGCTTCTTTTCCTCTGACATGCTCACACGGATCTGCTAACCGTGTTAATCGTGGGGTGGTAGGGCTGTGATAAAGAGTAAGTCTCCAGCATCTAAATGTATTAAAGGTCCCTCAGACGATATACACTAGACGGCAATATGGCTATATTTCTTCCCCTCTGAGAAGCCATGTCGTTCGTCGTGAGAAAACGCCCTGTTGCCCTCGGGCATGGGGCTCTTTCTACTAAGTTACAGTCACGTGGAAGGAGAAAAGCTGGGGTAACTAGTTAACTTCATAGTTAGTTAACTAAGTCAAAAGCGATATTTGAACGAAAGGAACAACCATCTTGTATTTTACTATCCACGGTTAACTAGAAGCTTCTTTTTAAGCAGGCCTTGTTTATTTTATTATTTTTGAAAGGAAGCAGGGGTAGTTATGGTGAGACGGGGGATGAGAAATGCAATGCTCCTTAACTAGCGTCAGCTTCAGCTTTGGCCTCGGCATTGATTTCAGGCTCAGGCTCAGGCTCGGGTTCCGGTTTGGGTCGAACTTCGGTGTCAGCTTCGGCTTCGGCTTCAGCGCTGTCATCAGGAGCCTTGTCCTTCTCCTTCAACTGCGCAATAGCCTCTTCTTCGGTTAAGAACCGGTATCCCCCGTCTGCATTCCCATCTTCTTCCACCCCAAAGAGTGCCAAAACATCGGCAAGGGTATCTCTATAGCTGTGTTAGAATTTCCATTTCGAAAATATAGAGCACAGACGACTAGCCTTTGTGCAAGGACGGTTGACCCCATAGCTTTTCTTATATGTTCAGATTTCTGACTTTGAATGAGCTGGAGGCGGTCATCGACTGTGTTCTCGACACATATACGAACAATCTCTACGTCATTTTTTTGGCCTATGCGGAATAGGCGGCAAAATGCCTAACATGTTCAGGAGATTTCGAATCAATCAGTGCAAGATGGGAGCTACTTACTTGTTGCTCAATTGCCTCGTTCCACCATAGATCAACCAGGATACATTTGCTAGCCATAGTCAAGTTGAGGCCCACACCCCCTGTTTTCAGCGAGGAGATTAAGATGCTAACGTTCTCCTCGCCGAACCTTTTGATGTTCGCATGTCTAGTTTTATGGTGCAGTCTTCCACAAAGCTGTTGGCAACAGTGAGCACACTGATACAAGATGTAAAAGGCCAGTTAAAGGTTCCATACCGTGGTGTATCTCCAACCCTCAGCCTCACATACCGATGATATGGCCCCAATCATCCCCTGAAACTGTGTGAATATTGTGATTTTGATACTTGGTGACTCCTTGAGCCACTTGGAAACAAAAAATTTCACAGCCCTTAGCTTTGCGCTAAGTACAGTCTCACTAATAGTTGGAGCTCCCTTATCCTGTTCAAATTCGTCGATACATCGAGACTTCGAACTTCTTGCCCTCCGTATTGCGTTGCTACCGCAAAATTTCTGGAGATCAGGATATGGTTCGTAGGACATAGTCAAACCACAACGGCATATAATTTGTCTGTCTCCAGCTTGTTGTAATTTTATTATGCAATTGGAACAACAAACGTGCATACACGACAATACGAAAGCTGATTCTTTTCTCTGGTTGCATTCAATGCAATTCACGATGTTTGTGGCCCCTTTTGAGCCGTCCATCGCGGATTCAAACAGTGTTGAGATTCCGGCATCCGATTTTTCTTTATCTGACCTTCCTAGAGGCTCCGTTTGGTTTTCGGACCACGACACCTGAAGTGAATTGAAGATCTCAATATCCTCCCTATTAGAGCTCTGTTTTACTTCAGGCTCAATTTCTTGCATGAATTGAGGTGTCAATATCTGGCTTATTACATCTCGAGGTAATAGCAGATGGGAAGTAAACATTCGTAGGTAAAGCAAAAGGGTGAGATAGTTGTCAATTCCGTCAATGGTGCGCATGGTGCCTATTCATAGTTAGATTTTCTATTGATCATATGAAAAATAGAAATGGATCATGGCTAACCAAGGTGTTCATCTAGGAAGCTCCCAATCATTTTTTGGTATAGGGCTCTCTCCACAATAGAAAATTTAACAACTACCGTGCTTTCATCAATGTCGGGAAGCTTGAGGATAGGACGCCCAAATAGAGTTTCTGCGTGAGTTCGGCGCAGCATATATGCACGAAGACAATTGGTAAGCCTACGATGATCGGGATCCTGGTATAGATAAATCGATTAGCCATAAGGGGTATGACATAAGAAAGATATGATGGGGCTCATACATTCACAATTTTGCTAAGGAATATATAATAATTTTCCAATGCTGGAACCTTCAAGAGATTGAAATAGGAGTAGAATTCCGTGACATCACTGGCACAAAGATAGGGGAATTACCCCATGTTAGTTGGTGGAAAATATTTCAATTGGAACAGCGCCTTTACTTGTGAATAGGAGTGCCAGTTATCACCCAACGGAATTTGGCAGACAGAAGTCTGACCGCCTGGCTAGCTTTAGAATTGTGGTTTTTAATCTCGTGCGCTTCTATTGAATGTCAACCTGACTCCTTGCTGGACGTTGTAAGGAGGTTTACGTACCGTCCAGATAGATGCGCCGGAACTTGAAATTATGTAGGAAACCGCAGTTATCTAGTTTCCATTTTGTTTCATCCTCCTTGTTAGTAAACTCGGGGACTGGAAATTGACAGGAAGCTCTTATTTCAGAGTAAGTTGTGATTCTAACAACTAACAACAGCCTTCAGTATTACTAGACTGCTTCAAAAAAAAAAAAAAAAAAAAAAAGCCTCGCTGCATAAGGCAAGTGACTTACATAACTCCTATATTGTCGGCTCCTCCAGACTCAATGGCAAGTTTTAAATCTAGCTTCTGAGCCCCGTGGTGAACAAAGATATACCCTAGTTTACCTTTTTTAACGTGTTTTACTAGCTCATCTTTCCTGCGTTGCTTGTAAGTAAAGTGTCTGGCAGAGCTTTATAATAGAGACCTAGAGTACCAATGCTCAATCAGATGTGTTGGTGCAACTATTAATGTAATTGTCGGTTCTTTTCTGTTTCCGACTGCCATTCCGTCTACCATGTTTGCTATTAAGGGAAGTTAATGCGTATGTATTAAGAAAGGAAGTGCCATCAAGACTAACCGATTGCCTGTATTGTTTTACCAAAGCCCATCTCATCACATAGAAAGCCGCCCTTGGGGCCTGCAGATGCGTTTTCACGGTCACGCTGTATAAGTTAGAATGCATGTTGGAGCATGACATGATGGAGAAACTACCATGAATCCAACCCCAAGGAGCTTTGATAATGTTAGATAAGATACATAACTATTGTACGTAAGGTTTTGGGGTATACCTGATAATGAAATAGACTTGTTGTCATATCACGGTGCTTCCAGCCACCGTCGCGGTCAGCGTGAGGACGTATCGTGAACTTCATTACAGACCCCATAATGGCCTTTTTATGTTGGGACATAGTTCGCATATCAATATCATCGTCAGTTGGAATACTGGCCATTATTTCTTTCATTGCCTCCTTTTTATTTCCAGAAGTAAACTTTGGTATTGCCATCTTCTTGGTATTCCGCTTTGCATTCTTAATGAGGTTGGAAGTAAATAAGCTGTCAAAGTTGAGATGCGTAGGCCCTTTGTTTGTAGAATTTTTCTTGAACTTGGTAGACGCATTTGAATTGCGTCCTCGGGTAGTATTGCGCTTTGATCACCATTAGATGCTTCCAAATTATGAAAATTGCTTTATAATTAAAATTAAAATTACCTTCTTGGTCTCCTTAACCTTATCTTTTGTTTTCCTTACTTTCTTTGGTGCTCCATGTTGACGACTCCGCCTCTTTGGTTTAGTTGACTCTTTCGACTTTTGAGTGCGTTCCCATACGAACACTGGTATACTCTCCTCATTATTCGGAGAGGTGCACCGATGTAATTCTTCTGCAGGATCTGCAACATTTTCAGGATAAAAGAGGTCAAAATCATTTTCTTGACCAGGTGTCTGGTTCTCACTCCCTTGGACCTTCGAAATGTTGACCTCCTCGGTCTCATTACCATCAATACAACTATGTTGTGTCTTGCACTCTTGTTGAATTAATGCTTCTCGCTGTTTTACTCTTGAAATACGCAAGAATTCTCTTGCTTTTGCTTTCTCGAATCGAATTTGAGCTTCTAGGCTGGGGTTCTTTTCTGCTTGAAATGCTGCCTTCGCTTCTTCAAACCTAATTTTTCTTTATCCACTTAAGCAAATTGCAAGATCTGTTAATAAGATAAAACCATGTTTATACTTACTCCGAATATTCCTCCAGTTCGCTACTGTCCAATTCATTTTCTAGTTCTACCCACATATCGCCAGGGTAGTTTTTAAGACCTTCGCCTTCTTCCCCATTCCCTGCATTGCTATATTTAGCAACGGAATTGTCAAATACCTGTGTGAGAGACAAGGCTTCCGGGTCAATGTCATCCAGTGGCTTTGAGACAGGAGATACGTCTCCCGTAACTTGATTTTCTCCGGTTGAAGCATTGAACTGGAGAAGAGGAGCCAAAGTCTCAAAGTTTTCATTAAAAACAATGTCATCGTTATAGGCATTGTTTTCAGGGGCGTTAATATCCATGGCTGGGAAATGTTGAAAGTGAGACGCTAGAGAGTGACTGGGATCTGTAGTTAAGTATCGTTCCAAGGGGATAAGAGAGCAAAGGCCAATGGTGTATAGAGTCAGAAGGAAAAAGTGACTATAAGGTAGAGGCAATCGTAACCCCAAGAGATGTATAAAAGACCAGTTAGAATGAAAAATTGGAAGTGGACAAGAAAAATTGAGGTTTCTTGAGGTAAATAAATGCTAGAGTGTTTGAAGACTCGGAAGTGAGGCAAGTTATAAAAGTTGAAAAAGAGAGAAATTAGTCGAGAAATTCCAGTATGACAAGTATCTTCAGTGCCAATCTTCACAGTATTAATGTGAGAGATCAGTGAGATAGTAGTGAGTTGAATCTTAAATTGCCTGGTACAAGTTTTTGTGATTGGCGGGATTAGTCACGGGAAGTATGTGATTATCGCTACCCAGGAGAGCCGGTAAAGGCTAAATTATTGGTATTCAGTATGGTAGTGAGGAAGGTACCAATACCCTATGAGCGAGATTGCCAGTGTCTGTGATGGTTTGATAACAAGGTAAATTAGTTGGATTTTTCGTTAGCCTTCGGGAGTAGAAGCGTAAAAATTATGAGGAGGAGGAGGAAGAAGAAGAAGAAGAAGAAGAAGAAGAAGAAGAGAACGGGTGGAAGAGCACCCTTTTATACCCAGGTTTTAGCCATTAGCTAGCCCGGGCACTAAATGGTGAGGTACCGTAGATATTGAGATCTTCCATCAAGCGGGCGGCAGAAAATTTGAGTTGAGACTGGTAGCTGTCAAGGGAGACAGCTTGGATGAAGGTTCAAAAGACAGTAACTAATACCTAGTAATATATGGAGTGAAGGCCTTTGATATCAGGGTATCTGGCTGGCAGCTTGCCATGAGCTAGCCATTGGGAATGGATGCTGTGAGAAACGGCTCTCCGCCTTCTTTCTAAGCTGCGAAGTACCATCGTGAAGTGTTGATGTGTTGTGATATCTTGCGTCCCCACGAAGTAATGACTGTGTGGGTATATGAAGCAATATGGTTGTTCAGGAAGATGGAAGGTGAACTTAAGCTTATTTTACACGTGACCCAACTGGGAACAACCTTAAAAAGGCTTAACAATCATTTACCAATCAAGATGCAGCTTGAGATTCAAATGGGACTTCGTGTGCCGTTTCTATCAACAATCCACGTCGTCCTTATACCCCAGACCTTAGTTAAGAACATATTTTCATTAAGACGGCATTAAAAGCAGATGTTGATTTTTTTTCTATTTTTTTTTTTTTTTTAACTTTCCCTTCGGCCCAAGAAATTTGCCTCATAACTGTGATACATTATCGTCTAGGGAAGGCTATCCGACCATCATTGATAAAGATTAAAGCCAAATGGGACATAAGCGAAACCTAACATGCTTATATCTAAGCTCAACGTATATTGTCTAAGTCGAACCGGGGATTAGAGTCATTTAATAGTTAAACTAGGTCTTTGTTGACTCGGGATAACTTGGAAAGTGTAGAGAACATCTACACTTGGATCAAGTTCCAGTATGGTTTCCCAAGAAGGCTTTCCTCCCACAAAGGCCCCTAATGCCCCTCCCATCCAACCGGCCCAGTGTGTGCCAAGTAAGAACAATAGACCTTTTCGGATCGTTTAGATTGTTTGCCAGTAGTGCTGTGGATGTGAAGTTTTAAAAACCTCTAAGCTTGTTATCGTGTTTGCGTAGGTCTTGGTAATTAGACGTTGGTCTAGGCAAGAAGTAGCTGACAAGAACGGAGGGTAAAATCTGGATTTTCTGTCAAGTTTATCATTAGGGAGACTTTGACTTTCTGAGTCTCATCAAGAGTTCTGCAAGCATACAGGAGTTCTCATATTGTTGCAAAAAACCCGTTTCAACTAGAAGAACAGCTGTTGATACAATGATTCATTATTCTATGTAGGTGCAGAAGGTCTGAAATAATTTCATCTTTCTCCCAAGAAGCAAGACCTTGGAGGCGAGAGCCTCGCAATACTTTTATGCCGTCAGGCTTCCGGGGTATAAGGGAGCTTGGAAGGGTGGGCCTGACTCATTGATGTATCAGGGTAGAGGAATGTGATTTGTTATCACTAAAAATGCCCTCTCCCTGATTCCACCGACTATCTACATATAAATGGTTAGTAATTTCAAATGGCTCGAAAAATTTCAAAGGCTCAAACCTCTTAAGGTTTTAATGTATCATTTAAACAATTAGCCTCGCGGATTGAATCACTGATGTATTAGGTACGAATAGCATCAAACGGATAATTTGTTGGACACCTTCCGCAAATAGTCCTCCGATTGGTGTTAACTGAGCCTCAATATTTTGGGAGGTAGTGTTTCGCCGCTCTCATGTTATGATCAGTTACAATTCCGGAGGAAATAGAGCTACCTTTAGAATTTTCTAGGCATTGGACATCCTTCAGATGCTAAACAATATAGCTGACTTGTTTTGTGCAGGAACGCTGAAATGGTGAGAAACGAAGGGCGGATAATGTTCCGTGAAAGAGACAGAGAGACGCATTCCAGCTTAAGTAGGTTCCAAGGCCTGCAAAAATGGAGCCTGAGCCTAGGACAAATAAGTATTTAAGGCAAGACAGCGAGAATATAACTGCCATGTCCTAAAGATACCGGGGGGAAGAAAATTTGAAATAGCCAATGGTAGTTTGTTGAAATAACGCTGAGCGGAAATAGATACCGCGCTTAGTATTGCTCTGTTAGCCAGAGAGCCAGGGGGTATGGCTGCAGTCAATGATTCATAATTTGCCATAACACAGCTGTGACCAGAAAATATGCCGAGTCCCCAGCTGCAGGGTGTTTCTTGCCAGGGCTGGGGATGAAATGATCTCATCGAGCATGAGCAAGGAGGACAGCTATTATATAATCAGAAGCTTATCGTGCGCAGGGCGCAGCGTAAAAGCACGCGCGCTAAACCACATACGGGCTCGAGCGCCGTCCAAACAGCCAATAAGCGTCGCGCAAGTGCTCGCTGACGTTCCGAGACTCGTCCGAAAGCAGCTAGCGTGAGTCATCCAGCCAATCGGTAAGAGCTTACTCACAGCACTAAACTATATTCGGCTAGCGCTGAGGCTCCGCCGTACAAAGCGCAGGAAGACGTCCTTTTAAGGTGTTTCCTCACCGCCTCTTGGCCAGCCCGCGGGTCTTCCAACTTGGCTCAAAGCGTCGAAAGCGTCGCTTCTGCGAACGACATCGGATTTTCCACCCTGTTCCCCTCCATATCCATCGCACAAAACGCTTCTCCTGCGGTCCGACTGATATCAAGAGGGAGACAGGCGTTTCGGGCTCGCTTTTCTGAAGAGCTACTGGGGTGCTCGGGAGTCTCTTTCCTCTTGTTTGTTTGCTGAAGGGTGAGGCCACCTGTGCCCTGCCGACGTATCGTCAACCCCAATCCCATCGTTTACCTGTATCTCGCTTGAGTGACTGGCATTGCCGATACTTCGAACTTGAAGCCATGAATTTTCGCGTGAGGCAGCCTTATAGAACCCTTCTCCGTTTCGTCCTCTTTGCCGCCTACTAGAGGAGGACACATCCGTTTCGACCCCCGTTGAGAGTCACTATCAATATATCAACAAACTAGCCTGCGAAGATGTTGGGCAGACTGCTTAATACCGCTGCCGCAACACTCAACCCCGCGTCATATGCCAACCGCAACTCGAACCAGCTCGAGTCCGTGACAGAAGAGGAACACACCTCAGGACTCCTCTTCCCAGACGTGAGCCTTCTTCAGCGATCTAGGACTCATGCTTACCCGTTGCAGACCAGCTCTGTTTCGCCCAGCCCATTCTCAGCGGGTAGCTTTGATGATAATGGTGGCTTGGAACTTGATTCTACAAAGGACCTAAGAGTGATTATTGCGCAAAATGCCATAGGGGACCGCGACGATCCGTGCATTCTTCTCGACACTCAGGCTCCTCAAAAGACTGAAAAGCCCCCACAACCGTCTTTAGACCGTATTTCGCCGGAAAAGCCACGGTCACGGCACACCCGCACCTCCACGCTCCCTCGGAATGGTGGGCGAACTTCTCATCATGCACCGCGTGCCTCGGTCTCAGATCTACCTCCACTGTCAAGTTTCTCTACCCAAGATGCCGCGGCTAATAGTGCTTTTTTCCGTGCACGAAATCGGAGGTCCACGTTCTCTAACTCAGCGGGAGATGATGACCAGCAGCATGGGCGTCTATCTGGGGACTCTAATGAACTTGGGTTATTGAATTGCATATTTGGAAGCAGTGCCTTTAGCTATCGTGGCCCTTCGACCAAAATGCATATTGTTCCAGCAGACGAGAAGAAACCCGCAGAGGATTCCAGCACTGCTCTTTCTGACCCCTACTGGCGGACTCTTCGTCGTGCGGATACGTTTAGTGGCTCCCCGAGGAGTGCTAGCCAGACTCGTGAACGATTCAGCAGTGATGCCTCTAGATCCTCTTCTGCATCTTCTTCAAGCGTGACAGTATTGGTGACAAGAATGTTCAGTGTCAACTTACCAGAATCGTACGGCATGCCAGCCGACACGTCAATGCCTAATTCAGCAACTCCATCGTCGCCTTACGCTCCGGAATTCAAATTTTCCCCTCGTGCCAAGTCTAAAAAGATCAAAGAGAAGAAGACTCCAATGTATGCTGTTGCAATAACAGTCCGGCTCCCCGTAACAGCAAAGAATAGCGCTCGTCAGCAGCGAAATCCTTATCTCCAGGATCCAGTCAAACCTTGCGGCGGAATGTCAGTTTCACTTGACTCTCATCCAAAATGGTCTTTGTTCGACGAGGCATCTGTATCGACTACTGGGTCGAGCATAGATGACAGGATCGACTTACTCGTGGACTATTGGGATGTCATTGCACGAACATTATCACGTCTCGAGAAACTTGCAAGCAAAGAGATTCTGGAACTTTTAAAACAAACTGTTCAGCAGACAACGAATTTGCCAAAGCCAGCAAAAGGGCCAAATATGCAGAGAACTAACCAAACAATTGTACAACTCATACCTAACTGTCTGGCTCAAAACAAATTGCTCCGGGATGAGGCTCTCCATGCGACTTCCAGGGTCTGCATGGCTCTTAGGATACCTCCTGTTGTCTCGGGTCAGAGCCGCTGGGGTGTCTGGAGGGAAGAGGCCCGGTGGATTGCCCGGAGCTTAAGTGAGAAGGAACATAATTTTTTCTTCTTGGTCCTCATAACCGCTTTTCTCGGAAACCACACAGAATGGCTCAGCTTACTTGGCCCCGACTGGTATCGACGTCGCCACTTTCTTCAACAACGGGCTCAACAAGACAGTGAATTAAGCATCTGCAATAGAACAGTAATAATCTCGACTGATAAAATGGCAGCAAGGCGCTTGATATTTGTGCTCTCCGCGTTCCTACCACCTCAGCAACGTACGGATCCCCTAGCCTCACCTTTACGACCAAGCACGTCAACATCCTTTCGCCAAACATCTCAAAGTCCTCCAAATCCAACCATGTTTCGACAAGAATCGCTGCGCCGAACTATAAACCGTCGTGCTCGAACACGTCAGTTCCCTCATGAGCGTGGTGCAGGCAAACGATCTGCTAGTGTGTCTTCCAATGAAACGTCTAACATAGTACCTGATGAGCCAGAGTTTAGCAAATCTCCCATAAACCAAGCACGACGTGGCTCTGATGCCCGATCTATGAGAACTTCAAGTTTATCTATCCCACCTGGAGGCGTTGCTGGACCAATGAAAAGTGGCACGGCATCGGCAGCAACAGCTGCACCAGGCACCGCAACTCCAGTCCCACACTTTGCTTCTCAGTCAAGGAAACAGTATAGTGCCCGCCATGAATCACAAGCTTGCACAGGATCTGCTTCTGCAAACTTGCTACTAAATTTGCAGAAAAGCGAGATATCGGCCAACGCTGACCAGCATCAGAGTAAATGGGGGAACATTCTTTCTGGGTTTTGGAACAATCGGGACGATGCTCCAGCAAATGGAGGTGCATCCAGACCTCGCAGAGCATCAACACAAGTGATTGAAACTAAACGTCAGCCACCTGCCGTGTCAGCCAAAGTAAAAGAAAACGGAAGTGCGACTCTGGACAATGTATCCGCGACAACTAGTGATACGATATCCATACCTACTTCTCTGCCAGTGCAAACGGAGAGCAAAGAAGATGCCTTTACTCTGGAGAGTCGGCAACCCACATCCCCTGTCAAACTTTGTGTAAAACCGGGTGAAGGCATTGTTGATGTTGAGGTCCCGTTGCCTGGATTCATGTCTCTGTCGTCATCTAATGACTCCACGTTAACGTCACCCAAAAAAACCCGAACGTCGATCACAAGTATTGATTGTGATGGCTCTTTCCACAGTACCAGCCCATGGTATTATAATAATTACAAAGACTGGGATGGCCCTAGCGTTAACGTCGCCGGTTGGCTCAAATATTATCATGAAGATTTTGCTCTCCAAGCTGTGCACCCATACCCTGACCTTGAATCTGCCATCAAACGCTCCATGTCTGCTGAGCGTACTCCCAACCTTGCAAATTTTGGCCAATCTTCATATTTTGATGGTGGGTCTGAACGATGGGTTGATGTCTGCTCCACCCTTGTAGCCGACACGAGGACATTCACTGTCAAACGAATTCGTTTGCGCCGCAAGATAGCAACTGTTGACGATCGAACCACAGAGTATTCGCACACACCTTCTCCTCAGTTCTCTTATCAACCATTCAGCCCGCAAGCCGATAGCTCAGATACTACACCGACATCCACTCTGCGAAAATCCCAGCCATGTATCGTGGAGGAAGAATTCGTTGAAGAGCCAGTAATGGACCTAGATGCTACTCTTGTCGACGCTGTTGAACGCGTTCTCGCCTGCTCCGGACCTACATCTGCTATCCATTCTCGTGCTCCTTCCCCAAGTCGGCTTCGTAAAGGGCGTATGAGCGTATTGCCCACGGAAGATAGCAGAAGATACAACGATAACAACAACCGGCCAGATGTTCCTTCTGTTGAGATTCCACGAAATGAATGTCGCCGTATGGTGCTTGGTGCGCTGGATGAGGTGGTACGCAGCGTTGCGGCTGAACACCGCCAAGATGAATCAAATGTTGGCCCTGACACACACGCAGGGTTCTCCAAACATAACCACAAAAAATTAAGTGGTATTACCGATAACACTTTAAGAGAAGGTATACGCAAGTGGCTTCAGGATATCGATGAGACTTGCTGAGCTGTCACCATTGAATACCCTGTCTCTAAACTGGTCATCGTCTCGAGGAGCTTTGCTTTCCTCTTGCCATCGAATTTGTGTGTTCTCGCGTTCCCGAACGTGATGCTTTGATATTCTTCTTTTCTTTTCCCTTTTTCTTTACTTTTATTTTTTTTTTCCCCTGACTTTTTCCGTTCTACATGCACTGCATTTTCAATCTGGGGTTTACAACTTTTATTTGCTTCTTTATTTTTGTTATTTCTTTCTCTCTGTTGATAACTTTTCGCCCCAACCCTTGATACCCTGGGATCTGCATATGCGTCTTTTTAATCTCTCTTTTACCGGGCTGCTGGTTGCTATCTCGGGACTATACCCTATCCTGGCCATTCTGTTATTCATTAATCGTTTTCCCGTGCTTAACCGTACTTTGAACAGCTATTCAAAGTCTACATCACCGCATGCGCAGACGTGCCTCTGGCGTTGGGGACTTCATCCTTTGACTATTTTCCACATCAGCTCTGTTGCCGAGGAACATTGCTCAAGAGAGGGCTGTTTGATGCATCTTAAATGGTTTGTTTTGCTTATTGATTCAGCGTTGTTTTTATGCACTCGTTTCGATTTATGCCCAGGGCTTCGTTGTCAGTATCAGCTAGTAGAGTCTTTCAGAGCCCAGTTTCACTCTACGACTATCAGTTTACCCTGCATCAACTACTACAGGTATTTTCCTGGTTATAGTCTCAGCCGTTAGTTACTTCAAGGCTATTCTCATACAATTTCACCAAGGCATCATTAGATATTCCCCAAAGCCCTTCCTTCAACATGTTTGTCGATTGTTAGTCTTAACTGTTCATTCAGCATTTTAGCATTTCATAGGAAATATTTACTCAATAAAAGTGCAAGTGTCTTTCCATAAATTTCTAAACTACTGCGACATGCCGTAGCTATTGTTGGTTTGTGTAAAGTTCACTTGATGCTGATACTTGTGAAGTTCTGAAGGAATAAAAAACTGGTATCATACATGATGCGGAAGAAAACCATGGGCGGGGTTAGTGCATACAATATACAGTTTCATATAAATGTATGGCAAATAATGTGTTGCGAGATGGCCAGCACCAGGATAGCATGTAACATAGCCACAAGGCATATGCACAGGATATACCATGTTATAGTTGAGTTGTTCCTGGAGAATCATGCGCTGGACCATACCGGGGCGTATGCTGTACTACAACGGAATCTATGGATGCTGATCGCTGAGGCATTTTTCCCGCAGAGCTGGAGGTTGAATGGCGTACTACACTGTCGGGTAGCACCAAGGACGGAATCAGCGAGTCCGAAGTCATCGTATTTGTCGGGCTGGTCTTTGTAGAGACTGGTCGTCCATGGGCAGCAGCAGTAGCAAAGAATGCATCAAGCTTCTCCTTATCATTACAGAATGCTTGTAATTTGTCCTTTAGATCTGCTGCTGCTTGGTACACGTTAGTCGATTCTGGCTGTTGCTGTGTCTGTGGTGAGACGGAGGGCGAGGAGCCGTTAAGTCCAGAACTGCGTACGACTGGAGAGAGGTGAGGCGAGCCACGGTCATAGAGCGCAGAATCAACTATTGTAGATGCACGAGGTCGGAAATATTCGCCTCTCTCAAATTTATTGGATTCTTTAATCATGACTGATGGGTGATATGTGTTGAACAATCTGTTGGTTAAGAGTAGGAAATCCCCTTCATCAGTGATCTGAGCAAGAATCGCGCCCGACCTATGGACATACTGAGGGAATCGATAATCTGGCTTGCCCCATGAATAAGACACCTCAACGTCAGTTGGAAATGCACTGAAAGGTTCGAAATCGAGAATGAAATCGAACTTTTTGAGGATGGCTTTATGGTAAAAATGGCGATCTGGGGTGGACTGGGAAGTAAAAGAGGTAGAGGTAAAGAGGTTTCCGGATGGAGGGTCTGGTGGCTGATGTTTCAGCTTGATCGGGAACGGGCGCCTAAAGACCTGCGATTCAATAATTGACGAGGCCTCGGAAAGTGGTAGTTCAACCAACTTTAGTCCGTACTTCTCTGCTAACCCGGCCCAAGATACAACTGCGTCTTCAACTAGCTTGGGAGTTGCATTCATCCAGCTCAGCTCAATATGGAAGCAGTTTTCAGGGTTATGAATTCTGTCATAGTGAAGGTCGATTATTTCAGGTCGATCCGACCGTTTACGAGGATCTAAGTCGTATTTCATGCTCTTTGCCAGCCATATAGCGACCTTGCCCCGGCCTGATGACCTTGGTGGTGGGGGAAGAGGTTCATTTTTACCACCGCCGTCATCAGAGCTCTTCTCAGACTTTGAACGGAAGCTAGAAGGTGAATCTTTGACCCAATCCTTCTCCATTGGCGTGCTAGGGTTTGATTTTTCTCCTTTGAGGCTCTGAAACCAGCCACCTTTAGACTCTGGCCGAGATATTCGATATTCGTCTGTTATTTGATAGAAATAATTGCCATCCCTGAAGTTGTGTCTTCGCTGTACGTGATGGAAGAGGCCATGCTTCATGAGTTCATTCCCAAACTGAACTGCTTCATCGCGTGTGTCAATATCGCTGAAGTTCTTTATCAACCAAGTAGTAAATTCCATTCCAACAAAACAATTGTAATGAAGACGCCAATGCCATCTCCTATCCATCATTCGTACTCCTTTCTCTGACTGCATGGCTTGGGCGATTGAGGATAAGGATACGGAGGATTTTTGGAGCAATTCTGACTCTGGAAGAAGCTGCGCTGGTGGGTTATCAAGTCCAGGATCTTCAAGTAAAAGCCTATCAAGTTCTGTTGCAACAACCACAGAAGGATCACAAGTTTGATATAAGATATTCAATGGATTTTGATCTTTCTTTTTTGAACCAGTGGATTGAAACTTCTTCTCTTCTGGTGGGATATATTTGTATCGTTGCCAAACTTGGGTTAACTGGTAGATACCCATCAAATGTCGTTCTTCTTCATTATCTTCATTCAAGGAAGAATTATTGCGCCGGGATTGCGTTGACATGTGAGTTGGGATTAAAACGAAACGTGTACGCCAGTGTTTAAGCTGGCGTAAGGAGTCAGCTAAGTGATCCCGATGGCCCGCAAGGAATGAATCTGCAAAATTCCAATTATATTCGAGTTGGGAAAGCGCCAAGCGGATACAACTCTTTCGATACTGTGTTCCTTGAATTGTCTTGACTGCAGGTCGATAGGTGACTTCCAGCTCCTTAGAATCCTGTAAGTAGCCGTTGAGAGGTTTACGTGTGAATTGAGTCACTTCAATTTCACCTCCGCCAACGCATACCAAGCGGTGAATGATCCCTCCCATTGACATGTAGATGGTCACATTATCTTTCGACAAGGCACTAAGATCGAGAATAGAGTCTCCAAAAGTGAGATCGTCTCGTTGATTTCGGAGGACTAGTTGGAATCCGTGGGATAGCCGCAGGGAAATCATTTCTCTTAATAACGCATCCCGGGTTTTGGGACTTTCAGACACATCCGAGTCTTCATCTTGATAAACAGTATAGGGCTTTTGCAAGTAATTTGTTTCTAATTCCTCTTCTGTCGGAAAATCTTCGGTGGTCAAGGGTAGTGCAGCTGGGGATTTCAAGCTCTTCCAGTTCACTGAGGAGGTAGTCGGCTTGCGGGGGTAAACGTGATGCCAGCGTCCAAACCAACTCTCCCTTGTAGGAAGGTGTTTAGGAGGATTCCATGGTTTAACATGTTTTATCCAAGGGCTTAATGCTTTTTCAGGAGATGGGAAGGCAGTGCCAGCTCCGGAAATACTGTTGTTCGCCATGTCTAGCCTGCGGCCAGTGCGTTTTAAGCCAGCGGCATGGCTTTCATATAAACTTCCCGGTTCATGCCTCAATTCTGGTACTTGAGCAGTAAACGAACCGTCCAGAGATGCTGCAGCTACACTGGGCTCCCCGGGATTATGACTGACTGCCGTTTTAATTGATATAGGCCGCGAAGGGAGCAATTCTGAACGGCTACCTTCGTCTACATGCTGTGCCTGTGGTTCCGCTACAGCTGGGGTGTGAGGGCTGGGCGACTGAGGATGGTCTTCTGGCTTGGAATCGTATATATTTTCATCAGGGGTTTTTCCACTTGCTGTTGGTAGAGCTTTTGCATACTCGGCTTTCACTTGGGTGCTTGCAGTAGCAGTTGGAGGTGCACGACCAAAACCTAGCAATGCAAAGCTAATCGAGCGGGTACTACGTGAAGTCGATGGTTTTGAGGTGTCCTTAAGATTGGACTTATGATTGGACTTTGATGCCGTG
The DNA here is from genome assembly GCA_018357685.1 of Trichophyton schoenleinii. Lineage (NCBI taxonomy): Eukaryota > Fungi > Ascomycota > Eurotiomycetes > Onygenales > Arthrodermataceae > Trichophyton > Trichophyton schoenleinii. Next base: position 2,906,328 of record WOFF01000002.1, read on the forward strand.
GGAGGTGTGGGTAACCCTTTTGCCAAGTTTGTGCCCGAGACAGTAGTTATTGGAGATAGGGCAGTCGGGCGGGCAGGGACTAGCGTAGTTGAGCTTTTTTGACGAACAGGAGTCCGAGATTGCTGTCGATGGGCTCGCCTAGAGGAGAGAGAGAGGTTTGAAAGGCTGGGTGATTTTGGTTTATGATGCCGTTTTGATGGTCGTTTCTTAGATCGAATATGGAATGCCAACTCATCATATGAATCCATCCACTCAGATATATTTGTCCGTTTCTTTTCCTGAGAGGACATAATTAGCTTCTTAGAGTCTTTGAAACTGTACATGAAGGAGCCGGGTTGTCCTCTATCACGGGTTTGAGGTTTGTGCGACGAAGTATGTGAGGCTAGATTGGAGGAAGAGTTCAGAGTGCCGAGCTCAGAGCTGCGTGGGCGCACAGCTGTTTCATCTATGACTGAATGCCCAACATGGAGGTTTGGTATAGAAATGTTTGACTGTTCGCTTTCCATTACTCCCATCATCTGTATCTCGTACATTCGCACTTTGGGCTGGAATAACTTCGGTTGGGGCGCAACAGTGCCGAAAGCTGGAGGCGTAACGTTGTTTTTTTTCCATTTTTTGTCTTGATAATTGTGAGCACCCCAGAAGGATATGTCAATCCAATATGGAATACCATATCCCCATTCGTCAGGGTCAAGACTTGTCTTTACGGCGGAACTTGGCTGGGTTGCCCGTGAGAGCGAATCGGAAAGATGGGTAGGTTTTGGGGTAGGAGCCCAGGCCGCAATTGTAGTCTTAGTGGACGTTGGCGATGCAACCTCAGAAGGTCCAGCAATGGAGGCTGTCTCACTATTTATCGTAGAAACTGACGAGTGTGAAGAGCGTCTTTTAGGTATCTTATACTTGAATAGAGGTACCGAATGTAACGGCATAGGACTCAAACATATAAGATCAATGCCAATTGAACGGCTTCCCAGGACGTCTGAAGTCAAGGCAAGAGTATCAAATCCCACTTCAAAAGTGCCAGACCCAGGAGTAATCATAACAATAGACGTTCCCGTCCTAACGAGGTCACGTCCCACATACTCAAAATCAAGGTATGATGAAGCAATATTAATAGCTTCTAAGATATTTCCCTTTATTGCGGATGTGAGGTGGCCTGCGATAGTAGGGGAGGCGCCAGCAGTAGCAACTGGTGGAGAGCCCTCAAGATCGGAAACCTCGTCCCCTGATGTTTGAGGTGACGGAATCAAGATATCACGAAGGAATGTTCTAAATTCCCTCTTCAATTCATCCAAGATAGCTGTCCACCGGCCACTAGGCATATCATTGACAACAACTCGATAGAAATCCTGTACACTAGCTCCAGCCTCACCCGTTGTATTTGGGGTAAGAGAGCTGCTGTTGAGATTCATCGGTTTAAACTCATCAGAATCAGGAATAATATGGTCATACTGAACTCTGGTAAACATGACAATGGTAATCAGATGATGAGCATCGATAGTAGCCCAACGTTTGAAAAGTTCAGGTAGTAGGCCGTCGACAACCCGACTAAACAGGATATCACCAGTACCTTCAGTGTTAAAATCCCACATTTCCTTGGACATCTGTATGAATAGGACATATCTAGCCGATTCGCTTCTGAATATCGGGATGGTGCGAGGGGTAAAGTACCCAGCCATCACTTTTCGACCATCCTGAAAGATAGACTTGACCGTTGCTTTTACTGTGTTCATGAAAACAATCTTCTGTCCCTTGTAGAGAGGCCGGTCCAGTAACTCAGACATGGCCATCCTCCACATATCCGCGCGCAATAGGAACTGATCGCGAAATACTAGCTCCACATGAGTAGCTGAGCATTGCGACCGCGGCTTCACAGTCAATAGAACCCGGGATCGTTTCTTGAACCCAAACCGGTTGGCAACCTGATTTGAGACTGATATCTGAAGGTTGGGGTGTCTGTTTAAGATTTCCGGTTGCATATGTTTGACAATAAACAGGAAATTGCCCACGGCATGAGATGAGCCTGGCAATGCGCCATCTCCACGGCGCGAGTCCCTATGACTAGGCAGAGGGCTATAACGGCCACCGGCACCGCCACCTCCCCCGCCCTGACCTCGAGCTGGATTGACTCCGGCCTCATCTTGCTGGGAATTGGTAACACTGGCAGACTCTCCCTCCAACTGGGAGTCCGACGGGGTTTCCCCATAAAGCGCAGACAGCTCGATGAGATCTCCTACTTTGACAGCCCAGTCTCCGAGGGCCTGTCGATTGAACAAAACGTCTTCCCGGGAGAAGTTTTCATCGTGAACAGAGAGGAGACAAGCTCTGTAGCTGGAGCTTGCGGCTGAGCTCTGAGAGGGAGCAGTACTGGCAGACTTGGGCCGCGGCTCATGAGTCGACCCTGACGCCGACCGGATCGACCCAGTCTCAACGTTGCCTTGTTTCAGGTCTCTCGAATGCATGCCTTTGGACAGTTCGGATAGCACCATGGCTTCTCAAGTGTCAACCCATCGTCTGACTGTTGTGGCTGTGGGTGGTATATCAGACTGGTAGCTATGGAGCCACGAGCAAGCTCTATCTCAGCCAGCATGGACACAACATCCGAAGGGCAATAGATAGGCGCGTCTTGTCCTCGTTGCGTCTACTTCTGCATCTTAATATGGAACCAAGTATACTCCGCTGTCCATCTCTATCTTTCTTTGGCGCGCGGCGATGAAGTTGTAGTTTCGACAAGGGCGGGAGGAGGAAAAAAAGCCATATCACGTGACATCGCCGAAGAAGCCGAGATGATGAAACAGAAACTTGAAGAAGAGCAGAAGAAAAGAAGCAAAAAAAGGTCGAAAAGACGAGCGGAAGGAAAAGGGAGAGTAATTCAGCCTGAGCGGGGAGCGGCCTTTGTCGGCCATGGTATTATTCTAGGGCGAACACTGCTGCTGTTGGCGCTGCCCCTTTCTCCATACCTATACATATCACACTGCGCTAGAGTGTTTGGGAGGCAACCCCCGAGTTCTCCACCCCCGTCTTACATATAATTTTATCAACACCTCGATCAGCGGCAGGGACGAAAAGACGGCAGAAGAAGGCGACAAAAAATCCCAATCATCTTCTCACTTCTCCCTCCCCTCTCCGGCATGCTGTAGAGAGACATCAGCTATTCCTTTCCTTTCCGTGCGTTTGCTCTCTGTCACCTCCTCCCCGTCAAATCACCCGCGCCGCACTGCCCCGGACCGCCAGCACTTAGTCGTCACTTTTTCGCCTCCTGAGTCCTTGACCCGGTCTCTCTGCTGCATTACCTACCGGGACACTCTGGAATTCAAGTGTGCTACTCCGTGACCTGGAGTGATTAAGGAGGATGGCATTTGTGAACGAGGCAGAGAAGGGAACGAGAGCCGGTAGTGCACTGAATGAATCGAGCGTCCCCACCACGCGACCAGAGACGGACGATTTTGCCCATGGAACCAGCATTCAGACCTCAGCTGTCGCTTCGCAAGAGAATATGCGTACGCCCGAGGGCGAACAGGGACAGGCTGTCCAGGGTGCTGTTGGGGACGCGAAGGAGGCAGAGCCGCAGCCATCACCACAACAGCTAAGCCTTGGACAAGAACAACAAAACCAGCAGCCAGATTCGAAACCGGAGGCTGGCGGGGCTACGTCGATATCACCAGAGGAGGCTGGCCAGTCGAGCATCGGGGCGTCCGTAGAGGGCCAGCCTTCAGTATCCTTATCCCAATCTACGCCTTCTTCAAACGATGGACCTACATTACTCCTCAATATCCTGCTTACCTCCGGCGGTAAGCACCCTTTTAAACTGGATGGCAAATATCTACGGAAACGAGAGGTTAATGTTGCCGACAACGACCCGTTCTCCATGTCTGTATATACATTAAAAGAATTAATATGGAGGGAATGGAGGTCAGGTATGTATTATCAGAAAAGCACCCTTTTCTCCATTTCTTTTTCTATTTTTTATCTTATTTTTATGATCTCTTCTATACGAATATTGGGTCGCTGACGTTTCATATCATCCATAGACTGGGAACCTCGTCTATCCTCTCCCGCAGCTATCCGACTTATATCCTTTGGAAAGCTGTTGGATGACAAGTCACCACTTTCTGGTACGCCTGCTCCGAGTTGAATCATCTATATCTACTTCCTAGGAATCTCAGGAATTCTAACTCTGTGTACAGAATGCAGATTCAACCGAGAAGGCCCAAATGTGGTCCATATGACCATCAAGCCACAAGAGATAGTTGATGAAGAAGATGCAAAAGCTACAAAAAGCACACAGAGCCGAGAGCATGAAGAGGGAGAAAGAAGCCCCGGTTGCCGCTGTGCGATATTATAATTGGCTCTTACTCTTTTATCTTATAAAAGCTCTCATTTCCCACGATCTAACCTGAGGCCGGGTGGTTTTGGGGGAGATGTTTCCATCTTAATGCCATAACTGCATAACTGCGCAAGCACCGCATACACTCCTTTTCGTCATACCCCTACACCCCTACACTCATCTTAACCCGGAGTTCTTTCGACCTACCGCCATTACTGACTTCGTCCTTCTCGCCCGTTTCCTCCATGTGTCTCTCCTGTTTTTTCTTTTCTTTTCTTTCTTCCTTTTTTTTTTTTTTTCCTTTTGGTGGTGCAACCTGGAGTTTGTATAAGTCGTCATACACTTGTTCTGCCTTACTTTTCTTTCTATCTGTCATTCCCCTTCCGGTTTTCTCAGCTCTTCTAACCAGTTTGAAATGCTCCTGTTTTTCTTTCATCTTTGCTTTGTGCCTTGATTTCCCTTCCAGTTCCCTGCTTGATGATATATATGTACAGCGAATTGATGGTCGGAATAGGCGATTGAATCGGAGGTCTGTATTTGTCCCCTTCACTGCTTGCATTTAATTCGATTTGATATACTGTTGTCACTCCCTTATCCGGTCCTACTCAACGCCCTATGTAACAACCTATTCCTTTACTGCCTTTTAATTTCGCCAAGTCGCCGCTTTTAACGCTCCTTCATGCGTATAATACCCTGATTCAAAAAGAAACGAATAGAGGTAGGATATGCTTATGACGCAATACCACATATGTCCGCTTTGATTTTAGGTCAAGTTCTATATGGATGTTGCTGAACCTTGTACAGCCTACGCTCTTCTGCTTTCCTGAGTTGGTTTCATACTGTTTTCATTCATTAGGCTATAGAGACGTCCTGGCAATGTGGATGGAATAAACAAGTTTCTTGTAAATATTTCGCCTGACTTTAACGGAGTGGCCAGACCAGAGTTATAGTGGATTTGTATTGGCTTGAATACTCAAATTGTATTCATCTCGCATTAACGGACATGACATTGAAAAACAAACCCACTTCTCTATGATAAATTGAGGTATTAGTTCATCTTCAATCTATGCTCCAGCTCGTCATGGAAGCTAGGAGGCTCGCGAAGCTCATCTCCTGAAAACGGACATTAGCAGCTCGACCTTTATAAGTGTTGTCACATAGCATTTCATCCTTGATATACGTACCAGGATACACATCTTCCCAAGTAACCTCTGTCTCCCGTCCTCCCAGGGCCAAGATATCCTCATGTATACTTCCATTCATATTCCCACCTAGGACAGCTGGCTTCCACTGACTATCACGAACAATCTTCATCTCCATACCTCGTCGTACTGGCTCCGCCATGCCATGAATCCGCCGAATAGACTCCATCTTCATAGCATCTTGTGTTTGGCGCCAATTCAACAGGCGGGCTTCAAGAGGGTGCGTTGAGTTGGTTTTCTGCAGGCCAGGCATTTCTGGGGCTGCTGTGAGCGAGGAGCGGAGGGTATCTGGGAGACCTGGGGCGGATGGAGCGCCATTGCGGAGGTGAGGCTGTGGGGTCTTCTTGGAGGTATTGGAGGTTTCAGAGGAGTAGTTGGTTTGAGGAGTGATGCGAAGAGACTGCTTAAAGTGTTAGTAACAGCCAAATATCTTCTATGGCGCCTCCGATGCTCTTTAATATGCTAGTCGAAAACTGATTCTATGAGAGTACTTTACCATGGCTGGCAGTGCTATGGGAATCACTTCCAAAAACTCCCGTAAAATTCGTCTGTAGGGAAATATAACTAGCTACCCCTCAAATGCAGGAGAAGAAGTGCAGGCTCAGGGAATGCAGTGCAGAGAAGTCGTTGATATAGCTGATGTAGGTGAGAAGCAAGCAAGCTCCGCCAGGCACGAGTCAACAACGTAAAGCTTATCCGGCGACCCGCAGAGACCAACTTGGCACTTCGTCCCATCTTCATCACGTGACCAAATATCAAAAAATCAAACGTCGAAGGGCAGCGGAGCTACGAAAAGGATACCAGCAAGAACTTCCAGTTTGCTCACAGCTGGAGAAGAAGAAAAATCAGACCGGCCGCAATGGCTCTATCCCCCTCACTTCTCACGATGCGGTTCTTCCGCCATATAATTCAGCGCCAATTCCCTTCGACCACGCCAAAGCCGCAATGCACGCTTTCCGCGCTGCCTTCCCAATGCCTCCGATCCTCTGCTCTAAATGTGTTCCATAAGAGCTTTTCCACCACTTCACAGCTACAAGCTACGCTGAATCAAGTACGACGAGGCTGCCGATCTGGCCAAAAAGCACGAAAGAAGCGATCTCCGGCTCTTGTAAACCGGCCACAGCTGAAAGGAGTGTGCTTGAAGACACAAGTTGAAAAGCCAAAGAAGCCCAATTCCGGAGAAAGAAAGACCGCGAGGGTTAAACTTACCAGTGGGAAGGTTATCACGGCTTATATTCCTGGTGAAGGTAGGACATCCGGAGCAAGACTCGTTTATGATGAACTCATGGCTCAATACTTCTTTTCTAGGCCACAACATCCAGCAGCACAGCGTGGTTTTGGTTCGAGGAGGACGACTTCAGGATTGTCCTGGTGTGAAATATCGTCTTGTTCGTGGAGCAATGGATTTAGTAAGTTTCCATTTGTAGAGTGTTTGTCGGAAGATATATGAGATTGGTGCTAACTATTACTATAGAATGGTGTTGGAAACCGATTGACCAGTCGGTCGAAGTATGGAACGAAGAAACCAAAAGCCTCCACATAGTCGGGGATGTAAACAGCAGAAGGCTAAGGTATGGACGGGTTTTATTGTTATTAATTGACGAGGAGTAAGTCGAGGTTGGGGCTGTATAAATATCATATGGGTCATTTCTTACAATCATTACTACGCAACCATCTTTTATTCCACACAGTGCACTGTTATAAGTATTGTATATTATTATCAGGCAGGTGAAACGCTGAAGACTAGGTTGTTAAGAAGTTTCTTTAATACACAGGGTGAAATACAAGCCAATACCATCGAGATCTCAAATAATGCAATAATGGAAACAGGAGCCTAGCAAATCCCAACCCAGGCTTATATACAGATAGCAAAAGTAGGAACGTATCCCGAAAGTGTTTGGTAAAATGCTCATGATAATAGGGTGGGAAGAACAAAGCTCATGACGCCTAGATGTGCTTTTTTTCGCTATTTTTTTCTCTGTGGCATAAAACGTGCTGTTTAATTCTAAAGTAGCCATTTGGTCCTTAGAAAAAAGGACGCTTAGGCATTTGAAAGCGTGATATCGTATGAATAAAAGGAAATGGGCGATGAGATGGAAGAACATTGTTGAGTAATGAGCCAACTTGGTCATCAGGAGTTAACAATTTGCGATAAGGGTTATAGACGAACGGTTTAGTGACTTTCAGCTTCCCAACCGGCCGGTTTGCTCATCTTGTTTGTGTCGAAGAAACGGGATGTACCTTTTCACGTTAGTTATTTATTGGGATATGGAGTGAAATGGCGACGGGAACAAAACAGGAAACTTACATGAATACGATTTCCAATCAAAGTTGTCACCTGGGTTGCAATGACACTTCAAATCTAGTCTGGTCTGTTCTCCGGTAGGGCAGTGGACGAATGGAACATGTCTGTACGCAATTTCATTGAAGAAGTGCACCTCGTCCTTGTTGAGCATAAGGGAGACCGCAATACTATGAACAGGAGCATCGCCCCATCTTTCATAGAAAAAGCCACCATCCTGATCCAGGAGGTTGAAGAAGTCAAGATATTTTTGAGATCGGAAGAAGTTCAAATCACCGACTTCAAAGTTAGACCACTTCAGAGATAATAGGTTAGCAGGGAACTGTTAAGATACAACACTGCGTCAGGTGTATGTAACTTACGAAATGGCAATTGTTATATGTTTTACCACCGTCAGCGCTAATGAACTCGAGGTTATTATCTTTTGCAATATGCTCTGGGTACTGTTCAATGAATTTCCTGGTACTCTTCCATAGAGTTTCAATAGTGCCGGGATACTCGGGCAGACTGATAACGAAGCTGTACTTCTTGTTGTTGTCTCTCATGAACTTGAATGGGTCAATGTGGATGTCACAGAAGTATTCGATACTGGGTTCGACACGCCAGTAATAGTCATACTGCATCATCAGTTCATGACGGAAGAAGAACCCGGACTCATAGCGGCACATATGTCTGTAGCTCTCAGAATCTCCGTAAATGATTTCTTTCTGCTTCATGATCCTTCTCGTCTCCGCGGCTTTGTTCTGATCAATCCAGCTAGGGTAGGACCAATGCTCCTTTGGAATAAGTCCGTAGTGAGTTTTTCCAGATACCAGCTTGCTAGTAAACTTCTTAAACTCGTCTGAGAATTCTGCGTCGTTCAAAAACACCCAGTCGTAATGATAGTCCTTGTTAAAGCGGTCTTCTACCTGGCGAATGGATTTTGCAATTTCCCATAGATCTGAGTTTCGGGCCAGTGTGACGAACGTGGCATTCACCTTTTCGTAACCCGGGCCAGGAGCATTCCCAGTGGGAGGATTGGGTGTAACTGGGTTGGAGGCATCTTGTTTGGGAGGTTGTTGCGTGGGAGGCTGCTGAGGTGTGGATGGAGGAGAAACCGGAGGAGCAGGCGCTTTGTCTTCGCCAGCCGGAGACGAGACGGGCTGTTGACCAGACTTTGGATAAGATAGACCAAGATCACTTGCCTTGGGGATTGGCAGCGAGGAGGAAGTGATAAAATGTATGAGAGCAAGGCCCTGTTTCACCGCTGTCAGAATCATCATCTAGTTTATGACCCTCGCGTACGAAAGCAACCGACGAGACGGACATACCAGAATTGCAAAGAGGATGTACCGCAGGTACTTGCCCTGGGTTGCGTTCATCTTGACGACCGTAAGATATTTAGCAGCGGCAGAATGGCCTTTTCTGTGTCTTCTGCTGTGTATTAATTATAGGTAGACGAGCCCTTTGTCCTGGGAGCCGGCGCTGCAGTACTGCGTGCTCCGGGTCAAACGAGATGCATGCAAAGATATGAGGTCGTCCAGCGAGAGAAAGCAAGGCGAGGAGCGAAGCAAAGGCGGAGCAGAATCGAGAGAAGTGTTCACATCGCTCGCGCTCCCTTCGGCAAGGTCAGAGGCTGGCTTTTTTGTGGCTGATGAGAGCCGCGTGGAGAGTCGCAAGGTCGAGCTGGACTAACCAAGATGCAAATCTTTGGGCGTTTCAAGCTGGAAAAAGAAAACGGCGAAGCTTAGTCATCAGCCCCTTTTCCCATCCATGGCGAGAGACGACTCTTGGAGGCGACTGTTATTATTACATTATTCATTACCATATTGATTGGGAAGCAGCAACTAGTTGGTGGATATACGGAGTATTGGTGGGCGTCTTCTACTCTGGGTCCGATTGTGCGTACTCCGGGTTCCTGCAAGGCGCGACGTTGACTCTCTTCTCACAGATGGCGAGTTACTCCATATTTCGTTGACAGCGACTCCGTACGGAGTATGGATAGGTGGCCAGATATAGCCCTTCGCAGCAATCGCAACTTGATACAGCTGTGGGGGTAGTTAGAGCGCCAGGGAAGAGGAGTCACAAGTTAGCAGACCGTGCATCGGCCTAGTGGCAATCTTGCAAGTTAGTTAACTTGTTATACTATACTCTGGAACAAGGGCCAGGCAGAGCATAGAATCGCATGGTACGGCGGCGCTGTATCATGGCCCTGACGATGATGATGGAGCTACGGAGCACCCGAATGAGGACTGCTAAAGGTCAGGCAAGCATGAGGAGAACAAGAAAAGCATGGGAGAGCCGAGCCACCTTTATGAGCCTCCTCCCCCATGCCAGTACTCCGTAGTTCGTTGTAATTAACTAAATAATCCATAATTTGCCGTACCTGACGGAGGAGCCCGGGCGTCACGAATACACGTGATCTAAATATATCATGTATGACTAAGTAATGACTAAGCAGAGATCTGCAGCGCCCAAACGACCAAAAAAGAACCGAAAGGACGAAGCAGAAACACACAACTTCAGCTGCTTCAGCTTTGCGATTTCCAACACGCAGCACCCATCTGGAGCTTCGCTATCAATTTCGCGAGCCGCTTGGTCGGCAGTTAAGACAGGATGTCCTTTTTCGGGTTCGACACCAAGCTTCCGGAGGACCGTCCCGCAGCGTCTGCGCAGAGGGGCATCTTTGACGCCCCAGACCCGTTTGCGGAGGTTGCTCGCGCTACAGCAGATAGAGCGGGCTACGATGACGACGATGTGTGAGTCTCATAGTGATGCTTCTCTGGCCAACTGCGCCCTTGTAATACAGTGCTGACCGCGGTTCCTGCATTGACAAAAAAACAGAATTGACTTTGAGGATACCTATGATGGGCTTGGAGACCAGCTCGAGGAGGCGAATGACGATTTCAACGATGACACGTTTGGAGATGCAGCTGGTGGGGAGAACAAACCGGTGGGCAAGGACTTTGATTTTTTCGGAAATACCGCTCAGATGACGAATGTCTTGGGTGAGGAACAAGTGCTCTACAATTTGCAACATGGCTCATCCAAGGCCACCGCTAAACCCTCCCTACCTTCACTTCCCAAGCGGACCGGATATGAGAAATACCAAGATCCCGGTTATATCCCCGAAATTCAAGCAAAGTCAAGTGTATGGGGGACCACCGCTACTCAGAAGCCGAAGACTGTTGCGACTGAGACGGTTTTAAAGGAGCAACCGGCTTCTGAGCCTCCAAAGAAGATGCTGAGTCTAGAGGAGGTAGAAGCTCAGATGAGGATGCAGGCTATGCGACAAGTACCTCAACAGCCTCAGAGTCAACCACCGCCACCACAGCAACAATTTACAACTCCCATGCCAGTGCCTCCAATGCAATTCCCTAACCAGCCACTGCTCCACCCCGAGGCGCTTGGCCAACTACCCACTGAAGAATTGCTTTCTCATCAGCAGTATCATCCAAACAACATGGCTCCGCCCCTTGGCTTCCCGCAACAGCCACAACAACCCAACTTCCCTCTACATCTTCTACAACAATCACAGCAGCAGCAACAACCCCAACCACAACGTCATCAGCAGCAACAGGTCCAACAACAACAACAACACCGGCAACCGCACCAGACTGGCCGGCAGTGGGCTAGCCCTGCTCGCCATCAGGGAAAGCCTCAAGGGCCATATACCTTGGACCACCCGCTGATGGGGCAAGGAGGTGTCCCTGCGGCTCTGAATCCAAAGATCATGGAGCTGCCGGAAGAGCAGAGGAATGCGATTCTGTTGGAAGATGCAAAACGTGCAAAGAGGAACCACAAAATATTCCTCCTCTCCAAAGGAAACGGCCTAATGACTCCCCAAGACAAGAACTTTATCACCCGGATACAACTTCAGCAGTTGGTAACGGCGACCGGCAACACCGGCGACGCCAACCCAGAATCCCTTCTCACAGAAGACTTCTATTATCAGGTGTATAGCCAAATCCGCGGTGCCCCACGCCAACATCCTCGGCAACCCCTTGGCCACTTTGCACAAACCTACCTTTCTCAAACCGGAGGCCGATCTGGCGGCAACATGAATAGAAGATCCCATTTCAGCGGCGACAACCACATGCAGCGCATGCAACAACAAGTACAGAGGGCTGTTGAAGCCGCCAAGCTCAAGCCAAAGAACAAGCAACTCATAATTGAAGGAAGCCTGGGGAAAATCTCCTTCAGCAATGCCAAGACCCCCAAGCCTTTGCTCAACATCAAACGCCCTGAAAGTTCTGACGGGCAAAGACCTTCTACCGCAAAGAAAACACAGCTCAGTTCTAGTGACCGCAAGTCAATCCTGCAGAATATCGAGACTGTTTACATTACGTTGATGAACATGGAGAATCTTGTACGCTTGATGCCACCAATTCCAAACCCGGAAATAGAAGAAGAAGAGGCGGTAGAACGATACACAGAATGGCAACGGAAAATGCAATCCCTAAAAGAGGTGTTATGGGACAGCACGAAAGTGCTTGAGCCCATTGACTCTGTCTCCGCCACGATACACCCTTTCATCGCATTCTTGTCATACCCCAAGGGCAAAAAAGCTATTCCTCGAATCTTCCACCAAATTGATCAGGAACAGCGTATCACCATGCTGACCATGATTATCTACCACCTGGACACATTGGATGTTGTATCAAGAGCCCAGCTACAGCCAGGTGAAACTCAGCCTCCGGGTCCCGTGCGCGAAGAAATTGAGCTATTCAACCAAGCCGTAATGCCCAGCTTACTCGGCTACGTGAGCGATGCCCCTATTCACATCGTCATTGGCCTCCTCGGCCTAGTTGTTGATAAAACCCAGATTCACGCTATTGCAAGGACTAAGATTGGACTTGGAATTTTGACCATGTTGCTGAGCCGAGCAGAACTGGTCAAAGAAGCCGGCGGTGTTCCAGAACCGGAACTGGCGCAGTGGACTAAGGTATACAATCGGCTTTTTGACAGCATGGAACCTGCTCTCGCCTACCTATTCCCAGGTACGATTAACAGTGGTGATGACATGTATGTTTGGCAATTCCTTGCTGCTATGGGTATTGGTGCAAACCCTGAACAGCAGCAGCGGCTGGTCATCGCCGTAAAGTGAGTATCCCCTTTAACCTGGGTTTTAGAGTATTGCTAACGCTCCTCCGTTATAGGGACCGAGTTATGGAAACTGTCACCCAAAGTAAAATGCTACCAGCAGACATGGCCAGCCAACGTTTGGGCAATGTCAACCTGTTTATGCGAGCTATTGGGCTCGACGTGGAGCTTCTAGGATAATCCACCCTCCCCTTCCTGCTCCGTACATTTATCTAATTCAACGTCGCTATTTTCCTTTATCTCTCCATTTAACCTCTCTGTGTTGACACTTTTTCTCATCTGAGAACATCGTCTCTTGTCTTACGGATTGTAAACACCGCGCTTTTGACAATGCATTAGGTCTGCTGCTGTCTTCATACTGATGTTTATATTATATCCACATGAATTTGGGCAGTATATACCCCCTTTGTTTTCCTCTGCCGGTTACTACTTTTCCTTTTCCTTAGAGAAGGGTGCATATGAAGTTCGCCCTACGGCACTTCTGTGGTATAAACAGGTTATTGGCACGGTAGCAGGCAAGCATCCCCTTGCAATTTTGGTAGTTGGTGGATATAACAAAAATGATATATGATAAATTACGGACGCATGAACAACTTGGTTCAAATATTAAGTCACAAGTACTTTTTATGTGTATCATATAAAATCCTACCATATCCCTCCCGGATACGGAGAGTAAATGACCGGCATCTCTCGCACCCACTGCGGCTGCTCCCGCTCGACTTCCTGGATCATCCAGTTCGCCCAGTCTCTCCTCTCCAGGTAGATGGTGGTCTTTCCGTCCCCAATCCAGCCAGTCTGCGCTACTCGTCCATCCTCCTGCGAGTCCCCAAGTACGCCTACCCTGTATAGCGTCCAGTCCAGTCCCTCCCCTTCTTCCTTGAAGACCTCTCCAATATCGAGGATTTCTCTCTGCGATCGACGACCAAGCATGTACACGGCCCAATACGCAGCAGTTCTCATGAACCCGAACTGATCCCGGGCGTCGTAAGCACTGATCGTCGACATTGCGATGATACGCGTAACGCCGTGCTGGCGCATTAATTTGAGGATCAGCCGGTATCCATCAGAGAACTGGCGGCCATAGTCGCCGAAGATGCTCTTGGGGCCAATGCAGGATAGCACTGCATCTTGTCCTTTGATGGCTGCAGAGAGCGAAGCCTCGTCGGACAGCGAGCCCTCGTGTATTGCCTAGACATAGATAACGAGTTAGTTAATTTGACGAGCTAGCTATCCAGGCTTTGAGCTTGATTATCTGGACGGTCCCGTCTACCTTGACTCGGTCTGAGCTCGATATGGCTTCCGGCACCCTGCTCCTGTCGCGGACATGCAGTGTTATCTCATGGCCGTGTTCGATGGCCTTGCGGACGGTCAGTCCCCCCGCTGCTCCTGTAGCGCCGAATATAAGCAGTTTCATGGCCCGGCTTGATAGATGGGCAGACAGTTAACTGGCCAACTACTACGCGGCCAGCAGCGAGTATGGAGTAGTGGTTATAGTTATTTCATTAAGCCGCCGCGGGTGAGATGCGCTCGACAGCTAACTAGTTAACTGGCTAGTTAACTAGTTAGCTAAGTATATGCTGCTAAGCAGTTAGTTATGAGAGGCTCCACGATCTGTAGCGTCACCCTTGCAGGGCCGCACCGTCTGTCCGACGTCTGAAACGCCCTTGTGTCGTCATCCATGCGGCTCGCGGACCGCCAGCCAGCCCGCCTGCACCGCGTTTCTTAGTGATCATCTTACTAGTTAGCCATCTCACCTCAGGGCCACCAGCCAGCCAGCTAAATAGTGACCTGCCCCGCCGCTCGACGCTGGTGTCTCTCAACCAAGTTCACAGTCGCATCTCGCAGTCCTTCTACACACCCTCACGCTCGCTAACATGGCTACCGGCTCAGTTCTTGTTACGGGGTAAGCATGTCCTGGCTCCTTGTGCGCGGGTCGCTGCCGTGGGCTGACTTGCATGCGCCACCGAAAGGGGGACAGGCTACATCGGCTCCTTCACGGCGCTCGCCCTGCTCGAGGCCGGGTACAAAGTCGTCGTGGTCGATAGTCTGTACAATTCCTCAGAGGAGGCACTCAATCGTATAGAATTGATTTGTGGAAAGCGCCCGGAGTTCGTCAATCTCGATGTTAGAGACGAGGCAGCCTTCGACAAGGTCTTTGACGCCCACCCTGATATTGACAGCGTCATCCATTTCGCAGCTCTAAAGGTAAGTTGGTTACTCGCCCAGATGACTAGA
Source organism: Trichophyton schoenleinii (assembly GCA_018357685.1). NCBI lineage: Eukaryota > Fungi > Ascomycota > Eurotiomycetes > Onygenales > Arthrodermataceae > Trichophyton > Trichophyton schoenleinii. The sequence goes on from WOFF01000002.1 coordinate 2,921,476, forward strand.
GGACTGGCGAATGGCGTTGGATGTTGCTGTTGCTAACTTGTTCTGCGCAGGCTGTTGGTGAATCCACTGAACGTCCGCTAGACTACTACGACGTCAACGTTCACGGCTCGATCTGTCTGCTGCGGTCGATGGTGCGTCACAATGTAACTAACATTGTCTTCTCGAGCTCAGCAACCGTGTATGGAGACGCTACTCGCTTCCCAAACATGATTCCCATTCCGGAGGAATGCCCCTTGGGCCCAACCAACCCATACGGGAATACAAAAGTTGCAATCGAGTCAGCAATAACTGATATGGTCAATTCGGAGAGAGCCCGGGCAAAGAGGGCTGGAAAGCTAGAAGATGTTGAGAAGTGGAATGGTGCCTTGTTGCGGTACTTCAACCCAGCTGGTGCCCACCCCAGTGGAATTATGGGAGAAGACCCCCAAGGTGTTCCGTATAACTTGCTTCCTTTGCTCGCGCAGGTTGCAAATGGAAAGAGAGAGAAACTCTCCGTGTTCGGCAATGGTATGTGTATCTCACCCTTCCAGAATTCAAGGGGTCTCAGTTTCATCCATATAGTGACTAACAATTGGTTCAGATTATGCTTCCCACGATGGCACTGCCATCCGTGACTACATTCACATTCTCGACCTTGCGGATGGCCACCTAGAGGCGCTCAACTACCTGCGCGCAAACCATCCCGGTGTTCGAGCATGGAATCTTGGTACTGGTAAGGGAAGCACTGTCTTGGAGATGGTCAAGGCCTTCAGCGCTGCCGTTGGACGAGACCTTCCTTATGAGATTGCTCCTCGTCGTGTCGGAGATGTTCTCGACCTTACCAGCAACCCCTCCAGGGCCAACAAGGAGCTTGGGTGGGTAGCTAAACGAGATCTTCACCAGGCTTGCGAGGACCTATGGAGATGGACTGAAAATAACCCTCAGGGGTACCGACAGAACCCTCCTGCAGCCCTGCTTGAAAAATTGAAGGCGAAATCAACGTAAGGGTAGCAAAGACCAAGGCATCCCCACTATAGGTAGACTATAGACGCTACATCTCGCAGCATTGATGGAACATAAAAAAACGGAGAAGAGCCTGCTGTATTTCTTCTATGTTTAGATTTCGATTTACCTGGTCATACTACACAAGGCACTGTGGGTTTACGGGTATAATGGTAATAGGGCAGCAAGGAAATGGATAGGAAAGATTTAAGGCGATACTTGCACTCTTCATTAGGATAATCCAATTGACTCTGCCAGAGCCATACATTCAGTTCATTGCCCCATCTATGTTCGGCCGTATAATCACATCTCATGCCTTTGCGTGTATGCTCATTTCTTCTTCTTTGCTTCAGTTGACTTCTCAGTCTTCGATTGCTTTTTCTTCTCCTTTTCTTCCTCCTCTCTAGCTTTCTTCTCCATCGCCCTGAGCAAGGCAGCTTCTTTTTCTTTCTGCTCAATTTGCCGCTGACTGAACTCCCATAGCTCTTTGCCTGCCTTCTCATCCATAATCTCGCTTCGAAGGACGTGGCGCTCCTTGCATTCCTTTAACAAGGTCCCTCCCTCGATACCTACTTTCATACGCCCGGTCATGTCGCTATTTTCACCCGCCATTTTCTTAATTTCATCAAGGCTAACGGCAGCCGTGTTCCCAACTCCGCTGAAGTTTGCTTCCATTGCTGCCATAAGGATACTCTGTGCGCCTTGCTCGGACGATTTAAGCACTAGCCACCATATCGGCCATGTTATAAGATAAAATAAGAGCCCCCATAATGAACCTCCAGTTAGCCACCGCCGGGTTCCTGGAGTTCTGCAAAACCCTGGGTCCACAACTAAGACACGAGCGGGCGGAGGTGGGAGAGGGTTATTTTGCTTGTCGGTGCGAGGGGTATAAGTTAAATGTTGCTGAAATGAGCGTGCAAAAATCATAAGCGCAAGCTTAGAGGTCGCATACATGCTGCTACTGGACACGAACGATTCGGGGCCCTTTTTGGCCTTTTGTTTTGCAGATGGGTCAACTGAATGCTGGATGACCGTTGCCTTCTCCAATACTTTCAGGTCCAACTTATTCGCCCCAATATAACTTGAACAAGTAGTGAATATAACCCGTACGTCTCGGTCGGGCGGCTGTGCTCGCAAAGCAGGGCTTAAAATGCTGAGTAAATGGTAGTTCGCAAGATAATTTATTTGCCATTCTTCCTGGAGCCCTTCGCTCGTTCCATGTGATGCTCGAGAAGAGGATGGTTTCTGTGTATTTGCACAAAGCACAACCATATCAAGCCGCCGTACAGGGCTGTTGTCGATCCATTTGGTAGCAAACAGCCGAATGGAGTACAGGGAGGAAAGGTCAACTTGTTCCGCGTATATGAGTTCGTTTCCAGTCGTGGCACGGAGATCTTCAATGTAATCGACAATAAACGGATCGGAAGGTGAGTGTTGGGTCAGAATTATGACCTGGGCACCTCTAACTGCCAACTCTCGTACGACCGCTGCACCGATGCCAGACGTCCCGCCCTATATTCCCGTAATAAAAGGGTAAAGCATTAGTAAAGTATCAGGCTAATTGAATATCTTGTAATGTCCATACCGTAACAAGAACTACTTTAGAGTGCATGACTCTATCTGACTTGTTGGTAGCTCCTCCAAAATATCGTTTTAACGCGGCAATTACAGCAAGACCAGCTGCTGTTTTCAAGGCAGTGTATCCATATGGAATTGCTGAAAGGCCACGGGTGGCACCCTCAGCAAGGATGGGCAAAGGCATAATGGCGACAGTTTTCTTCTGATCTCAAAAACTGGCAGCGAAAAGGGATCTAGGTGGGAAGTTCAGCCCTTGGTTATGAGGACGTGGCAACTAAACAAGTTGTTGCTTAGTGGTAGGTATATTTATATGCTCGCTGCAATATATAGAAAAGACCAATCAATTAATCTCGACATAATGCTTGTTTAGATGGGATCATTGCTCTGCACACCGCAGATTCGTTGATCTGCTCGTGAGTTTGGGCTTTAGGATAATAAGAAACCGATGATTACGATCCAAAGGGTGGGAGTCGATTTTAAGGTTGTTACGTAATACACCACACTCTTTTTGAGCCTCAACATTAACGCAAGGTCTTTTGCAACCGCAAGAAAGCACAGTGAGGAGATAATGGCCTCCGATGACGAAGAATACTCTGCAACCCAGGCTTTTGGTGCCGGTATAAAAAGGAAACGTGTCCCGTTCGTTCCATCCAAGGACACAGCTACTCTCTCTACAACGTCTGCCCCCGCCACAGTTTCTTCCTCACCCGCGCCCGGAGCGTCGTCCATAGCAGATAAATACCTTTCTATCGTACTCCCATCGAGTAGTCAGTCGGATACTGACTTGAAAAACCGTGCTTCCACGGATACAGAGCTATGCGAGGTTTGCCATCTCCCCTTAAAGGGTACTCCCAAGCGTCCGAAGCAGGATGGTGAGAAGGATACCGAGGATTCAACCAGCGAGTCCGTGGTCCCAGTGCCGCATGAGGCTTCCCTGGCACATCAAGTGTGCCTCCCACATTCCCATCCACCATCCGCCATTGATCGGAAAGGGAAAGGCTACAGGTACCTCTCCTCTTATGGCTGGGACCCCGATTCTCGCACCGGCCTAGGGCCCACTGGGTCTGGCATTCAGATTCCACTCAAACCCAAAATCAAGAATGACACAGTGGGGTTAGGAGTAGGCTCTTGGAGAGATGAAATAGAAAATACAGGAGGGAAGCGGCACGAACGCAGACTCAAGCAACTGCGGGAAAAGGAGGAAGCTAACAGGGTAAAAAACGCACCCAAGCTAAATGCAAAACAAATTCGGCTACAAGAGGAGGCGAAGAGGAAGCAAGGGGAGAAGCTACGGGATGTTTTTTACCGGAGTGAGGATATGGAGAAGTATTTAGGAAGTTGATACCTTTTGTGGTTCCTTAGATACAAGGCCCTCCCCCCGTCGTGCTCTATGTGTGGAAATGCTTGAGCGCAAACAGCAGTTTTCGCCTATTCTAAACGATATAATAGTTGTATCTTGCCCTTTGTCTTTAACCTTAGACAAGCTTCTGATAACAGAGGCCGATAAGCGTTTAGAGAGTATATGAGGTCCATCCAGAGGTTGATTATTAGCGATAAATATATGATACTATAATACTCTAACATAAATATGCTAGGCAAACAGTCACGCCAATGCCAAAGAAAAAGGAAAATTGCTACAGGTGGCCAATAAATTGTATCACAAGGAGAAGCATCATGCTACAGAGCAGAAATGAAAATATAGACGAGGGTATAACGGTCGCAAAATCGGGAAATGAAGATGTAGAACACCAATGCAGAGTAAGCTTACTAGCTTATTTAAAGAACCCGCGTTTCTTCTTTTCCTTGCTCTTTTCCTTTTCCTTTTTAGCAAGTTTTCCGCTAGAAGGTGGTGGAGTTTCAGATGGTGTAGCACTTGAAGTTTCATTTGTTGGCTTCCTCTTGATAGCCTCAGGTCCATTGCTGAGGTTCATCGATGCCATCCCAGTAATTGGAGGGGCTGGTGGTTTGGGTTTAGGGGACGGGTCTCTCTCAAACAGATGAGCGGGAGCCTGTGGCTTAGGGCGGTCACTTGGAAGATCTAGGCGTCTCTTATCAACACTCAGATCCCTTATTTGCCGTAAGTATAAACCTGGAGTAAGCATATGTGAACTCGCCAGGAAAACATCCTTGTTAGTCTGTTGGGATATCTCATAGCAACTCCTGGCTTCAGAATATGTTGCACCGCCGGCAATGAATACGATAATCCGTTGACGAGGGTCACCAGCGACTGGTCGAGTGCGGGCCCAAGTTGGTTTTGCACTTCGGAGGGAGGATTGAGCAACTTGATCATGAGGTGTGCTATCATCCTCTAAATATGGCCGTGTATACGGAAAAATAGTGTTGTCTAGTGTGCCTTTAATTTGCTCCTGCAACATCAATTTCACGTTCGTCTCAAAGCGTGATATGCTGACATCCTCCTCCTGGGGCTGCTGTGGCAATTTCTGTGAGAATAAGGGCTGATGTGGCGGTTTTGGGTCCTTAAGAGGCTTCTCGACCCTTGCACCTAGAAGCCCAAGGTTATAGATAGCTTCACCATCCTGCGGAGGAAGTTGTGAGTGTGCAAGAAGTTTTTTAATATCTCCTGCGAGGAGTCCACCACGATAGTACAGGTATAATAAAATCAACCGAAGTCGCTCAGAGGGGCCTACAGCATCATCGTCAAGAAGACGAACTAACTGCTCTGCAATGTTCTTGGGCTTTTTGAAGTCCTCGTCGACTCCAGTGGCAAGGCATTGTTCAACTGCTGCAATATCTGCCAGATTGCGCTCCTGGAAAAGCCGCATTGTTTCTTGAGCCATATTGAGATGGAGGGTATAGGCGTTTTTACCTTCCTGGAAATCTGACAAGCCTGCAAGCATATCCTTGACCGTATTGACTGATGCAGGAAGGTCGCTTATTTGGCAAATGTTAGATATGGGGTGCAAATAGACTAGGGGAAGAACAACCGCTTACCTGTCAGCAAATTGGGGGTTTTGGGCTCTAAACTTTTTGAAATCTTCGGCGAGCTTTCCGAGGAGATCTTTCATGTGCAAATGCCTACTGTTCACCCAAATTTTATCCCCCTCAGTAATCTCCATATCTCTTGTTTCTTCAGTCTCTTGACCTTGGTTCAAGACAGTTCGATATGTTAGTTTATCGCCCTCTTTGATTGGAAGGAGATCATGTGCCATGGCCTGATAGGTAAACTCATGAACTAGAGGCGCAGCAAGATCCATAGATCGATCGGTAATAAATAGCACACCCCTCGGCCGTGGGGTGGGGGTAGGATAATCCCTTCGGTGCTTTGCATACTCGTCTAATTCATCTTGCACAAACCGAGCTAGGTGGGCGCATAGGACACTTGCTTCATGAGGTGCATCCTTAGGTCGGAAGTATCGGATAAGAGGGTATTCGTTTAGGGACACGCAAACAGAAACAATCTAATGATGTCAGTCAAATGACTATAAAACCGACTTTCAAGAGTGGTATTATAATACCTTCTGCGCTAACTCGACAAGATGACTCCTCACAAGGTTGTTGCACGCAGGATGAAAGAGGGTAAGAAAGCTCCAGGGATCACGGAAGATAGCCAGCCGCGATTCTCGCGGGAAGAAGTTGATGTTCATTACATGCATATTGGCAATGAGCTCCCGTGCAGCGCTGAAGCCGTTGATTCTGCTCCTCATTGAAGGCTCAAGATCTAAGATAGGTATTGCATCAGCAATCGATCGAATGCCTGGAGGAGAATTTCTATCTCCATACTTGATGTCCAAACCAAGAAATATTTTCTGTAACGACGTCTTTCCAGGTCTGCCATGACGCAGTCAACAATATGAGGAAGCGCGGACAAGATATAAAGGGCGTCTGTTTCTTTGTTCATCGGTCGTCGATGTTCGATCTGTTCGATATCTTGTAAAGCGCGTGTCAGCTTATGTATATATAGGGCAGGAAGTCGGCAATGCGCATACTGGTCACATTCTCATTCAAGATATCGTCTTCCTTGACGGCGTTATCGATCAGTCTTTTGCTACCCTCGTCCACCACCAGCACTTTCCACTATCCATCGTCATCTTAGCCCCGCGTCATGCTTCTTTACTAGATCTCCACGAGCACTTACTTCTCTGCCTCCCGCATGGCGAACCGTGTCCAGAATAGCTATATGGAAAGAGTTAGTGTACCTATCACCGAATAGCGTTCAGAAAAGGGAGAGACGAAAAAACCGCTTGGTATAACTCACCCTGGCGCTGAACCTCGATCAAGGAGGCGTCCATATTGTTAGATAAGGAAGCATGAGCCAAAGTAAATCACCTATACGTCCACTTAGGCAGCCCTCTCCGGTAGAGAATAACTGGCCCAGATTTATCCGCCGGAGTCGTTACCCAACGCAGTCGTCAGTCACCCACCGTGGTGTGACTGTTGGTGACCAGCTTGTTTTGTTATTTTCTCCCTTGAGACATTCACCTTCACTTCCCAGACTGTTAATATCCCACTCTTTTTCGCCGATCTTGCTCGCTTTTTGGAATAAGCGCGTTTCAAGGGCCCGCTTGCTTAGTCACTCTAAGTTGGAAGGAATATTTAGCCGCGTCACGTGAATACCTTAATCATACCCAAACTTTGATGCTTTTTTTCGTCACCAAAAAAAAAAAGAGAGCTTCTACAGAGACTTCATTGATGATGACGCTGGATTCTGCATTAGATGCCAGTTTCAACCTTACTAGTTTCAAATTCCGCTTGAGGGCTGCCAAACAAAACAATTGCGGGGATGCAACCATGGCAGCGCCCGGCTCGAGGTCTTTGCCTTCGTTGCGCTCTGCGCGCGCCAACTACGCCAACCGGGCGGAGCTTCAGCGGGTCAGTACAGCATAATAGGGCCAGGATCACGGCGTTGAATAGACCACTTGATCAGCTTGGCTTTGACTGGGTAGGGGGCAGAAAGAGTAAAAATGATCAAAAGAAAAGCAAAGACTCCAAGGTTAGCCTTTCCCCTCTGTCTCTATTGCTCGAGATGCAAACTAATCATTGTGTACTCCGTATGACAGCCCTGGAAGGCTCAAGGCCCAAGCACCAAGATACGAAAAGTCGGCCGTGTTTCTTTCGATGAACGGTTCCAGTCCGCATTACTAGAGTCTTCGGATATTGTGAGGAAAGAGCTTGAGCAAACAAAACTAGAACTCGCCCATTGGGATAAATTTTTTGCCTCAATCGTTCATGCTTGTAAAAGCTCTCTTATTGATGACGGCGATGAAGCCCATTTCGGACAGAGGTTTACGTTAAGGCGGACGTTCGGGAAGATGGGGCGTGAAGGAATTGTCGATTATCTGAGAAGGCAATACCGGAATCACAAACTCGACACTGCATTCGCCTCTACTGCCACCAAGTCAGACTCGCTGGCGGATTTCAGGTATCCAGCTGAGTGGTACCCGGTTGCCCGGAGCATGCAGCGCAAGATTCACTTGCACGTAGGACCTACCAATTCGGGGAAGACGTACCATGCTTTGCAACGATTAGAGAAGGCAAAGAGCTGCTTCTACGGTGGCCCACTACGTCTATTAGCGCATGAAATTTACAGTCGACTCAATAAGAAGGGTATTTCGTGTGCCCTTATTACAGGCGATGAGGTCAGAGTACCAGAAAGTGGCCCCGTTAAAGTTTATAGTAACACGGTTGAAATGGTACCTATTGGCCAGGAGGTAGAAGTCGGGGTGATTGATGAAATCCAGATGATAGCTGATCCGCATCGAGGATGGGCCTGGACAAGAGCTGTCCTGGGATGCCAAGCCCAGGAACTACATCTCTGCGGCGAAGAGAGGGCTGTTCCCCTTATTCAACGCCTTGTCTCATTAATGGGCGATACCCTTGAGATCCATAACTATAAACGACTGAATCCCCTGAAGACAATGGCATCAAGTTTAAAGGGTGACATCAGACGACTTGAAAAGGGGGATTGCATTGTTGCTTTCTCTCGGGTTGGGATTCATTCCTTGAAGCAGGAAATTGAAAAAGCTACAGGCCGGAGAGCGGCAATTGTCTATGGGAGCTTGCCAGCGGAGATTCGCGCTCAGCAAGCTGATTTATTTAATGACCTTAATAATGATTACGACTTCCTTGTCGCGAGCGATGCTATTGGTATGGGTTTGAACCTGTAAGTTAAAGCTCGTCACTACATAAGGCTGGAGGTTACTAATCGCTACTTTAGGAGCTGTAAACGAATTATTTTTGAGTCCGTCATAAAAAGGCTACCTACTGGCATCCAGCGACTCTCAATATCCGAGGTTAAACAAATAGGTGGGCGAGCCGGAAGATACCGTAGTGCAGCTCAATCATCCAGCTCCACAAATGCCAATGAAAAGGAAAATGTTGGCCTTGTTACCTGCCTTGATGAAGCAGATCTTCCCTATATTCGAGCAGCCATGCTGGCTGAGGCAGAACCTCTCGATGCTGCTGGAATTCTTCCGTTAGATTCCGTGATTGACAATTACTCCAATATGTTCCCCCCGGAAACTCCATTTGGCTACATTTACCAGCGCCTAGAACGTGTGTCTCGCACGGATCCTCCATTTTTTATGTGCAAAATCCAAGATACTGAGGCGACGTTTGGCCTCCTTGATAACATCCAGGGCCTTAACGTGATCGATAAAATGGTATTTATGAGCGCTCCTTTACGGGCTACGGACCCAGTAATGGCACGAGTTATCAAAGCATTTGCGGAATGTGTCGGTCAGCAGAAGAGTGGCAGGTTACTTGATATTCCTGAATTGGATCTTGAGATTCTGGATAGGCCTGTCTCAGGCGATGACAAGGAATACCTCCGGTCTCTCGAAGCGCTCCATCGTTCCCTCATTCTTTATCTCTGGCTTGGTTACAGATTCGGTGGTGTATTCACAGACCGGACGCTGGCTACTCATGCTAAAGAGATGGCGGAAGTGAAAATGGACCGCACCCTCACTGAATTCTCGGCGAATTCGAAACTTCGAAAACAAGCACTCCGAAAGAAACGAATTAAGGGGGCCAAAGATAAATTCCTAGCTAGTGCGGAACCGACAGGCGTCATGGACACGATTCCCGATATTCCAGAACTTGAAACCACTCTTTCTGATGAGGACGAGATAGAACTTGAAAACACCAACTCCGCTCTAGCAAGTACTCACATAAGGGCGCCAGTACCCTTTGCACAGCATACTTCCCCCGCTACACCGTAACATACCCTTTGCTATACCTTCCTGGCTACCATCTTCTACTTCTAAGGCGCGCGATCACTTATCCTCCTATTCCAAGGCTTTACCACTCTTTGCTCCTGGCATATATTATCATTCCCACAAGCTCTGGCAGCTTAAATAACTCTGATGTTCTGAACTAGTCCTGATACCCATTGCCATTCCCAATGCTACTACACCCCCACCCTCGATTAATCTAGACTCTCTATTATCTCAATAAGCTCTAGATTTGTATTATTATAATTTATATATTCCTACGTCTAAAATGTATTATAGGATAGACCATTTACAACTCCTAGTTTTCTTTTATAGAAAAATCAACGTAGCTGTGTAGCTTAAGTTAGGTTAAGGTGGGTAGATAGCCGCGCCCGGCGTCTAGCGCCTGTCGGGAAATCTATTTTCCAGATAGCTTCCGCCTAGGATCATCAGCTCCATTTATCGCAAAATCGCAAAATCTGGAGGTTGATAGACACAAGATAACGAGAGCCAGAGCCGTTTCGTTAGTTTCACCAGCATGGATGACCTCGAGTCCCTCGAGCTCTTGTCACTCGTTTCGAGGGTAACGACTGAACTACAAAATCACTTAGGAGTCAACGAAAAGACGCTCGCGGAGTTCGTGATCGACCAGCATCTAAAATGCAAGTCTCTCGACGAATTCAAGAGCTCCCTCAAGGCTGTTGGAGCAGAATTTCCTCAGAGCTTGGTGGAAAGTGTGGACCGCCTAGTCCTAACAATGCATCCTAAATATAAATCGAAACGAACCAAACCGGACGAACAGGAAAAGCAACATATTGGACAAGATGGAGTCGATGACATCGAGAAGAAAGCAAGGGTCTTCAAAGGGCTCGCGGTCCCAGATGACAAAGCTCCCCACTGGGAGGATGATGAGCCTGAGTCAGGGCATAATACAAATGCAGAGGCTATGGATGACACCTTTGCGATGCTAGAAGGTTTGGCTGGCAAAGCTAAAGCGGAGCAAAATGGTTACTCGAGCAGTCGAAAGCGAAGCAGAAGCCCTGAAATCGATGATTATGATAGAAATCGGTCTCGTCGTGGGAGGTACAAGTCTAGGTCTAGGTCCCGGTCTGGATCACCCAATAGAGATCGGTATGGAAGCAAGCATTCTCACAGGAGCCGCAAATACCCCGATGAGCCTAGGGAACGAGGACGATCTGGGCGGAATTATAATTATGATGATGACTTCAAGAGACCACCCGTATCAGAACTAGATGATCGGCCCATTCTCTTCAAAATTTATGACGGGAGAGTCACCGGTATCAAGGACTTCGGTGTATTTGTGAACTTGCAAGGGGTCAGGGGGAGGGTTGATGGTTTGGTTCATGTATCTGCTATGCAAGAGGGCGCAAGGGTAAATCACCCATCCGATCTTGTGTCTCGCGGACAGCAAGTCAAGGTCAAGGTTGTTTCTATCCAGGATTCAAGGATCGGATTATCGATGAAAGAAGTTGACCAGGTTTCCGGCCACGACTTGGCACCCCAGAGGCGAATTGCATCTGGAGCAAATATGGAAAGATTAGATGGAACGGGTGCAGATGATCGATATGGAAACCTAGGGTCCAGCGTACCCGTTATCGAGCGGGATTCTGGTGCTAAAAGAAGCAAGAAAAGGCTAAACTCTCCAGAGAGATGGGAAATAAAACAGCTTATTGCCTCTGGTGCTGTGTCTGCTGCAGACTACCCTGACTTGGATGAGGAATATCACGCCACGCTAAGGGGAGAGGGAGATTTTGAAGAGGAGGAAGATATTGATATTGAGGTACGTGAGGAAGAGCCTCCATTTTTGGCCGGTCAAACCAAACAGTCCCTGGAACTTTCTCCTATTCGTGTTGTTCGAGCACCGGATGGTTCACTTAACCGTGCTGCCATGGCTGGCGCAAATCTCGCAAAGGAAAGGAGAGAGATTAGACAACAAGAAGCCCAAGACAAAGCTGCGGAAAAGGCAGCTGAAGTTGATCTCAACGCACAATGGCAGGATCCGATGGTTGCACCAGAACAGAGGAAGTTCGCGTCCGAGTTGCGCACTGCTACTACTGAAAAGTCATCAGAGCCTTTGCCAGAATGGAAACGAGCAGCGCAGAATAAAGATGTATCATACGGGAAAAGGACAAATCTTTCTATGAAAGAACAACGCGAAAGTCTTCCTGTGTTCAAATTCCGCAAGCAACTACTAGAGGCAGTTCGGGAAAATCAGTTACTTATTGTCGTCGGTGACACGGGGTCTGGGAAGACGACACAGGTCACCCAATATTTAGCAGAAGGAGGATTTGCAAATAATGGCATGATCGGATGCACTCAACCTCGGCGAGTAGCCGCAGTGTCCGTTGCTAAGCGAGTATCTGAAGAAGTTGGCTGCCAGCTGGGCCAGGAAGTTGGCTATACCATTCGCTTTGAAGATTGCTCTAGTCCCAATACTAAAATCAAGTACATGACTGACGGCATTCTTCAAAGAGAAATCCTTTTGGACCCAGACCTGAAGAAATACTCTGCCATAATGCTTGACGAAGCCCATGAGAGAACTATTGCCACCGACATACTTTTTGGGCTGCTCAAGAAAACTATTAAGAGACGGCCTGACCTTAAGCTCATTGTGACATCAGCTACCCTCGATGCAGATAAGTTCTCGGAATATTTCAATGGCTGTCCTATATTTTCCATACCAGGAAGGACATATCCCGTGGAAATAATGTACTCCAAGGAACCTGAGTCAGACTACTTGGATGCCGCCTTGGTTACAGTGATGCAAATTCATCTCACTGAACCGCCCGGGGATATCCTTTTGTTTTTAACTGGCAAGGAGGAAATTGACACTAGCGCGGAGATTTTATATGAAAGAATGAAAGCGTTAGGCCCCAACGTACCCGAACTTGTTATCCTTCCCGTTTATTCCGCTCTTCCAAGCGAAATGCAAAGCAGAATTTTCGAACCAGCCCCTCCCGGGGGAAGAAAGGTTGTTATTGCGACTAATATTGCGGAAACATCAATTACAATAGACCAAATATACTACGTTATCGACCCTGGGTTTGTTAAACAAAATGCCTATGATCCAAAGCTGGGAATGGATTCGTTAGTGATCACACCAATTTCACAAGCTCAAGCCAAACAACGAGCTGGTCGTGCTGGGAGAACAGGGCCTGGTAAATGCTTTCGATTATATACCGAAGCTGCATATCAATCTGAAATGCTACCGACATCAATTCCGGATATTCAGCGGCAAAACCTTACCCAAACTATTCTAATGCTCAAGGCGATGGGAATTAATGACCTCTTACATTTCGACTTCATGGACCCTCCCCCTACCAACACCATGCTCACGGCCCTTGAGGAGTTATATGCACTCTCTGCCCTTGACGATGAGGGGCTTTTGACTCGCCTTGGTCGGAAGATGGCTGATTTTCCCATGGATCCTGGCCTGGCCAAGGTTCTTATTGCCTCTGTGGATATGGGCTGCTCCGATGAAGTCTTGACTATTGTCGCTATGCTCTCAGTGGCTCAAGGCATCTTCTATCGACCCAAAGAAAAACAGCAACAGGCGGATCAGAAGAAGGCTAAATTTCATGACCCTCATGGTGACCACCTTACCTTGCTCAATGTGTATAACGCATGGAAACAGTCACGATTCAGTACCCCTTGGTGTTTTGAAAATTTTATTCAAGCGCGACAAATCCGTCGAGCCCAGGATGTCCGCCAACAATTGGTTACCATTATGGATCGATACCACCATAAAATCGTATCCTGTGGTAGGGATACTACGAGAGTTCGCCAGGCATTTTGTTCAGGCTTTTTTAGAAACGCTGCCAGAAAAGATCCACAGGAAGGATATAAGACTTTAATTGAAGGCACCCCAGTTTATATGCACCCTAGCTCAGCACTCTTCGGAAAAGCTGCTGAGCATGTCATTTTCGATACCCTTGTCCTCACAACAAAAGAGTACATGCAGTGTGCCACCACAATAGAGCCAAAGGTATGTGATTATCCCTATTACCCTATCTCGTATAGCTGGTTTTAAAATTATTATAATACTAACTCATTTGCTTTAGTGGCTTGTTGAGGCAGCACCGACGTTCTACAAGCAAGCGAGTACCAACAAATTATCAAAGAGGAAAAGAGCGGAGCGCATTCAGCCATTACATAACAAATTTGCAGGCGAGGATGACTGGCGACTATCAGCTCAAAGACGACAAGGTCGCGGCGGTGGAGGAGGAACCTGGGGATGATTCCTACATGCCCAGATATTCAAGTGTCTTTCTCCCCAGGCTACCTTGGTTATTCTCACCCGTTTTTATTTTTATACTGTTTAGCCCAGCCATAGCGCTTGTCCCCCCATCTACTGTATTTCTTTTCTCCGGAAAAATGTACCAATACCATATTGAATTAGATAGAGCTTAGCGCATCGTCCAGGTCAAATGCATAACATGATGCTGATGTTTAGCAGTTGCATTACCTCAATGGCAACTTAACTTTATCTCTATTTACAAGCCAAGTATTTATTATTTACCATCCTATACTCTCAAAGTACATTCGAAAGTTTTAGCAAAAAGACATCTGGTATAATAGATAAAGGTTATACTTATTTGAATATCGTATCAGAAATTGCATTGTGCTCAGTACCTGCAGGTAAGGAGGCAAATGAAAATGATAAAGGCAAATTGTACATAAAGACATGGGGATATTTGATTGTTGAGACATTGATATCTATATCAATATTCAGCGTCTGCGAGGTAAAAATGGTGAATAAGCGCATAGTAAGTTATCAGCATAAGGATAGTAATAGAACCATACCGGCAGGTTAAGATAAGTAGAACAAAAAATCAGCTGAAATAAAGGGGTTGAACAAAAGGAAGAGTAATGAAGTGTAGTAAATCGACACACATAAAAGGCAGAAATAAAGAAGAAATTGGAAACAGTCAGATCATCGGACATTCAGAGGCATACAGCAAGAGTAAGAGTTCATAACAGGACCTATACGAGATTGCAGACCAGCCCCGACCCGTGTATCACAAAGGAGAAGCAAAGAACGTTGAAAGGAGAAAGATAAACAGAGGGCAGAAACGACCAAACATTAAAACATCAATAGCTATACAGCTAGATGAATATGAGTATATCCAACTAAAGAAGGGAGGCAGAAGAATAAAAGTCCAAGGAGGTTAAATCCCGTATAATAGCTTGGAAAATCCATAGCATTTGAATTGAAAAGTAGTTTTGTGTTTCTAATCCATCCGCGAAGTAGGCTCAGCGATATGGGGGCCCCATCATACCGGAACCGTTTCGGTTCCCCATACCTCCATCTCCTGGTCCCCCGCCATGTCCCGTGAACATTTCAAGTAACTGTCGAGATGATGGCTGATGGCCTCCTACACCTGGCTGCGGTCCTGCGCCAAAGTGGGCGGGATGGCCATGAGAAAGACCCATCATACCCTCAGGATTATGAGGCATAGGCGGGAAAGCCGAAGGAGGCGGATGGTTCATAGCCATATATCCTGGAGGTGGGACAATACCAGGTGGAGGACCAAAGTTGGAAGGGCCAGCGGCTCCAGGGCCTCGCTGGAAGGCTTGCCTATCGTTAAGGGGAGGTATTCCCCCTGGCATTGGCATCTGCTGAACGGGCGGATAACTCTGGTTAATATTACGATTCGGGGGTGGGTTAGGCATTCCTGGACGTCCGATAAATTGAGCAGATGGCCCTTGCTGCAGCTGCTGGGGATTTGGCCATCCTCCTGGAGAGGTAACCTGTTCGAGGCCTGGTGGCCGTTGAATGTTCATTGATGGCTGAACAGCAGACTGGGTAGTGCGAAGGCCAGGAGGGTTAGCAGGAGTATGGCTTCCACTTGAAGGGCCTTGGAATTGCATTTCATCATAATACCCAGGAGGCCCTCCCGTGGCTCGACGGCGCAGCTGACTTCGAGGATCATTTGGATCTGGACGTTGCATATTTGCAATTGCAGGGTCATCGAAAAAAAGTGGGCTTTTCTGTTTTGGTATCTCATGGTTCCTAGGCTGCATGTCAGGCATATTTTGAGCACCAGGGTTCTGTAGTTGTGTTTGGGCTGGCATCTGGCCTTGGTGGGATTGACCAAGTTTTGCTTGCTGCATTAAACGAAGTAGAAGATTGGAATCAAAGGGAGATGGCTGAGATTCCTTGGGAGCCTTTTGCGCAATGAGTTGTTCGAGCCCGTGGGCTGTCTGCTCGCGATGGGGCTCCGAATAACCCATATAAGGTTGTCGATTGATAACATCATGATGTGGCGACGCAGTAGGAGCAGGGATATGGCTAAATTCTTGCTGGACTTGCTGAGGTGGAGTTGGCTTTGGCCGCATCATTTCTTCAGCTTGGGGTGTGGAGTTTCTAGACTTATTACCACCAAGAAGCTGTAAGATTCGCTGAAAGCCTTCTTGATCTGCATCAGTCGATACTGGGCGAGGTTGAGAAACTGTAGCCTCGGCTTCTTTAGGGGTTGCTTCAGTAGGAGAGTTGAAAAAACCAGCAAACCTGGAGGACTTTGCTGGCTTTGCAGCTTGAGTCTCCTTTGTGGCAGATCCAGCAGCAACATTGCCATATCCTGGCTCCTGGGTAGATTTAGAGCCTCCCCAAGGCCCAAAAAAGTCATCAAATCCAACATCAGCTTTATATGCTGGTTCAAGACTTGAAAACATCTCTCCCTCCGTTCGCTTTATTTCAGCTGGCTTCGTCGTCTCAACGCTACTACTAGCCTCTGGAGCCTTCTTCTTCGTTTCATCCGATGGCGGAGCACCGCCTGATTTCATCCTCTCTTTCCACCTTTGGAAGTCTTCCTGGGTATGGGCTTCTTTGTGGTCTGATTTGTTAGACGAATCCATCCATTCAGGGTCTTGCTCGTGCTTTGTAGACCGGTTCCAGTCCCTGTCCCTGTCCCTATCCCTATCCTGGCCTTGCACACCACGACGCCACTCCCGGTTTCGTATAGGAGTTTTGTCGTCTTCCTGCTCAACATTCTCCTGGGAATCGCCATCACGAAACCAAGAGGGATGATCGTGGCGGCTTTTGCCCTGGGCGTCCCTCCGATTGGGGTATTTCCCTTGCTCACTGCGATGGCCACGTTCATTTCCAGCTTCCTGTTGGTCACGATGCTCTCTAAATTCTCTGCTATCCCATCTGTCTCCCTCTCGTTTAACTCTCCTGTCAACGGTTTCTTCCTGACCGAAGGTGCGTCTAGGCCGGGTCCCCCAGTCATCTTTATCATCACGTCCACTTCTTCGGCCATTTGTGATATGAGATTTGGAGTCTCGCTTGTCAAGGTCTCTGTCTCTATCACCCGAGTCTTTATCCTTTAGGAATTTGTCACGGTGTGGAAAACGATCGGATTTGGTGCCATCACCATCGGAAGATTTCAAGCTATTATACCTATCGGGATCACTAAATTTACCGAAGCCTCTCGTCGAAGAAGAAAATGATGTTTTAGGAGGTCCTAGTATGATGTCTTCTATAATATAGGGTTAATATCAGTAAGGCGGGGGATTCGGTTCAGTGACAGCATGACATACCCGAATTCGAGGAACGGGATATATGACGTGGCTCAAAGAAACTTGATCTACGTGCTGAAGCAGTAGACTCGGTCTGGTTCGTTTGTTCTTTAGAGGCAGTATGTTTCTTCTGTGTAGATGCATCCACAAGCGGTCTGTGGGTTGGCAAATAACCGTTAGCATTGCTCAACCAGGCTAATATAAGAGGAGAAGTAAGGAAAGTAGTTAATACATACCCCATCCATTCTTCTATCGGAGGCAAGCCATCTGGTTTTACCACTAAAGGCGACTCCCGCAGGTGTAAAAGCTCCTCCTGTGAATATCTGCGTGCCATGGGAGAGTATATTGGCTAACCAAGCCGCATGGCCCAAACTCTGGTGGAATATTAGGGAAATATCGAGCGCGTAACAAAGCTGAGGGTGTTCGGGAGGGCCTTGGGAGGTCTGATCAGGTTCAAACGGTGTCCTTGATATTGCGGTTGAATGGAGAGAAGTGCTGTCAATTCGTGGCAAGGGTTGCTGGTTGGGATGGATGCGGTCGAAGCTAAAGGTGTGGTGGGTCTTGTGGAAGAGTTGAGGGCGCTCAGGGGGGGAAGATCTATCGGAGTTCTTCTTCGGCGTAGACTTGGGGTCGAGGCCAGGAGCAGGGTGCGTAGAAGGGCGGTTTGTACGGATCAATGGCTGTGCTGGTTTGGCTCTGTTTTTGGAGGTTGGAGAAGCAAATGGGTGAATTTTCTGTGATGGAGAAAAAAAGATACAAAGCGGTCGCTAGCTTTAGAGTTTTCCTCTCTGTGCACCACCACCACCACCACGGCGAGCGCCAAAGTCGAGCCAGCCTAGCAAGCCGCCAGAGAAAGATGACGAGAGAGGACTGTATAACTTGAGGATACGGAGAGCATGAATGTATGGGATTTTAATGGAATATGTTATGTTATTTATTTACTTTTGCTGTCGGTCCTGTCTATGGGTGCCACGGTAGGCAGCAGCCTGGACGCTTTTAGCACGCCGACTGCTGTACGCTCGAAGCCCCTGTCGACGCAACAGCCGCTGCCAACGCAGAGCCACTCCAGCGATCAACCCATTCGCTGGAACTGGTACGGTACAGCTCTGTTGCAAGGGCTCGCAGTGTGCTGCTGTGGGTGTCGGATATCGCTGCCTGGCCTTGCACCCAACTGAGGGCAGCAGCCCGAGTAATCAGCGTCGTGCTGCCCCCGATTTCACAAACACGATATACCAAGTGAAGGATCTTCTTCCGCAACCCTCCCGTTAATGTGGGAGAACTGTACAAGGAGAACAGCCGCTCAAAGACGCCGGCTCGTCGATATATGTCCATGTCCTAAGCATATAGTCGTCAGCTACTTATAACAGAAGGATGTTCCCGAGTTTGCATAACTCACCAGTTCAGATTTAAGCCCGCAGACAAATAAATCTAGTAGCCAGCCAATTTCTTCATGATTGCCATCGTCGCTTTCTGGCTCGTGGTAGAGTATTTTGTCAATCCAATACGAGGGGATTTTCCCAACCTCCCATTGAGGGCTCTTATTCAGGAATGTGTTGATCTTTCCGTATAACTTGTGGCTAGGATTCGTGAGAATTGTGAGCATGCGAACTGCAAGTTCTCCAACAATAAAAGGTGCGGGCGTGTCAAGGCCTAGCCCCTTCACTGTTTCCAATAATTCGCCAATGAGTATGTATATTGTCTGACGTTCTTCAAACGAGGATTCCTACTCAGTTTAAGCAAGTTAGAAAACAAATAACCCGCCTATCGTAACTCTGACGAGGAACTAACCTTGAGTTTTGCCATGAAGCGTGATAAAGCAGCCATAGCTTGACGCCGAACTTCTTCATGCTCAGAGCAGATGCAAAATATTAGATCTCCTATATACCCTTGGTCTATTGCTAGTTCAAGGTCTTCTCTTTCCCATTTGTGCAAGCCCGTATGAGGCTCACTAGCCATCTGCATTTCACCGAAAACCTCAGAAAGGTTCACTTCCTGGGTAGTCGATGACGATGGAAAGGTTTCAGTACCGCCCATTTGAGTATCCTCTTCAGTCAGAATAAGCCGGTGTGTTTCTGTACCATGATCAAAAGCCTTTTTAAGCAACGAGCGGCCTTTTTTAACCTTAGTTTCGCTCAAAATCGTGTCACGGACGGATGTAAGCGCCTTCTTATCTTCTCCATATGCCTTCAAATAACCAAGTAATTTGGAAATCCATGCAGCTGTGGAAAGCTCGTTCATCTCATCTTGTGTTTTCACGATAAAGGGCCATTGTTCCGAAATCACTACTAAAATTGGACTTATCAATGATGACTTGCTAGGTAATGAGCTCACTTGGTCGAGGTATGGGACTGGCCGTTTCGCAAGTCTTGTGAGACAATTATCAATGAAAGACCAGGGCACGGAAGTGCTTTCATCTTCTGACTGAATGCTAAGCACTAGAGCTTTAAATGAGCCTGGTTGTGCCAAGATTGAATCCTGCGTCAAGACATCTTGTAGAAGGGAGTTAATTTTGGCCTGGGTGCTAGGTTCCTGTTTGTCCACAGCAACTTTTAGCACCGAGGTGAATACCGACAAAGTTAAGGGTGCTAGAAATCAAATAAGTATGTCAGTCTATCTCATCAGTAGGTCACCCAGTAAGACGCAACTTACCCGGCTTTTGCCACCAGCGCATAGCAGGTGAATGTTGAGAGATTGCTAGAACGTGCTGCGATTGGCTGAATAGTAACTGACGGTTTTCCGTAGACAGCTTGTCATTGTTCAGTTGGTCCAGGACTTCGATTAAGACCAATGATACGTCGAATTTTTGTTCAAAGGCTACAGTTGGAACAACTTGGTAATATAGTGAAAGCAGTTCCAAAAGTGCATCTCGTTGCTGCAGGTCATCCTTTGGGGATTGGCGGAAGGCAATAATGGTATCTTTCATGGTAGGACATCTCGAAGTGAATTCATTCATAAGTTTTGTCGACGCCTGACTCCAGAGTTCCGGATTCGAAGTTCCCATGGAGTCAAACATTTTTAGCACGCCTCGAAGTTTTCGAAGAGCTGCTGTTGTTGCCTTGATCGCAAACAACGTAACAATTTCAGTGTTCTGATTGATACAGCGGGTCAACATTTTTTGTGTTAGAGGGCGCGGGAGGATGCTCTCAATAGCAACAGATACTGGAGGAGGTACCGCAGGTGAGCCTTCCCTGAAGCCACATTTTTGAGGCACAGGCTGCTGGATAGTAGAGAATAAAAAGGCAGACTCTCCAAGCCAGGCTTGTGTAGGCTTCGGGTCGGAATTAAACATATTGCGCTTCGAGAAGTAATCATATACAAGCTCAGGAGCAGCTCGGAAAATTTTCAGGAGCAACTGCATCTGTCGAGTGTCTGATTCGGGACGAAGAAACTGAATCAAAGTTGAAAGATTTCCATTACGGATTGGTATTGTTTCGTTAAATTTGTCGAAGTGGCTTGGTGCATCAAGTCCAAGAGGGATGGTTTCATTATCGTGGATTAGTGGTTCTGTACCGTTGCCTGACGAGTACCAACCATTGTCTGATAATAAGACACCCTTGTCGACGTTTGTGCAAACCAGCAGTAAAAATTTGTGTATTTCGTCAGAAACAGACACACCTTCCGGCATAATTTCCTCAGAGTCCTTTTCGTATCCATAGAGGGTTGCAAATCTTTCCAGGTTCCATCGACTTAAGAGGCGGCTCTTGACACTGCGGGAGAGAACAGGGTCCGATACAACGAACTTATCCAATGTCTTGATAATATCCACAATTATGTCCCCTGAGTCTCGCTTAATATCCTCAATGAATACCTTTATAAGTTTCCCCTGACCCAACAGCTCAGCTTTAGCTGCAGGGCCTTGATATCTTAAATTTGCAAGTAAATAGCGCTGGGCAATACGACGGAGCGTGGGCTTACGTCGATCCGCAGCTATTTCCCCCGCCTGTAACTTACCCATGGTAAGAAACACATCGAGCCTTTTCAGCGTGATATCTCGTTTAGCATAGACTACCTTTGCAACGGCTCCACCGTCAAAGCTCACGATCTCAGTCAGCAGCCTAAGACAAGGCGATATCAAATGCTCTTTTGACTTGCTTGCAGTAAGGCCACGGTTAATAAGTTTGATGTTTTCATTAGATAGCAAGTATTTGCTAAGCTCAATTGAAAATTCTCTGAACTCAAGCTGGGAAGAAACGGTTTTCAGGAAGGATGCGAGAACCGAGGGTATAAGCGAAAGTGTCGACTCTTCATTATTGCTCTCTGCAAAGTTCCAAGTGCTAACAAGATCAGTGAAGCAAATCGGGGGGGTTTCGTCTCCTCTTTTGACATATTGAGAAGCACAATATTTTTGTAGGACTTGGAGTTTCTTTGACTTTTCAGCTTCAGAGATGTCCCCTTGAATAGAAGCCAAAAATTCTTTAAAGTGACGAATCCCTATATCAGTTTGTTAGGTTAATCAATACTACGCATCATAAGCAGGAATATCAGCACATGCCTTGCTTTGTTTCCTGTGATATGTTTTGCTGGAACCTCAGAATATCTCTCAATTGCTGGTAGGAGGTAATTTCGGCAGCTACAGGGATAGTAGAATCACCATCAATCTTTCTCCGTTTAGCCCGGGCGGCATTATCATCGAAACTAGCCATTGTGAGTGCACCGGCTTCCTCTTTCTCATAGGATTGATTGTTGTCTCATCGTCAAGTCTATGACTTTGTTGAGAAAAGCGTAAAAAAAAAAAAAAAAAAAAAAAAAAAAAAAAAAAATTAAAAATTAAAAACTTGTTAACTAGAGGAGCACGTGATTGAAGCAAACGGGCGTGTTAACTCCGAGCTATTTCCAGCTACATTGAGCCAAACCACGGCCCATTTGGCGCAAAGCAGAAAAGCAGTGGAAAATATAGAGATAGAGATTCATGGACATGGATTTCACTAACTGTTTATCTGATGGTAGTATAAGCGTTTACTATACAAGGATTCATTTTTTGGTCTTTGCCTTCACCTTTTGAACAAGCTTGCTGATAGCTTCCCCATCATCTGCCACGGTTAAGTTTGACTTGCTTTTCTTATTCTTTTTCAGCTTCTCAGCGGATTTCTCTTCACTGGGGTCTGTATCATCGACATGGCGTCTTCGCTTTCGGCCTTCTTCAAGTAGCATGTTCATACCCGTTGTTTGTTTAAACCTGGGGTTGGTCGGGTCAATGGCATATTCATGGCTTTCAAAGAGGCTTTGGAATCTAGGATCCTTAACATTCATCTCAAAATTATCCACGGGCGCAGTTTCGACAACACTCTTCTTCCCCTTTTTATGCTTGCTGCTTTTTCGAGCCCGTTTCTCTGCCTTTTCAATCTCGTTCATATCAAAGTGTGAAATGGGTGTTGTCTTTTCGTCATCCATCATGAGGAGTTCAAGTTCAGCTCTCTTGGATGCGGATGCCTCTTCCTCGGCTCTGCGCTGTTCCTGCAGCTTTTTCCTGTCTTCCTTGCGCTGTTTGGCTGCCTTCACAGCGTCAAGCTCAGGTGCAGTAAAGAAAGGGTCATCGAAGCCAAGGTCCTCTTCGGCTTCCTTGGTTTCTTGTCTGGCTTTTCCACCGCCCTCTTCCTGAGAAACTCCTTCGCCCGATCTGCTAGCCTTTAGCTTAGCCTTTCTTCGTTGTTTTCTCTCTCGTTCCTTTCGAACATATTTTTCCCTTGTTGTTTCTTCCTTCTCAGGTTCGTTCTCAAATACTGTGTCCCTTGCGGGAGCGGCCGTCAGCCCTGCTGAAAATGTGACTTCCATTTCCCCAACTGGCTTTGCTTCCTTCTTGCCAGGTGCAGGTGTATCACTAAGACCAAGCAAAGCTCGGACCCTTGCACGTTCTGCCTCTTTCTTGCTCAGCTTGGGTGCGGCTCCAGCTCCCGCCGCGTCCGCAGCTTCAGCTTCGTCCTCTTCGTTCTCCGAGCTATCACTGCCGAGGTATGCTTTAAGGTCATTTTCATCAATCTCCTTTCTACTTCCCTTGAAGGCTCTTTCTTGGGCGTCTTTTCTAGCCCGGTCATCCGCATCCCAAGTTAACTTGACCTTGCTGTGTTGTAAAGCGTCTGTGACGAAGTCACTTGGTTGATAATCATCTGGTAGTTTCACACACTCATCTCTGGGAACGTCATCTGTGAAGTCAGTGGAATCAGGGACGAATCGGAGGTCAAAGAAATTCGCGCTACTCATGTACTCTGTTCCATCCACAGCGTCGTATATGTGTTTCGCCACCTCCTTTGATGAACATGTTAAAATAGCATAGAAATACCGGAGCCTTTCGAGTTGGTATTGCCGTAGCTTCCCAGCGTCAAAGTCGTCCGCGTTTCCTTCAACCAGGAGAGATTTTTTTATCTTTTCCTCCTCTTCCTCTTCATCTTGATCGTCTGATAAAGAGTCCTCGTCTTTGGGTTTAGCATTGTGAGTAAATATCTCCTTCGGTGGTCCATCCATTTCTTCCAATTCCATCCTTTCACGCCCAAATTCGCTCGGATATATTGACACTTTCCGGATGGCACCGCCCGCAGGGAGAAAGCTGGTAAATACAGCCATAAGATCCTGGGATTTAATATTATCCCAATCAAGATTCACGACAGCTATCCGTTCCGTATATTCTCCTGTAGGGATATCAGCATCTTGTTGACCGGGGCCAGGAATCTCCACTTCCATGTTGCCCTCGACGTCTTCCTCTTCCTCTTCATCGCTGGAGCTCTCGTCAGAAGAGGATGAGTCGAATCCGCCATCGCGAGCTGGATCATAGCCTGCCCTTTCCACCCTCCGTAGCTCCTTTTGTACTTCTTCATCGTCATCAACACTGATATATTCCTCTTCGGAATCATAGTCTTCCTTTTCCTGGTCATCCTCGTCGTCAACCCGGTAAAATTTCTCTAACTGTTTCCGTGTATCGTCCCGAGCTAGTTTTCTTCCGTATCTATCAACAGGAGCATTCTTGGAAAAATCAGAGTCGCGCAGCATGTGCGAAAAACGTTTATCAATTTTGACATGAGTGTGCTTCTTGCTCGGCAGCCGATATCTAGGGTCAGATTGGATGTTTGCGAATCGAGGATCAGCTGGATCTTGGTTAGATAGGATATTTAAATAAAGTAGAGCACCCGTATTAATTCGAAGCTCAAAGCCTGTATCCCACTTACATATGACATTGGCGGAGCTTTGGCCGGAGGATCGCGCCTTTTTCTTTTTAGACGCCATCTTCTCCCCCATTGTACTGACGTGCCACTTTGGCAAGTTAATTAAGCAAACCCAGAGAGAAGATCCTTCCAAGGGTATCGAATAAACTGTGTGATGTTAGGTGACGTTGCAACAGTTGAGAGAAACCTGTTGCTTTAATTGTCATCCAGAATGCTGATAATCTTTGGGGTTTTAAGGATTTTTTTTTTCTCGAACTTAAAATGTGATCTGTGCACAATCTGATAAGATAACAAGCTTGTGGGTCAAAATTCATTTTCATAACCAACTTAAAAAAAACGCAGGGCGGTATCCTGATTATATAAGTATAGAATGAAGATATATTATTGGATAAGAAGAAAGGATATGCTTACTAAGTGATTTTTCTGTATTTTATTTACTTACCTAAGCACCTTTTTTCCTTATGGAGCATTAAGAAACAGCAGACTTAGGGGAGGCTTGGGGGGGAAGCGACTTGGTGAGCTTAGGAGACAGAAGCGAGGAGGTGGCGTAAGTTAACTGACTAGTTTACTTGCTTAAGCGCGTTCCAATCAAGCATCTGCAACCAGTCCGTAATGTAAAAGTGTAAAGAGGAGGTGCCTCTGCCGGAGCAGATGATCTACCTGAAATATATAAGAATGTTGGAACCAGATAAAGCGCTATCCGTGGGAAAGTCCTTTTTACTGCATAGTTAGGAATCCCCCTAATTATAACAATACAAATATACAAATGACGAGGAGTCCTGTCCGAATTGAAAAATTACTTATAGCTAAAGCAAGAAGCAAAATCGCTGGTTGTAACCCAAGCCACTACACCCCCGTTCCTAGCTACGGCGACTGTCCATACATACAGATCGTCACCGACATTCTCCAAACAGGCCAAATGCGTCATAAATTTCATGAAGATGAATAAAAATATAGAAAATAAAACGTAAATCTCGTCGCCAAATACTCTCGCAGCCAGTGAGCCAAAGAGCGCTCTTTCTAGAGCTGGTGGATTTACAATGGGTAGTTTCCGGGTAACAATAATCATGAGACAAAGTAGCTTTCTGGATTAGAAGGAAAGGCGGCGGTTGATAGAGGGTTTTTGTCACGCATATTGTAGTAACTGGCCTGTTTTGCAAGGCCTCGCTGGATATGCTTGACCACAAGGTCTGGGGTTGTTAATATCAGATGGAAACAGCATGTAATGATGGATAGAGGCTAGCCTACCGATTGCTATCTTATTTTCAATACCGCGAGGAATAATGATATCTATCGAAGACGTTAGTAAATATTGTTGTTGTTGTGGAGGAATCTAGTACCTGAGATAATTCTTTGAGGCTCAACATATCTGGTGTAAGATGGTTTCACAAATTTGAACCACTGTTTCAATATACTATCAATCGTCCTTCCTCGTTCACGAACATCTCGTGCAACTGGGTGGATTTTACATTAGAGTCCGGAATCTGAATGAGATATCAACAAGGATTACCTAAGTACTTACTTCTCCGCCCCAAACAAACATCCATGTCTGCTTCAACAAATATCTATTATCGTACTATTAACCATGTGTTAAAAACATATACATGAGCTGGTGTATACCTTTAGATCCAAAAGTTCTAGTATTCTTGGATCGGTGAAGGCCAGAATACCCTCGAGAATCAAAACTCGCGGGGGGTGCATAGTGGTCGTTTCAGGTTCGCGTTGATGTTTCTTGAACGAGTAAATGGGTATTTCGACTTTGAGTCTATTAGGACATTAGACATGGTGTTATGTGATTCTATACTGAATCCACGTATTGTTATGTATAGATACCCTTTCTTTAGGTCTCGCAACAGTTTAACCAGGACGTCAAAGTCTATTGCGAGAGGAGAATCAAAGTCGTATTCGTCTGCATGTGCGATAGCATTCTCCTCAGGCGTGAGTGTCTTATAGAACGAGTCCTTTTCGTATGTAAAGTCAGATATAACTGTTCCAACCAGAGTTTTGTGGCAGCTTCCGTCCCCGAAGTGAAAATACCATGACCAAGATGGAGGCTCCCGGGAGATCAAGCAAGTTAATAATTTCCTGGGATACCGAAGACTTGCCAGAGCCAGAGCTACCAGCAACACCAACAATGATCATCGGCTCCCAGGGACAGTGATACCGGGTATTCTGCCGGCTCATCGTGAAGTGTCGAAATTCCGATTCAAGCATGTTGATATCGTGGCATATATGTATGTATATGAAAAAATATATATATATGAAAAGTAGCAGTATACCGTCCTATCCAAGGCGATATAGTAATAGTTGGACTTGGAACATGCCCTAACAAGACTACCACAAAGCTATAGGTACTCTCAATATAGGCGTCAAAAGTTCGGTATGGGGTAAAACATACCACAAGCAAACGCCGGTCTCCAGGGCCACGGCACTATTTACAGTGATATCAGCACCCCATACGCATATATAAAAACATCCAGGACAGAAAGAAAAAGTGCCAGGAAGAACAGATTTTTTTTTTTTGCCCGGGTGTCTTTTTCTCTCTCGCTGCTCCCTCGACTGTGTAAAAAGAAGCTCGCGGGTGGAGCCTTTTCCCTCCTGCTGAACACGCGACCAGCGAAGGGCCTGTCACATGACCACGCTAGGGCCCAGGGCTTTGTCAGCCGAAGTACAAAAGGCAGAAACTTCTTTCCAACCTCCAACTTCCTCTTCTTCTCGCCAACCGCATCATCAGCGCCTCTGCTTCCGGTGACCTGTTCCACCCACTCCCTCTCTCATGGAACGGCGATGGTCAGATACACGGACTGAGGAATAGACCAACATAGCTTCACACGCCCTCTCTGCTCTCCTGGAGACCGTTGAAAAGCTGGTGACAATGGCCTCTGCGAATCTCGTATGTGGAGCGAGTTCTCTCTCTTTCAAAGGCTCACCACGGAGAGATTACTAAAGTGTTTAGATGTCACCAACTCCCTCCACGGCCACTCCAACATGGTCGAACTTCGAGAAGAAGATGGAGGAGCATAAACCGTCCAAAATGTGAGTTTCTTCCTTCTTCCCTAACCCTCCAGCGCAATCATTCCTGGATATCGAACGATGTCGATGCTATGATGAGTTAAAACTCAAGTTGGGAATCTCTCCGAAAATCTCGTGTAGGAAAAAAAAAAATTAACTTGTTGCCTGAGCTGAAACATCGATCTCCACTATTTTTGTGTGCGTTTATTTGGCAGATTCGCTAATGGACGCGCTTCTGCAGGGACATCAATTACCTTGTAATGGACTATCTTGTCACGAACGGATACCCATCTGCAGCAAATAAATTTGCGGCAGAGGCAAATATTCCACAGCGTCATGATTCTGACACGGTACAAGAACGCGTCGAGATTCGAAATGCGATTTACTCGGGCAATATCCAGTCAGCAATCGAAAAGCTCAATGAGCTCAACCCCCAGGTAATTTCCCTCCGCTCTAGTTACACTTTTTTTTTTTTTGCCTTCCACATGATTAGACGATGTTTCATGCACCACGCATAATGACTCTTTTATAAGGGCATTGATGAAACCTACTCATCTTCAGTCCTCAGTATGATTCTTTGGGAATTATTCATTTATTGTGCAAGCAAGATCACCTCGATTGAATATGCTGCTAATGATATGTTTAATAGCTGCTTGATGACAAGCCCGAGCTCCATTTCTCTTTACTACGCCTCCAGCTCATCGAGTTAATACGCAACTGTATAACTACCCCAAATGCCGATATCACACCGGCTCTAGATTTTGCTACTTCACAGTTGGCTCCTCGAGCTCCGACGGCACCGCAGTTCATCAAGGAGCTCGAGGAAACCATGTCATTACTAATCTTTTCTCCGGAAAATCTCTCAGCCCCATTGAATGAACTTCTTGATCCTGCGATGCGTAAAACCGTTGCAGCAAAGGTTAACGAAGCCATCCTCCAAAGACAAGGTTCGGTAAGTGAAGCTAGACTTCGTGCTCTTGTCAAACTTCGCGTTTGGTCTGAAAAAATGGCCAGAAACTCCAAGAAGGATATTCCAGACAAACTGGATATCGGGTTTGATAATGACGCCACCAACGGCAATGAAACCAATGGTTCTGCCAACCAGGATGATGTTGTCATGCAAGAGCGCGGCGACCTTGACTCGATGGTTCATTAAACGTTCAGTAATGTCCAACCTGTGCCTATGTGGCCCGTTTTAATTATTCTTCCAATCGCTTAGCATGGCGCAAGGTTTTTTTTCGGAGCAGGATGGTCTTGAATTTTCTTCACCCACGAAGGTATATTAGCTTCTTAAAACGTTCCAGTGTATTTTAAAAAGGCGTGATTCAACATTGACAATGATATCATGATACGTTCTCAACCATAATACTCTCCTTTAATTAGTCTCCTGTAAGGTATATCGAGCTAAGGTCTTCAGTGAATGCTCTGTGTTTTTCTTCAAGACAAATTACGGGTGCATGTTCCTGTCTGCTGCTTCCAAGCGTGTAAACATCCAAATTTGCTTTGAACAATATAAACCGTTCACAAGTATCAACATTCTGGAATCCTTTCCAAGGTATCCAGGAAAGAGCAATAAGTAATTATGTAGCAATGGATGTTATGTAACTAAGGCAGGAATTCGGCCAGCGACAAGTGAAGACTGGAAAACAATCATGGAAGAGGAAAACATAGTAAGGCAAGCAAGTGAGTTAGATACAAAAAAGCAAATGCAGAGAACCAATGAGATAGGATGTCAAAAAGATAAAACTAAAGAATAAAAAAAGGAAAAATAAACATCATGGAGAGGTGAGGTCGAACAGCTAAGTCTAAGTTGGATGGAGTATGGAGTAAACAAAATGGTATTATCCAGATAAATAGGAAAACGTCTAAGTGAGCGACTCGGTCAGAAGTGCAGAAAATGCAATATGGTTAGCGTGATAGTTAGAAGTTCATCATATCTAGAAACACTGTTAGCCTGGTAGCCATGATTGTCGAGTTAGCAAAGCATACCTCTTCCAAAGAGAGCTCGTTTAGCCCAGTCCATGGCCATCATGACTCTGGTCCTGATGCTAACGCTCTGAGCAAAGTAAATACTTCGCCACAAATACACGGCGAGTAAGCCTCCTCCGAAGCTGAGGCCATTGATATCGAATACAGCAGCATTACCAATGTACGCCAAACTGCCGAGATGTTTGTATTCAAAGGCTCGATAAACGCTTTCATCAAGGCTTTCAAAATTGACTTCCTTAGAACGCATTCCGGGGACTGCAAGGGCAATTTTATTGAACTTGCGACCGAGATAGTGTCCTTGCTGGTTAGCGCGCTGGGCGGTTGCAGGGAGAGAAGTAAGTTTTGAGTCGATTTGAACGAGCAGCTCGTGCAATTCATGGAAGTCGAGGGTACCACTCCGGTCAATGTCGTATTGTTCGAATAACTTGTCGAGTCTTCTGAGATGATTTGAGGCTTGCGGGAAGCGCTTCTTCACACGCTGGGCTACATCACGCCATTCTCCAAAAGTGAGATGAATTTTCTGGGGGTCACGGCCTTTCTCCCAGGCAATTTCACGTAAGAAGGATAGAATGTGGTCAGCAACGTTATTCTGTACAGTGGAGCAATCTCCAATAGCATATACTTCTCCGCGTGGAGCTCCGAGTAGTCGAAGATGGGTATCTGTCTCTAGGGCGTGCTTATTGTTTTGACCTTCCAGCTTCTTGGACAGCTTTCGGCAAAGCTCTGCTTGGGCTACACACTGTTAATTGCAAATTGTTTATAAGGGATCAGTCATCATGATAAAACTCACCAACTCCAGTTGACCATAAGCAAAAGCCCATTGGAATCTCCTTAACGACTGGCTTCCCATCTTCCATTTGGGTGAAGAGGATTTTATCAGACTGGACTTCCTTCACTCTTGAATTGGTGAGCACATTGACTTGATCGTGAGCGAACCGTCGCTAGAAAAGTCAGTATAACTAAGATGCAACCCAAACATCAAACAAGCCACATACCTCGGCATAAAGGGACAATGTTTCATCGTAGGTGTTAAGAATATGACTTCTGCTCTGGATGAGATGGACAGAAATC
Organism: Trichophyton schoenleinii; assembly: GCA_018357685.1. NCBI lineage: Eukaryota > Fungi > Ascomycota > Eurotiomycetes > Onygenales > Arthrodermataceae > Trichophyton > Trichophyton schoenleinii. Next base: position 2,951,972 of record WOFF01000002.1, read on the forward strand.
TCGTTTCTCAAAATCCTCGGGAATGATCGGAACAAATCTTCATTTAACATGTCAAAGAGCTCAGCAGCGAATTCGACACCGGTTGGGCCGCCTCCGCATACAACGAAGGATAGAAGACGTTTCCGTTCCTCATCGCTAGTAGTAGGGAGACAAGCTACTTCCAAGTTTCGAAGCACCTTTGCTTTAATTTGACGAGCATCATCAATCGATTTCAGGAAGTTGCAGTGTTCAAGACCTTTGACACCGTGCTGATTGGTTGTAGAGCCTGGGAAAATATAAGTAATGGGCTATCATAGAAGACCAAAAGGGAGGAGGGTTCCGAATGACATACCAACTCCGATAACCAGTTTGTCATACGGCAAATAGAAATTCTTTCTGTTGCCATCGCAGTCGACTTGAGATATTTCAACAAGCTTCTCGTCAAAGTCTACGTCCACCGCCTCGGCTCGAAGGAAATGCCCCCGAAGCCTCTGTACAACCAGCCTGATCGGCTCTACCAACGAGCTAAGTCCAAGGGTTCCTACCGTTGCTGAAGGAAGCATTGGAGTAAAGAGGAAGTAGTTTACGGGGGAGACAACAGTGACATGGTAATCTCCGGGATTCAAACTCTTCATCAATGCCACGCTTCCCCATCCGGTACCAAGAATAACAAGTTTCGGCTTATCTTTTTGCTCCAACTTCATGTCGCAGTCGTGATCGTCCACGAGAACTTCGGCAATTGGAAGGTTCTTTGGGCCACCCCGTCTTGGATTAAGTGCGGTCTGCGAGACAGGGATGTCGATATTGTCTGGGTCGGTACGATAGGTGGTGGCATCGTAGACGAAAAACGCAAACACAAGACCAAAGCCGAATAGCATCACTCCTCCGCTGAAGGCTAAGACCCTGAATCCGAAGCGTAATATCCGGCTACGGCGTACTTCCTTTGAGACCTTGGAGGCTCCTGGGCCTTCTCCGGTGGTTAGTGAGCGGCATTGCGATCTCAAGGTGGACGGTCGGGAGGCTCGGAAGACGTTCTGGGTGGAAAGTGGATGTCGCTGGAGGATGAGAAGCTGGCGATCGGGTATGTTTTTAGGTGGGGATCGCAGAAACCGCACTGTGCTATATCCGGAGCGTTGTATGATCCTGCAGGCAGCGCATCCCGGGAGTCGGGAGCGTATAGAATGGGAGAGCATCGTAGTAGATAAGGAAGCAGTGTCGTTGTTTTTTTAGGGGAGAGACTTCATCTCAGCCATTGAGGCTGGACTCCGAGGCTGATGGACGCAGCAGATGAATATAAAGCCAGGTCCAGCGCCTGGAACATCTGTCCGCTTGGTTCTCACAGCGTAGAATGTTGGCGGATGGTAGATGATGCCTTGGTCGTCGTCTTCCTTGTTGATTTTATTTAAAGCTGCGTCACTTTTTTGTTTAGTCAGGGGTATTAGGTAAGCATGGAGTCACGCTAGTCCGAATTCGGCCATCGCCGTTTTTTTTTTTTTTTCCCTTTTCCTACTAAAAATACTTTCAGCTTCTCCTTTTCTCCTTTTTTTTGCTTTGGATATTTCATGCATATTTTCGCCTTCTGAGGCAGACTGAGACAGATGGCTCGTCGAGCAGAAGCCCAGGGGCAAAAAGAGGCTCCACTAGTGCTGGGCTGGCGTTTTTCGAGAAGCCACTGGCGCCGCGTTTGGCGCCGTCTCGTCTCGTCTCCCTACGGTCAGTTAACGAGAAGCGCACCTGGGTACTCCGTAAGGCAGAGAGCCATTCAAAAGTCATTGGACATTATGGGACATTAAAGGACCCAACTGAGAGGAATGTCTGTACGATGCACTCTACAACTATGGAGTATATCTATTTGTATTTGTTGGGTCTCGCTGCTTGGTCACATTGGCGTTGTTTCCTCCCTTTGCGATATAACTACTCCATACTAATCATGGACTTTGCTAAATTGGACACTCAATTTATGCTCTCCACGCTATGCGGTCTACAATAAATGACATGCTAGTTCCCATCACTTATCCCTCATGCTGATGTACAATGATAGTAACAGAGCTTCTCTACAGTCTCTGGGTCTCGGTTGGTGGTGTGACACACTACGTGCCCTCCGTGTGCCAATTCCACCAACCAGTTGTTAATATAGCTACGTCTTGCTAATTATATAATTATACTACAATGGTTGGGCGTTGTTCATGTCTCCATTCATTGAGAGAAAATTCCTTTGGCGTTATAGGAGTTTTATACACAGGCAGCACCGCGAGGCACTAAAAGAAACCCGAATAACAAGCGGAGCCTCTTGTCTCCTGGCGTCCTCCCCCTTCCGGTTTAGCGCGTCCGTAATCATCAAACTGGCATCTGCGTCACTTCTTCAGATCTATATAAATTCCATTGACCTCCCTCCATCATCGCACACGCACGTCCTCTTTCCCTTACGCTCGCATCTCTGCCTTGCCTCTTGCTCACCTTCGTCCTGCCTCGCCTCGCCTCGCCTCGCCTGCGCTCCCTGCATTGTCTATTGTCTAGCCCCCCCCCTTCTTCCCTCCCTCTCTCCTCTCGTCTCTCCGTTTCCTGCGATACTGGCTGGATGGCCTCGATTTTATGATGGCTCAACGGATGACATACTCATGGCCTTTCTCCCTCCACGTAGCTACCACCTGCTACCCGGTATTCTCCCAAAGGAATTTGATACCCTGACTGCGTGTGTCCTTGCAATCGTCGCCGTGGCCCTAGAGTGGTGGCGGCTTCCCTTTCAACTTATGCCCCATTCGTCCACAGCAGCCGCAGATGCTCCATAACCCCTTCGGCCTCGCCTTGGCCAGGCTCCGAGATTGAATCTCTCGACCTGACGGGGTTTGACAGAGAAAACGTAAGCGGCCTCCCTGACATATCCACCCGTAACCAATGCAGTATATAAAGGTGTTGTTTGCCTACTCTTTTTGCGACCTGTCTTGAAGCGTCCATGTCCGCAAGTGTGGGTCTTCCGGTGGCTTACCTCGACACTTCCGGCCAGCTCGTAGATCAAACCTGCCCCGGAACCCGTTGAGACCTTCGAAGCCATTACAGTGATCGAGACCACCGACACCATGGCCGGGACTAGTCTTGGGAATTTGCCGCCGGAGAACCTCGCTTTGATATTGGAGGAGCTCCCCGACCTCTACTCCCTCTTTTCGGCCGCCCCGCAGCCTGTCACGCCCCGACGTTTGGGGCGGCCTTCAGCTCATCGCACGGCAAATCTTCTCGCGGACTTGTCTTGATGCAGAGATGGGAGAGAGGGACAAAAGTATTTCTTCGGGTTCTATTGATAATACAGCGCCTATGGAATCACGAGCGAACCGACGTTATGAAGCAGACCAGAAGTTCCGGAAGCTTCTTAAAAGGATTCGTGCGCAACCCGGGTTCGGCAACTTCCTTCTTCCGCCTGTAGAGGAGATGATGGAGGCAGCAAATCTATGCCCAATTATCGTTATTAATATAGACTCTTATCGCTGTGACTTGTTTCCATTGAGCGTGATTAGATTCGGGCCTTGCAGTTAACCAGTCTGAATCTGAAAGACGCTCAATCATGAGCTCAGGAACTAAGAAATATACTACTTTCTTAGTTCTTCTATTATAAACCTTTGCTGCTCCGAATCATCAAGGACATTCAAAGTTCATGAAGCGCTCCTGTAATCCAAGAGCGGAGTCATATACGCTGCTTTTTTAGGCATATATAAAGAAGGAACTGAGAGAATATATGTTTTCAAAGAAACCGCTGAGGGAATCTTGCTCTGCTTTTTTTGTCTGGTTGCAACTGGAATGATGCTCGGGGTGGTCGAGTCCAGAGGTGTAGTCAGTTGTACCTACTCCGTAGGTATCTATTCCATCCCGTGGATTGTGATCTACCTAGGTATCCTTTAACTACATGCTACTGAGATTCTTCATTCAACTTCCATGGTTTTGCCTGGATATAGAGTATGACCTGTTTTGCCGTGTTGTTACTATCTTGTGTATAGAGCAACCCTGTATCTCGTTTAACTGGGTAGCCAACAGGCCTTGATCAACACTTTGTAATCCTGAGCTTATGATAACCATTGTCTACCGTAATTTGAGCCAACTTTGAACCACGATAGTTAGTTGTCACCGCTAAGTCTTTCGTTCTCCAGATCGACATCAGCCAGCCTCCTCTCCCAACTAGGTGGCGAAATGTAGAATATATTGATAGTGATGCTATATATTTCTTCTCTGACTTGTCGGTTTCTTGGTGGTATCAGCAGGCTACTTACTGGCTGCTACTGATACCTAGACCTAGACCTTCTGATTGCAAAAAATCATCAACAAAAACCCTATATACGTGGTTGCCGTGGTAAGGAAGCCTTGGATGCAAGACAATATTGCTGGAACCACCTTTGTGTTATCGCGGACGTCTGACTCCGACACTAATGCAGGCCAAAAGATTGAGAGAGCTCCATCTGGAAGTCAAAGACAGCGATCCTGAGATTGTATAACCTGTTGGTTATTGATCTGCATAGTTAACTACCTAAGTTGCCTGTTAACTAGCTGGATCGCCCGCGGACAAGCAAAACCGAGCAGCTTCAGTAGTAGAAGATAAGGGAATGGCAAAAACAGAGCTCGAAGTTCACAAATATAAAAAGGATGATGGGATCCCTTCCAATTCTTCTATAATAATCATCCTATCCACCAACCTTCGGTTACCTTCTTGTTAAAGGATTTCAGCTGTACGATTTAACTACCCAGTTATCACAATGGTGTCCGTGAAGCTTGCTGCCCTTTTGCTTATCCCAAGCGCAATTGCTGGGATTATTGGGAGACAGAACACCGATGAACCCAAGGTACATTTATCCTAGAGCCACTCCTTCCCTTTCTTCCGTCATTCCGTCTAGAAGATAGCGCTAACCTGGTCCTTTCTGTCAAGGTCCAAGTCTTCACAGAAAATGGCTGTGCCGGCGAGAGTCGCACTATTGAACTAGATGGCTGCGTGCCGCTGCCGGATGGGTAAGTAACCCCCAAGCAGCAGCTTATAGCCTGATACTAGATAGGTAGCCCGCTAACAATATATTGTGTCTCTTTGAATAGCGAATACAAATCAATCAGTATTGCTGAGGGGTATATTTGCGACGGCTATGAGTGAGTCTAGTTTAACTAACTAATTAGTTATCTATTACTGGCGCCAGCTAAACCCCTTGAACTTTTTTATAGTTACTGATAACGGTTGGCTACTCTTTAGTAAGCTTATTATTATTATTAATAATATAATAACTACTAGAATATATTGTTTGAATAATATTTCAGCCAATTATACCAACTTCTACCACTGTCATTTTGACGCTAGGAAATTATATTTTTTTTTTTTTTTTTAATTTTTTTTTTTTTATCTGCGATCAACTCACGGCATCCCACCAAAACTGTCTGTCACGTTCCTGGCTCCAGCGCATATAATTTTACAGTATAAAAATGGCAGACGGAAATTCCATCTCCAGCACTCAAGCTGGTAATGTCAGCTCGACAGTTCAGACGCTGAGAGCTACTTTGACGTCAGAAACTACCCCGCTGGCCCGCCGTTTCCGGGCTCTCTTCTCACTCAAACATCTCGCGTGTCTGCAGCCGCCTACGGAAGATACTATCCCAGCCATAGACGCTATTGCCGCAGCCTTCCCTTCGCCATCAGCGCTGTTAAAGCACGAACTAGCGTACTGCCTGGGCCAGACGAAGAATTTACACGCCGTGCCATCTCTACGCCATGTGTTGGAAGATAAGAACGAGGATAGCATGTGTAGACACGAAGCAGCAGAAGCTATTGGTGCATTATCAGACACGTCAAGTCTAGATCTACTCCGGAGGCTAAGGGACGATCCAAGTGAGCCAGATGTTGTTCGAGAAACCTGTGAGATTGCGGTGGATAGAATTCTGTGGGAGACCTCTGAAGAAAGGCAGACAGAGAAGGTTAAGAAGAGGTGTGTACGCATTGCTATCCTAAAACACAAGCATGGAATTGAAAAACAATGCTAACAGATAATAAAGTGACTTCACTTCCATAGACCCTGCTCCTCCAACAGCTCTCACTTCGGACGGCCACTCGATCCCGGCACTCAAGAAAACTCTTCTCGACACAAGCCTTCCTCTCTTCCAACGGTATCGTGCAATGTTTGCGTTACGCGACCTCTCCTCCCCACCGGACCTGCCAACCGCGCGTGAAGCGGTCGAGGCTTTGGCAGAAGGGCTTAAGGATAAATCGGCATTGTTCAGGCACGAAATCGCGTTCGTGTTCGGACAGCTCTCTCATCCCGCTAGTATCCCAAGCTTGGTGGCAGCGCTCAGCAACAAGGAGGAAGCTGGTATGGTCCGTCATGAGGCCGCAGAGGCCCTTGGCAGTCTAGGTGACGAGGAAGGAGTAGAAGAAGTGTTGAGGAAGTTCCTGGACGACCCAGAGGTTGTTGTCAAGGATAGTGTCGTCGTCGCTCTCGATATGGCGGAGTATGAGAAAAATGGCGAACTTGAGTATAGTTTGATTCCAGAGCCAGCTGCCGCTGGTTGAATGTTTGCTCATTCGGGAGGCCTTTTTGCATGTTCAATATATTCCTGAAACGGTACACGCATAATAGCCTCCTTTTAGTTGTTTGTATTATGCCTGGATTGAAAATAGACGGTTAGTAACGTGACATCTTTGATACATACATTCCCATCCCAGAGTAGCCAGCCGACTTACTTGTGCCCGCATTCGCAAGTGTAGAACACCGTGCTTCCCTCATCTGCACTACGCAGCTGCAATGTATAGTATCTCATCTCTGTCCTACCGCAATCAGGGCATGTTTCCTGAATCACGGCATCATCCTGCTTGCGCTGCTCAGATAATGTGCGGACCGCTGAGCTCTTCGATCGCAGAGACGATGGGAAGGCACTGGGCTTGGACTCTGAAACAATCGTTCTGGAAGCACGATCTGATGTCATATGTCAGCTCCAAGTTAAAATAGATATACACAGCGGGAATGCGTATTTTTACCTCTGTTCTGGGTTCCGCAGATGTCGCAGGTAAGAATGGTATTGGCATCGCCCGTGGATTCGCTCAGAAGATTTCCACAGTCGACACAGAATATCAATGACCCAATTGCAGACATTGTAGCGAACGAAGGGGATTAGGATATGAAGCTGCTAGTGTACTCAGTTCTGGCTGTGGGATGAATTTTTATGCAGGCACTCAAGCCGATCTCGAAGCGTCTCTTTTGAAGATGTTGAATTTTAACTAGTTAAGTTAATTTTGTGAGTGAGTTTAACTGCTAAATTTTCATTGGTGGAAACCTTAATTGAGATAGCTCCGCTGATGCGTTGTACTTAAGTATTGTTAATTGGGCTGCCAATTCGTATGCAACGTCTGGATCTGCATTCTACCATATTCGTGCAAGCAAAGGATGAGCTTTCATGGTGTGATCACAAGAAAAACTGCGAGATAGGTGATTTGGACAAAACTAAGAAGAATCTTCGTACGCACTTAATTAGTTGCCCATACCCAGCTTTCGGGCGGCATATAATCTCATGCCGCTTTGGGGAGTATTGGAAATCGTGCGATTTGAAAAAGATATCCATGCTAATTCTTGATAGCATATTCAAGGATGTAGCCCTGCCTAGGCACAGTCATGATTCAATTATGCATGTCAGGCCGTAATGAAACTCGCATTTTTGATTCTGTAGGCTCTTTAACTTGGTAGAGCAAGCATCCTAAATACCCCACACTTAGATCCTGCTGCTCACGATTATTAATCTCGCAGGATGGATAAGTCTCTCGATGACATGGGTCAAGCAGCAGAGAAACCTCTGATGTTCAAGATGTACTGCGATATGACGTTGCATTGTGTCCTATCAAGGATTTAGCTGTCAAAGGGCTGGCTGAATCACTGTCGAGCTGAGCGTCTTAAATGCTGCCAAGACGTACAAGGGAAATATTCATTACGTATACATACCAGGTAGACGGCAGATTGTAAGGGAAAATGCAGCAGATGGCAGGTCAAAACCCAAATATGCCCTTTACTTTGCTGCTGCCAGAAGATAGGTATAAATGAAGATAGGATGTTCTTAGTATATATTCTGGTCCTTTCCCATTGATATTCCGATATTCCTCTATACTCCGTCTTATCATTCGGTGCCGTGTTTTTTAAGAGACCCGGCATATTCATATTTCATATCAACTTTAGCCATGGCGGCAAGTGCAGAGGCTCTCTTTGATGATCTCGGGAAACGATACGAAGACGCCTTCGCTGATAGCCCGAATCTCCATGAATTCTTAGAACTTGTATTGAAGGTGCTGCCAAAACATAGCAGAATTCTAGATGTAGGATGCGGAACTGGTAAACCAGTGGCCCATACCCTCGCTTCTGCAGGCCATCAAGTTTATGGAATCGATGGCTCCCAAACCATGGTCAACATTGCCTCCAGCCAGGTATCTGGAAAATTTATGAAGGCGGATATGAGAATGTATGAGCCTGGATGCACGTTTGATGGCGTGTTTGCGATTCTCTCTCTCTTCCAGCTTTCGCCTGGTGAAATATACTCAATGTGCTGCAAATTTTCTGAATGGCTGAAGCCCCGTGGGTACTTGGTCATTGGGGTGACCCCGAGTACAGACCTACCTCCGGGTGAGTACATCTATGATTCCACATGGGATTGCACGCGACAAATGGGGAAGCCATGGATGAGCAGCTACACCGATGAGTCATTTTTTCCCGAGGAGCGATGGAAGGGAATTCTCCGAAGCGTTGGTTTCGAGATGGAGTCAGACTCTCGCTATTCTTTCACTCCGAAAGACCCGGAGTTCAATCGTGCAGAGATTCATTATCTGCAGTTAGCAAGGAAAGTAGAAGACCAACCTCTTCTAGGCCCATATCCACGGCCTACTAAAGATGAACTTCCTCCCCCGCCCCGTGCCTGCTACTCTACTGAGAGCCTAGTAAGCGAGCAGTTGAATGTTCTTCTTGGGAGTTTCACAAAGGAGGAAGTCCTCTGCTTGGGATGCATCAAAAGAGGTAGGCAGCACTCACCTAGTCCATTTTAATCGAAAGAATGCTAAAACGGATGGCGAGACTGAAAGATTGGGTGAGCACCAAGCCAAATATTCGCGTGTTTGATGGGATTCTAGAAAAGCTGCCATTCTCGACAGAACAGTTCGACATTGTCTTGGTATCATGGCAACTTGAGTTTGTTGCGGACATGGAAGCAGCGTTGGGAGAGATTTTGCGTGTTACCAGGAAGACCATATCATCCCGGATACTGGTCATCCAGGGCGCACCAGACAATGAATTTATTCGCTTTCTTAACACGACTTCTGGGCTTCCCAACGTACGACATCAAGGCTGTCTTCTCCATTTTGCAAAAGAATACGCTGCAAGGCATGGATTTGGCAAGGCTACAGTGAGCCATATCAAAGCACACTATGCCTTCCCTGACCAAGATGTATCCAAGAGGTGCAGGGCAGCTGTTGATCTCCTTGGTGGGAACATGACGCCCGTGGTTGACAAAGAAGAGCTTTTTCCAAGGCTCGAACTTCATTTCCGTGGAAGTGAGCATGCGATTGGCCATAATATGGCCATGCTGGCTATGATCTTGACTGCAAATTAGGCAAGGTAGCTCGGTGCCTTTGGATTTCTCTAGATCTGGTTTCCTCTTGTTCTCTCCGTCATAAAAACCACAAATGTTCTCAGCAGTAGTTAGTTAATTGGTTGCCGAGCGAGACACTTCAACAATAACTACTCCATGGTTAGCTCAGTTCAAGAGGCATAGACAGCTATGAAAGGACATTATAACTAGTTCGGTGGGTTGGATGGAGGGCCTTACGTTTTGACTCTACTTTGATGCGTGTTTGACAGACACATAGCAGCCACAACTCGCCCCATAACAAGCCAGCTAACAAACTGGGGACGATATGCATGATTATCTAACATCGTAGTTCGCTGTGGCGCTAGGGAATACCTAATGGTTATCGTTTTATATGCGATCCTTGCAAGGAGTTTGATCGTAGAAATAATCCGACGAGCTAAATCGACATAATTGCTGGCGTTCAGATGCAGCTGTCGTTTCGCGCAGAGAGATAACTAGCCACCGCAGACGTCGCCAATGGCCCTGAACGAGATACCGAAATGCTGCCAGCTCCCTCTCCCTGCCACCGAAAGCTCTTGATCAGTAGGACACTACCATGCAGCGTCCGTTTGAGGTTGCGATCCCGCGGGAGAGCAGCAGCTCGACGACCTACGATGCAGCTCGACGACTGCCTCGTCCGCTCTCGGTGGACGCGGCCCTGCAGTTCTCGCCCATGACGAGCGCGCCGATATTTGGCCTGGGTAAGTGCAGCCTGGCTGGCGGCCTGACAAGCGGGTGCCGTGCTGACCAGACGGTCCTCTCGTTCGTTTTTGTCCTCTTGTAGACTCGATCTTGCGGCCGGACATCGAGCAGCCCTCACTTGCGAACTGGGCGCGCACCTACGACTCCCACACTGCCGGCAGGTTGATAGATACCCTCGACAAGGAGACCCAGGCCAGCTCTGCGGACTCGCCGTATATCGAGACTGTCCGCAAGAACATACATGGCCTGCTGATAGGCGAAGGGTTGACGGGCGACGGCCTGACGACGATGTACACACAGCCTTTTCTGTTCCCCTTGCCCTTCTGCCGATGCTGATGGCTCGACTGTGCTGACTGTGAGGTGGGATGTAGTCGCTTCAAGGCGCCCCCGCGCGCTTATCAACCTCGTCCGCCTGAAAGGACCCAGGCACCGCCAGCCAACATGGAACTCACTGCCCACGAACGGCTTGGGCCCTTTGCGAAGATGGTACTGGATACTACCAACATACCGTTTAGATGTACGTCCTCTCTCTCGCTCTCTCTTTCTTTCTCTTCCAGTGTTCTATGCTTGGTTGTATATTTGCTAACGTAGCTGCAGACCCGTCACCAAGCTCTCCCAGTCCACCAAAACAGGTACAGAGATCGAAACCAGCCCCTGCTCCGGACCAGCGTAATAGGAATACCCGTGACGATGGAGGGAAGGCAGCCCCAAAAGTACCGGACCCAGGTATGGCCGTCAAACCTGTTGTTTTGGTTCCAGCGTTCCCCGACCCCTCGCAACTGAGCGAGTACCAACATATTCCAGATACCTATGCCAAACCGCGCTTGTTGTCCCCAGCCACGCAACACGCTGAATCAGTAAAGATTCGAGATCAAAGGGAAGTAATCAACACAGCTGTAGCAAATCTCCAGTCTCTTCTCCAGGATGTATTTGAAAGCGAGGACGAGATGCAGCTCGAAGGCTCCCAGGATCCTGGCCAAAATACCAACAAATACTTTTACACCCTGGATACCACGGAAGACAGCAGGCCGTGTCTGACCTCCGAGACCCATAAGCAACTGCAGAAGGCTTTCAGGAGTGTTTCCGGATACGGGAAACTGGGAGATATTCCCAATGAGTTCATTACGCGTATCCAGAAGCTTTGTGAAGCTCCCATAATGGCGGTACAGTCGGTTGACATCACAGTTGAAAGTGACATGTCCGACACCAGCATGGAAAACTGGACAAAACAGCTTGGTGACCTGGAGAACGCATTGCTCGCTATGGGCACGCTGCTACACACCATGGATGGTCGTACTGATGCAAAGGAACTCTGCTCTGAAGATATGATACAACTCATTCCGACAGCTTTGAATCACGTTTTCGAGCGCTGTGTCATACCAGCGGTCGAATGCAGGCCAAGTGGTAAGGACACAACTCTCTTCGGCATATTTACAAGCCAAAAACAGGCTATATCGAGCGTAACCCTACAATCGAGGAAAATCCTGTCTCAGTTAGGTGTTTTTCTCTCTGCAGTTGACCTTGTAGAAGGTGCAATCACAGCAATGGAGTTTATGGCTACCAAGTTAATATTCGTCGAAAATGCTCACCATGAAAAAGACTCTACTATTGGAGTCCAGAGATTTGAGGCGGTTCGGCGTTGCGCTATGGACATGCTTGCGAAGATATTTGCCAAATATGCCGAGCAACGGTCTTTTATCCTGGACGAGATTCTTGTGTCTCTCGAAAAGCTTCCATCTACCAGGCAAAGTGCTAGGCAATTCAAGTTAACAGACGGAAAAAGTATTCAATTGCTATCTGCATTGGTTGTACAACTTGTCCAAACCACTGCGGTCAGAAGTTCTTCACAACTTGCAGCAAAACCTAAATTGCGCTCATCTGGCCAAAATGAGGAGGGTGAAGACGATGATGAGTCGGGCTCCGAGGATGAAGATGACATTTCTCCATTTGTTAACCTTTCTAGGCAGGTCGACCAGGCTTATGATAATGCCGTGCGTAGCGCGCAGTATATCACCAGGTTCATTGTCCAACGAGCTATGACCTCAACGAAGACCGGCGATCAGCCTTACAGAAACATCCTGGACCTATTCACGGAAGATCTGATAAGCATTCTTGGTTCTTCAGAATGGCCTGGTGTCGAACTACTCCTACGGGTGCTTGCTTCTCAAATGGTTGGGATAGCAGAGCATGATAAAAGCACAGCAAATGCAAAAAATATGGCCTTGGAACTTCTAGGCTGGATGGGATCAGCAATCTCGGATTTGACCTCCACGGCACAACATTTAAACAACTCAACCGATGATGGTGACTCTGAATTAACGGAATACATAAGGCAACTGTTTGATAACCATCTGAGCAGGTCATTACATGTTCAAGATCTTGTTGTCCATGATGGCCCCTACCGTATCTCCCTGGAATACCTTAATACCAAAGATGTGGCAGGCTCACACCTCCCAAGTGCTCGGGACTATCTTCTCACATCCTGGACTAAAACTGCATGCACTGTTTATTGTGATGCCTCCCAGAACGACGCCGTATCTCGCGGCTCTTCTGTCCGGAATCTAGCGAGTTCCTTGACAAGCTTGATATCCGAGCCTCAATGGCTCGAACAGCATCGGTATGTGGCATCCTGCAGTTTAATTCCCATTGCCTTCAGTATCTAATTATATAACAGCGAATATAAGACCATTTCAACCCAACAAGCTCGATTTGCCTATCTTATTGTTATTTTGAGCAGCGGATTCTGCAAAGCCTTTGATACTATCGTTAAGGTCTTGCTCAGCTCCATCTCCAGTGACCAGGCGAAAGTGCGAAGTCGAAGCTTAAAGAGCGTCATTCATATGCTTGAACGGGACCCAAGTCTGCTAGACCGTGACGACTCCATTATGGACTTGATTCTTAGATGCGCAGCTGACTCATCACCAATGGTCCGCGACTCTGCCCTTACTTTGACAGCTCGATGCATTTCCCTCAAGCCAGCACTGGAGAATGAGTGTTGCCGCGCAATATTAGCATGCGCTTCTGACCCAACAGTTGGTGTTCGAAAGCGATGCATAGGCCTGATGAAAGATGTATACACCGCAACGTCTAACAAAGATTTGAGGATTTCTATTATAGAACAGATACTAAGGAGAGTCCAAGATCATGAAACAAACGTTGCAACCTTAGCACGGCAAGGCCTGGAGGAACTCTGGCTGTCACCACTCCATTCCACGGATAATTTCGACACACCACAGGCCAAAGTATCACTTGGAGAGTTGGTTGCACTTTTCATAGGGGCGGTCCAGAGAGGTGATGAAGTAGTATCCAACCTTGAATCTTTCTTCAAAGCGGCTCTTCACCCAGAATCCAGAGCAGTGGCGCAGAATTTCAAAATATGCAAGGCGGCGGTGGCTACTCTCTTTGAAAATGTGGTCCACGGATCCAATACTGACCAGCGATCTCTTCAATCTCATCTTCGAACACTAACGGTTTTTGCAAAGTCGAATCCCAAACTGCTCACTCCAGACCAACTCGAGACCCTTCATCCTTATATTGGGCATCTTTCAAGTACAGACGATCTCCTACTTTTCCGTTCTGTGGTGGTAATATACCGCTGTGTTCTACCAATTCTTTCTTCGGCTCACAATAACCTCCTCAAAGAGATTCAAAATGACTTGTTCAAGAGCGTCTCAAAACTTGCTAGGACTGAACTTAATGAGGTCATGGCTTGTCTGTGGACTATTAATGGAGTTTTACAGAATACGGAGCGACTAGTCAAGCTTACGATATCCGTCTTGAAAGGGATTTACCAGGCATCAAACACCAAACTCGACGCTTCTACCAGTGGCGATGCCTTGGGCAGAGTTCGAAGTTATATAAGAATTGCTGGCTGTGTGGGGAAACATTGCAACCTGGAGAAATTCAGCTCATTCTTTGCCCAGGCGTTTCCAAAATCCAACACTGAATCTGTTTCTGGTCTTATGGTGGAGTTTATAGCTCCATTTGCATCTTCTGTATACCCCCATGAACTCAGAGTTATGGCATTAGAAAGTTTGGGATCGATATGTGAAACTTGGCCCGAGCAATATGGCAAAGAGAAAGCTAGACTAGCATTCTCCTCTGTTTTCAAAGAAGATAGTGGAGATCTCCAGGATATCGTCCTAAAAACCTTCCTCACATTCTTTTCTATTCATGAAGGTAAATCTGAAAAGTTCGTGAATACTGCTGAAACGAATGGTGATAGTGCCGATACCAGCAGACTTGGAGGGTCATTAAAGGCCAGCGCAAACGATGGTGCAGCAGCCTTGATAGCGCAAAATTTCCTTCCCCAGATGCTTCATGCTGCCATGTCGAAGCAGGATTCTTTTGCACTAACTGCCATCGAACTGATCGCAAGTATCAACCGTCAAGGCCTAATCCATCCAAAGGAATGCGCAGGCGTACTAGTGTCCTTGGAAACATCCCCCAATTCAACCATTGCTACTACTGCATATGACATTCACAAAATGCTCCACCAACAACATGAATCTATGTTTGACCGCGAGTACATGAGGGCAATTCAAGAGGCATTCTACTATCAGCGCGATGTTATTGGTGATTCAACCGGTGCCTCAGTTCGTCCGTTCACTCCAAAACTTGCTTTACTGTTCGACATTGTCAAACTTAGCAACAGCAAGTATCAAAAGAAGTTTCTCACGAATTTTTGCTCCAAAGCCAACTTTGAACTGAAGAAGTTAGACACTTCGGGGAATCCACCTGAATACTTGGAGCTTACGCGGTTCGTGTGTCAAAATGTTGCGTTCTTTGACTACGCCCAAGTCGCGGAACTTTTAGCCGCCATTTCTTGCATGGAACGCATTGTGGGAACCACCGGGACTGCAGTTGCACATTCTATAGACACGGAAGTCCTCTCCGTGAAAGTGCCAGAGGTTATCGAACAACCTGGACCACAAGAAGGAGAGTCCAGTATCATTCCCACCCCAATTGATTCTGCTGTATTGAAGCGACTCGCAACGGCTGCCGCAGGCCTTTCGATGCTATGGGAGACAAGATCTTACCTCCGCCGTCTTTATAACTTGAACTTCCACTCTTTGCAAAAGGAGGGCAAAGTTGCTGCCAAAGAGCTGAACAAACCGGCCTCTAAAGTGCCAGGCATCAACGGCGATCGGTTCTGGGACACTATTGCACGAATTATGAAATCCTTGGACAGCACTGACTCCATGGCTAACATGTGCCGCGAGTTTTCTACTTTGATGTCGGTGGACGATGAACTCAAGATTGCCGGTGATGAAGATCGGGGCAGTCCAGACCCATTTGCTGAAGTGAATGATGTAAGCAGTGTGATTGGAGCTGCGGGAAGGTCTGTGAAACGAAAGAGCTCTGTCTCTAGTTCCACGACACCAAAGAAGAGGCCAAGAGGAAGACCAAAGCTGGGGAGTAAACGCGCTAGTGAAGACTCGGACGAAGACAGTGACATGGATTAAAGGTTCTTCCATTTCTATATTATTGTATATTACCCTACCTTTCCTATATCATTCCCTTTTTTTTTTTCTTTACGGGGGTGATGAGGCGCACGGGACATTTCACCAGCCTTGATTTCATTTATCAACACTTACGAGCATCTTATGGTGAGCAATATCATGGCGGGCGAGACGGCACTTATGGTTCCAGGGGAGTTTAGCTAAAGAGGTCTATTTGATATGACGGGGGTGATCTGTGATTAAATATACATAATGATAACATATAGACTATTATCATTATTTTTTCTACGCTCTAGAGTTATCATGCTTGCCATAGTACAACAAGCAAATGTTTTGCAGCTAGGAGAAAAGCAGCCAAGAAGGCATCTAAAAAAACAGAGATGAATTTCTAGAACGACAGCGTACAAACTACTGCTGTAAAAATATTATATACACAACATGAACGATTGGAAGCAGCAGGCACTTTATTTTGTCTTGATGTATTTGAGCTTCCTAGACTCATGTAGGAAGTTGTTTGCGTAGGCCTTTGGGCGGAAAACGCGCTCATTTGGCTCCTGAACAAAGTATTCGTACCCCTGCTTCTCAGCAAATCGAATTGCATCTTCCTTTGACCTGAAATTGATATGGGTTCCCTGCATAGCGTCCGCAGAAGACTGCCATCCCATTAGTGGATTTTCCCAGCGGTGGCCCTTGGAAAGGACATCCCAGTCCATCCTCCAGTGGTGGCTGCGCCAGGTGCCAGACTGAGTAGCTGGTTTGGCACTACGATATATTCTATGATGGAACAAAGGTGAGTGGGCTGTATCATCAATTGGAAACCAGGGTCTGGCAGAACGGTACCTGACTGTTCGGGCCTGAAGGTCTGTTGGTGCACCGGAGAGAACGGCGGCAGCAACGACTTCACTTGGCTCGCTTCCATCCATTACTCGTTTGGGAACCGGAGAGAAGAGGCTAAGAAGAGTAACAATTAGCAACGTATGCGCATACACATATATTTTTGTACAGGTACGAAAGCCTAGAGTGGAGGGCCCTTACGAGGTGCCATGGTCAACAGTGGCATTGTAGTCGGGCTGATGGCGTGGAATAGATTCACCAGCAGACTCCTTGCGGGTTATAGCACTTCCGGTAGATGGTGTTGCGGGGGCATCTTGGGTGGTGGTCTTGATCTCTCCAGCGGCTTGATGGGTGGCGGAGGAGCTTAGGTACCGGGCATTGAGGGCGTATGCGGATCGAATGGACCGAGTGCAGGTGGCTCCAATAGCGGAGGGCCCGCCAGCTCGCAGTAGTGACATCGTGGAACTGAAGATACGTTGGCGTTTGGCCTAGGTAGCGTTGTGATTCTGCTAAACAGCGACGTCCTTTTGATATCTCCCGGTTGCCGTTCAGTTTGAACCTAGTCACGTGGTATTAGCTAAGCCATCGGAGTTTCAGTTGTGCCGGTGTCCATATGCGGCTTAGCGCGCCCTCGCTGCGACTTCAACTTGTCTCTCGCAGTCCGAACGACGGCAGAGCCATCGACGAAAAAGCACGAACTCTTCCGCTTCTTCATCACCACCACGTAGTCGGTGACCTTTGTCTACGGTAATTGGGCTCCTGCTGGCATTATTGCATGGTTGTTATTCTCTTCAGCACGCTAACCTGGTTCTCCGCGGAAAGATCCGATCATCATGAGCTTCATTGCCAGACGAGGGATCTCTACCCTCATTCCCCCAAAGGTATGTCCAAATCTTGGTTCTAGAACGTTAGGAAATGGGTTTGATAGCTAATAAAACGTAGATCGCCTCTCCTTCGGTTCGTATACTGGACTACTCCCCTCAATTGCGCATAATCCCGTATGATATTGTGTGTGGTGGTCTTGGTGGATATTAAAACGACCACCATTGCGAGCATACAACACGGGAAATGAAACAGCCGGCTTACAATACTATTAGGCAATCGGTGCTGCTAAGGATGCTGCCCGCATGGAGCGTGTGAGCGACTTTTACGCCAGACTCCCACGCGGTCCGGCTCCCGAGGCCAAGCCCTCTGGTCTTTTTGCCCGTTACCAGGCCGCCTACTTTGGCAAGAATGCTTCCTCTGCTCGTAAGTTTTGAAAAGATTCCTTTTCAATAATATATTTATATTATCGGTCGATGTTGTATACTATTTTTGCCCATGGCAGAAACATTGGCCTTAACCCTACCTTAAATATATAGCTAACCGTTACTTTTTACAGCTCTTGTCCATCTCATTATTGGCCTGACCCTGGTCGGCTACAGCATACAATATGTTACCCACCTCCGTAAGTGCTCCTGATGTCTACGCTCCCTTGGATAAACAGCCTTATTCTAACTGCTGGTTCCCGCCCGCAGGCCACCACAAGAACAACCCTCACTAGTCGGATAACAAACGACGCTGTACCACATACATGTAGATATTCAATAGAATGAATCACTTGCTTTAACCTATATTTTCTATCCTCCAATTGCCATCCTATATTACCTGCTCGTCCTTGCCTGCCGCAAAATATCCAGACTGGAAGTTGGTGTGTATGTACCGCGCTAGCCCGATTGGGCGGTTAGTCTTGGCGCAGCTGGCCGACTTTCGTCTTTCAAAAGTGTCACTTTTCACTCTTCTCTTGATCTTGAATTCTACAACACCGTCAACTATCTTGACAACAACCGGCGTCTTGTTTCCGGCCTGCTATCGGCGTTCCTGGGCTTACTGTAGCTGGCACTTTTGGTTCAACCTTTTCTTTTGCCTCACCGGGATAGCAAGGAAGCTTCTGCTGCATCTTCTGCCAACGCGTGTTCGACCGGCCTGCTTGTGAAAGTCCTCCCTGCGGATAGGCTACTTGTGTGGTTCTCCGTCGCAATAACTAGTCTTTGACGATACGTACGTTTCCCACTTATACTGTGGTTCGTTTTTGTCTGGCCTGTTTTGCGAAAAACGGCGGGCAAGAGTTGCGAGTCCTGGATGGCATGGCGCTGACCCGTGTTTCTTGAAGCTATAGAGCATTGTTATGGCAGAGCAGAGCAGCAACGATGTGGTAAACCAAACCCGGTCGGGCGGCGACCTCTCGCCTTCCGACGTTCCTGCGAGCAAACCTGACAATTTGACTGCTGGAGGGGACCGGGGGGATGTTCAAGCTTCTGATAACAACTCAAAACCAAAGGCAAACACACATTCATCGCAGGAAATATCAACGGGTAACCCATCGTCGACTGAAGCTAACGGAGTCGGATCGGAGAGCAACGACGCCAATACCAGCTTATCGCCAAATGTTGGAGACGGGAGTGGAGGATCGGATACAGATGCGAGTCGACCGGACGCACGATCTAACACTGACGGAGCACAACACTCTCGAACAAGTTCTGTAAAACGGCCGGCATCATTCAAACCAGTTTCCTTCGCCAAATTTTCCGTGACGAAACCCCCAGGCTCGAATGGAAATAGCAAAGCAAGCCCGGAGAAAGGTATGCACAATTTCCTTTTTCATGACGAGCTTTATGTGATCTCCAAGAACAAAATGTTAATACTCTATACACAGCACCGTTTCTAACATCAACTCCGCCATCATCTACATCGACACCTTTAAGCTCGAGACCACGGCTAGTCGCAAAATCTGGAAGTGGGCTACGGGATTCTTCTCCCCGGACATCTACGGCAGGAAGTAAGAATGTCTCGGGTGCCCCCGATGCCAATCTAGTATGGAATAAAAATCGACGTAAGTGTCTTCCGTAACATAAATTAAAGGATTTTTGCAAACTAACAGTTCTTCTATATAGCTGTTCAACCACCCCCGACAAAACACCTAACGGATGAAGAGCTGAAGCAACAGTATGGAATCCACATGACATCACGTATACAGACCGACGACAATGAGAAGGAGGCCAAATGGGCCGATATTGATGACGACGAGGATGACTGGGCTCCCGAAACTATTGAATGGAACGATGGCACCAAAATTACTTTGACTCATACCGAAGGCAGTGCGCCGGGTTCCCAAGAGACCAGTACTCTGGCTAATAACTCAAGCGATCAAAAAAGGCAACCCTCGCCAGCCAACAATATTCCACCAGCACGCGAAGCCCCTAAACTTTTACTTTCGAAGCCGTCGAGTTCTCTTGGGTCGAATACTACAATTTTAAAAGTCGGTGCAAGCGCCGAAAAGCAGCAATCTAAACAGGGTGGCGATTTGTCAAAGACTACTAATGATAAACCCACACTAACGTCAAAGGGCGCTGCTGCAGTGCGGTCGCCGTGGGCCCCATTACCGCCTGTGGAAAAGGCGTCTCCTCTAGCACCTAATCCTCCAGGTCAAAATCAAGTTCCTCGATTTAACCATGGCGAGCCTTCTAGGTTAGATGCTGGGCCAGCTCCTCCTACGAAGGAAATCGCTGCCGATGACTTCAATAGATCGTGGAGAGATAGACAACCTACCGCTCCTCGAGAACTTTACAATTCGCAATCAGGTCGATACGAACCGGTCTCAGACAACAGACATGGACACCTGAGGAATGATAGACCGGGGAGGAATGATGGCCATTTTAGGCCTGCTTCCCTCCTTCAACGGTCTATGCATGAACAACCCGGACCCGCGGAACCATCACCTGCTTTTCAGACTCACAGAAGCCCTACAGAAGGCAGCCAGTGGGGACGTCGACGCGCCTCATCGAATGTAAGTGGCGGTAGTGGGGGATTCGCCAGAAGAATGTCTTTGACTAGGCCCGAACTTCCGTTCAAAGGCGGACCACCGTCCACAGGGACGCTTGAGAGGTCAGCTTCACCAAATGCCCGGCAAATGCAAAATGGTCCAGTTGCTCCGAGTCTAGGTTCCCCGTCTCAGCAGTCACACAGGAGTCTTGATCATGGAACTCCCAGTTTTCACCAAGCTTCACCTAACTCTCAAACCAATGTACCCTCTCAAGGTGCCGCGGATGGTCAAACCTCTCAGCCTCCAGCCATGGTAGAAGACCCTGTTGCAATGCAACAAAGAATCATGCGGGAGAAACGAGAGATGGCCAGGCAACGGCGACTAGAACAGGAAGCTAAAGAAGAGGCAGCAAAACAAGAACGCATAAGGATAAAGTTGCAGTCTATGGGTGTACCTGCCAATGAGCTCCCAGGCGCAAAAGACAGCACACCATCGTCGAATTCAGAATCAAAGAAGCCAGCTGGTCCACCATCAACATCAACTACTGCGATATCCTCACCTCCTAAACCTCCTGTTCCAGAATTAACAGGGGAACCTAAGCAGTACGGTATGATGAAGGTACATCACCCCGAGTCGGTGAAGAAGTTAGTAGCTTCTTCCGAGAAACCCCATGAGAAACCTCAGCAAGCTGTAAACCAGGCGCAGAATCATCAAGCATCACCTTCTCACAAGCAAGCAATGTCTGACGCCTCGCCCACTGTTAATGGTTCAAAACCTGTTCAAGAGGGCCAGACTAAAACTTCACAGCCTATTTATGGACCGCAACCAGAGGAAAGACCGCCAAATTGGAAGTATTCCGTTCCTCCAACGTCTACATACAGTTGGCCCAGCTCAAAAGGTCACACAGCGGGTCTTGGTGCTCTTTGGGGACCACCAACTAATGACAAAGCTTTGGGCAATGGCACCTTCGATAGGAACCTTGCTAGCTTCCCATCAGATCTCACTTTAGGTTTGACTGAACAACAGCACCTCTATCCCCAGCAGGCCCAGGAGGGGGCTGAAGTCCCAGAAGGAATACCTCGCCCTCTACCGCCTCCCTCCAAAGCAGGTCCAGATAACGCAAAACCATTATCACCCCTATCATCTTCTGACCATATGCGACAGGATCGCATGAGTGACAATCCTAAACCAATAGCTCCACCCGGACCGATTGCACCGCCATCCTATAACCAAGGACAAAGATGGCAACAAGAGCGATTGCCTCACCGTAACCAGGAAACTGCAGCTTGGAGCAATTTTCATTTGGTTGCTAGAAAGTCTGAATTGGAAGAGAATGAAAGGTTTCATCAAGATCTCAAAGCTCTTCGTGAAGAAGAAGCCAAGACAGGAATTGCCTCCTCCCTCCAAACAACTTTCAATGAAACTTGGAGACAGGTTGAAGCTGGAGAACGTCCAGGGAACAGGAATATCATTGGAGTGGTGTCTACAACTTCTGACAAGGAGCCCCAACCTTCTCCTTTCCATCAAATTGATTCTGTCAGCGGTCTTTCTTTTACTGATAAACAGAAAGCTGTGCCCCCACCCTCGACTCGTGGCTCCCGTTTCTTCCCACCGGCTTCTGAACCAAAGCGCCCAAACAATCAAGAGGTTATGCCCCCTCGCAGCCAATCTCCTCCCCCACCGGAGGAAGTGTCCAGCCACCCTGTGTTCACGGGTGATTCTCAAAGACCATTAGTTCACCTTCCTAATCCCAAACCTCGCGTCAAACTCCCTCCAGGCTCCATCTCCGCTCCTAGCCCACCGCCACCTCCTCCAGCTCCCGCAACCTTTGCTGCCATGGTTGCTTCACCCCCTCCTGCACGAACGCCTGCACAGCCAATTGCGAGTACCACTTCCTGGCAAGACAGGTTCAACGGACTATTTGGGAAGAAGACATCGCAACCTGCCCCGAGGAAGAACAGCTCACTCGCAGTTGCGTCTGCAACCAAGGAACCTTTGGATGTAATATCGAGTTCCTCATCTGCTGCCGTATCTTTTCCACAATACGATGAGAAGCGGAAATTTACAGGCGACCCCGGTAGAGCAACTACTAAAGAGGTTGAGGACGAAGAAGCAATATTTGAAGATCGCGAGGCAGGGTCCTTGCCTGTTGTCAAAGTACCTGATATGGCGCCACGAGCTGCGTGGCACCCAGCCCCAAAGCAGTCGCGCTTCCGAACCAAGTACCAGAAACCAGTGTTATCACAAAGTATTGAGCCGTATGTTGTTGGTAGCATTGAACGGGATAGTAACGGGGAAGTCTCTGTTATTGTTCGACCGCCAGGAAAGGGCTTGAAAATGGTTCCCTTACCTAAACGAGGTGGGAGCAACTCAGGAAAATTCCGTTCAAATCCAAAGAACCGGTCACGGAACCCAAGGTCTAGAGAAGGGAGCGGGTCATATCAAAACTCACACCCGGCGAAAAAGACCGTGTCTACTACGGCCAATACTACATCGCCCGCGTCTCTCTCAAGCTCCGCCCGCCAGGGTTCTCACAGATCCCATCAGAGCAGCACAAAATAGGCCTGCTGACCTCATGATTCACTACCCTCACCTTATTTCCTCCCTGCCCGCGTATTGATAGCCATGAATAATTAATTTAGTGAGTGAGACGAGCACAGACTTGAACCTTCCACAAGTCAAGTTTGTATTTTTTTTTTTTTTTTCTCTTCTTCTTTTTTTCCCGTCTTTGTTTTGCTCTTCTGTTTCGGGCGGATCCTACCAAGCATGGATAGTTTTTCTACCCCTATTTTCCTTCTCTCTTTTGTCAGTCACCGTCACACACTTGAACTTCATCAATACTTTCTCGTTCGCCTTGCCACCTTGTTCTCTATCTGCCTCTCTAGGTCGACTTTTCCGCCTCCTAGCTTCGTCTTCGCCTTTCTTAATACTATCGCTCGAACCTCTGCAACCTCGCAACCGAGATTGTCTCGCTCAACAACCCTGTGCTAAGGATATTCCGGAAGGATTTCCAAACTCTTACTCAACTAGTTATCTCTAATTCTTTGTCATTTCAAAGGAAGCGATAGGTGGCTGAAATTGAAGACTTTGTAATATTATTTATTCCTTGCGCCTGTAATCAAATTTCTTTGCCTGCCCGTTGCATCTCAACCTATATAACTAACGCGGGCAGGCAGCAGGCTAGTTACCGCCCAGTCGGTGCTGACATGTTTAGAGTAACATGGAATGTCTCCTTGGATACGACTAATATACAGACCTTAGCTACATAAATCAACCATCTGACCCAATGGCCACAAAAGAGAAAGACCATAAAAAATGCATCGCTTGCTAAACCACCCGTAAAAGCATTAATAAACTGTTCCATATTTTGACTCCATCACCAGTTCCATGTTCTACTGGAAGCATTGAAGACCGGTGGCTTCCACTGGAGACGTGCAGGGTCAATATTCCTAGCACCCTTGATTTTCTCTTTTTCAAGACGCTTCTTATGTTGCTCCATCACACTATCCGTTAGCACCAGGACCCAATTTCCTTTCTATTGACGTCAGTCAGAAACAAACCATTTATTTAGTTGATAATCATTAGCACGTTTGGCGAGGACTTACATTATACCGTAGTAATCCTAGCACCACCAATGTCTCGTGAACATCCTTTTCAGTCATCGCACTTAATGTAGCTAACTCGCTCTCGCTAATTGCGTCTCGGCCTGGCTCGACAAGAAGTTCAACAAGTGTTTCCCTCCAATACTGGCGATAACTCAGTAAACCAAGGTCACTAAGAGGCTTTTCAGGAGAACCTAGCTTCCCTTCCCGCTTGCTAAGCTCATAGCTGAAGGCAATAAGCAGTCGGCCAAACCCACGACGCTGGTACTGAGGCAAAGTCAGGATACATGCAACGTTGTATCCTTCGGCAGACTCCTTTTCCTTGGAGAAATATCCGACAAGATGGCATCCGTTGGCATCCCGCGTAGTCATACAGTAGAACAGGAATGGATCGACATCGTAGTATAATGTCTTGTGGTCTAAAAACAGCTTGCTGAGTAGACAGAGGTTTCTGCACCATGTCCTCTGTCGTCTGCCATCAACTTCAAAAAATGAAACATGGTCATCCCGATATATCTCGTTTCCTGGTGGATGTAATAAGGTACACTTGCTCCGATGCCTGCGGAACGCGCGTTCGTTGTCAAAGTAGCTGAGGCAGAATTCGTCGATGTATATCATGTCGGCATCACTAAAGGACATAGGATAAGGAGAGAAGTACCACGGCTCAATCTCGAATTTACCCATTTGGATCTTACTCAAGTTCCGTACACGGTGGATCTCAGTTAGATTTTGAGTCATGCTCCCCCCTGTCCTTAACTTTTCAATTTCGACTTCTCGGGTTGTGTCAGCAGCGAGCTTGTCTTGCTCCTCCTTGAGAGCGGCCTTCACCTCAACTTCAGATTGAATGTCGGCCATCTCAACATCTTCTGACTCTCCGTCACGGACTCGAGGTGTGCCACTCATGGATGGCCCCTCGCTGCCAAGCATAGATATCTCAAATGGTGTACCGCTTTCATCTTCCTGATTTTCTTTGCCTCCAGCTTTTGAAGGCCTTGGGGCCTTGGGAATGTTCTGGTTCTTGCCAGACAGCAGATCTGGGGTCGATGAAGCATCTCTGCTTGCATGTTGTCCCCGCTTGAGATTCTTTGGTTGCGCCTTGGTAGCAGCCGCGGCCGCAGCCGCCCCTGATATTTTCTTCTTTTCAGGTTTCTCCGGCTGGGGCCATTCAACTTCCTTAGTAAGATCGATTCGCGATGCAGGAATCCATTCTAAAGGCGTTATCAGCATAGGATCTGGAGAGTTACTAGTATCAAAAAACTTACCATCAAGACGCTTGTTGAAGTCCACATAATGGACACTATGTCAATATTAGTACCGTCCGACACTACAACAGCTCAGTATAGTGCAACATACTAGAAGGTCGGCCCTCCTTTCTTCTGTTTTATTGAAAGAATCTCAGCCTTTCGTTGCTCTCCATCCTAGCGACTTGGTCAGTATCAGTCACGTGATATAATATAGGCAGCATGGTTTCTCACTTTGTCGACAAACACCTTTACTCCGATACTGCAAGGACGATGATGTCAGTTTCAGATGATCGAAAGCACAAGAAATAGAGGAATAGTCATGCTACTAGAGTAAGGCCACGGTTTTTTCATAGCGTACCTCAACGTATTCAAGGTGGCGAAACCTCTATCGGCGGGGTCTGGCGTTCCAACAGCCTCCTGCGGGCCTTCTGGGACACCCATAGTAATCGGTAGGCGGTATTTAGCGATAAAACAACCGAATATTTGATAGAATACGCGTTGGCTGTAAGGATTTTGATGGATGTTGTTGAGATGGCGACTTTGAGGTTGCGAGCGAAAATCTTGTCGACCTTTGAAGTTCTGGGTTAGCGATGGCGTTGCTAATTGCCACGCGCTACCAAAATATTGACACGCGCGGCAAAGTATCGGAGCAGAGGAACCATTCAAGCGCAGGCAGATGATTCCATGGATTAACCTCCCTAGATATAGTGGGAACGCCTTGTCGTGCAGATAAGTAAAAATACAAACATGAAAAATAAGGAAGTAAAAAGGAACAGGAACTACTAATAACAGGGGCGAAATATTCCACCAGACCAAAAAAAAAGCTGGAAATGAACAACTCCCCTTTAATGCCACCCATTCACTCCACCCAAAGATTCAAGCTCGTCTTTCCTAGCCCTGTAGAGCTCCTGTGCTTCGCGTTCTCGTCTCGTAATAAAGGTTACCTCATCCCGAATACTCTCAAGCCGTAAGGCAATGGCTGCATCTTCCGCAATTTGTAATGTGCGGAACGAGTCGAGGGCTGTGGTGGCTTTGCTGAGAGCTTCATCAGCTTGGATTATTTTATTTCGCAACGTCTTTGCTCGAGCCTGATATCCCCCAAAATGTAA
This sequence comes from Trichophyton schoenleinii, assembly GCA_018357685.1. Classification (NCBI taxonomy): domain Eukaryota; kingdom Fungi; phylum Ascomycota; class Eurotiomycetes; order Onygenales; family Arthrodermataceae; genus Trichophyton; species Trichophyton schoenleinii. The sequence continues at coordinate 2,978,321 of WOFF01000002.1, forward strand.
TGCAATCTTCTTCTCCAGTTTGTTGCCTTGCTCAGCAGCTTGCAGCAAGCTAGCCTGGACACTGTCAAATGCATGAGCCATCTCCTTCTTCTCTTGTTGGAAACGGTATTCGTCATCTCCTTCCTCACTGTAGAGTGAAAGCCCGGGCAAAGTAGAGGTAGACTCATGAAGGGTAGACCATGATGACCGGAAACTATCATTCCATTGAGGCTGTGCTCCAAGTTTCCTGGCCTCTGCATCTACCTCTTCTCTTGCTTTTGATATGAGATCATCATCTAACGTGTCTAGTTTGGGTACTTTACCCTCGACTCTGGACCCGGGTAATGGAAACTCTCGGGCATCATTCGCAATCAGCTTTGCCATCTCAAGAGCGACAAGTCGACGGGCAGGACATTCTATTTTATCAGCATCCTCCATTAGGTGCCGGATGTTGACCAAGGCCGGACGAGGAAGCCCCTGTTGGTAGACTTGTGTTTGTCGTTTAAATTCTATTTCTGCTGCTTTCTCGGCTGCGAGTCTGTTTCTCATATCACGTTCAGAGGCATCCTCTTCTGAAACTTCATTAAGGGACTGTGGGACAGGTTGTTCTGAAGGCATTTCCTCCAACTCCCATTCAGTCTCCTTGGGCTTGGGGAGGCTGGAAAGCTGAGATCTCAAGTTTTGTTTCGCAAAGTTTTCCCGCATTTTTACTTCCCTGGGTGTAGCACCAACAAGCTGGTAAGGATCGCCGGTTTCTGGGTTAATCATTAAAGAGTCTCTGGGGGTTCGCAGAGGCATTGCACCAGGCCCACGCATCGGGGTAGCGTTGGCTGCATTTCCCATACCCTGTCGGAATGGCGTCGCCATAGGGTTAGGAGTAACCATTTGGTGTTGGCGAGGTGCTATTCCCTCGAATCCAGTCGAGCCTCCTTCAAGGAGAGGAGTATTTTCACCGCCCAGAAGGGATGACTGTGTCTCCGTCAATGCCTTAATATTTCGGATTTCATTCGCAATTCTGTCTTCTTCAGGTAAAGCCCTGGGTGTTCGAATAGGCGTGTTCCCGACAATATTAGAATAATTACCGACAAGTCCCCGGGTTCCGTCATTGCCATCTTCACCCGCCATCTTACTTGCACGTTCTCCGGCCATCCCCATTTTGACAATCTCTTCCAGCTCAGTTTCTCCTACCTGTGGGCTTGGGAGGACTAGTGCTCGACGTTTGCTGCTTTGTTCGGCTTCACGAATTCGCTGCATCTGACCTGCTTTAGCAGCAGCCGCAAAGGCTGAAGATGAGCCATTCTTTTCATTCTTACGTCTCTTCCTATCATCGTCCTCTTCCTGGTCTCCCTTCCGTTTGCTCGCTAGTTGGAGCTTGCGGGGATCAAAGTTCGCACGCTGACGTTCGTTCCTGGACTGTTCATCAAGTGTGTCGTAGAAACCGGGGGCAGGCGCCTTTTCGAATGGTATATCCGCATTGTAGTCCATTTGACCAGGCTTTCGAGTGACAACTTTGATATTGATTCCCGCATTTTTGAGCTCTCTTCGTTTTTGTAGAACAGCAAGTCGCCGGGATTCCTCTAGCTGGCGTTCTCTAGCTTTTCGCTTCGCTTTCTTGCCTTGGGTGTTAGCAAGACGCGCTCGTGCTTCACTAAGCATCTCCTTCTCATCTTCATCAAGGTCAATCGTATCGGGACGAGCAGGCTTGGATTCAGGATCAGGGTCGAGTTCTCCGGGCCTACACGAGGATCGTCAGTAAATCTAAAGACCAGGTGCGTAGGAATAAACTTACCGTAGCCTTCTAACATCATCTGCACTGGGAGCAGAAGCCTCGCCACCTGCCGGCCCGCCCAGGCCTAGCTCGTCTGATTCCCTGGCTTCGGCTTCATCTAACAGTTTCTGATACCTCTCCAAGCATTGTGTAGCCGTTCGTCCAACAATAGGAGCAATAGTTCGCCATTGCGTAGGCATCAATTTAGCTAGATGAAGAAGTTTTTCGTCCTCCTCCTTGGACCACTCGATCTTTCGGATGGCGGGATCTAGCCATTCTGACCATCTAGCTTTACATTGTTTCGGGGTCTTGCGCGCAAGAAGAGAAGATACTCGAGCCCATTGGTTAAGGCCGTACTTGGAAACAGCAACCTTGACGATTTCATCTTCGATATTGGTCCTAGAACCGTGGTCAGTAGCCTGTTATCAGCAACGCGCGTTGAACGAAAATATAAAGCAAAGCATGAGTCTTACCAAACACCGCCTTTTACGACCGGCATATTGACGGGCAGAAAACTCTTGGTGCTTGACTGTATTTCAGTATCGAGACTTTGCCCAGGATTTCTCGTTCAAAATAGAACGTGCTTGTAGCTCAAAGCTCTTACGGCTTGGGAAGAAACGTGAAGTCTCGACTTTTAGCGCCTTTTAGCGCCAAGCGCGATAACAACTAACTGACCAACCAAAAGCGCAAAATATAAGGTTATCACTTTTCCCCCATGAAGAAAATTACAACAGCAGATGATAACAGAAACGATTTCTTCTAGCAATTTTTTTTTATTCTCCCAAAATCAACGATTGACATCATGTCGGCAACTGTGGGAGCCCCGCAACAGTTTAAGCAGCCCTCTCGAAAGGGTAAGAAAGCCTGGAGGAAAAATGTTGATGTTACTGAAGTGCAAGAGGGGCTCGACCAGGTTCGAGAAGAAGAGATCAAAGGGTGTGTGAAGCTCTTTTTTTCTCTTTCCATCTTGGAGTAACTGATATGCTAACATCTGGTTTATAGAGGTGTGCTGGCAGAGAAGCCATCCGAGGAACTGTTTATATTAGATCCCACGGGAGATGAGGAAGTTCAGCGAAAGGTTCAAAAGAAATTCAAGTCTTTGCGTGCCGATGAGATTATTGCGCAGCGTTCAGCTATAAGCGCAGTCGACAGCCGTAAGCGCCCGTCCAATTCCAGAGTTACAGATGGAGTTATAGAGCCGAAGACAAAGAGAAGTCGAAGTGATTGGGTGACTAGAGAAGAATGGCTACGGTTGAAAAAGGTGGCACGGGAAGCCAAACTTGATGAAGCATCAATACAGCCTAGTGTTGCCCATGACCCATGGGCGATGGAAGCCAAAAAAGAGCAGGAATTTTCCTTCCTAGAGAAAAAGAAGCCAGTCGTTGCTCCAAAGACCTTGTCCCATGCACCCATATCACTAGCGGCTAATGGTAAAGCGATACCATCAGTGATAAAACCTAAGGCAGGAACCAGTTACAACCCATCCTTCCAGGAGTGGGACGAACTTCTCACGAAGGAGGGGGCGAAGGAAGTCGAAGCTGAGAAATTGCGATTAGAGGAGCAGAAGAGGGAAGCAGACCGCATCGCACGTATCGAAGCAGCTGAGGGTGATGGTGGGCAAGTAAAATCTGACGATGAAAGCGCATGGGAAGGGTTCGAAAATGAATACGAAGCTGAGTCAATAAAGAAGAAGCGACCTGAGAGGAAAACAAAGGCCCAGAGAAATAAAATTTTAAGGAGGAAAGAAGCTGAGAGAAAAGCGAAGGCAGAGGCTAAAATGAAGAAACGGGAGCAGCAAGCTGCACAAGCTAAAGCAATCTCAAAACAGATTGAAGAGAAGGAGAAGGCAAAACTGGCTGTAACCAAGGCCGAAGAATCGTCTGAAGAAGACGAGCCTACCCTCCGCAAGAGACCATTTGGTGGCAGAACTCCGTAAGTCCAGTCATTATGCGCCTGGTATACCCATCACTAACAAGTATCCATAGAGTACCGGCCAAGCCGCTGGAGTTGGTCCTTCCGGAAGAACTTAAAGATTCTCTTCTCCTTCTCAAGCCAGAGGGGAATTTACTAACCGACAGATATAGAACCCTGATGGTCCAGGGCAAGCTAGAAGCTCGCAATCCAATCACACAGGCCAAGAAAGCAAAGAGAAAAGCAACGGAAAAGTGGACATACAAGGACTTCAAAGTCCCATCAGTTTAAAATAGCCAATCGAAAACTCTGCTTATCCTTTTGGCCCAAAGTGGAGGGTCCTGGGTGTTTAGGAGTCCCGGCATTATGTACATACGAGAAATGACTTGTCTTTATCTCTTGATATACCAGCAACCTCTCACTTATCATAGGTACTCGAAAATCACTTTTATATTGGAAAACTATTGAGCAGTATGTAAAGTTGTGTTCCCCGTTTAAGGTTCTGCCCGCGTCTATTTCCACGCGCCCACTAGGGCCATGCCAAAACGTTACATAATCAATGCTGTTTGCAGTGTTTGCATCGACGATAAGACGAATATTTTCAAGCCGCAAGCAACAGAGAAAAAAGGCGACAGAGGTGACTTCATCAATGGGAGGCCGCGGGGTAGACGGGGTATACAATATATTACTGGAATGGAGCCAAAACAGCTTTCGAGCAACTGGAAAAAGCTTCAGCAGACTCTGAAATCCAGCATTACTACGACTGGTACGAGTTCGGCTACGAAAAAACAGACATCAACTGGTAGCTCATCAGTATACAATGGTGGTGTGAAGAGGAAACAGTCATTCTCCTCGAAAAATTTTACAGGCATTAAGGGGGACACGTATCGTGGACACGCATCTAAGCGGCGAAAGACCATGTCCGCAGTTACTGTGGCTACTGATGAAGATGATGCAGCAAAAACGCTTTCAGGTCAAAAGTCGTCTGACAAGGACCTAGTGAATATAGGCCTCTCTGCTGAGTATGTATCCCCCTCTAACACTGCCAGTGAAGTGATGCTAACACACTCATGACAGTGTCGAAGTGGGAAAATACGTTGCGATCGACTGCGAGATGGTTGGCGTAGGACCAGACCCTGACAGAGACTCGGCCCTCGCCCGCGTCAGTATTGTGAATTATAATGGTGATCAAGTCTATGATTCATATGTCCGACCTAAAGAAATGGTTACCGATTGGCGCTCGGCGATAAGCGGCATCCTCCCAAAACACATGGCTGAGGCGCGATCATTGGAGACTGTCCAGCAGGATGTGGCCAAATTGCTCGATGGCCGTATCCTCATCGGCCACGCTGTAAGAAACGACCTAGAAGCCTTGCTACTCAGTCACTCAAAGAGGGATATTAGAGATACTAGTCGATACCCGCCATACCGGAAGTTGGCAGGGGGTGGATCACCAAAACTGAAGATTTTGGCTTCGGAGTTGTTAGGGTTGGAGATACAAGGCAGTGCACACTCGAGTGTTGAAGATGCGAGGGCGACAATGATGCTTTTCCGTAGAGACAAGGATGGCTTTGAGAAGGAACATGCGAAGAGGTGGCCTGCTCGGCCTGCTCTCCTAGATGGCGGGCCTGGAGAACAGAAGAAGAAAAAGAAGCCCAAGAAGAAGAAAAAATGACCTGATTATCAACGCCTATAGTGTTTTTGGATACCCTTTCCGTATTGTCATTGCTACGGTTAATGCCTATCAAATAGAATTACCGCTATGTTGTATATAGACAGATGCTGATTGCATTACAGAGCGTTTCGTATTGAGCAAAACAGCGTTTCCTCCCGGTTAACATTAAGCTATCTATCGACATCAAGTACAAGGCCGGGTTTTGTGCTTAGTAGGTAATCCGCTAGGAAGTGATGCTGTATTCAGGAACAAGTGCATATCGTTCTTAGCTGATAAGCGATATGACGAATGGAGACAAACGCGACGCGTCAAATTCAATTTAGTTAAACCATACACTTTATTTCAACGTCAACTCATAACGCGGGAAAGAAGATATTAACCGACTAAAAGATACCCAACTAAAAGATACCCTGACCTGCAACTATCGATCGAATCAGTCAGCGACCAAATTCTATTTGGTTGTCGGAATAATGTTCGCTCTAAGACCCGTGACGACTCAAAAGCTGGAAGACCAGCCAGAACCAGAGCAAGAGAAGGCAGCCCAATCATGGGCCAGCAGGGCTCATACACCAGCATCCGTGTCGATGAACATCCTACCCTGTCGAATTCATCATGATGGCCCGGTAGAGGTCTCAAAAAGATACTGGAATCCTGTTAATGACGGGGGTGCTGATAACAGTATGTCCATAACAAATCTCCCTACCTTCATACTTGTGAGCCACATATCCACTAAATCTTAACTCAATTGGATAGAACAGTCAGTGTCAACAGCATATTTCCGTGGCCGAAAGTTGCGCGGTCGCTCCGTACCCCTTCCAGATGGCTACCACGGTACGTATCTCGTACGCTACGACGTATCTCATCTCTAACGTAGAATAGGCGTGGTGGTAACTAAGCTGCCGAAAGATGAATCTGTCACCAAAAGAGTGGTTGGACATAAAAATGAGGATGAAGACGATAACGAAGAACCTCTTTCGCAACTTGAGACAGTTGGGAGGTTCTCTGCATTTACAGTATGGGAGCATGAGAAGCTCCCTACAGACGATGACCTATATGTTCGGTCGATGCAAGAGTGGGTATCGTTTGCACATTCGGTAAGTGCGTTTGATTCGCCGAAGGATGAGGTGTGCATGAACTGACTGGTACATGTAGATACATGACGACGGAGCGGGACCTACACAGCTAAAAAATTGAACAAACCATTGCTCTAAAGAGATATTAGACGTTGGTTAAGCTTTAGGGTAAGAGTTCAATATTCAAGGGTACTGTTTCAATACCTAGCATAAAAGATTAGGGGGACAAAATATACATATGCTCCATTGCGGACATTAAATAATATCATAAACGAAAGACATAAAAAACTTAATTATACAACTACGTTTACCATCTGGTCTTGCTTAGACCAAGGCACTGGGCCATACGGAAGAAAACATCAACGGAGTTGTAGACACCGCCAAAGTCTTCCTGGCATGGTCCCATGGCGAAGACAGGAACGTCCGTGAGAGAGTGGACACCCTGGCCCTCATCTGGAGCAATGGTGCCGTTGACGATAAAGCCGGTAACGGCATCCTTGTAGTTGACATAGTAGTCCTTAGTTCCACGAGCGGTAGTAGCTGGGAGACGAGGTCCATCCTTATGGACCTGGTAGTTCTCACGCTTGTCAGGGTGAGCACCAAGGCCGCTGTGAAGGGTGTATCGTGGATCCCATTGAGCGGGAAAGTGGACGCCCTCGGAGTACTTGAGAGAACCCTGCTTCTGGACAGTGTACTGGGAGAGACCAGAGTTGAAGTAGGTACCGATAGCCTTACGCTTCTCGCGATCAGTCTTCTGCTCAGCGAGGTATTTGGTGTCAACAGATCCAGTGACATCGAAGCCGTGACCGTGGTCGGCAGTGACGATGATAAGAGTATCATCCAATTCTCCTAGAGCACGGAGCTTGGCAATGGTAGCGCGGACGGTGTCGTCCAGCTCGAGAAGCTCACCAAGCGCACGGTCATAGTCCATAGTGTGCATCTGCTTGTCGATGCTGGCAGCTTCGGACATGAGGAAGAAACCCTTGCCGCGGCTCTCGCGGTGGTTGCGGTTACGGGTGTGGAGGATGTCAATGGCCTTGAGGGTCATCTCCTTGAGACCGGGCTGGTCATCGGCGTCCTTGTCAGAACCATCGGGATAGTTCTTCTGGTTTTTCAGGTTTTCCTTGTAGACATTGCGGTCGAGCCATTTAGCCATGACGCTGGTGGAGAAGACACCAAGGGCACGATCGTCGTTGGAAGCCTGGGCGAGGGCTGTGGCGTTCCATGAGAGGCTGTATCCCTTCTTTTTGAACATCTCGTAGTAATTCTGCTTCTTGTTGTCATCGTTGGGGAGGAAGTCCTCGGCACCTCCACCAAAGAGAACATCGGGGCCATCCCACTGAGTCCAGGTGTAGTTGGAGAGACCGTGGAAGTAAGTATCGATAACATGAGCACTCTGGCCACGGTCGCTGGTGTGAGCAGTCAGAGCAGCAGGGGTGGCATCGGACAAATGAGCGGTAGAAACGATTCCGACACCAGCACCAGGGTTGACACGGCGGAAGATCTCAGCAATGGTCTCGAACTTGGGGTCATCGAAGGTGGACTCGGAAGAGTCACGGTACACGTTCAATGCGTTGACAGTGGACTTGTGGCCGGTGTAGAGGGCGGTGGCAGAGTTGGCCGAGTCGGTGATGAAGGAGTCCATGGAATGGGTCATTTGGTGGCCAAGGACGGGAAATTGGTCCATCTGCATCTTGGACTGGTACTTGCCATTGATGGATTGATGGGCCATGAGGCGAGCAGCAGTGATCATGTTGGTGGTCATGCCATCACCGATGAAGAGGATGACGTTCTTCGCACGGCGACGGGTGCGCAGCTCCTTGACCTCCCAGGTAGCAGTGGTTTTCTTGCCATTGTAGTAGGTTAGGACGGCCTCATAGATGCCAGGACGGTCCAGGCTGACACGTCGGAAGGCCTTGGATGCGACATTCACGATTGAGGGCTTCTTAGCATCTTTGGCAAACAGATCCTCGTACCATGAGAATTGCCACTTCTCAAGCTTGGGTTCTTCGGTCTTGAAGAACTTAGTGGCCGGCTGTGGCTGCTGGTGTCCGCGTCCCTTGCGCTCAATGGTGAATGTGAACTTCTCGTCTGGGTCACCGACGCGGGCTTCGGATCCGTTGACGGGCGAGTGCACTTCAAGACGGATGTCGAAGAACTGTCCAGACAAGAATTCGGCCCTACACTGTCTGTTAGCATTGCTATTCCTCAGTACGAGGTTCCCTGTGGGCGGCGGCCTACTTGTCCGGCGGGAAGATGCATCCCAGATCTGGACAGCCACCCAGACGCTGGAAGGTCTGGGCAAAAGCTGTGGAGGCAAAGGCGGAGGCGACAAGGACGGTGAACTTCATCTTGCCTGTCTGCTTGGCTTGGGCGAGGAATTGCAGCAGCAGCAGGAGGAGGAGGAGGAGGAGGAAGAAGAAGAGAAAGTCAATGGGACCAGGCAAAGCTCTCTCTCTTATATGCAATCTGTTAACACGAACCTCGCCTCCCCTAGCCCTCCATACCCATGCTCTGCTCGTCTTCGTCCGGCCTGCTCCTTTCGATATTGGCCTTGATCGCGGCCCACCTCCCACGTTGTCTAGGAAAGGAACGCCCACCCTTGCCAGGCGGCGCGCCTTTGCATCATCTTACATCACCGAGTCAGCTCGCCAGCTACTGCAACGTGCAACTCCACGCCATGACCGAGCCCTTGTATTCCTTGGATATGGGCTCGGAGGATTCCGTCTTCTCAGTAGCTCGAGAGGCACAGGCTAGGCTGGCGGCGGTCGTGAAAAGGCTGGTCCTCCCCTGTGCTGTCGTTTCTTTCGTCTCCATTCTTTCTTGCTTTTTCTTTGCTTCCCGGACTGCAATCTCCGAATAATTTAAGTGAGCTCAAGAATGTCGACAGGGAAGTTTCTGTTGTGTTGGAAAAGAAAAGAAGAAGGCAAGAAAAGCCAGGACGCAGCCAGTAGGGTTGACACGGGAAGGCACGTGCTGCATGTTTAACTCGGTCAAGCCTCGCCAAGGACATATCCGTGATTATGTCATCCCGTCCTATTAATAGCTAAAGATTAGATAAGATTGTCCAAAAGAGGCAGTCAACATGTCAAAGAGCAAGAGGAAGCCGCCGTGCAAAAGAAGACAAAGCGAGAAACGTCATTTTGAAGACAAGCTGAGCATAAGCTGGGAAGAGCCGGGAGAGAGGGAGAGGATACAGAGACCGCCTTGAAGATTGCCTTGTCCGCTTGCATAAGTAAAGTGTTGGATGCTCCATCTTGGACCAGAGAGCTGGGCTCATCTCTTGGTCGCGGGCAGCTCGAGTTCCTGTCCAATAATAGTGTTGCTCGCCTGCTCCTTATGGGTTTATGCCCACAACTGTGCCCCGCATAAGATGGAGCATCTCCGAGTCCACTCAAGCCGCTTCCATTCTTAGTCAAAGTGACGGAAGATTATATAAGACAATTTATATTTATATTATGTAATCGCGCAAAGGTTGCTGGCGAACCAAAAAAGTTTGTTTTTGTTTCTACTGGCTAGATCAGCTCATATCAGAGCCATCGGACACGACGATGACAGGTATGGGGGAGAATCAAGTAGATGTCACCGGCTTGGTGAAACGGTTCAGTCTCGAACGGCTCCTCAATCAAGGTAGGAGGTCCTAAATCGAATAATTGGCCCCCTCACCTGCGCAGCTGCCGCTAACTCTCGGGTATGTATCCATACCAGACCAAAATGACCGGCGTATCTCGCTCCTCGGCTCCATCGACGACCAACCTGCCATCCTTCTCGTGGAACGCGCCGCCTTTGCCGTCGACCAGGCTTCCTTAGCCTCGCTGTGCACTTCTCTTACTCATGTATCTCTCATTAGTGCAAACGACATTTACCACTGGGCCCTCGCCTGTTCCCCGTCCTCTCCCGCTTCGCCAGACTTGAAGCTTACCCTTATTTACCCATGCACACCCCAACATATTGCTAAATACTCAGTGCAATTGGTACGCATGGTCACGGAGACACCAACTATCTACCAGGAGCATGTTCGTCCTTACATGTCTAGCAAACGTGAAGCCGGCCGCCTGAACTGGGTTTATAATATCATCGAGGGGCGAAAGGAGCAAGAGGATGTGCTCTATCGTCACCAAGATGAGGAGGAAGGGTTTCTGCTACTCCCAGACCTAAACTGGGACCGTAAAACAATGGGTACACTTCGGCTGCTCACCCTTGTTCAACGACGAGATATCTGGAGCCTGCGTGACCTAAAGAAGAAGCATGTACCATGGTTGAAGCACATGCGAGAGCGCATACTCGACAGTGCTGTCAAGGTCTATCCATCAATGGAGCGGGACCAGATCAAGTTGTACGTCCACTATCAGCCTACCTACTACCATTTCCACATCCATGTGGTCAACGTCATGCTTGATGCGGGCAGTACCCAGGCCACGGGGAAAGCATTTGGCCTGGAGAATATTATCTCCCAGCTTGAGACTATTGCAGGCGATGAGGAGGCCGGGATGGCAGATATCGATCTTACCTACTATGTAGGAGAGGCCAGTGAACTGTGGATAAACATATTTGCACCGTTGAAGGAGAAATCAATATCATGACAATACATGGCCTCCTACGACGCTACTAATAGCTGCATTGATGGTGTTTACGTACTAGAGTTCTCTGTATATGGGCCGCCTTGCCTGTCATTATATTAATACAATAGTCGAAGCCACGAATGTAACTTGTGGAGTATTCTGTCAATATCGTGGTCTTACAGGTTCATATGTCGGTTTTCAGGGTGCATCAGCCGCGGTTTGAGGCTTGATTCAGCAAATAGAAAACAAGAATCTGCAATAAAATATGCTCTGCACTTTGAATTTGCTCCGTTCCTTGATGATGTGGCCATGCGGGCTGCGTCAGAATTGATTGCATGCCAATGCTCACTAAAAGGAAAGCCGCTAAATACTGAATTTCCAGTGCGCACAATTGTCTTCTAGATCTTAGAGAGAGATTACATGAAGCAAATCAAGGTGTTCTTCTAACTCATTCTCAAATTAATACGTTAGATTGTTATAATATATGCCTGAAAATTCAATAGACAGATGTTAGATTCTTCTTCGACTTTGCGATTAAAGATGGAGGGAATGGTTGTCAATACGGGGTAAGCGTTTATCCCAATATCCTGATCACAAATTTGCAAAATTCTGCATGTAGGGTATTACAGCATTGTTTGTGACTGGTGATTCCCCTCAGTTGATCAACTGCAGCCAGCATTGAAAATCTGACGGAGTTTATACGGGTGATAGACGAGTGATACCTTTAAAAGGTAGTCAGTCCCGTTTTCTCTGGAAAAGACTGCCTAAAAATTATGCAAACCCTTTAAATCACATCACGTATCGTTCTAATTTTCCTGAAGGAAGCTTTTAATCATATCCTAGATGGATACCCGCGAGGTGGAACCAATAGCTGTTGTTGGAATTGGATGCCGATACCCTGGAGGTATTAAAACTGTCCAGGAGTTCTGGGATGCAATTCGAAATGGATCAGACATGATATCAGAAGTTCCGCCCGATAGGTTTAACGTTCACGCATTTCATGATCCCACTTCCCAAAATAAAGGCCGGGTCAATAATGTCAGGGGCGGTTTTCTGGAGGATATCAACAAGTTTGACGCCGAATTCTTCGGGTACTTCCTAACGGAGGCAAGTCGGATAGATCCACAACAAAGATTGATATTAGAAACCGCTATTCATGCCCTTGAGGATTCAGGCACCCGGCTAGACCAGGTGTCTGGATCGCGTACTGGGGTATTCACAGGAACCTTCCAATATGATTATGCTTTCATACAGGGAAGCAGTATACAACGAGATCAATCTAGCGGGCATTCAAACTTAGGAGCTGGTGCTTGTGGTCTCTCAAACAGAGTATCTCATCGGCTGAATCTGCAGGGCCCCAGTGTCACCGTTGATACAGCTTGTTCAGCTAGTATGGTGGCTCTTCATCTCGCATGTCAAAGCATCTGGGCAGGTGAGAGCACAGCTGCCTTTGCCTGCGGAGTTAATGCAATTTTCCGTCCCGAAGCAAGCATTTCGCTTTCAATGGGAGGTTATTTATCAAAGCAAGGAGTCTGTAAACCTTTTGATAAAGACGCGGACGGTTATGTACGAAGTGAGGGTGTCGGGGTTGTTTATCTCAAGCCTCTCATCCGAGCTCTAGAGAACAAAGACAGGATATATGCCCTGGTTCGTGGCTCACTACTAAATCAGGACGGGTATACAGAAGCTGGGTTCTCTGTCCCTAATCCCGCTGCTCAGATGGCCCTCCTGCGATCAGTTTATGAGAGATCGGGGATTGACCCTGGCAGCGTCAGCTATGTCGAAGCCCATGGTCCCGGAACACCAATTGGTGATCCTATCGAATTGCGAGCACTCGGGGAAATACTTGGACAGGCCCGTCCACAAGAAAAAGGGCCTCTTCTAGTAGGCTCAGCTAAAGGCAATCTCGGTCACACTGAGGGCGCCTCGGGTATTACGGGTTTCATCAAGGGCGTTATGGTGGCATTTCATGCCGAGGTTCCCCCTCAAATTAACCTCGACACGCCAAATCCCGGTCTGAATTTTGATGAGCTCCGCGTTGCTATTCCCCAGAAAGTAGCCAGCCTTTCTTTCGGAGTCAAAAAGGAACTTTTCATCGGCGTCAACTCATTCGGGGCGGGGGGAACTAATGGACATGTTATTCTTCAAAATGTAGCACCGTACGTTTGTCAGTCCGGGGAAAGCTCAACTTCAATGACTCGTGATGGTCTAAAGCCTTTTATTATATCAGCGAGGTCTGCAGCTGCATTGAACGATACAGGCAAAAGCCTTGCTTGCCACCTTCGAGCAACTCGTCCTACGATTGAGGATATCTCTTATACTCTGAATAGGCGCCGAATCTTCCATCCCCAAATTGCAGTTGTAGCTGCAAGCGGTATTGATGACCTTTGCTTCCAACTTGATCAGGTTGGTTCTGGTGGCACGACAAAAGAGATTTTGTCCTTGTGTTTGCAAATTAATGAGAAAATTCCAAAGATTGCTTTCGTGTTCTCTGGACAAGGAGGTCAATGGCTCGGAATGGGGATGTCACTCGCTGCTCAGGAGCCGGTATTTAGGCAGTCATTAGCTGATTTTTGATGTCCACTTCACCGCACTCTCCGGCTGGTCTCTTCGAGCAGAGATCTCTGCTCCTCTTCATGACCCATTCTCTATCAGCCAAACGACAGTGGTCCAACCAGCTATTACGGCAATTCAAATTGCATTAGCCAAAACTTTGATTTCATACGGAGTACAGCCACAAGCCGTGGTTGGGCACTCTGTTGGTGAAGTTGCAGCTGCCCATATAAGCGGTGCACTCACTCTGGAAGAGGCTGTAAATGTGATATATTGGAGATCCCAAATACAAAGTAAAGCTCAGGGCCAGGGAACAATGCTAGCCGTTGGGTTATCATCAAGCGAAACACAGAAACATATCTGGCGCCGGAGATTAAAAAAGAGAGTGGATATTGCCGGCCTGAATGGGCCTCAACTAACGACCCTTAGTGGCGAGACAGAAGCTCTCCAACAGTTGATGGAAGATTTTCAAAAGCAGGACACCTTTGCGAAATATGTGAAGGTCAATGTTCCATATCATAGTCATTTTATGGAACCTTTTGAAGAAGAACTCATGCAGTCCTTGTCTTCTATCCAAGGTAGAGAAGCCGGCATCACTTTATACTCCACTGTCACCACAACTAAGGAGACGGGGACACACTTAACGGCAGAGTACTGGTTTCATAACATTCGTCGTCCAGTAAGATATTTAGAGGCTGTGAGTGAAGTGTTGAAAGATGGTTATACCTTACTCGTAGAAATTGGACCACACCCTGTCCTTGTTGGCGAGACACGTCGCATCGCGGCGTCATTGCGAAAGCCTGCCACTATACTTCCTTCCATGAGCCGAAATAATGATGTTGCCCCATTTGCTCATGTACTTGCAGTTGCACATATCATGGGGATTCCTGCAAAGCTGGAATCATTCACTAACGGGAGGGTTATCGACCTCCCTTTGTATCCCTTCCAGCGTCAGCGTTACTGGTTTGAACACCCACAAGGATATCGTATTCGCCAACTGAATGAAAATCATCCGTTCCTTGAAGGTTATGCGCCATTATCAGATGATGGCCGTGGTATCGTGCACCTTCGCCTTAGCACGGGAGTCTCTCCATTCCTTGCAGACCACATCGTCGACGGCGAAGTAGTCTTCCCGATGACTGGGCAGGCTGAAGCTGGGTTTCTCGCTGCCACCGTCCTCGGTCACCAAAAAAGTGCCACGAGTATTCGGATAGAGGATATGAGGTTCGAACATGCTCTTGTTATGGCTTCAACAGAAGATTTCCCTCCGCAGGTGCAACTGGAAGTTACCTCTGCCGCTCATGATTTTATTATAAGCTCCCGCGCGTCAGATGCTAAATCTGGCGATCCATGGCAAATAATTTCGCGAGGTCGAGTAAATGCTTCGACTAATTCGGAATCGCAGTCATTAATAGAAGACCTATCATCTGCGCGAGCTCGAGTTCAAACAGGGGAAGAAGTTAACATTGAAAAATTCTATTTGAACTTAGAGAGGGCTGGTCTCCGGTACGGCAATTCCTTTCGCGGTGCGCAGAAGATATGGAGACTTGGGAATGAAATATTTGCACTTGCGTCACTACCGGAAACCTTTCATCAAGAAGCAGCACGCTTCCGAATCCACCCTGCTCTTTTGGATGCAAGCTTGCATACCTTGTACGCTGACCAACAGTACAGAGGGAACCCGACGGAAATATACCTCCCTTATGCCATCGAAGAAGTGCAAATGTTTGACGCACGTGGGACCGTAAGCACTGCTGTTCATATCCAGGTTACTCGCCATGACGACACACTCATCTGTGGTCATGTAACTGTGTGGAGCTCTGACGGTGACTTAATCGCTATCGCTAGAGGGTTTTCTGGGAAGCGAATTCCAGGTCGCAGTATTGGCAATGTGCCTCAGTATGATATCTCATTTACTCCAGAACCAGAAGAGGGTTCCTTCGAAATTGTATGTGATAATGTGGTGCTATTTGAACCGCAACCAGGTGTTATGGATTGTACCTCCGCTATTCAGTCTGCTTTTCCAGGGGCTCATATACAAAGAATTGAGAGCTCCCCTCAAGAAGAGCCTAAGTTACCGGAAAAGCTAGACTGCCCTCTGGACGGCCGTGGCCTCATTGTTGTTCCAAGTATCATCTTGACTTCCCCGGGGGGTCCAGCTCCTAATCCACAGGTCGACCTAGAGTTGACGATCTATGCGATCATGGAAATTGCAAACCGCCTTTATTCACGTAAAGGGGCTACAACTGTGATCGTCATTAGCAAAGGAGCTTGTATGACCCCAGTAGATTCACATTGCGACCCATTCTCTTCTGCTCTACAGGCGGCCGTAAGGGTAGCGGCGAACGAACTTCCGTGGGTCCGATTCCGGCTGATTGACCTTCCATTTGATGAGAGCGATAATCATCTCAAGTTGCTCGAAGCAGAACTCCGCAAGGGTCGGCTTTGCTGTGATGAAAATGTAGTAGCCTTGCGCCCTGAAGGGGTATTCGTGAAACGGCTGATCCTCCTTAACCCTGAAGATGAAGGGCGTGAGGATTGCAAGCCTGTACTTATGATGCCCGCACGGGGTGGCCGTTACTTTGCCGAACCCGATCCCGGAGGCTCACTAGATGGCATTAAGTTTCGTCAATCTGCTCCCCGGTTAGATGTCCTTGGACCCGAAGACGTAAGCATTGACATCCACTACGCAGGTTTAAACTTTAAGGACGTTATCAATAGCCTGGGCCTATTAGATGAACGTGCGGTTTCCGGGTCTCTTTCAGGGCTCACGCTCGGGATGGAAGTGTCAGGCACTGTCTCCGCTGTTGGCGAAAAAGTGCATGACCTCGAAGTTGGATGCGAAGTTGTGGCTAGAGTAGCGAACGGCATTGCTGGGAATATTATTGCCAACCAAAGTCTAGTTCAACTCAAGCCCAAGTCGTATGACCTAGCACAAGCTGCTGCCGTTGCTGGGGCCATGTCAACTGCATATTACGCACTTGTATGTTTGGCCAAACTCACAGCAGGAGAAAGCGTGCTGGTTCACGCCGCTGCCGGTGGTGTAGGGATGGCGGCCATTCAGATTGCTCACGCACTTGGAGCACAAGTATATGCAACCGCTGGGACGCCCGAAAGGCGTGAGGCTGTTGCAAACATGCAAGGCGTTCGGGGAGTATTTGATTCCCGTTCAGTGTCATTCCGTGATGCAGTCAAAAAGTCCACAAATGGCCATGGGGTTGATGTGGTGTTGAACTCGCTAGCTGGTGAACTCCTAGCCGCATCTGTCGAATGTCTGGCACCCTTTGGGCGGTTTGTAGAGATTGGGAAAATCGATATCTACCGTAATATGCGACTGGGCCTAGAACAATTTGGCCAGAACTGCTCATTCTTTGTTGTTGACATGGATCGATTGGTCAAACAAAAGCCGGAGAGGCATCGCGAATTACTATGTGAGCTTTATGCTTTTTTTGACACAGGCAAACTCAAGCCACTACCCCTCACGTCATTCCCTGTAACGGATCTGAAGGCTGCGATGGTTGCTTTGTCAAGGTCTGAAGTCATTGGGAGGGCTGTGATTGAAATGCCGGAAGGATTAGAAGTTCCTGTTGTTCCATATGCCCGGCTTCAGCTGCGCAGTGACCAAAGCTACCTTATCACAGGAGGTGCCGGAGGACTGGGCTTGCAACTGGCAGTATTTTTAGCTGATAGAGGAGCACAAAATATCGTGATTGTCAGTCGATCAGGGCCTAAATCAGCAGACAGCAGAGCAACAATCGAGTATTTACGAAGACGAGGAGTTAGAGTTTGGGTTGAACTCGCGGACATTACCACCGCAGAAAAAGTCCATTCACTGTTCAGCCATGAGAGAGAATGGCCAGTTGTGTCGGGTATTATTCATTGTGCTGCCGTGTCGGGGAATGTATCAGTGAAGGATACCACAGCTGATAACTTCAGGAGAGTCTTTGACCCTAAAGCAAAAGGAGCGTGGCATCTTCACGAAGCCACAAAAAGCATGGAGCTGGATTTCT
Organism: Trichophyton schoenleinii; assembly: GCA_018357685.1. NCBI lineage: Eukaryota > Fungi > Ascomycota > Eurotiomycetes > Onygenales > Arthrodermataceae > Trichophyton > Trichophyton schoenleinii. The sequence continues at coordinate 2,995,852 of WOFF01000002.1, forward strand.
TTGTCCTTATATCGTCTATCGCTAGTTTAGTTGGTATCCCTGGACAATTAGCCTACTCAGCTGCCAATCAGTTTCTCGATAGCTTGGCACATCACCGTCGAAATGCCGGGCTGACCGCATTGGCTCTCAACTATGGAGTGATGGGCAACTTTTCTGGTATTTTCAAGAACTCTGGGCATGACGCCGAAGAACTTGTTGAGTTCAACATGATGAGAGGACTATTCCCGATGAGTCTTCCTGACGTGCTAACAGCGTTGGAGGAAGCAATTATTGACAATACCACGCAACGAATGGCAGCGGATATAGACTGGCGTATGTTTGTAGCCGAAGCCCCTCACCTGGTCTTAGATGGAACATTTATCAGTCTCCCCGAGCAGAGTGCAAAGATGTGTAGGCCCGGCAGTTTAGGACCTGGAGGTGGACCAAAGACCGCAGAGGAGATTGCAGATATTCTACATGTTGGTCTCGCAAAAATTCTTGGGATACACGAGAGTAAAATCTCTCGTACCACAACACTGGATCGATATGTCACTGATTCGTTGACTCTCGCACAAGTTCGAGGGATGATTCAGCGTGATATCAAGATATCGTACCCTGTCATGAAGCTTTTCGGCAGCCCAACTCTGGAGAGTATAGCACAGGAACTCGAACGAGTTGCAAATTCAGATCATGACAGGCCGGAAATCTCGTCACAAGAACGGAGTCAAGAGGAAGCTCAGGAATCCCTCCATTTTGATAGCCTGACTGACATTTCCGCTTGGTTCCTAAGAGGCAACAATGTTGTCGTCCCTAAAGGCCAACCATCTCTTCTATGCATCCATCCGATAGCAACAGATGCGTCTTTCTTTGCTCCATACCTAATTAAGCCGCCACAGGGACTAGATAGTATCGCGGTTCAAATCCCTGGCAGAGACAACAGAATCGACGAACCTATCCCATCGAATGTTTCTGAAATTGTATCCGGGATCCTTGAAGAGATGGAGTCTGCCATTGGAAACCCGGCCATCATCTGGGGCCATTCATTTGGTGGTATAGTTGCCTTTGAGACAATTCGAGAACTGAGACGCCGTGGAGTTCATCCGCTGCCACGGCTAGTGGTCACTGCCACCGTCGCTCCCCATCTCCTCCACTCTTGGAAAAAACGGCCAATCATGCAAAGGTTATTCTTGGAAAGTGTGGAGGTAGATTATGCTATCTCTACCTTGCGTTCAGTAGACGACGCAGCTTTTGTTCGATCTATTCTGCCGAATTTCAGGCGGGACGCGCCCTGGTTCAGCAGCTATGAATATATAAGCGAGGAACCACTAAATGTCCCTATCACAGCGATTGCCGCCCGTCAAGATGATTTCGTATACCCAGATCAGGTCAAGGCTTGGGAAGAACAGACAGGCCAGTTTGAATTCACAGAGGTCGACGGTGATCACTGGTTTATTCGTAAACACCGCGAGTTGATTCAGGCGACGTTGGAGAAGATGGTACTCTTGCCTAATTAAGCCTAGCTTCGTTCACTTTCACTTTAAAGTTTTTTTTGATTAGTCATTATTTAGTCATATAAAAGTGAAGCTCTTTTAAATTTGCACTGTTTGCATTATGACGCATTTCTCTCCCGTCACGTATCTCCCATTCTCAAGGCAGCAATAAATTGAATACAAACACCGCAGCACACAGTCCGTAAATATCAAGAATCGGAATTTGCAAACTTCGCATATCCAGACACCATTAAATAAGTGCTGTAAACTCAAGATGGCCGATAATAATCCTGACTGTCCGGACAATGCAAAGGCCTTTGTGCCCCTCGGTTGGTTCACCCCTCTTTCAATATGTACATGCACTCATGGGTTCTACGGTTACAGAAAACAATCCAGAGGTCATGTCGCATCTAATCCACCAGCTCGGCCTCCCACGTACCCTCGGCTTTGCGGATGTCTACAGCATATCGGATCCAGAGCTTCTAGCCTTCATTCCTCGCCCTTCACAAGCGCTCCTTCTCGTCTTTCCCGTTTCTGACACGTATGAAAAGACCCGAGTTGCTGAAGATGCTAACATCGAACCATATGCTGCGTCTGGGCCACAGGAACCGGTAATATGGTTCAAGCAGACAATCCGGAATGCATGCGGTCTTATCGGCCTACTTCATGCTGTATCTAACGGTGCCGCGAAGAAGGAAATTGCCAAGGACTCTGACCTTGACCGGCTGTTACTAGAGGCTGTCCCATTGGCGCCACAAGAGAGAGCAGACTTGCTGTATTCTAGCTCCGCCCTAGAGAGTGCACATGCAGATGCCGCGAAGAAAGGAGACACGAGTGCTCCTAGTGCAGAAGAGAAGGTTGACTTACATTTCGTGTGTTTTGTCAAAGGTGACGATGGTCGGCTATATGAACTTGATGGGAGGAGGAAAGGCCCCCTGTGCAGAGGAGATTTAGCTGAAGATGAGGACATGCTGAGTGAGAAGGCGTTGGACAAGGGGGTCAGAAGATTCTTGAAGACCGAAGAAGATGCGGGACACGGTGATTTGAGGTTCAGCCTCGTTAGTCTAGGGCCAGTGTTTGATTGATGGGATCGATGTATACTGTAGTCTAGGCCGATGGTGCGATATTGCGACTTGTATACCAATTTTTCGTCCAACCATCCCTAGTTTCCCCACCAGCCATCCCAGTTGAATCTCATTACTTCATCCCCTACAGCCCACCAACCTGCGGTTAGATAGCGCGCAAACACTTCCAAGGCGGTGTATTCTTCGTTATCAAAAAACGCCTGCTCAACTAACTCCCTTACCACTGGCTTTCGGGAGTGTATATCTGGTACCCCTGCGATAATCCTCCTCCTTAGACCATGCTCTTGCCAGCCTGCTCTCCCTACTATCAAGACTTCATATGGCTTTCTCCATACTCCATCAAGTGCAGTCACTATCTCTCCAGTAACTGTCGTTTTAACCCATATCCACTCCTCCGCCTTATTGATACCGGCCGCCTGAAAAGCACTTTCGACTGCTCGCCGCGCCTTTCCGGAATTTGTAACCCAAATGGCTATTATACCAGAAGAGGTAAGAAACTTCCGTGTAATATTTCCCATCAGATGCCCTAGATCATCAAACGACAAAGTTGAAGTGATGTACTTTTTTGAGCGTTTAGCTGACCGATTGGGCCATGGTGGATCCGCAAGAATGAAGTCAAACTTTTGAGTAGGCGGAATCATAGAAAGCGGGTTGGTTAAACATGGTAGGCTTGATTGAATATGTGTCAGTATAAAAGTCGATGCGGGCGGGATTCGAAAGAAAATTGGGTCCCCTGAATCAGGCTCTTCGTCAAATCTGGTTGAGTCGAGAACCCTGGAAAGCTTTATCGTGGTTTGACATGAGCCAGGGTTCTTTACGAGTGCGTTGTAAATGTCTCTGCCAGATGAAAAGATGTTTAATTCTGATGAAAGAATAACAGGTGGAGGTTTTGGGGTAAGATTCCTGTGATTTTGTCCTTGTGGACCGCCTGAGCCCAGGTGTGTCTTTGAAAGTAGAGAGAAGGCTGCTTCTTTATCAGGCGGTAATATATGTCTGACATAACACCATTGGCCCTGGAAATTCTCCCGGAGCTTCCTCATCTCATCTTCAGCAAATGCACATATCAATGCATGATATTCACGTTCTTCGGGTGAGACAAATTTAAGAACCTTCTCCCTCTGCAAAGCTGTCTTTGGCTCGGGGGACGGTCCATTGTATGGGTTACTGAGGGCCTCTGATGAATATATCAGTGGTATTCTAGACCATGGATCACTTTTGATATGGCCTGGTAATTGCTGGGCCAAGCTGATTGATACGGGTATATCTATTATAAATAAATTCTGTGACGTATCTTGGTATATTATCGAAGATAAAGGAAGTGATATTCCAGTCCTTAAATTTTCGGAACTAGAATTCATGGCATTGGATGAATCTGCCTATATTTGTGTTGCTGCAAGAGATATCAGTTTTGGAGAGCGTCAAAATAGCTAACGACGAAGTTAACTCGTTAACTAATTAATTTTAGTCTTGGCATAACTAACTAACTAGTTAACCTAAACTAGTTTCGTTAACCAACTAGTTAACTACTAACCTCTGTACCTCCAAGTGCCTGCATGACTAACTACCTAAGCTTTCGCCCAATATCCTCATGCCGCTTATTGATTCCAGTTCTCATTTCGTCGTATATGTGAGAATCTCAGGTTCTATATCCTGCTAAATAATACACTTCACCTTCATGGTTACTATCTAGGATGTTTGACTGCTTGGTAACTATAGGGTCTAATGATCCCGCAGTTGGCTTGAGGACAATGGGTGGTACCTTATATGTTGGTATCATGTTTTCATGAGTGTTCCTACTATCTCCAGTTGGGAGTATGCAAATTGCTTGAGATATTATTCTCAAGCCATCCATTCTAGCGATGATGCTATAATTCGCGATATATTGGGGTAGAATCCCCAATAATGCTTTCGGCTTGGGGCGAACCTACTATCCTTCGTGCTCCGCCGGTTTTGGGGATATTGTGGCTGACTTATACCTAGGATAGGATGAAAGCTTAATATATAACTAATGTGCTGATGTATTTCCACCAGGTGGTTACAAAAGAGCTGAGACGGCCCTTCAATCATGGGATCCATCCACAGAAAGCAAGGGCTTGGTAGTCAGTTCTTGACAACCACGGCAGCTTTGTCTTGTGTAACTATCCAGTGGTCTGCGTCTACCATGATTTTAACGCCGATCTTGCTCTTAAAACTCGTGGCTATCCAGGTTCTTCATTCTTGGCTTAGTAGCTGGCTAGTGGCGTAGAGATGTCCACGGGAAAGTTAACCCGTCTATTCTATGAAGCTGGCCTTGCAAGTTGCGCAGGGCTTATTACGGTACCTACTCATATACCTGTGAGGTTTGAATCATACCAGTCCAACCCATTTGAGGCAACTCCTGACGGGATGCTATAAACGCATGAAAAGACATGCTATGACATAGATAACGGACTGGTGTTATTTATGGATCTCCATTCCACCATTATCATTCAAGATACTATGCATTGTCGGCTATCTCGGCGAGAATAAAAGGTCCTTTTTAACTACGATATCAAGCTGCCCTTTACATGCGGCAATATCAAATTAGGCCACATCTGGGGCGGGGTAAAGGGGACAGAGTGGCTTTGTTGGCCATATAGTCGAGATGCGGACCGTTGAGTGTAGAGAGATGTAGTTTCTTGAGTACTTGTCATGTGCCGTTCCAGATTTGTCGTAGGACGTGACACGGCAATGCAACTAGCTAAAGCCTTACCCTCTATAATATAAAATAATATTTACCTAACGGTGGAGGCTGAAGCAATTTAGAAAATGTCTGATCACATATAAAAAGCAAGTGTATTCCCAAACTTTTATCCCTTGTGTTGCGCAGAGCAAAAGTGGAGTTCTTAACTCTTTTGGCCGACCCACTAGCACCAACCCGGCGGATCATGCCAAGAGAACTTAATTTTGTTAAGCGCATCAACCAACTTTAACGTTGACCGACCACACTCCACAAGTAAGTGGCGAGAGAGATCGCAGCGATTGTATTCAAAAATGCAAGGGAACTTCTACGCAATAGAGCGTGTACCCCGGAGAGCGATTTGCTGCAGAAAGCTATGATCGCGAATCATCCACCAAGTTAAGCCGTTGGGGAGAATCGTTGTCACATAAAGGGTACTAGCGATCGGTCTATTAGCTGCTGACAAGAATTAATTATCAAGTCAAGCCATCCTCTCCACCTATTGCACTCTGGAAACGATCTCCTAATGTATCACAAATTACAGAGCAGTTAGTTCTTCGGTCGTTTGACTTTGACTTTAGGCACTGCTCACAAAGCATCACTTCCCAGGCTTATGAGATGGGGCTTATGCAATTATATGTTCGAGCACAGCAGCCCAACTATCAAAAAAGATCACAGGGGCCAACCCACGCGCGGCCTGCAGGTAAGGGAAACCCGAAGTAGAGTATAGACACTCTTGGCGCCAGCTTGGGTTATATGAGCTGAAAGTGATGTCTTTATGCATGACTTGCTATCTGTCTCAACTACTAACGGGTATTTTACAGGCTGAGTGGAATAAGAACAAATAATTCATGACCCTCAAGTAATAACAGATAAACCAAAATAGAACATACATTCGCCTGGCTTAAGACATATTTTCTTGTACATACGATTCGCTCTCTTTTCCGTCTTGACAAGCGAGTACCTAAGCACATGAAGCCTGGACTCGATCTTGGCTAGACAATAAAACTTGAAATCAAACACAACGCAGCACAAAGAGGAAAAGGGAACGCAGGGGATGAGATAGACATGGAATAGAAAATTTTCTGGCATGCATATGATTGATCAAAAACAAGAAAATGTACAAACTGAAATAAAACAAGAGCATTTTTGTAACTTGAAGCCAGAAGATGGGGATGGAAATAAGAACAGGCCAAAAAGGGGACAAAAAGAAAGGACGATAAGGGAAAACGCGGAGAGTTGAGAGGATAATAGGTAGAATGAGGAGGACTCCATTGCTCATCCCACTTCCATCTTCTCTGTGTTATACCGGGCAAGAACCTACATTTTGCATTCCTAGCTATATCACTCTTGCGAACCAGCGCTAAGATGAGATAGGTAAAAGAGGACGAATGCATAGCAAGGGTGAAGTAGCAGGACCAACTTTTTCATCCCCTGCAACGGAAATGTACCATGCCATAACAGTTTCCATCCATGCTCGAGATGTTATAATTCAGATATAGCATTCAGCATTATTCCTGGATCGCATGAGTATGAGAGGTGAATAATGCAAATCAAAAAGGCAGAACGATAGTCAATAAACAATTCCCAAATTTTACATATATGGCTGCATCATCGATAAATGGCTTCAAAGAACGTGCTCGCAATGGTCATAAATCAATCAGGAATACTATATGAGGAAATATTAGATTAATTATCATGAGGGCGGGGAGAATATAGACCGATAGAGGCTAGGGGAACTTACACGACCACGTCGTCCCGAAGGTGGAGCACCCTGTGCTCCTGGAGTTGGTTGATAAAATTGTTGAGGGTAATTGTACAGTTGTCCAGCACCCATGACAGGGCTAAACTGCTGATTTCCATATGCAGTTGGTTGAAGTATCGAGTTTCCGCCCATTGGCAGTGGAGCACCGCCGGGGCCTGCCATGGCCGGTTGTACAGAACGGAAGTTATCTAATGTTGAACCAGTGGTGGCTGGGAAACCGTTCATTCCCATTCCCATACCATTCCCAGGGGGCCCAGGCGGGAAGAATCCAGCCGTCGGCATGCCGCGCGATTGAGCAGCAAGGAAGGCTTGGTATTGGTACTGTTGTGGATTTAGAGGTGGCATTTCTTGGGAAATGGCAGGGTTTGTCATTGGCAGGCCAGCAAGGTTATTCATGGAGCCGAATGAATAGGGGTCATATTGCGGCATAGCTTGCTCAGAAGAGATGGACCGTGCCATGTTTGGAGGAGAGCTAAGAGGTTGCTGCATGTTCATGTTATGTGCACCCATCTGGGAGCCATACTGGCGGTCAGCCTGGTTTTGTTGGACAGGGAAGTTGTTTCCTTCCTGGCGTTGCTGGCCGGACTGGCGCTGATGTTTGTCTCTATCATTGCTAGTGCCGTGGTCACGACCGTGGTGGGAATCACGAGAAGTTGTAGTACGTGAAGACAAACCGACCTCATCCATAAGCCGCTTATACCCCTGGCTAGGAGTAGTCTTCAGTTTAGTAAGCACCTTGGCGACTGTCTTGACTACCTCTGCACGCATAGCTTCTTCAAAGAAGGGAGTGGTGAGGACTTTGAAAATCAATGTTGCACCAGAAGACTGATCCTTCAGGATGCTTTCCAATGTCTCATCCCCAGGGCTGTAAAACAGAGCCTTCAAGATGATCTCCCTAGCCTCTGGCTCATTTCTCTGATTGACAATCTTCAGTACAGTCAAGTAGGCAACCTTGTGTGTACAAAGAGCCACAAGATGAGGAACCAGTCGTGGGGCAAGCACAGTACGACGGTTGGGGAACGTGCAGGTATCGAGGAACCAGGTAAGAAGTAAAGCACCATTAGCATTCGTTGCTAGTTGAACACTGTGTAGCGCGATTGCAGATGCAAGCATTCGTTGCTGATCTTTGGTGGCGTGGTGGCTCTCCAAGCAAGCCCTCATGGCTCTGGCACCGAACCGTCCCTGTGAAATTTCCCACATGCGGCTAAGCATGGTTTCGAAGATGAAATCATTAAATGGAGGACCAAAGCGCAAGCAGCATTGCAAAACATAGTTTCCGTATTGGTCAAGAAACAGTGGGACAGTGTATGGCCTGAGGCTGTCCACGATCATCTGCTTCTGGGAGTCTACTTTGGAGACATCAATGATCTTCTGCGCAGCCCATGTACCATTCTTGTGCACGCCAATTTCTGCAAGATGAGGAGCAATAGGTATCAACATCTGCTCTTTGGCTGGCTCGGAGCAGAACTCGAAAAGTTTCTGTACCACGGTGTTTCCTAGATAGTCAGAGGCTAGCTCGGCAATTTCGGGGAGCATTTCATTGGCAGTGTCTTCAATTTCTTGAGCGCTGCAGGCGCCATTGTCTATCTTTTTCCTTATTTCGCGCAGGCGAGGAGCATCAAACACTCGGGATTGGCTGGGCTCAGGAACTGGACGGATTTCATCTTCAAATGCCGTGAAGTTAATCGCTCGCTGAATACTCTTGGTGATATTTTGGCATTCAGATTCGGAGGAACCAAATTCAATAACAATATTGCTCATTTCAGGTTGTATTTCTTGCAGGTCTGGGATGGACGAGATAGCAGCTTCGCCGTCTTGTGTGGTAGAGCGAGTTCCATCCCGCGCCACTGATCCAGCAGCTCCAGTACTAGCATCTGGTGTTGGGGAGTTCTGGCTGCCGGGCTGACCTGGTGTCTCGGAAACAGGGGTGGCTGGGACTTTGGCATACCCGATGCGGACGGGGCCAGCTCCCGGGAATATTTCCTTTCCGTTCAGAAGAGATTTGGCTTGAGTGGCACTTTCGACACGCTCAAAGTTGACGAATCCACAGTTCTTGTGGGTCAAAACGCGAGTTGACTCAATCTTACCATATACATTGAAGATAGCATCCAAGGATGTGACGGTGGTGGAGACGGGAATGCTGCCAATCCACAATGCTCGAGTAGGGCCCTCCAAATTGTTCTCATCCACGGGCTCCTGGGCTCTTAGTCCTCCCATGCCTCCTAGTTGCATTCTCTGAACGGCTTCAGGTAAACCATCATACTCAGAGCCCTCCGTAATGCGAATGTCCGAAGCATTTATACTGTTCTCGAGTCTTGAAGGGCTCGCGAGGTAGTTGCGGATGGAGGAACGTTGGAGAGGAGCGTCTAAAACACCAGCAGTACGAGCTCGAGGTCGGCTGGAGGATGCGTGGTTTGCAAAGGCTTGGACAGCAAGGTTGTGTTGGTGGATTTGAGCCTGGGTGGCAGCGAGTTGAGCGGCAGTAGCGGCGGCGGATGGAGTTAGAGTTCCTGAGGGAATGGCAGAGTAATGTGTGCCGAATTCCTCGTCTTCCTCGGCATATTTCTCCTTTGCATTAACAGAGTAGGAGCGGAATCGGTTTGAACCGCGATTGAGCATGGCCAATTCTGCGAGAAGAGGTGGCAGGGAAGACGTCGGCTGTTGTTGCTGCTGCTGCTGCTGCTGCATAAGCATGGCAACCGATGGTCCTGCAAGGCTAGCACGAGACTGCTGGGGCGTTTCTGCCAACCCCAGGTAATCCAGGGTCCTCACGTCAGCATCAGCAAGACCATCCTTCGAGAAGGAAGACTGGGTGGGCGAAGAGGGGCCTTCGGAAGATCGAATGCTGGCCAGTGTAGTGGCACGCTCGCGGCCGGATGACCAGTTTGTCGAAAAGACAGAAGGACCGAAGGGACTTGAGCTGTTCAGCAGATTTGGCCGCTGTGGCATCGAGCCAGCTCGGAGGCGAGACAGCAGAACTGTATTCGACTCCGTTCCTGGAGCAGACACCATGGACGAGTCTACTCCAGTCGTATTTTGTGGGCGGAATGGGCTGGTAGATGGGGTAGGCCTAGAAGTCTTTGAGATGACGGAAGGTTGGACGTTGAGTCCATTGAGCGGTCCGACGGGAGAGAAGCGTGAGGGTACGGTTCCCGCACGAGTTCGTCGACCGGGATTGTACGCTATGGTTTCAGGTGATGGCACTAGACCTGGGAATTCGTCTTGGTTCGGTGACTCGGGAATATTCTCACGCAGAGGTGTGGAATTGCCGCTGGTGGGTGGTCCTCCCCAGAGGTGTGAGGCCACACCTTCTTGCGCCTGTATTTCCCGGGCTCTACCAATATGTCAGCATCCAAAATGTTAGATAATCGAGATGGAAAGATGATGGTGATGGATGTGTTTTTTTAAGGGGAGGGAGGGTTTCAGCTAACCGTTTGGGATAGAGACGATTGCCAAGATCGTGAGAAGGGGAACCTGCCCCCATTCTCGAGCCTCCAATCGATTGTGACGAGCCAGCTAGGCCATTTGAGTCTCCAAAGGGCGACTTTGTCTGCCCTGTTTGCGGAAGCTCGCTAGGAGACGAGCTGCCGGTAGATGTGCCAGATCGTGGTTGCGAGGAGGGAAGGTAGTTAAGGTTGAGATGCCCTTCGGGCCTTGATGAATGGGCCATTATAGATTATAATAGTTCGAGTGTTGTTAGATTTGGATAAAACAAATCGAAATCCAATATAGACGCAGGATCAAATATCCGAAACGCTCTATACCTTCTGTCTAAGAAGGGGTAGGATAATGCCGAGTTCGTCCCTGTGTTTTATATTGTTTCCTGTTGTTGGTGTTATGAAGAAAAAAAATCCGTGACGGGCTAAAGGCAGAAAAGAACGTGGCAAATATACGGTGCCTCTGCGTCGAAGAGGTGTTGTTAGTTCTTCTTGCTATCCACCAGCACGACTGGACCGGATGCGCTCAATTAAAAGTTGATAGAGGGGCGAGGCAAAAAAAGCGGCCTGACGAGAAGCAGGGTGCGATATCGAGGCGAGGACCGGGTGTTGAGGACGTCAGGGCGGGAGATAAGCAGTGATAAGATGGCCCTGGAGGCAAGCCAGCAGCCAACTCAGCGTTGAGATCGAAGGGCGAGGGAAGGCCGCGAGTGAGCGTCCCGACTCCAGTCCGGGTCGACAGATGGTCAAGAGGGCAAGCTGAAACAGATTCACGACACACAGGGAGCAGGCGATTGGGAGGGGGGGTGGACCAGGTCTTCGAGACTCGCTGACGGCGTTGTATTCCCCCTTGGACAATTCCTTTGTTGCCGGACCGTAAAGGAACGAGAGAACGAGAAGAGCGCACCGTGCTTTTCACATTAAAGGGCCTTTTAGGTTGCAAGTGTTCACTGGGATCGAAAGACTGCTTTGTCGAGAGGCTGGAGGATTCTGGCGAGTGCGTGTTCCGCTGCTGGTGGTGACGGCGGGAAGGCTGGCTGACACCGCGAGGGCGATCAAGCGGCGACGAAAGCAGGAAATTAGGGCAGATGGGATCCAGATAATAAATAAATAAGTAAAGGCAAAAAGGAGCGATGGAAAGAAGAGGAAGAAGAAGAAGAAGAAGGAAAAGGGAGCTTGGAGGAGGAACGGCTGGAGAGTCGTGAGGGCGAAGGTTGAATGTCGGACGTTGAAGTTGAGGTCGAGGAACTTTTTGCGCTTTTTGGCGTTGTCGTTGGTTAGTTATTTTTTCCCCCTTTGGCGATGCTTGGCTTTTTTGGGCTGCGCACAACAACAGACACAGCAGACGAGACGACGACGAAACAGCAGACGAGACCGCAGAGAAGGGAGACAGAAGGCTGCAGACGACGACGACGACGAAGACGATGAAGACGGTGATGGCGATGGCGATGGCCCTTTGCTACGGTCAGTCTACTGCTCGAGTGCGTCCACGCATATAAACAAGGGCACAAGACACTAAAAGATCGGACGATAGCTTCAGCTAACTAACTGTTTAGTTACTGGGACGGAGACCTCCTAGCGAGGCTGGTCGAGATGGTACAGGCGTCAAAGGCCGTTGCAATACTAGACGATGACCGGCTGCGCAATTTTTGGATGTTTCCTGGCGCTGTTCGCTGCGAGGAGCCGGCCATATCAAAGGTCAACGGCTGGCAGAGCACGGAGTCTTCGATAATACCGGTGGCATCCACTCGATTGATTAGATGCTAGCCGATACTCCGTAATTAACATATAATAATAATAATAAACGACGAGGGTCAAAAGTGTCGTCGGAAATAATTTATATTAGATGAGCTACGGTCCAGGGATTAGAGGAGATCCCGGCCGGCATGCTGTCACAAGCAAATCAGCATGTCCACATTATATATATAACGGATCTCCCAGCTCGGGAACGAAACCATCGATCGATCGATCAACCAAACATACGCCATTATTCGACAACTTCACCTGGCTAGAAGAGACTGGAGAACATTCTACGGACCGTGCAGGTGCATTGTGGTCTATCCTTGACTGCTGCTATCTTTCTCACTTCAGACGCCAGGCCAGAGGCAGATCAAGGACTTAACTGGCTCTCAGACTGCCCTATGTTGCCCTAGACAACAGACAGAAAACCCGTCTCTTCCGCCGCCGGCAATCGCCTGGTGGGAGGAGCCGGCAAGCTCATCATCATCATCATCATTATCCATATGATGCCATTGGAGATCTACCTCTGGGCTCCGTATGTATGCAAGAGACAGTTCCATCACGATGGAGACCATGTCCAAGTTGGAGCTACTGCAAACCACCGTGTGATGCAGCAGGGAATCACGAAGCTGGAACTCCCGGCTCTGTCCACTCAGAGAGTGCACACAGCCAAGGACGATTACTCTTGACAGGCAAATAAAATGGCGAACTGCGAGCTCTCGGCCAACAATAAAATAAATAAAACGATGCCAACCCTGCTACTCCATAGAGGAGAGACCAGAGGAGAAGAAAAAAAATGGGCTAGGAAAAAGAAACACAGCATACTAGTTGGTTCCAAAACACCCAACACGACCGCCAGACCAACCCGGCTATCCCACAAACCGTGTAGGATTGCCTTTCCTCGCAACTGATCCCCCACCAAGAAACTGCAGAATTCAAAAATACTCTTTTTCACTGGATGTGCTCCTGAAAATCTTGCTTGGAAAGTTCCTCAGGGCCTCTGATCTATTGAAAGGCGATCGCCACCTGAATGATGCCGTGTTGTGGCTGTCCACGTTAATATCTAACGGCCGCCAGAGCATCATTCTTCCGGACGCCATGGCCAGGTTGAAGATGTCTCCCTGCAGACAGTGGTGTTTGTATGGAGAAAAAGAGAAGCCGTGTATCATCCACATCTGACCACCTGAGACCAGGATTAATGGCCTTGAGAGGCTACATTCTTGTCCTGACGCCTCCTCTGACGCTACTCCTGCATATACCTCCTTCTCCTGCGCTTTGACTCGATGTTTCCTTACAGTTAAGAGCCGCTTTTGCAGGCTAGCTAAACCAAGAGGTGTGTCACTTGTCAGCTCGCGCTGCAGATCTACTCGTGTCGTAGTTGTGAACCTTTTCGTGTTAAGGTTCTGATGGCCCCCCTTCGTGGGCCAAATATACTTATATCCATAGTAGCTCTCCCGCCGGCAATCAAGCTGCTATCTTCTCTTATATACCTCTTTTAATCCCTTCCTTTACCTCCTCTGTATACTCTGTACAGGGACCGACATTCATTTTTTCCCCCTTTTATTCACACCCTAATGCTTCTATTATGCAGCTCCCTCCAGTGTCAGTTATTGCCTCCTGGCCTACTCCCAATTATGACAATCCACCAGAGGTTCATGGCCCTGCCATCATAATCATGACAGCAATTTTCATGCCCCTGATGCTGGCCATCATCGGCATCCGTATATTCACACGCATCCGAATATTGAGAAGTTTTGGCTGGGACGATATATTCATCATTGCCGCTGCTCTTCCCACTCTCGGCTGTGGGATCATCACCACCACTGCAGCCATCACCTTAGGCTGGAATCGCCATATTTACGACGTTCCTATCTGGCAGCTTATTCTAGGCCTTCGGCTGACGATGCTATTGGAATGTCTCTTTGCTACCGGATGTACGCTCACCAAACTCTCGCTTCTATTTTTCACCCGGAAGATCATGAAAGGTAGCGGAAGTCCGGCGTTGCAGTGGACTGTGGTCATCAACATCTGGATCGTTGGTATCGAACTTATCATCTTCATTTTGGTGGTCGTGTTTACTTGCAGGCATGTATCCGTACCCCCTTACCCTAAAAATGTCACTGGCTTGTCCATGTCTGCTAACATGATAGCCCACTTTAGACCCGTATCTCTCTATTGGACGCTTTCTATTCTGCCTCAGAACTGCATCAACGAGAGTGCCCATTTACTAGCTAGCGGTGCAATCAACACTGCAACCGACATCATTGTTATTGTCCTGCCGATTCCCAGCGTTATGTCTCTCAGCTTGCCCACGCGGCAACGGATCATTCTTATCCTCCTCTTTGGTGCTGGTTTCGGAGTTTGTATTGCTGGTGGTGTGCGTGCATACTACACCTACCGGCTGAATATCGCCCACGACAAGACGTGGGAAGCCTACTATCTCTGGATCTCTGGTACCGTTGAACTCTACGTTGGCGTGGTATGTAACCCCTTATTACATTATGTAGACAAGACCGCGAAACTAACATCCAACTACAGATTGGGGCTTCGCTCGCATCATTACGGCCGTTCTTTGCGCGGTACTTCCCATCTATCTTTGGCAACCAGCGTGAGCGCGCATCGTACGCTTTCGCAAGCACAATAGCACGGCGCTACGGCTTCCGCCGTTCAAACCGTGGCAAGCCAAAGCCCAGGAAAGTAAAGGAGGTCAGCGAGGCTACTACCATTACCATGAACTGCGACTATGACTTTGACCTCGGGTACCTCCGCACCCAGAAGAGCGAGATGGGTCCGGTAACTACAGGGTCCCGAGACGGGGCCGTAGAAGAGTCCAGCGTCGGCATGCCCCCCGCAGAAACGGCAACAGGGCCTGCGGCAACAGGGGCTGTGGAGCAATGATGCGTGTTACGGCGTTCTGGAGTCAGGGTGTACATACAAACTCCTTTTCAATAATGGAATCCTTTTTTAGACCCAAGCAAACCCGGTGCTGGTGTATAATGCTGCAGAGTAATGGGCTTCTGAGCCGCTGTCTGCAACGGCTTTTCAGGGGCTTCCTCAGCCGACGCAGCGCGCAAGAACCAACCTTCGCCAGTGCTTTTCTCGCCTTGCAGTCAAAAATTACCCAAACGAGAATCCAGTGCCGGTGATATTACGTAATATCACCATCTTTATTTTCTTTTTACTTTTTTTTTTTATTTTTTATTTTTGCTTTTCTTCAAGAATCAACGAAATGCAGAAGCAGAAGAAGCAGAAAAGAAGAAACGCCGAATGAGAATTGTCGAGATGCGACATCCAGCAGTTCATGTTCATGTTCATCCGCCTTGCCACCGACTCCGTAACGCCGGAGGATCTTAGCTGGCTGGGGCTGACGAGCGACCAGCGACTCAGGCCAGCATACGAGAACCAACCAGCCGGCAAGGCCAGCTCTCCAGCGTGGCTCCCATCTCCACCGATCCCAGATCTGAAACTGCCAGCGCGAAGAAGGCAGAAGGCCCAACCACCGCTTGCTCGGCATCTGGACTGGCAATTGAGGCAGACAGATCAGCCACACCGGAGAAGAGCGTGAAACCCGACAGACAATACGAGACCCGATCTCGCTAATCTTTTGCTTATCCATGAAGACGGTCGATCGTGTCGACTCCAGGCGCATACGAAGCGTGTTGCACCGCGCCAGGCGAAGGAATCACTAGCTGAAGGCGACGACTGGGATATGGAAGCTGGAGAACGCGAAGAAGCCAGGCTAGAAGAAGCTCTAGTTCCCGATCGACCGTTAGTTAGCTTCTTCAATACTGACCACGCCTCTGGGTGGGAGAGTAGCATTATTGCTAGAGTTGAAGCCAGGCAGATGGACGATGGACGTAGGAGCAGCTGCCGCCAGCCGAGCGTTTTATTTCTGCAGAGAGACTGCTTGCTCTGCCTAATATATGTCATGAATTGACGTTGTAATTGGGGGTCTTTTATCAGTGTTATTGCTTTTATACAGAAGCTGTACTCCGTATGACTATTATTTAATATTAATATTTTAATAATTGCTGGTTGGCTCGTCTGTGACTCACGCTTTGCTGGGATTCTCCATAGAAAATGATAATTTTATGCCCCTCGAAGTTTTACCCCAC
Source organism: Trichophyton schoenleinii (assembly GCA_018357685.1). Classification (NCBI taxonomy): domain Eukaryota; kingdom Fungi; phylum Ascomycota; class Eurotiomycetes; order Onygenales; family Arthrodermataceae; genus Trichophyton; species Trichophyton schoenleinii. The sequence goes on from WOFF01000002.1 coordinate 3,012,161, forward strand.
TGCACATATCAAATTTTTTTTTTCTCTTTATCCTACATTCAGCGAAAAAGAATAGAAGAAGAAGAATAGGAGCAGGCAGGAAGAGGATCGGGACACAAGAGAGGCGGCCATGGCGAGCGCTACCAAAGACGTCTTCATTGACGAGGATGTCGGCAAGGACGATGACTCCGCGACGGGCACCGAAACCGCCGCATACAAGACGCTGGTCTACGCGATGCTGCTACACCCCGCCACGGCCGACGCTCCAGTGCAGTACATGACCAGGAAGTCCGAGACAGGCCCTGTTGCCGAGGGAGAAGAGGCCTCTGTGCGCCTGCAGTGGAAGCCCGCAACCAAGTCGGCGCTCAAGAAGGCGGCCAACCTCGTCGAGCAGCGCAAGAAAAAGGCGCTCAAGGAGAAGGAGCTGGCGATCAGGGAAAAGGAGGAGGCCGATAAGCGAAGGCTGGTGCTGGAGGAGGCGAAGAAGGTCATCATAAAGGAGGATGATTCGCTGCCCAAGCCCGTCAAGATCAGACTCAATGAGAAGGACCCCGCGGTCGTCAGGCCTCGAGCCGAAGGAGACAAGCAGCCGGGGACTCGTGTGCGCGTCGTGGGCAGAGTCCATCGTCTACGGGTGCAGAAGGACATGATCTTCTTGACGCTGACAGATGGCTACGGATTGCTCCAGTGCGTCTTTACTGGGGACCTGACAAAGACATATGATGCCATGACTCTTACGCTGGAGACCTCCATGGCCATCCATGGAGAGATGCGTGCCGTGCCTGTGAAACAGCATGCTCCAGATAACCGTGAGCTACACGCAGACTTCTTCCAGGTCATTGGGCGTGCTGCCGGCGATAAGGAGGCCATCACCACCCGTGTGGCCGCAGATGCTGATCCCCAGACCCTACTAGACAACCGACACCTCGTCTTGCGTGGAGAGACCTCCTCATCCGTTCTCAAGGTCCGCGCAGCTGTGGTGCGGGCGTTTCGGAAGACGTTTGAGCAGAAGCAGATGCTCGAGGTCACTCCCCCAGCCATGGTCCAGACCCAGGTAGAAGGCGGAAGCACCCTGTTTGAATTCGACTACTACGGCGAGAAGGCCTACCTGACCCAGTCCTCCCAGCTGTATCTGGAGACCTGTCTCGCTTCACTAGGCGATGTCTTCTGCATCTGCCCATCTTTCCGTGCCGAAAAGTCTCTCACCCGTCGTCACCTGTCTGAATATACCCATATTGAATCTGAGCTAGACTTCATCACCTTTAATGACCTCCTTGACCATATTGAGGAGATAATATGTAGTGTTATCGATATCTCGCTGGCTGATCCACAGATCGCCGCGTTCGTCAAACAGCTCAACCCCGACTTCACGCCACCGGCCCGTCCCTTCAGGCGCATGCGTTACTCTGAAGCCATCGAGTGGCTGAACGAACATGGCATCAACAATGAAGAGGATAAGCCACATTCGTTCGGAGATGACATTGCTGAAGCTGCCGAGCGAAAAATGACCGACATCATCAATAAGCCTATCCTCCTCACACACTTCCCTGCTGAGATCAAAGCGTTCTACATGAAGAAGGATGCAGAGGACCCACGTGTCACAGAGTCCGTAGATGTGCTCATGCCCGGTGTCGGTGAGATTGTCGGCGGTAGCATGAGGATGGACGACTGGGACGAGCTCATGGGTGCGTACAAGAAAGAAGGAATGGATCCTACTCCATACTACTGGTATACCGACCAGAGAAAGTAAGTTTTCCCCTGTTAGCTCTTCTATGGAGTAAGAGTCTTTGCTAATTATAAGCAGATATGGCACGTCTCCTCACGGAGGATACGGTCTTGGTCTTGAACGATTCCTTGCATGGATGTGCGGACGATATACTGTCCGAGAATGCTCGTTGTACCCTCGTTTCACTGGCAGATGCACACCATAAGCATAGCATCAGTTTAGAATTTAAATAAATGACAAGAACATGAAGAATGGAACGTAGTTAGAGCAAGAGCTACAGAAGTAGTGAAGATGCATTGTACGTGACACGAACAGAGACAAAATAATGTAACGCAAATGCAAATAGATGCGTGAAATGGGCGTGTTTAATATATGCTATCCACAAACTGGTGTCTTTCCATAGCAAGACACAGTAAAACTCCCCGTCACAACTGAGAAATGACCACTAATTATACGCTTTGCGGACAACAAGGGGCCATCATTACTGAACCTTTTCCAGAAAAGCTCCGTCTCCATGCACCATCACCGGGGCAAGACCTGTAGACTTGGACTCGATCATGTCATTCTGTAGTAGAGTGAACTTTTCATCTGGGCCCCTTTCAGACGGTGTGATAGGGCTATCATCCACCGTTGTAGCCGGGGAGTGAGTTAACAATGGCATATCACCGGCTTCCTTGCTGCCCGTAAGACATACACCATTTTTATACCCTCGTCCAGGCTGCTGTGAAGTAGTTGGTGTCTGCCCCGCTTGCAGGAATTGAGCAAGGTATTGATATGCAGCCGTGAACTGAACTGGCTTGGATCGAGGCTGGCGTGTGGAAGACATTGTCTCCGGCTCTTGATGTAGAAGGCTCAGCTGCGGCAGGCTAGTGGAAAGGGAAATGGTTGTATTTGGTAACGAGTAGAGCAAGCCAGGGTCTGAGAAGGAGCCGGCCCTCGCACTCTGGCGATATGGATATGACCTGGGGATGGGAACCGGGGAGAAAAATGAGGAGAAGGAAGAGGTTGCCCGTGAGAAGAATATGGGTCTCGAAGGAGCTGCTAGAGGTTTTATATAGTCTTGATTTCGGCACCTGGAGGACGAAACAAGAAGAAGAAAAGAGAGGCAGAATAAGTAAACATGCACTTCCAGGGAGAAGGGAAGAGAAAAAGTATCGAAGGTTGAAGAGAGAATGTCCTACCTGTATCATTTGCTCGTGCGAGGCAAATGATACGGATAAATCCGGACAAGGTAGAGAGAAGAATAAGAAGGGTATATCTCACCGTTGGCTACAGTATAGAATTGAAGAGTCTGGATTTGATATCATTCTCTCACACATGGCACTGCAGGGGAGAAGACGTTTTGAAACAAGCAGTTAGTAAGGCAAGTAATTGTTGCAGTTTATTCTTCAACCATGTTTCATTCAAAAAACGTGTCATGCATTCTCATGCCTTATCTCCCTGGCAAACGGCAAGGGAAAAGAAAGGAAGCAAAGGTTGATTCCATGTCAAACAGCACTGGCCCTGCGCTGCCGAGGACAGGGGTGAGGGAGGGAGAAGGGAAGGGGGGTAGGAGAGAATAGAGACTCCTTCATCCATACCAGTACTGGCAAAAGCAGGTGGCCATCTGCACTGCAACGCCCCTCTCTCCCGCCCCAGTCCCCAGCAGCTTGCAGGATCTTTCAGGTCAGGGCTGAGCAAGACTCCCTCTTATTTGTGTTGCCTTCTTTGGCATGCGCCGTTTAATCGCGGACCCGTCAGCCCTGGGATGCAGGCAGTGGCCCTAAGGCTGACCTGGTGGTCGCAAGACAAGAAACACCTTGTCCAGGCCCTTTCTTTGAGCGGCGTAGGAAAGAAAGAAAGAAAGAAAGGCGGAAGTAGAAATAGGACGGTATATAGTAAACGGATATAGGGGGTGGAAACAAAATAAAATTAAACAAGAAAAAAAAAAAAATAAGAAAAGAAACCCTTTTCGTTGTTATAAAAAAAAAAAAAGGAACTCCCAGTAACGGCGAAGCACCGTACTTAAGTTTGGAAGACGAAGAACAGCCCTGGATAGATGCAGGCCAGTCAAGGAAGAAGAAGAGCTGTCCGCTGCTGCTGATGACGATGATATATAGTTGAGGCGGTGAAACAAGGCCTCGCCCAGCGCTGAGTCACCCAAAAACAACGGTCTGAACTAGCCTGGATGGTCCATACCTGCTGCTATCGAGCATCAAGGACAAGAAAAAGGGGGTCGTGGCCTTCCTCCTGAGGCTCGGATCATAGGGGACCGGACCCGGTGGGACGGGGACGGCCTAAGAGAAGGTCAGGCGCTGTTCCAGCGTCCACAGTGGGCACCGGTCTCGTTCGGTCTTTTGCCTGCGTGTTCTGAAAATCTGTCCTGTCGCCTGTGTGTGCATCTCTCTCTCGTTCCCCAGGGGTCTCCAGTTGACGTTTGTCTGCTGTTTGAGACGTCAAGGGGAAAAGGAAGCAGAAGAAGCAAAAAAAACGAAAAAGAAAAAGGAACGAAAAACGTATGCTAGTCGCGTGACGCTTCGAGTCCGACTCTATCCGGCCGAAAAAGGAAAGCTGGCAAAAAAGGGCTGAGAATTGGCTCGAGTGAGCTCAAGGAGGAGATCAAGAGCATGAAGGTCAATGGCAGAGACGAGACGGATGATAATATGAAGATGAAGCTGAGGATCAAGATCAAGTCGATTCAACGCCAACGCTAAGATGCACAAAATAGAAGTACAAAAAGAACATGGCCAAAGGTGACTTGGCGATACACGCTAGTTAGCTGCTTTGTTGGTTGGCCTATTATTATCGTTGAGCAGCGGGCTTGTCTCCAGAAGCCGTCGTTGGCTTACTATCGCCGTCTCCATGCTCGAACAGCTGCTGTGGTGGAGCGGCATTAGGCGCGAGAAACCTCTCCGGCACTCCTCTGGCGCCGACTCCTATCGGCCCAACGAAGCACCCAAATGTCCCGCTCCATGCATACCTGTATGCCAGCGCTTGGCGGATTTCGCGGTAGGCAAGGGAGTTTGAGTAAGGGAGGCCGGTTGTTGGGTCACGGTAGCGGGCGGGATGGGAAGTGATAGGGCAAAACTCAGTTTGGGTTTCTACAGTCGCTTGTTAGTCCAGTTATACAACTAAAATGATAATTCCTCATACCGAGAGAGGGTTGCTGGGATATGGGTGAAAGGGATGACGTACTGGGTAGCTTGACAGGCTTTTTCGGATTGTAGAGGACGCCAACATCACTTCGCTCGGGTGCTGTAGAGGCGTCGAAATTGTCTAGAACAATGCACGTCCGGGATGAACGCTCAAGAGCCGGTTTGACCTTGTCCGGCTTCTCCTCCGCGTTCAACTCTTGTTCCGGACGCATGGATACGGTGGCTTCCACAGGCTTGTCAGAAGCTTGACCTTGATCATTTTTGCCCTCATTCCCCCGTTCCTTGGGGATCGGGGCTGATTTTGTCATTTCATTTTCATGTGCCTCTTCGTTCGGCAATGCAATCGTTTCCGTAGTAGTTGCGACGGATTTGGGTGCAGTGGGTGTGGCGGTATGGGCAATTTCGGCGTCAGGACATGCCGAAAGCTCCTGCATTGAGGCGTATAACTGTATGCCATCTAGAAATGAGCTGGGTTCCCCAGGAGCTTGCTGCCCATCGGTAGGTTGTGTAGGCGCTATGTCTGTGGCATTATTGGACACTTCTGTCTCTTTGCTTGCGGCACCTGTCGCAGGCTTTCCCTCGCGGCTGGTTTCAACACTAGGACGACCCTTCTTCTTGCGGCCGGTATCAGCATCAGCAGCCTGTCGGAAAGGCTTGACGCCCACCATTGCAAGTTTCTCGTTGATCCATTTAGCGATTCCACTCCAGAATGTGATAACAGGTCCTTCCAGTCGTCGATTGTGCAGTGCCTCCATCTTCAACCTCCGCTCTTCGCCTCGCTTCTCCTCCATCTCCTCCCACCGCGTCAGGCTGCCAAAATTCAGCCTTTCAGTCTTTTCGGCTTCAGCAAGACGGTCTGCCTGCGTCATTTGTTTCGGCTTGGACTTCTCCTTGCGCTTTGCCGTCTCCTCCATCGTAGCAATCAGCTGAACTCGTTTCTGCTCGCTGCGTTTGAGCCGCGCGTGGGTTTGAACTCTGTTCTGCATGGTCTGGCGACGAGAAGACGCACGCGTAGGCCCGTCGTCTCCTGTAGGAAGCCATGAGATACGCTCTGATTTCTTTCTCTGGCGTGGAGCCGGAAGTGTTGATGTTCGTGTGGGCAAGGTCGGATCTATCTTGACCTTTTTCTTGCGCTGGGAGGGTATCCGAAACCCTTCCTGCTGCGCTGTTCGTTTCTTTGCCCGCTCTGCCTTCTCCTGTCTCTGTAGCTCTTTTTCTCCTTCAAGCTCGTCATTGCCAGCGCCTGCTGCACCGCCTTCGTCCCCTTCATCCGAGGAGGAAGAATCGATCTCCATGTCGTCTGCTGCAGCTTCTCCGCCCTCTTCCTCATCATCCCCGGACTCAAACTCCTCATCGTCTTCCTCCTCCGCAAATATACGCGCCAGTTCATCGTCGGCTTCGGCGTCGAGAAGCGTGTTCATCAGACGGCCGGCCGTCGACCGTCGCGCTCGTCCTGTCGCAAGAGGCTCAACATAGTAGTCATCCGGCCCGCTGCCGTCTTCCGCCTCAACCGGGGTTTCTGCCATGCTTTGCTATCAGTAACCAAGACGCATCGTAGCCGTTCTGTGTAGCTTTCATATCTCGTCCGCAGTGTCTTGTTTTTTGATAAAATGGAATGTCTAGAGAGCCCAAGTCGAAGTCCGCGAATCTTATGATTAGGTAATAAAAGTAAATTACATAAGCCGCCACTTTATTCTGACCTTCGTCGCTCTGACATTATTAAATTATTCCAATAAATAATATTAGCTGGCCGTTGATGGATGTCAGCGAACAACGGCGAGGCAGAAGACAAAGAAGGGGGACGGGACGGGGAGGAAAGAGGGAATGATGGACTCGGAGAGCCCTTTGGCTTGCGCTGGCCACGATACGCCTAGCCAGCTGCTTTCGGAGTCGATTCGCTCTCGTCATCTCAAAGCCACACTCGTATGGAACGGAGGATGGAGGAGTCCAACGCAAGCTGAGGCTGGTCGGCAGCGAGCTGGGCGAGCAAGCACGTTGGGTAGGAGGATGTCTGCGATGATCCCTATTTATTCGACGCCCTGGAGCCTCGTAGGAGCCGAGCAACAAGAGATAGACCGTAGCGACAAGCTAGTTTGTACGGAATCAGAACACAGCATACATACGGTTTTGCCTTCGTCAGTCACAAAACCATGAAACGAAGTCCAGGCAGGCAGGCACAGCTCAAAGCATCAAGCTCTCGCTTGTTACCGTGGTTTCATCCGTTCCGAGAACCGGCTGTGCGAGTTGAATCCGGGTACCTGCATCGGATGACACCAATCAACCCGTATTGCCTGCCTGGTGTTTGTGCCCATCTCGGCCATCTTCATCATCTGTCAGTCAGTCAGTCAGTCAGCGGAGAGGCGCCTGTGGGACATGTTCAATGTGTTCAGTTTCAAGACAAGAGAAAGACGGTTCTCCGTAAACTGAGTTGAAGCTATGTTTGATCTCTCCGCCCGCCAGCGTATCGCTCCAGGCACCGCGACGTCCCTGACTTTCCCCCATCAGGCTCTAGTGGTAATTAAGACCCACGGGTCCTACCCACCAATGGGCCGGGATGATGTCGTGAGGAGTTTTTCTCCAGAACATCCAGAAAAAGTACTTTGTGTGGCATCACGGCGCCAGACATTGATCTACGTTTGCTTGCCAGTGCGAGGCCAAGAGAGAGCTGCCGCTGCAGACCTCTCCGGCCTGAACTCGAGCTGGACCAGGGCAGTGGATACGGACAGCACAGATGTATATGGATGTTATGCTTGCACACGATACATGCAACACATAAAGGACATACATACTTACTCCGCCCGTACATCTCAGGGTAACATCCCATCGCTGCTGGGGTTTTGTCTGTGCCCTTTGATGCTGTACAACAGACAGCAGCAGGAGGAACAGAGACAGAGAAGAAGGCCGGCCTGCGACAGCAAAAAACCACATGGCACGCTCCCCCTATAGCTGCCGCCGCGTCTCTCTTTCTCTCTCTCTCTTCCTCTCTCCTGCTCCCCTCCCCTCCCTCCCCTCGTCCTGCTGGGCCCTCCTCCGGTTCCCTCGCGCTGCCCTCTTCCGCTGCCTCAGCCTGGCAAGCCAAGCGCCCATCATCCCTGGTATTTTATCGTATCGAGGCAGGTACCAAATACCAGTCCGGGGTGCTGGTAGCCCGGCGCTACTGGCGCAGTCGCTGCCTGTAACTTTGGTAATCGCAATACGACTAGTCCCTTCTCCATCCACTTCCTTTTTTTTTTTTTTTTTCTTGCTTTCTTCTCCTTCTTTCTCTCTCCCTTTTTTCCCCCTGCGAGTTGGTTCTTCTCTCTCCCCTTTCTTCTTCTGCTTCTTCTTCTTCTCTTCTTCCTCTTCTTCCTCTTCCTGTTCTTCTTCCTATCTCCTCCTGCTCACTTGCTGTGCCTGCAGGTCTTCGTTCTTCTCGTTTCTCCTTTCTTCCCGCCTCCTTTTTTCCCTTCTCATTCACTCTTTTCTAACCCTTTATTTATTTTATATTTTTCTCCCTTTTTTTTTGGCTTCGATTCTTGCTTGTTTTGGTTGCATCATCATCAGATATCGCCTTTATAGTAAAGCTTGCCCTTCCTCCCCTTCCGTCCATTCTCTATAGCTCTTCTTTGCGTTATACGTTTGTCGCTCATCAGTTTAATCCTCTTACTTGGAACAGCAAGTTCTATATCTAGCCTCCCTGACCCTGCGCTGGGTTGCTCAACCCAAAGGCCACTGAGTGCATCGTTGATCCCGCTTCCATCACCTATTGGTTTCTGAGCCGCACAGTTCTTCGTACCCCTGAAGGGCTGAAAAACCCTCTCGATCTATCCTCTTATGCCAGGCTGGCTTTCTAGATTACAGGAGGGTTAACTGGGAAACAAAAAAAAAAAAAAAAACAAGACAAAAAGTGTTGAGGTCTCCCTTATTTACCCATTTCAGTCGCAAGGCTGTCTTTTTCCCATTCCTTGGTAAGTCAGCAGTCTCCTTTCAGGACTTTGTTTATATGCAGGTATACAAGTGTGTTAACTATCATTCTACATGTATAGCCCGAGGAAACGAGGAAATTTACCTCGATATAAATATATATATACACGCCACGGCTTAATAAATCCTTCAAAACGGCGGTACTACCACCCCTCAACCAGGACGCTACTGTCCTTCCCCCACACCTCCTCGCCATGCAAGCGATTGACACCGGCCGTTTGATGCAGCCTGGTTCTAAAGTCTCCAGCAACGGAACTGAGTCGACGGGCTTTTCTCATAACGCATACGCATCCAACCAACCACTAAGCTTCACTGATCGTAACTCCCGGAGAGCCAACATACCTGCTATCAATACCAACTCTACTCCTTCAAACTCCAAAGATCAACTCCCGTACGGTGCTCAGTTCGACATGAACTTCGCTCCTTTACTTCCATCGCAGCTCCTCCTTGGTAGCCCCTTTCAGCCAGGGACTCCTTCTGCCTTCGCCTCACCGCAGTTTGGCAACTTCCCAGGATTCTCGCAGTCCAATCAGAATGTCGAACAGAGTCACCAAACTCAAATCAACAGCCCAACACAAGCTCAACATGGTCCACTGTCACCTCAGATGTACCAAAGCCTGATGTCTCCTGGTGCCATGGGAAGTTCCGCTCTGTTAGCCGGCCCAAATTCTCCGATATCAGGGCTTCCAGCGTTTGCCAATGCATTTGCCCCAAGCCCGCAGCTTCAATCCGGACATGGCATCTTATCAGGAACTAGCCGAACTGTGTATTTAGGAAACCTACCTCCAGAAACCACCTCGGAAGAAATCTTGGGTCATGTTCGGAGTGGCCAAATCGAGTCCGTTCGTCTCCTCCCTGACAAGAACTGTGCCTTTATTTCGTTCCTGGACAGCAGTTCTGCTACTCACTTTCATTCTGATGCCATTTTGAAGAAGCTGTCGATCAAAGGTAATGATATAAAAATTGGATGGGGGAAGCCATCACAAGTTCCTACATCTGTAGCACTCGCTGTGCAACAATCTCATGCATCTAGGAATGTATACCTTGGAAACTTGCATGGGGATGTCACTGAGGAGGAATTACGCGAGGAGCTAGGGAAATTTGGCCCTATTGATACTGTTAAGCTTGTGAAAGAAAAGTCTATTGGCTTTGTTCACTTCTTGTCTATCAGTAACGCAATCAAGGCAGTTACCCAGCTTCCTCAGGAGCCCAACTGGCAACCTCCAAAGAGAGTTTACTATGGAAAGGATAGATGTGCCTATATCTCGAAAACCCAACAACAGAATGCTGCACAATATCTAGGTATCGCTCCTGGATATGCCCATACGCTAAACTCTCACGATCGTGATATACTTTCGAATGCAATCGCACAGCAATCTCTAGCTGCTGCTGCGGTTGCAACTTCAGCTGGTGGCATGCATAACCTTGGAAATAGGACCGTGTATCTGGGTAACATTCACCCAGAAACGACAATAGAGGAGATTTGTAATGTTGTCCGTGGCGGACTCCTACATCATATTCGGTACATACCAGACAAGCATATCTGTTTTGTCACCTTTGTGGATGCTACATCCGCCGCCTCGTTCTACGCACTTAGCAACATGCAAGGTCTAATGATCCACAACAGAAGGCTTAAAATCGGATGGGGCAAACATTCTGGCGGACTTCCGACCGCAATTTCATTGGCTGTTAGCGGAGGTGCATCCCGCAATGTTTACATCGGCAACCTGGACGAAACCTGGACTGAGGAACGCTTACGCCAGGACTTTTCTGCATATGGCGAGATTGAATTAGTCAACACTCTTAGAGAGAAGAGTTGTGCTTTTGTGAATTTCACCAATATTGCCAACGCCATCAAAGCAATTGAAGGAATGAGGGGGTCAGAAGATTATAAACGATTCAAGATCAACTTCGGAAAAGATCGCTGTGGTAATCCTCCTCGCCAGGTTAACAATAACCAGAATGGCAACCGCGCGGATGGATCTAGCAATTCTGTGAATGGTGCTATTCAGTCAGGTAGTAACCAGAACGGACAACAATCAAGCCCAACTCGACCTGCTCTATCCCCCGTTACTGGTTCGTCTGGTTCCTTGTCTCAGAATGGTCAAAACAAACATCCCTTACATTCGATAGCAAGCCCTGGCTCCCTCATAAGCTCTGGAAACAACAACCCCTTGACTCTTTACCTCAGCCAGGTCTCGCAACAAACTAGCCGCGAACAAGAGTCCCGCCTGAGCAACTCTATGCAGTACCCTTCGCTTCAATCTCAAAACTATGGGCAATCCCAAAGCAATCACGGCCATACCCATAGCCACAGCCACTTTGAGGGCAGCAACGGAGTGGTGGATAACGGAGCACCAGGGGAGCCCCTCCTCCAGCACAAGTCATCTCTCAACGGCTTATTAAACGTCTCCAGCGCTTCCAATGCAGCACAGCAGCAGCATAGCTCGGCAAATGGAAACACACTGAGTGTTCCGCGTGCCCAGCATTCTCGAACCGTTAGCTTGCCATCGTTTTCTCAAGAGCGATTTGGCCAAGGTCCACATTCACATCTTCCATCACGATCAGGCATGAATCATCAGACCCAAGGAAGCTTCTCAGGCTTCGGTGGGCTAGGAGGACTTAACCACGGCGGTTTTGGCGGTCTCTCCATAACTAATGAAAGCTCTCTTCCCGGGTGGGCTGAGGAAGAGATTGGCGCCAAATAATTCTGGCTTCCCTGCTTGATTCTTTTACACTACACTGTATTACTTAAACTATCTTTACTCTTTCGTTTCTCTGTGTGTGTGCGCGTTTTTCCCCTATTTACCCTTATATTTTTTTTCCCAGTCCCAGGGTCTCGTTTTCTATGCATTTAACTCCATGTCTTATTTGTTTATCCCATTTCCTGTTTGGATTACCGCCTTACCCTAATTATTACTTGGCCCCCAATATCCCATTATAATACGCCATTCTTCCGTTTTCTTTTTTGTTTCTATACTTTTGTTCTTGTTTGGATTCTACGCCGTTGTTTGGTTTTCTACTCCTTAATCCCGACATGCATCTAAGATCAATCTTTACTGAAATTTTAATGCGCTTCACAACAATCATGTACCTTCACTTGTGATAGCGGTTTTAGGGTCATGCTTCGTTTCTGGTCGGTTGGAATAAGATGCAGGAAGATATCACAGGTGCAAATACACACTGCTCATGAGCCATGAGCCCATTGTTCAATATTCATACCACCTGTTTCCTTTCCACTTTTAAATTGCTTACCTTGTTACTACTCACTGCAGCCGGTGCTGTCTCATCTTTTGTTACCCCTTTATTTTTATTTCTTTTTTTTGATTTCCCTATTTTTTATTTTCCCCCTTTCTCTTGTCCTTTGCTGGCTTTGTTGTCTTTTACTTTTGATCGTACATTATTTCCTTCTGTTTACGATGCCCTCTAATCGATTGAATACCCCAATACAAGTAATACCCTGATAATAGCCAAAACTACCTCGGTCCTTTTGAGAATAGTGTGAGCAGGAGCTAATCCGGCGGGGATTGGATAGATACATAATTATATTTCCAATAAGTCTGGCTAAACAGGTCGGAAAACCCATTGAAACATTTGTCACTGTAGCCGCAAAACAATATGCTATTATCTATTGTAACTACCTTGAGGTTTGACGCAGTGGTGTAGTTAAAGTTTCCACGTGACCAGCCAACGTCGGGTCTTTCTCAACGTCAGAGATAAAAAAAAAAAAAAAACAACAAAGACAAGTTCACCAGACGACGAGACAGCAAAGTCATCGTGTTGTGTGCTAATTCACATCGAGATTTAGCTGGCTTAGACTTGAAGTCTTCTTTGAGAGGCCCTTACTTTTAGCTGGGACGTAATGTCTCTCCCACCTGAACGCATCCGCATCAAGCGACGGAGAGAAGATGAACCGGTAGAGACTCTGTGTAAGTCATTCTCATCGCCATGTTCCGCGTCAGGGTAACTACATTACTCTATTATACTATCTAGTGTAATATGGTCTATTTATTTGTTTTTATTTCTTTCACTCTGAGCCAAGATACCCGGGACTAATAACTTTACCACCATGCCTTGTGCGACTCGACATCTATACAGACATCCAATCTGATATCCACCAGCCTAAGAGGCGGTTCACAGACTACGTTTTCCAGCGCGTTGTTCTGCATATTGACAATAAAAATAGCCAAGATGACCCTAAGGGCGGCCCGGCGCCTGAGTCTCAAGCCAAGGGCCGGACCCAAGGCAATCGTGCTGTAACCGTCAGCCATCACACTACTGGGTCCTCCGGTACTGCAGTGAACCGCTCCGGGATTCCCATCATTACAACGCCCTCTATGCGTAGCGATGGGGCTAAATCAAAGCAGAAACAACCCATCACTACAGATAGAGATGAGCATGATAACACCGATATCGAGTCGGCTAGAAGTGACTCTCCATCATTGTCAACCTTGTCTAGCGTACCTAAAGTCATTTCTGCCGTCAAAAGACCGGCTACCGCACAACCCAGTGGCTCATCGGTCCGTCGTTTCCACCTTGAAGCACCAAGCAATACTGAGAACCCAGATGATGCCTTGGATGTACTTCACCGAGTTCATGGAGGTATTCAAAGGAAGAGACCGCGGAAAAATTCCAGTTACCGACCTGTTATTGTGGAGAACATTGCAGTTGCGAAAAAAACGGCCCTTGACAAGGCATCGATCTCCGCTAAGGGAGGGCGCGCAGATTTCCAAGGGGGCCCTGGTGAGACTGAGGTATCTAATGCCACTATAGAAAAGCGTCATGTGCTTTACGGGGATCATGAAGATTCATCCAAGTCATCTCAGTCCCATCAGCTGGATAAAGAAACCAGGAAGGGAGAATCAGTACTCGAAGACCCTAGTACATGGGATCTTGACTCTGATAATCTTGCCAACGAATTGGCACGCATTGCATTGGAAATGACAAATAGTGTTGAGCCGTCTGCAGAGGCTCGCTCGACCACAAAAGCAACTACATCTTGTGCGAGCCCGCAAAAAAGACCTTTGAAATATAAACCACGATTGCCCAAAACACCTCGTACTGGACATCAAAGTAATGAGCAAGGGAAAGCTTCTATGTCAGCTATCAGCAGGGCAGATGGAGCAATTAAAAGCAGCATGGACCTAGATAATAAGGATACTGGTACTAATAGTAAACTTGACTGTCGCCATGTCCCTGATACCCCAGAGAACCTGATAATGTCTGCGCAAGATGAGGACTCTGATTCTGGCTATGTTTTCGACGAGTTTATTAGGCGGCCTGTGCATGATGTTGTTGCCGACCCAAGCGTTTCCTATTTTCAAGACGGAAAATGGATTGAAGGACGCGAATTCCCGAAGGATGTGGGCGTCGTCGTCATCACTCAAGGTGACTCGCACTTCTGGGATGCTATTGCGGAAGATGACGATGAGAAGGACTGGGATACAGAGGATGAGGATTCGAATGGTGAGTTTTCGCTCATATCGCTTTAGAGCCGCTTGCTTATTTCTTTAATATAGCTGAAGATAATCCTGCGAACGAGTATCCGGATGAGGACCTTGACTTTGACGATGAATACTGTGATAACAACGCGATTTATCGGCGTTTCCGTGTAAATGCATCTGACGAGGAGGAGTATGACACTCTAGATTACGATACATACAGCTATCGTACCTACCCCTGCAATATGCTTAGTGACAGTGACTCGGACCCTTGAAGCTGGCAGCGGCCTTGTTCTCCCTTCCTGACTTCTTTTTCATGACCGAATGAATTAATCAATGAGATCCCATTGACTACGATATTGAATGCAGTTACCTTGCGATGAAATGTCGGTCGCTAAGCCCGAGACAACGCTGCATTGCTGTTTGGTGATGCGGCGCCTTGCCAACTTGTTGGTTATGTGACTCTTGGCGTCAAACGTTTCTGTTACCGCCCGTAAATCCATGTGGTGGAGTAGACCATCAAACTACTGGTTGAGGCCTTCTGTTTTATTTTTTTGGCCCCCTCTTACTTATGCAAACCCCTGGCGCCTAGTTACTGATCTTTCTTACTGCTTGTCAACTTCATGGGGTGGATATGAGCCGTTGGCTCAGACTGAAGCCCTTTTACTGCCCGCTTACTATGCCTGCCCGGCCCTTGCTGTTAACTATTGATAGTAGCAGGCTGCTATTACCAAGAAAAGAAGTGGAATTTTTGATACCTTTTGCGTAATAAGAAACATCATGCAATCTCCCTGGCGGCTAAATGCTTCCCTGGATTACTCCAATCTTGGCTATGCCGTGGGCTAGTAGCGGCATTCGCTTGTACTAATATCCGCAATGGGCTCTATTATAAAAGACCAAGTCTCTTTCCTCTCTAGCCTTCACTTTTCCTTCACTCTACATATCATTAAACAACCATCTTTCTACCCATTCCAGTTTCAGATCTCAGCAGCATCCATCTTGGAGGCCCATCCGTATTGAGACTTTACAATGCAAAAGGCCTCCAATCCACCCCCATCAAGCCAGCTTGGATCTGGGCTAAAATTGCTAAACGCAAAGGATGTATCTCTTCAGCCTCTGACAGGGTTCGAGAGCAAAGGCGAACGCCACGTCAAGAGCAGCTCGTTGCACAACATCTGGTTCACCGGTGAAATTAAACAATGGGACAGCTTTGAGGACGAGGTTCTTGGTCATTTTTCGAGCGTTCGTTGGGACCGATACCAGGAGATTATTGCCTATGGCCCTCCTGACACAGGAGTTAGTGAGTTCCATATAGACGCAAGGGATCACTACGTCTGTGGCGAGGAACTTTCCATCAGCGGACGATTCGTCCAGCACGCTCTCCAGCCCATGTCCGCTGTCAGCAAGATCCTGGGACTTGAAATGGTGTTTGGAGACTGGAAGGCCACCTCGAGAAACAGGGTCGATTTCGTTCCAGCAGCAGAAATTGACCCCCCCACAGGAAAACCGGAGATATCCGCAAATAAAGGCAAAGGCAGAGCGGACGTGCCAAACTCAAGTGAAGATGCCTTAGGCGTTCGAACCAGAAAATCCTTGGTCCCTGACTATGCCTTGATGGTAGAGGCGAATGGAACACCACGAGCCGTCGAAGAGGCGAAAACACCATGGAACCACAATTTCATGGCTGTGTGGGAAGAGATCATAGACGATCCAGCGGAACCCAAATTTCTCGCAAGCCAAACCCTAGGTAGGCTATCACTCATATTTATTATCTTCTTGCTCCTTTAACACCGATACTGATGGCAGAGCAATAGGCCAAATCGGAAACTACATGATTGAACTCGAACTCAAGTTTGGGTTTTTAACCAACTACCAACATACCTTCTTCCTCAAGAGAGAAGTGAGCAAAGACGGAAAAGAAACAATCTACTGCTCTAATCCTATTCTATACAAACATTCGCCTATGCTGGGATCCAAAATTTCCGTTCGCCAGGGCCTGCTCTTCCTTGTGGATTCTGCTCATGGAGAGAACGCGTGGTACGCGAAGAAGTTGTCAGAGACAAACATTCTTAAGAGGGAGAAGGGCGAGTCAATGAAGAATGTGAGGGATAAGTTTGCTGCCGTCACGAAGGGTAAAATGGTAACCCAGACTTCCGCACGTTCTGACACCGGCGAAGAGCTTGCTAGTGATTTCGCAAGAGGATTAAGCCTTGGAGAAGAACCGCGACGTCGGGCTCATTTTATGGACGACCCAGAAGCTGGGAGGAAAAAGCCAGGATCTTCTGGCTCCAAAAGAAAGTGACCGTCTGGACCGGAAGACCAATTCATTCGATCAATGGATAAACCTTGGGCGTATGGCTCTTTTCTGTGTAGTCAGTCAGTCAGTTAGTTAGCTGGTTAGCTCATTTTCCTTGATTAACAGAAGCTGAAATATTACTCTTGTTCTCCACACCCTTCGTGCTAACCTGTAACCATCCTATCATAGTAAATACGAGATCGTCACCCTCCCCTGTTCCAAGCTAACTATATCGTAATTCGATGTGCCATGGCCTCAGCATCAAGCGGGTGGGTGCGTTGAGGCTGCGGCTGGTTATCTGACTGGCTAGAGTAGTTAGTTAGTTCGTTAACTAAGTCTAAGTTAAACTTAGTTACGCGCCCATGATGTTACTAAGCGACGACCTGGACACGCTTTGGTTAGTTACCAATAAATATCTGGTGAAGGTCCTCTCCCTTTCTCGAGACAGCTCAATAACCATCGAGGAAAGGCAGAGTAATCAAGTTTTTCTTCTCTTTGTGTTTGTTGTCGTTGGATACCATGAATGTTGACGAGCTGGAAGGAGATCTACGCGAGTTGTATTGCAATAGGTCATCGTTTGAGGTTCCGGATTATACTCATATCTCTACCAGTACGGCTGAATGGAAACTTGGTCCTATTTTCTCTGAGCGCGAGGTCTGGGACTTAAATGATCCGGTATATGATGCCTACATCACAGAGGCAGCCGGTGTGTGCGTTGCGACTCAGATAAAAGGGCCTACTCCAGGGGTACAGGGTATAGCGAAGATACGAATACAGTAAGCATCAACTCTTTACCTACCTGTAACCTTCTACAATGTGATCATTCTTACGAAGCTTACTCAGAATTCCTAATGACTACAATGTTCCAGCACCCACCAAGCCCCAAGACTGTAGCTTCCAAGCAGGTATGGAGGTCTTCAATCTAAAAGAACTGACGGAAGCTGGAAGTACTTGCACTCCAAAGCTTCTCGATCATGGGTTTTATGAGCAGACGCGGAAAAATGACCCTCTTCCTGGTGGATTTATGGTATTCATTGTCATGGAGAGATTGCCTGGGCGAAATCTACAAAATTTTAATGAGTTGCCCATGTCTGAAAGAGACCAAGTCAGACTGGCTTTTGCCAAAACAATCCGGTAGGTAACCCCAACCCGTTACCCTTTCCTTCGGAAATTCTAATTGTGCCTTTTTCTCTTATAAGGGAATTTTATTCAAGAAGATACATTCACTATGACCCCCATCGTCGCAATTTGATGTGGGACCGTGAAAGCAAGAAATGGTACGTATAACGAGCCTACCATCCCTGAAGTCGTATTGGGCACCTACTCAATGACTCTTTCCTTTGTACAGTTACATAATTGATCTTGAAGATGCACGCCATCTTGATAATGACTGCCCCCAAAAAATATTTACGCCAGAGAGAGATTTCCTTGTATGGGGTATTGCGGGCCCCGAAATCAATACAAGCCTGTATGGCCTTGACCCAATGGTCCCGCATGATCGCAAGTTCATCAAGAATCCTAGTGACGAGGAACTTGAGAAAATGGCACAAGACGCTACAGGGAAGCCGCTGTATTTTGCGGAAACAAGCTAAAGCAGATGCCCGCCATTGTAAATACGTCGACCGGCGTAGATGGATCTTCATAATTGGATACCTGGTGTTTGGTTATAGCGTTGTGATTTGAGGTGGAACGTAATGTTAGCAGTTAATATCTGGCCAAAATCTATCGTCCAACCCTTATCATTGATCTACTGTCCTCCCATTCCTTCGTTCTTCCTTCGTTTTTTTTTTTTTTTTTTTTTTTTTTTTTTTTTTTTTTTTTTTGTTTGTTTGTTCATTAAACAGGCAAATCCCATCTATAATCTTCATTTTAGATCCTTGCCATCTTAACTCCATCGGCGTGACTGGTAAACATATGCTGATATTCCGGGAAGTATTCTGATGGTTTTGTATCGCTGAAAACAAGCGCAGCCTGGGGAAAACATGCCAAGCCTTTCCGCTCCGCCGTGCTCGGCATTTACTCTCTCGCCACAGTTTAACTATTTGGCCAATCAGTTAACAGGCAGGATCAACGGGCTCCTTAGTTAATGGCGAAGCTTTGTTTGCTTAATTCCATCTATGGAGTCTTCTGGCTAATTACATACACATTCTGTCAGTTATTTCTTCTCCTCCTCCGCTGCCTTTGCCACCTTCTCCTCCGCCGCCTTGAGGAACGGCTCGGCTATGGTGTTGACTTCTGCTAATATCCGTTCAAGAGAAGGCCGGGTCTCTATCCTCTTCACCCAGGCCATCACATTCGGGAATTCTGTCTCTGGGTTAAGTTTCCCCTTCCACACAATCCTTGGGAGGAATATCTGCCATGGGAAGAGCACTAGATCGGTGTAGGTGCATTTGTCACCCATGATATAGTTCCTCGGCCCCTTTCCATCACCTCCATCTTCGCTACCAGCAAGCCATTTCTCCAGGACGCTAACCACGCGGTTAATTTCGTTGTAGTATCGATCGATGGCACTGGGAACCTTCTCTGGATGGTAATTAATGAACCAGAAGTATTGACCATAGTATGGTCCCTGTCCCGACATCTGGAAGTGGAGCCATTGGTTTGCAGTGTAGTATTCGTTGGTATCGCGTGGAAAGCTGATTTTGTGATCTTTATCGTACTTGTCGACGAGGTAGCTGACGATTGCCCCAGATTCCCAGATATACAGATCGGTGTTTGGATCGTAAAGGGCTGAGGTACGGCCGTTTGGATTGATATTGGTAAACGGTGGCTTTTTTCTTTCCTCCATGGAGACCTCCTCGGTTTCATAGGGTAGGCCAGGCTCTTCGAAAACAAGAGCAACCTTGAGGGGGTTGGCAGGAAAAATCCCCCCGTATAGTTTCAACGGCTTGAGGGTAGACATGATTGCGGGTTCGGTTTCGGTGCTTTTGCTGATTTCGCAGGATAAGGCTCCGAGTCCCTTTCTGTTGCTGGGGCCAATGCCACTTTATATATAACCCCATCCTTAGGCACGGCTCCTCTTCCATCTCCGCAACTATCAGCCTGGAGGATTTCTCTTCTGAAGCCTGGGGAAGGATAACCACTGGAAGAAGCCCCTATTCACGGGTTTCGTCCGTCAACAGAGGCATTCCGGCGGACGATGGGGGGCATGTTGAAGTCGTCCGCCGTGAGTACGCGGAGGTCCGGCTTTTCGTCCGTGGCTTTCATCCAGGATTTATCAGCAATACCACGTACTCATCCACTTTCGACGCATAGATGACAATTTGAGGGCCGACTGATCATTACTGTTAGTCATGAACTGCCTCTGATATGTAATGCACCTGCGCCTGGAGCATAAGAGTGGCCAGTGTTTACATCACATACTTTGTTTTGGTTTAACTAACTCAGTACAAATTATGGGACTCCAGAGACACCTTGATAGCGAATATTTCAATATTTTGAGGAAAATCATTCGGCTTGTCACCTAGTCATATGGTCAAAGGCCTGGCAACAATTCCGAGCAAAGAGGTATTGTTTTGACAAGCGCTGTTTGCAAGGGAAGCATTGGCTGTTAACAAAGTCGGGGGATAGTCAGGTAATGATGTTCGATAGCTATGTGTAGACACTGACGCATTCCAATTATGGAATTCCAGAGAAATATTTACTTGAGGTGCAGTTAGGACTGATGCATATGGTTAACCAATCTGAAGTCACACTTTGCTTCTTCCCCCTGAGCCGCATGGACTGTACGCGCTGGCAAGCATAGGATATCTGCATACAGTAACTAAAAATAGCGATTGAACGCATAAAAAAAAAGAAGTAATTAGGTAGTTAATTATTTGCTTGAGTGGAGACCGGCAAGTTGACTTGGAGGTGCTTTTGGCCCCATTATTGGATTTATATATCCATATATATAACTAGATGGCCTGTAGATGTAAGATCGAAGCCAAGTGTATTTTTATCCTCCTGCATGGACTCCCTTTTTACCACATCACTCTATTGTCCCTGACTGTTTTCACAGCCGATACTTACATAGGCCTAATGCTGTGCACAACATCTCACTAGCCAATCGCTAAGTAGCCATTAAATTGCTGCCACTTCTCCCCCAGTCCATTCCCAGGGTCATACTGCCGCGCTAGGGGTACGACAATAGATAAAATTAGACCGATAGAGTGATACACGTAGAAAAGCAAGAAATATGGAAGCTGATGGATATATACACCGTATAATGTAACCGCCAACCTAATCTGTCATAGCTACTGCGAAAAAGGCTTATAAGCGCCATGCCTAACCGGTGCTGCACCAACAAACAGGTCCGATGACCAATAGCCACGTACAAACCTGGGGATAATTATACAGGAAGGGCTCAGATGAAAGGTTCAAACTGAAGTGTTCGTATTATTTGGACGCGTGTGGGAAAGTAGAAATGAATAATTGAACAAATATAGAAATGAAAGACTATAAGTATACGGTCAGATGTTTTATGCCCTTGCCTGGGGCAGCTATCTACTGCCAGTATCTGTGCAACTTTTGTGGCTTTTTATGACGAGGTAGCGGTCTTCAAATATAATAAAAGGGGTATATATGTAAGAGGTAAAGGAAGGCTAAGGAATGCTTTGCGAGAGAACGACTGGAAGCATGTCGTATAATCTGTTCCCTTGGCTTACCCAAGAAAGGAAAGTTATCATTAAGGCATTAAGTCATTTCACGCGTAGCATCGTTATATTGGAACCAGTCACCAACGAACTAAGAAATCAGGGCAGAAGGGAAGAGGCAACTGAGGCTATGGAAAGATCCCGATGGGTGCAGCCAGAGCAGGATAGTTCTACTGCTTCATCCAAGGGAACCGAGTGCCCGTCCAGCGAATCACTCCATAGGCTGGCCCATCTTCGTTAAAACGGCAATTAGGTCCGCCATAGTTCTGTCCTTTCGCTCTTCCCTCAGAGTCGCTGCCAGTCTCACCCCCAGCCGCAGCCGCAGCAGCAGCAGCGCTCCGTTTTCTCCGCTGTTCGCGTAGTGTGGGACAGTTCTTTTCCTTGATAAAGCGGTAATACTTGCACTGTATGCCCTGGAAGCCAGTTCTTTGGCGGTTTGGAAACTGAGCGTTGAAGCACTCACGGACTTGTTTCCATTCCTGACCTAAATCAACTCGATGGTACCATATGAAGTACATCTCTTCCTCGTCGTACTTTGGTCGAGGTGGTCGACGGCGCTCTGGAACCGGTGCAGATGACGTTCCGCTAGAGACAGATGGGAAACGTTCTCTTCGATAAGGCGTTGGTGAGGAAGTGGGTGATACTGGTGCCTTGCCAGTGGCGTTGGCATTGCTGTTCATTGTGCTATGGTGGTGATGGTGGTGGTGGGTAAAATTATAGCTGTCGGAGGCTGCAGATGTAGGTTCCGGCCGTCCATCATAGGAGCCATAGCCTGTGTTTAGGTATTGGAGAGGGCGAAAATGCGTCTGATTGTAGCCCTGAAAGGAGGCATTTATGGGCGTTGAGCAGGCACTGCTAATGGTTGTTGATGATCCACTAGAGTACCTTTCACGACGATCTGGATAGTCGACATATGGTGGTTGTGGTCTGCGTGTAGGGTACAAACAGCGTGAGTCGCATGTCGATACACTTTCTGGGTTAAGTAGGGTGTCAATAGCGATCCTCTTTGACGACTCTGTTGGTGACTTTGGAGACGGTAATCCGTATCTCGTCGATTCCATCTTGAAAAAAGGGTGCCAGTGTTCACTCGTCCTCTGTTAGGGTAAAGTGTGAAATGGACACAGTGGGAGTTATTTATGGCAAGTATGAAAGGAGAAGAATGAAGGGCAAAAGGGGATGCAAGTGGGATAGGTGGGCGTTAAAGGGGAGGGAATATAACGGGTTTGAAGGGAGGACAGAGGGAAGGAAGATCGGAGGGGGCAGTCCCGTCGGGGGAATTTATGCAAATTTGCAAGGGCCAATATTGGACACAGGCCTTAATGGGGTATGCCTGATCAATTTTGCTATGGGCGCCCGAGGGTCCGGTTACGCAGCCGAAACGTGGATTCCGGGTCTTTTTGCGAAATACAACCCTCCTAAAGGGGTAGGACTCTCCCTTTCTTGTTGGTTGGTAGAAACGGCGACCACAGCCACGTTGATGAGCCACACCCGTGGTTGTTCGAATGCAAGGTGTAGAGCGGGCGGCAAGAAAAAAAAAAAAGAATCTGAAGGAGATGAAGCGTCGGTTGTTCAAAGAAGATCTCCTGACGGTTGAGAGAAGTTGGATAGAATGTCCCTCAAACGCGGAGCGGCGTATCTTTGTGTACTTCCCACCCCACCGAGGATTTCTGATGTAACAGCAACTGCTGAACCAACGGGATTTGAGGACTGGTGGAAGACGAAGAGGAAGACGCTGTAAGACTGCCTCCACTTTCCCCCTTTTCCTCTCTGCTCAGTTTTCACTTTTATCTTCAGGTGTGTGTTCTTTGTTGTAAATGGATTCCGAGGCGGTCTCCCGATATATAACCTTTTTCTTTTTCACTCTCTTTTTGTCCACGAGTGGCCCTGTGTCCTTATGTATGCAGTCTCTGATCCCGCCAGTCTGGTTGTGTAGTCACTTGCACCTCAAGCGCAGCTTATGGAAAGTATATCTCGATGTTTGAAGTATAACAGTGTGTAGAAAGAGAGTTTCCTGGGGGGGTATAATGAAGTCGAGCGAGGGTCAGGGCTGGCCAGGAGAGAAGGGCCATATACTTATATTATGTGTAAGTAGAGTCGATCCCTGGGCCAAGGGTACCGAAACGGGACGTCCGTCGTAATAATAACTTCTTAACTAGCGACAGACTGAAAAAAAAGTGGGACAAGACCTGCTCCGGTATTGTGTTTCTTTGCATTTGTTACTCTTCTGCTTCTGCTGCCTCTCCTGGCCTTCTGCTTGGGGTTTGGACTGGGTTGCGAGCAGGCGGTACCGGTCTCCTGGAAATATCAAGGTAACCATGGGACAGGGGGGGGGGGAGCGGCGATGCCTGGCGCCTAGGGGGGGCGCAATGCTGGAATGAAAAAAAAAAAAAGAGGAAAGGTGAATTAGAGAGAATAATACAAAGACAGCGTAAAGGTTAAGGAAAAAAGAAAGGGAGGACGAAAAGAAGGCAAGGAAAAGGACGCGGCAAGAAACGTGGAGAGGGCGTACTCCTAAGACCGGTGAGTCGATGCAGGACGTACGTAAAAAGCACAGCAACAAGAATACATGCCAACGAGTTGTCGACAAGAACCAATCTGGGGCGTATAAGTACTTCACAGCTCAGCCGTCCAGTGTAGAAACTCGCCAGTTGGATTCTAGGCCGGAGACCAGGGGTGCAGACGAAGGTCCAAGAGGGGGATAAGGTGGGTAATAATGGAGACAGCGGGACGACTACTGGATGGACGAGGGCACCGAGTCAGCGAACCGAGCAAGAGGGATGCAAAAAAAAAAAAAAAAAAAAAAAATCACGCTTGAGAAGACAAGCAGAATATGATGGCAGTCGAAAGTCGCCAGCAATCCAGAAGCAGCAGCCTTGTCAGTACTCCGTATATATGGATGGGTGGGTTGGACCATGCATGCATGCATAGACGCAGTTGAGTATTATTATTACAGGATCGTGGCATATATCTGTGCATCCACAGAACAACCAAGGTCCCGGTCATGAAGGCTCGTTACTAACTAGGCAGCGAGTGAGCAAGGTGGAGGAGCATAGAAGGGGGCCTCCCAAGAAGAGAGAGGGCTTGTACCGTCCATAAAGAACCAAAATACATATTTTGAGAGCCAACTCCGTATATCCGAAGGAGCAGTCGAAGCGACGGCTAGAAGAAGGACCCGGCGCGAGGATATTGAAGAATATCACACGCTCCGCAACCGCCTTCTTTTCATTTCATCTCTGTCCTGCATGGCCATGTCGAGCGCGGCCAACCACCCCTCCTCGCCTGGCTTCCCTCCCACCCCCCTTCGCAGGCTGCAAAAAAAAAAAAAAAAAAAACAAAATGCAAACGTGAGAAACATGATGAACCTGCAAGTTTCTGCTGCTCAACCCTTGACAGCGATCCACTGGCAACCTTTTTTGCTCCCGATCAACGACTGTGGTTGGTTGAAAGCCGCGGCGCAGGTTCGCCCATCGATCAAATGAAAATAATAGTCAACTAACTAATAGAAAAGAAAAAATAATAAGAAATAAAAAAAATAAAATAAAAACCCCGATGATGCTTTTTTTTTTTTTTTGACTTTTGATATTCGGTGTTATTTTCGATACAGACGGTAACTTTCACGTACTGTAATATATACCGCAGACTTACCAAACACGATACGTAACTTTCAAACGCCGAGCTTTATCGTGACTGCAAATGCAACCACCGCAACTTCGACCGTCCGTTGATGAAGAACTTCATGGCCGGAGCCTCGATACCTTGAAGCTCTATCGGAGCCCGTGTTGGCCTGCTTCTCCCGGCCGCTGGAGGCTAACGTCAGGTCGAGCAGTAATGACCCGAATTAACAGGCTGCTGAGCATAACAGAGCTGGATATATATTATGCATACCCTATACGGAGTACATCTGCTTCCTTTTCTCGACGGATCATCGAACTAGCCAGGGATATCTCGCATTTACGGACAAATCAGAACGCATAGAAAGGCGCAAATGTTGGATTCTTTGCCATTCAGGTTATTTTATTTTCTCTGCCTGCAATGTGAACAGAACAAAAAAACGAAAAAAAGATCTCGGAGACCTCCAGGCGAGACCTCCTTCAAGAGTAGCCTATTGAGATAAGCGACCTTTTGCTCTGGTGAAAGGATTTCGGCCGTCCAACGACTTTCCCCAGGTTAGCTCCCTTCCTAGAGGCGGCTCTTGACAGCGTACTGCCATGGTCGCCGTTCTGTTGCGCCGCCTTTATGCAGGTTCCAGTGGTGTTGACTGCGGAGAACGATATCATTCGATGGCATTGTGAATTGGCCCTGGCAAGCAAGTGGCGAGACCTCTTCTCTTGTCCCTCCACCCATACATTTTGAAGCATTTGGTGTCTCTCCTCCCCCCATGCCAGATGAAACGAAGGTTGACATGGGCTGCTTACTGGCCCTCCCATTGCTGCGGGTTGTCTAACCGAGTCGTATTGCCGTCTCTCTCCCCACCTTCTACTATTTTGGCACGCTGCTTGTGGTCGTACTTGGGCGTGACTTGTGCAACGCGAGCAGGTTGGCCCATCCTGGCTGTGCATGGATGGATCAATGGACTGCTGATATAACGGGACGTCCCGTTCACAGGCGGTGGCTGACGAGGCTAGTTGCAGGACTGCCTGGTTGGTGCCTGGAGCAAGGCAGGAGCGCGTTTATGATTTCTGAGGACGTCATCTATGATGATAAACAGCTGTGACGGCGGGTTGGGGGCCAAAACTGCAGAGTCTACTTACAGCCGGAGAACTCCGTGTGCTGAGAGACAAGAGTCCCCATAATTCCTGCTCTTCGGTTCTTTATACTTACGCAATATACATAAATAGGGCGATTTTCCGCCCTGTACCCTATTACTGGGAATGGCAGAGCCGATTCTTCTTCTTCTTCATCATCATCATATGCCATGTCGAAACAATGACTCCGTTTTAAATCGCTCACGCCCGCCTTTATTATTTTCATTCATGCACGTATAACACGCGTGGATTACGTTGATGGACTCTCCTATCATCAGCATCACGAGCGTTAGATGGAGTCAAGATACAACAAACATCCGAAGTCTAACGTCAACCCGGAAATGTTTGGTTACGACATGAAGTGGTTCATACATAGTTATCCAGCGGCTCCATAACTTTAACTAAGTATTTCAGCAACAATAATATGGTAAAACTGGCCGGTCCTCGCGTATGATTTAAGTGAGGTTGACAGCTTGGTATCCACGGGGCTTACCTGAAGAGTCTTCCCCCCTTTCCTTTCTTTGCTTCTTTCATATCTCTCTCCCTCCTTTTGCTTCGCCGTCATCAGCTCTCATGTAATCTGTGGAGTAAGTATCGAGATCTTGATCTGTGGGGCTGGCATGCACGGAACATGGGACGCTTCAGCAAATAGAAGAGCAGTGGTGCCCTTGATATACGCACTGTGTGCATGACGAAGACCAAATACTCCATATAATTAATTACAAAAAAAAAAGTACGAGACTTCGCGGGCAGAAATGAAAGTGAAAAAAACCTTCATGCAAGATATACCCATTTGGGAAGAAGGGAGGGCGTAT
This sequence comes from Trichophyton schoenleinii, assembly GCA_018357685.1. NCBI lineage: Eukaryota > Fungi > Ascomycota > Eurotiomycetes > Onygenales > Arthrodermataceae > Trichophyton > Trichophyton schoenleinii. The sequence continues at coordinate 3,038,894 of WOFF01000002.1, forward strand.
GATCATGAAGCAATATAGGAATCCTTGGAAAGAGGGATCCGAGCGAGGGGAGAGAGTATGGCATGGCATCTGGCATCTGACATCGCATGCCTGATCTGCTAGGAGTGCGGGTGCATGTGCTGAAGCAGCTGGAAGCTAACCTTGAATAATAACACGTCGATCATATGTTTTTGGTTGATGGGGATATAAATTATCCAGAATGTCCAAACGCGAGACATCGGGAGACAAGGAGGCGGGCTTCTTTCGAACGGAAGAGAAGAGGGCAAAAGGTCGTCAGTCAGTCAGCAAAACAAGCCCGAAGAGACCCGATCAACGGCATATGACCCTGCGAGGATAGACATGGAAATAATAAAAAAAAAAGGATAGATGAATGATATTTCTGAGACAAATGTTGGATTTTTCATATGTCTTGACCCTGTTTCCTCTTGAAGGGCCGAGGAGGGCCGCCAGGCCACGCAAGAGACGGTAGAATGGGGATGGGAATAATGGGGGGGAAATCACTGTAAAAATGTCTCGCCGATACATATACTCAAACCGCAGTGCCGGTGTTAAGGTTGTATTCGCTATCTTTGTGAGGGCTGGGCTGGGTTGATGTTGATATCGGGTTTACATCATAGTAATGTCCATACAACCACAAGCTAACTTTGTTAAATCGAGCTTACTCGCAAGGTCTTGCGAAGTATAAAGAAGGGGAAAAAAAGGAAACAAAAGATCGGAAAGATCGGATGTTAGGGGGAAAAGGGGTGAAAAGACAGAGAACTCTTGACAAAAAAAGAGACCCCCTGAGGAACCCAAGAAATTCTATCCGGTGAAAAGTGAAAAAGCAGAAAAAGAAAAAAGAGGCAGTTTATATTAGGGAATCCAGTATGTACTTATGGCTCTGTATAGAATATTTACATCTAAGATACCTGAAGCAAAGCCTGAGAACGGGCCGTCGATGGTAGGACATGTATGGTAGTATCATATGCTATCGTGGAGTGACGTGTTTTCTATTGACCTGAATAACCATTATTATTAATATTTCATTTCCTTTTTATTATTTTAGCTTTGACTTTCCTCAACAAAGAAACGAACTATCTGCTATATTCAGCAACCGGATAAACGCAGAAGCAAAGGAGGATTTAGTCAAATACGGACGCTCCCTTTGGATGCTCCAAACCAGTAAAAAATTGCTGAGAACTGTGTGAAGTAACTAGTTGAAGATGTGGAGAGCGTGAGATGGAAGAGAAACTTACGAAAGAGGGTCTCCAATGGAGAAAACGATCTGATGAACCGAGCTTCTGACAAAACCCACACCCACCCGTCTGTCCAACACAGGGCCAGGGGGAAGAAAGAGAGGGACCGGGAGAGGGAATAAGGCCCGGAGTACTTACAGAAAGTAGTTTAAAATGAGCCTGTCCAGTCTTGTCTTTCTGACATCTTATTGCGATGTTAGCTGGGTGGGGGAAGGAAAGGTAAGAAAATCGCGAGCAGGGGGAGCAGCGGTCGTTAAAATGGAGAGGTGGATACTGGGGACCACCCCTAACCCCGAACCCCGAACGGGGAATTGGATTGTCAAGGGCGAAACAAGCAAGCTGGTCCTTAGCACTGCTGTTAATGGTGTCTCGATGCGATGAACCTTCTCCGTCGAAACGGAGGAAACATGCCCAATGGAGAATGTTGTCTTCGGCATACATATACCTAAATGGTAGTATATATACACGATTATTTCTCTGCAATTTTCCGAAGGTGTGATGAAGAATGTGGTTTCCGAGATAATCTGCGAACTGAAGAACTTCGCTCTCGTATCGACGCAGGAGATGAAGAATCTTATCCGCCTGACAAAATGAAGAAGCGAGCGAGGAGAAAGAAAAAGGAAAGAAGAAGGAAAAAAAAAAAAAAAGAGAGGGCAGAAAAGAGAGGAGTAGGCGAGAAAATCTCGGGGAGAGGAGGCAGGCGAAAAAACCAACATTGAATGAAGTCAGAAAAAGGCCCCTGATTGGATGCATGGCCCCTGATGGAGCTTGACCAGCCCGAACCGTTGCCCTGGGACCTGCCAGCCAGTTAGAGAGGATGCTAATATGCAAGAGAAAGGAGACTACTGCATGACGCTTAACTGGAGCGGTGCGTGTGTGTGAGAGGCCTCATCCCTGGCGCTCGCGGTGTTCAAGCAGGGTACTGATGTACGGATGTGTATCGTGGAAAATAATACGCAGGGTCAACCGCGCGATTAGCCCTGAAGAAATGGCGCATCCTCCCACTTCATTTTCTTTTTCGTGCTGTCCCTGCTTTCTTTTTCTTGTCTCTCGTATAGAGGCGGCCTCGTACGATGATGGACTTGTGAAAATATTCCGTGAAGAAATTCTGCCTGCCCGCCGATGATGATTGTTTTTTGGTACCAGATGCATCGTACGAGTGCTGGCAAGGAATGTGCAGGCCAACCCTCGTCCTTGGTTCCAAATTTTGCGAATGCCTCCTCTCTCCTTCCTCAGGAACGGTGATCTATACCGCCGGCGAGTTTCCGGGTCATCGTGAGCCTGTTGCTGGTGTCTGTCTGTCTGTCCATTGATGTCGGTAAAAATAATTATTAGCTATGAAGTTGCCTCGAGGAGAAAAAGAGCCGCAGTTTCTCGCTTGGGCAGAAATGGTGCTGATTACTAATATACATTATACTTACAGGTACAGTAAGTAAGTGGTGGTACGATACGGCCGTAATACCGTTACGAAGCGTCTCACTCTATTATCCGCATTCATCTTAGCCTCGAAGGGGCAAAAAGCAAAGAAAAGGAAAAAACGACGTCAAAGGTCAAACAACTTCAATCCTCAACCATCCATCCTGCTGGGTCGGTCCAGCATCATAAATTGCATGTAAGTTCATGCTAACTCGGTGTCCAGCGAGCCACGATTTACCGACGTGAGGTCCATAAGTCTGACATAAAATATCAAGACAAGTGATCATGGACAGGGGACCGTGTTGTCTTGTCACACCAGCGGCTTCGTTGCCCAGCTGTGACTTCGCAGCGTCGAGCATCCTGGCCCTCCTGGATCTCCAATCCCGCTGAAGGAGGGAAAGCAAACATTTAAGCTTGATTTATCATTGGCCATGGAGCATCTCCCTCATCCAAGCCCGCCAGCAACGTCTTCGCAAAAAACAACATACATGGATCACATCTCGCAGTGCATGAAGGTCATGTGATATCGATCTTAAAGCAGTTGGAGCCGACTGATTGGCCTGATACAGTGCCTTTTGGGCATCAATCTTTAATCTCGGCGGCTGTTCGCCTGTCGCCGCCGCCGCCGCTACTGGACTTTCTTTTCGCGTTTTGGATACCTCCATTAACCCGGGGTTCGAGGCAGACATGGACGTTGCACCTATTTATGCAGCTAATGCGGAAAACTGGAGAAATCTACGGTCCTTCCGAGGAGTTCTGCCTCCTTTACGTACGGGATTTGTATCAGAGTGATCTCTTCCTTCGTTTTCTTTTTGCTTTCTTTCTTTCTTTTTTTTTTTTTACCTTTCATGTCTTCAGAAAGACGTGAATTGACCACAGGGCGGAGTGATTGTGGATATATGCCTCCACATCGCGAGTCAAACTGTGGGTCATCGGCGGATACCTTATCAGGCCCGTTCTTATTTACCCACGACCAGAAGTTCAAGGTTGAGCGCTAATTGGGTTTCGATGGAGCTCCTCGATGTCATTCCTTCTGGGTGACCCTCCACTGTCTGTGCTGACTACCAAACTACTCTTCGTTGCAGAACCTCGAAAACATGCTGTCCTATCATTCATTACGCATGAATTTGCAGGTGGGCCAGTCAGAAAAAGCCAACGCAGACAATGTCACCTACTTTTTATACCTGGACATACTGCTGCGCCGCAATAATTATGCCTTATTAAGCGGTTGATAAAGCGTATCGTTATTTCCTCCTTAACTCAGCTTACATAATTAACTACCCTGCTGAACATTTACAAAACGACCCTTGATGAAAATATGTTTGAGATAAATCGATGTCGATTCTGTTCGCGAAGGGCGTGCGGAAGACTCTGGAAGTCGGCGCCATCGGCCGAACCGAAAGGGAAAAAGAGAATATAAATGAAGCAAAGAGCAAGAGACAAAGGGTTAGCCAGGTTCATCCAGGCAACAACCGCTCGAAGCCATAGCAGGTGTACCCTGCCTTTAAGTGAAAAGCGATGGAAGGCCATGCAATCAGTCAATTAATTCATACTCTCTCCGTCTTTCTTTGCCGCTGCTTATTTTTTTCTTTTCCCCTCGAACGCCTCTTCTCCCCCCTTTTTGACCAGGTTTCCTCTCCTCTCTGAATCCCTGCAGGCGGCCTGGTCTTGATGGCCGCGTAACGACTTGACTATTATTAACCTCCTCCATGCAATGGGATCCCTCCGATTCTTCACCTTGCTCTTCTTGTTATGTTCTTCAAACGAGAAAATAAAACACTGATCGACTTATAACTAATGCCTAGAACAAAAAAAAAAAAAAAAATACCGGGCCAGTTGGTGATCTAAGTCTGGATCAGCGGCTCGGGATGAAGGCTCAAGCCCGCTTGCCTTCCTGCCGCGCCTGTTATCCAATGCACAGACTGAGTGGTTGCATGCAAAGTCACACCAGAAACCGCCCATTCCGTTCTAGAATGAGGTTGGCTGATACATGATTACTGATTTTCTAACAGCCCCGTATAGCATGTTAGGCCATTCATGCAGATTTCACGGCAGGCATTCCTTGGAAATACAACTGCCAAATTTCAAGATGCGGAAGGCTCTGCTCTCTCTCTCTCTCTCTTTTTAATTATTCTTAATTGTCCGTGCATGAGCCTATGACATCGATTGAAAAGGGTGTGCCAGCTGATCAACCTACGTATGCGGGTCGATACAGTTGTCTGCAAGCTGTGAAGATTATTTGCCCTCAAGAGTTGTACAAGGTAGAGTAACTCGAGGGCCGTTCCAGCCAGCTTGAATGCAAGAGAGTTTCCTGCAATAGGTCCACATAACCGCTTAGGTTATACCAGTCCGCTACAAGTCATGGAAATCTATGCGTTTCTCACATGCCTGCGGACCTCCCCCTGTTATTCAACCCCTGCTCTGAACCAATGAAGGACCAAAAACTGCACTGCACCGCAAAGGACTGCACTCGCTGATCTCAAGGAATTGTTCCGCGTGTTTTGATCCCTCGTCATGACCTTCTGGCTTGTGCCTTTCTCTCGCTTCACCTTGTCAGCTGTGGGCTGATTCCCTGCTATGCGCGCTGCATTCAACGTACCAGGGTCAACAGTTGTTAAACACCATCGCTACATTCTTGCATGCCTCGGTGACTCTTTTGAACTCTATTTCAGGGTTTAAACAGCTCGATCCTCGTGTCTGTCGACTTCTCTCCCCTGTGGTTGGATTTCATATTTTACCCCGTTCTCCCTTACTCCCTCTTCCACTTTATAATCGAGGGTACTGACCGAATGTCACTTGGATAGCCATCACGTTGGTCAAGAGAATGTTAAGTCTGGGGGTCCTTCCTCGATTTGAGCTTCTCCTGATGCAACGCTTTTGTCCAGGGTAACTATCAGGTATCGGATACGGTGCTTCGGTGTGGAAACGGCTGTCATTTTGATTTGGGATTGGCTTAGTACCCCTACCCTTTATCCCTGTCAGCCAATGCAGATTACTACCTCAGGCGCATTAAATACTACCACCTTCCCAGGGGAGGAGGCTCTTCTTGCCTTTCCTCGAGATTTCCTTGGTGCTCGGGAGAAAGGGCCCCCATGGGACTTATGCCCACTGCAAGACGACCCTACATTTTCCTTCAATATCCTGTCTTCTGGCTGTTTCGCGAGGCCTGTGGGTCGGCGTTCTCCAACTAGAGGCCTGTCCAAATGGCTGAGGAAAGCGTTGTTGCACCTCTAGGCCCCGCGCTCTTCCTTTCGCCCCTTCAAGGGCTCCCTTCTCGTTGGCTTGAAGACCTCCATCTGATAGGCAGAGACGGACAGACCTGGGGAGTGCATATTGTGGTATTGAAGTTGCGACGTACCACTTACGACATGGGGGAAGGAAGCGGAACATATTGTTATCAGCAGCTGGCCGGCAGCTCCGAGATCGCTTGACAATATTTACCAGTCTACAACAGGATAACAGAAACAAACCAGTTAACATTCTACATGCATTTACTAACAGTTTACATGTTGTATCGCGTTTAACAAACTCAAGACCCGACACAGTTCAACTGGAATATCATGCGAAAGAAGGAAAGAAAACGGCTGGCTGGAAAATAAGCCTCCTCTTCAAATTTACAATTAAAAATACATACAGCCGTGCTCCACGCGCCAGCCTTGCCTTAGGAGGCATTGTCCACAGGCCTTTACTCACACACTCCTACATGAATCCAAGCGCTTGCCGTTATTATTACGGCCCAATCCCCGGCGACACCCATGCAAGTTAATCTCAGCCCCATGGCATTCTTCGCATGACATGGGAGCGTGAAACATACGGTGCCGCTTGGCTGCTCTGTCTCCCTCTCTCCGCGTCTCGATGCATTTCTTTCTTTCTTCGTTCCTTCTTTCCTTTCTTTTTTTGCATGGAGTTGATTGACCACTGATTCTTCATGCCATTGTTTTTGACTTTTGCTACGCCGCTTAACGCCGTCGTGTCTATCGTCCACTGCCACCCCTTTTCTGGACAGAAACTATGCCACGTATTGGTATGGCGGATGCGGAGGGTGCGGAGCTACAGTGCCCCGATATAGATGCTGGTGTTGATTTTCATAAGTCGACACATACTTACGTCGGCACGGCCATGCCCCTACCCAACTGCCCTGTTGGTATGCACCGAAGTAGGACCATGCATCACCATTTCAGCTGGTCGAATTGAATCAATCCCCGGAAGTTGACTAGTTACTTGTATCAAGGTTAAGATACAGGTGCATAACTCCGCACGTACATTGCCACACAGTCCCCCTATCCATAACCAGATGCAGCGCGGAGTTTCCACAAATGAGAAAAAGCCAACATCCCGTCTCTTCACCCTCTTTGTTGGTATATTTCCATTCCTTGCTCCGCTCCAGTTCCTCAGTTGCCATTTCTGCTGCCCTAGATGTCCATAGTTGACATCTCAACCGTTTCAGAGGACCCGTCATTCCGGCGGCGTCCGTGACAATGATGCATTGTCTGGCGCTAAATTAGGCAACTGCTTTGATAAAGACGGAATATTTCTGTCTCCCTGACTCTTTGCTTTTTGTCTAGTTATGGTGCCCGGATGATGTGGCCTGTCAATCAACATCCCGTTTGTTTGTTACTCAATCCGTTTATGCGCCGCTCCTGCAACAAAAGCTGTTGGCCTTTCCCGGCGCCTGACTCCAGTGCTTGGATTTACATCACTGTGAACAGGCGAGTCAACAGTGCATATCCATATATTTCACTTGCATGGGGGGGAAGCAGCGGTAGTTAGAGGGTGAATAATGGGAGACAAGCCGAGTATTGGCCAATATATGTAGTTGAAACCGAAGGGTACGGCACCTTCATCTCTTATAGGCAATTGGTGAAGTAAATCATATTAACGTATGTTTATAGGACGCTTTTGAAGGGCAAGTGTCGGTCTAGAAATAAACGCGGGAGGCAGGATAACATTTTGACTCCTGGACTTGTTGGATTTTGACTGGTATGGGTCTGATCTCGGCCAGCGGTAGTATAGTTTTCCATACATCTGACTCACTTATGCCTGCATCTGGAGCCCTGCAATCAATCAATCAGGTTCAGTCTACCAAAGGGCGTTCCCATGCAGGTTTCTGTCCTTTTCTTTTTCCTCTCTCGTCTCTTCCTCTCATATGCAATTTACTACACACCACCCCGGCATACTCGGCCTGGGGGGACGCGGATTCAGCTCTGCAATCCCTGAAGTACCTAACCAGGACAACCAGCGAACGCCGACTATGAAGCCAATGATCAAAAATATTGCACTTGAAAAGACCAGATACCAGCCTATAATGGAAATTGGAATCGAATGGCCAGGGGTGGTACAATATATACCAATATAACAATGCATAGTCTGATTGCTGTGCCTTCATATGTCGAATTATAAACGGGGAAGACAGTGCCGAGAGAGGGACCTCTTTTTCCATTACTTACGGCTGCACCAATTAGAGCATTATGTGAGCGAGTTATATGTGGTGGTTAAGACGAGCAGAAAATTGTTCGCCATCCGGAAGAATGAGGGAAATACGTTTGATCTCGATTTGATCAGATGTAACTATGTCTTGGGTTTTGAGTAGCTACATATTTGAGCCCGGAGGCCATGGTCTGACCTACTGATAACAAAACCAAAGGGAAAAAGGGGGGGATCTCTGGAAGAAGGCGTCCTGTCCCTCTGTGTAGTCATTTGTAGTCACTGAGTCCTGGTAAAAAAAAGAGTTTCATTGAAGCAGATCCTGGTAAAAAGCAAAAGAGCACGAAAGTGCGAATGATGAGGCAGACGGAGACGCATGCCTCTAATCCCAGTGAGTGCCAGTGGCAAGTTCACATCTAATGAAGGGAACAGGACGTGTTAGACTACGAGTCTTAATATAGGGAGCTGAGTGTTCAACTTACGGGTCAGGCCCGAACTGAATATTCGCCTGGTCCCAGTCATCCATGCGAATGAGGCATGAACGGAAGCGTACAGCAGCATCGATAGAGCAGAATCTGAACACAACACTGCGGATTTTCTGATACAGAAGTTAGGATACTATCATAACTACCAAAGTTTCTATCTATAGGGGTTCTGAAACTTACGGTTGATGCCTCATAGGAATCGATGATCTTCTCAAGGTGCCACTTTCTGGTATCAATCATCTCAACCAGCTGAGCAATGCTGACATTGAGAGGAGCCCCGACTGCACGAACGATGCGAGTTGCACCGATGTCCAAGCATTCCACAAGACGTGAGCTGACAATGTCGACCTCCTTACCGATGTCCACGAACACGGTCCCGCGGCTGCCGTTGTAGTCGAAATCAATACCATTTGGGTGCTTGTCATAGAAGGTCTTGCAGTCAGTGGCAGAACAGAAGCGGATTTCAGCAGACTGGCTGGCTGGGTGAACAGAGACAGACTCGATCTTGCCTCCGTGGATGAGAGCAAGGATGCGAGACTGGCTACGGAGGTAGACTGGAATATTCGTCAAGATTATACGACGTGGTGCAGCGTCTGTGTATGAACGTGTTAGTGGATGGATGTACATGTTAAGAGGCGCATTGATATAGGCTTACTGCTAGCAGCACGCGGAGCTGGAGTACCCCAGGTCTTGAAAGTGACCAAATTTTCACGATCCTCCTCTGCATCGGAGGTAGAAGCTTGAACGGAGTCACTTGCAATGGGCTCTTCAATAGCATCTTCAGTGGCTTTTCCGGGAGCTTCTTCCGGGGCTTCTTTAGGAGTAACGACGCCACTTTTCTCGGCCGGTGGGCATTTGGCTTCTTCAGCAACAGCTTCCTCGACGGAAGGGAGATCAGGATTGTAGTTCTCCTTGTCTTCTGTTGTAGAGAAAACGCGTTAGCTATGGTGTAATATATGTTAGACAGATAACAGCTTACGTTCGATGGGAGCAGGCTTGGTGACGCGACCCTGGCCAGTCTTCAGGACGCTACCACCACGGCGAATCTTCTCAAGGGCTCCCATAAAGGCCTCAGTGTCATCAAAATTGATAGCAGGCTTAGGATTCTCCATCTTTGGCTTGCGGGGAGTAGTCTTTGGTTCCTGTTTGTTGCTCTTCTTCTTCAGGGGAGTCTGCTAGAAGTAGGTCAGTCAGGCTCATCTAGACAGGGAGAAGCCGAGCAGGGCAAAGCAGAGCAGAAATATAGGAGAAGTGGAAGCAGGAGTAGATGCAGACTCACCTGTGGCTTCTGATCCTTGGTGTCCTTGGTGTCCTGGTCCTTTTGTGTCTTTGGCTTGTTTTTGCCTTGCTGGAGGACAGGCTGGTCCAAGGAGTAGATATGGTTGTCAGAGGCCCAGATGCTCTTCTCCAGGCCACCACTTCTCTCACTGATCTGGTTGAAGGTATCAAAGATAACTCTGCCCACCTTCACAGCCTCGTTGATTCTCTCACCTTCATCATGGTATTCCTGGATTCTCTTGTTGGCTCTGACAATGTGGGAGTCTTTGGAGTCACCGCCCGCCATGTTGAATGTGTTCAGGTTGTCTCGAGATGCAGAGATATCAGGCCACTGACGAAAGATGGAAGACAAGATGCCAAAGAAGATGATGGAGAAGATCAAAAAGAAGAGGAAGAAAAAAAGGACAAGATGATGGAAAAGATATAAGACCAAAAAGGGTACGACTAAGCACTCAGGAAGTGTTGCAGGTTAGGCGGCGGATAAGGGAGCCAGGGAGGAGAAGAGGACAGGAAGAAGGCCATCAGACACCTTGAGACAGAAGGATTTTATAGCCAGTGAGAAAGTTCTACCTGAAGCAGCGGCAGTGAATGCAGATTTAACGGGAAGTGCCGTTGAAAGAGCCATCAGCAGTGAAGTAAACGTGGAAGACATGGCAGGCCAGATATCCAAACAAGGGGCAATGGGGATATATGGCTAGAAGCTTCATATTTACAAGAAATATGAATAAAGGGGAAGAGAGGGAGAGAGACTGATGGACATGTCATTCATGGTATCATAATCATATTATTATTATTATTATAAGAAAGAGCAGTTGAAATGGATATTTTTTTGACCAACTTCCAACTCCGGGCTGATATGTAGAAATATAATACAAAAACAAGAAAAGGGGGACCAGTTCATCAAGGACGGAACATCAAAACGTATCAGGGGATATGAGCTCCCACGTCTTCTCGCCCGGTCGGGGATGCAGCTTCATGACCTGGAGTGCTCGGTTGCCGCAGAAGCCTCCAGTGCCGGCAGCGCGGGTGACGGTCTGGTAGGAGCCTTCGCCCTTTTCATTTTCTACCCAGGCGCGCTCCTGAATGAGATCGCCTGGTTTCTCGGTCCGGCGAGGGTTGTGCCATGGCATACCTACCAGGCGGTTGATGATGTCGTGCGGCAGAGAGAAGAGCCGCTCGAACCGCCGGGTAACGCCTAGCCAGGAGAGGGTAAAGGGGGAGTAGGCAACGCGGACATAGGGATTCACGTATATCCCAGTATCAGCAGAGGGCTCTCCGCCAGCGGAGGGCGGTTCCTGGATATCAGCGTGTACAAGACAACACTCGGATGCTTCCCAGAGTAGGTCTGGCTCAGCACGGAATCTGGTTGTGTTATGTTGCTGGTGCTCGTGCTCGTGCTCGTGCTCGTGCTGATGCTGGAAATACTTTGCGTCAAATGCAACCATGCCTCCCCAGCAGCTGCGAACACGGACAGCGTCTCTTTGGTTGAGCACGTCTCGTCTGCTCTGCCCGTTTCCCGCGGTGGTGAACCAAGGGAAGAATGGCAGTCCCATAGAGTATCCTTCCAGGTCCCGTGAGGCGAAGGTATCGTAGAATTTGAACGGGTTGATAAAGTCAACCGCACAGGCAGCCCGGTAGCGGGTGGCACCGCCGTCCTCGGCCAGATTCGTCGAAAGGAGCAGCTGGAGGGCATCGACAGGATCGAAGAAGACGTCGTTCACGTAGAGGATCTTGTCAAACCTCGGCATGCCAGCCTGATTGATTGGCCGCAGTGCACGATTGCGTACTTCAGCCAGGAAGGAGATGCGCTTCAGTCTCCTGGACCCGTCAGGCAGGGTGATGTGTAGCAGCCCAGCCGTGTCAAGGTGCTCCTCTGTGACCATGGAGTGGTTACACGGAGTCTCGTCTGCCATCCTCTGCAACGCACCCCGTGCCTGTTCGTTCATGTCGTTCTCATAGATGCTGAGATACGAATTATCCGGGCCAAGGAGGTCTATCAGCTGCAGGATACTCCTGCTCCATTGGCTCTGTGCCAGGCTGCCGTCCGGGTCATATATGTTGGCGGTGATGAAGACCTTTTCGTTGCGCGGGTTCCCTCGCCCGGGGGTCTCACTGCCGACTGCAAGGCGCCTCAGCTCGTTGTAGTGTGCCGGCCGGTGGGTGTAGGAGGGCCAGAGAAGTGCCACCGCGGCCGTCAGACAGAGACTGGCCGTCACCAGCCATCGCAGGGCCCTCCTATATGTGCCTGACGGCGACAGCCTGGGGGCCGGCTTGCTGTGTCGCCTGGCAAACTTCCGGCGCCATCGCGGGGGCAGCAGCCGCAGTATTCGAGACGACCAGGCCGTCGAGCCATCCAACAGGTAGCTGTAGCTGTAGCTGTAGTTGTATCGTGACCGGTTTGTTCGTTGGTAGCCGCCGTGCGCGCGCTCGCCGTCGCCGTCGCTGTCGCTATCGCCGTCGAAGTCGAAGTCGTCGAGGATGAAGGCGTCGCTGTCGCAGGAGTCGCGGGAGCCAGACATGCCAGTCAGAGGCCAATGGACGTCAGACAACACTCTGCTGGATTCTTCTTGTTCTTCGTCTCCTCTCTTCTTGTCTGCGTTCTTCATCTATTAGGCTCTCTTGGGCAGAAGATGCGGTCTGTGATGAGAAAAGAGCAGCGGCTGATCACCGTTGCAGACGAATCTGACGGAGTGACGCAGGATTTACAATAGTGCGCGAATAGTACAGCAGCCTGGTCAGCCTCAGGACGCACTTTAAAAAGCGCCCATCGGAGGATCCAAAAGACGCCCTTCTCTTCTGCTTCTAGTTACGTCTTGCGGATGCTTCTACGGAATGTCGCACATGCGTAACAGTCAGACTCTTCTCGCAGAGTTATCGGATGAATCTCCGTCGCCGTCGTCCCGCCGTGATAATGCCAGATAAACTCAGCGCCGGCCAACGCTGTCCCGGCTGTCTGTATTACTTAGCTATTCGTTATTCAAGAAGCCAGCAGCGAGGTCAGCCATTGATCTTCGACCCTAAATATATCTGGCGCAAAAAGCAACCACGGGTTGCACAGCATCAAAGCCATCCCAGACACTTGGCGCATTCGGAGGCGTTCAACAGTTGACGACCTCAACCTCACGGCTTCAATCTGTAGTTCGTAGCTTAACCTGACTCCTCTGCTCGTCGTCCAGAGAGACTCGCTGGCAGACAGCCTCGGTGGGACGGGATGAGCGGCGAGGCTCACGGATCTGGGGAAGACACGGCCGGATGGGTTTCCCTGAAGCTTGAAGGATTTTTTAATAACAGAACCCCCAGGGATAAAGAAATATACTCTCTCACTCTCAGCCTTCTTGACTGGGCATCACCAACAGTGCGCCGCGCACCAGCATGACTGACGGACTGACTGGCAGAGGGGGACAAGATGGATGATGTCCTTGTGGCCCCCCTCCTTGGTTATCCTGCCCTCTTGCCCCCGATCCTGCGAGGTCTAACCGTCCCGACCGCCACTGCGAAGCCCGAGAGCTCGCGTGGCCAGTCCAGGTGAGAAAAGCGCAAAAGGATAACCAGCACGGTGAGGCAGATGAAGGCCAGCAAGATGTCATCCAGCCCAGCTGCATGTCTATTTGCATCCCATCCCGACTGGAACCCTCACTTGGCGAAGCCTCCCCGGCGCCCGCGGCGTCCGCCGTAACCCTGCGTTCATGTTCATGGTTGCTGGTTGCCCGCCAAGTTGGCCCCTTTGCTGCTGTTCTCGACTGTTTGGCTCGGAGGCCTCGCGCATCGTTTCGCCGTTATGAACTATATACGAGCCCTTGGCCTTGGTCAGCGCGGGTCGAGACGCAGTCAAGCCCTGCAGGCAAACAGAGACAGGGAGAGGGAAGTCTTCGTCACGCCCTGTACGTATATAAAGAGACGCCAAGTGGCTGCCTGCTTGCTGCCTCCGACTGGGCGATTATTGGCATCTCGTTTCTTCCGACGCTGAAAATTGGCTGCTGAAGTTTCCTGTCTCTCATTTATCTATATCAGAGCCGCGCTCGCCTGGTGAAGCCGGCTGCTGGCACCGTTGTTGATACTGTCCTCGTTGTCGTTGTCGTTGTCGTTGTCGTTGGGATAGACATTTAGATACAGAAACAAAACGGCCTCCGCTCTTATAGCTAAATCCAACGTCCACCACACTCACATACACACATACACACGCCCAGAGGACCACCAGCGTCCATGACTGAGGAGCCAAAGCCGGTCATGCCAGTCCTGCGGGACGGCGAAGCTGGCCTGGATACGTCGGCGCCGACTGAAGCTGGCTCTCTCGGCGAGGACGCTCCCAGGAAGGAGACAGATGGCATAGTCGACGTCCCAGACGCAGAGCAGCAGAAGCAGGAAGCTCCCCAGCAGGGCTTCAGTGCCTATGTAGTAAGTATCTCTTCTACCGCTTGATATATAACCATGCCGGCAGCAGCTAAATCATGTTTCTATCTAGAAATTATGGGCTTGGTGTGAGCCGATAGATGTAGTTCTTCGCATCTGCGGCTTCTTCGCTGCGGTTGCATCAGGCACTGTAAGTTTCTAACCTCCACATTATAGCTACTATCAAAGACGCCAGCTGACCCTATTGTAGGCTTTGCCTCTTATGACCATCATCTTTGGCAAGTTTGTCAACATCTTCAATGACTTCGGCGTTGGCAAGATCTCCGGAGAAGACTTCAGGAGCCAGATATCAAAGAATGCGTGAGTAGGCTGTTTCTTTTGCATGGTGATACCCGAGAAAATATTTTTTTAATATATTCAAACTAGGCTCTGGTTTGTTTATCTCTTCATCGGAAAGTTCGCTGTAAGTATTTATTCTTCTCAAGGCTCATCAAAGGGGTGCTGCTAATATCCACAAACAAGCTCGTCTACATACATACCATATGCTTCAACATCACTGCCATAAGAAGCGTCCGGAAGCTGCGTCTGCAGTATATCCGCGCCATTCTCCGCCAGGAAATGGCCTACTTTGACACCTATACGCCAGGCTCTGTCGCAACTCGTATCTCGAACAATGCAAACCTCATTCAGACAGGCATGTCCGAGAAAGTAGGCACCTGCTGCCAGGGTGTTGCCATGCTGATATCCGCCTTTGTTGTTGCCTTTACTCAGAGCTGGAGGCTGACGCTTCCCGTGGCCACCTCAATACCCACTGCTGTCACACTTGTTGGCATCACCGTTGCCCTAGACGCTAAACTTGAAGCAAAAATACTTGACATTTACTCCAAGGCTGGAGGTCTCGTCGAAGAAACATTAGGCAGTATCCGTGTTGTTGTTGCCTTTGGTGCCGGAGACCGTCTAAGCAAGAAGTATGATAACCATCTCGAGGCCGCCAAAGGCTTCGGTGTCAAGAAAGGCCCCGTTCTCGGCGTACAGTACAGCTCAGAATTCTTCATCATGTACTGTGCCTATGCCTTGGCCTTTTGGTACGGTATCAAGCTCTTGCTTCAGGGGAAGATCGGAAGTGGAGGAGATATTCTCACGTATGTCACCCCATATATGTTTGCCTTCTATACGTTTTTGATATTAAACGATGTGGTAGGGTCTTATTCTCCATTGTAATCGGCACTTCATCTCTCACCATGATTGCACCCACTCTAGGAGAGTTCACCAAGGCCGGTGCTGCTGCCAACGATGTTCTCAACATGATTAACAGGGTGCCAGAAATTGATTCACTAAGCACCGAGGGCCTAAAGCCCAGCAGTGTCAAAGGTGATTTGGAACTCTTTAACGCAGTTTTCTCATACCCCGCCCGGCCTACCATCAGGGTCCTAGATGGAGTCAGTTTGAAGATACCCGCTCGTAAGGTCACTGCTCTTGTTGGGGCTAGTGGCAGTGGCAAGAGTACAATTATTGGACTCCTCGAGCGGTGGTATGATCCCGCCAGTGGTTCTATCACTTTGGATGGGGTAGACATTAAAGATTTGAACGTCGGATGGCTTAGACGCCAGATTGGCCTGGTTCAACAGGTATGCATCCCTGCTCCGTTCCAAAATAAAATCGCAAGTTAATATCCTAACATCCATATAGGAACCAGTATTATTCAACGACACTATCTACACTAATGTGCTCTATGGACTGCCGCCTGATGAAATAGCCCAGATGGACGAGGAGAAGAAGAGAGAGCTCGTCAGACAAGCCTGCATTGAGTCCAATGCAGATGACTTCATCCAAGGATTCCCCAAGGGTTACGATACTGTTGTTGGCGAGAGAGGAAGTCTTCTCAGTGGTGGTCAACGGCAGAGAGTCGCCATTGCTCGTAGCATCATCTCCAACCCACCTATCCTATTGCTGGACGAAGCAACTTCCGCTCTGGATCCCACTGCTGAAGCTATTGTTCAAGCTGCTCTAGATAAAGTTTCCCAGACAAGAACAACAGTGCTCATTGCCCACAAGCTTTCGACTGTCAAGAAGGCTGATAACATCATTGTCATGAACAAGGGCCAAGTTATCGAACAGGGAACCCACGAGTCACTTCTTGATACAAAGGGGCAATACTGGAGTTTGGTTAATGCTCAAAACCTCTCTCTTGCAAGTGACGATTCTTCTTCTGATACTGATAAGGCAATTGATGCACAGCAAACCGAAATTTTGGAGAAACATGCCACTACCAAATCAACACACAGCAACGTTCCCCACGAAATTGCCGCTGAGTCGGAGGATGTAGCTCGAAAATTCTCCCTGTTCAAATGCCTTCTGATTATATTCTACGAACAACGACGCCATTGGCTATTCTTCCTCCTAGGTGGTCTTGCGTCCATCGTTGGTGGTGGTGCCTTCCCAGCCCAAGCCATTCTCTTCTCCAGAATTGTGACTACATTCCAGCTTCCGAGAGACCAGTGGCAGGAGAAAGGAGATTTCTGGGCACTGATGTTCTTTGTCCTTGCACTCTGTATTCTCCTGACGTATGCGTCGATTGGGTTCTTCTTGACAGTTGCCGCCTTCCGCTCGTCAAAGTTCTACCGCAGCGAGTATTTCAAGGCCATGATCCGGCAGGATATAGCCTACTTTGACAAGCCTGCTAATTCCTCTGGCAGCCTTACTGCACGCCTATCAACTGACCCTCAGAACCTCCAGGACCTTCTCTCATCCAACATTGGCCTCATCCTAATCGTTATTGTCAGCCTTCTCTCTGTTACCCTTCTAGCCCTTGTTACTGGCTGGAGATTAGCGCTTGTCTCCCTATTCGGGTGTCTTCCTCCTCTCTTCCTGGCTGGCTTCATCCGCATGAGAATGGAAATGCAGGCCCAGGATAAGAACGCCAAACTATATTTGGAGAGTGCGCGATTTGCCTCTGAGGCCGTCAACTCCATTCGTACTGTTTCATCTTTGACATTGGAGCCTACTGTATACAACAACTACGGCGATAGGCTGAAAGGTCCAGTGGCTAGGTCTCTCAAATACACTGCCATTGCAATGATATTTTTCGGCTTCTCGGACAGTGTCGACACCGCCGGTAAATCTTCCCCATTGCTTACCATACTCCCCTAAATGTTGTTCCCTGCTAACATCAAGAATAGCTATGGCACTGGCATTCTGGTATGGTGGAAGGTTGATGTCATATGGCGAATACGATGCCCAGCAGTTTTTCGTCATTTTCATTGCCGTGATTTTTGGCGGACAGGCTGCCGGATTCATTTTTGGGTTTACAATGAGTATGCTTATTCCTGTGAATTAATTTGAAGATGATAAACTGACTCACCCATTTTAGATACTACCAAAGCTCATGCTGCTGCAAATCATATTATACATCTTCGAGGTCAGGTTGCTCCGATCAATGGTTCAACCGGCGAAGAGCCTGCATCTACAGAAGATTCAGATGTGGCCGTGGAGTTCAGAAACGTATCATTCAGCTATCCCACTCGTCCCGACCAGCCTGTCCTTCGGAAAATTAACCTAAAAATCCGCCACGGCCAGAATGTCGGTCTTGTAGGGCCGTCCGGATGTGGAAAGACAACCATGATTGCTCTACTCGAACGATTCTACGACGTCACCTCTGGGGATATCTTGATTAACGGGAAACCATTGACTGATATTGATGTGACCAAATACCGTGAAACCGCCAGCCTTGTGTCCCAAGAGACCACGCTGTACCAAGGCACGATTCGGGAAAACATTCTTCTCGGTGTTACTCGAGATGTTCCTGATGAAGAAATTCATCAAGCCTGCAAGGACGCAAATATCCATGACTTCATCATTTCTCTTCCGGAAGGTTACAATACCGAAGCCGGATCCCGCGGCCTTTCGTTCAGTGGAGGGCAAAGACAACGTCTCGCCACCGCAAGAGCCTTACTTCGAAACCCAGACTTTCTCTTCCTTGATGAAGCCACCAGTGCCCTTGACACCGAAAGTGAACGTGTAGTCCAGGCTGCCCTAGAGCATGCCAAGAGAGGCCGAACCACTATTGCCGTTGCTCATCGACTCAGCACGGTCCAAGACTGTGATGCAATTTTCGTGCTTGAAGCTGGCAAGATTGTGGAACAAGGTACCCACCAAGAGTTATTGAGGCGGAAGGGCCGATACTTTGAAATGTGCAAGGCCCAGAGCCTCGACCGTGAAGCATGATACCCATGCTCGCCCTAAAAGGAAGACGAGCTAAAAATATACCTCTCCCTTCTAGTCGCGATTCTTCACTCATGTCACTTATAATGTCTCAAAATTTGCCTTTCTTGTTTATATTTTATCATCAGCAGTGCAAGCGACGACCGCATTTGTCATATTTAGAACATAAATTTACTAGCTAATCAGGATATTCTTATGCTTTTTATAAGAACCATATCTCAATCAGTTACGTTCTTGGTGTAACTTGAACCCAAAGCATGGCAGACGAGTTACATCGTTTCACAGTTTCTGATATACCATGCAAGAAGCCGGTTGGGTTGGCTTTCAGCCTCATCCTTGCCTGGTTAGTTACTCAACTCTATTGTCGAAGCTCCGACGACCGAGAGCTGCTTAATTTTAGTTCTAACCCCGATACCCCATGGATAAATATATCGAAACCTTTCCAGTACCTTCATGATTCATAGACGTTGATGAAACTGATTGCAATCCTTTGCATGATCGTTATATCTGAGAGTCGAAAGTTTTCAAACCCTCTAGGGGGTGCAAATCGTCAATGAAGTATATTTCCTTACGGCTTAGCTGCCTTCAGCTCGCTGGTTAACAACCGTGGGCCACACTAAATTAATCAAGCAGTAACTTTAACATCGATTCCACCACACTGGCGATCTCCCTCAACTTTACAGGGTACATCAAAGGCTTTGAGAAGGCGGTCACGTCCGATGAATCCGCATATGCGACCTGACTCAGGCGATCGTTCCACTCCGATACTGTGTAACAGCCCATTAGAAAGTTTTGGAAGCAATTCCAGCTTCCTTGAAACCAACTGGTAGTCGCCAAACAGCTCATGGGCGCGTAAATCTTCTCCAGCCAAAATTCCATGACCCAGAGTGACACAAATGTGGTCCTCTACCATAATGGCATGTGCCTCGGGGTTAGAATCAGGTTCAAGCAACACCGAATATATGTCTCCGGAAAAGGTTTGAAGATCTTCTTTGGCCATATTGAAAGGGAACACCCATTCGTTTTGAAGCCGCATTGGATGCCATGGCGTGATCTGGAGTGTGCCGATTTTGCAGATGTCGATGTGGTTCACGCTAGTCTGCAGGACAGCCTTAACTTCCCGCGGTCCATGTGGAGTCCATACTGACATACCGGGACGAAGATTCTCAAGAGAAATGGTAGCCTTGATAGGCTCACTTTCCTTGCTAGAAATTCGGATATGGCAGTTTCCTGTAAAGCATGGTCCGCTGGATCGGTTATAATGAGACATACGTACCGGACGGTAAGGTGCTCCTGAGGATGACGGCTGTGAT
The DNA here is from genome assembly GCA_018357685.1 of Trichophyton schoenleinii. Taxonomy (NCBI): domain Eukaryota; kingdom Fungi; phylum Ascomycota; class Eurotiomycetes; order Onygenales; family Arthrodermataceae; genus Trichophyton; species Trichophyton schoenleinii. The sequence goes on from WOFF01000002.1 coordinate 3,058,616, forward strand.
GGCTTGGGAGGTGGCAAGTTGTCAAACACTCCATCTAGCTCGGTCCGACAATTACAGAACAGGGGAGAAGCTTTGCCGTACATCAATGGGCCTGGATCTTTGAAGCTATTGCACATCTGATTTACATGTGCATTGAGGATTGAGAGAACTTTCCGGAAATATTAGAAGAGAGCCAAGAATAATTGAGAAACTTGGGTGATACTTACGGTAGTGCTCACCCCAGCGGTGATAGAACTCCGTAGATGACAACGCCATGCCTATTTGTCCATGTGGTAATTCACCAGCGATATCCTCAATAAGGCTTCGGTTGTAATCATCAGAGTGACCGAGACCTTTGATTTCAGTAGCCAGGCTTTCCAGCTTCGTTCGCATGTCTTCGATGCCCATAGGAGGAAAGCGGAAGTTCTCCGCTGTATCCTCAAGTGGGTGGAAAGTCCTTAAAAGTGTACAAAGCCTTGAGCGCATATAATGGTAGTCACTCACGGCCTGAGGTGCTGAGACCTCATCGATGTTGACCACCTTATGCACCTGGATCTCCTTCGTCTCGTCATCAACGGAATAAACAAGTTTACCTCGTATATTGACTGTGCGATTCTTCGACACTTTACCGTAATGGATAATAATATCCCGGGACTGGCCATATTGAAGGCTTCCCAGCCTCAGTGATATTCCATTACCATCTGGCGTCTCTAGTTCCAAGCCAGATCTGCTTCCTAAATCCACACTTATATCTGACGAAGGATCCTCCTGGAGAATAAGTTTTGCCTGTGGTGCGAATGTTGAATATAAATTTGCAACAGCATGGACAAACACGGTTCCTAGGTCCATCGTTAGTTACATTCTTATTAATATCGCTAGACCCAGTTATACATACCAATCATACCAGCATCCGGGATAAAAGCGAAGATCCCACCACCGATTTCAGCAATGGACTGTAACAGTGGTGAGCGGAGGTAGTACCCAAAGCCAAATGTATGGATCAGCGGTAAGGTTCCTGTTAAGTTATGGTGGTCCAATAGAGTCTGGCGTAATTTGGGAACATATCCTTGAGCAGGACACATATGGTTGGGAGCACCTGCAAAGAATAATTAGTTTCGGCGAGCAGGACAAAAATAAAAACAGAGGGGTACGCACCATCCGTCAAGACAAGCAGAGACTGAATATTCCCCCGGGCAGGATTCGTGGCAAGGACATTGAGGCCTTTTTTTATCCCATGCCATAAGTTGGTTGAGCTCTTGCCGTAAAGCTTGTCAATGGCGCTTAACACAGTTGATTTGTTCTCTTTGTTCATGGAATCAAGTTCAAAGGCAACCTATATGAAAGTAGAGAGTTAGCACCAGCTGGACTTACTGAAGAAGGTTATATCATCCTTACATTAACCTCCGTGCAGAAGGTAACCACTGCAAGCCTATCCTTTTCATTGAGCGTTTCGATGATTGTCTTGGCGGCATGCTTCGTCAAGTCCAAAATGCTCAGGCCAGTGTCCTCGCCGCCTCTCTCGCCAGTTGGTATAGGAGCCGCGGAATTCATACTCCCAGAAATGTCAATCACAAGAACGATGTCGCAAGGAACATGCGGGACATCGTTCTCTGGCTTGAGAGGGGGCTGGATCGAGACGACCATAGAATCCTTGTTGGGAATGGGGTGTATGCTGAGTATCGGCTCTTGCGTCAGATTCTCTTCTATCGTGACCGTACCATGGCTAGCAGGCCGAAAAGGAATCTGCTGGCCGTCGATAATCTCAAACCCATCGTCACTAGAGCTAGTAGCCATACTGTCTACTAGTTATAACTGAACAGAGAAATTTGAGTAACGAAGAGTAGTTATGAAGGAAAAATAGACGATCTGTGAGATTCGGGTAAATATCACATCCATTCTGCAAGCTTTTCCACCTTTTATAGGCAGCAACGCCAACATGGGAGAGGGGTATCGTCTTCCATTTTCAGCCTCCGCTTGGGCTCCTTTACGAGGCTGAAAAAGGGCGGGCTGAGCCTCATGGGCAGTGACTGTGGCTGAACGAGGCTGTTTCAAGGCGATCGTATTTGTTAGTCGACTAACTAACTAATGAATTAAGTTATCGACCAGGCTAGCCGCTCGCCCTGTCTTCCTGCAGGCTCAAGAAAACGTCCCTTGCCAACTCCAACATCCTTCAGTGTGTTGTCCTTTCGCCTTGTCTTCTTGTTCTTCTTTTATACCCGTCGAGGAAGAAGAGAAGTTGAAAAAAGGTCTGCACGTGATTCCAATGCACGGACCAGTTCTCCAGAAAATAGACGAATCTGGTTAGTGCCATCTTTTCCTCCTTTTTTGACCATATCTGGCGAAAACGCGTATCAACAAGCGATTGTTATATCATATCCGGAAAATAGGCGGAGAGGTCCATGTTGCGGAATCCTCGGAGGCCAACATGCTGCGCACTGGCCTGGTACCCATAACCTCCTGGTTTGGGACAAGGGAAAGAAAGATATAAATTCCTGCCTCAGCTATTCAGCATGTTAGATATTTCCAATGGAAACTATCCAATATCCCATCATATACTATGATGTACTTGAGCACATAGTCCACTTACAATTTACACTCTCAGTGATGCCCATTAATTCATCTTCCCATTCCTATATTCCGGATCTATGGTATCCTTCATCACAAATAACGACTCATTTCACTAACCCTCTACTTATGATCTCGTCTGGCTCCAGTTTTGATCTTCTAAGGCTTCTAGTAGCTTTACTTCTGTCTTGGGGAGTCTGGATTATGTTAACGGCCACCAAACGCATTGCTCAGAATATCTGGTCGCCCATTCCAGGGCCGAACCTTGCCAAGTTCAGCAACTTATGGATCCAGTATAATGTTCTGAGAGGTTCGTGTTATTCACTTCCATGGCTCAAACTACCCCTTTCTCTCTAATTACTGATCACCAAAGTGTAGACTCTGGTCGGGTTTGGGAGACTATACATAAACTACACCTAAAATACGGGCCCGTTGTCAGGATAGCACCGAATAGTGTATCTGTTTGTCATCCGGATGCGTTGCGGACAATTTACCATGGCCCACGAGGGTTGAATGGGGGTGTCTTACTATCAACTCTGCGCCAATATAACTCCGAAAACCTAGTCAGCACACTCAATAGTGATCTTCATTTTTCTCGGCGAAGACATGTTTTCGGCTTGTATTCCGCCCCGGTTGTCGCAGGGTCAGCATACCAAGCAGTTTTCAGGACATACATTAGCCAGTTCATGGAAAGCGTGGAGAATGAAGCCTCCAGCTCACCGTCTAGAGCGGCAAACGGGTTAGAATGGATCACATGGCTCACTGGTGATATCATGATTCGCCTGGTATATGGGAATGAACACAACATTAGACTCCTGGCAGATAAAGGGTCAAGAGACACAATGTCTGAACTTGTTCCTAAAACAAATGCATCCAACACTACCGCATTAGAGGCAATAGCAACACTATACCCAAGTCAGTACATTCCTATAGTCCAATTCTTTCTCCCCTATTTTGATACTTACCTCGACAGGGGCTATCTCACGTATTCGCGCTTTTTTTCCTGAGAAATCAGCCATGGCAGAATTTGGAATGAAACAGGTAGAGGCCGCTTTATCGAACCAAGCCAAACAAGATGCAAGTGAAACAGATGGCTCGCCGATCACACATCTCAGTCGTCTTGTGGGACTTTTCCATAGTGAAGGGCCTAGTCCTGAAATACCGGACAAAAGATATATTGCTAGCGACTGCTTGGATCATTTCATTGCTGGTAAGCTCCTGAGGAAATACTTGTACAAGTTGCTTGATCGACCATTAAAGCAATACTGAAACATGACATCATACAAGGTACTCGGACTACGAATGATCTTCTTGGTGCTGTTCTTTGGCGGCTCTCCCTCCCCGAAAATGAAGCTAGTCAAGAAAAACTCCGTCAGGAGCTTCATGATGCGGGTATTAAACCCGGGGAACATCCAGACCTCTCGACCCTGCAAAAGCTTTCGTACTTGAACTGTGTTCTCAAAGAGACACTACGCACAAACCCACCAATTCCGATACAGTTACCAAGAGTAGTGAAAGACGATGAAGCCTTAACTGTGATGGGCTTCAAAATAGAACCAGGAGTATGCCATAGTCATTCCACCCATACCCATGGTCTCCCAAAAATAACTAACATTGACACTCTACAGACCAATATTGCATCTCAATCATACACTCTTCACCAAGACCCTAACCCATACCCAGAGCCCGATAAGTGGAAGCCAGAGCGGTGGGAAATTTCCACAAAATCCGATGAATACCGTCAGATGCAGCGTTCATTTTGGCCTTTCGGCTCTGGAGCCAGGATGTGTACTGGAATGAAGTAAGATGCCACTGACCTACTCCTTTTCCTGGTAAACACTGAATACTAACCAGTGTCTTTACCTGGATAGTGTTGCTTGGGCTATGAGTCGATCGATCATTGCCAGAATTTTTAGTACGTACAGCGTTTCACTGGATGACATATGGCTAGATGGGAATGGTTTACTGCTTCCTCCTGAGAAAAGGAAGGGCCTGTACCCTTCACTGCCTAATCAACCCCTCAGGTTTAAGAAGATATGAACTGGCAAAAGAGACTTAAACAAAAATACCAGGCTGAAAGCCTAGGGTTGTATTTTAGGACCTTGTCTTCACGCAGTATAGAGTCTCCTCTCTCGTCCAATGTTGCATTCTTCCTTTATTTTGTACAAAGTGGAAACATTCAACCTCTGAAGCCATGCAGAAAGTAATGATGAGCCTAAGATCGTAAATAGTGCATATGTTACACTTCGGGTAGCCCTAATATGGTCTATATACACATGTCTATATGATTTCGATAAATAGCCAATATAATAGAACACCGGAAATGCCCAAATAAAACACGGGAAGAGCAGCATGCAACAAATGATCATGAAAATATGAAGTATCCGGTCTGCTCACTGGTATGAAGATTATTTATCCTAATAATCCCAGGATGGTTTGCTTTCGCTTTTCACTCATATACGAGTATAAATCATAAAGTCTGGCGGAAGAGTAGCCCCCACTAATGCTCAGACGAAAAAATTTTGCTGAAATAGAAAACAAACCTTTTCAAGGCCGGAGATGGTGTTGGGAGCGCTGTTTTGTCGGGCTCAGGTTGGGGGGAGGGAATGCACTCAACTGTGGGGTTATAGGAGATGCATCCTCAGTATCACCAATGTTCCCTATCAATTTACCCTTGACTCTTTGATCAACCTACAGAGCGGAAGAGAATGTTAGAAAGTCTGTTTGAATATGGAAGAGAAGAAAGGGTGATGCAAGGAGGAAATACCTTATCAAGCTCGTAGTTCTTCATGAGCAAGCTCAATGGGATCAAAGGTATGCAAACGCAAAGGGCAATAGTCAAGAGGATCTGCATAGTTTCTTCATAGGAACGAATGATGGCATCCCTAGTTGGCGAGCCCATCGGGTATGATAGGGCTTTGGTCAACTTTCCGAAGATTTCAGTGGCTTCTCCCTTTGTTTCATCTGGGAGATATTTCACTAATTTATGTGGTAGATAACTAGTCCAGATGGCACCCGATACAGCAGACCCCACAGCTCCACCCATTTCGAGGGCAGTGAGGAACATAGCAGTAGCTGCAGCTACCTGTTGGTGATTTGCTGAAGCTTGTACGCCGAGTTGAACGGGGACGTTAACGAGTCCGCCGCCGAGACCAATAATGGATTGGACGACAAGTATTTGTAGCGTAGATTTTCCAGACTTGTGAGTGAAGAGCATCAAGGCTAATCCGAGGATATAAACGACACAGCCAAAAGTAACAAACGGACGGTATCTTTTTGAGTATTTGATCATGAAGGAGACGACGAGGGCTGCGATTGTGGACATGAAGGAGAAAGTTTGGGTGATTCTCCCTGCGGTGACAACGGGTTTTCCTTGCACAACTTGCAGGTAAGAGTAGAAATAAGGCTGAACAGAGAAATAAAAAGCCACTATTTGTAAATAGTGTTAGTAAGTTTCAAACCTGCAGAGAGGTTATAGTGTGAAGGGGAGCCATACTAAAGTAGAAGAAAGCCAATGCACATCCAGCGAGGGCTGACCTCTGGCGGAGGAGGCCCAACGATAGCAAGGGGTGCGGTGCAAGGCGTTTGGATGTCTCCCAGAACGGATATGCTATCAAGCATACGCCTCCAATAATAATCATGGCAATGATACCTCCGTTCCGCCAGGTATCCTTTGCATGGGCAGCCAAAGTCAGGGGGACAAGAATTAAGGTGACCGCAGCAGATAGCAAGATCAGACCAAATATATCCAACTCAAACCATGCACTGCGAAACACCTTTTTCAAGCCTTTGCCCTTCCATGGTTTAGACTTTAGCAAGTTCAATTTCTGGGCCTTCCTCTGGTTGATGTATAGTGATAGAGCCAAGGGGAGGAATGCTGACGGCAGAATTATAGCCCACATGCCATATCCCCACCTCCAATTGAGTTGTTTGAGCACCCAAGATGCAATCATCGGTCCGAGCCAAACGGTAAATAGAAAGGGTATATCCGGAAGATTAGCAAATATTGCCCTGTTCAGCAGGTTGCTACTATCTGCAATGAAAACTTGCTGCAATATCTGTAATCCAGTAGATCCTGCGGAGTAAAAGATCTGGGCAGAGGCATAGGTCTCAACGTTTTGTGAAGCAGCCATTTGTATGTATCCAAGAACATAGATGAAAACAGCGATGCAGAATGCCTCAAAGCGACCAAAGACATCTGCAAATTTGGCCATAGGTGGTTTTATAACAGCTAAAGGGGCCCAGCAAGTTAGCAGTTGATGGCCTCAATGAAAGATAAGGTACTAACCGTTAACCACATTTTGTATAACGAGGACTGTTGAGATAAGAGAGTGTTTGCTAAAGGAGCTTGTAGCATAGGCAGTTAAAGAGGCCACTGTTTGGACTTCAAGGGAAGTGCAGAACGCCATGAGCATGATCCTACCATATACATATACTGTTAGCCTGCGGAACAATCCTTGTGTGACAATTTTAAACTGGAGTGAGCCACCTACCCAAGATATGCAATCACTAAAGACCTCTGTGTCCATGTCTTGCTGATAGCTTCTATCTTGCGGACACCATCCTGCACTTCACTATCCAACGATGACGGGTAAGGACTGATATGCAGATGTTCATCTACCCCCTCGGCGTCATCCGTAACCTGTAGCAGCCTGTCTGCCTCCGCTGTGTCGTCCATCCTATCGTCTGGCTCGCAGCTACCATAGGACGGAACAGTTCCGGTATATAATCCCATCACTACCGAAGGATTGCGGAGAAATATAAGAGGACGAGCGAGGAGGGGAGGGAGGGAGACGAAAGGAGATGAATGAGGGAGAAAGTCGTTAACCGTAATCACGTAAGTACCACTAGGTCCGTTCGAAAAACATCCAACCGTGCTCGCCGACTTGCTCGAAAGAGGAGAGGAGTCGTGTGGGTGCAAAGGATATATAAAAGCTACCCATCTATGTATCCCGTGGGACAAGGGGAGGCCAGCCCCTTTTGCTGCTCCGGATGCAAACTAAATAAATAAATACCTGCACACACTGAGTCAGATATCAGGCTGCAGCCAGCAAGGTCCTAACGAACTAACTAGTTACCCCGTACTCCGTAGTTATGCAGCTGATTCAGGAAGAATATCCGGCGCACGAGATCGAACAGGGACGGAGGGCGGAGGTGTGTTTCATTTCCTGCACCCGGCGACAAGAAAGAATTATTTATGTATACGACTCCGGCCGGGTGCGAGGAAAGCTGAGGCTGCACGAGCGTAGGGAGTGACAGGTACGAGGCTAAAAAATTGGTCAGATGAGGCTTGCAGGCTGTCTCCGCAAATCAGATGCTGGGCTTGACAGATCGGACCCTTCACGTTTTCAGCAACGGGACTCGTGGCGGGCGCGCGAGCGAGTCGATGCGAGCATGGACGGAGGGGGGCGGGCAGAGGTCTTTTGCTGTTTGCGGTAGTCGGCGCATGCGCAGCAGAGGAGCGTCGCTGGCATGAAGACAGAAGCTCGCCGGCCTGAGATGCGCCCTTTCGTCGGGAAGAGGAAAAGCATGCGACGTATCTTGACTAGCGACGGCTTTGCCTCCCGCCTTCGCCGCCAGATGATCTGATATGATAAGATTAGGCCGCAAAGGTGGAGAGGTCAATGCATGATTATATAAGCATTTAACGGCGTGCGATTGGTTACACTGGCACCGTTAGGCCTGTTGCGGTTTAGCGTGCTGCGGAATACAATCTTGGCAGACACGTAGAGGCTAAGCCTAAAGAGGAAGTCATCGGCTCTGATCGGATCTGATAGCGAAAAGGCCCGTTTAGTTCCGATCCGAGGCCAGCGTTGAATTTAACGACAACAAGATATATATATAGGGGGGATATATATATTGACATTGCAGATTTGATACTAATAGCAGGAGAAAGAGAAAGAGAAAGAGAGAGATGGCGAGATGAGCTAGATGTCGAGCTGGGAGAAAGACACGCAGAGATCGCCCAGCTCAGGCGCCGACGACGGGCGGCAGACGTACACGCCGACCCAGCACTCGAGCTGCTCCTCGTCCTCGAAGAGCCAGGTCACCTCCCTCATCGGCGTCCTCGCGCCGTCCTTGCCAACTGCGTACACCCAGAGCGTCTGATCCCTTGCCCGTCGCTCCATCTCGATCGTCACGCCGACCCCGTCGTCCCCATCATCGGCACAGCTGGCACTGTCGCCAGCAGTGGTCTGTCCGGCCGGCGGCAGAGGAGACAGACTCCAGTCCGCCCATCGGTCTCTTGCAACTGTACTGCACCGCGGCACACCCTCGACGAATTCGATGCCCGCCTTGATCCACTTCCTGTCTTTGTCGGAGTCATGTCCGCCACCACGCCGGTTGAGGGCAAGAATCAGGCCGCCTTGGTCGTAGAGGGTTGTCCACTTGGCTGAGACTCGCACACGAGCCCTCTGGAAGGACGCGAGAGGCATCGTCCTGTAGAGAATCGGGGCATTGAAACGGTGGGTTGAGGGCGGTTTGGCCCAGATGTCGGTGGATGGCCGGGCTCTGATGGTGAAGCTGCTGGCCAGCTCCTCGCGCGAGGGAACTGGCTGCTCGGAGTTCTGGAACTGCCAGCCTGACATCATGGTCTGCTTCTTTCCCAGTATATGCTAGAATAGAGTGTAGGAGGGAGGCTGTTGCGGACGTCTCAAATGCTTCGCTTGAATCGTAGATGCGGAGCCCAGCCTGTCGTAGATATAGTGGTTCAGCCCCCGCAAGCCCTTCGTCCCCCCCACACAAACACACGCATACAACAACATAAGTACGGAGTCACTCCAACTATACGAACACACCAAAGATGGCTACACAGGATGGGGTGCGAGACAATTATTAGCCAAAAATATACAAAACTACAGAAAAAAACAGGATGAGGCTGGGTGAGTTCCTGCTGGGGGAGCTGGAGCAGTGCCCGAGGGAACGAGCAAGCGGCGTCATTGGCCGGGGGATCTCGAAGCTGATGGTGAGAGCTGGGTCTGCAGGGCGGCCGGATGGACTCCGTGGACTGGAGACTGGAGACAGACAGGGCGAGACGAGCATCAGCCGGCCGCAGGTGGCCAATCTCGGGCGTTGCTGGGCCAGACACAGGGGAACGATCAAAGGCAATCATCTACAAAGGCCAAAGGCTGTAACGTATTGGTGTGCTGGGAGAGTGCCCGGGATTTGACATGGTTGACTCGGAGAAATAGTTTCACGATCTCTCTCCCTTTATTTAAGGAAAACAGCAGGCGGTCTACTCCGTAGTCTATACGGTGTTTTAATATACTCTCTCGCCTCACCCCTAGGGCCGACCAGCATACTTACGAAGTCGTGATATACGCTGGGTGTCCGCTGCAGCTACTACTTGGTAGTCTTTTACCTCTTTTAGTACATATATTGCGGCGTGTGCCCAGAGTAAGGAAGATCCCCGGGCCGCCGTTGAGCAGGGGGACGCCATATTGCGGCGCAGAGAGAGAGAGAGAGCAAAAGGAGAGGAACGGCTGGGAAACCAACTGGCCGGGATAATTAACCGTTGTACGGAGTAAATCGGGGTATCACCAAATGTGCTGACACAGGTGGTGGCCTTTGGACGCAATTTATGTGGCCTTTTCGGAGAGGTTTTGGATGGACAGTTCACTTTTGGCCGTGTTTGACCGAAAACTCGATGTGTGCGACCATAAACCTATAAGTAGTTTTCGGAAGAGTATTCTAAGGTCCTTATAGTAGTAAAACTTATTAATTGGTGAAGTATAATAGTTATTGATATATAGTGAAAAAACTTGAATTGACTCGAATCTAATCTTAGTCTATTACCCTCTTGCCAAACTAGGTAGTATTGTGTGGTCATATTCACGACCCCAGATGATGAGACGAAGTGGAACGGGATGCGTCGTGCGGCCGCCATCGCCGCCAGTGCCTTGGTGCTGTCCACATTAGGACCACGCAGAGAGGGGTATGATTGCAGGAAAGACACGGTCGCACCGTTATAGATAATGCGGTGGACCCGCCCTGATAACTCGGCGTATTTATCTGACGACAAACCGAGTAAAGGGGAAGCAAGGTCTCCTGGATACTGGACGATCTTGGCCGATGAGGCGGCCAGAGCTCGAGGAATGCCGTCGGAACGAGTTCGAATCGCGATACAGTGTATTACAGCGATGTTGGGGTCATTAACTAACTGCCGGAGAAGTGCTGATCCTAGAAAGCCGGTGGCACCAGTGAGGACAACCTCAAGGTTCTTGGTTGCTTGCTCAACTTTATCTGCTTTGTTTCCACATGGTGCAATAGACGGAAGTATTGGCAGAGTCTCTTCACCCCAATCGATGTGTGTGGGGTTTTGAAAGGGATTCGAAGCGTCTAGCTTGCGAGCCATGGCTCCAAGTGTACTTGCTTGGAAGAGGTCGAAGACTGGAACGGCAATATTGAGCTGACGGGCCATCATGGATTGGAGCTTTACTAGCAGCAGCGAGTTGCCTCCGAGGCTGAAGAAGTCGGTGTTGGCACCTATAATCGCATTACCGGGGATAGAGAGTGCCTCCAGCCACAGTTTCTTCAACTTGAGCTGTGCGTTGTTGAGATGGCCGGCGTGATCCTCTGGTTGTAGCGCCGGAAGCGGAATAGCATCGACAGCGATTTGATCTCGTTTCCCAGACAAGCTCACGGGGAGGCTGTCTACCGCAATTATACGAGATGGACACATATACTGGGGTAGCGGAAGACTTATGCGTAACTCTTCGAGGAATGAGATAGTATCCAATTTTGAGCCTTCATCGTCCGACAAAACAACGAAAGCCACAAGCACTTGATTACTTGAATCTCCAGTCTCCAAACCCCCCCGGATGCTAGCGGCAGCATCGCGAACTTGGCCGGCCGATGTTCGGAGTATCGTACTGGTGATCTCGTCAAGCTCAATTCGGAATCCCCTTAGCTTTCTCTGGGCATCTCCTGCTATACGACATAGCAACACGATACGCCCATCAGGTAGGAACTTGGCTTTTTCGCCGGTGCGGTACATGCAATCTCAACCCTTCTCGGCCAACGCAGGCTCTGCGAAGGGGTTAGGTAGGAACCTGGATGCCGTTAGGTCGTTAAGATGGAGGTAGCCGGGGGCTACACCGGCACCACCTAGATAGAGCTCCCCGGCGAACCCCACTGCTACCGGCCGCTGATGATCATCGAGAATATAGCTCGAGTAGTTCGGAAGAGCACAACCAATTGGAGGATGGTGTGTATCTCGAGGCGTTGAGAGGCTTAATTCATCAGTCCCACCACAAGCGAGGCTTGTGGCCTTAGAGGGGCCGTAGGCGTTTAAAACCTGTAGGCTAGAGAGATTGAGTGACCGCAGGTCATCAATTAGGTGTGAGCGAAATGGCTCCCCGGTTTTGATTGCGAGCCGCCATTGGGAGCATTGTCGCAGATAATCCGATCCGTACTGGACCAGGCTCAAGCACTGTGTGGGAGTCATGATGGTAAGAGTGACCTTTTCCTGGAGCATCAACCGTGCCAGCTGGGCAGGGTCCTTTCGTGTCGGGGAACTGGCAACAACAACGATGCCTCCGCCAATAATCTCTTGATAGATCTGTCCTAGCGACACATCAAATCCCCAAGAAGATTGTTGGAGCACTATTTCCTGACCAAAGCCAAATCGTTCTCGCAACCCCGTGGCATGGTATGCTAACGGCCCTCAGAATTCACGCCCGTCTCTCGGATAATGCAGTGGATCGTGTCACCGTCAGCGATAGCCCTGGATAGGGTCTTCAAGAGAATGGCGCAGAATCCTTCTCCTCGAGCGTAGCCATCAGCGGCCGCATCCCACATGCGGCTGCGTCCTGATGGAGAAAGTATATGCAGCTTGGACTCAGAAATCATCATCTCTGGGCCGAGAATCAGGTTGGCGCCTGCAGCGCATGCAATCTGCGACACACCCTGACGAAGTGACTGCACGGCTTCATGTAAGGCCACTAGACTGGACGAGCAGGCAGTGTCAATAGTCATCGATGGGCCCTCCCAGTCGAAGAAGTAAGAGAGGCGGTTGGACAGAATACTCCTGGCAGTTCCCGTTGCCATATATTTCGGCATGTCTTCGGGATTGCGCGGGAGCATTTCATGGTAATCCCCAGTCATACTGCCAACATAGACCGAGGTGTCGGAGCCTTGCATGTGCTGCATAATATAGCCTGCTGAGTCGAGGGCCTCGTACACGACCTCGAGCAAGATGCGCTGTTGTGGGCCCATGGCCTCTGCCTCGAGCGCATTAGCTCTGAAGAACGAGGCATCGAATTGGCGAATGTCTTCGTCCAGTGTGTATGCATGTTGAACATTCATGCAGCCCTGTCGTTCCCCATCAGCATCATAGAAGCCCTGTGCATCAAAGCGGTCGGAGGGAATTGGTTTCAAGATATCGCGTTTCTGTTCAAGGAGCTCCCATAACTTAGACGGGGTATTAGCTCCACCGGGGAATCGGCAGCCAATGCCCACGATGGCGATGGGTTCTGGAGGGTTCGCCATTTTGGCATAGGAATTCGATGCAAGTGAGTGAGAGGGCAGATAGAGCAGAGTAAGGCAGTGGTGTGGTATGATGGTTCTATTTTGACAGGACAGGTGTTGAAAACGCTGGGAAGATCAAAGTTTAAGTGGAAAGGGCTTGTAGAACGACCATTATAATATCCGATGCCTTCCATTGACATCAAATTCCATATAAGTGCCCTATAAAAGCCTTGCATAACTAAGTCCATCATCTTGGCTACCCGCGCAGCTCCCATTCTTGGAGTGAACGATAAAAAATCGCCGACCACTCGGTCAACGCCAGTATCCACTGAAGCCAGCTATGACAGCCAATCGGTCTGGCGGTATAAGTGTTGGATAATATGGCAAGTCTGTTGATCCATGAACCTTTCTTTCCAATATATTTGCTGCTTCGTTTTATTCTCCCCATCATCTCCTCCCATTGCTTATCGTTGTATCCTGAAACACCATGTACAAGATACTTGCATCCGACTTCTTCAACTTCGAGTTCCTGCGGGTTCTGGGAAATGCCGCCTATTTAGTGGCCGAGAGCGGCGAGTGTCTCGTCGCACGCGCCATCATTAAGGATGGTGATCCCGAGAGTTGGTATCGAGCCTGGACGGAGCAGGCTGAGAAAGCCATCGCTCTGGCAGAGGAAGCCCGGGCGAGCGATGACAGCGTGGGTGCGGCGTGGGCATACCTGCGCGCCGCCAACTATTATCGCTCGAGTGAATTCTTCCTGCATTACAATCCCGACGATCCTCGCCTTCTCTCTGCTATTACAAAAAGTGTTCAGGCCTTTGACACGGGATCCCAATTTCTCAACGGCAAGGTGAAGGCTATTACCATTCCTTATGAGAATGGGGTATCTTTACCGGGGCGGCTGTTCCTCCCCGCCACGAGAGGTCCAAACAAGATTCCACTGATTGTCCAAATGGGTGGCTTTGACTCGACACAGGAGGAACTCTATTTTTACGGTCCGGCAGGAGCGATGCCTTGAGGGTATACCGTGCTGACTTTCGAAGGGCCGGGTCAAGGGATTGTCCTGCGACGTGACAGTCTCCGGCTACGACCGGATGGGAGAAGGTAACCGGAAAGGTGTTGGACTTTGTTGAAGAGCAGCTGGCAGGCCCTTATGCCCTTGACATTGGGCGGATTGCGGTCCTAGGAGAGTCCTTTGGTGGTTATCTCGCTCTTCGTGCGGCAGCAGACCCTCGAGTGCGAGCCTGCATCTCTTGTGATGGATGCTACGACCTCTTTGACATTACACGCAGTCGCATGCCGGGCTGGTTTGTCAATGGCTGGTTGAGTGGGTGGCTTAGCGATAGCTTTTTTAACATGGTCGTGCGCATCCTATCCGCCACCAACTTTCAGCTCCGGTGGGAAATTGGCCATGGCCAATGGGTATATGGCGTTAAGACTCCTGCCGACGTCATGCGAACGATGCAGAAGTTTACTTTGAAAGGGGAGAATGGAAGGGGAATACCTGTCACGGCTCCAGTGCAGCACTTTCGTGACTGGGGCTGGCGACACATTCTAGTTCACCCCAGACCTCAATGCACAACGCATCTTCGACCAGTTGGGCCACCTCCCCGATAACCGAAAGCAACTGTGGATTGGGAAGGGGATGGAAGGCGGTGGTTTACAGGCTAAGATTGACTCTGTTGCGTTGATGCATCAGAAGATGTTTGCCTGGTTAGGTGAGCAGTTTGGGAGCCATGATGGGTTTTCGTGCTTATACGGCCATTTATATGTTTGACTAGTTATGTCCGAACCATCAGGGCTTTATTTGAGCTGGTACCTTGCCCGCGGATAACCACAGAAACGTCACTTGCCCACCTCCTTTCGTTGCCTTTCATGGTGTTTTTATAAACGACGTTCGATTAAGCTTAATTGTGTGCGACCAAAGAGGCTAGACTGCTTAGCTAACTATCCAAGTTCAATGCCAAGAGCAATGTTATTTTTTTATTATATAAGCCTCCCAAGTTGGGGCGAGTTATCAGTCACGTGAGATTAGTCAGAACTCGCCGAAAGTTAATATGGATTACTAGCTACGGCGTGCGGAGTCTAGAAGATATTTCCAAGAACAAGGCTAGTTAGCTGGGGATTCGGGTGTTGGGATAACTAGTTAAGCAGATTACTAGCTAACACGAGTGAATTGGAATTCAGCGCTTGCTTGATATGTAACTAAGGAGGGTATTGAATAAACAGGTGTTTGAGTAGGCGAGTTTCGTAAGTGCTCGGCGGACGCCAGAGTAGTTATCCCACAATCGTGATCCCTCGGTGGGAAGAGATATTGGCAGATGACCCCTAGATATATAGCCAGATAAACCACAGCTAGCGATTCTCGTACGGATGGCCCATTCCTATTGCCGTCCCCAATCCCTTCACATTCACTCGACCATCGATAGCCCAACTGCGAAACAGGACCATGCAGCTATATCAACCGTCCAGGTGCGTATACGATGAATGCTTAGCCAGCCCTCTAGGTCCCCAGTTGATGAACCCTTTGACCTATCCTCATTGACTATAGCTTGGACCTTGGGCGCAATAGCTGGTATAAAGAGAAGATGACTAGCTGCTAAAAGGGTGCCAGTTGTATAGTAATAGAAGGACGCCTGGCTTGGTCGGTCGATAAAGATATTATATCCGCCTCCCAACAGAGTCAGCCCAAGAAGACCTAGGACGCGTACCACACCGTGGTAAAAGAAGATACGGAAATAGGATGGTATCATTTTATCGCTGTGCGCGCGGTGGTTGGCGTGGAGGAGGATGTTGAGGAAAAAGTCCTGGTCGAGCGCAAACCATAGCGTACAGGTTGAGGTGATGAGGGGGGCTGTGCGGATAAGTGAATGGGGGAGGAAAAGTCTAGAAGCCATTTTGGTAGCGAGGATGGGTGTGTAGTTAACTCTGTTGTAGAAGAGCAGGCAGTTGTTCCGACTCGGGCGGTTTTTCTGGGAGCGAGGAAGAGGCAGGCAAGGAGTGAACATTTATCTCGCGACAAGTCACTTAAGTTACTAATAACTCGGGGTTATACTCCGTACAACCTTGTCTATAAATAAAAGTAACTCAGCCCCTATGATGGTTATCCGCCAATCAGCGGGAAATGGGTAGCCGAGGAATTATGCGGTTAAGTTAAGCATCCGGCCCGTCCCAACCGGGTGGAATAAAAAGCGCCGAAGATAATCACGCCACACAGGAGAGGATGCATCACTACTAAGGTCACCACGATACCTACTTATTGTCTTTGTAGTATATAGTTTACTTTGTAGCATTACCCTATACTAGTTAACTACCATATTTATTCTTTTCGTATTTTGTTCAATATCATCACACTACCTAGTTAGTTATCACCTTGCCATGGCAATATCAGACGAAGAATCCACCACTGCGCCAACCTCGGTGGTGCCAGAGGGTAGCCTGACCTCAACACCGGCAAAAGGCTTGCGATTCTGGCTCATCTTCCTGTCCTTGAGTATCGTCACCTTCTTAGTCGCCTTGGATACCTCCATCATCTCTACTGCCCTGCCGACAATTGTAGCGGACCTCGGATCTGGGGAGGAGATATGTCATGCCCAAGAGGCTTTATTCGCAGTCTGTGGGGCTGGAATTGTCAGGGGGGTACCAACGGTCAACCTCGTCGTACAGCTTGGCCAGTTTGTCTGGATTCTTGACTAGCATGACGAGGGTAAAGAGTTCGGCGTTGGCGGTGGTTTCGCTGCCAGCCGCAAGTAGTATCACAGCCTCATCCTGGACATCTGAACGACGGAATTCTGATACAATCCGGTCATCTGGCGCCTCGATAAGCTTCTGGAGCAGATCGTTGGGTGGCTCTCCATCACCCTGGAGCAAGGCTCGACGGTTGTTGACAATATCAACTGTAAAACTTTCGATGTATGGATCGCGCTTGGGGAGAAAAGGGATGTTCCGGATCCAGGGCATAAACTGCAGAACGCTGGAGAGCTTGAGTGCCTTTTTAAGTTGGTCCGGTAATGGGTGCGAGCCATTGTCAACAACATGGAAACTCTGGCCAAAGGTGGTGACTCCAATGATATCAACCGCCACGCTTTGGATGAGGTGCTGCATGTCGACTTCCACCATGCCATTATGAGCCCTATGGCACTGGGCCTCTAGTTATCTGCTTGACTAGCACTGCGATACACTCCTGCATAGCGGGCTGCATGCTGCGGATATAGCGGATACCAAACATGGACGAGATGAGGCGCTTCCGGCTCGAGTAGGCCTTTTTGTCGGTGTAGGCGATGAGAGTTGGCCGGTTGGGGTCCTGGCGAAAGTTGCCATAGATTGCTTCGGACTTGGGCCAGTCTTCGGTTTGGATGATACGTTTGATTTCATGGGCGTCGGAGGCGGAGATAATGCCTGGAGAGAGAACGGTGATGGGGCCATGTTTCTTATGCAAATCAATGGTGTAGTGATGACTTTTTGGCTCCATGTAACTCGTTATTAGAACCACCATTCTCTTCGAGGATCGATGTCAAGGACCTAAATACCTTTCACCCTTAGTGATGGAGATCTTCAGCGGCCACGACGTGACTTTATGCAGAAAATTTCCAGGGACTGTCTGGAGGCGCGAAGACAGTCTATGGATTAGCTTTGATATAACTAGTCAGCCAGTCATACTCTGGTAACTAGTTGGGATTGTTCATTGGGAGTTTCCTTACCAGCAGGGCTTTTGGGGTTATAAAGGCGAGTAGGAATACACCGGCTGTGATGTTTTTGACAGTCAAATATCCCCAAAGGGATTTGTTGCGGGTGATGATTGCGATATCATCCATGGTGTCCATCTTGTGATGCTCAGCGCCTCGAGAGCAATTAAGATGATTCCCGGACATGCAGAGACCAGGTTCATCTATATAGTTATCAATATCCCACCGCAGTAAAATGCAACCACACCAGCCTCCCCTCCTTTAGAGCCTGCCTAGCTCCGACATGGCCGTTCTCAATATGTGGGCATCTGTAGTTGAAAGTCGCCGGCCGAGCTAGTTAACTAAATATAGTTAACGGGATGAACGAGCAGTCCAACAGCCTCGTTGCCCAATAGTAACTAGGTTGTTAATTACGGTCAGTTATACTCGGCGGCCGAGACCTGCGCAAGGGGTACGCAAATTGTTTCGTGAACTAGAAGCCGGAAGTCAATAAGTATGTAGTTAGTTAATCGGCGCTTTCAGTTCCACAGACTTGTCCAGCACCTTAAAAAGATGTCTCTTTATGCAGCAATGTAGATGCTCGAAGTTGAAACCCATCGACATAATGCATCTTCAGTTTGCTTTCCTGGCTCTCTGCCTGCCTGTTTTGGGGTATGGAAACACACCGGCGCCATTCCCCTCTGGCGCAGTCCCTCTCCCCGCATCCTGGACGTCATACGGATACATCTTCAACATCGCTGTTGGCACACCCCAGCAGCAACTTGCTGTGCTAAGTGACTGGACATGGATATCTCTTTTCACACGATCTGGACGCTGCCACGGCGTCTACGACGTTTCGCGCTGTGTTTTGGATGTTGAAAAAGTCGAGGTTTGGATTGGCGCCATTGAAGATGGAGTAACTAGCAGGGAGCCAATAATATCCCTCCTTCTATATAAAGACTTGAACACGCCCAATTTGGCTTAGCGTCGGTCCTTTAATTTTAATTAACTAGGAGAGCAACATGCACCTTCCAACGCATAGTGAGCGAAGCGAACGCTACCACCTAGTTACTTATCAAACACTCTGTCCAGGATAAAAACACACTTCAATTGCCCTCAATCGTCCATTGCTGGATGGAGGCGGCTCTTCTCCGCAGGTTGGAATCCATATATTCCATCTCCTTTAGCGCTCTCTGAACCATCCTATCGATACCAGTCGCAAAGCAGCTTGGGAACGCATACCCTCCATCATACGAGGAGCTAGGCTGCCTTGCATGTCTGGCTATGCGATAGGGATGGTGCGATATATATGTGCTAGCCGGAGGTATCTGGTATTGGTGTGTATTGGAAATATCTTTGCTTGATAAACCTTGGGCAGTCTTAGGTGACCCTGGCACCGTCGGTGGAGAAAGAACGTGCTGGATGGACGACTTTATCTTAGCGAGAAGAGTGTTGATCAATTGTACGGTTAGGTTCACCTCTAGTGATCTTGCGGAAGGAGAAGAAAAGGTGAAGCCGCCTAGTGAGATACCCAACGTGGGACTATAGATGGGTTCCATCTCGTGTGCAGAGGCTGCCAAAGCTGTGGCTGAGCTAGTTGCTCCAGACTCCTCCAGGTGCATGTACATAATCGAGACCAGGATATCAAAGTTATGCAGCAGGCGTAGATAGAGACAGAGCAGAAGCATGGCCACGATACTGTCCTGCGGGTCAGCTAGAGGAAAGTCGGAGGGGTTGCTATCTAATGTTCTGAAGTCCTCTCCTCCTGTGGCTACACCTGAGCCTGGAGCTGAAAGCGAGTGACCGCCTTGCTGTTGGTGACGTTCCTCATCGAGTGAACTCCAGGTGTCTGGTCGCCCTCGTACTGCTACTTCAGGGGTGCCGAGGCGGAACTTGTCGTTGATGCGACGCAGGATATCCAATATCTGCTCTGAGGCTTTAATATTGGCCCGAAGCTGGGTCTTGAAGCAGTCATCTAGGATTGGTAGTTTTATCATTCCCTTGCTTGAAGATCGGGGCAAGTGGGCCTGTTTGATAGTGACCAATTTGTAGTGAATATTATTTAACTCGAGCTGTAGTTGGCTTAGAGAAAGCTGAAGGTCCTCTGGTGGATTCAAGTCAGATAAATCCAGCCCACTCGTGGCCGATGGAAGTGGTGGTGCTGGGTTAGAGGACGATATTAGCGTAGCAAGCGGGCTTGAATCTCCAGAGTCTTTATCATTCCTGGATTCTACTGTTGGCAGGGAAGTCATCGGAGAATTGAAGATGAGTTCCGAGGAAGGGTCGGGTTCGTCAGTCTGTACGGGCTGCTGCCCTTCTGTATGGCGTAAGTTTGCTAATTCATAGTCATCACTCAACATGTTGCGTTCGGTTTCCAACCCATCGGGGATCCCTTACGAATGTTTAATTCCGCCGGCAGGAACTGAGAGGTAGCCAGAAATTCCAGATACCCCATATCTAGATCAAGAGCATTCAGATTCTGTCCGTGGCCATCGGCGTCCGTCACACCCTTCGTGGTGGCATCTTCCTGGACCATATGCATGGGGCCTTCCGGGTCGGTGCTGGCAGTGTGAGCCATATCGACGTCGTTCGCGGACAGCAATGCCTCGCCAATCGACTTATTGCCAGCGTTGGCGTCTTGCGTCCCCACGGGAGCTGGCGAGCTGGTGTCGGGCGTGGAAAGCCTGTGCGCGTGTCGGGGACGGCCCAGCCGGTGTGGTGGATCATACACACACTCAGCGCCCGCCTTGACACAGCGAGCACACTGCTGGCTCCCAGGAGCCCGAGAACATCGAAGCTTCGCGACATGGCATCGGGTGCAGGCCTGCCGCAAGACCTGGCGTTCTTTGGTTGAGGCCATTGGAGTGACCGAGAAGGACAACCAAAAGCAATGGAAGCCTCTCGACCGAGGAAGCACCAAGAACTCAAAATCTATAGTTAACTAACTTACTACTACAAACCTTCAACTTATTTATACGAAGTCAAGATGCGCGGCTCATGGGATCCCCCGTCGAGCGTCCAACATCTTCGCTCGCTCCGGCCCAAAGCTGCAGGCCCAGAGGTCAAGAGGTGAAGGGCGCAGTGCCTGCCAGACTGCAGCGGGCGCCAGCGAGGCATGGGGTGACCCATCTATATTGTAACGCGCTAACGAAGGACGCTTTCCCTGATTAGGAACGCTATACCGGATCGGGGAATTTGGTCGGAGTACGTACCTAACTTATAAGCAACCGTCAGGCCACGAGCCCCCATGGGTCAAGGAAGCTCGCAGGCAGGCATGGCTGTCAGAGGCAGTTACTTATACTTGTGTATCAGCTTACTCCTGGCATCCCGGGCGCATCCCAGGCTCTTTCTCCAGTAAGAGAAACATGTTCCAGCCCGCGGGCTCGATACGCAGGGAGTGAGTTGGCGATCAGAGGGGCGGCACACTGTGAGCAGGCGAGGAAACACGGGGTAGAGACAGGTCGGTTTGGATAAGGCGTCTCTCAGCCGAGCGATGGCCTGATACATAGCTCTGCATCCCTGGAGGTCTACTTGCTTAGCTCCCATGTCGTTAAGAAGAAAAAGAACGAGGACAGGGAAGTGAAGCAAGCAGTGCCAGAAAAAAGAGAGAAAAAGGGGGAGCCTTGTCGGCTTGTCTGCTTTTGCTGTGGAACGCGGGTCCGAATCACATCTGAGCCAGCATGTGCTGCTGACCTGACCGAGATATTCCGTGCTCGTCCTGCTGTCGCTGCTGGATAGATGCCTAACCAGCGCCTGTCGAGGTGTTGTCCTTTGCAGTTGAGGAGTGACCAGCAGGGCGTCCAGTAAGACATCTATCCGCAGTCTTCAGTCGAGTTGTACATAGTCGAGCTGCCGGGCTGTATCTGGCCTGGAAGCCTCAAAATCCGATCTGTCATACAATAAAGGGCACAACTATTAGTTATTGCCTGTTATTTATTATTATTATTGCTGCTCTTGATAGACAGATAGACAGATAGACAGATAGACAGACAGATAGATAGACACCGAGAGCTTGCTTTTTCTCGTGGCGCTCGGTCTGCAGCCTGTCACTCTTGAGCTTAACAACGCTTCTTCGTCTCTGATCGCTTGTCTGTCCGAGGGTCTTCGTCGTTGCCGCAACGTCCAGCCGGTGCTGAGCCTGAGCTGTCCATCGCCGTCGCCTTGTAGGACGTCAGTTTGTCAGTCTGTCAAGTCGCTTCGTCTGTCTGCGCCGTCTCCCGCGACGTCTGCTCTTCGCGCAACAACCAGCAGCTAGTTATCAGAGCAGCTAGGCACAAGTTGACACCCGCCGTGGGTCGAGCTTCATCTCCATCCAGTCCGCCTTCGCCTTAAATAATAATAATAAGAAGAATAGCCAGTTAGTGGTCGCCGTCCCTTCACCGTCGGCTTCATCTCCCCTGGCGGCCGCCTACCCCCTTTTTTCCAGGGCGCATCGTCACTTAATTTAACACCCACAGCGTCCCCAAAAGGAGACGAAGCCAGCCGTCGTCAAGAGACTCGTCAAGAGAAAAAGAGGAAGATAGAGAAGGCGAGGGGCCGTCTGTCTGAGCCTGAGCCTGCGGGTTGTTTTGACTGGCCCAGCTCCAGTTTTTAGTCAACTTAAGCAGCCAAAAAAGTCGCAGCGACGAACGAAGGTAACTAAGACGAAGAAGAAGACGAAGAAGACGAAGAAGAAAAAAAAAAAAAAAAAAGCCCCGAACCCTTTTGCAACATCATCAAATAAACTAACCTCAGACCTCAAACTCGCCTCACTGCTTTGCTCTCTCTGTCTCTGTCTGCTGTCTCTCTCGTCCGCGGCCAGCTCACTCTCGCCCTCGCCCTCGCACTCGCACACACGATCTGCCTGTCTCTCTCTCTTCGCTCTCTCTCGCTGTCTGTCTGTCTATCTTCGTTGTCGTCGCCCAAGCTCGCAGCTCGCCTCTCGCTCTCCTCCTCCTCCTCAGTCACCTCTTGTCCCGCCACTGACCGTCCAGAGTCATCCGGCCTTTTGCTCCTTGGTCACTCTCCAGACGCTTGCCGGCCTCACGTTGAAACCAGGCCTTAAGACGCCGTGTGTCCAGTCCAATTCACTTCCTGCTCGGCGACCTCGACCTCCCTCGCCTCGTCCGCCCTTTTTTCTCCTCTTCCTCTTCCTCTTCCTCCCTTTCTCCCACCAACAAAACACTCCATCCCTCACACACCGCAAGTTGTGGTCTTCTTCAGCTTCGTCCTCTCTCTCGCTCTCTCGCCTCTCGACTCCAGATCAAAAAAGCAAAGAGAGACCAGAGTGTAGCTCAACATGGTTGTTGCTACTATCAAGTAAGTCCTCGCAGCCTCCCCTCAGCTTTGTGGTTGACGTTGAGATAAGCATCGCTTCTCGCGTGGAGAAAATAAGCATAACCATTGCTTTATACAAAAGACATTAAATATAAATATATATATATATCCCAAGAGCACAAGCACGAGCATAAGATGAACAACAGACTGACGCCTCCTTGCTTCTCCCCTTATCTAGGTGTGTGGTCGTTGGTGACGGTGCCGTTGGCAAGACCTGCCTGTTGATCTCATACACCACCAACAAGTTCCCCTCTGAATATGTCCCAACGGTCTTTGACAACTATGCTGTGACAGTAATGTAAGTCGCATTTGCATTATCTTTCCTTTGCTCTCCTCCTGCTTTATACATGCCAAAAATCACGCGTCTTTCTTTTTTTGTTGCTGCTTATCACGTTAAAACGCACGCTGGCTAACTCCTGCTTGATAGGATTGGAGATGAGCCATACACGCTGGGACTCTTTGATACCGCCGGCCAGGAGGATTACGACCGTCTACGCCCGCTCTCCTACCCGCAGACCGACGTCTTCCTCGTCTGCTTCTCGGTCACCTCGCCAGCTTCCTTTGAGAACGTACGCGAGAAATGGTTCCCCGAGGTCCGCCACCACTGTCCAGGCGTCCCTTGCCTCATCGTCGGCACCCAGACGGATTTAAGAGATGACCAGACCATCCGGGATAAGCTAAGCAAGCAGCGAATGCAGCCAGTTCGCAAGGAGGACGGCGACCGCATGGCCAAGGAGCTCGGTGCTGTCAAATACGTCGAGTGCTCGGCCCTGACCCAGTACAAGCTCAAGGACGTCTTTGACGAGGTCAGTCAGATTCACTCTATTCTACCTCTCCCTATATATATATAAACATTGCTAACTCGACTCATTCAGGCCATCGTTGCTGCCTTAGAGCCCAGTCCTCCAAAGAAATCAAGCCGCTGTCTACTCTTGTAGAGTCACCCAGCCAGCACAGAGAGAAGGTTACAGTGCCATCTGACTTTGATACATCGGTTACAATCTCGCGGACAATGGGTGTTTGATCGGGGCTCTTGCGTATTTATCCGGACAATTCGCTATTTAGATGCTCTTAAACTGGTATCTCACGATGCTTTCCCTCCCCCTCTCCCCCCCTCTCCCCCCCTTTTCCTCTCCCTTCCCTTCCTCTAGGCTCTTTCTTCCCTCTCCCTCTCTTTCTTTCAACATCCTCACACCCAGAGTTACATGACAATCACATAATGGGGGTTATGGGCGGCGTGCTAAGGACAATTTGAATCGGATGAATCCGTTTTTTTTATGACTGTGCTTTTTTAATCTTCCTCTTTTTCTTTTGCTTTTGCTTTGTTTTCCCACCCCCTTATTCCTCGCCTCTTATCAACCGTCTGCCTGTCTTTGTTATTTGATTTGCAATAACCCCGGCTCTAAGTATTTCCCTGTCTTTTTCTTTCTTTCGCATGCGGCTTGTCTCTCCCCTGCTTCTTCTTTTTTTTTTATTTTTTATTTTTTACCTATCCCCTCGAAATCCGAAATGCATGCTATGCTGGTCTGGGAGGGAACCTTCACGACCGAGAAAGGTGACACGCCTGCCCTCCCCCCCTTCTGGTCTTGATCTGTTTTACTATTCCCCCCTTTTTATTAATCCAAGATGACAGAAGAAACTCGCTGGGCCAATACAACAAGTGTTTTCTCTCTCTCCCCTCCCCGATTCCCTTGTGTTTTTTCCCCGTCCTCGTGTTTCCTCTCTGTTTGCCTGCCCTGTCGATTTCCCGTCTCGTACCTTTTATGACGTTTAGATTTTATGACGCGCAGATGCCTTGGATGAAAAAGTGTTCGAAAAAAAAAGGGGAAAGAAAAGAAAAGAAAATACATATAAAATATTACTGTAAATGTGAAAGGTCAGGTTGCCCATCTACTACCACCAGCGTCAAGCTCAAGGCAAGTGGAATTGAATTGACTATTTACAAAAAGAAAGAGTGTGACGGATCGCCGTGTAAAGTCGAACCTGTCCGTTCTATAAAGCACGACTCACATCAGACAAATAACATAGCTAATTATTGCATCCATCAAAGCTCGTCTTTTCGGACATTTGTGTCTGCTGCTGCGCCCTCTTGATATGACTCCATCACACCCTCCTTGACGGACTTGTTGCCCTTTCTACCAAACCAGCCCCCGACGGTGTCTGGATCTTCAACTCCGAGTTTCACCATGCTTGCAATGATCTCGTTGACTACATGTGCAGCCGCAAGAGCAGTCCCTCCCGCACGATGATCATAGCTGGGCGAGACCTCCACCACATCGGCTCCAACCACATTCAGCTTCTCCAGCCCTCGGAGGATCCTGGCAAGCTCCCTGGACGTCCAGCCACCTGACTCCGGCGTGCCTGTTCCAGGTGCAATGCTGGGGTCAAGAACGTCGATATCCAAACTGATATAGACAGGCTGGTCGGGGTCGAGACCGACTCGCGAGACAATCGCATCGACCACCCCCTGAGTGCCAATGTCATCGACATCATCCGCGTGGATGCGCATGAACCCTTTCTCTACCCCGGTGCGGTAATCTCTATCATCAGATCCGCCGAGATAGGATCGCAGCCCCGCGTGCGCAGACGTGGTGTTTGAAATCAGCCCTTCCTGGCCCGCATGGAACAGCCAGGTTCCGTGGTTGAGACCGTCAACGTCTGGCTTCCAGTACCCGTCGTAACGGGAGGATTCCCACGTGTCCTGGTGCGCATCGAAGTGGATGACGGTGATCGGCTTTTTATAGATCTGGTTCAGCGCTCGCAGCGCCGGCAGGATGATGCTGTGGTCTCCTCCAAGAGTTACGAGCTTGGGCTTTCCGTCTGATATCCTCGCTTGTCTCCTGGACTTGTCGCCCTTCCTTTGCGCCTGGTAGGCAGTCTTCCTCATGCCGAGTTCGAGAAAGGCTTCAAACATCTGCTTTTCGGCTATCCGGTTGTCCATCTGCGTGATGGGGATGTTTCCGCAGTCTATGACTTTGGCCCAGTCCAAGTAAGGGTTAATACCAGCCCGGACATTGTATGAACGGGCTGCGACCTGGCGCCCGCTGGCCTCGCGGATTGCTCGAGGCCCAAACCGTGCTCCGGGCCGGTATGAAGTCGCTGTGTCGAACGGCGCTCCAATGATAGCAATGTCGTAAAGCTCATTTGGCTTCGTCAGGCACGGAACATGCTTCAGACCACCAAAGCTGCCCATGGTCGCAAATGCAGACTGCATCCGTTGTTATCATATGGAAGCATATAATATATAGATAATCCTACGGGCAGAAGAACTATGTACTCACCAACTCTGGCGCCCACTTATGCTCCAGTTCCTCCTGGCTCAGCGGCATCTGTCCCTCTTCATGCTGACTATGACAGTCCACTACTTGAGCACCAAGTATAGTTCCAACCAGAGCAAGCGTCTTGTATTTCAAGGACACCATCATGCCTAGTTACCCCCCTTTTTTGTATATAGCCCGGGATTGGAAGCAGGGAGAAAAGTCGGTGGGAGCTGAACGGGATATATAAATTCTACTCTGTAACTGCTTCGAATATAATCATCACCTGATATAAACTATGTAACTCCGGCTCCCATAACCGTAGCATTAAGTGGGTTTATTCTCCATAATGTCCGGCTAATAATGATTTGGTCTCGGGCGGGTGAGTTACAGCTGCGGAAGACTCCATAACTAACTGCTGGTTCTAACTAACGCCTTGGTTACCACGAGAGAGCCGACTGCTAGTACCGACAGAACGACAGGGAGCAGAAGTTCAACATCCTTGCCTTGCACTCTTTCTTCTGATCTTATAACTATTCTCACACCGATATTGATTACTCTCTGTGTGTTTATTCGCCAACTGCCTGGACTTCCATTGCTACCAGGTAGGTCGCGCCTTAAATCTGGAGAATCAATATTCCGACGTCAAGCTCGCCCGGTCCGGCCGGGGTTTCAAACTTCGAGTTTCATGCATCGAGAGATAGCATGTTACAATAGAGTAAAGATAGGTCGAGACTGGGATATACCACTATTGTTGCTTGTTGAACTTGAAAGGGAGTCGTCCATTTTACGGACAATTTACAAGGGGTGGAATGCGCCGTGTTGTTGTTACTGGATTGGGTGCTGTCACTCCCCTTGGAGTAGGTATGTTAACAGCATCCCTCATATCCATTTTTTAATTAACAGTAACTAAAAACATTGTTTAGGAATAAGACATACATGGAAAAGACTGCTAGACGGTCACAGTGGAATCATATCCATAAAAGACAGAGATTCAAGATTTGCTGAGCAGCCATGCCAGGTTGCGGGTGTTGTTCCTAGGGGGTCTAAGGCCCAAGGAGGATGGGATGCCTCCGAATGGCTGACCCGAGATGTAAGGCTATGTTCTAAATATGCAAATACCCGGATATCCTTTCTAACAGACATTCTAGGAGCAACGAAAAATGGCTCTATACTCCCAGTACGCCCTGGCTGCTACTCAAGAAGCACTCGAAGATGCAAACTGGATGCCTACTACGGAAGAGTCCAGAGATATGACGGTTAGCAGATACGAAGCGTACAAATATCGAACTAACATTCTCTAATCTGTTAATAAATTAATAGGGAGTGTGCTTGGGTTCTGGAATTGGGAACTTTGATGAAGCATTTAATACTTCTATAGCATATAATAATGGCGTGAGTGATAGGCTCTACCTCATGGAAACATAGCATTTCTCTTGCTTACAGCAGTGATTAGGGATATCGAAAAGTTTCACCACTTTTCGTTCCTAAGCTCCTTATTAATTTAGGCGCTGGACATATATCAATGAAATACGGTTTCATGGTATGTATTTTGCACGTTCCCAGTCTCATATTTATCTTGTTTCCTGCGTAATTCATGCATATTCGCTAACATTACCAGGGTCCCAATCATTCGGTATCAACAGCATGCACAACAGGAGCACATTCTATTGGTGATGCTTCTCGTTTCATTGCGCATGGCGACGCGGATGTCATGGTTGCTGGAGGAGCCGAATCATGTATACACCCATTAGCCATAGGAAGCTTCGCACGGTGTCGGAGTCTTGCTACGGGCTTCAACGACAATCCAGACAAGGCATCCCGACCATTTGACAGAGATAGGCAGGGCTTTGTCGTTGCAGAGGGTGCCGCGATTGTTGTGCTAGAGGTACAGTACCAACGACACCGAAGGCTTTCCCTGCTTACCCACGATACTTACATCATACATTACAGGAACTCGAACATGCAATATCTCGAAATGCCCATATCTATGCCGAGCTTAAAGGATACGGATGCTCAGCTGATGCATACCATATCACAGCACCGCATGAGACAGGTAGAGGTGCTTTCTCTGCAATGAAGCGTGCACTTAAAAATGCTGGAGTGCCTCCGAGTAAAATTGACTATATCAACGCCCATGGCACGTCAACTCCAATTGGGGATGCAGCCGAGAATCTGGCAATCAAGTCATTGTTTCTTGGATCTGAAGGTAAAGCCAAAGCTTCAGATATCAACGTAAGCAGCACAAAGGGCGCTATAGGGCACATGTTGGGTGGTGCTGGAGCAATAGAGGCTGCTTTTTCTATTCTGGCTATTGATCAGGTACAATATTCTTGCTTCTCGATTTTTGCACTTATAGCTAACGTCCAATATCTAGGGTGTGCTTCCGCCTACTATCAACCTGGATAACGTAACCGATGAATTTGACTGCAATTATGTTCCCAACAATGCGCTGCAAAGGAATGTCGAAGTTGCACTCACCAATAGTTTTGGGTTTGGGGGAACAAATAGCAGTCTTTGCTTTGCCAAATATTAGGGGCGCACTTTTTACCCGGCTTAGAATGTATTAATACCATGTATGATATAGTTCAGTTGTAAATTATGTCTTGGGCTATTAAAAGCATAATTTTGTCAATTTTCATTCACTGAATGACTAGCTAACTATTTGCTTCTCAACTGCTTTTATAGATGCTAGGTTTGCACTTCAATTTACCGACACACTTCGTAGGCTCGCCCCAATTTTAACTACTATCAGTCCATGTGGTTTTGAATTTATACTGATCCTTGCGGTCCAGGTATACCACTTTGCTGCTTAAGCCAGCCTCCTCCACCGCTTTCTTGAAGTCTGATAGCGGGGATAGAAAGACATCATAATCACTAATAAACGGTCAGCAAATATATGTAGATTACAGGCTCTCCTAGGACGACTCACTCGTAATGAATAGGAATAGTCATATCTGGACAAACCAGTTTCAGTAGCTCTATTCCTTGCTTTGCATCCATCGTTACCATCAACAGGGGTATATGAGGAGAGGGGATGGTTGTGCCTCCAAGGTGAATGAGCATCAAGTCTATCTTTTGGTCAGCATAGATTTTAGGAATCTCCTTCAACTCATCACACATCAAGGTATCTCCAGAAATGTAGATTCTACCACGGGCTGTATTAGCTACATTAATTCATTGATCCATTGAGGAGCTACTATACCTGTAGTTCGTTTCAAAATCTCCCTCCACATGGTGGTATTGAGTTGTGTGACCTAGTTCGACCATCCATCCATTTGTTGGCGGAACCTAAGAGAGTACGTTTAGACTGCTGGAGGTAGAATATAAACAGTCTCTATAAATGGAGGTCATACAGCCTTCAGAATATCATTGGCGGTGGACAACGGGCCAGGCGGGACATGCTTCCCAGGCATAGCTGTCACCTTGATCGCTGGCTCTTTTTTGCTGGTTGCCTCCTTGAATTTTATTTCGACCAGCATGCTCTGGTAGGTATCAAGGGCCTCTACTTTGGTAAAGGAGTCCTCCCCTTTGGACTCAAGGCAGCCCTTGGCATGAGGTGTTGTTATAATGGGTATATCACGAGTTAGAGATCCTTCCACTTTTTGGTCAAAATGGTCCCTTGTTCAAAGCGATATATCAGCATAGACATCTCCAAAAAGCATCATAGGCTTGGGAATGAATCCATACGCATGATAGTGTGAAAGAAGAATGAAGTGAACAGGAGGTATATCGTGGAGATCGACCGCAGGATTCGTGACTCGCGTTCCCGTAACCTGGTGTCGACAAGTCAGAAAACCCTTTCATAGAGAGCTATATGATAGCTCACCCCTGGGCCGAGATGAACATGATCTCCAGCGTGTAAGAAGTTTGGCTATGAAATCAATCAGTATACGATATAAATGGGTGGTTCATTGGTTGACAATACGTCAGTCATGATCCTTATATTTGCCCATTCTCTAGTAGACAGTTATTAGCTCGATCATGCCACTAGAGGACTTAAGGGGCGCCGTACATGAACGTCGTCGCCGTTCCCACAAAGAAGATGTTCCCATCTTCCCCTCCAGAGCTCTTTGGATGAACTTTCGTCCCATTTGCTTCGCCGAGATTTGAGGGATGCTTTGAGGGATGGTCTCGAGTAGGCTCCCCCGGGTCTTCCGCGTCAACAACTATACGCCGCATTCTGTAGTATTTGGAGATATTTATGTCCGAAGGTACTAGAGGTAATAGTGCAAAAGCTCTATTGTCTCTTCTCGATGACTATATCTATGAAGGCGACTTTAGCATAGAAGTAGAGTAAAGCCCATGTCCCTCATACGTCATAGGAGGGATAAACTTCATCATGTTTATAATTCCTATTTTCAGTATGTTTGCAGGAGGGTATTCAATATCCAATGGTTCAGGGCCGTATTCCAGTATTGGGAGAACATTTAAGGGTATCTTCTGATGCTGTTCCTGACAGATGTGTTGATCTGTGCCTGATTCCATGTCAATTGAGCGAAGAAACCTTGTAGTTTCAACGCGCCCGACAGCGAGTCAACGCACATCTCGGGGCTCATTAACCCGCCTGACACGAAGGTAACAATTCTAGAATCGGCTTCTTCATGGGTATCAAGAGGGTGGCCCCCCTTTTTACACAGCCTCGCTTGAAGCTTGATGGTGATAAGCACTTTGAAGGCTGAGCCAAGTTTGCTCCTTCAACCAAATATCGAAACGAGAATCTTTTGCCCATCTCCGCCTGAACGTCGTCTCCGGCGGATCTTCCATAGCTCAAGAACGCGCGTTACATGCCGTCATGTCTCCATCTCGCAGTCCATTGTTTTGCGTTCACGAATATCAAAATCTTCCTGCAGCGAGAAGGATTCGAGGCGCCACCGACCGCTTTGGGCAGGCCGCGCGAGAAAAGGCTTCAGCCTCAACTTTCGATTTTCAACTTCATCGCATGAAAAACCTCACGGGATTTGCAGAAGTGCAGCCTTGCAGCTCGCGGGCTGAAGGTCGCGAGTCAATTGGATAGTTACCTACGATGCACCGTGACTATGTCCCTAGGCGAGTTCTGCAGCCATGCGCTCTCCCCCATGATGGCTGTGGCTTGCCCTCCCTCGGTGCCGTCACTGCGCCCACTTGAAATGCCCACTCGAGCTGAAGGCTCGCAACCGATACCCCCGAAGGAGAAGAGTACACTTGTGGCCGTGTCAGTCTTCTAGTCACTCAAGACGGATTTCTAGGATCCCTGATGAACTGGTACCTGACGAGATCGTGGTTTTATAAACCGTCATTCTCTCCTCCAACTGTGGTGTACAAGCCAGCATCAATTAATCACCAGTCAATACCTTCTATTACAGCCTCCCTAGCTATTACGATATTCTGATTCATTTATTGTACCCCCCGAGAGCATAACGTACCATGGCTGTCGATTTTAGGCATGGAGTTGCAATCTTCAGTCTAATCATCTACCTCCCTTGTTTCTTCGTTGCAGTTTATGTTGCACTACGACATGGCTTCGCAAAGTCAGCAGGATGGTACTTCCTCGTCATTCTCTCCTTGGTCCGCGTTGTTGGCTCATGCTTGGAGCTGGCAACCATAGCAAATCCCGCTGAAGGGCTTTTTACGGGGGCTGCAGTGTGTAAATCTGTTGGAATCTCCCCGTTAATCTTAGCCTGTGTTGGCCTCCTGCAAAGAGCGTACGAGTCCCCATCCGAGAGAGGGAAAGTGCACAACTTACTTCAGACCTTTGCTAATATAACATCCAATAGAAACAACTCTATAATAAACAGAGGCCAAAAGGGAATCCCTCCCATTTTATTCCGGGGGATCGGGCTCCTGGTGTTACTCGGCCTTATTCTCAGCATCGTCGGTATCACCGGCCAGGAAGACGGTGTCATGTCATACAAGCCAAACGGAAAGAGCAAAGCAGCCATCTGCATTATCCTTGGAGTTTGGGTTATCACTGTCGGTTTAGTTTTTATTATCAACGGCATCAAACATCACCTTCCCGTGGGCGAAAAGAGACTCTTGCTTGCAGTTGCAATCTCTCTCCCACTCATTCTTATCCGCTTGATATACAGTTTGATCAGCACTTTTAGCCATAGTTCCAAGTTCAACATTGGTTCCGGAAATGTTACCATCTACTTGGTCATGGCTGTGCTAGAAGAGATGGTTGTTGTTATCACCTGTCTTGCCGTTGGAGTTACCCTACCGCCAGACGGAGTTGCATACAGGGGTGAGCCTGTATCGGCCGAAGAAGAGATGAAGGATTACCAAGAAGCGCGTGACAATAGGCATGGACAAAGTGTTCCTGCTCCTTATACCCGTTGAGCATAGAAATTTACCTCGTATTTCCTTTACTACTTTAAGAAAAGCTGCATAACTAGGCTTAATGACCTCAGAGTTGGGGGTGGCAGGCAATGTATATATGAGTTATTGGGTAGTTTATTTATATAACGATAGACAGGAGATTTAATATGCTACTGCATTGTCAATAGGAGAGAAAGGACCTGTAGTTATAATAAATTGATGCTTATAGATATAGAAAGGGGTAAAAACAAGGTAAAACGCTACGCTGATCAGTGCCGCCAACTCCTCTCTAATCTTAGCTGCCTTAGCCATGATACAGCGGATCACTAGATCAGCATCCCACATAGACAAAGCGTACACACTAAACAGCCAGAAGAGAAGAAGAAAAAGAATAATCCGCCCACGCCTTTAGATTATGTCGCTACACCTTTGAAAACATCCATATTCATGCCTTTAAACAATGACAACTTTGAGGCCTTCTTGAGTGCATGGGAGCATTGCTGCGAAGCAACGCCTATGTGGCCTTGCATAGCTTCAGGGCGAACAATTTCAAGGCCCTCAGAAAGGGAAGTCCGAGCTGTCTCGGGGCGATGCTCTGGTTTAGAGTAGACAGTAATTGGCAATCGGTTGGGTTAAGCGGTCGAAAATCTCCATGTGTTTCATGTAGCCATTCAGCCCAAAAGATAACACATGTATACCGTCTGATTGAACAGAATGGACTTAGAGTATGTCGAGTCTCTTAAGTCCTAGAGGTCGGTCAATCCCGTTGTGTCAACGGCGTTGATAGAGAAGTGAACATCATAATCTTGCAATTCTGTGATGTTCGTAGATGTGTAAGAGATAATCCTACGAAACAGCGCTTCCCGGAACGAGAAGCGGAGCCAGGCTGACAATAGTACCAGCCCAGCATTTTGTAGCAGATTAATGGAACGGTCAGGAATGCAAAGGCGTGAGAGTATCTATATGTGGACAGGGAAATTGATAAGAGATTTCCACTCAGATGGGATGCTGAGTAGCTTAACCCTGCACTTTTCCAACGCCTTGCAGGGTGAGGTACACGTCAGTACCCCAGCCCCAAAGACTCTGGATGTCGATGCCTCCGCCAAAGTACTCGGCGTATGCGCGCCCAAGGGGAAGTCCATAGCCAAGGCCCGCAATGGTGCTGGCATTATGGCCACCGCTGCCAGAAATCGCATTCAAGGCATCGACGTTCCCGTTGTCACTAACCGGAAGTTCATCTGAGTTGAAGGTGCTGTAGCTATAGGACCAGATGTCGGAGAGAATCTCAGGAGGGATGCCACCTCCTCGGTCCCTGATACGAATGGTGATGCTCTGTGCAGATGACTTGAGCGGTTCGAACATCGGACCAGGCCCCAAGGGTCGGCCTTTGTGCACGCCCATGCTCATC
The DNA here is from genome assembly GCA_018357685.1 of Trichophyton schoenleinii. Lineage (NCBI taxonomy): Eukaryota > Fungi > Ascomycota > Eurotiomycetes > Onygenales > Arthrodermataceae > Trichophyton > Trichophyton schoenleinii. Next base: position 3,092,569 of record WOFF01000002.1, read on the forward strand.
TGGAAGTCATTCTGAGAGCCTGTACCGAGGGAGTTTGGGCTTTTCTCGAGTTCAGGTACAGCCTGCTCAATACTGTTGGTTGACGGCATGTTGGGTGCCGAGGCGATGGTTACTTCGATAGGCTCACGCTCGTTTCCGGCCTCAACTGTTGCTCGGAAGGCGTTCTTTAACAGTTCAGTGAGTATATACTCAACGTGGACGGGGATATGGGCGAATGTTGCTTCGGGCTCTCCGTTGATAACTACTCTAGGGCGGACACCATACTTGAGCTCGCATATTTCGGCCACGAACTCCTCGCACACTTTTATCAAACGGGCAGGCTTAAGAGCCGTATCGATTACGCCGATATAGTTAGACGGCACATTCTTGTCCCGCGAGGTCAAGAGTTCACCATTTTCAGAGAGGGAGGCATGGTGCAGGGCCAGGTGCTGCTGGGCAATCAGACGAGTGCCGATGCGTGCCCTGAGATGTTCATCTAAAAATGCAGTCACTTCGGCAGGACTGATGTATTTACGACACTCTAGAAACCCGCGGGCTAGCACTGGAATTGTATTGTCGTGTGTCTGCACCAGATCCGCCATGATCTCGGTAAACTGTTTCTCTTCCTCTGCGGTTGAGATCCGGCGCTTCTGAAACGGCAGTAACGTGGTGAATGAGTGAAGGTAGTTGTTGTAGATCTGGGAGATATGGGGGTTCGAGACAACGATGAAGGGCAAGTTTCGCAGGGCCTGGATGCGGCAGGCCAGTCTCGCAGGGAGGAGGGAGAGGGTGAAGTTTGCCGATGCAAGAAGGGCATCTCTTGTGAGCGGCGGCCGGCCATGTCTAATGCACCGTGTCAGCACTCTGTGTATTGGTATTATTATTTCCTTTCTTCCGCGCTTACCGGAGCAAATCTGCCAGCGTCAACGGCCGCCGGGGACTCGTAGAGAGGCGAGTGATCTCGTCATTAGATACATCCGACGCAGAGGGCGGGTAGGACCAGCTACTCGTCGTGATGGAGGAGAGGGAGCGCAGCGAAGTGCCACCAGCGATCAGCCGGCTCCCTGCCACGATGCGCAGAGGGTGTGCTCGTAGGAGTGCCATGGTCAACTAGAAAGGAGTGTCGATTGCTATTCCATGCTGTGGACAGGTAGGCTTCAATGGTGGAATTCCTCTCGCCGGCCGACGTCCTGTCCTGCGCAAGTGGGCGTGGTGGTTGAATATAAATAATAATCACTGATGACGATGTTGCTGGCTGCCGCCCCGTACTTAAGCGGCACACAAGGAAGAAAAAAGCAAGCCTCCTCCCAACAACAACGACGGCGACGGCGACGGCGACGATTCCCCCCCAAGCGTCTCTTCTCTTCCTATTATTAACTAGTGATGGATGCTTGATGACCTCCTTGTGCGTGGAGCCGGCACTAGTTATCGTGTGATGCCCGCGGTGCGCCAACCAGCATCAGCTTATGACGACGGCGAGGGCTGCGGTAGGCGTGGAGGAGTCTGCGACTGGCTGGCAGCGTCAAGGCCTTCGTCTGCTCGTTTGCGATCCGGTTGGCCAGGATGTTTTTGACGGCTGCTAACTCGTTATTTTATTTGGCAGCAAGATGAAGACGCCCTCCTCCCTCTCCCTCTCTCTCTCTCCTCCGCCTCCGTGGGCCGCGGGTTTCTTTTCTTTTTGCTCGGCCAAACAGACCAACCCTTCGACCGAGTTCCACGTCTTGGTTTGTCTTACAGTGTTTGATAGGGGAAGAAAGAAAGGGCCCTCTCGACTTGAATGGACGATATAAAGGAGGTCTTAACCTCGCTGGCTGGTTACCTTGCTCTTGTTTGCCGGCAGGTGCAGCGTCTGACACGGAGACCCAACAGTTTCCCAGAGCTGTGAGACCCCCACGCAGCGCAGGCGGATGATGCCTACTTCCCTCTACATTCGTTATATATATGACGGATATATCGATTATTGACGAGGGAGATCCCAGATCTGCCACCTTGTGGCCTCAAAGGGGCTTCGGAAGACCAACCGAGATGATAGCTAACCATGACGTTACAACAGCAGCTCAAGCAGATCGATCTCGATAGAAAGTGATATGTACCAGACACATCGGTTAACTCGTCCTCGTCCTCGCCCTTGTCGTTCTGGGTGGTCTGTGTGAGATTATCCTCAACCCCCTTGTTACGAGTTACTCCAGGCTTAACGGGTGACGGGGGGGAATACGTAAATATCCGTCGACGTCATTGTTGGTCAGAGATTCTAAGCCCAATATCCGGAGATGCATGGCAGCAAAATAGGCATGCGGGTAGGGAAACGGAAGCCCGTCCTTCCATTCCGTGGGCATGCTGCGTATCATCTTTCAAGCCATCCGTGATGGGGGGAACGGCTGGCTTAAAAGCGTCATAGGCTGCTGCATGGATTCTTCGATACTTTTCAAGGGTCATAATGTACGAGCCCTGTCAAGTGTGGGGAAACAGACATGGGAAAGAATCAGCCGAGCTTGCTGGTAACTCCTCTCTACAGTTGTCGTTACCTGCTGAGACGTACCTCCATTTTTTAGTCCATCCATGTAGAGGGCGTATTCATAGAGAAGGTGTACAAGAGGTTTACGACATAGGCTTCGAGCCTTGTCTTACGGCGGTTCAGGAACAGCACTGCATAGAGTTGATAGCGTGCAGGTACGAGGAAGAAGAGATGCTTATTCTGAGGAGAGCCTTTTTTTTACTTAAAACTGGTTGATTGCATCTGCTCGAAGCTACCACATAGTGAAACATCACGTATTCCCCCTCTCAGTGGGAATCAAGTTTGTTAATAAAACATCAGGGTGAAAGAAGTAAAAAGGGGGGAATTAGAAGAAAGAGAAAAAAAACAAAGAAAGGTAAGTCCGTAACCATAACGCCTTTTTTGTCCCATTCGATCAGTTTACCAAGGGAAGACAGAGAAAACGATCTGAGCGGATGGAATACGAGAGAGGGGGTAGATAAGAAAATAAGAAGAGCAAATGTGGTAGTCCTGCCATCTGTTTATTTTCGGTCATCCTTCAAATAGCTGAAGTAGTAGTGACCTTCTTAGCTGGCCCAGGGCCATCCTGCTCAACGTGGATATGGTCGTTGGACTTGAGGACGTCATCAAGGTTGTGGTCATTAGGGTACTCCACACTAGGCGTTTCAACGAAGTATCTCGTCAGTTCAACCGTATATTTCACCACTGATGACAAGGAGCAGGGGAAAAGAAGGATCTCTCTTACGTGAATCCTCTAATCAACTTGTACTCATGACGGATGGTGCCGCCAGTCTTCTTGGCCGATTCCTTTGCTCTGGAGATTCCGGAGTTAGCAAAACAGCTCAAATAAAGAAGGGAGATTATATGCATGTCTACCATCCCCGTTCTTTCGGGTGCTCGTGTCACTTTCAAACGCCTCGAAAAAAAAAAAAAGGAGAAGACGGTCCCACACGTATAAATGAAAAGGTATACTTACTTGGCGAGGGCCTCATCCGGAGCACCAGGCTTCATGGTCACCTGTAAGGATGTCAGTGGATCAGAACATGTTTCAGCTGCAGGGAGCCAGAGAGAAGGATAGAGAAGATACTCACGTTGAAGTACATCTTGGAGGTTTTACCTGGTGTACGTTGAAAGGTGGAAAAGTGCTGCAGGTCCAAAATCCTCGTCAGAACCGTGTATACTTCGCAAGAAACATGTACTTTGAAGGTCCTCGCTTACCTGCTTGTCCTTTTCAAAGGCTTTTTGAACGATTATCAGGTGTGGATGATGGTGCTGAAAGCAGAAGAGCCAGACAGAGAGATGAGATGTTTGTTGTGATAATGTTGTTGTTGTTGTTATGTGAAAGGAGGATGGAGGGGTTCAGCAGCCCTTTTAAACCAGGCACTGTGCAGTCTTCTCGGCGTCCTCAGCGGAAGGAACTGGTCGACAAAGGCAGATATTGAGCTCTATGAGGGCCTCTAGGGGAATAAGAAACAAGCAAGAGAACAGAAGGCTGCGTCGTGGAGTGACCACCAAGATGGCGAGTGTGCATGGGGCTTATCCATATAGCAGGCTGCCTCTTTTTACTCTTATCTCTCAGGACAGCAAACAAAAGAAGGAGGCAGTGATATCACACTACTATAGCAGCAAATCCTCTCTTAAGCAGGCCGGTTTTCCTTTTTGCCTTTCTTTTCTCTTCTATCGAAGTAGCAGAATGGATGACTCTTATAGCTTTCCGCAGCGAGTGGGTAGGGCGGCCTAACTTTTCTCATCAAAGATAACGGGTAGGGCAGATGCTTAAAAAGGGCCTTTTATAAGGAGATGACGGAATCTGAACAAGGTCAAGGATACAAAGGGAGGCTCCCTTAACCTTATTCCGACCTAGCCGGCGCCCGGACTTAGTGGGTCGAAGGTGATGTTTTCCAGAGCTTCACAGCTTGTGATACATCTCTTTGCCCTGTGGATGGGTGCGTAGGCGGTATACGAAGCTTGTGAGTCAAGGATGGAGCTATAGCTTCGACCCAGAATGGCTTGTGAAGTATCATCCCGCGTAGACACAGCCACATAGGCGTCCAGTCAAGAACTGTTTGGCCGTGCTCTTCACCAATAGGAAGGGGAAGCGGACCGCCATAAACTCCAACATTTGACTGTTGCCTGCTGAGATGGGCAGAATGTGTGGATGGTTGCTGGTTCAGAAAGGGTGTACCTGACAGGGGAAATCTAAATATATTTGACCCAGCTGATCATATATATAAGCAGGAACAACTGCACACCAGTACAGGGGGGGATCCCGTCTCGACCCTATACAGTCGACTACCGTTGCGTACATGCAGATGACAAGATCAAGTGCAACGCAGCCTCAGACACATCGCTTGCTGCCGTGAAGAAGAAAAGAGGCTTGTGAAGCGATCATAGCCATCCCATCGTACACTGGTCACCGCATGCAGCGCATCGATGGGATGGTCACATGATGTCGGTTTTTTTTGGCGGGCGCCTGGCGAAGGTCCCTGGGGGATTCAAAAAAGGGAGGAAAGCTTGAGCTGAGCCTTTCATTCTTCAGCTTCACGGTACAGCTCCCAGGATGAGCCCTTGTTTTCCTCTTTCGTTTCGCAGGCGGTTACTTCTCTCCACTATGCTCCCTTCAAACGCCCACCACCAGCGCTGAAAGACGAGCTGACCAACCTCCCACATCTCAGGAGAGAACGGGTCAGGCCCACTGACTCTCAGTCCTTCGCCAGCATCTTCAATATCGTACACCAAGCCCATCAAGCCCATCGGATCTGCCGCTGCAGGAGGCCGAAGCTGCACCGGTAAGCTAAAAACTTGGATCAACTTGTCTCTCGCACTAGGCCAGGGCAGCAAATCCAGAATTGCATGGTGTGGTACCAGTCGTTGGGTAGGCGTTGGATGGAAATTCCTTGGGATACCAGCCAGATCCAAATATTGGGCTTCGTTAGTGTCAAGACCCGTTGGGCCGGTGTAAAACGGACTTATACCCGCAAGGTTCCAGATATGTTCAGTTAGATTCAATCGGGTCGCGATGGTGAGCATGGCCCGCAAGAGGGTCAGGGGCGGGACCTCCAGAATCTTATCATCAGGAAAGGTAAAGTTGGAAGTTTGGAAGGACTGCAATGCTGAGGAGAACGGCTGGGTATCGTCCTGGGGATAGTTTGCAAGGAACTGCAGGGAAAGCATGGACAGACTGGGCGATGTCCGTGCTGTGGGTGAGAGCTGGAGATCCGCTGGGGGCGAAGGGAGGTCGGGTGGAGGTGTCTCTGTTCCCATAGCCGATAAAGAGCCTATAGCCGATAGAGAGGAAGAATCGAAAGTAAATCCCGGTATGCTGGTCAGGTCTAGAAGGGACTCTCCCAGTATTTGTGTCTGTCCATCCAAGCATGCTGAGAAGGGTAGAGATCCATTGCTGAAAGTTGGCGGAGCGTCGCAATCCGGCTCTAGGTCCAGCTCGGGAGGCGTAGGGCCCTGCTCTCCAATTGTCGTCTCCGACAAGTTCACCGACGCCCGACCGGTCGAAGACTCCGAGCTAGGAGATGTAACCTTCTCACTCGACTCGGGAGTCCTTGGCTGTGTTTGTCTAGCCTTTGCTTCAAGCTCAGCTAATTGTTCTCTCTTTCGTTGTCCTATATGCGCACGATTAGCCCAGCAGTCCTCGGTCTACGGGAGTAACGAAAAGGAATCGCACTGTATCTCCTTTGTGCAAGGACATTAAGCACTCTCTTTCTCTCAGCCGCATCGTCAGCAAGATCAGGGACGACAATGTCGTCTGCTTTTCTCTTCTGCTTGTTCTTTGCCGTCATCTTGCTGTCGTCATGTATCTTCGCACTCGGATGCCATCACCACGTAAATACGGCGGAGACTGCATGGTGGTCGTCTCTATATTTATATACGGCCAGAGGAGGCTCTCGCTATCCGAATATATGATAGTCTACCGCCCCAATTAGACTCTTGAAGCAATATATCTCGTATCTCCTTCGGCGCATTAATTGAGTTGATGAAGCTGAAATTCCCGTGTTTCGTCCAAATATAAGCATAACGTTATGGTGTTATTGCCAGTGACCTTATGGTGACGCACTCAGCAGTTTAAAGTGAGAAAAGCCTGTGTATTTAACTATTTTATTGTGGAATTAAACATAACATCGCCAACCTTAAGCCAACCTTTTTTCGCATCAGAAACTCAATAATTACAATACTTTGAACAAAGATCCTCCACCTTCTACGCCTCGAGAGCGTCGATGAACTCCAGGATATCAGCAATGACGCGCTGGTCATGCGTATCCGTCAGTCCTAAGCGGAACACAAATTAGTCAAAAAATGTCAAAAGATACCCAAAGAACTGCTGGATAGCGGCTTACCGTGAGCAGCATTTTCATACATCTTCACCACCGTCCTGGGAACAATCTTCTTCAACACGACAACCTGCGACTCAGGAGCGTCCTTGTCACCATGCAGACAAGTAATAGGGAGATCAGTCTCGCTCTCCAGTTTCTTCAGCTTCTCAGTGAAATCCGTTGAAGAAATGAGCTGGACGCATCGCTCTACGGCCTGCGCATCCGCTCTGAGAACAAGCTCGGTATACCGCTGTATCAGCTCATCGCTAACCTGGCAGCCTGCATCCCGGCCTAGGATAGCTGGTAAAGCCGCCTTAGTGTATGCCGGACGATTGTAGCGGAGGTTATGCAGGATATCATCCCATGCCTCTCGAGAAGTGGCCGTTGGATTCTCCGGTGTTTGAAGCGGGTATGGCAGTGCAGCTCCAATGCCAATAAGCCCCTATGAGTAGGAAGTTCAGTCTCGTTGCCAACCAACATCAACGAGGAAGAGAGGAGGTTACATACCCTGCAGTTCTTGCGCACATATTCACTGTTCATATAAGTGTGTACCGCCTCGCCGGGCCCCATGCTAGCACCGATGAAAACAAACGGGCCGATATCAAGCTTCTCCAGCAAGTAAGTTAGGTCTGCGGCGAACACATCATAGTCGATTGGTTTATCAACGGGTTTGGAGCCCATCCAATCGCTGTTGCCGAATCCTCGTCTGTCGGGCGCGATGCAGCGGAATCGATAGGTTTCGCAGAGAGGGAGGGTCAACTTTTCGAACATGATGGAGGACATTGGCCAGCCGTGGAGGAAGACGAGGGTGGGCTTTTGCTTTTCATTGCTGAGGTGTGCCTCGTCGGGCCTGAAGGGGGCAGGAAAGCCTGCTGGCTTGTAGTCGCGGTAGAAAAGGTGACTTTCGTCAAAGGGGCTGATGAATCGAGGCATGTTGGTTGTTTTGGGTGATGATCTATATATAGACTTTTTGTGGTAGACTTTGGTCAGATAACGATGAATTAGCTGATTGATGGCTGTTGGGATGTCTGTCTCAGTCGCGAAGAAGAAGCAGTATATATATATTCAGTCCATAACGTTTTGCATAACGTGAAAGCGATGCACGGGAACAGCCGTATAGATTGATTTTTCCATTTTGGTTTATTCATGTATACAATGCTCAGGATAACGTTATGCCGTCCGCCCCACCAAACATAACGGCCAGATCTATACCTAACTATCTACATGCAAAGAAAAACAGCGTCTACCTCGTATACAACGACGGTGAATAAGTCTCAGCCCGTTCAAAAATAACTTAACAACGTTATACACCGTCAAGGCCATCCTGCTCTCTGGCGGGCATACGAAGACCATGTAGGCCCTTATAGGCAGACGGCTCAAGGGGCTTCCATCCTTCCAGCACGGCCTTGTCATCCAGCGAATAAACCTCTACGCCCAAAGGCTTAGTCGTATCGCCCATCTGCTCGCTCCCCTTCCACCCCCACTGCGACAAGTCCCCTCCAGAACAAACCGACAGCGCACAAAGGACGTCCTGCTCGGCGAAGAATTCAAAATAATCACCTATTTTGGCCGGACTGGTGCCCATGAAATAGCGCCCCTTGGAATCAAGGCCGGTAACCTGGAATACGTTAAGCACATCATGCACATCACTTTCTACAAGGCCGTGTTGAGCAACGGCCCGCACGAGGTTAGAGTGGCAGTGGAAATCGTCTGATTCGCCCGTCATGAGGTGGTGGATGTAAGGGTCGCAGCGGGTTCCGAGGAGATCGTGCACGCGCCCGCCGGAGCTGTCGACGCCGTATGTTGATAGAGTGTCTGCGGTGATGGTGACCAGGGGCCTCATGTAGGGCAGACAGGACCAGAGGCGGTCGAAGGTCGAGACGTGGGATTGGTGGAGTTGGCGGGTTCGGGAGGCCCAGAAGCGCTCGCGGGGGTTATGGGCGTTCCAGATATTGAGGTCGCCTACCTGGGCACCTTGGGGGGCTGTGATGCGGCATACCTGGCCTGCGCGGACGGTCCAGGCGTGGGCGGAGCGAGGGCGGATGAGGGAGGAGTGTTGCAGGGTGCGGGAGGGGCAGTTGGCGATGCGGCTGTAGAGCTCCTTGTTGGCGTAGATGGGTGAGTCGGCGGGTGCATCGTAGGCTGGCGGCGGCGGAGGAGTCATCTTGCCGGGTTGCCGTTGTCAAAGTCAATTCAATGATATTAATGCTGTCAATTCAAAATAATAACAATTAACAGCTTGAATTCATATCAAAGAGTCAATTGGAGATAACTTGATGCCAAGAGTTGTACAGCCGAGGTTAGGGGTGTTATGCTGATGTCAGCGCGGCTCTTTTTCGCTCAGCCTCCTTGTTTCGTGTTGCTAAAAATGGATTTCTGTGCCTGGCCGGAGAAGCGAGACAGGGCGCCCGCGGACACCGTGAGAGCGTGCGACGGACTCCGTACCCTCAGCCCGTTTTTTTAGGTGTTTTGACAATCTGCATCCGTATACGAATACGCTTAAAAACGAAGGGGGATGCGCAAAGGATACCGTAACGGGCAGGGAGCACTCCGCACGGGGTCCGGAGAATGTAGGGAGTTAAAGGAGTTGAATTTCAAAGCTCCAAAGGTACGGAGTTAGTAAGAATGAGTACGGTGCAGCTGCATGTTTGTGCATAGCATAAGAAAAGCCGTTTTGTGCGTCATACGGCCATCTCGGCCCCGACGCAGGTGAACAAAGATGCTCCGACTATTCCGGCTATGTACCAACCGCGCGCTCATCTGATAAACCTTTTTCCTCGCGCTTCCCTCACTCATCCGGTACGGACAAGGATTGCGTGAAAGTCTGCAACGGAAGGCCGGCATCAGGAAACGTCGCTGCCTGACGTCATCGCACCCATGTTTGAGGAGCCTATTCTTGCAGCAGGCAGCGAGATTCTGTGCATAACCGAGAGTATGCAGAGTTGTTGAAGGTATCCCTCAGGCCACGCTGTCGTTAGCCAGGCAACAGTATTATTATACAGAGTTGTTATGCGTTGTTTACTTGACACATCCGCAAGGTCTTGGTGCCGAGGCTTGGGGCTGAGAGATCAGTTATGTACCTTTGGAGTCTCAGCCCATCCATGAACATGAAGCCTGGTCTGCCTGGACGAGCATCTCCGGCCTTCAGTAAGGGAGAGGAAACAAGGCCTGGCCCCTGATCTCTGACCAACCCTTGGTCTGTCCACCTGCCACACCGGAGTAATATTAACAGCCAAAGAGAATAAATAAGAGTTGGCGGAGGCATAGGGGCTGCAAGTCCGAGATCGAGGCCAGCGAAGAGCCCGAAGACCCGAGAGAGTCATGTGACCACGGCGCCGAGCATCCGATGAGTCATCATTCAGTGGAGGCAGCCGGAGTTAAGGTGGAGAAAGCGAAAAGGCAGGAAGAAAAAAAAAGGAGGAGGAGGACAAGAAGGAAGCAAAAGCAAAGAAGAAGAAGAAGCAAAGAACCGTGTGAAGTCTCGAGCTGAGCTGCATTAGTGATCGTGGGGAGCAGATAATAATAACAATCATGCAAATAATAATAGTGAATTAGGGGTTAATAATTGCTTGGTGCGGTGTGGCCCCTTTTGGGCATGCAATGCGACTAAAAACCTCCCTCCTGCCGATGACGATCTGGAGACGCAGGAAGTTGGCAGGCAGGCAGGGCCAGTTGATATGTAATAATAGGCGCCATTAATAATACTCGTACGGAGTCCTTTGTATTCGTGATAGCACGTCAACGCCAAAGAGCAAGTTATGGTGTCGTACGGATGGCACCACATCTCGAATTCATATTATTCAGGAGTGACGCCATCCCGCAACGATGGTTTGGGCCCTGTGAACGAGCGAGGCCCGGAGCCAGAGGGAAGCCGAGAGAAGAGACAAGAGAGACAAGAAGATGATTCATCATCCGACAGCTGGTCAAGCTCGCTGACCGCCAGAGACCCCGGTCGGCCTGCTGGATGCGCAGGCTTGGGGGGGGGCCCCCTTCGTATTCGCAAGGAATCCAGCCCTCCAGCCGCAGCCCGTCGATGGGAGTCGATGGGAGTCGACGAGCGTCCATCGAAAAGGAAGAAGGGCGGAAAAAGCAAACAAGGGCGAGCGAAAAAGTTCGACTGAGTCGCCCACGCGGTCGGTAGCAAACCCTCCGGCCCACCGCGATCCTTTCTTTGCTTTTTGCCCTGGACGAGTCGCTGTGGCTGTCTGGCTGTTTGGCTGTTGCTGGCGGATAAGACGGACGGACAAACTGCTGTCATCGCCGGAGGAACTCGAGTCGCTTGTCGAGTCACTCGCCGGCTACTTATATCTCGTTCGTTGCCATAGATGTAGACGTAGCCGTAGACTCTACTATCTCAGCTGCTTCTCAGCTACTTCTCGACTTCTCGACTTACCATCGCCCTGATTACTCGCAAGTATCCAAAGATTGACTTTGCCAGCAAGGAACCAGCAAGGATCCCTCCCTCTCCACCGCCCTTCCTCGCGCCTCTGCGATCGCTCACTAGCCTCGGACTTATCTGACCAGTCCAGTCATCCGCTTTTTGAGTTTTCTTCGTCTTTTCTTGGTCTTTGCAGAGAAAACTCGCTGCCTGACTCACGTCGAACGGAGAAAGGAGATATCTCCATAAAAAAAAAAATAATAAATAAATATACATATATAGAAGACTCCGGCCCGGCCTGGCTCTCTTCTCTCTCCCTCCCTCTCTGCCTCTCTTGCTTCTACCATCACCACATACACACACACAGACACTTGAATACGATTAGAACCGCCGCAATGCATCTAAAGAAGAGAGACATGTCGCTCAGCGAGACCTACGTGCTCGCCCACACGGCCAGGGCAAAGCTCACCCGCGAAGCCGCCAGGGCCGACCACCACCTGCGCCTGCTCGTCGGACACGCCAACATGCTCGACAACCTCATGCTCGACCTGGCCGAGGCCGAGCGGGAGCGTGAGGCATGGTACAACCAGGCCATCAAGTCCAGATCTACTTCTACTTCTACAACAACTACTTCTACTGCTGCTGCTGCACCAGCGCCGGTCTCGGGCAAGCGCATCCAATGGCTGGACACCGTTGTCAGACACGACGAGCCAGAGGACGACGACAGCGACAACGACGAGAACAAGGACTGGGACAGCGACTCCGACGACTCCTCAGACTACGAGACCGACGGTGACTTCCTGGTCGACATCGCCAGCAAGCGGCGGCATCAACAAGCCGGTCCTGCCGCTGCGGCCGCGGAGCTATACCCGATCAAGTTCTCCCCTGCCACCCACAGGGACTTTGACCTCGGCCTGAACAACAACAACAACAACAACAACAACAAACAACAACAACAACAACAACAACAACAACAACAACAACTACGACGACGACGACGAAGAGTACGATGACTACGGCGATTACGACTACGATGATGGAGACGAGCTCACTCTCACTCGCACTTCGTCCCGGCAACACCAGCCGCCAGAGCTTCTGCACGACTCCGACGAGGAGTCCGAGGACGACATGCCGCCTTCTCCTCCAAGCACCACCTTCGACTCCTTCTCCTCTGCCGTGGCTGCTGTTGCTGCGACAACTGTTGCTGCTGCTGCTGCCGCTCCACAGAAGGCTGTCGTCAGCAAGGATATACATGCAGACCAGCCCTTCAGTCCCCGGCTGTCTCCCGAAGAACAGTCCTCCTTTGTCGAGCAGGGCTTCTTCCTGCCGCCCAGGAACCCGGCCAGGACAGCTCAGACGATGATTGCCGCTTTCTAAAGGCACTCGTCTATCTTCCTTTTCTCTACTCTAAAAAACTGCATGCATAATATACCCTTGCTTTGCTTTCATCTATTTCGGCATACTCAAAACAAAAGGCGTCTCTAGCATTCTTCTCTTTTATTTGTTTACTGGGCGGATTTGGTCTTTAGGGGCGGCGGCGTTCATGATTTGATGACGGATGATACCTCACCCCCTTTTTTTTTTGTTTGCTGTTCCTCTCCTATCTCCCTCCTCTCTCGGCTACTGATCCTCACATCACACCTACATCTATCACCACTCTTGCATCTCCTTTTCCATCGCATTTTGCTTACGTCTCTCGTCGAGATGAGATTACTCTCCCTCCTGGCTGCAGGAGAAAAGCCAGGGCATGGTTTCTGAGAGATCTACGGTATATGCTTAGCCGTATACAAAGCATGTTCCCTAATCATACAGATAAACACTCCACTGAATATAAAAAAAAAAAAACTCAATATAATCAAATTAACTACCCTATCTCGCTATCTCTTGACTTTCTTTCGCCATACATGTAGATCTGTAGTTTGTGTAGATATGTAGACGGTAAGATACACCCCACGCCTCACGGACACTTTGCCTCCTCTCGTCCACCTCATCAATGCGAAACACACAACATGCAACCTGACTGTCGGCTTTCACCTTGGCACTCGAGACTCTCTCCCTTCCACCATGCGTATGCGGGGAGACGAGCAGCCAGCTCAGCAACCCGGTTGCAAAGGGGTCAGTGCTGGGCCGTCAGTCCCGCGCCCTCACGGAGCAAAGTAGTGCACCGACACCAATAACAGACAGGTAGTATAAGCAATCTCCGATCAGGAATGCTCATAGTAGCACAGATTAAAGTAGTGAAGCTGTTATAGGCATGGTCTGCTCGGATGGAAGAGTGGCTTCAGCGCTTCTTAGGAGGGGGGAACCGACTATGTAGCGGTCACCCGGGGAAAAGAAAGGGGGAGACGAGACGGAAGCTAGTCACGGAGTAACTACTTGTTGACTACAACTAGGTACCCTAAAAAAAGGGTCGAGGAATGCTTAGGCTGGTAGTGGTGGTGCTACCCGATGGCGGGTTTCAGCCATCTCGCCTTCTACAACGTCGAATATACTCTTGTACCACTTCTTGTCATTCTTGCCATGTGGCTCGTCATACAAGGGACAAGTCTAGAGCCGTAGCACAGAAATGCCGAGACATATCGGAACGGTTGATGGTCACGGCTAGAACAATCAGCCCATCCCCATCCTCCCCCTAGTTATATTATATGCATAACTGTATATACTTAGTTGACATCCCAAGAATGATGATGAGCATTAATTCCAAACAACCCCCTCAATTCAATTCCATTCCCCCTTCCCCCGGCTCAGCTCTTAAGTAACAACAAGAAAGTCTAGATCCCAGAGCCAAGACAAGCCCCCTGCTGGCCAGTTAGAGCTTTGCTCGAGCGCTACACTCGGGCTTCGATGCATACTTGTAAGGCTCCCCTATCGCCGCCATGATTCTACCCAACGCCTTGTCCAGGAACGGCCGAGGATGCGAAAACACTATCCGGAACCAGCCTGGCTTCTCTGACCCAAACGCCGTCCCGTCAGCAAGGAACACTCGCTTGGATATCAGCTCGTCCATCACCGTGCAAGTCAGATCCGCCGGCATCGGGATCTGCTTGTTCCGCAGGTACGCTTTGCCCAGGTTCACCCACACGAAGAACGAGGCGTTGCAGCCCGCCGCATACTCGATGTCGTGGTCCTGCATGGCCCGAGCGACAAAGGCGTACGACTCTGATAACTTCCTCTGGTTGACGGCGATGTAGCGATCGGTGAACGCCTCGTTCTCAAGAATGCTCGACGCAATGTGGTCGGATAGCCCCGAAACATACGAGTACAGCGTCGGCCCCTTGATGGCAGCCAGTAGCTCCGGGTTGGATTGGGATATGATTATTCCCACCCGCAGGCCGTTGGCGCCGAAGTCCTTGCTCATTCCCCAGAGGGCGTGCAGCAGATTGGCGTCGATCAGCCCTTGCGTTGGTATCGAGAGAGCAGAGACAAACTTTACTGGAGGCGGTGTGCCGGGTGCGGTGTCGACGGTGTTCTCCCACACGGACAAGGCGTATATCTCATCGCTGATAAGGTGGATCTGATACCGCTGGCAGAACTTCATCAGCTCAATGATCGTTTCGCGGGGATAGCACCGTCCTAGTGGGTTGTGTGGGTGACACAGCATCAGCGCCCGCACCCGTTTACCCGTTCGTGCCTCGAAGTCGAGCAATGCCTTTTCATATTTGGTCACGCATCGAACTTCGAACGGATCGATATCGTCAAACGATACGGGAACCACCTCCGCCTCGGGACGAGATGTCATGTCCGGTAGAAACGCCCCGTAGTGAGGTCGGCCGAGCAGGATACCCTCGCCGGGGTCTGTAAATGCCCACGCCAAGTGCTCGATGGCAGCCGATACCCCGTTGGTCACCATCAGATGCTCAGGTTTCAGCGGCACCACAGGCTTTAGATGACGGTTCAGGAACCGCGAGGCAGCTGTCTTCAGCCTCCGTGACCCATCCCCTCCATCATTGTATGTCAGGTAGTGGGGAGGCAGGTCTGCATGTGTACGGATATAGTCCAGTAATGTGCCGTGCATTAGGAAGTTCTCTGCCACCCCGACATTCACGAATCCATTCTCGTTGGTGGCGGCATCGTATAGATCTGTGAAGACATCCCACATCTTGTTTCCTGCCGTTTCCTTTGACACTTTGGCAGCACGGTTGGAGACCGTGGACAGCCGGGCAGTCGCAGACCTGTCTCCGGAACTCATGGTCGATATATATAAAGATATATACACAATATATTCAAAATATTGTTCCTGGAAGGGTTGGAAATGGGATACTATCTTGTATTCATATTGCTCACCGGCTGATAAATCGGGGCCCCATCAGCAACGAGCTAAATACGAGGGCCATTACCGAAACCTTGGAAGCATCTCCGTAGTTGGTTGGTGGTGTGTGGTGACGCCTTCAATCATGGCACAATTCATGCATGGCTGAGCAGTGGAATCCAATCAAAGTTGTCTGTCCCGCGCCGTTTTGAGGACCCTGGCCTTTCGTCGAATTATCCGGATTGCCATCTCTTCGGATGACCTCGGGAGGCTGGGATGCTAAGCGATTCCGTGAGGCGGCTGGCGCTTAATGCATGTATTATGTAATGTTTATGATTATGTAATAGATGACTAACAAAAATCTATTGTCAAAGTGTAAAAAAAAAAAATAAAATAAAAAAGATTGATAAAAGCTTAGATAGAGGACTTTCATTTTGAATGCGGTCAATCTTCCACTGGCTCAGAGATGATATAGGTTGTTGTGCCTGGGAAATTCTTTGGCCATGGAGGAGCAATCCAACAGACCCCATCGGAAGTCCAAGGAGAAGGGGAAGAAGAAGGACCATGGAGGTACGTTGAGCTTCCGAAATTTCATTCGGCAAAGATGCACAAGTGATCACGACTGCTAACTAGGATGATTGTGATATTTTACAGGCCCTAACCCCAAGGCGTTTGCTGTCAATAACCCGGGGAAGCTTCAGAGACAGGCGGCTAGGTCCCATGATGTATGTACATGGTTTCGAGTTTGCGCGGGGATACCACCCAGAGTCTGCAATTTGCTAATATGCCGGTTAGATAAAAGAAAAAAGGCTACATGTTCCGCTCGTGGATCGCCTGCCTGAGGACCCTCCGCCGATTATTGTCACAGTCGTTGGTCCGCCAGGAGTATGTCAATTGGAAACTTTTTCGAGAGAATGGGGGGGGATGGCACAGCTAACGAACCGTTTGATATATAGGTTGGGAAAACTACTCTCATTAAATCTTTGATCAAACGATACTCGAAACACTCACTTACCTCGATCACCGGCCCTCTGACTGTTGTTACGTCGAAAAAGCGAAGACTTACCTTTTTAGAATGTCCCTCCGATTCTCTAGCGAGTATGATAGACGTCGCAAAGATCGCCGATATTGTGCTGCTAATGATAGACGGAAACTATGGATTTGAGATGGAAACCATGGAATTCCTCAATGCTTTATCGGCAAGCGGAATGCCCGGAAATGTTTTTGGTATCCTTACACATCTCGATCTATTCAAGAAGCAAAGCACGCTGCGCACGGCAAAGAAGAGGCTAAAACACAGGTTCTGGAGCGAGTTATACCAGGGCGCAAAGCTCTTCTACCTTTCCGGAGTCATAAATGGACGCTACCCGGATAGAGAGATTCATAACCTTTCGCGGTTTTTGTCGGTCATGAAGAACCCGCGGCCACTTATATGGAGAAACTCACATCCGTACTGTTTAGCGGACAGGTTCTTGGACATAACGCCTCCCACCCTCAAGGAAGAAAATCCAAAGTGTGATAGGACTGTTGCTCTCTATGGATACCTACGAGGCACTAACTTCCCGGCTATTGGTGCAAGGGTACATGTTCCGGGAGTTGGTGATCTTAGCGTTTCTTCCATTGAAGCTCTGCCTGATCCATGCCCCACGCCTGCTATGGACCAGGCAATGGCAAAAGCAGCGGGAAAGAATGGAAGAAAACGATTAGGGGAAAAACAGAAACTTCTCTTTGCTCCCATGGCAGATGTTGGTGGTGTTTTGGTTGATAAAGATGCCGTGTACATCGATGTCAAAACCAATACGTTCAACAGGGATGACGACAACGACCAGAGTGAAGAAAGGGGCCTGGGAGAGCAGATGATTATTGGTCTACAGGGAGAAAGAAAACTGCTGGGAGATACTGCCGCTGGAGTCAAGCTGTTCAGGGACAGCGGCGTTGCCGCCACTGTCAACCCAGAAGAAACTGAGAATCTCGGAAGAAATGAAAAGAGAAAAGCTCGGTTTATTGAGGGCGATGATAACGCGCATGATCTAGAAGAGGACGAGGATGATGGGCTAGAGAGTGCGGAAGAAGATGAAGACGAAGAGCAATATGGAAGCGATTTAGAAGAGCAATCGGATGATGAAGTGTCCGGCGCCGACTTTGCTGCTAAGTTCCGAGAAAAGCAGAATGGAACTTCCAGCAGTAAAAACGAGGAGGACCTTGCATTCGCTGATAGTGATTCAGATCTTGGCTCTATATCATCAGTTGAAGACCAAGAGCTTGAAAGTGCCCCCAGTGACTACGAGGATGAAGGGGATGAAGATGGAGAAACGCGCTGGAAAGCAAATCTAGCTGCCAATGCGAAGGCGATGTTTAACAAGAAGCCCCCTTATCGGGTAGCTGAGCTTACTCGCATGCTCTACGATGACTCTGTGAGTCCCGCTGATGTAGCCCGTCGATGGAGCGGCGAAGATGCCACGGAAAACGACCAAAACGATGACGAGGATGAAGCCGACGGCTTCTTCAAAAAGACGAATGCCGAAAAAGGGGTTCTGGACGACCGCATGATTCCAGTTTATGACTACGATGAACTGGAGAAGAAATGGCAGGATCAGGATAATCTAGATGCGCTTCGTCGACGGTTTGCGAGCGTCAAGTTCTCTAAAAACAGGTCTGGCAAGGAAGGATCCGGAGATGATGAGGATGATGAAGAAGGCGGGTTTGGAGACACAGATTCTGATGACGAAGGAGATGGAGCATTTGCAGATCTTGAAACCGGAGAAGTATTCGGCGGCAATAGCAAAGATAATGAGGAGGGAGACGAGGAAGATGAGAGCGAACCCGAAGATCTTAACGCCGAACGTGAGCGTAACGCAAGGCGAAAAGAAGAATTGAAACTTCGTTTCGAAGAGGAGGACCGAGAAGGCTTTGCTAATTCTAAAGACGGGGCAAGAGCTGGTGGACAGTCTCAAAATGAAGAACAATTCGGCGAAGATGAATGGTATGATGCACAAAAGGCTGCTCTTCAGAAGCAAGCTGACATCAACCGTGCTGAATTTGACGCACTTGATGCACTGTCACGAGCACGAGCAGAGGGCTATAAAGCTGGAACATATGCTAGAATTGTGTTAGAGAATGTTCCATGCGAGTTCTCAGAGGGTTTCGATCCTCGATTCCCGATCATCGTTGGAGGTTTGGCGCCTACTGAGGATCGATTTGGCTTTGTCCAGGTTCGAATTAAGCGTCATCGTTGGCATAAGAAAATCCTGAAGACAAATGATCCTCTTATCTTTTCGCTGGGTTGGCGTCGATTCCAGACGATGCCAGTCTACAGTATCTCAGACTCTCGAACTCGCAACAGGATGCTGAAGTACACACCCGAGCATATGCACTGCTTCGGTACCTTCTACGGTCCCCTGGTTGCGCCTAATACGGGCTTTTGCTGTGTTCAGTCCTTTTCGAACAAGAATCCTGGATTTAGGATAGCTGCCAGCGGTGTCATTCTAAGCGTTGACGAAAACACTGAAATTGTCAAGAAACTGAAACTCACCGGCCAGCCGTACAAGATTTTCCGAAACACGGCGTTTATCAAGAATATGTTCAACTCGTCTCTTGAAATTGCCAAGTTCGAAGGAGCCGCCATTCGTACTGTTTCTGGTATTCGAGGACAGATTAAACGTGCTCTGAGCAAACCAGAAGGCCATTTCCGTGCTACGTTTGAGGACAAGATCTTGATGAGCGACATTGTCTTCCTTCGAACCTGGTATCCCGTCAAGCCGGCTCGTTACTACAATCCAGTAACCAATCTCCTTGACTATAAGGACTCCGAAACCGGTACAGGAGCTACCTGGCAAGGCATGCGTCTTACTGGAGAAGTCCGTCGAGATCTGGATATTCCTACCCCGCTGGAGAAGGACTCTGCCTACCGCAAAATTGAACGGCAGACCAGACACTTCAACCCCCTGAAAGTACCCAGACAGCTAGCAGCTGACCTCCCGTTCAAATCCCAGATCACCAAGATGCGGCCGCGCAAGAAGGAGACGTACTTGCAGAAGCGTGCCGTCGTCCTGGGCGGAGAAGAGAAGAGAGCCCGCGACCTCATGCAGAAGCTCACTACGCTTCGAAACGAGAAGGTTGCTAAGAGACAAGCTGCCCAGGAAGAGCGGCGGAAGGTCTACCGGGCCAAAGTGGCAGAGAACCTGGAGAAAAAGGAGGCTCGAGAGAAGAAAGAGCGAGATGAATTCTGGAGCCGGGAAGGCAAGAAGAGAAAGAATGAAGCAGATGGAGGTTCGAGCAAGTTTAAGAAGAGGAAGTGAGGGTGTATCCATATATCTATATCCGTGTTTTCTTTTTGGAGCAAGCATTTTTGTATATATCCCCGTATACATGGCGTAACTGTAGGCTGGCCAGGAAAAGCAGTGATTAGATCGTTTTCAACCCTTTCGCTTGTCATTTCTGGTATCTCTCGTTCTCCCTTATCTCCTTTGTCTCCATCTTCACCTTGATTGTCGTCTTCACCTTCGTTTCTCTCTCTCCATCCTTCCCTTCCGCGGCTACTTTGGCGGGTACTTTTATATACACGTGACCTATTTCGTCACGTGTCGGCGCGACGCGTCTAATAAAGATCTTCAATTCTCTTCAACATCCCACGTCAAAAGGAAAAAAGGCGACTGACGAGCTGACAGGAGGACGAGGAGGAAAAAGAAAATACCGGAGAGTGACTGGGAAGCGTGCCGGTGACAGCAGGGTGTGCTTTGGCTCTCGCAAGCTGCTCCCTGCGTTAGTCAGGCTCTTCACTGGACGTCGGATTTACTCGAGTCACTGACAACATGCGCAACCACGGCTCGAAGCCACACAGAACCGCTTGAACCAAGAACTCTCACCATGCGGCGTTGGTAGCTCTAATCAAATTACGTCAGGCCGCTATTACTTGCTGGAAGTCAACAAAAGGAGCGGAAAAATAAAAAAAGAACCCTTCTCGAGGATAATTCTTCCCACAATCACGACGTCGTCTCTTCGGCATCCTCGATCTATCAGCCGCCACTCCAGCAGATAAGGTCCGGATAAGACATCAGTCTATCCCGATTCCTCCGTTTCTCTCTTTCGAGCCTGCCATGGATGGCCGCGGAGCGCGTTCAGACTCGATAAACATGAGCACACAATTTCCAGTTTCGACGCCTGGCGGACATGATTCCTCCCCTCCGGTAAGAGCTGCTGCTAGTGACCTCACCCAATCGTCCGTGACAGATGCCAGCGATTCAAACTCTCCTCCATCTACATCATCCTCTCTTCAATTTGGAACCGATCCAGGCGCGAGTTCCAGCACAAATTCCCAAATAGACCAACGCCGGTCACTGTCACAGTTCCAGGCGACCTCTTTTCCTCGACCGCTGGAAAGGGTCGACTCTGGCCATGACACAATATCATCTACCCCTTTTCATAGCCCACCCGGCTCTAGGAGCGTTGTTCAGCTTACACCGGGGCAGAAAAGAACGGCAAGCGGGAGTATGAAATGCTCGGTGTCTCCAGACCGACCATTCTCTGCATTGACTACTCCTGGAGCTAGGTATCATTCAAGGTCTGCGAGTACAGATTCGCATTCAAGTCGTATTGCCGAAGTAAGAATCCCCTTCCTTTCATCTTTCTTGCTTTCCATTTTAATCATTTGGACTCTGAGTTTAATGCCACGGTTCACAGATATCGGCTCAACTCCGCTCAAAGTTATCCTGGGCCGCAGCAAAAGTGGAAAAGGATTGGAAGTCCAACCCAAACAGCAAGCAGTTCACCATATCTAACAACACACATTCGCCAAGAGGAATCAATGCATCCATACAACCCAATGGTCGTCCACCGTCAAGTCAACCTCCAAGGATCAGCAGTTCTGTTGGAGAGCGCGATCTTGCAGCTCAAGTGTTAAAAATTGCGACTGGACATAGCAATCCGAGACCTGATATGTTACAAAACAAGCAACTGAACAGCTCGTCTAGATCATACCACCGGCACAATTTATCGATGGGTTCAATTCCATCAAAGTTGTCCTATGAGCGGTCAACCTCGAATGGCCTCCACCAAATCCCCCGCCTTGCTCCACCAGCAGATATAATTCCGGGAAATGGACCTCATACAAAACGGAGAGTAAACCAAAATAGCACAAGCCCTAAAAAGTTCAAAGTCCCATCCCTTTCACAACAGTCCTCAAGCTCCTCTGTGATAGGCACCCAGGGGTCTTGCCCTATTCCTGCCACCCCTCCGCAGCCCCATCAACCCTCATTCAAAGCCCCATCATCTGCAACAACAGCTATTCTTGGAAGGCACTGTACTCCTACCGAAAAAACAATCATGGAGCAGGATGCAGTTGAAACCCTCGTTTTCATGGGAAGTCCAGAAAATTCGGGGTACTACAATGACTCTCGACCACACACAAACCCGCCCAGCAATTCTCAGGATTCATTTCAATACCCCCCAGCGACCGAAAACACATCGGCTCCAACTTCTTCTGCACCTCCAACACTCGGTGTGGCTTTTAATTACGAACCTCGAGAACGGGGCCCGCTTCAGTCCAAACGTGTTAGCTTTGCAGAACATGGTGGAGAAGCTCCGTATGCAAACTACGCCCGGCCCAGGCTAGAACAAAACGCTGGTGATGAAATTGACCGTCTACTGGACGAAATGGGCGACAGCGACAACGAACCAGATTATGATTGGTTTGCTCATATGTCAGGAGCTAGGGATAATTTTAGCCTATCTCAGCAAAATAGCCAGCGGACCAATGACCAATGCAGCCCCCCAAGCTCAGCTATATGTCAACCTGGTAATAATGCTCAGCTGCAAGGCTAACGAAAGATTCTCCAATTTTCTCCGCATCTCATTGTCCCTTGGAGCTGCTTCTTTTGTGTCGAACACATACCCTACCTACAGGCTTTTTTTGGTAGAACGTTTATGACGACCCATCCTGATGATTGAACGAACGATACGACGTTGGCATTTCGAGTAATTCATGGCTGTTTGTGTACGTTTTGATATCTGTGTTTTTCTGTTGGTCATGAGCAAAGCTTCTTGATCTTTTGCTTGCATAAATCCTCCTCACGGACGTAGCATGATAGCCTTGGAGAGTATCATCCGAGAGCTGAGTCCGCCTTACCCGTCTGTCGCCCCATCTTATGTCCGAACAAGCATTTTTGCCAAGAGTTCACCTAGCCGCATAAAACACGTATCAATCATTGGTTGTGTCCCATATTCCCATAAACTATCCAGCATTCACCGGATCAATCGAATAGGAAAATTGCAAGGTGATTCATTTCGACTCATATGTTTAGTTATCGGGATCCTACGCGGAGGCTAACCCAACCAAGTTCAGTAACCATTCAATCACCGAGAATTCTCTCTATCTATTTAAGCAACTTTCAATTTTTTCAACGAAACATCCATGTTTGGATCCTCTCTCCGCGTGACAGATCTTCACTAAAGTGCAGATCCTCAGCTATTCCAGCTAAGAACTTGCTTGTGCGTCTTTAGCTAGACGGCAAACCCACCTCCCCCTAACACCTATCCACTACCCGGATACTTGCATCGGCTTCTCAGTTCCTACCCCCACCCATGCTGCATAAAGCGCCTGGGTTGAAGCCCTGGATTACACGATGGTCAGTCGTCAATGCTGCAGAAATTCTGTTGTATTGCGTCAGATATACCCTGTATCATGAAGCTACAAAGGGAATCCGTACGCTGTTACTATATCGATCGGCGTGCTATCCGCCAAATGTGGCAATCCTTCCCTGCCTTGTCTCGTCAACGATCGTTTGAGGAGTGCTGGACATATCTTGGGTCTCATAGTTGCCCCTCACCCCTTTTGAAGTACGGAGTATGGAGGCATTATATATTTCGGTCAGCGGCATGTCTCCGATTCTGCATGTCGTTTTCTTCTTCTCACCAGGATTTCGGAAATCCGTGATTTCTCTTATCCTCTAAAAAGAAGACCTTGAGCGTGTCCATTGCTCCATACTACTACCTCCGCAATGGATGAGAAGGTCAATCCCCGCCCGGCGGATGCTGATGCCGCGTATAACTTTTTGCATGAACATAACATCGACCTAAGTTCAGTTGATGAAAAAGCTTTACTTCGGAAGATCGATTGGATGATTGTTCCTCTGATGTGGGCGTGCTATAACCTTCAATATGTGGACAAAGTACTCAGTATGTTTTCCATTACAATGGAAGTATTTACATCATTTATTAACGGGTCATGCAGTCAATTTTGCATCCATCATGGGCCTTCTAGAAGACGCCCACTTGGATACAAATCAATATTCCTATCTTGGGCTAGCGTTCTATGTTTCCTACCTTTTCTTCGAGCTTCCCACTGGATATCTTATGCAAAGGCTTCCAACAGCAAAGTACCTTGGGGCGAATCGTTAGTGTTTCCCGGAATTTCCTCTATACGGATATTCAGTTCTAATTGTCCATAGTTATATTATGGGGAACTGTGGTGGCTCTCAACTGTGCAGCCAAAAATTTTGCTGGTCTTCTAGTACTCCGACTTCTCTTGGGCTCCTTTGAAGCCTCAGTTGCGCCAAGGTACATAGTCCTGTCTATTACTTTTTGGTGCCCTGTTTAATGACGAACCCAGCTTGATATTAATTACGGGTATGTGGTATAAGAAGAAAGGTATGTTATCTGCCAATATCGCGATTGAGCTATCCCAGACTATCGCAATTATTGACTGAGGAATAGAACAACCAGCACGTATGGGATTCTGGTATTCTGGAACAGGAACAGCAACTATCATCGGAGCCCTCAGTGCTTATGGCCTTTTATTTTACACTGGTGAAAGATTCAAGCCATGGCAGGTCATGTTTCTTATTTTCGGCCTCATCACCATATTCACCGGCATCCTCGTCGTCCTATTCCTCCCAGATAATCCCATGACATCCCGATTGACTGAGGCTGAGAAAGTATATGCCATTGAGCGGCTTCGAGAAAACCAAACCGGCGTTGAGAACAAACATTTCAAAATCAAGCAGTTCAAGGAAGTTTTTAAGGATCCTCAAACCTACCTTTTAACTCTCATTACCACAGCAGGTCTCGTCCCTAATGCCGCCATTTCTCAATTCCAATCTCTCATTATCAAGGCCATCGGATATACCCCAAAGCAAACTCAGCTCCTCTCTATTCCCAGTGGAGTTGTTAACATGATTGCGATCGTTGCTGCCACGTTACTCGCGGCTAGGTTCGGCAAGCGCACGCTTTTCATGGTTGCCGTCCTAATTCCTAGCTTGTTAGGCGCTTGCATGCTTGCGTTCTTGGATAATACTCACCCAGCGGCAAAACTTGCTGGAAACTACCTAACGCATTGTAATAACGCATTCCTCCCCCTTACATATTCCATTATTACTGCCAACTACGCGGGCCATACCAAGAAAGTGACGATGAATGCTATCATCCTAATGGCGTTCTGTCTGGGAAACATATTAGGTCCTCTCACCTTCAAGGACGAGGATGCCCCTGAGTATGTGCCTGCAAAACTTACTATCGTGGTAACCATGTCAATCACAATAGTTTTGGTCTTTGTCTTGAGATTTTATTACATATATGAAAACAAGAGAAGAGACAGAAAGTTGGAAGAAGGACAAGTGCAACCCGCCGCTGATTTCCTTGATATCACTGACCGAGAGAACCTCTCATTTCGCGTGAGTTATGCCTCTTCCATCTCGTTTGTGCTTACTCTAAACATTAACATAATCTTTCTAGTACGTATATTGAACATGGTCTCTTGTTCTCAATACCCAAAGCGGGCCATGGTTCTGCATTCATTGGTGATTAACATTTACTGTTATATAAATGATGTTCTTGGGACGATAGGGGAATATCAGGCGGGTTACACATGTATAGGTCCTACGGGAGAAAGGGGCAATTACTTCAAAATCATGTGTCACCTTCAATCAGCTTCTATTCAAAGAGTTCCCGGTAGTACCCCATGCCCAAAAAAGCCAACTTTCTATCTTCTACTGAGCTAGGTAGCCTCCATCCACGGGAAGGGTATGGCCAGTGACGAAGCTAGCCTCTTCCGACGCAAGAAACACTGCAACACTAGCTACCTCCTCTGCTCTAGAAAACCGGTATTCAAATGGCTGCTTGCCTGCAAAGGAAGCACGTATGCCTTGTACGTTCCGATCTTCGCTATCATGGGGAGCCAAGTCTTCCAGCAATGGGGTCTGCACAAAGCCAGGCGCTATAGCATTCACATGGCTGTATAGTTACCTGAGTTAGCCAGAGAAGAAAAAGCTACATTCATTCCGGGGTATTAGTCTTCTCACATTCTATCAGCACCGTATTCCAGGGCAACTGCTCTAGTGAGGTTGACGACAGCTCCTTTGGAAGCAGAGTATGCACTACCACACTGTATTCCAACTAGGCCCATTACTGATGTGGTATTGATAATCCAGCCCCTATCGCCGGTAGAGGGTGGCTTCTGAGCAAGCATCTGAGCAACTACATATTCTTCATGCGGGATAATTAATGCATATCAGTGTATGAAGACCCATTGGGTCATGGAGAGGAAATAGTTGTAACTACTCACTACACCCTGGCCAGACACCTTTTCCATTCACCCCCATAATCCTATCCCAGGAGTACTCGGGAGTTTCATGCAACCTTAGAGCTGGATCATGGTTACAGTTGGGCCCGATACCAGCGTTATTCACCATACTGTATGCATGTTAGATTCTAATAGGAGAAACTAAAGGAGTAAAGACAAATACATATCTAGCCCTCCATATTCCTTCACACAGGCACTGACCAGGGCCTTCACGTCGGCATCAATAGAAATGTCTGTCTTGATAAATATCGATCTATTTGAGAAAGATCTTCCAGATGCAGCTGGATACTTCTCGTCCAGTACTTCGTGAGTTGGTTTCAACTCTTCTCCGCCCTTCGTTTTGGCTGCAGTGAATTAATAGGTTGTATTAATATAAATAGGTAGCAGCAGATATATTGAATTAACAAAGGCTATCTCTTGATTCCGGCGTCAAGTCAGCACATACTACGTATGCTCCCTCGGCAGCGTACCGAAGAGCGATTGCACGACCGATTCCGTCGGAAGAGCCGGTGACTATGGCTATCTTGTCTTGGAGATGAGTACCGGTAGTCATTTTGGCAAGTCAATCAGTCAGAAAGGGTGTTTACTCTGCACCGTTTGTTAGTTAAAACGGGTTTAAGTGTTGGTTCGTGCAAATGAGTCAAGGGGAAACAGTTTCATATAGCGAAGATATCTGGTGAGACTTGTTTCTCCATGATGAACGATGCTGCGTACATATATATATATATATATATAATCATCCTGGCAGGCTGCGGGGCATAGACTTGTTCATCTCGTATAAATTGACCAAGGGTGATAGAGTCTAGATATACTGCGTGTCAAAAAACTCCATGATGAGAACTGATATAAAAGAAACCGGCAACTGTTACATTTAAAACAGCCAGACAAAAAACACATAGGAGGTGGGGCGAAAGGGAAAATATTATTTGTAGAAATACAATCGCTAGAATCCAAATTGCAAGCCCATTACTTCGTTAGAGCCCCTTCAATCAGCCCAAGAATCGTCCATTTCAGCCACGTCATAGTCAACTTCATGAGCTGGCTCCTTTTCCGGTACAGACGCAGCCGTAGCATTGCTGTCAGTCATAGAGACATCTTCACTCGCTTTCGGGGCGGATGCAGCAGCACCAGGCGGCTGCGTTGAGGATGCCGGAGTGTTGGCAACCCAAGCGAACTCAACTTTACCAACAGATGGGATATCCGAGGGGCCATGGACCAGCTTTTCAGCTACATAACGGTCCTTGAAGGAGACTACCAAAGCTCCTGGGCGATCTGGACTGGGATCAATGCTCTCATATTCTCCGATTCCCTGGACATTGATTGATTAGAAAATTTCAAGTTAAAACGACAATTCGTGAAAGATACTGTACTTACCAGAAGATATTGCCGCAGAGCCTCATCACGGTTGGTATCAAATTCTACCCCTGAAATTGCGACCTTTTTAGGACGGTTATCTAGGCGAATCACGCCTCCCCGGCCACGGAATGCTCCACGGCCTCTAAATCCTCCTCGAAACGAAGGATCGAAACCGCGGCCTCGAGGAGCGAAACCACCTCTTCCACGGAAGCCAGCATAGCCTCGACCACGACCGCGGCCAAACGGAGATTCTGGTTGAGCGTTAGGGTCGATGCCCATGCTCTTAGCTTCTGCCTCGAGAGATGCAAGCTGGGCTCGAAGTGAGGCAGTCTTGTCATTCGCTGAAGTTCCTGATTCGGGTGAAGCTGTATCTTTGCCAGCGCCCTTGGCTTCTAGCTTCTGCAATAATTTGGCTTGTTCCTCCTTGTGACGTTTCAGGAGCTCTTCTGTCTTCTTCTTGTGTTCTAAAATTGCTTCTTCGGTCTCTTTTCGTTTCCTGACTTTTTCTTCATGAGCCTTCTGAGCCTCTGCCTGCTGCTTCTCAAACGCTTCCATATCGAATGATGGTTCATCCGCGGAGGTCTTCTTGGAGCCGTTGCTGTCGCCTCTCGACTCTGTGGGTTTATACCAGTAGACTTTTACAAATCTGTTGTCAAAGATGACCTTCGGGCTTGACCACGCTCGATGCGCTGCATCGTAGGAATCGTATTTGACAAGCGCTAGATGTTTATACGGCTTCATGGTAATCTCTGTAATCTCGCCAAATTCAGAAAAAAATTCTCGGACGGTAGCCTCATCGAATTTATCTTCTGGAATCTGTTCAACGACAATCGTTGTGATTCTTCTGTCATCGTTAGGGCCAGCGTGCGAGAATTCAGCCCGGTTACGGCGTTGTGAACCATGGCCTCCTCTGTCGTTACGACCACGCCCTCGTCCTCTGCCTCGGTCCCCACGGCCACTTGAACCATGTCCGTTGGCACCATTCGTTGAATGTCCGGACACGATGTTGGACTTTGTAGGATCATACTCTATAGTTAGTACGTTAGCCAAGACTGAACACAGGACAAAGATACAATGCACATTATCTCATACCGTCGTCTTTTGATAGGGCCTGTCCATGTTGATACGGACAGGTACTCCCCAGGACACAGAACCCCATATTATCATAATTCTTGCATCTCTCGGCAATCTTATTAGGAGGTGTGCCAGAAGGCTGGGGTTGCCCATTAAGAGACGGAAGTGGTGGCATCGGTGGCATCCCTGGAATTTGAGGGAAATTCATTCCAGACATGCTTAACATTTGAGCTATGGGATCGTTAGGATTGAGCGGCGGGAAGCCAGGCTGTGGGGTACTAGGACCACCACGAAATCCACCCGGCATGTTCGGTGAATACCCTTGGCCATGCGGACTCGGATTTTGCCGGTTATCCCATCCTCCTCGGCCGCGTCGACCACGAGCAGATTTATGCGGCCTATCCGCATTTCTCTGGTAAGGGCTCTGGTCATCCCCCTGGGAATCATTAAATGTTCGTTTTCGCGCATTAAACTGTTGGTCATTGTTATCAAACGGAGCCGAACCCTGCTGTTCCATGGCCCCTGGCTGAGCTTGCGCAAATTGAGCCATCATATCTGCACTTGGAGATTGTTGGCCGAAAGGAGGATTGTGGACGGAAGAAGACATCTCGACATCGGCCTGTTGGGTGTTGGCAGGCAGGGCTCGTTGCTCAGGTTTGGGGTGAAACTTTTCAAAGATCTCATCGACAAAAGGGACGGTGTCTAGGAACAAACCAACTCATTAGCTGCTGCTATACAGTCAGCAAGGAAATAACGAGAACACAAACTGCTTACTCTCTTTCAAAAAGTCCTCGAGATTCTCCACTGACGCTTTCCTTATCTCATCGTCTGGGGCATCCGTAGAAATCAAAGCAAGAACATAGTCGGCCAATACTTCCGAATCTGCATCGGAGCTATTGAAGGTATACAAATTTCTGGTTAGCAATCCTGACCTTTATAATATAACGCAGACCTCATTTCAAACAGATAAAAGAGAAAGAAGGAAGGAGGAGTGGATAGAAGCAATTCTTCGAGAGCCGCCGCTAGCAATGCTATTACACAGAACAACCCAAAACTTGAAGTCCCCAATAAGCAATACTATGATATATCATCCCGGTGACACATACATATCTTCGAGTTTCTTCACAACCCAGGATTTGACCTCCGCGGCCTTCTCTTCAGTGAACTGCATCGTTGCACCCCTCTAAGTCACGCGCATTAAATCTGTTTTCGCGTCTGGTGGTATCTTGTATACGATCTCCAATGTCCTGTTATGCGCTTAAAGGTTCGAAGTATGGCGTAATAAGGTGGGGATGCGTTGGTCGGTTGATTTTGTGGTAGTAAGGTGTCTCGTGCCGAAGTCGAGCTTCAACGTATATTAGTCTTCTCTGAAAAAAAAAAAAAAAAAAAAAAAAAGACGGTCGAATGGTTGGATAAACCAGTGCTTCCAAATTAGAGATATATTAGAGCGGGATGCATAAAATATCGACGGTCGTCTGGTCGTTCCGCTGCAAGTTCGCTTCCTCTCATATATACAACACTTTCTTGTCGATGCAAAAAAGCAACCGCGCGCAAAAAAAAAGAGCGCTCTGATAGATTACATAATACAACTTTGCTTAGCGCGTTTATTCACGTGATATAAAGTTTTGACTAAGCCATGTAAAAGTCGACGACATCAGAACACTTGACGCTTGGAGAAAACTGCCTACAGGGGAAAGAGGTTCGCTGATAACTCCTATGTATTCTCTATGTGGGCGTTATGAATATTTTAAGATACACAAAAGGGGTTCATCAACTTAAAAAAAAAAAAAGTGAAACATTTAACATTACAAAGGAAAAGTGACACATGGATCAATCATAACTCTCGGCCACAACTTTGGGATATTGGTCATCTCAAGGGTGATGGGAGACTAATCGAAATGCCTGACGCAAACGGGGGGTATGAAGAGGTTGTGGAGAGAGAGAGGCAGTCCTTTTTAACTTTTATTTTTAAACCCGTTCCTTTCTTTCTCGTTTCACGCATGCCGCCGGGGAATGGAAGGCTCTTGAGCACATGCTGACCAAATTGGATCGTTGCTAAAGTGGTATTTTGAAAAAGGTCGCACAGACTTCTCGGCATTGTGTTCTAAATACACAAGAGCACTCTAAACATATCTTTGCGAGAAGGCGTTTACAATTTGTCGTAGTACTATGGCGGTGGGTTAGTGATGGTTTTCATGGCTGATTCATGGGGGGTGGAAAGAATAACTTACGTTGGTGTAGTCTGGAACATTCTCCTTGATACCCTTGCGCTTTCGCATTTCGGTGACGATTTGACCGGGTTTGGTGGTTGGGTCGAGGGCAGAGCCACCGGGGAGGAGCTGCCAATGGTCGAAGACAGACTGGGGGAAAGCCTGACCACCAGTGGCAGAGCGGAGATCGGCAGGGAAACCGAAGGACTCGTTGACGGGGAGGTAAGCCTTGATGGTGAAGAGAGGAGTACCGGGACGCTGCTCTTCGGCGAAGACGTGACCACGTCGTCGTGTGAGGACACCATAGATACCACCCATGGCCTGCTCTGGGACTTGGATTTCGACCAAGAAGACGGGTTCGAGGATACCGGGGTCGGCCAAGAGGGTAGCGGCCAACAGGACACGACGGGCAGTACCAATGATCTGACCGCCACCACGGTGAATAGCATCGGGGTGAAGGGTGACGTCCTGGATGTTGAAGCGAATAGCTCTCATTGGCTCTTCAGCAACTGGACCTTCACGGGTAGCCCACTGGAAACCAGAGACGAAAGAATCCTTGATTTCATTGAGGTACTGGACAGCCTTGGTCTGGTCAACGAGAACGTTGGCACCAGAGGTGTCTGGACCGAAACACCAGATCTTACGGGCATCAGTGACATCCCACTCGTACTCATCAGCGAGAAGACGGGCACGAGTCTTGATATCGTCACGGGGAGAGATCTTTCCGGCCTCAATAGCGAGAGAAACCTCCTCGCCCAATGGCTGAGCAGTGACGTAGAGACGGTTGTGCTTGTTCTGAGACTTGGACAAGGCAACCATGCTGGACTCGGAGCCGACGGTCTCACGGTAGGCAACGACGGGGTCAGAGATACGGAGAGGAACACCAGCGTGATCTTCCTCAAGATCCTTCAAGCAAATTTCCAAATGAAGTTCACCAGCACCGGCAACAACGTGCTCACCAGACTCGTTAATCATGGTCAAGACACAAGGGTCAGACTTGGAGAGACGCTTGAGACCTTCGACAAGCTTGGGCAGATCGTTGGCGTTCTTGACCTCGACGGATCGCTGGACGACGGGAGAGACGGAGAACTTCATGACCTTCAAGTTGTGGGCGGTTTCACTGGTGGTGAGGGTACCAGACTTGAGCAAGAACTGGTCGACACCAACGAGACCGACAATGTTACCGGCTGGGACATCCTCAATGGGCTCGACGAAACGACCCATCATGAGAATGGTACGCTGGATAGCCTTGATGAAGAGATCATCCTTCTTTCCAGGGGTGTAGTTAGGACCCTGGATACGGACCTTAAGACCGGAGCGGACGGTACCAGAGAAGACACGACCGAAAGCATAGAAACGACCCTTATCGGAGGTCGGCACCATCTTGGAGACGTAAAGCATGAGAGGACCCTTGGGGTCGCAGTCACGGACACCGATGCAAGCCTCATCATCAGTTGGACCTTCATACAAGGTTTCTGCACGGTACTTCTGGGCAGTAACTGGAGATGGGAGGTTGAGGACCATCATCTCAAGAAGAGCATCGGCAGCGGGAAGGAACTTTCTCATGATGATCTTAAGCAGTGGCTTGCCCTCAAGGTCACGCTCCTCAGAGGTAAGCTTAATCTCGAGCTTCTCAACGAGGGTGGCGATCTCTTCCTTCTTGGAGTGAGTGATGGCGTTGAAGATCTTGAAGATGGGGTCCAGGATGAACTGGTTGAAAGAACGCTCGAGGGTCTTGCCCTCATATTCGCTGTTCTTAGTCCACTTCTTGGTCTTTGGGTTGAAGAAGTTGTCTCCCTATGGTACTCCATTAATATACAAATACATTCAAATTGTGCAGATTGCAAGAGGGAAAAACGAGAGTGGGATATAGCTTACCCAAAGTCTGTCCATCATCTTATTCCTGTCAACACCGAATTTCTTGGCATATTTGACAGCGAACTGACGGATGGTGAAAGCCCATCCGTGAAGACCGGATCCGAAAGCAACGGTACCCTTCTCTGGGTAGACCTGGACGTCACCGAGAGCCTTGTCAAGGTAGGTGGAGATGATGACGTTGACGGACTCGACAGTTCGGGAGAAGGATTGGTAGAGATCTTCCTTGGAGACCTGAAGCTCAAGAAGAGCACGGTCGACCTTGTTAATGATACAGACTGGCTTGATACGTTCGGAAAGAGCTTGTCGCAAGACGGTCTCGGTCTGGACACAGACACCAGAAACACAGTCAACGACGACAAGGGCACCGTCAGTGACACGGAGGGCAGCAGTGACTTCGGAAGAGAAATCGACGTGACCAGGAGAGTCAATCAAGTTAATCAAGAACTCGTTACCCTCGACCTTCTGGGGGATATCCTTGAGGTCATCCTCATCAACGAGCTTGGCGTAAAGAGAGATGGCAGTGGACTTGATGGTAATACATCTGTCCTGCTCGTCCTGACGGGTATCTGTGAAACGAGCTTCTCCAGCTTTGGCGGCCGAAATGATACCAGCACGCTGGACCAAAGAATCGGTAAGAGTAGACTTTCCGTGATCGACTGCAGTGGTGTAGGAGTTAGCTGAAGCTCAAAAAAAAAAAAAAAAAAAAAAAAAAAAAAGCACAAATACACCTGTAGGGGATCCATACCGTGAGCAATAACACACATGTTACGGATGTTAGCAGGACGGTCCATCAATTGACGGATCTACACGCGCCTTAAGTTAGTCTGCCATGTCTCGAGATACCCTTTGCTTTCTTCCTATCTTCTGGGATGAGCTGCATACCTCCTCGATGGTGAAGCTGTCCCATGCCAAATCGCATTAGTAATGTGTCCTTTTTACACAAAAACATTGACGAAAAAAAAAAAAAAAAAAAAAAAGTCGAAAAAAATCAACAGAAATAACAGGGCTGCGAGAGCAGAAGGCAATGCTTCTATTGAGACAATCTCATCTCTCACAAGGTACGGGAGGCCTAGATATGACTTACTTGACCATCTTGGCGGTTGTTTTGGAGAGAAATGCCTTCGAGGCGGGGTGTCTTTTCTGTCAGCGGCGGGTGACTTTGTGGCTTGATATTTATCAGGATCGAGAATAACTCGACCTGATCAAGCAACGTAGAGGGCAAGAGACTCGCAGAACAGGTGAGAGTCGATGGGTGGTGGTGATGAGTGAAGACACCAGGCGGGAGTTGGTGAAGGAGAGAGGAAGAGGAGGAGGAGGAAGAAGAAGAAGAAGAAGAGAAGAGAATTTTTTTCCGTCTCGCGCGCGGAAAAGAGAGAATGGCGGGGCTTGTGCGGTTTCTGCCAGCGGGCGAGGGCGGTAACCCAGAAGGGGAAGAGACGCTGCTGAGGTAAGCAGGTGCCCCGCACTAGGCCGCTCCTGGAAGTACCTCGGAAGTCACTTGGCGCCAGCCGCAGCGCGCAAAGGTACCTGCGCGGTACTTAGTCAGCATGCCTTGGTCGGACCACCAGCTGCGGCGCTTCTTAGGTGTTGGTTGGCGAGATGGCATGACTGCAGGTGCAGGCAACGACGACGATGATGGCGATGGCCGGCCATGCTCTGAGAACTGGACGGATTGATGGCGGAGGCGCTGGGCTGGCAAATGGAAGTGACAGGGGTATGCTGGCTATTTCCATGGACAATTACACAATAGCATTATTAATCGGAGACCGTACAGGCCGTCCGGCTCGAAACTATACCAATACCAAACTATCTATCTATATACTACAAGCAGGTTGAAATTTATTTTTACCCACGCCAATAGCCACGCCATGCAGAGAACGCCGGAGTTAATGGGTTTAAGCGGGTTAAGAAAAGCACTAGCAAAAGAAAAGAAAGTTGCTGCATGCAGGTAGTGCAGCCAATGGCGTCCCTCGGCCGGAAGCACCCAATATCCATGGGCCGCAAAGGAGGCCATCATGATGAACCGAGAATATTCGAATATGCGTCCTCCACATCCTTTGCAACCTCCATCAGCGTGACGATGATGATTTGATGCATAAGATTAGGCAGTCGATCACGCTGCAGCCCAATCCATTCCAGCGGCGGCGTGGCCTCCCCCATATCTCGAAGCTGGGGTGTCTCGATTGTTGGTGGTGAGATCGCAGTATATGTATACCGTGACTGAGGTACATTTACCACAGCCGTAATCTTCTCTTGCCCGTTGTACTCACCCTCGTCGCCTTCACCCTTCGGTCCGCCTGTGATCTGGACGGCCGCCTGGGGGAGTGGCTTGCCTAGCCGGGCTGCTAGAGCGCGAGAATGGGTGCTCCACATGCCTCTGATGAAGGCAATGCGAGAATAGTTCCAGCCAACATCGACTTTGCCCTCGAATGAGCTCCTGAAACGATAGTCGATGTGGTTGGATGTAGCTTGTTGCCATGTTTCCATCAAGGAGAGCACTCGAGGAACTTTCAAGATGATCCCTCCTCGAGCACTGGTGGCACGGCTCACGATCTGGTCCACCGTCAGGTCACTTGCATCTGCTGGCACTGAGCCGCCACCAACGCTAGACAGAGCAACCCGGAGCTCTCCCAGCGTCAGGCCAAGGCCAGTGTGTATCTTGCCACCTTGAATCCCAACCGAAAAACGTGCTTCAGCGCCAAGTGCTTCTATTTGGAAAATCTGAGCGTCACGGAATGTATTTGGGAACGCCCCAACTGTGACAGTATGCAGCTTGACCACGACGGTTGTTTGGAGGGAAATTGGTAGGTTCATAGCATCTTTATCATCCTTGACTGTCGGTCTCGTTACTGGCTTTTGAGGAGCTACCCCGAGCGAGAGCTTTGTCCTGTGCAAGGCATCTTCAACCTCTTTTAGGGACTCTTGGAATGCTTTGCGCTTTTCCCGTATCAAGCGTTGGAATGTCTGATATAGACCCAGGGCCTGCGAAGCCGTAATAGTAGTACAGAAAACATGCAGTTTGTCCCCTTCAAGCATGCTAACAAGACGGTCGTTACCCTTCCCTTCATCCTCTCGGACATTATACATGAAAAATTCGAATGAGGTCACGTCGGCGACGATAACCGGTAGGTATTCAAAAGAGACATCTGCCTGTAGCTTGCCAATTCCGACTGCCGCCTGGATGAGAGGAGTGTGGCCAGCTGAGATCACACCGCCAGGCCATTCGATAGACGTGCGTACCCTGAACTTCGAGAGCTCTACAAACCCGATCAGCCGCCCTTCGTTCTTGATTGAGACGGCTTCAAAGCCAATGCACAGGTTTTGCTCCCAATCGGAAGTCTTCTTTGACGATAACCAAAGGTTCTTTATTGAAAACTCTGCCTTGCCTATCGTTTGGCCCAGATCAAGTTGTATGTCCAGCGAGTCTATCGCCAATGTTGAGTTCCATGGGAATGCTCCAGCAGCTGCCATTTGCTGATACCGCTGAACCATATATGCCTGGACTTCCGGAGATGGTTGTTGGGTTTGTACTGGTCGTTTGAAGTGGTCGCTTGGAGGCTTCCAGATTTCTCGGAACAGAAGGAAGTCCTGGGCCTGTCTTGAATTCATGAATAACCTCGTTGGGCTGACCTTGAGAATGGCGGAAATACCGCTGCTAGAACTGACGTGCTTGCTGTTCATCATTGATACAACAATAGAGTCCACATTAAAGCTCGCTGTAGGGTCGTTGGAGTAGACGTGTTTCACCGATGCCCGTAACTTGCTGAAGGCTATGAGCACAGCAAAAAACCGGCGTTGTTCCTCGGACTGCACCGTGTTGACCGTGATATTCACATCTTCAAAGCCGGCTGAAGCTTCCACTCGTGCAATGGGCTGGCAACTCAATGTGAATTCCTGTTTGCGGATCCAGAGCCCAATGCTCAGCTTGCAACTACCAAGAATTGTGGTTGGATCCATGGACTTATCCTGAGGAGACTTTTCTGTTTCTTCATCCCCAACAGCAGGTTTGTCGGTGTCATCTTTTCCTGCTGATGGCTCATGGGTACCTTCTTTTGTAACTTGGCCATCCCGCTTTTCTTCTCTCCCCACGACATCTCGTATACTTGATGAAATCCGTGTAAGTAGAGGCATCACACTTGGATGAAGTACATTGGAAGAGGCTTCAACCTTCATCTCTGCTTCAAGGATTGGAGTATCTGCTTCTGAGCCCTCGAACCGAATTTTCAAAGCCACACCAGGGGCTCTGAGTGTTGCTTTGGACACAGAGTCTCCAGTCCAGGCTTGTCCGTATCTGAAATCAGTCGAGCCAATGCTGCTCCTATTGCTTGGGGGGCGTGGAGTAGTATCACCAGCATCACGCCTTTCTTGCAGTGTTACAATAGCTCCATCAAAATTGGTATCGATGAAAACAGAATCCAATTGCTTAAACCCGAGAGATTCCTTCCCTACTTTAGGGTTCTCACGGAACTCTGTTGTCCATAATGACTTAGCTTCACGGACTCTTTCAACAGCTGATGCCATTGACTTTTGCAAGTAACTAGCCGGAATGATAAAGTCGGATGTAGCCTGCAAATCGAGAGCTTTTCCGGCAGCGTTCAATGCCAACTTCCACTTAGACTTGACGGACACAAATGAAACATTGAAAACTGCCTCTGGAAGTAAGGCAGAATTTTGGGATCGTTTCTTTTTATCGTGGGTTACTGGTACCATCTGTAGCTGCATTTGCTGAATACGCAGCCTTGCAGCGTTGATCTCCTTCGTTGTAAGCTCAACCCTACGGATGGAGAAAACGAGATCTTCCGCACCAGTATCATGGCGGGTGGAGGGGATCTGGTTTTTGCCAGGGGAAGTATTCTCTAAAACAAGCCAGCTGATCTGAATGTTGGAAAGCTCAACAGAGTATGTCGCATTCAAAAAATCAGGAGTTCCTTGACTGTTATCATCACCAGCAATAGATTCTGTGGGGGGTGCGACGGTATTGGTTGTCTTTCTATGATTCCTTCTAAGGAATGAGAGCCGGCGGCTTTTTCTCAGGCGTGCAATATCCTGAGACAGGTCAATTGTCTTTATGCCTTCCTGTAAATGAGCGACGATGTCAAGTACAAGCGAAGCCGTCTCAGCAGACATATCAATCTCAAGCCCCGAACTTTTCAGGTGAAACAACTGCATGGTTTTTCCATCTGGCAAATCCTTGAATGATCCGGAAAATTGAGCACCAAAGGCAACTTTTCCATAGGAAAAGCTATCTTGCACGCTTGTCCTCTTAACATTGACGCTGATTTGGGCCACAATAACATTGAATTCTGGTCGTGCATTGCGAACTCCCTGAATGGGAGAGTTTTCGACATGCACCTGAACAGACTTGAACTCAATATTCATATCTGCGGTGTGATCTCTGGTTCGTAAACCAGGGGAAGAGGCATGAGTATTGATTCCAGCTAACGTGAGCCGTACTTGATATACAGGTCCTTTCTTTCCAGTCTTCTCTTTTGGTTGTGTAGCTCTACCGTTCATTAAAACCTGCTCAAAGTTTGATTTCAAGGCCTTTCCATCATGGCTTAAGTCGTCAATGAAATGGGATATCTCGGGCCCATTAAGGGCGCCGAGCAGATTTTGCACGGCGCTCACGTCCAAATACAGAATTTCAACGGTGGTATCTGCATCTATGATAATCGGATTGGTTGTCATATCCAATCTCACTCTCCCATTGATCGGTGGGATTGCTGTTGAACATAAAGTCCGCAGGCCTCCATCTTTGCTGGAATGGATTTTATGGATACTATTCTTGATGTCATAATCCACCTCAAACTTCATACGACCAAGAGGTGTGACAGATAGACGTGCTACATCCCCTTGAATGGTATAAGCAACTGATGGAAGTAGGGAAATGCGGATTTTGTAATCATCAATGAACGTTGCGACATGAAAATAGTGGATTTCCTCCCCAGATGATGCTGAGGGAGTGCCTTCTTCCGATTTAACATCCGATAAGGAAGAAATCATTTTGAAAATTTGCTTGACTTCATCTTCAACCACACGGTCAGCCACATGGATGAGTTCAAGGGGGTTCTCGGTTAATTCATATCTCAGCTGGCGACAAGTCGCAGCACATTTCCAGTCATGCTCCAATAATGTGTTGCGTTTTTGCGACTGGCGAGATACGAATATGTTTGGGTTGTGAAACTCCCATTCCATGAGAGGGTTCGAGTGACTGATAACCCGAGCGGAGGACAATTTGGAAGCTAGCATGGCGCTTATTGTTTCACTACCCGGTGTTGTACTTGGCAAGTGAATAACGGATGCTTTCATCCCCCGTCCTACCAGTTCAATCTCCAAGTTGATTCCGTCTATCCAGATAGAACCTTTGTCTGCGATAAGGAGAACATGAGCTTCACATTGGATTTCATGTTCGGGCTTAACCCCGTGTCTTGATTTGCTCGTTTCCTTTCTTTGAAGAGTCGTTGCCTTGGAACTGATGTTATCATTGCTCTCTAGGATCTTTTCAATGAGCTGGCATAATTCCCAGTTCAGCTGCAAATATGCATTGGAACAGTGGTTCTGTATAACTAGCAGTCCATCCTTTGCAGAAGACGACGGATCTTGACTTTTAGCTCCAAAGCGGATGGTAGTGGACATATTCTCCACACGGAAGCCATTATGCCGCGGGGATTGATCCATTGAAAGATGGACTGATCCAAGGTATATGGCTGCATCAATCGCTTTCAATTGGCCGGCTGTTTCATCAGTAGTGGAATCTTCACCCCAAAGAGCCTTGATAATGAGGTTTTTTTCGATAGGGGCTAATTCCCACGCACGCCAAGTTTCAAACACCGACAATATGGCATCTTTAGCATCCTCAGGATAGGAAACGTCAGACTTTTGGCACTCTTTCTGAAGTTCCCCCCGTTGCTCGGGTGTAATCGATTTGTATATATTTCGAATCCTTGAGATTATCTTCCAAGCGTCTTCGAGTCTTAGATGTGGCTTTGTGGCCCTCAAAGCGTCAGATAGATGTGTCATAAAATGTGGCTCTGGCATGTCTACGCCAGCCTTTGTGAGGTAGTGGATGAGATAAAGAAGTCGGTCTTCATTTGCCTCAAAAATCCGTTGGAAAGTGGCTGATAGAGACTCCGCCATTTTCATTGTTCGGTTCAACACAGGCTCAATCCTCGCAACCGATTCGTTTGATGACATCAGGTCGATATTCTGAACCCGGAGACGAGACTTTATATCATTGTTCCCGAAAAACCAGAAAGCCGCGTCAGATATTTTGCACATACATAATCTGACATCTGAATGGGTCTCCACGTTCTCTTCCCTAACCGTAGCCATCAGTGAGCGCATTGCTAGGTGAGCCGTGATTGAAGTCTTGGGCTTCGCAAAATCTGTAGCATCTAAGGAAGACACCTTTTCGCGAATTAGAGCCCGAATATACGATATATCGAGGTGGAACTGGTCTCTGAAAGGACCGGCTGGCCGGCCGGACTTTAACAGGGTGTTGAAAAATCGTACACGGCACGAAGGGAGCTCAATATTGAAAGAAGATATCCTTTTTATTTTCTTATTAGCAGACTTTTGCGCTGCAAGTGCAGCACTGGTCACCTTCGCTTGAAATGCATCCAGGATCTCCAAGGGCTTACGTGGCTGGAGTGAGTCTAGCAGAGAGGCCACGGCGCGTACTGCTTCTATCGAGATGAACCCAGACAAACCTGGTGCCATGCTGCAACTGACGCATGCCTGAGCGCCATCCACAA
Source organism: Trichophyton schoenleinii (assembly GCA_018357685.1). Taxonomy (NCBI): domain Eukaryota; kingdom Fungi; phylum Ascomycota; class Eurotiomycetes; order Onygenales; family Arthrodermataceae; genus Trichophyton; species Trichophyton schoenleinii. The sequence continues at coordinate 3,132,839 of WOFF01000002.1, forward strand.
ACTCGTCAGCATAAGAACGTCCAAAACCAGCATCCAGGCCCTGATCCCGGCCGATAAAGACCTCAGAGTTGGATGGCATGGGAGGAACATCTGTCTCGTCAAGTTGGACATAGTAAAAGGAGAATCTTGGCATTGCCCATGTTGTAGAGCTATGTCCAGCACGGCGGCCTTGGGAAACATATTGATCAGGTGTAGGATTTAAACTAGAAGTTAGCGGAATAGTTGTCGCATCGGGAACCTCGTTCAGAGGAGAGTGATGTGGTGCTTGGCTAGCTTTAGAGCCCGCTGGAGATTGAATAGGTTCGGGCATTGAAGGGACAGGCATTGTGGGAGGAATAAAAGAAGGGTATAGATTCTCTCCGGGGGCCAATTCAAGTTCGTTAAACAAAAGCCATGGAGTACGGTGTGTCCGCGAGTCATGCCTCCTGATATGACTTTGTTGCAGAGAGCGATAGTAACCAAAATCTTCTCTTTTCCCCAGTGTGTTAAGCTTAACAGCTGTCCGGAAGCAGGCATAAGTTTTGGCTGGCGTTTGAGATGCACTCCCTGGGGTTACTGAAGTCCGATCCACAACTGCGAGGACAATGTCGGGAATAGTCACATCGACAAATAATGACATTTTCAAACCACATCGGTCATTAAACTCCACGTCAATTGTCCCGGCACTGAAAAGAAATGCGGACTTTTCTGCTAAGATCCATACCTTGATAGATTTCACATTTGCGCGCAGGAACGTAACATCATAAATACCTGTCTGTATGGGGGGCAAGGCATTCTCGTCATCGTCAAATGAGAAAGCTAGAGATTCGAACGCCGATTTAGCAGATTTTATGAATGAAGGAGAACATTCTCCTACGATAGATCCCACTTGGAAATCCCAGTTGCAGGCATATGTAGGCTCGGTTGGTGGTAGCCCAAAAAGTCTATGACCAAAAATACCGAGTCCATTTATATAGAGCTGAGGACCAGACCGGACAGCCGAGGCGCCTGGCTTCTCCGACAGAACAGAAACTTCTAGGGGAGAGAGAGAACAGTGGAAATCCATGTAATAGTTTGTGAATCTTACATCCAAGTCTAGACTTGTTGCTTTTAATGCAAGGCTCTCCTGTCTGTCGTATAGACCAGTGGGAAGGAGAACTTTGATATCCTCGGCTGCAATGTGAAGAATAACATCAAGCCCATTGGTATGCGGTGCAGGGTTGGAGCCATAAACACCCTGGGTCGCTGTCGAATTGGCTGCCGCTCGATGTTCATCGAACGTCTTGAAATGAATAGTTCTACCAAAGTAGTTTTCATTGACATCGAGGAATTGTTTGAGGATAAATCCGTAAAGGTACAGGTATGGTGCAGTACCAGATAAGTTAATAATTGCAACGTCTGTCACTTTTGGTGAAGTTATACTTTGCCATGTATAACTTCCATCAATTTTTAGGGTGTCCAACCCGCCAACAGGTCGATCATCCAAAAACGTACGTTGGGTATTCCATAGGGGCGTAGAGAGTTTTAAGTCGCCATTTGAGCCTTGAATATCAAATGTAGCGATATTACGGCTAGCTCTGAGATGAATAACTGGGATCTCCACGCGAGCAGTTAATATTTCTCCTTCGATAATCAAGAACGAATTATCATCAAAGTCGGAGGGATTATTTATAATGTTCAAATCATTCACGTTTACCATGAGTTTGAAATCAAGAAAGGCAAAGGAAAGCTGATATTTGATCGGAACGAAGGTATAGTATTCCTGGAAAGGTCCCGATGTCCAGTCCGAGATGAGGTCGGTAAGTAATATTAGGTGGTCCCATAGTAAGAACAGTTCCATATTGGTACTCTCTACGTCAACGGACCAGTTGTGCAGCCTGTTCCACCGAAGAAGATTTGAGAGATCGCATGAGATATGCTGACGATCACTTTGCCACAACATACCATGATTCACGCTGGTGGTCATTTTGGTTTGACGCAGGTCAATGTCAACTTTGTTGCAATACCCATGCCTACTCGCGAACATTGCCATTGAATACACGATGGTTGAGCCGGGGCCTGCTCTGAGAGATAGCCAACCAAAAGGCCGAATATCCGGCCCTTGAGTTCCTGGGTTATCAGCTTCATTCCCCCGAGAGCGATCCTTGTCCTTTTTCTTCATTCTAGAAGCTCCTCGTGAACGGTCTGCCCGGCCTCTCCATTGCCAATCCTTTGAGGCTTCCCTTGTGGGTATGCGGAGTATTGTGGTTTCTTCAATGAGGATATTTAAAACGAAAGCTGTGCTCTGTCTTGTTTCTCCAGGCTTCAGCATAGGCGTAACGTGTGAATCCCGATATGAATTTGGCACGAAGACACTTTGGAGATTGATCCGTTCACGGTCTGCCCACGGCCCATAGTTAAGCAGACCGCCGCGTATGGTTAAGTCCATTCCCCATTCAGGGGCCTCTGCACCGTTGATGTTATGGGGAGTCGACCTATCCGGGGGATCGGGTTTGGCACTCGAAATTGTAACAGGGCCGCCGATGTCCCAATAATACCGAAAATACATGCTGGGAGAGTCTAGCAGCGTTGAGAAACGGCCATACTCTATTGAGTTCCACCCTTCATAATCATCTTGCTCTTCCTCGTCAAGATAGCGAGTCAGGCCGAGCCAGCCATCTTGATGGACTGCTCTAGAAACAGGTCTGTCTCTTTCATCATGCCTGGGATGGAACGATTCTACAGATCGTTGGAAGTAAGGAATCAAATCACGAACGCTGGTCCACACGCGGTGCCTATGATCGCGATACCGTCTATGTAAGCTGTGCACATAGCCCCGGTTTCTAGACTCCTCTTCTTCTGGGACTTCCATTTCATGAACTGCGGCCAATTGTGATTGTCTGTAGTCCGGATTAGGTTTCATATGTATGACAGGGTGGGAGAGATCATATTCAAATATTTGTTTGTAAACATCAAGAGGACCAGAGCGTCCAGCATCGATTTTTCCGACAGCCTTGTCAAACGTCAAGGTGAGTATGGTTCTTGTGTTCTCGTTACCCAGAGCCAATGCGCCTTTGTAACAATTCATGGATATTGGGAAAAACGAAAAGATGCGAGGCCCAGGGGCCTTCTCCATATGCTGAGGTATAGAAGAGTCTCTGGTGCTTGATGAAGTCCTCTGCTTTTGTGGATTTGTTTCTTTTCTAGAAGAGGGAGTTAAGGGGTCAGAAGGGCTTGAAGCGGCCACTTCGTTGACATTATCTTCCTTAGGACTTGAGTCTTCATGTTGCGCATTCTCTCCATTTTCGGCGACAGACGAGGCGCTTGCCCCGTCAGGAAGTGGCACCAATCCAAACCCAGCGAGGATCGAATCATAGGCAGGACTCCGGTTATACACAAACCACTCTAGCCCATTGAGGGTGATTTCGATCCTAGCCGGCGTCTCTTTTCCATTCTCTGCATCGTTACCTCTGTTTTCGTCCTCGCCGCTTGCGCCCGCTGCTGCCTCGCCTTCTGGAGGCTTGGTGTTGCCCTTCGCATGGCATGTATCTACCGGCAGCTCTGGCCGAGACCAGAACCTCCAGGTAAGATAGCCAGTTTGGACGTGAATAGTCTCATTTTCGCCATGATATCGTATCCCTTTGAAGAATATTCGGCCAGCTAGCAACGATATTTGGAGCGCATGTATGTCTATGTAGACTCGGTAGTAATGCCAGGTATAGGCACGGATGGCATAGGATACGAGGGTCGCAAACAGCCGGTTGAAATAGAAGAGGAAGAAGAGAGTGCTATCACATCAACGGTCCATGGTCAGAAATCCCGGTATCCATCCTCTTTGTGGAGGTCATTCAAAACGTACAGAACTCCGCTCACAATCAGCTCAATGAGGAAGACCCTGTATCCACGATTATCAGCAACAAGCCAGCCACACTTGCAGGCGATCAACGCACCAGTTGAATCGAGGGACCGGCGTAAGCGACTCTGGGGTCAGCTTGCCGTCCGCAATCGGGTGCAGTGGTGAGTAGGACATTGGTCATATGCATCTCGAACGGCTCAGTCGCATCGCCGACACAGGTTTGAAGACAAGGACAACTTGCTCCGAAGCAGCACCATCGCACATTCAGTGCATCAGCTTATTCTCACAGCCGTTCCAAGTGTATATCAAGCCTGTGTGTTGTCGTTGAAGCCGTCGATCTTTGCTCCGTAGCTGGCTGGCAGTGTAAGTCGATAGCGAGCGAGGAAGAAGGGGCTCCGCGACGTCACGCGTTTTTTTATTTTTTTTATTTTTATTTTTTTTTTTTTTTTTTTTTTTTTTTTTTTTGTCTTTTGGCCAAACAAACGATCTAGAAGCTTGCCAGGGATGAAGCTCTGCTTGTCCACGAGCAACGTCTTTTATCCTGTTTATCTTGCTGCCTGACATCCTAGCAACAGGAAAGAGAGCCGAGCAGTACCGAAGGCTCAGGTTCACATTGCGAAGGCCGTTTTGCTGTGTTATTCGACGCTGGCTGGTCTCAGATGGCCAAAGGCGACCTCTCGCGGATGTGAACGAGGATGGTATCTTGACCGGGACCACCGCAGTCGCATAGCAACAAGAGGCAACATGATGCTCTTCAGCTCGAATACTGGGGGCACAGGCTCTAGCCTGGCTAAGGCAGCCATTATCGTGGCTGGAGTGGCCTCGCTGATGGCCTCTCTCATCTCGTTACTGTACGTTCTGCCCTTTCCTGTCTGCCTACTTCGGCGCCGCAAGTAACTGACATGTATCAAATATATCAGGTCCATCTGGCTACAGACGTGAGCTCTGCCAAATATACTTCCGTGCCTACTATTGATTGAGTTACTGAAAGAGCTATAGTAAAAACTACCGGAAGCCTCTCCTTCAACGATACGTCGTCAGAATACTCTTGATGTCAGTGAAAAAGAGCGGCCAGTCGGGAGCTTGAATCTCTTGCTGACACCACGTTAGGGTACCTATATTCGCGATATCATCCTGGACAAGCATAGTTTCGTTGAAAGCAGCAGCATGGGTTGCACCCATTCGAGACATCTATGAAGTAAGCGGCGGTGCCTTTCCAGGTCATGGTGGGAACATATAGGCTGATTCTGGCTTATCACTAGGCATTCACCATTTATACCTTTTTCCAGCTCCTGATCAATTTTCTCGGAGGAGAGAGGTCACTAATAATTATGACCCACGGCCGTCCTCCAATACAACACACCTGGCCACTTAATAAATGTCTCCCAAAGATAGACATATCCGACCCGTATACCTTTCTCGCAGTGAAAAGAGGGATCCTACAGTACGCATGGCTAAAACCGATTCTTGCATTGGTCACCATCATTCTTAAAGCAACCGGAACCTTCCAGGAGGGCTACATTGGCCTCTCCTCCGGATACCTGTGGGTTGGGATTATCTACAACCTTAGCGTCACAATCAGCTTATATTCGCTGGCGTTGTTTTGGATCATTATGAATGATGATCTCAAGCCGTATAGGCCAGTCCCGAAATTCCTGAGCGTCAAACTCATCATATTCGCGTCCTATTGGCAAGGATTCTTTCTTTCTATCCTTCAGTTTCTAGGAGCAATTCCTTCTGGGCCCGAAGGGTACTCCCCGAACAACATGGCAGCTGCAATTCAGGATTTATTGATTTGCTGTGAGATGCCAGTCTTTGCACTCATGCACTGGTATGCATTCTCGTGGCATGACTATGCAAATGCATCAATCTCCTCCGCCCGAATGCCGGTAAAGTATGCGATTCGCGATGCATTCGGGGTAAAGGATCTCATTGAGGATACCAAGGAAACTTTCCGGGGTGAAAAGTACCAGTATCGATTTTTTGATTCAGAAACGAACGTCATTGCCCACGAGGAATCCCGATCACGGATGGCTCGCGTGATGGACGGCATGCGATACGAAAGAGGAGGAAAGGCAAAGTATTGGATCCCCAAGCCCAAAGAGGCGAATAGCCGCACACCACTATTGGGACCTGAATCGTCATCCCGGAGGACGTCCCATGCCAGTTCGAGCCGTATACGGGACGAAGGCCAGCGAACGTATGATATCGAGGAGCCCACTCTCAACGAGGATGATGAAATCTGCTTTGAGAATGCGCGTAAACTAGAATTTGGCGACTGGAATGTATGTAGCCATGTTTGGTGGTCAAGGCTTCACGCTCGGCTTTGCTAACTGTGATACAGTACCCCGTCATAACAACAAACGAAGTATACCGAGAACAGGTGTGGCACTCTCGTACATCCATGTACTCGAGCCGACAAGGGTCAAGTGAAGGAAATCAGATAAAGCGGCCCGGCAACCGCCAAAGCAGACGTCAGCGTTCTGCAGAAGGGCAGTCCGACTCAGCATATAGTAACGTCAAGGCAGACAAGGGCAAGCAGCCGGCCGCTCTGACCAGAGGGACAAGCCGGATGAGCCAATTGAGCAGCTCTTCCCGCCAGCTTGCAGACTTGGTTGATGATGCAGACGAGACCGCAACTCAGAGAGTAAATGATCAGCTTCCTCGTGATACTGTTACACGAGGTAATGCACAGGAACATCAATCCATGTGAGTTTCTTCAGAGGCAAAAGGGGGAAAAAAAAAGAGATCCCTTGAACTGAAGAGTATACGTTGCCACTAACATCAAGGCACCAGGAACACTACACACCACGCTAGCAAAGCATCGCAGCTCCAACCAGAGCAAAGCGAAGCCCTTGACTATTCTAATTATAATACCGATCACGACACGCATGACCACACCGGCGGCTTCCAACACGACGGCTCCAGGCCGGCCCCCGAGGGGTACAGCGGTGTCTTTGACGATGAACATGATGCCTGGAACACCTCTGGTGCGACCAGATAATAACTAGATGGTTAGCCACCCGTTACACATTTGGTGCATAGTAAATTAATTTCTTGGAGAAGCAAATTTCGAATCTGCGGAGTTATTGCGTGTTTTTTCCCCTGGATTTACCTCCCCCCCTGGCATCATCTCCTGTATCTGTATATGTTCTTTTTCTTTTTAAATCCCAGAAAGTCACCCGTTCATTCTTCTGTTGCAAGCGTCCTTGTGCTTTCTTTTTTTTTTTCCCTTCTCTTCTCTTCTCTCTTCTCTTCTCTTCGTTTCTTTCTTTTTCGGCTCCTCACCGTTCGCTTCTCGGTTCACGGCCTTCCAACAGCTTTCTCCAGCCTGTCGCTCCCCGTCTGAGCTAAGATCGGACTGCTGTGCAGATCTGACACCGCAGAGCATGGCCTCAACCCGCCGTCGATTGGACACTGCCTCACCGGCCGGGATGTCCCCTGCTCGCTTCCCCTCTCATTTCAGCGAACGGGAGCGGATTCCAAGCCCAAATGCCCGACATCCTTAACCCCTTGGCGCTGCCGGTGTTATATGCTAGTACAACACTTTATACACCACACCATGTTTGCATACGCACTGTCATCCCGCCTGCTCTCAAACATCGCGAATTCCGCCCTAAAAGTGTGACGGAGCCATGTCGCCTGCATACACCGCCTGTCCATTGGCCAACGTTCATGCAAGGCGCCAGCGCCTGCCCCTCTCTGATATGAAGGGAGGTCCCACAGACTGGCTGCTGGGAGTCCCGTCCTCCCCAGGGTGCGTTTCTCATATATGAGGAAAGCTTCGCGCCCGGAATTATGTCTAAATTCTCCTTTTAGAGAAGCTTGCTTCGCTCTTTTGCCGGCTTGTCCATCGTCGCTCTGAAGAAAAAGTTCCAGGAGAACCAACTGCCATGGGCACAGGATCTCAAGCATAGGAGGATGATGCTGCTGGAGTGAGCAGGCTCAATGTTCACGGCCTGGCTTCCCCCTTGCTCATGGTGCATCTGGTCAGAGGTCGTTGAGCCGGCTCCCTCTCGCCAGGTGCACAACGACACAAGTAAGTAACTAATTACAGAGGCGCAGGTCGGGCTGTGCATGCTGGAAGGATCGAGGCTGCAATGCACCGAGTCAATGGGAAGGCTGAGCTAACTATACACCTATAGGCGCTCAAGAAGATGTCATCGCAGTATGCGATGAGCAGCCCCTGCCGGTTGCTCCTATGAAGCTGGTTCTTTACGACGACATCCCCAGTAGTCCTCGCCGTGCCGATTCGCGCGCTTCATTGCTGCCAAATCTAGTTACCGAAACCAGAAGTCTAGCTTCTAGAGCGTCTAACAGAGCGAGCGTCTTAATCAAGCACAAGAAAATATCAAAAAACACCTCCGTCCGCAAATTGAAGATCAGTGGTCCAACAGACTTTCGTCACCTCACTGCTAGAAGCACTCCCACTCCTAGACGCCGCCGTCGATCCTTTCGACCTCTAGAATTGAGCATCTATGTTGAAGGGAACCAGTTGCCAGACCTGCCAGCATTTGACACTTTTGGTCTTGATGACTTCAATCTAGAAGGCTTTGGCCAGGGTAGCTCTCAGTCTACGGGCACAAATACAGACTCAACCCCAGATCCGATCATAGCTCCACCGCCGAAGGCTGTTTGTGCACCAGATCAGAAAGATGACCGCCGACGCTCAGAGTCAACTTCGTCTCCATTCGCAGTTGCTCGTAAACCAGTAGGAACATCTTCCGCCAGAAACTCACTATTTATCGAAGTTCATGACCGCCGTCATACGATACCAGACCCGGAAAAGTTGCAGGAGATACAGAATGTCATATCTCCTCCCCGAAGGAGCAGTGAAACGTTGAACGGCTACCCTCTCTCATCACTTGAAGACCTTACCGACCTGAAGCAGACAGAATCAGAAATTACCCGTGCTTCCGTCAACCCAAGTAAAGGCCATAGCAGCTCAAGTGCACCAATACCAACACACTATCCTACTCGTTCTCGTACCATTGCAGAATGGTTTGCTGCCAAATCCCACCAAGGTCGCCCACCCTCAAGCTTCCGTTTCGACACATCGCATGCAAGAGCACGTACGCTTAGTGGTTCAACGATGGTCTCATTAGCCAATGCATCCACCGCAGGATACTCGTCACGAAATCCATCGCTCTCGAGCTCGGTGATGATGGGAACTACTACAGTCACCTCTCAGTTTCCACGCATTAACAGAGAAGGACTATGAAATCTGTGATATAGCAATGGGCTACAAAACTTCATCCCAGGAAGCCTGTTCTACACCTAATGAAAAGCGTCAATCCCAAACACTCATTGAGAAAGGCCCGTACTACGAAATACCCCTTGGCCCAAATGATATCGGAGTGGCGTACTGAGGGACTTCTTTCTTTGTCCTTCCAACAACCTTATTTTTCTCTTTTCCTCTTGATCTACACTTTTGGGTGTAGGAGGCGTTGTTTACTTGGTCCGCTAAAACCTCCTATTATTCTTATTTTTTAGCACTTGATTCCCCTCTTGATTTTTGTTTAATTTTATTATATATATATTCCCAATTTCTATCCCCACACTTTTGTGGGAATTATCGGGAGGCGCATGAATTGTTGATATGGCGGGGAAAATGGGGTGGCACATATGTTGTAATGAGCAGCGGGACCTAGGAGGAAAATTATACCCCATGGAGTATCCGGCAAGATGCTCTGATTGCTCGATAAATTTAGTTAATAGTTAAACTAATAGGGCGTAACTATTTTCAAAGTTATCAATCATTCCACATCACTCTACAGCTATCTATTGTTCAGTTATCGAAGTCATCGCTTTTTTAATAGCAGGCATAGCTGCTCTAATGTCATCCTCACTGACGTTCAAATAGGTTGCAAACCGAACGGTCGATGCACCCATTGCTCCCCCCTTAACGCCCAGTGATTGCAATTTTGCTACAAAATCCGCAGCCGCCGGGCGCCCCTCCCTATCATTCACCTCGAAATAAACCAGGTTGGTTTCCACTTCCTCCAGCTTGATAATGATGCCGGGAATAGAGGACAGCAATTTGGCCAACAGCCTGGCATTTGCGTGGTCCTCGGAAAGACGTTCAATATTATGGTCCAGAGCATATATCCCCGCTGCCGCGACGATACCAGATTGCCTCGTGGCTCCTCCAAACCTCTGCTTTAACCGCCACGCTTTGCGAATGAAGTCCGCGGATCCACATAGAACCGCCCCTATCGGACACCCAAGCCCTTTGCTCAGATCGATCCAGACAGAGTCGAAAGATGCAGCATACACAGCTGCCGAAATGCCAGTAGCAGCAACAGCATTGAAGAGACGGGCACCGTCCATATGTGTTGCCATCCCTGCTTCTTTGGCAATTGCAGCAACGTCCTGGAGTGTGGATAGAGGCCATATCGCTCCTCCGCCGAGGTTTGCCGTCTGTTCAACACAAAGCAGTCTACTCTCAGGGAAATATCGTGAAGGAGCTCTGATGGCGCTCTTGAGTTGCTTCGCTGTAAAGATTCCGCGCTCTCCGTCAATTGCATGAATCATCACTCCCGAGTTCGCAGCTGGGCCACCTGCCTCATAGTTGACAATATGGCTTGTTCGGTCGCAGACGATTTCATCTCCTGGTCGGCAGTGGACATTGATTGCGATTTGGTTGCACATGGTGCCCGACGGGAGAAAGACTGCATCCTCCTTTCCGAGAAGCTTTGCTACCCGTTTACATAGCTCTGTGGTAGTTGGGTCTCCATTGTGTTGTTCGTCCCCTAGTTCCGCCTTTATCATGAACTGCTTCATCTCCTCAGTCGGCAGAGACTGGGTGTCACTCTTGAGATTGATGACCTTTGGCTGATTCATGATTGCCACAGAACGTATCTTGATCCAATAATTGTTTGTTTGATTGATGTCGAGGTAATTGATTTGGCTGTCCCCATTTACCTTTCACCGAAGCTGAGCAAAGCACCCTTTTATTATCTTTCGAAAAGGGGCTTCGGGTATCAAGTAATGTGCCAGTTCTACCATCTTGAGTGATTTGTAAGAGCAAATGCCTCGTTAATCTTCATGACTATTCTTAACACGCCCTTCGAGAGGTGGATTCATGAAACTTGAGGGTTCTTTGTGATAACCGTCGAGGCTCGCTCTCGATCTGATAACGTCGATCTGATAAGATTTCTGGAACCTTGCGCGCAGGGCGAAGAGCCGCAAGATCTGATTGGCCGTTCACTTGGCGAGAGTTTCGTGTTCGGGGTTGAATTCCAACAACACATCCATGATTGCCGGGCTTGGTCTTTTGATTCACACACTCAGGAGCAATCAAGCAACGTGCACGGGTCCATAGCCGGTTCTAGCCAGTAGAGAAGAAAGGTTGATTTACATTCCTGAAAATGCCCAAATCCGTGCAATACTTGTTGGGGGAAGTATATTAGGGCGGAATCTAATTAGCTACGAAGAATATACAAGTCCTTGATCTTTGGTATACAGATATCTCGGGTATATAGTAGGGAACTGAGAAAGAAAAGTAACAGAAACATTAAAGGGAAACAAAAGCAAAGGATTAGTACTTGCAACCTCTAGTCTCCGTGAATCTAGTCATCAAGTATCTGGGGCTCATTTGATCCTCTTGGGATATCGCCAGTATCAGGCTGGAGCCCCAGAATCTTCCATGTCTTGCCCATTACGCCCTCGTCTCCGTCAGGTGCCAGCCCTTTCCGAGAAATATCGGGGAAGGCCGCATGCTCCACAGAAAAACTAGCTGGAATGCCCGGGTTGTTTGTTGACTGGTCCCGTCTTGCGGCACCAGAGCCGGCATTCAGCTTCTTCATCTTCCTCTCTTTAACAACTTCGTCTTTCCATTGGCTCCACTGTTCATAATGTTCACGTTGCTTCATGGCATGATATTTTGGAGTTGATTTGACAGGGCGCCATGCAAGTCGGTTTGCAGGATCTGAAGTGGTACTTGCCTTGAGATCCACGAGTTTTGATTCCTTAGTTAACTTCAGTAAGTGACTGAGGACGTCGCGGCATTCGGCGGCCTGCTTGTGTCGATGGTCGGTATCTTGTTCATTAGCTGAAGGTTTGGAACGGATCAAAGGAACGTCAAGCCAAGAGCGCATATGGTTGCTTCTCTGTACAGAATACGGATCAAGAAGATGGGCTCGCTTGTTGTCGTCCCGAATATAACGTATAGCGGATTGAAGGCTGGTGACTTCGGCCCGTAAGGCTTCGTTTTCTTTCATGACCGATAATGAAGCCGCAGCGTTTACAACCCCTCTTACGCCACTGCTTCCCTCGGAATCGGAGGCTCGTTTCAGTTTTTCGAAGCGGCTTCTGTACTCATCCCGCTCTCTTTCGATTGCCTGCATATTTTGAGACTGTCGTTCAACTAGAGCAACGAGCTCATTCTCTTTGGAGTGTAGATTCTCTATCTTGGCTTCCAAGTCTTTGACGACAGCTGCCTTTTTACCAGCCTCACGCATACGTGCTTCAAGGAGTTCGATCTTGATAGACTGCTCCTCGAAGACTCTGTCTTTCGCCCCGAGAGCGTTTGACGCCTCGCTCAGTTCATTCTTTAGACGTCTGATCTCTTCTTCGGCATCCGGTGAAGTCTCCTGGCTAGCCTTAAGCATTTTTGAGCGAGCAATCCATGGAGATTGTCGTCGATCAAACTCAACTGTCTGAGACAAATCGGAGGAAAGATTCGATGTTTCATCAACATAGCCTGTCAAAAGGCGAAGTTTATTGGCGATAATTGCAAGGGCGTCGTTTGAACCACTGTCTCCAGGTGATCCTTTAGGGATTGAAGCAATTGCATCAGACATACTAGTCAACACTTCTGGGTACGTGAACGGTTCAGTGCGATCATCGTCATCGACAAGTTGTAGGAAACTGTTTCCGATGAGTTGAGCCACTGCTGACAACTCCTTAGCGGCTTGTTCGGTTGACTCAAATGTCTCTTTGCATTCTTCCGCAAGAGCTAGTGATCTTGTTCTCAGTTCTTCTAGTGACCGAGTGACTTTGCTTGAAGCAACTTTTATTCCCCTTGCCTGCTGAACGACTGTGTCAATTTTCTTGTAGAGGTGTTGACTTTCCTCGTCCTCCGGCGAAGGGGGTATTTTGGATTGAATTTTAGATTTCAATTGAGCAAGAGCGGATGCCGTGTTATCCAGATACGTCTGCGTCAAGACAGATAGCATGTACATCTCATTTCCAGTGCCTTCGACATGTTGAGGTATTAGTGTCTCCGCTAGATGTGACAAAAGGGCAGTTGATCGCTGGAGTTCGTCTGCGCAAGACTTCTCATTCAGCTCCCCTTTTTTCAGGCTTTCAATCCAAAAGTTCAAGATGCGCTCAACTGGTTCAAGCTCGTATAGAGCACCTTCGAAGGAAGAAAATTGTTCGCTTGAACAGCCATCCATGAAAGTGACAAATCTATCACAGACCAGTGATATCCAGGTAAGTTTCTCGAGTACCTCGTAAGCCAGAAATCCATCTCGCTCAGGGAAGCGGACTGACGGGTCAGCCAGACGTTCCCTTATGGCATTGCCCATTACTGAGGCTTTAAATCCTACACGTTTAAATCGGAGGAGTGCAAGGATTGGATTCCGTTCACTCTCGTAATAGTCAGGCAGATAAAGCTTGACAATAGACAGGTGGCTGGCAGACTCCTCTGCCTCCATCCGACCTAGCTCTAAGTCCATAGACTTTACTTGGGCTTTTGCAGCTGAAGCTTGAAGCTTCATGTTCAGGTCCATCATTGCTCTTGAACGTACGGTTAGATCCGTAGCCTCAGTCTCTGTGATCTGCTGCGAGGCTCGCATGTCTTCCAGGTCATTCTGCAGGGTCGAGACCAGCTCACGGAACTTCGAAAGGGTATATTCAAGATCTTCAATGACAGCATCTTGTTGCGAGATCTTTCGGTTTTGTTCATGGTAAATACCCTCCCGGAAATCAATCTCTTCTTGGAGCTGTTTCTCAGATTCAATGTGGTTGATCTCAAGCTCATCATTCAGTTCCTTCAAACTCTCGAGGTCTTCTATTATTGCCTTCAGCTCATTCACTTCCTCCTGGTACTGCATATTTTTCTCAGTGAGCTCTTCAATCATTTCCTCGGCTCCCAAAGCCTCCACCTGCTGTTTGAGATCTTCCATATTCGCTTCCGACGCAAGCAACTTCTCTTTAGTAGCCTCATACTGAGCCTTCAGGTTGTTATAGTCCTGGAGTTCCTCCTCCAGCTCCTTGACTTGATCTTTTAGGTCGGCTTCCTGTTGTTGTGTCATATCACGAAGACGGATCAAAGCTTCACGTAGGCGCTCATTTGTTCGTTCCATCTGCAGCCATCCCTGACTCGATTTCTCTTCGGGGCTCATGACCTGTCCAAGCTGATCATTCTCCTCCTTCAAGACTTCTACCTCAAGCTCCAATTCCTCCGCTCGAATCTTCAAAGCTTCATACTCAGCTTTGATTGATTCAGCAACTTCTTCCGCCATCTCTCGGTCCAATGCTGCCATCTCAAGAATGGATTCATGTTCAGCTTGAAGTCTCTCTACTTCTTCAACCCTATATTCGGCTTCCTTCAACTGTTTCCTCAATGTAGTAATTTCCTGTTGCTGAGGTTGATATTTTTCCCTAAGCTTTTGTATGATAGCCTCGAACTTGTCTCTCTCTGCCCGGTATGTCTCAACCATCTTTAGCTTCTCGCGGTCTTCAGCCCTTTTCTTCTCCATAATCTTCAGTTTCGTCTTTAGATCATCAAGCTCCTTCTGTACCAGCATATTGCTGCCGGAAACAGATCTCTGGCTCATCGGAGATGGTGTAGGTCGAGCCAAACTTGGCTTGACAACATCAAGCTCTGGCCCATCAGGAGGTGAACTTGACCGTGATGCATCTTCGCTTTGCTCGCCAGAGCCCGCTTCTACTTTGCCCATCACCGGTGACTTCGCTGTAGCTGGCTTTAGTGACATACGTCTGGATGTGGCCGGGCTTATAGTTGTACGCGAAGTGGCCAATCCTGTACGAGTGGTTTTCGCCGGAGGTCCCATGGTAGATTGGGATTGGGATTGGCGTAATGATAAACGAGAGTTAGACGTTGTAGATGTGGGAGTAGGGGCTGCTGAGCTGCGGTTTGATAAGCTTGGCCTGGCCTTATGGCTTGGAATAGTCCTCGAAGCTGTGGAGGAAGCCCGGGATGCAGCAGGTGTAGCAGGTCCAGCCAACTGTTTCACCGGTGATTTGGTAGGCGACTGTACAGTCCGCACGGTTTCTTAGCAACAATACTTCATAGAGTAACTGGAGAAAAGTTAAAAATGTATAGCTCACCCGTAATGCTCGACCCAAGGCTCTTGGAGCAGGCGAAGGACTGGAAGCAGCAGAACCCGACTTCTTTCCTCCCGGTGTAGATGACATCAGGCTCTGTCTTCTTGTTCCCACAGCGCCTCCGGGAGGCACAATCATCGACCCTGGTCTTCCCCTGCCATCGAGACCACCTTTCGGCGCAACCCTGGGCTCTTCTTTCCTCGCCTGCTCAACAATATCAACAATGGCAGACGCCCGGACGAACATGCCAAATCCATATTCACATTCGAAATATCTTTCTCCTTGAACTGAGCCATCGTTTTTACCGGTTGCGTCTTCGAGTTCCAATCCGATCCATTCTCCAGGGGCAAAACGCGTTGTCCCTATGAATCGAATTCTCGCGTGGCGACCGTCCGCAAGCTTAATAAGCTGGCCGGCAGCAAAACCGACCATTATGTCGGGCGACAATCAGTTCAGAGGATAAGAGGGGAAAAGAAAGAAAAGCAGCCCTTTTCCGTAGGCCTGGCGTTGTTGCAGAAAAAAGCTCTCCCGTTTTCTTTGCTTGCCCTTGATGTGTTTTTGGGCAGCTTTAAGGTTGTTGCTATTTACTCTATTATGTAATCATCAGGAACGATCCAGTGCTGGATTAGGGAGGCTCAGCCATGTTTGTGGCCGCTTTTAGACAGTGAATATCAAATTTTGACAACGGATAGTGAAGAGCAAAGAAGCTGAGACGCTGAGAAAACATGGGCATTATGAATTCGCTATCAACCAAACAGTGCTATGCGCGGTATATTCCAACACCTTCCTTTCATATACGCTAGGGGTATCTGACAAAAAAAAAGGTATATAATTCCAAAGGAGCGATCATAATTAAACAAAAGACCAACAAACAAGAAAAATAAAATAAAAAAAAAAAAACCCCGAATTCAATATCGTCGAGATACTCGTCGAATGACCTCAGAGCCCTCATCATGCTCGATTCGGCCTGGGCCAGTGCTTTCGTAAAAGCGTTCTTCTCTCATTGGTCGTGCAGTGTAGCTGGGGGCACCACTGTATCGCTCTACGGGAGGGTATTCCCTAGCATGACCGGCTTCATCCTCAACGTAGACACTCATTTCACGTCGCATAGGTCGTACACTTGTCATGCGAGGCCGAACTTCGTGATGTTCCTCATATCGAGGTACGCCAACGGGCGGCGGGCGTACGCTAGCCACACGTACGATCTCCTCATGAGGAAAGTGAGACTCGTCGACGAATGATGGTTGAGGCTGGCGGAGGTGTTGTGGTTGGCGCGATGGATAGTCTATCACTTGTACACTGGCGCTACGCATCACTGGTCCACGGTCCGCGGCCTCGCCGTCATAGTATCGAGGATCACCAAGCTCGTTGCCTGTAGTATAGCTTGAGCCAGGGCCTGCACCAGGACCAGCATTACGACGGTAGGTAATCTCAGGAGGTGGCATTTCCTGAATGTACCTACGGTCTCGGTAGTGGTCATCAACTATCGACATAGATCGAGTAGGGGCATGACTGACTCCGTCATAGGCCTCAGCCCTGGGCGGCCGCACTGATACTGGGGGCATAGCACGCGGTGCATCAATTGACTCGTAGAACCTATTACCTTCTGCATCAACTACGATCCGTCTTTGCGATGGAGGAGGGCCCATGACACGGGACTCAGAGACGCGAACTGGAGCATAACTTTCACGGTACTGAGGTGAGAGTGGTCTGGTCATGTATCTTCTGGTGGTGGTATATTGTGCTGGTTGGCTCTCTTCGTGGTACCTAGGCCGCTCCGCGTGGATGGGCTCAGCGTAGGATACAGCTCGCCCATGGCGTGGAGATATCTCAGCAATCGGCTCCGAATACTCTTGGACATACTCCGTCTGTCGAGCATGTTGCAAACTAGCCACTCGCCGTAGGTCATGCTCATCCCGAATAGGGCGTCTATAACCTATTCTCGAAGTTGTTCGAGGGGTATGTAACTCAATTGGACTGTCCAGTTCATAGTTCCTGCCATGCCCATCGTCATATGCAGGAACACGACCAGCTATAACATGGTCGTCGTGACGAGACACGTAATCACCATCAGTAGGCACTTCCTGAACTAACCGGCTTCTAGGATAATGAGACACTGCTGGAGGAGCATCTATGAATGGCGGGGGAGAGACAGGCTCCGGCTTAATATATGGCATATCAGGAGATGCAGCGGCTCTTCTCTCTTCCTCAAGTTTCTTCTTGTCTTGAGCTTGCTGGATGCGACGGCGTTTCCGTGACATTAACTGCTGAGAATGACCAGTCTCTGGACTAGTCCGTGCAGAACCCTGGTCAACAGGTACCTTCGCAGACTGTCTACTTTGTCGACCTTGACGGGACTGTGTGATTGAGGAGACCCTCGTGACAGCAAGAGGCGAGACACGGGAAGGTTGGGGTGCTGCTGGAGACGTGATATGGTTCCTCACCACTCGTAAATTCTTAGGAGCTGGAGATGGTTGGTTGGGAGGCTGTTGCATGGGAAGGGGTTGCCGTCTACTTGATGGGCTAGGATAGCTAGGTTCTAGCAAGTCTTGTCGTCCGTTAACCATTAGGTCAGGGCCTGGCGGAGAATACTCTGGCTCCTCATACGGCTCTGGCGGGGAGTAATGATTTTCATTATCCTCAGTCCACGGCTGAATATTCTCCAGGTCCCTTCTTGCATCATCGTCAATGTTAGCATGTTGATCAAGTAGATGGTGATTACCAGAAGCAGAAACATGCTCAGGCTCATGAACACCGGCACGGTCTACGATAACAGTCTCGTCACTCTCGTCTGTATCCATATTCCCGGCCAGCGGCGGCGCAGGTGCCATTTCTTCATCGTATTCCTCGTTTTGCGGCGAATCGGGAGCTCTGCTCGAGTAGTAGGAATTCTCGTCGAAGGAATCACTGGCTGCATTGCCATTATTAGCCCGATCACCATCACCATCAATACCAGTGTTATCATCTTGATCGTAAGGAGGGGAAAGCGGTTTCACTATCTCCAACGCCTTGTTGAAAACATCCGAGACGTCAAAGTCAGGCTTTAGCTCCTGTAACGGTGGCTTCTGTCTCTCTTCTACCCTCTTCTGCTCAGCATAATCTCGCAATGCACGTTCAATCCGCTGCCGTTGCAATTGAGTCTCCGCTCTGATGAGATCATCTGATTTTGTCAGGAAGATAGGGTCTATTTCCGATGTTGGCTTCGGAGTCGACGCGCCTGTGACGGGGGAGTCAGTGTCTCCACCCGCAGCAGTACTCGCCGGCTGAGGCCAGGAAGAAGATGTGACCGTCCCCTGGGCAGCAGGGTGCACTGGAGGAAGAGAAGAAGGTGGTCCTGGTTCCGAAGCCGAAGCTTGAGAACTGGGGGCGACGACAGAGGCGGATGTCGACGACGGCGACGTCTGCCCAACGGACCTCGGAGGAACTCTGCGAATCACACTCTCCGGGACTTTCAGCCTAGGATGAGTGCCAGCAAAGATCTGGTCGCGGATGTTCAATATCTTTTCATACTCGGCCACCTCTTTGGTAGGCAGTTGAGAGTCATTGCGAGCAGACGGAGGAGCAGGCACCGACTTAAAGGCGACCTGGCCGTGTAAATGGCTGCCGGACGCGAGCATCATGACCCTCGAGCGAGTTCACTCGGATCTAGGAGCAAGACGAGACGCGATGCTCGAAGCCGTCTTCTTGTTGACTTTCTTTCCTCTAGGTCGC
Organism: Trichophyton schoenleinii; assembly: GCA_018357685.1. Lineage (NCBI taxonomy): Eukaryota > Fungi > Ascomycota > Eurotiomycetes > Onygenales > Arthrodermataceae > Trichophyton > Trichophyton schoenleinii. The sequence continues at coordinate 3,151,662 of WOFF01000002.1, forward strand.
CTTTGTTCAAAAGTTGAAATTTGACGGAAGCTTCAAAATTCCGTATCACGTGAATATATCTTGGCGTTGACTTCTTAGGTCATCTTATCCCTGGTTATGTAATCCAAGAGGCCTCTTCGGACGAGAGGAAGAAAAGAGTCAGAAGAAGCCGAAGAAGCCATGAAGCGCGGAGGACAAGAAGGAGAAAGAAGACGAAGTTACGGAGTATCTGGTAGTTGACTTGCTGAAGGCGGATATTATTACACACAGGTGACAAGATGGAGGAATCAAATGGTACTCGGGACTCGCGACCGGTGTTCTTCTTTGACATTGACAACTGTGTACGTTCGTTCTATGACACCAACCAGTCCTGATAGGTGACAAGTTCCCGAGGGGAACCTTTTGAACACCAGATTGGCGCTCAGCTACGATAATCTATTATAATGATTTTGGGACATGGGGATGGATATATGCTAACATGTTACTCTCTGAATGAGCAGCTCTACTCACGGGGTGTGTTGCGCTATATAGAACCCCACGGGACATGCTAGAACAGCCAGCTAACGGTCATAACCTTCGCCGGCCAGATAGCAAAATCCATGACTTGATGCAGGAACTCATTGGTTAGACGTCTCATAATGCTTCTTTAATTGCCAGTGACGGGGGTGTATGGGCGAGCAGCCTTGCTAATGGTGACACCGTAGACAAGTTCTTTGTCAAACACCTGTCCCTCGATGTCGAGGATGCGGTGATGCTTCACCACCGCTACTACAAGGAATACGGCCTGGCAATCGAAGGGCTGACTCGATTCCACAAAATCGACCCGCTCGTGTTCAATCGGGAAGTCGACGATGCCCTGCCACTAGACGACATCCTGAAGCCCAACATGAAGCTCCGGGCGTTGTTAGAGGACTTTGACAAAACCAAAGTAAAGCTCTGGTTGCTGACGAATGCATACGTCACTCATGGGAAGAGAGTAGTCAAGCTTCTGGGCGTGGACGATTTGTTTGAGGGCATCACCTATTGCGACTACGGTGCAGAAAAGCTTGTCTGCAAGCCAGATCGGGAGATGTACTTGAAGGCAGAGAGGGAGGCGGGAGCCGCTTCGCCAGAAGAGTGCTATTTCGTTGGTAAGTTTGGGTTGCAAAACTGTGCGGTTGACCTTTTTTGGGTTTCTAACGAGTTTGTTCCGCAGACGACTCGCACCTTAACTGTCGTCATGCCCAGGCTCACAATTGGACGACGATTCACTTCGTCGAGCCGACCCTACCGGCGCCAGAAACCCGGGCGTCCAAGTATCAGATCGCCGATCTCGAGGAGATTCGGACCCTGTTTCCGCAGTTCTTCAAAGCGACGAACTAGTCGTTTCTGTCTGTAAATAGGAAACCAACTATACATAGCGTAAATATTGTAAAAATGAATACATCCTATCGTATCTGCTAAACATGGCAGGCAGAAACTATGCGCCAAAGAGGCGAATACCACGTAGGAGGCTTGCCAGGTGAACCATGGGCAAGCCGTATGTTTGCATCATCAACGGCGGCAAGACCGGCAGTTAACGCACACTCAGGATACCCTCCTCTGTGCGCATTTTTGCCCATGGCTGCCCTCCACTCAGCCGAAGAAGAGAAAGAGGGCCTGTGGCCAGACTCGTCTCAGGGATGTTTTGGGACACGGATCCCTGCTCGTCCCAGCGCAGAGAAAAGATACGACAAAACCCTGGTCTATAGCAGTGACAAGGTATGCATATCTCACCGTCCAACATGCAAGTTGCACGGCGTAGTCTCCCTATCTGTCTCCTTCTGTCTCTCTGCTTGCATGTAGCGCCGTATCCTTCGCGATGTACAGAGGTAGGGTAATGCTGGGTGTCGACAATAATGTTTGAATGGACCATGAACAACGCAACGCGCCGTGAAATACACCTGAAATGACATCAACGACTCCCGCAGCTTCATGTCTGTCGCTGCCTGTGGCTGTACCGTATTTCTGGCTCCTCTTAGCGTTGAAGTCATGGATTTGCCCTCCGCCGAGGACATCCTTCAAAAAGCTGGAGCTGAAGCCCTCTGTCTCCTTCTGATTCTTTCTTTCTTTTTTTTTTTTTCTCTTCTTCCTCACCCTTCGCTGCTCCATCTTTCCACAGCCCAAGTACGCTACCAAGGCAGCCTATATTGCTTTTTCCCTCTCACGCTCCAGCCTGGGTTCCTGGATTTTCCAACTCTCAGCCCAAAAGTCTCTCTCGTCCTGCCACCTTGTCACATCCACCTCCATCTTCACCACCCGCAGTGCCCTCTCCCCCCCATTAGCCCTTCCCGACCCCTTCTCAAACCCCTCTCGCCTCCTCTCAACCTCTTTCCTCGCCCTTTTCCTTCCTCTCCTCGCCTTCTTTTTCGCCGTCTCTTTCTTGCGTCTTTTGGTGGTCGTCTTTAACTGCTTACTCAAACCTTACATAATATTCTCTCACGTGCCACCAACGCTATCCCCTTCCAGGACTAGCGCTGGCAGAAAAGAAGGCCCTCCCCCCCAAAAAACGAGTCGCGCCCGCCCACCGCCTTCCCTTTTCTCTCTCTCTTTTTTTCGCTTTTTCCCTCTTAGTTTTTCTCTTCCTCTTCAGCTTCACTTTTGCCTCTTTTGGATCTCTCAACCTCGATCCTCCATCTCTCTCCCGTTGCTCGTTCTTCCTCCTCCTCCGTCCGCCTCCCCTCTCCCTCTCCCTCTCACCACCTCTCTCGCCTCCCTCGCTTCTCTTTTTCGTCGTCTTCGTTTCTTTATCGTCGTGTTTAGCACTCGTTGTCGTCGTTGATCGTACCCCCGTTCGTCTCCGTGTATGCCTCTGGTTAGGACTCGCGACCTCCCTTCCACCCTGGCGCCCTAGACGATGCATAAGATCTCCAACTTCACGGGCCAGGCTCGTCATGGCTGGGAACGCATGACGCCCAACTTTGGCATGTCACGGCCTCAGCAGGATGCTCCCAACTCGCAGTATCGCCGTCCCCAGGGACCCGGCCAGCCACCTCCACAGCAGCCGCACCACCAGCAGCACCCCTCCCAGCAGCATCAGCAGCTCCCACTTCAGCAGCAGCAACAGCAACAGCAACAACAGCAGCAATCGCAGCAGCTTCCGCCACATCATCAGCCATCACAATCGGCCTCTCCAAATCCTACCAGTGGTGCCAGCACCCCCGCCGGAACGGTCGTGTCTGCTGCTCCTTCCGTTGAACCGCAGCTGATTAATATCTCCTTTAATATACCATTCTCCTCGAATTTGCCTGGCCCAGACCCTGCAGATATCCTGCACTCGTCTCCAAACGCCTTCCAACGATGGACATTTCCGGAGGGTACACCAGAGGGGACCCCTACTCATCGTCTGCCAGTCCACACGCAGCATGTTGACTCGCTGCGTAAGCTGTGCCGGCAGATGAGTGAGAGTAGTGGTGGCCGTATCGAGGCTACCGTCACCTCGTCCGAGCCCAAGATGGCCTCCCCCATGCAGAGGCGCCATCACGGACTCGTCACCAACGTCTGCATCTCGGGAGAAGCAGAAATGGTACAACAGATGAAGGCCAGGATATACCGGGAGACACCAATCGTCCTGGTATGTATAGTCCCGTTGCACTCTTGATCTACGCAGATAAGGATACTGACCGTTGCTCTAGCGGAGTTTGACCATCGACGTCGACGTCGACCTCCTCTTGCAGAAGGAGACCGATTCAATCCGCAAAATTGTGCTCGAACATATCGATATATTGGCGGGCTACACCGGAGCGGATATCTTCCTTCTTAGCCCCAAGATTGTTGATGCTGACAATGCCCTCAGTTCATCTTACGGCTACTCTGCTGATGGTGGGCTGAACCGACGTTTCAGGATTGCTATCTACAGTGACGCAGAGAGTGCTGAACATGCAAAGTCAAGAGTTTTGATCATGATCGATCAGATAGTACGTTGCACTTCCCCTTCCCTTTTTGTCCCAATGTCCTTTCTTTTGTCTGACTTAAATGTTTAGCTCAAACGCCGCGTTGATGCTGTAAGACTCGAATTGAGTACTCATTTCCTTGTCTGTGGCCGTACACGCAAGAACATTAAGATGATTGAAGCCACCACAAATACGGCTATCTATTTCCCTCCCCCGTTTCCCCGTGTATACGGCTACATGCCCCCGGGTGCAACGAGACGCTGCGAGGACGAAGTATATATCACTGGAAACAACCAAGAGGATATCAACCTCGTTAAACAAAAGCTGCGCGATCTAGTCGCTGTCCTCAAGATCTACGTCAAAGAAGCCATCATCCACCCTGAAAAGGTTGACAGCATCATCCTTGAGCGCTTGGACAAGATCCAGAAAGTCATGGAGGCAAATGGGTGTTTTGTTCTACTTCCTCAGCTAGGTAGCGGGACTAGTTCCATTAGGGTCCAGGGAACAGATGTCTTACATGTCGAGCGTACTATCCGTGAGCTCATGAATGTCGTAAGTTATTTGTCTCCTTATCAGCTGGCATGGAGTACCACTAACAGTTCTAGGCTGGTCAATTTTATGGTGCTACATGGTGGCTCATGGCAGACAATCCACAGATGCGAACACCATCCCCAGCAGATGTCAGAACAATGCTTTCTGATATCTGTGCAAATTCTGGTGCGGACGTCACTTTTGACAACTTAACATTCCACATCCACGGCTCAGATGACTCTGTCAAAGCTGCTATGATGGTTATTCATCAAATTCCCTTCGTCAAAAGGTCCCCGCACCAGATGAAAGTTAAGATTGAACTCGCCAATGAACACAAGGAGTTCGTGAGCGGAAAGAAGAATGGCAAGATTAACAAGATCATGAGCCAAAGTAAGTAGATTATTCTCTATTGGAAAAACGTGTGTCTGTAAATCATCTGATCCTAGGTACTAACGTTCTACAGTCGTAGGAAACGTCCAAATTATCTTTGACGGCTTCAACGAGTACAACTTCTATATCGATGTTTGTGCCAATGATTATGAAGCCGTTAAACAGGGTCTCCATCTTGTTGAGCAAGAGATGCCGGCATCTATTTCCTTCCATGTTCCAGACCAATACCACAAACGTATCATCGGTATCGGTGGCCAGCATATTCAGCGTGTCATGAAGAAATATTCTGTCTTCGTCAAATTTTCCAATGCTATGGACAGAGGCGGCGCCGGAAAAGATGACGACGATGGCCGAGTCGAGAACGTTATCTGTCGTACCCCAGCAAGGAACGCACAGAATCTCGAACTAGTCAAACAGGAAATTATGGACATGGTTGAGAAAGTCGTGAGTCGTCCTCATATAGACACAACAACTCAGGGATGATTTTGCTCATGTCCACTTTGAACGAGTCCTAGGATGCCGAGTTCGTCTCGGAGACCGTCGTCGTCAACCGTCTTTACCATCGTAATTTGGTTGCAAGGATTAAGGATATTGATGAGCTGGAGAAGAAGTGGAATTGCAAGATTGACTTCCCAAGCACAGAAACGGCCAGTGATTTAGTTACTATCTCTGGCCCAGAGTATCAAGTACCACAGGCTGTTGATGCGTTTTTGGTATGTTGCTCAATTCCTTTATTTCGGCGTTTTCTTCCAATCGTAGCTAACTTAACTCTATAGGGAATGGTCCCGGAAAGCCATTCTATGGTGTTCGGTGTCTCCGATGAACTTCGAGCGTTCTTCCTTACGCCCGAGTTTTCGGAGGTTATATGCCGAAATCTACGAGAACAATATGAAATCGAGCTTTCCATGGGAACAGCAACTCGTCAAGCCGTTGTTGACCCGGAGAATGCAGAGCCTCTATCCGAAGATACTCTTGATATGAACTTCACTCGTAACAATGCTGGTGGCATCAAAGACGCTGTTGATTTCCTTATTTCTCGCCTCGTCCCCCACGGTCTAGACGCCACGACTGTCAAGGGCAGCATCCCCCGGCCTAAGTCCGATTCTTTTGAGGACTCACTTCCATTTTTTGATTCCAAACTCCTTCACCATGCTCCTCCCCCGCTTGTTGCAGACTCGCCTATCCGCGCCAGCTTTGCCTCCGATGACTCTGCGGACCGCGGCTCCATCTTTGGACGTCTTCGAAAACCGGGCTCTATTGCATCCTTCTCATCACTCATCGGCCGAAAGAATCAATCTTCATCGCCCGGCTCGCTGTTCAAGCACGCTTCCAGCAACGCCTCGAAAGCTTCTCTTGTGTCCATGGAATCTCGAGACAGTGGCTACCGTAATCCTTGGAATGACTCTGGCGTGAATCTAGCAAAGGAGGACCTACTCACCCCATCAGGTAACGGCTGGCCCACTCGGTTTGACAATAAGTTCCCCTTCGGAACCGGGGGTTCTGGATCAGTGTCTGGGGGTGACATGACTCCCAGACACGACTTACGAGCTTCCTTTGACAGCGGACGACCCAGCACTTCCAACTCCTACTCTGCTCCCATCGGTCCCCCTCGCTAAGCAGCCAACTCTCCCACAAACCCGCATCTTTTATATCATGAAACGACGGAAAATAAGGCCGAAAAATTATTTATACCCAACCCAGTCATCAATGATACCAAAAAAGAACACCGTTGAATGAGTTTCATTTTCCCCTTCTTTCGAAAAGTCACTGACACTATATTTTCATCGAACTCTTGGTCGATCCAACTGTTCCTTTCTTGCTTAACATTGTGGGGAGAATTCCTCTTTTCTGAAGTTACTTTTTTGGTAGGAGCTTCTCCTGTTTCCATTTATTATACCATGTCTCATCTTTCTTGTTCTCTGCCTTGTTTCATCGGATTACCCCACCCCGCTCTCGCTTACTTATACCAAACCTTTATAGCTTCCTCTCGGTGTTCACGTTTCATGTTTCTTCGAAGGGTTTCTTTTCCTATACCTTTGTTCTCTTTCTCCAGCTTTTATACCTCTTGTGTTTCCTTTCTCTTTCTCTAAGTTTACTTTCCGCAAATCATCTATATGACATGATACCACACACCACAGCTGTCTGCTTTACACAAGTATAAACAAGGAACCCCTCTATACAAGTCTAACGAACTCAAGAACAGGGGGAAAAAAATAAACAAGGCTGAATTATCATTATCTTCTGTGTACTCGCTAGGCTTCGCATTCTTTAATGTTGAAAGTCTATAAATGTATAACGGACCTGTACCTACAACATGGCTTGGTACTACCATTTTACCTATATAAACTCTCGCATAGCATAGAGGAAATGATAATTCAGTCGACAGTTTTCTTAAACTTTCTTCATGGCCTTACTCATTTGGTTCAATGCTTGTTGTTGATCTTCCTAGAGAATCGTGGCTTATTCCAGAGGACATACATACCACCGGTAACCGCTTTTAATAATACTGGCTATTAACACACCGCGGCCATACTAACAAGCGGGCGGCTAGCTATGGCACCCCGAGGATGCATGGAAAGTACATGAGTACTGCACAAAGTCGAAACTCAGGCATCAATTATCAATAGGCGTAGCTATATACCCAGAATCAACGGACATTATCTAATTACTTCTCTTCGCTCCTGGTCTCTCGTATAATAATGAACATGGGGCTCACACGGCAATTGATAGCTAGATAACAAGAAAGTAGGAAATCACATATAATTAGACACACAATATAAAACCAAGGCCAGCTGAATGTTGTCATAACCAAGACACAAGGCAGAACCACTAGATAGATAAAAAGAAAATAGAAAAACAACAAGAGGGGAATAGAAAGGATGTACGGCTCAAAAGTTTATTAGGAGTAAATATCGAATGAAATCAGAGAGGGGAAATAAGTAAGACAGGGTTAGAAGTCTGAAATCTGCAAGATGAAGCCAACATTGAGCTCGTAAAGACGGAACAGAGAAAATACCACCTGCTCCGATTCTCACTTTTCAGTTGAAATATTTGAATTTAATTTGCATTTTTAAAGTTGGCCCGAAAGGACTGCTTCGGTGGCTATTAGGATCAAAAGTCAGTATATGGAAGCCAAAATTGGGCTAAAGGTTTTTAGGTGGAGGAGTGTGGATAACATACCTGAATTGATGTACGCCCGTTTGGCATCTAGGTTGACGTTGAACCTACGTTCCAACTCAAGTTTCACACTCTTTTTCGTCACGGTCATCAAGTCTGCGGTACGGAGGATATCTCTGATCTCAGCGAGAAGGGAGTCATCGTTTGGTAAGGCAGAAAGATCCGCCATCTCGACATCCGAGCCTCGGCCAAGTAGCTCTGTGGCAGACATCGAAAGGCGGGAGCTGTAGCGGTTGCTGAGGTCTATTTGAGATACGGGCCGGGAAGCAGAGTATCCGTACTCAGTAGCAGGAGCGTAGTGAGTCTTAGTGGCATATGAGTAGCCAGAGACTTCAGACCGGTCATCAGCACCAGCGTGTGTCTGAGCCTCCCATAGTTCCGCTTGGTATTCTTCCCACTTCTTCTTGGGGATGGAAGCTGGGTCGAATTTGCCTTCGTCGGATATGACGATCTTACGTCCCTTCTCACCAGTGACGATACGGGTGTTACCCCAACTGAAATCGTCCATGTGCCAGAAAGCATATAGAGGTAGACCCATTGAGAACACAGGCATGGCGGGAACGTAAATTATCATCCATCCAACCATCTCCCACTTCCTGCGGACAATGAAGATGATGCCTTGAAGACCGTAGATTGCTGCGAGAAGGACAAGGGCTGTCCATGGGACAGTTCCGCTGTTTAGTGCAACAAGAACGATAAGATAGACGATATATGCAACGGCGACAGGCTGGATGATAGTACTGAGAAGATCAATAAAGACGATGAACCGCATACTGAAACAGCAGAAACCGCAGAGCTGCTGGAGCGGAATCAGTTCAATCAGGTTGTGTACCGTGGAATTGATCCATCGACGACGCTGAGACATGAAGACGGCCCAGGTATCGGGTGCAATGGTCCAGGCGTGGGCGTTGAAAGTGAACTTGGTCTTGTACTTGGAATGGTGCTTGAGGAGGAGAGTGGTCAGGTAACGATCCTCACCAAGGTGAAGCAAGTTCTTCATATGCAGTGTATCGACACGAATTTCACCATAGGCATCAACGACCTCCTTGCTGACGAAAAGAGGCTTTCCAGTATCAGCGGCTCTGATTCGATACATAGTGAAACAACCGGGCAAACAGGTAACGGAACCGAACAAACTCTCGAAAGCCTTCGTAAGGTTATGAGAGATGTAGTATTCGTAGACCTGAATCATGGTGATCATTGAGGATTTAGCGTTGTTCAAACCAGTCTCTCCACAGAGGGCGATGACACGTGTATCATGGAGGAACGCTGCCACCATTCGAGTTGCTGAATCAGGAGCGACTGTAGTATCGGCATCAACCTGTAGGATAAATTCGTAGAAGGTCGGGTTGACTCCAATGATGTTACGGATCTGGTGATGCATCTCGAGCTCAAGAGGGCTAAGAGGAGCGTTGTAGTGAACACGGTTTAAGAAGCGCATGACAACCATCTGCGAGTCTCGCTTTCCACGGTTACCAGGTTTCGATACTTCAGACGGCTTTCCAACCTTGACAACAACCAAGAACGGAACAATATGACCCTGCACTTCATAAAGACCAGAGTAAACTTTACCCATGTTGTGCTGTCTCATTCCTTCTCCCAAACTCTCAAAGCTGAGAGGCTCTGGATCAATATTCTCTGGAACACCAAAGATGTCGAGAACAATTCGAGGGGTTGGTCGGTCATTTCCTTGTCCAATAATCATACCATCGCAAACGACAAGTAGAAGCTTGCGTTTATCATCGTACTTCATACGGGCCATTGAGTCGATGGCACGACGCAGAGATTCCTCATCTTCGGTATATGCAGGAACTTGGCAAATGATAAATTTGTCAATATTCTCGGGAATATTCTTCCTTCCAAATTGCAGAGCGGCCAAGAACTTGAATCCAATGATGGTGGCCAAAAGGACTGAGATAGCAAGAATGAAATACTGGGAGAATAAGCATCTGGGAGAGGTACGAATGTCGAGTTCGCCAGCGAGGTATAGGTTGTCAAGACAAATCTTCATACTCCTGCGCATTGCGCTGCCGATATTAAGCTCCTCGAAGCGTTTGGTGATATCTTGTCCCGGGTAGCGTTGGAAAAGGCTGATGACATCGGGGTGCATGAAGTCAACATTGACATCCTTTGGAGTAGGCTGTCCATCTTTAGATTTGACTACTCGACCACCGGTAATGTAGGTAGTGACGTCGTATACACGATTGTTGATTCTCGCGATGTATTGCGATTCATTAGCCATTTCTTCCAGGTGTTTTTGTGTGAAACCAATGTGGCCCTTGGCGTAGGTTTGACGAAGCATTTTCATCTGTTTGAAATACCACCATGGTCTGGAATCTTTAAGGAAAGCACGGAAGTCATGATATTGAGCGTTGGTGTCAGACTTGCTGATGACGGAGGCTGAACCGGTACGGTTTATAGGAGTGTAATCAAGTTGAACGGCATCGTCAATCTTTCCATCCACACCATCACAGAGAGCAGAAACCTGGACCGGGAACAGGTCACTTGCATCGGTACCAGCGTACTTGAGCAAATCCTTTCGGGGAACAATGCTGGGATAGTGGGATTTGGCATATTCTCCAAGATCGAAGACTTCACCACGGATCGCAATGAATGCATCTTTACCGGGATCACCATTGTGGGTAGTCAATTCAGCTGCCGAATAGACGTGTTGTGGGGGACAGATGAGGCCAGGGAAGAAGATAACGAAGAAGATGGCGAAGCCGCAAGTGAACCAGATAAGCATGTTGATAGCGAGCTTTTCACGCCAGGCAATGCGTATATCCTTTCGTTTCATGCGGCCAACGAATTTGATCAGGAAATCAGGAATAAACCAAGTGAGAAGGTAGACGAGGAACAGCCATCGTTTGCGACTGCCGGACACAATAACATCTTCCACTTCAACCATCTTTTTCTCATTTCCCTTTTCAGCCATCTGCTCACGAGTTTCCAAGTTCTTGAACATATCGCCTGAGTGGAACGCGGATGCACCAGCATCTGAACGGGCATCAACATCCCGGCTGTTGAAATATCCTCCCTTGGTTTCGTCGCCATAGATGTAAGCACCAGGAGTGCTGTCCGCTGGGGTAAGAAGTCGGACCTTGGAGTCGCCGTATCCGTTATTACCCATTCCACTGCCGTCATCCGTGCCGCTTCCATTGAATGCAGGCACAACTCTCTCCCCAACCTTTGCAACCTCAGCCCAGCATCGTTCGCTCAAGAACACACCGGTACTGCCAACACGGGCCTCGTTGTTAGGCCAACGCTTCTCATCGATGACAAGCTGAGATTTCTCCTTGTCACTTCCAACAATGACAGACTCCTCTTCAGCGAGACCCAAAAACTCGGCGAAGGGCAGGAAGACTGAGAAATCGGCATTCCGTAGGCGTTGGCTGATTTCTGCAATGCCAAACATCTGCACTTGGGTACGTACACATTTGCTGTCAAACTGGTTGGCAATTCGTCTATCGTTGGGCTTGAGACAGAAGACGATGTACGGATTGACATTTGTGGCGGAGAGAGATTTGTTAATGTTGTCAAGAGAGGCAAGGAATTGAGCAGCAGCTCCTTGCTTGAGGCCGACATCACCTGTCTTCTTATTATTATGATTTCCTGATGCACCCCGTCTGCCACTGCTGGCATCATCCGTATCGTCATTCTCTGAATTTGGAGCATTAGGGGCAAATTTGGACACCCTGCTCGTCTTGCGGCGGGCCATGCTGGGCATTCGCAATGGCTTTGAGCTGACCTGCGCCTGCATGATGGCAGACCTCTCCTTTGGATGGTGAATAGTCTGGAGGGCCTCTTGCCCGAATAGCTCACGGACGAAGCCACTTCTGGTGTTATTGATAAGGTTGAGCAAGTCTCCAGAGATGAGATCTCCATTCTCTTCGATAAGGCCCTTAACGGGGTACTCAACTTCACCGGCAAAGTGTCTGATGGTGAAAGAAGCAGCAGTGTTTTGAGTTGGGAAGTTACTGCCAGGCAAGATAGCAGTTGAGCTGCTAACAGAAATGGCAGGGTTCTTGTTGTCAAATCTTTTTCTCATACTTTCCAACATTTGCATATCCGTCCGTCCTCGCTTGGTCTGGTCGTCAAGGATGGACAAGAGGCCATTTCCGTGCTTGAGGAGGCCTCTGACAGCATCAGAGTTGTCAAAGTAGCTTGTGGCGGGAACACTGACTTCTTCAGTCTCAAGCATGCTGGCCTGGCGCTCGAAGAAGTTCTGCAGACAGTACTGGTACAAAGACTCGGTAGCAGCATTGTTCAGGAGCTGGTCAAGGGTTGAGCCGGTGGCAGAGGTCTGGGCAAATCCGGGGAAGTCAACAATGGAAATAGTGTTGGCAACGGCGCTCTCAGCAGCACAGACCCTCTGGTTGATATTTTCAATCACGTAGGCAACCAGGAGGGCATAAAGGGTGCGCGCGAATTCGTCGGCGTTGGCTCGAGCCCCTGCAGGATCCAGCATAACGGTAACTCTCTCGCGGTGAATAGTCTTTGTTTTGTTTCCGAGACTAAGTTCCAAGTCGTCGGTACTCAGTCCCAGGAATGCGGCTACGATGGCCAGGGTATCTTTATTTTTGACGATGGTGACAGTCTCACCACCCTCGTGAGAATATCCACCACTCTCCTCGGGAGCAGTTCTAGTAGACTGACCAGTAGCGAATTCTAGCTGTCCAAGATGAAGGATACAGGCAAGGATCTGGCAGATTTCCGCAATATCGCTGCGAGGAAACTCGAGTTTGCGGAGGGCAGTCTTGAAATGCTGGAAACCTTCCGAGTCATTGATTCCGACCTTCATCTGGGTTGGATGGCCGAGATAGCGCCATCTCTTGTGCATTTCACTGGTAGAGGTGCGGTTACCGGCGCCGCCTCTGACAGTCGTGGGACTTTCCAATCCCAGATGCGATCTCTCAGCAGCGCTGGTACCGGCCAAAAGATAGTAGAGAACATGGAACGAGCGTTCTCCCGTAGGGACAGATGCAATACGGCTTCTCTCGAGTCGGTGGTCAAGCACTTTCCCACCAATGAGGGTAGGGTTGACGGTGGATGATCCATCGTACTGCAGTTCGAAGTAAAGACCGGCCTTGGAGGCAGTAGGAGTGGTGACGGACTTGGTGGTGGTGAGGGTGTCAAACACAAATGCAGCTAGAGAGAGTTTTGTCGATAGAGGGGTCGATGAGAATGACAGAATGGAGGAAAGAAGGTGTGAACGAATAGTAGTTTTTCCAGATCCAGACTCTCCCCTATTTTTTTATGAGTTAAAGAAAATACGTTAAAATAGCCATGGAAAGTCAAAAACTTACAAGAAGACGATGGCCTGGTTCTCACCACGGGATCCGAGTCTCGTCCAGGCACGTCTGGCGAGATCTTCGGCCTCTCCCATGGCACTGCCTTCCTTGCCGCCATCCGGCCCCTTGGTGGACGAGGTGTATGTATTTAGACATATCAATGCCTGGGAGGAGAGACGGGCGGTTGGCAGGGAGACATGGAACCTAGACATCAGTTAGACTATTATTTAGCCAGAAAAAAAAAAGGATAAAAATGTAGACGATGGAGGTGAATATGCTTACCTGCTGGCTAGATGAGCAGCCAAGTGAGTATCATTCTGAAGATGTGCCGGTAGGGCAGGAAGGGAAGACTGAGCATGGGTTGGTGTAGCCATGGCTCGTCCTATCTGGCCTCCCCGCTGGAGGGTCACTGGCTCAGCGGCCTAGAGAGCGAGCGGTGGTGATCTCCTGGGGGTAGTTTGGAATAGAATCGAGCAGTGAGAGCGGCCGTGGATGTCGTTCAGTCGTCGTGGTCGTCGTGGTATAGCGGTGGTTGTCTGGTCGACATGTACCCTGGCTGATACTGCCGGTTTCTCACCACACCCACCAAAAGACGGCCCAGCAACGAGGATCAAAACGAGGGAAAGCCAGAGCAGAGATCAATGGCGAGCAGAGCGAGAGACGGATGACAGACGGCGGCCTTGCTGAGGTCGCGATGGCGGTGGTCGTGGTCGTCGTGGTGGTGTTACAGCAAACGACGGGGAGCAGTGAAACCGGCGTTGCGTAGTCGAGCAGAGCAGCCAACGCAAGCGGGAAAAAAATAGCTAACGAGTGAAACAAAAACACAGCACTAGATAATGACAATAATACAAGAAAGACACAGCACGCCGGCAGAAGCGAGAGTCCGTCAACAACAACAGCAACGCAGATGAAAAGCCGGAGACGAGCGAAGGGACGGCGGAGAGTCAGGAAATGTCGAGGAGTCGCAGCGTCTGACAGGCGAAGGCTTTTTTTTTTTTCTTTCTCTCTCGTTGCTTTGCTTTGCAGGCGCCCAAAAGGGGAAAGACGTGAATCTGCAAGTGAAACATGCGGTATCGGTAATTACAGAACCAGCAGGTACGCTAGGGGGAAAGGAGCCCAAAAGTTACCAAAGTTACCAAAGTTACCAAAGTTACCAAAGTTACGCTAGCATCGCCTCGAAGAGAGAAAAAAAAAGGCTAAAAATAAGTGACTTTTCTGGCCCGAGCAGCCTCTCTTTGCTTCTTCCCGCCGACTTCGCCTGCTGGACTTTTCTTGCAGAACGAGAGAGTTCGGTCGAGGGAAAAGGAAAAAAAAGAAAGAAAAGGATGGGACAGAGGACAGGATCAGGAACAGGAGACGATCGGGAGCGAGCCACAGGCCAGGCCAGGGAACAGGCAGGATGATGGGCGACAGCTGGGCGTGTCCTCGATAAGGTAAAGTGCAGGCCTCGCGTGGCAGGTGGACTGACAGAAGGCTAACAACAACTGGGTCCTGTTTCCAGATAGGAAGAGCAGCAGCAGCATCAGCCTCCTTCGCTGGCTGCTGTCTCTTCCCTCGCGACCCATCAAGGGCTCAAAATATTTTACTGGGACGGGCGGACCTGGGAGCTTCGTCCCCCACGTCCTGGCTCGACTCCACAGGGTAGCCAATTAGGCTCGAACATCCCTCGATGTCGATTCGTGGATCGAGACAAGCTGCGGCACGATCCTCGGCGGGCTTACGTTCTTCCGCCAGCGTCCAAGAGCGCTGGGCACCCTTTGATGAAAGGGGGTGCCATCGAGATTGGGGATGGACGAGAGCTGGTGGGCTCTTTCCCCCCTCCCCCGGCATCGAGACGGCTGAGCAGTTTGAGAGCTGCTTATCGATGGCAGGGCTGACCCTTCAAGGCGGGTGGTGCCAGGTCGACCAACGGACGCGCAGCCAAACAAGAGAGGAACCGAGGGCGAGTCAGGCATGAGACATTGTTTGAGCTGTCTATATTTGAGACATCACAACTGCGAATCGAATCCTCCTCCCTCCCTCCCTCCCTCCCTTTTTCCCCAGCCCTTTTTTTCACCCTACGACGGCACGGCGCCAATTGCCACTGCTGGCTCTCCACGACTATGCGAACTAGTTAAATTATTTTGCTTGCTGATCTCGAGCATCAGATAATCCGCAGTCTCTGGCTGGTAACGGAGTAGCTAGCGGCACGAATCTGTACATCATCATCGTCATCGTCAGCACCAGCATCGACATCGATCAAAAATGGCCCTAGCACGACCTCTGTACGATCTCTGTGCCGTCGTCGCTGCTGTGCTGCGTCGAGAAGACAAGAAGAACCCTCGCACAAGAGAGTGCCGTTGTGAACCACCTCCTGCAGAGAACACAGCCCGTCGCCCAGCAACACCACTAGCAGCAGCAGCAGCAGCAGCAGCAGCGTCCGGACTCGCCACATCCTCACATGCTGCATGGATTCCTCACGTCGCTTCAGCGCTGGCACAAAATAACATTATTGATTAATAAAATAGCAGTAAAAAAAAAATGGAATCCTCGAAGCTAAAGGGTTATGTAATGAAGGGGGAGGCCCCCCGTCCCGTCACGTAACAATACGTACCGTACGCCAGCCGTACCGCGGTCCAAGAGGAAAAAGAGAAGGTGAAACAACAACTGCGACTTTTCTTCTTCGTTCGTCGTTCTTCACGCTGGCCATTGATTTTTCTCCCTTCCTCGTCCTTGAGCTCTTCCTCTCCTCTCGCTCTCGCTCTATCTCGCTATCGTTTCTTCGTCGTTCGCTCGCTGCTGTTTGTTTGTTTTTTTTTTCCTCTTTGCCGTTGCTGTCGTTATTTTTCTATGCTGTCTCGTCTGGCTCGCGGTGATTGATAGTCAACAAGCTCGCTGTGCCCGGGACCCCAAAACTCGCCAGCAGCCAGAAAGGAGACACAAGGATATCGATATCGTCAGCTCGAGCCGTAGACACGTCTATTTCGTGCCCTCAGATCGGGCCGGCAGAGCGTTAACACGGACTGTACCGACCGAAATATATCTATCTCTCGTTTGGATGTCACAGGTCTAGGGGCGTAAGGAGACCGGCGTTGCTGTCTCAATTAGGATATTACCAACATCCATTGACTCGACCACCGCGGGTTCCGCAGCCATGGCGAACCGAATGTCCATCTACTCGGCCCTCTCGTCGGTCTCGCAGGACCCTCGATCGGCCGCCCAACAGACTACCCAGGTTTCGACGACGACGCTGCTGAATGCCCTCCATACTTCATATGCCTCGGCGCAGGGATACCAGCTCGAAGCCGGCACCAGCCTGGTCGTCAACACATGGCTCACTACCACGACTCCGGGGCCTAACGGGGAGGTCGGCGGGACGCTGGACCCGAGCCTGGCCAGGAGAGCGTGGGAGCATGCCAGACGAAGAGCCGAAGATGGATGCATCGTTCTATGGTATGTTTCTCTCCCAGACCTTGGTTTTAACGTTTCCGTGGAGCTGACGAAATGATAGCACCTCGCATCAGTCTTCTCCTTCTCTACTCTTTCCCATGTTGGGATCTCTACCTCTCTCTACTCCCGAAATTGCATATACCGCCATATCTGCCATCCGTCCGTTTGTCTCACAGGTTACCCCATACAACCCCACAGCCCTTCAGTACTCCGCCTTTGCAGTCTCCTACACCTTCACCTTGACCGGCCGTGTCACTGAAGTACAACTCTCAGTGTCTAACTCCGGAATTAACACTTCCCATGGCCTCTTCAACGTCCCTGCTGAAGCTGGCTACCGGGCATTCGATGTCTTCTACTACCTCATCACCTCGTCTTCTACTCCAGCTGAACGAGAGTTCCTTGGTATCACGGACCCCTCTGCCTTTGCCCTGCTTAAAAAATCAGGTACATTCGATCCTCCATCATATCTCCCCACAGCAGACGATGCTGCCGCCGCAGAGGACTTCCGCAACTGCTTGAAGGCGATTGGAATCAAGGGTGCTGCTCAGAGGAACCTCCTCTCTGTTTTGGCTGCCTTGCTTAAATTAGGAAATGCCATGGGCCTATTGGTCGACCAAGAGGAGATTGAGGATGTTTGTGAGGACGTTGGAGGCCTCTTGAACATTGATCCCCTCATCCTTCTTAAGAATTTCAACACAGATGAGCGGGAAGCCTTGATGGCTGGCATTTACGATGCCTTGCTTGATTGGATCATAGCCAAGGCAAACGAGGCCATCCATAACGAAATCGTCTCCGTCCATGAAAACGGCTCCAGTGACGGAGGACGCCAGGACGAGTCCGCTGATACAGTCGGTCTTACTGTCGTGGAAATCCCAGATCCTGCACTTGGAAAGGCAATTGCCCTGAGAGGTGCATTCGATGACACCGTAGGCATCAATGCTGAGATCAAGGAGGATGGTGTTGACGTTATCAGCCCAGGCCATTCAGTTCTTAGCGAGATGAATGCCGCTAAGGCAGAGGTGGGAGTACACCTGGGAATGACCGATAACGCTGCCGCTCGGGAGAGGGACTACTTCAATGACAAGGTTGACGGAGTCTTGGAGAAAATTGGAGTCGAAGTTGAGCCTGGCTGTTTCATACGTCAGCTTCTGTACCCTGTTCCAGGACAAGGTGTCAGATATGGCCAAACCAAGCGCTTCGATCTAGTCAACACCCTTGGGAGCAGCAGAGTTTGGTATCATCTCTCTATCCACCCGACAGACGATCTTCCAGCCGCCCTTGCTTCCCTTCCATCTGCCACCTCTGCCTGGTCTGCTGGAACCGTCTCCCGCCAGCTTCGTGCGTGGAGACTTCCAGAAATGGCGAACCGCCGAAACAAGCGTCTAGATTTCACTGCAGACTTTGATGTTGAAGAATTTGTCGTCAGATATGCACCCCTCGGCTGCCAGGAAGGAAAAGACGGCGTTGAGAACTGGGTTCTTGAGCGAGGCTGGAGCAACGGTGATGTCGTGGTTGGAAAAGAACGCATCTGGATGAGAGAAAGTGCCTGGTGGGAAGCTGAATCTATGCTTGACCTTATTCCTCAACAGCAGGCTGCCACCAATCCATTCAATCCTGGAATGGCTAGCAACTTCGACCCTGGCTACACACCTAGCCCACAGGGCATGAATCCTGGTATGAACCAGAGCGGTTTCTTCACTGCTGATGGCATGAGTATCCAAGGCAGCCATGAGCAACTTGTCAACAGGCAAGGGCCCGGAACAATTGCTGGTACGGTAGCCACCAGCCCAGGTGTTGCCCAATCAGTAGCACCCACCATGAACCGAGCCTCCAGAAACGTTGGAGATTATGGTCTCGGATCCAAGGGAGATGATATCAAATATGATGACACTTACTATGACGAGGCCCTTGGTCGATATGTCGGCCAGGTTGACCCTGAATTTGCGGAACCAAAGAACATTGAACATGAATCCATCACCTTCGGCCGTCGGATGTGGATCGGTTTTGTATGGGCCCTTACATTTTGGATTCCATCCCCTCTCCTTCGTTATGTTGGACGTATGAAGAGACCAGATGTCCGTATGGCCTGGAGAGAAAAGGTCGTTCTCGTTGCCCTGATTGTCCTTCTGAACTGTATCATTGTCTTCTACATCGTTGAATTCGGAAACTTGATTTGCCCTGGCAAAGATAAAGTCTGGGACAGCAAGGAAGTTTCGTACCATCAAGGAGAGGACGACTTCTTTGTCAGTATTCGAGGACATGTCTACGATATCAGTAAATTCGCCAAAACTCCCCATACACAAGGTCGAAAATACCCTACAGACGGGGAGTCTATGCAGCCCTTTGCTGGCCAGAATCTGGATGCCTATTTCCCTGTTCCCCTACCGCTTGCCTGCCCTGGTTTCGGTATCAAGCCGGAAATTCAACTCATTCCCAACAACACTGATACTATTCAGAACACCATTGCCATTCACAAATCTGGAAAGACTGTTGTCACTGATCCAACTGTAAAGACCCATGAGGACGATTGGTACCCGCGTGTCTTCCAGCCTGCGATCAAGGAATACTACAAAGGTGATCTCGTTTGGTCAAGGAAGAACGTCACAGAGCAAGCAAAGATGTTTGACCGGAAATGGGTCATCATCAACGAGAAGGTATACGACTTGACTGACTACTTCAACAGTATTGATAAGATGGACGGTTACCCTGGCTATGATTTCTTGCCATCTGTCGTCACGGACCTGTTCAAGAAAGAAGCCGGAACTGATATCACCAGCCTATGGGGTGATACTACCGATTTCAAGAACAGTATGAACTGTTTGACCAACCAGTTCTATGTTGGCAAGACGGACTTCCGCGACACTCCACGATGCCAGGCTAACAACTATATCCTCTTGGCCTTTACCGTCATTCTCTGTGCTGTCATTCTCATTAAATTCTTGGCTGCCTTGCAACTTGGTACTAAGCGGCGACCTGCCATGCAAGATAAATTCGTTATCTGCCAAGTTCCCGCCTACACTGAGGGTGAGGACCAGCTTCGCAAAGCCATTGACTCTCTCACTGCCCTACAATATGATAACAAACGCAAGCTCATCTGCGTTGTTTGTGACGGTATGATCGTTGGTGGTGGTAACGACAGGCCCACTCCCAAGATTGTGCTTGATATCCTCGGCGTTGACCCCAAGATTGACCCTCCAGCTCTCCCATTCAAATCTGTGGGTGAAGGAAGTGACCAGCTCAACTACGGAAAGGTATATTCTGGACTATACGAGTACGAAGGCAACGTGGTTCCCTATATTGTCGTTGTCAAAGTCGGCAAGGAGTCTGAACAGAACAAGAGCAAGCCTGGAAACCGTGGAAAACGTGATTCTCAGGTCATGCTTCTTCGATTCCTTAACCGCGTACATCACCGTGCCCATATGTCCCCTCTTGAACTGGAAATGTTCCATCAGATCAACAACGTTATTGGTGTAGATCCTGAGCTTTATGAATACCTTCTCATGGTTGATGCCGATACCAGTGTCAGAGAAGACTCTCTTAACCGCTTGGTTGCAAGTTGTGCAAACGATGCGAAGATTGCAGGTATTTGCGGTGAAACCAGTTTGCAGAATGAGGAGCGAAGTTGGTGGACTATGATTCAAGTCTATGAATACTACATTTCTCATCACTTGGCTAAATCCTTCGAGTCTCTTTTTGGCAGCGTTACCTGTCTTCCTGGATGGTAAGCATTCTTCCGCTGGCGGTCGTGTCAAATTAATATGCTAACGTTGTAACAGTTTCTCTATGTACCGACTTCGTACCCAAGACAAGGGCCGACCATTGATCATTTCTGAAAAGGTCATTAGCGAGTACGCTGATGTCCGTGTTGACACCCTGCATCAGAAGAATCTGTTGTCCCTTGGAGAAGATCGATTCCTCACAACGCTGATGACCAAACACTTCCCTCACATGTCTTATAAGTTCATTCCAGATGCATATGCCAGCACAGCTGCTCCAGAAACATGGCAGGTTCTCATGTCCCAGAGACGTCGTTGGATTAACTCTACCATCCACAACTTGGCCGAGCTTATGCTCCTCAAGGACCTGTGTGGCTTCTGCTGCTTCAGTATGAGATTCGTCGTGTTCATTGACTTGTTCGGAACGCTCATTCTCCCTGCCACGACCGTCTACCTTGGATACCTCATCTACCTCGTTGCAGCCCATAAAGGACAATTCCCATTATTCTCTATCATTTTGATTGCTGCTGTGTACGGTCTTCAGGCCATCATCTTCATTATAAAGCGTCAATGGCAGCACATCGGTTGGATGATCATCTATTTGATGGCATTCCCCTTCTACAGTTTCATCCTGCCCCTATACTCCTTCTGGCACCAAGACAACTTCACCTGGGGTAACACGCGTATTGTCATTGGAGAGAAAGGAGATAGGAAAGTTATTGCTGTTGAAGATGAACCATTTGACCCCAAGAGCATTCCTCTCCAGAGATGGGACACCTATGCCCTTGTCCACAATCTCCCTGGCCGCCGCGGAAATCCCAACGCTCAAGAGAAGGCTGGTTTCCCTGGTTACAACGATGAGGCTGCTGTTGAGATGGATGATATGCAGTCAATGTATTCATCTGTGAAGCCAGCTTCAACGATCCTGACTGGTTTCCCTACCCAGGGTGTTCAACAAACTCCCTATGTCCTCCCCCACTCTCCAAATCCCTACAGCAATCTTCCAGGAAACAGGAACTCCCACATGTCACACTTTACTCACTACACTGATCAGCCTCAGCTGGGTAACCGCGCATCGCAACATCTGTCTGTTAGCAACTTGAGCCATTACCAAGACAACCCAACGAATGCCAGCCGTCTCAGTGGTTTTGGTGTACCGGGCTCCGAGAATTTTGCTCCCTCCCAACGCCATAGCATGCGAAGCTCCATGCCACGACCCGCTAGCACACTGGTAGACTTCAGGAACCCTCCCGGACAAGGCCCTGACGAAGCGACCATCACTGCTGCTATCCAGGCATGCCTTGGAGAGGTAGACCTCGACACTGTCACAAAGAAACAAGGTATGTATATATGACACCTCAGCTGGAAAACTGTTACTAACGCGTTTGCTTAGTCCGTGCTCTTGTTGAACAACGACTACAAACGACTCTGTCTGGAGAAAAGAAAGCCTTCCTCGACCGACAAATTGATAACGAACTCGCCAATATGTGATTGCATTGAGCTTCTCTCCTGTTCCACATCCAATCTTCCCCTTCTATTTATTTCCTTTTAATCCTTGCTGGCTGGGAGTAGCTGCAAATATTTACCAATTTAATACGACGACACACTCTTCTATTCGCATCACATTTTCGGCCCCTCTAGTCTTGATACGCGGATCTCAGTATTTACGAAGCCGGATGTCCCTCTCAGATGTGTTTTTGCCCTTCCGACCCCTTTCCGACCCCTTTTGCACCCTCTCTTGTCTCTCCTCTTGTCTTTCTTGATGTATATTCGTTGTCTGATTTATCTTTTTCCTTTTTTTGGGTGACGGTTTGTTTTCAATCATGTAACATGGGTATTCACTATAATCTCCTGCCTATAATATCCTAGCAACCAAGTGAAGCGGTACTTCTTTGTCGAGCGACCAAGAATAAAACAAATACACTATAGCTACTGTCTAATCTATTTGGCCATGAATGTACTTTTTCTTTCTTTGCTTCTTTGTTGGTTTCACGGCGATTGGCGATGGGCATCGAATGCATCATTTTGTCTTGCTGGCGTGTCTATTGGGTATTGAATGCCTTTACCTCTCTCGACTCGCATAGATATCAAATCCTGCTCATCTTGCGTCTTGTTTACTTCCTACTCTTCCTTCATGAGATCCTCCTCGAGCTTCTTAACGCCGCTCTTCTCGGATCCTTCCTGCAGATCCCTGGTGTCCGGGGGAGGGACGGTGCAGCGTATGACCCCAGACGTAGAGACGCCCTACAGAGTTTAAACTGCTTATCCTTGGATCTGCGCAACCTCGATATCAAGCCAGGATACGAAGAGACTGTCGTTGGCCTCGTAGGTGCCTCGTAGGTGGTCAACCGTCTTAGTTACCCTCGGCTCTCTCTTGGAAGTGGAGTGATCCAGCTCAAGTTATCTGCGCAAACTCCAGTTAACTCCGGCTATGCAGCCGGGGTATAGTTAGTTATATAACTATTTAACTGATCGCTATCTCCTGCTATTCTAGCATCCACTCCCCGGACACGGTTAATGCTGTGCGTGGTTCGACCCATTATTTGTCATATAAGAAAACCTTGGTTCGTCTATTTTCATCAATAAATAACTCCTCCGCTGGAATACAATCTAAAAAACCATCTCACGAGCCGAATAACGGCAAATATCCTCTACAGCCAGTTTTGTGCATTTACAAAGCAGAAATGTAAGGAATACATATATACACACCCGTATCCATTGATATGGAATACCTTTCTTACAGACGGACTTCAATAGGGCATACACAACATCATACGCCATGCTTGAGGCGCTGTGGGATGTAAATCACCCCGCAATATATGCAGCTTATCATGGAAAAATTCTGTTTATTCAATTTAACGATGATATTAATGCTTGAATCTACCAGGCCGGAGTTCGATATGTGTTTGCAAACCTTGGATCCGATCATCCTGCCATAATGGAGGCCATTGTCAAGGGCCAGAGGGAACGCAAGGACCGATTCCCGAAGATCATTACATGTCCCCATGAGGTGAGGGTTCAGCCCAGCGCTACCACTTGGAGATCTATTTGCACAAGGCCGTCGCTAACTGGTCCGTTGTAAAAATACAGATGGTAGCAATGTCAATGGCTGATGGCTATGCCCGTGTCAGCGGGACTCCCCAGTGTGTACTAATCCATGTTGATGTAGGCACTCAGGGACTGGGACCTGCAGTTCACAATGCCTCTGTTGGGCGTACGCCTGTTTTCATCTTCGCTGGCTTGTCACCATTCACCCAGGAAGGAGAACTTCGGGGGTCAAGATCGGAGTTTATACACTGGCTTCAAGATGTTCCCGACCAGAAGCAGATAGTGGCTCAGTATTGCCGATACAGTGGTGAATTGAAAACTGGAAAAAACGTCAAGCAGATGGTGAACAGGGCCCTTCAGTTTGCTACCAGTGCACCTAAGGGTCCAGTATACATGGTCGCAGGAAGAGAGGTGCTAGAGGAAGAAATTGAACCATATTCCCTAGACTAGAAGCAATGGACTCCAATCTTGCCCTCTGCCCTGCCCCAAGATGCAGTGGAGAACCTATCAAGGCGCCTGGTCAAGGCCAAAAACCCGCTTGTGGTAGTAGGGTATACTGGCCGTGATGAGAAAGGTATTACTGAGCTAGTGAAATTGGCAGAGTTGATAAAGGGACTGCGCGTGCTTGATACTGCCAAGTGCGAAATGTGCTTCCCGGCAGATCATGTTTCTTACGTGGGCGTGAGAGATGCCCAAGACGCTGTCGCTTCTGCAGATGTCATACTAGTGGTTGATTGTGACGTCCCCTGGATTCCGACGCAGTCGAAGCCCGCCCCTGATGCGTCTATATACCATATCGACGTGGACCCCTTGAAGAACCAGATGCCTCTGTTCTATATCCATTCTCAAGCAACTTATCGCGCAGATTCAGCCATCGCTTTTGGACAACTGTACCAACATATCTCAAGCACAGCAGAATTCATGCAGACTCTAAAATCACCGGAATACCAGTCCCGTCACGCTCGGGTGGAAGATATCCACAAAGCCCGGATGCAGTCACTTGCAGAAATAGCAGCTACACCATCTGGGGCTGATGCGCCCCTGAACATACCATATGTGGTATCACAGGCCCGCCAGGCGTGTCCCAAAGATACAATATGGTGCATTGAAGCTGTTTCCAATGCTGGCGTAGTGTCAGAACATTTGCGAGCGACCTTGCCAGGCTCCTGGATTAACAGTGGAGGCGGTGGCCTAGGATGGTCTGGTGGTGCCGCATTGGGTATCAAACTGGCTACTGACGACAGGGACGGCGGCAAGGGTCAAGGAAAGTTCGTCTGCCAAATTGTTGGCGACGGTACTTATCTGTTTAGCGTCCCAAGCTCTGTCTACTGGATTGCTCGCCGATATGAAATACCGGTGTTGACCATTGTGTTGAACAACAGAGGCTGGAATGCGCCTCGTAACAGCCTTAATCTAGTCCATCCTAACGGAGAAGGGTCTCGAGTGACGAATGAAGAGTTGAATATATCCTTTGCTCCCACACCAGACTACGCTGGTATTGCTAAGGCTGCTGCAGGAGGGAAATTATGGGCAGGTAGGGCCGGAAGTGTAGAAGAGCTGGCCCAGAAGCTCCCTGAGGCTATCAAAGCCGTCATGGGTGGGACAGCGGCTGTGCTCGAAGCACAGCTGAACGGCAGAGAAGGGGCTTATACTGAAAATTAAATTAACTACTCTGCTATTCGTACTCGCTATCTAAAGCCCGAGAATTCCAGCATATAAACATGAGTGATGCCTAGTTAGTTATCCGTTTTCATCCAAATACAAATCTTTTCCAGTTTTCAGCAAGTATTCGGGTCCCCTTATCCAACGACCAGCCACGTACATCACACACTTGTCTAACGATCTGTTCCAGCAGATCATCCATCCGCTGGCCAGCGCAGTGCACATCACTTTCAATCAATATCCTATCCTCCGGCAGGGCACTAATCACACTTGAAGACTTTTCATTAGTGCCACTGGGGAAGTTGATCACTGCCGAGAAGGAAAAGTACACGTCCAGGGGAACCTTTGGATGGAAGAACTGGGATAACGGATCTACCGGACCTGAGTAGGAATGCATACACACTCGAGGCGGGAAGGGCATAGGTTTATTTTGCAACTTCCTCGATGGGCTTCCTTCATCTGACGTCGATGGAGATATATCTTCACCCTCATGGGCTCGGGGTGCGCTTGAACTCCTCTTGCGCTGCCGATTTGATATGACTTTCTTCTCATGTCCGGCCCAGAGTTCCTGGAGTACTTCAATAGTGGCTCCATGTGCCTGGACGCTATGTAGAGAGACGGGCCGTTGTAACTCCCCTGCCAACCGTAGTTGAGCCTTGAGTATGGCTCGCTGGTGTTCCATTTTGACACGGTATGGAGAGAGTCCTCTTCCCCCTCTGGTGCCGGGAGTTATAGAGGGATCAGACGAAGGAGTGCTTTCATCTCCATCATCTGCAGTTGAGCTCCATGCCTTTGGTATTCGAAAGGACTTGTCCAGTCCGATTTCGCCGACTAGGGCATGCGGGTGTCTCTGTAGCCTTTCTTTGGTGTTTGATATCAATTCTAGCAGTGAGAACGGGACAGGCAGTTCATTTAGGAGCTCTTCATCCTCGATTGAAGGTGTTAATACGCTCTTGTAATGCTCTATCTTTATTGATGCCAGGTATTCGCTGTCTCTGGGCTGAGTATCCTTCGTATCATCGAATATCTGGTGCGAGAACCACGGGTGCCACCCGAAGCAAGGGATGATACGGTCACCACAAGTCTCACCAGCCTGAATATTGCTCTTGCTGGAGTCTTTATATTGTAGTGCTACCTGGGAAACGAGCTCCTGGTCCTGCTCGCGCGTTGCCATGATCGTCAGGGCGGCTGCTTTCATGTCTTTGATATCGCTGACGGCAGACATCGTGTCCGTTGGATGGCAGTGAGCATCATAGACGCCGATGTCCCACGGGAACGGGTCCGAGGCCGTAGACTGCTCGTTCTGCATCGTTATAGGGTATATATCAATACGTTCTTTTACCTTGGAGTGTGTTTGTCTCTTGACTTGGTTGATGTTGATGTTGATGTTAGTTATTTAGTAGCAAGAAAAAACAGCTTGGCCAGTCAACTGCAACCGCTAAATAACCGACTACTACAGGGAAGTCCATCTGGTATGTTCATAAATTTGGTATAATATACGGAACAGACAGTCTATATCTATCTCGAGGCTACTGTCCAATGCTATTTATTTACCACAGTCTATCTATTAATATGTGGTGACGGTCTGCAAATCAACCTCCAGGGACGGCGCAGGCAAATATATCCAACCGAACAAGTTGACAGCACGCAAAAAGGAAACAAGGAAAGAAAAGCAAAGAAAAGAAACAGGGAAAGAAAGGAAAAAAGACCACTCGAGCTCCTCTAGTCTATAACCATCATGTTCATCCTTCATTAGAGATGGCCTCCATTTCATCCAGAATCACCTTGTTGAACTCCTCCCACCCGTCTAGATAGATATGGTGGCCGGCCTTTTTGATAACGACAACCTTGGCCGAACCACGGTCTGCAAGCCTTTCTTCAGGCGTGGCGTCCTTGAGAACCCGTTCTCTCTCCTCGTCGATCTTCTTCTTCGCTGCGTGGCCGCCCTCGACGTCCATCCAGTCGTGATCACCATACATCAGGACCACGGGGATACCATTCTCCTTGCGCGGGACAGGCTGCGTACCTGGGTTAGGGGTCGGGCCATCAGTGACCGAGGTCGTCGACGACGATGGCTGTGGGCTGGCAGACGAATCTGCAGAAGAGAGACTGGTCTGGGATGCGGACGAAGGGACGGGTTCTCTGATGAGTTGGCGGCCCACGCCGTGGATTCGATTGATGAGGGGTTTGCGGGCGTATGCACCGGGAGCGAGGATATATGAGAGCGCATACTCGCCACTGCCACGCATTCTAAAGATAGAGTATGCATAATCATGCAGGGCCTTTGATTCCGGCTGGGGCAGATGGGAGAAGCGTCGAGACGTCCAGCCGGATACAAGGCGAGGGCCAAGGGGGCCAGACCAGCGAACAAAGGAGAAAGGAGAGACGTTTGAGTCCCAGAGATAGGTAAACCACTTTGGCAGGGGCCGCAGGAGAGGAGGAGTCCTGGCTGCGAGGCCATTGTTATTATTATTGGTGTTGCCGGTGGTTGCGTCCTGGCTCTCTGTGAACTCGGCGGACAAGGTCGACTCAGACGGCTCGGTAAGCTCTGTGTCGACTGCTCGGGGATCCTTTGGTATCCCTACGGGCGAGGCGAGGATGAGCTTGTTGAGGCGGCCGGGATACTTGAGGGCGTAGGCAACAGCCATGTAACCCCCCAGGCTGTGGCCCATCAAGGTGAAGCGTTCAATCTTTCGCTTGACACGCCATTCCTCCAGGGCGTCGATGAACCAGTCTTCGGCCTCGGTGACGGCCTGGTCTCGCTCTTTGGCATGGATCTTGAAGGGCGGGCGGGTGCTGCGTCCCATGCCGAGCAGGTCGAGAGCGTAGAGCTGCCATCCTTTGGCGCGACTGAGGCTCTCGAAGTTCTTGTAGAAGAAACCGAGCCCGGCTCCGTACCCGTGCAGGACGACGAGGTTGTTCTCGACCTTCTCGCCCACGCGCTCGACGGAGAACTCATTCAGGGCTCGATTGTCGCCGCTGAGCTGCACCATGCTCGACCGCCATCTGCGGGGGCCGTACGGGTCGCCAATCGAGTTGGCGGACACCTGGGCCTCCTGGGAGGTGTCCGCAGCCGTCAGACTGTCGGCCTGGCCATCGGGGACTGACGGCTCCTTGCCGGTCTGCTTGTGCGTAGGCACCTGCTGCAGGTAAGGGATGAAGGAGAGGACGCTGTGCTCAGCGGTGGCTGCGGGCATGCAAGTCCACTACGCCGTCGTTAGCAACTGCACATAACTAAGTAATGGACAGACCAGACAAACGCAGACAGCCAGGTCAGGAGCTGGAGACGAACCCATTGACTGAATCCTTCCTTGTAGCCCAGCGGGAAGAAGCTCGACGGCTGCTTTGCCTGCGCCGGCTGTTCTGCTGCTGGCGAGGCCGTGGATGCTGCCTGGGTAGAGGCCATCGCAGCGTCCGACCAGCCGCCGTCCGGGCGCGACGGGGCGGCAGAGGAGTCGAAGGGCGTCTGCGAGCGAGGCGCACTCAGCGTAGAAGCCGGCAAGGACGTTACCGTCGAAGCTGATGCCGTCGAAGCTGTTGCTGTTGCTGTTGGCTGGTGGTGGTGAAGGAGCAGCGGGGGACGCGGCGAGCGGGCGGCGGCGATGAGAGGCAGCGCTGGGATTCTGCTTGAAGACAGCTTGACAGCGGACGGCAGAGCGACAGAGACGAGCCTGTCACTCTCTTATTCTCGACGTATTGACTCTCGACTGGATATGACTGTATATATAAACTGTCTCGAGCTGTCGATGCGAGGAGCGATGGCTTCGTCCGGGGGAGTTAAGCCGGAGTTTGGCCGTCGGACGGAAAAGGCCAGCAAGTCAGGGCGTTTCGTGGCGGGCGAGGATGGACGGCGAGGAGGCAGTGCAGAGGACCGACATAGCAGTAGAAGAGACGCCGTAGAAGTAGCTGTAGAAGTAGAAGTAGATGTAGATGAAGCTGTAGATGGAGGTGAAGAAGAAGTGGTGGAATCCATGCTTATAACACCAGCGAGGCCGCTTAGCTCCATCGCCAGCAACTCAACATCGCCGGCTCTTCTGCAGCAAAAAGAACGACCGACCTCGACGGCTACAAACGACCGGCCCAGCGTCTCAGCACAGCTAGAATGACCGCGGAGGAGTGCTAGAGAGACATGTCGCAGCTCGACCAGATCGTCAAAGGCGCGCCGCCGCCCGAGATCCAGGTGCACCGGCCAGACACAGGCAGCCTGGAAGCCCCGTCGCCATCGCCATCGCCATCGCCAGCGCACTCGCACTCGCCCTCAAGCTCGCAGGAGTCGAGCGAGACGGCGGCCTCGTCTGTAGCGACGGCCGCTACGCCTGATCCGCTGTCTGCGCTGCCCTCCTCGCCGCCGCAGATATACCTCAACCTGCTCATCGTCGAGTCCGCCCTGCGCGCACAGTACCTGGCTCTGCGGGCCCGGCGCCGCCAGAACACCTTCTTCCTGCTGCTGCTGGCCCTCTGGATCGTCTACTTTACCTATGCCCTCTTCTTCCGGCCGCGGGAGGACGGCAGAGGGCTCGGCGGCTCCGTCTACTGGGTCGTCGAGACCGGCGAGAAAGTCGCCCTCACCGGCGGCGTGGTCACGGCCATCCTCATCTGGGGCACCGGCCAGTGGGAGCGAGGCATGCGGTGGCCGCGGCGCTGGCTGGGGATCACCAACCGGGGCATCCGCGGCATGAATGCAAAGGTCGTGGTCATCCCGGGCCCCTGGTGGAAGGAATTGCTCTCCTACATATCCTTCATCTTTCCCTACTCGGCCTTTTTCCCATCCAACACATCTTTCCACTACGTCGAGTACGAGAGGCCTGCCTCTGCCTCTGCCTCTGCGGCTGCGGCTGCTGCTGCTGCTTCTGCTGCTCATGGGGACAGGCCTGCCAGCCGCAGACGCCGGGGAAGCTCAGTGACCAGCCTGCGCCAGCCGCCAGACGAAGAAAACCGCATCGGGGTCGAGGAAGACCTGGCTCCCGGCGGTGACTACATACGGCTGCTCTTGCTGCCCAAATCATTCTCTCCGGCCTTCCGCAAGAACTGGGACGAGTACCGGACCGACTACTGGGAGAAGGAGAACGAACGGCGGGCTCGTCTCCGCCAGAAGATCAAGGAGTTCACCCGCCAGCAGGCCAGAGCAAACGCCGGCTGGCTCTGGTGGGCGAAATGGAGATACTGGAAACAAAGCTACCCGCGTGCTATACCCGTCATCAGCAAGAGTGGTCGGGACATCGAGCGATATACCCATCACAGAGCCTCGCATTCCCGCCATTGGAACAGCAGCGAACGGGAGAAACACCGCCGGACACCCCCGTACGCTGACTCGCACTCGCACTCGCACTCGAGGACGTCTTCTCGAAGCTCAACGCCCCATGCCGTCTCTGACGTCGAGGACAAGCTGCCTCTTGACCGCGAGCGGAGGTCTTCTGTCTCCCGCCGCGGCAGTGGTGGATCTCCCGGCACGCCCAAGAGGAACAAGTCTGTCTCTCAGACGGCTTCGGGATCAAGCAGGTTTTCTACTCCCTTGACTCCCCTGTCAGTCAGCGGCAATGATGAGGGCTCGTGACAGTAGAAATGAAATGAACAAAAGCAAAAGAATACATTTTACTTTGGTAAGCAGAGTGTGGTGATAGCCGTCATTGCATTAGAGCGTTTGGAAATATATAGCCTGTTTGTGTCTCGCATTAATTCAATTATAATTCCTTCTACGACTATTATACTAGCAATCCCCAGCCCCGAACCCGGTGTCTATTGTACTAAGTAGGCAGTTATAGGGTGTCATAGGTAGATATAGAGAGCTATAGGTAGTTTGTAGGGAGTTCCGTCTTCCTTCATGCTGACTCAGCTAAACTCCCTCTCCTTTCAACTTCAACCTCAACAGGCGCTTTAACTATCTAGTATCAATATCATCCTCATGCATCGTCGATCAAGACACCAGACATCTTGACCAACTCCCTCATGTCTTACATAACTAGGTTCTTCGAGGCTCTAGATTGGTGCTTTGACTAGTTATCGGTGATCCAACTACATATACCCAAAAACATTCTTCCTTTATACAAGGAGAATGGTGAGAGGCCATTGGGTTAAGAGCCTAGACGAGAGGTCGGTCGCCCACTTATTCGGGGCTCGGGAAGTTACTATAGATGACCCCAGAAATACTGAGTTTATAACCTTTATAATTGAAAACGAACTTTCACTTGTTTACGTTTAGCTAAAGTATACACTGACTCTATGACACCCGTTAGGTTCTACATGGCAAGACGTTGGCATTCCTCGACCACAACCGGACTGCTGAACGATACCTCTCCTTCCGGTATGTCATGACGTACCTGATGCTGAACAACCAGGGCAGATTGGACTGGGTACAGCAGTCTGAGACTAGAATATTCTAGGCTACTTTACTGCGGGGTCATTCTGCCTATAATATAGATACTTTACGGGATGTAGACGTAGACATATTCCCCTTTAGATTGCCATTTAGATGGTATTCTAATGACGGACCTGACGGAGATATAGAAGGCAAAAGGAGGTTGACCAGAAAGATGGAGTGTTTGAAACGTGCTGGATGTATAATAAGTTCATCTATCGGTGGAATCGCTCTCAACAATGGAACATACTCAGTCCCACAGTTATTATCGATATTTGACAATCAAAGGCGTTGTCTGTGTTTGATGGAAAACGAAACTTTCGGGTGGATCCCGTTCCGCTTCCGCTCCTTGTTTCTTCCAGCGCGCTGGGAAGGCTTGGCGCGCTAGATAACATATTTGTACCACCACTCTTGTCGGAATATTGTCATTTTGTTAAGAGATACAAGGTCTGTCTGTAGGCCAGTGAAACAACCATGGTATTTTTGAACAGGAAAATAGATCAAATCGCCGTCACTCATTACAGGTCCATGGAAGAAAACATTAGAGTAAGTGCTTATAGCCGGTAAACCGTCTCATCACCAAGATACCTAGTAGTAATTGAGTCAGCCGATGTACCGGAATTGACAAGGGTGTAAAAAGAAAAGGAGAACTTACATGATCTCATTTCGGTCATTCATTGTGGCTAAAGCTTGGAGTGCCTCGGCCAATTCAAACTCACTCCCTGTACTAGACGACCTTATAGAAGTATTAACGGCCTCAACAACCTTCTGTACATCCGCAGAATCCCCTTGAAACAGATCAGATCTCATAAGTGGGCCAAGAGCTTGTCGGAAGGTACTCAGACGAGCTGGTAGGAGTGGAGGCAGGGATGCGGACGCTGCAACCGCGTTTGCCAGGATATCCGCCTGGGATTCTGTATTATCTGTCTCCTGGGATTCAAGAAGCTGGGATGCTAGATGTGACGAGGCCACAGACATTTGCGATTGGGACTGTGTTTGCTGGCTTCGTGTCTGTCTAGATGAGGAGGGTGCTGCCCGGCCACTAGGAGAAGCGTTATATGTGCCATCCTCGTCATCATCATCATCATCATCATCATCATCATCATCATCACCAACGACATTCGTACTATTTCCGCCAGGGGTGGATGTTGCTCTGGAGCCTCTGAGGCCCGGCCGGTTGCTGGACCGAGCTCCTGCAGCCGATTGTGTCGTCCTTCTGCGTGGTATAAATTCTCCCTCATCGTCATTATCAGAGTCTGAATCGGAGTCCGATTCTGGTATATTGGCAGTCTTGCGTCTCTTGCGCCTCTCATCTTCAACTACTTCCTTAAATAGAGCAAATCGGAGAATAGCTTCGGCAGCCTTTGCGTCCTTCTCATCTACTCTGTTAGAAAGACGTGCCTTTGCATGAGCCGTGGAGAGACGAATTAAAGTCTCGAGCGTACGAGCAGTCATAGGGGATGTCTTCCTCTGGTTTCCAAGTAGTTCGTCATTTCGGAGGGCAGAGTATGTGCTCACAATATGGTCAGCGGCCCCCTTGCTGAGAACTGGCTTGATTCGTGATTTCGCATATTGGATATATTTCTTGACAAAAGGAAGGCTGAGCACTTCTACTTTCTTGCCAGCCCTTCTACCGCTCTGAGAGATGCCGGCATGAAGCATAACATTGAACTTCTCGTACACTTCCGTGGTTCGGTTCTTGTCTTGACTTTCTTCCAGCCCCACCCCAAGACTGGAGCCAGTTTGCTCACGAACTGGAGCCCCTTCTTCCTGTCTTGGATCACGGTACTGGTGCATTCGTAGAACATGCTCAGAAACGAGCCTATCTCTCTTGTCGTCAATATCGTCAGTCACCACAAAGAGAAGATCGAAACGGGACAAAAGTGAGTCGGGCAAAGCAATATTCTTATGTGGGTCTTTATGGGTATCATATTGTCCAAAGATTGGATTTGCGGCTGCAATGACACTGCACCTCGCATTTAAAGACGTATGAATACCGGCCTTTGCAATCGTGACGGTCTGCTGTTCCATAACTTCGTGAATTGCAACTCGATCAACGTCGCTCATCTTGTCGAACTCGTCAATGCACACCACTCCCCGATCTCCCAAGACCATAGCACCGGCTTCTAGCCTACGTTCTCCGGTTTCTTTATCGGTCGTCACGGCGGCAGTAAGACCAACACCAGACGAACCTCGGCCGGTGGTGGCAATTGCCAATGGAGCAGTGTTGAGGACAAATCGTAGAAGTTGGGATTTGGCTGTCGACGGGTCACCAACCATTAGAATATTGATGTCACCACGAAGATGGGTTCCGTTATCCAGATTCTTCTCCATTCCACCCAATAGCATGAGCAATATAGCTCTTTTGATATAATCATGGCCATATATACTCGGTGCAAGGGACTGGGAAAGAAGATCAAATATATTCTTCTTCTTTGCCAGTTTGTTAATGTTTCTAACATCAGTGTCCGTTATTGTGGGTTGGACAATTCCTCCTCCAGACTTGGAGGCAAGGTGGATGACATTGTTTGCAATAACCACAGTGCGGAAAGTTGAGCTGCTAGAGTTCGTATTTCGATTTCCAAGAGATCGGTAAACTCCTACGAGCTGTATCCTATCTCCTGGTTTAGCTCTGTCAACAAGATCATCGTCAAGAATAACATCAACACCACGTGGAAGCTGTCCAGCAGGTGCCCTTTCCGGCATTTCTTGTATAGAGATCATTTGGTGGTCTCGATATTTGCAGTATCCATATTCGGTTACAAGCTTTGTTCATTCGTTAGTAAACACAGACCGTCCCCAATGGCTTCTGAAGGTGGCTGCTCACTGGATTTCCATGTTCATCCTGCTGAGGGTACACATTTAAACTTGTTGATCCACTGGCTGTCATTGTTTGATCCTGGTATGTCCTTGACAAAAAAGTTTTGGCTTTGGGGTTATAATGAACGCTTCGAATAATCTTTGGTCTGACGAGGGAGCATTTTGTTACGATGCCCTCCAGCGCGATCATTCGATTCAAATGTGATGAGCTGAGTGTTCGAGGATTGCAAGCATATTCACCGAACGCACCAACATATGCGCAGTGATATTCCTATCCACCGATTAGACTTGAGCCTAGAAGATGTAGTGGTAGTATCTTAACGCACGGTTTCATCTGCATCTTCGCCTCGTGGTCGAGTGGCTATGGTTGTGACGATTTCTCGCAATGCCTGATCAAACGCCAAGGTATACTCAAAGGGTGAAGTGAGTAGCCTATTCGAGTGTGAGAATTCGTTTCGTTCAAGTTTAATGCTGGTGGAGGCTATACCCTTTTGCTAGCTCTGGGCTGTGGGCTCTGATATCGTCGATACTAATCTAGAAGACAGGATCATTAGCATGCTTATATTTCCTTTTTGTCCCTTGAATGTGGATTATGTGAGCGCAGTTATATACCGTGAATCTGCGAAGTCCCCTATTTATCATCACAGCTATGTCTGCGCGGTAGCTATAGGACGTTAGAATCGGCGATTCATTGTGATACTCGGTATAAAACTACCTTCTAGCTCGGGGATCAACTAAAGGAGGCATGTTAGAGCTTAGAACAACTTTATGGGATAAATTATATCAGAACTACCTGGGTCAAGAAACTCCGTTGCTGCTCGCTTGTTATCGCGAGCAGCTTCATCTCGAAGCAGCGGGGCGCCATCCATATTGAGCAGGGGCCGATTCTGAAATATTAGGGAGAAGGGTGTTGTTGAGTGAAATTGTAAAAGAAAAACTGTTGCCTTGAGATACTCTTTCAACCAGCCAGGAAGACAGACTAGTTATCCAGGACTGTGATGCTTGCTGGGTGTTTTTTCCTGACTTGTTGAAGTTGCGAAAGAAGAAAATCCTCATAAAACGCGAGACTCACACGCGATACGCGACTTAAAGTGGTTTTCGAAACGCGCGTTAACTGGACCAATGAGAAGGCAAGTTTGACTTACTACCCGAGAACACTAGAAATCCAGGCGAGAAGAAGATCCGATCTGTGCAGTTTACTATTAATTATTCATTCAAGATGGATATAACTATAATACATAGGTTGATGTTGGTACATTAGGGAATTCACTAAACAAGGATTATAACACTGCTTTGAGCATGGATATACTATATATACAGATGTTGTGGATGGGCCATGACTACTTTTCAGTCTCTTCAAAAGCAGAGCGGCGTATGTAGTTATCCAAATCCCACTGATCCTCAGGGCTTAACACTCGCTCGGCAAAAGGGACAGCGTTTGATTGCTCTGATACGCCCATTCTCTGCCGGCGGGACATGTCTTCGGCTAACAAAGAGTCCAACAACGGGGGCGCTGGCTCAGTAGATTCAAAAACATTGGGATGCTCATGAATCTCAGGTGTCCATTCGGAGTTGTCTTCATCTTCTCGAACATCATTATCCTCTTCAAAAGAAGATTCTACCTCGCCAGTATTGATTCTTTCACTTCCCTCTCCCAAAACACCGCCGGTCCATACGTCGTCATTGGAAATTTCAACTCTTGGAAGTCGCTCTATATCCGCCTGATCAGCCTTGTAGCGGCGAAGGATATTTTGGAATTTTTCTTCCAAGTATGGGATCGTAGCAACAGCCGTGTATGTTTTGGGTGCCTTAGAAAACAACTCATTCATTTCCTTACCCCCATCAACAATTGATCGGGATCGGAAGTCAATAAGGGCGGAAGCAAGGTGAAGGATATTGAGATGAGTAGGCTGCATGTAATCCGGCTGAACCTTTGCCCACAGGGCACGGACCTTACGCCCGATCATACGACCAGGCTTTCCTCGGCGGAAAGGCCCTTCCATAAGATCCATTTCCATATGTGCACCCTCCGGTCTAAGGGTATATCCACGTTTTATATATCTCCAACCTGGGTAGTTGGGCATGAACTTCTCCTCGAAAATAGTGAATGCCCGCATTTGGGAAGCAGGGTCACGGGAAAGACAAAGAATATTAACATATAGAGACCAATTATGTGTGCTGAATGCAAAGCCAAGTTTTTCAATCTGTGTCACAAGATCCGCGATTTTTAAGTGGAGATTCTGTGATGATAGAGATCGCATGTAAGTCGAAATGCAGTGTGAAAGATCAAAGCGGTGAGATGGAAGAACTGTTGGTGTCTTGGTGCAAAAAGTAACTTCGGCTGGGCCCTTCTTGCTAACCCTGGGTGCTGCAAGGAACCCAGTTGGGCGTGATAAGGCTGCTTGGACATTGATTCCGCGCGAGCGCTGGAGGGTATGGGTAAGAGCAGCTTCGAAACATTTCTTGACTTCATAATGTTGATTCTTTGCTAGAAAGTTTACCATCAGAGCATGAAGGATCATAGGGGAATGTGGCAAGCGATCTGGGAGCGTGGATCTCGATTTCTGTGAAAATTCCAAGAATAGCTCTCCGACCTTTTCATCCCTGTTATTACGCCCATACGCCCTGATAAGCTGTTCATAAAACGCAGCGGGGAATGCCTCGCGCAATGATCGACCCCGAGCTCCAGGTTGAGGTTGTTTGGTACTGAAGTCTTGGGTATCGAGCTGAGCCAGGGCAGTTTTGAGAAGCTTTTCTGCATGTGGAAGAGCGAATTTTGCGCTGGACGCGCTTCCCATTGTTTCCCGAGCCCGGCGGATATCACGATCAATTTGAGATTGAAGCATAGCCAAAGTCCCACTCAAGCCAGTTTTATTGAAACGTTCCATCATCTCCGTGTACAGTACTTGGACCATATCACGGTTTGTTTCCTGTACGTAGCCATGGAGAAGAATGGCGTAATGAAAAAGTGTTAAATGAATCTCGTGGTTTCTGTGCAAGACTCCCAAGATTTTGCGTGCAGAGTTCGTTTTGCCAACGCGAACAAGACTGGACATCATTGCGGCATATGTCATTCCATCGAATTGGATCCCTGCATCCTGCATGCGATTCTGTATTCTTAAAACGGCAGTGATATCAATGGTGTATGCGTAATTCCACAGGAGAATATTCCAAGTTCTGGTCATAGTACTGGCAGGAAATTTTGACGTAGCCTCTTCAGCCACCTTCTCAGCGTCTAGGTACCTTCGATGTTTGCATAATACTTCAACCATGGTGTCGAACATAGAACGCTGTAGGCGGACTCCATTCCGTTTAGCCATGTCAAATAAATCCAAAACGGCCCTAATATCACCGCGCCCAGCAGACAGGCCCATCAAAATGGTGAAGCTAACGGCATCGGGGGCCATGCCACTCTGAAGCATTTGTTGGAACGTACGAACGGCCCCCTCTAGGTTTTTATTTTTCGAATAGGCAGTAAGCAGAATGTTCCAGTACTGGACCCGTGGTTCAACCCCAAGTTCGGACACATGGTTGAACCACTTTTGAGTTTCCTTCACGTCTCCAGTTCTGGCATGGACATATAGTAGAGGAGTTAAAATTTCTGTTGAATCTGCACGCCCATGGTCTGCTGTGTAGTCATTGTAAAACCGGAGCGTCGACGAAGTATCACCAAGTCTCGCCGAGACAGTTAAGGCATCATGGTAAGCCAGCAGCGGTGGCTTGCCATAATGTAAGCGATATTCGTCTAGGAGGTAATCGACACCTTCCAAGACCTCTATATTGCACAACATGTGCAGCAGCCCGGTGATCAATGCTTTAGGTGGAGTGATATCAGGAATGCGCCAACGGAAGTTGCGATATAACATAATTGAACGGCCATTTGCCGACCTGATCTTAGAGGATTGTAGGGATCTGATAGCCAAAATATAATCATCATGGCTGAAGAGTTTAAGTTTGATGGAGTTCTCAAAAATCTTCAGTAACTCGTTCATTGACACCGACATCATAGCCTTATCGTGCGAGATAACAAGCTGCACAATGTAGCGAGCCATCTCCGTTGTATCGTTTGTATTGCGCTGCTGAACGACTTCAAGGAGAGCAAGTAGCCGGTTTGCTAATAGTTTCGACTGGCGGTCCACGGATGGCAGCTTATAAGGCAGCGGATGAGGCTGAAGATTCCAAACACCAAGAGCATTCTCCCAGTCCATGCGATTCACAAACTCCATAAACGCATATTGCCAACATTGCGTCTGGCCCCGCGCAGACGCTTCCCCACACAATTCCAACGCAAAATTGGTATATGCTCTGCTTTTAGCACTCAAAGCAATCTTGACTGTGCTCAAATAATCACGCTCGCTGCGATTCGCCGGATTTATTTTTTCAAAAAGTAGTTGGCAACGTTGAAAATCTCGGGGGTCCTGGGATGTTGAAAGATATGATAAAAGATCTGATTCAAATCCTCTAGGAGAACCACTCGATCTATAGAGCCACCATGCAGCACCGTAATCTCGGGGCCCCTTGTCTGTAAGGAATTTCCGGAGAACATCTGGACTCTCATTCGATCTAACTTCGTTTGAAAAGGAATTTCCTGTGTCTAATGATTCCTCGGTAAGGCAATTACTGGCCGAAGAAGAGTATGTTCTGTATATATTTCTTTTTCTCCTGCTGATATTTCTCTTGGGTTCAGATTTGTAGGTGCGGGCGAACAGCCGGGTTTTCGGAGGGTAGAGGAACTCGAGAGGTGTGGGTGGGAGAGTCGAGTCCAAGGGGGCGTCATCGTTGTTATGCTGCGGGGACGACCTCTTCCCTAACCTCGACTGGACGGCGTAGTAATATAAAAGCGATAGAGCGGAGTCGTCGGTATTGCAGTGCCAGAACTTGGGGTGCAATATATTTCGTGACCGGAAGGTGTGCTTGGAACCGAGATAGACATGCTGGCTAGCATTCTCGATACACCGAACAGCACGCTCGAGCATTCCCTGGACTGCGAGCTAGCACACTTCTGAGAGGAATTGGCATTTCACAGCTGAAAGTGCATAATCGGGATGAAGTCAAGGGAAATTGGTCAAAACATGAGAAAAAAATTCCTCATGAAACGTGTAGGTAGCACTAGTGTCGAGACGAAGTATGCCTTCCGGTCAAAACGTGTCACTAAGAAATCAACTTCTTATCCTCACAGATCTGGATGGCAGCTAATAGAGTGAGCAGTGTAAGAGAGGCGTGGACAGAGAGTTCTTGAGCTCGTCGTCTTGAATATCAAATTGAAGCTTTGGTCAGGAAAAGAAAAGCTTGCTGAGTAAGCATTCTGGATAATAGTTACAGCGATGCCGGGATATTTTGAGCCCACAAATGCTTACATAATCTAGTAAATGGGAAAGTTGCTGGCGGGGAGAAAGAAAAGAAGAAGCAGAAGCAGGCGAAAAGACGACTGATAGACGGATTATTGGAACGTGGAGACGCAGCAGGAGATAGAACAATACCATGGATATTACAGGTTTTATCGTGACGCACAGGGCGGAAGCCCTTTCAATGGGCGACTACAACAAGTATCGAGCAATGTTGACACGACGATTGCATACCCTCAACAAACGACTGGGGAGAACAACGCCCAAGAACAAGAAATTCTCCGGCAAAGCAGCTATCACATCTAGTGACATAGCTAAAGATCATGGGTATGTGTTTGTGCAATTGAGGGCCTTCCTACTGGTGCTAATGGTGGCGGTAGATATATTCGGATACTACTTCTCTCCGCCGAACGAGCATGGGCAGAAGCCATGCACATGCGATCCGTTCATTCTCAGGACACATCAAAGAAAGGGATGGTTGGGTCAGCAAGACGACACATAATCTCCCGGCTGACGAAGTCTACCGTCTACGCAAAGCAGCTGGCATCCGCACTTGAGAACCAGCAGGAAGCAGGCGCTTCTCGAACCGACATCTTAGAAGCTCACGCATATCTGGCCACACTGATGACGACATGTTGGATGGAGAGACGGCAATGGGAGAACTGCTTGAAACAAGCATCCCTGGCTCGAGTGTTGTATGCTGCGCTGGAGAAGCAGGATAAGCAAGGAAATATCCAGGAGGTTATTTCGGGGACGGTTGACCCGAGCATACGCTACTCTGCGTACCAGCTTAAGATACCGCGATCCGTCCCTCTAAGCACGATTGCAAAGAAGTATTTCCCGGCAGACAGCCCCTTGAGAGGGGAAGTAGAGGCCATTGATCCACATTGTTTAAGTGAGGACACGGCCGAGGGGGGGCCGGATGCTGTTGCAGGATCAGGAGACGGACAGACATTCCCACAAACCATTACTTGGAGGTCAAGGACAGTGAAGATTGAAGATTCCGCGATATCACAGGCCCTGGCGTCTGCTGCTTCGGCGGAGGCTCAGCTGACAGGCTGGATTGCCAAGCAAGGTGGTCAAAAGGCGTCTGCCAAAGAAACAGCGGCAAACTATGATAATGTGATTATTGCGAGCCAGGATGCCGTTGATGCAACGAAGGCGGCAATTGATGAGCTGACTAGTGAAGGGATAGACCAAGGTGATGCCCGGATGCAGAGTCTACAAATCACAAAGACGGCCGTCAACTACCGGCTAGTGGGATGGCGAGTTGGTAGGAACAGGGTGCTCTGTGGTGATGCTGATGGGCTGAGTTTCACTCCTCCGGCGGCTGCTCGTCGAAAGGGCAAAGAAGGAGGAGGAGGAGCAGAAACTCCCAAGCAAGAGAGCCTGGGAAGACGAATTGGTCGTCTTCGAGAACATGTGGTGTTGTATGATTCTATTTTGCAGAGTTTGGAGTCTGTCAAAGAGCTTCCTGGTGTTGCAGCCGATGCAGCTTTTGTTCGAGAACTTGAAGCCAAACTCTCCTACTTCAAGTCATTACGGTAGGTCTTTGCTTTTCAAAAGATGAAAAAGACTGTATAGGCGAAAAACTAACGTGTGTGTGTGTGTGTGTGTACAGATGTCTCGCGATTGGAAGGTCTTATGCATTCAAGTCGGAGTCGAAAAACGCTCTTGCACTGTTCATCCGCGCAGACGAGCTTGTATCCAAGGCGCTACCATCATGCAGCGAGGAAACCGATGCACCGAGCCACCCAGTCGGCGTCGACGTCACTCGATCCCAGGCAGAGGAGCTGCATGTCCAGCTTGAGCATCTTGTCTGGCAGTACCGCGGCATAGTGGAGATCGAGAAACTGGCTGCCGAGTCCGACCAACGAGACCCGGCAACGCTGCCCCCGGTGGTGCGGCGGATGCAAGAATACCACCTTGACGGGGTAGATCTCAGCAACCTTGTGGCCTATCCACCGAAGCTGGAGCCCATCCCCGTCA
Organism: Trichophyton schoenleinii; assembly: GCA_018357685.1. Lineage (NCBI taxonomy): Eukaryota > Fungi > Ascomycota > Eurotiomycetes > Onygenales > Arthrodermataceae > Trichophyton > Trichophyton schoenleinii. The sequence goes on from WOFF01000002.1 coordinate 3,193,305, forward strand.
AGCCCATCTTCCTCGATCTGGCGTGGAACTACATCCAGTATCCGATGGAGAAGAAGAAGGGCATCCTTCCTGATACCGCAGGGGCCACCAGTGCGGTGGGAGCTGAGCCGTCTCCATCTGCGGAGCCCAAGAAGGAGACCAAGAAGGGCTGGTTTGGATTTGGTCGCTAGACGCCAGCCCACAGCAGATGTTATATAACCGCATTTAACAACCCCAAAAAAAAAAATATAGACGCATAGAGAGAGGAAGTACGGAGTATGATGATAAATGATGATTGAATAGTATAGATACTATGATGGTAGGGCCTCGTTAGTCCAGCCTCTCTGGCTGAGCACCAGACGGTACCCATCCGGGTCCTCGAGGGTGACTCCAAAGCGCTCCCAATACTCGTTCCGCGCGGTGACTCTCTTCCCGCCCGCCGCCAGCAGCCTGTCGACGGTCCCCGGGTCAACTGGGCCGTCCACGTAAAGCACCAAGAGATCCTCCTCCGTCGGCCTTGGGGGCGTCTCCCCCTGCGAGTCATCGACTATCTCCAGATGCCACGCTGCTCCAGGCCACCCCAGCATGACCAGCGCATGACCGCCGAGGGTCTCGGGTCCGCACCGCCAGAGCACGCTGAGGCCCAGTCCGTCGACGTAGAAGCGCTCCGTCCTGGCGATGTCGAGGGAGGGACGGGCGATGCGGAGATGGCATGAGGCGGATGGTGCCTTGCCGGAGCCGACTTGCCCGGCCAGCGGTGCAGGTGGCTGCCGGGCTGCATCGTGATGGGCCATGATGGGCGATTTGATATACGGAACTTTTCTTCTTTGGGCGTTCTTCGCAGCCTGCTATGCCTTGCTATCCTTGCTATCCTTGCTGTCTTTTTGATATATATTATATCGTTCCATGACTCTGACCTGTCCGATGCAGCCTCTTATAACCTCGACGTCTCCCATCCCGCGGCCAACGCCCGAGCCCTTTGCTGACAAATAGCCAGCTGGACGCACAAAGGTGGCTTCTCGTCTCCGTCTCGTCTCTCGTCTCTCGGAGGCCTCGGAGTTTGTTGCGCTTTAGCTCACGAAAGAGCAAAGAAGAGTCGCTGCGATGGAGTCGCTAGTGTTGCTTCTAGCGGGCAAACTCAGCGGCGATGCTTTTTAGAATACGGGAGTTGCAGCATGGGAGAAACCAGCTAGAAAGGCCAGCGAAGCCCTCGGAAGCGGCATGACTCAATTCTCGCAACACTAGCAGGCGCTTGCTCTGTGGGCGTCGTCTCTCAGTCTTCCTCTTCTGTGCTTCAGTACTCTGTAGTTGTATTAGCAGGCGATCCTGGCGCATCCCGACCCCTTAATCCCGGCCAATAGTGGGAATAAAACGCCGTAAAAGCTTACTCTTGAAAGACTGGACTTGCTCAGTCGTTAGTTATACGGAGCGAGCTGGATGCTCTTGCTGTCGGACTATGAGGCGACGGGCTGCAGTAGGAAGCGCCATCGCACCCAGCGCCTTTCTCTTCTTTCTCCTATTACTCCGTCTCTCCCTCACTCCCTACCTGATAACTTCTCTCTCTCTCTCTCTCTGTCTTCTTCTTCTTCTTCTTCTTCTTCTTCTTCTTGTTTACTTCCTTCAAGCCACTTTTCAGGTACGCCTAGTCATGTGACTCTTTATACGAGATAATCACGTGATAGAAACCATCTACTACTGCCACGCGCAGCCCCGCCTTAGGACCACGTCGCGTGCATAAACTATGCAGAAACCCAGCATAAACCCGGCCTTGGCGCGCACCAGGTGCGTGGCTCGTGCCCCCATGCTCGGCCCACCCCAGCTTCCGTCCTCCGCGCTAGGCCTCTTTGGGCTCTGACCAATCACTTTCCCGGTCCTTGCATGCTGCTGACTAATCCGCCTATCTTAATTTCTCTTTTTTCTTTTTTTTCTTTTCTTTTTCGAAAATTAATTTAATGATTTGTTGGTTTTTCTTTTTTTTTGCTCCTTTTTTTTTTTTCGACTTTCCGACTTTCTTCGTTCTCTTTCCTGCAGAGCAAACAAAATATCACAAAAGGGACAAGCAGGTTCAGCAGGAGAAAGAAAAAATAATAATAATAAGAGAGACAGGAAGAGAGTCCGCATATCTCTCTCTCTCTCTCTCTCTCTATCTCGCAGCAGCAGCAGCAGCTTTGTCCTGGTCTCCGGTCTCTCTCTGTTGCACAGTACTCTCGCCGGTCGCTGCATGGGCCATACTTGAGCCAGTCAACAAGGGAGTTTCTTAGTTAAGTTGGCAGCAGCTTGCGAGCTCTCTTCTCACCCGCCATATCTCGGTATCAGACGACAACGACAACGACAACGACAACAACAACAACATCATCATCATCATCATCCAGCGAAAGCATGGCTAGCGTCAACGGGAGCTTTGCCTCGCCGGCAGCAGATGCGTCTCTTCATGCCGCCGTCGCCTCGCCGTCCGGTTTCTTCATGGCCCTCCTCAACAACATGTCTGGCTGGGGCGCCGTGCTTGCGCTCTTCCTCTTCGCGGTCGCCTACGATCAATGTCAGTTCCCTCTCCTTCCGGCGCCGTCTCGCCCTCTCCCTCTCTCTCTGTGTGTGCGTGTGTGCGTTGCCGGTTGACTGACATGACCATCGTGGGTAGTTAAATACATATGGCTCAAGGGGTCAATTGTCGGGCCCCGGTTCAAGATCCCTTTCATGGGGCCTTTCCTCGAGTCCGTCAACCCCAAGTTTTCTGAGTACAAGGCAAAATGGGCCAGTGGAGACCTCAGCTGCGTCTCCGTCTTCCACAAGTACGTTGAACCTCTATTTGTACCTCTATATTGATATATATTATATAATGGCATTGTGCTGATGGCGGATGTCCCGGCTATGCAGGTTCGTCGTGATCGCATCTACCCGTGACATGGCCCGCAAAGTGTTCAACTCGCCCATGTACGTCAAGCCCTGCGTCGTCGACTCGGCTCACAAGCTGCTCGGCAAGACCAACTGGGTCTTCCTCGATGGCAAGGACCATGTCGAGTACCGCAAGGGTCTCAACGGCCTCTTCACCAGACAGGCATTGAGCGTCTACATGCCCCTTCTCGACAGCGTCTACGACAGGTACTTCAAAATGTTCATCAAGGAGTCCGCCGACAACAACCACAAGCCAATTCCCTGGATGCCGCAGTTCAGAGAGCTCATGTGTGCTCTCTCCTGCCAGACCTTTGTGGGTGACTACATGACCAACGAGGCCGTGGTCAAGATTGCCAACGACTACTACCTCATCACTGCCGCGCTCGAGCTCGTCAATTTCCCCATCATCCTTCCCTTCACCAAGACCTGGTACGGCAAGAAGGCAGCTGACATGGTCCTGGCTGAATTCAGCAAGTGTGCGGCAAAGAGCAAGGTCCGCATGGCTGCTGGCCACGAGATCTCCTGCATCATGGACGGCTGGGTCAAGGCCATGCTCGACTCCGCCGCCTACCGTGAAAAGATCGCCAAGGGTATCTCTGTGCCTGACGCCGAGAAGCCAAAGCACATCCTCCGTGATTTTTCGGATTATGAGATTGCACAGACCATTTTCACCTTCCTCTTTGCCTCTCAGGATGCAACCAGCAGCGCCTGTACCTGGCTCTTCCAGCTCATGGCTGATCGCCCCGACGTCCTCGACAAGGTCCGCGAGGAGAACCTCAAGGTCCGGAACGGTGATCGCAACGTACCCACCTCCATGGAACTGCTCGACCAACTCACCTATACCCGTGCTGTCGTAAAGGAGACCCTCCGATACCGCCCTCCAGTCATCATGGTTCCCTATGAAGTCAAGAAGGATTTCCCAGTCACCCCAACCTACACTCTCCCCAAGGGCTCCATGATTGTCCCATCCGTCTGGCCGGCCACCCATGACCCCGAGGCCTACGAGGACCCGGAATCCTTCATTCCAGAGCGATGGATCACCGGAACGGCAGAGCAGAACGCAAAGAACTTCCTCGTTTTCGGAACAGGTCCTCACTACTGTCTAGGACAGACTTATGCACAGCTCAACTTGATGGCCCTGATTGGAAAGGCCAGTATGGCCCTCGACTGGGAGCACCACACTACCCCCCAGTCCGAAGACATCAAAGTCTTCGCTACCATCTTCCCCCAGGTAAGCTGCCGCCTCAGCTGATCCATTCGCACATACATCCCGCGATACTAACTTTTTTTTTTTTTTTTTTTTTTTTTTCATAGGATGACTGCCCACTCGTCGTACGACCCCGACCAGAGTGAATAATGTCTTGAATGACCGTGGATGGGGTTACTTGTTACGCCCCTCCCCCCAATTTATTGAAACGCCCGGTTCGAGGATAAACCTCACCTTAATACCTAGCTAACCTGCACTACTCTCCCCCATCCCTCTTCTCCTTCTTCTTCTCTCATTCTTCCACTCCTCCTCTTTTCTCTCATCACGCTGAATACATTATGTACGGTGATCCTTTTACAGCATGAAGGGCTTTGCGTTGCACCCCCACCCTTAACTCCTCTATTATTAATGCCCCATCCATCCCTTATCCTTCCCTTCTCCCTTTCAAGCTCTATGGAACTTCTACCCCAGACGTTCCCCTCTCTCATATGATGCCCCTACCATTCCCCCTCTCCTACTACACTTTTTGACTTCGCATTCGATCTTCTTATTTCTTCCCTCGTCACGCCCTTTACAGTTTCTCGTTTCTTTTTCTTCTTTTTTTTTTAATTCTTTCGCAAAAGCTTTTTAAGTTCAGAAAACGGCTCGTATATGGTATACGAGAACAGTGCGAGCAACTCGTCTGTTGTTTGACGATTCGGTCTCGCCCTTGGGAATGGGAATGGGGAACGGGGGGCGGCTTTTACGCATCGCAACAGCTCATCGGGGCATGCTATGGAGTGCATATAATACTTAATCGCTATTAATGAATGATATTCGGTGAAGACACACCTCTTTCTCTTCTCTCACTCCAACCTCGATTCACCCATGCTTCATCTTGTCTTGTTTCTTTTTCCTTCCCGAGAACTTATCCTTAGCGGCTCAACGTCAATGTGAACGTCAATCAAAGTGTTTATTTTATCTTTCTTATTTATTTATATATTTCTTACGTCATCATCCTTTCTTTCTTCGGAGTTAAAAAGCAAACCCAAAATAAAAACCTTATTTCCCTTTTGCGGAGGCTCGGCGTCGACTTGCCGAGGCCCGCGACTTTTTTACTTTCCATGCAATTACCTACAACAACTTCCTTTGATTCACCAGCTTCATCACCTATCTTTGGTCAACAGGCAGAGCAACAATGTTTTCTAACAGAACATTCCTTCGTTTGTGCTCGAGGGCGTCTCGGCCCTCCACTTCCGCCGTTGCTGTCCCTGCCCGTCGGCTCCAGGGCATAAGGGTGCGAGGGCAATGTACCTTTGCTGCAAACACCAGGCAAAGGCCGTCCCATAAGACTATATATACCCAGCCCGCCCGCTATTCTCGACTACTCTCCAACACCGCTCGTCTATCACAATCAAACGGCTCCTACGAACCTCTATCCTTGAAAGAATACAAATTCGAAGACGTAAGCATCACCAACAATCAACCAACCAACCTAGCTAGCTATCTTTACAGAATTCCTGACAGCCAGCAGATAAACTCCGCCTTACCCAAACAAGATCCTTCCTCCCCTTCCTCAAAACCAAATATAATCCTAATCGACGTCCGCGAACCCCCCGAACTCGAAGCAACAGGCATCATCCCTTCCGCCCTTTCCATACCCATCGGATCCCAAACAGACGCCATGTTCTTGACCCCGGACGAGTTCTTGACTCGTTTCGGTTTCCCGAAGCCAGGGACTGAGGGAGGCGATGATAATACTACTGCCAAAATGGTATTTTACTGCAAGGCTGGCATTCGGGCCCGTACGGCGGGCGAACTGGCTGTTAGGGCGGGGTATGATGCTGACAGAATCGGGGTTTATGATGGGAGTATTTTGGACTGGGAGAAGAATGGTGGGCGAGTAGAGAGGTGGGATGGGCCTGAGAATTGAGGTATTGGCTTCGCCTGACCTCTTCTATTTTGTCTTGACGGATTCTTGTATATCTATACTGGACAAGTACTTGTATTATTGCATGGTGGCATGGTATGCGCAATTTGGTTGAACATTGGCTTAAAAAGCCCGTTATATGTTGAATAGTATTAAAAAAAAAGAGCGAAAAAAAGGGAAAAATGATAATTCTACGCGATCAACTTATGGAAGTTTTAGATATCCCACAGGCAAATGTAGACAAAAGGTCATTACAAACATAGCTTTCTTGCATGCTGGTCAACATGAATCATGGTGTCTTTCAACGAGTTGGCGGTTTGGCGCTGTAAGGACTTTTCAAGGGATATCAAACACTGGCTTCAACTTTTTGATAAGTGCCCATTCTTCCATCGTCACGTCCGATCGGTAGAATTCTTTGAGTGTGTCTATGCTTTTTCGGGAAATCATCGAGTAGAGTGTATCCTTTTCTTCGAGCTGGCGGCCATACAGCGGCTGGTTGGGTCCTTTAATCTTGATGGCAACGGAAGGCTGTCCCTTCTTGCAGATGGGGAGCTGCTTATGGTCTCGCTCAATTGACATTCTATGCGACCAAAGTTAGTACAAATTTATCTGACTACTGAATAGGTCGGAGGTATACTCACACTCTACCGAGACTAATGACTTCCTTCTGTCCAGTGGTCGGGTTGGTTTTCACGGCGGCGATGGGTGTTAGAAGACGGAGGGAGCCTTCAGTAACATCAACACCAATAACAATCGGGTCCTTCTTGTTGAACACAGCAACCGGCGACAGGACACAAGGGAAAACAGCTTGTAGCTTGCTCTCCTCTTTCCTCTGGGCTGCAAGCTCTTCCATATGCTTGGTAAAATCATCGAACAGATGATAAATGATATCAGCAGTGAAAATCTTAATGCCATTCTCATCTGCGTAAGCCTGAGCTTCCTTGTCAACTTTGACGTCGAAGCAGAGCATGACGGCGTACTGCTTCGCCTTTTCAAGCATAGCGCCTGCACGCATCACATCACGCTTGTATACAGGTCCGATAGAGATATTGGCAACAGGAATCTTTGACGTCCTCAAGAACTCTAGCAAGGCTTCGAGGGAGCCAAGAGTGGAAGCTTGAACGGCAACACCGCGGTTGTCTCGGGAAACCTTGCTGAGGAGGTTCTCTAGATCAGACATGACTTCGTCCGTAAGATCTTCCTCATCATCATCATGGTTGACAACAAGAAGTCGGGAACCGGCAATGGCGTGTTCGAGGTCATTGGCAGCGATCTTGACACCAAGCGCAGCCTTCACTTCCTTATTATGAACGTATGCAGATTTGAGTCGAAGTTCTTTCATTGGAGCCGGAGTTAGAAGGGCCCGAATGTTCGTGACGATGGCCCCGTTGAGACCGCAAAGGACGATACGATCTCCTTCACGAAGGACACCGTTGGAAAGGACAACGTCAATAGTAGTACCGAGACCTTCAATGACCTTCACTTCTAGAACAGTACATTCGACTTCCGAGAGGTACATAAGTGCATTGGTCATACGCTCCTGAGTAAGAGTGACAAGTAGTTTGAGCATGTCAGGCACACCCTCACCCGTATGGGCCGAAGTAGGAACCAGAGAAACGTTGCGAGCCATGGATTTGTTTTCATAGTAGAGCTCGGAGTTAAACCCTTGCTCTGCAAAGGCGAGCTTGGTCTTTGCAACTCGGTCTTTGAACTCGCTTTGAACTGTCTTGCTTTGCTTAGCCAAACTGTCCTGGAAGCCGTTGTTGTCAATCTTCTTCCAGCCGAACAATCTGTCTATCTTGTTCAAAGCCACGATGAAGGGGGTCTTCCTGTCACGCAAAAGCCTCATCGACTCGAGAGTCTGGGGTTCCAAACCGTGCATAATATCAACGACCAAAATAGCAATGTTGCAAAGCGAGGATCCTCTTGAACGCAGATTGGAGAAGGACTCGTGCCCTGGGGTATCAATGATAAGCAGACCAGGGACCTTGAAGTCGAATTTGCCATCTTTATTGACGACTGCAGTCTTCTGGACGAGAGCGTCGACGGGGAAGTAGGTGGCTCCGATTTGCTGGGTAATACCTCCAGCTTCGCCTTCCTGCACATTGGTCTGTCTGATTTTATCCAAAAGTTTGGTCTTTCCAGTATCGACGTGTCCAAGAATACAGCAAATAGGAGAACGAAGGTTGTCCTTCGACTGTGCTGCCACTGCTTCTTCATGCTGTTTCCTTCTTCGCTCTGCTGCCTCTGCTTTCCTCTGTGCAAGGGCTTTCTGCGTAGATGTGACATCTTCGTCCTCGGAGTCTTCTTCAGACTCTTCTTCAGACTCGGACTCCTCAGGCGTACCGGCCTCTGGCTCCTCCTTTTCAGCAGCCTTAGGGGCTTCCTCCTTAGCCTCTGGTTTGGCTTCGTCTTCCTCATCGGACGAAACATCCCAAGATTCCTTGATATCATCATCACTTTCTTCGGCCTTTTTGGCTGCCTCAGCTGCCTCCTTTGCCTTCTTCTCCTCTTCCAGCCGCTTTCTCTCAGCCTCCTCGGCTTCGTGCTGTGCCTTGGCCCTTGCAGCAGCAGCTTCCAAGTCTTCCTCCTGCTTCTTTCCTCCACGCTTCTTCTTATTCTCGTACACTGGCTTCTTCTTTTCTGTGGGTTTTTCTTCCAGTCCAGCTACTACAGCACCACCGGCCTCCAGCATCTGTTTCATTCGCAGCTCATTTCGGTCTCTTGCTTCCTTCTGAGCCTTGGTCAAAAGCTTTCCTTCTCGTCTAAGCTGCTCCTTTTTCTCCCTCTCTTTTTCCTTCTTTCTCTGACGGATTTCCTCTTTTCTCCGCTCCTCTTCCTCTAGCTTCTTGCGCTCTTCCTCGGCCAATGTCTTCTCAAGCTCCAGACGACGTGCCTCTTCTTCCTGCTGCTTTCGCAATGCCTCTTGCTGCCTCTGGATTGCAGCCAAGTGAGCTGGGACCTTCTTCTTCTTTCCAGCAGGCTCAGCGGCGGGGGCTGGGGCCGGTTTCGTCTCAGCAGCAGGGGTAGATTTTGTAGCTTCTGGTTTGGCAGCAGGCTGAGCAGCAGCTGCGGGAGCTGATGCTTTCTTCTTAGCAGCCTAATAAATGGAGGCGTCAGTAAGGACAGTACACCTTAATCGTATAGCACCCAGCGATAAGTCATATATCTCACCTGTTCCTTTTTCCTCTGCTTCTCTCTCTCTTTCTTCTCCCTTTCCTTTTCCTTCTTCGACTTCAGCTTTCCGCCCTCCTCAGATTCTGCTGGTTTGGCTGCCTCCTTCTTTGCAGCTCCCTTGGCTGGCTTTGGTTTTCCAGCAAAGACATCGTCCTCGTCAAACGTGCCTTCTTTGGGCTGCTTGCTCTCTATGGTAGAAGCAAGATCTTCTCCCTCCACAAAATCATTGGTGGGCTTTCCCTTCTTTGCCTTCTTATTCTTGTTCTTCCTCAGAGCTGCGAGCAGTCCACCACCCAAGTCATCGTCTTCCTCCGGAGCAGCAGCGTCAGCTTGAGGCTCTTCCTTCTTTTCAGTCTGGTTTGCCGGAGCTATCGATTCGCCCAGCTCTGCTTCCCAGTCGTCATCAGCTTTCTTATTTGATTTCTTTTTAGGGGCCATGTTGGTCCGGTCGTGTGCGTTGTGAGTTTTCTTTTCCTATAAACGAGATCAGCAGGGAACTCGCCTGAAAGGCGCCCAGAAGACCAATACCTAGTTGCAGCTTACCCGGCGCTTCTTTGCCGTCCTTGTACAGGGGATTGATATAGAAGCGAGGTTTGTGGGTGACTTGGTCCCTCGAACAATGCTTATCGTAAAAAGTTGATAGCGGGTGGCATTAACTAGTTACTTAAAGGGACCCTGTTTAGTTAAGGTTGGGGCTTTTCCGCCTCCAACTGCGACCTCACTTCCGGCTTTTGTCTTAGTAACTACCTAAGCTCCCTCTAATCTCTAGTTTTATAGCCTGTCTATACAGTGGCCACCTTGGACGTGTCTTCCACTTATGCACTGTTGAGACTCAGGCTTTTTTACGTGGTTAGTGGGGGATTTTTTTCACTTGCCGCAAGCTAAAAATTGTTCACAGTTCGAACAAAGCTCAAAATTACTAAGCTAAGCGCTCGCCTATTTTTCTTGGTGGCCGCTGGATTTGATATTCAAGTAGAAGCTATACCGATGCCTTATGCTCCGTTTTTAGGAGGCATTCAGTACAGTGGTTGCAGTAATACAAATGATTACTACTTGTCCCTTTTCCATCCAAGCGTAAGGTAGGATGTTTTCGAGTGTGCCCCAGCCTGTTCGCTTGTGTGGCGAGTTCATCTGCAAGGATGCGCTGCCGGCCAAACGCAAATATTCGACATAGTTTTTGTATCCCTGAGCTGAAAGTGACATAGTCTAAGATGAAAGAGCGTTAAATTGTAGAATGTTGAATGTGGTGCACCGTTTCCCTCCCCCCTCCCCCTTTTTTTTTTGAAGCCTATGCAAAGTATCCCGCTATGAACAGCTACAAGGAAAAAGATAACAGAAAAGGTATGACATCGACTTTTCTATAACATGGATGGAAAGGAGAGCACGTCTTTCATGGAGGGGATATTCGCCAGACATGCAGCATTGTGGCGTGCTAGATTTCAATCCGGAGCATATTCTCCATCCACATCAGGATATCCGTAAATGGATCGTTCGTCTCGCCTACGACCAACCTGGCGAATTCGACGAATCTTTCTACCTTCTTTTCGGCATATGCAGGCGGAGCGTTGTCTGGGGTGGTTCTCCGCATCATATCCTCAAGATACTTGGCTCCGCGGCTGATGAGACGAGCAAGAATGTCACCGTCAATGTGCATGTATTCAGGCTTATCCGGCAAAGGGCACAGTTCGTCAACAGCCATTCGGCGTTTGCGGCGGAAAGGGCAGATATTGGTGTCTGCAAGGCATGAATACTGAATGAATCGAAGGATCCGCCACTCGTTCTCTGTGAGCATTTGGAATCGATAAAGCGTGCCATCCAGTGTTGTACCATACGCTATCTCGCAACCACCAGAGTGAGGCCGGAAACTGCGACATACTCGCACCACTGCGGAAGGAGTTATGGCAGAAAAGACAGGCCTAACCAGCCTATCATCTTTTAATCCAAACTCCCTCAGGCCAATTACTGCTCCGCCGCGATTAGCCGTGAATATAGTCTTCAGTTCTCCGTCGAGATTCACATGGTCAAGTCCCCCTTTATCAACGCCCGCTTGAGCATGCAAAACTAGCCCCTCTTGCGTTGCTCGAAGGACAATCAGTGAGTGGCGGGCCGTTAGGACGTAGATAAATGGCTCCTTCACAGTAATTGAAACAGCATGGGACTCAAGATGGTGAGGTTCCAGGCTCCGCCATTTTCGAGTGGAAGGATCTAGCGTCTGCATTAACAAGTCATCTCCGGAGGCCACGATCAGGGAGCTCGGTCCGAACGAGGTTATTGTTCGGACTGGTTGGTTGTACATATGAATGCGTTTGGTCATGCAATCGATATTCCCGATACCTGGTGGACTTTGTCGAACGGTAATGTAAATAACTCTCCCTCTGTATTCAACACAGATATCTCTTCCTGCCTTGTACTCGACTTGTGGAAATGAGGTCCCTACCACAATCATGTGGTACTCATTGCCATCGCCGTAGAATTTCCAATCTACCAACGCCGTCACTTTTTCACCAGATGCGCCGACAGGTTGGCGGGTGAGTACTGTAGGTGCGGATGATTCGTTGCCCCTAGCCCTAAGATCGATTGGTGCTGAAATAAGCGTCTCCCCATCAGGGTCTAGGAACCCAATCTTGGGCCATATCCAGCGTTTGGTGCCCTCTGTTGATGAAGTGAAGTCAAAGTCCACTCGATTATAAGCCACAATCAACTTGTTCAAATATTCGGAGTATACAAGTCTCTTCGGATTTCCCCGGACACGTATTTCGCGAGGAACAGCTTTTGCAACTTTCTCCAAGCTGCAGGCAAAGAGAGTATTGTCAGTGATACATAACAAGGAACCACTTAGGCCCGTAGGTGGTGCTTGTGCAGGTAAATCAACGCAGTTAAATATATCGACAATAGGCTGCATCTTTTCAGGCTATAATCCAATTAGCTTCACTTTGTCTAGGAATGATGAGTTACCAGTGTCTTACCTTGCTCTGATCAGTGATCCAAACTTTCTCCAGAGAGTAATGCAACGATGCCTCAATGGGGCTGTGTGATACCCTCCAAAGGCCTGGACCGCATGAGACAACAGCCAAGGTTTTATCAGATTCATAGCCTCCAATTCGAACAGAAGTTTCACCGAGTTTATGAGGTGGCAGTTGGTGTATTTCTATGGAAATATATCATTTCAGTATCCCTGCTCAGTTATCACCCGAGAATTGCTAATGACTTACCAAATGAAGTATCATCTTGAGTGATTCTGAAGGGAATTAAATGCCCACTCCGGAGGCCACAAAATAGGGCCATCAGCCTTTTCTCCTCACCAGCAGTGGATATGAGTTTTAGAGATTCGAATACCGGTGAATCAAGGTCATCCTTGCCCATCATGATCCCTCGTTCAAGGTGAGGAGTCAAGCCTTCCAGGCTGTTTATTGCCATAATCAGGAGTTTCCCTTCGCTTGTACCAATAAAGAGATACAATTTGCCGCCAAGCTCCTCAACGTCGAAACAAATTGGTTCCTGGTCGAGAGCAACAGGCGATCCAATGAGGGTACAGTTGCATCCGTTTTCATCAGAACTGACGCTCCGGAGCTCCACTCGAACATCGCTACCGTTTCTTATAGCTACGACAACAAGAGAAAGAGGCCCACTGGTGAAGGCTACGACGGCTCGGTCGTTTGGATCGTCCCATGTTATAGAAGATCGCTGCTGGAAGACAACATGGCTCAACCGAATTGATGCATCAGTGACTTGTATTACAATACCGTCTGACGTGATACTGGCTGCTAGCGTTGGGTGATCAAGATCTAAACCACTTCGTTCTTCGTCCATAGCAAATGCTTCTTCAGTGCCACTTATTGGTATAAAGATCAAAGAACTCGTCATAGGGTCTGTTAGCAAGCAAAGGGTGCCCTCTCCTTTAGGAACAGGGATTCCCCATACTCCTGTTATGCTTGAACAAGCTCCATGTTCAATATTGAGACCGATCTGTGCTTCAATGCCATATCTCAACTCAGAGATAGTACCGTGATCCGGTCCAACACCGGAGCAAGTGAAGATTCGATCAAATGGCAGCCCCATGCCTTGTTGGGTGTCTTTGGACAGTGCGCTTGTAGTTGGACGCCTTGCTTTTATCACGGCAGTATCTAGGATAGGGCCCCAGTTCGGGACTCTCTGTATACATCTTGGTGGTTTTCGAGCATCTTCAATAAAGAGGCCGCCACCGCACATGCTACCGGCGGTGACCAGGACATCCCCGGCTTGGTATCCTTCCGGGAGGATTGCGAAGGCAGTATCAAGGTTACAGCCGAGCGAACCTAAATTCGACTGGCGTTCTATATCTCCAGATTTGCCTATTTCCAGGTATAAAATCATACCGTCTTCCCGGCAGAGGTAAATATCGTCAAACTGGGCGTTTCTGATCCGGTTTCGCCTGGCTCGAGCCCAGTGAGTCCAAACTTGGTTTCTCGAGCGTGGGCGATGCTCTAGAGTTGGGAAGGGGCAGTTCATTGGTACGATTGGCCCATCTGTATTTAAGACATTTTTGTAGATGGACATGGTCGAGTGTGTAGCAACCATAAAAGAAGTCGAGTGAATTAGGGGTATCAGAACTGTTGGCAGACGATAATGGTTAGAAAGCCTAAGGCTGTTGACCCTTGGGTCCACAGATCGCAGCGTTTCCATGGAAGTCCAGTCATAAGTAACATAATAAGACTCGGAATCTTGGGCTATAAGCAGTAGAAGAATTATTCTGTCATTGTCTGGTGGTGTTGGGTAAAGGAATTCCATCCTCAAAATGTCACCGTCCGCACGGAAGAAACACTCCTGCTCGTGGAATACCAGAGTGAGCATTCATGGCCAAGGAAGGGTATTAGTGTGGGAGACATTACCTCCTTGATAGGATTTACGGGTCCTTGAGTCATTTCTGCTTGGATCATAGATGGGGATTTCAGAGAGAATACACCAAAGAACTTTTGTGCGGCACAAATGGCCATTGCTCGTGCCCTGGTACTTGTTAGTATTACAACCTTGCTTTAAGACGGAATGCCTCAACTTTACCGTGGTTCCACAGCGATATGTCTTCCGTATTCCTCTAGAGCACTTGTATCTGCTGGCAAGGGGCGCCTAGAATAAACAAACCCAGGAACACCACGAGGTCCAGGCTTGGTAAACATAAAAAGAATTTCCTTTGAGCTTAGTACTAGAACCAATATATGAGGTGGAACCTTTCCTTCATCTTGTGATCCTTGAGTATGGTGGGTTGAGGCCCTTCCACCTTGCTTTATTTGGTCCTCTAGCTCTGGGCCTGGTTGAGAGTTAATTATTTTGGCACCGATAATCCTGGAGTCAAAATCAGACTTGGTAACCACTTCTTCTAGGTGGCCGCTTGGTACCAGCTCCTTGATCTGGATGAACTTATCTCCAATGAACACAACATCATTTTGATCTTGGTGTCTGAGGCGAGCTGGGAGTATCCATTGAACCGCGGGCCCTTGAGCAAGGGTTCTGGACAGTATTCCAGTAGCAGGTGTTTGAGTCTTCTCTGCTCTTCCTGAAATACTGTCTGATTCACGGTTTCGAAAGAGGAGTTCTCCAATATCAACCGTCCTCGTGGCCCACGTCCCATTGACCAAGACGGTGGTCTGTAACGACATTGTGAAGTTCAGGAAAAGTTTTATCGATCCCCGGTAGGCAGAAACAGAGGCTTACACCGATAAAATAGGACTTAGGATGAGATCTGAACATAAGTTCTAAAACAGAGCGGTTCCTCTGCTTAAACACGGCCCACTTGGTAACAAATATGCGGTATCCTGGCTATCCTCCGTGTGCTGGATCTGGGCTGCCTAAAAAAAACGTAGAACCATTGAGGTAAATGGTAAGTATAATGAAGGCAAAGACTGGAAACGGAGTCCTATATAGAATCCCAAGTGCACTGCGGGGTACTCCATACACTATTTGGATAGGAAGGGAGTCTCTATTAGCGAGGTAGAAGACCAGGGCTTGCTTGGTCGGATATGGTAGTATTGCTAGGCTTATTTTCCCTTGCTGGAATTTTGTGTCTCTGTAGATTTAAAACAGGATAAAAAGAAGGGCAGCCAAGGTCATATATACCACCCTACACCAGTGGTGCGTCAAGAGGAGTGACGAGGTATCGGATCCTCCAAGATAACGCAGGACAGCAAGATGAGTGTTTCATTTGGCCATGCCGGGTATAATAAAGCTGCATTCCCAGTAAGAAAAAGAATAATCACCGTTGCTCCTAAGGGTGGGCTGGGATGTCGTTGTATACAGAAGCATCACATAGAGTACACAAATGTTTGGCGGGTTTTCGGGAGGGACTAACCCACTGTGAGGCCAACTAGACGACCAGCAAAAAGGGCGCCGAGGAAGAACCCCTTGTTGTTATGACGTTTTGGCGTCGCAAAAGCCCGAAAAGACGGAGAAAAGGACACCCCCAAGTACACCTGCGCTTCCCCGGCCTCGTCGAAGAGAAGAGAGTCGAGCGTGTCCTGCTTGTACTTCCTCGCGCTCCTTGTTCTTCCCGCTGCGTCGACGTTGCGACCTCCCAGGTGGACCTCGCGGAAAAAGTTTCTCGGAAGGGAGTTTATCCGCTCCAACCAACCAGCGGCCGAGAAGCTGCGAGCCCAGACGTTACGCCAGTATCACCAACACTGGACAGCATCCATCCGTAGACGATCGTTCTCCAGACGGACCATTCAGATAGCTGGCATTTTTCGAGCTATAAGTTTTTCTAGAATATAGGCTGAACGCTGTCTGTCATACCCATCTCTGCAGCACAGATATACTTGCATAGCTGGCCTCTCGACGCTTTACACCAGGCATAGCCACCATCTTTATCTTGCGAACCCCGTCACCTGTGGGACCATCACTGCTTGTATATACGCACGACCACCCCCTGATTGCTCGACATGGCACTCCTTTAAGCCTGATAGAGTTTTAACAGGTGCTTTCCCCTCCAACGGGGTATACAATATATACCAAAATAATTCATATACAGTCTCTCAGGTTGAACCCCTGGAAAGATTCAACCAACTCTTGTTTTTTTTTATACCCTTTTTACCCTCTCTGCCCTTTTCCTGGCCACTCGACGAGCCTGCATTTGATACCCTCAATACCCTTATAGTTGCAATCTTCTTTCAGTCTACCGGGTCTGTTGATGGGTAGGGGAAAAGGTAGAAACGAACCGTGTCATGGCAAACAAAGAACCCAAGGCAGGAGATATCAATCCAGCTCGGCTGCTTGCCGATTCAAAAGCCTACCATCGGAAGAGAGCAGAGATCGTCAAAGCAAGCAGAAAAAAGGATGTTGGGCTGTTAGCTAAGCTTGCCACCTCTGAAGGTGGCTTGTTGGAGGATGACATACGAAAACAAGTTTGTAAGATAGGAGCTTGTGGCGTGTTGTTGCATTTTTCGTCGACGGTTTGACTAAACGCTTCTTATCAGGGCCAACGCTTCAGGGATATGTACGTGCTACCCACACACTGGAACATCCTCCACTGTCTAAGCTGCCATGCCACGCCGACGAGGGTCAAGTCAAACTAGATGTGGATAGATCATTTGTCTATTACCCCAACTGTAAGTTCGTCGACGTCGACAGTTTGCTACGGAGAGTACATTCTGGCAGATCCACTAACATTATTCTTCAGATAAGACAGAGAAACATCTCAAGGATAAAAGAGATGAACTACTTGACTTGATCGTATCAGTATTGCGGCGAAACCCTATGCTTTGCTATTTCCAAGGATACCATGACATTGCCCAGGTCCTACTCCTCGTTCTTGACCGTAAACATGCCTATCAAGCTCTGGAACATATCTCTCTTTTTCGCATAAGAGACTATATGCTTCCGTCTCTGTCTCCCGCACTTACACATCTCCAACTACTACCCGCCATCATCACATCCGTAGACCAGAAACTTGGCCAACATCTATCCGGCACCAAACCATTTTTCGCCCTTGCTGCCACCCTAACGCTTTACGCACATGACATTGAAGAATATGCTCACATTGCCCGACTCTACGACTTCATCCTCGCCCATGAGCCGGTTGTATCAATATACCTGTTTGCCACCATTATTCTCTCTAGAAAAGACGAACTGTACGATATTCCCCAGGATGAGCCTGAGATGTTTCATGGCATCCTGTCCAAACTTCCCCGCCCACTGGATCTTGAGGCCCTGATCTCGAATACGGTACAGATATACCAAGATCATCCGCCTGAGAAGCTCCCCTTTGGTGCGTGGAAATCAATACCCTCCTACAGTGTCCTTAAAACGCTGAGAAACCCTGGCTTGCAGTCAACTTCGGATCAAGCAAGGGGCTACTTTCATCAGCAGATCCGGGGCCTGCAGCGGGAAAAGATGCGCAAAGATGCAGCATTGCTTATTCGAAAGCACTCTTTTTCTATCAAGCTTGTTGGTGCCACAGTTGCCGTAGGGATCCTTTCATACTGGATGATGAAGCGAGATCCTGACCTTGCAAAGCATCTCTGGCGTTATCTAGGGCCTCTAAAGACTATGTTGGGGTTATGATCAGGTTAGGTCGCACTATTCTTGTATATTAGCTAAATGACACTCATGTATACCTACGAATAAACCACAGAATAGACAAAACTTATCAGCTACATAGACCTTCATTTACTACCATGCTCTGGCCCCTATGCAACCATGCTTACGTAAGCGCGATGTTCAAGCTGTCTTCTTTGCTGGTCGTCATCTCACAGGCTCCAACAACACCGATATCTGCGACATTACAATCCAATAGCAAAGATGGCCAACCGAGGCTATGATGCAGTAGTGGACGTTGATGCTGAGGTATGGGATGCTGCTGCTGTTCTCTAATGTTGTTATCAGGGCTGTTCCCCAGACTAATTGAACACTCCATAACAGGGCGACCTTGGCCATACAGACCTTCAAGAAGACCTTGAATTCCATTCCTCCAGTACGACCCGTGTCTCCCCGGAATATAGTCCTTAGATTATACTCCCATTTTCAGCCAGTGTCTAGGCGATTATATCCCACATAGCTAACTAGTACACTCGCGCTTAGATTTCGATGAGACACCGCGCAATGCAAAAGGCCACCCAGATTCCTCATCTTTCCTCGGCGGCTCATCTTCTCGACAAGCAGGCGGGCCAGGAAGCGCAGGATCCAACGCAAAGATCTGGAGTATAACATATTACAACCGATACTTCGACGTTGACACCTCAGAGGTATTCCGACGATGTGTTTCGACTCTCTACCCAAAATCCAATTTCCTTGATGTTCTGGATGGGAACCCCGACCTGTACGGACCGTTTTGGATTGCTACTACTGTGGTAGTAATTCTTTTCCTGACTGGTACTGTCTCTCAGTATCTGGCTAGAAAGGGCAGTCACCATTTCGAGTATGATTTCCGCCTCCTCTCTGGCGCTGCCGGCCTTATTTACGGCTACACTTTCATATTGCCCGTTGCTTTATGGGGGGCGTTACGTTGGTTTGGAAGCTCCAGTGCGGATTTGATTGAATGCTGGGCGCTCTACGGATATGCCAATTTGATCTGGATTGTCGTTGCATTAGTGAGCTGGAGTCCGCTTACTGCGCTGAATTGGGCGCTTGTTGGAGTTGGCTTTGGCTGGACGGTGTTCTTCTTGCTGAGGAATCTTTATCCGGTACTAAGTGCTACGGATATGAAGACGAGCAAGATATTACTGATTGTGGTCATAGTGCTCCATGCAGCCTTGGCCATTGCCATTAAAGTGCTGTTTTTTGCGTAAGTTGAAAGACTGTTCAATCCTTTAACACGCGCGGACGCTAACAATTCGCATTGTAGTCACGGAAGTTATGCGAAGAAGCATGACGATGACCACGATGACAAGCATGATAAGGGTGACAAGCATGATGACAAGGATAAGCACTCGCGCTTTTAAATTTGAAATGTTATATCCTCGGAATACCCCAGCTCTTCAAAATTTGATGAGCTTTTCCTTGCAACACTAACTGAAATATCCTTCTGAGCGTCTTTTTGAATGCTGTATTATTGTTGTTTGCTTATTGACATTGTATTACTCCAACATTCTCATAGAATCTCGTTTCCGTAGGGCAGTGAGGCTGGCGAGAAGTTTTGTTGAGATGCTATCTAAATAGCTCCGGGTATTGCCAATTCTAGGAAGACCTTTTCAATTGGAAATGTAAATAAATAACATAGTGCCTCTTCTTCCTTTGAAAGGCGTCATTATGTCATGTTCACCCAAGTAAAACACCATACCACAACCTCTGGCGGAACCACGTAACAGAAAAGCACCAGTTTACTTCAGCTTCTTCTTTGGTCGGAGTTGGTTTGTGTGTCCGCACTTCTTCTTTCGGCAGTTGGTGGCACGTGGAGGGAGACGGGCCTAATCAGAACAGGAGATACATGGTTAGTCACACATCCAGAAGCTGCAGACGCCGGTCGTTAAGTTAAGACTGGGTGTTCGGTCACCACATACATAGCACTTTCGGCAGACCATCTTCTCGCAGTTGAACTTGGAGGCAAGGGCCTTCAAGGAGGGCTCGATGATACCACCGGGAAGGTCGAGGACAAGGTGAAGGGTGGACTCCTATAAATCATTCCATCCGCATTAGATACCGTTTTGAATTCCAGGCTGTTTCGCCACATATAATCTCGAATAGGTCGATATCTCTAGTCTTCCGGGTGCTGTTGTTCAAGCATACCTTCTGGATGCCGTATTCGCTCAGTGGGAATTCATCGCGGATGTGCTTTCCACCGAAGACGTATCGCTGTTCATCGACAGAAACGAGCTCTCTCTCGAAAACCTGAGACTTGATGGCGGAGATAGTGTCGGTGGGCTCTGCGTTGAGAGTGAGAGTGTTTCCACTCAGGTTCTTGACGAAGCTATCGATCGTAACGAAAGGGATCACATAGTCAGCCTTGCGCATTCCAAATTCATGGATCCAGCCCTCTTTTCTTCATATCCGAATGTTCTTAAAGGGTTCGATAGAGCGCTGGGGTGAAGGGTTCAACCTACATCTGCACTACATGACAGAAAAAACGAGATATGTTAGATATCATTCAACGAAAGTGCGCGCAACTAATATGAGAGATAACTTACTGTTGGCAGTGAATCTGTCGCTGTTTTGCTTCGTGGTTTGCCGATACTGCGTCGGACGTTTAAGATAGCATCAAGATTTGGATGTGTTCGCTTAGCCCGTGGGAGCAATTACCCTAAGCCCTACTCTCTGTGCTGACTAAGCAATCATCCAACTCTAGCCTTTCAAAGGGCCTTGAACCAGAGAGCGACAAAGCTACGGTTAAAGAAAATAATACTATATATCGAAGGGTAGGCCAACTGGTTTTTCTATTCAAGTATAATATAGAGTATTGGAGTTAATTATTTACTATCTCTGGCTTTCCCCTTTGGAACGTGAATTCGGCCCTCTGTCTGATACACAGCAAGGACCAGAGTCTCCAAAGACACGCCAATAGTTTTCGCAGCAGTATCATAGAAATTCCTTGCAATATCTGGTAGTTGGTATTCATAACGGAACCGTAAGTAATCGCATCCCGGTCTCGGAACAGGTCTCATAAGCCTGTTAGCCTCCTCTTCAGTAACTACCCTCCTAAGTCGTAAGCTGGATAGAACAGCTTGCAACTTTTCAACTATTGCTTCATCATCTGTCTGCCTGGCTTGGTTATCCACCTCAGTAGCTGCTGTTCTGGTGGTTGGAAACATCTCTGCGAAAGGATTGGAAGACTTGGCATCTATAGTATCGAATTAGCAGGCGTCTCGCATAGGTACAACGAGGAGGTCATCTCTACCTTTATCGGCAACCCAAAGTCTATCATACCAGTCCATGTATTCATCTAGCTGTTGCTGTGTCATTTCCATTGCATCCATCTCCGTAGCTTGCATTGCAGCACTATTTGTGAGGAACCCTTGTGAAATTCCCCTGCGGTCAAATGTAATTTGAGCTTCAGCCCATTTTTCCCAATCTATAATCTGAACGGAAGGATCATTCAAGGCCCATGGGTATCTTTTGACGTAATCAAATGGAAATAGAAGCTTGGTAGCAACAATAACAAGACACATCAGCTGCACCTCTGGTAGATATATCCGATGAAATCTTCTGGTTATTTCTTTCGGGAATGTGTATGTAAATTCCACGCTTTTCATAAGCCGCTTAACAGCTGAATACACTTCGACTGTAAGATTTATTAGCTGCAGGTCATTTGATAATTGCTATAACTGAAGCCCCTTATCGGTCAACTTACTAGGTAGAGCGAGTTGCTTCACATAAGAGAAAAGGAGTAATGATGAGTTAATAGCCGGAAATTCTATGCTAAAATCACGATGGTATAGCATAATCAAGTCTGCAACAGCCCGATGAATTTGATCCCCAACAGGTAGATTCTGGTACGCATGTTAGACGTTATGCTTATAGACGTTGAAAGTAAAGGTAGCGGATCTACCTTTGTATCAAATGCAATATGATATATTGCAGGTAGCCGGTCTTTCATGTCCGAGGGTATAAAGCGAAGGGGCCTCATGAACGGTATTTCATCCTCGGCAACCCATTCTTGCATGTATCCAATGCTCACTGGAAGGCGGAGTAACAATGTACCCAAGTAGCACAGAGCCAAAGAATCAATTAGTCGTGGTGAAGTACTGAGCTTCCGCTTGTGATACTGGTACTCTTCTTTATCAAGTTCATTCGATACGCCAGTCTGAGAACTGAAGAGCTGGGTCGAATTCTCATCATCAGTATAGATATCATCTCTCCCTTCATAAATCTTCTCAAGCCGGAGGATCCATAAATCTTTTAGAATCCCCTAGACACTCGGTATTAACAAAACTTATTCGCTTTATATAAACTTGATGAAGTCTTCCTTACCTCGAGTTCTGAGGGAAGCCCCTTGACATGAACCAGAGCGTGACACTGTTTCCACAGCAAAAGCTGATAGGCTTCCAGGAACAGCTGGAATGCATCACTCCCATGATAAGCTTTGGCAAGTGTGCATTAGCAGGAGTAGTTAAACCAACGGTTTGGGTATATGCCTTGCAGGTCTTACTTTTGGATCTCCGTTCAGCCTGGACTTTCTTCCGTCGGGCTGTTCTGCCGTGGCCGCCGAAGTTCTCGTCGTCTACGACCACTTCCTGGCCCTATATGTACAGAGTAAGCAAGGCTAGCTGGATGATTATCTATCAGTGTAATTCTTTCATTTACCTGTTGCTGATGCCCTTGACGGCAAAACCACAGCCCATTTTCGATATAGTAACGGGTTTCGCGGCAGCCTTCCTGGCCGCAGGTACCGCGCACCGACTCCGCCATCAGAGGTCCATCTTCGCATGTAACGCTGGACGAGGCTCACATTCAGGCTGTGTATTACGCCTGATTTGCTCGGCTAGATTATTAGCCTTGCCCTCTTCGCCACGCCCACAAAGGAGAGAGAATATACACTTTTTGAAAAATATTCGATAGAAGTCGTTATTCGACGACTAGAGAGGAGCTACTGGTAGTGGCACGTGAGCCAATGGTTTTCAAGGTATTCTCTGGAGTACTTTAAGGGGACAAGAATGTAGGAGAAGAAGCTGGCTGTACAACGAAGGAAATGCTTTGACATCGTATATCTTTTCATTCATCATCACTCTGTCATTTAGAAAATGCCACACATGAAGAGCATCCACTTGTATACTAGAAAAACATAGCCCAGAAAAAGCTGCTAGGACCTATTTCTGCCATCTGCGGATGCAAGCAAGTCAAAGAAGATGACTTTTCTCCAGGGATGCTTAACGCACACGTAGGTGATTTGATGGAACGGCTCATGGACACAGAATTCTAGCAAGAGCGGGTAGAACAATGTTAAAATGGTAATTCAGGATTTGTCGTACTAATTTAGTGGGCAACTTCCTTTGCATCCATAGCGACCTCCTCACCCATGGCAGTCAAAACAACAACGTCTATAGAGCAGTTAGAGGGGAATGCTTTTTACGATGTATGAAAAGGCAGCTGGATTTTACTTACTAACGTCCTTCTCCTCAGTTCTGAAGAGTTTCTCGATCTTCTCACCGACCTCACCAGGGGGAAGCTTGACGTCATCCTTGGGAGTTCCGTCTTCCTTCATCAAGTTAAGGAAACCGTCGTCACTGATGTCCAGCTGCGGCGGTGTTAGTATATCTAAGAACTCGCGTCCCCAGCTGAGTATCATGCAACAGGTGGCAACTTACCAACTGGTATTCCTGACGGCGGACGTTTGGGACATCCATGTTGTGGGTGGAGGGAGAGAGATCCTCAAGCTTCTTGCCGGTGAAGATATCGATGGCGACCAAGTGGACTTTGGCGTGACCGTGCTTTCCGGTCTTCGAGGTGGTCATCTCAACAATCTTGCAAGGGCGGCCCTTGATGACGACGTGACCGTTCTTTCGCAGAGCAGAACACTGCATTGGGTAGGTCTCGGAGGCGCCAGCATCGGCGCTCTCGAAGGTGACATTGTGCTATAGACCCGAGTCAGCGACCAGAACTCATTGCCTTTCTGTGGCTGCCAAAATAAAACAAAAAAAAACCAAAATAAAAAAAAAATTCCACAAAGTAGCGCCCGCGATGGATGCGGGGAAGAGGCTTAGGGAAGTGGGATGTTTTTACCTGCTCGTCGTCGGCCATGGTGAAGGATGTCGAGTCGATAGGTTAGAGAATAAGCTGGAGGAGGAGGTTGGATGGGGGAGAGGCCGACAAGTGTGCGCGAGATGGGAAGAAGTTGTGAGAAGGCAAGGGTGGGGAGGAGGCCGGAAGTGTGAAAGTAGGCAAAGAAATTTATATTTAAAATGCCCGCTCGCTGCCCTCCCGCCCGCCAAAGGAGGGAAAAAAAAAAAAAAAAAAATAACAAAATAAAAAAAACTTGTGTAGGAGGGGTCAGGGATGACTAGCCTGTTTGGGCATGTTTGCACTGTTTGCTGCTTTTGGCGCTTTTGGCTCGTGCAGGCGACCGCAGCCGGGCTGGTCCATTAGTTTAGGTAAGCTCCAGGACGAGGACGACGGCGAGACGCGGACGAGGCAGCGGACACAGAGACAGAGACAGCAGCAGTGATAACTGGCGATAGCGACGGCGACAGGGGCCCTGAGACATGCGCGTTTAGGAGCCCGTTTGGATGCAGAGCGGCGTCGAGAGTGGACAGACAGCGCGAAGATGTGGCCAGACAGAGGAGCTGCCGGCCAGGGAGGAGGCCCCGTTGCCTCAGCGTCCACCGGCAGCCTGCCCTTCTCTCCAGCACGGCGGCAGTCACAGCTATCTGCTGCTAACAAGCCGGGACGGCCGTCGTTCAGCCCCAGGTCCTCTTCACTGTCCTTCTCTCCCACCCCGAATGCCTCCACTACCTCCCTACCCGGGGCTGCACGAGCCGCGAATGGACTCTCGAGACAGCCTCCTTCGGCCATGAGGAACCAAAGCTACCCTGACCCGGTAGATGTCTTGAACGGCATCATTGGCCAGCGGCGTAGCAGTTCTACGCCCGGCGATGAGACGGCCCTTCCGCCAGAGAAGCCGGATGTCCTTTGTGAGAACATCGACTTTGGCGGCCTCAGCTTAGAGGAGTTTGCCCGCCAGATGGAGACACAGCCAGCTCGCCGGAGCTATGGTCAGGGTCTACAGCCTTTTAAGCAGTGTGAGCCTCCCACGGATACCTTTGTCTATTCACAGTCACCCATTGTTGATATTTGGATGTATATAATAGATGAGAATGATCGGAATATCTTTGAAGAACTTCACAATTCAATCACAGTATGTCACATCTCGCGTCTTCATTCAGATCTTTCACCTCATATAATAAACTGACCCCTAACTAACCATCTTTGCACTCTAGGGGTGTGACGAGATACTAAAATCGGTTGAATCATACCTCACGAAGTTCCAAGCCGAGCTGGGGGCCATATCCTCGAAGATTGAGTCCCTACAGTCCCGTTCATTCCGACTAAGTTCACAGCTTGAGAATAGGAAGAATGTTGAACGAATACTGGGGCCGGCCGTCGAGAAAATAAGTGTGCCACCACGCACGGTTCGGTCGATATCAGACCGTCCTATCGACCAGGAATGGGTTAAAGCTCTCTCTGAACTCGACACACTTTCTTCTACGATTAATGCAGATACCTCTACCCCAGAAAACATAAAAGCCATAGAGGATGTCAGGCCTTTACTCAAAAATTTGCAAGAAAAGGTGGGTTACGTCTGCCTCAGCCATAGCTCACTCAGGCCCCATCGCTAATTTTAGATGAAGGCTGTGGAGCGGATTCGGGACTTCCTTGTCACTCAAATAAAGGCCATTCGATCCCCGAATATGAATGCTCAAGTCATCCAACAACAGTCGCTCCTGAAATACAAGGATCTATATACATATCTTTCAACTCACCACCCAACATTATCCGAGGAGATCACCCAAGCGTATGTTAATACGATGAGGTGGTATTACCTATCAAACTTCACTCGATATTCCCAAGCGTTAGATAAGTTGAAGCTCTATTCAATTGATCGAAATGATCTCCTTGGAGGCGATGCTTCTTCGCAAAGGACAGGTAATCATATTACTACATTTATATGCTTCTACTAGGTTGTTCAAAATGCTAACCTTTCTTAGCACACGGTGGCTCTGGTGCCCGTAGCCCTGCACTTGCTGCTCATGACCCACTCGCCTTGGGTCGGCGCATGGACATATTGAAATCAAGCTCCCACATGGCACTCTCCTCTTACTTGGCAGAGGAAGACAAATCTACACATGGGCTGGAGATTGTCTTCCGAAACTTCAATCTGGCACTGATTGATAATATCTCTGCTGAATATTCGTTCATGGCTGAGATGTTTGCTGCGAAAACAATACATTATACCTCGCAGAAAGTGACGGAGATCTTCGAGCCCACGTTCGCGTCCGGGCAGGCTCTGACAAAACAGCTTATCGAGACCACTACTGACTGCATTGGGATCCTCCTTTGCGTAAGATTAAACCAGCAATTTGCATTTGAAATGCAACGTCGGAAGGTCCCTGTGGCAGATCCTTACATCAACGGCATCAACATGCAGCTCTGGCCTCGGTTCCAAATGATCATGGACATGCATTTTGAATCGCTCAAGAGGATATCAACAGCCTCTACTAGGAGCGGTCTTTCAGTCCTAGCCTTGACATCAACCGATGCCCAATCATCTGCACCGCACTTCCTCACACAACGATTCGGCCAGTTCCTGCATAGTATACTGACGTTATGCAACGAAGCTGGTGATGATGAGCCAATTTTCAACAGTCTGGGCAGACTGGTGAATGAATTCGATGCCCTGCTCACCAAACTCAGCAAGAGCAGCGGCGACGCCAAAAGAAGAGAACGTTTCCTCTTTAACAATTATTCGTTAATTCTAACTATTATCAGTGTAAGTCATGATCTATCTTTACGCACGAGTTTGACCGTCTCTGACCTTCCTTTTAGGATACTAAAGGAAAACTGGCAACGGACCAGAAAGAGGTACGTGCTTACCACAGGCGATTCCTCATCGTTTTTTGATATGCTAACAATCTTGTAGCATTTTGAATCTTTCGTTAGAGGGCCAAGTAACCGTCGATAGTCATTCAAAGCAATGGAACATTTTCTTGTTCATGTGTAGAACCATTGGGATATAGAGCAAATTTTTATGGCGTCTTGGTTGGTCTATGGAAGCAAGTGGCTGCAAGTAAGCGTCGGAGTCTGGCTGGCATGTCACTCAATGTTATTCTACTTGTATTTGCAGTGGCATCCACATTGTGTTCGTCTAATATGCGTATCAGTAACGCCTTTTATACTTCGCTGTAGATATAACTAGTCACAATATGTATGAGAAGTGCCCCTGTTGATCTCCACAAAAGGCCGGGCCCAATTGAGGTTCGGCCATTACTAAGCTTCAAAAGTCCGGCCAAGACGTCCCCCTGTTACCTCTGTTATTTAGCCATCTGGGGTAACAACACTCTTCTATCCTCACCCACCATGTGCTTCTCAGATAGTCAAAGGCAAGACCCGATAAATGAACCAGCAGACCCTTTGATTGGATTAGCCTGTGGGAGGAGGAGCTGAGCTGGTGACATCGCCTCGGCACTGGTTGCGCAATGTTCGCTAGGCCCGCGTTTACAAGGCCGCTAGCAAGATGCCGCCTATTTTCTAGTAGCAGCAAGCTACATGCTGACTTTACACACGCGGTAAGTAGTACGATGGTACAGTTCCGTCTTAAGTTATGTTTGATCTTATAACGTGGCGATCTGAATATGTTTTAATGATGTGGAGGAGGATAGGTAATTGGGGCTGGAGTTGTTGGACTAGCTGCGGCTCGTCAATTAGCAGCTCGAGAAGGAACATCGACTATTCTAGTTGAAAGACACTCCGCAGTTGGAACAGAGACAAGCAGTCGAAACTCCGAGGTCAGTGGCAGAATATTGACCAACCTTCGTTTTGGGAAGGTAACTAAAGCTAACCGGTGCCGTATAGGTAATTCACGCCGGTCTATACTATGGTGTAGATTCATTAAAAACAAAACTATGCATTGAAGGGAAAGAAATGCTTTACGAACTTTGCGAGAAGCAGAACATCCCGCACCGCAACACTAAGAAGTGGATTGTTGCCCAGGACGAGGAGCAATGGAAAGAATGTTTGAAAGTTTTCCTCCATGCTAAGGAAATAGGTGTACCAATACGCTTTGTTTCCGCCGAAGAAGCGAAAAGGAGAGAACCAGATGTACGAGCAGAGGCAGGAATCCTAGAAAGTCCGACGACCGGGATAGTGGACGCTCACTCCCTAATGTCCTACCTACACGGCAACTACGAGGAAAGAGGCGGAGACTGCGTGCTGTTGACTGAGGTTTATAAAATTGAACCTCTAAAGAACGGAGGCGGTTATGAAGTTTTTACCAGATCTGGAGAGAGAAAAGACGAAGAGTCGTCTTTTACAGCTGAAACACTCATTAATTGTGCTGGTCACTTTGCATGTGGGATAAACAACATGATTTTACCACCAGAAAGACATCGAACTCCTCACTTCGCTAAAGGGACGTATTTCTCATACGCAGCCTCATCACCAAGGCCTTCAACCCTACTATACCCAGCGCCTCGCCCTAGTTATGGCGGATTAGGCACACATCTGACTCTTGACATGGCCGGCCGAATAAAATTTGGCCCTGATGTCGAATGGGTAGACAATCCAGATGATTTGATCCCGAGCCCAAAACGTTTAACACAGGCTATCAAGGAGATCCAGGCGTACTTACCCAGCGTGAACCCCGATGCAATTGGTCTTGATTACTGTGGTATTAGACCGAAGTTGATTAGGGGTGGTTCCGTCTCCTCCGGGAAAGATTTCCAGGACTTTGTGATTCAGGAAGAAAAAGGTTTCCCAGGCTTTATAAACTTGCTTGGGATTGAGAGCCCCGGGTTGACTAGCTCTTTGGCTATTGCAAAAATGGTAGAGAATCTTTTATATAGATAGTTACTTTCTTGGGTTGTTTAGCCGGATAAAGAGTGTTCTCTGGGTTAAGCTTCAATACAATTGCTTTTTAACAGTTCGACCCAGGTCAATTAATACAAGCTTCGAATAAGCTCAAATACTGTTAAGTGATTTAGTACTGATTAGGCTGTACTGATCAAGGATGCTCACTTACATGCTGGCAGATTTGGGTCTTTTTTATCACCTTTCAATGCACGCAGCGCAATGGTGTCAGCCTCGCTGGGCTTGACAGAGAACTATCGTTCAATGAAATATGAAATTAGCAGTCGAATGAAGATCTGTTTTGAGAAAGGTATGGGGATACTTTCTTACTTCAGTCAGTGTAGATTTAAGCTCCAAACTCTCTACCAACTTGGCGATGGCATCCCCCACAGCGTTGGCATCCTTTGCATCATCACCTGAACAAGCTTGGCCAATGTATGGTAGTATTTTTGCAATTTGATGAGCTTCCTCTGGATTCCTAGCGGCTTTGAAGTGTATAGTTTTAGCCAGGGATATACAAGATGTGATACCGTGTGGAATTGCATATGTGGCTCCAATCACATGGCCAATTGCATGGCTTAGCCCTATGGGGGCTGTAAAGTAGAAGGGAGGGAAGGCAGAATACGCGGCTATTTGTAATTCCTGGCGAATTTTTGGGTCTTCAGGGTCCTTCTTGCACAATGGGAGGAGTCTGAATATCTCTCTTATCGCCGTTCGACACAGTCGTTTTGTAGGCACTTCGGCTGTCTGAGGGTGGTACTGTAACCCAACTGCATGATCAATTGCACGGACCTGAATATAGTTATGCTTTAGCAGTCTGTAGTTAAACTAGGGAGCTGTTGGCCAATTTTGAAATTGCTTACAGCAGAGCTTAGCCATAGACGTGCTGGGGTATGTAGAGTGATCTCAGCATCGTAGATAATTGCTACAAGGGTTAACAGACATATTAGTTAGCTAGTTAAATAAGTATTTATTGATATCAATTTTCAATACCTTTCGGTGCCAATTCAGGGTGGAAGATCCCAATTTTTAGGCCTTCATGACTGGTATACCCTGCTCCCAATGTATTTTCAGCTACACTCAGAGTCGTCGGTAGGGCAACTATAGGTATCCATTGTTCAGTGTGTTGATGTATATGGTATGCGACGGCCTTCGCAGCATCTATGGGAGATCCTCCCCCAACCGCTACAAGGACATTCGCCGCAGATTGCTTGATACGTTCTATTGCGGACTCTATATCCGCAACAGGCCTATTCTCTACCAGTTAGTTCGACGACCTTCCATCCCACTCATGATTTGGCAACGTACGCATGTTGGCGAACTCCAGCATATGTGCCCGCATGGGAATCTGCCAGGAGACCCTCTAGCTCTTTGATAACGGGCGTTTTCTCGTTCAACGATCTTCCCGTTATGATAAATGCTTTGGATCCTCCTAGCTCAGAAACCACTTTTCGTAGCGAGCTTCGACTTCCTAATCGTGTTATTCACATGT
Source organism: Trichophyton schoenleinii (assembly GCA_018357685.1). Lineage (NCBI taxonomy): Eukaryota > Fungi > Ascomycota > Eurotiomycetes > Onygenales > Arthrodermataceae > Trichophyton > Trichophyton schoenleinii. Next base: position 3,223,416 of record WOFF01000002.1, read on the forward strand.
TAGTTAACAGTGTTATTTCTTCGTCTCATAATGCCCTGTAATCGAGTGTATATCACTTGCCTTGCCCATAGAGCATATACTTCGCAGGTAGCGTAATGTATGCACCCTTTAGCTCGCTGTCAACGCCATGGAACGAAGACGTAAGATCCATCTTATAGAAGTTCCTAGCGAGGTGCAATGTAATTGTTATAGCTAGTTAATTTACCACAAGTTGTTTAACGGTGGGCTGTTTTCTTCGACACTGCGATCCATGTTATGGCGGGATGAAGATGCCTTGTGCTAGTTATGACGACATCGAACCTTTTAAACTCGAGGCGCAACATTTGATCAAATATTTGAATTGTTATTTGAACGTAGATCATAGAATGACCACAGTTTGGTCTCCAGTATATACCATGTGCAGAGCAACCGTAGATTTTCGTTACAATAATAATAGAGATGCATAGATATACTCCTAAGGCAGTTCATCTTTCTAAACAGTTCAAATGCGGGATGTTCATAACAGTGAACTTTCTCGTATCATTCTTGAATAAGCCACAGCAAGCACCTGCGTTCAGCTCGACTCAAACCCCGAGTTAAATATACACATTGTAAGCCTCCGGGGCCGTTCTTCGAGGAAGGAAAAGGTATAAAAAAATTGGGCGAGCACAGAGGAAAGGAAAGAGAAGACGAAGCGCAGAAGGCCTCCCTAGCACCGTAAAATATGAACTTTTTTTTGAATTGGCATTTCCTTTCCATTCCCATACTCTCTTTTTTCCCTTCTCATTGTTCGTTCATTTGTGTTGGTTGTTCACAATTTGTAAAAGATACCACACAAAGATAAATGCTGTCTGGGCTGTAAGAAACCTTAACATGCATGCGTTGCTACCACATTCCACATTCTAACAGGATCAAAAAAGAAAACAGATGAAATAAAAAGGAGAAAAAGGCAAAGACCTGGGCAAAAAGGGAATCAAGCACGAGTTAGAAAGAAAAGACAGACAGACAGATAAAACTCCTGGAAAAAGGGGGAGGGAGATGTCATGAAGACGTAAGCAGGTGAACGCACAAGGTGGATGAAACGTAATAAGGAGAAGGGAAAGGGGGAATAAAAGGTAAGGGATATCTTTGTTACCAGGAAGGGAGAAAGATGTGATGGAACTTTTTCCCACTTCCAACGTCAAACCTTTGCCAGCTACAACCGAAACTTGGAGGGGGAAAAGAAAAAAAAAAAAATCCATAACCGTATATCAAGGCTGGATGGGTAGAATGGCATAAACGCCAGGCAGAAGGGAGGGAGGAGGTCATCCAGCAAAAAAAAAAAAAAAAAAAGGGAAAAACAAAAGGGAACATAAGAAACAAGAGGAAGATTATTCGTTAAGACATGCCAAGCCGAGGAAACCAGAATCAAAAACTTTCCTCCACAATTAGAAAACCGTTTCAAGCATTATTTAAGACTTTGTCTCTTCCGCGGGCTTGCCAGCCTCTGGCTGAGCAGCCTCACCGGCGGGGGCATCATTCTTGTTCTTGACATATTCATCGTAGACAGTAAGAGCTTCGTCAACCTTGGCTCGAAGAGCAACATCATCATCGACACTGGTCAAGTAAGTTAGCTTTGATTGTAATCAAATATGGTTGGCGAAGGGGTGTGTTCTTACAGGCCAATCAACTCTGAGTTGTCCATTTCCAAAAGCATGCCAGTGATCTTTCCGGCAAGCTCAGGCTGTTGAGCAAGAATCTTAGGGTAGATGGCTTCACCGAGCATCTGTTTCTGCTGGGGTTCAGGGGCGGCATTGAAAACTGCGAGGTTGATGGAGCCGGAGCCGGCTGCTTCATCGCGTGGAATTCCGCCTTGTCCAGGAGCACCTTGACCACGGCCACCAGGGCCTGCTCGGCCACCCTGCTGGATGGGCATGTTACGTCCTTGACCGAAGCCTGGAGCACCAGGTCCACCACGCATTTGTGGGGCATTACCGGCAGCCGGTGGCATACCTTGCATTGGACCCTGGCCACGACCACCTCCACGGCTGAACGACTGGACCTGGCCTATCTGTGGGTAATTTAGACCATTTGGAATTCCAGCACCCTGCATTGCGCCCATCGGGATAGCTTGGTTACCCATGGCGAAGTTAGGAGGAAGTGGCTGGTTAGGGTTCATGCCACGGCCACCCTGTTGTCCAGGGAACTGCGGGAACTGGCCAGGACGACCACCGGGCATTCCTGGCATAACCATACCAGCTTGACCAGCAAACTGCATTCCACGCTGAGCACCGGGGAGGAAACCTTGCTGGCCAGGCGCGCCATAGAAGACGGCAGGCTGCATGAACTATCTTTGGTATTAGAAAAAAGAATCGAGTGTGGACAATATATATAGAGAGGGAGACACTCACGGGTTGGGCCATTCCAGCGGCAGCAGCAACCTGCTGCTGGCGGATGGTGTTTCTAGCTTGGATGCTGGCCTCGAGCTTGTAGATGTTAGTAAATTGATTTCTTCGAAAATGTATTGCCTTGAGCGCCTCTTACCTGGCTCTTGCGAACATCCTTGCGCTGGGCCAAAGCAACGTAGAGTGGCTTTCCATGAACCATGCGTTGGTTCATCTCGGTAACAGCCTTTGAGGCTTCATCTGGGTTGCTGAAGCAAACGAAACCGAATCCTTTACTCTTTCCGAGATGCTTCTTTTCAGGCTTGGCACTCTCGGTCTTTCCCTCAGTCTTCTCTTCGGATTTCGACTTGTCCTCAGATTCAGGCTTAGTCTCTCCCTTTTCCTCGGACTTGTCACCGGCCTCCTTCTTCGCCTTCTCCTTATCAGCTTCCTTGTCCTTTTCGGTTTCGGCGGGAACGTCGACAATGGCCTCGCGCATGACCTTAGCGGAAGTGATGTTTCCGTAGCTGCTGAAGAGCTCACGGAGCTTCTCATCATCGATATCGTCGGACAAGTTCTTGATGTAAAGGTTAACACCCTGGTACTTGGAAGCCTTCTCGATGCGAGCAGCTTCATACTGCTTTCGCAGCTCCTCTTCACGTTCATGTTTCTTCTGGGCACGGCCGACGTAGAGCTTCTGACCCTTGAGCTCGTACTCGTTCAAGGCCTCGACAGCGGCGGAGGCAGCCTCATGGTCAGAGAAGTTGACGAATCCAAACCCGCGGCTCTTGCCAGTCTCATTGTCACGGCTAAGGGTAGCAGAGGTGATTTCACCATACTTCTCAAAGAGACCGCGGAATTCCTCATCGGTGACATCCTGCTCAACATTCTTGACGTAGATGTTGGTGAAGTTGGCCTTCATCTCCTCGAACTTGCTCTGGCGATCCTTCTTGGCAATGTGGTGTCCAACAAAGACCTTCTTCTCGTTCAACAACATACCATTGACGTGTTTGATGGCATTTGTGGCTGCCTCAGCAGTTTCATAGTGGACGAATCCGTATCCTTTGGAGTTTCCGTACTCATCCTGAGCAACCTTGCAAGAAAGAATGTTTCCGAAAGCAGCAAACGTGTCGTGAAGGGCCTTGTTGTCAATGGCAGTATCAAGGTTCTTAATAAAGACGTTGCCCTGACCGGTCTTGCGGAGGGCAGGGTCACGCTGAGACCACATGATACGGCATGGACGACCCTTGATCAGGGTGTAGTTGAGGTCCTCAAGGGCACGTTCTCCATCAGCGGTGTTATTGTAGTTCACATAGGCGTAGCCAAGAGAGCGTCTGGTAACAGCATCACGACAGACACGGATCGACGCGACCTGTCCAATGGAGGAGAAGAGCTCGTAGAGCATAGCCTCGGTGACGGAAGGGTCCAGCTCTCCAACGTACAACGAGGCAGAGTGAGGCTGTGAGGTCGCAGGAGCCGTAGTGCCAGAGGGCTCTCCGGCAGCTTCAGGAGCGGCCTCGGTGCTGGGAGCTGCAGCTGCAGCAGTGCCGTTGGCAGGGGCCTCTGTGGGCGCCTCAACCTGGTCCGCAGGGACGTTGGTTGCGGTCTCTGGAGCAGACATATTTTCTAATGTTTTTCCGTGTTTTTTTGTGATTTTTTGGTTTGAATTCTTGGTCGCTTGGAAATCTTTTCGTATCGTCAATCAAATGGAGAAAAAGTTAGCAAAGCCAGATCAAGAAGCTCGAAAAAAAAAAAGAGGGGCACCGCGACGAATTCTCCTCAAAGGACACAGGGCGTGATCGAGCAGAAAAGGCAGAGCTAACACGAGGCAGAGCGTCCTGCGGGCGAAAGGGAAGGTGAGATGAGAGAAAGGTGAAGGGAGAGAGCAGTAGGAGAAGTGAGAGTAGCTGGGGTAAGTGTGCGGTGTGCGGGTTTTGGGACCACCACAAACAACCCACAACCACCGCCAGCTGCCAGTGCTCCCCTTTTCCTTCTCCTCGAACGGCTCTCGTTTTCAATGGCGAGGTAGCAGTAGGCGCAGGTAGGCGTGAGATCCGAGGGTTTCTCGTGTGCTGGCAAAAACGGCGACGGGCTCGACGTGGGATGGCGAAGACGGGACAGGGACTCACCAGGCGAACCTCGAAGAGGTGATGCTTGATATTTTTCAGGCTTTACGAGTAGTTTTCTGGTAGGGGAAGGGGGCAAAGGAAAGGAAACACTCGAAAGTGTTTCTAACGGACGGATAGATCACAGCCTGAGGAAGCACAAGAAGCGATGTTGGTGGTTGGAGGTTGGTTGGACTTTTTTTTTTTTTTAGGATATCTTTTTGATGTGCGAAAGAAGAAGAAGAAGAAGAAAAAGTTTAAAAAAACGTCGAATTTTTTTTTTTTTTTTTTTTTTTCCTTTAGTGGCGCGAATAAGAGCTTACGATGACTAATTATTGACTAAGCCGAGAAAATGATGAGTCATCAATGAATAATATGAATGAATAAGACATGACTAAGCAAGTAATGTATATGAAAACGGAAACAAGAGAAAAGACGGGAAGAAAGAAAAGGAGAGAAGAAGCAAAAAAGAGATGGAAACAGAGAGGTCAGTTGATAGCCGCTGGCTTATGGCTTGAGGGGGGGTGGGCGGTGCGGGAAGTTATTTCTAGATTCGTCTATTATTGGCTGGCGCTACGGAGTAACCCCGGAGTGCGGGTGGTGAGGTAAGGGACGTTTTGTCTCTCGGGCATGCTACGGAGTATGACTATGATTGATAATGGACAAGACGAAGCATAAGGTCTATACACGGTGATGCTGACTACTAAATACATCTCTCCCCGGACGTCTCAACGCCCCAGGCTCCAGCAAATGCAGCCCCGGGTCCGCCGCCAGTAACATCATGGCACGAGGACACCGAGGATGACAGAGTATCATCAAAATAATTAACTAAGATCAAAGCCGGCGCCCGAGTTCACTGCATACATAAGCTTCTCTCGGAGTGTATTTGCATTGGTGTACCGGGGTAGCTTCAGCAGGTTGGCACAGGTACTCGCACTGGGCAGTCGTTCTTCATCAGAGCTCGAGTCACGAATGCTAAACCGGGGGTTCAAATGGCTGAAGCCCAATAGCGGAGCCCGAGGCGTTGAGGTCACAAATTTGAGCACCTTCTGCCTGTCTTTGTTTGGCATTGCTTCAAGAACTTCCCAGAAGAGCTTGATTGTTGGGTGGTCCTGTTGGTCATCGCCCAGGACATAGATGCCGCTGTACACCGTATTGCGGCGGAGGTCGTTGACGTCAATCTCGATTGCGTCTCCGCCGACAAGGCGCTGTAGCTCGCCTTGGTTGAACATAGATAGCCATGACGGCTGGATGATTTGACCTAGCCCCTGGAGGAAGGCATTCGTTTGGAGGTAGGGTTGCAGTTGGAGGCGATGGCGTGCAATGTACGATATGTATACCAGTCTATTCTGGTTGGTGACGGGGATGTTAGAACCCCCCGGTTTTAGTTCGCGGGTAATAGTTTGCGTCCTCTCTTTGCCTTTCTCCTCTGGCACTGACACTGTGTCAGTTACTGTGAAATTCAGAGCAAAGTCTTCTACGTTCCCAGGATAGTTCTTGAGTTGTAGCTGTTGCAAGGTTAGCTAATAGCCCATCATGATAATAAAAGGAGGAAACTCACCAATCCTTGGTACAAGCTCTTATCGAGGTCCTGGACGTCGTTTAGATTTGCTCGATAAGCAGACTCCCTTGATGCTGAGCCAGTACCTCCAGTAAGAGCCCATTTCAGCAGAAAGAAGTTGGCGAAACTGACATCCACAAGAATGCCCTCATAAAGGCATTTCCCAATAATACGCCCCAAGAACTCATACCGCTTCAACAATTCACGGATATGCTCGTTCCATTCAGGACTCCGTTCAATAATCCCGGCTTCACGCAGCTGTGCCTTTTGTTGTTCAACAGAGGTTGGGTTTGGGTAGAGGAGATGCTCATCGTTCTCCGTAAACATGCTCAGAGTTCCAGAAGGATTGAACGCATCGTTTATAATGCTTGTAAGAAACTCTTTGGTGACACCACCACCATCGATGCCAGCTTCCACAGTGTCAAACTGGTCAATAAACGTAATCTGGATAGGTTCCTTGAATGCCTCCCCGAGTGGGTAAAATTGCTCAAAGGCATTTTCAAAAAGGTTCTCTCTCCGTATGTCCGCATGATGTTTACTTAGGATATCTCGTGCCATGGCAATTCCTTCCTCTGTAATACCCGAGGCACCCTGAGCGATAGATAGTCTCCACGCGTCTGGGTCCACATACCCTTTCCTTCTTCGCACTTGATCTCGGTATATGAACTCTCGGAAGATCTGCACCCTGGTCGTAAATGGTATGGAAAAGGGCATGTTCCGAAGAATCTCTAAGCGAGGTGCCACGGCTTCAAGCTCCTTTCGCCGAGAGGCTTGTTGCTGTCGTCTTCTCAGTATTTCCATTCGACGGATGTTCTGCTCCCTACTGGTTCCCACAAGCCCAAGTGACGAGTGGAGAGCCTCTTCGATATCTTCACCTTCTGGCTCGCTCTCGTCGTCTTCATCTTGAAGCTGGTGCCTTTTCTCCTCCTCTGCGACGACAGTAGGGATAAAGCCGGTCATGTCAAACCGGTCAGTCATGAGCCAATGGCCATCGGGGAGGAACCTTCGTCTCGAGCTACGAAGCTCGTTAGCTTATGACTGTTAATGTAATTAATGAAAAGGCAGACTCACTCTCGCTCATGTATCATTCGTAATAGCCCTGTCACCAACCCCTTGAAATAATGTAGAGGTATCCCAGTCGCACCGCCGAGATTTTTACTCTGAGGCTTTCGAGCAACTGTTTGATTCGGCTCATGGGCCCCGGACACGCTGAAGTATTCCCGCATTTCAAAGGCCTTTTCGGTGGTCTCGGCAGCACTCAATTCAGATGAATTCCAGTAAAGCGTGAACGCAAGATTTGTCAGGAAAACTGTCAATTCTTTGACGTCACCCAGAGCAAGAGAGCTCTCCTTAGTCCAAGAGGTATATTTGTTGTTATTGGCCTCAGAAAAGAATTCGTCGTCATCTAAAACCTTGAGAAGAAAGGTGTAAAGCTCCAGAAAGATAAGTATAACGGTCCACTGTTGCTCTTGATCGCTCCATTGTCGCTGGGAGTCTTCATCCTTAGGTGGTAGAAGCATCTCTAGGATACCATTGGGGTTATGTGATACATTGTGATAAACCCTCGTGGTCCTCGAGGCTTGCCAAAAGAATTTAATAGCAGGTAGTTTGGATGCACTTGACTGTGAATTCGCATGATCTGATGCTGATCCAAGATAAAGCCACATACGAATTTCGTCACCTCGTTTAGGAAATATTCTCAGCAGAGTCAAGGCATACGTTGCAAGGCTTTTGGCATCATCTTCACTGGTCTGCTGGACATCATTTTCTGCTGGCTGTCCCTTTCCAGCTATCGATAAGAGGTGTGTAATGCTGTTCTGGTTAACCAACGTTAAAACCTCATTCTTTACAAATGGTGGCAATGGTTTCAGCGCTTGGGAGGACTGGGTATCTCCAAACTCATCAGGATCAAGCCTCTGTGAGATGTATGTTGCTGCAGAGCCTAGAAGCATGGAAACAACCTTGACAAATAGAACCTCTGGTGTCTGGTTCAACGCCTGCTCCCCTAGCGCATGCCTGTGAAAGTAGATAAAATACGCCAGAAGCCAGGTTCGGGGTTCAACTTGCTCTGCGTGGAGGAAGGACTGAGACGACAGAAGATTGGTACTTATGACCGATGCCAGAAGCTTATAGTTCACCTGAGCTGCTATATCACTGATGGTCCCGAGGTAATCCTGAAGATGAGGAACTGTAAGGTATGTCCGGGCAAACCACTCGTATACAACCAGTGTTTCCGGGGTGATCGGCTGTAACAGAGCAAGAACGGCTCCCACAAGGTTGTCTCTAGTCAAGCCCACGGCGATTTGACCTGAAGACGGCTTTAGACGTGTAGTGAGCTTTGCCATAACATCATAGTACTTGCGCGCTTGACGCGCCATCTGCTTCGGTATCAATCTCGTAAGAAACACCAGAAGTTGTAGCAGGTCATTTATTGAGAAGGATATCGAGCTAATACGACTGGAAGCTTTGAGGATATCCAGAGTTGTCATCATCAGACGAGAGAGCATGGTTGTCCATTCTCCCTCCGTTGACAGTGACGTACTCTCAACCGTTCGTTGAAAACATTTGGAAAAGTACACCAACCTGACAGCATCCTCTTGACTTGTAGTCTGGACAAACTGCAGGAGAAGCTGTAGCTGCTTAGCGCACTCCAAGCTGCTTGAATATGCGCTGCCTTGCTGTTCTGCAGCTGTGTGGTATCCGACTCCCCTAGCTTTCTCATGGTTATCCCAATCTTTGCGCCATATACTCCAAGTTGTTTTTCTGCTCTTATAGCCCCGCCATGTCCTCTGAATAGTCCGGCTCGAGGTTAGACGCTCTCGTTCTAGCTGACGCTGTGCTCTCTCCTGTTGTGCAATGGCGAGTGTTGCCTGGGGCCCATGGCCGGATGGGGGCTGACGCTTCACAGGAGTGCCGGAAAAGGGGTTTGTAGAGCGGGTTGAGAGGTTGACCTGCCGGGGCCGACGAGTATTGCCTGTAAACGAAGGAAACATAGCGAAGAGCGCTTGGTAGATGGCAGTCGAGTATGTTATTGTTTGACTATTTACTCCGGTCAGGGAGGAAGCATCATGTGGTGGAAACCAGCAGTGATGAGCTGCCCAAAGAAACTAGCGTAGCTAGACGACGAGCAAAGTCTCCGAGGTTGGTCGCAAACGTCTGTATAGCGCACGTATCGGTCAAGCCATAGTGACTCCTCACACACTCTCCCTATCTTCCTTCTTGTCTCCTCGAAGATCCGTGGAGTTGTGCCTGGAAGAAGAAGCTTCCATGGATGTGGATGAATCGGCCTCGCTGATGTTCCGGTTGAAGCGTTCGGGGTCCCGCAAGTTGCCACACCAAGGGACACCTTTGATTATTAACCGCTAGAAGCTGCTTTCACATATAGTTATCTAGACGATTCCACCTGGTAAACGTGTTCAAAGTATTTTCTAGTAGAAATGACAGAGTTATGGTTATAGGGTTGTCATATCAGAATTCTGTATATATAACCGCACCCACTGCTTTGATCGTACAAGTAACAAAAACGCCATGAAAACAGGAAATCCCATAAACTCCAAGTACAGTGCTCCGTCATCTATCCAGCAAGGAGGTATCTGCTGGAAGATATATGTAGTGTACAATCCCCAGGCTTTGCGTAGTTGTGTCGGTCCTCCGTGTTCTCAAGGATCAGAGGTCGGAATAGAGTACTCCTGCGCAAACAAATAGGGCCAGTCAATAATATGCTGGAAAATCATTGTTTCTCGTCCTTGATCGTTTCTGTCTCGACGGATTGCTGTTCTGCATCTATTTCCTCCTGGCGCAATCTCAACTCGTCGACCTCTGGCTCGTTCTCTTCGCTCCACTCCTTCAAGAAATCCTTGCCAGTGTATGCTCGTGGATAAGTCGCCTCTTTGTGGCCGTGGTCAATTGTTTTCGTGTATAATGTCCTCGTCGGCTCCATTCGTTTCGTTACAAAGGGCGAAAGCTAACTTGGGTTAGCTTCCGGCAATTTCAATCCTATTAGAGAATATATACTGACCTTGAAATCTGCAAGACCCTCAGGTACAACATATGTGCGGACCTTCTCCCACTCTATAATGTATGTTCCCTTCTTGCGACCAAAACGTCCCATTGATCCCGTTCGGTTACCTTGGTAATAGCCAGGACCAACTTGCTTCGTGGTCAATCGCAGGCGAGCCTGCATGCACCGTGTAGGTCTGAACATGGCTAGTCGAGAGGAGCCTTTAAATGTGTACAAAGCACTAGAACTCCTGCCTGTCGGTCCTCGCTGGTTGTTGATTATCGAGTCGTGCTATTCATCGTTAAAATGAAAGCATTTTTTTTCCCTTTGCACTGAAAGCTTAACTAAGCCAATAAGCGCGCGGCTCTTTTTCTTACGCCTCGCAAAAGTGCCGCGGGACCCACTTTAAAAATACTGTTAGAAAAAAAAAAGCGGTTCTTGATAAGTTGAACGGCTTTTGTTGTAGTTGCAACTGAAGCTCATTCCTCACCGAGTTATTCTCTCCGCAACAATGTTGGGAAGAAAATCAAATATCCTCAAACCCCAGGAGAAGCGGTCAAAGTCTTCAACGAAAAGACGGCCGAAGAATAATTTGAATGCGCTTGCTACGGCAGAGAAACAATATCCCACGAAAACAAAAATTCGCAGACACCGACTTGGTGATGATGAGTTTAGCCAGCCTACCCGAAAGCGCGTTATAAATGACGAAGAAGATGACGATGATGAAGATGCCGGGCGATCAAAGCGCGTACGCCGAGACCAAGATGGGTCAGACATTGATGGAGGTAGCGATAGTGAAGGCAATGAGTGGAGGATAGGAACTGTTGATAGCGACAATGATAGCGATATTGACAGTGACGAGGCTATGGGCGAGAGTGATGAGGATAAATTTGAAGGATTTACCTTCCGTGGCAGCTCTGCAATGCAGAAAAAGGGCAGCAGCACGAAAGCGGCTCAAGCTCAAAAGCGCAAAGTCAACACCAACCAATTTGACGGGGACGATGGTGATATACTAAATGAGGACTTCAATGGCTTATCTGACGAAGAGGTGGAGGAAGAAGACGATGACCTTGGAGAGGATGCGGTCGACCTCGCAACCGCGTGGGACATGAATGAGGAAGACTCCGAGGCTGAGGTGTCAAGGAAAGCGTCAAAAGGGAAAAGAAAACAGGTTGATACTATACCTGAAGACGAAGACGACGATGGCTCTCTATCTGCTGTATCTGATGACGAGGAGGAGGAGGGTGACGATGATGGGGAATCCGATACCTCCGAGCTGTCTATATCTGATAATGAAAGGGACACAAAGCAAGGCCTCACCAAGCTCCGGAGATTTGTTACCTCATTGGGACAAGGCTCTGGGTCGGCTACATCTACGAGGCCCAAGACAGCTCTCCCAGGAGGAGACCCTACTGAATTTGGGCTGGCCCCCAGCCGAAAGCTTACTGTAGCTGATTTGATGCCCAGCATATCAGATTCACGCATGAAGGGCGCATTGAAACATATTGGAAATGACCCTTCAACGAAAGGCACCACAGGCATTCCTGGGAAATTAGACGCCCCTCTCCCAAAACGACAACAGGATAGGTTAGATCGCGCAGCAGCGTACGATAAAAGCAAAGAAACTCTTGCCAGATGGATAGAGACTGTGAAAGCTAATAGACGGGCTGAGCATCTTTCTTTCCCTCTCCCGGAGCCAGATGCCCTGCAACCGTCTAAGGTTGTGGACTCCAAGCCTAGGACCAACCTCGAAACTACAATTCAAAATATACTGGTGGAAAGTGGTTTGGCAGAGTCTAATGGTGGAAATGCGGAGGATAAAATACAAGAATTTGAGGAGCTCCAGGCAAAGAAGATTTCAATTGAAGAGATTCAAGCTCGCAGGGCAGAACTCCGGAAGCAACGAGACTTACTTTTCCGTGAAGAAATTCGAGCAAAACGAATCAAAAAGATCAAGAGCAAGGCCTACCGCCGTGTCCACCGGAAAGAGAGGGAGAAATTGGAACAGATGGAACATGAAGCACTGGCAGCCGCCGGGGTAGACATGGATGAAGAAAATCGGGAGCGCAATGATAGGATACGCGCGGAGGCGAGAATGGGCTCAAAGCACAAGGATAGCAAATGGGCCAAGAGCCTGAAACAAACAGGCCGAACTGCGTGGGATGAAGACGCCAGAACGGAAATGGCCGATTTGGCAAGAAGGGAGGAAGAGCTGCAGAAGCGGATCCAAGGCAAACGTATCGTCGATGAGGATGGCGAGTATCTATCATCAAGCTCCGAAGACGAGGACGACAGCGATTTGGATATGCCAGGATTCAAACTACGGGAGAAGGTGGACAAGCTTGAAAGGGATGGAGCGGACCCCAAGCATTCAGGCCCATACTCTGGCCTATTGTCCATGAAATTCATGCAGAATGCTGATGCGGCACGAAAGGAGGCGAATGAGCGTGAGCTTCGGGAGGTTAAACGTCAACTCAACGGCGAGGAATCTGGCTCGGAAGAGGAAGATTTGCAGGAGGAGATTGGCCGCAGAAAGTTTGGCACACAGAGCACAAAGTCATCTAATAAGCCTTCCGTGAGCCTATCACAAAAGGAAGACGAAGGAGGTCAAGCCAGGAATGAAGGGGCTGAAAACGATTCCGGCCCAGATTCTGATATCGATATCCGTGTTACCCCCAAACCTCGGCAGCAATCTAAAGCCGCTCCGAAGAAGGCCGCTGGCCATGACTTTGAAGGCACCAAGCAGCAATCTCCAGAGGACGATGATGAAAACCCTTGGCTGACGGAAACCTCCAAGAAGCACCGATCAAAGAAGAAAGCAGTCGGTGGCGCGGCAGATGTCAGCCTAATTGAAAACTCCAGCTCAATTGTTGCCCAGGAGCCCAAGCGGCAACGCTCCCGGCAGGGACATCAAAATGGCTCAGGGAAAGCTGGAGTTGCCAGCCAGCCTGCTGTTGACGGCGACGAGCGGTCCGACAACGAGGACGAAGCTACCGTGCCCGTACTTCTCCAAAACGAAGAGCTGATCAAACGAGCATTCGCCGGGGACGAAGTGCTGGAGACCTTCCGCAAAGAGAAAAAGAAAACTGTGGAAGAGGAGGACGACAAGGTGGTTGAAGATACACTGCCTGGATGGGGCAGCTGGGCCGGCGCTGGACTGAGCCGATCAGACAAGAAGCGGGTTAAACGCACGTTCACCACCGTCAAAGGGATCAGCGCAGACAAGCGGAAGGACGCAAAGCTCGACAGGGTTATCATCAACGAGAAGCAGGTGAAGAAGGTAAGGAAAACTGTTGGCTGTCGTCCCCTTTGTCTTCTACCTCCTTTTTCCTTTTCTTGCTCAAATATCAGTGCATTCTGACACGTTCTTCTTGCGCCAGAACAACAAGTATCTCGCATCCCAGCTGCCGCATCCCTTCGAGTCTAAGCAGCAGTACGAAAGGGCTCTGAGGCTGCCTATTGGCCCCGAGTGGACGACCAAGTCAACCTTCCAAACCGCAACCAAGCCTCGCGTGATGATTAAACAGGGGGTTATCAAGCCAATCCAGCGTCCTACATTGTAGATTACCACAACCCTTATCGTGTACTTACTCAGCCTCCCGGGAGCCAGCAAGAGATCTATCGCATCTCGCTGCCGCTCCCTGCCCGTTGCTCGGCGTGTGACGGCCCATAGAGAGAAAAAAAAAAAAATGAATATCGGCAATGTTCAACCACTCTGTTTTGTTTTTGTTTTGTCCTGTTGTTTACCATGGCCCTGCACCCTGCACTATGCAAGCAAGCAAGCAAGCAAGCAAGCAAGCCAGCCAGCCAGCAAGCAAGCGAGCATCCAGCATCCAGCATCTAGATCCTCCGCGTGGGGGCCTCGTCTCACGGAAGCAAGCAATGAAGAAGAAACAGAGCCGATAAGCGAGGCGCAAACATCCGAACTACACGTAGCAGCCACCCCCAGAGCCCACGACGGGCAGCCGCAAGGTAAAACTAGTGCCGGAAACATGGAATGCTCGCAACGCCTGCCACCGGCCTTCCTCTCGCTGCCTCCGTACTCCGTGCTATTCTTGATCTCGAGAACATCCGCTGCCCTTTCTTGCATCCAACAGACGCTCGCCTGTGTAACCCTTCCAGCACCCGCCGTGAGCAGCTGCAGCGTTGACGGCCGACTTGGTGACTCCATCAGCTGATGGCTGCGGGCGGCTTCACGGTTGCATCCCACAGATCTGCCATGAGGAAAACCACACCATCATCAACTTCATCATCATCACCACCACCATCGTCATCATCATCACCGTCATCCTTATCGTCGTCATGAAGAGGTCGCCACACCCCTCGAGATCGAGCACCATCTTGTGCCCATGCCGATCGGCGTATTCCCTCTTTCCTTTTGTTTTAGTCGCACTAGCTAACTTACTGCTCAGGAGTTACCGTGGTGACGGAGGTTGTCTGCTGGGCGTCGCTAACCACCGGTTTCCAGGATTCCAAAGTCGACCAGCTTGGGGGCTGGGAATGCCATGGTGGTGATATGTCCGAAAGTACTCGACCGAGCTCCAGCCACGCAGCAGAGCAGGTCAGAGCGGTTGCCATGCCGTATCCAGGCGCAAGCCGACGCTTAGCACGCACGATGCCCAGGGTCGACCAGCTGTGATTCTCTGTCTATCAGATAGTCGTTGCTTGTCGTTCGCTGGGCGCTCCCGAGGTGGGGATGATTATCAAAAACAACATGGGCGCTAGCCAGCAGAAAACATGATTACAATTGCCTGTCACCTAAGGCAACCCACGCATCAGTCAACATATGCATCGAGTGAGATCGAGGGTCCATGCATGCATTGCCAGTAGATTCAGCCGCAGTCCTCCGTCGAGTTACATGGCACCGTCATATCAACAATAGCGTGCAGTGTCACAAGGATTGCACCCAAACCCATTTTAGCTCCCGCAGCGCAAGGCAGGCAGAAGCAAAGTGAAGCACAGGGAGAACCAGACGGAGGGACGGCTCCATTATTCTCTGTCTGGGAAGATCTCGCAGGCCATCAGTCACCCCTTGCGGCTTCCCGGTTTCTGTTGATCCGCCGCATACTTCAGTCAACACGAAGGAGAGAGCACAAAAAAAAAAAAAGTCAGCCGTGGACTCTCCTGATATTACTATTATAGAGGCGTGTTTCCTGTAGGGCTTCCTCTCTCTCCTGTCTTCCGCTTCTCCTCTGTCTTCCTCATACCCTTTTGATTCCAGTTCGTACATAGAAGTCACACTTTGATATCTGCTTTCGCCACGTTTTTTTTTTTACCTCCTATACTAAAATAAGTCTAACAAGTGGGAATAGGTAAGTGAGAAATCCGAGTAGCTCACCCGAGCAGTCAGTGCATGTCATGTCAGCCCCATACTTTGCATATATCGAGCTCATCTGGACCGCTTTCCTCCGCCTCATGCGCCTACTTGCCGCTCCACTCCTTGATGGTTGTTTTTGTCCCTTATCACCAGAACCCTTGGCTTGCTGCCCTATGTCATTCTTCCCTCTCTATGGTTTTGACACACCATTAATGCATACCTCCTTTTTTCCTTATTCTTCCGCCTGACACTAGTCTCTATACCTAATACCCTCTCCTCTTTCCATCTGTTCCAATGAGGCTCCAGGAGAACTTCCTCCAACTATGTCCGCGTTGCTCGTGTGCCTTGCCCTTCCCACACGCGGTCTACATATGCGCTTGTGGGGAGGTCATCTAGGGGCTGGTATCTTCCCGTTCTTGACCAGATGAACGGATTACTCCATTTCTCCACCTGCAGCAGACTTGTTTATCGCGATTTAGATGGGGTTCGTTCTTGGAACTTCTTCAAGATGCAGCTATATATCAAGGAGCCAGACTACGCTGTTTTGATCTATCCTTTCGTGCTTGTGGCTGCATCCATTATCCCCTTTGATCCTTAACCCCCCTTACTCGGTGTCAAAGGCACCGTTGCAACTTGTATTTTGCATTGCGAAAGTGTCCTTTTTTATCCTTTTTTTTTTTTTTTTTTTTTTTTTTATCATTTTTACCCAAAGGCCCCCCATCCCAACGCACGATGAAACCGTACACTACACTGCCAGGAGTGGCAGTGTTAGTGACTCTGTTAACCCAGAGTGCACATGCGGCCCCTTTCCCTTCCAGAGCTGATGTGGTTCGTACCCGTGAACAGGAAACTGCTGAAAAGCCACAGCCCATCGTATATAAGCACGAGCGAGGGGTGAGAAACAATGTAAGTTGTCACCGGAATTTAAAAGATCATTCAATCTTCCTTTTGGTCAGAAATACTAAGATAATTGACCGTCAGATTGAATACTCACCGCCTGATCCCCAAGGGCACCCTACTGTTATCCCGTTTCCTACTGATATCTCTTACTTGACTTTCAATGCACGGCCAGGTGCTATTCACCCTCCATATCCTCATCTAGATATCGGTGAGGCTAGTCTCAAGTCAGGAGATTCTACTTGCTGGTACCGCAACAAGCCCTGCGAAGGAGTACCGCATATCCCCATTGTGAAAGGGTTTGACTCTGTAGAGAAGAGATCTCCAGTGCCGCAACGACATCCCCCAGTACCTACCAAAGCAACAGCTGGGTATCAGTTCGCCAACTGTACGAGTACCTCCAACCCCGGACCAACAGCAACATCTACAGTTTCAGGAATTCCAAGCAGCACACCTCCAGCAACAATGGCGGGCCAAGATATCTTCCAACCAATTGCGAAGGATCCTATTCCTGCCAACATCAAGTCAAGAGATGACCATCCAGTCAAGGCTAACCATGTTGTAAGTTGCCTACATAATGCGCCTATTTGTGTTTTTCTGCCAGAAACTAACCAACAAACTTGAAGGAAAACCCTACTGGTCCAATTTCAACCAACAAATTTTACGCAAATTTCTTCCTTGGTAACCAGACCTCGACTACTTTTACTCATCCATACACTATGATTTGGGCAAAGGGAGACAAGAACGCATCTAGCTTCGGCATGGCCATATCCCATGTTGAACCGTCTCAAAGGGCCACTGGGGAGCCTAACAATAAGCTCCCGGGAAATCCTGTCAGATATTACATCAACCCCGTCGGCATCAAGTCTATCGTTGTATCAGCTTCTGAGCTCAAGGAATCAACCACCATGTCTGTGGCCAAGCCTCAAGCTTTCTCTGCACAGGCCATCCTTCGTCCAAAGGGAGGAGCCAGTGAAAGTATCACCTTCCCGTTGGTCCAGGGTATGGGTTTCATCACTGCCATCTACAATAACTTGCAGCCCCAAATTCAGTCTGCTGTCCTCTTCCGAAAAGTTGAACCAGCTGGATCCCCCCAGGAAGGTATCTTCAAATACAAGATTACTTTGGAAGACGACAAGAACTGGCTCCTTTACGTTACTCCCGAAAACGGCTCTGATCCCAAGTTGAAGCTTGAGAACAACAAACTCATCAGTGGACCTACTGGCTTCAAGGGTGTTATCCAAGTAGCTAAGAATCCCTCTGCTGAGGAAGGCGAGGGTATCTACGACAAATCCGCAGGATCTTATGCTACCAACATCAAAATTTCCGGCTCTGTCGGCACTGATGGAACAGGCACCTATAAGTTTTCTTTCGAAAAGGCAGGAAAGGGTGGTCCTCTTGTTATGTACGCTCTTCCACACCACGTCGAGTCTTTTGACGATGCGACCAAGAACACCAAGAAGAACATGAAGCTTAGCACTACTACCAAGGGCATGGCCACAGCCTGTGTTGGAGATTCATGGACTATGGTAGAGGGTAATCTCCCTCTGTCGATGGACTTTGCACCATGGAAACCCGGCTCAGCCGCACAAGCTACCCTTTCTGAGGGTGCAAAGAACGCTATCAAAGCCGTTGCCGGAAACGAGTTGTCGCAAGACATGGAACCACAGACAAACCTAAACAGTATGTACTTTAGCGGTAAGGGACTGAACAAGTTCGCCGGCGCTATCTACACTGTTCAGGAACTTGTGGGAGACAAGGCTGCCGCTTCAGGCCCTCTAAACAGCTTGAAGGAGTCCTTTAAGCGTTTTGTTGAGAATAGGCAGCAAATTCCCCTTGTCTATGATAACGTTTGGAAGGGTGTTGTCTCCTCTGGTACCTATGAGAAGGGTGATACCGGTCTCGACTTTGGAAACACTCTTTACAATGACCACCACTTCCACTACGGTTACTTCATTCTTAGTGCTGCTATCATTGGAAAACTGGATCCTGCTTGGCTGGATGCTAACAAGGCGTACGTTAACATGCTCGTCCGAGACTCTGGAAACTCTGTCGATAATGATGAGCATTTCCCCTTCTCTCGCGCCTTCGACTGGTACCACGGCCACTCTTGGGCTAAGGGTCTCTTCGAGTCCTCCGACGGTAAAGACCAGGAATCCACTTCTGAAGATACCATGTACGCATACGCAATCAAGATGTGGGGAAAGACCAGCGGTGACAAGAGCATGGAAGCTCGAGGAAACTTGATGCTTGGAATCCTTGCCAGAACCTTGAATAACTACTTCTTGATGAAGAGCGACAATGTCAACCAGCCTAAGAATTTCATTGGCAACAAGGTTACCGGAATTGTAAGTCGTCACCAAACATATTAACATAGTATTGAAACCGTCTCCATTAACAATTTCTTCTCTAGTTGTTTGAGAACAAGATTGATCACACCACCTACTTCGGTGCCAATCTCGAATACATTCAAGGGTAAGCCACCGGCCCATGCTCCTGTTGGACAATATCATAATTACTGACCTTTATAACAGCATTCATATGCTTCCACTTCTGCCAAACTCTGCCTATACTCGAAGTGCAAAGTTCGTTAAAGAAGAGTGGGACGCCATGTTTGCTTCCGGCGCAGCCGCCCCCGCCGAAAAAGTCACTGGTGGCTGGAAGGGTGTCCTCTATGCCAACTTGGCTATCATCGACCCTGAAGCCTCCTGGGATTACTTTGCCCAGCCAAGCTTGGATCTCTCTTCGATTGACGGTGGTGCCAGCCGTATCTGGTACCTTGCATATGCTGCAGGTGAGTATTCTACCTACATTCCTGGATGATACAAGTTCTAATCATGTAATCTATTACAGGACTCGGAGGCGGACCAAAGTAAAAACCGCATTGAACATACTTTTTCCGATCACTATTGTACAAGTAACAATTCTTGTTACCAGGCAATTTCCTTATTAGAGTTACGAAGTTAGAGCTGCACTTCGGTTTCGGTGTACCTCTATATGCATATACCCATAGTATATTTTGGTTTTCTGCGTTATTTCTGAGGCAAGATGTATAACTACCTCAAGATCCTTTCTTTCTTGCACACTTTGTTCTCATACTTTCGTTAAAAAGAACATATTACATGATGACAATATGACGGAAATGACATGATACACAACTTTCACTTGAATATAAGTTTGATATTTTGAACTACGCATTACCCTCGGCATTATTACACCCAGAAGACCCATCACCCACTAAATAGGATGTAATGCTACACTTCAGAATACGCCAACTGTTACAATAAAAATTAAGTTTCGCTGCATAGCCCCGGTGACTAGGGCATGTGAGCCGAGGAGAGAAAGGCAGTTCCTTGAAGAGACGGCCTAATACAAGCCAGGCTACACATATCACCTGCTAGTGTTATGGCCAAAGTGCTTTTTTAGATGGAACATACAGGCCATTCCTTATATTAGGGGTGCCATGCATATGGTACTTTCTTCATTTTTAGCAGTTGTGATTGGAACAAATCTGCATGCATGCACTTCATAGCTTGGGGATTGTACGCTTCTAACATGCAAGTCTCGAACAGTATGCGCCAATACTGGTGAGAAAGAAAAAAGTATTTACAAGTTGGGGGTCATGGCAAGCTCGCCCATAAATCCAACAACAACCTTAGCGTGCTCCAGCATGTGGTTGAAGTCCAAGTTGGCAATAACATCATCAGCAGTGTGGAGGTATGGGTTGGTGCCACGGAAGTTAGTCTCAGCAACGAAAGATGATGGGAAGCCGTTTCGGTGAGCGGAAGCATGGTCAGAGCAGGCGTAGCCACATTTGGCCTCGACGATTTTAATAGAAGCATACTAACGAGAGTTAATATATGTGGAATCCAAACGGTAAAAGTCATAAGAGATAACTTACCTTCTTAACAATGGTCTTGCAGAACTCGTTCAATTCAGCGTTGGTGTTGTCAGTAATAAGACCGAACTGCTCTGGGTTGCCCTTCTTGGTAAATCCAGTGAGGTCCTGGTTAAGCATAGCCTTCACCTTCCTTCCGTCGGCCTTGTACTTCTTAAAGATGTTGTTGGAACCGAGCAAACCACCCTCCTCACCGGCGTACCAGTGGAATTCCAAGGTATTGGTAGCGTTAGCGGCCTGAATAGCCTTGGACTTCAAGACATTGCGGAAGGCTTCGAGGACAACAACACTTCCACTTCCATTATCGTCAGCACCGGGGGCGCGTCCCTTCATAGGGTCCTTCGAGTTAATACTATCCTGGTGGGCTCCAACAATAACAGTATTCTTAGAGGCCCCGGGAATAGTAGCAATGACGTTAAATTGCTTAAACTTGTTGGTAAATTTCTCAACTTTGGCTCCCTTAACCCCGGAGGCTTGGATGATCTTCTGGACTTCGTTAAAGACCCAGGTAGCAGATTCAACACCAGTGGGTGACTCGTAGTAGCGGTTGTTGAATTTCACTAGGGTGTTGAGATCGCGCATAAGGTTCTCCTTAGACAGACCAGCGATCATCGGGTTTACGACGGCCGCATGAAGAGCAGTCTTGGGGTAGTTTGCAGGAACAACCTCCGCCGTAGTAAAGTCGGTACCAAACTCATCTGTAATATCAACGAAGCCATGCCCCGCCTTGTAAATGGAGTTAACATGGTAAATGAACTTTCATTTCATGAATCAGTGTATGAAGGACATACTGCTCTCATCTCATGCTTCTGTTGTTTGGTAACCCATTGAGTCTCTCCAGGACCGAGCTCAATCAGAAACTTGTCACTTCCAACACCGTCGGGACGAATTGGCCCAGCAATTGCTGTAGCCGCAAAGGCAGAAACCACAGCAAGGGTAGTGATTTTCATTTTGACTGTACGAGCAAGGGGGTATGGCTATATTGAGAGAGGTAGGCTTCGGCGGTATGTTCAAACGAAAGAGAAAAAGAAGGAAGATGCTAGCGACTTGAGGAAGGCATGCAGTCTTATATATCCTCTCCATTGCAGGCAAGATTAAGGCCCAGCTGGAGACATCCCGGTCTTGGTGTATGATAATGTATGGTACCCTTTGGACCCATGGTTATCATCCATGCAGAAGATCAATGTCCGCTAGTAGCCACGGGGAAGGGAAATTCTGGGTGGAAACACGAGGATTACTCGACAGGGACATAACTGGGGTATCAGGCGGCAGATCACTAAGTTTATTTACTTAATATAGCGAAATAGTCAAGTAAATAAATATCTCATCGATCTATGGAATTGTATCGTATGAAGTATGAAAGGCGATACTCTGGGTTAAACAGGCCAATGATTCAAAATGGCCACATATGGATAACTGATTGGACTTGGGCTGGACATGGCAGGTGCCGGGACCGGAAGCACATCCGCCCTTGGAATTTAAACCACAAGGGGCCGAAGCATTTTCAAAGAGTGTTCCATTTGTTCGCTCATGATGCTGGAAAGGTTGGGGGTTCCTAGCATGAAACAACAGCGGAAAACTCGCGTTTCTCCATATCCGGCCCTGGCCACGAATGTCAAGGTACCATGCCCAGCAGGCACAGGACCCCAGAGTCCACCCCCACAGAAGGCCGAATTCCATCCCGGGGCGGGGTACACGGGGATGTCTCATCCAGTTCTAAGCATTGTGACGAAGAGAAGCAAATACATGGCAAGCGAGTCTTCCGAATGGACACATTTAACGCAAATATAGATCCATGATGCTCACCAGGTGCCACAGCTGAGAGCGTCCGCCTAGGTTTGACAAATGAAACGCCGAGGCTGATCGGCGCCTAGAGAAGCCGTCGTTAACCCCGGACCAGCCCTGTGATGTTTGACAGCCACACCACCCTCGCTTTGGCATATTTGGATACTGAACCGGCCAGCGGAGGCGGGAGAATGAGAAGGGGTTTATCGGGTAGGCGGGGTGGGTAACGACAGAGCTCAGTCACTTTGCCAAATACTGGGCGGCAGGACAAAATATTGGGTACTGCCAGCGCTTAACATCGATCTCCTTCACTCACAACGTCAGAGTCAAAGCTTCCGAGGGATATTCTAAGCATTGTATACTTGCGGATCTGCCCTTCTGTGCCTGCAAAAGGGACGCTGAGGTTAACGTACATTGAGTGTTATTCGGTGGAACTGCTGATAAGCTTCAAGATAGACTTCAGGCCCAGGTAGCCAATTAAGATGAAGCCTGACTCTGCTTATATAAGCTCAGCCGCTGGCTGATATTTCAGCGTCGTTTCGAGTCCAGCAACTTCCATGACGCGGATCGTCATTCGGCAGCTCGATCTTGCTGAACATCTCCCGAAGATGATTGATCTCCTGTTTATCTCACCCACCGTATGGAATGGTACCTTATCCATCCCAGCTCGTCAGCCAGATTTTCGATGACCCAGAACCATGCACGTGGTATCAGCTCCGGGAACAGATCTTGAATATAGAAAGTGATCCGACATACCCCAACCTGACCCTGCACTCTTCTCTTTTTTTAGCGAGAACTTCCCAAGGATGAGCCACGCATGAAGTATCTACTATTTGCGCTACGCATTCTCATTTGGCTAATAAAAGCGGAATCTGGGAAGTCCATGGAAACGGGATAAACAGCCTCATAAACAGGTCATCCAAAATCGGAGAACTAAACAAATACGGAAACGATTCACCCATATTACATCAGCTGCTGCTGCTGCGTTAAATGCCATGAGAAGGTCAATTGGAATGTCATTTTATAGCCATGACATCTGGGGTGGAAAGTGATACCCTTCGAACCCGAAGTGACTATAAACTCCTTTGGGATTGGTACCTCACTTGACAATCCATTCTGAACGCAACGGTGATTTAGGTGTTCGCCCATGGACATATATATCGGAACGGATGTGGGAAACAGCGATAATTATCTCTACTATCATCACACGTGTATATTTCATGTGGAAACCTGTCAGAACCTTGTGCATCTGCTTCACTGCTACGAACTAGTAACATGGTATGGCAAGTATGAGTACAATTTGAATCATTTGCCTTAAATGGGTTGTGAATCATGGTAAAATGGGAGAATATGATGGATGATAATAGCTTGGGCGTATCATAATTGCAAGGTAAACTTGGAACCGCTGGTCTTGTGCTAACCAGGCAATTGACTGACCATCAAACCCTAGTCTTTAGGTTTGTGGTATTGATTCATGAGAATGTCTCTTGACCTATACTCAGTGCTGCCGACCAGATTGGCATTTTTTCGAGAGTGCCTATCTACAACTTCTGTGTGAGGTTGATAGCGTGTTATGTTTAGGGTTCAACTATTTCCCGTAGCGGTTGGGTTGAATCTTTGAACGCACTTCACGAGATGATTCTGAAATGACGACAGGTAACTTGATACATATAGAATAATATAAAATAAAGTACGAATTGTAATAAAAGTGTTAACTCATTTAGAATCTATAATTTTGAGTGAGCATTGATAAGTTTGAAAACTCCTTCAAGGCAACCTCATGAGATGATAGAGATCTATAGCGGTGTTAGCGTTTCCTAGATATGCCAATATCTAGCTCGTTGAGGTTCTTTCATATCCAGTCAGAATATGAAGATACGGCAGGTGTTACCTGCAAGGGGCAAAGAAAGAGGAAGCGGCAATGGGTGGTATCATACGCCGAAGGAGCTACGGGGGGGTAGAATAGCCGTACACAATGAGATAAAACGCCATCGGGCTCCCAGTTTCTCACGAGACAAAGCGATATGCTCAGGCTATTATAGTATATATTAACTTTGTTTTCAATTCGAGAAACGTCATATGATACACGCCATCACCCTGACTATTAGACACCTACGCCCTGTCACTTGACATACAGGAAGGCAAAGCGATAAACACTGCAGAACGACGAGTGGGCAATAATGAGCGACGATATACCACAGATTACCGCGCCACCGCCGGCTTTCGAATCAGATATCCATAAGCATACCCATCCTTCAAGTCCCAAAAGACGAGACCGACATCACTACAGTTCAAGCGAACATCACCATAGAAAGTCGGAAGACGGACACAATACCGCCACGGTGAATACCACTGACATCGAGCCACCTGTTTATGCCAAGATATCCCTACCAACAGAAAAAGAGAAGGTCGAACAAAGACCGAGAGGATGGGCAAGCCGGAGGTATCCATCCCGCGATTTGGAAAGTGGAACAAGCGGCAGTGAGACCATAGTATCCTCCGGAGCAAGGCATTATTCCGCCCGATCAATGCCAGTATTTGACGACGAGTACTTCTATAACTACGGTAAACAGCCTCGAATGAGCCGTTGGCAGAAGTCTGAGATGAAATACCGACGTTGGTTGGACTCTATGACACAACGACGCAGAACAAAGCTGGTTTTCCAAGTCATGCTGGCAGGGATGATCGTGGGTATACTTTTGGGATTGGCATTTGGCATTTCAGATGAATAACTCAGGCACTTTGGAGTGCGTACGAGTGACCTCTATCTGTTGATGAAGTTATGAATCCTTGTTATCAGGTTGAACGGTTTTTTGTTTTCTTTTTTTGGGACGATTCAGGCAGGAATGCAGGGGAGAGAGAGCCATGTCTTTTCACTGAGGAGTTTCAGCAATGGGTATTCTTATGTAGTCCTCTATGGACATTCATACTCAACTACGACGCCGCGTCGGTAGTTATCAAATTAATGGATCGGGGATGTTTCTCATTCTCATGTTTCTCGATCCTTGAGCTTTGAGACAAGCTCGGGGCTGCTTAGCTGATTAGGTAATATAGGTAGAGGTTCTCTTCACGTGACAAGGCTTGCTGGCGGACTTGGTATAAATATTTTGGCCCACCACGAAAATTTTTTCACTTTTTCTTCCTCTTCTTCTTCTCTCCAGATCAAAAATGCTAACAGAACCAGCCACGACCGTCATTTACAAAATATAACCCCAAAGTGATGTGTTGCCATAGAATCTAGTTTACTAGTTTCTTACGGTTCTGGAGAATAATGTTCCTAGACAGGAAGTTCCTCTCCCGTTGAGTCCTTTTAAATAAGGGCGATGGGAATGGAATGTCGAAGACGGGATACATTTCTTTAACCAGCTAGTTACCACATCATTATACGCGTATATTAGCTGTTTTCGAAGGCCGACGGGGTAGTGCAATTGTACTCTGTAAATAATCTGCAAAGGATGCTCCTGGCTTAAATTCGTTGGCATGCACTTTCGCAGTTCGGAGAGAATTCAAATGTAAAAGCAACCACGAACCAGACTGGAATACTTCATCGCTATGACGAATTGATCACCGGAGATGAACAGCGAATGAGCCTGTCCTCCTTATAATGCACGGTCACTTTCTCACATCATAACAATAACAACCAGTTCTAAAAACGCGCCAAAGTTGGGGCGTGGCCCCCAAACCAAGGCATGCAATGCACGGAACGATCCTACAAATTGCCGATAATGGCAGATATCTGGCCTAAAAAGGGATCCCTTGGGCCCTCAAAGTAGTTAGAGTGAGGATGGGGTTGGGGTCAATAATCAACTCTAGTCCGTGTGGCAGCAGATTACAACTGTCTAGTCAATGCAGATACAATGGTTAAATTAGGCGAAGACTTATAACTAAACCACGTATCTGTACATGGGGTTCCGCCTAAATTGGAAATGTACCCGTTCAAAATCCAGGCTTGACAAATAGATGCATGTGATATTGAACCCTGTTGGACGGACGGGATGTACTCGGCCTTCATCCCAGGAAGCCCTAGCCGAAAGAAGGAATCGCTGGCTGATCCTGGACCACCAGGAATGGCTACCCAGGACAATTCTGGTAAAAATTATGCTTGCCTGCCTTGCATATCGCATCCTTCGTGCAAGCTGGACTACGACAGCTGTAACGGTTAACACGGGTGGTGCAATTTGATATAGACTACACGATGCATGTTGTACTTATCCCACTCTCCCATTCTTGCAAAGTGTGAGAGTACCCGGCTTGTTAACATCAATCAACAGACGTATATCATTATACGTACAGCGCTGAAGTAGTTCAATCCTGCAACATATACTCGGATAGGCATAAGTATGAGATAGGATCAACGTATCATCACCATATGACAGTACGAAGAGACAAGCTTGCATAGTACGAAACTGATGTCAGTCTCGTATCCTAGAAGTTGGTGTTAGATGTGGGTATCTATCCGGATGCACGGGATATCGTGAGTCCATAGGAAGATCTGACGTGGCCAAATGGGAGGCGACAGGCGGCCGGTGATATCTTTGTGCCTACCAGGATGATATTTACCCTTGTTAACCGCTTGAAATATTGGTTGTTGGAGCCTGAGCCATGTTCGAGCCAAGGAGTTTCGTAAACGGCCTGACTGGAATAAGCTGAAGGTACCCGGACAGGAGAGCCAAAAGTATAAGCAGCGGTAACATGAAAGGCATCCACTTTGGTCCAATACGGCATACATCTGAGCGTTCAATGCAGAACAACAGGTTTTCAAAGCAATATGTTGGCTTTGCCCGGGCAACAAAAACAGTATGCTATCTGTTACTTCACATATCAGACCGAATCGAGAAGCCTATGACAGATCTGTAAGGCCTGCCAGTCAATATTTCATGGGGCAAAACAGACTAGCATCCATTAAGGCTCACTGAATTGATCTAGGAGGTTGTGAAGTCAAAAAAAGATTGATGCTTGCAACCACACACCATAACTCGAAGTGATAACTCGATAAACAAAAACAAAGCTCTGTGCGCGCGTTTCGTCAACCGGGATTTGGATTCTGGTCCGTCGGACAGGGAATATATTGCTTCGGCATATTGCGTGCTACCCAATGGGAGGTACCACAATCCCCTGGTATCCAGAGTCTCTAGCATAGACACCTCAGGAGATACTTTGTGACCAAAATATCTCCTCGAAGATTGCTATTCTGGCCAGCTTTACCGCTGAAGAATCGCAATATGAAGCGTAGAGGCCCATAAGCAATTAAACACAGGAGTTCAATGCATGCCCTGTTAGGTTTCGAGGATGGTCCAGTTTGATATAAACGAACAGGCCATACCACATGGCGGTAGCTTAAATATCGTGAAGAATTCCAAATTAGGAAAAGACGGGTGGCAAGCTGGCCAATCCGAGAGTAATGATTTGTCGCCGTGATAGAACTATTTTCTGCACATACCCGCCGAAGAATGACATGCGTCTCACTGCACCTGAACCATGACAGAGAGCCAGGCGGTTACCGCCGTCAGAGGGATCGAAGTGGCTGGGGTGCGAGTCACCGTTGCTGCAGTGACGCTGGATTGCCGCTGGGGTGGAACTGCCCCCGTTGTCGCGCGCGAAGGCGTCAGGGTATCGAATACCAACCAGCAGCAATGCTGAAAGAAGACCTGCAACATACACGCTCTCGACAGAGAGAGACTGGGGGATGATTGGATGATAGGCCTGGAGGTCAAGGTCGGCATTAACATTTTGATATCGCACACCTTCGGCGGGAACAGAAACACTTGACTCCTGGGCGCTTGTCTCTAGCAAGCGGCCTGGACAGGCACATAGGCATGAAGAAATTTTCTCTTTCTTCACAGACAAGGCGTGTAAATGCGAGTATACTTGTCTATCGAGTTCTCAGCCAGGCTGAAAGATAAATAGGAGCCAGGAGACCGGAATGTTGGTTCTTTTCACCAACCCACGATTCCAGCTTCTTTCATCCTCAGCACCGCCCAGCTGCCCGTTATTCTCTTAGCAAACTTCACCACAAAGCACTCTTCTCATTCTCACCCGCTCCCATCTGGCTTAAACAAGGCTCAACTAGACTTGAGTTTATTCAGTCGTCAATTATAAGAGATTACCTATCCATCTTGAATCAGGTACGGAATAACATTGTGCCATCACACATGGTGACCTTTGACTGACATAACAGAGCAGGCCGTCCTGTTGACCAGGGCGTCAATTTAACACTCTCCACTTCTCTGCACTGATCCCAGCCTGCTCAGCCCATCACACCGACTTATCACGCATCCATCGCAAAGCCAACACCTGCATATCACCATCGTTGTCTCTCGCTGCAAAACGCTGCATCAACTTGCATCTTGCGCCCCTTTCTCAGGGTTGTGACTTGTGACGAACCAGCCAATCACAACATCCAACGCGCCCTGAGCCCTAACTTTGGCCCCAATTCGGGCTTGCATTTAAGGTTCACGACGCTGTGACCCGCTCTGCCTTATTAGGACTAGCTTGGTTTCTAATCCTGGAACCGCTCCTATTCCCCTTACGGCCGGCCTACCCCACTCTTTGCGTTCTGATTCGTCAGATTTAGCCGCCCAACTTTGTGCTTCAGAGTTGCAGAAGAAACATTGACCGGGGGACATCGCCCTCTCCCTCCCCCTTCCTCCTCTCCCATCACCTTGACTTTTTCCCATCGTGAAGCTACGCCGGCCGTCCTTCACCTGCATACGCACTCCCACTTCGATCTGTTGCAAACAACCATTGTACATTGTGGCATTGCTCCTTTTTGGAAGGCTATTGGATCTTATAGATCGAACCCCCCCCCCCCCCCCCCCCCAGCACCGTCCATCTTCTCCTACGCCGCGCGATTACACCCATAAATTTGTAAGTGCCTTTCACAGAGAGGTACTGGCTACATACTCCAATTCTGGGAGCACTTACTTTCGGCCCCTGTCATATTTTCCGGCCATTCATCATTCTCGTTGAAGACCCCGTTAGTTTGACGGCGGCATATCCCATTCTTAAACTTCCCTTTCCCGCCCTACAAAACAATAGCCCATTCCCTTGTGCTCCCCTCTTTTTCTTTATTCCGCCTCTATTCTTCCTTTCTCCCCTACAGAGGCCTTTTCGTCAACCGTTCGCAGTCTCAAATATCCGCCTTCTTGAGGCACTCTCGTCCATCATGGCGCCAACTGCAAAGCCTACTCTCGCGCCTCTGAAGACATCCAAATCACCTAGCTTCCCTTCAGAATTGCACGATAGCCCGCTCTTCTCTGGGAAAACCGAGTCCATCAAGCAAGAGGACTTTCTCAGAACCCCTATCACTCCACCTACGGCCTACACAGACTTCCTCAAAACT
Organism: Trichophyton schoenleinii; assembly: GCA_018357685.1. Lineage (NCBI taxonomy): Eukaryota > Fungi > Ascomycota > Eurotiomycetes > Onygenales > Arthrodermataceae > Trichophyton > Trichophyton schoenleinii. The sequence continues at coordinate 3,252,663 of WOFF01000002.1, forward strand.
GTCACTCCAATCGTTGCTTCGCCATCTAGCTCAAAGGACAAGAGCTTCGATCGTCTAGCCGTCTCCATATCCCATCCCTCTACCGCAACTAGCCCCTACTTCTGCAACTGTTCAAATTCTTGCCGGAAGTCACCCACCGTGGCATCGATCACCTCTTCACCAGTGGCTCTACATCACCACTACCGCAGCAGCGACAGAGTTCGGAAAACTCCCACTTCTGCAAAGCCGCTACGCATCTCCGCTCCATCTCCAAAGCTCACCTCTCCCAGCTTTGACTCTCCCCGCTGTTGCTCCGCCAGATCTCCATTACCTCCTCCAGACTGGATTACTGAGTCCACCACTCGACAGACTGAGACACCACGATGCTCATCTTGCTCAAGGCCTATCAGTGTTCGCCATGTGATTACCAGGACCATAACCTACAAGCGCACAGCTCTCGAGCCAGCCCCTAAGGGAAAGCGACGAAAGGCTGACGAATAAATCAAGGGCCCATCTTGTTCCTCACCACCGTCTGCCACAAAAATTCTATGAATCGACTACGTACTCTTGGGCCTCAGACTCGAATATAGCTATGTGCTCATGATTGATGACCGTCACCGACTACAACAATAATCTATCTCGCTCGCTGGGACACCTAATCTCTTGTTTCATTTCCTGTCATTAATTATCTATCTGGTGGTCTGTTATTGAGCATGGAGTCCCGTTTGTGATGCTTATTTCATCTATATATTTTCTATATACTTGGGGTTTGATATCCCTAAATACTATGCTAGGCCCAATTGGAGTTTCTTTGATTTCACTGACCTTATCGGCTGTATGGGCCTTGACGGGTTCATCGAATTGTAATGCCATATACTCTTGTTTTTGAATGATACATGCTCTGTACTTAGTCATTTTCTAGAGAAATATGTCTTGAGTATGCACCTATCTTCCTCGTGGTTCACCTACATTATTCCATCAAGTACAACCTTTTCGAAATGAATATTGTAACAAGGTTCGACCCGAACACATGGAAGCAAAGAGTACTACTAAGCGCTTAGGGAAATACTCCTTCATTATTAATAATATCCCTATGTGTTTACATGTACTTCGAGCATGATTATGCATGTTAGTATCCCTAGTATACGCGTGGTATTAAAGCTGGCCGGAGGATTGTGAGGATAGCCCCAGGCTTGCAAAGAGGTTCCTGTCTCAGTAGTCAATGCCAGCGAGGATACGTGCCTAAGTATAAAACCTGGGTCAGGGTACACAGAGACCAACAATGCGATACGAGTGCTTCATGCATAGAACTTGCTCATCCGGTACCCAAAAATAAATACCTCCCGAGTGCTCATTTTTCAGTCATGCATGATATTTTAATATAAAAAGTCATAATTTCATGCGGATGGTGTGATATATTGTTGATGGGGTTGCGAGGAGCTGTCCTATCAGGATGCATGGCCGGAATACTGGGATATTGGGACAATAAATGCAGCGCTTAGAAGTAGCCAAAATAACAAAGGCCATGAATTTTTCACGATATATGATATTCTGGAGGGACAAATTGGCTGATAATCTCAGTGGTGTATGGCGTAATCGCCAATTTTCTACTTCCTATAGCTTGTACTCTCAGAGTGATTGCCGGATGCTCCTATATGAGGGCCATGGATGGTAATTGAAAGAATGACGATAATAATAATAATCCAAAAGGGAAAAGAGCCAGCGTAACATGTTAAGGAGATACCAAGTTGCCGTACTTGCAAACGCCGTTGGATTCGGGGGTGCTATATACACGCACGTCCTGTCACGGCCGTGTTGGCACCGTCTCCATACGGATCAGGATCCTCGTCATCTTTGAGATGCAGTCCTCTGATGCGCGCGTTGCGATTTGTCCGCTGTCAGGTGTCAGAAGGCTTGGCGGCGCTAAGTGAGCCGCATCGAGAAGTTGTCTATTTATAGAACACGTAATTTAGAATTTCCCATAACCACGGCTGGGAGGGGAGGGAGCAGCCTAAAAATAACCGCAACAACATGATAGAGGACAAAAAACTGAGCGGAGGGGACAAGAGGCAACAACATCTGTCCGCATAGTATTTGTTTTTTTTTATTTTTTTTTTTGCTACCCGCTCCTTGAGCTAACTAGCTAACTGTCGTCCCTTAAAATTAAATATCAGGAGCTCCTGACTGGGCCATGGCTCGCGAGTTCACCCCGGACAGCGAGTTTGCTGCCCTGGAGACACCGCGCGTCCCCAATAAGCTTCAATCCCTCACTGCACTGGGGCGGTTCGAGTTCGAAGCTGGGAAGGGCAACGAAGGCACCAAGATCTTGATGGTGGAATGGGAGGACGACGACCTTTCTAGATCGAGTACAGGCTCATGGCAGGTTTCGTGGGATGGGAAGCAAACCGTCCTACCAGCCCATGATCAGGCAACCGATCAGATCCGGCGTTGCTACTTCATGCTGCCGCCGCATGCTACCATCCCACCAACAGTCACACTCACCTATGAGCCGCCACCGAGCTCGGCCTCAACAGTGAAGAAAAGCGAGTCCATTCAGATCCATCCATTGCCGGCCATTTACCCCCCAGAGCTTGGAGCTACCGCGCGAACGGCGGGGAAGAAAGGGGTGTTGCATACGATATGGGCTAAAAAACGTCTGCAGGTGCTGGAGAAGGAGATTAAAGAGGAGTCTCAGTATAACGCCGAGGGGATTGCATTACATATGGCAATCGAGGAGAAAGAGTGGATAGAAGCCAACTTTGGAGTTGTTGTCAAGGGCTTGCCTCCGCTAGTGACGACGAATGTTTTATCTAATTTGAATGCGCCGCCGCTCAGTCCCACGACTCCTGTGTCGCCAACGGGCGGGAATCGACTGGCCGAGAAGCTAAAGGGGCTGCGACTGGGGACCAGTGAGAAAGATCTAACACGCAAATCCATGGGTAAGTGCATAAAACGCTTATCACCGCCCCCTTCTCACTCTCGCAACAAGCGCGAAACCAACGCCTATGTTTCAATAATTGGGCCGGTATTTCTAATGTACTGCAGGCAACTCGGGTTCTGATCCACAATTGCATCCTCTCTCCCCCGATGAGCCTGACATGGCGATATCCTCTTTCAGCTCATTCCACACTGGCAATACCCCCGTCAATGCGTCTACTCCGTCCCTGCAAACACAACAACAACCCCAGCCATCAAATCTATCAAGCCAGCCACAGACCCACCCAATAGGCAGACAACCAGTAGCCCATGCTCCTCCAGATTTCATTCGTCGGCAGCAAGAGCAGGATTCTGGGTTTGCCTCTTTGAATATGCAACCTATTGGAGACAATGACGCATTGAACAATGAGGTCAATAACACGAGCTCTACGGACGTTCAAGACGGGTTGTTTGCTAAGGCGCTTAGCCCTCGGTCCCCAGATATTCCCAAAAGCCCTTTCTCATTCTCTACGGAGGAGACCCTGCCGTACGCTAAGCAGCTGAACGCTTGAAAATTCTTACAGTGTAATGTGTTTTATATGCTCTTTCTGTCTCACCTACCCGTTGCTTGCACAATTTCCTGGCTATTCTACCCGTCCCTTTGAATATATACACATATATACATACCTGCCGTTTGGAAGGAAAAACGATCCTACGATTATGATACAAGAAAGCTACATTATTATTATCAGAAACCTTTGGCTCACAATAATTATTTTGTGTTATTTATAAAACATTATGATCGCCTTCATAGTATCTGTAGTAATTCTACTTCATGCATTTCCTTATAAAAGCCTAGGAGACACCAAGAGAGAAAGGAACTAAATCATTGTTTTTTTTTTGTTAGTAGCAGAACTGCTACTTTGCTTCACAGCTTTGGGGGATATGTCCTTGTCGGCCCTGTCTTTCTCAGCACTTTCTTCCTCTTTCTTCCTGATCAATTCTGCTTCTTGTTGGGATTTCCTATCGGCATACCATTGGCCTGCCTGGAGCACCAGGACACCAATCAAAACCAATGCCAAAATGGTGTTACTTGCTGCGAGGACTTTCATGCTATCCTCTCGACCGAGTACTTGCTGAACACTACCAACATCATCTTCGCTCTCGCCTGAAGCTGCTGCAGCGGCAGCGGCGGCAGCAGCGTCCGCAGCAGCTGACGCTCCGTAGTCACCCTCTGTAACAATGCGGAGTCCCTTAACTATGTTCGCAATGTAGACAGTAATACCACACATGTAAAGAACCAGACTGGCGCCATCAAAGAGCATGTTGGATTCGGTAGGTTTGTAGAGCTTCATCATCAAACCAAGAAGCCCAACTGCAATGACGATGTGAAGAATGCGCGGGATCAATGGCGGAGAGCTATGGAGGAAGCGCAAATGAGCTTCGAGATAGTCGTAGTGGGATGGTGGGGTTGGCGCGGTGGACCATAGCAACGGATAGTCGTAGGGGAAGAGGGAGAAGATTATCCCAAGGAAAAAGCAGGTCGCTACATCGTCAGGCAAAGAGTTAACGATTGATCAGCGCAATCCTTTCTTTGGACAACAGGGCTGAGTTTATGGCCGAAACTTACGGCAAACGATAAGAAACGCGGCAAAGGAACCGCCGAGAGCCATGGTCGCAGAGAATGGTTCTCAATCAAAAATACACCGATAGATACGAAGGTACACCCTGCTGGCGAATAGTCTTCGACGGTTGATTCAATCTGTCTTGTGAAGCCATCTCAAATTAGCTGCTGTGGTCCTTATTTGCGCCAATGTCACTGATTGACTACTTCCATAGTAAATGAATGGGCGAACGCGATCGTCTATCAAAAGAGCCACTTCTTACCACGGAAGGATGGGTTCAGCGCTTACCCTAGAGTCCGGATCGCAAATCGACGTGCCTTCAAGTGCTCGAGAAGAAGAAAAAAAGGAAAAATCCTTCCAGAAAACACGAAGGCGATGTTGTTCTCTTCTTCTCCTTAGCCTCCTCTCTTAAAAGGCTTGGAATCGGGCTGCTTTTACCCCAGGATTATGTAATTAAAGAAATACCGCATCCCATTGGCAGGGAATTGCGGAGATCTGGCCAATGGCGGGGATACGGATGAACAATTATCCGTCATGGTTTAAATTCCGAAACAGGTAATGCTGACCTCCCGTCTTCAACTCGAGACTTCGAAGGTGGATTTATATAGTGATTCAATGGGGAGCCACAAACGCATTTGATGGGCATTAATAGTCCAAATTTGCTATACATGACATGGAGATAGAATCTCAACGCTAGACGGCAATTGTATGCCGCACTTGTACACGCCGGAACTCGTGAATTGCATCTTCAGTTTTCGGAGGCCATACTGGTTCCGGCCGTGGAGGGTACATGTCAAAAGGCTTGGAAGCTGTGTTCCGGGCCGGATTTTCCAGATCCACTACGCGTTCATACCATAGCTTACAATTGGGTCCCTGGCTGTGACGAGAATATGAAGTCAGACCTGGTCAAATATAGAACGGGTGAATGGTTATTCTTACCACTGAATTTCATATCCTGTTGCGCTCTCTTGGCTTTCCAGCTGGCAACCCGGGCATCTCAACCCAGATGGAGGTGGCATCCAGAAGACCATACTCATAGTCACGCTCCTACCGGGTAAAAAGACCGAGTCCCATGGTGCTTTGAAATCTAGCTGGCGCTTCGAGTTGGATTCCTTCATAACATATTCCATATTCTTTACCTTCTTCCACCCGGGAACATGGCGGAATCGAGCTTCCAACACCGCTTGCAAAGCCTCGAAGGAGTTGATGAACTCGACGTGGAAAGGCGTCACTCTTCCATGTGCATCTTCCAGCTCCACGGGGCGCTGTCGTTCTATTTGTGGTGGTAAAGTAGGCGCTTGATAATCAAAATGTGGCTGGGATTGGGACTTCTGTAAATCAAGTGCCATCCTATACACCTTCATGTTCATGTCGAAGGCTTCCATCATGACCGATCGCACATCCCGTATGTTTGGCTGTGTGTTCGAAACTTCCAGAATATTCAGTATTCTGCTAAGCGTGTCTGCTTGTGTCCCGAGCATGCTGTGAGTCTGGCCTATACGATTTTGCGTTTCCTTCATAAGCAAGGCTGACTGTTCCAATGTGGCCTGGCTATAATCCTTGATAGTGCTTGTTTGTAGAGCTGCTGTGGATCTACAGCCTCACGTTAACATTGACAAAGGAAATAATACCCAACTGCGCTGGATACACTCACGATTGCATCGTTATTAAAAGGGTATTTATCGTCGTCGTGTGACCAAGTATCTGGGTCCGCAGGTTATCGACCTCGGATTTCATAAACAATGCCCACTCGACTTTGTGAAAACGAGTCCTGAACTTAGAGGCCGTGTGTTCCTTTCCAAGTGATGCCTTGAATTTGGCATGTTGTAGAAGGAATGTTTCAATTGTTTGTTGGCACTGGTCTGCAGCTTCTTGTAGAGCTAGCTTTTGATATTTTTGTGATTCGTCGAACTCCAGACAACGTATCTCCTCTAACCCGCATAATAGGCCGTTCAGATCTGCCACAAATCGCTGATATGTTGAACTTGCCCCTGTGCCTTCACGGAACGCTAGATATACTGATTTAGCTACCTTGGTGCAAGCAATAAAGTCACCGACTGAAAAGCCAAAACCCGCCGCCATGGTGGACAGAAAAACATCCTTGGCACTTAATGATATTCACAGCATCATTGCAACGATGGGGAGGAGCTCTGGGCGACTTAAATAAGAGCTCTGACTTAAACCACCAAACCCCGCTGCAGTAGCGGCCAGCCGACTCTCTTTGCTAGCGTTTCCCGATTGGCTGGACTGACATCAGCTTCCTTGCACTTGCATGAAGGATCACAACATCACACCTATGAGAGAGTGTACAAGGAAAGGTTCAGCACAGCCTGAGGATCAGTTAACTAGCCAAACCTTACTCTTTACGGAGTACGGGGTTAACTAATAATATGATCGATCAGCAATCTGATCTACTTGAGCTCAAGCTCCATACATATCACGAGCTGACTGATTCTCCCTACTACGGGAACGCTACATATGGTGTATGCTTTTCGCGATCCAAGCAGGCACTTGAATTTTGCCAGGCCCATATCTCCCGAGTAAGCTCCATGCTTTCAGTTTTACGGGGAGCTGATTCAAAACCAAACCAGTTTTTACGGTATCTGGCCCTGCTCAGCTTGAAGATATGTATGGCAACATACAGTGGCCTCTTAACTACCCCTGCAGCTGCTAAGCCTCAGACACAAAGGGAACATTTCTGAGCCTGCTATTCTACGGTTGTCAACCCCAAGACGATAGACGATACAATTATTTCCCTTGAAGCCCTTTCTTCGAGGCTGGAGTGTTAACTCGGCCGCCATTCAAGCAATATCCAAGCACGCTTTTTCTTCTGCGCTAGACCCAAAGTAACTAGCGACCAACCATGGGTCTAGCGCATTAATTACTGATTCCACGGGCGGAGCTAGTTCTTGTATTTATCCTCAACAAGGCTGAAATTGGTAAGCCATTCCAGATTACCTGTGTTCTAGAAGACACCGGCCTAGAGAACATTGTATTTTTTTTCTCCGCGTCTATGAACATGAGGTTCAGGTTCCGACATTGTTCAGTTAAAGTGGTAGATTGCAGGGCGTATACCATGCTCAAATGAACTTTTCTAGGACACACCAATGTGCTTTGCATAGTTTGGCCATTACCAACTTCACCAAAGGACGCATTGGTGGTGTTTGTCGGTTCAAATGGTTGCACATTAATGGGAACAAAGGTCCCCCCCCACTGATAAGCGTTCGAGTAGCCTCGGACATTCCATCCGCAAAGTCCCAGCCAACTCCCCAAGTTTTGTTATTTGGACCAAGAGTTTTTGGTCAGTGCCACAGGATAACACGGGTGACTAAATTGACCCATTAGCAAAAGGAAAACCAAACACCCGTCGATATAACCAAGCAAAAACTTACATTTTAGATACTTATTGAGAGGTATTTGGGCAAGGGGGTATTCGAGAATGTAGTCGGCTTTGGAAACGGGTAGACGAGCCCAGGTCATCCATGTACTAGAGGACATGGCCCGTCATGCCATTAATATAAAAAACTAGAAAACTGCTTGTGAATTCAAGAGGCCAATTCAATCGAGAACCTTTGTCCAGTATAGCCCAGTACTTGGTGCAACGGCCGGTTTGTCTTCAGCCGTGAGAAACTGTAGCAAGTTATCATTGATGTGGCGCTCAGGGAAGGAAACATCTAGGAGGAGCAGAAGCCCATGCAACGTGGAAGGCCACTGGGCAAACAGCATGGGGATTGGGGATCTTAACTGCAAAACAATGGGTCATGTAGCGCTTGACTGGTATGCTGCCATGTGTAATTTGGTAATGTCATCGTTTTTCAAAGAATTCAAACCGTAAAACGTAAGGGGGCCTGTCTTAAGTGCATTTCTTCTACCGATCATCGCAGCGAGCATGAATCTATGTTGAAGCGGCCCTAAACCGTCATAGACGAGAAATAGATGCTGCCCTCGTGGAGGTCTTTTTATTTCCAGCTTTCATTAGCTCGTCAATGGAGCTGGATTTTGACAAGAACGGCCAGGCAACAGGGTCATACAAATGTTGAATACCGCGCTGATACGTGGTGGTTTGAACCAAAAGGACCAAAGTACTCAACTTCAGCATCTCCCTTCCTTCCAATCGCCAGGAGTTTCATTTCCTTCATCGCAATCTTGATGAAACCGAATCATGCACCGTGGATTTGGTTCTGTTGCATTTATTGAAGTTTCTGTACTTTATGTGACGGCCAGCCAAGTAAGAAGGTTTGATAAACACATGATGTAAAGCAGATATCAGGGGAAAGCTGCGTTCAGCTTAAGGCTAGAGAGAATATAAGGCCATGTTGGAGGATGGATACAAAACATGGTTAGGAGAACGCTGAATGTTCACTCAATATCCGTCTCAACCGTCTCAACCATACCATGCGGTACTTCTGATGGCCATGATAATGAGGGTACTTCAAGAAATATCACCCAGAGTCTTTTGACGCTGCATATTGGCCCCATTTCAAGAGCAACCAAGTCCATAATATCGGAACTGGTTCAACCGTACCATTGATAATGATTTTCCACATTCGGGGCAAAACCAGGCCCGAAATCGGGTCAAGTCGTTAGTATTGGATCTAAATAAGCAGGCGTATGTCTGCGGAAACGACAAGGAAAGCGACAGCTTGACTAGAACGCCGTATCAGGTCCAGTGCAAAAGGGGTTCTTTTGCTACTATTGCTAGTCCTAGGGGGTATCAAACTGCGTAAAAGCGGAACCAGCTAAAACAAATCCGTAGCATATATACCGAAGAGGAGAACGTAGCGGATAGACGTAGAGTAATACATTCGAATGACTGTGTATCAGCATAATTCCTGAAAGCTGTTTCTCTTGCAGCACCCCGAAGACGCTTGCCTCGCCACCAGCAGGCTTAAGTCCTCACTAGGGGACGAGACGCTGTACCGGGATTGCTCGCCATCATGCATGCCAAAGCCCATGAAACACATGATTCTTGGTAATGGAGATGCATTGCATGACACATATTTCTTATCCATTAGTCAACCCTTGATTGCAGCAAGTGGCCTTTGGCTAGGGTCCATTCAAGGATCGGTTGCGATCTCAATGCGATGAAAGGAGCCCGGGCGTCAGCAAGATCACCCCTTTTCACATGAAGCGAGATATCCAGCCCCCTCCCTGTAGCATGTCTGAGATGCTAGTTTTTATCGATCATGCAGTTCTTTGGATGCTAGTAGAGAGTTATATTATTTGGATTGATAAAATAGCTGGAGAGCAAAAATGGCACCGTTGGTGGATCCCCCTATGTGGTGGTGGGTAAGGATGCATGCTATAAAATATAATACTATGAGCTATTGCTGGGCTAATCATTGAGTTAACAGGAGCTGCCGTTAGGATATTCGTGGTATTATGGAGGAATAAAATGCACCGGTCGATGGCTTAAAAGTTTTAAAAGTGAGCCCGCTATTAAAAAGGAAGTACGGCTAGAAGAATGGAATGGTAGAAACGACAAAGTGCGAAGCAAAGGAAATGAACTCCGTGTATAGGAAAACAAAGTAGAACTCCGTATGTTGAACGCCGTCCAGTCCTGGTCATTGCATAGCCACATTCTCCGTCTATCGTTGGTATCTGGGAAGGGATTCCCCTGTCGCTATTGGGTGTCCTATGATGTCGTCTTCTGTAAGGACAGGGGCAGAGGGTAGGGGTTGATGGCGGATATCGCCGTTTTCAGAAGCTGGAGCGGTGCCCTGGCTGGGCCCACCGGTGGCCGACTCTGGTGCGTCCGAGTCCGGCGGAGCGCTTCTCTCGTTGAGGAGTCGTTGCTTTTCTAGCTCTTGCTTGTCGTCTGAAGGGACGGAAGTTGAGTGGGGCTGGTGGTAGTTGGGGCGAGATGAGCTTTCAGCAGCGCTCTCAGACAAAAGATACGCGCCAGGGTGTTGAAGGGCGGAAGATGATTCGTGGGCAGAGTAAGGGGTGATTGTATCGGGTGAAGGGGCGGAAGGAGGGTGAGAGTGCATATAAACAGAGGCAGAGTAGGTAGGAGTAGGGGTCTCGAAATACGAGAGGTCGCGGTGCTCTGAGAGGGCCGGCGCCGAAGCCAGAGCAAGTGTAGAGTTCGACGGGCCAGCCTCATCAGATGCTGGTGGCGCACTTGGTAGGAGCATTGCCTCCGCTCGGCGTAGCCGCGTTTTCTCATCAGTGTCCTCCTCCGGTTGAGCCAGCGGAGGGTCTATAACGTACTGGTCCGGAGGCCGGGCATGCCATGGCTCTCGGTCTTCAGACCCAGCGCCATATCCATTATCCAAACTCCGGTTGCCTTGAGACCTGTCTGTGGAGTGAGTCTGTGGCGCCTGGGACTGCTGCTGTTGCTCGCGAACAGTCTCCGGGGTAGTCGGCTGAGTATGTTGATCTATATTTGAAGCCGGATAGTCTTGACGGACACTTCCATCGCTGGACGTCTTCTGTTGATGCTGCTGCTGGCCTCTGCCACTATCCTTTGACCCAACGACAACCTCAAACACGCAGACAATGACACTCTTGTCCCTTCGCACTTGGTCGGTGTCCAGTATGTTTCCCGTACAGCTGGAAGTAGTAGATGTCCCTCCTCTCGATGTTTCCACCGTGTTAAATCCACGGGGGGCAGCGCAATAATTGTAACTATTGGAAGATGAATTCATTATATTTAACCGTGGGAGGAAGCGGTCCTGGCCAGCCAGCTTTCCCCGTATATCCATAACCACTTCAACATAGTAGCGAAAACTGATCATTGCACCGGGGACGCGCGTTATCGTAGGAAAGCAGTCTTCAGGAATTCGAATTGATGTCTTTATATCTGCGGTCATGGTGTTGGGGTCTACTATCAACGGACAGAATACCTGCGACATGTCCTTTCGAAAGACACTGCAGGTTCTAGTCGCACCAAAGGAGAGACCTCCCAGTCCTGTTCGAGATTTAGGATAGTAGTCTTCGTAGACCGGCCTTTTACCCTTGGCTGGAGTACCAATGGGAATAGCTGAGTACATGTCAATCCTTCCCTGACGATACAGTGTTATAATGATTCCATGAGGGCTTCGAATCGGCTTGGTATGATTTATCATAATTCTGAGTGGCAGAACATCGCCCGGCAAGCCTCCGCCGCGAAGTAGCTTGGTCGTGGCTGTTATGGTATCTGAATCTCTGGCGGTATTTGACTCGCTGATAATCTGGAAGCTCTGTGTGCTATTGCTAAGGTAGCTTGAAGTGCTCTGTTCACTCGGTACGGGACTCAACGGGGGCTTTGGCTCGGACGTTTGCGAAGAGGATGGCTCAAGAGATGCCGGGCCTGCAGCACCGTTGAACCCTCGTTCGCCGGAAGTAGATTTCTTTCTTGGTTTGGACTTCGACCTTGCGGATATGGGTTCAAGAGTGATGACACGAGCTTTGGGAGCCGGAAGGGGAGCAATGTCGATTCTCTCAATGAGGATAAGTCGTTTATCGCAGGACATTGAAGGGGTAATAGTCGTCGGTCGTGTGAGAGTTGATGTGATCATGTACGATATCGTCCCGCGCTCGAACTACAAGACAGTTAGAAACTGACACTGTAAGCGAAACAAGGGAAGGAGAGGGAATTAGTCAAGACAGACGTTGATACTGCTGGGCAACGAATATGGAGGGAAGCACAGCTCGAACCGAAACTTATAGATGCCCTCCTTCAGCCTTCCATCGCCGCACAGGACTACCTCGTCCTCGAACAGCGAGGTGAAGCCGTTGCCCAGATATTCGCCGTCTCTGCGCCCACGTCCCGGCCCCAGGTAGCCCGACTCTTCCGCATGCTCACCAGGGCCAACCGTGTTCTTGAAGACCTTCGCGTAACCATGTAGACAGACAACCAGGTGCGTTATCCGGACAGGCTTCACCACGGTCAACACTACCGCGCCCTTGACGATCTCCCCGGGGTGGTACGACTTCCACGGGTCATCTGGCTGCACATAGAACTCTGAAATGTTGCGATTGCGGTTTCCAAAGCGGCTGGTCAGTTTCGACAGGATAGACCGGTGTCTTGTTGGCGGGACAGTCGAGGAGTCGATGGCATTTGTATCGAGGGCCATGACAAGCCTCGACGCCCGCTCCAGAGAAAGGGAAACGGGCCTACAGTCGTCGTCGTTCTAATTTTTCCCCCTGTTTTTATATCCGTTTTCTGTTTATTTTCTTGCCCTCGCAGAGGGGAGAGAGGATGAAGTGTTGGTCGTTCAGGTCGTTCAGGTCGTTCCCTCCATAGGCCTGCTGAGGTTGCGCGAGTTCGGCTCGAAGGATGACGATCCGGCCTCTCTTCCTGCTGAGCCCGACGCTCTGATTATCTCTTCTCCTTTTTCCTTCCGTCCTTTGTATACGGCTGTTCCCCCCTTTTGAGATACCTTGGTATTCCCGATGGGCACGCGAGACGGCGACGGTTCGGGATGGGGGTTGCGAGTCGAGGGCGGGAACCGAGGAAAAGTTGGGCGAAGACGACGGACAGACAAGTGTAAGTATTTAGGGGTGGCGTGGAGTCGCGGGTGGCTAGATGCTGGCTTCGAGGCGGTTAAACAGGAGGATGCCTGGTCTTATAATTCCCGGGATGCGGATTTTTCTTTTGGCGTGTTCTAAACTAGTTACAGTAGAAGAAGCGACGGCAAGGGAGGCGAAGCTTCTTTTACTCCGTACTCGTGTCGGTGTTTCTGATGTAGCGCTTTTGAGGTGTACGGAGTAAGGGGAAGGGAGCTGGCGTTCAGCCTTCGTGCAGAGAGCAGAGGGATAAACTAGCGGGCAAGCGAGAGGTGAAGATGAAGGTCAAGGTGATAGAGAAGACGGTCAAGAGGAAGAAGAGAGGGAGAGGGGCGATAAGAGAGAGACAGCTGGCAGTAGGACGAGGCCGCAGCAGACAACTTAGCATCTGTTCTTATTAATTAAAAAGGGACATGCATCAAAAAGCTTGACATCTGCGAAGATTACTTGGACCCCTTCTTCTCCATCAAAGTAGGAGAAACTCTGGCCGGCTCGTATTAGTAATTCCGCTCATTCCTCGAAGGGAGGGAGCTGTTTTACTCCTGAATGGACGAACAAGTCCTCGGAGCAGTCGGGGACTCGTCTGAATGGCTCTAAGGTCTGGCCGATAACCAGCTAGGCAGCAGCAAAAGGCGGCACAGGTAGCCAAACCACCAGATAACAGGATCCAGTGAGGAGGAGAATATACCGCAAGGGAGCAGTGTAAACACGACCGACTAATAATGCGGTCAGGGCATCTCTGCTGAATGCGGATGCAACTCTGGACCAAGACGCAATGGCGGGTCAAGGCGAGGTGATAAGACGGCGTTCAACCGCTAAACCGGGTTGGAAAAATGCTTCGAAAAAGCTTGCCTGCCTCCGCCCAATGAGCGGAGGAGTAAGATGGGGTTCATGTGCATGAGTTGACATCTTGGAGGCCGTCCTGTGTGATGCCTCAGTTTCTTTCTCAACGCCCTGCAACGTCCTGTTCTCGAGTGTAAACAGCTAGTTACTTGTGGTGCATGTAACTCATCGACTTGTTCCCAGTCTTGTCGCCAACCAGCGTTTCACCCTTGCAGCATAGCATGATGCTTTCTCCACCTCCCTCCGTCCACACACCACATGCGTCCAGATCCAACTTCACGGTTGAGAGTGTGAGTACGGAGTGAGTGTGTGTGTGTGAGCGAACTATACCATGTTGCGCAGGCCTGCCCAAGCAAGAATGCCTCCACACAACAGGGGAGGAGCGCAAACCCATGCCCCGCGACTCCTCCGTACTCGACTAGTTATTGGATCGCTTAACACGAGAGCGCATTTGCTGTTGAAGTTAGTTTGCTGGCCCAAAAGGTCGCTGCGTTTAGTGTTTTGTTTTTCCTTGTATCTGGCTTCCATCCGTCCCTAGGGCCAAAGCCTAAAACGGAGGAATAACTTAGCGGCCTTCGCCTGTGGCCAGCAAACCACAGCATCCTGACTGATTGCCTATGTCCACTCGCGTCTTCCAAGGGTTCAGCATGGGGTGAATTCGTGAGTCAGTGAGCATCGCTCCGTCCAACTTAGCAAGGCAGCTAGCCAGCCAGGCCTGCCTGCGCGGTCCTGGTCAAACGCGGGTCAAGTGCCATCCTGCCCGTTTGGCGCTGGTCTCGCATGTGTCTTGTCAGCTCACCCGTCCAGGGGCCTGTCTAGAGCACTCACCGGCATTCTACCGGCTCATTCTCTGGCAGGCTGCGCCCACTCGCTGCCTGCTCGCCGTCGATGCGAGGTTGAAGCGAAGTTGAAGCGACGTTGAGATTGACGTTGCGAAGCCGACGTCGAAGCAGCCGAAAAAGGCTTGCTCACGTGCCAAGAGTTGCTTGTTTTGGCGATGGATCTCTCCACACGAGCTTGTCTCCCGCTTCCTGATATCAAGAGGAACGGACGGCAGGGCGAGGTGCAGCGGACAGGCGAGAGAGGCTCTGGGAGATCATCCACCAGGGAGCTTGTCGGTGTGGATAGGCGCTGGGATGGCTCGGCTGTGTGTCACCGTGGCGTGAGACGAGGACGGCAAGCCTGGGAGCAGCCAAAGCCAGCGGAGCTCGAGGCGGCCATGCTCTCAGATTGGCCATGCACGGTGCCAGAGGAAAGGGTTGTCTCGGTAAGGTAAGGCGTGCGAGTGGCAAGGTGTACGCATCTTTAGCGAGCTACCAGGCAGGCTACCGAGGGACTGAGAACCGCAGGTGCCAGACAACTACGCACTTCTCACCAGCCTGGACTCTGGCCGATTCACTCCTGCGAGACAGAATGCCGTCACAGCCTGGTTCTCGTTGCGTGTCAACGCATAACTAGTTATCTAGCTTCGTCTTCAAGCCAAACTTTGGACTGGGACTGGTGGTTTCAACACGGTTTTCTTTGTCCCGCCTAAACCAGGAATATCAAGAAAACTTCAGAGACTCTGTCCTGCCTCTTGCATCCACATGCTACTGCGGAGTACTCGGAATAACAATCCCACACCGCATGGTAACTTTATGCTTATTCCCCGGCCAACTACTTGTCCAACATGCTGGCGGAGAATTCCAGACACTTCTCTACCTCACCTTGGGCCCAAAGCCAGGGCAGTATGGGCCAAAGAGCTACTTTTCTTTTTCCATTCCAGAGGCCCGATCATCTCGAATGCCACGGCATATATGACTATAGAGTTCATATGCGAGTGTTCAATACTGGTGTTCATTTATCGACATATTGATTGAAAGACCCATAACGGAAGATTCCCCCAGCACGGTGATTTAGCCTAATTATCCCTGCACTGCGATCATCTAACCCGCAGTTCCTTGAACATCTGGTGATAATGCATCACACCATTGCCGTCTCCAGCAGGCCATCCCTGCCATCCCTCTCTTATGCTCAGTTACATAACTAATATATGTTTTTTCTGGGCAATATCCCTTGCAGATATGGATGGATAGCGGTTTGCCCTCAGAAATGGCATTGGACGAGAACATCAGGCCTCATTTCCTGATGACCCTCCATCGGAATGAAAATTTGTAAATAGTCGCTATATGCCAGTCCGTTGTCAGCATCGCACAGTATACTTGGCAGCAAGAATCCCCGCCATCCTTTTTGCCAGTTTCCCCACGGCCAGATACGGTGCGTGCTATGGATACGCAGATTAAACACCCGAAATGCCTCAGGTCTTCAAGGGTCTTCCACTTCCATGACATGCTTACAACTTGCCAGCTTGCCACTCCTTGGCCAAAAATGCTATGGAGGAAACCTCCCTGGATATGATATGTGCCATATTAAGCCTGAGGGTTGAACATCGTCTATTACTTCCACCACAACGCAGCTCCCCAAGATGCAATCAACAAACAGCACATATCCGGCCTCTATGATACGGTCACCCTGCCACTCGTCCATCTAATCAGGCAACTAGACGTTCGCGGCGAGTCATTTAACCCAAAACCTCCTGTCACGCTACTGGAACTTGAAGATATGTCCAATTGAAAATGCCCTTTTGAGCACTAAGCATGGTCACCTCCTCTTTATAATTCTTCTACGACTGCTGCTTTTGCCTAGATGCTTATTAACTAGCGAGGAGAACTGCGCTTTGTTACACGGCCACCAATCTTTATTCCCGTCTGGCCGCATACCCCTGGGCCGTCTTCGTGGAGTAACACCAATAAGTCTTGGGATATATATGAAACTCCCGCCGCCTCTGTACTTCTATGCTCGTAAAGGGAGCATTCACTTCTTGGCTGCTAGGTCATCTCGTTTGCCCAGGTAGTACATGATTACTTGTGGCCCTTTTTGCCTTGTATGTGTTCTGAGGGACTGAGTATTATCTTGGGATATAAAATATGCCAATACCCGTCGCAGCACAGAAGTGGCCGCATGACAAGGCATACATATATTATGTACAGTGTTTCGCTCCATCCATATACTCGATTGAGAGTACCTTACACAGTCTCCTGTTCCTCTCTTCTATCGCCACCGTCCCCTAATTCCCAGGCAAGCCACAGGTACAACTAAAAGCTGTTTATTCATTGCGCAATGGAGAACGCAGCATGCAGCTTCCCCATCTAACTGAAGTTCTTGCTTTCTTGCATAAAAAATTAGAACGTTTTGGTTCACAGCGGCTGTCGATACCGCGAATATGCATCGCGCCATCCTCTATCAGCGAATAGATGAGCTTGAAGCATGCGACTGAAACCTCAATCTCATTATTTTCCTTAATTTTAATATATAATGCGCGATCCAACATAGTGAATACTCGATACAATAGCTAAATGAGTTTAGCTCTGTTTTCTGTTTGTGTGCCACCCGGGCTCACAGTTCCCATGTCTCCAGGTTAATATGCCCAGCCTCCTACTCCATAGGATAGAGCGTTTACCGGCATAGATGTGCCAGAATACACAGGCTTTTTCTCGGTCATGTCTACGGCGGTTACCCGTTTGAATCGTCGTATGGAATACCACTATAGTAGATCAACGCCATGTACACTCATGTATCTTTACCGCCCTACATTATACAATTGTCGGGTTACAAGTTGGCAAACTTTCCGATGAGTCGCGTCACTCGGTGACATCAAATATCTAATCTTGTTGGCTACTGTAAGACAGGAAACGGCATAGTTCCCTTGCTCAGATCTCTCTGGCATTTACTTATATATTATAGAAGACAATTATATATCCAGAACCGAAATTATCAATCTTCATATTCTACCGAGAAGGAAAATATACCCCAACCATTCCTTGTCCCATTCACAGCACATTAACATAATTTCCGACTAAACCAGTATCAAAAAGTTATGAAGCTCGAAGAAGAGTCCAAGATTCTGAAGAATGGTCAGGCTCAGGTGCATGAGTCGACAGTATCCTTCGAGGATCGTGAGGGGAGCTTAGAAGTGGTTTCGGGTACTCCTCCCAATGGAGGACGCAATGCCTGGATGCAGGTTATGGGTGCCTGTGTTCTTACACAAAATACATGGTAAGGCAACTTTCTCCTGTATAACTAGACTATTTCATTGTCTGGAAACAATTAGCTGATGCTTGTTATCCAGGGGTCTTGTAATGGCTCATGGAGCCTTCCAAGCAAGCTATTCTCAGACTATCCTGCCTACTACATCGCAATCAGCCCTTTCATGGATTGGCTCGATTCAACTATTTTTTATCTTCTTCGTTGGAATTTTCTCCAGCAAGGCAGTCGGCTCTAGTCACTTCCACCATGCTACAGTGGCTGGATTGATATTACAACTTCTAGGGCTTGTCATGACCTCCATTAGCACGAAGTACTACCAGTTTTTCTTGTCTGAAGGAGTGTGTGTAGGTATTGGGTCCGGATTACTATTTGCTCCTGGGATTACCATTGCAGCCTCCTACTTCTCAACAAAACGTCCATTGGCTATTGCAGTTGCCACTTCTGGGGCAACTATAGGTGTGTTGATTCTGCCCTTCGGCATATATAATTCCATTAAACAATATTGCTAACTTTGAATTAGGTGGGATTGTTTTCCCAATAGTAAGCTACTGGCTTATTGTTGCTGTCGGTTTCCCATGGGCAGTGCGGATAATCACATCCCTTGTGCTCCTAGCTTCGGGCTCGACCCTATATACTCTCCAACCATATAACCCTTCAATTCCTCGAAAAGAAGGACCATTTATTACCCTTGCTGGGTTCAAAGATGCCAGTTACTGTACTCTTATGGTTGGAGCCATTCTGGGACTCATAGGTGGCTTTGTTCCATTCTTCTACATCCCAGTATATGGCCTTGCACTGGGACTGAGGACTGAGCTGGCTAGTTACTTTGTAAGTGCAATGAATATGGCAGCTTTGATAGGAGGGTTCAGCCTAACTATTTTAGCTTCAAGGTCAGTATTAACATGTGTATATCTAAGTAAGTGGTAGATTTACTAATGTCAATAGGCTTGGAAATCTGAACACGGCCGTTTTGTTTACAAACGTCTGCGGGATTGTATTGATTTCTCTAGTACTCGCGGTAGATCCAGTGGGAGTCATTATAGGATCATTATTCTATGCCCTGGTAGCTGGCTATCAGCTAGTACTCCTCTTCACAGCCATGGCCTCCATAACTGTTGACACCAGCCCAAGATGTAGCCAGGGCCGGGCCGCTCTTATCCTTGGTTCCTTTGGCGCCTTGCTCGGCACTCCTATCGCCGGCGGCATTTTATCAAAGCAGGACAGCAATGCACATTCCATGGACCCTAGGGATTGGAACTTTACTTTGACCTTGCTCTTTTCCGGGGGACTTATTTTTCTTTGTGGTGTGTTCATGACTGCCACTCGTGTTCTCAAGAGTGGCTTCCGGTGGGAGAAAATTTGAGGGGTATAATGCAGACAGAGGGGTGTGTCTTGATTTTAGGAGATATATATCAATGAGGCTCTGTATCAACCCTCCGCTTCGATATTACCATCTATTTTTATCCCCTATATTGCCTCCAGCATGCATACTCATAAGTTCCAAGATTGTTGCGTGGTTAAGCTTTGATTATCATGATATCCCATTTGTCATTTTCTTTCAAATGAAACTTTGGAACAAGCCATTTGCCTATGATGAAAGATTACTTATTTTATCTTTTCTTTTACCAGATGTACGTAGCCCAGGTCATTTCGGGGAAGCAAAAACACTTCGGTTCCTGACTGAACGGAAGTTTTCGGCACCTGTACCAGAAATCCGGTATATTTGTACGGTCGATTCAAGCTACTTTTAGCGCCAGGTAATCCATGGTCCTAACCGATACGGAACCTGGCTGAATCAGGGTCGTCGTAGCCACGAAGCATCTGTTATCCAGGGAACTGATTGCGTGTATTCACACTACATACTTTCCGCCTGTTAAGGCTTCTGGGGTATCGTTGGCATTTGTTTGATGATCCAGCGGATTTAACTGGATATAAACCATGGTATCAACGGCTTCCCCTGAGCAGGTGAAGTGAACCACCAGTAGTCATAGTCATTCTAATAAAAACTAGAAGCCCAATGAAAGCTGATGCAAGGGGTATTACTAGTCGTAAAATAGCCGGTCAGCACCGAGGAAGCCCTTGTCACATTGGTAGGCGTCTTCGAGTAATCTGTAAAGCAGGCATGATGTGTGTGAGTGCAGCCTGGGCGCACGCTCATCCTGTCGTTCCTTATTCACGTGATATATGTGGCGGTGCACGCCGCTGGGTGTGGCGTCGGATTACTAACAGCCCAGCCGCGGTTGGCTTTCCGAGATCTTCCGCAGGAAAAGTCACCCCACAAGTTCAGCATCATCCATCATCACTATCACAACATCCATGACCGATGCTCTTTTCTGCGGGACAGGCCAGCCTACAATTCAATATCAACAAACAGACCAAAGTACTGCAGGCGCCTTTTGGATTGTGGTACATGCATGTGCTAGACGCGACGATCTTTGCTCTCCTTTCCTTGTGATCCAGCTACTCACAACAGAAAATTTTATATCACATACGCCACACGAGCAGAGTGACTGAATACAGCATCGCCAATAGAACAACTCCGCAGTCGATATCAGGCCGAAGATAGTTGTACACGCGTGTTTGCAGCCATGACGACCAACAGGCCCTTTTTAGCCAACTTTCTCGCTGCCTTCAGGGCGCAAACCGCATATAAAACAGCGCCTTCGAAACCCCCTTCCCCAGGCCCGTCGTCATCACATATCGGTTCTTCATACTCTCCACCATCCTCCTCTTCAAATACCACCGGAGCTCGAACAATAGCAAGCAAGGCTACGGCAAGTCCAGCTCCTTCAAATCCACAACAATCGAATACCAACTCTCTTGCTGCCGCAGCGACCGCATCGTCAACATCAAACCACTTCTCCTCCCATCACCACTCCCATCATCATCATACCCATGCTCATGCCCATACTCATTCGCATACTCCATCTCCTTCATCCCGAGCCCCAATAAGCTCTACCAGCCATACTAGCTCCTCGGCAGCTGCTCAGACATCCGCAGTTTCCAATTCCACGACCTCTCCGATACCAGTTCCAACACCTTCATCTTCAAACTCTGCAGTCCCGTTTTCGTCATATGATAGGAATAGGCGGGGAAGCGACAGCAGTAGTGGTAGTGGAGGGTTTAGGGATGCTCTAGGGCCAGAGAAGTGGTATATTGGGGGTCGAACAACAAGTGGAGAGGAACGACTATATCAACTCGGAATGGTGACCAAGGGTGGCGGTAGGCTAGGAGGTGGAATGCGTGTGGGCAGCGTTGACCAACTAAGCCTTTGACATGAAGACGGGGAAGTACAGAACACCTTGGCCTCGATTCAACCAAGTTGACGGCCTAAAGTTTTGTTTACACTACCGTGAACCAGTTTTCGTTCTTTTTATGAAGCTTGGGCGTTGTACGTTCCTGGTGATTTTTATATTTGTGTTTTACATTAACGAACTATCATTGTAAAAACATTATTGGCGGGCATTCTTGGGTGCGGTATAGAATTTGATCCTTCATCTCTTCTTCATTCTCTCAGCATGTACAGAGTTAGCATAAAATGCTCAAGTTTGTGTGTAACTATATACCCTTCGTTGAACTTCTATGATATCACTATCTATCAATTTCCTAGGCTAACAGCCCTAAAGAAATACATGGCGCCTAGTAATAACCGGGGCATACTTTCATCCATGCATCCAGACTACAATATTTAGCCATCCATCAGCATATGCTGCACACCGTGCTATTTCTTCCAGGGGTGCACTCATTGGTACTGCGGCTCCATGTAATATGGGTGTAGCCATATTTGTATCCTTATCATCTGGGAACAAGCTAGGAACTACAGAATGAAGTGCGGTTCCAATAGTTTGAATTTGCTTCTCAGCTCCCGCTGACACTGTAGAGGTTTTTGGTGGAAATTGGGATTGAACGACCTTAATAGATGGCTTCTCAGACCCTGGTGCAACGGGTAGATAGATTCGCAGCGGTACGTTACGGAATGGAGTCGAGATGTTTGGCAAGAGAGTGTTATTAACTCGATGAAAGGTTTGAAAGGAGTCTTGAACATGTTAGAGATTTATCATGTTGAGAGACCATAGATAAACAGGTGGTATACGTACGTTCTTGTATGGATGTCCAAAGTTTATTTGAGTCCTCTCTTGAAAGTGTCATAATACTCTTCCCTGTACCGTTGCGGACAAAATCCGCCTCCTTGACACTATTCATAAAGAAGTCATGCATAACCCTCCCCTGCTCATCAAGACCAACAAGTTCCTGATCAGGCCAGTCTTGAAAATGTAACGTTAATTTCCAAGGGAGGGTTTCCCGACATGGATACCTTATATCCTTATCATCACCTTGCTCCAACGTTGGCTCTGTGCTGCCGTATAGATCATATAGCAAGCCAACGGGGTAATGCCATTTCAGCGGAACCCCTTCAAATGAGAACCAGCCTTGATATGGGTATACAGGATCAGAGCCAATAAGGTAAGGTTTGAAGAAGTCGAGTAGCCTGGGTAATAGAAATGGTAGGTATGAAAGACGAGGGAATAATATCTATATTTATTGTCAGCGTGAAGAAACATTACCAGAGGGTATATCAGGTGGGATATGTTTTACAATATAAGGATCCGCCTTGTCAAATACTCTGCATTCTGACTTTGACAGGTTTATCTGTAGTGGCAGGCAGCCTTCCCAGATCTGTTGCCTGATAGTTTGTGAGGCCGCAGCCATGACTTGGGTCAAGATCTATACTGCCCCTCTACAAGAGGTGCAGCCAGGTGAGTTGTATGCTCTCAGGGTGTAGGATACAACACGTTGTAAAGCAAATAACGGTCGTGAGGGTCATAGTCTATTAGTAAATGTCACCACCGAGATGTAAATATCGGTTTCAAATTGATGTAGTGATATGTTTGTTTGCTCAAGGTTCCAGAGACAGACATGCACGTGACCAGTATCGCGGGAGTCTTGCTCTCTGCAAGATACCCGTTAACATAACAGTGTGAAGTATAGCATGTAGATTGTTAAATTAAGCATCGATGACCAGTTTTTCAGCTCCATACTATAGATGCCTGGCGGTATGTTTACTGTCAAATAACGTATATAAAGTTCAACAGTCGGTACCAACCAATAGCAAGCCGTTCATTAGTTATCATTTCAGAGAATGATTGCGGGCATGGAATAGATGAACAACGGAATACAATTCTATACACCTCAACATCAATAAGACCCGTCTTTTAAAACTAAGAGACTGTAAATATACAAAATCGCCCCAGCTCTAGCTCTAGCTTCCACTCAACCACGCATGACATAAGACGCTTAGAATGGCTATTGGAACATCAAATCGTCAGCAATCAAATCAGAATAACGTGAAAATTAAAAACTAATAGCGGCCAGGAATAGGGAAATGACATACGTTGTCCTCGGGAGCAATCGATCTATCCCAGTAGCTTCCAATGACAGGAATGCTCATGAGAATATCTTCTCGGATACGTGGGACATCTCCAAGGAAGAAGATGGCGAAGATGCCGGTTGCGGCGCCCATGGTAGTGGCCATTGGCATCCTATGAATCGGGGATGGATATATTAGCGGATCCCAGTCCAATGGCCACAGCCGCTTCTATTCTCCCACCACCTGCCTCAAGGCAGTAGCGTGTCTCCGGCCACATCGAGAGTCACTCGACTTACAATCTCATAACCTGGGTGGTAGTGAGTCCAGCAATTTTGGTTGGAACGGTGTATCTATATGATGAAACCGGAAGAATTAGTCGTCCTGCTATTTCGTCTGGTGTTCCGGTTTTGTGATAATGGCTATCGTCTGGCGACTCACTTAGGCGCAAATGGGGATCGGTAGGAGCCAAATGGCCCAGAACGAGGTGCTTGGGATGCCTATTTGGTCGCGTTAGTGAGACGGGATCAGTGAGGATAACGCGGTAGTTGGCTGTGTCAAAAAGGGTAGGCAAGAGGATGTTGATGGAGAGACTGGGTATGAATTGCCCGACAGCCAACAGATTGGCGGAGCAGATTCAAAATGAGGGCGAATCATAGGGGTAAATAGAGGATAATTGACCGGCTTACCATTTTATATGGATAGAGAATGTCTGCGACGTCGATAGAGACAGCAATTCAATCGAATCGACGTTCGTCTCTCTGACTTCCGTTTTCTTCCATGGTAGGCGGTTTCGCGTGCTGAGTAATCATTTGGTCACGTGTCAGCTGTACTTAGTCATCGCGACTATCAAAGGTGTGGAAAATATTGCGAGATAGAGATAAGATAGGTAGCTAAAAGATACTAATTGAGTATAAAGAGAGCTGAAGGAAGATAGTTTAGGGAAGATAGCTTAATTCATTTTCATTCAAACAGTCTATACAGTAAATAGGGCTTACAAATTGAGCTCCCGAAGTCATCAAAAGCTTAGTATCAAAAGAAAGACTAATGAAAGATGCAGGAGCAAACAGCAGATTAGAAAGACATACAATTTCGTAACTGCAGTCGCATTGCATCATTAAGACCCGAAGCAAAAGCAAACGAGCAAATAACCAAAGATTCGCAGTCAGTAGAGGCAAATATATGTACGAAGTGGCCGCAGCGAGAAGTGTGAGAGAGCTAATTAGTCGCCGCTCACTTACTCACTGGCAATCTTTCCTTAACTATGTAAATGACGTGCGAGTCAGCGCCTATTTCAACTTCATCTTCCGCCCCCTCCGATCATTCCGTCTAGCACCGAGTAAGTTTGGGCAAAGGCCGAAAGTGTCGCTAAATATTGGGTATCGAATAGCCGTCTATTGTCGGATCGCCTCAAGGTATGGAAACCACACGCAGGCAAGGGTATAATCATAGAACGCACGCAGCATGTGGCAAACATTATTGTCAACAGTTTGGCAAGGGGTAAATTTTAGCGCGAGGAAAGTATTAGCAAGGAAGCTTAGCAGGCAAGACGGTCAAGTCCAGACAGGGAAGAAAAGCATTGCAGACAAACAGGCTAGCCAGCAACAAGCGTTTTGAAAGAGGATAAATTGGACAAATTATGATATAACAGTGATGATTTTCTTTTCTTTTTCTCTCCCCCAGGAACCAAAAAAAAGCCCAAATGTAATATATCGATCGCGAGCCGCCCACCATGTAGTGTATGTAAAGAGCGAATGAAAGCAAGACAATAAACAAACAACAAACAGACAGGACTCGCATTATCCCCAAAACGAAAGGAAAGTCTTTCGTTTCTATGCCAAACAGTGCTTCCCACCGATGAAATGAGCTTTTGTTTTTTCTCTCCCTCTCCGCCCGATTTTTCTCCGAAAGGAAAAGAAATGAAACTAAGAAAGGGGGGAAAAGTACAAATCAGGGGAAGAAAACACATATTAAGACATATTTTCCAGACGAAGGAAAATAGGGGAATGATACAAATAAGCCAAAGAGGGAAGTGTATAAAAAAAAATAACAACAATAAAAAGGGTTTATAAGGGGAACAAATCCTCGTCTAATGATCTCACCGATGTATGCAGCAGATAATAACGAAAATAGGGAGAGGGTAAGCAGTAAACGGAAAGGAATGAACGACAAACTCCTTACTTGGACAAGATCGCAAAAGGAAAGACCGTTGCAAAGCAGATATCCCACAGAGGAAAAGAGAGAGTAAGAAAGAGGAAAAATCAAATAAATGCTCCACCCGAGTCTATAATGCTGGTTTCCATTTGCTTCAATTTTGATGGCGATGTATGAATTCTTGTCGAGTATCCGGACCGTGCCCCGCACGGGCGCTCGACCACTGATTGGCTGTATGAGACGGAATGTATTAAGGAGGAAGGTCGAGATCAAAGGGAAACGAAAAATTGTAAGGGATTAATAAGAGAAACTCGTTCACAATTCGGCCGTCACAGAACTCTAGGTAAAGAAGTGGTATTGAGATAGGCTTGGAGTCGCTTTCATCGTCCGTTATTGTCTAGCAGGCTGAACGGTTCCTGTTGATATCGTGTTAGTATGGAATTCAATTTCGTCATTTTATTTGGTAGATGAGGGTGTACGGGGTGGTGCATACCATCACCGCTTAAGCTGGTGGATGCAAGGTAAAGACCGTTCAAACCACCATTTTCCTGCTGTCCAGCAGTGGTGGCAGGATAGTACTTGCGATCAGCATCGACATGGGCATGCATTCCGTCATTAACTGGTGTCATGGACGTAGGGTAGACTGGCGGGGCGGGCATGTAGTTCTCATGCGAACCCGGCTGAAGGACAGACCAGTCAATGTTCTGCTGCGGCTGCTGAGGATGAGGGTGCTGTGGTGGTGGATGTTGGGGAGGAGCCTGTTTGTTATCCGAAGTATTCTTAGCATCGATCGGAGGAAGAGCAATACTGGTCGACTGGCCAACAGAGTCAGTTCCAGACTGCATATGGAACGACGAAGAGTTGTGTTTGGGATCAGCCATCCAGGTTTTCTGATGCTGCTGCTGATGCGGAGGGTACTGGGCGGTAGCAGTGCCGGCAGGAATCTGGTCCAGGGGGCCACGGGCCAAACCGCTACTACCACTCTGTACCGCTGGCGCATGAGAAGGCATAGGATAACTGAATGGCTGATGTTCTGCGAAGCGGGGTTGATGGCCAGGAGCCATTGTAACCCCATGCCCGCTGGCGGGCGCTTCCCCAAACGTAGTACCACCAATACCATTGGGAAGTGAGATGGGGTTACTAACATCACCCTGATTCACCGGTTTAGGCACAACCCCCGCTGCCTGAGCCTTCTTGAGATGAGCATGAGGGTGAGACAAGTGACTGATTCCGGTAGGATTGCCTCGTCGGAGAGAACATTTCTGGAAATGACGCTTGAGGATATCGCTTCGAGAGAACGTGTCTTTGCAAAGAACACACATGTAGGGGCGATCACCGGTGTCTATAAATTCGGGTTAGAATTTAACATATTCGCGCACTCGCAAGGGGGTAAAATATTGTGACAAAAAAACATATTGGAATGGGAATGGAAAGGGAGGGAAGTCTGGTTATATTTATCAACTTACGGCGCAACAGATGTCGCTTTAGATGCTTTGCGTGAAGGTACGTTTTGTTGCAGTGTGGGCAAGGAAATTTGCCATCAGCATCCTTAGCTGGAATTGCGGTTCCCTTGGCAGTCCCGTTTACACCATTGGTGATAGCTGCGCGCCCTGGGACGCTAGGAAGGATACCTCGTCGACCCTGAGAGCCAACAACCTGAGTTCGTGGTGCATCCTTGGGAGGATAGGCGGCGGCTGAAGCGGACATGCCATCTGGTGCCGCCCACATTGGGCCTTTATCCTCGGCTCCGGTGAAAGGAGCACCGGGCATACCATACTCGTGCCGTCTATCTCGTGGCGGAGCAGGTGCAATTGGCTGGGGATAGGCTTGAGCGCCAGTTGTTGGTGGCAAGAGGCCATGTGAAGGGAACTGTTGCTGCGGCTGCTGGTGCTGGCCCAAGAATGAGGCCGGTGGTAAACTGTTCACGGGAGCATGCGTCGCCATTGGCGCGGTTGAGGCTGCGTAGACGTCATGAGTAGAAGTGACAGGATACCTGGGCATATCATTTCGAAAGGGCTGCCCCAGATATGATGGCATTGGAGAGTGAGACTGGGGATGTTGAAGGGGAGGGAGTGTGTGCGGCTGCGGGACCTGATAGGGCGAGTGAGCCTGATACTGGTGAAGATGTGACAATATCGGAGGCCCCTGTGGAGGAATCGAGGCTGACGCCGGCCGCGAAGCCTGCGTTCGGATATTCTGATCCATTACAAGCGTGGACGGGCTGTGGGCTGATGGTTCGATGGCCGTTATAAGCAGTAGTTAACAGGATTTATGTGCTATCTCCCAGCAATCATTGATTTCTCTTCTGGAGCGCACGAGAGAGAAAAGGCGGTGTCAATATCGACCGGCAGAATTGGGAATCCTGAAGATGAAGAGACCCCTGAAGCGCGCGTTAGCCGAAGTGTTCTTCGTTGTTTTTCTTTCTTTCTTTTTCTTCTTGCTATTCTTCGGCGACTGCTTCAGCCTTGGACGAACCTGTAAGGACAGTGATGATAGATTGGGTTGTCACAGAAGTCGAGTGTTCGGCGGTGATGAGAGATAGTGGAGTGTAAAGCTATGAAGAAGATCGATGGTGAGCGCCCTGTTGCAGATGCGAGGTTCTGTATCCACAACGGAAAACGAGAGGACAGAGAGAGGTGAGTGTGTGTAAGAGATGGTGGTCAAGGGACGGCTTTGGTCTTTTCTCGAAGGAATGAAAAGAAACGATGAAAGGAAGAAGAAAGTCAGGAATGGAGACCAACGAAGAGGGTCCAGGAGGGGTAGAAGTAAGTAAGGGCGTTCAGGAACAAAAGGGAAAAAACTGGAGAGGTCGTAAGTTTAGGCTTGAAGAAAAATTTAAGAAGAGCAAGAGAAGAAGCAGAAGAAGTTAGAGTAACGATGATGCTATAATGTCGGATAGGTGGGCATCATCAGCATCTTCTTTTTTTTTTTTTTTTTTTTCCCTTCCGGGATAACTTCCTGGGACGACTTTTTTAGCCTTCTCCAAGTCTCTTTTTTTTCTCTTTCTTTTCTTTTTCTCTCTTTTTTGCTCCTCTTCTTTTTTTTCCCTTTAACATTTCTTCCCAAGAGCGTGGAAAGATGATGCTCCGTATCCACCAGGCAGGCAAGGGTGGGTCTTCCTCCATCCAGAGATATCAAGAGAGATATATCTAAGGACCTTTTTTTTTACCCTCTTATATATCTGGCACTCATCGGAGAAGGAGTCGGCCTAGGTGTAAATGAAGAGGGATGGGAGAGAAAAGAGATGGAACGTAAGGGTAGTAATAGACATGGCAGAGGCGAAGGCCAGACGGCGAGAACCATGACGATACCGCACGCCTCCGAAAGATAGAGGTTCCCTGGTTCGAAGGTGTTGCTTTTTCTGCGCGTGGCAAAGGGTACAGATCGGGATCAAGGGAAGAAAAACAATGGTTGGTGGTAGGTTACGTGTGGCATGAAGGTGCTATCCTGTCCTCGCTCCTCATGACTCTTCATCCTCTGTTGGTTTTCTGGGGTTGTAGGGCAGAAAGGCAAGGAAAATCTGGTTGCTGGTGCTGCTAACGACAGGGGGAGCCAGCAGCTTATGGATCCGCCACATACGTCGAACCGTTGGAAGTGGCTTGCAGCAGTCTCGCTCTCTCTCTTTTTCCTGGGTCGACAAAAGGGAAACACAGATACTGAGTACAAAAGTAGACTTACCACCGCAGCAATCAATAGACGGCCCAAGATCGTGATGTCAACGGATGCTTGGGGCCCTTGGGGACGAAGCGAGTTCCCGAGGTCTTAAGGGGGGGGTGGAGGGGGGTTCCTGGTCGAGGGCTGGAGCAGGCAGAAGAACTGCGCTGGAGCCGAAACAAGACCGCAATTGCGACTGGCGAACGCGGACACAACGAGCGGCAGAGCAAGCAGCGAGACGTCCAAAGCTGAGAGAGAGAATGACACACAGACGGGACGCAGTTGCTGGCGGTTCTGACGAGCGAGACGAAGATGCTATTGTTGAAGTTCGAGGTTGGAGGTTGAAGAAAAGTCGACGCGTTGAAAATAACAACAGCATCAAAAAGGGAAAAAAGCAAAACAATAAAAAGGGCGGAAGAAGTCCCGAGGCGGGCGTGGGCTTAAAGCGGCGGTGCGTGGGCGGCGGTGGTACTTCCGTTTTAGCGGTGAGACCCGTGCCGCTCTAAGTACCTCGTTTCTCCTATCTTGGACGTCGTGATCTTATATCATTTATTTATTTATTATTTTAGGGAGGATATATCACGGACGATACAGAGTAATATAAACAGCAGGCAGGCATATGACGATAGCCAGATGGCACATCAACACGCAGCAAAGTGAGTGACTGGTATATCCGGACGATGAAACGGGGCCCTGGGAGGGAGACCTGCCCAGGCTCCAGACAGCCGCCCAGCGCAACTTCCGACTGCCAGAGCGAGCTACACCGAGAGACATGACGAGCAAGGAGCACAGGGAGCACAAGGAGGTGCTGTCATGTACCGCCCGGATTGTCCGATAAGGCGAACAGCAGCTAGCTCGTTGTAACCCAAAGCAGAGGAGGGAGGAGGATGTTGAAAAAAAAAAAAAAAAAACAAAAAAAACAAAGGGGGAAGAGGGAGAGCCCCCTGCGAGAGGCCAAAAAAAGAAAAACAGGAGGAAGAAGAAACGAAAAGACCTCAAGAGATCCCTGACCCCGGCTTGGATCTGCGAATGGGATTGCTGCCTGCAACCGCCAGAAACAGCTCACACCCTCACGAGTCACCACATGGCCGAGTTATGCTGTCAGGTTCTCCTTACGTGTTGCCAGAGACTTGCTCAAGAAACTCGCTTTTTTCTTTCTTTTTCTGGTTTTTGATACCCGATTATTGCTGAGGAGAAGAGCACTTTCTTCGCTCTTCTCCCTTTTTGGCTTTACACCCTTTCGCCCGGGCGTGGTCACTACTACTCCGTAGGGAAATAATAATATGCACTTGTCTGTGTCAAGAGGGCATATTCATTTTTCATGCTTGCGCTAATCTCGGAGCTTGCAGAACATGAGCAGCCCTTTCAAGGTCTTGTTTCTGCTTGAAAACCCCCGAAACGTGCATCATCATTATTATTATTATTTGGATCTGAACCCTGCACGAGATTGCTATAGGGAACCACTCCTTTTGGGCGCCCCCGGGGGTGCTATGGCTTGCTCCCGTCACATACCACGGAAGGGTCAATTGCTACCTTCCATCGTATTTATTGTCGTCGTGAACGTGCTCTCCTCAACGACTGGCCGTGATCTCCATGGGAGACAATTAAACAGGTATTGCTGGGCTTTTAATGTTATGTTATTATTATTATTATTATTATTATTGTTGTTGTTGTTGTTATTACTTACAACAATCCTTACGATGTAATCCAGGAATGATTACTATTCTCGTCTACCCCTGGTAATTGAGAAAGCAGCTGTAACGAAACATGTCGACTGATAGCCCGAATGACTAGGTCCGGGCATGGTCCTGCACAGCATACAGGGGCCGCAGAGCTTCGAAGATCTCCTTCAGCGATTTGTCAATTGGAGCATTATATACGGAGTATGTAATAATATAATGTCATCGACTCGTCATGGAGGGAGAAGCAGATAGGAGTTTTTATTGTTGAAAGTCATAGGTGGAGAGAGACGCGGTTAACGCTCCTGGCTGTTTGGTTCGGATAACGCTTCCCTTGCGGAGAACTACGGAGTCTCATCCCCATTCTATGCACCCCCCAGGATCAGGCCAGAAGGAACATGCAAAAACAGGGTCACCACTAACAAAAAAAAAAAAAAAAAACGAGAAGCAAGAAAGCAAGACATCCACGGGAGAAAAAAAAAAAAAAGGAAAGAAAGAAAAGGAATTCCTTCCAAAGAATTGAAATATGACTTCACACATTTATAAGAACCGTGCTAACAAATAGAAAGATGAAGCGTCGATAAGTGAAGCAGCGCAACACATCAATTATTTAGTACAGACACTGCTTATCCACAAGCGGAAACCCGGAAAAAGCAACGCAGCAGACCACGGACCCTTGCTGGAGCTGGAGGCCATCGAAGCCTCATGGAAGGAGCATCGAATCACACTAACCGCTCCATCCCTCCTGCTAAGACCCTGAGCGAGGAATTCGTGGTTTTCTTTGCTGGGTTGTCTGATCTAGCAGCGGCATGATGGTTCAGATGGCAATGGCGCCATCAATATATTTCCCTTATCAAATGCCCTTTTTTTTTTTTTGGTCATCGGTTAGACGGCACAAGGCGAATTAATTGAGTTCGTTTCTGCTCGCTCAGAAACGAGGAAACGGGACAGCAGCCATTCGGATAGCAAAGTCGGCACCTACGCATCCATCCATCCATTCGACTTCGCTCAATTGGGAATTGCCAACTCCCTTCGTCAACAAAAGCGATAGAGGCAGTTGATGTCTCTTTCCAGGGAAACTGTCAGCTGTCATAGATATACGGGCTCTGGCAACGTATATGGACTGCTCCTCATTGTGTATGTCTCTCGCTGTGCTCCGTACCCAGCAAACAACGTTAGGTGAATCCCCACTGATTCCCAACGTTGCGGAAACCATCTTAAGCTTAAACAGACGCTGGTGGATGGGTGGAGGGAGGGTACATCGACGTACATTATTGCGACATACTTACACCAGAGCGGGATGAACGGTCGTCACCCTTTTCGGGCCTTTTTTCTGCAGACAAGATGAACATGCTGATGGAGTCTGGAGGATGTGGACTCAAAAAGAAGAATGGAGCTGCCGTTTAAGCAATCGCCTCTTGGGTTCGACCTGCTTGAAAGTACGTGCGCCTGTGGGCTCTGCGCCTGCGGAACCCTAAAGAACGTGCGCCAATCGAACTCACCGAGCTGGCCAAGCTGGTTCGATATCAACAGGAGCGTAAATACGAAGCATCATCAGTCCGCCAAAATTGAGCGACACATTACTCCGTACTCGACCGAATAATAACACCCATAACTGACAAGCCAACAAAGAGCAACTAATGTCAAATATGTAAGTACCCTGTGAGTGACATTTGCCATAAAGCCAAAATAGATTAATGGTCCTGCTTGACGTGAAAAAGTTGCAGATTGCTATTTCTGTCCCAACCTGAAACGAAAAGGAGATACGAGAACGAAGGGGAGACCATGCTTCATGGGTTCCTTCTTCTCGCCCTTCACGAAAATCGATAGTTCAGATGGTGATATCATTCCGAACCATTCAGCTCAAAGATTCGCCCATTCGTCCACCTTCCCTTCCCTTCACCCGCTCTCGTATACGTTGGATGAATAATATTCCGGGGTTGTCGATTAAGGGGGGGAGACACTAGCGAGCCCTAAAGAGGCCACTTCCTTCTCTCCGGCCCTCCATTCCCAGCATCACTTTCATCCTGCAGCTTCTCAACTGAGTTTTTTCCTGCACAGATACCGCCTGAACGATTACGCCAGCTATCACCCATACAGAATAATAAATCATAATTAAACCCGACAAAATAAGAGCGTCTCGAAACGAAAAAAAGCCGAAAATTCACCCAAGGAAAAAGCCGCCAAGACTTGACGTTCTGAAGGCCGGCTTACATAAACCGCGCTAGGGCTCGTTTAGGTCGCATACCTCGGTGAACTTTCCTGATTTGGCAGTCTTTGCACGCCGGTTGCAAAAAATCATATCAAGTTTGAAAAAGCCAGCAGCCAGCGAATAACTAACCACGATGTACGATGATGTGATGAGATGGCGCAGCTGGCGACCCGATGTTACTCCGTGACCTTAGTATGTGTGGTGTTCTCCTGCCGTTGGTTGTATCATTCATTAGCCGTGTGTGCTTATCTGGCATAATCTGGCATGCTAGCTCGCTCTTTCTCCTTTCCCACCTCCCGTGTGAGAAAGCCGATACCAGATCTACGTGCTGCCAATCCAGGAGAGACATAAGTAGTATCATAACTACTACCCAAGACTATCATGTGCTGAAGGAGTCTATTATAACAGGCGCGGCCCCCTGGGTGAGCCAAACAAGAAGCCGGAAGTTTCAAGGGCTGGTTCAATACTAGTTTGCAAGGCCTCCTAGTTGAAGTCAGGAGCACTCCGTACCACACTTACATGTGGTGGCGCCACGAGCACTATGTGGCTTGCTACAAAAGAGCTGGGGAAAAGGCGAAAGGAAAAAAGGAATGACGAAGAAAGCCCGCCAACAACTCCCCGAGTGACTAGTTCGGGGTACTACTACGGACAGTCCGAACACAGCCTTGATGGTACAGAGCAAAGAGCTGGTCGAAGGAGAGCTAAAAGGATGTGCTGCCAAAGGGCGTCACGTTGTCTAATTAATTTTTCAGACTAAAAAGGCTTCAAACCATCAACCTGCTCCGCTCAATCTCCGAAAACAAAAAAGCACTTTCTGGACGGGGAATATTAAACGCCAGCCAACCTAAATTTTCTCATACCTGGTTCACCTTCTTTTCCCAAAGACGATCAAAGCGTAGGGTTCATTTTCCACCCAACCCGAGTTTGACTTTTTCTTTCTTATCGATTTTGCTGGTCAAGGGAAAATCGAACTAGGTGGTCATGAGCGAATGAAAATCCGAGAAATTCCCTCTGACAGGCCTGGGGTTTAAGCAGATTCAGCCGAAACTGCAAAGAGACATCGTCCCCCCTCCATCCCATCCCCTTTCCAAGGGTGAGCTGCTGGTGACGTATATTCACAACTCCAGAAACACCTCTCTGGCTTAGTTTATGCTTCTCGGCTTTGCTCCGGGAGGCTTTTGCGAAGTCTCCTTCGACATGCATAAAATGTACACGTGATTGGGAGAGAGCCCATGCTTCGTCTCTCAATCAACACCAAGATATACGTGATTATTGCCACACAAAAGAAGCCTTAATTTTTTTTTTTACAAAAAAAAAAAAAACTAGTGGGATCAGCACTGAATGCTGGTAAAACAATAACAAAATCAATGATGTCCTTCTTCCGCCATCACCCAACAACGATGGCTTCTTGTGGCTTGAGAAGCAGAGGGGAGAGACGAAGAGATAGGGTCGAATGACGTTTCGACCTTAAACAACTAGTGAATTGGGCGATACTTGAGTCAGTCAGTTCATCTGAGCGGATTGTCGAAAAGCCAAAAACGACTGTTGGTCGGCGATCAAATTGATCAAGATCTCAAGAGAGTTGATGATGTGGCTTCTCCCCCAACTGAAATCTTATTTTATTGTTTTTATTCTTTTTCTCTTCAACACCTGGCAACTCTCGGTAAATCTTCCCTTCATGCTTTTCACTTCAATCTTTGACTCCTGGTCATTGCCACTATGTCGGTGTGAGGTTGTACAAAGTGCATGCTTCCACAGTTTTGTACGTTCTCATTTCCTGCTTTATTGAATTTTCCTTGTTCACCACCCAAGTCGCGGCGTCTAACGGAATCTCCAGTTTTAACTCTTGAGAGGCAGACCACCCACCTTCGAAAAGCACAAGAACGAAAAAGAATTAAAATAACATGATAATACGAGCGGCCAGCAAGGAAGCGCATGCATGCTGCGTGTCATAACTACCTCATCCGTCCTAGCATGGCCTTGATTGCTCGAAGCTCGTATCCACCAGGACTCCTCTTGAGCTTGAGGTTCAGCATGCCGGATCCGCCTTCCGCTGGCCCTCCCTGGTACCACGCACTCTGGCTAGCATGGGCATGGGCAGTTCGGAGAACGGAACGACGTTTCAACTGATCTGCCCCAGCGTCTCCTTTCTACATTCATCACATCACCTCCAAGGGGTATCCAAAATACACTCGCCGGCTAGTTCTACTTAGCATAAGTTCCCGCTAAGGGGTGACGCGGTGATACATTTCGGCTCTCTCCTTGCTTTCCATTGACCAGAAGACGAAAGACGCAGATGCGAATGAAATGGTAATATTATTAGCCAGGGAGACACTGGACAAACAGAAAAACAAGCTTCCCAGGTTCCACCTGATTCCACGCAGAGGTGCCCACCTCCTGACTGGGAACTTCGACAATTCGGCCGGTTTGAATTCTCTCTGGCTGACCTTAAAATTTTCCTTGGGCAATTATTCGATGACCAGCGCGTTTTGGCGTCTTTTCCACATGAATTTCTCCTGTGGGCCGAGGTCCAAGATCTCCAGTTTCTTAATTTTTTTTCGACCCCTTCCTCGTCTGGGAAGACGGTACTCGTCCAACGACAAACTTTGAATTCCGACTTGACAGGCCCGGTTGGCTCCAGTTCTTCTAGAATTTTTACACTTCTTTCCAGTCTGGTATGCCCTTTGCTTTTTTGGTTCACGTCTCGGACGTCTCACCCTTTTGATATGACGATGAGCTTCAGATTTGTAGGGCGTTTCTTCCTCTTGGAATGAGCTCCCTCCCCTCGAGCCAAATCCTCCAATCATGCGGCAACGTCTCCTTTAAACTTGCGCTCATCGGCCCCGAGAGAGAGAGAGAACGTCAAACGGCCTGCTGAGCGAACAGGGATGGCCTTCTCTCCTGTGTTAAAGTTGCGCCATTTACGCAAGCCAAGCGTACTATTCTATCTATTTTTTTATCATCCTTTTTTTTTTTTCTTTTGAATCTGCTTTTGATGCTGGGATTGTTATTCCTTTTTCGCCTTCCTGAAATGGTGTTCCCGTGACCCCTGTGTGCCATCGGCGTAACTCGGAGTTCGACCTTTTTCCGAGTGCGTGGTAATTACCTTAATTTTTTTTTTTTTTTAATTTGCAACCACAACCACAAACCACCGCCGGCCACCACTACCCAAAGGAGCCCAGCCAGGGCGGAATTACTTTTATTTTTTTCAAGCTTATGATGAACATGCGATGTCGCCCGATAGACGTCGATTTAGACCTTTGCCTGCAACAAAGAAGGCCAATGCGATGAGGCAAAGACACATGTCATGGCGTTTGCAGCGCGAGCGCGATTTCAGACACGGAGTCTCTTTCTCCTTTCTTCACTTCGGGCATCGCTCACACCGCTAATCCTGAGACGAAGGGTGGAAGGGGAAAATGAATTATCATCACCATTATCACGCCATCTGCCGTGGCTCACCATCTTTGCAGTCTCTGACTCAGGGGGCTGACTTTGCCTCGTTAGCTACTCCAGCCATGAAAGAAACCACATGGGTTTTTTAATTTCCCACTACCGGCTTGTCGCTCCCGAGACGCGATTCTTGAATCTTTGCGTGGGTGGGCGCAGCTAAAATACCCTCGCGGATTTTCAGGATCATCAAAATAAAAAGGGCTGAGACATAGTTATTTATCTGCTATAGAGCACTATTATATCTCTAGCAGGATATTATTATCCGCAGCCGCGTGGTTTTCTACCCACTCGCCATGCCCTATGGGCTCCACAGTTTAGGGAGACCCATCGTTCTGCACCGGCAGATGTGGGTTGACGACCAGGCAAGGGGGAAAGGGGCACAACAGCTCGCTTGGGCTAGATGGGATGGACATGTGTGCATGTCGCGAGTGACTCTCAATTTCCACCAGTCCTTACCTAAGCAACAACGTCCTGTCTGTCTGGGGTACTCCGCCATTTTCTCCAGGTAAGTATCCATCCATCAAATCGCGATGTTGATGGACGGAGTCATACTCCATTCACCGTTGGGATTCCATGATCGGGCCGCTCGTTAGAGATGCGGGCAGTGGGCCATACTAAACAGATAGCTTCACGGCTCCGTCACTTACGGGATATGGGGTATTGCACTTGCGCTGAAATTCGGAGAAAGCACACCTATCAAATGCCCTTTTTTTAAACTCCCTCTGGAGTATTGATACCTGTTAAATCCTAGGAAGCTTCTCTTGGCCGGGACATCTCGAAGAAATAATTTTAACAATGTTCATACCCTAGTCAGCCTAATAATTAAAGCCCTGTAGTTTTACGTACTCCGTACTTTCGGACGTTTTGCATTCTTACTCTCCACAACCAAATCGTCTAGGATTGAAGAGGCTTTTCATGGTCATAGTAGTTATTACCCGGCCAAATTCAAAAAAAATATTGGGATCACCAGTTTCCAAAGGGCCATCCACTATCCCTTACTCGACTTCATGGAAAATATCCCGGATAGGAGAGGGCTTCAATCTCATCATCTAAGACATGTTCATGTTTATCCTTCATTCTATATGGAGTTCTTATCGTGGATAAGGCGATGTAATTGTCGCAAGTCAGTGACTCTTACTTAAGAGACCATTCTACCTGGCAAACATGCAACATGCACCCCCAGCATAACATTTATGCTCTTTTGTTTCTCCTATGATATCCGGAGCTATACAATACTTCTTGGCTAATATCGAGAATGCTGTTCACAGAGAATAGTGGAGGAGACAAATGCCATGTAATGGCCATTTGCCTGTGAAGATGCCTGTTCATAAAGGCGATCGATTGGTTGATAGGCTATTTTACTCATTGAGTCTAGATACCATGGCAAAGCATATGCCACAATTCCATATAAACTCGATGTCATTGAATCCAGCCGTCGCTTGATCCAACGGGGAGGTGTTTGTTTGGCTGGCTATACGCAAGCAGTCGTGGGAGGTGTACATTCAGAATTGCACAAGTATTTAGTTGGATAATTCCACTTTATTTCACCGCTGCGAGAGGTGTCAGGCAAGAAAACCCACTTGCAGATAGTAACTCGGCCATCCTATCTCTCGCCTGGCAGTTGGAGCTTGCCTGTTGACATGGCCAAGGACTGCATACCTGTGAGACTAGAAACGCCAGGGTCAGCATGGCAGCATCCATATGCTATAGGCCTATGAACTGTATGACTGGACATTCTTAATAACCGGATTTTGAATGTCATGGCATGTGTTTTAACTTATTCAATAGAAATTACCTTGTTAATCATCACAATGCGGTCTACATTCTCTTAAAAGCTACCCATACATCCTCTACTGGTGCTTCACATCATACCTCAGATCGAGGCTAAAACCCCACATCTACCATACTCTCCAGTGCTCTGTCAATAAAGGCTGTATAGCTGGACGTTCAAACATTGACCAGGGAAAGATACGGATAGCCTGGTCGGTTAATGTCTCCAAAGAATCTATTTGAACTCATCACAGAACCAAATATAGCACCTGGGACTCTCGCTGTACCGTGAAACACTCAACATTGTAAACCAACAATAAAAGCACTCAATAAAAGGACTGTTGTATAATTTTATTTGTATTGCGTGGGCTATCCTATATACTATCCTATTCGTCAAAGTTTCCTAACCTATCCTGACATTGAAAAAGGCCGTTAAGATATCAAAAAGGTATCGTGCTCCAATGCTTCGATGCGAGAATAAACAAAGTGAAGAACGAAGAAGTGAAAACCAAGGAGGGGAATCAGTTTAAAAACATTACACATGGCGGACAAGGGAAATAACATGAACTTTACTGTGGGGTATGTAAGGCAATATAAAATTGAGATTGGGAAAAAATCAAGGGAAATCGTCAACAGGCTAGTATAGTAGGTAGTGTATAAAGGTAGAGGCGAAAAACAGAAATGTAATAAAAAAAAAAAAAAAAAGAGCAGAGGGGAGGAAGTACTGTGGCAGGATGTATTGTGACGCCCCTTGACAAGCATGCCGGATGTGCCAGGGTGACGCTTACACTTGTCCACCATCAATTGGAATTAAGAGACAGCAAAGTCGTAATGTAACGAAGGTGAGGGAAGGGGTATATACATTACGTTGACGTAAATTTAACCAAGGAGATTGAAAATAAAGAAAGTAAGGCAGAAATATCAGAGATTAGATGAAATTTCCGTTCATCTTGATCTCGTTTCCTGCTTCTTTCCCCTTCTTCAGAGCTTTGGCGAGCATAAGTTCGCGCATCCAATTGATTCGCTCATCCCGAGTCTTGACAGCGAAATGGTGGTTCTTGCCATTGGCAGTGAAGATTGACTTGCGCTCGGTGGGTTTTGTTGCGGGGATCAAGGAGAAAGCAAAGGCAGTTTCGTCCATGCCCTTGTATGAGTTGTTGTTGAGGTTTGCGGCTTTGCGAAGAACGGAGCGCTTGAAGGCTGCAGTGAGCTTGGAGTTGGATGCAAGGGAGGAGCAGGCAACCGCATAGTCATCCACATCAATGGATTCGAGGGCCCTGCTGTGGTGATGGGTATCAAACTCGTCCTTGTGCATGGCAAGAATGGTCCCCTTGAGGGTGAAGTGCGCATCTTGCCATTCGTGTCGAAGGAGACGGGTAGTTCTACGTTTCTTCATCCACCCGCTGTGGGTGACATCTGGATCCTTCTGTGCTGATGAGGATGAGGAAGATCCCGTGGAACCAGGCTTTTGGGTGACGGGTAGTTGAGGCTTGGTGGCAGCGTCCATGTCCGATGGGTTCTCGATTGGCGAGAGGCTTTCGATCTCATGCAAAGGGGTCATGGTGTTGACGGATGGGTGTCGGCGATGGCGTTCAGGCCTGGTTGATCTCGAGCGGACAGGGGGCTCGGGAGTCTGGTGCTGTCGTGTTGGGATATTTCCATATCTCATACCTGGAGGAACGGACTGAGATGCTTCTCTGGCTAAAGGCTCAACGGGTACGGCGGTGATTGGAACATCCATCTCGGAAAATGGAGTTCCATGACGGTATGTATTGTTATCATCAAAGGCGTATGGGTTGTATTCCTGGGTTGCAGTAGGTGAATTCACAGCCCGAGCACCCATGGAAGGGGTGACAGTGCGCAGAGCAGACGCAGGATCGCTGACAGATTGAGTTTGATTTGGAATAGTAAGTTTTGGTAGAGATCGAAGCTGGTTGGATACATGGACGGGCTGTTCCTGAGAAGGCAGAGGCGGAAACATCTCTAAGGGCTGATTTGCTGAAGCCGAATTAAGGTCAGGGCTATGCATATGCTGGAAAGTAAGAAACTGCCGAACATTCTCCTGCGGGTCTCGTGGTCGAACTCCGTTCAGATTCTCAGCATTGAGTTGTAGTTCGGGATGTAGATCTGGGAGCAGGCCCGGACCGAGCACATCGGAGGAAGCAACGAGAGAGGGAGCGGCGTCGGATTTTCGGCTTATCTGGGTCATGGCAGGAGTTGGAGGTACAACTTGGTTTGTCGTTGCCACAAGCTCGCCATCTATGAGAGCAAACTCGTTGGGAAACTGCTTTGCAATTCTGGCGAGCTTTCGCTGTCTCTTTTGGTATTTGGAACAGTTCTCTCCCTTGGAACACTTGTGGGGTTTAGGAAGAAGCTGCTCTATAGCAACAATGGAAACAGATTCGGCGGGTGATATTATATCTTCCTCTGATATGACACGGTTGCGGCGGCCGCGTCTCTTGGGGGCGGGCGGGCCATGCCTAGCACCGCCATCAGGAGACGCAGATGTCGTGCATTCGGGGGAGTCGACCTTTGCTAGCGGGGGGCTATTTGACATTGAAGAGTTAACCCGTGCAAGTTCCGGTATGGAGTTAGGGTCAGTAGCGTTCCGTAAGGTCTGGATCATGTTCATAAGGTAGTGGCGCTTGCCAAAGGACTGAATATCTAGTTCCTTAAGGTCGTCAATGTGTAGGTCGAGAAGGACGGCGCCAGAGATGTCGTTTTGAATGAAGCGTTCGACCAAGCTGTCCTCCACACCAACTTCGTACATCCACTCAGCCACTTGGGTTGGGGTCCAATTTTGGACAAATGACGGATTGTTGTGTTTCTGATGCGACATTCTGCTAGAAGTCCTTGGTATCTCTGGAATTTGGGCAGGCTCAGAAGACCTTCGTTCCTGTGGCGCCCACATTGGGACCTTGATATCTTCAAGAGAAACCGGAGACATCGACAATTGCCATTCCTCGACTGCTGGCTTTTCGAGCATCGTGCTATCCATAGAGCCCCTGAATAGATGAGGGCCTGACGGCCCTTGTACTGGCTTACTTAAGTTTCGTGATGGAAGCTCAAAGGTCCTGGCCTCGTAGGGACCAGGAGTTGGAGGCTCATCTGAGAGCGAGAGAGTAGTAGCGCTGTCAGTCCCAAACTGGATAATCGAGTGTTAGTGAATGCAAGATTCCCATGCAGATACTTGGTTGATATGGATACTTACTGATTCTATACTCCGTCGTGGTGACTCAGGCTCGGAATACTCAACTTCATAGTCGAGGTCTTGAATTTCCGTTGCTTCAGATAGAGGTCGAGAGTTGAAAGACGAGCGTCTCATCATGTAGTCTATCGTCTGATTGGTATTAACCGGAGGGAACATCTGAATGCTACCCTGGGATAGGGGCGGAATGTAGGTGTAGTCCTATGAAATCATTAATAAGTGTAACACGGGTTCTGACAAGCTGACTTACCATGATGCAGGGTCCAAAAAGAAAGAGCAGAAAGGGCAGCAGCAAAGGCTTCTTGTCTCGATATCAAGTAGACGTTGACATGTGTATAGATATATCTTCGCCTTGTTTAACTACTGTAGATAGTCGAGGCAGGTCAACTGCCGCCGGGCAGATTCTATACTCTCTAAATCCGGGTACTGAAGGGGTATTGTATGTTGAACAGCAATCAACGGCGTGAGACGGTAGAGAAAAGAAAGGAAGGAGCCTCTCTCTAGATATGAATATATCAGGATCCCACGACGAGCGTTTGTCCAGCCGCTGTTTGCAATCGAATGTTCGATGGAAGGGGGCGGGGAGGGGGGCCAGCTGCGTGATGGGGGTTGAGGATATATATCTTTTTTTAGGAATTCGTATGAAGATGCAGCCCTTGGTACATCATCGTATGCACATCCGTATCGTATTGAAAGTGAGATAGAGTTCTAGTGTAGGGGTGGAACCCTTGTCTAGCGAGTGTGATGTGACGGCTCTTTCACACCAGGATGAAACCAGATCTCTCTCTCTCTCTCCTCGCTCTCAGCTTGGTGGAGGGTAGGTGGTGGGAGACGGCGGGAATATAACAAGAAGACGGCGCTTGGGGAAACGGCCAGTCCCCAGCCCGTTCATCCTTCTCCTCTTTGGATCCTTTGCTGCCAAAAAGAAACGTCCCATTCTGCGAACCTCCAGCAATCAGAGTATCGTTTGTGTGTACCACACCGTACACACTTGTACTCTTTTGGTCAGTGCACTTCTTTTTCAAAATCTTTTCTTTCTCTCTCTCTTTTTTTCTTAAAAAAAAAAAAAAGAGGTGGCTAGCAGATAGCAGAGATATCACTGTTTCTTCTCGCTTATAACCACTTGCAAGGGAGGGATCCCCCCGGCACATAGAAGGCAATAAGTATGTAAATATCATGCTTAGACATTCCGTGCAGCCCTTGAACCCATAGTAACCAGTAGTTATAGGTATATATGTACGGAGTATATGTATATGGCACGGGCAGTCCTGAGGTGGAACGACCTCTGGAGCAGCATGTCCGTCCGCTCATACATACTTACGGAGTACATACTCATACATAGTAGCTTGAAGAATAACGGGGGTACACTGGCTGTGACAAGTTCTTCTGTGTATGCAGGGTGCATGCATCAGGTACACTGGATGTATACCCTCTTCCGGCGCGGGATAGGCCAATACACTGTAATGGAGTACTCTGCCTGCATCACATCCGTGTTATATGGGGAATTGAGCGAGGGCCGCAGCAAGACGAATGGTTTGAGGAAAGCAAATGGACGGGGCGGGATGAGCGTGACGAAATCGTTTTATTTTAGCTGCATATCCTAGCGCCAATCGATACTCAGTGGCTTTTCTTGGGCCCTCGTCGTCGGCCTATTGTTGGATAGAAGTGAAGAAGAAGCACTCTGCGGCCAACAAGACCAGGCCTCACGCCCTCGGGGGGCTTTTCTCTCGTCGTATTTTATCACCGCGTATTGTAAAAGCAGAGGCCTGCCGTTGCGGAGCCGTATCTATACCCATCACCAACTAATGGTCAAGGGGATGGGGGGCGAAGGGGGCCGCTGTCTCCCTTGCTGGGCGCTAACCTGAGGTCGCAGGCCGTCTGCAGCAGCTGATTGGCTGTCGGCCGGGGTCATGATGTGATAGATGGGCTTGCTCCCGCATATCTAGACTTGCTGCTCAGAAACTGTTCAGACCACATACTTACATGGTGGTGACCGGACACGGCGCCCTCAGGCAAGAAAGGCGAACAAAGCGATCGGATCGAGAGGCATCTCAAAAGCAGCCTAGCTGGCTGGTACCGGAATATAAGAGGTTCGCTTCCAGGCCAGGGATGGCGAAAATGAGGGTATCATCTGCTCGTTCATCCATCGCAGCGGAAACCAACAGGAAGGCAGAAGATATTGTTGCCCTGTGGTCGAATTTGCAATCCTCGACTGTGGTCGTCGCCTCTCTTCACTTGCTGAATCAGGGGAGGGGAGGGTGTATCCTCGGGTCTTCCCGGTCTGAAAGGCCTTGCGCCTCAGGTTTCCCTCGCTCCCCCAAGGATGTACGATTATTGATAGGAGATACGGAGTAGGTATAGAGTGTTAACTATACATACGTAAGAGCTCCCTTGGCCAAGTGCTCCGGCTTGCGCACTCCTCTCTAAGCGCCCAGGTCGAGGGAGAGAGCTACGTTTGTTCCCTTCCCCCTTTTGCCGATACAACTCAATGGCTGGCGCCAGCTCTCTGCTTCCTGATTTCACCAGCCAGCCGAGGGCGTCCTGTCTCGCCCTGATACAGACACTCCTCCCTGCCACTCTGCCAGCCTCTCTGTCGATGACGCTGGCGATCGTGAATCCCTGGCGTTGCTGCTGCGAGTGGGCAGTGGGGGCCCGACGGCCGCATGAACAAAACCGCCCTCGGCTGGCTGTAATTTGCTCGCATTAATTATCGTTGCATTGCCGTATCCTTCAGCGAGAAAGCCAAATATCGCCTTGACTAATCACCGTCATTGCTGAGCCTTCTTCCTGGCGGTCCTTTTTGGCACGGGAACGTGCATCTCACAGTATGTAATGCAGGAGTGGGTGCATTAAATTAGCCTGCCGTACGGGAACATCGCTCAGGGTAGAGCGGACAGTACTTAGGCTGTAATTTATTGCCCCAATCACTGCGATCCTGCAGGCATTGTCCCTTGTTCTTCTGCTGTTGGCCTGCAGAATGTACCTTACTGGCTGCCACCCAGGTTCATTGCAGGGCGGTTACTCGGGCAACATTTCCCTATCTAACAGTCGTCTCCTCATCAATGTCAAGGGACAGGCATTTGCTTTTTGGTTTCGGCCTTGTCGAGCTGCTCCTTTTGTAGTTATATCCTCCATCCTCCCTCCCAGGCGCGAAAATTCAATGCATCGGCAGGAAAGTAAACTCTGAGAGAACTGATCTGCTGGCGGACAGCGTATGTATTGCTCGCATTTTCGTATAATATATAAATTGTCGCTGCATTCC
The DNA here is from genome assembly GCA_018357685.1 of Trichophyton schoenleinii. Classification (NCBI taxonomy): domain Eukaryota; kingdom Fungi; phylum Ascomycota; class Eurotiomycetes; order Onygenales; family Arthrodermataceae; genus Trichophyton; species Trichophyton schoenleinii. Next base: position 3,297,359 of record WOFF01000002.1, read on the forward strand.
CCCCTTCTCCCTGACTGAACACTATTCTGGCTGCCAGTGATGGCAAGCGGCGCCAGCACATAGATGCGTCTCTCCTGCTCAGCGTAGTAGTAGACTTGCATGTATGTTTCTCGCATGGTCATGGTACAAGAATGTTGTTGATGGGCCCTGAGCTGCTTTTTTGGCCGCTCTGGCTACGGGCAAGGACACCCTAGGACAGGCCTGGTTCTCGGTACAGCCGGGACGACGAGCAGCAAGACGGCATTCGAAAATTTTATTCCCTATTGATAGCCCGTTTGGGCAAGTATAGTGATGCATCCCTGGCAGCGTTGCTGGGCAGTGTGTCCTCGAGGAGGCTGGCCTCCATCGTCATTAACTATCACACACTCATACGGAGTACGTACGTCGGCAGCAGGCATGTGTTTTGCTACAACAGATGAGCCCTGCTCTGTGAACAAACACCGAGCATGCTCACGGCAGTGCAAGTAAGACTGCTAATGTATGTCTCTGATCTCAGCCATAATAATTATCAGGCTGTCTGTGGGATGTACCCAAGGCAGCTGCGCCAGGGGTTTGTTTATCAGTTGGTTGAAGAGCCAGGCGCAGCAACAGCAGCCTGGCCGGCCTAAATATACTACTCCCCTGGCCGTCCTTGCGCGTCAGAATGTTGGATGTCTCAAAAGCCGTTAAGTATGTTGGGACAGACAGCTGTCGAAGTAAGCTATGGCGATGGTCAGTTAACGGCGTAATCCACAATGCGAGGTAACTAACTCGTTAACGAGATGAAATCAATACGATACAACAAAAAGTTAAGGGTAAAAAAGAAAGGAAAAGAAGGAAAAGAAGCAAAGGTTAGAAATACACCGCTTGAGTCTAACTCTGTAAAGATGGGATAACCGGAGTCTTGCGTTACCATGTATGCCATAGTCATCGATACCATCATACTCGGCTGCGAGCGATACCGGTGAGCTCGGTGGCGTTTGCTTAAGACGTCCTGCTGATCACACAGCAAGTCCAACGCTTTGCATTGAAAAGCAAAAGGTCGGCCATACCGAGGACAGCAATTGGATTCCGATAGTTCGGTCGCCTCTCTCACACCCTGGGGCAGCATGATTATAGGAGATATTTGCCACAGCTGTAGTACGTTGCGGTGCAACGATCAAGTGACATGCTACCACAAACGATTTCGCCGTTGAATAACGCTTGAGCTGGCTGAGATTGATAACTGAAAGATCGTGCACGAATCGCTTATAGTCTGGGCCAGAAGTGCTTCTCTAACCAGCGGGCAATACGAGCCATGTGGAGCGCATACATATAGATGTATACACGCTACAGGCGGAGAGTTGGCAGTCCGATAATTGAAGAAAACCTGGATTTTCATTCCACCTCGCCTTCCAGGGATCTGTGGCTTGAGAAGTGATCACAGCTTCTCGAGATTGCGCCTGCATTGTATAGCGCAGCAGTGTGTGAGTTGTTTTCTGTCCAGCGCTGCGCTGGGCAGGTTTATACTCTGCATCTACAGTGCAGTGGAGGGACAGTATAGAGAGCTGCAGCTACCCCGTAAGCATGAGAAAATGCAGTGTACGGAGTATATATATCCGCCAAGAGGGACAAGCTGGTTCCGCGCCCACAGAATCCCAGGTGCTGAGAGACATTGCTGTACAGCGCATGTATCGTTCACTATAAAATGCACAGGAGCATTTTCTATCTACTCCTCCCGCTCCGAGGCATAACTGAGGTTAGGAGAAGATACTCGTAAACGGAGTAATTCGAAAATCAGTTGCTGTTAATCGATGTCCAGGCAGGCCGAGTCGGGCTGGTGCTGGTTGCATATACCAAATTTTGGAGCTTATGATGGACTTGGTGAGATTGGATATCTGAGCAGAGCTTATCCTACATCTTGGATGCGTTCTCCTTGCTGAGATTTGATGCGGTGACTGGTTACCAAATGGATGTGCAAGGCAAGAGATAGGATATGGGCAAGGGGCCGAAAGCAGCTCGTAGAGTTATGCTTCGTCCATCCTTGCCCTGCTCTCAAGTATGACGGGGGTCTCATATTATGAGCGACAAAATAATTCCTCGTCAAGGGCACTATAAGTTATAACTGCGGTTACAGCTGTCAATATAGGGTACTGTTTCAAAGCACGATGAGGGTACAGCGTGTGTAAGCTGAGAATTGACAGCCCATCTCCTTAAAATGCTCTAGGAAATACTGTCGAGGGGTTTGTAGGACGATTGTTACGTACCATGACATCAAGAAGCACGGAGTACTTGCTACTAGATGACATGCATGTCACGATGACATAACTAGACGCTTGTCACATATACAAGGGCTCCTAGAAATTGGGATTCGATTCCGGAAACTCGGGTGCCCGCCTGAGTGGATGGTAATAAGGGGATGCATCATAACGATAACCCAGGAATTTAAGGAATTGTACGAGTACATCAGTGTGGTATATAGCTCGAGAACCATGGCTATATATGCGTTTCTCCCTCTCAGCAGATGCCAGGGAATAAGGTATGACCCGTGACATCGTGATATTTCCAAGGACCCAGCGGTGTATGGTATAAAACTCGACATATATCTTCCGGAATGCTAGTTGAGGGCCGCCTGTGGATGTTTAAACGGGCTTCCTTGTTTGTATGATAGATGAATGTATGTGACGACAGTCCACATAAGTACATGCCTTCAGCTAGTTGAGAGGATTATTTGCTGCCTCTTGAGGTCGCAAAGAGTTTCATTTTGGCAACCTGCGAGGTTGGCTGATTGATCATGATAACTCCTGACAAGCCCACGCAGTCAATTATATATTATTGTAGTAGGAAGTGACGCTGATTCATAGAAATAGAACGATGTGCAATTGACTTCGACTTCTAGAACTGAGGCACAAGGTTGTATAACCCTGTAGTCCAATTGGGTATGCATATATTATCTTTGTCAGGGGCAGAATTCGACTGCCATACCATGCGGCTTGAGGCATGATGAGTGTGGATGGAAGTGCTCGGAATTAGTCAGAGAGCTTTCTGGCTTGCTATCTGCCAGGAAATATTGGCCGTCAGTCAGCCATCGAGATGTCAGGAGAATATGCCTTGCTGGACGGACTACCCTGGAATATCATAAGCGAAAGGACGGATTACTCATAAAGCAATAATAATACCGATGACGAAAAAAATAGGGGAGGCTGGACGGCACAGCAAGAGGCGAACACCATCTCGGCCGGGACTGTCCTTTCCCCTTTGGCTCCTGGATATGGAGTACTTGGGCATGTATCTTGTGACAGGGAGGGCTTTCTCAACCTCGTTGAAGAAGAAAAGTCGTGGGAGGCGGTTGTCATGTGCAGGTTAATTATCCCGTATTCCCCTCCCTTCTGTGATGTTAATACAGGCTAATTAACCTTATTAACGTAAATTTTATAAATAGAAACGGAAGTTATATTAACCTTAAATTTAGAGTTAATTAAGTCAAATTAAATATTGCTATAATTAACTCGGGTAAATTGTTGCTAATTATGGGGTGTTATTTCTCCTCCTCAGCTTTTTTTTTTTCTCTCCGTCTGCATCTCAATCGACAAAAACAAGGTTTGCACTTGAATCTCGCCAGGACCCCGGCCGTTGTCCTTCATTGGCCCAGTGACGTGTGAAATCTGCAAGCCCAACGGCGTTGTCACATTGCCAGTGCACTTTGCCAAGCTGGGCCGCCTGGGAGTCACAGTGACCTGCAGCAGCCTTCGACCTCGGTGGAGACATCGGCGAAAACACCAGGTAGATTCCCTGTGAGTATATGGAGTCCTCTGTACAAGATACCTTCAACCAACTCGTGATCTCGCCTTTCCCCGGCCACCCTGTCGTGCGTGAAGATCCCGAGCGGGCTCCACAGTGCCTTGTCACATCATCCCATCTGCCTACAAGGACCCTGAATCATCGCGATGCATGGGGTTATTGACTTTCAATAATTGCTTTCTTTCCCATACTCTGTCCTCTCAACACGCCAAACTGCTCTCTGAACCGAGCATACACTTACTTCTTTAGGATTAGCGACAGAGACAACCGACGAATCAGGACTCGCATTCCCGAAGTTTGGCAAGCCGCCCTTCAACCTCGCTACATCATGCTCCTTCAACTGCAGAGCGAGCTCGCCCTTCAACTTGATCCCTCACTAAATAATATAGCTAACTAAACGAAAAAAAAAAAAAAAAAAAAAACCTCCCCAACCAGGGCCCGCGATACTTAGATTAAACGACGAGGGAGGAGGGTGCCTTGCGCTTGTACTTGGCTTATCTGGCGTTTCCCCCTTTCCTTCTCAGGGGTAATTGAACGCTCCTCTCGAATGAGGATGCTGAATGCTGAATGTACAACCATCCCACATTGTGCCTGGTTGGAATGGCAACAGACAGACCAAGCCTCGTCGAACAGAGAACACCGACTTGATCCTGAAATGAAGCTACCCTGTTCTAAAAGTACCCCGTACAGTCAGCATGCATATCTCCAAGACTCCTCGGCTGCCCATCCCCAGCCATAGCCGAACTGGGGCCCTCATGTTTTTGTACATGGCCCTGCATACTTGTGCCTCCATGACTGCAATCCTTCCCGGTACAGAGTATAGGTTAACAGCCTGACCCGAACGGTGAGAATGCTGATTATTCCAACCCCAGGCTAGCAATCAATAAATGAGATATTGCACCAAAACATCCCCACTAACGGCCATCTCACCTGAGCCTGTGTATATACTTAGACACATTTAGGGAATATACGACCCAAACTGGGAAAGGCTGGTGTTGAGGAACCTTCTCCAAACACCAGGTATCGAGGGTCTGATTTGCTGGGGGAGCAAATGGGGTCAATCTTTGAGCTGCACGCTCCCAGCCTATCCGACGCTCGATCACACCTTCTTCCTGCATGGTATCCATATCCCCGCTCCACTCTTGGACCCATCATACCCTGGCCATCAGCATGCTTGTGCGCAACTAAATTTGACCAGGGCGGCTCGCGGAAAAAGAGGACTGACCAGTCATCTTTCGCCAAGGACCCTTCCTTGCATAATTCTTGAGCTCCCGTAGTGGGTTCTTTGCTTCTTTCCTCTCCTTTTTGAGTTTTTGATCTTCTCGCGGCGGATTTCGATTCATGGAGTCAAAAATAGAAACAGTTCAACCTGGTCGGTTAGCGCAGCTTTGATATCAATTATTAAACTAATACCTTGCCCGCAGCATAATCTTTTAAAGAACATAATTAATCCCCTTTTTTTTGGTTCCCTCTTTCAGGGCTTCATACCTGTCCGCTGTCGCTATCACACTCCTTTTTTTTTTTTTGATAAATCTCCTGCTGGCCAGGTTAAGAGGTTATCTAATACTTCCTTCAGTGGCATATCCTCGACCTTATTTACCTTGGACGGATCCATCTGTTTTTCTTTCTCGTTGCAACTGTTTCTACTCTTAAAAAGCTTACTGTTGTCGGTTCAAAATGTCTTTCGCTACTATCGCCCCCTCTCCCAAATCGCCCGCCTCTTCTCCAGGTATGGCCAGCTCTATAGAACCTGTCAAGCCGGTTTCCAAGTCCAAAAAGTCCCGCAAGTCCACAGGAAAGTCGTCGTCTAGCTCGTCAACACAGGGGAATCCTGGCATCAAGAAGGCAGAGAAACTACATAGAAGATCTCGTTCTGGTGTGTAGATATCCCTTCCTTCTTACTCCCAGCGTAGGTCCTACTTGGTACCTACATACTAACGGTTAAATACAGGATGTTTTACATGCCGCCTGCGACGCAAGAAGTGCGACGAAGGCCATCCTGCCTGTCGTGCCTGCAAAAATCTCAAGCTCCGATGTGAATATGAACGGCCAATGTGGTGGGGAAACAATGAACAGAGAAAGTCGCAGAAGGAGTACATCAAGGATCTCATCAAGAGCACCAAGATGAACGAAAAGACTGTTTCATGCCCTCGTCAGACATGCTGCACATACAGCCCTCCCGGCCTTTCTCATTCAGCCCCAACCCCTGAGGCGTACCCAGATACCACATCGCAAACTCGAGACACTTCCCTAGAGCCCCCTTACTGCACTGAAGGAGAGCCTAGCCATGTTCACATCCAGGAATTTTATGATCCATATGCTCAAGATCAGCCATCTCATTTGGATTCTAACGGATTCTGGTCTGCTCCGACGCCGTACGAGGTAGATGTCAAAACAGAGAGCGAGCTATTCATCAATGATATCCCAACTCGACGGGACTCGTCAACGTCTACTTTCAATACTTTCCAGCCTCCTCTTGCCCATGCCATGCTACCTTCATTTGCTGAGGATGACTGGGCGCGAAATGATGTGTTCGATTCCAAGGTTCTCCCAGAACATAGCTGCATTGAGTTTTCTCACATACCCGTGGGTGTTCCTTCGATACAGGTTGACGATTCTGATCGCCATCTACTGGATCATTTCTTTGAGAATGTATCTAGCAAAATATTCCCCATTCTGGAAACCAGAAAACGAGGTGGTGTCTTCGCAGATGTTATTCTCCCTGCCATCGAGTCGAATAAGTGCTATCTGCACTGCTGCCTAAGCATCGCCGCTGTTCATCTAAAGTCAACACAGCATGTCACCAGCGACTTCATCGACAACGATATCCTTAAGCACCGCTTCCAGGCCGTTTCTGAGCTTTGCTCGTCTCTGAACCAGGATACTGATCATCTTCAAATTCTCGAAGCCACTCTCAGTATGGCGTTCTTCCAATGCGCTGTTGGTCGTGCAAACGACACTCTCCCCGATGTTCCCTGGCACCAACATTTCCAAGCAGCCACAGGCTTGATCCACAAACTAGACCTTCCCCACCGCCTTCTAGAATCTGACCATGGCGCTGTTCATCCGCCATTCAGCATGAGCCTAGCTGCCTGGATCGATATCTTGGGATCAACAATGCTCGGACAAATGCCGCAGTTCGCACATACATACAGAACCAAGCTCTTTGGTGGATCAAGCGCCGGGCTTTGTGAACTAATGGGTTGCGAAGACCGAGTCATGTACTTGATTGCAGAAATCTCGTGCCTCGATGCTTTGTGTATCGAGGGTCGAACTGACCATGCCAGCCTTTGTGGCCATGTCACGAACCTTGCTCAACAGCTCGACCATACTGAACCACCGGCGGGATCGCTCGTCAAACCATTCTCAGAGAACGGGGTCTTGCTACCCCAGCAACTTGCTAAAAATATCACTGCCCTATTCAGAGTGGCCGCGCGTGTCTATCTTTGCAGTCTTGTTCCTGGATCCAAGCGTGACCAGCCAGGCACCATTAGTCTGATCTCACATGCTGCGGAACTGCTTGATCTCATTCCTAGTGGGCCAGAAGGATTTGATACCTCTCTTGTCTGGCCGCTACTCATTTGCGGCTCCCTTGCAACTCCTGGAAGTACATTCCGCGAGACACTTAGCAAACGAATAGAGCAAATGGGTCAGCAGGCTGAGCTAGGAAGCTTTGGCCGCATGGTATGCGTGCTTCAGGAAGTCTGGCGCCTTGCAGACGAGAAAGCTCTCATAGAGGCAGAACAACCAACAACATTTTCCCAACGATCCAATGAGGAGCTTCCGCTGATAAGTAACAATATTGTCCGCTGGCGAGATGTCATGCAACAAAACGGCTGGGATTTCCTGTTGATCTAATTTTCACTTTTTCTGGATTTGTTCAAATTACACTGAAGACGAGGCGATGTCCTACGATAATTATCAGCCTTGTGATTAGTTTGATACTATCACTAAGGCCAAGGAGCCGGCACTCCTTTTACGATCACTATAACACCATTAAACTGCCCAGTGGACCTGGGTTGGCGACATTTTTATTCAACGGAAGGCATTATGATGAATCCTTCTATATACATAATATTTATTCAATATACCCCTTTTTAGTTTACACGAACCGCTCCTTGCCCCTTCACAAACCAGCACCAGCCTGGAGACAATTTAGCGTTTGAAACACTTTCAGGTTTATTGGTGGCTGAGCCTCAGCTTGCATACTTTTGGGGGCCGTTTTCGATCTACAAGGGCCATGTCTATTATTGGGGGCCTGAGTAATTCCCCCTTTTATGCTCTGTGTTGCAGCGTTTTATGGAGAAGGGGGCGAGGACCGCCATCTCTATTGCTTTTGCTTTGCAACACCTGCTTCATGCTTACTGAGCCTATTACTTTATGTATATTTAAGCTGGATACCTTTCTGCATTGTTTGGTCACTGGGATAGATATATATGAGTTTGGAATATCTGTAGGGATGAAGGACACTCGAAAGAGTTAACTTCCTTTATATTTAGCTTCAACATTAGTTAGCTAAAGCCTTCACTGGCAGATAAATAACGACAAAAACATCATTAAATGAAAAGGTCCTTCAGAAATTTTGTTTCAGACCTCTAAATAAGACAATGCCGTCTTGTTATTCACTACATTAACTACTAACACCTTGGCCACGCAGATCTCGCCCCGTATAATTATTTCCCGCTGCTTAATATTTCAGCCCTAATACCACAATAGCAGCTCGTTTTCATGAAGGAATTCTGTATGTACTCCATAGTACTCCGTATTTCACACTGGGTAACCTAGAGTTCCAAGATCAATCACTGCTTACCAGACAAAATAAGCCGGAGGATTGCGCCTTACTAAGCGTCATGGCAATGGCTTATTTGTAAACAGTAGCGTTTTGTCATTATGTGGATCGACTGGCCCAGTGGTTAAGGCGTCCGCCTTACATATAAAGTTGCGCGGAAAATCGCAGGTTCGATCCCTGCGTCGATCATTATCACAGCATTGTTTTTATTTTTATTATTTTTTTTTTCTCTTGCTCTGCTGTTTGGCTACTATTCTTCTCTATTCCCACAACGACTATATACAAGATACAAGGAAAGAGTAGTCTCCTTTAGGTAAAGGTGATACCCGGTTGCATAAGACCCCGGTATACTTCGTCAAGTATATCCCTTTTCCTCTTCATTTCTTCCTGTTCCTTTTGTACAGCCTCTGCTTCAAACTCTTCGTCTTCTTCTGTTCGAGAGGTCCATGATCTGATTGTACCATCTCCGTGAGCCGAAAACATCTCCATCCCTTCACCAGACGCTCCGTTACCCCGCCAAGCAAGGGCATTAATTCTTGCAGCACTCAGAGCCGTTGGTCTTCCACGTAGTTTTTCTCTGGATATCAATCCTGGTACACGTAGGTGTTTAATTTGGGTGCCACCATGAATTTCGAACATGAAGATTTCACCTCTGTCATCTTGGTCGTTATAATTTGGCCAGAGCACCGCTCCGTGACCTGGTGAGAGGGTCACGGCACTGTTATTTTCAGGCAAAACAAGAGGGGCTCGTTCAGCAAGATGCAACGAGGCACTATTCCTTATGCGAGGCCCAAAATGGACGAGGGTGTTCGCACCAGTGGAAGCGTCCCAAACGCGAATGCGCGAATCCTGACCTGCACTTAATAAATGGCTCCCATTTGATGTCCATCGAACCCCGGTTACTGTACCATTATGGGCGCGGGAACTAGAATTGAATAGTTTTCCACTCTGGTTGATTTGCTGGCTAGCGGGTCTTTGAAGCGATAATATACCAATTGAGTCATCCATATCAAAGGAAGCTATTGCCGAATTACGGCCTCCCCTTCTGACATCAAAAATGATGACTCGGTTGTCTTTCGAGCCTGACGCAATTAAATGAGGGTTATGCGGCGCCCATTGAACGGAAATAACAGCCCCAGTATGGGCTGGGAGGGCGTGGGTTGATAGTCCTGAACGAAGGTCTAATAGCCGTATAGCATTTTCTGACGTACCAACTGCAATAAGTAAGTGAGATGCCTGGTGTGCTGACAACGAATGAGAATACGGCGTTGAATGAAGATTAAATGTATGAACCGGAACAATATCTGATTCCCCGAGGCTGGATAGTTTCAACGTAGCGTCATGAGAAGTACTCAGGATGGTTGATGGCGTAGGATCGAAGGGGTATATCGAGAGGGACGTCAGTGCATGCGTATGAGTTGATGCATTTGTTTGTCTTTGATACAATCGTCGTGAGTGACAATCGATAAGCTTAGTTCGGAAACTGGGCAGAACGTACTTTGAGACAGAAGCAACTGGTTGATGAAGGTAATTAAGTTCCGTGCCTCGACCTTCTAAATCCCATAAATGGATAGAGGTATCTGCGCCTCCCGAAATCATACTAAGGTTGATTCTCTTAGCCACTTGTAGCTTCTCTGCGCTGATGGGTTCAACGGCTACTTTGGGATATCGTCGCGAAACATACTACCGCTTTTCATATTGATCTATTGCCAAAACATTAACTCCGGCTTTATGTGCCCAAATATCATCAAAATCAAAATTTGAATGACGTATATCGGAGGCCTCTTCGGCTATATCCGCAGCTCCCTGATGGGATTCATGCTGCTTGCTTGCGGAGAAGCGGATGCCTGGAGCAGCGGCAAGGCAATGGACAAGGCGAGTGCATTGCGCAAAGTGGAATTGAAAAGGACGGATAGATCCTTGAGACCTATTGAGGATATATGAATTCATTCATCTGAGTAGATCAGGTTCACCAGGTTCGCCGTCGTTGTCTCTGGTCTGGCATTGATGTCGTTCCAGATGCGGCTCAATCGCTGACAGCCTTATGAAACTTGCCAAGACCGAAAGCGCCAGCAGAAAATGACTAAGCTTTTTTTCCCTTTGTCATGATAGAAAATCGCATGGGACGATGATGTGGATGCCATATAAAAAGCACAACCACGATGGATAGAGGGATGGATGAGAAGTCTGCCAGACTTGGGCCCATAGATGCTAGTGAAAGGAGGGGAGCAAAGTACCGACATGCGAATGTTTATGATGCTGTTGCAGGTTAGCAACCTAAATGAACAAAAACGCTTACTTTCAGCCCAATTAACAGCCTGTGGAAAGGTCGCATTGCAACAGATAAATCTTCAAATAAGTCTTCGACTCTAGCTAATGACTATCATGGTATAACCACGACACGAATATTCCCAGCTGTCACTCCCGAAGAAGTTCTATTTCGGAAGCAAAACGCCCCCGTAAGGTATATGGAAAATGATTTCTATTTTGCCAACGAAGATATACCCGAAGACCAGCCCTTGCCAGACTCTGACCTGCTCAAGGCTATCCATGCATATACCTCGGACCTCTACGCAAATAAAACGGTCGATCGTGGCCAGTCAGCATGGCGTAGCATGGACGAAACTGCTTTGATTGCGCTGGGCTTCTTGCTGGAGGAGACTGCTGTAGAGGCTCTGGAAGAAACAGGAGATATGGCGTTGGTGGAGGGTGCAGTACCCAGTGACTCCGAGTGGGTGGCGGAAGCACCGATTGTCAGATCCCGTGAAACGTCGGTTTCCGCATTCAGTACGCGGTCTCGAATCGATGGATATAGTAGCGGGGGTTTTGATGATGTTGCTACAACTTTGTCACGTCAGCGGAAGAGCAAAAAGCGCCGGCGGCTAAGTAGCTTGTCGGCCATGCGACCGGCGTTAGAGAAACCAACTACTTGACCGTCACACGTCGCACTAACATGCTCTGATAAATGACACCAGGCTTTGGTGTATTTGCCATTGATTAGACTTGCAGATGATGTCTCATTGGTGTTTACCAAAGGCTAGCTTTTTCTGACCCTCCTTTCCATGACATATGGCAAGACGTTCCTGGATGTCACAGGTATCTCCATTCTGTGTAAGTTGGGGTACAGGCCCTTAACACCCATAGAAAAGCCCTCGAAGTGTCGATCTCCCGCGTTTTGTGTAGGTCCGGAAGGGCTTGGATAACCTATGCATTTATATCCGCACTGCTACTTCTATTGAGTGAGGAAATATATCAAACTGAGGAGGGTCGCATTCTGCGTTAGGACCAATACCCCGTTAGATACCAATTCTTTGAGCGTTCTCGCACGACGATTCTGTAGGTGAATCGCCAAATACCACGATAGTTTACATCTGCTTTATGCTGAAATATTATCTATGGTACCTGATATCACCAGCAAGAAGAAAAATAACACCCTTGCGAGCCGTTTTGCAAGGAAAGTAGAGGAAAGCTGGATATTGTTGTCCCAAATTGGAATAGTGTCCAAGAAAGAACCAAGTTAAAATGGACGTCAAGTCTCCTGCTTCAACCCCCAATACATCATCTCTACTACGTCAGCACTCAGTGAATCGTATACCCTTCATCTTTCTCTGTGATAATTAAGTTCTCGACGCTTCTATCAACTTATTTACTTGCTCAACATGGTTAGTATTGCCTGTTAAGCCTTTCTTCACTTTATCGTACTACAATTTACAGGGGGTTAACGGTCGTATACTAACCAAATAATACCACTAGGCACCAAAGGCTGGAGTATCAGCCGCAGAGAAGCAACGCCGTATCCTGGCCTACCTTCAAGCATCACGGACATGCCACACCCTCAAGGACTTGGAAAAAACACTTCCACCAGTTGCATCAATCAACGGTATGCAGGTCAAGGAGCATATCCAGGCATTGAGTGACGAAGGCCAACTCCACGTCGAAAAGATTGGCAGTGGGAATTGGTACTGGGCATGGGGGGGTGAAGAGAAGAAAGTTCGCGAGAAAACAATAGACACCTTCGATAAAGAAGTGGAGAAATTGCTGAAGTCAACAAGGGACCTGGAAAGCAAGATTATGGAGCTCAAGGAAGAACAGCGCCTAGAGGACGCAAGGAACCATAATGGGACTCGGGAAGATAATGAGAGGGAAAGAATAGCGTTGATGAAGAAGAAGGACCGGCTTGAAACTGAAATCGCGTGTCTGGAAAGCAACATCAAGCAACGATCTGAAGGGGATGGCCCAGGTTCAATTGCGCAAAAGGAGACAGATATTGCGAGATGGAAGCAAGAAGCACAGATGTGGACGGATAATATCTATATCCTAGAGGAATACCTGAAAAGGCTAACGAACGGCGATAGGGGAGGTTTTAGACGCAGTGAGGAGAGAATGCTATGGCCTTGCGTATATTGAAGGAGAGGGCTTAGCAGATCTCGACGTCTGATGCAGATCAGCTATCGAATTTGATTTCATTGTTCTTGCCGATACATTCCTGTCCACCCAATAATACTACGTTTGACGTTATTCAAGCTTACCTCCTACTAGCGCCGAGTCATATATACCTTATGTGTGCAACGAGCAATTGACTCAGACTGAAGGCTTATTTTTTATTCTTTGAGTGTACAATACAAAATATGTGTACAAGGGCATAATGAGCAAGCCATCTTCATGTGGCCAATAGTTATTCCAGATAAATCAGTGGCCGGCAGTCTCTAGTTGGATTTTATAGCCGCTCGCATCTCCTCTTTCATTCTAGTTATCGTCCCGCTTCCGCCATACACTAGGCCGGTATAAAGCATGGCAACATCAGCGCCAGCATTAATTGCCGCAAGTGCCTGTGCACCATTCGTAATGCCACCGGAAGCAAATATGACTTTTCGAGGAGGGTTAGCCACAATGTCGGTGGCTGGTATACTCTCTTCATCTACAGCCGGGCCTGCAGGGGTGGTACGCTGGTCAAGTTCGGCACGGTATTTGGCAACCAATGCCACTGTACCGTCGATTAGGTGGGGCCCAGAAAACCCACCTGTTTGAAGAAGGGTGTTTTGCTCTGCGTTGGACATGGTGTAGCCCTTGGGCAAAGCCTCGGGTCGACGGTTAGTAGTATTTCCAACAATAACACCATCGACACCAGCTTTGGTCACAGCATCGCAGATACCATTGATCTGTTCTTCTGAGTTCTCATCCGGGCTGACTTTGACCATTACAAATGGCTTGGTCTGCCGGTCTGTCCGCTTTGCCGCCTGAACGACTCCCGTCAATATTTTTGTTAGAGGTTCAACACGTTGTAGATCCCGTAGTCCAGGGGTATTTGGGCTAGAGACGTTAACAACCAGTATATCAGCGTATTTTGCCAAACGATCGACGCAGTAGACATAATCCCTCTTGATGGCCTCAATGTCACCATCTGGAGTGGTTTTGTTCTTGGCTACCTGCACAGCGAGAAGCTTGCCCTCTGTCAAACTTCCTGGGGGCACACCGGCCTCTCCATCTAGGACTCGTTGTTCAGCAGCGTCACCTAGACCAAAGCCTGCGGAGTAGGCAAAATCGCGAACTCTCTGTCGGAGAAGTAGGGCCATGTTATCCGCTCCCTTTGAGTTGAGTCCATATCGGTTAATTAGCGCATGTTGTGACGGTATACGGAATACTCTCGGCCTTGGGTTTCCTGTCTGTGGAAGGGGCGTGGTCCCTCCAACCTCGACGATCGCAGGCCCAAGCTCGAATAGTTGGGATGGAATTTCCGCATCCTTATCAAGACCACCAGAAATACCAATTGGATTGCACAGCGTATATCCAAAGACCTATATCAACGTATGATTAGCATCAGTAGGAAGTGTGTAGTTCAATAGCTGGATAAAAGTCCTGCGACGCCTCTACTCGGTCTAACCTTGGTCACCAATTTGCCATCTCCGTCAGGATTCCCCCTCTCACGCGGATGCAGACCATATCGGTACAGTGATTTAAGCATATCCACTCCAAAATGATGAGCGTCTTCGGCATCTGGATATATCCATCGCAGTATAGGTGGTACTAGCCATTGGTGTACCCCAGCTCGTGTGTCTGTGATGTAGATATATCCGCAACCCAACCCAAGCACCATGAATGTAGTCCAAACAATACCTCTGGGTTTTCGTTTGGGCCGTGATGGGGCATTTATCACCGTGCTCGCCGTGGATTCACTCGCAGCAGTAGATGCATTTCTAGAGCTCGAACGCAGGAGATGAGCTTGGGGCAGGGAGTGGCTCCGTATTATGCGGGATCGCGAGAAGGAACTTGTTGCTGAGGCGCGGAATCCGGCCATTGGCATTGAGCCAAGGCGGAGCTGTTTTATAATCATGCTGGCTTGCAAGGGAGGATGCGAGAGCTCGCTATAACTTCATCAGCAAAGCAGAGATCCCTTTTGATTCCGCTGGTCGTCTTGCAGCGAGCGATGTTCCAGTGAGGTGAGGTTGTTGTGGTTGGTGGATCACTAGAACCAAGGCTAAATATTACATAATCCGACTGTACCATGGGTCCTTTGGACTTCTAAAACAACCTTGCAAAGACATCTAACCTTCACAGGAATCAAGATAAGTGGTGAAGAAGGAAGTGATATTCACATGCAGGTGGTATATACGTTTTGTGACAGCAACCCTAACCAGGCTTGCTTTTGTTGCTTGCGCCCCAGGCGCTACAGGCTAATTTAACACACATGAAGGCAGGGCAAAGCATAGGCAAAACATGTATATCCCAATGTCTATCCCAAAAAAAAAAAAAGTCAAAGAAGAAAGTCATGACATCCAATCCATTTTATTTTGATTCTCCAAACTTGGCCTCGTACTCCCCGATGGCCTTGACCTTCTCTGCGCTGGCGCTGGTCTCGTCGAATCTGTAGCTCAACCAGTCGCCAACCAGCTTCTTAGCCAGCTCGATACCGATGACCCGCTGGCCCATGCAGAGAACCTGGGCGTTGTTGCTGAAGACGGATCTCTCGACGCTGAAGGGGTCGTGGGCAGTGACGGCTCTGATGCCAGCCACCTTATTGGCAGCAATAGCAACTCCGAGGCCGGTGCCGCAAATCATAAGGGCACGGTCGACTTTTCCGTCCTTGATCAAGGTGGCAGCCTCAACGGCGACGTGAGGGTATGCTCGCTTGTCGGTGGCAGATGGGACACCGACATCCGTTATCGAAGCAACGAGAGGGTTCTTCTCGAGGTGGGATTTCAGAGCTTCCTTGTAGGAGTGGCCGGCATCATCGCAGCACATGGCGATGCGGAGAGGTGGGAGAGAGGCAGCCATCTTTTCAGAATGATATGTTGCTTTTGCGTCAGGTATTCGCTGTAGGAGGTGGGTATGTCTCTTATTGACTTGAAGGTGATTTGTATATATAGTAGTGGAAGAAGTATGGTCTGGCAGAGGGGGGGTGTTGGCCGTATTTATATCTCAGCAAGTAACATCTCCTCGGGTGAACCTGTGTTAGAGAACCATTTGACCGTCACCTCTCTCGCGGGTCAGACCGTGATACTTGTCTCCATCATAACCAAAAGGAAAAATAGCCGTCCAGGGCTCCGTTCTCTCGATTACACCCTGATAGTGGAGTGATATGGAGATTATGATGACAATCCCATCTCCACCTTGACGCTGCACATCGGAAGGCGTACGCAGAATCACTCGCTCTCCCAGGCAGTTAGATAATCTGTACCACCGGACAAATACCGCAGATGGGCCGATTAATGGTTATGGAGGCAAAGGGGAATTCTGATAGGCAAGCAGATGCAGGCTTCCATTTGGCCAGCGGCCAAAGACGTGGAACCCGACGTCAACCCCCCAGGCTGTCATATTAAAGTAGCTCAGACCATTGTCCGACGGGAAGAGATTCAGCCACCGGCGACAAGTTGACAGCGAGAGTGACATCTTCGCAAATGCGACGGCCACACGGCGCCAGCGCAGCTAGAGGGAGAGAAGAAGACTTAGGGCGACGTTCCTTTGTATCGATGGCCACCGGGATACTGCATCCAGTAAAACCGCCTCTGGATAACTAAAGCTTGTTCGGGCTTCACTAGCTAATGGCAGCGTCCGTAGCTATACGGCAGTCCGGAGCGACGCCGATGGCAGCTGGCAGCTTTGCCGCAGGCGGATTGAGACTTGTATATAGACGGGGCAACCCGGATGGCTCCTAGACGGTGCGAAGGGAGGAGGAGGACTCTTTGAAGGAACGAGGAAACGAGGACAGAGGCAGCAGCATGGCCGGTCCAGCAACAACGGGGGTGACATACCCAGCTCTCCCGAAGACACTCCTAATAATCTCGTTAAAGATGTATTTCACCCCTTCGCGGACGCTGGAATACCTACGAGAATTGCTCGAGCCCCGGAACGAGATCGTCTGCGCCAGAAACAGATCAAAACTCCTACTTGCCCTCATCCCGGACTTCCTGACCGTCTATCCATGCTCTGAGGTGGTCAAGGAGTTCACCACCAAGCAGCCCGGTACGCAGCAGCAGTCGACGGCGGAATCTGTCCCGGGACCCTTGTCGCAACCACCTTCCTTCCTGCTTGGAGCCCAGGATTGCTTCTGGGAGGCTGCGGGCCCGTATACAGGGGAAGTGTCGCCCGCCAGTCTACGCTCGATGAACGTGTCGATAGTCGAATTGGGCCATGCAGAGCGCCGGGCAATCTTCAAGGAAACAGACGAACAGGTCGGACGGAAAGCAGCAGCCGTCAGCGCACAGGGGATGGTCCCACTTGTGTGTGTGGGCGAAATACCCGTCCCTGGGCCGGTGATGTCAGAGGCTGTTGGAGTGGCGGTAAAAGAGTGTGAAGCTCAGGTCAGAGCAGTGCTGGATGCGATTCCCTCGGGTGCGCCGTGTATCTTTGCCTACGAGCCAGTATGGGCAATTGGACAGCCAGTTCCCGCTGGCGTCGACCATATATCCGCTGTGGTTCAGGGGATACGGAGCGTCATCGACAGAGTGCGCGGCGGCTCGAGTGGAGGGGAGATCAGAGTGATATATGGAGGCAGTGCAGGGCCGGGACTTTGGGCGCAAGGCGGGCTGGGGAAGGCTGTCGATGGCATGTTCCTGGGTCGGTTTGCGCATGAAATCGAGGGAGTACGGAAGGTAGTCCGAGAGGTCGAGGAGAGCCTTGAATAAGGGCATCTCATGTCACATTAGGTCTTGCATATCAGCATAATTTTCCTTTTTTTTTTTTTTTTTAAACTACATACATACAGTCCGGCCGAAGGGACTAGATTAGATTATTAAAGAGGGTACCGAATAGAGTATCACTACTGCATTTCATGGGCCCATTATTCATGGATTCTGGATAGGGGTGTAGAATCCCCGGGGATCTGTCTGCTGCTGCTCCATACCCACGTTCCCTACAGTTTCCGAATGGTTATGTATAAAAACTCCTGTTGAAGTGGCCATCTGAACATTTCCATCCTTCTTGACCAAACCAATGTCAGGCATCGTTTGTATATACCCTGGATCAGCGCTAGTATTGGTGTTCCCGACATTCGTTGTCGCATAAAGATTGGCAAGAAGCGAACTGGAGTAATGAGGATCTACTCGAAGCCATAGCCAAATCCAAATAGCAGCACAGAAGATTATAGGCAGGATAACAAGAAGGACTTGAAGGGGTGACATAGCTGCCTGCACCCTGCTCGTCTCCAATGTGACCAGGCCCGGGTCAATGGCCATTATATATCCTCTTGACAGCACAAGGTTGTCCAGCTTCTCCGTATTGTTTGCGACCCATTGAAACCCTTTTTGATTGAGTGCCACAGAACTAACGTTGGTGCTGCCGTCTCCAAGGGTTCCGCCAATAACGAGAACAGAGGAGCTATCAATTTGACCAAAGAATCGAGCTCCGGTCTTGTTTGAACTCCCTTGTTCATAGCATGAGGTGCCATATACCTTCCCACCTGTTGCTCGGTTATGGTAGTAATGGTCACAACCCTCCAGAGGTTTCACGGGTTCAGGGAGTGTCTCCGAGCGAATGATGGTTATATTGATCAAAGATATACGGAATAGCGAAAATACAACCACGCTCTCCGTTGCGACTAGGTTCAAATATTCGTAGTGGAACTGAAGGACGGTGTTATTCCCAGACTTTTGAACAGAGCCAAATTGGAAGCTAGTGTTGTTCGACACGCCGTGTCGGATCTTCTCAGTAATTTTGGTGATATACGGATCATCCCATTGACTTTGATCTAGAGACCAGGTTCGTTTGACCAGATCATGTACCGAATCTCTCGGAAAAGGCTGGTTGTGATCGTACACCGCAGATACTTTCATCACGTTTTCCAGGAAGGTATGTCTTCTCCGACCCTTGGTGACGGTAAACATTTGCTTCATCATGGCGGTGTCACCTCCCGAACCCAAGAAGGACCAAGGGTTATCCTCCCGATTCGGCCGCATATATTCAGATAGGTAATTCTGGTCTGTAACATCATCCCAGTGGATTTCGGGTTGTCCTAGCGGAGTTCTGGCAAATTGGCCCGCATGGATATTGTCAAAAGAGCATTCCCACGAGGCAGATTCACCCTCCGTTATTGGAATCCAAGGACAAATATAGTATTCCTTTCTCTCAAGGTTGGATATTGAGCTGGTAGTGACGTAGGTATCGGGTGAAACTGAAAATCCTTCGTTGTCCAGCCATATTCGTGGCCCAATGTTCTTCTGTAGGTTGAACTTTTGGGTTGGAGGTACGGGCTCAGGTTTGCCCAGGTCGACGTTGCCGGTCAACGAGAAATTAAGATGTGACTGAAACAAATTGCCGTTCATGCTATCTGCGAAATGACGGTCAAGTGTATCGAAATCTTCTGGCCTTGTGGAGGAGAACACCACATACCCGGGCCTCCTAAGCAGTTGGTCCTTAAGGGTGGAAGCAGTGACATTTCGTTTGAGGGAGACATAGCCAGGGGAGTCAAGACCCCAGAGTAAAGTGTCGTACAGCCCAGAGGTGAGTAAAAGGATAGTAAAGGAGAAAACGATGGCAGCTTGATGCGTAAATCCTCGAGAGAATACAAAGAGTGTTCTCTGAATATAGTCTTCCGTAAACATCAGATATGCCGTGAAAGCATTTTTGACTGATGCGATGAGAGCAAAGAACTTGAACACGCCCACTTGCAGGCAGAGACCTGCGATTCGGAACAGTATCGACTTGACCGCATTGTGACCAATAGCCAAGGAGGTAGCAACAAAACTAGAAACCATCGCGAATCATTCAGGGAGGAGTCTCCTGCTCTCACTGATGGCTGTCTCACGAGAACATAAAGAGCAAAACGAAGGCTAGACAGACTAGCTCTCATATATATAGCTATTTATATATATCAGGCGCCTGTATCCCCTAAATATAAATAATAATAGGCAGCATATCTCGCTTCACCTTACGGTTTGCTGGCCCCCTGTCGAGTCGTTGGAGTTCGCTAAACGATTCGTGATCCAAGAGCCCCATCTATCAAAAATGTGAGCATGTCAGTCAGGACTCGCTTGTTGCTACTCCGTACAGCTAGGCTTGAGTTATGCACCCAACACAACTGCCCATTTATCCCCACCAGCCAAAGCTCGACTATCTGGAGAGCCAAACCGCAAGCCTTGCCAGCGGTGCTCCCCTGAGTGGCTTTTGTTTCGGCATGCCAGCCTCGTCAACGAGCACCGCAACAAACCAACCAAAGGGGAGCTGCCATTTAAACTTCCCAGCTCCCGTCTCCTAGACGGGCTTGAGCTTGTTCGACCCTGACTTCAGAGCTGGCTAGAGCCGAGTCCTTGTTTTAAAAATAGGTGGTAGTTATGCAACTAAACCTCTCAGCGGCCTCAGCTAAGCGAAGATTTTGTGACCATCTTCCGCCGCTATAATAGTCTCTGTATGGAACTGCGCAGACTCCGTACATTCCCGGCCAAACATGAGCGGAGATGTAGAGTATTGAAGGGTAGGAAGACCTTAACCAGCAGTTGACGTCCCGGTGTGGCCAACAAGAAGTTGTCAGAATGGAAAAGACGACTGCGTGGTTGACGATGATGATAATAACGGGGATTTTCCAAGGTTTGGCCCTGCCAAAAGCTCCCCTTATTATATAATCCCCATCTATATCACGTGAAAACGCAAAATCTCCGATATGATGAGGTAATCATGTTTTGATTATCTAATATGATTATATAATGAATACAGACTAGCCAAATGCAGTGAGTGCAACAACATCTCGGCCTCCTTCCTTTTTCTGGCCTTCGAGGCGGCTCAATACGAGGCTTCGTTGGCCTCAACCGTCAATTCAAAGGCAACCTCAGACCTGGTGTTGCAGCATCTTCAACTACATACATTGAGCTCAACAACAGATTGCATACTCAGCTCGCCATCCGCTGTATTCTGTGCTACGACAGGATTTCAGTGCGATATCTTCTCACGCGGGCGGTGCATGCTCTAAATATTCTTTTTATTTGGAGCACATATTTGTTTTGAGAAATACAAATCGATACCTCTGATTGAAATGCAATCGTCATCGGGTTCGATTCCTGGTCCAAGACCAATGGTGGCCCGATCGGCATTGGGTGGACCTAGGCCTCGTGAGAGATATAAATAAATAGGAGGAGACAACTTTTCTCATAAAGAGCCTCGTTTCCCATGGGTTTTCTTGAGGCTCTTTGGAAAAACAACTGGGGGTTCTGAGAGGGATTCAAGGTCGCTGGAAGGCTTTATGCAATATGGAGAGTATTACGACGCTAACAGTCGGCCGGGTTTCCGGTCTGATAGCGTTTGGAAACTTTGTTCGTATGATTAACCACTCCTGCATCTCCCGGGATAGTTTCTCTAACCCCCAGGCCTTCCATAGTTACCGTCACATTTCCATTGCTTCTAGCTATCGTACTGATTCACCGCCTGAGCGATAAGCTATCTGCGGCATCCTGGTAAGCTTTGAATAGCCATCCAGTGTTAAATACCACATCTGCACCTTTGTCTCCTATCTCCTAACAAAACTGCGCCAGGTCGGTGCTTGCCCGTCAGTTACATTCAACATTATGGCCGAGCATCCTTCGGACGGACTCTGTTGCGGGTAAACATGTTTACTGGAGTGTTTCAACCTTGGCCTACACCAACATTGGGCTTGCAGTTCTTGGTGTTGTATCTGGAGTTGTGACGCCCTTGGGACTTGGTGACCATATTGGCCCAGCAGAGAGTCGTGATGTCACTTTCCACTACGCACCCGATCTCTCCAACTTCGGCAAGAACACAATAGGCCGCCCTGATATGCCATTATCTCGGGATTGTATTATCACCAGCGCTTATTGCCCCGGAGCCATTGTTCCTGGGGCAGTCATTAACCAGGGCAAGGGTAACCGGTCTGCAAACCCAGACATTACTGCCACCACGAGGATTCCTGAGAATATCACAGAAATGTTCTCAAGCGTCTCCAAGAAATCAAGCATAGCCGGGATACTAGATATCCAATACCGGTTTTGGCTGCCATATACTTCTGAATACTTTGATGATCACAAACCTTACCCTAGAGGGCAGTTGCTATCACTTGAGTCCCTGATTTCAAGAGATGATATAACTTTAGTTGAAGGCGTGATTGCCGATATGCACTCTGGCGGCATTGGTTTTCGGAACCATAGTGTGCCATCCGGAATGACATTTGGCGCTGAATGGGAGGAAGATATTCTATGGATGGAGCCTGAAATATCCTGTGTTAATACCAATCTCACCTACGAGCTCACCCTGGCCGATACTCGAAATGGAACCTTTTCGCCGCCTATCCGTTCAATAGAGCTCGTAGACGAAGGCGGATTCTCCAATCTTCGACATGGAAATCCTTATAAAGGCTGGCCAAACATCACGTATGCATCTCCGGACCCTCAACTTCGGGCGGATCGATCAGCTTGGCTTAACAATTTCCTGTCCGGTATTACGTATAACCTCACAGATGGGAATTCCAGTGCAGTGGGATACGGATTCAACGTTACTCGCGGAAAGCATTACCCCATTGCTGGTAGCGTGCCGTATTTTGTCACCCTGGATATTCAGTCTCTGCCTCCGAATGGTGCCTGGCTAAACCTGCCAAGCGCCTCGTTCGACAATAATGGAACCCTGACTGTGGGCAACCGTACCATTAAGAGTGCTGAAGACGACCTTTATTGGTATTCCATTGGGCTCTTTTCTGAACTTAAGGGCAGATGCCTAGGACAATATAATGATGCTTCCATAAAAAATGAATATAACGTTGAGTGTGGCCATTTTTTTGGAGCTGCGTCGAGGGTAGATGGAGGAAATCCATTATTCAAAGAGGCTGGGTCAAAATGGAGAAAGCCCATATACACCTGCGCTGGTGCTGCCAAATCATCAGTGAAGACTGTATCCTTCGTAATGAATGGAACGACCTCACTGGAGTCTCTTTCTGTGAAGAAAATCGAAGACAAGAAATATTCTAGCCCAAACGAACACCCACTCTGGGCATTAGAAGACTGGTGGCATCCAGGGTCTGAAGGTGCCTTCACGGGACCGCTTTGGGGTATCGTTGACAATTCATATGAGGGTACTCCTGGCTACAACTTCACTCGTGCCCCTTCATTTTATTTGCCGTTCAGTTATTATGGCCTCACATTATCTTCATCTAGTGGGCCCCCGGACAACCTTGCGGGAGCGTCAATGCCATATGGGATTATAGGGAAGTTGTTGAGTAACAACTTTTTCAGTCGTTTTAGTGACGACTATATCTCATATTCTGGAGCAAGCAATGTTGGCCTTGGGAATAAATGGCGTAATCTATCCAAGACGGCAGATGATGCCTCAAAGCTTCTTCGTCTAATCTGGACAGACATTATGGCCAGCAATACTGTTGGCACGAACATGAGAGGAAGTGCGTCATTAGCAAAGAGGGCAGCTGGAGATGGACCATTTACTCGAACTGTAAGGGCTTATGAGCGGAAAGTGACCTACGACTTACGATTTACTATTCCCGCAATATTCTTCCTTTTTTCCTGGCTGCTGCTCCTCCTTGCAAGTCTTGTTATGGCAGTCAGCGATGGACACCCCTTTACACGTCTGAGGAAGCTCTTGAACGATACGAGCGTTGGGCGTATTGCAGCTAGCTCAGAGTACCCTGAGAGTCGAAGCATGCAGGGTGCTTCGACTAAAGACTGGTTGGCAGCAGCTGGACATCTTCCTGTGAGACTCTCTGGCTTGTCAAAAGTGCAAGGCACAGATGAGCTGGAAGAAAGTGGCAAAGCTCCGTCTTCTCGTTTACTCCAGCCGGCGCTCAGTGATAACCCTGATAAAGAAACGCCCTGAGCTATTGACATCCAGCGGTTGAGAATTGGACTAAGTACCTTGTGAATGCCGGCAGCTCTCCAGGTGCATCTGGCTTTTCCCCGAACAAAACCTAATGATTTCTGCATGCTCTATACCCTGTGAATTTCGTTTTTATGATATAGTGGTTGTACATAATACTTGCGCTCTCTTTTCTGCCTTCTCGGCGTTATGTATTGTTCGTTCGTATCTCCGGCGGGCTCCCGCTGCCTCGGCATCGGGATAATTTTATACCTGTATGACTAATCAAGATTTCCACCCGCTTCTTCCAGCGTCCAGAAGAGGAAAAGGCGCCTGTGGTGGGCGGAGCGATGTGCGCTTCGCCGTTTGCGCAAATACAGCCTGGCGCCTCTCTCTCTTTCATTCTTTTTCTTTCGCCTGTCCTTTCTTGCACTTCCTATGCTATCTCCAGCAGTTTCCATACTATGTATATTCACGTGTTATCATCGAACGTTATCTCCCTCCTTTTAGCGCAGCGCTTTCATTAACTCCACGAAGCTCGAGTATTTATGAGCCTGGAGACGATTAAGCTTGGCCAGTTTCTTTGATACACCTCACACTTGGAAATAAACAGTCCAGATACCCCGAGTAATTAACGATGGCTTATGAGCTAAAGGCTCGAGGCAATGAACGGTATAAGGAAGGGGATTATGAAGGTGCAGAGGAGCTATACTCTCAAGCGTATGACAGTCCCTTCGTCGATAGCATCTCAGGAGAATTCAGCCAAGTATCAATGCTCACGATCCCGTCAATAGAATCCAGAAAAATTCCAATGACCCGACCTTCTTCAATAACCGCGCGCTCGTCCGAATAAAGCTAGGACTATGGGAAGGAGCAGAACACGATTCACGAATCGCCGCGGACCTCTATGGGCCCAAGAATGTCGCAGGTGTCAAGTCGAATTACTATCTCTCCCAGGCTCTGTTGGCGCTACAACGGCCTGCTGAAGCGCTTGAAATCTCGCTTGCTGCATACAAGATCAGCCTTGAGACAAAGAATCCAAACTCCGAGCCTCTGTCGAGGATCATACTCCGCGCAAAGCAGAGTATTTGGGCAGCGAAGGAAACATCTCGTATCAGAGAACGTAATGAGACTCTGAAACAGGTAGAGATGTTGATGGAGGCGGATTTGAATTCAGAAATTGCCGCCTTGCACAACGCATTTGAGAAAGGAGAGATGGGCAAGGTTGGATATGAAGAAGACAGGAAGTTGTTGGAGGAAGAATATGCGAAGAAGTTGAAGAATGTGCGAGAAGCATTTGCCTCGGTGGATTCAGAGCTCCAAGAAAGGGTATGTTACTCCTCCAGCACTTTCCTCAATACTCTCCTTTTCTTCCATTTTCCTCGCCCTTTTTTTCTTTTTTTCTTTTTTTTTTTTTATCCTGAGCTCCCGGTAACTAACTAACTCTTGTCTACAGCATATGCCAGAATACCTGATCGACAACATTACCTTTGAAGTGATGCATGATCCAGTTATTACACCTTCAGGTCATTCTTTCGAAAGAACAAGCATCTTGAAACATATACAGCAGTCTGAGGTTGACCCCATAACTCGTGTACCAATGACTGCCAACGACCTCCGACCCAATTATGCGCTCAAAGCGGCCTGTGAAGAGTTTCTGGAGAATAACGGATGGGCCGTTGACTGGTAAGCCGGTTATCGTCTTAACGTCTTAACGAAGCTTATGCCTCTTTACGTTCTCTTTCTGCACCTTTTCTCCCTCTGTATGTTTGGTCTTCCTCAGCTTTGTACCTTTTATGTTATTCCCTTTGTAGACCCGGTGGTTCTCTCTATCACTTATTGCTTTTTGCATGCTGCATACCTGTTGGAGTCGGTCGGTTTAGCGCATTTTTGAAATTCGGTACACAGTTGTGTTCACATATTAGATTATGCTTCGGAAAGCCAGTTTTGCGGGAAATACATTGAATTCAGGTCAATCGCCAGCCTGCGTTGGAGATACTTATGTACGGGGAGTTCTGCATCGAGTATGATGTAAGCGATCGCCTAAAATAATGACTTAGTCAGCAGAGCTAGCGCTTATTAGCAGACTGTGATATAGTTAATAGAAAGAGTAATATAGGCGAAAAGACGTTAGAACGCATTTCGCCAAAGAGAAACAGGCTGTACCTCCTCTGCCCATGATAACTTTCCGGCAAGTGCTGAAGGAGGAGAGAATAAATGTAAAATTAAGAGAGAGAAATTAAAAAAAAAAAAAAAAAAAATAGGGGGGGAAAAAGGAAAGAAAGAAAGATAGGAAAAGACAAGAAGCCAAACGGCGGGCGCTGCACTCTCCTGCAAGCTGGTGAGCTTCCACGGCCCCTCTGTCCCGTCCCTTGGACCTGAAGGCCACCGTGTTCCCAGACACCCATAATTACTTAACCCTGCAGCCATGACGCAATGAGGGCTATCACGGAGTACTTCCAGTGACCTCGAGCCCTCGTCGCTTTCGCCGTGCGCTGAGGTAACTCCGAGTAACTCCGTCCAAGCCAAGCACCCTGCGCTAGGGCCACTTGCTTCCCCGTGATCCATGGGCGAAATCTATAAATATAAAAGCAAAGCCCCTCCTTCTCGCCAGACAAAACACAAGCCAGAAAAAAGGAGAACAGAAGAAGAGACGAAGAAAAGAGACGCCGCCAGACAAAAGAGTGAGTAGATCGCCGATAGTGAGCAAAGAAGATTCCCCCGCTAGCCTTCCCCCGACCGCGAGCTTGAGTTATCTAGTTCGTAAACTAATTGACGCGGGTATATCGAATTACAGAAAAAGACCCCTCCCTTGATCGAATAGCTCTCCTGCCGAGTCAGCCGTACCTTAGAAACACCCGGATTCACGCTGAAATAAAATAAAAAAATAAAATAAAATAACAAAGAAAGCAGAAGGTCCAGATACAGCCATGTCTTCACCAGAATTTTTAGCCGCCGCTGAAGCCAGCCGAAAACTTCTCGCTAAGCCAAGTGATGATGAACTCTTGACTGTATGCCATATCTCAACCTCTTTTTGCTGTTATACCCCCAACTATGACCGTCTATATTCGCAAGGATAACAGCTGGCTGACACGGTCGTCACGATAACTAGCTCTATGCCCTCTTCAAACAAGGAAAACAAGACCCTCCATTTGACCAGGCTCCTGCTCCAGGAATGTTCGACTTGAAGGTACCTACGCCCCTAACCCAATACTTCGCAATGATATATTAATGTTGTTTTGGTAGGGAAAATACAAGTATGCCAAGTGGAAGGCGACTGTTGAAGAAGGAGTTACCCCAGAGCAAGCCCAAGAGCGATACATTGAGCTTGTCGAGAAACTAAAGGCCAAGTATGGCTATGATGAGTCCAAGCAACCAGAATCTGTTGGTGCTCAATAGAAAAAGAATAAAGCATACACAAAGGAGTCCAGAGGGAAGAGGAGCCATGAACATGGGGGCATGTAAAATGATATTAACGCTGGGTACATAAATTCATAAATGGGACATGATATCATGTTGATTGTCGTGTGCAAAAGATCAACGGCAGGGGTGGTATTCTCTGGTTATCTTGATTTTCGTCGTGTTTTTGTCCTCTCGTGTTTTTATCTGCGCCTCTATTCCTGCTATGTCTCATTGCGTAAATACTCTAGAGCCGATATATCCAAGTAATAGAATTCAGCGTTTCATATCTGCGCTGTCAAACCCCCCCTCTCTACGTCCCCTGTTAAAAGGCCTGAGCTTACATATATTTATTGAAGTTAACGTTAATGCCAGCAGGGGTATAATATGCACATTCGAGCTATTTGCGGGGTTATATTGCCGTATATGCAATTAATCGCTCTCTTCCCAGGTTTGACCCATCCAATCCGGCTCCCGGTGGACAGCTGTGGCACACCACGGAACTTCTTGAGGGGTATACGGAACGAGTGGAAGGTCGTACGGCATGCGCAGTCCAACCCTTGTCATATTCGTGGCGTCCGAATGAAAGGTCACTTTTGTGGAGTCGTTCTCCGATGTTTGTAGTGGCTTTTCAGAGGGGGTATTGCGCTTGAAGCAGGGGATCATCTTGACATGGTTGGTTATTGAGCTGTCATTGCATTCCTCTATATTCTCCTCGCGGAAAAGATCCGGCCATATGAGAACCCCTATCTCCCAGCTGCAGATTCTCACCTCCCCGTGGGTATTAGCCCCAGCTCCCCATGCTTGGGTCGAGAGGTTAGCGGATGTAATCATTGCCCAGTCGATGCTGTTCATGTCTGAATCGGAAAACCGGATGTAAGTTTTTATGTGAGGCGCAGCTCTCCTCCTTCCAGCTTCCCGTACCGTATCAGATTTTGTGGCAGGATCAGAGTTCTTTGGACCTTCAGCATCCCCTGCCCAGTGACACAAATAGCGGCGCATATATGCCAGCTGCTTCTGCTGAGGGGGGCTTTGGATTTTCATATGAATAGACCCCCCAGAACCATAACCGTCTAATGATCTTCTTATTTCATCAGGCGTAGGAAAGATTATAGAAAAATTCACATTGGAAGTGGAAAAGCTCTGATTAACTTCAGATTGAGGGCACAGTGAGCTTAGAAATGTTTCTTTCAGCCACTTATCAGTCTGTCCAAGCGTGGCTATGGACGATACCTATATGTGTCAGGGAAAACAGGCACAATAACAGAGGGTTTACATTGAACTCACTTACCTGAACGATAATATGGGGGTTCTGCGCCCGGGATGAGCTGCGGTTTATAGGAATAGAGCCAATGGCATCCTTCAATGCTGGCCAACCCCAGAGTGTCCTCCTGTTGGAGTCAAATTCTTTGACCGGCAATCTTGTAGGAACACTAGCAATTAGCACAGCTTTCACTGCTCCGAAATCATATCGCTGTAGTTGGCGAATGAGAGTATTAATCGTTTTATTGTGATATGCCTCCAAATAAGCAAGCAAGTCTCGCTTAAAACGGGCGCTGCTTCCAAAACCCCCACAGGTATCACCCACATGGGCCTGCAGGAGAGGAAGCAACGGAGATCTCCAAACTGCTTGGGTCATATTTCCCCAGTCTCTCGGTATCATGTTTGCAGTATGAATTATGATCCTGCAAAAAGAAGAACAGTTGTTTTAGTATTTCGACCCTGTCAGTTTAGGTACTGGGATGCACCTTACTGTGCTAGATTATCATGTCGAATCAAAATCATCATTTTTGAATGATGAGTTCCAAAGGGCTCAGGCATATATGCCACAACTGCCTCGGCGTTTGGGTATCGCTTACATGCATCCTATCCCAGAGTAAGATACGGGCTCTGGCGCATGGATCACATCATCCACTTACATCGATAGCAATCCTATTTGGAGCTTCTTTCTTCCAAGATCCGTGAATTATTTTCAGCTGGATAAGATCCTTCACATCATGGTCAAATTGACCCATTATATAGTCCACATCAAAAAGGTAATTGAATTGCCAGCATTCCTTGATCATGGGATCTCCAAGAATATCTCGGAGCTTGATACAACCTTCATTATATCCCGTTGAATCACTGATATCACGGATATGAGTGAGCTGGATTGGTGATGGAATAATATTCTGTCTGGATGGCAGCCCTGGTCCCGAAGGACTCCCAAGTTTCCGAGGCTGTTGACTCCGAGACAGCGGAGGAGTTATAGATCTGTTCAAAGACAGGAGCCTTCCATGATCAAGACGAACAGAGCTCGAAGAATTCGCCTGATATCCGTTGCTAGATGTTTTCAATTTCTTCGAAGGAGGCGGACCCCCATCACGGCCAACCATAACTACTTTATTGGTCTTCACCCAGGCTGACCGGAGAAACGATGGATTATATATCCCGGAGTGGTATCACCGACCACTAATATTTGCATTCTAAAGGGTTATCGCCATCCAAACAATGGTTCCTATCCATATCATCCGTTAAGCGAATTGAGAAACGGGACAGACGAGACGTTTGCCTGTTAGTTTAAGTTGCTTATGTAATAACTCTAAGCACATCCAAACTTCCTCCGACTGGACGACCGAGCAGGCGACAGCAATTTCTCAATTTCATGACGTCGCCGCAGGCTATACTCCGTACGCCGTACAGACGATGGCCAAGGAGGATTTTTATAGTCAAGCGGCCGTAGAATCAGGCTTCTGACTCTGCTTGTGTCTCCTCTGTTTTCTGCCTTACTAAGTGCTTCATCTTCGGGGTCCTTGTGAGGAATCTGGCAAGCGTGGCCTGATTGAACACTGAATCTCAAGGAACAGTTACGGAGTATCTAGCTGGTTATTCTAGTTTGGACTGGCCATGTAATTGGATTACTCTAGGTATTATACAGGTTCACAGACTATCAGCGGCCTTGTCCGCTAGCGACATGGAGTTTCCCTCTTTGGAGCAGGGGGGCGTCTCCCATTGCTTCTTCCTTAGTGTTAAAAAATGCCAGGCAAAGTCAACATGGGCACAAAATACTGAAGAGTGTACTTTGGCGCAGAGGGTTACGCTGTGCAAACGGTATCTTCCCTGTCTGGTGGGATGGTCACACAGAGTCTGCGCATGTTGCATGGGACAAAATGTGGCCTACCCCGAGTGTTTCTCAGCTCGGGAATCGTCGTGTTCCTATCTCTCTCTCTTCTCTCCTTTGTTGATAGACTGGATCACCGCTAAATACGGGCCGTATATACACCAGCAATGACTCTAATCAAAGCTCCGCTGTCCGAGACGCATGCTGGTTCTCAAACAACTTCGATATTGCCTGATGGCAGCGTTGAAGCAGCCCGCCAAAATGAGATGGACGATGATGAGCGAGTTCTTGTCTCCCTCGGGTACAAGCAGGAGTTTAAGCGCGAGTTCTCCCTATGGACAACCTTCTGTGTCAGTTTCTCAATACTCGGGCTACTACCTTCGTACGCAAGCACAATGAGCTATGGTACGTCAAGACACACTGCTGCCTGTTTGCCTTGCAAACGCCCGTGAGTGAGCTAAATTTTAATGGAAATACTAGGGATGGGATATGCCGGCACTTCAATGGTATGGGGCTGGTTCATCGCAATGATATTTCTCCAGTGTGTTGCCATGTCCATGGCGGAGCTATGCTCTTCGATGCCAACAAGGTATAGCAAATAAATTCCATCCAAAATACCACTTCCCAAAAATCTTATACCCGTCGAAGTCCTGCTGACACCTTTCGGTCAGCGGAGGACTTTATTATGCTGCTGCAGTACTGGCTCCGGCTGGTTGGGGCCCATTTGCAGCCTGGATAACAGGGTGGTCGAACTGGATGGCCCAGGTGACGGCTGCGCCGTCAGTGAACTACGGCATATCCGGAATGATTTTAGCGGCTGTATCAGTTACCCATCCAGGTTATGTTCCCCAAACGTTTCATACGTTTCTGTTAACAACGTTATTGATGATAATCCACGGAATAATGAGTAGTATGTCAACAAAATGGCTGGCAGAACTGAACTCATATGGATCGACATTCAATATAATTTGCTTGGTACTTGTCATCATTGCAATACCAGTGGGAACAAGTAATGTTCCTAGATTCAATTCGTCAGAATACGTCTGGGGAACGATCCACAATCGTACTTCTTACCCAGATTGGTTTGCAGTTATGATGTCCTTTTTAAGCGTTATTTGGATCATGTCCGGATACGACTCTCCTTTCCATCTAAGCGAGGAATGCTCCAATGCCAATATTGCTTCTCCAAGGGCGATCGTCATGACTTCTGGGATTGGTGGTATCATGGGCTGGTTCCTTCAACTCGTGGTTGCTTACACAGTGAGAGATATAGATGACGTTATAGACTCGGAACTAGGACAGCCATGGGCTTCATACGTGTTCCAGGTCATGCCAACGAAACTAGCCCTTGCAATTCTTTCTGGAACTGTGATCTGTGGCTTTTCGATGGGTCAAGCATGTATGATATCCGCTTCTCGCGTAACCTATGCTTACTCCCGTGACGATTGCTTTCCGTTTTCCAACATCTGGAAAAAGATCAACCCATATACCCAGACTCCAGTAAACGCAGTGTGGTTCAACTGCGTTCTAGGGATTCTTGCTACGCTCCTCATATTTGCCGGGGATGTCGCAATGGGTGCATTGTTTTCCATTGGTGGTATTTCAGCATTAATCGCATTTTCAATACCGATTGCTATTCGAGTTTTATTTGTCAATCAAAGATTCCGCGCTGGGCCGTGGAACTTAGGAAAGTATACAGCTTTCATAGGAATACCTGGTGTATCCTTTGTGGTAATAATGCTGCCAGTCGTCTGCTTCCCGAAGGTTGCTGGTTCTGAATTAACGTAAGTCTACGACTCCCCATCATCTTTGTGCAATCTAGAAGAATGATGTTAACATGTCAACAGGCTAGCGGACATGAACTGGACTTGTGTGGTATATGGTGGTCCGATGGCTGGTATCATCTTGCGGTGGATTATTAGTGCAAGGAAATGGTTCAAGGGGCCTAAAGTTAACCTTGAGCATGCTATGCTTTCAGAAGACGAAGACCGAGACACTAATAATAGCACTAACAGCTTACTATAGTGGAATGAGGCTTATATCAATGATATAGGGATATTATTTATGGGAATTCCTGTTTTCCTCAATATTCTTTTTGTAAAACAGTGTCCCTAAGGCTATCAGATATATATCAACGAAACTGAAAATAAAAAATGTATATCATCGTTACTATATTACTCGAGATAGCCTCGGAATAGGATTTATATACTTAATGTGCCGAATATCTCTTGAGGTTGGGTGGCTTAACTAGCCTTCTATACTCCCTATCAAATCACTCTTGACGATGCCACTCCGCTCACACATTCCTCTAAATAACCCCTCTTTCTCCCATAGATTAAGCGGAGTATCCATTTCGGCTATTCGCCCTTGATCCATCACACATATCCTATCATAATTGATAATCGTTCGAAGACGATGCGCAATGCATAGGAGCGTCTTGCCCTTAAACCCAACTGCCATCGTCTCCTGTATTTTCTGGTCTGTTTCGAAATCAACGGAAGAAGTAGCTTCATCACAAACAATAATACGCGAGTCACGCACTAAGGCTCTGGCCAGCGCCATTAGCTGTCTTTGACCAAGAGAGAAATTCAATCCTTCTTCTTCTACCGCAGTATCAAGATGAATCTTTTGCTGCTGTTGCGGCTGGTGATCGCTTTGAAGTAACCCTGTGTCCTTTTCATTGCTCACAGTGTCACTATTATTGTCATTTTCGTTGATAAGGTGGGATTGCCGCAGAGCGGACCAAAGTTCAAGATCGGTGTGTTCGTTGAAAGGATCCAAATTGGATCGTACCGTTCCACGAAACAGGGCAGGGTCCTGTGGGATGATGGCCAATTTGCTGCGTAGATCATGCAAGCCAATTGTGGAAATATCAATACCATCAATCATAATCGAACCCCCTGAAAGCTCGGTCAGGCGGAACAGGGCAGACATAATACTAGATTTGCCTGCTCCAGTCCTCCCGACAATACCAATCCGTTCCCCTCCCTTAATATCCAGATTCAGTCCTTGGAGAACAAGTGGTAAACCAGAACGGTATCTCATTTCAACACCCTTAAAATTTATTTGGCCGGATTGTGGCCAGTTTTGATCCATCTGGCGTAGGTGCAATGGGGCCTCCTCTTCCAGTTTGGTTCCATAATAATGGATTCTCTCTGTTGCATTCATGCTGTTCTCTACTTCGGCGAGCTGACGGACAGTGAACTGTAACAGCTGAGAAATTGAAAGAATGAACGAAAGTACTAGCCCCGAGATGCTTGGATCCACGTTGAATCTCGATGTAACAACTAATATACTTGTTACGAAAACCATTAGCCAACCAACGGCGTCCAGTCGGACTGTAAGCCATCGCTGGTTAGAAAAGGTAAGGAAGTATGCACTGTCCATATTGTCAACAGCCTTCTGAAGCCGTTTAGTGAAATAATCCTGAAGCCCATATGCCCTTATAGATGCTGTTCCCGATATGGCTTCAGTGAACTGCGAGAAGACCTCGGATCGAAGCACAGCTTCATGACGTTTCAGTTCCCTTGCAGATGCGCGATAGAAATTTGCTGCAAATAGAAATATTATAAGTAACGGTATCAGCGCAATGGCGAACTATTCTAGAGTCAGCACGATGCTACTTTCGTTTCAATCCGGAAGTTCGAAAACCAAGGACTTACGTAGTGGAAATATACAATGATCAAAGCGATCACGGCAAGAATTAAGCCAAAGGTCAAGTAAAAGGTGCGCATCGCATCTGTCAAATCATTATCCATGGTATGTATATCCTTTGAAAACCTGTTTGTCATTCGGCCCAGGGGAGTGGTATCGAAGAATGACATTGGAGCTCGCAAGACCTTATTGATAGCTCGAGAAAGCATAGCTTTACTCGCATTTGTTCCGCTTATTGTCAAGGTGGTTGAGAAAATGAAGAGGCAAAGCGCTTGTGCAACACCCAGAGCAATGTATACCCCAATATAGGCCCCTGTGGAAAAATCAAATTTTCTGGATACCCAGTAAGAGAGCCATAAGGCATTGACGATTGTACCGCCATTTGCAAGTATTAGGCCGAGGACGATTATGGGAAGATTTATGGGCCAGCCGAAGTTTGAAATATAGGCTCCCCAAACTTTCCAGCTGACAGAATTTACTGCCCTTTCCTCCTTTTGCATCAAAGCACCCGGTGCTTTTCCTGATGCTCCATTCTCCCCTGATGTCCCAGCCGCCTCAGCGGTTCCATTAATGCCCCTTGTAGTCTCTTTATTGTCTTGTTCATCTTCCTGTATGGTCGAGGACATGAGCTTCTGGAAACTATCATTGTGGCGCATGAGGTTGTCGAAGGAATTAATAGCTTCAATGCGGCCGTTATCCATTAATATGATTCGATCACATCTGCTAAGAACATGGAGCTGATGCGTAGCAAGAATACGGCATTTGTCTTTCAAAAGTCCGCATATGGCGTTATCCATGATATGACGGCCAACATGGGCATCCACAGCAGAAAGAGGATCGTCCAAAAGAACCAGCGAGCTATTGAAATATATTGCGCGAGCAATATTCAGCCGCTGCTTTTGACCTCCAGAAATTGTTATCCCTCGTTCTCCAATCTCTGTTTGGTCACCATTAGGTAACATTTGGAGATCTGCCCTCAAGGCACAAGCATCGATGACTTGGTTATACCAGACCTCGTCGTATTCTTTGCCAAACAGGATATTTTCCTTCACTGTTGCGTTTTGGATCCAGGCATATTGCGGGCAAAAGGCTCGAGAAGCTCCCATAGATGCATGACCTCCCGTCATTCGCATATCTCCTGCAAGAGCTGCAAGCAGGGAACTCTTACCACACCCAACCGTGCCAATGACGGCAATGAGCTCGTTTCGGCCGGCAGTAAAGGAGAGGTTGGTAAGTTGAAATGGTTCCGTTGGGCTTTGAAGACCTGAATCAGCATTCTCTTTCTCCGTATCTTTGGTCATCTTGACCTTTCCTTTGCGGTTTCCGGGTCCCTTTTTGCTGAGCGAATCTTCTTCACTCGTTGGAAGTCGTTCCCAGGTAAACGAGGCATTGTCAATCTCGAGTGCATTGTCCAGGGAGTCGTCCCGTTCAATATCATCTTTTTGTTCCTCAGCAAGTAAAAAGTCTTGAATTCGATTTAGGGCAATCCATGCGTCGGTCACCTGGCCAAGTACTAAGGGTAACATATTCAATGGCAGTCTGAGGGTATTGAATAGAGCCAAGGAGGAGAATATAGGGGCTGGGTTAAGGGGATGCTTGGTGAGAGAGAATGTGATGAAGGAGAGCATGGAGGCAAAGACGGGGAGAGATAATGCAATGCAAAGAAGGACATTGCGGATAGCAAGTACAACCTGAATTGCACGCACTTCTCTCTTACGCAGCTCGTCCAAACGTTTCAAGAAACTCTGCTCCCAGCCAAAGAACTTGACAAACCTCACAGCTTGAAGGATCTCCTGCGTGAGCGATACTCTCTGATCTGTGATTTTGTTAATCTTCTTTCGTCTTCTGATAAGGGACTTTATAGCGTGTGTCAATAGCGGGATTCCGGCAACCAAAAGTGCATACCCCGAAAGAGCACTATATCCTATATTTACCAGGAGAAGAATGAGAGTAAGAATAATGATTATAGGAGACGTCCAGAGAAGGTGGAATAGACCCAGGGCTTTGTCTATTCGATCGGTGTCCACGCTCATCAACGTGACAATACGGCCATTGCTCCATCCGGTTCCATCACCCATCACACCAGCGACTGCGTTTGTCGGTCCAGCATGCTTCTTCTTGCTGAAAATCGATGTCAAGATGGTATCATGAGCCTTTCGAAGTTCAGTGTCTTGCTGGGCGGCTTTTGCTCCCGTTTCTCCTGGGCTGATAGCCTTCCCACCGGCTCGAGCTCTGCCAGATAATCTCGTTGCTTTGGAAAATATCATACTAACAAGGACAGCCCGAGCCTGTCCGCCAACCATCATTCCTCGAAAGAAGAACTGGCTCGTGGTCACGCTCTGGACGATCTGCATAACAGTAATGCCGATTGCAATTCCAATTCCGTTGCGAACGTGAGGGCCAGGAGCATGTCTATGCCGTGCAATATATGCTTCTGTTGCGAATGCAATCAGATACTTGGTGGTATAAGGCGTGAGAACCTGGAGAACGCAAGCAACCATCTGGCAGCATGCACCGATCCATATCTCAAGTTTGAATGTCTCATACCCAGCTCCGAGCAGAGGATGTTTGTCGCCACGTTCGATTCTCTTTTGAAACGAGGCCTCAAGTTTGGCAGAAAGTCCTTCGACAGACCTGTTTGGATTTACCAGCCAGATATCCTGCAACTGAAGGGGCCGGAGGTAGCCCGTCTAGATAGCATGCCGTTATTAAATGCATATTATTAATTATACCAGGAAGAAAGCTCACCATCATCAACGGGTGCATCCATTGAAATGTGATGACACTTAGCAGGCTGGCTCCATGTTCCTTTGAAATTGCTCGCTCTGTCGGCACAGGCGGCGGTTTCTGAAGTCTGATCGGGTTCAACCGTTGATACCATCGCAATTTATTCTCGTAAGCCGAGTCTACTCCCTTTCCTCCATCATCAGATTCACTCTGGTCGCCATTTCTGCCGCCGTCGTCGATCTCTTTATTCGTCATACTGTGGCGGCGGCTGCTATCTTTGCCAGCCACTGCTGACGGCACCAGGCAGTATAAATAACCAGTCAACTAGTTTAATAGATGGCCCTCTCTTAGCCTTCCATGATGGTCACAAATGTTATACTGTGTGGGCACTGTATGTCGTTCATCCTAGAAATGACAGACCGGGAGACCAGCGCAGTTATAAATATAGCTAAAGCGGCTTGACCGTCTCGGAAACTGTTGAGCGTCAGCTTTTTCACCCTGGCCACAGGAGTCATCAAAGTCCGAAAAGCCCTTTACGACCGACTCTGAGCTCGGTCATTCTTTTCGTCACTTTTCTGCATTTTACCTGTTAATCGGTCAGCAAAAGCTTGATTAAGCTTAGTAATTCGCATCCAGTTGGGGGGTCAGTTTCGTCCGTGATCAAGCAGCTCGTATTCCCGGGTTTAAGCCCGGATGAGTTTCATCCGTTCATGACCCTTAAAGGCATTATTGGTGTTAAGCGGCTTGTCAGCATCATCGTTAACTCCGAGGGCGGAAACTTTGCATGGATAGCGAGGGTTCTGGCCAGTGGTCAATATATTGTCGCTAAGTGAGAAGTAGTTATCCGCCGAAGGATAGCAAAGCATCCCGAGTCGGTTACCACAAATGCATATCATTTATGGTAAATCAGAAGAAGTGCTGTCTAGGCATCGTGATGCCGCCTTTGACTTGGACTAGAGTGAATCAACAATAAGTCGAAACCCCTTGAGAAAGTTGTGGTTTATCAGTTCATAACTATCAGTTGAAATATCTATTTGTGGCCCAACCAGCCCCGTGAAACGAAACGAGCCGATGGCAATGCCAACATAGACACGCACATTTCATCAGGTTTAATGATACTCATATATACCTAATTCATAGTTAGTATCCAGGTTCCCTGGCCCCAGATAGAAGAGAAAGCTTGGAACCTTTTGACCGTGCATTTTCAAGATATATGAGTATATGTGCAGTATAGTGCTGGGTTCAAGCTAGAAGAAATATAAATAATCTGTTAACCAAAACCTTGAAATGGGATATAATCGAGCGTCAATAATTGAATATCCGATTAGATCATTGAGAAGATAAGACGGCCATCAACAACAATCTTGTCGGAAGTTGGGCTTTTAGGCAACAGTTGAAAGGATTTCTTCAGCATGGCCTTGGTATATCTTGATTTACCATGCCTCAGGTAGCATATATGATGGATTTCGAAAGCTCGTGGAACATTTTTTTGAGTTCCTTATCTCAAAATGCCTAATTATTCGGCGATCGTGAATAATAGTTGGACAGATACTAGGGTAACCCCCCACGCACCGACGAGTAATCTAAATAAGATAGTCCTGGAACTAATCCGATTTGATAGCTTGTTCGATTTTCGTTAGCCAAAGTTTGGGACTGGAAGTGAAAGGATTGAAAACAGTACCAAGGTCTGTGTGGACAAATACGTTGACTGGTTGACAGGTTCGTAAGAGTGTATCAACAATACCCTTTGGAGGAGGGCCGACGATGATCTTCAGACGGATCTCCCCACGCTGGAATAAAGCAGCGTAACTCTTGTACTCGTGGGCTTTTATGGATAGCAACTTTCATGGATAGCAACACGCGAGAGTCGAGTTCAGTGGCTAGTCGCTAGACGTAGGCTCACAACCTGCACAGTTCATGATCAGCACTGATTAGGGGAGGAATGGATTAGATTGCAAGTTTGAATCCCAGGTACTGGCAACTTTCCGTTGAATTATATACCACACAGCGGTCTCCTCGTCGACAAACCCCTGGTTCGTCACATAGCTTCCAAACAGCCTTATGGTTTTACAGAGGATTAAACATGGTAACCGACCCGCTGCCTCTGTTGCACAAAATAGCCTCTAGCCCCCTCATCTGTATCCAGTCCAGAGCCACACTCTCTACCGTAATATCAGAGTCGTCCAAGGCATTGGCAATGATTGACTTAAACCTTGTGTGCAATTTGCAATTATGAAGATATGGTAAATCAAGTTGAGGATTGAGGATCTTCAATTGTGTGATAGGAAGGTAGGCTGCATCAGGGATAACATATAAGCTGACCATAGGGTGATGGCGCACAATTCGAGATAACATTTTCTTTCTTTCTTTGGGCTTGAAACTCTCTCCTAGTCGTTCAAAAAGCTTGTGTATGCAATTTATGGATAACTGGCTCAAAATTAGGGGCAAGAGACCGCCAAAAGTATGAGTTCAATAGCCCTTTTTGTGGATGGTATTGATCATGGCCAGTTGTTGCAATGTAGCAATGGCAAAGCATTTGTTCAAGCGGCGGCTATTATCAGTGTGATTGGCCGATATAAATTGCAGTCTCAAATATGAAGACTAGATGGACCGACTCTTATGATTTGAGCCTCTATCTCCTAGAACATAGTTTATCATGTTGGAGCCTTGGTGTAGGCTCTCGCGATATTTACCAAGAATTCTTGATATTTCCCCACCGGTAGATGCGCCTTGAGGGTCTCATCGTGAGCCTTCTATTGAATGTCTATTGCTGTCAGCCTGAGACCAGAAGACCTGGTTAAAAGGAAAGATAAGTTGTCTTGCCTACACTGGGGAACAGAACTGCCACACTCTCGGACAAGCAATACCTCCAGAGACAAGTCCATCATCGGAGTTTTGTAGTATCAAATGGAACTGGATATCCGTTTGTTCAGGACCAGCGG
Source organism: Trichophyton schoenleinii (assembly GCA_018357685.1). Classification (NCBI taxonomy): domain Eukaryota; kingdom Fungi; phylum Ascomycota; class Eurotiomycetes; order Onygenales; family Arthrodermataceae; genus Trichophyton; species Trichophyton schoenleinii. The sequence goes on from WOFF01000002.1 coordinate 3,336,966, forward strand.
CCTGTTGAGTCCATTGACGTAGATATATATCTGTGATCTCGTCGTAATTCCAAGGTGAGCCGCTGTATTCCGTACGCCGCTCTTCGCTCTGCTACGTGCAGCTTCCCGACCGACATGCAGGGTAACGGGTAATGGGTATCCCAGTACCGATCAGAGGCCGGACGTCGCACCCAGTCTGCCTGGCTTGTTTGCTTGCATCCATGATGTTGTTGTCAGGTCGTCAGCTCGGCGGTCGGAACAAAGTTGCTGGGAGATCGGCCGGCGAGGCCCCACAACCTTAACTAAAAGCAGCCCTGGCGGATGGCTCGTTCGCTCTCCTTGACTACCTAGTTATAGGCGATCGACTTACTTATTTCTCCGACGTCCGCAACCTGGGGATGTATGTTGGTGATAGTTGAAGGGGGATGTCCCTGGAGCAGGAGCCGGCAGATCCTGGCCTGGGCAGCTATCGGATGGAAGGACGGGGGTGATGTGTCCATGCATGGGACGAAGCATGAAGGCCCGACTTGGTTGCTTGGTCTAGTTACATATTTCACCCTTGCGTCCGAAGGCTGACGGCTAGGATGCCTGCATGATTCATCTGTTTGGCGAGCTTGCCGCGTATAATTCAATATTTTGAAAATGGGCTTGTGTTTGTGATGGCACCAGTGGTGCTAATGAAACCACTTGACGGAGAACGAGTAAGAGAAACAGTGAAGGTCAGGCAGGGCCTTGAGCATACAGTCTATTCCTAGTTCAGCAAAAAAAATATTCACTACACTGGGCCCCGCGGCATAGGATACACCGGAAACAGAAGACTCCCTTCGCCATGAAGTGATATGTATGATCCTACACAACTCCTCTCAGATAGTATTCTAACCGTCCGCTCGCGAGGGTAAAAAAGGGGTATATATGTAAAGCAAAAGACGACAAGAAGCCTGCCCCGGCCATGGTTAGGCCCCTTCTTCCTCCTTGTTTTTTTGTGTTTCCTTTCCCCCCCTTTTTGTCCTATAGTCCCGAGTGACTATTCCCTTTAGCCGTTTAAATAAACCATGAAGACGTGATGCGCTGTTGCTTTTCTGAAGATAGTTATGCTTTGAGTAAGAAAAATCGTTTTGGAGAATCATTAAGTTTCATCCGAAGAGTAAAGGAGAAGAAATATGCAATGCGGTTGTAGTAAGACGGGATCATAAAAGGTGGAGAAGGTTCATGCGAGGGGAGCGGCGAGGCTAGGCGTTTATTTTGGGGAGTTTGGGAGCTCCTTGATGGCCTCCTCGATGATCTTGAGGGATTCCTTGATTTGCTCCTCGGTGATGACGAGTGGAGGGGCGAATCGGATAATGTTCTGGTGGGTTGGTTTGGCCTAGGAGGGGTTAGTTAGAGATATGTTTACATAGTACTGCCAGAGAGGTAAGAGGATGACTTACGAGAAGGCCCTTCGACTTCATCAGCATGCACAGGTCCCAGGCGGTGTGTCCGTTGGTCTTGGACTCATCGACAACGAGGGCGTTCAACAGGCCTCTGCCACGAACGGTCTGGATCATAGGGTCGTTGATAGCGTTAAGACCAGCACGGAACTGCTGTCCTAGAGTCTCGGCACGCTCAACCATGTTCTCCTCGCGGATGATCTCCAGAGCACGGATGGCAATGGCACAGCCGAGTGGGTTACCACCGTAGGTGGAGCCGTGGGTGCCGGGCTCGACAGTAAGCATGACGTCCTTGCGTCCGAGAACACAGGAGACGGGGTACATGCCGCCGGAAATGGCCTTGCCAAGGAGGACGAGATCGGCTTTGACGCCGCTCCACTCCTGGCAGAGAAGCTTTCCGGTACGAGCAATGCCGGTCTGAACCTCGTCACAGATCAAGAGAGCATTGTGCTTCTCGCAGAGAGCCTTGGCCTCGCGGAGGTAGTCCTCATCAGGGACCATGATGCCAGCCTCGCCCTGGATGGGCTCGAGGAGGAAGGCAGCAATCTTGGGGCCGGCAGCCTCGAAGGCCTGACGGAGAGACTCCTTGTCGTTGTATACGATGGGCTTGTTGGTGCCGGGAATGACACTGCCGATGTTTGGAAGGTAAGGGCCGTAGTTCTCCCTCGACTCGGGGTCAGTAGACATGGAGATGGCAGCGAACTATCATAATACAGAGAGCAATCAATTAGCACGATCGTTCCCCCTACAATCCTTTTTATATATCAAATGAGCACTTACGGTACGTCCGTGGAAGTTGTTCTCGACGCTGAGGATGATGGCCTCGTTTGGCGGGATGCCCTTGACCTTGTACCCCCACTTGCGGGCAATCTTGATACCGGTCTCGACGGCCTCAGCACCGGTGTTCATGGGCAGGACCATGTCGTAGCCGAAGTACTCGGTGACGAACTTGGCGAACTTGGGGAAGACATCGTTGTAGAAAGCCCTGGAGCTCAGGGTGAGGGTTGCGGCCTGCTCGGTCAGGGTCTTGACGAGTTCCGGGTGGCAGTGGCCCTGGTTGACGGCGGAGTAGGCGGACAGGAAGTCAAGATAGTGCTTCCCCTCGGGGTCCCAGACGGAGGTGCCTGATGCGCGCGCAAAGACGACCGGCAGCGGGTGGTAGTTGTGGGCGGCGTACTGGGCCTCCTCCGCGATGGCGGACTCGGTCGACGAAGCGTGGTATCTCGAGACGTCCTTGCCGCCGGAAGCCACCTGAGTCGCCATTGGAGCCATCCTGTCTGTCACTGTGTCTTGTATCTTGTGTCTTGTAGCTTGTTCTGGCTTGTTCTGGCTGCAATATCTGGGTATCTTGTTCGTCCTTTGCAATCGCCTTGTATCTTCTCCTCCCCTCCCCCCCGGGTCCCGCGCAGCTTTATATACGCCCTGGGCCGGCGCACGCTGCCACTCCCCCTCCCCCGACGGTATCCTCCCCGTCCAGCACGCTATGCCGTTAAGTGAAGGTGACTCGCACCAGCAACTCCACCGTCCTGCTCCATCTCAAGGGCCGCAGACGAAGAAAAGAAGAAAAAAGCAACGAAGCGCAGCGGCGGCGGCGAATCAGGCCGTCCGTTGAGTAAGAAAGCCGGCGGGTCACATGGATCCTGACATCATCGCGCCCTCTGGTCGACATCTTCGGGTCTTTTTTTTGTGGTCTTTTGCTTCTTCTTCGTCTGCTTTGTGCTTGTTTCGTTTCTTTTCCCAGCCTGTTAACCTAGTAGTACTTTAGTGGTGGTTAACATTAAACTCCCTGGCGCTGCTCAGAGTTCCTCCGCCGGCCAAGGGAGGGAAACGCTGGTAGCGAGTCGAGTGTCGCCTCCTTTTCCCGCGCGGAACGATGCCAAAGGCGCGGAGTGCTGCCTCGAGGCCCCAGGGAGCCCAGCAGGGACGGCGGGCGGCGGACGTCTTCCTCCTGCTGCTGGCCCTGCGCATCGCTAACGCCCTGCTTGTGCGGACGTTCTTCCAGCCAGACGAGTTCTTCCAGTCGCTCGAGCCCGCATGGGGGATTGCTTTTGGCCGGGACAGTGGCGCCTGGATTACATGGGTATGTATGCATCCCCCACCCCGGAAGCGCAGAAACAGCGAGAGAGACAGGATGGAAAAGAAAGGAAGATGCGGGAGGTGCTTTTGGCTGACATTTTGGGGCGCTCTGTAGGAATGGGAGCATCAGCTGCGGTCGTCGATTCACCCTTACATCTTTGCGGCCGTCTACAAGTCCGTCGATGCGGTGGCCAACGTGCTCCAGCTCTCCCCCTTACGACGGGGTGACCTCCTGATAGCGGGGCCCAAGGTTGTTCAGGGCATCATCTCCGCCGTGGGGGACTATTACACCTGGAATTTGGGCAGGCGGATATACAATGGCAGGCCAGAGAGCACTTGGATCGTGAGATAGCTCCCCTCCCCCTCCCCCTCCCCCTCCCCCTTTTTTTCTTCCTGTGCTTTAGGGCGGGGGGGGGGATGTACATTGTTATTCTGACTGGGTGAGCAGCTAGGCTTGACGGTGTTGAGCCCCTGGCAGTGGTTCTGCTCTACTCGGACGCTATCAAACTGCCTGGAGACCTCCCTGACCGTCACGGCCTTGTATCTGTGGCCATGGCAGTGGTCTCTGCCTGGCAGGTGGCCGCTGGCGACCACTAGAGACGTTACCAGGTATGCTACACCCATTTGCATCTCTACATACCCAGATTAACAAGTCTAGCCTGAGGATATGTCTGGTACTTGCCTCGCTGGCGTGCGTCCTACGCCCGACTAATACCATTATATGGTTCTGTCTGGCGGCCAATCTGGTATATACCACTTTCCGCCAGAGCCAGACATCACGGCTGTCGTGGACCAAGTCCCTGGAACCTCTCATCATTCTTCTTAGAGAATGCGTCCTCTGCGGGTAAGTCTTGACATGGCCAGAATGTAGATGTCATCAACTGACGCAAAAACGCAGTTCTTCCATCCTAGCCGTCTCCATCCTAGCGGATCGTGCCTATTATGGAACATGGACACTTCCGCCCTTCAGGTTCCTCTATTTTAACGTAGTCCAGTCCCTTGCTGTCTTTTACGGCAGGAATGACTGGCACTACTATCTCTCACAGGGATACCCTCTTCTGCTTATCACTGCTCTCCCATTTGCTTTCATCGGCATGTTCCAGTCGTTGTTCATGGCGTCAGAACAATCTTGCTCTACCAGTCTGGCGGCAGCAGTCAGACGGCAGCTATCCCTTGCCTGCATTGCAATGCCGGCAATCCTCTCTCTTGTCCCCCACAAGGAGGTCCGCTTTATATACCCCCTGTTACCCTGTCTTCACATTATCGCTGCTGCTCCAGTATCAAACTTCTTCACTCCCTCCATATCTTCCGCCTCTGGGTCATATACCCCGCGGAGACTTCTCTTAATATTCCTAGTGCTCGTCAACGTTGCCATTGCCGCATATACTTCCATTATCCACGCCTCAGGTGTCATTGATGTACTTGGATACCTCCGCGTACAACAGGATACCCATTACCAGTATGAGCCCTCCCGTGGCCTTACTGTGGGATTTCTCATGCCATGCCATAGCACCCCCTGGCGGTCACATTTGGTATCTCCTCACATCCGCGCCTGGGCTCTGGGCTGTGAACCACCTGTCAACCTCTCCCCAGAGGAAAAAGCCACCTATGTCGACGAAGCGGACCAATTTTACAACAACCCTTCTGAATTCCTATCCCAGCATATGGCTAGCACTGGAATACTCTCTAAACATTTCTCATCTGCTTCTACTCACAAGCATGATTGGCCAGACTACCTTGTCTTCTTCTCTCATCTAGAGCCCACACTTAAACAAGATGTTCGCTCTTCATCTTCATACGCCGAATGCTATCGCACTTTCAACACGGCCTGGCATGACGACGCACGCCGAAAGGGAGACGTGATAGTCTGGTGTCGTGATCCGAAGATCCAATCGGACTGGCGGACCAGCCAGATTCGCAAAACTATCCCTAAAAGCGAGCAACCTTCCTCTCAGCAGCAACAGCAACAGCAACAACAGCGTAGCTTCGACCGGATCATTGATGTCTTAGCCAAAGAACGAGACAGTGCTACCCAGCCACAGTCAGGCTCATCATGGATTCCTTGGTGGAGCAGCGGCAGTTCATCAGAGACAAAGAAGACACAAGACCTATTCTCCTCGTTCCAGACGTCGTTTTCGCTTCCTTCGTTCTCATCTCCATTTTCGTCATGGTCGTTGGCTAAACGACGGCCTCAGCAGTGGAACTGGCCGTGGCAGCGCCGACGCAAGGCTCCAATCTTTCAGCTCAAAGACAACATCGTCGCAATGTACCAGAGGATGACAGCTCGACGGCAAGCAACGAATGCACAGCGCGATCTGTGGTCTTGAAAAGTCGCTATGACTACCTGGCGCCGTAGACTTTCTCCCTCCCTGGATCTATCCTTTTTATACAACAGCCTTTTCCCGGCTTGGCTATACATTCATACATACCTAACTCCGTACATACAAGCGGATGAACATATCTAGATAGTTGTCTAATTTTATAATACGTAAATTGATATAAGCCCCGGTATTCAATTAGCTTCGCTTCGTAAGGCAGACATTTGTCTCACTAGATCCCCACGCATACGAACAAGAGCTAAAGTCATAACATGGCATAGCAAAACGCTCATATCATTAACTAAGTATAAGGTCTATCTGTAATAAGAAGCTTGAAACTGTAGTGTCCCCGCAGCAAATAAGCAAGCAGATAGAATAAACCGAGGACAACTTTTTTTCAAACACTGTAATAAAAGCAGTAAGACCAGAACGGAAGAAGATAAATAGCCAGATTTGCAAATGGTGCTGGTTATACAAAGAAGAGAAGAGAAGTGAGAACGAGGGTGACTGTTCATGTAGAATAGCAATGGAAACTAGAAAAGGATAGGATTCGGCAGGGAACCTCCTATACGCAAAGTGAAAAAACAAGGAGTGAATAAAGTAGTTTCAAGTAAAAAGAAGCCAAAAAGAGAAAAAAGACGAAAAAAGTGTCGGGTCTCATCATCCATCCACTTATGCATTGCAGTGTATGCGATGGTGTTAGAAGGGAGTGAACGAACATATGAGAACAAGAAGAGAGAATGGTATCAGATAAATGGCCCCCGGGGGAAAAAAAAAAAGGTAGGCTAGGAGAAGATTAGAAGAGAGTCAAGAGACGGATCCGCAAGCTCATTTTCATTATCAGGCAGAAAGGGGCAAAAAAATGCATATAGGCGACGAGACAGGCGGAAGATAACGACGATCTTTTTTTTTCGAACGGGAATTCAAGCGTTGCTTGTTGACTGACTGACAGGCTATATATCGATGCGTTTTTTCTTTTTCGTGGTATCGCTGGCAATTCAATGGTTTATGTATGGATATATGTATGCAATGAATTTAATGTATGTACGGTACGCTTGAAAGGGGGCTGCTTAATATCTGGCGCTTAAACTGGCGAAGATATCAGGGCTGTGGCGGCCGCTGTGAGCCTGTCTGATATCGATGGATTCCTGGCTGACGTGGGTTCGTGAAAACCCCATGTTATTTGATGCCGGTGCGGAAGTTGCAGCGCCCTGTGGTTGAGTTGGTGCCGTGGGGACGAAGCTGGCTGGCTGGCTGGGAGCTGCATTGGTGTGGGTGAAGAAAGGATTGTGATTTGCGTATGTGCCGGTGGTGGTTGCGGGGGCGGGTTGGACCATTGGGCTCGCATTGGTGGCGGTCTGGTATGGGTTTGCGGAGAATGGGGTATTTGTTTGTAGGTGCGACAGTTGAGGTTGTTGCTGGGTCTGTTGCTGTTGCTGTGGTTGTTCGGGGATGGTAGGAGGAGGTTGAGAGAAGTTGTAGAGCGCAAGGATGCTGGATTTATCAATCCTATTTGGCTGCTGGGGTTGCTGTTGTTTGAGCTGCTGGTATGCAGGCATAGCAGTAGCAGGCTGTTGTTGCATGGGGTAGACTGGTTGCTGTTGAGGCTGCTGGGCCTGCTGAGGCTGCTGGTACACATAAGGAGGAGAGAGAGCTGGCATGGTATTAGGGTGCTGGAGGGTGAATGGAGAAGTGTTGCCTTGCTGAAGCCCATTTTGCTGCGGTTGCGGCTGCGGCTGCGTGAAGAAAGGATTTGTAGGTGACAGCGGTTGGGTGGGAGTTCCTGCGTACGGTGTTGCAGGCGTAGAGTGCGACATGAACGGGTTATAGTGTCCGTGCATAGGTGATTGAGCTACCGAGCCGTAGCCCTGCTGTGGCTGTGGCTGTTGCTGTTGCTGTTGCTGTTGCTGGTGTTGCAGTTGTAGGAACTGGTGCTGATGGGGGATTGATGGAACAGGAGGCGTCATGGTCTGCTGAGCTCTGGACAGCTGTAAGTTGGCCTGTAGGCTTGGATACCCGCCCGTCATGTTGGGGAACAAGGGTTGGGAGGAGACCTGGAGGTTCTGGAATGACTGGTCCAGGGCATCGAATGGGTTATGGGAGACCGGCTTCTGTTCTGTCGGAGTGTTACCCCCAGTAGCCGATCTGTTGATTGATATCCCTACGTTCCCGTTGGGAGGAGCAGCAGCCACGCTCGTTGGCGGCTTATCAAAGGGGTTCGAGGAGCTGGACGGAGGGGTGAACATGTCTGTCGAGCCTGAGGAGGTCCTATAGCCGCTCTGTGTGCCAGTTGGTGAGGTAGGAGACCGTGGCCCGCCTATCGACGATTTCTCTCCAAGCCTGGTCAGCGTATCTATGCAGCGTTCTACATCACCGTTCAGCCCCTTGAGAACGGTCATGTTCCTTCTCTCGTCCATGAAGCCCATTTCCCGCAGCTTCTCGAGCTTCGACTCGAGGGACCCATTACGATCTGCAATGCTGACTCCGAGTGTCCTGGACTGCTTGTTATTCGGTAGAGGAACGGAATGAACGTGTGAGGTCTCGAGACTCTCTCTCCGGCGTAGGGAAGGGAGGGCTGCGGTGGCGGACCTGCTTGAGCTTGGCGAGGACGAGTGAGAGGAAGACAGCGAGCGCAGGCCAAACGCGAACCTCGACTTGGGCTTGGATGGCAGGGTAGCCGTAGCATAGGGCGGGGAGGAAGGAGAGGGCAAAGAGAGGTCGGCGGCAGGTCTCGAAGTGTAGCTCGGGTCCTGTCTGCTGGGCGGCTTCGGTTTACCATCCTCGAGGGCTCTGAGCTCGTACTTTTTGCGCACAAAGCGTTCCATGACCGAGTCGACCTCGTCTATGTCGACTGGGATGGAAGGTTTGATGTTCCGGGGGTTGTATATCCTGTTGACAGCTACGTTCCCGTTCTTTTTCATGGTCTGATGGTAGCCCGTTAAGTGTCAGTACGACACCGGCAGTGTCACTTTTGCCAGCCACAAGGAAGCCAAATAAAAAAAAAAGCCAGGGAGAACCCACCTCGACCTGCTCTGCCGTCCAGCTGTCCATGGTCAGAGACTTGACCTTGGAAATGTGGGTGCCAAGTTTACGGTGCAATGTTGCGCAGCGCATGCACAGGAATATCCCCAGCTATATTAAACCAGAACGGCTGTTATTAGACGTGAGAACCAAAGGCGGCGAAACTCGAAATCAACGGCTTACATTCCAACTTCCCCATCCTGTTCATCGTTCCATCGTTAGCATGGGTAGAAAAAACAACAGCAGCAGCAGCAGCAGCAGCAAGAAAAATAAGAGACCGACCTGGGTTCCTGGCCTGGCAGTCGGCACACCTGTCGTTGCCGGGCACGGAGGTGATCAGATCCTGCAGCGTCCGCTCGTTGCGCGCCTGCTGACGCTTGCTCAGGGCAGACATGGTTGCTCGTTCTTCGCTTCGTCTGTGTCTTCGCACAGAATCCTGCACAAGCTGGGATGGGCAGAGGGGAAATGCGGGCACTGGCGCAGGCACTCAGGGTGGTTTATTAGCAGGCGTTAGTTACGTAGTTGCAGAGAGCGTTCTCCTTTGTGCCGGATAGCTAGTTAGGAGGGAAGCGGGTACGGTACGGCGGGACGGGGCCTTAGCTGGCGCCGCCGGGCATGGCAGGGAGAGGCAGCGAAGGAGCGTCTTCTTCTGGGGGGGGGGGATGGAATTGCCAGCGGTCGAAGCAGCCGAAGAGAGCGACGGCGAAGAGTGACGACGGTGTAGCGTTGTGAAGGGCGAAGGGAGTGAAGGAGTGAAGAAGTGAAGAAGTGAAGAAGCGAAGGCGTTGGAGCAGAGCGCAAGTTCGTGTGGTCGAGTTGCCCGATTCGAGATAGTCGAGGCTAGATCCACCGGCGATAGAGACACATATAGATAGACCGAGCAGGGCAGATCGCCGGAGCAGCAAGGGAGAGGGCAGGCAGCGACAATGATTACGGAGTCTATCAGGGCGATTATGATGATGACGACGATGATGATGATGCTAGATGCCTAGTATTGACAGCTCGACGTCCAGAGAGACCAGCAGAGGAGTTTTGCGGCAGCGGGCGAGCGAAGCCCCTATTTTTCTGCTGATATAATAATAATAATGCCTGCAAAAGAAGAGGGATGTAACATGCCAGTGCAGCAGCAGCAGGGCAGGGCCAGAGGTTTGCCTGCCGCCACCTCCGGCCTCCCCCTCCTGTCTCCCACCGTCTTGCTATCCTGTCGCCGGCGTTCTTTTACTTGGTCTACCCTCTCCACAGCCGCCATCGTCGTCGTCGTCGCCGTCGTTTATCTTTCGTCTTCTTCTAACATCGCGAGTTTCAGCTTGAGTCGCGCCAACAAAAGCCTAAAAAAGCATGATGACTAAGTTATTATTCATCATTAAGTCATGTGATGTTATCTTATGACTAAGCAAGATAAAACTAGCTCTATTTTTACCTCTTGCGCTAGTCCTGTTTGAGCCTAGTCTGGCACAGCATGCACTAGTCCGCTCTCAGACTAGCGCCTCTCCCACTCCACGCTAGTCCGCTTCTGGCCTCTGCGCCTTTCTCGCCCTTTTTGGCTCTTTTTGGTGACTTTTTTGCTTCTTCTTCTTCTTCTTCTCTTTCTTTCTCTCGTCTCAACCTCAAAACCCCAACCTCGACCTCACCTTCGCCCTCTGCCTCGCCGACGGCCAGCACAGCCTCGAGTCCATCTTGAGTATATCAAGCAGCCGGTGCGACCTGCGTAGAAGACCAGGCCTTGCGCTGTCGCCTCACGACACCCACGACCCTTGAACACGAAACCAAGGACCGCCAGAGGGGACGGCAGACGACAGACGAAAAGGACGACCGTCGACCACCCAGCACCCGACGGCCATCGGCAGCATCGTCCCTATCGAGTGTGCCAGCTGCCTCTGGGCCGGTCAGTATATACATCTCGCGGCGATCGCCTCCCGTCCACGTTTGGTGTGAGTTGCGATTCAGCCAGCACCGTGATGACCTTGACCTGATCCCCCCTGGTTACCATCGAACCTCCTCCAGCTGCGTCTTTACGACGAAAAAGTGCGGAATAAAAAAAAAATATCAACAAAAAGGATCAGAGAGAGAGAGAGAGCAAAAAGCTGAAGAAGGAGAAAAGATTCAAGCGCTTCTCCTCTCTATATGTCCCCTCGCTGGCGTCGAGGCTCCCTTTCATCACCCCATCGTTGAACCTCGGAGGAGGTATGTTGTCAGATTATGACAGATACCTCCTCGACTGCTCACGCACATTCAACGGCGAATCCGTTTCCGTTTCCGGCCACCACCTCCCCCTTGCCCTCCCCGGTCGCCAACGGAACTGGTTCGACCCACGAAGCCGAAGAAGATGAGCCCTACACCATCAAGTGCATCTGCTCCTTCGAGGACGACGACGGCAGCACCGTCCTGTGCGAACGCTGCGATACCTGGCAACACATCGCCTGCTACTACATCGACAAGAAGAATGTGCCAGACATCCACAACTGCGTCGACTGCGAACCCAGGCATCTCGACGGCAAGCGGGCCACCGAGCGCCAGCGCAAGCTGCGGGAGAAGAACGACTCCAACAGCAATGCCACCGACGAACAGAGGAAAAGTCGTCGTTCCGGCTCCAAGAGTCAGAAGAAAAAGCCAAAGGACATCGGCTCACCCTCTGGCGTCGGTGGTGCCGGTGCCGGTGGCGAGCAGCGTAACGGATGGTCTTCGCACGAACGAGCCGGCTCCACGGCTTCGAAGGAGAACGGTCACCATCACCACCAGCAGGGCCAACAACTTCAGCAGACAAAGAAGCAGCGAGGAGCCCACCGCTCTTCTAACTCTATAAGCTCTGTCGGTGGTGGTGACTCCCGTAAGCGTGGAAACAATGTCAACGGCAAGTCTCCAGGCTCTTCTTTCCCCCAGATCCCGCTTTACTCCCCCGAGTTTCTTCATCTCTACGACAACGACAATGCCAGCCTCGACATGCAAGGGAACCTTTTCCGTACCATCGGTCTCACAAACGACCTGGCTTCGTGGGTAAAGGATCCTCTTGCGCTTGCTCAGGTTGCAAACGGTCGTAGCGCCAAAGAAGTCTTCAATCACACCGATCAGCCGCTCGATCCTTCAACCTGGCCACCTCTCACAAAGCAGACCATTGTCGACAATCATGTCGAAATCGATGGCAGGCACCCAACCTGGCAGTGTCTTAAGGTGCAGAGCAATGTGCGCAAAGACGAGATTGTAGGCGAGGTCAGAGGTAAAGTTGGCCACTTCAGAGACTACTGTCATGACCCAGACAGCAGGTGGCAGGAACTTCGCCACCCTGAACCGTTCGTCTTCTTCCACCCTCAGCTACCAATCTACATCGACAGCAGGGAAGAAGGCACTGTACTCCGGTATATCCGCAGGTCTTGCCGTCCCAACGTCACAATGCGAACCTACATCACAAACCAGGTAGAGTACCATTTCTGCTTCGTCGCAAACCAGGATATCCCCATGGACACCGAGATATCGACCACCTGGTATCTCGATCCAAAGATGTTTCCCTCCAACGGCCTGGTCAAGGAAGAAGGCCTGCCAGATGGGTCACCAGACGCGGCAGCCATCTCAATAAGTAATGTCCTTGCTCATTTTGGTGGCTGCGCCTGTGATGATTCAGTAAAACCATGTCTCCTGGCAAATATTGACTGCCGCATGAAACCAAAGTCGTTGCTGGAGTCCAACACAAAGCAGGCGAACGGACGCAGGAAGAAGGCCAAGACAAAAACCGCTGCTTCACCTGATAGCTCGGGATACGTTGCCGCCCACAGTCGGTCAGGCAGCGAGATTGTTCGCAAAGAAGATGATGATGATCATGCTGATGCACGATCAACGTCTGGCTCCCTCAAGGATCATTCCAACAGAGATCTAACTCCCGGTGCTCTTGGACGCGATAACGGAGAACTGTCGGCTCGTGAGAAGCGGAAGATAGCAGCTGCAGAGAAGAAGTTTGAGCAACTCGAACATGATCAGCAACATCCCAAGAAGAAGAAACGGGTTCATCCTCCGCGTGGTCAGAGCCCTAATCTATCGGTATGTCCCCGCCTGGGCTTCTTTGTCCCCAGATCTCTTTGACAGACCATTTTTAAGGACTTTAATACTAATTAATTATCTCTCTAGAAGTCAGCGAAGCCTCCGCACCTTGACATACCCAACTCGCGCAGGTCATCTCACTCGCCAGCCAAGATGTCTCCTGAATCTGCGTCTCAACGTCGAGATGGCCATTTCACTCCTCCAAAGACATCTGCCGCCAGCACACCTCGCGTGGTGTCGCCGTTGAGCCGACCAGTCTACATTGACCGTTCTATCCAGACTGATCCTGATGAGAATGACCCTCAATACGTTCCCCCAAAACCGTTCCCTGCTCCACGGTTCATGACTCTTTCGCAACGCCTGCTGCGACGATGTCTCGAAGATCGCATAAAGATGGAGGAAGATGGTCGGTTAGATAGCATACCAAGCCTAGACTCTTCAGAATCCACCAGTGCAGGCACCATGCTCCCTCCGTCAACGCCGGTGAACTCAAGGCTAGCTCCTTCACCAAAGCAGGCGCCAGACATTGAGATGAAAGATGCAGACTCATCAATGACGCCTCCCAATGCTGCAGTCAGCTCGGCCAGCCCTACAACTACCTCCTCTGTTTCGCTATCCTCGCCACCTCCTTTCCCTCTCTTCCACCTCCCTTCGACAGTCGCACACAACCTGCCTACTCCTCGCAAGATTCCAGGGAAACCGGACATGCGAATACCCCTTCCTCCGCAACTCCCTCCTCCGACAGACAGTGTGGGTTCGCCAGACTCAGCATCCAAGCCTGCCCCTCCCATCTCCGTCACAAAATCTTCTCAATCGTCCAAGCTGGAGGCCACCAGCCCTGGCCAGCAGCCTGCGGCTGCTACTCCTACTCCAACGCCCACATCGAGTCTCACAGCTCCAAGCCCCGTGAAGAAGAAACTGAGTTTGAATGACTACATGAGTCGTCGCGGGACCCTGACAACCCCAACCACAGAAAAGGCTCCCAACCCATTTCTGCCCAACAGTACAAGCCCCGCGCCTTCAACGGGTAGTGCAGATCCAAGTCCGACAACACAGTTGCCCTTCACCAAGTTTGCGGAGACCCAGACTCAAACAAATGGCCTTGGTCAGAATCCACCCGCTTCAACGGACATTATAATGAAGGACTCTCCGCAATCCCCCTCAACCCTGTTTCCACCACCATCTCATACCGACTCTCCCTCCACAAGCAACGGCACAAAGTCAAATTCCATCCAGGGTCTAAGTTCCCGAGATCCACGACTCCTTGATCGCGGTTAACCCCTGTCCGCGCTGCTTCGCCCTTCCGCCTCTCTCTTTATTCCTCCGTCTATATATCCCACATGAAGTGAATGAAAGAGAACAAAAAAGACCAGCCAGGCTTGGTCCTAGCTCCGTTTTATTCTTATCCTCTTTTTCTTGGGGTTGACATTATCCCATGTCTTGTACATGTGATATTGTTTCCGGTACTCGATCTGTAAGGGGTGTTTTTAAATCGGCGTTCTAATTGTTTTTCTTCTCCCATCTCATTTGTTAGTTTGCTCATTTCTACCTTTGACTGGAATGGATGGACAGGAATCTGGAGTGATATCGTTTTTTTACCTCGGTCTTCGCACTATCTCTCTCTCTATACTTTCCGTTTTATATCTCCCTTTCTCTTCTACCTTTTCCTACCAAACTTTTTCCTTCAAGTCGTATATGGGATTATTTCTGTTTTAATGGGAAGCGTTAACGCACTAGTTTCTAGTGCTGGTGCTGGTTCTGGTTTGTTTTCTCTTCCTTTTATTTTATCTCTTTTTCGTTATATTGGGCTTTTTTCCTCTCCTATAACAAACATCCTTCCTCTCTTATATCCTTCCTGTTCCCACTCCCCTGAACCGAAGTGACTCAACCTACTCCATCACCCTACCCTATCTTATCTCACCATATCTTTAAGAAATGTCCTTTGGCCGGTGGATTATCTCGAGTTACTAGCTTCGCTCTGTTCCTCACCACCCCCCATCCTTAATCGCCCAACTCCCCTTCCTCCCTCTCGCCTTCCCCCCCCCCAAACCTACCTATCTATTTCTCGATCTTGATGCTTTTTATTTCTCCTCCCCTATTCTATCCCTGTGTTCCGCCGTGTGTAAAATTATCTCTTACCTTGTTCCCTTCCGTTATTTCTTTACTTTATGGCGCAAGTGAAAGGCGATGATTGATGGATGGATGAATCCGTGACCAAAAAAAGGACGTTTAATTGATTGCTTGATTCATCGGTTAAATTACTTGATCTTGATCAATCAATTGACTGGTACTGGTTTGGTTGGTTGAGTGGTTGTTGTTCTTTTTCGAGAGTATGGTATGCATGTCTGCGTGCAATGTTATTATTGAAAAGAGTTTCTCGTCCTTACTTCTTCTCCTTCTCGTCCATTGTCGTCTATCAAAAGGTATCTTCCTGTCGTTATCAACATGGAACCATTTTAACGTTAATTTAACTCGCGGCTTCCAGTCCACGTGACCAGCGCTTGCGGCTAAAAAGACTTCGAGCTTTCCAAGGTTGGAATGAAAAGATGTAAATAAAAGAAGGAAAGCTTCTGTCGGCCATCAACCAGGTACCACAGCTTGATAGCTCGAGTCATGATGTTCCTGTAGACCCTTATCTATTTATAGACAGCCATATATCCAGTCGCGATGGAATCTGACTCTCGTCCGTCAAAACGGCGAAGAGTGTCCAACCCAGACCTTGACCCCGAACCAGCGCGAGGAGAATCTCCCAGTCCAACCCGAACTCGAAAGACGCGCAAGAATACCAAGCCTACTGCTGAACCCGAGAGCGCTGCCAATGCAGGCGCAGAAGAAGCATCCGAGAAGAAAGACGATGAAGTTCCGTCGCAGTCGACGAGACGAAGTGCCCGGATAAGGGTGACGGGGAATTCTGTCGTGAGCACCAGCGCAGGTCCACCGCGGCCGAGGGTTGTGGAGGAGGACAATACACAGAATAGCAAGAGAAGCAGAAAGACAAAGACCAGTATAGCCGGTTCGTCGTCAACGAAGAAATTGGCGCGGAAACCAAGCAAAGCAACCGCTGCCACTACAACCACTACAGCGACTACGACCGGACGGAAGGGTAAGAAGGATAACAAGAAAGACGAAAAAGATGGTCGACTGAAAGGGAGGAAAGAGAAAGAGGGTGTCAGTGGTACAGACGATGTGTGGGAAGTTCCATGTGACCGTGAGAACGAGGACGAGGACGAGCTGGCTATAGCGCAGTTAGTCGCTAATGATGCGGCGACGCAGCTTCAGACAGAGCTTGGAGAGCGGATAGAAGAGCCTCCTGAGACGGTTAATCAACCCGCCTATGCCGAGAAGTTCATATCGCTATGCGAAGAGCACGGTCTGGAACCAATGCTGGCACCGCTCGGCGAGTTCATACTAGAAAAGCTAAACGGCAAACGCCTAATACCACTCAAGGGACTGGACAATGAATACCGGACTGTCTTCCAGCTGCTGGAACAGACGGTTGTGGCAGGCGAAGGAAACTCTCTCCTACTTCTCGGGGCCAGAGGGAGCGGGAAAACGGCGGTGGTAAACACGGCTCTAGCAGCTCTATCGAAAACCAATGCCGACGACTTCCACGTTGTTCGCCTGAATGGGTTTCTGCACACAGACGACAAGGTTGCTCTACGGGAGATATGGCAGCAGTTGGGGCGCGAGATAGATCCGCAGGAGGATCTGGAAAAGCCGTCAAGCTACGCCGACACGATGGCGTCGCTGCTTGCGCTGCTATCCCACCCGGAAGAAATAACGGGTCCCTTGCCCGAGGAGAATGGCATGACAACTACGAAATCGGTGGTGATCGTGCTGGATGAGTTTGACCTATTTTCGTATCACCCGCGACAAACGCTGCTGTATAACTTGTTTGATATTGCACAGGCAAAGAAGGCCCCTGTTGCGGTGTTGGGGCTTACTACGAAGGTTGAAGTTACTGAGAACCTTGAGAAGCGGGTAAAGAGCAGATTCAGCCATCGACATGTGTTTCTCCCTCGGCCCAGGAGCTTTGTTGAGTTTGTGGATATATGCATGGCTTCGTTGAAGGTTGAAGGTGATGAGGTGGATTCTTGTCCGTTGGACGGCGAGAAGGGGCCGATTCTCCTCAAGGGGTGGAACAACTATATCCAGGTACGTCGACGCAGTCCCAAACAAAAACATACTATATGTATATGCATGCATGTATGTATGTATGTATGTATGTATATAATAATAACATGCTTGGTAGGACCTATTTGAAGACGCCGAGTTTGCAGGTCATCTCGAGCCGATATACTACCAGAGCAAGAGTGTGCGGGACTTCTTCCGCAGCGCGCTGGTGCCGATAACGTCGATGGCACTAGGCTCCGTGACAGGCACCAGAGCGGAGCTCCCCGGCA
This sequence comes from Trichophyton schoenleinii, assembly GCA_018357685.1. Classification (NCBI taxonomy): domain Eukaryota; kingdom Fungi; phylum Ascomycota; class Eurotiomycetes; order Onygenales; family Arthrodermataceae; genus Trichophyton; species Trichophyton schoenleinii. The sequence goes on from WOFF01000002.1 coordinate 3,354,219, forward strand.
CGCAGTCCTTTGCATCAAACTCGCTGGCCTGTCCAGACCCAGCACCGCTTCCCTTCACCCAGCTCTCGGGTTCAACAAGCAACGTCTCCCTACCCTTGTCGCTACTACTTACGGCAACCCGGCTAACGGCGCTGCATGAATCGACGGCAACGGCCACGGCAACGGCCGCCTCCCTTAGCTTATCCTTTGCGGCCGTTTACAGCGAGTACGTGCGCCTGCTCACCGCAGCCAAGGCGTCGGCGTCGGCCTCTGGCGCAGCGGCAACGCCTGGGCGGGTATGGGGTAAAGAGGCTGCCAAAGAAGCGTGGGAGAAGCTGGTTGAATGGGGCCTGGTGCTGCCTGCCAATGGCCATGGGATGGGAGACGGCAAAATGTTCCGGGTCGAGGTGTCGTTCGAAGAGGCTGTCGCAGCTCTAGGCTCTACCGGGGCCGGGGCACTGGGCAGGTGGTGGAGAGACGGGTAAGCGAAGGGGGCTGGCCGGACGATTCTCTTGTTTCCCTTGGGTCCAACAGTTTTCTTGCAACCGTTTGGTAACTTCTGGAACCTCGATATATATTACCCACGGGTACGGAGAGTACCCAAACACAGCGTTCCAGTCATTGCACCGCGAACGTAAATAACTGTACTCCGTACCACCTGTGCCTAACCCCCCTGCCGTATGTACAGTATAGTATCAATATGCTTTACAGGCAAGCAGGCAGACAGACATACAGACAGGGCAAGACAAGTTCCGTCCCACCCGCCGATGACGTTTAGAGCCAAAGTCCGCCCCCTCCCCTCCCCCCTTTTTTTTTGTCTTTTTACCATCTCGTCCCAAGAGAAAAGAAGATGATCGTCAAACTCCCCGTCCGCTTTCCACGCTTTGGAGGCAGGTAGGGACGCAATGGGGTCACGATGATAAATTTGCGGGCAGTCGATCAGTTCGCTCGCTTGCCTTGCCTTGCCTTGCCTTGCCCCCCCTCAGCCCCAGCCACGATTTGATGGCCCATCAACGCCGCCCAAACGCCGGTTCAGAAGAAGAAAAGAAGACAAATAAAGGGCAAAACTCAATGGAACGTGTCCCTTTCTCGGTCTTTGCTGTAAAAGCCAAAAGGATAATATGATAATAAACATTCAGCTCTGTATCACCCTCGGCGAACGATGAGCATCATCGAATAGTCGCATATACCTATATAACAATAGTAATTAAATTGTCAATGCTGCTCGACGCTGAAGCCACCACCTTTTGAAGTTCTTTTTCTCTGTTTCTTTCATTATATTATTATTACCTGACGCGTGGCATCGATACACAGCCCTTTTTTGCTTTTTGGCCTGCGATCACCCCCATTCACCGGTGATGACGATGATGAAATGGGAGTTCGTTCGAAGAGGCGATCGAGGTCAAGCCACCACGAACTGACTGACTGACTGACTGACCATGAACTGACTGACGACTGACGAGTGATGACTGGCTGACGACTGACTGGTTGAACTTGGAGCCCATGCCTGGCTGAAAATTGAGATTTCAAGACGAGAGCTGACGAAATCTCGATCCTGGCCGGCATGACGTTGAAATGGCATCTCAAGTTTGGGTATGGAAGTACTGCCCAAGTAGGTATATGCCTATGTATATATGTATGGATGGATATATATAAGGTATGGGGTATGCAAGTGGGCTGGCCCGTCACCATCGCACAGCAGGAGGAGGAAGAGGAACTATTCCGCTCTCAACGAAAGTAAGACGGTACAGCAGCATGGAGATGAGCATCATCATCACATCACCGCGTGGTTGAACAGCATGGAAGAAGCAAAGAAAAAAGGGAAAAGGATAAAAAAAGTCTGCTTGGCCTGACTCACTGACGATGATCGACGCATAACGCATAACGCATCTTGGAGGAAGGGGGAGGAGGAACCCTTCGGTAGATGCATCGAATGATGTTCAGTCTGGAGAAGAAGGGCGGACAGGGAGGAGACGACCCGACCCTGTATTATTCAATATAAAATGAAATATTGTTTACAGGTTTATTCGTCCGATAGATGGATGGCAGAGGGAAGACTAAACATGCTACATGCTTGGTGTTTTGCGATCAAGGGTGTAAAACATCTAGAACAAGCCCAAACAGCCGCCGGATGCGATGTTGATGTCGATGTTGATGCTGATGCTGATGCCACGCCATGCCATGCGATGATGTCTACCTTAACAGTCGCGACAAGAGTCATAGTCATGCCACAAAACTGCTCTCACCGACAAAAGACCGACCGACGGACCTCTCTCGAAGGGCAAGCCAAAGCACTGAGCCACTCCTCGTGGCTGATCGTCGTCGCCGTCGAGGTGGGAAAGAAAGAAAAGAAAAAGACCTGCGTCCTGGCGTGATGTTTTCTTCTGTTGGGCGGTCTTGGAAGGATTAGATGATGATGACCGAGCAGCGCAGCCAAGGCGCCGCGAGTCTTGGGCGGGTTGAGAGACTGGACTTGGTGATTTACTTTGCCAGCCCGCGAGAGGACCGCCTGAAGAATACCAAGAAGGGGATCCCCCAAGACTGCAGGGAGACGCAGGGAGACGCAGGGAGGGCCAGGGGTACCATGTGGTCGAGCATGCATCCATGCCTTGGGCAAGGCCGTTGGTCTTGAGCATTATTTTATTCCATAGGCAGGTCGTTAGGTCATAGGCAGGTCATAGACAGCGACTTGAGACGGGCTGCCGAGACTTGCAGAGTCTGATATTAACAGTGCTTAGCGTTAGTGTTATTGTTATTACTGGAGCTTCAAGCGGTAAGGTAAGTGTAAGAGCAAAGTATAGTAAGTGGTATTATATACCTACCTAGTATTAGATCCTAGTATTAGATACGATACTGTATCGGACCCGACTAAGGGAAGTGTTATGCAGGACCACGCGCCGACCCGGTTCCGAACAGAATCCGACAGACTAGCTGGCAGTAGTCGAGTAAGAGTAAAGAGTAGGTAATAATAATATAGTAAGAGTAAAGTGAACGTCGAGGCTAGCGGTGAGATAGACTTCCTCGACGGGCCCTTCTGGTCGGCGACCTGGCGGACGGCCAGCGGACGGCCAGCGGACACATCTCCTTCGACCTTGTCTCGTCTCTCTTGTCTGTTCTCTCTGGCCAGTTCTTTAGAGTGTGTCTGCGGCCTTATGTCCGGACCATCCGCCTCCTTACCTCCGAAAGACGCCGACATCTAAACGTTAGTTTTACCTTTTCTTGTACCGCATACTTACAGCCGTCTAAGCAAGTCTAGAATTTACTGAATAATAATTGACGGACCATACGGACCACGGAGGACGGACGACGGACTACTGCGTATCGACTTCCCTTCTCATCTTAAAAAAAAAAACAGTGGTCATTAACTTCCGAAACGACGAGCTGCCTCGCCACGTGGAAGTGAGAAGTAAGAAAGGAAGGGAAAAAAAAAAGGTGCGTCAGTAAGGGGTAAGTGAATGGTGTTTCATCTTTTTATTTTTATTTTTTATTTTTTTTCCCATCGTTATTATTATTACTCAATTCAACATCTGCCCCCTTAACCTTGCTTTTTGCATCCCGTCTGGTCGGGCAAGTCGAGTCGAGTCGAGGATGGGAGACGTAAAGGGAAAGGGAAGGGAAAAAAAAAAAAGGAAGGAAGAAAAGAAAAGAAAAGCAAGGTAAACACATGGCATGAGGCGTGGAGAGCATTAATTATTTTTATTATTTTTGATGTGATGTGATGTGATGTGATGGCGAGCAAAAGAAGGGATATAAATAGAAGGAGGCGAAAAGAGGGTCTCCATCTTTCGTCTTCTTCTTTTTTTTTTCTTTTCTTTGTTTGTTTGTTGACGAGAGAGTGTGTACTCTGTAGTGGTAGTAGTGAGAGAGCGATAAAAAGGGACCACGCGACTCTCCTACCCCGTACTCGCTAACTTCCTTTATCTGAAATCTACATATCTGCTGTATAAGTATAATCCAAGTCTAATAATAATAATCAATCCTTCGTCCATCGACTTTATCGGCCTTCAAATCGAAACCATCGAAGTTTTCCCAATTCGAGTGCTGCACTAGCTGGATAAGGCTTAGTCCCTGGCGCCACGTGGCCGTCTTACCTAAGCTGAGGCGGTGAGAACCACGTGCTTGCGGCGGAGAAAAGAGGGCCGTCTCCGCTTTTCTGACTAAGCAGGCGGAGCGCGGAGGCGGCCGAAGCAGCGAAGACGAAGAAGAAACGACGGAAGCGAGTCAGAAGTAAACAAGAAGAAGTACTTATAAAAAGGGAGAAGAAGCAGAAGCAGTGAAGAAAGCCTTAAGCCACGTTCTGACAGGCACCGATCACACCGTAGCATGGACATGGGCATGGACTGGCATGGACTGGCGTGGACAGGCATGGACAGGCAGCATGGGCATGGCATTGCACGGCATGGCAGGAGGAGAAAAAAAAAAAAAAAAAAAAAAGGGCATGGCATGGGCGATGGACAAGGGACGGGCATGGGCGTCGGCATGGGGGGATGGAGATGGAGATGGGACAAGGCCCCCCCCCCCCTCCCGGGCGGTTCGGCGGTCGAGGGACTGCGGGCGGGTCGTTGTTTCAGCCAGTTTCAGAGCAGCTGAGGAAGCACAAGATAGCTTCACTGGAAGAGAGTGGTTAGAGTAAGAGAAGAGGAAGAGTAAGAGTCAGTCGAGTCAGTCGAGTCAGCCTGGTACTCTGTAGAGTCAAGTCAAGTAAGTCTAGTAAGTCTAGCAAGTCTAAGTCGTAAGTCCTAAGAAGAAGAGAAGAAGAGAAGAAGAAGCCTCCGATGGGCCGGAGACAGCAAGAAGTTGTTGCATGCAGAGAAAGAGAAGAAAGAGAAGAAAGAGAGAGAGAGAGATGGTACTGTCACGTACTGTCACGTCACGTACTGTCACGTCACGTACTGTCACGCCCTTACAGCCACGTTTTTCCTCTTTTTCCTTTTCTTTACCCCTAGAAGAGGCCATCCTTACTAAGAAAGTCCTAACTAGTAGAGAGGAGATCCCTGTCACGTCGTGGCGCCCACGCGCTCTCTCTTCTGTTCGCTCTCTCTTTCCCCCCCTCGTATCGTCACGTAATTTTACCGCCTGCTTCTTGCTTTTTCCCCCTTTTTTTTTTTTTTTTTTCTCGTCTTTACCGGCTTGGCAGAAGAAGATGAAGAAGAGAAGATGAAGAATAATAATAATAATAAGAAGAAGAAGAAGAGTAAGTGATGATGATGATGATGATGACGATAGAGACTAAGAGCTTAGCTCGACTTTAGTTTTTAAAAGCAAAAAAGAAAAGAAAGAGAAAAGAAAAGAAAAGGAAAAAAAGGACGAAGTTTGAGGGTTGTTAAGGCCTTGCTTGTAAGTACTTTTTTAGAGTCAGTCAGTTTAGTTAAAGTAGTTAGAGTAAAAAAAAAGGTAGTTCCAGGTCGTAGCGCTCAAGGGACGCAGGAAAGAAAAAGGAAGAGAGTTTCCACCACGTTGTTTCGCCTTTTTCTTCTTCTTCTTCTTCTTCTCTTTCTTCTTCTTCGTCCTTAAACATCAATCTCCGCTTCTTCTCCTTCTTCGTCTTCTTCGTCTTCTTCTTTTGATAATCCCTTCATGCCCTGCTCTCTCCGGCCCTTTACTTCTTCTTCTTCTCCTCCTTCTTCCTCTTCCGCTTCTTCCTCCGCTGTATAGTCTCCTGCAAACATCTCTTTCAATGAGCAGGCCTGCGCTCGACAGATCAAACTCCCTCCACCAGCATCTCAAGCACCGGCCCTACATCCCGCTCGAAGACCACATCGCCAGCAGCAGCAGCCTCAGCAGTAGCAGCAGCAACCATCTCAGCAACAGCAGCAGCAATATCAACAGCTCCAGCAACTCCCAGGTCGCCGGCAGCAAGGCTTCGACCTCGACCTCGACCTCGACCTCAAACTTGACCTCAAACTCGAACTCCAACCCGTCAGCCTCCAAGGCCTTCTTTGCCCATCCGTCTCGCTCGTCGCGGCGCTCGCTTGCTGCAATTGCCATCCAAAAGACATCGTCTGCCTTTAGCCTGGGGAGACCCGCCGCTGCCGACAACCACCACAACCACAACCACAACCACCACAGCCACCACCAACATCAACATCAACATCAGCATCAACATCACCAACAGCTACAGCTACAGCAGACTAGAGAGGAAGAAGAAGATCCCTTCAGAGACCCGGACAGCTGGGAGTCAGACGACAGGCCACCAGCAGCAGCCATGGCCGTGAGCCAGTCCGCCTCCAAGATGCACCAGACTTCCTCTCGCCTGCTCCGGATGACCACCGACGAGCGCCCCTTCACCCGCGACTTCAAGGACCTCTTCTCGACCCTGATGGTCAGCCTCAAGCTCGAGACTCACCGCGTGCGCTTCTCCAAGTTCGAACACACCTTCACCGCAGAGGAGGCCATCAACAATCTCGGCTCCCTCAAGTTCTCCCAGTCAAACCGCATGCCGGACCCCAAGGATCCCTCCCGCATCGTCACCACCACCACAACCACTACCTTCTCCATGGCCAAGGAGATGGCCCGCAGCGTCTGCCAGCGCTTCGTCGACGCTCGCTTCATCGAGTCCGTCGACGGCCGCTTCTCCTCCCAGTTCCCGCTCAAGGGCGCCCTCTACCAGCTCACCCCAAAGGGCATCAACATCCTGCACCGCTTCTGCCAGCGGAACGGCATCACCGCCCGCCACATCATGGACATCATCGACAGCCCCCGGAACACCATGCAGCTCGTCATCCTCGAGCGAGACAGTGTCACAGACGCCATCTCAAACGACAAGGGAACCATAGAAGTCATCTTCCGTCGCTTTGCCGGCCAGGACGGCCCCAACATCAAGTCCTCCGTCTCCTCCTCCGATTCAGACTCCCTCTCAGACTACACCAACGGCGTCGTCGGCGTCAAGATGGCCCGCGAGCGCAAGATAGGCGACAAGCTGTACCAAAACACCTTTACGGGCAAAGCAGCCATGGAATGGCTCATGGACTGCTGCACCACCATCGACCGCCGCGAGACCATGGAGATCGCTTCCCTGTTCGTCCGCCAGGGCATGATAGCCTGCTTCCTCGAAGACAAGTCGTACATGGCCCACGACCCTTCTGCCGCCCTCTTCCAGCCCACAAAGAACGCCATCTACGGCGTCACTGAGCACGGCCAGCGGATCTGCGGCTGGATTGCCAGGGAACGCCCGCCAAATTCTTCCACCCCTTCGACTTCCTCGGCTCCCACAACGGCCGTCGCCCCCAGAGACTCAAATAACGCAAGACTGCATCACATCATCCAAGACCCGGCCCTGCGGCTGCTCTTCCGAGAGTTCCTGCGCTACTCGCTCTGCGAGGAAAACATGTCCTTCTACCTCGACGTCTCGGACTTTACCGCAAACTACCGCCGTGCCGAGAAGGCCGGCGCTTTTTCCAAGATGGACACCGTCAGAGAGACCCTCGCCAGTGCCTACGGTATGTTTTCCTCTCTTTACTTCTTGTACTCTATACTATTATTTTCTTGGCTGTTGTTTTTTTGTTTAAGGTGTGCTATACTAACAGTGGTAGGCCTGTATAATGCGTTCCTGGCTCCCGGCTCGCCATGCGAACTCAACATCGACCATGCTCTGCGCAACAGTCTGGCCAGCCGCATGACCCGCGCGGTCGGCGACGACGCCTCCATGGTCAAGTCCCTCACCGACGTTGTCCAGCTGTTCGAAGCCGCCCAGCTCTCCGTCTTCAAACTCATGTCCTCCGTAGGTCCATCCCGTTGTCCCCTCCCCAACACTTCTTCCTTCCCGTCTCTAATTGAATTTCCAGGACTCCGTGCCAAAGTTCGCTCGTGATCCGAAATATGCTGCCGTCCTCCAGGAGCACGACTTTGACCTCAACCCAACCACCAGCGGCCGATCATACTCGCCTACCCCCTTGCCCGAACGGTCCATGAGCAGAAGTACCCGATCATAGACCCACCGATCCCGATAGATCTCTGATTCGTTCTTCTCTTACCCTTCTTTTCTTCTTCCTTCTTTTCTTTGACGTACAACCACGGACCACGGCGCGGAACTCCTTTTAGACGGCACAAACAGCGACTTGCACTATCATCATCCATCCATCCATCCATCCATCTACCAACCAACCTACCAACCAAAAAATGTCCTTTCTATCTTTAACGCATCTCTTGAAAAAGTACCCCCTCTTCACGAATCTCCTCGTCTCCTCACTTTCTCACGTCTTGCTCTTTTTTCTATTCTTTTTATTATATCCTTCTTCTTCTACTTCTTATTACCTTCTTCATAGACTTCTGACCCTTGAGCGATTTGGTCATTATATCAACCTTCTTCTTTACTCTTTTTCATTTGTTTGCTATACATACATACCCCCTTCCCCTCTCCCTTTCTTATTTCTTCTCCTTCTTCTGCACGTTTTTTTTTTTTACATATTCCTTCCTACTTACTTACATGAGATGACATACTAAAGAAAGCATTCGGATGGCGTATCTATTATCTATCTACTTACCTCTATTTTCCCCCCCCCAACCCTCTTACTCCTGTTAATGGCTAATACCATCCTCCTGCCTCCTGTTCCTCTTCTCTTCCTCCTTCCTACAGTCTGTCTATCTACTTTGTTCCTCCTCCTCCCCCTCTTCCTCTCCACGCGGCAAAAGGCGGGCTATCTGACTCCATCCTTCCATCGCATCGCATCGCATCGCATCACCCATCATGTCATCTACCTGTGCTCTAGTTCCATCCCACATACTTAAAACAAAAAACGCTATTTATATATATATATACCATACTTATATATATATCCACTATTCTTCAAACCAACCCTCGCCGGCTCCATCGCTCGCGCATCTCATCTTCATCTCATCTCAGCTCTCAGCTCAAAATTACATTGACATCCCCCTTACCCTCCCCAGGCCACACCTTACTGGCTTACCGAGTTGCGTCGGGCTGTAACCGTAATACTCTTACCTGACCTTCCTTTTTTTTTTTTTTTTTCGCAACACCTCAAGGTTAACTTTTTCCAGCCTCGGCTTGCGATCGCCGACGATCGATAGCAGAAGAAGAAGAAAAAAAGGAAAAAAAAAAAAAAAACCATGTTTTGCTCTCTTTGCTTCTTCCTGGGCCTCATGGCTCGCAAACTCGGCACTTGCAACCACCCCCTTTTTTGCTTCTTCTCGTTCGCTGCAATTGCTCGCCATGTGGACATCACGTCAGCGTCGGAATGCGGTATATTAGACTCTGCTATAAGGAAGGAAGGCAGGTAGCTTACTGTAGGTTAGGTAGCTTAGGAGACCTAGGTACGTACCAGGCGGGCGTCGATGATCGATAAGAAACACTCACTTAGCTTAAGGTACTCCGTAGCCACCGAACAAGAAAACAATCACAATCCAGGCACGGAAAGATTACAAAAAGAGATGATGACTATAGCTAAACCCGACGTCACGCCAACTGTCTCCTGTCCTTGTCCTTGTTCTTGATGAATCCTGTCTTGCGCTGTCTACTTGCCCGCCTGCCATCCTCGAGCCCTCATGCCCTCTTCAATCGCAGACCAGATACCCTCCACCACGCCGCGGTCTCTCCATCGGGCCCCTCCCCCAGGGACGTTTGCGCTCTTCTCATCCCACCGGTCGATCGCGAAGCTGCGCACCCCTCTCCCCCACCCCTTGACCTCGCGCGGCGGCTCCTCGCCTCGCCATCCGACGTGGATGCCCGTCGCATGCTTGAACAGCTCCTGCGGCGTCGACCACTTGTACGACTTGAACTGCCATGTCTGGCCCGTCGTGAACACAGCTACCACGCGGTTCCAGTAATCCGGCTTGAAGTCCGCCGTGCTATCGACGAGAATGAACAGCGTGGGTTTGCGAAGCGTGTTGGCTGCTCCGGCAGTTACTCCTGCACCCGCAGGCGCCGTGGCAGACCGCGAAGTATCTGGTATCGTTTGCAGGGCGCGCGAGAGGTGCAGCAGGTTGGAGTTGGTGGATTTGGCGAGCGAAGGGTGGTCGGGCGGGATGTAGACGCCTTCTGTCAGGAAGGTCTTGATATTCGACATGCGTAGTAGGGAAGAAGCAGATGGCGACACCAGGATGATGGGGTTGGGTCGGCGCGAGGAAGACGAGGCGGATGATGTCCCCGAGGGCGTGGCTGTTGGATCCAATGGCTTTTTCGGGATGCTGCCTGGTCCCGGCGTGGGCGTGGGTTTGCCGCCCTTCGACGACACCGCCGCTCGGCTCCTGTTGCGGCCCAGGAACAGCTCGGCCGTCTTGCGAATATGTGAAAAGTCCTGGTAGAGGTAAGGCAGATATTTGTTAGCGGTAAGTTTCTTATTTTTTGGGGGGGTAGTGTTGGCCTTTTTTTTTTTTACCGTCGGCTTGATGCCTCGTAGCACCGTGTTTCTGTCTCCCAGCTTGCGCTCGCCGTTATATATAGCTTGTAGCCGCGCATCGACACTCTTGCCGGCCCGAGTCGTGGCAGGTCCAGCTCCAACAGCTCCAGCAGCTGCTTTGGCCGGCACGCTTGACGTAGCTACATCCGCCTCTTTCGCGGATACAGCTGCAGGACCAGCCGGAGCAGCAGCGCCGCCAGCTTCACTCGCTGCTTCTCCTGCCTCTTTCCCTTCCAGCGGCTTGATGTACTCGCTCTCGTCAGACGCTCCCTCCAACCAACTGATCAAGTCAACTTTCTCCACAAACACCAGATTCAGCACTTTTCCCGCAGAGCCCAGCGCATCGTTCACTTCCTGCGCCGACGCAATGTACTCAGGTATAGCCACGTCTTTCTTCAGCCACGCAAAGTAGATGCTTCGTAGGTCAATGGCCTGGTTTGCGGCCGCCGAAACGAACCGCGTCGGCGTCGAGAGCGGTATGCTCTGTGCTATCGGCTGTGTCAGGTACAGGTGTGTCGCCTTGGAGATGTCGTCTGTTGCATGCTCCGTCGATAGTTCGGGTGAGCTCGTCAGCACGGGACCGCTGGAGGATGAGCTCAGAGCTCGTTTGAGTGCGAGTAGAGGGTCGGTCTGCGCGGCGTCGGAGCTCGCCATGGTTTGGCGACCCTGGTGTTGGTTGTATGTTCTCGACTTCTCGAACGTGGCTCCTTTTTTTGATTCTGCGAGTTCTTCGGGTCGTCTGCAGTTGTAAAGGGGCGCTGTGAGGGCGTCTTGGAGGGTATCAATGTCTGTTCTGCTGCTGGTTTGAAGCTGAAGTTGAAACTGAAGCTGTTCTTCTTCCTTCAACTTTCAACTTTCGACTTTGCGCTGGTCACGTGATATAGCTTTTTAGGCGTGTCCTGTGTTGTTCAAATTTGAATAAAGATCAAAAGAATGAACGGAGTCGAGCTATTCTTCTTCTTCTTCTTCTTCCTTTGTTGAATGGACGGTCCATATTAATGGGTCCGAAGAGGCGGACTTCAATGCCGTTATTGGTTTACCTGCGATCTGTCTGTGTGCTGCATCAATATGCCTTCTATCACATGGGCTCCTGGTTGCGTCAAGATCCCCTAGGCATGGCGTAGCTAGTTAACTCTTTGACTATGTATGACCAAGGGCATGCTTCTTCAGAGCAGCGACTGTTTGACCCATTGCCGTTTGGTATATACCATCTGCCGGTTTGATGGCCATGTCCAACTTGTCAAACCCAGCAAAGCCAGCATAGTCTCAGCATAGGAACTAGTCTATCTCCATCTAACCTCGGCTTCCTTCCCCATAGTCAATTTACCTTGGACGCCGTATATACGAATAGCATCAGCCGCTTCCCTCAGCTTTCGTCGCTGCCTGGAGGACTCCATCCTCCATTCACTTATTTATTCAGCTAGAAAAAGGGCCCAATTCATCTCCGTACACAGAATACAACACAATGGCGGCAGACGAGTTCACAGAGCGCATCGCAGAGATGTACGATGCCATCGTCCTCAACCCCAGAAACACAGTACGTGCTCCCTTCATTCTCATATGGCGCTCAAAGACGATCGCACCGCTCGATATACTAATGCGCATCCAGGGTTATAGCTGTGACATATTCCGCAATCACGTTCGCTTTGGATCAGCGACTTCCGGTCCCCCTGCCCGCGTCACCTACACTGCAACCGTAGCTCCGGAGATGTGCAATGGTCTAGGAAACTTGCATGGCGGATGTGCTACGACGCTGATTGACGTGTGCACTTCGACTCTACTGCTTGCCTTGGGAGGGCATTTCTCCGTCGGTGGAGTGAGTCGGTCGCTTAACATGACGTTTCTACGACCTGCGCCGGAGGGAACGGAGATTTCCATCAGCTGCGAGCTTGTGCATTCTGGGAAACGGCTGGCGTTGCTTCGGGCCGATATTCGCAGGGCGGATACGGGTGTTCTGTGTGTCTTGGGGGAACATGACAAGGCCAGCACGCCGATGGATACACAGCTGAAGCTGTAGCGGACTTGGCCGTAGAACAGAAAAGAAAGAGAGAAAAAAAAAAAAAGAAAGGCAATTGATATGCTTAAAGAAATAGACGTACAGTACATAGATTATGGATATTGCGGATAGAGGGGAGGTCTAGCCGTTTCTTATTTTCTTTTTGATAACGTTGTCCATTCAAGCCTATCTACAGAAGTTTGTTCCTATAGTACGACCCTTTCCTGCCTGTAAGGGAGATGCCAAAGCATCCTCAGATAATAAAATTATCTGGTCAGGCAAACATGCATTAAAAAGAAAAAAAACAGAGTCATCATACACAGTCGTAAGCCCTTTCAGGACACTGGTAGGCTCTCGAAGAGGCTTAGGTGGCTTGGGGGAAGGGCATTCCTCGGACAAGGTTTCTACCTGGGTCGAGGCGGTTGTCCAAATCGGCGTAGCGAAGAATGAATTCACGCTATATGCATCGATTAGTTGATGCAAGCACATGCAGTGCCATTGGAGACTATGTAGACTTACTCGGACCTTCTTCCAGGAGTTAGTATCCCACCACAGGTAGACACCTCGCTCGCTGATACCTCTCTCGACCTCAACGGGGTTCGGATAAGTGTCGTCGCGCGTCAGCCAAGCGCGTTCAATCTTGTGGTAACGCCACTTTCTGCCCATGAGCTCCTCTGCGACTAGCTCCTGCATGATATCACGCGGCATGCTGTAGAAGATGTAGAACAGAGTCTCGTCACTGAAGCTGGGTATACGGTTCTGCAGTGGCTGGACATTGGCTACATTGTAGCATGCAGGCAGAGTAAAGTCTGGCCGTAGTGGAATGGACACATTAGATGAGATAAATGGCGAAGCAAATGTTTGATGCAGTGGTCTTTTTATACATATATGCAGTGTCAGCAGGCCGTTGCGCGTAAATTGGCGTATCATATCAAAAGGGCGTCTGCGGATACTTACTCCTGCTGGTTCAGATCCAGTCCAAGGCTCATCAGATCTTGGCCGATAGCAAGGCTCGCAACGTCTGGGCTGTCACTATGGATCATGCGTAGAAGTCCGGCTAGGCCGAACCGATCGTGTTCGCTCATCTGCGAGAGCGAGGCTTGCTCGGCTGTCTGGCCGGCTCGTGAAGGATCATGCGCCTCGTTCTCAGCCTGTGCCTGCGATGGCTGCTGGGGCTGCTGTTGCTGGCGAGAGGACTGCATCTGGGCTGGGTTCTGCTGCTGCTGCGGCTGCTGCATCGGATCCATGCCGCGTTGGCTCATCATGGATGTTTGAGCTTGAGCCTGAGCCTGAGCCTGAGCGTTGTCCTGTTGGTTTTGGTGGTTGGCGATGCGGTTAGCCAATAGGACGCGTCTGGAAGAGGAAAGGACGAGTATCAAAATATTTTTGTTTTATAAGTCGACTACTCACCTCGTGATCTTGCCCAATTATCCCGTTCTGGTTCTGGCCAGCTGGAAGCCGCGGTCCTGGCGTGCCTTTAACCAAAAAAAAAAAAGAAAAAGAAAACAATATAAACATATATCCAAGCTGAAATTGTGTGTACGTGTATGCTCACTTACCAGACGGGCCTGCAGCTGCAGGAGATGCGATTCTACTGGAATCTTGCTGGTTTCCAAGAGACGAGCGCGTCTGGGCAGAGAAGCCAGTGAACCCCATAGATCCAGCATAGTTACCAATGGCTCCTCCTTGCTCGGACTGTTTGCTTAGAGGAGGGAAGTCATCGACACTGCCGGCTTGGGGCTGGTTGCTGCCGGACATCTGGCCCATAGCCTGGACACCGTTACGGAAATCATCAAGCTGGGTGACGAACTGCGTTGTTGAGGGGAACTGGTCATCATGGCCCTGGGTTTGACCCTGGGATTGCCCCTGCTGGGCTTGAAGCTGTGATTCTCGTGAGGGGGCTTGAGGAGGGACGGAACCTTGTGCTTGTCTCTGCCCGAGGCTCTGCTGGATTGAACGTTGGCCTGCGTTGCCCCATATGGCCTGTCCAGGGGTTGGAGTGGTGTTCTGCGGACCGCTAGAGAGGGAAGGGAATTCGCTGAGAGACGCGAGATCGAGAGTCAGCACAGGCTTTGCCTTGTAATGGCGGCCGGAATGGCCAGATTTGGTATCTGCCCTCATGGCGAAGGGGGTATCAATGCTAGCAACGGTAGGATATCAAGCTGGCAAGGCAGACGTTGCTGGAGAAATAAGACGGCGAAGGAGATGAAGAAAGGAGAAAAGAAAGAAACAAAAATAAACAACAGAAGAAAAGCCTTTGAAGGAGGACAAAGACAGTGCCGAGAGAGTCGTCGCTACTCACGAGAGATCAAGCGGAGCAGCAGGCTGTGAGCCGCCTACGCTTTGTGCAAAGGAGCCCATGGGATTCACTGTTCGCTGCTGGCTGCCCATTGGTACTCCAAAGCCCCAGTTCGCAGAGGTGCCGCCTATCCAGGGCAATAAAGGGAGGTTATAATTAGCCAAAGTCCATATCCGATACACAAAGGTATTGATTCCGTCATCCTCACCCATCTGACTATTTGGTAACCGGCCGGATAATAGGGCAGTGTTTGCGGTTCGGTTCTGTGATTGTTGTTGGGCCGGGAAGCCTGACATGCCTCGGATAGGCTGTTGGCCTGGTCCTATAGAGTATAATTGAAGAGCTGTTAGCCATGTGTACTCCTATGAAGGGTCCAAGCAAGGGCATATAAGCTGTGACATCTGGTAGACGTCTTCTGGAGCCAGAATATATCTCATATAGGTATCTATTCCGGCACAGGGACAAAGGCACAAGTAGCTCAGCCAGGTCAAAGGCAAGACTTGTCTTGACATGGCCCAGAGTAACTATACATAGGACAGCATTTGAGTATAGGGAATAACTTCTCCTACCTGGCCGATTCATGCTGGTGGACGGAGCTTCTGTGCCCGCTTCGGTGTGCCGATATGAGGAGTAATGCGGTAGCTAAAGGGTGCAGCTAAAGAACGGAAGGATATAGAATAAGAGCGCGATACCAATGATGGTCTCTTAGGGAGGTTTCGGGTGAATACTGTGTTGCTGAAAGCTTGAGTGTGAGTGTCAGTTAAAATTGGTCCTTCTTTTGCCAGCAACCTTTTGGCTCACATGAGGAAGAGGTGCGATAAGTTTAGTTAGCAGAGCACGGACCATCAAGGTAGTTAACTCACAGTCACTTCACAGCTTATTTTATATAGAGCTTTTTGTTACCTCTAGGCCTCAGAGATGCTGTAGGACATATGGGAGACAGCAGTATATCTGCTGTAGGCGATGCAGCTTAAATTCTACACTCATTAGGCCAAAGAGATGGCCGCTTGCCTGTGTCGAGTAGTTAGTTGCAAAAGTAGCCTCCTTGCTACACTAACTACCTCGACCGCTTCTACAGGATACTATCTCCCGACAGCCCAGCATCATGCTCAGGAACAGTAAATACACCAGGCCCATACTCCTCCCCTTTTCGCCCCCTTCGCATTTCTCCTAACATATCATCCTATCTTCTTCTCTCCTGATCATCGACAATTTTTCGCTTCTTCTGTCTTATCGCTTCAACCGCAGGGATGAAGAAGATACATGGTCACATGATCCAATCACGTGACACACTTACTTTTATTCAGAAAAAGCTGAATTTTTTTCTTCAAACTTTTTTTCTTCCCCCAAAAACATCAAGAAGTCGAAGAAGTGAAAAATCTCCTTCGACCAGCTTGAAAACAGCTCCAAGATGCGTCCAAAGGTCTCAATTGCTCACCTCGCTCGCCATGGAGGCCTCTCGCTGGCCGAGCTGCCTCCCCCTTTCCTTGCTCCTGCCCTCTACTCTCCCATAATATCGGTATCGCGGTCGTCCAAATTTTCAACCTCTACCTCCTTTCAAGACCGGAACAAGAATCGTGGCGTCTCTGCCATTCATAGAAGCGGACTTAAACATCGTTTGTCTGTGTCAAAGTTCAAATTACCAGTCCCAGAGAACCCAGAAAGACATGAACCGCGTGTTCTCAACCCGGAACATGGTCTCTGGGACTTCTTCCTTCCAAACAAACAGGCTTTTCCCACTCCAGAGCAGGAACACGCGCATGGTACGGGCCCTCGTTGACGATTTCCATCCATTAACCCTCAGCGTGTACTGACCAATGTCACATTGCAGGCCGCTCCTGGACTGTTCAAGAATTGCGCCAGAAATCATGGGATGACCTCCACTGTCTATGGTGGGTGTGTCTAAAGGAGCGTAACCGGATTGCCACATCCAATTATGAAAGAGACAGGCTAAAGGCTGGATACGGAGAGTACGAAGCTGGAGAAAGAGACAAGACGGTAAGCATATCACCTTTCCTTTTTTTTATTTCCAACCAAAGCACTCTTTATGATGAATCCCATTCACTCGCCGATATGAGTCACGATTGGGACTGCTTAAACCCATTCGGTATGATTCTACTGGGATACTTACTTTCTGATCATTGCTTATACTCTACACAATATGCTGTTTTATATCACTTCTATTCAGGTCAATGGCTGACTCGATATCAAACTGCAGATCGTCGTTACACAGAACAATATCAAGCATGTTTTAAGAGAACGATGGAATGCCTGGTCAGAGGCTCGTGAGCTGTATAACAATGGCTACCGACCAGAGCAAGACGAGCTCCTAGAAACTGCCGAGTTGCAGGAAGATGCTATGCCTGCAGAGGTGCCGGTCGAGGACATTAAGGCAGATGCAGCGCAGACTAGAAGAGAGCCCACCGTTTCTGCATGAATCTTACTGTCTTGATTCAATGCTTGCTTCCTTCTTCCTGCAATCCTCATATGTATTAACAGTCAAATGTATAACAACAATCCATCACCCGTGGCTGATGATGTACACTACTATTTAATTGAACAGTTAATGTCTCTAAAACAAAAAGCCACGCAGGCTCCAACAAGAGTAAGACATGCTTATTACCAGTGCGGAGTACTATCCTCGCCTTAAGCAGCGATTTTCACCTCTCACGGCCGCCTGTCCAGGGGCTGGTTCATGGATGCCCTCTTGGCTGCTGGCCGTTTCGATAGCACCCAGACTAAACACTCTTAGCGTTAACTTTTTTTGCTGGCATCCATGTTGACTTGCTAGTTACCCATCTTCACCTCTTCTTCCTCCCTCTCCCCAACCCACATCTTCCCCAAGCTTCTGCAGCCTCAGCTCTCGGTTTCTCTACTTCTCGTCCAACCCTCTATATCTCCAAGACAAGCAAGAAAGCACCTCTCAAGATGGAGGAAATGTCCCCGGAGTATGACGTTATTGTGATGGGCACAGGTAGGACCTACAGAACCCCACCTCGCTCGCTCCATTGTATTGTACTGCTGGTTGAGCAGAAATGTCCCTGACTGACTTATTATTCCTTAGGCTTGACGGAATGTGTCCTCTCAGGGTAAATAGCCTTGTTATCTCCTGCTTGTGAAGCTAGTCGGGTTGTACGCTAACTGCAGTATCGTCGGTACACAGCGTCTTGAGTGTAAAGGGGCAGAAGGTCCTTCACATCGACCGAAACGATCACTATGGCGGGTTCGTGCCTTCAATCTTAGCTGTTTGACTGTTGACACATGCTAATTTATCGTGATAATACAGTGAAGCAGCCTCTGTCAACATAGAAACTGTATGTACCGTGAAGGAGCCCCTCCTTTCACCGCCAAAGCTGACACAAGAGGTCAGCTCTTCCGCAAATTCAGGACTTTCAAGCCCGAAGAGAAGCCATGGGCAAAATACGGCAGAGTAAATGATTGGAACGTCGATTTGGTCCCAAAGCTCCTCATGTCCAATGGAGAGTTGACCAACATCCTCGTCTCGACCGAAGTTACCAAATATCTTGACTTCAGACAGATTGCGGGCAGCTACGTCCAACAGGGAGATGGACCAAAGGCCACTGTTGCTAAGGTCCCCTCAGATGCTGGCGAAGCTCTCCGATCCTCTCTTATGGGCATGTTTGAGAAACGACGTGCAAAGAAGTTCCTCGAGTGGGTAGGAGAATTCAATGAGAATGACCCATCCACCCATCAGGGTCAGTAGACACCCCTGATATATAGAAATTCGCCACGGCTCCTAACGCAATTTCAGGACTCAACATGGCCACTTGCACCATGAAGGATGTATACGATAAGTTCTCGCTCGAGACTACCACCCGTGACTTTGTCGGACACTCCATGGCTTTGTACCAGTCTGACGATTACATCTCCGAATCCGGGAAGGCCGCTGAGACCATCAACCGTATTCGATTGTATGTGAATTCCATGGCTCGCTACGGAAAGTCTCCCTACATTTACCCGCTTTACGGACTGGGTGAGCTCCCTCAGGGCTTTGCTCGTTTGTCCGCCATCCACGGTGGAACTTACATGTTGAACGCAAACGTCGATGAGGTCTTGTATGAGAATGGTAAGGTGTCTGGTATCAAGGCTACTATGAAAGAACGAGGCGAGCCTGGTGAGGGATTCTCCTTCACCACCAAGACCAAGAAGATCATTGCCGACCCGTCGTACTTCCCCCAAAAGACCAAGGTTGTTGGTCATTTGTTGAAGGCAATCTGCATTTTGAACCACCCTATCGATAAGACCGATGACAGCGACTCTCTTCAACTCATCATTCCTCAATCCCAAGTTGGAAGAAAGCACGGTATGTTTCCGCTTTACCATCTGTCTTATAAATCGCTGGGCTTAACTAATCTCTGTTTCTTTTTTCCCCTCAAGACATCTATATCGCCATGGTTTCGTCTGCCCACAACGTCTGCCCCAAGGGTTATTATATTGCCATTGTCTCTACCATCGCTGAAGGCGAGGCAAACCACCATCTCGAGCTCAAGCCAGGTCTTGACCGCCTGGGCAAGATTGAAGAGATGTTCATGGGCCCTCCTATCCCACTCTACGAGCCACTCGAGGATGGCAAGAGCGATAATATTTACATCTCGAAGAGCTACGATTCGACAAGCCACTTCGAAACCACAACTGGTAAGCCATTTCCCCTGCCTGGACTCTTTGAACAGCACTTTGAACATAGGAACTGACCCCTCTTAACAGATGACGTTCGGGACATCTACGAACGATGTGAGGGTCATAAGTTGGTCGTCGAAGGCCTCAAAGAGGGAGAAACTCTCGTTGGTGAGGACCAGTAAATGTAGATGAGGAAATACAGAAATCTACCCATGAGCTAGAACAGGACGCAATATGTCTTCATGTTCCTCAATGTTTATACCAACATTTATTACACATCTTCCTATTTGGAGGTAATGCAGGGTTAGTCAATCCTAAAAGGGGATGGATTTAGCATAAGAAATTCGATAGTTCTGTGCTGCTTTGTATGCTTTTTTTAATATGCTTCACTTCTCTCCTTCCAAGCCGTCCCTCTTCCTGTCTGTTAGTCTGTATCAACCAAGAACGAGTGGGATGATAGGCGACAGGCGGTTGGCGGCTAAGTCACGTGTTGCATGAGGTCACCTATTTTGTTTTAGCCTAAAAAAGACAAAAGTAAATACATCGAAGTTCGAGTCGCAGCCAAATATCCAACTGTTCACGTTGCATAATAAGCGGCTGCGCGAAATACAGAACCATTTGCTTGGTTCGATTGCTTGGACCTTCCTTTCTTTTATGCGCTTCATTTTTTGGGATTCGACTTTTTTTTTACTTGCGGAATAAGATATAGCGGGACGCGACGATGAGGATTATTGAGGTTATCATAGATGTGAGCGCATGAATAACCCCCAAGTAGCGGGAGTAATGAAATTTCAATGGCTGGGTTGGCTAATTCAACGTCTCAAATAGGGATTTAAATCCTATGCAGTGCGGACGGTTATATCTGGGTGGTGAGTGATATGCTTGTCCAGCATCTACAGAGCACTGTCGCGTACCCAACCATGCGCGTTATCGCTACTTCACTGCGACCGTCAGGCTGATTCCCGGGCTTCCCGGATAGGGATGAATCTTTCAATTCTATTACCGGCCTTAACGGTAGCGGTAAATCCAATATCCTCGACAGTATATGCTTTGTGCTCGGTATTACCAACATGAGCACCGTCCGCGCTCAAAACCTACAAGACCTTATATATAAGCGAGGCCAGGCCGGAGTTACCAAAGCCAGCGTCACGATTGTTTTCGATAACCGCGATAAATCGATATCACCAATTGGATTCGAGGAATATGCCACGATTTCAGTCACTCGGCAAATTGTTCTAGGCGGAACGAGCAAGTACTTGATTAATGGCCACCGCGCGCAGCAACAAACCGTGCAGAACCTCTTTCAGAGCGTGCAGCTAAATATAAACAACCCGAACTTCCTGATTATGCAGGGCCGAATAACAAAAGTGCTGAATATGAAGCCTGTTGAGATATTGGCTATGATTGAAGAAGCTGCTGGAACTCGAATGTTTGAGGACAGGAAAGAGAAGGCAGCAAAGACAATGGCCAAGAAGGAGATGAAAGTTCGGGAGATAGAGGGATTATTGCAAGAGGAAATCGAACCCAAGCTGGAAAAGCTCAGGGGTGAGAAGCGAGCGTTCCTTGACTTCCAGCAAACACAAAGTGATCTTGAACGGTTAACAAGACTTGTTGTTGCCCATGACTATCTCAAATATGGGGAGCACTTACGCCTGAGCGCAGAAGAAGTCGACAAGAGAAAACAAAAAATTGAAGATTTGGAAGCGAATGCGACTAGGTTGAAGGGCGAAATTGCGAATCTGGAAGAGGATGTGAAAAAGGTTAAGGAGGCGCGCGACAAAGAGTTGAGGAAGGGAGGGAAGTTCCAGGCGCTGGAAGATAAGGTGAAGAGTTATTCTCATGAGATGGTTAGATTGTCAACATCGATTGACTTGAAAAAATCTAGCATGGGCGAAGAGACAAGTAAGAAAGAAGCCGCAGAAAAAGCTCTCGCCGAAGTGCAAGCCAACCTGAAAGGGAAGAAACAAATCTACGACAAGCTACAGGCTCAATATGACAAAGCCAAAGCAGACTTTGATGCACAGACAGCTGAGGTAGAGCAAAAAGAGGAGCTCTTGCAGACGTTGCAAACAGGTGTTGCCTCGAAAGAGGGCCAAGGTAACGGTTATCAGGGGCAGCTTCAAGATGCTAGAAATCGTGCCAGTGCGGCTGCTACAGAACAGGAGCAAGCAAAGCTCAAGATTTCTCATTTGGAAAAACGCATTAAAGAGGAGGAACCCAGGGCAAAAAAAGCCGCGGAACAGAATCAAGGGTTGTTGAAAGACTTAGAATCTCTGAAAAAGCAAGCTCAAAAGCTTGAGGCAGAACTGGCGAAACAGGGATTTGAGCCTGGGAAGGAGGAGAGGATGTATGAGGAAGAATCAAACCTCCAAAGGACCATACGTGAGCTTCGAGGTGAAGCTGATGGCTTGAAACGAAGGGTTGCAAACATCGATTTCAACTATGCGGATCCTTACCCTGATTTCAACAGGTCGAAAGTAAAGGGACTAGTCGCACAACTGTTCACGCTTGACAAGAACCATTCTGAAGCAGCTACTGCCCTTGAAATTTGTGCCGGAGGCCGTCTTTATAATGTGGTTGTCGATACTGCAGAAACTGGCACAGCACTTTTACAGAACGGCAAACTTCGAAAACGCGTTACAATTATCCCTCTGAACAAGATAGCTGCGTTCCAGGCATCAGCTGAGAAAATAGGGGCGGCTACCAATTTGGCTCCTGGAAAGGTGGATCTTGCATTATCACTGATAGGTTATGATGAGGAGATTACAGCTGCCATGCAATACGTTTTTGGCTCTACCTTGATTTGCCATGACGCAGCAACCGCGAAGAAGGTGACTTTTGACCCTGCTGTCCGTATGAAGAGTGTGACCCTGGAAGGTGATGTTTATGACCCTTCGGGGACATTGTCTGGTGGTAGCGCCCCAAATTCAAGCGGGGTTCTCCTTATCTTGCAAAAACTGAACGGCATTATGATGGAGTTGAAAGCCAAAGAGAGAGCCCTCCATATACTGCAGGATACCATGGCCAGGGAAAAGAAGAAAATGGATCTTGCTCATTCAACTAAACAGGAACTTGATCTTAAGATCCACGAGATTAAATTGACAGAAGAGCAGATAAATGGAAACTCATCATCTTCTGTAAGTGAAGTTTATGTTATACTGATTGAGAAACCAGCTAACGTTCCCCCAAGATCATTCACGCCGTGGAAGAGATGAGAGAAAACATTACCCAATTGAAAAATGATATCACTGATGCTAAGGCTCGTCACGCCGAAGCATCGAAGGATATTAAACGAATCGAAAAAGACATGAGTGAATTCAGCAATAACAAGGATAGCAAGCTTGCAGAACTTGAGTCCTCACTCGAATCGTTGAAAAAGTCCCTTAGCAAGAACTCTGTTTCAGTAAAGACGCTCCAGAAGGAGCTCCAAGCATCTAGGTTGGAATCGGAGCAAGCTGGCAGTGATTTGACAACTGCTGAGGAGCAACTGGCGGAGGCCGAGCAGATCTTGAAAGCCCAGGTGGAAGAGGTTGAGGAAATGGTGAAGGAGCAAGCACGAGTTAAGGTGAGTATTCTAGGACTCCATACCTAAGAAAGGTGAATGTTAACGTTGTAATTATAGGAAAAACATGACATTGCCCAGGCTCAACTTGAAGATGAGCAAGCTCAACTCACCAGGTTCGACGATGAACTCCGGGACTTGGATGAAGCTAAACAGTCCAAAGCTGCACGAATCACGGAAGAGGCTTTGGAACTTCAAAAACTTGGCCACAAACTTGAAAAGGTTTACAAAGACCAACAAAGTGCTGCCCAACTTGTGACCAATATGGAGAACGAGTATGAATGGATCGCCGAGGAAAAAGACAGCTTTGGTCGGCCAAATACCCCTTATGACTTCAAGAATCAAAATATTGCCGAATGTAAAGCGTCTCTGCGGAATGTAACGGAGCGGTTCCAGGGAATGAAGAAGAAGATTAACCCAAAGGTCATGAACATGATCGACAGTGTTGAGAAGAAGGAGGCTTCTCTCAAGAACATGATGAAAACAGTCATAAGAGACAAGAGGAAGATCGAAGAGACAATCATCAGTTTGGATGAATATAAGAAAGAGGCATTGCATAAGACCTGGTCTAAAGTCACTGCAGACTTCGGCCAGATATTTTCGGAGCTTCTTCCTGGCAGTTTTGCCAAACTTGACCCTCCGGAAGGGAAAGAGATCAGCGATGGTCTTGAAGTCAAGGTCAGCTTGGGTAAAGTCTGGAAGCAGAGCTTAACAGAACTCAGTGGTGGTCAAAGGTAAGTTGTACTGTTATCGCTAAATTTGTTAGCTTTCGCTAATTCTTTATTTTACATAGGTCTCTAATTGCCCTGTCTCTCATCATGGCACTTTTGCAATTCAAGCCCGCACCGATGTATATTCTTGACGAGGTCGATGCTGCTTTGGATTTGTCTCATACGCAGAATATTGGTCGGTTGATCAAGACGCGTTTCAAGGGCTCGCAGTTCATAGTCGTCAGTTTGAAGGATGGAATGTTCCAAAATGCCAACCGGATATTCAGGACGAGATTTAGTGAAGGTACTAGTATGGTACAGGCACTAACTCCAGCAGACTTAAAGTAGTAGATTCTTATGCGGTACCTTTTGTCTTTTCGCAGGATATCATTTCATGGTCTGGGAATTGGATGTTTACGGATGGCATTGTATGTAGTTGTGTACCTAGTGAACGAGACTTTCACGGTCTGTTAGCAGGCCTTTTTGACGAATTTAATGCATTTCAACCTGAAGCCCGTGTATTCAAACTTCGCTATTGATTTACATTTAAGGGGACACCAACCAAGCTGTTCGCGTCTAATTCGGCTAAAAACTTTGTCGATAAAAATAAGCGCGAAACTTAAATTGATCTGTTTGCCTCGAGGCTCCCAACACATCAACGCCACACTCAGATTCTTATGTCAATGACGGCCATATTAGTAACTCCAACCACCCATCAGGATCACCAGTTCACGCTCGATACCCGTGGAGGAGAGTAATACGTTTGTTTCCAATTCAACCCCGATTTTTTTTTTTTTTTCTATAACCTTCGACGTTCTTGTTCTATCGCATTATCTCCGCGCGTGACTCCTTAAATTCCGGCGAGCTGAGGTCGCATTAGCTACTGCGTTTCCAAGCTGTAACAACTTGCTGATATCTCAGATATCGTCTGATGTCCTCATTCATGGCTGAATCTGAGCCTTCGATTAATATTCCTTCCCTCCTTACCTTCGCCGTTGTCTCGTTCTTCGTCTTCCGGTGGTTTTTCTCCTCACGTTCGGCATCCCAGGATAGCAGTAATGCGCAAGGAGGGAGAAACCGAGCCCAGGCGGTCGATCCAGTACAGCTAGACCACCTAGCTCAAATGTTCCCTCAGCTTACACGGAGAGAACTTATGTGGGATTTACAGCGGAACGGCGGAAGCGTGGCAGCCACAACAGAGCGGATCTTAACGGGAAGAGGATTAGAGACGGTGAGTTGGAATCAATCATCTAGCTCTGATTCTGCACCTTCTATATATACAACCCTGCTGACATGTGGTTTATCACTCTTCTGTAGCCTCCGCCTACCTTCCAACCTCAGATTCCAGCCGCCTCAACACCCACAGTTGAATCCACGTCTACTGCCACAGAACAGATAGCAAAACAAGTATCGACCAACCTCATCGCACGATATAACCTTCAGTCCAAGATAGATAATGAATATACGGAAGGTTCTGAAACTGGTACTGTTTCTAGTGATTCAACAATACTTCGACAAGGAAGTGCCTGGTCGCGTGACAAGGAAGAGAGACAGAGACTCATGCAGAAACGACGGGACGAAATGATTCTTACGGCCAGGAGGAAGATGCTAGAGAAAGATAGGGCTGCGAAACAAGAGCAGCAGCAATAATATTAACATGGAAAGCTTCTTTTAACTCCTGTTTCTTTGGTCATGTGTGGACGACTCTCCTTTCATCCTTATTTACTATCTAGCGGCATCGGAAGCGATTTGTTTAGCCGACTACGGCGTTTGTAGCAACGGATTTGCAATTACACAATGGCTGGAATCTCAACTTAGGAATCAATAATTTCTTAAGCGTTCATGGATATAATTGTTCACTTATATGAGCCTTTTTCTATCGAATAATATGCAGCCCTTGGGTAGCAAAGAGCTCTGTAAGCCGTTTAGAAATACACCGCGAGTCTTGTGAATCGGTGCCCATGAGAGTATTGTATATAAATATCAGGACATATTCCTTTCTCCTGGGCAGGAATATCGGATAGGGGTGGTGGGCTCACAGGACTGTTAGAAATGCAATTTCTCCTTTACTGATTGCTTAGGAAAAGCCCGGTCAGTCCCGGGCCGCTGGGACTACCTTATAGCCTTCTCAGCTATGTGTTGGTGTTCATGCAGAACATTTGAGCAACGTTTGCTTGGCATACTCCATGGAGTGTTAGTTTCGAGTCCGCATGCATGTCGACTCTATGCCGTCTACCGCCCAGTGAAAGTAGACATTAGCCCCGCAATGCTCGGCCACCGCAGCCCTAATAGTTCATAGGGATGAACCAGCCGTGAGCCGAGTAGCAGAGCTTTACGGCCTTTCTCAGTTGGCTCTGTATCTGGGAAAAAAACGTAGAACTGAGTCCAGATACCGTTGGGACTTATAGCTCCACGTCCATTTCATCTTCATAGTCATTTCTTCCGCCGTATTGAATATCCTCTCCTTCATCCTCCCCAGCCTGCTCTCTCAAGGTTTCCTCTTTAGAAGCACCTATTTGTCTATGGAAAGCAAAGTTAGTGAATTGTTTCGAAACTTAAAGGCTTGAACATACCTTAGTGCTTCAGCTGCACCAGAAATAAACCCCCTTGCTTCACCAATTTCCATGGCACCCACACCTGTGAGTGCTAAGCCATCTCCGCCGCCAACAGCAGTGGCATCGATACCTTCCATCAATTGGCGCATTTTGGACATTCGCACCTCCCGGATATCCCGAATGCAGCGACGTACTTGGTCAGAATCTTGAATATCGTCACTTGCTACATCAAGCAGCATGGTTGCAAACTCAAGCCAATGGTAAGGCAAGGCATTCAGGAATTCATTCTGCTCAGCATTCACAGTGTTTTGGAGTAAAAATGGAGGTGACGGAGTATATCTCTTCCCATCCATATTATACCGAGGTCTGGTACTTCGATTATTACCACGGCTGTGTTGCCTTGAATCTGTATTGCCATCTTGTGCTGGAGCCATTAAAGTGGGAGGAGGAGAGAATTGTCCTGTTCGCATAGTTTCCAGCTCGAGAAGCGACGTCAGTGACTCTAGGGCAAGCCATGAAGGGGCTAGTATATTGACACGACGTTGGCGTTTGAGCAGGAGAGCAAGCCAGAGCGGCAGTATAGATCGTCGCGGAGGTATCATTGCCTCTGTTGGTCCCTAGCGGGGTTGATTGTCGAGTTAGTGACTGGGTATAGGATAGGCACAAGCAGAAAAGCTGCTCCACAGGCGCCAGGGTCCGATATCTCCATCTATAGATCCTCTGGCTGTCCCTGAGGTATGCGGTAGTAGGCAGAATTACCGAGCTGATATCGTTGTACCTAGCCGTATTGAAGTAAGGGTCTAACTCACTCCAAGCAATTCTAGCCCCTCTAGACGCTGCCGGGGAACCACAGTCACCATTTCCATTTCGCAGAGAAAGGCGATTTCAGGGGAAGTTATCCCCCTCGGTAGCGGGAAAGCCATTGAACGGCCTGGTGTTTCTCCTTGTGAAGCTGCGCAGCTTAATATAATAATTGCGCTTTTCGTCGCGTCGTCCTTTTTAGTTGCGACTTTGCGAGGAACATTTGATTAGTAACAAATGACTAATTATAATCCCCCTTCAGTTTAACAAAGTCACGTGATTAACCAACATCGAAACCTTAAATCTAATATGCCAAACATGAAAAAAGGCAGGAGAATCGGAAAGACAGACAACCACAGGAGAAGCGTGTTGAGGCAAGCATTATGGCATAAGGACAGTCATACCTAATCCCATACTGGCGCTGTCAGCTACTAGTCATATTACTCATATCCGTTTTGGCGTTTATGAATACAGAAGAGCATGCATTGAGACAGCTGGACAGCATTGAAAATATACCCTTACATCGCAATGGACCATATTGTTCCCCATGTGTGCACCATTCTTCTAGCGGCAAGGTTGATGGTCTACTGGGTAGGAAAAATAAATGCCATTCTTCCAGATCCCTACCTAGACGAGGTATTCCATGTGAGACAGGCACAGGCTTACTGGGACCATCAATGGCAGCAATGGGACCCGAAAATCACGACACCGCCAGGCTTATATCTTGTCTCCTACGCTGTGGCGTCATCGTCGGCTGCTATATTTGGAAAGCCTGTGGAACTCTCGGCTTCCATACTGCGGTGCATAAATGGTTTGGTGCTATTTAATGTTCTACAGTTTACACTGAGAAGGTTCTTTTCACTTAGGCAAACACTCATGCTGGAAAAGGGAGAGATTAGGGTAAGCTCTTGGTCAGTTAGCCTCAGTGCTTTGAATATCTCTCTTTTCCCGCCAATTTTCTTCTTCTCCGGCCTTTATTATACCGATTTGGCTGCCCTACTTGTTGTCTTGGAGGCTTGCAACGTTGATATGGAGCGGAGTTCTTTCGTGGATAGTCATGATGCCGGTAAAGGTTCTTTACGGATGACTCTGAAGTACCTCAGTTTTGTAGTACTTGGATTGGCTGCCCTTATGTTCCGACAAACAAATATCTTCTGGGTTGCGGTGTTTCTCGGAGGCCTACAGGTGGTGAACACTCTACGTTCGAGGTCTACAGAATGCCAGTGTTCTGACATGCAGCGTATTGCAAGGGGTAGCTGGGAATTGAAACAGCTTTACGACCCTCCTGCCGCTGACGCATATATTGAAGGTAATGCCTGCATATCCATGATATGTTAAATCAATAACTCCATACTAACATGCTCTACGAAGACTATTTTAAAGTTGGAGTCTCGCTAGCCATTTCTACTCTCACGCATTTATCTGCCGTCCTGGTAGCCCTTTTACCCTATCTTTTCTTCCTTGGATGCTTTGGAGTGTTCGTGATTATCAATGGAAGTGTCGTCTTAGGCAAGTACATCTCAAAAGAATCTCTACTTTCTATCCCTAACATTTCTTCATAATTATAGGCCATAAGGAATTTCACAGTGCAGGCTTGCATTTGCCTCAAATGCTCTATATTTGGCCGTATTTTATGTTCTTCTCCTGGCCAATAATCCTATACCCGTGGGCGTTAAAGGTGTGGAACTATATTGGCCAATCTAACTCGCAGGGCCTGACCCAACTGACCAGCAAACTTCCGCGTCTGGGCATAATGCTAAGTGTCTTGGTGGTTATGACCCTGGTTGTTCACCTGAACACCATTGTACACCCTTTCACATTGGCCGATAATCGACACTATGTGTTTTACGTCTTCCGCCTCTTGCTCCGGCATCCAATGATTAAATACGCAGTAACCCCGGTTTATCTCCTATGTGGATGGGCGACTAGCGCCGCGTTTAACATCCCTTCAGCCGATATTCCTGTGGAACAAATTTCAACAACTCCTGCCCAAGACAAGGAAAGCGAAATGTCGAAAAAGGCTCAAAACAAAGGTTCAATATCCAACAAAACTTCGACAAGGACTAGTTTCGTGCTTATATGGTTAATATCAACCTCGCTGTCCCTTATCACTGCTCCGCTGGTGGAACCGAGATACTTTATCATTCCGTGGGTCATCTGGCGACTACACATAGCCCCGTTGAGCCGCAAGAGCAATGATAGACCTGCAAGTGAAGCCATGGTCCGCTCATCTGTTCTGGAGTTTCTCCCTTTACTTACCGAGACAGCCTGGTACCTGCTCGTAAATTTAGGGACAGGATATATGTTTTTGTATAGAGGGTTTGACTGGCCTCAGGAGCCAGGGAAAACCCAGCGGTTTATGTGGTAGAGAGATAAAAATGTCCTTTAGATTCCGAATCCATATATTTTCGCCTTAAGACTCCTTTATCCATGCAGGGTATATGAACATAGCCAAACAATCATAATACAAGGATCTTAGTTTTCGAACTCATTTGTCTTCTCCAGTTGACTTTCGGGTGACAGGTACGTAGACCTTTTCGAATATCTTCTGGATAGGTTTCGCGGCCTGAGAATGTTATGGTTAGCAAGGTTTCGTGGTTACATGTATGGAGTCTAAAAGTGAGGCTGACATCAATGAACCGTTCCAAGTCCTGATCCAGACTGGCTAGATCCTCCTTTCTCTTTTTGTTTTCTGCAATGAGAGCCTGTTTCTTCTTCAAGAGCTCCTGGCGGGCTTGTTCGAGCTTTTCCCTCTCCGCGTGCTCATGGTTAATTCGGGCAATCGTAAGTTCATGTTCGTCCGAGTTTGCATGTTCTGGATGCAAGCTAATGAACTCTTCCACCGGTATCAAGGGCAATGACAGATAGCTATGACTGTAAATGTGTTCATACTTGTCAGCATACAGCTCGGACAGAAGACAATACCCGCCTAGAATCACGTACTCGTATGACTCGCATGCGGCTATCTCGCCACTCAGGTGTCTCTGCTCGTAGTACAGGTTCTGAAGCTGCAAGTGCAGTCTGTCTATCTCCTGGCGTGCCTCTGCTGTGGCCTGCTTGGTTGACCTGACATTGAGAATGGCCTCACGGTTGAGTCCGCGCAGCTGAGCCAGCAGCGAATAAACGTGTCTCTGCTGCTTGTACACATCCTGCAGCGTCTCGTTGGGGTTCGACGAGGGGTTTTGGATCCCTTTCTCCAGCAGGTCGATGAGCTTATGCGCCTCGCTCAAGGTGTCCGAACAAGTTTTCAGGGCGGGGATAAGGGCAGGGTCGGTGACGATCTGCTCGACAGCCATCTTCTGCGACGGTATAACTGCTCTATTATATGCCAGCTTCTCCTCTTTTCCCCTTCGTCTCGTCCTTTTGGGTGTTTGTCTTTTTTTTCTTTCTGTCTCGTTTGGCGGCGGCCTTGCTCGATATTCACAAGCAAAAAAGAAAAAGCGCGGAAGAAATAAAGATTTAAGGCCGTGTATTGAAAGCGGGTGTATTAAATACCGGGTTAACCTTGTCGCCGCGCGGCCCCCCACACAGCGCCCACCCAAAAGTGAAACACAAGAGCCGGAAACTTTGGTAATCCCAATACGCACCCGCTTGTCGGCAACGAATGAACTTCACTCGCGACGTCACGCACTTTTTTTTTTATTTCCCTTCTGCAATCACCCGAACGGCTCGACTTCAACGCAGCCATTCAGCCCTCCAACGCCGGTAAAAGAAAGCCCCTGACCGCGCCAGTGAAAGGACCAGCACGACCGCAGAAGCAAGACTGGGCCAGCTGCTGCAACCTCGGATGCATGACCTTGCAGGCTTGCAACCTCCACACCTGCCAAGAGGGCAATTTGCTGCGCTATTCACACATCTCCACCCCGGACAGCGTCCATTCCTCAACGATTTCCCGCGCAGCCCCTCCTCCGTATAAAACCCCCTTACTTGCATCAAGGAGTATTTTCTCTCCATCTTTGCGCAGCGCTCAGTGACCTCTTTTTCCGGCAATCGAGTTCCGAAAGATGATAACAACTTGATCTCACCTAGGCCATCACCTCTCTCACCTCTCAACAAAAACCGAGATTTGAATACCACCACAAGCAGGAATACCTATTAACAAACCATCTCAACGCCGAAAAGAAGGCCTTGACATCTATTTGCTTAGTATTATTAGCAAGTGACTCTCACGGCCGTGGGAAATGGCCTGCACAACTCCTTCGATTACGATAGAGAGCCGTACTGGTACTCCAGCCAGTACGGCCTCTGGATATCTTTCACCTGCCAACGAGTTGACTGGTCTATTGAAAGACCGAAGACGAAGACACTCATTCCACACATCTCGGCGACTGTCCTGTGATTATGATGAAGATGCAATTTATCTCAAGGTGAGTGTTCATCGCTTCACACATTTTTTTTTTTTTTTTTTTTTTTTTTTCAGGGGTCCCCCATAAAATTTATTCTGACTTTTGTTTTTTCTTCTCCTTTTAACATTTTTAGGTCGACCTATTTCTTGCTGAACTAGAAAGACGACTACAATGGTTGGAGGATTACCGGCAATCACACATACTACAAATCGATTCTGGATTAAGGAGAGCCTACGGCGCTCTGGTAGCGGTCCGGGACTCCTGTTCTCATGCCTCTGGCGAGCTGATGGGCGGCGGACGACGTCGAGCCCGTATTGCCGTCGAGACCCTCGAAAGCCGTTACAACGAGGTACTGGCTACCAAGGAAACACTTGAACAAAAGGCTCAGGCAAGCATGCGGTTGATGGAGGACTTTCTCTCCCAGCTAGAAGCCCGTGTTCACAGCGTTCGAGACCGTGGCTTATACGGCGCCATCGACGAAGGACTCCGGGCAGTCGACTCCAGCATAACTCATGCGCGAGTTATGCTTGACGAAGGAATCGAACGCGCAGTCCACGCGAAAATTGCTCTCCGTGAAAGTATCGATAGAGCCATCGCGCTTGCAAAGGAGAAGCGCCTTATCCATTACTCGGACCTCCCCCAGCCATGGAGAGTTAACCCACACATCCGAAAGGGATACCGGTTCACAGCATCGAAGATAGAATGTCTTACTTCTGTCTTCTCCTTTTCCAATGAACTAGTCAACATCTGGTCTCACCTCATCGGCCTGATCATCGTTCTCGCTGTGGCCTTTTATTTCTACCCGCTAAGTCCCAACTTCCACCTTAGCACCAAGACAGACGTCACCATTGCGTTCATCTTCTTCATTGCTGCTTGCAAATGCCTCGTCTGCAGCACACTATGGCATACTATGAACAGCATAGCTAATCAGCCCCTCATGGAACGCTTTGCCTGTGTTGATTACACCGGTATTTCCTTGCTCGTGGCTGCCTCCATTGTCACCACAGAGTACACTGCATTCTACTGTGAACCATACTCTCGGTGGATCTATATTCTTATGACCTCCACGTTGGGTATCGCTGGCGTTATCCTTCCTTGGCATCCTCGCTTCAACGGCCCTCACATGGCTTGGGCTCGCGTAGCATTCTATGTCACCCTTGCCCTTACTGGCTTTGCACCAATTGTCCAGCTCAGCCTAACTCGCGGTTTACAATGGTCACTTTATTTCTATGCTCCCGTGGTAAAGAGTATACTTGTATACTTTTGCGGAGCTTGCATTTACGCCTCACAGATTCCGGAACGTTGGCACCCCGGATTTTTTGATTACGTTGGCGGCAGCCATAATATCTGGCATGTCGCAGTTTTGGGAGGCATACTCTTTCACTATCTTGCTATGCAGGACCTATTTGCTGGAGCATTTCTGCGGGCAAAGGGCGAGTGTCCTTGTCTTACTTCTTAGAAGAAAGATTTCCTTGCCATCATAGACATCTATCTGCATCTGTCCCGACTTTTCCTCTTTATTTTTCTTAGTATATTTTTTTTATTCTTGACTCTTCTTTGTTTCTTCGACAATGAAATGCCTGATGGAGGACAGGTTTATGGTCTAGACTCACTGGATATGATACCAGATCATGTATTGCCTCCCATAATAATTTTAATTAGAGACCACGGAGAGTTAATTCCCCCTTTTTAATTCCTTATATTATTTCATCCAGGTATATTTCTCTTGTAATCCCGTAAAGCTTTCTTTATGTTTCATTCAAGGCCCCATCTCCAAGGCTGCCTTCGCTTCAATTTTTTCAAATCAGGGATACCCTACAGAGACTGGGTTCTAATAAGACCTCAGTCAAACCTATACAGACTCTTCCAATACCTTCGCTTTAACGGCATCTGAATCATCAATAGCGGTCCCGCGGAGGCTTGCTTCGATCTGCATGATACGCTTCTGTTCTTCATGCGCTTCAGTATCGCCAAAGACACTATCCATCTCCTCCAACGTCTAGTAAGAAAGCATTCAGGTTAGTTGAGGCACACACAACGTCCGTAAAAGGCAAAAGATAATCCATACCTTTCCTCTTGTTTCTGGGACAAATAGATACGTGAAAATAAAGGCAATAAGACAGAATGCAGCAAAGAAGATGTATGTTCCCCATCCAATTTTGTCAAGCATGCCAGGGGTTACCAGGCCAATGATACTGTAAAGTGGGAAGCCGTTAGTGATCAATAGATGCTTAAAAAATAGCGTGTTATGAGCTCACAAATTGCACATCCACGTAGTCGACGTTGTGATCGAGATAGCCTTCGAACGAATTGAGAGGTGGAAAATCTCAGATGGCAATACCCATCCAATGGGGGCTGGTATGTCGTTAGTTACATACTCCACGCATTTTTCTCTGTTATTTGGACATTAACCTACCGAATGAATAAGAGAAATTGACATCATAGAGGTAGATGAACACAACCCCAACCCATCCAGCGGCGGCATGAGCCTTGAAATTGGAGCCATAAGCACCGATGATAGCGCCAACGATAACCAGTGAAATGAAGGTTCCAGCTGCGCCGCACATTAGAAGCATTCGGCGCCCTAGTCTATCTATCCAGAATAAAACTGGAAGAGTGCTAAGGCAGTTGATTATTCCATATACACCGGTAGCGAGGAGGGAGGACTGTGAGAGGATTAGTAGACAGTTTACGTCGTTTCGTGGGCTAGAATCGAACATACCGTATTCCCATCTAATCCTAATTGCTTGAAAACAGTTGGAGCGTAATAAATCATAGCTATGAGACCCCATTAACATCGTTGCGAGTGGCTGTGAATGAAAGAAGCGTACCATTGCATCCCATGAACTGTTGGAAGAACATTATGGAACACCCAATTGCAAGTCGCCTGAATCTAGACCAAGTGCTAAGAAGTGAGTAGTACTATAGAGAACGTTAGCATGAGATGGATAATTTACGATTTGATATTGAGGGGAACCTACTTGTGCAGCATGCAATTTAACACCGGTCAAGTTTGCAAACTTCTCTTTAGCAAACGTATTTTCAAGAATGACGGATGCTTTGATTTCGAGGAATTCGGTCTCGATTGATGGGTGATCAATAGGCCTCTGTCGTAGTGTTGCGAGTGATTGGCGCCCTTCTTCTTCACGGTCCTTCATAAACAGCCATCTTGGTGAGTCTGGGAAGAAGAGCGTTCCAACTCCTAAAACCAAAGCTGGAAGAATCTGGAAGGCCAGTGGAACTCTCCAAGACGCATCTGATTGCCCATCACAACCGTTTGGTCCGACATCTTTGTAGGGATCAAAAACGGGCTTCTCGACTGTTCCGCCTGTGTATGGTATCATTGGGGCACATCGAGTACCTCCAATATAGTTGGTTCCATAATCAAGCCAGTAGCTTACTAGAATGCCAATTGTAATAGATACTAGCCACAATGTCAGTAGGTAGAATGGTTAAATAAATAAAGATTAGATATAAGGCTTACGTTGCTGTAATACAACGAGTCCGCCTCGAATATCTGGTAGAGACACCTGTAGAACGGTGTAAGTTGATTCGTGTTTAACTGAGATTGAAGTTGAGGTGGAGCCTACCTCCGATATGTATAATGGTACCACCATGGTCAGTTGTCCCACGGAGAATCCGGCAATGGCACGACCTTTATGACATCAGTATTATCCATATAAATAGATGTAAATTGAGGAACCTACCAGCAAAGAGCATCGGAATATTGACGGCTCCAGCCTGGATAGCAGATCCAATGACGAAGACAACGACTGCTGTAATCACACACATTTTTCTACCTATATAATCCGCAAGAGGGCCATTCACCAGAGATCCGAACCAAGCAGCTAGAATTCCATGTCAGCACTTTTGCGCTAGAACAATTGATGTCGGCGAATCCAACTTACCCAGAAGTAACGTTGACACAAACCATCCCTTAAAGCCGCTATCATTATATACGCGAGGGAACTTTGCGCCAAAGGACTCCATGGTGAGGACTCCCGAAACAACTCCCTGGTCATAGCCAAAGAGGAAGCCACCGAGGGTTGAAAACTGGTGTCCGGGATGCCATTGGTTAGAAAACAGGTATAGCTATGGTACAGCAACATATAGAAGGTGTCCTCACCAGTGCGACACCAAATATGAGGGGGTTTTTGGCAACGTTTCCAAACCAGCTTGTCTTCTTTGTCTGGTTTATAGACCCAGCGGTCTGTTGATCAGTAACTTCGTCCATGGCAGGGTGGCAGATGAACTCGGAGCGTGAGCAATTGGAATCTGGAGAAAGCTCTGGGGCCCCGGGATGTCTTATATGCTAGGGGGAAATGGAGAGAAGGTAGGCTTTTTTCTTCCCACTCAAGACGGAGACGCGGTTTCTCCTCCTGCCCTCGGTGCCATAGGCCATAGTATATATGGGCCTTTAGGCGTGGGGAGCTGCCCAAGGCCTCCACTACCGGGTGAAGAACGAGTGAAGAACGGGATATAGCTCTAGCTGGAAAGGGTCGTCGCCCGAAAGGAGATACTCCGGCATTATCGCCGAGAAAAGCATGCTGCCCACTATCATATATATAATTTCAGGAGCGGGAGAGACCCAACGCCATGAAATAAGGGCAAATCTGCGCGGGATGGAGAGAGGTTGCACTCGGTAGCATTGGCTCGGTGGAGATGGATGTCACTCAAGCTTTCGCTCTGCAGTGTGGCGATTGGCTGGTGCATCAAAAAGGCCCATATGTTTAATGCGAAAGGACACACGAGCAAATGGCATAACATACAATTATGTTGCAAAGCTGAGGAGTTAACTACCTATTACCAATTGAAGTTATTTGATCAGGCAAGACTGTGTTCGATTGTTCCCGCATTTCTATGTATATGGCGTCGCGGAGTCTATTCTATTCAAGAAGCTTGAGACGTTGAGATGGCCAGGGCCTGTGTGGCGTGAGCATTTATTAGACAGCGGGACTTCCAAGGCACAGGGTAAAGGTCAACCTGGTGTGGAGCGAAAGGAGAGCCTGCATATGCACGGAGGGCTGTAGCATCGAAACGGTCTAACCGCCATCGTATTTTCAGCGTCAACCTGATCGCACGGGTCCTGGCAATGGCGTGCTCGTTAACAATGCAGAATGCCACTGCGGAGGCGCAATGATCTCCGGGGAGACAGACCAGAGACAAAATGGGTGCTAAGCATAGTATGTCTCTACTGTTGAAGATTTTAATTTTTGAATTCGCTTGGCTGGTCGAGCGTTGAAGGGGCGTCCTTTGAAACCTGGGACGGTATTCGCTTTCTGAACCGCCCTTGTAGCCAGCATCGATGCATCTTCAGCTTTCGTTGACGGTTGACAATCAATCGGCGGTCAAGGTCCATGTTAAGAATTTCAAAGCCAGAATCGGGCGAGCTTTGTTCGTCAGCTGTTGTGCTTTCGTCATCCTTTTTGAACTCAGGTATGCCTCCTTCGGGAGTCCATCGGCCCCATATATGGGATACTTCCTCTTTTTCAAAGAAATATACTCTCGTGCCATCCCCTCGAACATAAAAGTTCTCTCCCATCCACCGTCCCTTTTTAAACCGCACCTGTGCAAGGTCACCCTTTCCGTAGTCGCGGAAGAGCACGTAGCCTCCAGGCTTCAAAACCTGGTATATATTCGATACTGCGTTATTCCACTCTTCTGGAGCGAGAGCAGAAAAAATGAAAACCATCACGACAACATCCACAGACTCCTTTCCCAAGCCTGGTGGAAGTGAATCTTCACCTGTGGCCGTAACATCCCAAACATCCGCTCGCATATTTTTCTCATTATAATTTTCACTCTTTCGCATGACCTCCACGGCAGTTTTAGAGTAGTCGCAGGCGTGAACCATTAGTTGTTCGTTTTCGTTATTCGATAAAACAGGGAAAGCTGTGTTGCCCGCGCCGGCTCCGACTTCAAGCACAACCTTTGGGCCTGCATCTGCCGCTGTCACTTCTCCTAGGATTGGAAATTCCTGCTTCAACCACTTGCGATTCTTGAAGAAGTTCCCGGTATTGTTTTTGTAGAATAGATTCCACCACTTTGCTGGTTGAGAATTAAACCGCTGGCGGTCAAAGTCAGAGACCGGGGAGGCTCGCTGTCTTGCATATTGTAATTCGGCATATTCGTAATACTCTGGATCAGCCTCTACATGATCCCAGGCGTTGAATTCAAAGACATCATCGCCTTCTTCAAGGAACCGTGAGCCGAACTGAAATGGATCTGTTCGTTTCTGATTGTTGGCGGGGTCGTGAGACCGATGCGCTGGGACGGGCACAGGCTCGACAAGCTGCGCAACTGCCACATAGTCCTTGCAGTCTGCATATGCTGAAGTAGTTTGTTCCGTCATTGTATATTTCTGCACTCAGTCCCTTTTGCGAGAACCTTGTGTGTTGGTATCAAGAAGAAGAATGATAATATAACTTGCTGGCTGACACAAAATGAAATCTCGAAATAATTTTGACTTTTTGCGATAAGATTTCGATATCGGAATCGGATTATTAATAGTCCCTAACAAATGGTTCAGCCAATCGGATGCTAGTGAGCCGGTCTAACCGCCCACTTGTTGTCAAGCTGCTATTGGCCAATTTCATCTTTACGGTACAATAACGTGTAATACATTACGGACTATCCCGCTGAGCCGCAGCATCCACGTGACTCAGCCGCAGCCCTCCGCAGTTTCTCTCAGGAACAAACCAACTACCTTCGTCTCCCACAACTTGTCATCTTCTCTCCTCTGCCAGTCGAGATGTCCTCCTGCCGTCATCCAGGGGCTTATTTTTTGCGGTGAACCAGCCCTCGTCTGGGGTTTGAGGGCATTGCACGCCCTTCCACGCTTCCCAACTGTTCTCCCTCCTAACCAGTGTTCTCTAAACGCTGACGACGCTCGTTAACCGCCCCGTTCTGCCCACAGCCTCACGCGAAACATCATTCCAAATGGCCGCCTTCTTCGCCAGCTTGTGTTCATGTTTTCCCTCGCATAGTAGAAAGGAGGAAAAAGAATTAGATTACTCTCCTCAACCCAACCTTGACAACCAGTCATCCTATCCCTCACACCCTTCCAGTTACAACCGGTATCAACCATTCGTTGATGAAAAAGACCCGTACCACTCGAGCCAGCCCCTCCCGAGATACACAGCACGCCCCATCAGTATACAGGAAAAGACTCTAGCCATCTCAGGCCGTCACTCTTTATGCGAACGTGATCACCCTCGAGATGAAAAGAGCCAGAACATATACGACCGTCGATTTCCTAGTAATAATGCCGATAATGCCGCAGAAGACGATTCATCCGACGCATCTTCGCAGATTTCTTTCCCTACCAGTATAGGAAATACGTCTACAGCTACTGGAGAGACTCCTCCGCCGCCGTATTCTTCTTATTGCTCATCTCGAGCCCACTCCCAGCGATCAATGTCGATATCTATCCCCACTAATTATACTGGAACGACAGAGACAGATTCATCTTCGATAATTCCACCTTCTCCTATTGCCACTCCACCGCCGGTTTTCTGTCGCGACCATACGGGTACCTCTCAACGTTCATATGAGGGTGCAGGAAAGAGAGGTGATTCGACTTTACCAGACTATGAACGGAGTTAACTTGCTGCATCTTCCCTCTTTGTTTTCGATGTTATTATTGTTGGTTATGGTTCTACTTTATTTCTCTTTTTAAAAGGCCGGGTAGGAGGATATAGTGACGGGTATACGGAGTAGATAATATAGCTGCTCACCAGGGGAGGAAATGCCCTGCTTAGCTTCAACCTGGAGATTTGCTTTCCTCCAGACCTAAGAATTATGATGAAAGCAAAAACAACTTTGTCGACTCTTGTTGCATATTGAGATATATAGAAATGCTGGACATTCTTACTCTCATTCAGAAATAATGCTGTTTATTCCCCGAGTCTTCCATTAAATAAGGAACAAGCCGAACAGTGATGACTCCCTACAATTTTAACCGCAAGAAAAAGGAGAAAGAATATTAAACCCCAGCAGCAATGCTCCGTGAAATGAAGAAGGGAAAAAAAATTGTAACTATATATATCGAAAAATAGTATACTTTACTAGAAGGTAATAAAACATCCGCGGATTTGAAAGAACATCGATAGACAGGAATGGTAGGACAACAGTAACAGGACTGAAATGAGGAATGAGAACACCATATCGCTAAATGCCTGCTAGAAGCCCCGGTCCCCCTTAAACTCGAAAATTTGTTTCCTTTCGCCGAATATAAGAAATAACCCACTTTGCAAGGAGGTGAAAGACAGACACAGAGAGTCGTTAGGAAAAAAGTAGAAAGCAACTTGGCGTAACAAATGAAATGAAAAAGAAAGTGCGAGTACCTCGGGCGGCCATTGATGACGAAGACGATTAGTTGCTGGAAGATCTGAAAAGATGGCTGAGATCGGTAAATGGTTGGGATGCGATAGGATATAATATATGGCAATGCTGCGAATGGTTTGCTGTACCACAAGATGTGATGAGAAGTTGAAGTCGAGAGTGAAGTGGCACAGCGGTTAAGCATCATCGCCCAGAATTTCAGTATGTTCTGATCCACTACCGGCCGGACCATTATCATCGTCATCATAAGTGGCAGCATGCTGAGGAGCACCTGGCTGGGCTGGAGGGTGACTATTGGTGGCCCCATCCGGTTGAGTTAACGGAGGAGGCGCTTCACCAACGGCCTCCGTCGGCTGCTCAGACATGTGAACAGGCTCCCCAGTATGATATACTTGACTGAAAAACTGCCCTGCATACCCAGCAACCTCGTTTGCAAGGTTGCGCTCGAGAGCAACTTCAAACATCTCCAGGTCGCGTTTCTGTTTCTCATCTCGTCTTGCACGTTCCTCCTCGAGTCGCCGACAAGTGCCATCCTGCTCCTTAGTCACATAACAGTTTGGACAGAGGTAGTTCAAATCACAATACGAGCAAGTGCATGGCGGATTCTCGTCGACGCAATCTTGGCAAACGTGGACAGAGCAAGATGTACATTCGCTCAATACGCTTGTACAACGCTGACGGTGATCTCCGGCAGCTCGGAACTGTGGGCAGAAGAACGACTGACAGCCAAGCCATTTACGCGACTGTGGTGCTGCTTCAAAGTAAACAGAGGCAGGTGTAGAAGAACGGGTATGATTGTTAGAAGTCGAGGAAGAGGCAGGATCAGCATTTTGATTGTCAGTGGCTTTCATAGCTGCCGTCGCTGGAATTGAAGAGTTTGTTTCATTCGGTAGAGGGTTGCTGCTGCTTGAAGCGCCGCCATGGCTCTGTTCAGGGGGAGCAAGTCTCAGAGGCGCATACGAGGCCGAGGTAGACAAGGCAGGCCTGGCAGGAGAAGTTGCCGAAGCAGCGGACGAGGCAGGAGTCCGTCCATCCCCAATAGCAAGCTTTTCAAGCAGAAGGTCCCGATAACCACATATTCGAAGACGCAACCCCCGTAAATCATGTTCCATGCACAAGGGCTTTGAACAACTCTTACAATGGACTTTCCACTGGGGGGAATCAAAACAGTCCTGACACAAATTGCGCGGGCAGCTTGAAACTTGACAACTTGATGGGCCTAGTAGCCAACGCATCATCTCAGTGTGACCTTCGGCAAGAGTGTAGTCGGGCTTCTTCGGGTCTCCGTATGCATACTTTGGGAAATTTTTGCTCCATTCATTCGATGAGTACTCCGGATCTTCCCACCCTTGCCCACGGGGAAGAGGAGCCGCTCGTACCCTATCAACTTCACGGCCAGCGACTCCAAGCGTTATTCCACCACCGCCAGTGAACATGGGTTCAGTGCAGCACCAGTGTAGCTTCAGGTTTGGATAAACGGGAGAGTTGGCCATTCCATTCTGGTTGTTGACCGCATTAGGACCAATAGCTTGGTGAAAAGGCTCCTGCATCGCACATGGGGATATGGTGGCTCCCGGAGCCCACCAAAAGGTCTCTCCTGCTGATTCACCAACAGACGCCGTCTTTCTCCTTGGATAGGGCGTATCGTATGCACAACTGTAACAGAGAGTTTTCCGGCATCCAACACAATGCATCAGGACGCTGCATTGCTCACATCTCTCATGTATCTTTTCAAGACAAGCATCACATTTTATGTCGTCCACGAACCGTTTGTGACTACTGCGCAAGTGAGTTGGGACTGTCTTTCCCTCTCCGTATTTCTGGGCACCAGGAGTCCCCAGAGGCTCACCAGAATGGCCAGTTTCGTCATGTTCCCATAGGCGGCCGTCTCTTTTCGGAGGCTCATTGCTGTCACCAGATGCGCCAATCCAGTTCTTGGACCTCCATAGCCGGTCGAACACAACCCAGACTTCAGGACTGCCTTGTGGTACCCTCATAGCCACATAACCTCGTCTTCGGAAACAACGCCCAGCAGGAGTAGTACACCAAGCAGTATCAGTCCATATACCAAGTTTATGGCAAAGGTTGACGAGCTCATGTGTTGGTTCTGAGTCCGAGTCTCTTCTAAGAAGAGACGAGGTTAGGTACGGGCGTCTCCTATGGTGGCGGCAGCGGTAGGTGTAGAGGCTTTTGATAGCAAGACGCTTCACTTTTGACGAAGGGCCGAGCGGATTTGTAGTTTCTGTATCATATTGAAGCCCAAACATGGTCAAGTAAGGAATGATATGATATTTCAGAGACACATTTTTGCATCCTCGAACAGAGATGTGCTCGAGCGTATCCCTGCGTGCGCTAAGGACGATGGAAATGAGGTTCTGACCCGATACAGCAGTGTTATCCAGGTCTAGGCTGCGAAGGGAAGGGCTAAAGGGAACGATGACGTGAAGTAGTAATTGGTCGAGTGCGTAGGGTCGGGACTGGCGCTGGTTTCCCTGCGAGTCTGTGGCTCCAACCAGCGGGCGAACCTGCGTGCTGGAAGGCAGAAGGAGTCGGAATGAGAGATACTGCCATGCCGTCGGGTATGATTTGAGGAAAGACCGGAGATATGAGGAGGTGTGGTAGAGTTGAAGGATAGATTCAGTTGGGGTCTGTAGGAGAAACGATTCGAGGATGGGCGGATGGGTCGAGAGAACGCGTTCGAATGTAGAGAGCTGCGAGTGCCTCGTCGTCGGCCGCTGCTCTCCTTCTTCGCCTTCGCTAAATATGAGATCTGGGGACGTCGCAGCCGGCATCCTTGGGCTCATCTCGTCAGGCGAGGATCCACCGGGGCCGAAGATACAGGCCATCCTGGATTCAGTAGCAATGGGAATTCGATCTAGTAAGACGGCGGCGGAAAGACGAGAGGTAGCTGGGCATCATAAGCAGGCGGCGGAGGGCTGCTGCTGGGCAGAAATGAGGCGTGCGTTCGTATGGCTGGATGGTCGCGTTCACGCATCGACGGCGAGCTGGGGGGAAGATTATGTCTTCTTCCTTCTTTTCCAGGCCGAGCCTGAGGCACAGCCTGCGAGCACGTCGGTCGGTCGGTCGGTCGGTCAGTCAGTCAGTCAGTCCACCGCGGGCCCGGAGGCAATTCACATCGCAGGGCAGCACCACCCCCGACTCCCTGGTCCAGTATAGCGAGCTGACGGGTCCGCTGGCGATGGGCTTGCTGTCGCTTCGTCGAGCTGGCGATGTTTGTTGCCTTTGCTGGCGGCCGTCGATGTTTTCTCGCCGCCTCTTAAGAGCAAGGTGTCACGTGGATAAGCAGGAACGACGCAGCGAAGGCGAAGGCGAAGGCGAAGGAAGACCAGGGGGCCTTTTTTTATTTTTCGAGCGCTTTTGTTGAGCAAAGCCGGAGCAGTTTTAGCTACTTATTATTTTATTTAGGCGCTTAGCATTTTAAATAGTCCGGGACAGGGGGCGTACGGGGAGGCCCTGGGAGTGGGTTGCTGCGTGCTGAGGCTGCGCGGCCTTGCGGGTTCAACCAGCTCGTTAAACTGGCTAACCAGTCAGTTAGTTGACTGCTATGAAGAAAGCCGTGATCATTAATTGATACGGGCTGTCTGGCTGAACGTTGCAAGGCCCTGTCCTGGCGAGATAGCTATACCTACAAAAGAGAGGCATGGCGTTGGAGGCGGGAGGGAAAGACACCCCCGAAGATAAAAGGGGGAATATTTCACTTGGCCAAATATATCCTGTCTAATGCTAACTACCGCCGTTCTTGATTGTCACCAATTCTATACCCTCGAGCAATACCCGAGAGGCCTTCGACAACGGCACTCCCTTTGAGACCACCGTCCTGGCTGTTGTCTTCCTCATATTCAACGACAAAATCACTGCCCAGCCCTCTCCATGATCTGTTGGACTTTAGAAACTCTGCACCAGGGGAGACAACACCGCCGATCGTGGCAACGTCCGAGTTGAATCGTTTTGCGAGAGACCTCGAACCACCTGCAGCAGTTTGTTGCTCATGAGCAGTGTTGGGCAAGGCAGCCGAATGTGAAGAGCCTGAATACGCCTGCATGGGTCGGGAATTCGAGGTTGAAACATATCGGCCCGTTCGGAAATCGAAATCAGGGGGAGCTGACTCTGGCTCAGAAAAATTTTCGTCTTCATTCTCTCCTTCGTGATTGACTGCATCTGTTTCAGCCTCAGTTTCAGCCTTCGCCGGAGATGAGATAGGACTGTCTGTTTTCTGTTTTGGCACAGCACTCTGCTCGACGTTGAGGAGGGACTGGTAGTCGCTGCTCCACGCTCCGGTCCATACCCGCTCACTGTCACTTTGAAGCGCGAGTTCCAGCTCATAAGGCGTAATGACCGGCCTCCAAAACTCTCTGCTATCCACAAGTGAGCTTTCCCAGCATCCAATTATGACCCATCCTTCTATCTCGCTGAAATTGGCTACTTTTGCCACATTGAGCTTCCCAACAACAAAGAGGTAGCTCTTCTTCCCTGCTGCCGCAATGAGCCTCTGAACATGCTGCACGATGTGGAGGTAGTTCTTCACACTGAGGGTATTCACAAGAATGCCGAATATC
Organism: Trichophyton schoenleinii; assembly: GCA_018357685.1. Taxonomy (NCBI): domain Eukaryota; kingdom Fungi; phylum Ascomycota; class Eurotiomycetes; order Onygenales; family Arthrodermataceae; genus Trichophyton; species Trichophyton schoenleinii. The sequence continues at coordinate 3,398,380 of WOFF01000002.1, forward strand.
GGTGCGGTGTTGAGGGACGTCAGGATGGCATATCGACGACGAAGAGAAATCGCCGTAGATGCTAGCAATGCCTTACTTCCAGAGCCAGACTTGCCATTAGCTCCAGAATCGGTTGGATATATCCGGATTGCGGCAACACGGGAAGATAGAGTCAGAAGCAAAGAGGTCGGCGGATCAGAGATGTGGAAGAGCTGCCAGTCGTTCAATGACTCCTCTCCAGCCTCTACTGATGGCGGAATCGTCCGGTTCGGAATCGGAGAGGAAGGATTATGCACCACTTGGGTCGCAAAAATATTGGTATATCCTTTTTGCTGTGTGAGTATTTTTGCTATCCGTTCAACATGTGCAGTATATGTTACATCCGCGGCAATGACGACTTTCTCTCCATGGTCTGGGTATGATTCTTCAAAGGCCTGGATGACTTCGTCATGCTCAAGCGGCCTACACGTAAATATATATATCACGGGCAACCTCGCAGTTGGAGAGAGGCATGATCTTCCATAATGTACTACAACATCTGCGTCGACATGCTCTGCGGCAACTTCGTCCACACAGCAAGTTCCGTACGAGGTGTCGGCCAGTATATATAGCTTGGGCATACTATCTTCAGATTTTTTGTTCAGAGTCAACTCCTGGTCCATAGAATTGGTCACGTCTTCTATGTCTTTGCCATCTCCTTCCACACCGTTGGTGTTGGGCCCTTTCTTCTGGCTTCCATTGTCCTGGGAGCTGAGGCCGCGGCTTAAGAGCTGGAAAACACGCGGGGCATCAGGTAGCATGTCATCTGGGAATTGGAGGGCTATTCTCTGCCATTTCCCTTCTTTTATCTCCCTGATCGTCCGCTCAATGTCATAGGTAATGCGGAATTCCTCGTCTGATAAATTCTGGCCGATAGGTTCGTTGACTGCTGTCGGTTCGGTTTCCTCCAGAATCCGCGTGTCTGGCGTCGATAGGACTGGCGCAACCTTCAGAGCTTCCGTCATCTTCGCACTGCTCTGCTGCCAGGTGAAATCTTCCTTTCTTCCTCTCCTTCTTCGACCTTTGCTTTTCCCATCCTTCGGTGGGATAAAAAAATGTACAAAAGTTAAGGTTCTCTTATCTCCACGTGACGTCCCCGCCATCGTCTGATAAGGGTCTATAAAAAGGAGGCTTAAAAAATCACCCCTTTTGCTCTCCAGGCTTGAGCTTTGCTGTTTACCATCTCATATACGTAGTTATACCCAAGCTATTATTTCTTTATAATTACATCATTTTGTCTAGGACTTATCACTGGGATCCCGGTTGAGATGGCTTCCCGTTTCACACGACACTTGCCCTAGAGGTGGACAAAAATAGGATAGCAATATCCGAGGGCCAGTGTATCTAGGATATGAAAGAGAGACTATACCAAGCCTCTGGATGGAGCTATTAACAGTGTTTTATTGGTCATAGCAGCATAAAGTCAGACGACGCTGGTATCAAGAATTATAGATCAGCTCGAGCTTCCTCCCCTGCCCAAACCCTTCTAAAGAGCTCTCTAATTGCATCCTTTTTAACTTCACGGGGGTTCCAGTAGGCATTCTTCATGGCTATCTCCGCAGCCTTGTCGATATCCTCCTCCTTCATACCAAACTCTTTTGCGCCCCTTTTTACCTGTAGCTTCTGCATTAGAACATTTAGGCCTCGGATTGCATCCCCTTCGCTACCAGGGAGCAGCTCTGCCAAAGTGGCCATCACATCTGGGATGTTCGGAGAGTTGTATGCAATAGCATGAGGAAGGACAGCGGTATGTGTTTCCGCGTGCGGTAGGTTAAAACTACCACCAAGTGCATGGCATAGTTTGTGATGCAAGGCCATTCCAACACTTCCCAGGCATGAACCACATAACCAAGCACCGTAGAGGGCATCTGACCGTGCAGATTTAGATTGAGGGTTTGCCACGATGTCTGGCAAGGCTGTAGAGAGGTTTCTTATGCCTTCCCGCGCCAGGAGGCTAACAATTGGGTTTCTGTTGTGAGCATACAATGCTTCCACTAGTTCAGTCAGCACAGAGGAACATGTTGGAAAAACAAATATATTGGAATAAATAAACCCCAGTGTCTGGTTTAATTACCTGCATGGGCGATGGCATTCATGCCGCTCGTAGCACTCAAGCTGGCTGGCATCGACATCGTCAGGTCGACATCATATATGACTGTTGCCGGGAGGATTTTAGGGTCTGTCCTGGTAGTCTTCACACCGTCATGCGTTTCTCCAAGTATTGGAGTCATCTCACTGCCTGAATACGTTGTTGGAATGCATAGATGCGGCAGCCCAGTCCGGAGGCTAATTGCTTTCCCCAGCCCGATGACACTTCCACCACCGATGGATACAAGGCCGTCAGCACCGTGTTCCTTTGCATATGCAAGAGCTTCTTCAGTGACATGCGTGGGGACATGCATTACAGCACCATCAAACGCTCCGGCTACTTTGCCCTGGAGCTGACTTCTCACATCATCCACTAGCTTTTCCTGCCGAGGGGTATATAGAAGCAGTGGGGAGTTCACGCCCAGCCGTTCAATTTCTGCAGGCAGTTGTTTTATGGTCCCGGTGCCAAAAAGAACACGAGCAGGGTGCGTGTTGTACTCGAATGGTTTCATTATATATATTTTGAGGCTCGAAAGATTGATATAGTCGGTTGTTGGAGTGATCAAGGAGTTGTGTGTGTGCCCCTGTAACGGAGGATGTGAAGACAGATATTTGTCAGTTTACGCCCTAGCATTTAATTAGCCGCGGGATTGCCGGCTTCGAACCGACAGTAAAGGCATCGTATGCTTTTACTATCGCCCTTACTTGCCCGAGGCATCATAGCCCACTTCATCACCTTGATAGAGATGGCGGTTAAAGCCCTCTACGCCCTGAATACAAATATCCTGGAATTCATGGTTATTGTACAATTGGTAGATTTGGGCAACGTTGGCTCTATCCAAGGTCAAGCACGCTGGGGGCAATTACCAGCGTATCCAAAGCTCTACATCATGTAGAGTGATATCAAGACTTATGCAGTAGCGGGAGAGCAAGTCACATAGGAATCAATCGAGATCCTTGAAGGCCATTACATGCTGGCCACCAGTTCGATCTTTTCCCTTGCCTCTCTTCCGCTTCCTTCTTTTCTTCTCTTCTTTTTCCTCTTCCTCACTCTCTGCCGCAGCCTCCTTGTCACTATCATCGTCGTCATCCTCATCACTATCCTCCAGGTGCCTTTTTGATGGCGCCCAGTTATCCTTCCCTTTCCCGGTCGTCTCTGGGGCCTCGTGCCACACCTTGACTATTGAACCGCCACTGCTAACCATCCTGCCACAGACATCGAACCCCAGACCCGCAACACCTTCAACTTCGTCATGCCTGGTCTCAGAAATGATGCTGTTACTGCCCAGTTGAATGAATTTCAGGCGTCCATCACTCAGCCCAGCAACGACGATCTTGCCGTTGCTTACCTCGTCGGGAGCTTTAGCAAGGACCTCTAGACTCTCGCCGCCTAGTGGTGACTTGTCCACGATGATTCTCTCATCCTGGTCATCCCACACTCCTTTTTCCCAAAGAGTTATAACTCCACTTCCCCCTCCAACTACCAGCTTCTCCCCCTTGCTGGTACCCCCAGCTTTCAGACCGGTGACATAAGTCGAACTGATCAATTCCTCGCCCTGATCTTCACTGCGGACCATGACACCCCGCCGAAGATCTGTGACTGCAATTGTGGTCCCTCCTGTCGTTATCCACTGTTTGCTGAACCCGGACGTACTCATCTCAGAAGGCGGTAACGGAGTAAGGGAGGATATGTAGTCATCATGTGGGTAGTGCGTTTGTTCCGGCCGAGCAGATACTTCTGTTGATGGGCTTCGGAGATCAAATATATGAAGTGCGCTGGAATCCGTTGCAAGAAGGAGTGTCTGGGGAGAGAGGGCATGCAGCAGACAGGGGCTGTCTGTATCATGAAGAGACCTAGTGATCAAATATTGTCAACATATAAAAAAAAATCTAGCAAATATACCAGGACATGCCCCGTACTTATCCCTAGGCATTGGGACCGCAAATTTGGTCACAACCCGGCCAGTCTCTGAATTCGCGGCCTTTACCCAGCCATCTGTGCCAGCAGAGTAGAGTATGTCCCCATCAATGCCAAATGTCAAGCTCCGGCAGCTGCCTTTGTGTCTTCTCGTCTGCCAAACGGTGTCGATATGCCCTAACCCATTTTTCTTCTTCTCCCCTGGCTCAGACTCATGCTCGGCAGGTAGCTTGAAGGTCTCAACATGGCCAGAGGAAAGGCCTACAGAGACAATTGGCTCTGTAGGATGAATGGCCTGGGTGAATATATCCGCCGGTAAGGGGTAACTGCAAACGGTGTCGAACATGGCCACAGTGCTAGATATAGTGCACGCGATAGAGAGAAAAGGCGGGATTTAGGCAGTTATATTATCACTGCATCCTAAGCTGGTGTGTTTCCAGTCCAATTGGTCCAGTTGATTTCTTTCTGTGAAATTTTTCGCAATATTGTTGAGCTGTAACGTAAATGGGCAGCAAGCTAAGTATTAACTGACCAGATATTCAAATATTCCCGCCAAGCCGCGCATAGATCTATGGGGCGGAAGTGCTGAGCAGTTCAAAGGTCTTCACTCCTGGACTTCTGTTATAACTATACATATTAAAAGCTACTATATAGCCGTCTAAACACCGTTGTAGTCTAACCAGGGTCCCTTTCTCCCGTTGTCTTCTTCTGCAACGTTGACATTTCTGCCCTTTTTGTGTCGCGAGCGAAGGAGGCATGTCTTAGTCAGCACGGCCCCGTCCTGTGGCCTTCGTCGTCCATCCAAACACCAACATCTCGACCTCATCCGCCCCTTGATGGCTGATAGCCTGGTCAAACATGAGCTGACAATGGTCAAGGAAGATTCGACGCGGGCTAAGTCCCCTGCTGCGCGGCCTGATGCCCCGAGCAGCCCGGACTCAAGTTTGGACCCGATTGATGAGACGGCACCTGCATCTGCTGTTCATCGCAATGCACCGCCAGAGAAACCAGAGACTGTTCGCAGGAGATCCCTCATTGTACTCACTTTCTGGCTAATTATATTGCTTCTCGGATTGCCTATGTGGTGGCAAACAACATCTATCTATAGGGCTAAGCTTCCGCTCAATGAAATGGAGAATTGGGCTGCAGGAAAGGTAAGCTATCAACACCCCCTCCCTTGATATTTGATCCACCGAGGCCAGTTATTGATATCCAAGTAATATAGTCTTGTAGGCCCGTTTTCCCGTTACATATACATGTCCACACTCCTGGATTGAACATCCATGAAGCCGAGTCATTGGTTCAAGCAGCGCAGCATGCTCTTGATGACCTGAACGACTTTTCTGCGCACCATCTCCGCCTACGACTTATGAAAACCAAGGAAAGCCCAAGTACTGAGACTGGTGCTGTCAATGAAGCCGTCGGGGAGCACGCTTTGGTGCTACGGCTTATCCCGCGTGCTAATATCACTGCAATTTCCTCGGATCTACACCCTTACTCCGAGCGACTGGATGTTTTTTATCCATCTAGTCAGGGCCAACCGCAAACCACCTCCCATTCGCCTCTTACAACGTTCATTGCAAACGAGCTACGTACATTATTCAATGAGGAGAAGGCCACGCTGGAGTATATCCTCTCGCAGAGCAATAGCGCAACCACGGCTTCAAAGCATGCAGCACAAGGGGCAGTCAACAAGGACCAGAGGGCGAATGTTCTCAGCCCTGCGATACAGCCACTATTGCTTGAGTCCATTGCTAGTCGTGTGAAGAAATCATTTAAGTATGCGGAAACTTACCATTTGAGCTTTTCTCTCTTCACGCCGGGTCCTGCCCCGTCATCATGGGACATTGAACCAGCGTTGAAAGAATACCTGTCACCTCTGCTCAATGTGTTTTCTCCCATTAGCAATTTCTCGGTTGATACCCAAGTGCAAGTCTACGCTAAATTCTCGCCAACCGCAACGCCTCCTGAATATGATGAGAGTAAAGCTGCTTGGACCCTTAAGCAGGATGATTTGAGTGGATTCATCAACGCGGCGGAATGGCCTCTCAGTCCAAGTATAGGCGGTGGGCCAACCATCAACTTCATTCTTTACGTTCCGTCGCCGGCACAATCACCACTTGTGGTTAAAGAGAATGCCGCCATAAGCTGGCTTATCCCTCAGTGGGGAGGGGTGGTCATCCTAAATCCTCCATTATCCAGCAACTCAGAACTGCAACACCCACCTCACCTTTCCCGCGAGGCCTTAAAGCCCGCCATGGACACGTTTTCACACCAACTCCTTACACTTCTCGGCACTCCTACCTCGCCACAATCTTTACCACTACGTCTTCAAAGCCTGATCCGGATCCATACCGCATCGCTCCTCCTGTCAGCATCTTCTACAATGGGCTCCCTTGCGCGCCTTACGCTCTCGCTCCCCTCTATACCCATCCCCGTTACGGTCGCAAATTCTGTCTCTCACACGCTATCCCGCCTTTCTTCTACCTGTGAAATGTTGCACCAAGGCGCCTTTGAATCAGCCCTTGCTCACGCTAGAATTGCTGAAAAGGAAGCTGAACGCAGCTTTTTTGAGAAAAGTATGGTTGGTCAGGTGTATTTCCCAGACGAACATAAAGTAGCCGTGTACCTTCCACTTTTAGGACCAATAGGGGTCCCTTTAGTCCTAGGCCTGATTAAGGAGATAAAGAGAATGTTGCTTGGCTAAGAGTTCGAGGTCGTGAGTCAGATACCCAAATACATACGGCTCTCGTATGGTAAATAGTACACAATTAATATAAGATGCTAAGAAACGCTTGTTAAATTTCTAACTCGAGCTTTAGATGTGTCATGGTTTATAAACCAAATTAAAATGAATATATACAGCAGAGACTCATAACGTGTATGGAAGAATCTATGTAAATTTTGAACAGCGCTTTGCCCAATACCCCTTCTCGGGATCAAGAAAAAGAGTAGTATCTAGCTATATCTGCTTTAGTGGGCTTCCTGTAGAAGATTTCGAGACTGGTGGTGGCGGCGTGTTCGAAACGGGGTAGCAAGGACTTCCTCGGCCATTTTGAAACCCAACCCGCTCCATCATTTCGGTGAAGGTGGTTGGCGGTCTTCCGGATGCAGTCAAGCCGATTGGAGGCCTCAATTGATTTTCATTCCCCAGATACACAGGGCTGTACACCTTGATGCTTTCAGTACTGGACGATCGTGGCGGAAATGCCCTGTTCTGTGGTGTTGCTGGCATTGGCGGAACATCCGGAGGGGGCGGGTCCGTTATGACGGAAAATTTTGGAGCAAAGAGGCTCCTGACTCGGTCACTTGTACGTTGGATGCGTGACCGACGGTTGTTGTTCTTGTCAGAGTCGCAGTAGCTTGCCTGTTGCCGTAGGAAGTCGGTCCTGAAGGAATCTTGTGCACTGGACGGCATGGGGTCCGATATCGATATCATAGTACCGTCCACAGACTTTTGTCGATAATTCCCGGCGTCAGGATGCAGGGCTTGGGATTTTTCAGCTGACTTTCTCCTTAGACAACTGAATATCACGCTGATTATAATTCCACAAACGATACCTGGGACGAAGCCCGCTGCGATCGCGCCAGGTGGGAAATTATTGCATTTTTGCTCTGCAGCGGGGGATGTTGATGTGGGTTTAGATGTAGAGGATGGAGGGGTTGTTGGAGAAATCGATATCGAGGCAGATGGCGCGGGTTCTGGAGATCGAACGGGCTCTGAGGATGCATTAACGAGCACGCAACTCCGATCCTGGCAGGCATATCCGTGTGGACAGCACATGTTACCGCATTTTGGTAGATCTCCCGTCAGCTTTGTCGTCTTGATGGAGCTGCCTGGGTCTACCGCAACATTTTGCAGTTGCACATCACACGTAATTGGCCGGATGGTCTTGCAGTCAGATCCCCTGGGACAACAGATAACTGTGCTTGCATTGTCTATAACCAAGCAGTCGGAATTCTCTGAGCAGCAGAAGTTCTTGGGAACATTAGGATTTCCGCATTGTATGAAGCCTGACTTTGCACATATCTGTTCCCGAGGGAAAAGGCCAGGCACTGAGCTTAGTTTTAAGCTGCTAGCTGTACCACAGCTGTATAATAAGGAAAGGTAGAGCGTAATGAGTAGTGATTTCACCATTGCAAAGAATCGGGTTCAAATATCGAAGATTTGGTGGGATGTTTTGAGTGGTAATGATATATTAAATATTGCCAACGAAAACATAAAGAATGAACACGGCGAGGCAGTGAGTTCTGTACCAGCAGAACCAGAATAATTAAAGGATATAGACAGTTTATATATAAGGATCTCTAAGGACAGCGCTCATGAATGAAAGGGTATAATAGCGAAAGGGAAACAGTAGGAACATTTCAGAAAAGGACAATAAAGGAGGGGAGTCCCTGGGGTTATATGGCTATAGCCCCTAGCTGAACTCTCGCCAGAATTGGGCCTTTTTGGAATCTTCACCAAGGGTATGTCCATGGGCTTTTGATGGTGGGCGGCTAGAGGTTGACTCCTTTCGAGGCTTTCCTCCGTCCCCTGGCGCCCTGAAGAAGTGGACTATGCAAGTATGCCTGCCAGTAGGTCACACCGGCCGGCGCGAAGTTGAAACTTTCTTCGTATGACAGCAACGAGGCCCGGCCCCGGGGGAGGCCAGCAAAGAACGGGCGAGCATCGAGTTCCATGTCCGCCGGCTCCATCGTCGATGGTTGGCCTGCAGCTGTCCGTCTCGCGCTGGCTGTTGCTATTTTGCCTTGCTTGGACGTCTCGAGTTGTCGCGAAGTTGAGTGCTCCTCGCGCTCTGATTGGCTAAAGCTTGCTCCGGCCGGCGCTAACTTTGGAGAAATGTTTTTCCGCGTTCCGGCCGCATTTCTTCAAAAAAGTTCCCAAAAAGGAAAGAAGGTCAGGCAAGCAAAAAAGGTCGAGAAAAGGCAGCGTTTTGGTTGTTGTTGCGTTCGTTGACACGCCGGCTTTGGTTTCAATTGAGAGTGCTTTACGGGGGAGGACGGCTAGCCATGCTTTTCCAACGGTCAATACGGCAGCAGGCCGGTCTGCTGGCCTCTGCATCTCGGGTGTGTCCAGCCGTTTCCCTCCAGCTTGCATTGAAATTTGAGCATCTGCTAACCAATGCGGATATATAGTGCACCCTACGGCCCCAGGTCCAGAGCAGATCTTTCCATCGTGTCCCTCAATTAACACACGGCACCCATTTCCAAGAGCATGGCGTACCGGGAGTCCTCTCTCCAGAGGGTTACAACCTTGCCTGGGTACAATACCAATCGTACCTCGTGCAGAAACTCAACATGCTCACCGGAGGTTAGTCTTCGGCTGGTCCTCGTTGCTATAAATGGAGTTTGGCAGATTTGATTGTGGAAGCTAATCGTGACTTAAAAGGTACTGCGGATGAGAATGTCGGCCCAGGCACCCTTTTGATCAAATACGCCCGCCAGGCCAGCATGGCTTCCCTCTTCAACTACGCCTCCATGGCTCACAACAACCATTTCTATTTCAATTGTCTAGTGGGTTACCATTTCTACCTGGTCGGCCTTTCTAATATATTCTGGATCTGGACTCTAACGCAATTGTTGCAAAACAGTCACCTGAAACCGTCCCAATCCCAGGAAAACTCGAAGAAGCTATCACTGAATCATGCTCCTCTGTCGAATCCCTTAAAGAAGAATTCATTGCGACTGCCAATGCCATGTTCGGACCTGGATTCGTTTGGCTGGTTAAGATGAAAGATACCGCCCAATTGAAGATCCTAGCAACCTATATTGCCGGCTCCCCATATCCTCAAGCACACTTCCGACGTCAGCCAGTAGACATGGCCACTCAGACTACCGGGATAACTGGCGGTGAGAACCTAGAGGCTGTTGGAAGAATTGCGTCTCGAACATATGGTTCCATGGGACCCTTCGCACAACAGAAATACCTTGCTCCTGGCGGTGCTGATATTCACCCCATCCTCTGTGTTAACACTTGGGAGCACGTATGGCTAAGAGACTGGGGGATTGGCGGAAAAGCTGGATATCTAGAGGCATGGTGGGATAAGATTAACTGGGAAGAAGTTGCTCAAAATTATAAGCAAGCTGGGCCGGAATCATCATTTGACACGAGTAGGAAACAGAAGCCGTTCGGGTCACGCTATTGATGGAGTTCTTTGGATGCTTTCTATCATGTATTATACACCTGTTCTTTTATTTAACACTAGAAAACGGATATATACTTCTCTATCTTCTGGACTCCCGTGTCCTCCCAGTTGCTATGATATATATAAATAGTCTAATGCCCAAAAAAAAAAAAAAAAAAAAAAAAAAAAAAAATTAAAATAAAATAAACTCCCAAATGCGACCTAAGAGAAGATGTGTATGTAGATTCTTCAATTTCACCTCCTTCCACCTTCAATCATGCGCTTTTCAAATGCTTCGATCATTAGCCCGGCCATTTGGCTCTCAACTGCAGTCATCATAGCTGCATGCAGTGGGCTCCGGAATTGAAAGCGAACAGTCAAGTCAACTTTGGTCCTCTCACCACCATTCGAGTTCGATTTTAATGGCTCCAATTTCCAAATAGTGTCCAAATGCTCAAATATGCACTCTCCCTTCGTGTTACTGCCTGGCTGCTTGTGTTGTAGAGCGATATCACCGCTCCTGGCTCCCACAAACCACTTCGTCTCATCACACTCAACTTTTGACTCAAAGGTTTCGCTAAGTGGCCCATATCCAATCGTGAGGTATGCGCGCGTAGGATAGCCGGTTTTGGGGTCATGAGCAGTCACTTTTGACTCTGTGAGGAAGGGGAGGAAATCTTTATAGGCATCGATCGAGGAGATTGTTTGGAAAAGAGGCGACGGCCCAAATGGAAGTGTACGGGTCGCTGAAAGGCTGCGTGGTTCGGGCGCAGAAAATTGCGGTGCAAGTGAGGATAGCGAAGGGAGGTTGAATTGTCTCTTCTGGGATATTATAAAGGGTCTGGCTGAGAAGGTCGTGTATTGCGACCTGGCCGCCGTTCTCAGCAGCGGCGTGAGAGGCGCTGCCCGCATAACTTCGGGACCGATACACAACGGGTAGCCAGGGTAAACGTCTAAAGATCAAAACAGCAGCAGAATTAGCATTAAATCGTGGTCAATTGTATAGGTGTGCCGGCGTTACCTAGTTGATTTCTTATGCCGCAGGTGCCAGCGTCTGAGAGTGAGTGCTGAAGCTCAAATTTAGTGCCGGCAGTTCGCAAAATACGAGCATACAAACTAACAACACAACATATGTCAACGACGGGCCATCAAATAGAAAGGGCGTTGGAGCTACAGAACATATAATACTTATATAGATTTCCATGTACGAAAGTCTATAGTCAAGGCTAACAAAACGTATTACTCAATGATTTCCGCGTTCATGCTGACTTTGCCCTCAAAATTATATATATTGATCCTTGCGCTCTCTGGTGCATCTTCAAGAACGATGCGATATTCCTCATCAGCATATAAAGGATGTGTCGCCCTGTACTTGATGCGTTCTGGAATGATTAATTCTGGGTCTTTATCACCTCTATTTCGTGTCTCTCTCCAAAAATTGAGCATGGATATCAAGTTCAATGGTCCGTGGACCACTATGTTCCTATGTCCTTCAACTTCTTGTGCCCAAGGCATTGAGTAATGTATCTTGTGCGGATTGAAAGTAAGTGCAGAGAACCGAAATAAGGTCACTGGTGACTGCTTCAGGCTAAGAGTGTAGACATTGTTTGTTGAAGTTGGCGGAATAGGGGATCCCGGCGAATTTAAAGCGTTAACGTCAGGGGGTATCTGCCTCGAGGGCGTGTTCCCTGGAGATGAAGCCTCGAGAGCTTTGCGGAATACCCAGTTGCTGGAGTATATCAATCAGCCATCACATACAAGTACACGCGGTCCTCGATCAAAAGCGGCACAACAGGAGACCTACCGTCTATCTATCAAAGCAACGCCATTTTCATTCTCAAACGTCTTTTCCACACCAACAACAATCATCTCATCTCCGGTTTTCTTGATAATCTTTGGTTCTGCGCTCAGAAGCTTGGTTGTTTCGGTCACTATTTGGCCAACCTTGAGCAGGTTCGGCCGTTTATCACCTTTATCCCGCGGCCATATCATCTCTCCACCAGCCCACATCCTTCTTGTAAAAGGAGGATCTGGGTTGTAGGATACATCAGTCCCATCAAGCCCTAGATGCTCTTCTAAAAACTGAGGAGTAAAATAGACCAGATGATAGCCTGGCGGAACTGGAGTCCCCGCAGCTGGCGGTGATGAGACCTGGTTTGCTGATTGAGAAGGAGGGAAAGATAGTGGAGGATATCCTGGATATAAGTGGTTCTTGTTGAGCGTTAGAGAAAGAAGCTGTAGTTGATTTGCGTCCAGGACCTGCGTCCGCTTTTGAGGGCCGATGGATCGGAACTTGGCTATAAATCTGCCAGCTATGTCTGGTGCAGTGTTTCCTTGTGCATCTGTAGAGTGTGATCGAACGAGATACTGGGTATCATGTCTAAACGCTGGGAACGCATGGACAAGGCAGGTAGTCGCTGAGACTGGGCAAAGGACACTTCGTTTGGGACAAAGCATTGCCAATGAAATTAGTCATATACCAACTATCAGGTAAGGAGAATAGTATAATTGCCCCTAGACTAAGCTTCAAGCTGTAGTCTTGGTGTTGTTGCTGTCTGTTTAACCGTTTAGAATACGAGAGCGGCGCTGTCGGCATTTCGTGTTGATCTTCGGCAACTCAATTTAAGCCTCGGCACTGCAAAATGCCTTGGTTATTTGCGTTTAACTAATTATCTAGTTCTATCATCGCCTCCCTACTCGACAGGCCTTGAATGATGGAGAAGAATGAAAGAACTCTATGGTATATAGCAGCAGCATATAAGAACAACATCTATCAAAACAAATAACTTAAACGGGGCCATGTTCATCAAGAATCGAAAGCATCGCGCTGCGGTAGCTAAAACAGGTGGAAGACGGCGCCCGGCAGTCCACTGTTCAGAATGAGCAAAAAGAAAGTGAGAACAAGATATGGAACAAGGGCCGTAGAAAAGGAAGGGCATAAGGAAAACAAAAAAAGAGGGAAAAGAAAAATCCAGTTAGTATAGTCCAGCCGTCAATCCATGATTGTAAATGTAGCGCATGAGTGTATAAATCCAATCCATCCCATTCCTTCCATCCATATCTATCGTGATCCAGTCATTATCGCATAGCAAAAGAGATAGTAATAGAGACAAGTCTGTAGTCACATTCATTCGTGACTGGTATGAAAGAATGTTGTATGATTGTTTCGATCCTCGGTCAAAGGTAACCGAGTCGTGCGGCCTCTCGTTTGAGACCTTCGTGGATATTTCTCAGTGTTGGGAATTCCACTTCCAAATTGCGAAGGACGCGTTCACTTCGGTCCTTTTTAGCTAGTAATAAAGTACCCTCTAGTCGCTGTATCTCATCCTGGAGAAGCCTGTGAGAATCGTACAGGGAGAGTGAAAGGACTTCTTCAGAGTACTGGCGGAGGCGAGTAAGCTGTGTCTCAAGCGCGGGGATAGTGTTCGTAGCCAACACGTTTGGGTTTGATGGTAATGTCAATGATGCTGAACGGGGAGTTGAGGTTGATGTAGCTGAGGGTCCGCTGAGGAGCGTATTGCTTGGGGCACTGGGATGGTGCTGAGTCGTTGGCTGTTGCCTGGAGTTGGGGAAAACCCCAAATGAAGGGGGAAAGTGATGCGGCTGTGTATTATTTGCCTGGTAGTGATGCTGGCCATATGGTTGGGGCTGATGATGTGCCTCAGGCTGTGCCATCAAAGCCATGGTGTCACTGTTGCTATCGCTCCTAGAGTCCCTGTCATACCGGGATACGTGTCCGATGGCGGTGCTACTTGGGAGTGAGGCTGGCTCTATTTCCCTAGTGCTTGCAATAGTAGCTAGAGTGGCCATTCCACCATCATTTGACATCGACTTGCGGGACATGGTAGACGGTGAGGTCATACTTAAGGGCCCGCTGGAGTAGGAACCACCACCCTTGAGAGGGGGAAGAGATAGTTGGTCGTCACTAGTTGAAGCCGTCTGCGTTATGTAGTTTATCCCAAGAAGGGTCTTGCCAGGAGGTATATCAGAGCAGGGCTTGGGGGTGGTATCACGAGAAACAACGGATGTTCTTCTCATCTTAAATCGGTCAAGAGATGGGCCATCTGAAACTGCCTCGATGGTAGAGTCCCTTCTGCCATGAAGGAGAGATAAGTCGGCTAATTCAGGGGTTGAGAGTGCCGGAAGAGTGATGGCAGAAGCAGTAGCACGGCGGGGCGGTGCGGATATGGGAGATGGCTGAACTGTCGAGCATGACGAGAGGGGCCGTTTGGGATGTCTGACGGCAGGTGGCGATGTGAACGCAGGTGATGCAGGAAGGGCCGGCGTATTTCGCTGTGTATGTATTTCCCTGATCAGCCGCAACATTCATTCGCGGAGCCTCTGTGAAAGACAATTACTTACCTTTTTTTGGTCAAACACATTGTCTGTAAACCCCATATTTTTCCCCCGCGGATCTCCTGGCCGAACTCTGCGTTTTGACGCGGGCTTTTCAGCTTTGACGTAAGGGGATACAAAATGGCAGCACTAGGGGAAAGGGTGTGTTAGTTTATGCTTTGTATGATTTTGATACCAACCAGACCATAGTTAGGCGGTTCTCTGACGAAACCTGTCCAGCCTGATGCCCCAATAGCAAAGCAGGAATGGAGGAGACACAAAACGGGGGAAAAAGAAACGAAAGGGTGTCTTTCTTACTCGGCAGTTACAACTCTCTAAGCATTTTGGACATATCCATAGTCCGGGGTGGCGCATGACATCTGCAGACGCCATATCAAAGTGACGGTACAGTCCCCGGTAGCAAAAGAAGGCTGAACACTTATCGCAGCGTCTGCCTTTCCATTCGAGATGATCACTCCGGCAAAGGTGACACAGTTTCACTGCCATGCTCTGTCTAGAAAGCATCAATTCATTTACCGCCGTACCTAAGGTTTTGCGTTGATCCGGAATACGGGATCCTTCAAAGGATTGGCTTATGTTGTATCCAAGTATAGATTCTGCTCTTTGTACAACACGCGAGCATATATCTTGCGGAACAATCTCAGCCCATGAATAGCTTGAAGGGTGCTCACAGCTGCGACCGCTCAGATAGCACATGAGACAGAGGTCAAAATCCTGACATTGGTTGCAGCGTAGATGACGGTTCCAGATAGCGGTACCACAAAAATTGCAGGTTGCTATGGCTGTCTCGGGTATAGGGACAAGCGTGACGGCTGTCGCAGGACTGCCCTCGATTGTCTCATCCTTTGCCATTTGGTTAAAGAGTCTTGTTAGCAGGGGTAGATCTGGAGGAATAATTGCATGTTGATCATCACGGAGCAGACTCAGCATGGCGCAGGCCAGTGAGAGATTTGAACGAGCAACATCCGGATGGCATAGGCGGTTGAAAGGAGGCTGAACATAGTGTAGGCCAGCATCCAGGGATAGAGGATGTAAGATGTTCCACACCACTTTCGTTGAAACTTTTCCCAGATTCCAAACCTGGTGTGCCGTTGCAGGAGGAAAGACAGCAAGGTCTCCGGGCCATTGTTCGCAAATGTAGACAGGAAAATTTGCTTTCTTGAGATCCTCTGGTCCCAAATTCAGCCAGTCGACGTGGGGTGACGCACCACGAGCCGCCATGAAGTTATCGTATTTTTGTTGCGAGCTGAAATCAGTTCCAAAGCAGAGAACCGGCTGATCTAGGCCCGTAATATCAATAAGCGTTAGCTCAAGGCTGCTGGTGTCACCGAGAAATTGGTCAATAAAAAAAAATGGGGAGGAAATCTTTACCGCCATGGTCAACCAGCAAATTCAAAGCGACTGTCGAGGAAAAGCATCGGTGGAAGCCAGATCTGTGATCGAAATCAGTAGGGGAACATCAAGGAGAAAAAAAAAAAGTATATCAAGCTTAGAGGTAGAATACTAACGAGGAGCCTTCAGAGCCAACGTAGGCCATCATCACTTCACTGCGGGCGCATGATGGCAGCCATTGGAACAGGTCCAGTCTGCCACCCCATTGAACCTCAGGAGGGAGTAATCTCCTACATTGCTCCAACCAGGAATCCGGGCAACGCAGGTCTCGAGCATAGAGGTTTTTAAACTCCCGGTAAGACTGTCGAGATGCATCGGCGAATTTCTTAAGTGTGAAGCTGAGATCTCTGTTCGTACTGCAGTTCCGAATAGGGATATCTGGCGGGGGGAGTCGAGATGGTTAGCAGAGATACCCTAATAAAACAGCGCCGCAGAACAATGGTAAGGGAAACTACTTTTCTTCGTAGAATGTTCAATTAAGCCTTCAAGGGAGAACAGCCTCTTATTCCATTCAGGTAGTTTATCAAAATCTTGTATCACGAACGGTTTGCCGTCTTGCAATCTTGCTGAAAGCCAGCCCGAAAAATAGTTAGGAGTATCTTTCCCTAACTGCCCAGCATTCTTCCCTGGCGCATCTGGCTGGGATGGCGCGCCCTTTTCGTCGGGCTTTTCATATGCGAAGGCGGCCTCCTTCTTTATATCGAGTATAGAATATCGGGGGAATTCAATGAAAGGTTCCCCGTGGGCAAGTAGCTCAGCAGCATTGACTGAGGTAGGGATAGAAGTATCAGAGGTAGACATTCGGGCCAGCGAGCCATTGATATTGTTAGTGCTATTCGTTGGCGGAACGGTCATGGTCTAACGGCGCGAGAAGCCGCATTTGCGGAAGAAAAGAAAGAAGAAACCTGGGAGGTGAAGGGGGGGGAAGAGTCCGAATGATCAACGTTCCATTAAAGGCTGCAGCTAGCCCGGCTTTTGAGCAGCGGATTTGGCAATACCGACGAGCTAAAGAGTCAAATGCCGGGTATATCTCGAGATCGGAATAACTGGGCACAATAGGAACAAAAAATAAGACAAAAGGAAACTGGGACTGCGATCTCGAACCTTGTCAGATTAATGCAAATGCTATATACTGAGACAGATAGTCGATCAGAGAGAGGACGAGCGTCATCTTCAGCCTGATTTTTCGGGCCTTTTTCCTCTCTATATTTGGCTGCTGAACGGGAGGGGGGAGGGTTAGTGGGATGTGCGGACGGGATCTAATTGAATTCGTATCGCAGCGAATGCAAGCTGCCAAAGCCTCTTACCATGAAAAGGAGTCCAGAGCCAGAGATAGCGCGTAGGAGAGACAATCATGGAAGCCTGCTTTTGCAGCTTGCAGAATGCGATTACTAACTCGCTTCTGTTCCCTTTTTGCTCCATTCAACCTGACTCCGTACTTTTTGCACCAGAAACACTGGTATAATAATCAAAAACCCTGTCCCGGGGAAGCAAATTTGCGCTACGGCCTGAAGTCCCATTGGACTACGGGAGGAGTAATCCGGCTCCACCTGCCATCATCGTGCAGCTCGCGGTGGCCAGTTGGGCGCTGCTGTTGGGAAATATGGGCACATCCACACAGGTTCGATGCCTGCGGTGGCTCACAGCCATCTGCAAGGCTTATTCTCTGGTCAAACCAGGGGGCTGAGGAAACAAGAAAGTAAAAAAAAAAAAAAAAAAAAAAAAAAAAAAAAAAAAAAAAAAAAAAAAAAATAATAATAGGTCGAGGATGGATATATGTGAGTATAGAGACACCAGACAAGGCCGGACCGATAAAAGCAGGGACCACGAGCAGCAGCATGGCATGGACACCGCACTGAATAATAGTAACTATCGACCAGGGGAGGGGGAGACAGGCGGTCACCACCACTACCACCACTACCGCCCCCCCTCCCCCTTCTGGTTTCTCACATCCCTCCTCAGGTCAGCTCGAAGGATCGGACGGCAGCAGAGACCCCTGCCTTCAGCGTGAGGCTCAAGAAACCTTCCAATCTGCTGGAGAACACGAGCACAAAGCACAGCATTGATGTCTCGCTCGAGTAGCTACTCCGTAAGTTACTGGCTGCACTGCGGTTCTGTGAGTCGAACAGGCAGGAGAAAAAGAGGGTACGCCGGCGTAACCAGGCCATGCCACAGTAGGGTATTATTTTTCCATTTCTCTTTTCTTTTCCAGGCCCATCAGACGGGGTCCCTGTCGAGGGCTGCTGGGCCATTCTTCAGCCGGCCTAAGCGATTATGCACGACACAGCTCTGATGACGGACGTTGCCTTGCATCTCCGAGGATGCAGACGCACCCGGACTTGGTGTACGGATGTAGAATAGTAATCACGGCTGCCCAGGGATCGGCTTATAAGGGTCCTCAGTCTATATAGCCGTCGTCTCCAGTCAGCAGAAGGGTTGGGTTTGTCACGTAAAAGAGGGTTGACGTTGGCTACTTTTTGCTTGACGTCGAGTTGGTTTCGCTAGCTAACAAACTTGTTAGTTCGCCCGCTGCGGCCGTCGACGCCGCGCTGGCCTGAATCATCTCCATCCATCCATTCATCCATCCCGCCGCTCACTTTGCAACTTGCTTGCTGCTGGATGACGCCGAGCTGCTCATCTTCTTGTCAGCTGCAGGAGACCTGTCTTGTAACCTGCTAGGCTGGCTGGCTGGCTGGTCCGGCCCGTGGCTGCAGGTCATCCCGCGGGCGCAGAGTTGGATGGGTTTCGAGAAAAATTTCAAATCGCTCCGACTGATTAATCGTAAAGTAAGAGAGAGAGAGAGCGAGAGCGAGAGAGAGATAAAGCGACTCGGGGGGCTTTTCACTGTCTGAGAAGAGCATGACATGTGTCGATGAAACGATGGTCTCTCGCGGTTAATAAGATGATGATATTTGTTACATTTTGTCATTGCCGTGCATGCGCGCCCTGGCTATCTCTTCTGTGGCTGGCTAGGTTAACTAACTATCTAAGCTCCCGTCTCTAGTTATCAAACATAAGAACAACCATTATTATTTTCAAGTCAAAGATGCCGCCGGAACTCCCGTATAAGTAGATCGATCTGAAAAGAAAAAGGGGAAATAAAAAAAATAAAAAGGCATCCACAGCTTTGCGTATCATAAAACCATTTCAACCTATCGACAAGGGAGATGAAAAACGGGCAAGAAGAAGAAGAAAAATAACGCCGTGGCCTCTTATAACCAAGGATTCAACGCCGATGCTAAGTTTAGAAAATAAAAAGGAAGAAAAGAAAAGAAGAAGAAAAAGATAGCATCCATGTCATCAAGTATGTAGGGATATATGCTGAGACATGGGGGACGATCGAGATGATACGGCCGTGGTGCAGTTCATCCTTCCCCCCTGAATGCACGCAGGTCTCGGAAGAAGCATCCTAGATTAAAACGGTGGTGAGATCGAGAAAAAAAATATTCTCAGCCTCACGGACATATGGAGGGAATAGCTTTCAAAGGAACATTCGTTATCGTTTTCGTGAATCTCATCGGACAGAAATGAGGTTGTACTCTGCGCAAAGTAACCAAGTACTCCGTATGGGCCAAAGAACGGGACCCTCATCCTCTTCTTCAGGGGTATTCATTATTATATTATTTTTTTTTTCAACTCAGGCCGTGGGGGCACAGCCGTTCGAAGATCAAACGCTCATCCTCAGCTTGACCGGCTGACTGACTAGCTGCTCGAGTCTTTGTCGTAATTCCAGAGATGATGCATCTCCTTCACCCACCAGCTGGCAACCTCATCGGCCTCCTTGAGCCACTGTCTCGCAGCCGCACCATGTTTGGTTTTCACGGCGGGGAGAAGATAGTCGATTTTCCAGCCAGTAAGGGTGTCGAGCTCGTTCGGATCGGTGCGGAGGTCGCTGAAGATATACTGCGACTCGCCATCCAGCGGAACCACAACTCGCCATGGTGTTGCTGCAGACGATACAGAAATCATCTTCCCGCCTGCATTGATGACAGCAATGTTCCAGGCCTGGCGCCCTTTGTACTCTGACCTGAACGGACGGATAAGGGATTGTCCCTGGTAGTCGTGGATAAGGTCTTGAGCGATAGAAGCGTCATGGGCATCGAGTGACTTGGAATTCACGAGAAGGTCGAGAATCGTAGGGAGAACGCTCATCGATGTTGCATTTGCTTCCACGTTGATACGAGGAAGAAGCGGATGGCGGAAGACGATAGGGACTCGGAAATTGCTAATGTGACCGTTCTGATAAGTGCCTTGGACAGAAGAATCTTCTTCGAATGCTTGTCCACTGCGATATCACCCTGTTAGCACCTCGTCTTTGCACAATATCAAGAAAAAAAAGGGGAGGACTTACTGGTCTCCCAGGACGACAACCAAAGTCTCGTTGGCAATACCCTTTTCGTCAAGCAAACCCAATATCTGGCCCAGCCAGGCATCGTCGTATCGCAAGGTGTTTAGATAGTTATTCATGTTGTCATGGTCTGCGTTTCCCTTGGAGCCAGTATATTTCTCACGGTTAAATTCATATGGAACCTTCCATGGATGGTGAGTGGTGCTGGTGAAGTGTGAGAGGAAGAGCCGTTCGTTATTTTCCAATGCCTCGTCAATGGTATCGCTGATACATGGCTTCATTTCTTCATCAGGGTATCTAGAGTAGGCAAGTGTTAAAAGCCAGCTTCAATCATTACCGCCTACTACGAAAAAGGATGGAAAGGCTTACCCGAAATAGTTGAGCTCAGGATTCTTGGGAGGGTAGTACTTTGACGTTGGGTCCGTCAAAGTCTCCTTGACGATAAAGTCCGACAGCCCGAGCTGTCTGTTTAACTGGCCCTGTCTATCATACCCATCTGTGGACGCCTGTATGAACCTGGATCTCCATTTCCGCTTCTTGACATGGGGCACTTTATTGGATGCGCTATGATTGCCCGCTGCTCTCTCCTCGTGGCCTTCCTTAGCCTGGTTGAACAGATTCAATATATGAGGAATGCATGGCTGGTAGACGTTCGTTGTCACCTCTTCCAGGAAATCCACCGGCAGCGGGTGGACTCCACAGTGGCTGCCTAGGAAGCTTTTGGCAGATAATGTGCTTCCAGTCACGGCACCCTTGATGTTAAGACCCCCCATTCCCGGACCTGCGGAATCTTTCCATATGCCGTCTGGGATTCCAAATGCAGACTGATTTGGCCTGAGTTTGTTCCAGAAACCCTCGCCAGTAATTTGGTGGGCAACTGGTGTCAACTGTGAAAGTAGCTTGTTCTTCTCCTTTTGTTCTTCTGCTTCATTAGACTCGATGATAGCCTTATGCACGAATGAGCCTTCCTGCATAGGGAACATATCTTTGCGTGCACTTTCCATGGTGATCAGCAACACATGCGAGATGAGAACGGATTCATTCCGGAACACCTCTTCCAGGTCCTTGTATACCCCAAGATCTAGGTTAGTGATGCGCATGGGATCCGCAACAGGATTATAATAGTATGTAGTCGAGGCAGTCTTGTTGCACTCTGCCATGCTCGATGTGGCATTTTGTTCATCTTCAGATGGTTTGCCCCATCGAAAGAACCCGTCTGGAAGGGTATCAGGGAGCCATTCTGGACGGCGGTTACGGTAGCTTTTGATCATATCATTATCTGCGCCTGGCGCCCAGCCTTTGAAATTACCATTTGGCTTCTCCCAGTTGTCCGGCGTGGTGAGGTTGACAAGTGGATAGGCCGCGACGTGTGGTGAGCATTTGTCTGCATGCGAATCCGGATGCGAATGTGAGTGAGGCCTTGAGAACATCCGTAGCATGGCTACTGGAATAGTGGTTGACATGAGCCCATAAGGCGTTGATGGCCGCAATATTTGCAAGATGACCAGCGTCACAAAAATCACAACCAAGCACACGGGCTTGACTCTGATACCCCCTTTATGTGACTGCTCATTCTGGTTTCGCACAGTCGGGAGTACCGCCTCCCACTTGGGACCCGTGAACATCCTCCAGACTCCTGACATCCAGTATCCAATCCTGTTGTAAAGGAACGGCGTCGAGATCCAGCCCAAAAGCAAAAGTACCAGCCCCGAGACCGATACTTGGAGGAGTCCACTGAGCATTATACGTATGGCAGCAGGATCCGAGGCAACATTCCTCGCATTATCCCACTGCATCTCAGTTCCAGTGACATAATAAAAGCCGATCTGCGACGAAGCAGCCAGAAAAGTAACCGCCCTATAGAATAGCCGGTTAGCAAGGAGCTGGAGGCGCATAACATAGTTATCACATTAAGTGCGTGATAAATAAATAAATAAAAAATTAGATACGTACGAAAGAAAGCTCCCCAGCACCAGGCCTATGGCTGGCAAGGCGCCACCACTCCCGCCATGGAGTAATACCCGACCGACCAGCGCGACCAGGCAATCTGAAATGAATAGCGTTGGCAGGAAGACGATGAAATGTAGCAGCGGGACCGAGCCCGCGAATTGCAGCAGATGGAGGCACTTTGACGCTATGAGCGAGACGACCAGCAGCGAGAATGCAAGGGCGCGCGATGGCCGAAACGGAGGGATATTCATATTTAGCAAGCGACAGACAACGCAAGCCGCCAGCCCATCCTCTGGAGTCTGCTGTAAAATAGAAAGGCGGATAACCGTGCGGCGTATATTAAGCCGGAGCTGGAGCTGGAGCAGAAGCAGCAGAGGAGGAGCTGTAAATGAGAGGTAGGAAGAGAAGGAAGGGAAGGGAGCAGATTCGGAATTATAATTAAAGACAGTGAGGCCAAAGATGATAAATCTTCGCAGGATGAAGGGAAAGGGAACGGAAAAAGAGCAACCAGTGGTAGCGTTAATATTATTTTGAACACAGAGGAACCTCTCGAGCCAAAAATCTCGAGTGCCCAGGCGGCGACAGATAGCCCTGCTGCTGCTGCCAACAAAAGTGGGAGGGAATTAACTCGGTGTAGTTATGGAGTCGCTTTCACTGTTCTCCACCAGCCATAGGTAATCTCAGACAAGGCGTTCCTCCCATCAGCGAAAGTAACTATTGGGGCGGGCTCCTTCTCAGTCAGCGTGCCAGCGCCTGTTTGTTCTACGCAAGTGCTGTAGCTGCCGCCCGCTGATGGTCGACCCAGGGTCGCACGCTCTTTGTCAGCCACCGCCTATGACATGACACTACTCTGGTGATGACGATGACGATTCCATGCAAATTGCTTATGAATATCAAAACGGGTTTTGCCTGGGAAGTTTCGCTGGCGTCGAAGCACGCGTCCCATGTCCCGATGCGGCTAGCGTGCGAAATAAGGTCGGCGGCCTTGGCGTCTTTAAATTTCTTATTTCGTTGTCGCCGCAGCGCCGGGGGGGGATATTAATAGACGTCGCAGCAGCAGCTAACATAACTACTTAGACGAGCTGAGGGCTACGGGGAGAGAGGCTGCTGGGTGGCAGAGCAGAGTTAGGCGGGCAGCGAGGGTGAGTCCGCGCGGTGTCTCAAGCGAGAGAGAGAGAGCTTACGAGTTGGCAGGGAGCGACAGGGGGGCTTCCCTGCAGGGCCTGGAAGGACTCTAAGCGGCGCCCAGACCGACCAACTTCTATTATTCCCCGAGTCCAGAGGGGTGAGAGGATAACTCAGTCCCGGGCGAGGGGGATGGAAAACCAGCTCACGGCCCCATGCTGGCTGGCAGACGGCGGGCGAGGTCTGCCTGATCCGCAGCGAGCGCAGCGCCTTTCGACGAACAGCAAGAGTTGGGTGCGTTAGCCACCAAGGGGGATCGTCGAGAGCCAGCGGGATCTTTAACTAGCTAAGATTCTGCTTAACCGATCTCTTGGTTTACGCAAGGTACATACATACGATGTATTTTGTTACGATGGAGTAAAATAGGCGCCCGCTCGTGTGGCAGCTGTTTTGGCTCCGTCCAGCTGAGATTATTACGCACCCATGGTCCGCGATGAGACATGTCCACGCGTTCGAGCCCAGTCGATTACCTTTACCGTGCCCCCCTGTCACCTAACCTTGCCCAGATCGTGACTAGCGTGAGCTTGAAAGACGGCTGTTGGGCTGAGCTGAGACTCCAACGTCGCAATATCGATTCTTTTCGAATATCTTGCCTCTTTTCCATTTGTGCGACCCGGCTGCATAAAATCTTGGAGCGTGAAATAAGTTGTTCTGTCCCTCCTACACGGTTACTCCATACGTGTTTAGGTTGATGTCCGGGTCTGACAAAGGCTTGGACAGGGTGTTATCTAAAATACAGGGTCACCGCGGTTACGATGGTATGATGATCATGCCATCTTACTGTTAATGCCACACCTGCCCCACCAGCGCCCTCCAAAGCATGGAGTCCGGAGTATACGGAGTTGCTACTTATATAACCAAGGGGCGGTAAGGTGTGGTGGTACGGAGTAAGTTGTACCTGGTGTATGCTGACTGATGTATGGAGTAGTTATACGGAGTATGATATGTTGATCAAAGTGAATTAAAGGGAATTACTGGCTGTTCAGTGTTGATAGACATCGCCTGACATTGTCGATGACTGGAGATACCAACACCTGTCCTTTAGCATGACATGCTGTGGATCTAATCTGGAATATCTTCTTGTCAGCATCTGATCAGTTGAATGATAGGTGGGTTGTGATACACATTCCATTGACTGATCTGATGGCCAACTGCTTATATCTCTCCGATCTGCTATGTCAGGAGAGAACCCTGCACACATGAGATTTATTATATAAAAAAGGGTATGCCATATTAAACCTGACTTTAACAAATGGCCTGTTGATTATATAGAGCATACTCGGTGGGATATATTCTTTGGATGAGGCTCTTTTTTTGAGTTCCTTCGGGAAGGCTGAGCATCTCCAAAGTTTACTCACTTCCGCTACAAAGGGAATTCTCCTTGGTGCTGATCTTCCGAGTGGTTGCAGCCGGAGGTTATAAGACGAGACTCTTCCATGACTGGGTTCCTCCAAAAGATCGTTTGAAGCACCTCTTCGGGTAACTACCTTGGTGGTATATTTTCACTAGTTCCTCTCGCCATATATACCCGCCATCATATGGCTCGTCTCCCTGCAGGCTCTATTCTGCACCCCTTATGACAAGATGAAGCTAGAGATGACAGATCTTACTATACTGACTAACTAACAAGGATAAACACATAGAAAAAAATATCATATACCCCGTCCGGTCAACCTTGGAAAGATAGCTTGGACGGCCCAAAATGCTCCGCTACGGATGAGTATCACTTTGGCCTTCTTAACCATGACATAAACATTCACGAGAAGACTTTCTCAGAAGTACCATTGCACTTCCCCGCTCCCACAACTCTTTGCCTTTCGTATCCTCCATATTCTATAGTCAGGCGACATTGAACCGCCTGTTTGACGGGGCGTTTATTCAACTTATTTTCCTTCGCCAACAGGCCATACGGAAGATAGAAATGGCCTGTGACTGGTAATTCAGGCATTGTTTTTTTATTTTATTTTTTTTTTCTTGGGTGGCCTCGCCTCAAATAGCTTGGTGCATTATCTTTGGGCGCCGGAGGCTTCGGGTCAATATCTCCTCGTCCTCAGCCTTCCGCCATTCCGGTGCCGGTAAGGGGTACCTAATCTTACCCAAGTAATTATATTCCCCCTGGCACTTCTTTAAACGCATTATTCAACAACATCCCTATTTTCACCCATCCACTGGCATGAAAACTGATATTGGGCTCGGCACCACTGAAATCCGCGCATTTCCATCCGTCCGATCTGTAACTAAGAGATCGAGGCATCCGAGAACAAAATAACACTACATTAGCGCAAGCGTATCGTGTGCTACTCGACGTTCGAGCAGTGTCTAAATTCTTTAGTCATTGGGTATATCTGGGCCAAAATGGCCCTAGTGATTTACCCAGAGCAGGACGGCGTAAATGGGTTCGGAAGATGGATGGGAACCTATGAAACTATATGGAAAAAAACTGCTGTATTGTGGAGTTAAGGACTGATATAATCAGGCTAATTGGCCCCCATTAGTTATTAATGAGCTTCAATATCGGGCATTAACAGGGCCCCATTTTATGCATATACTTATTTATAATGTGCCTGGGTCGTACAGAGTATAGCTGTTGAGGGTGTTTCAGATTAATGTCGTACAGGGACATAACAAGGAGACGATGCCATTATTAACGAATTAATAACTAGCACGGAGTTAAGTTATATTCATTTTTTTTTTTTTTTTGGCACCTTGTTCTCTCTTCTACCATTTCTGCAAGGGCGAAGTCACTCATTACTCCGTAACATTAGATCCCGAAAGCATGTCTGCAGTCGAAAGTCTACAAGGACTTTCTCAGAGTCTCGATCTGCTTCAGGACGGCCGATCGGCTGGTACCGCCGATGGCAGACTTAAGCTCAACAGATTTCTCGTAGTTGAACACCTCTAGAACATCATCACCAAGTCGCTCGTCAACACTCTTGAACTGAGCAAGTGTCAACTTATCCATGGGGATGTTCTCCTTCTCTGCCAATGCAACAACACGGCCCGAGATGTGATGGGTTTCTCGGAATGGAACTCCCTTTCGAACCAAGTACTCGGCAAGATCAGTAGCAAGCATGTCAGGGCTGAGAGCAGCGAGCATCTTCTCGGGGAACACAGTGAGGGTTGCGAGGACACGGGTAGCAATCAAGATGCTGTCCTTGATGGTCTTCATGCTTTCGATCATTGGCTGAACGCTCTCCTGTAGATCTTTGTTATAAGTAGATGGGATGCCCTTGATGGTCATTGTTAGGCCAGCCATGCTACCAAATAGACGTGCCGATTTGCCACGAAGGAGTTCGAGAGAATCGCCTGTGTGCCATTAGTAGATGCGCTATATTATGTCGACCAGCCCATTCAAACGGCATGAAGCAAGTGCTTACAGTTCTTCTTTTGCGGCATTAGCGAGCTGCCGGTGGTGTATGCGTCGGATAGCCTGACGAAACCAAACTCCGTCGTGCTATAGATGATCAAGTCTTCACTCCAGCGAGACAAGTGTAGCATCAGTGTTGAGGCCCACTGTAGAGCTTCGAGTATGAAATCTCGGTCCCCAACACCGGCCATGCTGTTCAAAATCAGTCCCTCGAAGCCGAGCTCTTCAGCCATGGCGACTCTGTCAATTCCAAAGGCGTTTCCAGCAAGAGCACCGCATCCGAGAGGACACTTGTTGACGTGTTTTATCACCTCACGGAGACGCTCGAGGTCACCCAGGAAGGCAGAGCCGTAGCTAAGCATCCAATGACTCCATCTTACAGGCTATATGCGAAATATTAGCTCTGAACCACTGGATGAAAGTGTACGGATGCATCGTACCTGTCCACGCTGAAGATGGGTATATCCAGGCATCAAATAGTCGATGTCCAAAGCAGCACGGTCCGTGAGAATGGTGAGCAGCTCAACGAGGAACTTTTCAGCTTCACGCAGCTCGTCCCGGAGCCACATCCGCAAATCAGTAGCGACCTGATCATTTCGGCTTCGACCACTATCAAGCTACCCATTAGCTCTTTTCCCTTCGTTTACTGCTTCCTGGTACGAAATACCTACGTATGAAGCTTGCCCGCAATATCCTTCCCAATAATCTCGCCCAACCGACGCTCGTTGGCAGTGTGAATATCCTCATCTACGCCATGCTGAATGACGAACTTATCGTCCTTCCATTCCTGGAGGACCTGGTTCAATCCCTTTTCAATGGCAGCGAACTCCTCCTGTGTGAGAATGCCGGTCCCAACGTTGGCGCGGGCAAAGGCGATAGAGCCCTTGATGTCTTGGGCATAAAAGGCCTTGTCGAAGTTGATTGATTCGTTGTAGGTGACCATCAACGGGTCGAGTTCGCCTGTTTGCCGTCCCAACCGTCAGTATCAATGTCCATAATAGACAGTACTCCGTATCTTGATGTATAGAAGATCATATCACTCCGGGGTAGTTGACTCAGGGACGTGGGGGGTTGCTTCTCTAACTCACCGGAGAATCTTCCACCCCAGAGCTTGGTTGCCTTCTGTGCCGATGATGCCATGGTGACTGCTTATGAGTGTCAATTGATCGCTAGGTGAATGCTTCCCCGAGCCCGCGCAGGCTGGCTCTTATCTCTTATATCCTCCCTCTGCTGGTCGTGCCTGAGCTTGCCTGGCTTTTGTTGGAGGGACGCCCTTCTGATGACTTGGCTCCACCGCGCGGGCGACGGCTAAGGCGATTTTTCTTATTGGGCGCTTTTTTTCCTTTCTTTCCTGCAGAGATCGAGAATTAGGTAATTAACGAGATGGATATAAAATATAAAATATGTCTTCTTGCTAGAGCCGTCGACGGTCAAGTGAAGGGCGTAGAGCCAGATGGATGTTGAAGCAAAGGCGTACTCTCATTTAGCAAGCATCTATAACTAACACTAGCATCTACTCTCTGACTAGCTACTATCGAGATCACAGCTTGACCTGGCCGGCATGGAGCTTCTCCCAGTCCTTCCTCTCAAAGGGCACATACGTCTTCCCCCTGAGCCAGTAAAGCAGGTCCTTGCTGTTCTTGCTCTCGAGGACATTGGGGTCAACGCCCTCTGCCCGCAGCGAGGTCTTCTGCTGCTTGTTGTTACCCGTCGTCTCCAGCGCGCGGGTGATGCGGAGGAACAGAGGAGCAGCATACTTCGGCAGGTTCGCGGTGACATGCTCGCCCAGGGAGGACAGGAAGGCCGCCGACGGCTCCAGCTTTTCGGCGTCGGGATCGATGCCTTCCATGATCAGGGCGGCACAGCCAGCACGGCCTTCGTGGTGAGGCAGTAGCACGCCGTAGACGTTCGTCTCGTGGACCCCGGGATGTGACCCGAGGACTTCAGCAACCTCGTTGGTGGACACGTTCTCTCCTCGCCATCTGAAGGTGTCGCCGATGCGGTCGGAGAAGTACCATCGTCCCTCTGCGTCGTAACGAATGACATCGCCGGTGCGGAACCAGGCGTCGCCTTTCTTCAGGACATCTCGTAGGACCTTGGAGTTGCTGGCATTGGGGTTGTTGAAGTAGCCTTGGAACTTATCCTTGATGTTTGCCGCATCCAGGGCATATAAGAGCTCTCCCGGCTCGCCTCGAGGCACCCGCTGGCACAGTCCGGTCTTTGGGTCTCGCCATGGCAGTTCCGTGTCATAGTCGAGCTTGACGATGGCGGCAGAAGTGCCGAGAATCAGGTCGGCAATCAGGCCAGACCTTCCGATAGATCCAGCAGTGAAGCTGTTGGACGAAAGATTCCATAGCCCAGAGGTCGACTCGGTAGCCGTGTAAAGCTCGCCTATCGATGGGATTCCGAACCGCTCCTTGACTTTGTCCCAGACATCTGGCCGTAGTCCGTTGCCATATGCCAGCCGAACGTTGTGCTTCTTGTCGAGATCTTCACCTGTCTCGGGGTCCTTTTGGGCTGGAGTGGCTAGGAGATAGCGCATGGTTTCTCCAACATACTGCACGATCGTGGCATTACTGCCTCGTACGTCATCCCAGAAATGAGAGGCAGAGAACTTGTGGCCAATGCAAATGGTGGTTCCACTGGCTAAACAGGCGAAAAATCCTAGAACTGCAGCTGTAGAGTGATAGAGTGGCATACACTAGTTTTGATAATGTTAGATCAGCCAGCCAGCCACCAGGAGGTAAAGACGACAGACATACCGTGTAAACGCGATCAGACTTCGAGAATCCCAACCATCTGGAAACAAATGTTCCCGCGAGAAGGAGTTTGGCCCAGGGGAGGATGGCCGCCTTGGGCATGCCCGTGGTACCGCTTGTATAAATGAGGATTCCAGCATCAGACCGCGCTTGACCCTGTCGATCCGTATCTGGGGCTCTCCATGGTTCCCTCTGCAAGATCTTGGCCTGCAAGCTCTCATCATGGAAGACCACCTCCACGGCGCCTCCCTTTTCCCTGAAGTCCAGAGCTCCTAGCTTCTCAACCATTTCCGGTGGGACAGCATGTCTGACCTCGCTGTCTACCAGAAGCAACCTTGCAGTAGACACCTTGACGCAATGAACCAACGGAGCAGCTGTCAGGTTATAGTTGATGAACGCCGGAAGCGCACCGATACTCCATAATCCCATCCAGACAAACAAGAAGGTGGCCGAGTTCATAAAGTCCATTGCAACGACCTCTCCCGCCTTGACATTGTGGACGTTCCTGAACCAGTTTCCGTATCGAAGGGCGATGTCGTAGGTCTGCCGGTACGTCCACTCTTTGCCCTGGTACACGATAAAGACCTCCTTTGCCTTGTTGGGGTCCAGGGCGAATTCCTCCAGCAGGTAGAAGTGATTCCACTTGTTGCTCCGGTCTTTGAGGGCTCCTCGTATGAGTGCTCGCACATATCTTGTTATCAGCCCTAGGTCGTGGGATATGGCTAGCTTCGCGTTCAGGTAGGCGAATGTCGCAACGGCAGCTGGACCGGCCACTGATAGGGGTATATCTGGTAGGTCTGACAGTCCTGCTCCCAAGAGCCGCAGAACGAATTAGCCGACTGCTACGCTGGAAGACGATTGACGAGGACCACCGCGGTGGTTTGGTTGCCTACCTGCCATGGACGCCATGCTGCCTATCTTCTCAAGGACGCTCATTGCGAAAAAGAGCAAGCTCCGTCTGACTCCCTGGTATAATATCTTAATGCGCAGGGCAGTTAGTTATTGGAACTCGTTAGCTATCGAGCCGAATAGCTCGCCTTCGTCCGTCCGGTGCCTGATCTCGATCCTCCGGTCCCAGCTGTCGTCGATAAGCGATCTCCCGGCCGCAGAGATCATGGTGCAGCGATAGGGGGGAGACGCGGGAACGGGGCCGATCGGGAATCATAGTTATATAAGTACCTATGCTAACGAGGCCGACCAGGTAGTTAGCAGTATGGGGAAAAGGGGGAAGACGCGGCGGGCGGCGGGCTCGTTGAGGCTTCTTCTCTCAGGGTTGCAGCGAAGAGAAGAGAAACGGCGAAGGGACGAACCTCGGCAAGTCGGGAAGGAGGCGCTGATCCGCTTAGATGGATGGATGGCTTTTTAAGGGGGCGAAGAAGGCAGCGGACACGACGGACACGACGGACAGGACGCAGGGAGGAGCGTGAGAGGCTGTCTGCTGGCTCTGCTGGCTCTGCTGGCACTCGGCTTCTTTGCAGCGAGGGACAAGATCTCCTCAGCGCTGGGGGAAGCGGCATGTGAAGGGAGTTGTGGCCAGGGATACGAACGCCCAGCATGCAGGACGAAAGGACCGACTTATACTGACTGTATTAATAACCGTGGACGGCGGATGCTGCAGACATGCCGGGCTAACGTTGAACTAACTACTCCGTACTGCTGCTGTGGTTTTAAAAGACCGTGAGCTGTCGTTGACTGCTACTACTGCTGCTTCATCGAGCATCTCTGCATATCAAAATACAGAGAGAGAGATGCCGACCAAGGTACTATAGAATGGCTACTGGCCTCAACCATAGCTCTGGACAGTGATTTTCTGTCAGGAAGTATGTCTAAAACGCTCCAAGTAATCTCCTAGGCGCAGGAGGAAGGTCATCTCATGATCCTGGGAAGAAATCCATCACTGTATTCCCTATGATGTTCAATAGAACTTGGGGCCGTACATCTTTCCATCAAGATATCATTCAAAGATATCCCGAAGTCACGTCCCAGTAGACTCCATGTTTAGTTCCCAGTTGAAAAGAAACTAAACTCCCAATGGCAGCTCAAAATCGGGGGGTCTGCCGTATAAAGGTAGCTGTTCCCGGCCACCATCGCTCATATAGCCCGTCATCAACATTATAAAGGTATTGCTATTCTAAACCTCTCTTAGGTTCACTCTGGAATAGTATAAACCTCGGTATACTCTGGAATAGTATGCATGTCTGTAGGAGTAGATTCACAAGCCTCTTGATTGACACGGGTATAATACCAGGCCCGAGTGTATTCACTTGTTCCTTGATCACCATAGAGAAGACCTATGTGCTGGCGCGTAATGGAGAAATAGATGGCTTCACATGGGTCAAAACCACAGCACAAGCCGTGTCTTTTTTTGGCATCATAGCGTTTACGGATGCCCTTAGCCATGGATGACTTGCTAATGAGGTGTGGAAGCTCCCATGTCCAGATCAAGTTTTAGATCCTAGTACGATATATTGTATCATGAAATTGGCTTCCTTTCAGCATAGGGTCCTTCTTGGTGCTCTGAGTATCAAGAAGTCATTGCCGTAGAAGCCCCTCTGCCATGCCTGGGGTAATATTCAGGGTATATGGAACAGTGTCTGCGAGAGCCTTGCCGGCACCAGGAGAACAAACTAGGCAGTCACCAGGAGGCCAATAGAGAGCCCCCTGAGAAACCTGCCAACGTCGGTTATGTCCAGGGGAAATGCCTCCTTCGAAGTGCTTGAACATAGGGAGTAAGCAAAGCAAAGAAGCAAGCCTGTTTGATAACTCGGGCCCCTTTGGCCAACTCGCTTGGACTGAACCAGGGACTGAAGTCGAGCGAGTCCTTAAGCGACGTGAGAGATCCCAAGCCACACTTGGCGCCATGGGCAGCCATGCCATGCCATGCCATCTGGTGCATCTCGGGAGTGGGAGAATTAGTTAGTTAGTGCGACTTGACGCCTGCATGGCTCCGACAGCTGAGTTTCACAGCGGCAGAGGGTCAACCCTTGCATGTTGCCGCACCTTTAATTCTTTATTTGAATGTCTCGACCGACAGGCTGGAGAGCTTGAGACGGTCTTCAGGGAAATGAGCAGTGCAAAGCAAAGGGGAAAAAAAAAAAATAAGCCCTTAACTGACCCAAGTATGTGTGTGAGGCAGCCCGTCTGACGCGTCTGGAACAGTAGCAGGTATAATTTCCTTTGCGGGTGGGATGAAACGAGCTGGAACCGCGGGAGATGGATGATCCTTGATGCTGGCTGGCACACTCAATCAATATGACCCGTCAATATGAGTCAATGACAATAACAATACTGATAATGATAGATGTCTTCAGAGGATGAAAAAAGAAGAAAAGTGGAAGAGATTCAGCTAAAGTGAAAATTGAATTGATGCTGGCTATGTACACTCCCTTGCCCGTCAAAAAACTATGTACATGAAAAAGGCGAAGAGATAATCAAAAAAGAGTAGGACATTTCAAGCATGTCGAACATATTTATGATCCTGCGTTATGCGTTAAAATTTAGCAGTCAGCGGGCATATCGAAGTTGTTGACACGGGTCTTGCCGTGCTTGTAGTTGGAACCGAGACCACGCTTGGCGAAGGCCTTCATGAGAGCACACTTGTTCTGGCCGTTGGTGAGGGCCTGGTCAGCATCGATGATGGCATCACGGGCCTGCATGAAGTTGGGGTTGCATGGCATGAGGGTCATTCCGTCGAGGACGAGCTTCATGGCAAGGTTGCGGCCGTCATTTGGAGCACCGTTGACGAACTTGGGCATGATGTTCTTGCTCATGCCGTGCTCATCGATCAAGTTCCACAGGACGTCGTAGAGGATGGTGGCCCAGACGGTACCAATGCCGTGGACCTCGCTCATGCCCTGCACATCAGCATAAGTGTAGGGGTTGGTCTCCATGTTGGTAGAGTATGGGTATTCACGGATACCACCCTCCATGTTGGCGGCCCATTCACCCATGGTGTAGTCGGTGTCGTGGGTGTCGTCCTGCTTGAGACGGATGGCAGTGGCGTAGAAGTCACCCCAGCCCTCACCCATACCACCAGCCTCGAGCTCACTAAGGCAGTTGGAGTTGGCGGGACCACCGCAGAGACGGTTGGAGAGACCGTGAGCGTACTCGTGGATGACGATACCGGCCTCGAGGTCACCATCGCGGGATGGCTGAGCGGTAGTCCAGGTGTACATTCTCATACGGCCGTTCTGGCCATCTGGGGGAGTAGCGAAGTTGGCGTTGTTGGTGCCAGAGCCGTCCTGGGCGTTGCAAATGGCGAAGTCGTTGCCCTCACCTCCCTTGCCGTTGTTGCTCATCTGGAAGTTACCGGCCTCCTCAGTGAAACCGAGGGAGTAGAGAAGGTCGTGGAAGGTGTTGGTGGTGTAGAAGAGCTGGGTGATGGCAAAGTCCTTGTACTGCTCTGGCTCCATCTGCTCGTTGTACTCGTAGACGAAGCTGAGCTCGGCGCTCTCTGGGCGGTAGTTGTTCTCCCACTGCTCACCACCGCTTGGGTTGTCCTGAGCAGCAATGTTGTTACCGCGGGTGACGGTGTAGTCCATCTCGCCGTCTCCGTGCCAGGTGAATGGAGAGCCAGAGCCAGTGGTGTTCCATGGGTCCTTGATCATGGTGGGCTGGCCCTCAGTTGGGTCGTTGAGACCCCAGGCGAAGACCTTGTAGTCAGCAGAGGCGACGTAGTCGACGACGTTGTGGACGGTCTCGGTCTCCTTGGAGTCAACATAGGAGAGGAGCCAGTTGTCACCGACATCAGTCTCAACTCTCCAGGTGAGGTGGAGCTTGCCATCCTTCTGGAGGTAGACGAGCTTGGCCATTGGCTCAGAGAGAGCACCAGAGGTTCCCTCGAACTTGAAGGTCTCGGCTTCCTTCATTGGCATAGCCTTAGCACTCTGTGGCTTGACTGGGAGCTTCAAGGTCTTGATGGCACCGTGGAGGGCCTTGACGGGGTCAGCGAAGTCACGCTTGGTCAGGGGGTTGGTCTTGGGCATCTCTCCCTCGTAGAAGGAGTTTCCGAAGGTGAAGACCTTGCCATCACGTCCGATCTATAACGATCGATTAGTATAATTCCAGGGCACATTGAATAATGAAAGTTGAGAGAATATACTTACGTTGACGTTGAAGTCAGCGTTGTCGATGTCAATGCCGTGGGCAGTCTGCTTGAAGTGGACATGGCCGATGCCGTTGGTGCCAATGTAGTGGTCCTTGACGGTGCGGAAGGTCATGTTGGGGAAAGTGCTCTTGACGAGCTTGGTGGCAGTAGCAACGTAGTCGTCATCCTTGGAGTAGGAGAAGGAGTGCACCATCTGGGAGGTGGCCTTGTGCTCAGAGTACTTGGCCATGGAGGCAAAGCGGTAAGGGTTGATATCAATGCCGCGAGGGCTGAGACCAGATTGTTGACGGGCTGGAAGACCAGCAACGCCCAAGGGCAAGGCTGCCGCGAGGCCAGCAAGCAAAAGTCCGTGCATGGTGTCTTGTCTTCAGAGAATACCTGCTTCACTTGAAAGACCAAACAAGAAATATAAAGAGAGTGAAGGAAGGATGTGAAGGAGTCAGGCTTGTTGTCCGAGTGAGGAACTCTGGCTTGATTCTTCTGAACGAAATTCGAGGGACATCTTCGACATCTTATATAGAGCTCCTTCACCCTTGCTAATTCCCATTCATCATCTCTGCCGTGTCGGGTCTCTTGGTCTTGTGCCCGGGGTATGGTGGATGAGGATACGGTCCTGGGGTATAATTTTTTTTGCACTTTGGCCTTCCATGATGTTTCCTCGTGAGCTAGGCCAACTAGCATGCAGCCTAGGAAGGCTTTCACCCGGCCAAGAGAGCTTGATTGTGCTGGACTGTGTCTGATTGTATGGTATGGGTGGAAGAATCCCCGCTCATCTCGGTCCGTGTCAAACCTCAATCATATCAGAAGGAGGCAAAGGAGTGAAGACGGAGCATAACTGATAACTGGCCTGCCCTTGTTCGCCAAGCAAGGGGAGATATTATACGGGGTTCCTTGCGCTTCCACTGGAGAGCTAACGCAGCTTCAGCCCCGTCGATCGTCTGAGTCGGTCATGCCGAGGCTTGTATATATCGTCCTACCACAGGCGTCGTCCTGGTGCTGCTGGCTCTGCTGGTCCATAATATCAAACATCAGACCCGTATCCTGGGAAATATTAGGTCACAGCCTAGCTCCATTCTTGTCCCATCAAGCGTACGGAGGAGTGAGATCCGAAAGGAACAGGTTTTTTTTTGACTGGGCGGGAGCTCATCGGTTCGCCAGTAACTGCAGTCATGCGGCCGGCGTTCTTTTGCCTCCGCCTAGCTTGGATGATGCCGGTGATGCTGTTGCTAATTGATGATAATAATGGCACAACAATTGCAGCCTGGATGTAACTGTCATTGGCAGATGTCCTCTGGCTCATCCGGGGTTGCAGTGTAGATCTCCGTAAGGGGGTCCTATTATACAACGAGGCCTCAAAGACATATCGAGACAGGAAGACGTCCACCCGGCTGGGCTCGGACGAGACACGCGCTGCCCTCATCCTCTCAGCTTGCCTGTCTCTCTCAGATGGCCTTTTCCATCCTTCACGAAGCTGCTTGGTTCTTGCTTGCGGGGAAAGACATGCTGGTAGGATGATCGCTCCATGGGCGTCTCATCGCCTGCCCCTTCTGCGTTGGCTCCCGCTCCACGAAGCATGCTAGTGTTTGAGGACGGCCAAATGCCGGTGCTAAGCTTGTACGGTGCCTGGGGAAAGGAAAAAAAAAAAAAGCTTCAAAGGACGCAGTTCGAAGCCGTCCAAGCAGCGCAGAGCCAGCAGTCGTTGCCAAAGAAGGGTCGCAGGTTGATGATGGTTTGACGTGAAGATCTGATGGACCAGCCGACCAGGGCCTTCCCCTGTCCCAAGCCCCTTTTTCTCTCTTGGCCTTCGTCACCCTCCACGCCCTCGAGGGCATCCATGCCGGCCACACACTTCTTCAGCCTGCGGTTGCTGGAGATGGTGATGTTCAGATGTTCAGGCACAGCGAGTTGTAGTTGAGCTGATCGACGAACAGCCTTTTATTTTTTTTTCCTATTTGGGCGAGCGCAGTCTGTGCGGTCCACCGTAAGCAATGACAATTCACGACATCAACAACGACATCAACAACCAACTACATCTACAACCACCGCTCTACAACTACAGCTGCATATGCGGCCACAACAACAACAAGATCTCATCGACAAACAAGTCTGTCTTCGCATGCACTGTGGGGAAGGCGGGAACAAACCGGGGAGCCAGCCTGTCCGTGGCAAAAACGCCCTGGGGGAGGGAAAACACTGCATACTAAAGCAGTGAACTGGAGGTCGGGCTGCACCAGGCTGCGGACTGTCATCTGTCATCGTGAGTTCGGATGCAAGGCAGGATGCAGCATGCAACAAGCTAACCTTCCTCAGTCGTATCCCGGCTCGGCATGCGTGGAAGGCATCTCCACAGAACGATAAGAACAGCAGATATGAAGCCCGATTAACGGCATACGAAGCCCGTTTCCAGAAAAGTCGAGGTGGCATTCATATTCCGTGTTGTCGGCTATTATAGTTAAATCTATACTTTCATTAATATATATATCGTCGACATACCAGAGAGAATGCATTTATATCCGGTTGCAGTACACAGTACTTTCCCTCGATTGCCTGCCGTGGTACATTTCATATCGTTCGTACCAGCGATGTCCGGCAAAAATGATATATACTTCCACTATAAAAGCCCGGTGGTCGGTGCTATTGCCCCGGTTTGCAGTCGCATGGATCCCTCCAAGTCCACTTTCTCTCTCTAATTTAAAAAGATTTCCGGGACCCCAGGCCATTTAGCCTCTCGTACCCCTGGCCCATGGCATGTGTCGAACCTAAGTTGGGGGTTTCCAGCGAGGATCGTTATATCCAGCAAACAGGCTTCCATATGCCTCACATTCCCAAAGAGGCGATCTCCTGGGCATCAACTTTGACAGATATGGAAGGACGAAAGAAATGCTAAGCATTCGGAAACTCCCGGCTTGTGCTGTTGAATTCCGGGGTCAACATATAGAGGGATAACCCAGAGAAACGGTTTTTTTTTGGCGTTTGGCCTTTGTTACCTATCATTGCAACGCACACTGCTAGCCATCCGTTCGTCCGTGGAATATACGCCTTGACTAAGGGCAAGCGTGCCTGTCGGTATCTTCCTCCCTTGGCCAGCCGGCTTGGCAAGCTTGAAACTCCTGTCTGGTTCGGGAGAAATCTTGGTATGTGAGATCCCACAGCACCTCAAGAACTCCCTTAACTACTACTTCCTGGACATTATCATGAACTACCCCAGCCAAGGCGGGGCAGGAGGGACACTTCAACGTGGCGACTATATTTGCAGTCTACTATGGGCGGAGTCAGGAGCAGAGTCAGGAGCAGATGAAGCGGCATCAGGGCTGCTGAGGATGAGCTGTCTCATCCCGTATACTCCTACAGGGCCCCTTGAATTCTTTGAGCCAAACGGCTTTCTCTTCCCCTTGAAGAAAGGAAAATAGCCGCCCCCGGAACGAAGAACTTACGCTCTCGTGTCGCTTAGTTACCAAGGCGACTGGTAAAATGTTCCGGTCAGCCGCACAGCTAAGGAGCTAACAAAGGCATGCAACGAGTTGACCAACGTCCATGCAACTGCTCACCTTCTCGACGATCAAAAAATAGTACAGTCATTTTGGTGAATGGACAGCGCTCATTCTGCTTTTCCTGATGGCCTGGAGACCTTTCTGCCCAATTATCCTGCCGTCGCCTGCCATCTGTGCCGATCAGTGTTGGCTAAGCCCCGTCGCATGCACATCACTGGAGGCTAGATATTATTCTAGAAAGCGATCGACAGCTCTCTTTCGCGCTTTCTCCGCATGTTTTCGACTTGTTCTTCGTAATGATGTACTCCATAAATTCTTTTGAATGCCTGGTCCACCAGTCCTCTTCCGACCGCGGCCAACCACGCTGCTCCGGACGGGCGAACGTCTCCTGACTCATGGATTGTCCTCCGTCGCTCAGTAATGCCTTCTTCACGCAACTCCGATGCCACTGAATAATCGCAGTGAAGATCGCCATACTCAAGAAGTCATGCTTCGTGCTTCGCCAATAATAACCGTCTCAGATGACTGATGGCCAGGATAGGGGACGAGAAATCTTCTATCCTCTGCAATACGGAGTACGGAGTAGTTCTGTCAATATGGAAAATGTTTGACGTTCATCAGTGGAATGAAACAGCAACGAGAAAACTCCAGACGGCAGATAACACGGAGTATACGGAGTAAGCGACGCGAGCAATGCTTAAAACAACGCTTTGGGTCCTTTGGCATCTCCGACGGCCCTGATAATGGCCCTCTCTCCTTAAATTTACACTAAAAATAATACACGCTTGAAGGTCAAAGGTGGATTTCGTAAGTAGCTCCATATATTACCCAAAGACTCTTATCGTATTGCAAGCTTTCGCCCACCTGCCAGTGGGACATTCTCATAACCCTCCTCCATGAATTCCTTCAGCAAAGCCAACCCATTCTTAAACTCGTCCATACCAATGGCGTACCCAATACGAACATATCCTGCAAACGAACTGTTGGAACCAAACCCCTGTGATCCAGGAACCAGCAATACTCCTTTCTTCTGGAGAAGCTGATGGCAGAGCTCGAGATCGTCCACAGGCTTCCCCATTTTTGAGAACTTGACGAATGCAACGCTGCTAGCAACCGGCCTAACCCAGTCGCAGGCCCACTTGTGCTTTTCTATAAACGACTCGAGAAGAACGAGGTTTTCCCGTGCGAGGTCTGTGTTCTGCTTTAGCAGCGCATGCAAGCAGTGACCATCCAGGGCATACGCCGCCACCGCTTCGTCGAGCTGGCTAACTGACAGAGTCGTGTATGCCCGCAGTCTTGTACACTTATCGATGAGTGCCCTGTTGCGAGATGCGATCCAGCCCACGCGGATACCAGGCAGCGAGTAGACTTTGGACATCGATCCGGTGACTACGACATCATCGTAGCCCAGCGAGAGTGCTGAGGGCGGGAACTCCTTATCTCCAGGGTGGATAGAATGGAATAGGGGCCTGAATATCTCATCACTGAAGACCACAATCGACTTCTCCCTGGCCACGGCAATGATTTCGATCAATGTTGACCGAGGGATGATTGCGCCTGTGGGATTTTGCGGGTTGCTGTACTCTCGTTCAGATTTCATTTAATCAGAGTTTCTCATTTCACAAAAAGGGGATCGTTAACTAGTTGGCTACTTACTTTAGCACAATCATCCTAGTATTCGGCTTGATGAGAGACTTCAGCTCCTCAACGTCCAGCTTCCACTTATCATCCTCTTTCGACTGCCAGAAACTGACCTCTGCGCCCAGAGTTTGGGGCACGGCATACAGCAGTTGGTAAGTTGGATAATGAACAATGACATGATCCCCGGGCTTGCATAGAGCCTGGAAGACCAAATAATTAGCCGGAGAAGCACCAGCGGTGATAGTAACATTATCAATTGGCAGCGGCAGAGGCGTCTTGACGGAATACAAGCCAGCCAGGGTCGACCGCAGCGCCTTCGAACCTGCCATCTCGCCGTACCCGAGACATCTGGACAGAAGCTGCGCCGGCAAGGGGCCCTCGTTAGACTCTGACTTGTCTTCAGAAAGCTCCTTTAGCTCCTGTATTGACATGGGCTTTGCGCAGGAGCTGGAGAGATCATATTTGGCTCCTGTTGCCTTAGTTTCAATCCACTAGCATAGTTACGAATCGCAATCTGTGGTTAGTTTAATTATCTCCTTCCCGTCTATGGCGGGGCAGATTGTTAGCTCACGTACTCGATCAACGGCGAGGCAGTCAATCTCAGCCATGTTGCCTGTTTATCTCTTGCTGCTGCTGGTGAGCTGGCAGTTGAGGGAGCGGTTGTTCTCCGGTGTAGCTATCGCAGAGAAGCCCAGGTAATATTATATCAAATTCGCTAGCTAGTTGATCTGACTGCCTAGGTTAACTAACTTAAACGCGATCCCCGCTCCTATCTCTTCCGTGAGTCACCAGCTCATCTTTGCAGGGTGTCCTATACCGTAGAACGTTCTACAAGCCTCTGGATCATGAAGCGGTTGGTATGGAACTATAGGGGCTTATTCAGGAAGTGTTACTGGGAGTTAAGATAGCTACACCGAAATCTCCTAGACGAGGAATACAGCTGAGGGGATATTATTCTAGTAAACACCAAAAAGCGGCCATCGTGCATCTATCATATAAAGAAATAAAGGCATGGCGACTGACGAGGCAACAACTAATAAAAAAACAATCGGAGAGCGCTGACAGTACAGGACGACAGTGCCGTCGGGGTGAATGTTATATACAACGATGTCCAGTGAGGAAGGAGGAACAGGGAGCGGAAGAGGAACGAAATGCCGAACAAATGAAATGCTCTATGTGTAATAGGTAATGCGATTTCCAGGTTATGTCTCTTATCGCTTCTCGACAAGCAAGAAATGCATGGCTGCGTAGGCCATGATGATGGAAACACCGGAGATAACGCCCAGACCGGCTACGTCACTCCACAAGGCGAGGTTGTTGAAACCAAAGGCGCTCAGGATGGACGCACCGGGGACTTCGATGTCGAGGCCATATTTATGATCAATCAATGTTAAGAAAGTGACTTCGTTGACGATCAGAGCCTCGAACGCATAATGGAAGATGGACAACTATATTACACGAAACGTTAGAAAAATGGAACTCTGTAAGGAGTAAAGGGAGGGTCAAGACTTACTGTCTGTAGCCAGAGCGCCGAAGCTGGAATTGCATCGTGGTTGAGTAGTAAACCGGCAAACAGGAGACTGAACAGCATCACCAAGCTACCAATCAAGTTTGCAACGCCTGGGTCCCGGAAGACGATACCAATAAGCAAGCAAATACCTGCCGCTGCCAGGTTGAAGAGCACTAGGACGAGAATGAATTTAGAAAATTCCGGCCAGTCTGGGATAAGTCCTACCATGGGGTAAACTATGACACCCATGATGATAGGAGGGATCAGTCGCAAGGGGACAATATCGAACAGGACCTTGGCTGTGAAGTAGGTGACTGGAGAGTAATATCCATTAGCACGTTCTCGGACAAAAAGGAGTCGTTCAGAGGAGAAGACGGTCAAACTTGTCAGTGTGCTGAAACCAAATAGGGCAAGGAGGAAGAAAAACAGGCCAAGGCGGTTCTGGAATCCCTTAATGTCATCTGTGAGACCGTAGAAGAGAAACCCGGACAAGACGGCAAGGAGAATTGCGGTTGCGTAATGAGTGAGCATAAGCATGGGGTTTCGATAGAGATTCTTCCAAGTACGGCTGGACAAAATAACAAATTGCCGTATTAGTCCAACTCTGGCGTAGCCAGTCATTTGGCCAGTCACGATATCGCTAGCTTGTTGTGATGTATTGGCTTGTCCATTGGCAGCAAGGGCGTCTTGAACGGAAGAAGATATTTCGTCACGAATGGCATTGGCCACGTTTGAATTGGCGTAGTAGGAAACAAGGACATCGAGATCAGTGACGAATCCAGATGCAATTGGAGGAAGATGGTCCGGATCTTGGAGTATTTGTGGAGGGACTTGACCCTGTTGTCTAGAAAGCGGTAACCATTGCTGAGCACGCTCAGCTAAGCTCATAACATGGCCGTCTTCATTGTCTGTTTGCGGATCTGGTGGCGATTCAAGTCCAGAACCTCTCTTGCGAGTGTATAACTGTTTGTCCTGGCGTTGCTTGAGAGATGATCGCCGCTTGTCCTTGGGTCTCAATAACGATTCCTGGGCGCTGTCCACTGCACTAGCATTATCAATGCTGGCGTTGGAAGCACTAGCAACTGATTTGACAGCCCTCAGGCTGCTGGAAGCGGTTCGGAAGTTGTTGTCATGAGAATCAACGTTAACAGTCGGCTCCTCGGCAGATCGGGACTGGCTCGCATGCATTGTCAAATCAACAAGGTAGTCCGCAATATTGAATCCAGGTGGGCAGGAATATCCGATGTTGTCAAAATAGGATTGACAGCTCGAATATGGCCCCGAAAAGACTGTCTTTCCCTTTCCAAGCAGAATCAACTGGTCAAATAGGG
The DNA here is from genome assembly GCA_018357685.1 of Trichophyton schoenleinii. Classification (NCBI taxonomy): domain Eukaryota; kingdom Fungi; phylum Ascomycota; class Eurotiomycetes; order Onygenales; family Arthrodermataceae; genus Trichophyton; species Trichophyton schoenleinii. Next base: position 3,440,969 of record WOFF01000002.1, read on the forward strand.
CTACGATGTTGGATCTAGGTTGATGGATCGTGAAAATCACAGTACGGTTGTACGATTTGGCCAGATTGACAAGGCATTCTATCACGTTGAATGCGTTAAAAGCATCCTAGTTCTAAGTTAGTAGGAATATTCAAAACCAGAAATCTGGGATCGAGCAATGGAAAAGAAAAAACATGACACTTACCAAACCGCTTGTTGGCTCATCGAGGAACAAAATGCTCGGGCTTGTAACAAGTTCACATGCAATGCTAACACGCTTCTTCTCACCACCAGAGATACCACGGCCTTTGCCTTCCTCAGACCCTATAAGCTGATCCTTGATATGGTGAATACCCAACTGTTTTTCAACTTCATATACTCGCTGTTGTTTAGCTGCATCACTCATATCCCGAGGCAAGCGGAGCAAAGCACTGTTCAATATAGTTTCGTGGACCGTCAGTGTTGGTAACATTGTATCTTCTTGGTCAACGAAACCAACGACTTTTTTGTACTCGCTGTCGTTGAACTTTTCGCCATTAACATAAATATCGCCGTGGACGATACCCCGTTTATTCTTCCTAGCAAGAATATCCAAGAACGTAGTCTTTCCTGCACCAGAGGCTCCCATAATTGCAGTGACCTGACCAGGTTTAGCAATACCGCGGATACCACTAAGAATCTGCTGGCCGTTGATATAATAGGCGATATTTTCGAACTGCAGTGATGCTGGCTTGTGATCAGCCATGAGCTTTGCGCCCTCGTCATCGGAGTCATCAGCAAGAGAATGATACTGGTTGTAAGCCTTCCGTCTTGACAGGTACCAGATGAGGAGGATAACTCCAACAATGAAAAGCGAACAACCAGCAATAACTCCAGCGATGAGCGGAGTGTTGATAACCTTGACGGGGGGTTTGTATCCGGGTACTGCCGTTTTATATAGACATTCGCTGGAATAACAGTCCAAAAGAATAGACTTGTCACCAAACAGGTCAGATATCACCTTATCGATGACGGGCTCTGAGAATGCGCTTCCATCCTTGGGGCTCCCGCCTTTGGTAGAGGTCGAAGTGAACTTGGCTGGGCCAGTAAGTTGTCCAAAAAGCGGTTCTAAGCTAACACCGGTGGTCTCGCACAGCATTCGGTCAGGAACGCAGCCACACTTGATGTTATCGCACTGATAAGTGGTGATATTCTGATTCTCCATCACATCCATGTTCCACTTGCATGTATCCAGCGAACAGTAGAAGGACTCGAGTTGATCGACCCAGACTAGATAAATTTAATAGTTAGCTGCGAGCGCAAGCTATCAACGTAGGAATATAAAAGACAGGGCCGGCACTTACACTGAAAGTTGCAAGTCTTGTCTTCTTTCTTGCATGAGAACGTAACCTGCGGCTTCTTCTCCTTGAGCATGTCACGGATCTTTCTGTTGGTGACTTCACACATCTGATAGTTCTCGGCAACAGTCTCTCCTCCATTATGATGTCTATAGCACACTCCTCCTTCTTTCTCCGGCATCATAGCGTTACAGGCATTGTTGGTCTCGCACATGTTGCAGTTGATCCCAGACCAGCCATCTTTGCACTGGCAGGTCGGCCCCTTACGAGGAGTTCGGTCGCGCCCATCGGGCAGGGAGCCGCACAAGGGCTCAGCGCAATCATCACCGCCGAATCCCGGGGGACAGTCGCATTTCCCGTTGAACTTGTTGCATTTGCCGAATTGGTGGCACTTGAAGGCAGGGAGCTGGCAGTTGAAGCACGGCGGGCACTCGGGCGGTCTAGTGCTGCGCAGAGTGAAGGGAGTCGCTGCAGTGACAAAGGAGTCCGTGGTGCTGTTGAGATCGTAGCTGTTGGCCTGCCATGTCGGCTGTATAGCAGGGAGCAGAGCGAGCAGGCCAAGCAACGTGAGCCATGCCATCTTTCCCGGTTGGGCGGAGAAGCTGAAACGAACAGCAGTCAAAGGGCCTCACGGGGGGAAAATCAATCAGGTCGACTTTATGGCAGCATCAAGACAGCGTATAGACCCAGCGTGTAGTTATAGGAGCTGCTGGGAGCAGCGAGGGCGAAGGCGACGAGAGCTTGCTTCTCTGCCTTAGGTAGCTCCGGCGGTTGGGCGGTTTTGGGGGAGCGGCAATCTGGACGACGGCAGGACGGGCGCACGGCGGGAGACCACGCCGAGATATTAGATGTCGCTGGAGCTCGACTCTATGCTCAGTATACCAGGCAGGCCTAACGAGACGGGCGACGGATGCAGGGGGTCTGCGCTGGTGGAAGGGCAGGCAGAAGAGATCGTGGAGAGAGGATGCGGAGAGGCTGGCTTGGAGGTGTTGAGGCTAAGTTAACAGACCAAAGAAGCTCGGCGAGGCGCATCGCGGTGACGTTGTTCCGACGCCAGCCAAGATCTACCTAAGCTAGTAGGATAGACGACAGATGCATGGTAGACGGCTGTCTTTATATTCAAAGGAATACTCTATAGCTGTGTGAATGTGTATATACATATAAAAGGGACTACTCTAGTTGTACAGAAGGCAGCCGGATAAGCCAGACAGACAGCAGGACAAATATATGGATGACCCCGGAGCCGAAGAAGGGCAGTCCGGCCCACGCAGACGACCCGAGATTCAGTCCCAGGTTGAAGAGCCCTGCCAGGAGAGGCCCGCCGATGAGTGTTCCAATCATTATGATGAGCGAGATGACAGAGTATAGCCTTGCCGAGTACTTGGGGTCGACAAAGGCGGAGATCAAGCTGAGGCAGACTGCATTGAACCCGCAGCCTAGGGTGTAGATTGCTACTGCACAGATCATCGAAATGAAGGTTGGCGAGAAGCCGATGGCAAAGCTTCCAACCGTGAGAAGCACGATGCTTATCTTTGAAAGCCACAGGTCCTTTTCGTTGCTGGGCAACTTGAGGGTTTTGGACAGGTAGCTTGACGTAAGCGGGAGGACGAGCAAGAGGAGGACGATGCTGACGCAGGCCATGAAGGAATGAACAAAGCCGGCCTTGGAGAGGGTGATCTCATATCGAGTAGAGGCGTAGAGTAATAGAAGATCGACTTGCTTTCGTCCCAGCGTCGAAAGAAGGAAAGTAGAGAGTATGAGAAGCACGGTACGATTGCTGAAAATGAGTTTGGTTTCTTTCCAGGCCGTTGCAAAGAGTGCTTTCATCTTCAATGCGAGAGAAGGTCGAGATATGGGGCGATGAGCCTCCAGGGACCCCCGAGCAGAACCATGATCAAGTCCAGATGGTGCTGAATGAGCTGCACCAGGCTTCAAAACTTGTATAGGAATAGTTTCAGGTACCAGTAAAATCGAGAGGCAGCAGACGGTAAAGAATGCTGTGCCGAAGAAATAAGGTATCCACGGGCCTAGCTTCATCATCATGGCAGACCCTATAGCAGGTGCAAGGAGTTGAGCCACCACTGCAGCTAGAGAGGTTTGGAAATAGACGGTTGACCTAGGTTTATCTGTCAATAACGGATGCAATCAAAATTCATACTTCGTAGCAACAGCTTCGACTGACCGATTTGCTTCATCAATGACATCAGATATCATTGTCATGACCATTGCATTCGTTACACCCAGCCCCCCGCCGATCAGGGCGAAGAAACCTCCAATCCATATTGCCTGGAGGGGTATATATCGATAGAACGAGCACACGAATAGAGCCCAGTATGCGCCTAATAGGATACCGGCCATGCTAAGCCGCAAGACAAACCTGCGACCATACCTAGGGTTGTCGGCTAATTGGCCATAAGGAAGAAGTAGAATGATGCCTGCATGAAAGCTACAAATCAGCTGTTGTTCTGAAATAAATGAATATGAACCTGGAGCAGCCTTCGTACTTGGGAGCGCATCAAAGCTGGCGCCTATGGCTTGTATATAAGCTACCTGGCTCTGTACGGCGTTTGTCTTGCATTCCGACTCTGGTATGTCCTGGGGATACGGGAACCGGTCTGGATGGTGTTTATCAAAATAATTCCGACACACAATCAGCTCAAAGATGCGAGTCTGCGGTATGAGATCGAAGAATGCCGCAAAATCAAGCACAAAGAGAACAGCAATGCATATGACGATGAATTTGGCCTGGTTTATCTTCCTTCTCACGGTGACAGGCTCCCCGGGATTCGACATGGATCCGACGACCTCCTCCTCGTCCGCCTGCAGAAGAGGGTCATCTTGCTCGGTATTCATGAGATCTAGCTCGGCATCGTCCATCATGAGCCGTCCAGGGTACGGAGCACTCGGGCGGGCTCGCTATCTGTATAAATAGGCGCTGTCGTCCGGAAATAAACTAACAATAGGTTTCTCCGTCCCGCAGTTGCGCCCTTCGAGTCCGCCCTTTTGGGCAGGCGACGAAAATTGAGATTCAGACGCGCCGCTGGCCGCAGAACCACAGGTCGTACAGCGAGCGCAGGCTGGTTCAGGCCACGCGGGAGTGAGAGAGAGAGAGAGAGAGACAGAGAATCCTCTGTTCTGAAAGCAGCTCGCTGAGATATAAATACTCCGCAAGGGCAATATATAAATAAACGAGCCTGCCTGGCCTGGCCTCGCGTAGCTTCAACAAGCCTTAGCCCAGCCTGGTAGATCGACGTATTTTCAGCTCCCCAGCCTGGCGTATCAGGCTCAGCCAAAAAGGCCATGACGATCGCCCTGGTGGCGCCGTAAACGACAGCATCTCGTCGCCGCCTGCGCTGGCTGAAGTTGGTCGCCCGTCGAGTGGCTGAGCCGCTGCTGTTTCGTGCGGGCGTCTCACCCACGGCTCGAGGCTCTGTCGAACAGACACCCACCATCCCAGTTGATCCTTGCTCACTACGAGTTAGCGAGCATCGAGCTTCTTTCTCGCAGCCCATCCTCGAGCTCTCGCCGCTGTCTCCCTCCCCGTCGCCATCGTCGCTGTCGCTGTCGCTGTTGCTTGCAGGCTGAAGTCTGGGAGAAAAGAAAAAGAAGAAGAAGAAAAAAACAAACCAAAAAAAGAAACAAAAATCTTCCTTTGCGGCGGCCAAAACCTGAACGAAGCCCAATCGGGTAATTCCCACAACTTCAAGATCCTCCAACACAACAAACGTCGTCGACACTTCGTTCGTCTTCTTCTTCTTCTTCCTCTGCGCAACAACGAACTCGACTGCATCTTCGCTTCTCGCCTGACAGATAGACTAGACAGACTGTCGACCAACCTTCCGCGCTTCCTCTCTGGCCGACCGAACGACCGACCAAATCCCTCCTCCTTTTCCGCCCACCGTCGGTCCCCGTAGCTGTAAGTCACTCTCCCAGCCTACACGGTTGCCAGCGCAGCTCTCCAGAGGCATCTCCCAGCGAGGCTAACAGGTGGTCTCTCTGCTAGACAATAAGCGTACTCTCGAGCTCTCCTCCATCATGTCGGGAGAAGCATGGCTGTACCTTCTGGCGGTCCTGATCAATGCGGTCAACCTCTTTCTACAGGTCTTCTTCACAATCATGTACAGTGATCTAGAATGGTGAGAACCCCCTTCAGTCTCTTTGTATTAGACAGAATCTTGCTTGGCCCCCCTTGCAAGAGGACCTGCTACTACAGCTGCTTTGTTTGGGAGACATGCGCTGACCGTCTTCTGCTCTACAAATAGTGACTATATCAACCCGATTGACCTCTGCAACCGCTTAAACTCCTATATTGTCCCTGAAGCCGCTGTCCATGCCTTTATAACCTTCCTGTTTGTTATTAATGGCTACTGGCTCACAATCGCACTCAACCTACCCCTTCTCGCATATAATGCAAAGAAGTATGTACTCCCCCGCACCGGCCCAGATGTTCACACCACATGGCAGCCACCCTCTTATATATTCACTTATCGGCCACTCGCGGACCTCCAGACTAACAAGATCTTCTTCTTCTCCCAAGAATATTCGAAAACCAACATCTCCTCGATGCCACAGAAATTTTCCGAAAGCTGAATGTCCACAAAAAGGTACATCCTCAAAGCTCAGTTTATCATACCCAAGTTGGAATCATCTATTCTGACCATGTGTCTTTCTTTTTCACTACGTATAGGAGTCCTTTATCAAGCTCGGTTTCCACCTCGTCATGTTCTTCTTCTACCTCTACAGCATGATCGTTGCTCTGATTCGAGACGAAACCCATTGACTACGTGATAAGACGGCTCACGCCATGCAAAACGGTCGACCACTACATTAAGAAAAAGCTTCTACGCTACTACTTCAAGTACTCAGCGACACATACGCATATTGCCAGGGATAGCAATGATGGAGTCATGACAAAAGGTGCTTTTATTGGCTGGCTCACTCTTCCTCTTTTTTTTCCCCCCCTTTTTTGTTCTCATATACATCCCACAAAATAAAAATGGGATGCGAAGCGCCTCTGTATGCCTCCTCTCTTTTGTCTCTTCTATTATGATAACGGCCCCCTCCGCAAGGTCCTGATACGGATAGACTTGGTGGAGATGAGAAATGCGAGAACGATGCCCAATCCTCAATCCTCTGATAATTTGTTCACCCTTCCCCACATTGTATTCCATCTCATCTCATCTGGGACCTCGAATGTTGCCAATCCCCTTCGTTGACTATCTTTTGAATCACTCAAATCTTTCACTCGCATGTAATGCTTTCTCTAACCGGGCCCATGGGTCGAACAGTTTGCGTTGTGGGAAATAAAAGAAAAGCAAGGACTCCCCTTCGACCGTTTTGAGACCGAAGAATCTCAGCACTACTCGACCTCTGTTCAGATACGTTAGAGTTGTGAATAATGAAATGCTCTTTATGACATGTAGAATTGAACATTTGTATGATTTAGTTTCGTCTGTCTGGTTGATGGAAGTGTAAATGCCACCTGGAATAGAAAAAAAAATAAAAAAGCCCTTTCTAATTCAAAAAGAGAAACAGGAAGAAAAACGCTTCAAAAATAAAATGAAAAAGAAGTCCCCAACATGTAATAGCAATTTCTGGTCTCGCCGTATTCTCTCTTGTCTTGTAGTTTGTATTATCGAACTTTTGCAAAACGGAAAAAAATTATCAGACGAAAACCGGTGGCACAAAAGAATAGGGGAAATAAAGAGGTGTTACTATTGAACAGGAAGAAAAAGGAGATCAAATTGAGAAGAGACTAGGAAGAGGAACAGGGAGGACGAAGTTGAAGGAAGAGAAGGGGGTTAAAAATATTTTAACAAGAAACTAAACAATGACCAACCGGTGACAGAAACAAATTGTACCATAATAGCAAGAACAGGAACTAGAAGCAGCAGCAACAGGGTCCCATAAAGACTGTATGTATGTATCGTAACACCTTTCCTCTCTTTTGTATCCTTTTTTTTTTCTTATTTTTTTTTTTTTTTTTGCATGAGTATGTTCCCCCTCTTAAAGTTGGTTGTCGTAAAGTTTCGTTGTGCCGGCAGCTTAATGCAAGAATTTATGTAAAGAAACGAAGGTAATCGATTGTAAGCAGGAAAAAAGAGCAGGTTGAACCATGTCCAAATGGTTCCTGAAGTATACGGGACCCAGGGAGGTGTATGTGGGTGAGCCGTTATTCGTAACCTTCAAGACTCTAGATGGTATTTCCAAGGAAAGGGCTGCTGAATCTCGGAGAAAGTAACAACAGGTATTCACAATCCCCGACAACGCCGTTGCAAATTATTAATTCTAAAAAACGATGTTCCGTTGGGTATGCCATAGTGCGAAACGGGTGCAGTCTGGTATCATGTTATCGCGGTAGCGAGGTTAACCAGCGAAAGGTCGATGCGGAATGGATTGTTAGAATGCATCCATGGTCAAGGCTAAGTTGATGCTGAATCCTGAAGTAAATATATCATTAAGAATTAAGTGATAGGCCATTGAATTGGTTTGTCCAATCGTTCTGGCCATTCTGGCCGTTCTGGGGTCTATTGCCGGCCCCGTTACCGTTAGTTCGACTAAAGTCAGGGGCATTAGGGTCCATCATAGTGTAGTGCGGCTGTTGGTATGAAGAAAATGGGTCAGTCTGAGGTTGAATTCCAGCTCCAAATCCAGCGTCAGGCTGTCTAGCAACTCCGAATGTATGGTATGGGTCGAGATAAGGGGGACGCATCCCTGGTTGCATAGGTTGCATATGGTCTCGAGTAGGGTCAGCATATGGAGAAGAAATTCCTTGGTTAAGGCCGCCGTATTGCCCAAATTCATGCTGTCGGCGTCGATCAGTGTGGGAATCCTGTCCATAACCCATCATCCCAGAGCCAGGTGGTGGTGGTAGTCCAGTGGATGGAGTCACAAAGGACGCAGGATTGATAGCAGACATCCAGATACGCGTCTTATAAATTTTGAATAGGTCTGTAACCAAAGAATTAAAATTGATATAGGAATCGGCAAAATAGTAAAATGTAAGCTTCTTCCAGTCCCTGAAGTTGTATCAATCAGCATATATTTATGGAGATAAGACACAGGGAAGTAACTTACATTTGGAACTCAGCATCAAGAATTTCCATGTTGAGACGATGCTCAGCAACCTTCTGCTGGCACACACGTTTGGCCTTGGCCTCGTTTCCTTCTTTATCACGAAGGGTCTGGATCTCATGGCTTTGAGCCAGTCTCTTGATCAGCTTGGGTTTTATCTCGGCAGCTTGAGGCTCTTGGGATGTATGTTGGGACTGAGGACCCATGCCACCGACAGCACTGCCTGGTGCACCGCCCAGAGATGGAGGAGCTCCAGGATTGATATGCCCAGTGCCGTTGCCTTGATTCTGGCGCGAAAACAGCATCAACCATTTGTAATGCTCCTCGGCATAGTGATCCTTCAGTTCTTTGGCTCTTGCCCAGCTAATATTTGCATGGGCAACAGTACCCAAATCAGTACCGCGGTCAGCTTCAACAATCACGAGGTCGCCAGTCTTTACTTCTAAACCGGTGCCCTCCTGGATATAGAAGACATCTGCACGGTAGCACTTGAAAGTAACAATGAATAACTGCTGGTTTTGATGAGGCTGGCCAAGGGCAGCATGCTGGCGTCCAAAAGCATTTGGCATGACATAAGCTTGGTGAAGAGAGGTTGGAATTCCAGAAGTTGGGATAGTGTCTTGTCCAGATATATATGGAGCTATTATGAAACGCCTATTAGCACACCATGACCGTACTTTTATGTGATCTGATGGAGGCAGTGCACTTACCAATTTCCGCAGATGAAGTATTTAGACCATTTTCAGTAAAACTCCCTTCATCGCGGGTTAAGAGGGAAGACGTCGAACCAGCCGATGCTCGAGTCTCGCTTGACGAAGGGAAGGAAGACGATGGATGCCGGGTCAAAGTGTCGGCAAAAGAATGACGGCGGCTCTGAGGTACATCAGCAATACTGCCAAAGCCAAGTGAGCTCTGCCACTGGGCTCGTTTCATGTTTTCCAAGGTGCGGTTCTCCAATGACACAAAGGTAGGAAATTGCTTTTCCAAGTTTGTTGAATGCTCGCTGAAACGTCTGCGAGCATTATTGCGGGAGTTGTAGCCTGCAAAGCCACCCACATCTTCCAAATCTTCAACGGCTAGGTCAGATTCTTCTGGAACACTTCCTTGGATTGGGTGAAGCTTGTGGGTTTGAGCCATGGAATAGCCGTTGTTGGCAGATGTCGATGAGAGGGTACGATCGCGGAATCTGTTGGTGCTCTCAGCTTGGCCTGACGCAGCCTGACGCAACATTGCATTCTCCAAAGTGAGTTGTTCGATGGTGCGTGCCTGGTTAGATGCCCAGTTATTGTTGCTGGGTTCTATGCCACTAGGACTAATGTCGTCATCGTCTTCGCGAACGCGTCCAAGGGTAGCAGGGTCATGTCCCAATTCCAGCAAGCTGGGTCGAGAGGAACGACGTTGGACTGAGGAGTATTGTGCAGCAGGTCTATTGCGACTGATGGGTGGGGCGGGCTTGCTTGAAGTTGTGAGGGGAGGGGGAATGCCGCTGGATTCCGGGTCCAACTGTCCAACTGAGTATGACTGAGAGCGGTATGTCTTAGGCGTCGGGTGAAGTGGAATGGCAAATGGAATCGGTGGCTCCCCGGACGCCTGATATGCCGTAGTCCCGCCTTGATCTTCTCCAGAAGTACTGATCAAATTTGGGGGGTTAGAGCTCGTTGGAGACTGGAGAACCTCGACCATGCGAGATGGTGGTTCCTTTCGATTTTCGGTGTTCCAGATCCCTGTACCCCAAGGGAAAGAGGTACCAGATGTATTGCCCCAGTTCACTGCTGTGGTGACCCCAGGACTCGTAGCGGTACCCCACGATGATTGATCCCCTGCAGGTGTGGTGGGATTGGAACTGACGGGCGAAAATGAGCTGGTGACGGGGAGTGATGCCTTTCTCATTAAGGTGCTAGGCACTTCGTTGAGCCAGGATGTACGGCGACGTTGGTTTGCCAAAGGTGTCGGTTGGTGTTGGGCGGGATGATGATGATCGCCCTCATCGTCAGATGAAGCAAGGGCATCCGAATCGGGTGTCGAACGGCGAACACTAGCTCGACATTTATCTAACAATAAGGATGCACTGTTTCCTGGTGTGTTTGCAAAAGCAGCGCTGGCGGATCGTACTGGCTGGCCATTTTTAGTTGAGCCAGCCATATTTATTAATGTGTCTGTAAATAGTAAAAGGAGGATAGCGGAATTGTTTCTTGGAGAGTCCTTGAGGACGACGCTTCAGGACGTTGTGACCGAAGCTATTTCAGATAGTCGAATTGTATTTGAAATGTAGGTGAATGACGTTTATCCAAGGTCTAGGTAAGAAACCCCTGGATTTAAAGCAAGAGGAGGTGCTCGCATGTGTTGGTGACGGGCGGGTCTTCCACTGCTATTAGAAGGTATATTAGAATATATTCAACAGGCAACTTGGGATATTCAAGATCGATCTTTGAAACGCCACAGTATGACGTCTTTGATGTCAATAATACGTTCTTTCGATGTGTAAATCGTCGCGATAGGTTCGCGACAAGGGAGTTGAAAAAATTCGCGTGGCTAGTAACACTCACACGTGCGTCTGCCCCCAATCTGGGGAAGCTCTATAGGTACGACCGTGAGCAGCCCGCGTCGAGGAAATTACCGAAGAACAGTTGTAATAGGCTCAAGCTGAGACGAAAGCGTAGAGAGTATATTATCTTGGGATGAAAGTGGAGGAGGCGGTAAGATGAGGATTGCGCAACAGTTGGTTGGTTGGGATAAGAAGGTCAAGGAGCACGCGCTGGATAAGAGCGCCTCCGTGGTCCGAAAAGCTGCAGTTTAATATCTGGGAGTAATATCGAGGGAAGATGCTGACTCGGGAACTACAGTTCGATGACGGATTAGCACAGATAACTAACAGTGGATAGTGGCGAAATAGAAGAGAAAGAAGCTAGAACGCACAGTTCTTAAATAGGCACAGGTATTAACCTCTCTCGCTTCTAAGATATATTCCCCAACTCACGTCTAGGTGAGCATCCACAAGGCGAGGAGATGGTAGATGAAGACTGAGGTCGTCCAGCAATGCGCGACCTGTCAAATAAGGTTGTGGAGGGGTTGCAAGGCGACAAGGCAGGATGATGTGAGCTGACGTCGGTTGTCTGAATCGTCTTTTCACGGACAAGTCCCGTGTGAAACAGGGAAAAGCGAGTGTAGAAGTATTCGTGGAGGGTAGGCGATGAGAGAGGATAGAGCGCGGACGAGGTAGGTGATGAAGTATGAGGTACGGGAGAGAGATGTTCAATAGCCGACGAAGTCCTGAGATTGGCAAGGCCTGGCCCACGATTAGGCAGGTAGGTGGATTTCGGCTGACGATGGCTTATCTAGAAGAAGCGCATTCGCTAGTGGATCGTCGTCGAAGGCGTAGCAAAGCTGGGGACGGGTGAGAGGAGGTAGAAGAAAATGGTCGTGTGTGAGAGAAAGAGAAGAGGGAGACGAACGACGTAAGTAGAGAATCAGAAGAGAAAACAGCAGACAGAAAGTGGTAGCAACAGAGCAAAGTGGGTGGCGTGAGGCGGCGGCGGTAGATCTGGAATGGCTCGCTGAGTCTAAGTCTCGTCTCCAGAAACCCCAGATGTCGACGACGTATGAGAAGACGGAGGATGGTGGCACACTAAGTTTAGCGGAGTCGGGAGGTGTGGGCGAGCTTCTCGTCTTCCTTTTTTAATTTTTTTCGCTTTCCTGCAGCGCTGCTTGCTTGCGTCTGCTCCGTCCTTCTGCTGCTGCTGCTGAATGATGGGTCCGTCTGCTTGCTTGCTTGCTTGCTACTTTCTTTTTCCTTGGTTCTCTCACTATTCCTTGCACACTGGGCCCGCCTCGAGCCTAAAGTCAGTCTGGAATCTCTTGATCTGCGCCTAAAACCTTCCAACTGGCTCAGCTTTTGTTGACAAAGTGGTTCAGTTAACACCCAGAACCATAGCTATATCAGAGAGACATCTGTCAGGTTGGAATTGGCGCTGGCGCCAGCGCTAGGCTAGGGGAGATGGAGTTACCTGAAGCGAAAATAAATAAGAAAAAGGCCGGATTGTCAATCCAGCCTTCACCAGGTCAGCTCCCCTTTTTTTTTTCTCTCAGCTCGGGGGCTATAAGTCAACCGTTTATTTGTGGAGTCGTTGGACTCAGGGTCCCTGTTAACTAGCAGTCTCCAGTCAAAGCGGCCAAAGCCCTCCTTTTTTAGGCCCAGCTTGGCCTATAGGCACCTGTGGCTGCAATAAAATAAACTAGACTCGATCTTGGAGCTCAGGTTGCGAATCTGTCTGTGCCTAGGTCTGATATCTCGAGGATGGATGTCGAAGAAAAAAGAAACGCCCAGGGAAGCAGTAAACGTCGAATAATACTATCTGGTCTCGTCTCGTCTCGTCTGTACCCTGTGCAACTGTGATCACAGAGGAGCGTATTTTGAGGAAAGTACGGGGTATTTGAGATCGTCGTTGGCGGCTATATTTGCTCCGCGTCTACTCCGTATAGGTAGCTAGTTATACCCAGCACACGCCAGGTCTCTCCGTAAGGCCACTTTGTTGCTGCTGTTTGTTTCATTTACCAAAAATTCCTAACTAAGTTCCAGCTAGCTTTCAGCAGAACCAAGGTATATGTACAGTCAAACACGGTACATAGACAATAACAGAGAAAGTCGCCTCCAAAGCTACCAAAGATCAATGTCCCAAAAGTACGTATCTAACCGGGAGAAAGTCTAAGGTTTCAGTGGGCATCCAGCTTTGTCTCGCAGCCACGCTTCCCCCGGCCAAAACAACGCCTTCCAGGTCCTCTGACGTGCGGCCGGCGAAGCGTCAAGGGCAGCCCGGCGTTGAAGAGATGACGTTGAAGAGATGAAGTCGAAGAGTTGACGTCGCGGAGCTGAGGTTCGATTTCAGTTTTGCCTCAATTTCCGCTTTGGGCCTGGGCCTAGGGCAAGACATGCCACGTGAGGCTTCACATGACGTGTTGCTTCTTTTGGCATGTCCAGCCTCCTTCTGGGAACTTTTGACGTCGGCGAGTTGACGTAAAAGCAACATCCAGCCATTTTTTCTTGTTACGCTCTGTACAGAGTTGTCTTTACTCGGTGCCTCTTCCTGTGCCTTGCTTGCCAGCTGTGGATAATAATACCTAATAACTAATAATGGGCATGCTACCTAGTTGACTAGTTACTGATCTAACAAACTAACTAGCTTAACTGACCCCACGAAATCCACCGTTAACCTTCTTTGATGGCCTAAACTACGGTCTGCTTGCCCAAAGCTCCCTCTCCAAGACCAGAGCCAAAACAGAGCAAGCGAGCCTGCGCGAACAGACAAAGAATTTCTTGTCGTCTTTGACACCGTAAGGGAGGATGGGTGAAAAGGTCTGGCTCAGTCTCGCAACTCGGCCAGGGATGACCTCATTATTTCAGGCCCACTATTAATATATGTTATCAACAGATGCACTGCCGCCCAGATCTTCTTCTCTCGCGCCCAGCTGCCATTTGGGATGCCATGCGGCGTAACGGTGTCGAGACACACCCTTGCTCACCCCCTTCAGACGTGGGACAGTCGAGGATTTGAGTGGGACAGCCAGGCAGAGGGAGAGATAAGGGCGCAAGGAGGGGGAGGAGTTGGCGAGGGAGTTTTACGCTAAGCAAAACGTTGCTCCTGATCCTGGTTCAACTTTTCAGTCCAGAGCCATGGTCAAGTCTTGGCTGAGTTTGTTGATGGACCAACCGCAGAATATCTATTCCGGATGAGAGCAACCTTGTGGCTTTCAACAATGGCCGGCGTACTAGTGATCCCATCGCAGGACAACACCACCAGACAGACATGGATGTTTGAAAAGAGAAAACGGGTTCTACAACGAGTTATTTAGCCGGCGCAGTAAGTTTTCGCTCCACTTGGTGCTGCAGCATATCCAGTTGGCTCCATATCGATTATTATCTATACGAGGGTATCAGGTAGGCGATGCTGGAAGCATATATGAGGGATTGATGGCCTCGAATCACATCCAGTGAGCATGGAGGGGGGATCGATGTTTTCTTGCATAACTAGCTGGCCTGCAGCCACCGGGAAGGGGCCATGTTCTGCGATGGGAAATGAAACGGCACACATATGCACCCACGGCTTGACAGACCCCCTCATCCTGCACCCCGCATAATGCTTCTATCTTACTTCGCTCGGTCTTTGCCACTAGGCTTTGAAATGGAGGTTCTCGATCATTATCCGTTTCCCAGGCTCTGAGCACTTCACTACTTGGGGAACCTTACGATATGAATAGCAACATTTAATGTGCCAACTTACGGATGTACGGGTACTCAATAAGACTTGAAACTGGCGTTCTGCACTCGAGGTTGTATAACCTCCCATCTAACCCGACGACCTTCCGTCCTCTTGAGGGATTTTCCTGCCCATCCATCTCCACCTTGCACCTCCATCAAACATGCGGGATGGCATGCGGGATGCACGGAGCCGTATCCCGACCAAATTCCGGCCAAATATGCAACTGCATTGTCCTCACCTAGAGGATACGGAGTACTCACTGGGCTATTATTAACGACCAGATAATTCGGGTCTCATACCGCCCACGGTACACCAGGAGGACCGCGCTTTTTCACTTGGCATTCCAGCAGATTTCATAGCCAACCTTCGCCTGTTTTTACATCTGTGGTGAGACCACCTTTCATCTTGCCTTCCCAAATAAAGAACTCGGGATTGGAAATCGGACGGGCATAGAAGCCAGCATCTATCTCCAGCAATGAATACGGGTCCTCCACTCTTGCAAAGGGGGATTCAAGACGCTAAATATACAAAAGCAAAGGGCCCCGAGATCTGGTATCCGTCCACTCAAAAAGAAAACCCATTGAACTAACAACTTTAGCATGGCGATGTGATGCAGGAGAGATGATCCCTTCTCTTGGCTACGCGGTCATTCCTAGTCATTGATAGTAAACAAAAACAGCTGATGCAATGGTTCCCCAAACCGCGCACCACGCTCAAGGGAATATAGGAGTAAACACATTCATGAATATTTCTGTACAAGGACCAGTCTCTTCGGCCCTACTAACGAGTTATCCTCCATTATTCCGCCGTTTATGTTTAATCCTCCACAGATATACATGTGTTCTGAGGGTGGAAATACTCCGCTCTGCGCTTAAATTGCTCGGCACTGTTCATCTTCTCGAAAGCAGCAGTCGGAACCTTCATTGCTTGTTGACAGGGGCTCTCTCTCTTTTCCTCCGTTTTTCACACTGTGGGACTTTCTTCAAACCATGTCCCTTGCTCGTGCTAATCCTCCTCCGAGGGGGGTTTTCTTTCGAAGCTCATTTGTCTATCCAGCCGATCGGCAGTATTCTAATTAAGCCACATGTTCGTGCTACGGCTATTATAGAACATCTTCCAACAATCTGGCTAATGTTCTACTTACCGCATGGCACATGGACGCATACGGAGTATGGCCATAGAGGATAGGCGATATTGCTCCACGGGAAATGAATTGTTATCATTGATGTTGGTATATACGCCTATATTTATAATATACAGAACAAACAGCTTGCCTAATTCAATGTAAGTGTGTTTGTGATTGGATGGAGTGGAGGAAGTCCAGGTTGCACATAAAGATATTAGGACATGTAACATAAAGCTACATGCTAAGTGCACCATTATCTCGACGGAGGCGTACATTGGCTGAGAAGGGGCCAAGGACCCTCTGATGCGCCGTATATATACAGCAAAGGTATACCTTGTCTAAAGATGGCTGCAAGTACGCACGGCTGAGCCGTCGTACATACACTGAAGAAAATCTGCAAGAAATAATTTGTGGAAGGCCGATCAGGCAAAAGAAGAAGGGTATCATGGCATGCATAGATTGAATCGACATTAGCTCATACTCCATCCAGAGATCTAGGTTATCCCTGCGACGAAGTCGGGCCTTTTTGCTGTTTCAGCTTCGCTTCGAACTGTGCGAACTCATGTGCGGCAATCTCTTCCTCCGGATCAAGTACCTGTGTGACGGACTTTACTTCTTCAATCTGTACATCAAATGCCAAGGATTAACAACGCGGGTTCAGAATCCTGGCGGTGGGGGAAGGAGCAGGTGCGTGAATGAATAGGGGAGGTGAACTCACGTAATGCATGAGCATAGACTCAATACCATTCTTCAATGTCACAGTACTCGAGTCGCAGGTTCTGCAAGCTCCACGAAGCTTTAACAGGACGTTCCCGTTTTCAAATCCACGGAATTCTATATCTCCACCATCTTCCTGGATAGCGGGCCTAATTCTCGTCTCGAGTAATTCCTGAATCATCCCAACAACTTCCTCGTCTTCCTCGTTATATCGTACAGCTTCTTCCGCTTCCGCGCCTTCCGCTCCCTCCTTACCTGGTCTGACATCAACAACGTTTACCAATGCCTCACCTCTAGTAATTGCTTCAGTAATCAGGCTGAAAATCTCCGGTTTGATATGTGCCCAGTTAGCATCACTATCCTTAGTTACCGTGATAAAGTCCGAGCCGAAAAACACCGACACAGCACCGTCAACGTTGAGAAGCTTTGCCGCTAGAGGAGATGGATATGGTGGTTGTAGGGTAGATCGTGGAGTTAGGTATTCAAGGAAGGAAACCGGAAAGCCTTCAGGAAGAACAGGGTGGTTAGGCCGGAACTTGAGAGCCTAGTATAAACGAAAAAAGGATTTAGATCAAAGTTCCGAGTAGCACAGCTTGCATCGGTATAAAGAGGTGCATGGACACTCACATCGGCATTTGGAGTGGTATCCGTCTCAATGAATATAGTTCGCCTATCCGAAGGAACGCCAGTACGTCCTTGGGTGACAGGCTGGTGATGTCGTTGCAAGGTTGGCCGGTGATGCGCCAGCACGACCATCGGCGGTCTACTTGCGCTCGAAAGCCATCGTAACGATAGCTGAGGGTTCTGCCGTCTCGAGGCCGACAAGGGGCTAGACGCTGCCCTGGAAAGCACACGGGATAGAGGCCGTAATGCCATGGTGATTCACTCTCGTTGCTGGTGATGTGAATAGCAGCGGAAATTCCGGGGGAGTTGGAGTGAGTCTTCAAATTCAAAGCTTTTCTTTGGCCCGAAGGAGGTTTTGCGTTTGCCCGCAATGATTAATAATAAGGTTAATAATTCTTCCATTTTAAACTTTACGAGTGTTTCAATGCCGATCTCTTACTCACGTGGTATGGAGATCTTATGATTATGTCATCAAACCACTATCTATATGCAGGGCAAGCAGGAAGAAACAGCCTTCAAACGAATAGTCAACATATGGTTGGAATATTTGAAAGAGAGCCTCCTGCATTTACGGGACCTCAGGGGAAAGTTTGGGTATATTTCTCTTCTGAAGCTTTTTGTTCTCCTGTCTCGGTTGTGGGGAAAGCTTTGGGCAATACCCCTGGATACCAGCCAAAGCATGATATTGACAGACCCTTATATTTGTTGTATGACCTGTAGATTTTCCTGCAAGCACAGGCCTCATATTACATGGCTCCTGTATATTTCATTGGTTTCGTTGCTCGTTTGCATACTACCTTATGCTTTCTGCCTTAAAGCCGGGGCCGTAAAAATGAGCAGTCTTACGTATACTGCGTTGATACCCCAAGGTGATGGACTCTGGAGGATCAAGCCCTAAGGTCCGTGTACGTCGGCTAGGGAAGAATCATTCTGGGGCTATGAAGTCATATTGACCTGCTAATCCTCACTGACTCATATGATATCTCTATAACTAGTAGGGGTATCAACCTCCCTGGCTGACCGTTACATTTATAACCAGGACAGAATGGCCCCTTCAGTTACTCACTGTGGTATTCAAGGTTAATGGGTAGTCGCTATTCTTTGTATTCTTTATAGATTGATATTATTACCACAAGGACTTTACAAATTCACCTGTAGCAACACAGGGATCCACACATGCCTGTCCGTATAAAAGAACCCCCTAACGTCCATTTGAAAATCACACAAAGAAGCTCATGTAGAAGGCAGTTTTTTTCACAATTCATAAATATGGGTATACAATAATACAGGCAAAGGCAGTCCAGACGGGAGGGTAACCAAGGTGGAAAACCAAGCAATATAAAACGAGATAGGCAGGGGTAGATCTGCTTGAGCATGGCTGAAACCAAAGTATAGAAGGATGGGCGGGGGAGGGAGAAAGGAGGAAGAAAAATGTCAGGAATTAATTTAGGTATATGAGGAATGTAAATGATAATGATGATGGTGGTGGTGATGATGAAAATAGAATATTTCCTCCTGGTGAGTAAAAACCACATCCCCTCCCTTTCCTAACCAACCCGGATAAATGAGCCAACGCTGGAAATTGTAAATTGTATCAAGTGTGTTGGCGGGCCATATTGACACTCTATTACAAGAAATAATAGATCGCATCAAGGACATTACTATCATAACAATCATCAGTTCAAGGTCGTCTCCATACAAACCGTTTGCGTCCTGGATCCGGGATGCCGCTGGCGGATGCTTCCACTTGCATGCTCCGGCTGTAGAGTTCCTTTAGGGTGCCGTCAGTATAAATACATATAGGTGAAAGGGGGGGTGAGGGAAAACGCATCAAATCAACTAACCTCTTCATCCCCTGCAAATTTCGCCTCGAGGATCAACCATTGGGTGATATCATGCTTGGTATATGTGGGGAATGAAGTTTTCTGGCTCTGTTGGATGGAGAGAATGACATCTCCCATCACCTCGAATTTCCGCCAATTAATTCGGTCATTGTTCGCGCCGACAAAGGTTTTATTACCCTCCTCTGCAGACACCAGGTCGCGAAGGTGGAGGGGTAGGAACGGTATTCTTTCGTTGAAGGAGTTTCCCCATGCGAGTCGGTATGCAAAATGACTCTTTTCAGTGCTCATGAGTATAACTACGCTCATAAATTGCTTCTGCAGGGTTGGAGGCACAAGTTCTCGAGTCTGTGATAGCCTTGAAACCGGCGTTCCATTCAGCCCTGCAATAACTGCGCCTAGCGCATTATAGTTGTTAAGTTGGCGGAGTTTCTTTGATATGGAAAAATTCCTATTAGCCGGGAACAACTTGTATATGGAAAGGGGCCAACTAAAAGGAAAATAATAAAAAAGGGGGCGAGCCTGGACGAAAGGAGGCCCGTAATAACTCACCAATGATATATTCATAAACTTCTCCAGCGCCTGGGCTCGATGTTTTGCCTTGTCTCGAAGCAGTACCATGCTAGCGACAAAAAAGGCTAGGTGATTAAACGATTTGATCATCCTGTTGACATTTTCTAGGTATGCCGACGATTTCCCCTTATTCGGACCAGACAAGCTGACATGTCGAATAAGTTCGCGCGGCCGGAAGGAACTGTACATGATCCAGTCCATCCGGGTCACTTCCCGGGCAAATTCTTCGTCAGGGATGTCCATGAATATGCGCCACTGAGTTTTTGTGAGAAGATTCCGCGGCACAAGCTCGAGTTTCTGGGCCTCCTGCTGGGCGGATTCGACGGTGAGCAGGGTCCGAAAAGATTGGCTGGAGATGCTGCCGGCCCTGTCTGCACTGGAAGTGGTGGAGAGGTTGGAGTTTTGCGAGGAAAGGTCAAGGTCCATGTCGCTGATGTTGAAGTTACCCATGGACTGGGACATGCGGTTTGAGGTTGTATCCACAAACGGGTCGGTAGAATCGGGCAAAGAGTCCTCGTCGGTGTAAGCCCAGCATAAGTCATCGTCTTCCACAAATTTTTCGAGGTAGGAATTCATCTCCTTTGCAGCAAAGGCGAAGACAATATTCTTCTCGAGCGAGGCAATGAACTCGATCAGTAGCCTCCGGGTTTTGGCTCCAGCAAAATCTCCGGGGTACTCTGAGACCCATTGTGCGAGGACATTTAGGAATCTGAGCTGGTCTGCGTGACGGGTGAGCAGCGGCGATCGGCTGCAGTTTATGTGCTCGAAGCGTGTGATGATGGCGGTTAAGACTTTAAAGGGAGTAGCGAATTTCCGATAGAGACAGAGGAAGATGGCGGGGAATTTTGCATCCTGCTTGGACAAGGGCAAGGAGAGCAGCCTGTCGACCAGCTCGTCAAGCGTGCAGCCGGTGTCATCCTGTTTCTCCTTTGGCTGCGTCTGACTTGAAGGGCTTCCGGCGGATCTTGAGTCGTCTAGCTCATCGTCCATATCAAGAAAGCTGCTGAAGGCGTCTGAGCCGGAGCTGTGCCTCCAAGTGGTCCTCAGGTTTCGATACCTGGCTTTGCCCGGAGGCGAATCCTCGACGATGGTTTCTGAGGCGCTGCGGTTTGATATCGTACTCCCGGGTGGTGTTCTTGGCGGCACGGGCTGGGAATTACTACGGGCATATCTCGAACCGCCGTGAGCGCCAGGGGCCAAGGTCGAACTGCTGAACGTATCGGCGTGACCACCGCTGCCGCCGCCGCCGCCGGATCGGTCAGACCGTATGGTGTCGCTGGTCGATGGTCTGGGGTTCTCGGAGCTTGCCCGTGTATGAGGTCGGTTGCGGGGGACAGGTTGGCGAAGGAGTAGAGTAGTGCTGCTGTTGCTGCTGCTGCTGCTGCTGCCGGAGGGTGCGAGATTCGGAGAGGAAGAGGCGGAGAGAGGCAAGCGATCTGTCGTAGAGGAGGCTACATCTGCAAGGGAGAGCATTGAGACGTCAGCCGGTGCGGCAAGCCAGCGTGAGAGCGGTTCAGGGGGCGGACGCTTTGAAGAGAATATATCATGCTTGAAGGAGGAAAGGGAGGTGGTGAAAAAAAGTCGGCTGCAACCAGAACAGGGGGGGAGGGAAAGAGTAAAAAAAAAAAGAAGAGGACGAAGAGCAGGAGGACCAAGGCTCGACTCTGGCCGGCAAACTCGAACTCATAAGAGCCAGAGCAGGGGGATAGCGCAGAGTTCTTCTTTCTCCTGGCCTCGTCGTCTTTCCTCGTCTTCGCTTTTTTCTTCTTTTCTTTTCTTTTTGGGCGGTGCGAGGCGTGGGTGGAGAAAGCCGGGAGCGAGTTTAGCGTGATAGACAGGGGGAATGAAGCAGCAAAAGTCCCGAGAGGAGCCAGAACAAACAGAGGGCGAGCAGGCAGAGGCAGAGGCAGAGGCAGGCCCTCTGGCTGAAGTCTTCACCTTCCGGGCTGTTGTCTGGCTCATGGTGAATCGGAGAGAGGAGGAGGAAGAAGAAGGGGCCCAACCATAGTGATGGGGGTGTTTGTTTTCGTTTCTTCTTCCCAGACACATACACAAAAAAAGGGGGGAGACAAGCAGAGCAGGAGAAAAAAATAAATAAATAAAAAGACAGACTGGACATACCGGCACTACGCATGATGATGGCTCGTAGGATGGTCGAGATGCACTTTTTGTGGGATTCTGGATGGCCGGCCGAGATTCTCTGCACCTTCAACCCCAGGAGTGACCGGCATGCTTGCACTAGGGTTAAAGGGTCCTGCTGGGATTCGTTCTGAGGGCCATCGCATTTGCAGGCTATCACGAGGAAAGGGATGTTGGTCGACTTCCGGAGGGCATCTAATATTTCCGTCCGTTCAGCAGTTGTACCAGCAGCGCTGAAGTCTACCCGGCGGAATACAGGCAGGACGAACGACGCAAAGAAGGGACGGGGGGGAAAGGAAGGGGGGGAAAAAGAAAGAAAGAAACAAAAACAAGCAAACGAGAGCGAGAACGACACCGAGGGAGAGAGGCCGGGTCTTACCAAGGACCTGTGGGTACTGGGACACGCTGCGGAGATCGGTCGAATCGAAGAGGCAGAGAACCCCGTCGATGGGAGGCAGCGCCTGCTCGCCCAGACACTTGGGCCACACGATGCGGCCGCGGTCGTCCAGGGTGATCTTGTGGATGGCGATTTCCAGCAGCCGGACCACATAGATAGCTCCGTCCATGGACATCTTCTTGATCGAGGACCGAACCAGCGGCGTCTGCTTCAGGTCGAGCGCGCACTTGACAAACGTCGACTTGCCCACGCCCGCAGCTCCCACCACTGCTAGATTCACCTGCGGCAGCTGGTGTCCAGGCGAAGCAGCCTATACACGCCGTTATGTTAGCCGGGGGGTTCTCCCGAGAGAGGGATATATATATATATATATATATATGGTCTATAAGATCTCGCATGCCCCAATGCCCCCTCAGGCAGTCCCAGTCCGGAGCTAGAGAGGAGCAGACAAAGGGCACACCATCGGGATATCACATCAAGGGGGGGGAGTGTGGGAGTCTGGAAATATCACGCATACCTCCTCCGAGCTGTCCTTCTCCTTCTCCTTGTCTTCGGGTGCCTGACCCGTCATTGTCGCCTCGTCCTCTGCGATTGCCGTAAACCCAGCGGCGTCCTGCTTGCCCGAGCGGCCGGCCTGGAGGTGCAGCTTGCCCACGGGGGCCGAGTATGTTCGGTTCTGGAGCGGCGGGCGAGCTGGACGTGCGGAAGGGAGACCATCACGCCCGGCGCTGGTTGACCGTGTCCTGGCGAGGTTCAGCGAGGAGGAGGCGGACATAATATATATACTATATATATAATTTAATATAATGTATATATAATATAGAGGTATGTTATGGGTTCGAGTGGGTGTCTGTGTGTGAGACAGAAGGCGTTTGAGGTAGAGCTCTCTCTCTCTCTCAGTCTTTCTGTCTTTCTGTCTTTCTATCTCTGTCTCTCTGCGTCTCTCTCGCCGTCGTCCTGTCGGTCTTCCTATCGGTCTTCCTGTCTGTCCGTCTTTGGTCTCTGCTGCTGTTTCTGCTGTATCTGTCTCGTCTCTGCGTGTGCTCGTCGCAACGCAGCCCGTCTGATGGCAGGGGACAACAGGATCACTGCTGCATGTCTCTTCGCGGGAGTCTTCAATGCAGTCGTCTTTTCTTCCCCAAAGCCAGCCCGGCGCTGTTCTACTGCGAGTGACGCTCGCTCGTCATCGCCAGCCGCCGAATTGAGAGTCGCTTTCCCGTGTTGCCGGCTGCTGCTCTCTCGCTGGACGACGGAGGCAAACCCAGGTGATAGATAACAACGTGCAGAAGCAGAAGCAGAAGAAGAAGAAGAAGAAGAAGAAGAAGAAGCAAAGAGAGGATGCCTTCCGTCCTCCAAGCTGGCGGTTGCTGCTGCTGTGTTTTGTGCCTTTTTTTGCTTCTTCCCTGCGTTGAAGACAAGGAATGGCGCGTTTTGACCGGTACAACGTCGCAGGGCAGGGTCGAGACGGGCGGTAGAGAGCGAGAACGGCTGATCGGAGGTGCGTATATATAGAAATCGACAGATAGAGTCGAGATGCCAGGCCGGAGTCGAGCGGCGAACGACGCAGCAGATCGACTGATACTGGGGGGGAGGAGGTTTTTTTTTTCTGTTGTTAGTGAGACAGCAGACGCTCCAGGATGTTGTTTTTCCTCGTCTGTAACAAGAAGCAGAAAACGCTGGAAGGCATCTCGGCCTGCCTCTCGTCTCGCTTCTTTGCTTTTTTTTTTTTCCCTCTCTCGCAGTCTCGCGGTCTCTGGTAGTTAAGTCTCTGGCAGGTCTCTGGCTGTGCGTGAGGGGCCTGCTATTGTGCTCTACGGGCTTTGTTTGTCTGCTGTCTGTTTTGTCTACGTTTGATCTACAGGCGGTAATGCTGGCTGGCTGCGCATACATCAGACAGGTAGCATTTCGCAAGGGAGGATAGAGTTGAGGGCTTCTCCGGCGAAGACTTATTTCTTCGTCTGCTCCTTCGTACGGAGCAATCCTGGTCATGTTGTCGAGTTATAATAGCAATATAAGAAAATATAGATCGAGTGGTGGCAAGACGCCTTTCATATCAGACACCGTCCCATCATCCTGCCAGGGGCAACGAAGGCAAAGAAAGGTCAGCCCGGCGGAGATAATGTGTGCAACAGAGGGCCCTTTCCTTCCCATTCAGCTTGCGCTCAGCTTGCCAGGCTGTGTGGCCAGGGGAGGGCGAGCGAGTCGCCTCGGTAATGCTGGCCCTGTTTCCTGTTTTCGTTCTCTCTCTCTCTCTCCCCCCCCCCCCCCCCCCCCCCCTCCTTTCTTGAAGCATGGTCTTGTGGCCGTGGACAGTAGTTAGTTTGTTTATATGCAGAGATGTTGACTTCGTGGAGTCGACAGTTCGGGATAGACGAGTCCCAGAGCCTCGCCCCGTCTTCTAAGCAGCTAGCCAACCGCCGTCCCACTATTCGGCTCCAGATCGAAGAACCAATCTTGCCCTCTAATTCGTGACTGTCCAGTGTAGAATGGGAAGTTCCATTTGACCGTTGAGCCCCCTGTATCTTCTGGCGTTTCAAACCATGCTAGAAAGGAAAAAGGTACCTGTGTTTCGGGTCCTCGACGGGTTTGTTATTCGTTTACCCTCCTCCCCCTGAGACGGATGGATCCCCATCAAGCAAACTTGCGGGGAGCAAAGAGGGTGGGTGGGTGTGTCAACTCGTCTGTATACTGTGTATGTACACTTGGTGTGGTAGGACCAAAGGGGGCCTTCTGTGACGTAAGAGATCACATCTGCAGGTCCTTGTCCTGGGAACTGGATATAGCTTCTGGATCAGCATCTCCGCTCCCGAATAATAATAATAATAATAACATACACCCTTCGCTTCTGTATGTCAGCGTCAGACGACAGATCATGTCTTGACGAGACCATGTCCAATCGGATGGGGCTCTCATTTCCTTGTCCAAGTAACAGCATTCTTCCCAAGGCGAGAAGCGAAAGTGTGAGGCTATGTATAGGATCACACACGCCTTTTTTCTTTCCCTTTTTTTTTAAAAAAAAGACATTCCCATAACACCCCACGATCTGCAGAGGATTTAGGCAGTCAGTTTGTTAAGTATAAAGGTAAAGGGAACGTACGCAGGCTGCACACGGTGCGATCGGTCTTCCCAAAGGTACCTCCCATAAACCATAAAACGCTGCGCACATCCCGGCAGGTTGGTAGCTTTTTCGCCTCAGCCAATCTTTAGAGTAACGCGCCGCTTAGCCGGTTCCTGTTTTTGCTTCCGTATCGTGACCCCTATTATGCATATCTCTATCCATACCCATATCCATATCCATATCAATAACAAGAGCAATAAAGCGTCGAAATGCCTCATCCTCAGCTCCGCCGGTGGCGTGTCGCGATGCACCGCCATCGTTGTCACACGCTTCTCGCCATTTGCGAACCCTTACAAGCCCGCGGTTGAAGCCCTTCTCCGCCGTCCAGGCGCCGCGGTTCCTCCCTCTGGACGAATGTGACCCCCTGCCTCGCCCGCGTCCTCGTCCGCGCCCCCGTCCGTTGCTGTTGTCCAGCCTCGCCTCCTCAACCCATTCCTCTTCCAGTGTCAGACTGTAAATCTCCCGCAACCGAGACCGGAATCTGGGGAATCGACTCCATAGCTCCTGGAGCTTGGGCGAATTCTCTAGGCTGGAGAATCTCTCTTTCGATTGTCCCTGCACCGGAGCTGTGACAATGTCAGCAACAGCCGATGTAGACGGAGACGTAGCTGGGGCATCGGCGTCGTTGATGGTCACTGCATTGCCGTCTGCCTGTATGTGAGCATTTTGGGACGCAGGATTTTGTGCTACTGGAGAGCAGCTCGTCTTATGGGCCTTTGAACACGCCAGAGAACAGCTATCACAGACATTAATTAGTATGCATCCGTAGATGAAGCTTCGTCTTGTTCATCTTCGTCTTCGTCTTTCGTCTTCTTGCCCCGGGGAGAACCTACCTCTGCACGCCGCAAGCTGGGCAGCGGTACTTTGCTTGCTCCTGGGAGCAGACCTGACACGGCACGGCCATCAGTGCTGTCTCATGGCCCAAGTACAGCTGAGATTCTTCTTCTTCTTCTTCTTCTTCTTCTTCTTCTTCTTCTTCCTCCTCTCACGACGTCTTGTATCCCTCGTCGTCGCCGTCTTTTTGTTCTGGCGAGAAGAAAAAGAAAAGGAAGAAAAACGGTCGATTATGCCGCTGTTTTAAGACCCTCGCCAAGCCACTGCGCCTTTTCCAGTGCTGCTTTAGATGCAACTTCACCTGCCAAAAAGTCAACGAAGGAAAGAAACAAACAAGACGAAGACGAAGACGAAGAAGACAAAGAAGGAGAAGAAGGAGAAAGATTAAGCCAGCTCAGCATGACGAACGTGCCAGCAAGGACTCGCTCGGTGTACCGGGCCATACTACGCGAGCTGCCTTCCCGGCCGCGCTTCTCGCCGTCTCCCCTCCAGACCAAGATCCGCCAGCACCTTTCTACCGCACCCGCCGACGCTGACGCTGCTCGGGCCCAGCTTGAAGAAGCAGAACAGTTTGCGCAATACGTCAAGGCCCAGAGACAGTATGTTACGCTGCTGGAACGATATAATCCCGGAGCGGACATGGATCAGGAAGAACGAGTCCGGTTGACTGCCAGGAGAGTCGGCATGAGCCTGCCAATCGAACACAAGAACGATTCTTCATGAAAGCTGCGTGAGAGTGGATATTCGGAGATACCAGCGTTGAATCGTTCATGATTGAACACCGCGTAGCTGGATGATTTTTAAGGCTTATTAGTTGGCTGTGGTATGCAAATTGTCCTCTCTCCTACTGTTCTACGCTGTTCGGTTGATCTAATGTGACACTCTCGGGCAGGTGTTGAGCGTATATGATAGCCATAGCGGAGGTTGTTTATCTTTTACACTGTATTCTAGACCCATTGTACAACAACTACTACAAAATCTATACCCAGACCATAATACCCAGGTTTTATGTCTATCTCTTTATTGAACCCGACAGTTGGTGGGAGCGTCACCAGAATGATATGTCTCGTCACTGTAAAGCCGCTGGTCCTTGAGTACATCACTCACGTTGCAGACTTCAGACCGCCTACAAACAAACGGCCATGAAGGGCGACTGTGACGGGTTGCAGCAGCTCTTAGGGGGTAATAGGGGCTGGGGCTATATTTCGACCATGTCTATGTGGCCACCGCATGCTTCAATACTCCAGGCTGGTGCCGTTGCAAAGTGTTCTTCCACCTACACCACTAGGACAGATAGCCATGATAGCTATATCAGGTATATCTAACGGCAAAGGATGTTATTTCATTGAATAGGCAGCCAACTATGTACATGGACCTACTAGTTACCTTCATGCTACAGGGTTTCTAGAGATATACGGCTCCTGAAGCATTCGTGTATACGCAATTATATAATAAACCTCAATATTTATACGATTATATATAAATATATATATCACACTCTTCCCAAAAAGACGACCCGCACCAGTGCCATGCAATCGATTGGCCAGGTGAGTTTGTAATACAGGGCAAGCTAGAGCATAAAACTTCATCACTTCATCTAGATCAGATTACCTATTAAATCTGTAAGAAGTGTGCCAAGGAAAGAGTGTAGTAATGCTAAACATGTAAACATCCATGGATGTTTGGCCAAAGAGCAATATAAAGCGAGTGTTGCTCTATAAAAACGACGAAACGAATGAGAAAAATGCATGAAACCCCAAAAATCAACGCCTTTTAGATGCATATGTCGCCAGAGTACATTAGCTGGGGAAACCAAGAGGAAAAAAAAAAAACTGATAGGAAAATATGATAGGAAAGCCAGATCAGAGCCTGTGTTCTGTGCTCATGCCATGGTAATGGGTAGCTGGATGTTTAACGAGTCCAGCTCGGAGTGTGTTGGTGATGTAGGAACAAGGTGTGTCGGAAATGGATGGTATGTTTGACGGAACAAAAAAAGGGAACTCTCAAGTTTAGACGACGGGGCGGGCCTTGCCGAAGAATCGAGAAATGATTCCTCCGGTGGCTGATCCTGCGGTCTTCGCGCGCTTCTGTGGCTGTATCTCGGTTGGGAAGTTGATCGCATGACTCTTGGGCTTGGGACGCATCATCTGGATGTCGACATAGCTATAGGCCAAGTGAGAAGAGCTAGGGCTCGTGCTGCCGTCGGCAACAACAACCTCATGGAACGATGAGGCAGTGTTGATGCTGGCCGGCGTTCCTCGGGAGCTGGGAGCCAAACTGGAAGATCGGGACGAGGAGCCATGGTTCGAGTCGGCATGACCGAGAGCAGGCAGGTCGAGGACCGAAGGCGGGGAAATAGAGCGACCAGATCGCTGCAGGGATTGCCGACGTTTATGACGAGCGATGCGGTCACTCGAATTGTCCGCAATCGAACGGGGAGAATCGTAGATGCCGGCCTGCATGCCATAGTCACTAGGGCCACGAGCAGGGCTTTGGTCACGGGATGCCTGGGCTAGAGCTGCACGTACGGCAAGCTCTCGTTCACGCTCACGCTCACGTTCACGCTCGATCTCCATATCACATTGAGCCTGGATGTGGCTGCGAATGGGGGCAAGGAAGGGTTCGAAGTGGATGAAGAGGTCTTCCTCGTTAACACGGGTGTCCCAGTCGAGCAGATAGAGAAGTTGGCGTTCCATCAGGTTGACTTCTGGCAAGGAGAAGCCGAAGCCCTCATAGCCTTTGACCAGGGTGTATCTAGACCAGTGCTTGTTCTTTGGGCTCGAGTCGTTGAGGTTTTTGGCAGCCAGAATGAGAGCAGCGAGGAAGATACGGTGGGAAGTGCATCGCATGCCCTTGGCGACTGGCGGTAGCTTGTTCTTTAGACGTGCTAGGAAGACGAGAGATGTCATGAGAGTAGGGACCTCGACATGAGAACGGGTAACAAGAGAGAATATGAACGACTCCAATGGTGGCAGGGGAGGAAGATGAGGCTCGTCAGCTGCCTTGAGATCGGGAGATGCTGGCGGCGTGAGAGTCCCTTGCTGGGTGACTGGTCCTCGAATAGCACGGTCCTCGCATCTAATAACCATGGATGATTGCCTAGCCAAGTAAGATATCATCTCGCATGAAACAGGCATAGAGATGAACTCATTGAGAGCTGCACGGTTAAGAGCAACGTTGGACTTCGCCATTTTGATATTGGGAGTAGTAGAAGCAGGAGTAGTTGATATTGCTCGTAAAATGCGTCCTCTTTTTTTTTTGAGATCAACCCGGTTATCGTTAGATGTAGAGTGGTAGGAAGATAAAGGGGTTTGTCGAGTTGGAAAATGGATATAATGTTGTAAATTAAGGAAGCTTAGCAGTTCTGTCCTTTCAAGAGATTCCGGCCAGCGGAATAAAGCAGACAGGCTAATAAAGGGCAACCCGTAGAGAGTCGCGGTGTAAAGTAAAATAAAGTAGCAAGTAATGGCGGATCGATGATGTTATTCTGCTGCATCTGTTAGTTATGCCGGCGCTCAAAGGATGAATGAGAATGCATGCAAGAAGAGGCGGCCGGCCGACAGCCACACAGGGGGTAGTCCGCATGCCTGCATGTAGAGATGTATGGGGTTGTTCCTCGGCCGGCTGCGATGGGGGCAAAAAAAAAAGTGAAAAGGAATGCATGCAAACGCCAGGGGTCGGCAGCACTTACTCAGATGTCCAGACAAGCTGAGAAGAGTAAAGACGGATTTTCCGTTGTCAGGTCTCGATGGACGCCTCGTCGAAGCAGAAGCAGGGGGTAAAGTCGCTGGCTTATTCAGATCTCTGCAAGAAGTGTAACCGACGGCCGGCGGAGTATTCCAGATACAGCGGACAGTAAAAGTCGACGATGATAAACCCAGGGCCAAAAAGAAAAAGACCAAAAACAAAAATGCAAAATGCTTTTATGTGGTATGGGGGGGAAATGAGATCTAATAAATGTATAAAAGATGGATAAAGGTAAAGAGACTCGTGAGACGTATCAAACGCCTTCTGATGCAATATTATGTATGTGTGGGCAAAAGGAGGGAGGGAATAGGCATGTGGTTAGTTCTCGTGAAGAAGAAGCAACCAAAGAGAGCGAAGGAGGAGAACGGAAAGAAAATAATACAAGAGAACCTGCTTTAGTGATATAAAAGAAATGGAGGAGGCAGAAAGAGATCAGGAGGCAAGGAGGGGAGTGTGTGGTGCATGGAATATATACCCTCACAGCGCCTCTTGGGGAAAGACAGCATGAACCTTCGAGAGGCAAAGAAAAGGCTGTATGCTGCCTGTCTCCCGTCGTCCACCCCTGGGCCCGGCAGTTGCTGATGCGTTAGCGGTCCCGTCGTGAGCTTGCCCATGACAAACGACTGGCCGAGAGAGGGCGCTGAGCACCTAACCGCCAGCCATGGATCAACGCAAGCGTTCTATTTCGAGAAAGCAACCCATGGGCGGGAAGCTGGTCTGACCTCTTGCGTTCAAGAATACGCGCTCACATCTGTGATGATGTTACAAGGCCCCTGACAAGAATAGCAGCAAATCCTCCTCTTTTCTTCTTTTCACAGGGCGAGCAGAGCGAAGAGAGCGAAGGCGGAAAAAGCAAGGAGAGGCAGAAGAAGAAGAGATCCACAGTGGCCAAGCTTCAAGCCAGGCCCAGCATGGCCAAATCATGCCTGCTCTGGATGCAGGTGAGGGCGCCAGTCTGAAGACGCAGGCCTTGCGGGCGAGATCATTCGTTGATGGTCAAGCGTGAAGGGAAGATGCAGGCCCAATCACATCGTGCAGACAGACGGGCGTCAAGTGTTTCAAGCATTGTTTGAGACTGACTGTCTTCCTGGCCTGCCTGTCCTGCTTTGGGCCAACGACGATGGCTCTTTGGGCTATTTTGGGCAGTTTTTTTTGGCGTTGCCTGATTGAGCTGTCCATGTTGATAGATGTCGATTCCCGCTTTGTGCTGGTTGATAACCCGGCGCATACCACGGACTGTTAGATAGCCAGTACTCCGTAGATGCCCTCACTAACACTGCCTAGGGGTAGGCAGTTGACTAACCAACCTCGCAGGGTAGAGTCTGCCTAGTGTAGTTACTCCGAAGCCAGATGGATAGCATCAGACAACCCCCCTCCGTATGCTGTTATCATGTTGACCATTTTGACTTTTGGTCGTAAAATATATTCCGTTATCGTCTGTTCTCCGTCCAGGCCAGGCCTGTTTGCCTGCATCGTAAGTCGTATCTTGGATAAGTTGTCACTCTGTAGTTAGGTGTAGCGTGTGTATTAACCCCTGCTCAACGAAACTGGCCGGCCAATCCACGAGCGTACTGCTGTTTGTTTCCTCCATTCTGCGACAAGCTTAGATGTTACGGGGAAAAGGGCCCGTGTCGTTGACGGCATGCATGAAGATTTTTTATTTTTTTTCATTTCATTTCATTCCCTTGGGTCTTGTCTGGTGGGTTTTGATGCGACTGAGCATCCAGCATGAACCAACACGGCTTGGATGGTGGTGGTTGACGAGCGACGTGGATGCAGCTGAGTCGAGAGACGCCCATGTCATCGCAGTCGTGTTTTATCATGTGTTTCATCACGAGTCCTCGTCCTTCCTGATGCGCTGTTCGTTCTCGCGGTCGCCTGTCGCCTGTCGCCTGTCGCTGTTCTCCTGATGCTGGGCAATAATGTCATGGGAGCGGAGCCTAAGCTTGTGTGATAGGAGGACAGCAGCAGCGGCCGTTCTCCCGTTCCTCTAGGCCGTTGCATGCAGCTAGACATTAGTTACTCCGTAGTTAGTGTGTAACTCGGCGCATCGGTGGACTGCTCGTCCATTATTCATGGTTAATCATAAACTCCGTACGGAGTAGACAGCAGCGTAGCTGGCTGTGCTATAGGAGTTACTTGAGCTGACTTGTCGTACTCGGCCGTCCGTCTCTTTGGCAGTTCGACTCGATCCTGGTGATGACCAAATTTGGGGCCATAGCGAGAGACTCCCGTCAAGCCGAGGCCGCAGACTTAGTAAGAAGACATTGTATAAGGTGCAAGGCTGTTATTTTTATGACATGTTGGTTTGCTCGGTCTCCTTTCAGTCCTTCGTTAGCTGTTGGCTCCAAGGCTGTTTGGTTGATTGCTCTTTCGGATGCTCCGACTGCCTGTTCATTCAGCGATTCTAGTTCCACCCAGGCGCTAACTCTGATCACAGAAATAGAACAGGCCGTTAGTTATTTGGTTTGTATTCTTATGCCATGCACCCTCGGATGCTGGCCCTTGTCGTTGCCATACCACAGTCCCCACAAGTGCATAAAATATCAACGCAAATGTATGCGTGCTCTTCACCCTTCTTCCAATTAAGGGGACACAACAGATAACTCATTCCCAGGTATTCCGTATTGAAAGGGCATCTTCTGAATGACGGGATGAAGTTGGAAAGCATGATGATCTCGGCTTGTCGTACACCATTCGGTAGCCGGAATCTGGATTCCAACGTGGGTCTTCGATGGGAGCGCCACAGTTTTTGAAAGCGGATTCACAGCATCTTTTTGGCCGTCCATCCGACCTATCGTTACTTCGCAAGTTCTGAAACAAGGGTGCCTTGGAAGGAGTTTGGATCTGTGGGCGGCTCCATCCAGAGCACGGAGCCTGAAGATCCGGCTGCGGGAGTTTTGATCATCATGGGCAGTCCCCAAGAACGAAGGAACTTGCTGCATCCCTGCCCCTGGCTAGGAACTCTCGGCGCCCTGGGTACAGAGACAGGCAACTGGCGCCTCTGTTGGCGTTCAACGGCCTTCCTGACTGGTATGACTTCTAGTTCCGGCGTTAACGGGACAGAGAAACAATTGGGCAGCACCAGAAGCTTCGAAACAGGGAAGAATCAGGCCAAGGGAGCCTGCACACTCTGATAGCATTAATTAGGCAAGTTGAAACCGCGGAATCGGATGGGATTGATGGAGTTCCAGTTGCTATGAGGCCTCTGTTGCCCATGCATGACTTTTCTTCCGTCAACACGGGTGCGAACCTTCGCGTTTCGTCTTTTTATCATGGACAGCCCAGACACCATTTGGACCGACTTCTAGCAGAGTCTGTCTTGGAGATCATGTCAGGTAGGTAACTTCTATTTTTGTGACACTCGTAGCGAACTGAACAGGCACACATGGCCGGTATATATTTTTTATGCCATGTCAAGCGTATCTTATCACAGTGTTAGCATCACGGTGCAGTGTAGGATTTATCTGCTGAAGGAGGTTGCCTACCTTGAGAGGCCGTATATCCTGTGTGTCTGGCAGCACAGATAACTAACTAATCGACGGCGGATCAACCCATTGCCTAACTACGGATTCCATGAACTACTTCTTTACACGCGCCTCCTTTGTCGTCTCCCCGAGGCAGAGTGCATGTCCTGTATGCATGATGATGACAACCAAGGGGCCGCAGCGTGGCGGATGCCAGCAATGTCATAAAGAGTGGTATCATCGAGAGCCGTCTGCCCCCTATCTGCTACCTACTCTATCCATCTCAAACACCGAGAGGGCCGGCAACAAGGGTTCATTCACCCCATTAGGGCGACGGTAACGCGTCTTTGATGTCTTGATGTCAAGATGCTGTTTGATGCATCCCCTAACTAAACTAAACTACGTCATCGGCCAGCGAGTTAACCAACTCCTTAACTAACTAGTTAACTAGTTTAACTGGTCAGCCTTCCCGATTCGTCGACATCGAGCCATCTCGCTTCTCTGATGCTCTCTCTAGCCGCCCATGTTTCTTTCTTGGGCCTGACGATCCCAACAGATAACGGGAGTTATTAATATCACAGTTTGTTTCTTCAGCATGGCTAGTTGGTTACGCTCACCTATAGGATAAAAATAGCCATGGGCTGCTGTTGCTCAGCGCTTCGACTCCAGGACGGGACCTCATCAACTAACTTAACTACAACTCAGCCCAGCCAACGCCTAAGTGATAACGAGCCATAGAGCTGAAACTCTGGCTGAAGGAGAATTGTTTGGAGAAGAATCATGCAGATTCCATATTATAACCAACTGGAGATTGATCAGCAAAGCATCTTGCAGAAGCAGCGTAAAGTCCTGCTATGTCAAGGAATTTTCCCTCTTACAAACCCTAGTCCTGGGTTCCGTTCCTTCGTGAGTGATGAAGTCGAATAGCTACGTATGCATAAGAAGGCTCTATCTACCCCATCCTTTGCATGGGGGCCAGAGTATTTCTTGTTACGGCACATAACTCAGAAGGCTTTGGAACACCGGTAGAAGAAATAAACAAAGTCGCCAACGTTTTACGCCTGCTTTCCCATTGTTATATCACCCCCTTGATATGATGTCTGGACGGAAGATATATTGGGATGATACTATGCGCTCTTTCCCGGTCCATAGTAACATCCTGCATTCCTTTCTCTTTTCACCTGGTTGAGTATTACCCTGGAGGGTAAATGGCGGCTCTATTTCCCAGCAGGAGAAAGTCCTCTATGTTTCTCTGGGTTCATGAAGTCATGAAGTCTCTCGTCCCAGTGGCCAAACTCAGCTACTTGACCAGGCAGACCTGGGGATGAGTCTCATTCAGCGCTTTGTGCTCCGTGATCCACACATGCAGCGCTGTCGCCTCTCGAGATAAATTAGATATCATCTGAGCCCGAGTTCACTGGGATACTGCCCTAAAACCGCAAGTGGGTTTTAGTACTCCATCGTTAGTTATGGGGAAGATGAGACGGATATGCGATGGCCCTGCTTTCCAGCTTCTCGCAACGGACTATTCTATTTTGCGGGGATATTCAACAGGTAAAACAGGTTAGTATTCCTTTTTGGGTGGCATTAACCGCCGGTTGCAAAATGAATTTGTGCTCCGTCAATATAAAATAGGAGAGGGGGCGATATGGCACGTCATCTAATTACACGAGAACAGAAAATAGTCCAAAGATCTGGAGGTCAGGTATATAATATACACAGGGGCGCTGTCCTTCGGGGTGGGCCGGCTATATAATTTACTCGACGGTGTGTGCGAGGACATTTCCCCTGATATTGCATGCGCGTTCAGGTACCCCGTTGATCAATGACCAGTAAGAGTACTGATATCTGACCCCTTTTGCCGCCTATCAAGTAAATCAGTGTCGATGCATCATGAAATTGACGCTGATCGGTGGTGAAGAAACCTGTTTTGAGCGCTACGTTGCCATTGTACACTAAAATGTTGCTCTGTGAGACGTCTCACAGAAACAGCTGATCCGTATAGACAATCTCCGCAACAGACCTCGACTTTCTCACTCCAAGACTTGCAATTAACTAAGGAAAATAGTCAGAAGGTTAAAAAGTCGCACGGCAAGTATGTTACACGACGTCGCCGGGTCGAGCACCGCCTTGCCATGACGCGGAATCAGGGGTAGCAGCATCAACACCAACCGTACCTGGTCGCTGGTGTTAAATAGCAGGCAATGAACCCTCCTCATCCTCTTATCTCTTGCATCTTCAGTATCATCCATTCGCTCGTTTTTCCTACTATCCCAGCTTCTTACTTATACTCATTCATTCCTTATCAACCAAACTCTACAAGGTGAATCCGCTCAATGCTAGCACTCACTTACCAATATAAAGACTACATGTACTAACAAAGAGATAGAATCTATCTACGAAAATGAAGTTCCAGGCTGTCCTTTTCTTCTTTGCTGGTGCTTTGGCTCTTGCCGCCCCTATTGAGGAGCGAGGCCTCCCTGCTGTTGGAACTGCTGAAGTAAGTCACTGTACCAATGGACACAATGCTTCCTAAGGATGGAATCCGTCAAAATTGATAGTCTACTCTGCTAACCATTTCTTTAGGCTGCTACTGGTCTCGCCGTACGTTATCAACATCGCTGATTGAAAAACCAGCTGTAGTTGAGCAGTTTGCTAACATGGCATTTTTATTCCTATCAGCAAAAAGTACCAGACGTTGTAAGTAAACATTGCACAAATCTTCAGATCGTGACTTTTGCTGATCGATTATTCAAGGCCGGCAGGGTCGCACCATCTGGTGCTGGAGGCCTTACGAAGGGCCTACCCATACCTGGAGACCTCACTCAAAGCCTCCCTCTCCTTGGAGGCGGTGCTGTAAGTTTCCCTAGGAAAGCCTTAAGGAAAATAACCCAAATTGGAAGATCTGACACTTTCATTCTCATCTGTGATATCACATCGCGCTTTGGGTATCAAACGAAATAAGCATTTGCTGACAGAAAAACCGTGACGCTTAGTAATTCAGTGAACGGTATCGCGAGTGACTTTGCCGGAAAAGTCATAGATTCCAGGGCTTCCCTTCTTGTTATACCGTTTTTAGTGTCTTATGGTGAATTGCTTGAGCATTCTGCAATGCGGAAACTGCCAATTCGGACTTCTGGTAAGATGCCTCCCGACCCCCTTGAAGATTCCTCTTCATGGTCTAACAGCTGGAAAGATAGATCATTTAGGCCTTGGGTTTCCTTGGGTGGCTTTTCGGATAATAAAGGGTTGAATGCGATCATGCAGAGGATACACTAGCAGTTCATCATTAGATATGCTATAAATAATTTTAGTCAGCCACATCTGCCTTGTCCTCATCTTCTAAGAATCGAGTTTTAAGCTTGTAGTTGCTTCTGCTTTTTCTATCGCAAGTTCAAGTCGAATTATCCCTAAGGTAGGGTCAAAATCACGTGTAAGTAATGACTCCATTGTTAACTCCCTGTCTGACCAATAACATGCACCTGGTGACATGTTTTCGTTCTTGGCACTTGTGGGAAAAGCGGGAGGGACCATCTATAAAAGCGTAATTCAAAGGCGCTGTAGCTACCCAAGTGTTGCTTATTTCGATCATGTCGATAAAATTATTCTGATACCCCAAGCCAGTTATGTCTGCTTCAGCAGCAGAGCCAGAAAGGGGGGAGTGTCGAGATGGAGCTCCTGGCCAAATCGAAGACATGGAAAAGTTACCACAGGATGCTCCTTCGGTTGAAAGAGAGGAGCCAACGTCGATATTTAGGGGCCTGGGTATTCTAGACAGATATTTGGCCCTATGGATCTTTCTGGCAATGGCAATCGGGATAATACTTGGAAATTTCGTTGATAACATAGGACGTTCTTTACAGAAGGGTGCCCTAGTGGGGGTTTCGCTGCCAATTGGTAAGTTGTATATGCTTCTCCACCTTGATTGTTGGGCCGAGACCTATTCTGTAGCCATTTTTTGACGACTAGGCCGAAATTAATACTAACCGGTACTTTTATGAAGCCATTGGATTGCTTGTCATGATGTACCCAATTCTCTGTAAAGTGCGCTTCGAGTCTTTGCATCAAGTGTTCAGAGCTCGTGAGATATGGATTCAAATGGCTTTTAGCATATTCATAAACTGGATAATTGCTCCGTTCCTCATGGTAAGAACGTGCTGGCCTGGGCTTAAGCGACCGAGAAACTTGCTAATGTATCCATTTCAAAGCTGGCGCTTGCGTGGGCGTTTCTACCAGATAAACCTGAATTGCGAGAGGGATTGATTCTTGTCGGTCTAGCAAGGTGCATTGCCATGGTATGTCTCCGATTCATATCTCCTAGTGTGCCTGTTTGCTGACCTTCCCCGCTTAGGTTCTCATTTGGACGGGCCTTGCAGGAGGGGACAATGAATATTGTGCGATATTAGTCGCCATCAACTCATTACTGCAGATGGTACTCTTTGCTCCCCTTGCGCTATTATTCATCAAAATAATTAGCCATTCAGAGGGCACAATCCCCCTGTCCTATCCAGTCGTCGCAAAGAGCGTTGCCGTGTTCTTAGGAATACCGCTCGGTGCTGCCATAGTTACCCGATTTACACTGCGGAAGGTTGCTGGGCCTGTCTGGTACGATAATACATTCATCAAGTGGCTTAGCCCTTGGTCCTTGATTGGGCTGCTGTTCATCATTCTGGCACTTTTCGCTTCCCAGGGAAAGCAGGTTGTTGATCAAATTGTATCCGTGGTTCGGGTTGCTGCACCTCTTCTGGTGTATTTCATCATTGTTTTCTTCAGCACGTTATACATCACTTATCGGCTGGGCTTCGGATACCGATTGTCAACTACACAGAGTTTTACCGCGGCGAGTAATAACTTTGAGCTTGCTATCGCGGTTGCGATTGCAACATTTGGTGCTGATAGTAGCCAAGCGCTGGCATCTACCGTTGGTCCGTTGATAGAGGTCCCTGTGCTGCTAGGTCTGGTATATTTTGCACGATTTGTCGCCAAAAGGGTAAATTGGAAACCCTAGAGACGGTGCTGAGTTCTGAATTTGTGACAGCAAGCATTTTGTTCGATTTCTAGAAAATCTTGCCCATAGAAATATAGAAAATGTAATTAATAATTTCGGCTTTCCGCATTATCAACATGCGAATATTCTAAAGGCGCTAACCCTCAAAACACATACGTATCGTATCCTTATTGACAAGCGAGACGTCAACAACAGCGCGTTTCTTCGCAGTTAAAAAAGACGCCAGTTACGAAACATGACTAAGCGACGGGACGGGACCGATCGTTAATATCACGTGGACGTATCAAACTTTAATTCCCCCCCCCCCCCCCCCCCCGTATTAATATAAACGAGCAACAACACTCGAAGTGACGAGAAGGGAGTGAGTGGCGGAAGAGCAAGAAGAAACAAGACATAACCATGCCTCCAACTTTATGTTTCAACTGCAAAGCTGCGCGAGCAGTTATAATTCGACCGAAAAACCGCCATAAGCTGTGCAAAGATTGCTTCCTTACCATTTTTGAAACAGAAACTCATCAAACAATCACAAACAGCTCGCTGTTCGTCCCCGGTGAACGGGTTGCTATTGGTGCGAGTGGTGGAAAAGATAGTACGGTTCTTGCTTCTGTCTTAAAGACATTGAACGAGCGATATAATTATGGTCTTGACCTGGTTTTACTTTCCATTGACGAAGGTATAAAGGGCTACCGTGATGACAGTCTGGAGACGGTAAAGCGAAATGCGATCCAATACGAAATGCCACTGGAAATAGTCAGCTATGGAGAGTTATATGGTTGGACAATGGACCAAGTTGTTGCGGAAATTGGGAAAAAGGGTAACTGCACATACTGTGGAGTCTTTCGACGGCAGGCTCTTGATCGTGGCGCTGCAAAACTGAATATCAAACACGTTGTTACCGGACACAATGCGGACGATGTTGCAGAAACGGTTATGATGAATCTACTACGCGGTGACCTTCCTCGCCTTGCACGTTCGACCAGCATAATTACGGGATCGGCCGCCAGCGATATCAAAAGGAGTAAGCCTTTGAAATATGCGTATGAGAAGGAGATTGTCCTGTATGCTCACCATAAAAAGCTTGATTACTTCAGCACTGAGTGCATATATTCCCCAGAAGCATTTAGGGGGAGTGCCCGGACCCTTATCAAGGACCTGGAGAGAATTCGGCCAAGCGCTATTCTCGATATTGTCCGGAGCGGGGAGGATATGGCTAAATTGGTGCCGGCTGAGGTATGTGGAGGCACTGGGTGCTCCTCCATAAAATCCAATGGAGTCGATGACATTTCCACAGGGGTTTGTGGAAGTCAGAATGGAAGAAGCAGTGGCGGAGAAATGGCAGATATGGAGAAAAAGCTCACCGAAGATGAAGATGCTAAGTCTCGCGAGGTCGAGATATCATTATCTTCTCTGCCAAAGAAACCCGGGAAACCTATCTCGACACATCCATCTGTGGCAATCCAGAGCCGTGACAAGAAGCAAAAGCCCCTAAAGACCCAAACGATAGGACAGTGTGAAAAATGCGGTTACATGTCGAGTCAAAAAATATGCAAGGCGTGTATGCTTCTCGAAGGACTGAATAAAAGTCGGCCAAAAACAAGTGTGGAACTTGTTGGGGTCGAGGAGGAGGAAGGCAGTTCGACATTAATGAGACAAATGGAAGGTCTTCAGCTATCTGGAAGCTGAAAATCAAGGGCACTCTCTCCCTGTTTATGAGACCCGATAAGCTACTATGGAGATCTTACACCTCACTACACTTCCCCAGCCTCTTTTAGTTCCGGTCAAATATTGGTAAAGCTAATACCCGGGTCGGTAGTGAGACTAAGGAAAATTAGCACCAAGGGCATCTACAAGATATCAGACATCATTTTAAATGGCTTACTTTTGCCCATGGCGTCTATCAGCCGCTTCGCAACGAAACAATATTCCGAGTTATCGCGGCTTTTACCGTCTACGTGTCACAAACTGCTTAACTCGCACGGAGGCTAATACTATCACATTGATATGGTATATCAGAGAAGTTCAGGTCAACTGTCTAAACTAGAGTCACGCGAGACCCCAGCAGATATATTGGTTAGACGCTGAACTAGAAAGGTTAAATACAAAGAAACAAAATAATAAAACGGAATGACCGTTATATCAAAGCGTTGGAGCCTCCCAATTGGCCCTCTTGAGCCTCATAATAGCACATTGTTTTTGTGGGAGTGAAAACTCTCCTTCCTTATAGAAGCCTGCTTCGATAAGGCTGGAAAGATACCTGTTGGAATGTTGTTAGTTGATTTGGAAAGCGTGTAGATAACAATCAAGGGCATTACTTACTCCTCGTCATCAACTCTGGGTCCTACAGCAATAGCTTGGGTTCTGTTGTCTGCTAACAAACAGTAATGGATAAGTGCATTTAGCCACACCTGGGTTTGATGAGGCCTTCTATCTTCTTCATCCAAAACTGTACATCGAATGCCACGGTCAAAATCGTCAACAAGGACAGGCAACGGTCGCTGGATAGACCCCTCCTTGACCCAGAATATCTCAAAATACCCAAACGGCTTATCGTTCCAACATCCTAATGCGGGAAATAGGTGCTTAGAGGTAAGGCGAGCCTTGATAAACTCCTCTTGAATGTTAATCGGTCCAGCTGAATCCCATATTTCCTTAGCTTTTGGTGTGTTTAGTATAGTATGCAGGAATTCGACGTCTGATCCCCTAGGCTTGAGTACCAGGGGCTTTATACTTTCAAGCATGTTATTGTGGTTGATGCACAGCGCTCTATGGTATCGGCCTAACGCAGTTTCCTCTGTATCAGGCGGTGAATTTGTAAAAAGGCTCGGGATACGAAATGATAGTGTTTTCTGTAGACTGGGGATGTGGCGGATGTAAAAAGTTTCGCCCTGGCGAGGAGGTTTTTGACGGATTGGATGCCGAAGCCACCCATCAAGCATGACCCATTGGGCAGGTGGCGGAGGAAAGTAGGATGGTACATGGCCACTGGAATAAAACGAACCAAGAGGCGCAGGTGAAGCGCTCATTCGATTACCTCGGCCTCCGCTGTTGTAGCTATCTGCTGGGGAGCTAGTCCCTGAACGAGAGGGTGATTCTGGCTTCGGAGTCATATCAGGAGTAAGAGAGAAGAGAAAGATATGAGGATCGATCTGCCAAAAGCTCCTACGGCTGACGAACATGTCCAGCTTTTCTGGAGGACCATTTGGGTCCTCAAGCCCAACAATTGAGTTCTCTGTTGTGACGAGACCCATCCTCTCCAGTTTGAGTAATAAGTTCCGGCCCTTAAGAAGCCCCTCATGTCTAATGTGCACCACCCATTCCCCCCTTGGTCGAGCTCGTTCTGGCACCGCAGCTGACTCTTTGGTAGTTATACGGCTACTCGGCGCCGCTTGGTGAAAGTACCAATATAACGTTGACCAAAGAATCAGTGCAATTTGACATGTTGCGATGGATTTCGGCACAACAGCTTTACTTGAAGCAAAGTGTATTGATGATATGAAGAAATAGTCGCTGTCTAGGGTTGGGTGGGTGTAACGGTTTGACTCCCATTCGAATGGATTTTCGCCTTCGTTTTTAGGGGTTTCGTCGAAATAGAAATCAGAATTTGCCTGAGCTTTGGAGGCCTTGGTTTCGCGCAAGGAGTTTATCACGATTGACCACCCTGGCGGCAAAAGGCTCCGTTCGTTCGAGTTAAGTTTAGAAGCCTTAAAGGAGAATCCTCCGAAAACTGGGGTTACATTGAGCGTGTAACCATCAGGGAGGAGAATAGTGGTGGATGTAGGCATTATTTCTTATGAGCATAGATTTAGCCTTTGGGACGAAGCATGAAAACTGCAAAGAAAATATATGCGTTGGAATATAGCATAATGAAATGTCTGTGTTGTTGCATGATCAACAAAGATCGTATGTGTCCCCTTATTCACATTATATATATATGCCGTGTATAAATATGGCCATGACTCCGGGTCCGATGACATCAATATTCCGAGTTTGGTTATGATGCAAGAACTTCTCTGTGAAAAACCTTCTTCAGCCTCGGCCCAGAAAGTCGGGTTTCTGCTGAATTACTGCCAACTCAGAATGCAGTAATTCTAGAGGCATATCGTGGCTCATTCTGTGTGAATAAAGCCCACAAGTGGTTGAGAAACACTCTTTGGGCGTCAGACAAGGTACAAAATGCAGCTGCTATTTATAGCTAACAGCTATTGTTAATGGTTGCAGGGATGGTATTGCTTCCCTA
Organism: Trichophyton schoenleinii; assembly: GCA_018357685.1. Lineage (NCBI taxonomy): Eukaryota > Fungi > Ascomycota > Eurotiomycetes > Onygenales > Arthrodermataceae > Trichophyton > Trichophyton schoenleinii. The sequence goes on from WOFF01000002.1 coordinate 3,483,441, forward strand.
CCGTATTGCACGATGGCATAGTTCTTTACCAAGAACGAGATCCAACACCTAATCCAACACTTTTATAAGTGACATCCCCATCTTTAATGCAGTCAAAAAAAATCACCTTTCGGGAAATTTGCCACTCGCGGCGAAATTATCCGCCATGATAAGCTCTCCAATCTCCACAAGGCCAAGTTCGGCCTGGATTATTTCTCCTGAGTCTTAAAGGCAAGATTCGAGTGTATCCACCGCTACACACGACTTGTAACTGGGGCCTGGCAATATTACGGGGCCGGCAAACCTCCGCTACGTCCTTGAGGATGCGGGGGCCCAATTCGGTAATGTCTGGCCGACACGACCCCGCTGCAGCAATAAATCGACCCTTTGTGCCTGTAGACAGCGTAGAGAGTGTAAGTATTCCGCAGGAAATAGCGGGATCTCCGAGGTGATACAGCAGAATATGACGTCTGCTTTGGTGACGCTGTTCATTAGATCTAGCTCATAGCCTTTAAATCCTGGGCTAATGGCTGGGAATTGTACCTGAGCCGGTGAGTATATGTCCACTAAAATCCTGCTAGCGTGATCAAATGAACAGTTAAATATGTCGACGTTCTTAACTTGGGTTCGGCGGAGAAGAAGTGGAAGCCGTATATGCCAAAAAAGCAAGTTGACCAGCCCCGAAAATAGTAATATTTTCGACCTGCTTCCGCCTTCCAAAAAACAGCAATGAGCATAAGGCTGCCCTAAATGGAACAAGATACGCAGTGTTTATGAGGGCAGTTGGCATCAGAGATGCGTTCGTTATTGCGAGATATCCAGATCTGGGGCCTTGGGTACTCTCGACCCGGAGGGTAGGTCTGTGATTGGTATTCTAAAGAAATGGCACCTTTTATCTCCCTTAGAGAGAGTGCAATTTAGAAGTTTGTTGGTCCAGATAATGTGGGTGTAGTCGAGTTTTGATACCGTCTTAATTTGAAGCCCTAGTAGAAGAGAGGGAGACAGGCCAACTTCGGCCTCTCACCCCTTGGCCCTCAGGGACATTCAACACCTTGATCCCCCGGGCTTCTCCAAACACTAGAGCACTAAGACAGAAGTCGAGTCCATCTTGCTTTTGATTAAGAGTTTGCCGCTGCACCTCACGGGTCGACTGAATGCCAAGCCTTCCGCTGCCTATGGAATAATCCTGCACTTTTGCCGCAGTGCTCGGAATCTCCAGAAGGTGATCAAGGATAGAAGCAGAGAGCGCAGCACGCATCTCCACTGTTAAGAATCGTTTAAGACATCTTGACCGGCGTGGGTACAGCGTCCTAGTTACCGAGACACTACGGAGTACCGCTGGATATCGCTCGCTAGTTACTAGCTAGTTAGTTATGGTGACTAAGTAGCTTCAAGGGCACAACTCGAACCGTGGTTCGAAGGGGTCTCTTACTCCTTTATCCCGTGGAGAAGCTCCAGGCTCACTTGCATTGCATGTTGGACACCAGTCGCTTCCGCTGGTTATGCTGGAACTTGCGCGATTTCGTTTCCACAAGGCTGTCAGCGTCCTGACACGTTCGCAGGAAGGAGAGAGAACCGAGAGAAGGACTTCCGACGTAGATAGCCCCCACGGGAGCTGCGCTGCACGATGGTTGACGAGTTGATGGCAGTGTCTGCAGACTTGCGCCTCCGCCTTGCCTGGCCCTGATCCTGATCTGGCATCTCGTCGTATTCCTCGCGCGCTTGAAAGGGGGACAAAGCGCAGGCCAAGACCGCGTTAAGCTTAACTAAACGGCTGTTGAGCCCCATCCTGCTGGCCCGCGGCTGTTTCTCGAGGTGGAGGCCGGCCAGAGAAGAGAAACAAGCGCTGGAGATATATATATATATATATAAAGAGGAGAACTGCCCCAGCCAGGCCGTTGACTTTTCTGGAAAATGTCACCCAGGTTATTACCGGGCCTCTTCGCCCGTTTTCTGCCTCTCGCTTTTCTCACCTTTGGTTGAATTTCTTCACTAGTTAACTACCCAGCAACTGCTGAACAAGCAGCCATCATGTCCTGGCCGTTATCTCCCTCGACGTCGGCGTCTTCTCCTCTGGCTTCTTTGCCATCGTCTCCCTCTTCACGCATATTTCACATATACAATTCATTCCCGGTACATTATAAGATATCAGACCCGCAGAAACGGCCTTTATACCATGTCGACAACTCGTACTTCACCCCAGGGACGCCTGACCTAAGCCTCTACCGGGGTGAGGATAAAAAGGGGCACTTAGCTGCCGTTTGCAAATTTGTCTTATTCTCGACATGTTCGAAGATTGGATTGATGCCTAAACCGCAAAAGAGCTATCACGATCGTCTTAATGACGATGTATTCGAGATCGGCCATGTCAGCACAAGTGCCGAAGATATGACATGGGAAGACCTGACGCGGGAAAGCCGTGACCATTCAACGTATAGATTTGAGATGGAGCTTCTAGTTCAGAGCATGAGACGGGGGCCGGAACTTGGGCGTCGTGCCTTTGTCTGGAAGAGGACCCATTCGATGGGAGTGGAATCGTCGAAACCTTCCAAGCTGAGTGCGTGCAATTATAAGCTTGTCGATGAGGAGAGTGGGAAGATCATGGCTGTTATTGCCAATAACGGGCTGAAGAGCATGAATAAGAAGGGAAAGATTGAGTTGTTTGACACAGCAGAGTATGCATTTGCAGGGGAGCAGCTGGATATCATGATATTGATGACTGGGGTCGCGCTTTTAGAAAAGGAGAGGAGACGAAGAGCACAGCGCAGATACGATTATTATTGAGCGGATAACTAGCTGCCCTGGCTGGCTGGCTGGCTGGCTAGGATACAGGAGCCATTTACCCGCATCTGATACCCGATGAAAGGACCATTACTGTATGTTTTATGAGTTTTTGAGCAAAGCGCCATTGAATGATGCTATTGCTGAGTATTACCCGAGGTTTAAAAGGCTCGACTTCGATAGGCTCTATTTGATTCTGGCAGTTAACTAACCAGTTATGTCGAATCACTGAAGAGCACTTAGCAACTATGGATGCTCGCTTATCCTCTTGAATTTTAAGCCATCCTCAACTTACCTAAAAACAAGGGTTATCTTGAGGAACCTCCTGTCCTTATGTACACTGGAAAGGAAAAATAGAAGAGAAGTGTATATGCGAAGCAACTTATTGACAGAACCGGTAAATTGGACCTATTAATTGATACCCACCTCTAAGGGCCCGTATGGTCCAAACTTGTGCAAAGGAACGCCCTTAAAGCTTCCCACGTATGGTTGTCTTGTATGTGTGGCAGCCCCCAGCCGTAGGGATATCTGTAGCAGAAGATTAACTTAACTAACTGGCTATTGAATTATACCAGCTGTGATGGCCTGCACTTAAATGGCATGACCAACAGTTGTCGGACACCCACTCCCCTACAGACCTGTTAAACCCGTCCCAGCGCAAGTATCCAGATATGATTCACCGCCGGGGCATGTCGACTTAGCTAGTTTTAACCCTTGATGGGAGAGCTGGCTGGTGTAACACGCAACAACCTTAGTTACTAGCTAGCTAGTTACCCGCCACGTCGGCACTAACACCGTCCTCTGCCGCCAGCAAGGAGAACGGTGGGCACTATGCGTAGACACTGGGATATCAGACTGGTGTGCGGATAGCCTCAGGTGCCTGCGTGGATGTCGAGTGACGCTGAGGTTAACTACGGCTAGAGACATACAGGGATGAGGACGAGAAGCTGCCACCAATTTTGCTTGCTCAAATTTGTGGCCGTGGTTAGGAGCACTGAAGCATGCGGCCTCGAAAAGCCAGCAGGTAATATAAATATCGCATATAATATATCGATTAAAAGCAACTCGACTTACAGCGGATTATATATTTAGGATACAGCTGATAAGGCAAACTGTGGTTCTATGCATTCGTCCAATATCGAAGGAGCTTCAGTCACGCTTAGGATGACGTTAGGGGTTCAGCATCTCCAGATTCCAATCCCTCATTCGGTTTCATGCACCTGTTCATATGGACTCCTTGCCAATGGCAGGATTCAACTCACGCTTGACGACCCAAGATAGGGAACTATTGGCTGGTTAACTAATTAGCTAGCAATCCGATAATTGCAAAGTTGAAAAAATGAGAGTTGGAAGGGCCATAAACTGGGAATGTGGCTTTTGCAAAAGGCTGCATACAATAACTAGTTCTCCCTCCACACATATAAGCCATGAATGTGGATCATGGCTACGTGGTTAGGTCCTCAAGGCGTAGAAAAGGATATTTGCTGGAGTGCAGAGTACGGTTAGCAGTACTTATACCTGGCTCAATGGCCAAGTTGAGATATCAAGTTATACCTTCAACCTCACAAACATTTCCATCATTTTTTTTTTTTTTTTTTTTGCCTGGAGGCATCTAAGAGCCGCCTGAAAGTCGAATTGAACCAGTTTTTATATCAAAAGAAAAAAAAAATGACAATTGACTATACCTCTAAGAGATATCCCTCATACCAGCTATTATGACTCTGTTTACATGGCAGAGGCCCTTGATTCAGCATTGGACTTGGAGTTAGAGGAATTCGACGACGTAAAACTGTACTGGGACATGTTCCTGAGACTCGACCGGTCCCAGAATTCTCCTACGGATCCCACTATCGTTTTAGACGTTGGAGCAGGCTCGGGTCGTATTTTCCGCAAAATGGCATCAAAAGCAGCCGAATCAGGCGAAGACCTGAGTGGTGTCAGACTTATTGGGCTCGACAAGTCCGACTCCATGATAGAACGAGCAAAACACCGAGTATCTGAGCTTTCTGGCGTTGGCAGTGTTTCCTGGATCGTGGGTGATGCGAGCGACATGCTTGCTCAGACAGACCTTTCTCAGCTTAGAGGCCAATTGAGCTTTATTCTCTGTGCAGATGGGGGGATCGGTTATCTCGAGGGCGAAGAGAATATACATGCGTTCTTCTCCCATACTGCCCAGTTACTGCGTCCCGGAAGCGGCAGAGCCTGTATCTCTCTCCTTGAGTTTCAGGTAGCTGAAGCATACAAGAATGGTGTGATTCCAAGCACTTACAACGAATCTATGGAATCCATGGCCGAAATTAGCAAGGATACCTCATTGTCTTTGTCCCTGCTCTGTACTGAGACAGTGTTGAGGATGGCTACCATGTGGTACAGTTTGATACAGAGATCATGCAGACAGATAAGAATGGCAACAAGTCACTTCTTGAGGTCTGCCATTATACCCACAGATTTCGTATATGGAGCGTTGAAGACATGATTCAGGCGGTGGAAAAGGCAGGGTTAAAGCATGTTGAGACTATCGACTGGCAACGGATGCAACATTTTGTGTTTATGACGCCGGAGGAGAAATAGCAGTCACCCTGGAACATTCAACCTGTAGATATATGACAAGCAACTCTGTGAGGGCATATCCAAAGCTCGTTCTATGCGAGCTTCAACATAACTACTAGAGATACACTCAAGGATAGGACGGTATGCTTTCGGCAAGTAGCTCAAATTTAGATATTCAGTGGTGAAAATAAATAGATAAATAATGAATAAATAGTGATTAGAATATATAGACAACGCTTACACGGGGAAGAGGAAACGGAGAGAAAGAAACAAAACTAAGGAAAGAAATATAACTGTTTAAACTATGACCACATATCTTCGTCACTCTTAACTAGATCCTCTTCCATCAACACTCTAGGCCCATCCCGTTTCTGTCTTTGCTTCCGCTCCTGGCGGGTGACAACATGGCTGGGCGTTAAGGGGGTAATGGGGGTAAATGGCATATATGGGCTGTAAGGCGTTCGAGGAACACCCGTTCGCGGTCCATGCAAAAGACTTGTCCTTCGCTCAACGATGGTGGTCTTAGTGGATGGTGCGCTCATGGGGCTATCGTAAGCAACGCGGAATGGCAGTGGAGGTGTGCTGTGAGCTGTATTGATGTTCAATGATGGAGGGGTGGGGCGGAATTTGCGGCTATCTAGTGACTCTTTGCTAGGAGGAGAAGTGAGGAATGATGGGGGAGGTGCCGTGCTAGGCTGAGGAGAGTTCAATTTTGCCTGTTCATGGGGAGTTAAGGGAGGAGGTCCTGGATTATAAGTGCGAGGTGAGAGAGGTTGTCTATCAGGGTAGTCCCGAGAGTTGAGTTCGGGTGAGCCCATAGGGGATGAAATTTGAAGTCCCCGTATAGAGCTACGGCCAAGCAGCTTCTTTGGCGAAGAGGTAGAGTTCTTGGATCGGGAACTGAGAAAGGAAAGCTGTGAGAGTCTCGAGAATCTCTCGGTTCGTGGTGAGATAGGCGATTCTTTGGATGCCGGGTCTTCCTGGAAGGGATGGCTTGAGTGATGTTGTGGTTCAAACTCGGTTACTGTTGGTAGATGGCACGCCGAGAGGGGTGAAGATGGGATACGGGGGAGAGCGGTTGCTGCTGGCGTCTTAGATGCCGGAACTCTGGAGGTCCCTCTGGCGGATTCAAGCGCACAGGCGACTTCAAGGGCGAAGGAGGGGACCCCCTAGTGGTGGCCGTCTCTTGAGACATGGCAGATTTCCTTGCATCATGTTCCATCACAGCAGCGTAGAGTCTTTCCATCTCTTCTTGCGCTTTCACCCGGTCGGCCTGGACAACGCTTTCGTCAACTGTTGAGACGCTTCCAGCTATCGACGGTGCCGACTGTGCTCTATTTGAAGAAGACCATGGCATGTTGAAGGATCGAGCTTTGTTTTTAGGCGGACTCGGCCAGACATTGTTACTCTGGGTCTTGGTGCTCATTGGGCTGGGCCACAGATTGTTGGTAGAGAACTCCACTGGAGCTGGCGAGTCTTCCATCATTCCACCAGACGGTTTGACGAGATCCATCTCCAGCGATCCGTTGGATTCTTGCGCACCACGGCGGAGTCGTCTGCCAACTGTCAATAGGCAGCCTAGTAAGAGAGACACGACGGCGATGTAAGCGGCGACTATGGCAACAATCTCTCTCCAGAGCAACGCAGTATCTCTTGTAGCAGACGCAGATATTGGCGGTCCTTCGTCTGGGGGCGGCGCAGGGTCAATCCAGATGCTGGCGCCCCAAATAGAAGCAGCTCTGATGGGAATCGGCTGCAGGCAGATGAGTAACGAGAGACCGCAGGCTGTCAACGTCGACATATAAGCAGGACACCGAGTACCCAACATCCTGCGGCGGGAATCTTGGGCATAACTAGTTGGTATCTCTCTGCCCTTTCACCCTTTTTCTTCTTTTACTCTGAAGACCAGCTCCCTTATTTTCGAGATATTTGAACCTGCTGTGGGCGGGGTGATCGGCAATGCTGCGATACAGAGGCGCCCCATCGCAGCGAAGAAGATGAGAGAGCAGGGCCCTCGTCCGTCCTGTGTGGAGCAGGGCAGAATGTGATGATAAAGCCCGAGAGGCGCCTCCAGCTCTGCAGTTGGATGCATCGATCATGCAGGCCGCTGGGATTGACCGTGACGAAGTGCCAGGATTGCGCCCAATGGGATCGATGCATCGCCATTCTTCGCAGGGACGGGATCTCTCTTCAACGGGCCTGGTTGGCCGGCGCCCCGTTTAGCCCATGCAAGCTGCAGGGCCAGCAGCCACCCGTCACACTGAGATAGCGCCCATCACATTTTCGGTTTCTTCATGCGCTCTCGTGCAAGGCCGGCAGCAAATCACAATCCGGCGTTTACGGAGTTGTCGTGCCTGCTAAGTTGACGGCTGGTAAGGCCACGGCTTGGATGCTGTGGATGTACTCGAAGCGAGGTTGATAGGAAACGTTGCTCCTTTTGTACTTTTTTTTTTATGTATTTCTCTGTATGTTCTCTGTGATCCGAGTGTGAAGTCGATATCAATGTCGTCGTAATCGCTTGTTTAGTCTTGGTTGCCAAGTTGGCTCTATAATGTTGCTTCTGATGACTCGCTTTTGCCTGACGGAGCCGTGGAAAGGCAGCATTACACAGACACTGGTCATGTCTCGCAGTGTTGAGCACTATTGATATCCCCTGATCAGATGGCTAACAGGAGAACTGGAGAGACAGTGCTTCCTGTGACCACTTATCAGCACAGCTATTAAGCATAAACCAGGAAAAGACACACACACACACACACCCACCCGGGTCATATCAGCTTGACTCTGGTAGCTCAAAATGTTACAGTTCAATGGTAGAATTACACTACCTCGAACCATGGATGGAGGCGAGTTTAAGTGACTGTGACGTCGTTCTGTAGAAGTTGCGACTTCCAGGTGGCAGAAGAGGGCGAATTTGATATCTCGCCCATGCCAAAGAGTAGCAAACAAACCACGCGGCATGACGCAGACAGAGAGGCCAGGCCTGCTGAAAAGTCTCCGTTACTCTTAGCCAGAAGAAAGAAGTCGAGAAAAAGAGTCGAAATAGATCCTTCTTATGGGCAACAAAATATCTGCTGTTAGTGGTGTCAAGTCACCCAACTTCTACGAGCCGGGCAACGCTGTCAACGAGATCTGGGTCGGCAACCTCGAGATTATCTCCCGACTCCCCTTTGGAGACTCAGACATGGCCCAGGCAGGCTGGCCGAAGAACGACTACCCCAAATTCCCCTGGCGGCCGTTTGTTATTCCTCTCTTTGCCATGTTCACCAACGGCGCAGCTGGCGCAGAGACCGCGGCTGGCACTGCAGCGCCTTCTTCACACCTAGCCCGACGCTCTACACCTCAAGGGCCGATGACAAAATCGGCGGCGGCGCCGGAGATGAGCATGCTTTCTAGTTGTATTGTCTCGGCCATTATCACTGTGTATGCCGTGGTTACGATCCTACTGGCTTGCGCCCCCAAGATATGCGACTTTCTCGACACTGTTTACTTCAAGTGTCGGCGCAGTGCCAGAGATTTGCTGGAAATGAGCGCTGAATGCCTACACCAGCTCTGTCTTCTGGGAATATACAGCAAGCCTTATCTGATATGCAGCTACCTGTTCCATACGGGCGTATTCTCACCTCTGAAAAAACATACCATAAATATGTTCTTTGCACCAGCTGAAGCCCTTGCCTATCTAGTCGTGATCCAGCTGTTGAGCACGATATTCGCAGCCGTGACATGCTATGGCAACATATACCGATACTGTCGAGAGTCCCGTCCTAAACAGGCCGACGAGATGGCACTCTGGCAGGAGAAGAGCTTGGAGATAGAAGACGGGAGTCTAGAGGATGGAAAGGAGAAGTCTCGTCCGGAAGTATTTGGGCCCTGGGTTTTTACAGTCAACCTCTGTGCCTTTTTTGAAGCTGTAACCACAGTGCTGCTTCTTATTAATTTGTCCAGGATCGACTAGTTGTCCGTAGCTTGGAAATGGTGGCCTTGGATATACAAGAAGCTACCTGGATTTTGTCTGAAGGGTCACTGGCAGTGTCGAAGGATTGAGGATCACACCCTTAGGTAGGAATAATATTTCTCTATTGTCAATTATTCAATTCCATAGGTCCCGCCACATTTGCTTGAATCCGTAACCCTTTGAACTGTCCTCGTCGTAGATACGAGCTTCATGGGTAGGTGCAGAAAGCGAAGAGAAGCCTCCTAGTCCCGTTTGATGACTACCGGAAGAGCCTGGCTTTGTTGATCCTCTGGTTGCCCGCTGTCTTACCTCATCGCAAAGACTGATGGCAACATCAGCATAACAAGAATCCAGTTCTCGCTGAAGGTTAAGATACGGCCTTTGAGAGACCTGAGGAGCCTGTAGGTTATAGGATCGTATAGATTCATTGAGCCGCTTTATTTTCAGCTCGTGGTATTCCCGCTCTGTGGACATGTATTGCGGATCTCGCAAGCAAGGGAGGTCTTCCAGAATTTCGGAAGTCCCAGATGAGGAGGCCGTATTGGCATCATCATCATCGGATCCAGCCGGCTGTACACGATCCTGCAATAACTTATTATGCTTGGATTCTGCCGCAGCATAGCTGCGTGCCCGTCTAATCTGCTCCTCCAACGTTCCACCCTGGCTTCGGATCATTAGCACAGCATGATTTCTCCAGTTCTCTCTTAGCTGGTCTCGAAATTGCTTGACTTCTGACTGCATCGAATGTTGTTTTTGTATCCATTCAGGCGTAGCCTCTTGTTTTTGTAAGATTCGATTCATCACGAACTCAGTGGTATCGATGTATGGGCTATCAGCGGTGGGATCCCGTTTGGTATTCTTCCCTTTACCACGAGGGATATTATTAAACTGGCCACGCGCCATTGCATCTTCTATCCGTTCGTTGGCCAATGAACTGAGACCCTGAATCGTTACAGGGAAAGAGTGCACAGCGGGGCCGAAACGATCTTGTAGTTCCCTGCGGAATGATTCTCGTTCATCTTCGGAGATACTTGAATCCTGCTTTAATGTGTATTCCGTTGTCTGCTCGCGGGCAGCCGCTAACCTCTCGCCAGATGACAGGCTCCGTTTAGGCTTGGGAGCCGTGGGCACCGGCCCTCCTGGTTGCGGAGGCCGGAAGGGTACACGCATAGGTTTGCTCGCGTCTGTCAGCATGCGAAGTGTAGCATCATGGATGCTCTCGTTGCCTGTCCACGGAGGAGCACCGGCTATATCCCGCGTTCCTTTCCCGGCACTTTGCTATTAACATGAAATTCAATTAGCTTCAGAGGAGGCAATCCAGGGAGACAAGAGAGTCTATTGCTTACCGGCAGGTTCACATAAGAAATTGCAGCTGCATTCTCATTTTTGAACGTAGTCTCGGCAATTCTTTCTTGGAGTCTTTGCTTCAGCTCCTCTGAGAACCCGGTCTCCTGCTGGATATTCTTCCGCGTGGAACTGCCACCCTGCGTTATGGCTTCTTCGGTCATTTCGGCCAGCCTCCTCGACATGGCACCATCGCCATCGCTTTTAAGCTCCTTATTCGCTCCATCCTGCGGGTGTGGCTTTTGGTCATAGAGCCTTTGGTGGTATGAGAAGGGCCGCGCAGTGGGAGCCAATGGGGTCGAAGTACCCCAAGCAGGCAAGGAGCTCTGTATTTTCCGTCCAAAGGCCCTATAGCAGTTCATCTCTCCTCAAGACAATCCATCACTAACAACCGAACCTGATCTACTTCGTTTCTCGTCAAGTTGCTTGTCGTTCCGTTGTCCTCCAAAATCTCCAGCTACTCTGATATGCTTAGTAATCATACATATGCTTAGCTAAGACAAAATTATTCTTGGCATCAAAAAAAGAAGTTGCAGAAAAGAACGAAAAACGATTTTCGATGCGATTCGAGCACTTTTGACAAAAGAGCCAGGCGAAGCAGACCGCAGATTGAGCAGACCGTGGGTGCAATAGGCACATTTACCGGGGGATTCCCGTCCTATATTTTCCTTTCACGCACACCGTCACCATGCCTCCGAAGTCCGCGGCAACTGCAGGGACAATCAGACTGCAGTCTCTCCCGCGATTGAAGATCAAGAGTCCCATGAAATATGACCAGAACCCATGCCTTGCTGCTATGACTGCTGTCCTTAGTAAGTCCCTTTCATTGATCAATTGGTGGCTCAGAATGTACTTGGGGTTGTGGAAATGCAAGAACAGTAGCTAACATCAGTTTCATCAATTTAGACTGCTGGGGAGCCACAGGATATAGTATCCAAGGATGCTTAGCACTGGAACAGCAATTACGATTATGCACAGATTCACATGTATGTTTTATTTCCCTGGCCCGATAATATTGAACAAGACAAATTGTGTTCTCCATCAGATTGAAAGTGATTGCTAACCATTCCCCTTCTCCTATACAGCCTACAAAAGTCAAAAGAAAGAATACTGTCAACTACCACCTTGCTCGAATGTTCCGCATGATCTCTCCCCGAAGAAAGGAGAAATAAACTATCTCACTTGTTTGTTGCATTGGCTTTTTTTGCTCGCATTGCGCCATCCGCTCTTTGGTACATACGCATGACGGGAGACACCATGCCGGCCCTTCCACCTATGGATACGGTTGACAGATGTACGATTGACCGGATGGTAGTTTCTTGGGAGGCACAAAACCAACCTTTGCGTTGGTATGGAGTTTGGGGCTTAACAATGGAAATGTGTTAGTATTTTTTTTCCCCTTCCAAGAAACGATGTATTTATTACCTCTGTATAATAGACCTATATTGAAGCTATTTATCATGAATACCGGGTATGTCTTCTTGGAGTGGTTATTAACGCGTATGATGTAACCAAATTGAGGGTGAAAGATACTACATCTACTATGTACAACTCTTTAAACTGCCTCCTTATGCCCGGCCAAATTGAAGGGTTAGCTTATTTCCTGTTGGACGAGTGGTATATGCATCAATTGGTTCCATTCCCTTGTCCTCCACAACACGAGTAGAGTAGTTTGTATAGAGTGCAGCAACAACCAATTTGATTTCTACAGTCAGGTCAGGTTAGCAGAGCCTCATCGCTCATGGTGATGGCATGCAGGATAACTATACCTTGTAAGGCAAAATGGCTTCCAATACACATCCGGCCTCCACTACCAAAGGCCCAGAACCAGCGTTTCATTTCATCTAGTTGTGGAGAGCCAGCAGGGGCAAGCCACCTATCCGGCAGCCAGCTATCGGCATTTGGAAAGACGTCTTCATTCTTGTGAAGAGAGTACGCCTGAGCGTTAACTCGCGTGTTTGGCGGTAAATTATGGTATCCAACCAAAGAAGCGTCTGCAGGGGTCAATCGGGGCTGAATTCCTGGAATTGGTGGGTGGAGTCGCAAAGTCTCCATGACAATTGCGTCCAGAAGGGGCAGAGCATCAATTGACTTGTGAGAGGGCAGTTTTGAGCTATCACCGTGACTCAAAGGAATAACGTTGGGAGTGAGGGTTTTCAGCTCCGTTCTTAGCTTCTCCTGGATCTCCGGGTTTTTCGAAAGCTCCCAGAACAGATATGTAAGGGTGATAGCACTAGTTTCGTGTCCTGCGGTTAGATGGTCGAATGTCTCACAAGCAACCTCAAGCCGTATCTTCTGAGCAACATCCTTACCCTCGAGTCGAGGGTCAGGATTGGCAGCGAAGTGTTTTTGAAGCGCCTGCTTCAGCTGTCTATATACAACTGGTGCGGCAATGGGATCTGATGAAGAGAGGTTTTCTTCTGCCTTGTCGCAGGTATCTAGCCCCCATTTTTCCATGAATGCATTTGCACCATCACACCACTTAGGGATCAAGGGAAATCCCAGCTTATGAGACCAGGAAAGTAGCTCCGGGGTTTCTTGGATGTAGAATTCGAACTCCTTGCGACTGTGGTATATAGAGAACCATTCCTTCCGTGGTAATGGGTTTTGTATAAAATTCGACGCAGCCGGCAAGCCAAAGATATATGCAGTAATGAAGTCCAAAGCTATGGCATTGTTCAGTTCGTGAACCTCAACAGAGGACTCTGATTTGGCGTACCCCTCGAGGACTGGGAATAGCCGATCGAAGAGGATAGCTTCAGTGACTGCCTTGAGCTGGGGCGATGCCTGCAGATAGGACTTGGAATATATGTTTGCAAGCATCCGCTTTCTGACCGAGTGCTCCTTGCTCCCGACCATCGAAAACATGCTAATAGTTCTATAGATAACCGCTTAGAGCTGGGTAAACGGAGAGTATTATACGTATATAGTCATAGTTTTGGGTACTTACCCGAACGAGCCAAATAGCCGCGGATACCATTCATGCTTCTCATATCCACCCGTGTACACCGTTCGAAGGCCACCTTCATAGCAGTTTATGGATACTTCTGACGGGCCCAGGCGGACAATGGGTCCATGCTTCATATGAGCAGCATGGATGGTTCTGTTGCCGGTCATTCGAAATCTCCGCCAGAGGATCCATAGGGGGGAGAGCGGGGAGGTAAAGTGTGCGTTTGGGATCTTGGCCAGAGGCGAAAGGAAGGCCGGGTATATGATGAGCTTGTAGACCCCTAACGCCAGCAGCAGCGCCGCAGCTGTTGCCTGGAACAGGCCAGAAGAGAGGATGGCCATGGTATCTGTGTCTGCTCTTGCTTTGGGAGTGTAGATGCCCTCATGGCCCCAGGGAAGAGAAGAAGATGCCCGTCCTCATCACTATATATGGAACAAAGGACGCAGCGAGCTATATTACCCAGCGCAACTCCATGCAAGCTCGTTAGTTAGCTGGAAGGGCCCAGGGAGCAGCATCGTATAGTGTGGGTAATATGGTTGACGTGATAGTCAGTTAACCTGGGGATTAATCTGGGGCCGCCACAGAGTTAACTAACGAGTCCGCTGACTTGTTAACTCTGCCGTTGAGCGTAAGTTAGTTAATCATAGTAGTTAAACTGCGGCATCGTTCTTCTCTTCGTCTTTCTCGGCCATCTCGTCTTATCCCAGGTGTAGACTGTTCCTCGCGGTCTCGTTCATCCAAAATACCCCTTTTTTCTTCCAATGTTGCATCTGCGCGCCCTGCACTTGTTCACTCCGGGCCCGCCTGCTCTGTGGGTTAACTGAGGAACTCGTTGTTAGCTCGCCATCCCGCCATAACAACAATAAACAATCCCTGGCAGTGAACGCATCACCAAGCTAGCTCATCCTGTGGTATCGCGCCTGAAAGTCCACTAGAGGGAGTCTGCAGTCAGGTCCAGCTCTTGTTCGTAGTCGTCGATTACTAGATTAGGCAAAAATACGTGTAGATCCCTTGTAATCTGATACAAAGATACAGAGAATTAAGTTTTCTAGCGTAATATTAAAGTTCTTACTAATCTTGATTATATAATATAAATTACAGTGCTCCACCAAGTAGAGCTGAGGTCGGCTCTACATGTAGAGCTGACTTGAGCTCTACAAAGTGGGTCAGCTCTACATTCTGTAATTACTACTAAGCCGGAATAAGCCTAGCCTCTATTAATAAGTTTCACCTATTCCTATTTAGGCCTTAGTGTCCCGGTAATCTTGTTATGAGTTATTGACTACGAACGGAGTTGCAGATTCCCTCTACTGTGTCAGTTGGTGAGCTTTCTCGCGATTGCTCTCCTCCGCCTTGCATTCTACGCTACAGGAGTGATGGACCCGCAGCCTGTGGACATGTACACCAAAAGGAGTGAGCCCACACTAATAGTGGGCAGCTACGAAGTTTGACAACATGTTTTCCGACGATAATGAGGCCGAGAAGGCAGAGCGAACGAGTTTGCTCAACGAACTGGACGGCCTCGTCGCTAGCAACCGCAGATCTTGGGCCACTGCGGCGGATCGTGGAGGACGCCAGGCAGTCTCGATATCCCAAGATAGTGTTGACAGGCTTCGAGACCAGTCTACGGGAAAGCAATCTGCTGCGGCACTGTAAGTCCTCCCTTGGTGTATCTGCCGGATGATAGCAATATTATTGTATTATTGCGTAAAGAATGATAATACTAACAGACAAGTCATTATTAGGGATGCAACGGACGCGAGCTAGTAGTAGCCGAGCTTCGACAACTACCTATACAACCTCGCCCCAGCCCAGCACCCCAACCCAACCAGACGTTGTCTGATTTGTCCTCCACCCTTCTCCACCGACCACAGGATGCAAGGGACAAATCTCAGAGAGACCTTGTGAGTTTGTTTAGCTTGTTTTCTACGAGAAATTATTCCTAACATGCTGACGGGGACTAGTGCCGTGAACGAGACCGAAACAGATGTGTCATCACAAAATCTGGCGAACCTATAGAAGTGGCTCATATCTTCCCTTTCGCCATGCGAGGTCACAGTTTTACAGTCCGTGGAAGGCCTTGAAGACCTTCTGGTCTGAGGAAAAGGTCGAGAGATGGTTCAACGCGACCAAAGCTACCACCGAGACGCCAAAGAACCTTTTCTGCCTGGCACATCACGCCCATTCCTATCAGGACAAGGCTTACTTTGCTCTCAAACATCTTGGAACCAGCGAAGACCATACTAGTTGTACTGTTATGTTTGTGTGGCTACCTGATTTTGACACCCCCAAGCCACTTCGTTTGTGCACAGAGCCTTCCGCCGCGCCTGTTGTACAGCTTAGAGAGGACAGTACTGGCGGGGTTGTAGGTCTATTGGATGTGACAAATAGGCTGCCCATCTCCACCGGTAGCCGAATCGTCCTGGAAACTACAGACCCGGTTCGCCTTCCACTCCCAGATGCTGACCTTCTGGAACTTCATTGGGTTTTACAGCGCGTTGCCGCGATGGCTGGTAACGCGGAACCCCGGGATGACAAATATGATACAGACGACGAGGACAACGAGATGTTCGGTGTCTGAGCTGACCTGACGATGGCTCTGACCAATCTGACATTTCCCTGCCACAAAAACCGACCACTTCGATGACAAGCAATGGTAAAAGCAAAATGGTGCTGGATCTGAACCGTTGTGACCCTCAGGGTATCCCTGAGTACTCCACTTGAACGGGCGGCTGGCGTTAGTTTGTCTTATCAAATCATCCCTTACTTTGTACTATAGTTTTATGTAAAAATTCATGATTCATCAGGAATCTCAGCACAGGTTGTTCAACATAACAACCACAAGCAAGTCTAGCAAAAAAGAAGAAGAAGAAGAAGAAGAAGAAAAGAACCGAGTCCCTATCTGATGCTACTACGTCTCCCACCTGAGCTCATCTTCTCTATCGCTGCCTTTCTCCCTACCGCAAGCTGCCTGCTGCGCCTGGCACAAACCTGCCGTCGCCTCTACACCATAGTCGCCGCAGACAACTATCGCATCTTCCAGGCCTTCGTCCAGGGCCAGTATCCCACCGCCGTCGTCCCACCGCTTTGGAGAGATGCAGCTCACGCACTTACTTTGCGCTCTCACGCCTTTCGCTGTCGTGCAGTGACCGCTCGTTATGTTGAGCCGCCATTCAATGCAGCTAGGATCGGGAAGCCCAAGACGACCCGAAGGGATAAGCCGACCCTGGGATATCGGCCGGTGATTGATAGCTATGAATCATGGTATGGCAACCACTGGTTTGCGAGAAAAGAGGTGCTGGCATGGGGTGCTGGAGCAGACGTGGTGCTTCGTATCAAGGACCTGAACAGTCACGATCGTGCTGGAGAAGCCAGTGGCTGTCAACAAGATACTTATGACGGCGCTAAGTGGGTTGTATTTAACGATTTACCCAGCGTGAATAGCTGGGATGATGTGGCTGGCCTGCACCTGCTTGGTGATGATAGCTCATCCGTTGACTCTCTTGTTGACGCCGAGGATCTCATCGTTGGCCGTCGAAACGGCGAGCTCACTCGCCTTTCGATCTCGCCTAGTCAGGGCTCTGCTACCCACAGAGCATTCTTTGATACCCAAGGCCACAAGCTAGACTATACAGACCTCAGTGTCGGAACTGAGAGGGTCCTGGCTGCGTCTCTGGACCGGGGCGAGATAGCATTTTACAAGCTTGACTCAGATACTTATAGCGTCCAACCCTTCGTCAGCTTGAAAGCTCATTTACATGGCGCTTCAAGGAATAGATGCTCAAAGCTTCTGTCAAATCGCAAAATTGTCATTGGGGCAGACGGGGAGTCTTCTAAGATTGAGGTCGTCAGCTTCGATGAGACAGACGTGAAAACAGAATGCACTATTCGAATTGAAGACGACGAGGCAGAAAGAAAGCCACGAGTTACTGCGATGGCACCGCTGCCGGCGTTAAGCTCTATGAAAGAAACGAGCTCCCAGGATCTTTTCCTGTCGGGCTGGGAAGATAGTAAAATACGGTAATTAATCCCTTGGTGGTTTTTATTATTGCTATTTCTGTCTAGCTAATGGCTGTTGTAGGCTTCATGATCTACGATCTCCACGGCCATGTGTTGCAGTTTACGGTGATACAGTGGACGATAGCCCAGTATATTCCCTTCTTCCAATCGGCCATGAACGGTTGATGGTTGGCAGTGGTGCACATGGCCTTCTCAAGTTATTTGACCTAAGAGTTACTGGGCGGCACCATCTAGATTCAAACAGCATATCTCCGTCAATACCCAAGTCGAATTACCGACGAAGGAGCTCTAGTTCAATTGTACGCGGCCTTCAGCTGAATCTGCCTCCAAGCGCCCCCAAGGACATATCAATATTCCTTAGTGACAGGCAGTCGGACAATCGCAATAATACTAGGTTGCAACGAACCCTTAAACCCCGGTACCGAGGCCCCGTATACACCATGTCTCTCCCATCGCCTACATCGTCAACGTTATACGTTGGCCTGGTAAATACTGTGATGAGACTGGACATGGTCAGGACAGACGACCTCTGCGCAGCTGGTGACAATAAGACCGGGATGAATTGGTCTTCATTAAATCTCAGCTTGCGACTAGATGCTAAGGCTTCTTCTGGACACCAACCGGCTGACCTCTCTTGCTATGAACGTCCATTTCCTGAGGATAACGGGAGAGGTATAAGGCTCTTTGTTCAAAAACCATTCTGGAGCTCGTCAATTGTTGCGCGTCATGATGATAGCATTCCTGGTTGGGATCAACGATGGTTCCAGCCTTCAGTCCATAGAAACATCAAACCAGAGGAAAGATGGAGGTGATAAGAATATATTGTGGGCATAGAAAAGACGGCAAAAAGAGGATACTCGAAAAAAATTTATAGATGCTAAGTTTGACCTTGGTCAGAAAATTATGGGATTATAAAAGGATTTTCTTTCGTTCTTGAAATTACTGAATTTATTCATCTAACTTTTTGATTCTTTTTGCCTTTATTGTTGCTTATGTGAATTGAAGTACGCTCGCGGAGGAGGCTTCGTTGGACAATTCTAGCCAGCTAAATGGCATGTATGAACTTGGGGAAAATAACAGCCCAGAAAGTATGGACCCTGAACGCAACAACGCCTTGCTACATAGACTCCGAACATATAATAGGGGAAAGGAATGGGTAAAGTAGGCCTCCTGGGATAAAGGGATGCATAGGTTCAGATCCGGTTTTGGTCAGTCTTCAAACTTGAAGCTTTTGCCTGGTCCGATGTCAATTGGTCCGCCACGATAAGAGCCACGCTTCTTCTTGTTCTTCTCTTTGGTAAAGCCTTTGCCGCGAGTGACTGACAAGTCACGGTGAGCACGCTCAGCATATGCATATGGGACGTACGCGTTGGATGGGTGGTTGTGAGGCAGTTCGCTGGCGGCAGCCAAGGGGGTTGGTCTGGCTCCTACGTGTTTGCGAACTGTGTTGGAAGCGGGCTTTGGCTTGAAGTCAGAGTCACTTTGGCCGGATGTTGCTGCCAGAGTAGCACTGCTGTCTGAGGAATTCTTTCCCTCATCGGCCGCAGAAGATTCATCACTGTCTGACGAATCGGAGTCGGAGTCTGAGTCGGAAGACGAGCTGTCGCTGTCTGATTCAGGGAGCGGAGTTTTGATAGCTTTCTTCAGGGTTGATGCTTCTTTCTTCGCTGCTGCATTAGAACTGGAGTCTGAATCGGAGTCAGAGGAGTCGGAGGAGTCAGAGTCTGAATCCGCATCTGAACTTGAATCAGAGCCCGAATCTGCTGCCTTCTTGTCATTCACTTCTTCGCTATCAGAGTCCGAGTCCGAGTCTGAATCCGAGTCGGAGCTAGAATCATCGGAGGAGTCAGAATCGGGTTCTGGTGATTTCTTTGCAATCGGCTCCAGTTTTGCTTTCTTCGCACTGGGAGCACTGTCCGAGTCGGAATCAGAGTCGGAGTCAGAGGAGGAATCAGAATCAGAGGAGGATGAGTCTGATTCCAGTTTGCGTTTGAGAGATTGATTCTCTTTGACTGCCGGAGCAGGTTTGGAGGATTCTCCCTTTCCATCATCGTCGCTGCTGTCCTCGTCGGAGCTATCCTCGCTCTCGGATGAGCTGCTATCCGCGTCCTCCATTGAGACATCCGAGCTTGCGTCACTTGAATCCGAGTCCGAGTCCTCATCACCATTGTCATCGGCGTCTTTTCCGGCATTCTGAGCCTCCCAAAGCTCATAAATGACATTTAGTGAAGGGATCCCCTCGGTGCTTGTGTGAGATTGTCGCATGGCTTTTGCGGCCTGTGCGTTTCCTTCCTGCTCTGCGAGAAAAGCAGCCTTCGTTTTAACGTATCCATGATCGCCTAAAAACTGCGTAATGGAGGCAAGAAGGGCTGGCGAGGCAGAAGCAACCTTTGTCTGCCATTTATCAAACGGTTAGCCAACTGGACAATAGGTGATATCAGAATTGAACACAGCTATACCTCTTGCTTCACGGCCTCGGCAGAGCTCTTCTGGCCCTTTCCGGGCTTTGACTTCTTCTCGGGGGCCATCTTCCAGAGAGTAGCTGACAATTCCTCCTAAAGAGAGCGAAAAGAGGAAAGAAATGAATCGCGTCTTCAACGTTGAATTATCAAAAAAATGAAAATTCGTGAAAAAAAAAAAGTGGAAAAAAAGAAACTTTCGCGGGAAGAAAGTTTAAACGCATAAACGCGACGCTAGTCCTAAAACGGACATGACATGGATCGTGTGTTTTTGGCGGCTTTTCTGATCAACGAGAGCAAAAAAGGACAAGGGGAGGCCAATAACGATAACAGCGGACGGCCAACAGTTGTAGAAAGAGAGGTGACAATTACCTTTTATCTGCGAATTCGATTTTGAACGATGATTTGGGCTGCGCTGTGAAAAAGGCAGTGGATGGTATGATGTACTGTAAACTTGCAGCTACTTTATTCTATTGGCTACGGGCCGCGGTTATCTATCCGCTGATTGGTTTATTAAATAAGCTTGACCAATTAGACACCCTAATCGCACAGCTGTAACGGTACCATACAGCGATGCGACTTCGCCTGAAGCAACAGCAAAGACGAAGCAGCAAAGACGAAACAAACTCGACCATCGCAATCCAGCAACTACACGGCAGAGAGCTTGACGGCCTGGTAGCTGGTATCAGGCGGTGCGGCCACATACAACCTTCCCACACGCACACGACTTCCCCTTAACTGGCGACATGAGCTCCCGCGACCGCTCTCGAGGGCGCCCGGCTGGTGCATCACCTCGCCAGGAGCGCCGGGGCGGCGGAGAGATGCGTAACGGCTCAAGTCCAATGCACCCGTCATCTGGATCTTCGAGGGCAGAGAGATTCGAGGATGAGAAGCGAAGGATAATAAACAGCTGTTTCTCAAAGAAGGATGCTGATGGCTCGAGTAAGCATATCTTGTCTCCAAGCCGCCAATGACGCGGGCGAGCTCTACAGACGGCAGCGTTATAAGAGCAGCGCAAGAAGCCAAGGGGCCGTTTTGCGTCCAAAATTAAAAACGCTCTTAAAAGTTTCATATTTTGAATGAACAGATTGCTAACAGTCGGCCAGCACTCGAGTCGTACATCACCCATATCCGTATCACGGAAGATGCAGCCTATCCATCGGCTCCGCCTCCAACCACCTCCCCACCGGAGAACAAGAAACCAAGAGCAATTATTGTGTCTGTACGGAAGTCTGGCCGAGTGCGAATGCACAAGTCAAGAGAGAACAGCGACGGCTCGTTCTCGATAGGGAAGACATGGACACTGGACGATCTATCTCGCATCCAGATATACGACCACTTGACCCCATCAAGCCAGATCGAACAGCAACAAAAATCATGGGCAGCAGACCTGGGATTCATTGTCACCATCACTAAGCCATATTACTGGACTGCGGCAACTTCCAAGGAGCGGGACTTCTTTATCGGCAGCCTCGTAAAGATATACAAGAAATATACTGGCGGCAAAGTCCCGGAGCTGGTTGGGCTGGACCCGAATGAGAAAGAAGCGCTGGTTGGGAACCTGCCATTGGCTTCCAAACCTCCTCCGCAGTCACAATCACAATCACAGCCTCCCCCTCAGTCTCAACCTCCAAGCAGAGGGCAGGACCCAAGGTTGGTGCATGGAAAGAATCCCCGTTCTCAGTCTCCCTCTACAGGGCCAAACCGGTCCCAATCCCCCTATTCCAACCTCCCTCCTAGCCGTGATGGTCCTCCAGACATGCGGAAACAGCCGTCTAGAGAACAGTTTCTACAAAACAAACCTAGTCAGGACCAGATGCCACGCGCTCCGCCCCCAACAACTCTGCTGCCGCGGATACCGGGTGATGGTAGTAATAACAATGCTGCTAGTAACCTACCATCAAAACCTCCACTGCAAACATCACCTGTAGAGCCTCTGTCAAGGCAGCTTGGAGATGCACCTTCAACTGAGAACCTTGTGCCATCTCCGGTTACTTCTGAGCATCAAACTTTGCCAAATAGGACGTACAAACCAATGCCATTATCACCCGTGTCTGACGGTGGCTTGCTACCTAACAAGGTGTATACCCCGATGCCAGCGCCAGCTCCATCACCCAAGTCAGAGGACAGGCCGCAGCTATATGGCCAAAGCAAACAGAACCCGGCTAGCTTGGACAGTGGCGATATATCGCCCTTTAGCAAACCGGTGCAAACACGGCCGTCGACCAGCGAATCTTCGTTGCCAGCTTCCTTGCGGCCAGCGTTTGACAGGTCCCCTAGTTATGATCAGAAGAGCATAAGGAGCGTCAAGAGTAATGATGGCGAGGAGGATAGGTATAAAGCAGTGCCTCCTCCCCAGGAATCCCCTCAGGTTGAGCTTCCTCCAGCAGTCAAGGACGTACCACAACCTGAGCCACCAAAAATAAGACCACCTGCGATCAACGGCGATTTTGCCGCCGATATGGAGAAGGCACTGGCAGGCGGCGCTACCCCTGAGCCTCCAAGTGAACCACTCATGAAGACCGAGTCGTCTCCAGAACAACAAAAGCCTCCAGTGATAAACATTCCACCAGCCGCTGCAAGCAGCCCATCCCTGCCCGAGCCCGTGCCCGTGCCCGAACCAGAGCCCGAAGTCGAGACTCACCGACGGGGACTGGGTCCTATGATGAAGAGCAAGGGCGGTGCAAAGGACGTGGCTAATGTTCTGCGCAAGGCTGCGAATGCATACAACGCGTTCAAGCCCAGAGCTGGCGGGGCAGCTGATCGTCTCCGGGCAGCTATAGAGAAGGAGAAGTCAGAGGGGCCAGATGGGATTACAGGTGTTGTCCCGGCGCCGTTGCAGAGAGGAATCAGTGCAGAGATAACAACGACATCATCAGCAACCAAGCCTCCCACTACGGAGCCACCCAAGGTACAGGTGACGGATTCCAGCACCGGCAAGGAAGTCTCGTTTGATAAATCCGCAGCTTCGACAGACTCCTCCTCGTCTCTGAAGAGAAAGGAGACGAAACCCGTCAAAGCACCGCGGGAGGATAATACCAAAAAGTGCTGCAGCGCACTTGGGATCGACCCGGCCGTACTTGGTGGGCGTGGCGTGGAGTTTGACTGGCTGCTAACTGACCTTGGATGGGACGGTAGATTGGGGAAAGACAAGGGAATCGAGGCACTGGAGGCCGACATACGGCGGGAGATAGGACGAGTGCAGGCCAGCAGCTGGCTGAGCCAACTGCAGTCCTCGCATGACGGACGAGTCGACCAGCTGGCCAAGCTGTTTGACCGTGCAATGGAGGAGTGCGATGAGCTGGACGGCCTACTCACTCTGTACTCCCACGAACTCGACGTAAGTCCTCCCGCCATCTTCTGTGACTAATATTGCTACTTAATTTCTCTCCTTTTTACTGACATGCTTGGCTAGACACTCTCAGAGGACGTCAACTACATCGAGTCCCAGGGCCAGGGCTTGCAAACCCGCCTTGCCAACCAGCGGCTGCTGCAATCCGAGATCCAGTCCCGACTCAAGTCCAACGGCAGCTCCCACTGAAACCAGCCACGGCACCGCAATCTTTCACTCACCGTCCTTGTGTGTGTGTCCACGGTCTGGCTGGCGGCGTCAACAAACCTGCCGTGCTACCGTGACCCCCTTCTCCCGCCGTGAGACGAGGAAGAAGGGGAAGCTCATCCGTCGCACAGAAAATCCCCTTTCCTCTATCCGCCTCGCTGTGATCTCACAACATCTACTATATCTTTCTCTCTTCAATCTTGCTAACGAAGTATCTACCCGGGACTTATCTATTCAGGGGGGGCAAAGGGGGGGGTGAGGAGGCGCAAAATGATACCCTTTTTCCCTTTTGCATCTTGACTGCCATCTGTTTCTATCTTACTCTCCTTGTTTTTTTCCCTTGACTGTCTCTGTCCTTGGCATGATGAGAACTTCCCTGTATATAGCATCTAACGAACTAATAATATATATCGCTGTCTCGAGATCGATCGAGATGCTGGCTCTCTCTCTATCCCTCCTTAAACGGGCATCACTGCAGCCGCCGTATCACCACCACCACCACCCACCGCCGTCTCCTCCCTGTCTCTGTCTGTCTCTCTGTCTGTCTGTCTGTCTGCCTGTCTGGCCCTGATCGTCTCTTCTCTCTCTTTTCAACGGTCTCTCGTATCCTCCTTTCTGCAGGCTCCCCCCCGGGATCGGAATTCAGGGGTTCAATCGCATCGCTGCCCGTCCCGGCTTGTGGGGGTCGGCAGTCCTCGTTGCCTGCCAGCAAACCTCCCAGGCGTCTTCTTCTCTTCCTCTTCTTCCTCTTCTTCTTCTTCTTCTTGTTCTTCATCTTCATCCTCTTTCTCTGTCTCCTTTCCGGCCGGCTGGATCCCTCACTAATAATCATAAATAACTTAACACTTTTGGTACCTTTTTTCGACCCCGTAAGTTAACTATAAAAAGAAACGAAAAGACAAAAAAAAAAAAACCACCAAACGAACCAACGACGAGAGACACGGCAGAGGAAGAGCAAGAAGAAGAAGAAGAAGAAAGAAAGCAAAAGACAGACAGACAGCAGCCTCTCGCTCTTCTTCTCCTGCTTCGTCTCTCACACAGTCGAGTCGCATTGGACCGAGCATCGACGAAGAGGACGCCGGCCGCAAGACGCAGGCAGATGTCGCAGGTCAGTCAACCCGCAATCTACAATAACAACTACACGCACAGCATCTCAGCATCGCCAGCCAGACGGAGGGATAACTGGCTGTCTCGCTGTCTCGCTGTCTCTCTCTCTGCTGTATACTCCGTACTCTGAGCTGACCCAGTCTTCTCGGCCTCCCCAGGTGAAGGCTACCCTCGCTCTCTCTCGCGATACATCCAAAAATCCCTGGACGAACCAACCCAGCCCCTGCGCCGGCGACTCTCACCCGGCCGCCCTTTTCTAGGAGATTTCTTTTCTTCTTCTTCTTCTCCTTCTTCCGTTTTACGTCCTTGCTACTTCTTCGCTCGCCTGCTCTCCATTTCCATCTGGCTCGTTGTGCTCTCCTGAACGGGCTTCGGTCTTCCCTCCTGTCCCGTTGCGAGCAAACGAGCCCTCCTCCTCCTCCTCCTCCTCCTCCTGCCTCCCCCCCAGGATGCCCTGGAAACCCTTACCTCGCATTGCGTTCGCCGTTGCGGTCTATCCCTTCCAGCCGTCGTCGCCCGCAGACCTTCCGCTCGAGCTCGGAGATGAACTCTACATAATCGAACAGGGCGGTGCCAGCGGCGAGTGGTATCGAGGGTACCTGGTCGCGCCGCCCTCGCTGCTGGCCGGCCTGACGAGCGTCCGCGGACAGACGCTGGAGGCCCGCGTCTTCTCCGGGATATTTCCCAGGAACTGCGTCGAGGTGCGAGAAGTGCTCGGAGACGCAGACGAGGCCAACAACGACAGGCCGCGGGACAGCCCGGGCCTCGTGGTCAACGGCGACTCGCGTTCAATTGCCGCTGCGTCTCCGGAGAACGGCCAGCCAGGAGACATCAAGCCGACCTCCCGCGGCCTGGCTCCGGAGGTCAAGACCGCCCGCAAACTGTCGCCGCTGACCATCCTCAAACTGGAAGAAGATGCGACCAAGCGACGGTCTGGCATGTCGACGCAGACGACAGCCGTTGCCTCCCTCGCTTCTCCTCTTCCTGCTGCTGCTGCTGCTGCTGCTGCTGCTGCTGCCCCTCTGCGCCGGGACTCTAGCGGCGCAAAGCCCGCCGCCCCTGTGCCAATGCTCAAGATAGGAGACGAGACGCCTACCTCGGTGTCTGAGCCGCTGGTCGACGAGATTGCTTCCTGTCTACGTGAATGGCACTCGACAAACATCCACGGACTGCTTCTCGGGAGACAGTACGCTACCTTGGAGAGCATGTCCAACATTGTCCTCGAACTCGACCTCGCTCGGCGGCAGCTTCTACACAATGTCCTGACCGCCCAGGAGAGAAAGACACTACGCGAAGAAACCGTTTGGAACCTGGTTCGAGGGAACAAGATGCTGAGCGGGGATGTCATCGTCCGCGATCCTGCTCAGCGTGGCCGGCTGCTGACCGGAGACGACTCGGCCATTGAACTGACCAAACTCCAGTCTGAAATGAGCATGCTTGATGGCAAGATAACGCATCCGTCTGATACAGTCTCCCTCCACCATCTCCTCTTCGAGCTCGATGCAGTCACCGGCACCATCTCTAGCCCAATTGTTCTGGCAGTCAGCCTGTGCTTACAGTCTCCGGCCGGCGATGTCAAGCCGCTATCCGAAACATATGCCTTAGACGTCCCCTCTGCAGAGAGTTTCTCATCCCTTGCTGTCAGCGGGAAGTTAAAGACCCTGTTTACCGAGCTAAGTGCGGCAGACATTGGAGAAATATCAGGCGCAGATTCAAAACTGTTCCTCGTCGTCAAGGTCCTCAGCTGGGAGGCCCCTCGAACCGCGCCAGCACTCAGCAAATCCCACTCCTCCGGTTCCAGCACTAGCAGAGCTGGAGCCCAGTTTAGCAATGCAGGAAAGGGCAGCTTACGGGGTAGAAGGAGCATGATGTGGGGGCCAAAGGGTAGCAAAGGTGGACAGCCCGTAGATCCGGCAGCAAAGGAGGCTACTAATAGTGCTCCACCTCGATCCAGCGACGGGACGGATAAGGAGAAACAAACTGCGGCTCCCCCAAAGAAGAAAGACCCCGTCTGTCGTACGGTTGGTGTAGGAGCAATTGAAGTCGGCCCCTTAGTCAAGGCCGGCAAGTCTACCGAACAGGTGTTCACCATCTGGTCGCCCCTGAATGAAAATGAAGAAGAAGATGCAAACGCAGACGGTTTCCATGAGATCATCCGCAGCCTAATTTACAGTCCAACCGGAAGGTATACCCGGTCATACCAAGCTGCTAGGCTACACACCCACCTGTATCCATTCACCAGCACAGATGCAGACGCCCTCGTCAAAAAGAACCCTACTCTCCTCCACAGCGTTACTCAGACCAGAAGGATAGGCTTTCCTGGGGCGCCAACGAAGCCAAGGTCAGATATATACGTTACCCTCTCACGAGCGAACATCTCACGGGATGCTCTCCTCTCGCACCCAGTCCATGGCCAGGTCCCTGTGCCACAGTCGACCGGTCTCCGAAACATACAATTAACCCTTGAAGTCCGCAATTCCTCAGGCGCCCGAGTGGAAAAATGCATCTGTCCTTCGTCTAACGCTACCCCCGTCATTGCCTGGAGAACTACCGTCACCGAGAGGCTTTCTAGCTGGAATCAGACTATCCGCTTGAGCATCCCGGCAGACCAGGTACCCGGATCCCACCTGATTATGAGTATAGCAGATGCCCCAGAGTTCCCGTTCGCACTAAGTTGGATGCCTCTCTGGGACCAGCAAGCATTTATCCGTGACGGGCCTCATTCTCTCTTGCTCCATGCATATGATAAGTCCACTTCAAGCATTGAAAACGGAAAAGGAGCCTATCTATCCCTTCCCTGGAGTGCCCTTGGGAAAAATGAATGCACCAAGGACGAAGCCGTGACTGGACCTATGGCAACTTTGATAGTAGAAACTGACCTATGCAGCACTGAATATTCCCAGGATCAAGTCATGCTCGGACTTCTCAATTGGAAGGAGAAGCCTGCCTCGGAGCTTCTAGAGCTACTGCGGAGGCTCGTCTTCGTTCCTGAAATCGAGATAGTCAAGCAGTTAAGCAATGTCTTCGATGCCTTGTTTGGCATAATCGTCGAACACTCGGGACATGACGAGTTTGAGGACCTTGTGTTTACCGATATCGTCACTGTACTTGGAATCCTCCATGACCGTCGCTTTAACCTTGGACCGTTAGTTGATCAATATGCCAAAGAACAGTTCAATTTCCCCTTTGCTACTCCATGCTTGATAAGAAGCTATTGTCGACTACTCCAGGCTACCCCCGACTCCCAACAATCCCGTAACCTCCGTGCTGCTTTCAAAGTTGGAAGACATATACTCAAATTCATAATCAATGCTCGAGAACAGCAAAAGGCAAAGGAAGAAGGTATTGGCATTACAAACATCCAATCAACGTTCAACCGTGACTTGACCTTCATCTTCAAGTCCGTCGAAGCATTGATGCAAAATCCTGCCCCGATACTCGTTGGAAGCAAGACCCTCGTTGTTCAACATTTCCATACCTGGCTGCCGGAGCTATCCAGTGCGCTTACCAAAGATGAAATCATCGACATTGCCTTGAGCTTTATGGACTCGTGCAAGGACGTTAAAGGCATGCTTATTCTTTATAAGCTTGTTCTTATCCAGAACTACTTCCAGCTTTCGTTATTTGCTGGGCAAAAGGAGCGGAAGATGCTCTATGCTCGGTGTGCTGAGTGGCTTGATCCTTACTGGGGAGCTGTGTCAGAAGTTACAGACCAGTACAGAGATCAGGTCCGTCTATGCTCGTCTATCATTGCAGAGCAGCTGAAGCACCCAGAGCCAGAGCTTTTCGAGTACATGCCCAAAGTCGTGGCCTCTTACTGTGCCATCGCAGCCGATGGCGTTGAAGAGTCAAACTGGCTTTCCCTCCTATTCAGCAAGTCCTTCCCATTCCAGCTAAAGCAGTCGAAGACAAGTCAGAAATTCGACGAGGCTCTTGTTGAACTTTCCGCCCTTACTGCTGCGTTGTCCGCTATACCGAACCCAGTGGAGTTAGTTATGGAACAAGACGAGATGGCTATCTTCTTATCCCGTGCATTCACGACTCACATATCAATTCTCGATTGCGTTCCCTACCCTGCAACTTGGTTAAGTTTGCGCATATATCACCATCGCTCGGTGGTGAAAAGCTTGGAACATTGGTCTGCAATGCTTATCAAATCGTTCCTCCCGCCTGTTGAGGAGGCTGATACTTTTGACATGGAACTGTGGAGACTATTCTTCGCTACCATACTGAAGTTGGTATCCAGTGATGCTCTTGCTCTGGAAACTTTCCCTGAGCAGAAACGACGTGCTGTGTGGAAAATCGCTGGCGATGTCCGTGAACATGGCGCTGAGCTTTTGCGTACCACTTGGAAAGCCATTGGTTGGGAGACCACTCCTGAAGAGCGTGACCGGTTCGGTTTGGATAGGCTAGGAGGATACCAGGTTCAATATGTTCCTAGCCTCGTGCCTCCGATTATCGAACTTTGTCTGAGCGTCCATGAGGGACCTCGACGAGTTGCTGTTGAAATATTGCAGACTATGCTTGTCAGCGAGTGGCAATTGAACGAAGACTTAGCCATGATCGAAGCCGAGATAATATCCAGCCTAGATGAGACGTTCAAGACAAGGAACTTCTCTGAAAGCATCACCCAGAAGCTGTTCATGACTGAGTTGATGGAACTGTTTGACTCAAAATCCGAGACCCTTGACCCCGAACTCATGGTGGCATTGAAGGAACTCGTTGCTACTGTCGATGAACTGCTAGACCTCCTGGCCGCTGCACACTCCGGTAATATTTCAGAGAGTTTGAATACCTTGAAACTAATGGAGTTTATGAAGGACATGGACAAGGAGGATATCTTCATTCGCTATGTGCATGAGCTTGCTAAGGGTCAGGTTGCTGCCCGGAATTTCACCGAAGCCGGCCTTGCACTTCAATTCCATGCCGACCTTTACAATTGGGATCCCTCACACCTGCTTCCGGCCCTTACGATCCCTGAGTTCCCAGAGCAAAGTGCCTTCGATCGAAAAGAAGCCTTGTATTTCCAAATCATTCAGCATTTCGAAGACGGCAAAGCTTGGGCACATGCCCTGGCATGTTATAGAGAACTTGCAGACCAATATGAGCATACCACCCTGGACTTTGCCAAACTTTCAAGAACGCAGACATCCATGGCTAGAATCTATGACTCCATTGTCAGAGATGATATCCAGGTCGCGAGATATTTCCGTGTCACATTCAAGGGTCTTGGGTTCCCTGCTACCGTAAGGGATAAGCAATATATCTTCGAAGGACATCCGACAGATCGATTGGCCAGCTTTACCGACAGACTGCAGAAAGAATACCCAGCTGCTCAGCTTATTACATCTGGAGAGATTGAAGATTTAGAGGGCCAATTCCTTCGGGTATCTGCCGTTAGCATTCATCGTGACATGAACCATCCGGTTTACCAACGAACCAAGGTCCCCCAGTCCGTTAGAGACCACCTGTTGACGTCCGTACCTGCACAATTTTCAGTTACGTCTAAGAAACACTTGAATGGAAACAATGTTAAGAAACAATGGGTCGAGAAGACTATCTATACCGTCGCTGAACCGTTTCCCAACATTCTTAGACGCAGTGAGATAGTTGCAACTGACGAAGTTTCTCTGACCCCCTTGCAAACTGCTATAGAAAGGACATGGCGCAAGACCCAGGAACTTATAATTCTTGAAAGGAGAGCCACATTGAACCCGGATGCGAATCTCACAGCAGTGGCTGAACTTATTCGACAGCTTGTTGACGTTGAAGCCCAACCATCCACTTGTGCTGCGCTCTACCGTCAATTCCTTCAAGAGGAATATGATATGGATGCACCAACTGAGAATGGCGACTTAGATGGGCCAGTACACCCCAACCACCCTCTAAGAAACGCCCTTGCAACTGCCCTGATAGAGCATGCAGTGGCGATCAAGCGTTGTCTCATGCTATTCAACCTTCGGCCATCATATCAGTCCGACCAGATAGAGCTTGTTCGTCAATTTGAATCTATCTTCTCCCACGAGCTTGCAACCTTCGTACCCGTAGCTGGACAATTCCAAGAAGACAACCTTCCCACCTTCAATCGATTTGACCCTTTTGCAAATACCCAGGCCCCTCGAGCACAAGGTATCCAAAATGATGGCCCACAACCCAAGCCCTCCCTTTCAAGATCTCTGTCCAACGCAGTATCCGAGGCTCCCAGCCGTCGTTTAAGCCTTAACCCGTTCAGACGTTCGCATCATGGGCCTTCTAATTCCGTCACGACCATAACCCAGGAAACAATAAGGTCCAACAGCAGCCTGAGAAATCAATCTATTAGCGAAGGAATGAAGCTCAACGGCACTACAATGGTAAACGAGCCACTCAGGGCTCCTACCTCAGCCAGCAATAAAACAGATATGAATGAAAGAAAAGGCAGTGTTTCGGCCCAAAGCAAGACAGACGGCACACAGAAACGCCGCAGCTGGTTCGGAAACGGTAGTACCACCAGTAGTAATAACGGCAATGCTACCGAAGCAAGACCCAACTGTGCAACAACCCCGTCCACGGAAGACATCAAAACGACACAACAGCGGATCATCGAAAGGGCGAAGGCTGCCCGCAAACAGAATGGAACTACTTACTCAACTATTCCTCAGACCCGACCATCGACCAACGGCAGCAATAGAACGGGTATATCCGCACGTTCAGGAGGCCAGCATTCCCCGATTAGCCCATTAACGAACAACTCGGGCGGAAGTAGCAACATGAGCGCATCTGCAGTGCGGGACTCCGTTATGAGACGGCTCAGTCTTTTGAAGTCCGGTCGAAAGGCCAGCCGAGCCAACTTCAGAGAAGGTGGCGCAATGGGCGGAGCAGTAAAGGAAGAATAGGCTCATCCGAGACATCTTCCCAGTCCTCGCTATCCTTCTTCATATTCATACCCTGCTCTCAACTTGGCAGCAGTCAATAACCCATATTTGACGCCACTCTTCTAATATTCAGCTTGAAACTCTTCTCCCCTTCTCTTTTTTCACTTCTGGCAGTTTGCCATTTATTCCTTCAACCCCCTTTATTTACCTCTTACATTCGTGTAAGATATGACATTTTATTTGGATGAATGTTTTATTCCCTTCTACATGTTGGATAATTCTTGAATGTCCCCCTCCTTTTTTGATACCAATGTCCGAGCCCTCTATTGAATATACTTTCCTTTGTTTTAATACTTCTTGCACCTGCATTCCTCTTTTCCAGCGCGACCTAGTGTACCTGGCAAGCAACAGCCTTATTGGCTCCGCATGTTATTTTCCTTTTAATCTTTCTTCTTTCTCCTGATTTACTATGGCTATATTTAATCGTTAATTTCATTCCGCGTTCCGTCGAGTTGTCCTTGACGTAGATGATTTTTGTGCTGCAATTACCACATGGATGACCGGTATTAGCTTGAGCCCAGAATGCATTATAGATAGTAGCAAACTATTGAAGTTTAATTAAACCTTGACGGGACAGAATTATATCAGTTAATTCTTAATTCCAAAATAAACACCCGAACCTTAGGAGTTGTAAAGCTGTGCAAGGCAGAAATTGAGAACAACCGCATGCAGACGGCTCTAGATGAAATTAAAAACGCTAATAATATGCGTATAAAAAAATTAATCAACAAGAAGCTAACTAAGCTCATGATTGCATATCAGTTATTAAATGTGTTTTTTTTTTTTTTTTTTTTTTTTTGCTTTTTCTCCCAAGACAGGTTGTAATTCTCTAACCAAGAACTGCGTTCGGATCACTGTAAAGATCACAGTGATGTGGATGCTTGAGACAGTATCTGGGCTGTAGTGGTGCGGCACCGATACCGTTGGCAACAAGGTACTCCCTGAAGTTGTTTATACGGGCAGTCATAAGATATGTTCGTTTCTTGCCCTCTTTATCACGGTTGCCGGACCAGAGCAGTTCGGCAAGGGCAGCGGCGCGGGGCCAGAATTTGGGAGTGATGTTAGCATCGTCTACCTGTTCTGACCAGAGGGGCGCGATACCGCCTAGGACATGGTCCTTCTCCGGACCAGTGAGCTCAGAGGCGAAATCGTAGTCATAAATACGTTGCCAGGTCTTGTACGGAGCACACCAAGATCCGCCGTCGCCGCCGTAGTTGAAGTTGGGGGTTCCGGGAGTGGGATTTCTCATAATGTTGTATCTGGGATCATTGCTGACCCAGCCGCCGTTACCACAGTCGAGGTAGAAGAAATCAGCGGAAGAGATGATAATATCGTAGCCGTTGGAGGTAAGCTTTTTGATGTTATCGAGTCCGCCATTCCAGGTCTGCAGGACGGTGGTCTTTGGAATCCTCTCAGCGTGGATATTCTCAGAGAGGAGCATGTCTTCCCAAAAGATGAAACGGCGGTGTCGAATCTTTTCGAGAAGGGGGAGGAGCTTGTCAACATATTCCTGGAGCAAGTCATCCATGGTCTTACCTTGATGTTTGGCAAGCCATTCAGTGACATGTTTGCTGAATTTGTAGCAGTTTGGTTGCAGTTCATCGCCACCGAGGTGATAGAATTCGTCGTCAAAG
Organism: Trichophyton schoenleinii; assembly: GCA_018357685.1. Taxonomy (NCBI): domain Eukaryota; kingdom Fungi; phylum Ascomycota; class Eurotiomycetes; order Onygenales; family Arthrodermataceae; genus Trichophyton; species Trichophyton schoenleinii. Next base: position 3,516,693 of record WOFF01000002.1, read on the forward strand.
AGGTCAGTAACTTCTTTGTAGACCTTCTGGAGCACCTCGTAGGTCTTGTTATAGGCTATGTCAAGCTGTCCTGGGTTAGGCTCAAGAGCAGTATGGTGTGGGAAGAAATCGTTGGACCACCAGGAATTTCCACAAGCCACCAACTCGGGATCGATCTGTTTCCAGCCAGAGGAGGAGTGGCTGGGTGTGTCGATCTCGGGGATGACACGGATTCCACGTTCTTTAGCATACTTTATGATTTCCTTGACTGTCGCGTGGGTATAGACCATTCTCTTTGAATAGGCATCCTCGGTCATCTGAGGGTAAGTCTTGACCTCAAGGGGCCAGGACTGGGTGTCAGTGATGTGCCAGTGGAGGACGTTTAGCTTTGACAGAGCCATGGCATCGATCTGCTCCTTTATTTTACTTGGAGAGATGAAGTTACGGCCAGAATCAAGCAGGATGCCCCGGATAGGGTATTGAGGGCCTTCACTAATGGTGAAAGGCCTCTCGATGTAAAACCGCCTGGTCTTCTCGTCGTAAACAACAATCTGCTGCAGAGTTGTGAATGCATGGCGAGCTCCCCAGGGAGTTTTGGCCTCAATTTCGATGGTCTCGGACTTTTCGCTGACCGTCAAGCTGTAGGATTCGTCTACCTTATGAGCCAGCTTTGCATTAACATCTTCGACTTTGACGGAAACCCTTCTGATCATGGCACCGGGAGGAGCATTTTCTCTCTTTCCCTTGGGTTTGGACGACTGGTCAGGGAACGGGTCGAACTTGGGGATGGGGCCTTCAAGTGCTTGCGGGTACCATTTAAGGCGACGAATAGTGCTGTAGCATCTCTCCCAAGCAGCCCGGATGCCACTCTCGTGCGGTCCATGGTATGAGACAAAGGGAGCGAGGTACTTGCGGCCTTCTGCGGCATGGAGGTACCAGGTTACCGGTCCTGGCAGCGGGTTGATAGTAGGGGCTTTCAGGGCTTCCTCAATAACATCATCAGAGGTGGCTTCAACGACGCCAGACAGCAGCACGGCCGTGATGGCCAGAGCTTTGGCGAACCGCATCGTTCTCCGGCCAATGTAGTTCTTCGGTTGTAGTTCTTCTTTGGCAGAGAGAAGGGGAGAGAGAGAGAGAGCGAGAGAGCGAAGGAATGTAGGTCGTGATGGTAAACAAGATCCAAGGGAGGAGCAGACGGGGAGGACGACGAGCTTTATATCCGATTACTGACTCCCGGCAAAAACCAGCCCCTGCCTGCTCACTTCACAGGCAGATCGCCACAGAACCGGCGACGCTGACTGGCTATCGGGGTGAGCAGCAGCGAAGGCTTCACTCTTGCTGGTGAAGGTGGAGGACAGCTTGTGGTTGTTGATGCAGTCGTTGCTTTTTCCTGCGTGCAACCCTCCCTTCACCCATCGCGAAGGATGGCCTCCACACCCGCAAATTAAGAATTCCTTTATCGCGCGAGTGAGATGAGATGGGTTCAACAGCTCTCCGGAAATTAAAGACATGGGCCAGAAGCCAGTCCCAGAGGTAGGCGACTAGTTCGAGCTGATTCCATAGACGAAGAGGCAGCTTGTGAGTGTCGGCGGCGATTCTCTTCGTTCCCTGCAATAACTAGCTATTGAACAAGGAACTCCATAGTTAGTTAACGAAATAGCTAACCAACGAGCTCGATAGGCATGCATCCCGGGACATCAGCCAGCGATATCAGATGATGGGCTAGCTAGCTGCACACAGACAGCGCGAGACAAGCATGCTGCCATTCTTCGCCAGCCTGCCGGGCCAAAATACAAGATATACACGCAGTGGCATCTGCTCGGCTGGGCATGTAACCCTGGATGGTGGCGGATCTCGCTAGGACGCCTGGCCATATCGCATCGCGGTGACCTAGTAGCTGACGGATGAGCTCACTAGTTGGCTATCACCACTTGGCCTGCAACGGCTCAAGGGATCCTGAAGTGTGCCTAGGCCTCAAACTCCACTGCTGGAGGGCATAGTCAGGGGAAACAGTGCCTTCTCCCGGTCGAGAGAGCTGGCGGGGGCCTCAGACGGAGGGGCCGTTGGTGTTTGTTGACTTAGATATTCAAAAGGCCCTCCCTGTACATTCGCCGCCGCAGCAAGAAGCCTGTTGCAACGAAGTAGCAGGTTCGTTAGCCAGTTTAGTCAGCTAGTTGTTGGCAGGTGGTGAGGAACGGAAGCTATTCCCCAGATTTAACCTTGATATCAAACCGCTGATCAGGTTACTGCTCGTCCCATGTCTTTGATCTAGATTGAATATACGAGGTGTTACATGCGCCAGAGGTCACGATTCCATTCTGAGATGTTACCTACTTTTTACTTGCCCAGCTACATAAGCGAGCAGAGAGAGACAGAGAGAGAGAGAGAGAGGGCGAGAGGGCGAGAGAGCGAATTTCAGCTCTTCTAGCTTCAAGCTTATGCATCGTTCATGCATCAACGGTGGGTCTGGATGGTTCCGCCCAGTACTGCTTGAGAAACTCTTCGACAGTCATGGGCTTTACTTCTGGGCAGAGGCGATTGAGCGTCGGCTGGACAGTGATGCCACCATCACAGCACACTTTCTTCAACTGACACTCCAGCTTCTCGGTGATTCCTGAAACCCCTTTCGGAGGGCTGACAAGCCTCTCCTCGAGTTGTTTCTTCGTGAACGGGCGTACCTCCATCGTGCGGCCTGTATACTTTTCAATCAGGCTCACGATCTCATCGAACTGAAGAGTTGAACCGGCCATCCCAAACTCTCGTTTCCCCCAGGGTTCCTCCATGTCGATGGCCGCGGCAATAAATCTACCAATGTCACGGATGTTGGTCATGGTTATAGCGGCTGGTGGTGGTACGCTGCCATCCTCACGCACGACCACGGGCACCTCAGCCCAGCCCTCAACCAAGTTAAACAATAACGGCCCTTCAGCAAAGCCAGCCAGCGCCTCTGCCCGATTACCATCTCTCTCAGGACTGCCGATTCCAAGGTAATTCATGAACATCCCATTCGCAAAGAGGGCGGCGTCGATGTTCGATTTGAGTACAGCATCCCATACAGGAAGCTTGGCCTCTCTCTCAAACTCGACTAAGAAGTGCAACTTGTATCCGCCAGAGAACTCGGACGGTGCAAAGCGTCGGCACCCAGCGGCCTCAGCGGCCTGCAGCAGCCTGATCTGGGTGTTGACGAACGTGTCCGTGTCATGGATAAGGAGCACGCTGATGACAGTGTCGATATCACGCAGGGCTGCTACCAGCGAGTCCTTGGACCCGTAGTCGACATACCGAGTTTCTACTTCGGCAGTAGAAGACGATCCAGGAACCATCCAGGTTGCCGTGCTAGACGCCGGAGAGCCGCCTTCTCGCTTCCTGGAGAGAATAACTGGCGTATGACGGCCGCCAGTTGCCAAAAGGGCTGAAACAACCGAATGGCCCAGCGTCGGGCTAGAGCCTCCTGCGATCGCGACCTTGACCATGACGGATGAACTAGCTGCGGATAACTAACACTATGGCTTCCAGGGCCTGTTCACGAATATCTGAGGTTGCAGGAGAAGAGGAGAACCATCCTGTCCCGGGCGACAGAGACAGAGACAGAGACAGTCTTATATATACGGCTTTCCTTGCACGTTGATCGTCGAATGGCCTTGTCATCAAAGCGGAAAAGTCGTGTTCTGGCATATTACCTCTTTTGGTTTAGCGTTGTCACCTCAGCCAATAGAAAGCTAGATTACATAAGAAGCTCACGTGTTTTCGTGGCTCAAATGCGACTTCATCGTATTTTAGAAACGCCGACGATGATTTGGCCGGCGGAAAGCAGATCCTTGACAGGGCGCAGTTGAGACAGCATGCGCTATCCATGTACATAGCCCATATATATATATCGGCTCTTTGCGTTACTGTTGTGCTGCCTGATGTAATTGTAGTACACATGGAGCGGTGTCTATCACGTGACTGACGATCTTAAGGAAGGTTTCACTCATAGTTGGCTGAACACGTCAAAATATCAAGGTTGAACGTCAGAGAGAGGCAACATGCCAGATGCATCAAAAGAGCTTTTCATTTCCTCATGGAAGATAGCTAATGTACACGGCTTGTCAACAAGATCAATTAATGTCAATTTTTGTCAATTTGTCAATTTTCCCTTTCCTGTCCGATGTTGTTGTTTCCCCCCCCTTTTCCTTTTCAATCTCTCCATATCCCGATCCGCAATTGAATGAATGCAAAACCAACGCCAAATGAGATCCGGTGCTTTCCCATGAAATGAAAACGTTTTCCTGCATACCCAACTCCTTGTTGTGATTTCAATCTCAAATTTCCCTCCTCTTTTTTTTTTTTTTTTTTTTTTTGTGTGTGTGTGTGTGTGTGTGTGTGTTACTGCTTTCCACCATGCGCAGCAGCATTAGCTCCGTTTCGCATGCGCTCACTCCTTGCCAAATACTCGGCCCAAGCTCTGGCATCATGGTCCAACCGTGCTTTGGTAGCTGCATCGGCCCTTTGGCGTCTCTCCTTCATGACCCTGTCCCTTGAATGTTTCTGCTTGTCCAATTTCTCCTTTTCGGCTCTTGCTTTCTCACTCTTTTCTTTCTCAGCCTTCTCTTTCTCAGCCTTCTCTTTTTTGAGTCTCTTGGCTTCGACTTCAGCTTCCTTCGCCTTAATGTAGGCTGCTTTCATACCCCCATAATATCTTCTGAGTTGAAACTCGAAGGGTGCCACCATTTTCTTCGCTTTGATTAATTCCATGGCGACAAATCTGAGGGAGTTTCCTCTGTTTTGAAACTTCCCTTGTTGTTCGTTGCAGTCTGAAATACACTCCCTCAGTGCAATACCGGTGTTCACTGCGGCATTCGGCTCATAATCTCCCGGATTAGCGCGGATATCCAGTAGTTTCCTGTGGAGTTGCTGGGAAACAGCAACTAAATCTGCCAGAGTCCTCTTTTCTTTCCTGTAAACTTCATGTGTTGCTAAATAATTGACGCGGGCGACTGACAGTCCCGCAAAAGCATTTCTGAAGTTTTCAGGCAAGACCCTGGGGAAGTTGACAATCATCACGTTAAGGCATTTATAGTCGAACTGGATACCAGGCTCACCGCTGTCCTGGTGGATTTTGATGGGGCTCAGGATGTTATTTGTGCCATCCACGTAGTCTCTCCAGATCTCCACTGCTACGGGAGTATCGGTAGGAATTGCCTCCCCAAAGAGGTCCTCTAAGGGGAAATACTCTGAGGTGGGTGGCTTCCGTGGCATAAAGTGCTCGGGTTCCAGTCCTGGAATCACTTTTTGTTTCTTTTTCGCTGGCTCTCTGGCGATCTCAGGTGATGGATTTGCTGTGAGAGCGGCCGGCTTCATGGTTAAAGGAGAGGCCATTTTGAGATATCCAGGTTCCTTGGGCTGGTGGAACTGCACTGTATTTGCCCTTGTTCTGCGGCAAATAAGCCGTTTTATCAGCTATGAGGCAAAATGTGACAGCTGCAAGTTGAGGAAGAGAGCACACACCTGTTTACTCTTCCAACTGGGGGGCAAGAGAGGTTGAATATAGATCTGATGAAGCTGAAGATGCAAGGGTTGGTGATGAACAGGAAGAAAAGGAGTAGGAAGAGGAAGAAGTAGAAGAAGCAGAAGAAGAAGAAGAAGAAGAACAGGACGGAAGTCTGGTTACTGGAACTCAGCGCTGGAGAGTTTGGAACGTTGACTGTGACTCTTTAGATGTCCTCCTTTACCAGCCCCCTGAATTTCGCAGCCCCCCATCTCTCTTCCCCCCTTTTTCGCTGCCAGATTCTTCCATGCTGAGGCCGTGAAATGCATCGAGAGTTATAGGCATGACCTCCGGCTACCCACTATCCTCTCTGTGAAGGCCGTTTGGCGCAGAAAGGCGAGTGAAGGGCGGCGGAAGATACCTCGTTTGCAGTGGCAACGTCATTTGCATTTGCGGCGTCGTCGAGCCCTAACCAGGGAACCAACTGCACGTATAGGTTCCGGACTTTGCATTGCAGCTCACCATATACCTGAAGACAGGCGAGTTATTGAGTCGAGAGAGCGTCTCTGGAGGCCTCCCGGCAGCTCTGCTTTCTGTGGTTGCGCGTGAATGAACACGCAGCAGGCGCGGCTGAAAAAGAAGGGGCTACGAAATTTCCACTTTAGGTGAAGCGAGTGTCATTTGCCTACGTCTAGCTGGTCTATTAGCCGCCACATCAAGCTGTTATACTGCTTACAAGATAGCTCTCCAGCGGCATTTGAGACGAGGATTCGTTTCTCGCCGTGGCTGTGAGTGAGTGAGTGAGTGAGCGTGTGTGTGCGCGATCCGATACGTCAGCCAAAGTCGTTGACGCAGGCGAATACCAAAGAAAAGTATATTTTGGCGCCGCCAATGAAGAGACAGCAGAGGTGAATATCAGACACAGGAAATACGCCAAAAATACCAAATTTACCATCCTCAGATATTTGTTGGAAGAGCTTAGCGTTGCCATAGGGCTCTCTAGGCTCAAGCCTTGGGTTCTGAAAATGATTTTTCAAAAAACCAGAGACTGGACTTGCCTCTTCTTCGCCAAAGCAGCTATTCCAGGCCAGGCATTTGATCTCTAGCTCTTTGAACAGGAAGGGCTCCAGGCCTCCTAGTTTCTGACCTGCAGATATCTAAAATAATTTTAGAGAGGTACCGTGATATCCTCTGTTCATTTGCCCTGCTAACACGTCTATTTTGACAGGATTCGAGTTGTTTTGCAAAGAATCTCACGATCCCTGATCTATCCCTGATCTACCCATGAAGGACTAGCCAGCTCACAGTTGTCTTCACGCTATGGGAACCGCTCTGATATATCGATTACAGAGCCACGGACATACATACATAGCTGGTCTCTGCCATCCATTTGTGTCTGGAGCATAGAGGGAAGACACCTTAGTTCTTCGAACATTTGATATAAAATTCCCCTTCGACCTCCAATTGAAGTAGTTTGATTGGACAATGGACGCCGATCAGAAGCTACATTGTAACACGAACCTAAGTAGACGGTTAAGAGGACAGAAAAGAATTGGGTTAAACTTATGGGGCTACATATATCAATATTTGGGCATGCGTAGTAATATATACTGGCCTACGTTTGGCTTACATTGGATCACAGCGAGTGGGATGGCAGAAGAGACCATTTTCCCTTGTGACCAATATATACTTGGTCAACGTTCTACATAACATACCTAGTCATTTATATTGATAGGGAAAGCCTATTATTAAAAGGGGGTAGGAAAATGTATTCATTCCGAGTAGAACACCAGGGCAATAGCCCCAGAGACCTACAGACATCATTGCATCGGTAATGTTTATAACATCGTAACAAATAGGTAAATGCACAAACTCCCGATCAAAACCGCTTTCCACATACAACAGCGCCAGCACCAGCACAGTAATGCCCCGCCCGTCCAGTCAAGACATAAAACAGAGGGTGCTATGGCAATAAAAATTATATCTTCTTTTTCATTCCTCAAACCTGCAGGATAACCATGCTTGTCTTCAGAAAAGAAGAAGATACGAAGAAAAGGGCTTTTCTCTCTTTTTTTTGGCAGAAAATTTTGTTCATATTGTTGTTGTTGTGTGGTTTTACTTTCTGATAGCACGCTGGTAGAAAGCAAGCTCCTCTCCCTCCAGGATGTAACCATCCACTCGTCCACTCTGGCCAGGTCTGGAAGAGACAACAGCATACAATCGACCGGCCTCGAACTGCTTCTCAAGAGCAGGCTCAACTTTGCCCATTACGGCAACACGAGCTGCCTGCTTCTTGGCAACGCTGTTGCTCTTCTTCTCCTCAGTGGTATCGGCAGCGGCCTTTTGCTGGCGTCGTCGGCCAAGAGGCTGACCGTAGTGTGCCTCATACCATTGTCTGAAAGGGGCAGCGTCGACTTGGACAACAGCAGATTTGGTGAGGGTGTTGGTACGGACAAGTTCGTTGTTAGAAGGATGGTAGGACACGGCAATCACACGGACTTTGCGGGAGAGACCCTCAGAGCCCCAGGAGAAGTTGCCGGACTCGAGACGGAGGGCACGGAATTTCTGGTTACCACCGCGGACGCGGACGGTGTGGATGCGCTTGGGGCCAATACGGGTGTTGGCTGGCTGACGGCCCTTCTCGAAAGCTCTGGATGTCCGCCACCGTCAGTCTCTACTCCTCAATTCTTTGTCTTCCCTTTTTTTCCTCGTCCAGAGTGTTCCCCGGGAAAATATCCATACCTCTTCTTGCGGTAGTGAGCTCTCTTAGCACCGGTGGCCGAACGCTTGTGGCGGGAGTCTCGTGAGATACCCATGATTGCGGTTGATGTATTGGACTATAATTAAGGGTAAAAAATCGCAGGTTAGAATGGTCCAGATCATGTAAACCCTTCACAATAACACATTTATTGTCAAGACAAGCAGAAACACAACACGCCTGATATCTCGTTCACGGTATCTCGACAGCGCTGCGTCCACAATGTCTTTTCTCCTTGCGCAAAATTCGTCCGCACAAAAAGTCCGCACACACCCACAATCAGACAGCAACGAAACCGCGGTCCCAAGTGATGAAAGGCGGCAAGGGCAAGCAGATTGGAAGGCTCACCTTGTATTATCTTCGTAGTCCCTTCACCAAAAGCAAACGCCGTGGGCTGATGTCGAAAGGGCGGAGATGTTGGCGGTTGAATGAGCTTGTCGTCCTCGTCGATAAAACTGAATTTCGCACAGTCGCTTCGCTTACAATTTTTTGCCCTACATTTAGAAAGACGCTAGTCTCGAAGTGGGATGGTACATATATACAAAGCTTATTAGTAATACAGTACAAAGCCGAAGTTATGCTTGTCGAGATAGGACTAGTGCAGGACTTATGCAGAAAGCATAAAAAGTCATGCTAAGATCCTTCCGGTCGGCAGTTACAGCTTTATAGATGCATTTTGCAGGAGAGCGAATAATTTTTGTAAATATGGGCATATATATTCATGTTCATATCTATTCATATACTGAAAGGGTCATGTCTTTAATCTGATATTAAATACGCATGCAAGAGCGAGCGTATAAGCATGCCTGGGCTGTACATCATAAGAATCGTCTAAATGGCCTGCCATGAAACGGTGAGTGGGATAGCGCGGGGAGCAGTGTAGACTGGAACCTGAGTGGAACCACTTGGAATTTTGTCAGCATAGAAGGTGGACTTGCCGCTGGCAGCGAGTTTTCCTTCGGAAGCCTGGGAGATAGTTAGAAAGAGTATTTGGCATGCAAAGGGTGGAGGGAGACATACCCCAAAGACAGAAGCGGTGACTCCAGAGCCACACTTGAACTGGTCATTAACCATGCCACAAGCACCCTTGCTAGATGTCAAGGTGAATCCGGAGCCAGAAGCAGCAGCGCGGTAAGTAGCACAAGTTCCGGTGGTGTACCAGTTTCCACTGCTAATGAGGCATCCATCCTCCTCGCCCATGACAGTTACGGTGAGATAGCCCTTTCCGGAGAAGGTACCAGTGGGAGCTGGGATACCAAGGGTGGTGGTGGTTGGTGGCTGGGTGCCACCGCCGCTCTTAGGGAGGTATCGAATGCCGGTGTCAGGGCAGGTCGATGGAGATCCGCCTGTACAGAGTTGTTAGACATGCACTAGGGGATTGTGTGTTGAGTAATAAAAGACTATGGCATTGACGTACCTGGGAGAGTAGGAATATATTCTCCGGTCTGGGCAGATCCACGGACATTATAGAAGTACCAGGCTTCGTTGAGGGCACCATTCTTGCAGTTAAAAGTGATCTCCATGCCGAAAGAAGACTTAACAGCGGCCTGTAAGTCACGGAGGTTGTAGGTCTTGTCATTGCTTGGAGTAATGCCAGCATCAGCGAGGGTCTAGGTAGAGTGTTAGCTTATACCCAAAGGTGACAAGATTGCGTATAAACCAACTTTGTAGGTGTTCAGCCCCTTGAACAGCTCAACGAGCTTGGTAAAGTAGTCACCAACTTCCTGTTGGGGCATATAGTCCATGTAGCACTTCGTCTCGAAGGTGCTCATGCAGGTACCATGCTTGTTCCACTCATGCTCCCAGAAGGATTCATCGTCACCCTTGTAGTCCTTGAAGTACTTCATCATGTACTCAAGTGTGTCATCTTTGCCCTGAGCCTTGAGAATCTCAGTAATATTGCTATATTCACGGCTCATGTCACAGAATTGCTCGTAGGTACCATCACAGTTATCGGGCCTATAATATTAATAATCCAAATTAGACCCTCAGTTTCGTTCCATCATGTCCATGTAGAAAAGGACTCACCAGAGACCGTGGATGGTCCATGAATCTTCAGGGCCAGTAGCTGGGTCGGCATCCCAGAACTGGGTCTGAAGAATAAGGCCACCAGGAGTGTTGAAGCAACAGGTATCTTCGACGGGGCCGGAGTTATGACAGCTCACTTCGCCGCCAGGAGGACAGGTAGGGCCATCAGCATGAACTCCGGAAAAGAGCTGAGATGCCGCAAGCACCACAGCAGCCGTGGTGGAGGAGGCCAACATGGTTGTAGTGGTAATTCGGAAGATATGGGGATGAGAGGTCGGGATATAGGTAGTTGAGGATTGGGGGAGCCTTCAACGCTGGTCTCAGCCAGGCGGGAGCTCAGCTGCTACTTATATGCCGATCGCCTGTGATACAGCAGAGCGCCCTCTCTCAGCAGGGCGATCCATAAGAGCAGACTGAAAAGCCGAGCTCTTCGCTTCGATATGCGCAACGTAGGTATCGACGCCACGGGCCCCTACGCAGGTCTCCTCCACCCTGGTCACCAGCTAAGCCCATCGCAGCCAGTGGCAGCTCCATGTGTTTGCTTCTCCGTGTTTTTTGCTTCTTTTCTTCTTCGCCTTCCCGCAATCTAAGGAGCCAAAAAGGATGATGTAATCAGGGACGGACTTGACCGGTGACCTTGCTTAGTAAGGAGGATCATGTGCTTGGCATTGAGCTATAGCGATTATGTCATCACGTTTGTTTAGACGACATCGAACAAATAAGGGCTCCTCGTTCACGGAGGACTCCCTGTAGACTTAGCCTGATAATACTCCTCTAGTCATCGGCATGGTTTCTCTTATACTTGCTCCGTGGGCTGCAGGCTATATCTACAACAAGGGGTATATACACCATAACTACCATGGCTATGGGTTAGACAACGGGGAGAGAGTCTCTGGATTGCCTGGTACCAGAGTATCCCTGCCTTCAACATGTTATTTGATTATTGCAGGACAGAAAACAGAGAGCCAAACCAGGTCTCAAAAATCTTTTTTATCTCTGATGTAACTTATATTGTGACAAAGCGAGTTCATTCATCGACAAATATCCTCGACTCATTCTTGTCAAGTGTTCCTGTGTGGAGTTTCTAGCATCGTAGTCCACTTTTATACTTCAGACATCAATTCCGGGTGGATGACATAATGCAATAAATCATCCAACCAACAGCCGCGTTTGGCAGGCTGAGTCAGATGAATTCGTCATAAAATAAATAGCTCACGTGAAAATAACTTGCCGAATGCCCTTGGTTACCATGGACCAATAGAAGGACAGAGACGCCTGGTGGCCAGGGGTATTGCTCATGCTTTTATGTCTTTTATCCAGTTGTATTGTATATGTTCTACTGGGTCCGCTTGCTATGTAACAATATCAATGTAAATCTTTTATACTTAGAAGTACAGGCGGGAAGCCCCTGTATATTGGGAGGGGTCAATGCTCCATAGAATGCGCCGTATCAGAGGAGAGAAAATGGCAGCGAAGACCTACAGCCCCGCAACGATCATCAGCCCGTATCCAAGGGTTACAACAAGGCCGAATGAGAGGATACTCGCTGGTACGCCTCGTGTGATGAAATGACGGACACGAAGATACCGCTGGCCGGTCTCTGGAACTTCCATCATGATAGCAGCTGTGAAAACAAAACGTTAGATAGATATTTCCCGAACACGACCATGGAACGAAAAACTTACTCATATTGGGGAAGCCGCTTGTGGGGAGGCCCATGGCCACAGAGCACATCAATGCACTTCCCATTACTAGGAGGTTAGGATGTGGCTCGTTCATTCCCATACCCACTTCTTTGACAAGGGGTAGGAGAATCAACGCCGCCACAGTATGGGAGATGAAAGTTGCCACCACTAGAATCAACGCCGCAAAGACGAAGAGAACGCCGTACAGGCTCAACCCAGCCACGCTGCTTGTTATAGAGCGGGCGATGGTATGTAGCAGTCCGGAAGACGTGACTGCTTTCCCGAGACAGAGACCACCTGATGCCAGAATGATAATAGTCCAGAGAAAGTTGTTAAAGTCTTCTTTCGTGAGAATTCCTGTACCAAAAAACAGAACTAGAGGGAGAATGGCGATGACGCCCATGTCTCCAAAGGTGCTTTCGAGCTGATGGCTGACGCACCATAAGCAGATGGTGCCGATAGTGACGATGGTGATGAACCATTGGATACCGGTGAACTTGTCCTTGACGGAACGGATGGGGACGATGGTTGTTCCCCGGCTTGGGTTGAAAGTGATAAGGAGAAGGACCCAGATGCCCAGAATTGAGAGAATGCAAATGGGTAGAGCAATGAAGAACCAAGTTCCCCAGCTGATGGCAGGATCCATGTTCTGCAATGCAATGATGTTCTGTGGCGATGCAATTGGAGATGCAGCACCTCCAATGTTAGAAGCCAGGGCAATGCCTAGGATTACAGCTTTTGAGAACCGGGAATCGGTCGGTAGGTTTCGAAGCATCGGCTAGATGGGATACCTGTTAGCGGTGTTATTCCTGCAGATACAAACTTGCAAACTTACTTGAATTATAGAAAAGCAGAGCACTGGAGCAGCAACATTGCTAATCCACATACTCAAAAACATGCCAACAAACATGTTCGTCAGGAGCACAGTTCTTGGCTTGGTACCTGCTTTGCTTAGCACAAACGTAGCCATTCTCCGTGCAATATCATGCTTCGATAGCGCGGCGGCAATTGTAAAGCCTCCTAGGAGAAGCATGATGACTGGTGTCCACATTGCTGCAAAGACTGCACTTGTAGCCTCTTTCGCGCCGAGTCTAGAGTGATCTTCTTCTGAACGCATGATCCCCAGTGTGACTGTAAGGAAAGGGACAAGGATTGATGTCACGAAAAGTGGTATCACCTCAGTAGCCCATAGCAAACTGACAAACACCAACATTGCCAGACAGTTTTGTTGTTCGGGCTTCTTCATGATTGGCACCACCAGCATAACACCGAATATAATAAGGATAACTACCAGTGTCGCAAAGGTGGACGATAGGAGCCATGCCGGGACAGGACACCGTCCCACAGGGGTTATGAACTCTTTTATACTTGCTTCTTGCTCATCACCCTGTCGCTGAGCCGTTTCCATATCCTGCTCTCCTCCGAGGAGTGTTCTGCGTATTCCCATATTTGCAGCTTGAGTCTTTCTTTCTATACCGATCATCTCCCTCCATACGGTATTTCGTTCCCAGACGACATGCTCGCGTAGATGGAGGCGGAGTTCTCGTCTAGACAGACCTAAATCACCATCCGTAACAAACCCAGCGTATAGCCTCTCGACTCTTGCAATTATGTTATCAAGTTTGGTGATTGTTGGATCTGTGAATGGCATGGCCACTAGGACAGTGGAGTCCATATACTGCCTTCTCATGTTCCTGTCAAGAGTTTTGTCATATTTCTTCAAAGCCTTTGAGAATCCAGTACGGTTAAGCTGGATAAATGACTTGAGCTCGCATAGGGACACATAGATGCCAATAGTTCGTTTCTTCAACGATACGCCAACATCATAGATTGCAGTGTGTTCAGGATCATGCGCAACTCCCATAAACCGCGAATCCATAAGCTCGCTGTTCAGTAAGTCTTCCTGAGGCCGTGGATCCCTTGCCCAATCTCTTGACGAGGCAGAATGTCTCCTTATTCTCCGCTGTGGGAACTCGGCCATATCCATGTTATCTTCCGAGTCATCACTGTCAGCATCCCCCTCAGGCCCAGAGGGTTCACTGATGGTACTTGAGCGATGTTGAGTGAGGGTAGCATGACGAGAGGCCTCGCTACGCCGGCGGTTTCTGCCCCCAGAGCTCAATGTTCGTGACTTGACGAGTGAATGAGCAACGGGTTCCATGTTGATTCCTATGCTATCCTGGGCGAATGATTCCAGCTCCTGTGCGATATCCTCCACCTCCTGGTACAAATCCGTTTCCTTTGTGCGGTAGAAGGAGCATATCTTCTCCAACTCTCCATCTAGGGCGCGGCGGAATATGGCATCTGTATCAATACTCCTGTCGAGGAGAGGGGCAGACTCGAGCTGTCCATTTTCGTGCTCGGGGTGATTCACTTGTTTTTCAAGAGTGTATATCCTGCAAGAACAGTTAGCCTAGGAAGGAAAATTTGCTGACTCTCCTCTCCTGGTAAATAGGGTCCCCTCACAGTTTCTTCAAATTGCTATACGCAATATAGCTGCCACTCCAATCCGGAACGGAGTTGAACTGGATGCTGTGTGAGAACTTCATGTTCTCTTCTTCTGTTGCGAGCCGGGCCTGTGATCCACGGCCTAGTTTGTATATTTGCTGCCGTAGCCCTCCTTCCCCAAAATAGGTGCTTTTATACGGGTTCTGTTCTCCGGCACTCTCCCTCCGTTTTGCCTTGGTGCCGTCACTTCTCTCTTGTCGACGACTTTTATATCTATTGTGCAGTTGACCAACCTCTCGCTTACCAGCTGCCTGGCAAGAATTATTTCGGTGACCCCTCCTTTCCCCCCACCCAAAGAGCCATGCAAGTCCAGTGGGACTCCTCTTCCTGGCGGCGGGATGTGTTCGATCTACCTCAGAGCCTGATTCAGATCTGAGTCGAGTGACCGGTGCAAAAGATGTGGGTGATGATGCTGAGGCAGACGGACGAGTGAATTCGTCGAGCTCAAAACTCCGGCTGGCGTCTTGTCGAGCCAGGGTGGGCAGATGTTGAGCATTTATCTCCAGTAGTCACCTGCGCACTGCGATTCCCAGGGTGTCTTCTTGACGTGTGTATATATATAAATAGCCCTGGACCCGGTGGTTAGGCAGCGTCAGGGCGGGTAAGATGGCGGGATTCAGGCGAATCGAATCCAACCCAACGGAGTCAGCCTGACCAGTGGTGAGCGGCTCGACGGGGTAACTTGCAGGACACCGGGTGTCATTCGACGAGATGTCTCTTTGCCGTGGGTACTGGGATGCAGTCAGTTGTAGCGGAAGTTGACTTTTCTTTGCGCGCTGTCACTGGTTGGTTGGTTGGCCGGACGGAAGCAGGCAAGGCGAGGCAAGCTTTTGCGATCAGGCAGGACGGGGATTCTCCCTGTGCGAATTGGTGACTCTGAGGAAGCCAAAAAAAAAAAAAAAAGGAAGAATAACAGATCTCACGGGTTCGTCTCGCCAAGTTCGTGAGGTGGTGAGGTGTCTGCCGCTGCAGTCGCGCAAGGCGTCAGGAGTTGCGGCCGGGGAGGTTGAAGATGCAAGCCAGGTCGATCTCAGTTACAGCCGCCTTGCTGCTAAACTCGGGAGCCAGTAACAGTTAACTACAGCACACACAAGCAGCAGCCTCGCCCTTTGGTCCTCTCGTTACAGCTGGTTACAGGTCAGATTACGCAGGACCGTCTAAACAGTTCGACTTTGCCGTACTCCGTACAGCTGGCGGCGAAAAGGACACTCAACAACAACACTCAACCCAGCAGCAGCAGCAGCATCATCATCATCATCATCATGACTCCACAAAACTTCTCCAGACCTTAGCACAGCAGCTTTAAGGGTCTCGATATCCAGGATGAAAAGTAAAAAGCGAAAAAGCAAAGTCGAGAAAGCTTACGAAACCCAGCCTCGTGGTAAGCCCTGTGCACACAATTGGATCTCCCGCCGCTGGCGAGAACTGCTGGCCGGGACGGTCCTTTTGCTTTTGCTTGTGCAGCAAGGTCACGAGAGGGACATGGAATAGCCGACGGGGAGCAGCATATACGGGCTACGACAACTGACAACCCGGCGCAGGCGGAGTTGGCGATGGCGATTCGCGGGTCAGCTGGCTGCTCATGAGATGTGATACCGCATTTTGTGAGGTTCAACTTCCAGCCAGACAGGGTTCAACGATCAGATCTTACGGGAGAAACAGGAAAGACAGAGCGTGAGTAGGTAATTCATCATTTCATCGTATGTCGGCAAATGTCTGATGATCAATGTATATATGTACTTAAGAAGGTCATGTCTCGCTCCTGCCCCTCTTCTAGGCAATGTGGTGGAAACGTTTACGCTTCCATTCTGCGGGGTGAAGAAAAAAAGAGAATGATACGTTAGCAGTCAAGGACGGGCCGACATGGTTTGAGAATAGGGGATCCCTTACCCTTCATCCATTCCTTGACGAAGCGGGCTTCCTCAGCCTGGACTTCTTTGATCCGTTGTGGTGGAAGCTCGGCGGTGGTCTCGTTGGGATAGAGTCCGTTCTCGTCCCCTAAGGCGTAACGGACATGGTGAGCATCATGTAACATAACACATAAGGTCCTCTAACATTTGAAAGAGTTGACTTGACTTACAGTGGTGGACAGCGTCAGGGATGAGGATAAACGGCTTGTTGGTGGAGGTTGGTCGCTTTCTGGCGGCAGTCGCGTGGACACCGGCCTCCTTCCATGGGTCTGAGCCTCCGTCGATGAAGGCAAGACGGTCATACTCGATGTCGAAAGCACCATACTTGTTGACAAGATCAACGTTGGATGGCTTGGTGATGCCAAAGGCCTGCTTGCAGATGTTGGAAGTGTATGGCAGGTCGATCAGTCGGGAAATGACAGGACGGATGTTCTTGGGAGCACCGCTGCCGGTCTGGAGGTATCCCCATCTGTTGCAGTCACAGTTAACATGAGAGCTCGCAACTTATACTAGTGCCAAAACAGACTTACTCGTTGCAGTATTGCCAGGGCCATGCTCTCCAGCTCTGGTCGGCATTATCCTGCTTGTAAAAAGCCTCATCGTACGAGTTCAGGCACTCCTCAGCAGTTTGACCCTGGCCGGCGCAGGACTCCAAGGTGCTCTTGTTGAGCCAACCGACAAAGTTGAGCAGCTGGGGTAGGATCTCGGGAGCCTCACGCCCGTGTCCACCGGCTTCGATGATACGCTTAGCAGAAGCCTTCTGCTCAGCAGTAACTGGATAGAGATAACGGTCACTGGTGATTTCACCGCAGTACTGGTAGAAGCTCTTGCCGCTGATGGCAGGGTCCCAGTTGGTGGACTGCCATCCAGTAATACCAGAGGAGAGGGCATTGGCAAAGTCAGCATCACGGAGGCGGCCAAGACCAAACAAGTTCTTCAGCTCCCTGGTGGTGTTGGCGTTCTTTCCGCGGATAATAATGTTGTCGACGATATCAACGAAGTTTTGGGTGACATGGACACAGTCCTGAGGTGCCTCCTGACGGATGGGCTCAAAGTACTGCCAGTAATCATAGATGGCCTTGGTCACACCAGAGGAAGAGATGGCTCCCCAGAAGATATCAGGGTACTGAGTTCGGAGGAATGCCTGCCAAAAGATGAGTTAGTAAGGAGGAAAAAGCCGAGGGGCCGCCCGGGTTAGATACTCCTACTTACAACTTGTCCACCGGCATATGAGCCACCGTACAGGATATGCGCAGTACCAGGAGCAGTCAAGTTATATTTCTCAAGGCCCGGGAACTTGATGTTCTTGGAGAAATAAGCGGTATCAGCTAGTGCTTGTTCGGTTGTCAAGAAGCGCAAGCTCTTGTTCGAGAAATCGCGAGTTGGAAGGGAACCACCGTAGTATCGGTGTTCCATGATAACTCCGATACCATTTGTTGCCTGTGCAAGCTGGGCAAGGATACCCTTCTGGAGGAATGGAATGCGACCTAAAATAATCCCTTCGTAAGTGCTGCTTGCGGACTCGGGACATTTGGGATATCTCAAAACGGGTACAGTCGCCATCACGTACCTTCACCACTAGTCTCTCCGCCGTGAAGAATGATCACAGGGCCACCCTCCTTGTAATGGCTAGCATCAAACCAGTATCGCAGGTTGAACTTCTCAGTCGTGTGAGGTTCATATCGGCTGCTCTTTGGGAAATGGTCGATGGGGATCTGGATAGTATGCGCAGGGAACGCAGCATTCACATCCTGACTGCGGGCAACAAGGGCCTTGTTACGATGGGACTGACGACAGAGTCAACGGCATTGACCATTTGTGAGCTGGATGGGCTCTAGTATCAACTTACCTCAGCGCGGAGCTGGCTGATCGGAGTGACCGGGAGTTTAGCTTGTACTGCAGCTACAAGCAGTAGCAGACAGGCCGTAAGCTTGACCATGGTGTGAGAGGATGAATGAACGGATGTATCCCACGACGCAATCTGCACCACAGAAGAGCAATCGAAAGGGGAATCCGTGGGTTCCCAGGTCCTTCTAATAGCAGAAGGATTCCGTCATCAACAACCCAGCATCTGGTCGTATAATTTGACGAAATGCCACCAGCCAGGCTACCAGCGGAGTTGTGATGTCCGTACCCTTGCGAGGGCATACGAAGGCCCCGCTCGAATATATGGGGTTGCAAGATTTCTCCCGGGTACCCCTGTGCAATCTCGTTGAACGACAAGATCCCCAGATTATTGGAGGAATGAGGGGAACATACGGTCTGGAGAAGCCAGCTCTTCCTGAGCTGGCTTCCTCAACCCAATTCGCCCGCCCTGGATGGGACATTTTTTCGCCATGGTATTTTTAGGCTGCATGATGTGACTCGGAAGGTCGCCTGCAGATCCCAAGGCTTGCCCTCTCCCGTAGGCGGTTCGGTGAGCAAACGAGCGTACAGCATTCTCCCTAACGCGACGCCAGTCGCGCCAGTGTAACGTAAAATTTGTTAAGTAAAAGGAACTGGAATTCGGCATAGATCCATCCAAAGTCGCTCCACCAAGCGGGCTGAACTCACTGATAACGCTCACTTGTCACCTATCGGAATAAGCATGAGGTTTAAGCTTGCTCATTTTGCATGCACGCGAGACATTCCTCCATGCATGGCCAGCTTGGTTGGGAAAGCGCAAGCAATATCGCAGATACGAGCCCTCGTTCACAAGGCCTCAACTGCTAGTTAACTAAATAACTAGCTGAAACACAAGTACAAACAACAGCCATCTGTCTGAACGAGGTGACAAGTCCTTCGCCATGGAACGAACGGAAGCCACCTTGGGCCTGGCAAACGCTCTCCCGTATTGCCTGCAGGTTGCCTTTCTGCCCTCGATATGGAAGGTCACGGAAAAATGCCGAGGATGTGGTCTCAAAGTGTGCCACTTGTGCATAAGGGCTAGGGTCCGGGAGAGGTCATGCTGGAGAAACAAGTTTTGCCGAGAGCCATAGCCCTTTCTCATGCGGAGAGTCGGCCTTTCTAACTTGTTGATGCAGGACGCCGCGAGACCATGCTAAAAAAGAAGCTCAACGCCGCTTGAAATGTGATGTTGCTCTCCCGTTGCTTACCACCACCACCTGTAAGTCGTCTGGACCCAGCATAGATACGGCAATGCCTGTTAGCTTTGATCTGCTGGTGGTGGCCAGTTAGGCGAGATATCAGCTTGGCTCATATCTGCCGGAAAGTAAAATAGATAAGCCCCTTCGAGGGTTGCGCAAGAGGATGCAGAGAAATTGAGGATGTTGAAAAGGTGAGAGTGGAAGTTGAAGTTGACGTCGCGATAAAGTCGATGGACCACAAAACGACCATTTCCACTTTGGGGCAACAATCATATCACCTGACTAGTTAATTGGTTACCTTATTAACCGGTTTTTCCATGTATACATTCATCGGACTTAGTACATATAAATAATGGTTCCACAGGGAGACAAAACAGAAAAAGAAGAAGAAGAAGAAGAAACAGCTAGTTATACAGGGAACAGCGGATGAAGGAGGGTGCAGCGGCTAGAACATGGTACAAACAATTGAAACCAATTAACCCCGCGGACGGACAGGAAGAGAAGAGTACACTCTCCGCTCGTGTTCATATCATCCCGTTTGGGATAAAGAAAGCACATAGTTACGATGGCTTATTGTTTCCTACCCCTCCGTTGCTGGGAGGCACGACGGATATTCGCACGGGAGACAGTTGCCTGTTTGTGGATAGCAGCCCGCTTAAGCCAGACACTACTCTTTCCCTCCGCAATGGCGATGATCTCATTCGCTATCCGGTGTGAAAGCTGATTGTCACGTCTCTTCTCGGCTGCGTCAAGGATCCAGGTAATGGCTTCTCGGCGACGTTGGCGCTGAGCAAGTGGGCTTGGAATGGGAAGTGCAGCACCACCACCGGCAATACCCCTGATTTGACGAATTCGGAAAAGAGGAGCAATGGAGTCGACGGCGAGAGTAAGGTAGAGAATTGGGTTCAGAGGGAGTTGCGGGGATGGAGGACCCGGCAGGAAAGGCTTTGACGGGTCGATGAGTGGTGCTGGAGCAGTACGGAGATACTCTAGGATTTTGGCCATGTGCTATTTGAACAACGTTAGGTATTTGGCTGGACGAGAGATAAAGAGTAAAAGGGCCACCTTACTTTCTGAGCAAGAGATAGCTTGCCATGCTTCATTATTAGCTTGGTGAACTGTTCCACCAATGGCTCGTACCGGCGGTCAAATCGTTCGTTTGGTGGCAGAGGCAGAGTTGGTGGCTCGTACTTGAAGCCCTCTGGAATTCCTTTCTCGACATCAACAGATTCTCCCCGATTTGAAGCCGCAAGCATGTTTGCAACGGTGGCAGCAGAGGGGTCTGCCGGCGAATTACCCTTCACTTCGCCCTGGTGTAGTCTTGCAGAGGTAGAAAACGATCGCTTGGAACCACTTCCAGTCTGATTCGCCGCGGCCTCATCACGTAGGACTTTCGGCATGTTCTTAAGAGCATCCTTGTCTCGTTTGAGAATCTAACCAAAATCACACAGTTAGCCAACCACTCGCACAGCAAACAGCATTATCCATGGACAAAGCGTAAAATAACACGCAGAATTAAAAGGGTATAATATACATCTGCTACCGGTGTCCCTTGCTCCAGCTCTGGTCCACCAACTTCACCGCACTTCTTGCCCATGATCTGAGCAGTCGCGGCTGCTTCTTCACTTACATGCGGCAATTGGTCCTGGTTTGGCCCCAACGGCTGCTCGCCAACTCCACTACCATTTTGCTTCCCACTGCTACCAGACGAGGTAGAGCTCATGCGGTAGGAACGAACTCCTTTCAACGACCTGTGAGGTAATGGGGTATTGCATTTCGACGAATGTAAACTTATATTCCCGAACTTCCGAGTGGTCTGGTGTATGGTATCGTGAACTGGAGCGGCGCGAACGAGAGATAGAGCCGATCGAGCAGGAAGGACAGGGATTCTAGGAGGCATATTGGATAATGTGTCTGTTTGTTGGCCAAAAAAAAAAAAACCTGGACTCTGCTTTTACAGCGTTTTTGATAGCGATGACTTTTGAACCTGAACGGAGCTTCAGGGCGGTTAGGGCGAGTTATGTCCAACGATCGAGCACATATCCTGATTCTCCGTATGTACACGTATTGCAACCGCTCGATTTCAATGGATGCGACTGCTGCTGATTCAACCCGGAATTGTTCGTCATCAATTTGAGATTATCATTGAAGAAAAAAAAAGCTTCGAAATCGGGGCGATTTGAGAGTCACGTGATGGATATTCTGCAGGTGCGCGTTAATCTACATAGAAGAACGACTGACAGCCTAAAAGAATCAAAAGCCTCTAGTCTTTGAGAAAACAAGCATATTCTGACGCTTGATACTCTCATCTCACTGCATTGGCAAGTGCAGCAGTGTTATCCTATGTATAAACCAGAGATCCTCCTGTCGATATCCAATCACGTGAGTAAGGGTCAGATTTGCACGTGATGTTGATTATCTAATCACAGCTTTCTGATCTCAAAAAATCGAGAACTAAATTATCGGGTTGGACACAAAGGAGAGGGAGATTCGGCTAAGAAGCAGATATAATTGGGCCTCTAGCATGGGTGAATTAAACTATGCTGCTTTCTCGGGCACAGAGGAAACGGCTGATAGGGGAAAGCTGCAGGCGCCACACCCCGTCAGAAGTGCCGGAAACGCGCGTCCCTTGAGCAACAGTAAGATAGAAGATGTATAAGAGCCCAATTCAGCCCGCACGCATCTCCAGAATGCGTAGAAGACGGAGGGCGAGGTGGGCAACGAAGGAAATCAGTTACTACTTTGAATGCATAATACAAGGGTTTGGGTCTTGGTTATAGATGGGGGAAGAAAAAGGGACAAAAGAGTGAAGAATGTACTCTGCTGCTCGGCGGTACAGGATATACAAAGGAGAAGGAAGCAGATCAATGGGAGACGGCGATGCGGCTGGCTAGTTGAGCAGCAACGGCACCGATGTCACCTGCATCGTCAGGGTAGACGTAGAATCCGAGAGCGATGATAACGTACCTGGAAGGTAAAAAAGAGGTTAGTACATATATTGCTGTTGAATCAATTTAGAGTATGCACAGAGGTGAGATGAGAACTTACATTCCGAGACAAAGGCCACCCTCGAGGTAGTTGGACTTGCCATCCTGAATGAGGATGGTAACGACGAGCCCGGAGATGAAGAAAGCGACGGTCTCAAAGGTCTGGAAGTGGAGGGTCATGTCCTTGTCCATGATCCAGCCGAGGATGACCAAGAAAGGAGTCACGAAGAGGGCGATCTGCAGACTGCTTCCGATGGCGACACCGATGGCCAGGTCCATCTTGTTCTTGCATGCGACTACAACGGCAGTAACGTGCTCGGCAGCGTTACCGACGATTGGGATAAGGATAAGACCGATAAAAGTCCTGCTCATACCGGTAGACTGGACGATGGGCTCAATGCTTCCGACGAGGTACTCTGCGCATCCTGAGACAAGGACGGTGACGATGAGAAGTAAGATGGAAGCAGCATAGGGGTTGAGGATGCGCTCCTCTTCTTCCTCTTCCACCCCGGCATCACCGTTCTCGACATTGGGGCTCTCGAAAAGGTCAGAGTGAGATCGCAGCTGGAAGAAGAGGTACATGATGTACACGATCAGAAGGATGATGGCAGTGCCGTGGGAAAGGAAGAGGATGTTCTCCCTGGAGTCGGCCTTGGAGGAAGAAAGAGATGCATAGAGAGTAGATGGGATGATCAGGGAGGCCGATGCAACGGTCATCATGGAGGACATGGTGGATGCCGCGGTGCTGTTGAAGGACTGTTCGTGATAGTTAATTCCGCCGAAGAAGAAGCAGCATCCCAGGACAAGGAGGATGTTGGAGAGCACGCTGCCCAACATGCTGGACTGAACGATGCGGATTTCATTCTTGGACAGAGCAACGATGCTGACCTGCAACCTCGCCCGTTAGTACACAGTTCCAAAGGGGAAAAAAAGAGAGAGAAAGAGGGAAGGGATGATATAAAGGGACATACGATGAGCTCGACGGCGTTTCCAAAGGTGGCATTGAGCAGCCCACCGAGCGTCTCTCCCAGGGTGGAGGCCAGCTCCTCCGTCGCAAAGCTGAGGAGAGAGGCCAGGGGCATGATCGCAATGAAATTGAGCACGAAGGTGGCCGTGGAGGACCATTTCAGGAAGCCCGAGAGCAGGCCGAGGGGCACGAAGACGAGCAGGATGTTGATATAGTTGCTGGCGAGAGTGGCATAGGTCAAGTGGCCGACCTCGCAGGGGATCCAGACCCAGAACCGGTCGTCGCGGCGGGACCAGCGCTGGCTGCCGCCGCCATGACGGCCGCTGTCTCCGTTGAGCAGGCCGGTGCGCTCGTCAGAGTGGCCGTTGGTGAAGCCAGCTTCGGCGTCGTTGGGCATTGCGCCTGAGGAGCTGCGGTAGGTCGAGAAGGACGACCCGACCCGATGGAACTGCGCTTTTATAGTGGTTGGAGCTAGCTTTGGGGTCAGCCTCAGTCGAGCCTCAATAAGTTATGGGAGCACAGCGGGCGAGGCGAGGAAAGATATAGCAGGACGAAGAATCAAGAGAGAAGAAAGAAGACGAGAGAGATGGGAGAGAGATGGGAGAGAGATGGGAGAGAGATGGGAGCGGTGGAGGAGAGAGGAAAAAGGGACGGAGCAAAGGGCGAAACGTACCCATCCCGTCCCAAGGCAAAAAAAGCAGAGCAAAAAGACGTCAGACGGAGACGCTGATGAATAATCGAGACAAGCAACGAGCCCAGCAAGTGGAATTGCGGTTGAACCAAGGGTCAGAGGGCCTGCGGGTCGTCGGTATCAACCCTGGAGCGGAAGAGGTGCTGCTGGATGCTGGATGCTGGATTCTGGCTGCTGGCTGCTGGCTGGTGATGGAGGAGGTCAAGATTCCCCCTTTGATCTCGATCGTGGCAGTGCAACTTGGCAGGCTAGAGCGAAGTAAGTACTCCGTGCTCCTGGACCTCACCAAATCCCCAATCCGGTATAGCGTGTAAAATCGGGGAAGATCGACTAACGAAGATATAATATTTAATAATACTAGCTACTAACGATAATTAAACTTGAAGTACTTTAATCTTTAATGCCCTTCAGACATATTTGTTGACAGAAACTGCCCACTCTTCTCCGCGACCTCCTCGACCGTGGCCCCATAAGCTATCGGAAATAAACCACTCCATTCGTCGTAATACTGTTGCATACAGGGCTCTTTCAAAATAACCGCAAACTCCTCGTATGATTCATGCGCGGATATTTTTCGCGCTTTGATATACTATAATATATATTAGCAGAGTAGAGATATATTTAAATATAGAAGTATATACCGGTCCCATGTTCTGGATCGCAGGCCAAAACTTAGATGGAATACCTGCTTTAGCAAGGTCCTTCTTCTTCGCGTCACGGCCACGCTGTATAGCACGGTTTATTGAATGGTCACTTGCACCTTTATTTGTTGCAGAGTCACTCGTAAGGTATTTGCTGCAAACTGTGATAAGCATGTGTCAGAAACTGCAGCTCTGCCCACTATTAGTGTGGGCTCACTTCTTTTGGTGTAGTGGCAGACTGCGATAGCATGTTTCCAATATGAAGATTCGCCCTAATTTTGAGGTACTTCTCCTCCCTCGCCTCAAGCTTGTCGATTCGTGATAGTAAGTCCTGATCGTTGATGGATTAGAATATATTCACAAAAGATAATTATAATGACTGTAGGTATAACAGAGGCTTACATTATTTCTGTCCTCAAAGTTCCGCATTATAGGCGAAAACGGTGCAACGACCGACGCGGCTGGGTTCCGAGTATAATATTCCCCAACAGTCTCGTTCATAGCGGGATGTGGTTCAAGTCGGAGTCGTTTAGGGTCGATTGCATCGCACTGGAGCTGGCGCTTGAGGCTCCTAACAGTGCCGTCCCTTGTCAAGTATGTGGTGGGACTCTCCAATCCGCCTTTGGGAGGTGTTAGTGTAAGAGAAATTGTTGGCGGCATTGTTCAGTACAAAGGACTTACACTGGATAGATCATAAGGGAGAAGAGGCAAAGGAATATTCCTTTGGTATCTGTAGATGGAAATATAACTCCTTCCAGATTGGATCATGTAAGTCATAGCGGGAGACACTCAACCTTTGATATGTAATAAGAGCATAGTTAGCGCCACCAATTATAACTATTTGGGCCAATTAGCTCGCCGAGTATTAGCTCACTTTTTCTACATAGCACTTAGTATCAAGTGAGAAGACTATAGACGCGCTTTACAAACATATCACTTTAGCTAGCAGACTCCTAACAATTACAAACCTGAACTGATAGTAATTTGTATCTACTTTCTTGCTCTTAAGAGCCGAACCAGGGCTGGCCATGGACGGTCCCCCGTCAGCTCTAGGCCAGCCCCCGGTTTTGGTTTGAAAATAAGTACATAAAGGCGGATAGTATCTTGTGTATTCTATAGATTCTTATCGACTTCGTTTCTCTTACACACTCTTTATGTTTTCTACGCTTTTTCTTTGGCCTAGATATAATATCTTTCGCTAATCAACGTCTCCTGTGCAGCATCTACCATTGGAAGCTTTAAACCAGAAAGCCACAATTTATTTAACAAAACAATGGCCCCGTCAGCAGCTCCCGCAACCCCAGAAACTCCAGCAACTCCCATTACCACTGCTACCGATGTTTCGGCTGAAATGAAGGTTTTTTTTAGCACCTCTTCTTCGTGCTGTAAAGAAGAACATCTTCCCAGACCAAGATGTTACAAGTGAGGAAATTGAGGCCTTTCTCCACAGAGTTTTTCGGCATTGGAAGCCGTCGTTACCTTATCATAAACCTGCAAAAGTGCGGGCCCAAGCTGGGTTTGAAGATACAGCGGTCCATATAGGGTCTCTGAATGGAGACCTGCCAACTGCACTCACAACAAGGGCCGGCCGAATGATAGCCGATAAGGACAAAGTTCGCAAAGAGCAGCCAAAAGGGGCTCAGACAAAAGAGGAACGCAAACGCGGAGCACCAATCTATATTAGGGCTCAGCTCAGTTCCGACACGAACTCTGTGAATTTCCAATACGTCGACGGAAAATGCCGGCTCGTTTCCACCTCCCTAGGCAGCTATATTACAAGAGAATCCGGCCTAAATCAAGCGACTATGAATTTTCTAGCGATGTACCAGTTAGACCACTACAGCATTAACACAATTCATGAGTATAATATGTCAATTGCTATATTCTTTGCAAGAGGCCTATTAAAGCACTGGGTAGCGGGCAACCCAGTGCATACGTCGCCCAATTAATAATAATTCTTGAGGGGTAATCAACGACTACCGCCAAAAACCCCTCTAAAAAGGCCACATAATTGCGCCCAAAGGCCACCACCTATGTCAGCACATTTGGTGACCCCCTGATTTACTCCGTACTGCAAGTATTGTCTACTTACGTGGACTGGACGGGGAGGGAGGGAGACAGGAAGGACAAGGAGGGCCGGGAGTCTCTTTATACGTACGGAGAAGCAGCCAACAACAGCGAGCCAGAGCAGCAGGCAGGCAGCTTGCGGGACAGAGAGTGAACTGCAGTCAGTTAATATCGACTAGCTGTGGCGCTGTTGGCGACCCGCAGCGGCAGAGAAGGAGAGACAGCGACAGACGGAGACGGACGGCGGCCGCAAGAAGAGAGGAAGACCAACGACGGCCGCAGAGAGACCTGTCGCATGCTTGGTCGAACGGGGCGGACCTGGGCAGGCAGCTTTGCTAGCTTCAATCGATCCCAGGACATGGACAAGGACCTGCCTGGGACATGGGCTTGCCACAGGTTGGCTACTACTAACTGCTACGGAGTCCTGCTACAGAGGGATATGGAGCATCTCTGTCTCTGTGGTACAGGAAGCATGTCTGGGCCCTTTGCTTTTTCTCTGCTCGTTCTGATACGAGCTCTGTTGATCCTGGCTGGCTGTGACTGGCTGGCTGCGAAGCGATCGTAGCAGAGCAGCGATGAGCAGCGTGGCTGGTAAGCAGCAACAGCAGAAGAAAAAGCAAGCAAGCAGAAGCCTGGATGCATACGAGTGGCAACACGTTCGGTTTCTTCAGCCACAGAGATGTGCATGGACAGCCTTCGTTAGTCGAGCATAAGCTGGTGCGCTAGCGGGTTTACGTGCATGGCGAACGGGGTAGACGGGAAGCTGTGTGGAAGTCAACTCAGTGTGGTGTAAGAATAATGATATCATAGTTAACTATGGAGTATATGGAGCTTGCTAGGGGTTGTTGTCGAGCTCTGGTCCACCAGGAACGCTAACTA
Source organism: Trichophyton schoenleinii (assembly GCA_018357685.1). NCBI lineage: Eukaryota > Fungi > Ascomycota > Eurotiomycetes > Onygenales > Arthrodermataceae > Trichophyton > Trichophyton schoenleinii. The sequence goes on from WOFF01000002.1 coordinate 3,544,349, forward strand.
TATACATAACAAACAGACATTTCGCCCACTTAAAGCCTCCCCTTGCAGTAGGTGCTCATGGTTTAATTCCGATTCCCCAAAAACATTTCTATCATCTCGTCCAGACACTCGGTCGCCTCCTCCTCAGCCTCATTGTCCTCGGCCATCTCAACCTGGGGGTCAATGTCGGCCAGCGCGTCCACGGCCTCCTCCTCCTCCGTGTCATCAGTGGGCCTGGAGTGTGCCATGATCTTCGTTCTGAAGGCCTGCGAGACTCTAGACCGATTAAACTGCTCGACGAAGCCTCCCAACACCGTGTCCCTGATGTAGGGGCCAGTGTGCGCTCTCCCCTCGTCCATCCAGGCGTCCTCTAGACCAGCTTCATCCATCATGGCATCGTGTTCTGCTCCATGTCCAGCTTCATGTTCCGCTTCATCGGGCACGTCTCGGCGTGCCTGAAGCAGCATCGCACATAGATAGTGGAAGAACAGAAACCTGCCGTTGGGGCGCACCGCGTCTTGAAAGGGTATACTCCTATTATGAAGTTCACCATAGGACATTCCGCAGTCCGTGGGCTCGTTCCAGAGGCCCTTCCGGTCAACTATCAGGAGTTTCCATGTCCATGGATCACCGTTGTCGTTCCACCTATGGTTGGTGGGTGCTAACGTGACTCGATATTGACTGAACTGCTGAGCGAGGCTTGGTGGAAGCAAGAGGCCGTTAGCAACAGTGTATAGTTTTCCCCTTGCTTCTGGTCCAAAAATGTAGGTCATCCACTGCTGGCCCAGCGAGTGCGGGAAGATTTCCACCGCTCTGAGGTCGGTTGGCGGGACCTGTCTATCCCTTATTATACACCAGCACCAGCTCGTCGATCGTCTCATTACCATGGCTCTGCCGTAGGCCACCCTGACATCCCTCACGAACGACGGCGGTGGACATTTTGGTTTACCCTTGGTATCTATCACCCGCTGGATGAAGCATCTTTGTTGGGCGGGGTTGATGTCCGGTTTTAGAGGCGGTGGTATCTCCTCCCTCACGCGATACATTAGTTGTCTCATACGCACGATCTGAAGCCGCGAAGCTAGGCGCTCTTTGTTGTAAACCAATGCGCTGTCGCTCTGTATATAGTCATGCTGATACCCCCCGTGGTAGCCATAGAGGTTTAGTAACCTTTCCCTGAGATTCCATGCCTGCTTAGACAAAGCCGCTGATTTTTCGAGGACATTCCTCAGCAGCTCCCAGTACTTGTCAGAGCCATACTCTGCCTCTCTACGTGCTGCTCGTGCTGCTTCCAAAGACACTCTTTCTCTCAATATGTGGTCTGTCTCGGTACGTTCTGCGTCCATGGTTTTTATATACAAGGCCGTCAATGTATATGAAGAATGTTGATGTTGATATAGATGTAGGTGTTGATATCCTTAGAGGTATGTAGGTGTTGATGTAGATGTAGATGTAGATGTTGGTTTCCTTCGATGTAGATGTTGATTCAGGTAGATTATTTCCTAATTAGGCAATAATGAGGTGCATTGAAGTGGAGCCCGGGAAGAAGGAAGGATGGTTGGTCGAAACGCATTTTATATGGCGAGTTTCAAGGGTGGCCATTGGTCTAGCATTATGTAAGTGGAGACGCCACCCAGTCATCGTCGTCATAATTTCAGGCACAGACCAATGAAAATGGAGTATTTGGAGTAAACAATCTTAATCCCCCCCATGGTCCAATAGGATCGCCCCTTTCGACTTCAGTCAAAGTCGTTGACGTCGTTTGGTCCCGATAGAAGAATCATATTCTGGCAAAGTATCTCGCGTGAAAAGTTAGATATCTACACACATACGCACACACACCAGGCAAGAGGCAAGTTAGTCGACGCGGCCTCTTTCAGCAAGCCACTTCTTCCATTTTGGGGCAGCTCGACGACGCCATGATTTTCCGTACATGACCGCGGGGATCGCGGCGGCCATGGACGCCAGCACGCAGAACCCATAAAACACAAACGCATATCCAAATCCCATTGTATCGACAACCTGCTGCACCGTGAAGGAGAGTGGGAAGTTGATCACAGATGAACATATCGAGAGAACCACTACTAACTCCCCAGATATCCCCGGGAAACACTCCATGGCATATGCGGTGGCTACAGAGCAGGCAGATACCTGGTGCGCAATCATGCAGCCCAGGCCTATCGCAATAGTGATCCAGTGCATGCCAAAATGTGCTCCCCATCCATAAAGCATGTAGCCTACCGCAGCGTAGACGAAGGAAACGCATAACGTCCACAGACGCATTTCCGTCTCCTTGATACCATTGTTGCGGCGTGCAAGGCGCATGACGATAAAGTCACTGGACATACCTGTAGCCCAACCAACAACGTTACCCACCAGAGCAGCCAGGTAGATAAGTCCCGTGGAGGTGGTGGACCAGCTATACGGTGGTTCGGAGGTGATGCGGGAAATGGTGCCGAACGAGACTATGCCTGCCGTGCAGCCAAAGGCAAATATGACGCCTGCGATGATAATGTTGGGGAAGAGGAAGAGTACGAACGGGCGTCTGAAGTATTGCCAGTATGTCGTCTTGTCTTGTGGGAAATGGACCCATGGCTTCAGGCGTTGGATGTAAGTCCGCTTGGGGAAATGGTAGCATGCGTCTGAGCAGTTACCAACATCATGCAGGGATCCTGTAGTGTCAATCTCCTTCGTGTGGTAGGTGCCCGGGTCATTTTGGCCCTGTTCAAACAAAAAACGTGGGAATAGTGTCTCTTCAAAGGTGGTGAATAGCAAGATCAGGACGACAGCGAAGATCATGGAACAGACCCATTGGGTCCATCTCCACCCTGGTCCGTCTGAGATGATACCTCCGGTGATGGGTCCTGTTTACAGTCGTCAAGTCAGTCGTTAGGCTAATTGTCTACAGAATACTAAAAGAATCGATACCCAGAATAGAGCCGAGCTGCTGGCCAAAAAGATAAAAGGATAAAGTCCGCCCCCTTTGATGGGCAAAGAACATGTCGAAAACACTCAGTTGGATAACTGCCTGGTATGCAGCAACTCCAAACCCGTTGATGGCCAGGTTGGTCATCCACTGAGCCGTCCCATGAACATAGCCCAGCCAGACCGCAGTCAACATGCAGATGGTTGTTGTGATTAGGAAGACTGGGCGACGGCCGAGTTTCATCCCAATCGGCACCCAGAAGATATTGACCAGCCCAAGAAGCAGGTAGTTTAGTGCTGAACCGCCGTTCATATTTTCAAGGGGTATCTCAGCTTCTCGCGAGACTGTTGTCCATGCTGCTCCGAGCATGTTCTCTCCGTACGAGAATGTGCATGCATACAAGCCTAGTGATAGGACGTTGATAATAAGTTCGACGTATAAGGGGTGTTGAGCAATGCAACTTACAGAGCAGAAACAGTTGCCATGATTTCTTTGACATCGACCATATTAACGGATCACTGCCTTCGGACGTCGGCTTGGGGATCAAGATGATCTCAGCCTGAGCATGGCCATTCAGTTGCTCCCCATCGACTATATTATATACATTAGGTTAATGTGACCAGTAACTGGTTAATACATCCATCACAGAAGACTTGCCGTTAAAAAGCCGCTCGGTCCCAGGAACGTCTATATCGTTATCGTAAGCCATAGTCGATATTTTTATATCAACATCTTCAAGTAACTAACAACTACCTATCGCCGGCGGGGTTCTGCCAGACTGCTACCGTGGAATATTTATCTGGTACTTTCTTCCCCGGATAATAAAACCAGTTACCCCCACGCCCTTCCCCCGCAGTCGCAGGGATTTTCTACCCGCTGTCGGGCTACCTCAATGCAGATTTATACACACCCCAGTCTCGGTGCTTGAACGACTAGCGTCACCAATCTCGTTTGGATACTCAGTTATGCCGGCAGTGAACTAGACTAGATATATCATAAATATCTACAAGATCATCTGTGCTGCACTTTAAAGACATACGACTAAAAATTTCAACCTGCAATGTCTCAACTAGCAAAAGACTCGCACATCATCATCGTCGGTGCTGGAACCTGGGGTATCAGCACCGCCCTCCATCTTGCCCGCAGAGGATACACAAATATCAAAGTCTTAGATAAATACCCAGTTCCATCTCCTATATCTGCTGGAAATGACGTGAACAAATTCCTGGAACTCGACTCCTCCCCTGTTGGAGACTATGTCTCGAAGACCATCGCACAAGCAACGGTGAGCGGATGGAAGAATGACCCAGTCTTCCAGCCGTATTACCATGACACCGGAGCTATTATCGCAGCTACTTCGGAGGCTGCACGAGAAGATATTTCCTCCGGCGGTGGAATGACATCTGCTAATGGCTGGATACCACGCTCTACGGGACGGGAGTTCCGCGAAACGATGCCCCAGGGTGTACTGACGGGAGACTTCCCTGGTTGGAAGGGTTGGTGGAAGAAGGATGGGGCTGGGTGGGTGGCTGCGCGCAAGAGCATGGAGAGTGCCGCTAGAGAGGCTGCTAGGCTGGGAGTTACGTTCCTTTCTGGGTCTGCCGGTGAGGCAAGAGAGCTTGTCTATGCAGATGGTAAAGCCGTCAGGGGAGTGCGTACGGCAGATGGCCATGTCCATCTCGGAGCAAAGACGATTCTGTGTGCCGGAGCCGCCGCTGAGGATCTCCTCGACATGAAGGACCAATTGAGGCCTACCGCTTGGACACTGGCACATATCAAAATGACGCCTGAGGAGGCCAAACTCTACATAGATTTACCTGTTCTTTTCAATGTCGAACGGGGATTCTTCATGGAGCCGGATGAAGATAAACATGAGCTGAAGATATGTGATGAGCATCCCGGATACTGCAACTGGGTCACGGAAGGAGGAAAACTCAAGAGTAGGCCGTTTGCAAGGCAGCAGATTCCACTCGAGTCTGAGCAGCGAGTGCGTCAGTTCTTGAAGGAAACGATGCCACATTTAGCCAGCAGACCGCTGAGTTTTGCACGGATATGCTGGTGTATGTTTCTCTTACTTTATTGTTGTTATACCACCTGCCTTACTACAACTAAGATATTAACTTCTCTCCTAGGTGCCGATACTCCGGATCGTAAATTCCTCATCAGCACTCATCCTGAGCATCGAGATTTGGTGCTGGGCGTGGGTGGTTCTGGCCATGGATTTGCACATATCACGTCTGTTGGTTCCTTCATTTCAGACGTCATGGAGTCAAAGTTAGATCCCAGACTAGCGACGGCTTTCCGATGGAGACCCGAGACTGCAGTAGGACGGGACTGGGGCGCATTGCAGGGCCGGTATGGGCCAAAGGGGAGCAATCGTGTGATGAACTTCCAGGATATTAGTGAGGATGCATGGACGACCATTGGATTGGACCAGTTGAAGCTATAGGTAAGTGTCATCAGCGATTACGATAAGACTTTTTTGTTCTGAGAGATTCTAAAAGCTAGGAAGTTCCGTGGTTTTCATAGGTAGTCTATTAGCGCAATTTCATTCATACTAACGCCGTTTCGGTTCGTTATGATGGGGAATATAAGAACCTGCTCAAGGAAGAAAGTGGGCTAGCCAGGTATATAAGTATGATATGATAGCAATTCGGAAAAGAAGAAACAGAAAGGAACACCCTAGTAGCAAAAAAAGAGCAGCAAGAACAGAAGGGCGGAGAATCAAGCAGTGGTCAAACCCTGGAGTCCAAAGAATATTACAACAAGAATAATATTATTTGTTAAATCGAATGAAGGACAATATGAAAAGAGTCCCGACGCATTCGTTTAATCGACTTTTCCGTTACTTGGGCCAGATCCAACGGAGCTAAAGAGTCCTTTCTCCTTTCCGTCTAGGTGGAAGAAACCCATGGAAGAGCCTCCGAGTTTTCCGGTCGTGGTTCTTGTTCGGCGGATTTGACGCTTAGCCCACAGAGAAGCGATGGCTATGGCGACAATGCACAATGCTAGAGTGATGAAAGGGTGGGAGCTGACAAAGTTACGAGTGGTGAAAAAGATGTGCTCAAAGAAGCCAACAGTGGACTTAGACTTGAGCTTCGGAGAAGAAGCGGCAATGTGAGTGAGTGTTTCGAGGATAGAAGTACGGCTGGGCATGATATCAACGCCGTTTGGAGATGAGTCCCAGTAGCGACGGTTCTATTAGATTTGTTAGCAATGGAATATTATAGGCAAATGTAGGTAACATTGACTGTCTAGCACTCACCGATTCATCGTGGATAATAACCCTGTCTCCGTTCTTCACATCGACGCCAAAAGTAGTTTTGACCCATCGATCCCAGAAAATTCCATCAACCCAAGCGAACCCGACTTGTTTCTTATCATCCTCACGGATAGTGATGCGCATGCTCTTAGCGGCTCGGAGGGCGCGCTGGTCATTACGATCATCGGCTTCCTCAATCCGGAGGTCTTTAGCATCTCGAAGTTCCTGACGCTCTAGCTGGAATAGCTTGGTCTGTTTTTCCATCCATTCCAATGCTGCGTTCTTGAGTTCACGTTTGTTTTGGACGAAGTCTTCGTTATGCTGTCTGTTGAGGATTCCGAGAACAACATATTTGCCATCCATGACATCGCGGGCATTGGTAGCTGTCAATTCAGGAACGATAGGGAGCCAAACACTCTGCATCCAAGACAGAACAGCGCGGAAATCTCTCATATCTCTTGGAGCCAAAGCGGTATAATATTTGGCAGTTCCATCCCTGGCCACGAGGAGACGGGGCCATGTAGAGATCCTGAATCGCTCAGCAAGCTCCTTGCTATCGGTCTTCACCAGTCGGGCATGTCCAACTAAGCTGAGGGTGAGTCTATCAAGAGCAGCGAAGTCTTCAGAAGTTGTGGCATGGTCGAAGAAATAGAGGAAGATGACCTCTTCAGTTTCCTCCATTTTCTTGAAAGCTTCTGCGTCAACATATTGGACACCGAGGCCCACCACATCGGTTGCCTTGTTGGCGTAATTAACCAGGTCACCCAGCCCACGTAGGCCTTCATATTGGACTTTCTCACCTCCACGGAAGAAGTGCATTGTCGGGTATGAGGAGATTCGTGCTTCTTTGCATAACCGTCGTTCAGCTTCACAATTAACCTCGCCAACATTGAGTTTCCCCTTCATGTCCTTAGCCATTTGCTGCCACACAGGAGCAAGTGCCTGGCAGTGGCTACACCAAGGAGCATAGAACTTGATAAACCATGGATCTTGGGTGGTAGTGACAAGTTTCAAAAAGGATTCTGCAGTCAACGAAACAGATGATCCTGAGAGATTATATTTCTTCTCCTTAACCTCCTTCTTGGGGGTAGGGACCTGAGCAGGAACCTTATCGCTCTTTGGCCTCTTGGAGTCCTTAGGATCTTGGGAGGTCTTTGTATCTTTTGAGCCCTTCGAATCGTCTGATTCCTTTGAAGAGTCCTTGGTATCGCCCTTAGTTGGCTTCTCGGGTTCAGAGTTCCCCTCTGCCTTGTCTTTGTCCGGTAGGATCATCTGTCCCTCCTTATCGCCGGGCTTGGGGAGGTTTACCCCTCCATGGGGTCTAGAACCTGGTTTGATCATCTCCAGTTTCTCTTCGATGAAGCTGCTAAGTTCCTGCATCCCTTTATTTTCCTTCGAGAATGTGTCGAATGGCTTTCCTTTATGGTAGAGAACAAATCTCGGGTAACCGACAATGCCAAGCTCCTTACATTTATCAGCGTATGCGGCGCAGTTCAAGGATGCGAAGTGAAATCCATAGTAACCATGGAATGAGTTCAATGACTTTTCGTTATCGGCTGCTTTCTTCGCGGTAGCTGATAGTAGTGGGTTGGAGGTCTGGGGCCAGTGGTTAGTTCCATGCAAGAGGGAGACAAAGCGAGAAGGGACACAAACATAATAGAATTCATATAGGGTTTGCCAGATTGGCGCAACAGTTTTGCAGTGTCCGCAATCGGGATGATAATGCTTTACAAACCTATCAACGAGGACAGGAACTGGTTAGCTAGCACAGCATGGGAGAGAGGGCAAGTTTGCTATAGAGCGAAACGCACCAGTAATCTTCTTTTATGCTTTCCTCAAAATCTGGTCCCCGAAGTTCCTTCATAGGGGGCACGGTGACTCCATTGAAAACAGTCGACATAGGATCGGGGCCTAGAGGCTTCTCGGCCTCATCTCTGCTTCCTACCGCCTGCTCACTTGGTAGACCGAACACGGGGGATATGGAAGCCGCAAGAACGGACAGGAAGAATAGTGAGCGTCTCATTGTGATTTGTTAAGAGGCCACACAGGCCAATACCAGCGATATCTTCCAAATTTAACCTGAAAGGCACAAGGCCTGGCTAGGAGATTTCGAGGCTCCAAGACACGACTCGTTTCTTTTGCGGTAGAATCGGGTCGACTGCGAGTTGAAATCTGCCCCCGGGGCACTTGATATTTGCAAGCTGGAAAGGGTTCTCGTTATGTTTCGTACCCGCCGAGCCGCCGTGTTCTTATGGGCACCTCCGGCGTTTTGTGGGCGAAGAGTCTGCGCTGTCGACTGTCGTCCGCGTCAACGTCAGCTTGTCTCTTCCAGTGTTCCTCTTTTCTTCCCCTGATGATTTCCCTAGCCTGCGTCGAGGAAGATGACATAAGCGGTTTCCGGCAGACTAGTTCTTCCGCTTCCGACGTGCCGGAGTTGGCAAGTCCACGCGGGCGAAACGACTTGCGTAGAAAGGTCAGCGACGACGGCGAAAGGACGCTTCTATCCTACCTATCTATTGAATCGCTCGACGCAGCAATTGAATCACGGCGTTTGCAGGAATTGCTCGTTAGCACACCATGAGGGCGACCCTACGACTCTTTGCTAATGTCAAGCCAGCAAGATATCTGGAACCCTTCACGCCGACCGGTCTTACTGGCCTTTCAACCCACCCTAGTCCTCGACCAACTCTCATCTACCTCTATACCACAACTCTCCAGAAACTAAAGGCGATCCCGGAATCATCTGTATATCGAAAATCGACAGAGGCCCTTACCAAGCACCGATTGGATGTTGTACAGTCTACGAAGCCACCAGGGTTCGACGCCTGGTTGCAACGAGTAAGAGCTCTTGTTGCCGAGAACCCAGATAAATACAAAGCTGCTCTACGGGAGGATGGTACCTACGCTGCATTCCAGCTTGAAGAGGAGAATATTGCCAAGGAAGACGAGCTTTGGGGCGGAGATACCTCTAAAGTGCAGCAGGAGGGAGCATATCTTAGCGAAGAGGAGATGGAGGAGCGTATAAAGGAGTCAGAAGCAGAAGCTGCCCGTCAGGCGACTCCTACTATCCATTGGGAGGCAGAGCCAGCTCTGGAGGCTGCCCAGTACGTTTAATCTTGCTTGCCTAGGTTTTGGATCACAGTGGTGCTAACGAAATTCACATTAGGATTTCCGAGATTGAGAACAAGATTGGCGGTGGATTGATAGAGGAAGTTATCCAGGTCGCCGAGGGAGAACTCAAACTTGTCGATGAGATGGTCAAGAGCAAAGTGTAAGTTCTCAAACTGTGTCATATATGTCCACTTACACTCGCTGACTTTTACCATAGCTGGGAGGAACTCGTGGAGAAGCCCAAGCCCGGCCAGTGGACTTACTTTGAAAGGACTGAATCCAGCTCATGATCGATTTATAGATGCTGCGATTCCGCGGTACCACAAATGAGGAGGCTCATGTTGCCTTTAACGACCTGGACTCTGGGATTTTTTTGTGCGCCGTGATATTTTCCTTGCTTGTATACTATACCAACTGTGATACTGTGACGCTTGCTTGCACACATATTAAAACAATACAATAGACGGCTTCCCATCTAGTCTCTAACACTATCTTCGTGCTATATGTATGTAATGTCCAGCAATATGAAATATCTCGCTGGAGGTATTTGAGCTGCTCGGCTTTTCTCGTAACCAATGTATATATGACTCCGCGTATAACTAGAAACTCCAAGGGAATAGACATAGGATGCTCCTTAAGTAGAATAATTAACTAGCGTATATCAACTGGAAAGTAGATAATGGATCTCTTCTTGGGCGGAATTTTTTGATATTCTGATAAACAGCCAGAAGTTATTGGGGCAAGCGCTTGTCGACGCTAGCCCGATTAGGACAGCTGGTGGAAACACTGCCGTTTAATATTAGACACGCCTCTCGATAGCGATTATGTGGACAAGTTGCTTCACTGGCCAGGTGAACGCGAGCCACCAATTGACTACTTCTTGTCTGCGCTGGATATAGGGGAATACCGGGTTCTCTTAACGGCCTTTTTCTTGTATTGATTAATTATTCGTTAAGAGCTACCAGTCTAGCGGCCCTGAGCCGCCATCCCCCCCGTTCACCCACCAACATGCGGTTCGACGTCAAAGTGAGACTCTCCTTTCATTATTATGCCACCTCCCTTGAGGGATCAAGGTCCTTACTGACATCTGTTAATAGCGACAACTCTTTGCTCGCTCCGAGCGAGTCAAGGGGATTGACTTCCACCCCACAGAGCCATGGGTAAGCCTGCATATAAACCTATGGAGTAGTGGGATGGCTTGTTTCTAACTAATGATTGCGATAGATTCTGACGACATTATATAGCGGTATGCTGTTGCATTGCACTGCTATAGTAATAATACGTCCCAGTTGCTGATATTCTATGTTTAGGCCATGTCTACATCTGGTCTTATGAGACGCAGGTAAGCGTCCCTCTGATTCCACCACATTCATCTCATGCAGACTGCTGATACCCGGTTATTACATTAGTCAATTATCAAAACGTTCGAGCTTACCGATGTCCCTGTAAGAGCTGGTCGGTTCATTGCGCGAAAAAACTGGATTGTCTGCGGCTCAGATGACTTCCAACTACGAGTATACAACTACAATACCTCGGAGAAGATCATTTCCTTTGAAGCTCACCCAGACTACATTCGATCGATCGCCGTTCACCCAACTCATCCGTTTGTTTTGACCGCTTCAGATGATATGACCATCAAATTGTGGGATTGGGACAAGTCATGGAAGTGTGTGCAGGTATTCGAAGGCCATAGCCATTATGTTATGGGTCTTGCAATCAATCCTAAGCACACCAACACGTTTGCTTCAGCGTGTCTCGATAGAACTGTCAAGATATGGAGCTTGGGCTCACCTAACCCCAACTATACCCTTGAAGCGCACGAGACCAAGGGTGTGAACCATGTCGAGTATTACCCACAGGCTGATAAGCCGTATCTTCTCACAACTTCTGATGACAAGACTGTGAAAATCTGGGATTACACCACAAAGGCATTGATTGCTACCTTGGAAGGACATACTAGCAATGTATCTTTCGCTTGCTATCATCCAGAGCTTCCAATCATTATATCTGGTTCCGAAGATGGAACTATCAAGCTCTGGCACGCAAACACTTACAGGCTAGAACAATCTCTCAGTTATGGCCTGGAAAGAGCTTGGTGTGTTAGCTACCAACGTGGTAAGCAGGGGATTGCCATGGGATTTGACGATGGAGCTGTGGTGGTTAAGATGGGTAGAGAGGAGCCCGCCGTATCTATGGATGGATCTGGTAAAATTGTCTGGGCTAGACACAATGAAGTCGTCTCTACTGTCATTAAGAGTGGTGATGCAACTCTGAAAGATGGTGCACCTCTCACCCTGCCAACTAAGGATCTCGGCTCTTGTGAAATATACCCTCAAACACTGGCCCATTCCCCCAATGGAAGATTTGTTTCCGTTTGCGGAGATGGTGAATATATTATCTACACTGCTCTTGCCTGGAGAAACAAGGCATTTGGGCAGGCGTTAGATTTTGCTTGGGGGTCTAAGGACAACAGTAATGACTACGCAATCCGAGAATCGTCAACCAGCGTTAAGATATTCCGAAACTTTAAAGAGAAGAGTGGTGGGCTTGATGTCGGCTTTCACGCTGAAGGCCTAAGTTCCGGTGTCCTACTCGGTGTCAAGGGTCAAGGTGGCATTGGCATGTTTGACTGGGAGACTGGCAATCTCGTTCGCAGGATAGAAGTCGAGCCTAGAGCTGTCAGTCACCTTCAAATAAAACCCTTCGTTTACAGTTTCACAGTGCTAACAATGTTTTTAGGTGTACTGGTCCGAATCAGGAGAATTGGTTACCCTTGCATGTGAAGATACCTTCTACGTCCTTCGTTTTTCACGGGAAGATTACATTGCGGGACTCAATGCTGGCCAGGCTGATGAAGACGGCGTTGAGGCGGCCTTTGAGGTGGTAACGGATGTTAATGAAACCGTTCGCACAGGTGAATGGGTTGGGGACTGTTTCATTTACACAAACTCGACAAACCGATTAAACTATCTCGTCGGTGATCAAACCTACACGATCTCACACTTCGATCAGCCAATGTACCTCCTTGGATATCTCCCCCGGGATGGACGAATTTATCTTACCGATAAAGAACTCACAACCGTCTCCTTTGCGCTATCTCTTTCTGTTGTCGAGTATCAAACCCTTGTCCTGCGAGGTGACATGGACTCTGCTACAGAATTGTTGGAGGATATTCCAAAAGATCAGATGAACAAAATTGCCCGATTCTTGGAAGGCCAGGGCTATAGAGACCTTGCGCTGGACGTTGCTACCGACCAGGAACACCGCTTCGACCTTGCTCTCGGGCTTGGAAAGCTTGACATTGCGCTGGAAATCGCTAAAGTAACAGATGTTGAACACAGGTGGAAGACTGTCGGCGACGCAGCCCTAGCAGCATGGAATCTTTCTCTAGCCGAGGAATGTTACTCTAGTGCCAAAGATCTTGGATCCCTACTTCTGCTGCACTCGTCAAGTCGAAACAGTGCTGGGCTTCAGAAACTGGCCGAGCAAGCAAAGCAGGCTGGCTCGCACAATATTGCGTTCTCTGCTCTGTGGCAGCTATCTGATGTGGATGCATGCATTGACCTCCTCGTCCAAACCAACCGTTTTGCGGAGTCTGTCTTCTTTGCCCAGACTTACAAGCCTAGCCGCACTCCAGAGCTGACTGTCCAGTGGAAACAGAGCCTTGAGAAAAATGGCAAAACCAAAGTGGCCCGTATCATAGGTGTGCCACCAGGTGTTGAAAATGCTGATGATGACCTTTTCCCTGAGTGGGACAATTATCTCAAACTCGAAGCTGAGGGTGGTATAAAAACCGCAAATTTGATCGATATTGATGCCAATGGCGATGAGGATGAGGCTGCCACAGAGGAAACTGCAGAAGAACCTGTAAACGGTGCTTCTGAGTGATCCTTACTTTGGTTTGTTCTACACCTTGAAATGTTGGACGAATCCAGTGGCAGAAAATGTAGTTTGAACTTTAGATTATGAGAACAATTACAATGAATGAACAGCTCTTACGTTTAATAGCCTCGTTTGCATAACATTGATTGTTATATTAAGAATATTGAATTATTTCCGTTTCTACATTCTTGACGAAGTGCTTATGATAAGTTAGAATTGAACCTTGGAAGTAGTGAGTGTTACCCATATGTAGAGACTTGTTGGCCGATTTACGGGTCTTGTATTGTTTGGGGCAGCTAATAAGAGACACGAAAAAGCATCCTTCCCCTGTTCGCCAGAGCTAACTATCAAAGTGCAATTCGTCAAGGAGAAAGAAAGGTAATGGTGATGGGCTGGAAATCAATGAAAGAGCCGGATTGGGTATCACTCCACAATTCTCGCAGAGTATGGTCTTAGATGCTGGACCATCCGTCCTCAGAAAAGTCAAGTCAAAGCGCAAAGAATTGCTAGTAAAAACAGGAGAAAATGAAAGAAAACGATCAAGCCATTCACACGAATGAGTTTCTGATCATCGTGGACACCCATGAAAAAAAAAAAAAAAAAAAAAGAGAGAGAGAGAGAGAGATGGAATAAAAGAAAGAATCAGAGGAAAGACAGGGGAACCATTTCTCCGAGGTCTGTGAGACAGGAGGATGCGGGCGACGGAGACGAAAAGGCGAAAAACAAGGCAACATAGTATATAGAAACAAACTCGAAAAAGCTCCGTCCGCCCACCGATGATAAAAGACAAACCAGCAAATGAAAGAAGAGAAACGTTATGAAGAATTGAAGAGTCGAAAGCACGAGTGCGATGTGATCGTTGCCATCTTTGCCCCTTGTATGGAGAAATTTATCCTCTTGAGAAAGGAAACTCGTAGTGTAATTCATGTGTGGGGGAAGTGGAAACGTCATTGAAATGAACGGGAACGAAAGCTCTGTAAAGTGTACGGAGGATGGGGAAGACGCGAGAGTCCGATGCAGGTATTGTGATAGATGCAGAAGGTAGAATTGGTTAGAACAAGCTGAGATTCCTTATTCAGGGATACTGCCGAAAGCAGGGTCTCTGACGCTGCCGCCTCCATCATTGAGGCCTGCAACTGGGCGATTGTAAGACCATCCTTCAAATGGCTTTTGCATGGTCCTAGAAAGCCCGGAGCCTTCCTCGTAGGAGTCTACAGGGACTTCTGAGGTAAACTCAACATCAAAATTTGCAGTGTCACGAGCGTCCGCCTGGAACTAGTTAGTGAATGAAGAGGCAGGGTATTAACAAAATCATGGTCAGCACATACCACGTTAGGCCGGAAGCTAGGCTCGTATTTACGCTGCAACAATTTGCGCCAGTCGATATTGGCGAAGAAGTGATGGCCTTTGATTTCGCCAGCACCGTTGGCTCCCAGACGACGGTGAGGATCTCGATCAAGAAGGCGAGATAGAAGGTCCCTCGCAGCTCCTGGAACAATCTCTGGGCCCGGGAAAGTAAGAGGGTCATGCAAGATTTTCCGATACATTTCATTTGTATCCTCGTCGTAGAATGGAGGAAGGCCTGTTAACATCTCGTAAAGAAGGACTCCCAAAGTCCACCAGTCAACGGCCTTCGTATATCCATGGCCAAGGAGAAGCTCTGGGGCAAGATATTCAGGAGTTCCACAGAAAGCTAGAAAGAAGGGAGATTCCCGTTAACAAATGCAAAAGGAGACAAACAAAAAGGTTCGGGTCTCTGATACATACTGTTTGTGCGATCTTCATCTTTCATGCCGAGTTTGCAAAGGCCAAAGTCACACAGCGCAATGTGACCGGAATAATCTAACAGGATATTTTCGGGTTTTAGATCTCTGTAGATCACTTTAAATCCGTGTAAGCATTCTAGAGCGCAAAGTAGTTCAGCTGTGTAGAACCGAGCCCTATTGATATCAAACCGTTGTTCACGCTGAAGATGATGGAAAAGTTCACCACCATTCACAAATGCCAGAACTAGGTATAGTTTTTCGGGTGATTGGAAAGAGAACTTTAGTGGGACAATGAACGGATTGCTAATCTGCGATAATACAGATCTTTCGGCCAAGGTATGTTCAACTTCAGAGCGAGAGATGATGTGGGCCTTTCGAATGGTCTTCATAGCATATATCCGTCCAGTGTCACGTTTCCTAGAGGGGTAATATTAGTTAGCATATACTGAGAGTTACTGCAATAATGTGTGAACATCACTTTCGAGGCTGCTCGGTGTTGACTTACATGACTTGCATAACTTTGCCGAAACTGCCTTTCCCGACAACTTTTAGGAGTTCGAAGTCAGCCATTGTCAAACTACGCTGACGGTTTTCCACGAATGAAACACCAATTTTTATGCTTCCGGTGCCAAACTGCAGGTCAATCCACTCAGACCCAAGCTGGCCAAGTTGCTTCTCTTTCTGGGCAAAAGCTGCTGCTGCCTTCTCGCGCTCCTTCTTACTGGCTTTAGGGTCTTCAACAAATCGACGGGGCTCTTCAAAACGAGGGTTAATTTTGCAGGCGCCGAGAAAGATATCATCGCTGCGCCCACTTCCAGGGCGTGCTGCAGGGTTTCGAATATAGACTTGGACATTTAAATCCGTGACCCGAGAAACGTCGAATTTGAAAGAAGTATTATCACCGGCCCATAGTGGGTTTTCTGGGGTGCCTGAAACAGAATCGACAAAAACCTGGAGTTTATCAAAGTCCAGGAGGGCGTACGGCAAATGCTTTGTAGAATATCTTCCATGGTTTGTCGGAGCCGCGTTGATTCCGCCGCTTGTAGACTGTGGCCTCATGGGATGGGCAAAGGAGTTCGGGATGTGTGATGCATGAGAAGAGGAGCTTGGCCGCATCGAAGCAGAGTATGAGCCACTCGAGCTTTGATAATGGGAATTGAAAACTTGTTCATAATGAGGAGACAGGGAGAACCCCTTTCCTTCATGGAGGGTCACAATCAGGATACCGGGCTTCAACGAGTCTGTAGGTGGGTTGGCGGTTGCCTCGGAAGCAGCTATGTGAATACAGGCATGTATTAGCATATGCTAGTAAGCACCCAGGCAGCCCTGGTAACTTCAGAGGGTGCCGGTTCTCACCTATGGAACTTGTGGAGGAAGATGCCGTTGGAGTCTTGCTGAGAGGAGCTCCCTCATCGGCGGAAGGCTCTGCCTTAGGAGAAGAAGCCGTAGAGGACCGGCTGAAGGTGTTTGCAAGGGGCGCCAGATGCGTTTCCTTAAGTTCTATGTAGTTAAAATATCTCTGTTAGCCTTTGTGAACCATGTAGTAAATGTATCTCCATAGGCCAGACTGAGAAGACTACTATACTTTTAGTTAATTTCCACGACATCTTGAAGACATATAACCCTGGAGATTGACAGAGCTATCTATCTAAAGAAGCCCGGATCTCTTCTAAAGGGGCGTCAATAAATACCCTAGGGTGTCAGGAACAGGAGGAGCGAGCCTAATAACAGGAGGCGGCGGGTGTGTGGGGGGGTTTATCAGTTGGTAAAAGAGTATCTTTCGCTATAACACCATAAGAGCAGAAAAAGAAAAGGAAAGTTGGTAAGAGCAAAAAAAAAGGAACGATAGTCTACCTGCCCACCAGTTTAAATACCTGCAGGTGAACAGGACAGAAAGTTGTGTGTTCTAGTCTTGTCTGTCTCTCCCTGCTCCCTTCACTCTGGCTTATCTTCACTGCGCAGCATCCTTTCACCTTTTTTTTGGAAGCGCGGGCCAGAGTGATGACTCAGCAAACCATTCCAGCGGAACAACCTTAATGCGTTTTAGAGTTGGTCAAAGCCACAATCGTCACGTGGAAAGTGGACTAGCGGTATCGGGTCTAGCGCGGCGTAGTGGCTCGTCATTGCCAGCTTCAACCTCAGAGGAGGTTGTGACCGGCCAAACACCTGCTGGCTCTCTGCTAGATTGCTTGTTCGAAAGCTCATGCGCGCTTACATTTGGCTCTGAGTATTCCTATATGATATATTCCGCACTTATTTCCTTTGTGTAGCGAAACTGCAATCGGCGAGACCTCCCAACGAACTCAAACCCAATTTGCCTTGGGGCGCGTCCGGACTATTTTACCGCGAATGACAAGCTGAAGACTGCTAGCTTACAGGCAATCACTTGGTTTTGCTCATTTGAAATTGATTATAGTGGTTCGTTTGTCACCATATTCGCCTCAACAGATGATGTGCAGGCAAATACAGGTATGGGCGTCATAAGGAAGAAGACCGCGGCGCGCGGTACAGACGGAGGGACAAAATACCACTGCGATGTCTGCTCTATAGACATCACATCTACGGTTAGTATGCCTTAATCCGACTTAATTCACCTTGGAGCTTAAAAAGAACTAACATTGGCTATCTAAAGGTTCGGATATCATGTGCTCATAGCGCATGTCCTGAGTATGACATGTGCGTTCCTTGCTTTGCGCGTGGAGCAGCCACAAAATCCCACGACCCCCGAACCCACCCGTACTCTGTCGTTGAGCAGAATTCCGTTCCGATATATGATCCAGACTGGGGTGCCGATGAAGAACTCCTACTCTTGGAAGGAGCAGAAATATATGGCCTTGGGTCATGGGCTGACATTGCGGACCATATCGGCGGATATCGCACAAAAGACGAGGTCAGAGATCATTACATCAAGACCTATCTTGAAGGCTCCAATTTCCCGCTTCCTGACTTGGCCGATCCACATGATAAGTCATTGCAAGAACAAATCCCTAAGGAGGAATTCCAAGCACGGAAGAAACGACGTATTCAAGCGCGCAAAGAGGCTGCTAAGGCTGCACCTCCTGCAACACCAAAGCAAAAACCAACTGCTTCGGTGCCAGCCTGCCATGAAGTCCAGGGCTATATGCCAGGTCGACTTGAATTCGAGACCGAATTTGCCAATGATGCAGAAGAGGCCGTACAGCACATGCAATTCGAGCCTGGGAATGGTCTCAATGCGAATGGTGAGATGGACCCTGAAATGGAGCTTAAGATGACTGTTAAGGATATCTATAATTCTCGGTTAACGGCGAGAACCGAACGAAAAAAGATTGTGTTTGAACATAATTTGCTTGATTATCGCAAGAATGCTGCTCAAGAAAAGAAGAGAACGAAAGAGGAACGAGACCTTCTAAACAAGGCTAAGCCATTTGCCCGAATGATGAACCATGAGGACTTTGAGGAATTTACCAGGGGCTTGGAGTACGAACATAATCTTAGGCTTGCTATCGCCCAGCTCCAAGAATGGAGGACAATGGGAATTGGGGATCTCAAGAGTGGGGAGAAGTGTGAGCAGGAGAAATTACAGAGAGCCCAACGCTCTGTACCCCAAGGTTCCTTTGACCGTTTCAGCACTGCTAGACCGAAGGCTCCGGCAGGGTCAGAGGGGCCGTCTGCTGCTTCCCAATTAACATTACCAGAACTCCCGCTTCGACTGCAACGACCCGGGTCTTCCAAAGCCAACCCTTCGGAGCCGCCCCTGAATGATTTTGACAAGGCGTTTGCAAACCCAAGCTTAGCCGGTACACCTGCACCACAGCCAGTGAAGACTAAATATACAGTTCCGCTCATCACCGGCCTGGTTCCTTGGAAGTTTGAAAATGACAATTCACCAGACTTGCACTTGTTGACAAAAGATGAAGCCGAACTTTGCAACATCTTACATCTAAACCCGAAGCCCTACCTAGCTATTAAGGAACATCTGCTTAAAGAGGCAATGAAACAAGGCGGAAATTTAAAGAAAAAGGACGTCAAATCAATGTGCAAGGTTGGACTTACTTCATTCACCCTGGTGTTTATCTAACAGTTGTTTTCATACCAAATTCTTCATTTGCTGACTTTGCATTCTCTCTATTAGATTGACGCCCAAAAATCAAGCCGTATCTACGATTTTATGGTCCACAGTGGGTGGATTTCAAAGGCGTAAACGCCTTCTGTTGATGACTTTTTACGAAATTTTAGCTGCTCCCGCTTGCATTGTTACTCACCTTTTGGAAATCAATTTATTCCCCATAGCTCGGTTTTTTTTTCTCTTTTGAATCATTTCCTTGTTTGTAAATGTACCCGCTGTCCAGGCTGAAATATTCCCGCTTTTCAAATGAATTGCGGGTACTTCTGGTCGAGAAGTGCGTAAATATGAGCAATACTTTCTACCAAAATTTGGTATTAAGCTGAATGCTATTGCTGTGTGACTTCGGAAGGAAATATCCCCTCATCTCACTCCTCGCCTCCACCTCTGTGCCATCTTCGGGAAACTGGAGATAGTCTGATATGCGTGTTCCTGATGACTAATCACACTAGACTGACACGAAGCCGGCAACAAGGTTCGCCCCAAGCTGCCTATTTGAACCTCAAATTTCGGCCATAAACAGACAGAAAGCTACAAATCCGTAGAGATCGACATCTAGACATCGACACGCATATTTCTATCCTAATTTCACCCTATGAAAGATTAAAAACAAGAGTGGGGAGGATGCCCAGATATAATGCAGTTAAACTGGACCGTCGCTTCACAGTCTTCTTCATCTAGTCCAAGTCAGAATTATGCGAAACGTCTTACGAGGCACGGCATGTCTAAAGAGCAGTCAAAATTGCAAGGTGAGGGGATCATACAATCCTGCCCCTAGGACATTGACACGGACACTTATTAAGCCAAATAGACCCGAAAACACTTGCATTATCTTACGCTAACACGGAGATAGATGCATTGACCTGCCTGGCTGAGAAACGCTGGCGCCAGGGGACGATAGAGAGATAAAACCATAACAGAAAGGGATAAAGCACGACCGAGTGTGACACGCACGCGTTTTATACTCTGTACTGATATTATGACATGTTCGCATCCAGGAAGCTCGAGTTTCGTTTCTGGCTGATCGGGCCATTGCCAAACACTCGCTACAGATACAAGCGTTAAGCTGTATATGATTCCCACTTTGATTTTATACTTGGCTCTACTAGTGAACCTACTGGTTTAAGCTATTATACCTGGTTTCAGACGAAAAGAAGCTTCTTCTTTGGTTGAATCTATGGTCTTAGTGCGGTAACTTTGTGTTGAGGGTATGGGTTTCTTATTTGATTAAGCATATGACTCTATGAGTGATATCTGCGACTCAAAGCTTCACTTGGAACACCTTATTGCAATCCAAATGTCAAGCCCTGGGCTTATAATACCATACAAATACCGAAGCTTGCACATGAAGGCTTTATTCAACCCGAATATCTCGCACGATGATGTGGCGGAGTACGTATTCAGGTTGAGCAAGCATAGGACATGTCAATGGCACTTTGCTGTCCATATTTGAATACACCGTCGTACCTGTTCGTTGCCCCTCACGACTTCCTTAACAACAAATACGTATTATCAATTTTCCGCATAGGGTTATATATCCAAGCATATGTGTTCTTCTGGCATGTACCACAGTTGAGTGAATTATTGCCTAATGGACACCTGGGTGGTCACACTGCTCCCCAAAAGAAATAATTTTTAATCTCTAAAAATGTTGAAGAGAAAACTCACTTGGGTAATTTCTCCCAAAAATCATGGCCTTAGATGTCCAGGTAGGGGGAGTGCTCTTGTAGGCTAACGGCACCTTTCATACATTGTTAACACAATTTCTTTTCAACACATTATGTTTTGCCGCCAAAGGTACGTGGTATTTTTGGTCGAGATATACTAGGGGGGACTGTACTGAAGCTCAGAATGTACACAATCGGTGCAACGTTCCTCATGAAAAAAATGTTCGGATCCCGCCTATAACATCACCCCATGTTTGGGAGGTAGGTCTCTGTTAATTGTTGCATTTTATACCCCGCCTGATACCCCATCTATGTCTATTTAAACGGACCTCAAAGATCTCGGAATGTGAGGTGGATGGCTGTTGAAGCAGCCGACTCAAGCACGAGGTCCGGAACCAGAGTAAACACAGCTACTTCAAAAGCTTTCTCACTCTTATCAGGTATGCACTTTCCTAATGAGTTCGTATCATTAAGGAGTCCGTGCTAATAGGTAATACTCAGAAGGCGCTTCGTCCTAATTATCAAGATGCGTTTTCAGGCTTTATTTTATCTGTCCTTTATTGGGCTTGCCGCATCCGCGGCTATTGGTGCGTTTTCCAGTCAAAAATAAGCGATTCTCCCATCTTCAGTATATTCACATATGCGTGTAGATATTCGAAGGGTTGGAGATGAAACCCATATGAAGCATCGTCGCACGCCACAGTTAGGTCTAGACAGCATTCTGGGTAGCCTTGGGGGCCTGGGTGGTGCTCTTGGTGGTGGAAATCCAGCAGGAGCGGGAAGTGGTGCTGCTGCAGGTGCTGGAGCTCTCCAGGAAATGGACAAAGATGAAAATCCAAGTCCGACAGCTATGGCAAATGAAACAGGAACAGCTTCTCAGGAAACTGGTGCTCCTAATTCTACGGCAACTGCCACAGGCGAAAACCAGGCGCAGAGTCCAGCTCCAACTACTGAGAGCTCACCCATGCCAAACTCACCTGAGGCAAGCCAATCTGCCCAAGGGGCCATGCCTTCGATGTCGCCCAGCGGCAATCGTGATGATGGGAACCGGTCAATGACTCAAGAACAGCCACAAACCATGGGGCCCAAGCCAAAACAGACTATGGGAGACCAACCAAAGCAAACTATGAGTGGTGACCAAAATAAACCGCAAACAATGGGTGGTCAATCAACACAGCACGAGAGTATGGTCAAACAGTCGAAGCAACCGGAATCTAATGGCACCGAGACAACAACTATGCCTGAATCTGAAGGTGAAAGTGCACCAATGCCAACTACTAGTGCGGAGACTGTTGCCAATGGATCTCGCCCTCAAGCGTCTAATATGTCAGGGCGCCGTCCTCGCCCTTCAGTCCCTCAGACAGGGAAGATGCCGGCGAAGCAGTCGATGACTCCAGCCGCTACTGCCACTCCCACTGCCACTGCCTCCGCTGTAAAGCCAACAGCCACCTCCCCTGCCTCTTCGGTAATGGACCTAATTGCAGATGACGACCAGGAGAAGCAGATAGAAGGTACGGCAAAGGCACCATTGAAGAAATCCACAAAATCACCTCCTTCGGCCTCTGCCGCTAGTGAACCGCCCTCATCTGCATCTTCCTCACCACCTTCTCAAGCTGATACCCAAACAAAACCATCATCATCATCATCCTCAGAGTTGAATTCATTTTTTAATGGCCTGTGATAATGAAGACTAATGGCATGGCTATTACGCCGTGGCTTTAGGGTCAATGGAGAATCAAATGAGGGCCACAGAGTGGTGGTATGAGATGATGGCAGGTCTAGCCCCGCGTTTTTATCGTTTATAAGAAACACTACCATTAGCGCCCACGCTGTCTTCAAGGTAAGTATACAAAATGATGTTCTATGGGTACTCTAGTGGGAGTGGAAGAGAGCTTGAACCGCCTCCAAGCGGTATATGAAGAGGCGAATAGCTGTCCTGTCGTTCCTTGTTGATTTCTTATATCTGGATGATTTCATATCTTTTTGAGCTATGTATGCACCAATACCTCCTGTCGTTAATTGAATCTGATGAATTTTCTATGTAGCACAACAGCAGGCCCTACGTACTTAAAGAAGCCTATGCAATCTGGTATTCTCTGACTCGTGATAATTGGCGCGGTAATGGTATATCGGTCCCTTGGATTGGACAATTTCAGGCTTGCATCTATAAAACTAGGCAATGGATGGATAGAAAATAAAGTGTCAAGTATCTTGGATGTTCATTGACGTAAGTGAAGTATTGAATAATTTTTTTCTAATAACTATGGAGATCCCAAAGATGTCCGTCCTGTATTAGTCCTGGGCACTCAACAGTAAACTAAGTGGCAGGGTGGAAAAGACGCAGCTCTGCTAAAAACTGTTATGGGTTTAATCTTCCACTAGACCTTTAAACGAAGTATACATCTTGACCACGGAAAGGCACAAGATGTTGGCAAAGTTGTGGTTCAGGTAACGAGTTGAACGCCGTGTAAAAGCTCAACCGTGCTCCGTAGATAGTATGAGAAACAAGATAATCAACGTAGCAGTTGCAATACTAGCCAGGAGTTCATATCATCGTTTAACGAAGTTGTCATCATTAAAAGTGCGGCCGTAAGCGAAGGTATTCAACATGCCACGAGAGTCAAGCTGTGGTTACGTGGTTGAGTGTTGGTCATCATAATAAACATCATGCCTCAAACTACCGTCTTAATCCTTGACAGGGCAATCTTCTTGCCCTTGCAATAAAACACTGAGTTGTTGCTTCCCGCCTCCTTTTTGGTTGTTTGGAGAATTGGAAGTCGAAGTTGAAATTTTTTTTTTTTTCTTTTTAAGATTCTGCGGTTGGGTGGCCCGAGCGTTTGAGCATCGGATTAGCTATTACTTTAATCCGAATTACACGTGACTCATCTGCCTCGACCAACATTTTCATGCAGCTTTTGCGTTTTCATCTTTCCCCCTTTTTTTTTCTCTCCTTTTCTTCTTCACACTTTTATGAAATTCTTATATTTCATATGAACGCACATAATCAACCTCCACTTCTCCTTTCCATAGGATGGCCAGGTCAGAATGCGTACTAGATGAATATAATGAATGGCACATCATGGCATCAACACTCAGCTTTAAGATATGAGTTTTTGGGCCGCCTGTGGTTATGACATCTACATCGATAATTGTATTGAGCAACACATTCCCTTTACAGCTGCTCTGCGTTGTACTCGACTGGGATCATCATTTTAGTTTAGATGTTATAGGAATATTAATAGCAATGCATGATTGTTGTTCCCTTTAACGAGAAACAAAACAAATTGACTGATCAACATGTGTGGTTGGACCGGTCGATAAGACAAAAGTGAAAAAGGTACGATTCATCATATAATGGCGTATTGCATATCATATACATACATAAACAGTATAGGCATTGGATAAGTGGCATATAGGCTTGATATATGGGTATTATGCAAGAGATTTCATGACGACATCAATCATACCATGCAACAATTGCAAGCCAGCAAGATAAATCGAGGAATAGCTGGGAATCTCACGGTTGATAGCACTTAAACTAGCAGAGTCAACTTAAGTCAAGAAGAAAGAGCGGTGCTGTGGTAGCTGAATGCTAGTTATTCTCCATTGAGGTTTCCGCAAATTCCAGCCAATCTCCGGAAGTAGCTCTTTTCCAGAAGCGCAAAGAACCGTCATCCCCTGAAGAGAGTAGACAATCGCCTAATTTTTTTTTTAAAAAAAATTGTTAGGTAACGATATAGCGTATGTAATGTGGCAGAACATACCAGCGTGAGAAAACTGAACTTGCCAGACGTCAAGATGTTTACTGTCAATCGATGCAACCTCTCTAAAGGTATGCCTGAACGGGCTTTCGGTGCTTTTCCTAGTATCTGCAAGCGTTCCTGACGTCTGACCTGCAAGAGCAGTGCCAATTGCAGATTGGGTGGAGGCTTTAGAGGTAGCATTTGCGGAACCATTTTGCTTGCTGTTGCCGCTATTCGTGACTGATGTGTATATCTCAAATATTTTGATGGTGCCATCTTTTGAACCACTGCCAATTATATCAAATCCTCGAACAGAGCCGTTGGCCCATGCAATGTCCCGCACTAGACCAGTATGGCCAGTCAGTTCAATGGCATGGTAAAACTTCCTGTTCGCTGCCATTCGATACACCTTGACAGTGTTCATTGCCGCAACAACAAGGGATAAACTCTTGCTATCCCAGGACGGCATGACCATATGGGTCATATCCATTGGATCATGATGGAACTGGACCTTAAAGCTCGTCTCATCTCCTCGTGAGGGTTCCGAACAAACACGAAACTGGTCGAGTTGTTGCCATTCTGAGAGGTTATCCGCACCAACAGGCTCCAATACGGTGAGAAGACCATCGCGAGTTATTAGAGCCAGCCAGGATTCGAGGTCAATATTTCGAAAGTCTAGCGAGACGTACGGCGTGCGAATAGAAGAAGTCAGACGAAAGATATTCCGGAAGCGCCGACCAGAGTTGCGGGACTGCGTCACATCCTCTTGCCATAGTTTAAATTTCATATCCTCCCCTACGGTGCCAATATGCTGGCCAGTGAATGGGCCGTTCCATGCTGCCTTGTGGCACAGAGAGAATGTGAGAAACGAAGTTCCGGCTATAGCAAATGCATCTCTCCCTGGGCTAACTTACATCACGAATTTCTGCATCATGTGCTCGCCAAGTATCTGCAAGTTCCCAGCCATCATCCTTTTGATCCCACACCTTTATCCGGTGATCCGCAGATGCAGTGAGGATGCGATTACCATAGAAGTTGAACTTGGTTACTGTAACCAAGTCCCGGTGGCCGGCATCGAACTCAGTGAAAGCTGTCATCTCCGCGTAAGTCGCACGCAGTACCTCATCTCTGCTTATAACAGGGATGGTTCCTGCATCAAGAATCAATCGCTGCGCAACTGGGCCTTGTCGCAAGTTGATTAAGATAACAGAGTTTCGTACGTGACGTTTGCGATTCGTTGAGATAACTGAGCACGTGACGCTGATAAGCGCAGCGGCTGTTTACTTTGACGCCCAAAAGGACAACTTGCGGCAACTCTAAATGTAACTATTTAAGCGCCGAATTTTCTAACAGTCTTTGCTTTTGACTATAGTTGGGTGGCTTCACGCGATGTGCAGGACACGATGACAGTAACTCTCAGTCGGAGAGAGACGTGGAGTCTCATCGCCCTATCGATAGGGTGCTCGGCCATATTGGTAAAAAATGCACTTCAGGATGGGGAGCCTCTGGTGGCTTCACTGGCATTATCTGGAATCGCATTTGCTGCGAGCTTTAGCCTCATTCGATGGCTAGGAAATGTATTCATAAAAGCCGGGCTGAAAGGAAAGGACATGTCCAAGCTTAAGAAGGTAGAGATGTAAGTGAAACCCCAGGGTTGGTCAGAGCGATATATTACTAACACCAGCTCTAGACCAGAGACGATGGGCGCAGTTGTCGCAGTTGTTTACATTCTTACTCTTATCGTATTCATTCCATTTCCATTCTACAAAGAACTTGTAGCGGCCACTTCAGGTGGAGGAAACCGTGATATACCCTTACCCGTTCATCGTGTGGAAACAGGCCGCTTTCTTCACAAATTCCCCCATAACAAGGTAACTTCCCTCTCCTCTACTCGTGGAGTTACAACTAACCATTGAAAGCTTGCAACCTATCTTTCTGGATTACTCTCACTGCAGTCAATAGTGATACTGGGGATTGGTGATGATCTGTTGGACATACGCTGGCGGCACAAATTTTTCATTCCAGCCTTTGCTGCAGTGCCGATGCTAATCGTCTACTTTGTCGATTTCGGAGTGACACATGTCATAGTACCAGTCCCCCTTCAAGCTTACTTGGGGCCCTCTCTGGACCTGGGTTGGTTGTACTATGTCTATATGGCTGCAGTCGCCATCTTCTGCCCTAATAGTATCAATATGTTGGCCGGAATCAACGGAGTTGAGGTTTCGCAGTCAATAGCCATAGCATGTCTGTTGATAACCAACGATGCACTGTTTCTGTCACCATTCACTCCATACCCACACCCAGCCACGGATTCTCATCTATTCTCAATTTATCTACTGCTACCATTCGTTGCTGTTTCACTAGCCTTATGGTGGCACAACTGGTATCCTTCTAAGGTGTTTGTCGGGGATACATACTGTTACTTTGCTGGCATGGTCTTTGCCGTTGTTGGAATATTGGGCCATTTCAGCAAAACTCTGTTACTGCTATTTGTTCCCCAAATCTTCAATTTCTTGTACTCTACGCCGCAACTATTTCACTTGATACCTTGCCCGCGGCACCGATTGCCAAAATTCAACCCGCGAACTGGACTCATGGAGCCATCCGTTACCGAGTGGACACGTCCCCCTCACTCCATCATCGCAATCGGCCTGGATTTGCTGGACAAACTCTACCTCATGCGGGTGAAAAGAAACGAGGAAGGCAGCATTATTGAGACAACAAACTTGACCTTACTTAACCTCTGGTTACTCTGGTTTGGACCGCTGCGTGAGGATAAGTTGGCGATGCATATCGTCGGTCTCCAGCTTCTGTGCAGCGTGGCTGCGCTGCTTGTCCGCCACAAGCTCGCCTTGTTAGTGTTTAGAGAGGATAACCGCGGGCCCGGATTTGCATAGAGCTTTGTATAAATATTGTTATCTTATTAGAAAAGATCTGTATTACTAGGCATGCACGGAGACAACTACGGAGTTGACAGAAGAATATAAAATAGCCGCGCTAGCCTTCCGAAAGCGGCGACTTCGGCCCGGCAAGGATTGGTGACTAATATCAGCGTCTTGGCATAATTTGACCAATCGGAGTACGTCATTAGCTGCTGACCGCCGATACCGGCTTCTCCCCACCAGGGCAGCTATGACCAGCTCTTAAATATAAGTATAACCACGCAGCCAGACATTGATATCGACGCGGAAGAAAAGAGCTTCAGCTTCGACTTCTGACTCCCAGTTCCACGCCTCACGGGCTCCTATTTTTCTTCTTTCATTGTACGGGGGTGCTCTTCATACACACTCGCAACAATGCCTGCTCTGGATAAATCGCCCCAGACGCTGTACGACAAGGTTCTCAAGGACCACATCGTGAACGAGCAGAAGGATGGGACCATCTTGCTATATATCGGTACGTTCCATTTTACGCGAGCATACCCGCCCAATCATTGGCCTTTGGAGTTGACAGGAACTGACTGGGACTCTTGAACCCGACAGATAGGCACCTTGTGCATGAGGTCACATCTCCCGTAAGTTGGATAACATGGAATCCCTGCCCAATAAGTAGCTGCGATACCAAGACTAACATTGCGTCACAGCAAGCTTTTGAAGGCCTGAAGAATGCAGGACGCAAAGTAAGGAGGCCAGACTGCACGTTAGCTACAGTTGACCATGTAAGTATGAATCTTAACATTATTGGATTACCTACTCCTCGTACTGATCGTTTTGTACCCATTAGAACATCCCAACAACATCTCGTGAGACATACAAGGATGTTGCTGGCTTCGTCCAGGAGTCCGATTCCCGTCTACAATGCATGACTCTCGAAGAGAATGTCAAGGAGTTCGGCGTGACCTACTTTGGCTTGGGGGATAAACGGCAAGGCATTGTTCACATTATCGGCCCTGAGCAAGGGTTCACTCTTCCAGGCACAACAGTGGTCTGTGGTGACAGTCATACCTCTACTCATGGAGCTTTTGGTGCTTTAGCATTTGGCATTGGTACCAGCGAGGTAGAACATGTCCTGGCGACACAGACATTGATCACCAAGCGAAGCAAGAACATGCGCGTGCAAGTGGATGGCGAGCTTCCGCCAGGTGTCAGCAGTAAGGACGTGGTTCTGCATGTGATCGGTGTTATTGGAACAGCTGGTGGTACGGGAGCAGTAATCGAATTCTGCGGCTCCGCCATCCGAGGCCTTAGCATGGAGGCACGCATGTCAATTTGCAACATGTCTATCGAAGCTGGTGCTAGGGCTGGCATGATCGCTCCTGATGAAACCACATTCGAATATCTAAAGGGCAGACCCCTTGCTCCAAAGTATGGCAGTGCTGAGTGGAAGAAGGCAGTTGCGTATTGGTCGAGCTTGAAATCCGATGAGGGGGCCATCTATGATAAAGAGGTCTTTATAGATGCAAAGGACATCGTGCCAACAATTTCCTGGGGAACCTCGCCCCAGGATGTGGTCCCAATTACTGGCGTTGTGCCTGGCCCCGACGATTTCTCGGACGAGGTCAAGAAAGCCAGCTGCCGTCGCGCCCTGGAGTACATGGGAATCACCGCTGGTACACGGATGGAAGATATCCCAATTGATAAGGTCTTTATTGGCTCATGCACAAATGCGCGAATTGAAGATCTTCGAGTTGCCGCTCATATTGTAGAGGGCAAGAAAATTGCTTCGAATGTTATGCGAGCAATGATCGTTCCCGGTTCTGGGTTAGTTAAGCGACAGGCAGAATCGGAAGGGCTTGACAAGATATTCATCGATGCAGGGTTTGAATGGAGAGAGGCCGGATGTTCCATGTGCCTTGGTATGAATCCCGATATTCTCTCCCCTCGGGAACGATGTGCCAGTACATCAAACAGAAACTTCGAGGGTCGGCAAGGTGCCGCTGGTCGAACACATCTGATGTCTCCCGCTATGGCTGCTGCTGCTGCCATAGTAGGAAAGCTGGCGGATGTTCGCAAAATTGCCTTAACAATCCCGATATCACAGAAGAAATCCTCGCCTAAATTTGAAATACATCCAGAGGTAGAAGACGAGGAAGAACTTGATAGAATTATGGACTACCCCGAAGACAACGAACCACATACCAACACCACCGCCGAGAAATCTTCCGCTGGGCTTCCCAAGTTCACTACCCTAAAAGGAATTGCTGCCCATCTGGATCGAGCCAACGTTGATACTGATGCCATCATACCCAAGCAATTCCTTAAGACAATAAAGCGAACTGGCCTCGGGAGTGCTCTTTTCCACCCACTACGATACAATGAGGATGAATCGGAAAACCCAAACTTCGTTCTGAACAAGGAGCCATATCGCAGTGCGAAAATCCTTGTTAGTGGCGAAAACTTTGGATGTGGAAGTTCTCGTGAGCATGCCCCTTGGGCACTGCTTGATTTCGGCATTAAATGTATAATTGCCCCGTCTTTTGCCGATATTTTCTTCAACAACACTTTCAAGAACGGAATGCTTCCAATTGCCATCCCTGATGCCGCTACTATCCAGCAGCTAGCCGCTGAGGCTGATGCCGGCCATGAGCTGGAAGTTGACCTTGTTAACCAACGAATCAATGATGCTGCTGGCAACAAGCTTGCAGACTTTGAAGTTGAGGAGTTCCGAAAACACTGCCTCATCAATGGCCTTGACGATATTGGCTTAACAATGCAGATGGAGAGTCTAATTCGTAAGTTTGAGGGACAGCGGACACGCGAGACACCATGGCTTGATGGAAGCGGGTATTTAAAGAGACAAAACGGGAATGGAACTGGCCCTGCCATGGTGGAGGCTGCTCCTGTTCCCAAAACCAACAGGGGTGAGATCAGAGGCGAGCCTTTGGAATGGTAGGAGAGCCAACCATAACAAAAAGGCCATTGAATTTCCTTGTGTTCATATTAATAATACCCTGTCCCGTTGAAATCACGCATGGCATTGAAATAGTTATCTGCATTACGTTTCGGTCATTTGTTTCGATGTTTATACATTTTATAAAGCTCGGTCTACATATTTTAGCATCAGGACAAAAATGAAGAAGAGCCTTAACTTCCAAGTTGCGCCTTTCTACGGCCTTCTGAAGCTAGACATACCACTTGCATAACCCCCAAACTACCAGTCTATTCCTTAGCACCATACTTAGCCCTATATTCAAGGAGTTTCTCCAGATTCTCCTTGCCAATATCGTCTCCCAGCTTTTCGATAATATCATTCAAGTTGAGTACCGCCCGTACGGGAATTGACTCGCCCAAGTCTCTCTGTGCAGCCCCAACTGCACTCTTGGTCTCTGTATCGTTAACTCTCTCCTGTCTATCCAGCAAGACCAACACACCAACCACAATGCCTCCCTCTTTCTCGATGATACCAACCGCCTCTCTCAAGGCAGTTCCAGCAGTGATGACATCGTCTATAATGACTATCCTCTTGCCCTTGAGAGGGGCGCCGACAATGTTCCCTCCCTCACCATGATTCTTAGCCTCCTTCCGGTTGAAAGAGTAGCTCACATTATCCCATACACCCTGTGTATCTCGAACGCCGAGCTCATTCAGAACTGCCGTGCAGAGCGGTATGCCCTTGTACGCAGGCCCAAAAATTATATCAAAGTTGGGAGTGATAGATTTCTCTTCCTGGATTTTGACGAAGGGAGGGTTAGATAACACTGTGGCACAGGCAGAAGCTGTTGCGTGCAGTAACGGTGCAGTGTGGAGAAGGGTCGTCGTGAAGAAGTAAGGCGAGTTCCGGCCTGATTTGAGAACGTAGGAGCCGAAAGAAAGTACTTTGCTGGAAATGAGGATCGAGAGGAGGTTTGCTTTGTAGTCCGGAGACTTGTCTGAGTCCTGGGCTGGCATGGTGCCTCAAATAGCGGTTGAATATAACCGCGGGTTGTGAACAGGCAGAGAAGCAGCTACACGGCGGGGTATCTGCAAACGAGTCTTGCGATCAGCCGACCAGAGAGCGCAATTAAAGAATTATATGAGATTCAACCACCGTCGCGCTAGGATTATAGCAAGCAGATGCGGCAGATGCGACAGATGCGAGGTGTTGGAGTGTCGAGCGAATTCGATCACTGATATTACTCTTTTGTTCTCATCTACAAAAAAAAAAAAAACCATCCACTTCCCTTTTAGGCTTTCTGCCGCCCCTCACCGGCTTTCTTCTTTCAACCTCAACTTCGACTTCGACTTCATCTCACGATCAACTACTTTATCATCATTGTTATCGTCATCTTTATCATCATCATCTTCCTCCAGAATCCGACTTCTACTCAGCAGGTTCAACTGTGACAATGCGTCCCGCAGTCCTGTACTCGCACCCCACGCGGGGCTCGTTCGAGTGAGCAACCCGGCACGTGTAAAGGCCGCTGTTCACAGACTATGCAGGTGCTTTTGAAATACTCCAGCTCAGGCTCTGCGCAGAGTATCTTCTAGCGGAATTCCGATTCCTAGACGGCACAATCCTGGCGATGGGGACCATAATATCTTGCCAACAGATCGTCTCCCTCATGCCTCACGAGTCCACGCCGGCAAGAGAACCGGTGCAGCTGAATCCCTGCTAGTCACGGAACTGTGATGGTCGCCCTCAAATCCTTCTGCCTTGCTCTGGCCCGCGTCGGAAGGCGCCCACAAGTCGCAATGGGGGCCTGACTGCCTTTTTTCCAGCGTCATCAACAAGGCACCATGAACACGATCAGAAATCTGTACGAAAATCGAATTGGCCTCCCGTTTTCCGCAAGTTCATCTGTAGGCCGGGGACCCCGGCAAGCGGGACGGAGCGATGGTGTAATAACTAACTGACTAGGTTACTTAGCGGAGGGGTAGAAAAAAAAGGAGAGCCGGAGCATGCATGCTGTATGCGGTCCAAACAACAGGGAGAAAATGCTGCCATGCTGGCAGGCTGGTTATATCTAAATTTTGGCCTTGATCGATTGAGAAAATTGCGCCTCTTTGTGTCAAGCCTGGGTCCGTAACTAGTTGGCTTGCTGCTTGACCAAAAGCAAAGAAGGGAAAAGGAGCCAGTCCCGCCCGGAGAAAGAGCTATATATAAAGGGCGCTCATTCCTTTCCCCCCCTTTTCATCTAGGGCACTCCCCCTTCTTTCCTCTCCTTCTTCCTCTTCCAAGAGGAAATAATTCTGTTCGTACCTGGCTTTACCTTCACAGAAGACAGCTGCACATAAAAAGACACCCAAGTTGCTGGCGGGTTCGTCGCCTTCTCTTCCGTCCAACTTTAAGCTTAGTTAGCTAGTTAAGAACTCGGGTTCACCTTATTTTCTTCTCTGTCCTTCCTCTCTCCTCCAAGCTTCTTCTTCTAACCAGAAAACTTGCCATTCCACCGCTGCTCTCCGTACATGAGATAGACGACGTAACCGCCGCATAGCTACACTATATGTTGCGCATACTGGCAGACAGGTGGGCACGCAAACGCTACTTCGGTTGAGACACTCCTAGTCGGAGTTGCAGCAGGCAGAGAAACAGTCTATCGGACTTTTGGCCTCGTCCTAAGCTCAGCTCGGAGGCTTTTTTTTTTGGGGACCCTTTTTCCCACCTGTTCCTTCGGCCTATTTACTCGAATTGTTCGCCAGAAAAGAACAGAAAAGTACGTATAGACGCCTAGCTGGAGGGACTTCACGTTCTTTTTCACTCCTTTCCTTCCTCCTTGCCGGTGGTCTTTTCTCTCATTCACTGCGAAGAGCCTCTCTTTCTTTGAACTACCGGTTTCGGAGGGATTGAGCCCCCCCAGAAGGCAGGGTGAATTAATTGCACCGACGGTTCGATGACTCCCTG
Organism: Trichophyton schoenleinii; assembly: GCA_018357685.1. Taxonomy (NCBI): domain Eukaryota; kingdom Fungi; phylum Ascomycota; class Eurotiomycetes; order Onygenales; family Arthrodermataceae; genus Trichophyton; species Trichophyton schoenleinii. Next base: position 3,577,550 of record WOFF01000002.1, read on the forward strand.
TCCATCGAGCTAGGTGTACTGGCCTTTCCCTTCCCGTGGTCTCATCGCTCGTCGTCGGTGAAAGAGTTGTCGTTACTGACTGTTGCGTGTCTTCTGGCAGTTTTAACCCGTCATGCATATCAAAGACAAATTGGCCCTGGCAGAGGCCGCTGGGCGGCCAGGAATCTCCTTTGAATTCTTCCCTCCTAAGACGGCGCAGGGTGTACAGAATCTGTATGACCGTATGGACCGCATGCATGGACTAGGACCGTCGTTCATCGATATAACCTGGGGCGCTGGAGGTCGGCTGGCGGAGCTCACTTGTGAGATGGTCCATGTCGCTCAGTCTGTTTACGGGCTGGAGACTTGCATGCATCTCACCTGCACTGATATGCCGAGGGAGAAGGTTGACGATGCTCTGCAGAGTGCTTTTAAAGCTGGCTGTACGAACATTCTCGCTCTTCGAGGAGACCCGCCCCGAGAGAAGGAAGCATGGGAGCAGACTGAAGGAGGATTCCGGTATGCGAGAGATCTTGTGCAGTACATCCGGGAGAAGTATGGTAACCACTTCGATATCGGCGTTGCTGGTTATCCTGAAGGCTGTGAAGATGAAGAAGACCCCGAACTGTTAATGAAGTACCTGAAGGAAAAGGTCGATGCTGGCGGCACCTTTATCATCACTCAAATGTTCTACGACGCGGATAATTTCTTGGAATGGGTGAAGAAATGTCGACAAGCTGGAATTAAGGTCCCCATCATCCCCGGCATCATGCCAATTTCGACTTATGCTGCCTTTATTCGTCGTACCAACTGGGTCAAGTGTGCCGTGCCCAAGGGCTGGATGGAGGCTCTTGAGCCTGTGAAGAATGATGATGCCGCTGTTAAGCAGATTGGAAAGGCTTTGGTGACCGAGATGTGCAGAAAGCTGCTTGAAAATGGCATCAACCATTTGCATTTGTAAGTTGTCACCTGCAGCTCTTGCGTTTTGGAATTATTCAGTGATCTAATGTCCTCAATAGCTATACTATGAACCTTGCGCAGTCCACGACCATGGTTTTGGAGGAGCTGAACCTGAAACCCTCCAGCGAAACTCCTCTTCAGAAGCCACTGCCATGGAGAAAGTCACTGGGGCTTGGAAGGAGGGAAGAAGACGTTCGACCTATTTTCTGGAGACACAGACATCAATCCTATGTTGCACGCACCCAGTCTTGGGACGAATTCCCTAATGGTCGTTGGACTGATTCACGCTCTCCTGCCTTTGGCGAGCTTGATGTTTATGGCATCGGACTCAAGGGCACCAACGAGCAGAACATTAAGCTATGGGGCGAGCCCAAGTCTGTCAGAGATCTATCTGATATCTTCGTTCGCTTCCTGGAGCATAAGCTCGACAGGCTACCATGGAGTGAAAGTGCGATCACTCAGGAATCGGAGATCATTAAGGACGATCTTATCGACCTCAACAACAGGGGCTTCCTTACTATCAACTCACAGCCTGCAATTAACGGTGCTAAATCCTCTCATCCAATCTACGGATGGGGTCCTCGGAACGGCTACGTATACCAAAAAGCTTATCTCGAGTTACTTATCTCTCCAGCACTGATCGATGAGGTGATCAGGCGAATTGAATCCAACGCGGACTTGACATACCACTGCATCAACAAAGATGGAGAATTGAAGACAAACTCTAGTGATACTCCCAATGCTGTCACATGGGGTATTTTTGCCTCCAAGGAAGTTATTCAGCCCACAATTGTTGAGACCGTTAGTTTCCTAGCATGGAAGGACGAGGCTTATAGACTAGGAGACGACTGGGCCAAATGCCACGATGCCTCAAGCGCTAGTAGGAAATTGATCCAGAACACGATGGACACCTGGTACCTCGTCAACATCGGTGAGCCCTCATCAGTTCAGTCCCTTTTGTTTACTTTCTAACAAGTATGCTAACAAACTGTTTCAGTGAATAACGACTTCCATAAGACTCATGATATTTTTGATCTATTCAAGGGCCTAGTTCTCAAGGACATCGACACCGAAGTCAGCGGCACTCAACAAGCCACTGAACCCACAGGAAACGGCACTCACTCGGAAGCTCCAGCATCCAAGCCAGAGAAACAAGCTGTTTCTGCAAACTAGACTTGTCTTCGCTACCCAGTTACCAACTAACAATCACACTACCGCTTCGACGTCGATGCCCTCCATCATTATTTTTTCCTTTTTACTTTTTGGTTCTACTTTCAACTTAACCTTCTTCAAAATACCCCATTCAACATTCGTGTTTCGTTTCAAGGCATTCGTCAATTTTTTTGATCATCGTTTATTTTATTACACCCTGCGCAGCTTCCCTTTTCACTTCTCCACGTTCAAGACAAAACACCAAAAAGACATGGCAAAGGAATAAATGCCAGAGATAAAAAGGGATAGGCTATCTATTGTCTAGGAAGGCTGCTGGGGCTAGACTCAACTCATGCATGGGAAAGCGGCGTCTAGATGAAAAAAAAGGGAAGAAAGGTGAATGACTATGAAGAGTCAGAGATGCATCATTTTATTCAATTTATATCATAGCGGGCAATGGGACCAGGAGGCACGCAGCAAGAAGGGAGATTTCAACAAAGCACTACCTTGATGATTGAGATGATGCAACGGATGAATGACCTTTCCTTTCAACACTATTTCAACATAAGTAAACCAGCGTTTTAGGTTTCCTTTTAGAGCATTTTGTAATTTCATAGTCTAATGTTCAGAATATTCCATGGATTTCTTATATTGGACCTGAAGTTCCGTAGTAAGCGAAAGTAGTCTATTCAATTTCTATCTCTAAAGAGTGTGTAGAAAGACAGCGGATTGGTATGAATAGCTTCCTGGCTTAGTATGCATGAACGGGCCTTTCAAGAAGACATTTCGACGCTCAGACTATGATTTCCTAATGGAGAGTCGAGTTCATTATATTAAATCCTTAAGGCATACGTGACAGCCTTTGCCTAACCTTTGAATGTAATTGATACCGCCACAGCCACAAATAAAACACCGATTACAATTTTCTTGGACCTCAAACCATGTGGCAGCTTAAGCCCAGGAATTGCTCTCGTCCAGTACTCGCGATATTCCCTGTACGTCATAGCCATGAGGGTGAGGTAGAATATTGCCATTGGTAACAAAGAGTAGTATACCCATTTTGTAAGAGACATGATCGGGTTTCTCTTCATGTTATTTGCATTATCTGCGCGTTCCGTTTCGCTCATTTGGATCCCTGAAGCATGAATGAGCCCATCCACCCCCTGGCCGGGTTGCCCAAGTTTGATGACGTGAATTGCCGTAGTCTGCTTTGTGCTTCCTGTATTTTCGGCGTTTTCTGCATTTACTACACTTCCTGTTTTTGTAGTGGTAGTGGCGATACTCTCTCTGGAAGCACCGTGAGATTGTTCGGATGAGCTCTTCTGCGTCAATATTTCGGTTGGAGTGAAGAGGTTTTCCACATCGTTTGCACTGAGTCGAACGGGTGTGACTGTAGATGTGGTAGTGGTAGTGGTAATGGTTGCAAGTAGCTCGTCTCCTTCTGAATCTCCGACCTGGAGAGTTTGTCTGGAATGGGTTTGAGGTTCCAAATACAGGTCCCTGGAGAAGCTCCTGTCCTGGAAATGGTTGAAGTTTTGTCTCCCTATTGAACCGGGGCTGTGGAAACTGTGATGGAGCTCTTGAGGGTAGATTGGCATGCTCGGACCACGGTGACTCCGGTAAGGTGTCTGCGGAGGGCCCCTGTGGCTGGAGTGACCAATTGGTGCATTCCGATCCGGCCCTGGAGGGTGCCTTTGTCCCCTCTTTCGAGGGGGAGGTATCCTTTCTTCTCTTCCATAACCAGGACCACCTAAAAAATATTTGTTTGTCTGCTCTCTCCACCCGTGCTGTGGTCGGCTAGCTGAAGGAGCAGAGTTATTCCTCCATTCCCGTGGTGAGCCGTGAGGAGATGGACTGTGACGGTTACCTGAAGGCCTCTCTTTCCGCCGTCCTCTATCAAAAGGGTCCGCATTGTGCAGAAGAGCTTCGCGGATCTTAGAAAGCCTCCTTGGGGGAGTACTGGGGCCATCAGGAGTCCTAGGCCGAGGACTGGGTACTCTCGAGGGATGGGCCATATTATTATCATAGCGGTAGAACCGATTGCAAGCCTGCTGGAAGTCGGCTATTTGCCGAGGAGTCATAGACGGTGGGTTTGGCTCCCTAGCAGATGGCATGTTGACAACAAATCGATCCTCAAGGTTTTTTAGCGGTACACCAGCATCTGATAGGAAGGCCACATGAGCTTCTGCTTGATCTCGAGAGCTAATTAACAGTGAACTATTCATACCTGCATCAGAGGACGGCGTAGGTACCGGGGTCCGTTCTGAAGCATCAAGGCTAATCCACTGATCTCCCTTGAGACGCCATTTCTGATTGTTCATAGTCGCCCCGGAGTTTTCAATATGCGGATCGACATCATCCGAATGGCTGTCATCTGTTAAATCCGGACTAATAACTCCAGTTCGTGGATTTGCACCGCGAGCTGTAAGAAAATCGTCCCGACTCACAGTCTGTGAAGTTCTTCTGGGACCTGAAGGTAGGGAACCAGCTGATGGCCGCTGACGGTCTGAATGGTGAGGCCTAGGCCTTTCCAACATGTCGTCCCGGTGCGAGGGATAGGCATCATTAAGACATGACGGCCGTGGCCTGTGGTCACCCAAAGTTCCGGGAGGTAGGATGAACTTAGGGGGTGTATTGCCGCTGGGGATCCGGGGTCTCCTGACAGTTCCTGCATCGCTGTGGGCGTCACTGTCGGTGCCAGTTCGCGCTTCTTCGGCAGGTTCTTCGCCAGCAGAACATTTCTTATATTCGATACTGTGATTCTCATTCTTGTTTATGACCATCTCAACATTGGGACAAGTCGTAGTAGCGGCACCATTATTTGTCCCACCAGCGTTCGAGATGGGCTCCTCCTGTGTATCGATGTTACGAAACACTGATCCAGAGAGCCATGCCGACCAAGACCCCGCGCGTAGAGGTTTCTTCTGGGTAGGCCTGTCCTTTGTTTTATCCGAAGAACTGGCCGTCAGATCAGGCATAGGCATAATGGAAAAACGTGAGGAATGTGATGAGGCACGATAAAAATAACACACAGAAGTAAGGGGGTCGAATTGAGAGAATGTCAGGCGTTCATATGTAGTAGTGAGAAGTAGAAACGATGGACTTTCAGCAACTTCTCACAAGGAAAGCAACTCAACGTATCAAATATCGAGATAAAAAATAATCAAAGTAGTGGAGAAAAACCTGCGTTATCATACCAGTTGATCATCCTTGGGAAGTAAGCAAGCACGATGGGTATCACAAACAAGTACAAGTACAAGTACAATGAAAAAGAAAGAGCTATGAAGAGCGCTGGAAGGCGTTATGCGGCGAAAATGCATTGAAAGGCGTACAGGTATCAAACAAATTATAGCTTGCAATGCTAGCGAGGTAAAAAAGAGAAGGGCCTTTATACAAATGTACGAATTCATTGTCGGCAAACTAAAAATATCAAACAAGGATGTTATCAAAAACGCCCACTTTCTCTCCTAGGAGAAAGTCCATTCGCAAGCCGAGCTCTCTGGCTGGATGATAGAATGGAGCTCATATCACCCGCCACACTTGAACGCTTGAGAGGGCTGCTTGGAGATTTCCTGGGACTATGAGCGCCGTCAGAATCTCGGTAGGCAGAACTTTGCCTCCGGTCCAAATAGGGTGTTGCTGACTTTCGCAGGGGAGACTGAGCATGGGAATATATCCCAAGACTTCCTCCATCACCCGTACCAGATGGTGGTCTGAATTGTGGTTGTCGAATGGCACCGCTTCTCTTATTAATTGGTGTAAATGTGTCCATATTATAAGAGGGTGTTTGGATATCAGTCGTCCGTTGTATAGAACCAGTAGACGTAACGTGCGGTGTTGACAGAGATGTTCTAGGGGTCACATGTGGTCGATTTTTCACACGGTAATCAGGGTCAACATGATGGATGTAATTGGGGTTTGGGCGAGTCTTAAAAGTGTGTTGTGTGGTGGATGGTGCATAAGTTTCTACCACATTATATTTTTCATCCTTATGTGGTATAAAATGATCTGCCTGTGAAAACTGGGTGGCAACATCGCGAACATCCGGGTCTGTTCTTGGGTGGACGAATTTCGTATCGTATTCATTCAAAACCTCCTTATGGACCAAAGCTGAATCTTTAGCTTGCTGGGAATATGAGGCCGAAAGGGTAGACATTTGCGCAGTCAATAGCAATGCCAAAAATATAGTCGTCACTATCGTTACACTGGGTCGGGGATCCGAGGAGAGCGTCGGTAGGAATAACCAATACACGAGAATATGACCAGGACTGAATAGGCAAAATAGTCGAATAGAAATTGGGTGCGGATCCCAGACAGAGAGCTGCCATACATCACGGTGTGCATCAGGATGTGCCCTCTTCTCTGCTGAGCTAGAAGATAGGACGTCGGAAATGAAGCGCAGGGGTGTGGATGACATCGGCGAGGAGTTCACTTGCACTCGTTTGGCAGAGGGCGTTGATGGTACCTTCTCAATAGGCACTTCAAATAGGCGATAAGGACGCGTCCGACAAAATGCATATAGCGCATTTGAGATGGACAGAAGCGCCAGCGCATGAACGATGAACGATGCCTATAAAACCGAGATGTCTATTAGCATATGATACCCTAAAAATTCACCTCTTTGATCAAGGATTCCGCATACCAGCCAAGCTACATAGCTTACACCTCCCTCGTCTCCAAACACATCGTCATGAGCTCGGCTGCTCTTCTGGCTATTTGCACGCGCAACGAGAAATAAAACGTTCAGCACGATTCCAACGGGCAGCGCCCACTCCTTCTCCCACTGTTCCCAATCACTGGAGTCAAGCTCCTCCGAAAGCCATAACAGAAAGTCAAGAGGGTTCAAATAGGCCTTGATACGCTCGAGAAGCGGTCGCCGCCGAATGAGAGGGGGCATCGTAAGAAGGAGCCAGCTCCGGCTTTGAATGTTGCAGGGAGTGAAGCGCACACCGTTGTTGGTTTCTAGAGCTTCTAACTCCGATGCATGGTATCTCTGTAGTTGTCTAGATGGATTAGTTACCTCTGCAAAGCTCCAGCACGCAGTACCTGGGCTTGGTGTCAATTATTCAATTCCTGCTTTGCTGCTTTCCAGCCGTGAAGAAAAGCAGAAAAGTATTTGTTTATGGTTGGAGTTTCGTTGCTGGGCGGCGATTGAGTCACGTGACGGTAACAAAACATAGGTACAAGCGAGAGCGCCCGGCATTGGAAGGTATCTAAACGGCCATTCATTCCGTACAGAAGCCAGCTTTAAGGGGTTTGGTTAAAATATGAAGCCTTGACCTTACTATCTAGTTATTGCAAGCCTTCCAGTACTCGCCAGCAAGGGCGGAAGAAGGGATCTGTCTGGATTACATAAGCTAGTTATATGAGATCATGTGCAATCCGATAAGCAGCTGCAACTTTGGATGGACCAACAGCTTCGCTTGCAGACGAGAAGCAACGGAGCCAGCCAGCCGTTCTGTTTGCTCCTTTATTTTGCGAGGAGGGAATTAAACACTTTAGAGATACCGGTTATCTGTCTAGCATAGCGGCTAAGCCGTGCAAGAGGTCCCGTTAGATACTTCTGTTCCCGCCATTACGCCGTCGGAAGCAGTATGTCTTCAGGCTCCAAGGTATAATAACCTCACTTCATAGACCCAAACAGCGCAGATATCTTGACAACCTAGGAAGCTGGATACTGATCTTTTCCCGTTCTTTGATAACTAGGATAGGCAATTTCTCGCCGTGATCGGAGATGAGGAGTAAGCTACCGCCCAACCTTCAGATATACGTGGGAAAGTGGTTGACATTAGAGGTCTGATACAGCTCTGTGACCGGACTTCTACTTGCAGGCATAGGTGTGAGTACACCTGCAGTGCTAAACCTGAAATTTCCCTCGCTGTCTTGATGGAGGGAGCTCCGTGACTGTTGACAGAGGAGCTGACTTGGGCTACCCAGCACGTAACGGATCCTCCAGACTCCCAGCGCAATTTCCTTGTTGTTGACTCAAAGACCGAAACGAGTGCCATTGAAAAAGCGTTCAAAAACTTCACACAAGAGAGAAAGGATATTGGCGTCCTACTCATAAACCAGCATGTACGCAGCTTCCCCGCCTTGCAGCTCAAAAGTCAGGATAACCTGCTAATGTTGTGGTGTTAAACAGGTGGCTGAAAGAATACGCAATAGCGTAGACAAATTCACCGAAGCTTTCCCGGCCGTGCTTGAGATTCCAAGCAAGGACCATCCTTATGACCCCGAGAAGGACAGTGTATTACGACGTGTGAGAAGACTCTTTGGCGAGTAGGCGCTGTTTCAAATGTGGAGACGGCTGTGTTTTTGATCATTATATATTTCGGTGATAGTTCGTGATAATATAGAGCCTGAAGGTATGATTCGGGTTGTCATACTTAGTTACTACTGTGTTCTGAGAAGTTCATCAGCTATAAGATCTATCCTCACTAATTGCTTATATTATGGTTATCTATCTGTGTTTGAACGTATGAACCGAGCGGGATAAAATGTCAAGGAAATATGAAATAGAATCATCAAATAAAATAAGGCATGCTTGAGCGGATATATGCAGGAACAAAAACCCAAAATTCAGCAGAACACGCGCTGGTATTTCTCAAGTGGTATGTAGAAACCGGAAGGAAGGTATCCCATGGCTATCGGATATACATGGGCCAGTCGACATATAGCAAAGCTCAGTTAGTTCAAAGGCTTGGTTTAACCAAAGCAGTGCATTTCATCAACATGAGTAAACGCAAGTATCCAAGGAATCATAGCACAATTCATACACATCGTATCGTATCATATCAACCCAGCATCAGTCGTACCACTGACGTAGGAGGCCTGGAGGGGTTATCCAACGACTGCTAGAATGACCCTAACTACAGCCGGCAAGTCATGATACTCGATCAGTCACAGGCACTCCAATAAGGCGACAGTGACCTAATGTGGTTTTTATACTTTGATTTCAAAGACGACGGTAGCGGTAAGACAGGTAATCGGCTCCCCGTTGGCACTCTTAACATCCGCTCGGACGATGTATTTGCCCTGTTTTGAGAAGATATGCATTGGTCTTCTGCCTATTTCTTTGGAGGCCAACAAAAAGGATGACTTACTGGAGGAACCTGAGGAGGAATATCAACGCTCTTCTTGAGTACCATCTTGCCTTTCTCAAGTGGACAGTCTAGACCAACCTTCTCGGTTTGATCACACAGGTCCATCTCTTGGTTTATTAACTGAAGGAAGCCATATGTGACCTGCAACTGAACGGTAGCTCCCTTTTCGATCTTCTTGGCCACAACTCCGGAGGCTTTGATGACTAGAGGTTGGCCACTATAACATATTTGTGCATTAGTATAATCTATAGGAATATGCGTATAGATAGACTATCGGGAAGGGGCGAGTTGAGAGTCAACGACTTACGGGAGTGGTGGGTTCGGAGTTAGGTCTACCCTCTCGATTGTAAGAAGGTTCTCCGCTGGATCGGCGCAGTACATCAGGGGGTTGACACCAGGGACTTTGAGGTCCCCATCAGTGTCTAATGGTATCTGTGAGGTATCGCGGAAAGGCGAAGGCGGAGCGGCTAGGGCGAGAGGAGACAGAAGCAAGGCAACGAGAGCGGTGGAAGAGAAACGCATGATGACGGGTATGGGAAGGTGCCGAAAGACGGACGGGTGGTTCGGTGGAGGACTGTATGGGATATGGATAGGTAACAGCAGCTGCTCCGTTGTCAGGTAGAGCTGGTAATGAGAGTCGTTTGTACTATGCAGCAGACAGATGTGGCCTTGCTCGTGCGATGTTGTATGTCAAAGAGCTCAACCAACCTCCAAGCTGAGCGAAAGCCGAAATATTGGGGAAGTCTTGGCAAGTTATGTCATGCGACCGGGAACCTTGCTTAGTCATTGAACTCAATATCAAACTCTAAATTATGCTTGTCTTGGCAAAGGATTGTAGACACAGAAGGGGACAGGGACGGCGGATGAGGATATAGGAAGGGGAGTGCGAGTGCCAGGAGGACTTTGGTTGAGATATATTGTATTTGCAGCTGAGGCGTAGGATGAAACTTTTCTCCTTGACAAGATCACTCATTACCCTTCTATACAAAAATAAAAAAGTCAAAGCCACTTAACACCACTAACTCCAGGGGTTCTTCCGAATGAAAAAAAGAAATTGGAAGCAAAACAAGGACTGTCATCTCGTCATTGGAAAACAAGGCATTAGATGATGAAGATATGAATCCTGAAATGAAATGGTATCAACTTGAATTTCTTTAACGTCGTTGGGTCTTGCCAATAGAACGCTTGCCAGTAAACTAAAGAGAAAGAGTTAGAGGTGTTTAAGAGTAATATAAACGAGAAAGAACACATACCAAGTGTTTGGGTAGAGAGGCAGGAGTATGTCTGTCAGCTTCACCCTGTCTGGCCATACGGTTCATTTGCTTCTGGCCGAGCTTCATGAGTTTCTCCGCATTAGACCTGCTTGTCAAGCTAGTAACACCATCCACACGGCGGTTGGTAGCTGCCTGGCTTCGTGCACGGCTGACAGCGCGTCGGAGCGCATCGTGCTGTGTCTCTGGGGTATCAAGATCCATGGCATCCGGCTCATCTCTGGTCGCAGTGCGGCCACGAGATTCTGGTTGGGCTTTGGCACGGGCGGAGGAAGCGGTTGCGTCGTAGCCAATTGAGTCAAGATGCTTCTCCATATCCGATAGTTTCTTGCTCCGTGAGCTTCGTGGGATGAGTGCGCGATTCTTAAGAGATTTCCTCAACTTCGACTCGTTCATGATCAGTGCTCGTTTCTCCCTGATCAGGTCCGCTTTCATGCGAATTTCAGCCTCGTCGGCATCTTCCACGGACTCGTCAGAGTCATAGTATCCCTCTGCTTCCAGTTTCTCCTCTTCCTCTTCTAACTGTGCCAATTTTTCTTCAATGTCTGGGTCAACAAAATCATAAATGTTCTTTCCTTCCCACAATTCAGGCATCTTGTCATGTTTCCACTCGTCGTTGGCGAGAAGGTAGCTTTCCTTCATATCGAAGCTATAAACACCAGCACCGCCATTCTCTTCCTCAATATCTCTTGCGAGTTTGCGTCTGTTTGGATCATTTTTATCGTATTTCTTGAGATTCTTGACAGCTTCAGGGATGAAGGTCTCGCGAACACCACCGATGGGTTGAGCAACGTGAATGCGAGCCAAAACATCACCCAAGCGTCCCGTTGGGGTTCCGGAGCTGTTTGCGCCAGTGTTCAACTTCTGAGCAACTCGTTCTGCAATAAGCCTGTCGCAAGCTGCGTTTTTCACAGCAGTCACTCCCTCCGTTGTGGCGCATGAAAGTTGCAACATCTCCACGCCGGATGACTTTAGAAGAGCCTGTAGCTGTTCCTGGGTCTCCGGATCAAGATCTTCAGGGCGCATAACATCAATTTTATTGATGACGATGAAAACGAGCTTATTCGAGAAAAGAGGCTTGATACTGTTGAACAGCTTAATCTGGTCGATAACCGAGTATCCGCACTGTTCCGAAAGGTCCATGAAGTACAAAATGGCAGATCTCAAGTGCGCAATTGCTGTAATCGACTGCATTTCGATAGTGTTCATTTCTTCAAGAGGATGGTCAAGGATTCCCGGGGTGTCGATGGCTTGGAAACGAAGATATTTGTAATCGAAATGTCCAACGAACAAGCTCTTAGTAGTGAAAGCGTATGGCTGAACATCTACATCTGCCTTGGTGACACTTCTCAAGAAACTGGATTTACCGACATTTGGATACCCGCAAATAAGGAGAGTTCGGGTGTTAGGATCGATGGCTGGAAGACGGCCGAGATGCTGACGAACTTGTTCGAGATAGAGTAGCGGGTCTTTCAGGCGCTTGCAAATAGTCGCCATACGGCCAAGAGCGGCTCTTTTCAGCTGTTTGCACTGGAAGAGAGACTGTGCATATTTAAGCAGCCGTACGTAATCTCGGGCAACGGTCTCAACGAGGCGTTTCGCAGTGGACAGTTGGCCGAGCGCAATTCTGAAATGGTCGGCATCATATAGTGTGTTTAGAAGATCCTTATCTAGACCGGGGAGAAAATATTGATTAGCGCACACTTCCAATAATGAAAACCCTCTAATAGAGGTATTTCGAGGGAAGGAAATGCCATACGGAATGGATGAACATCCTGCAACCTTGGGAATCCATCAAGGATTGCCGAAAACTTCTCGCAGAAGGTCTCAGAGGTGAATTTGACCTTTCGTGTGTAGAATGCTGTCGTAATGATATATGGTTAACTGACTTCGGACATCAACCACTTTATCTATATAGATCCAAGAGCCTACCTCTGATACGACTAATTTTGAATCCAGCGCGAATCTGCGTTGGTAGCCGTCTCTGGGTCCGACTCAAGACAATATCGAGGAACTCCTGATGCGTGGGCACCGGCTGGATCTGTTTGGCAACGCACAGTTAGATACCGCTTTCTCCCGCCCAGACAAAAGCAGTCAACACTGGTGACGTGCAAGAAAAAAAAAAGAATCCGATAATCTACTTACATCCTTCCAAGTGGTCTTCATGGTGAGCTCGAGAAATCGTCCCTCTGTTGATTTGATCTCAGGGTCGAAGCTCGAGATGAATCTCTTGTTGCTTCCTCTTGAGATCAAAATTTCCCGTCTTTATCAGAAGGTGGGAAACTTTTAATTTTTTTTTTTTTTTTTGGGGGGACTTTTTTTGCAGCCACAAACGGAAGTTTTTCCCGGGGACTTGGCAGTTTCTCAGCGGCAGGTTTAGCCCTGCACGTGATTTATCTCTCGGTGAAGTAATATCTTTATTCCGGTATATTACGTAAGTGGACCTCTCCTTCCATCGCCGTTTCCTATTGGCCAGCCCAACGACTTCCCCTTTTTTATATGGCGACAACAACAAATTGAACAATATTGAACATCCTCAAAGTAGCTGGTTGGAGGCTACGAAAGCCGCAGTGGAGGAGTCAATCCAGATATCGGCAATATGCGTAGAGGCGAGTGTCCAAGTACCATAGTATATCTCAGGATGTGGTTGTTGCTCTTTGGACAGTCCAAGGCTTGATGACACTCAATACGAGCGGTTAAATCTACAGGGCACTGTAGTGTATTTGCACAGTGATATTATTGCTGTTGCTATAATACAGTTTCATCCTTTTTCTCCCCTCATATCTGCAGCGTGTTCATAATATCTCATAACACGTGGCAATGCTTTTCCAACCATCACTAGGGACACCCGTCTCCACATTTAGGTATAGAGCTGATATAGATAATGATGCATGCACACCACCCCGGCCGACCACCCAAATAATTGCAAAAGCCATCCATCCAGATGCAAGAATGAGCAATGTTTCCCCCATCTCCAAGTCAGAAACCCCTATCAGCAAAAATAGAACAAGGCAAAAATGGAAAACAGAGGTTGTAAAGCTTAGTTGGGAGCCTTGCTGAGATCAAGGACCTGTTTAAATGAAAGTCAGTAACGGAAACAGTTTGACGGCGATCAGAAAACAGGGCCCACACATACCATGTCATTCCAACCTCCGCCGCCAAAAGTGCATTTGCTGCGTCCAACGTTCTCAAATCCAAGACCAGTGTAAAACGGAATGAGATGGTCGTGGGAAAGCAGGACAAGTCGATCAGCAATTTTCGCATCCTGGATGCGTTGGATATACGACTTTATCAGCATTTTGCCGAGACCCTTGTCCTGGTGTTCAGGGAGGACGGCGAGGGAGTGGATGGCTATGGTAGATCCCTGGTCTTGGTGACCGACAGGCTCCTCTTCGCCCGGGCTTGGTAGAGTAGACTTTTTAGTTCTCCAGTCCTTAGGAACCCCCATCGTCGCATTTGTAATCACAGGCGATGTTGTTCTCGTTGCAAGAAGGTGAGCAATGACTACGGGCCTAGGTTTCTCATTGTCTGCAGTAGCCGGCGGAATGGAGAAGATTCCAAGAGAGAGCTCAGGGCATTTCGAGAGGCGGTAAGTCAACTAAGAATGGGTTCATAAATTAGTAACATGTGTCAAGGGAAACGGTAGCAGAGGAACACAGGGGGGTAGAATCATACATTTTCTCTTGAACACCGTTCAGATTCAGGGAACGCCAGTTCGACCTTTTCACAGTCGTCAAGGTCCGAGACGGATAGCAGCTGCACGTACGGGTGGAGTTTAGCTAGCTCCGAGTTTCTTGCTGGTACCCGGGACCGCATGTACCAAGGATAATCCGAGGCATCCGAATGGTTAACAGCTACAAAATCATCCTCGTCGGAGCCGTAGGTGGAACTGCCATTAGGGTATATATCTTCAACATCATCATCGTCGTCCTCGTCATCGTCCTCGTCATCATCCTCTTCACCCTCACCCCCCGTTAGTCTATTAGCGCCGGCCCCGTTGAAGAGCTCGGATCGCCGCTTAAGGAAGAGTTTCCGCGGCATAGGCGTAGGCCGACCTGCAAGGCCTGAGACGTCATTCAGACGAATGGCGTGGAAAGCAGGGGGGTTTGTCTCGTGTGTTTCGTCGGCCGGGGTCGCGGATATGGATGTACCTTCAGCCATGGTGGTTCAAGGCAGCCAGCAAGCGGGTCTCCGGCGCAGGGAAGAGATGATAGTGCCAGCTAGTTATCCTCAGGGTTCCACGACAACTGTTCTTCTCTCGTTACAAGCTGCGGATATGCGGATACTGGTCCCTTTTAAAGGCGGTTAGCATGGCTTCTGGGACGGAAAATAACAGAGCGAATAGCAGGACGGCGCTTAATTCGGAAGCATAGATTGTACAAGGCTAGCAAGCAAGAAGGAAGGAAAAGCAACGAAGCAACAGCAGAAAGCGACAACAGAGCGAGCATCACAAGCTAAGACGTTATATCTCTTTATTCCTCTTTCTCTTCATCTACAGTGTAAAGTGGCAAGCCGTGGGGGTTCGGCTCGCCCTGCGCGCGCACAGGTTGCGAGCGAGCGGGCGAGACATTGCAATGACAGAACGCAACGAGCAAACAAACAGCTTCCAGGCAGCAGCGCAGCGCATGGAGGTTCTACCTTTTGTGTAATGATATTATCTTCCGCAGGGCTGCCCCGGACGTTGAGCTGGCAAAAAGGGCGTGGAGGGGTGATCTGCTGGTTGGCGAAGCTGTGGCGTCTGGAGGCACCAAGCCTAACTGCGGGACAACTTGGGCGATAACCAAGGAATAGGGCTGAGAGAAGAGCGTCTCGAGGGCAGAGGACGGGGCCACTGGCTGTCGGCAAAAGGGCGGGCGGTGCTGTTCGGCGGTTTGTCTATGCGCCTGGCAAGGAGGAGGACGGGAGGTTGAAGTCGAGCGAAAATCGAGAAGTCTGAGGACGGCCGGAGTTCGTAATTTTTCACTCTTGCGGAAGACAAAAAAATATAGAATTCGCTACACTTGGCGCGGGTACACGGGAGATACCTTGGGATACCGCAGCAGACGGCTGGAGGACGAGGTATCTTCCAGGTAGACGTCCATGAGTCTAGTCCGGCTGATAGGCATGGGCTAGTTAAACGGTTCAGCTACGGAGAATCTACACTGCGGCCGCCTTGTCTACACCTACGCCTCCTTCTACGGAGTGCTGACAGCCTCAGTATCATGCTATATCTCCGACCAGATGCCACTGACACCCGCTTGGCCAACAAGGTGGGCGGGAAAGCGGCGTTAACTAGCTCAAAATATCAATATCAACTGAGCAAACGGAAGTAGGCCGGAGAAGCCACTCGAGAGCCGCTGGTGCTGGCTATCTTTGGCAACTAGCAACTAGTCAGTTCAAAGTCCAACTAAGTGAGGGAGGTCCACGGCTTCGTGGAGCATCACACTTCTCCCCCCCCTGCAGATAACTATGTATCTGGACCCTCGAGAGACCGCTCCCTGCTGTGATCGGGGTTGGTGAAAAGGCGCCAACCGCTAATGTACAGGGAAGCGTGATAAAAGGCTGGGTAGCGAGTAACAAGGGATGCCAGTAGTGTCCGCTCCCCTCTTCCTTCGTCTTCGAGATCTTGACCCTTTCTGTCATGGTGGGAAAGGTACGGAGTAGTTTTGGGTATTATTGGAGGTGCCCGCCGTGATACCATGCAGCCATGACGGGGATGGTCGGCGGGGGGAGGAGGTTTCGATATCCGTCCCTTCTCGTCCCCTCGCGTCGCCCTCCGGTGAGTAGTGCTACGGCAAAGAGCATGAATGGTGAGACATATATAACTCAGCTGCAGTCGACAAACGCAGTCCATCCCATCCCTGCGTTTTCCATCTGAGTGAGTATAGTGAGTACAAGACGGGAGGCGCATCGTATCCTGTTGATATGCAGCATCTCGGGCCGCCTGCTGCACGAAAAGGGCAAAGCAAGGGAGGGTTAAAAAAAAAAAAAGGAAAGGAGCAGAGCAGGAGGCCGCGAGGATCGTTTGTTCACCGTCCCGGGATGGAATAATGGGATGACGGACAGGACTGTTGCAACGGCCTGCTTGTTCCTGTGTTCCCATCCAGGGCAGAGAGCAACGGGTACATGCTTCTCGAGTTTCACCCTCCCCGGCCAATAGAACCCACACCCGCCTCCGTTTGGATCTGAGGATGGCAGCGAAAGTCGAAGAGAAAAGGCGGCCTTGCATTCGCACGCAGACGCAGGAGGCAATCAATATGAATCAGACTGCATGGATGGGCGCGAACTGTTACTAATTCACGGCCTGCTGTCTGCTTCTCTCCCCTTCCCGTTGCTTCTTCGTCTCCTTTGTCCGACCTGGTCGATAGAGTTAGCTTGATCGTAGTAAGAAAAAGAACACGCAGGCAGCGAGCTAGTTATCCAGAGGCAAGCAGTATAAGAAATCACCCTTCCGTCCCCTCCGCTCGAGGGCCAGGCTTCTTTCTTCCTGCTATAACGCCAGGTTCTTTGCTTAAGCAGCTGCAGGCGCTGCTTCCACTGTCTTGTGCCCTCCTCTCCGCATCCTATCCTCCTGTCACTGCCAGCCAGCTATTCAGCCAGGCGGACGCAGCTGAGAAGCGCCAGCCTCCCTCCAAGCCACTGCCCAAGCTGCTGTTGCTGTTGCTGCTGCTGCCGCTGGAGTTGCTGTCGTTTTGCTGGTGTTGTTGTTGTGTCGTCGCGGAAAAAGAGCCGCCTGCGTCATCTGCTTTTGGCGCCTGGAAGGTCAACTTCAACTTCATCTCCAACTTCAACCGCCAGCCTCAGCCTCTCCAGCCTCTCCATAACTCTTCATCCACGACCGAGGGAGCTTCTGCCAGGGACTGCACAGCATATACAAGAGACAAAGATACGGAAGTTCCCCGGGGAGACACTCACTCACCCACTCCTCCGTCTACTAACTGACCTGGTGCAAGATGTAAGTGGCTTCCAGCCTGGCAGGGTTCGCCCATACTAACCAGCGAGTTGGCAGGCGCATCACGGTCTCCGTTGTCGCGTCAAACGTGGCCGTCAGCTCGGATATTGTCACTCTCGATGTCGGCGAGGACATGACGCTGGCGGACCTCAAGGCCGTCATACAGAGTGACGTCCAGATCCCACCTCAGTCACAGCATCTCTTCCACAACAACCGGCCGTTGACAGACGACTCGAAGCCGTTGGGACAGCTGGGGATAAGTGAAGGCGACATGCTGGGTATGCATATACGAGTACCAACTCCGGCCTCCGGGCCAGGCCAGGGTAACCCCTCGCGTGCTGGTGCTGGAAATGCATCACAGCAAGGGGAGTCTTCACGCGGGGGGCAGCCGACGATACCGGATCCGGAGACGATAAGGCTGCACATGTTGGGCGATCCACGGGTCCTGGCGGCAGTCAGACAGCAGAACCCGCAGCTGGCGTCTGCCGTAGACGACCCGCGGCGGTTTCGAGAGATAATGATGTCTCATCGGCGTGCTGAGGCGCAGGCCGAGGCCGCAAAGGAGGCCAGAATAGCCATGCTGAACGCAGACCCGTTCAACCTCGATGCACAGCGGGAGATTGAGGAGATTATTCGTCAGAATGCTGTTACGGAGAACCTACATACCGCCATGGAGCATACTCCTGAAGGTACGTCCTTTTATGATTTATAATGATTTTTTTTATATATATTACCTTGGCCGTCTTTTACGTGACATGCTAACTTCAGGGGGGTTAGCATTTGGACGAGTAACTATGCTGTACATCCCGGTGGAGGTGAACGGACATAAAGTGAAGGCATTCGTTGACTCCGGTGCCCAGGTCACTATCATGTCACCCGCCTGCGCCTCTGCCTGCAATATCATGCGATTGATTGACCGACGATACGGCGGTATTGCAAAGGGTGTAGGCACCGCCGACATTCTGGGGCGGGTCCACTGCGCCGAGATCAAAATCGGGGACATGTTTCTCCCTTGTTCCTTCACGGTGATGGATGGGAAGCACATTGATCTTCTGCTTGGCCTAGACATGCTTAAACGCCACCAAGCTTGTATAGACCTGAAAGAAGGCGTGCTTAAGATCCGGGATGAGACGGTGCCGTTCCTCCATGAAGCCGATATACCCAAGCACCAAGACGAGTTTGAAGACGAGCCAATGGTCAGGGGCTCGGACGGAGCTATTATCGGAGGCAGAACTGGTGCCGTACAGCATCCAGCAGCGGCTGGCGGGACAGCTGCCTTCCCGAGACCTGCACTACCAACTTCTTTACACCGTCCCCCACCTACTGGCCCGTCTCCTGGCCTTTCTCCTGCTCCTGCTCCTGCTCCTGCTCCTACTCCTACTCCTTCTACTACTACAGCTACTACCAATGCCCCTCAGCAGCGAGCCTCACGCTGGCCAGCCGACTCGATTGCCAAAATCACTGATTTAGGATTCACGCGAGACGAAGCGATACAGGCCCTTGATGCAGCGAACGGTAATCTTGACGGTGCAATTGGATATCTTATCTAGGGGAAAAAAAAAAAGACCAAACGCAGACCCCCCTCCCCCGTGCAGTGAGGTTCAATAATTATGTTGTACTTGGAAATGAACAAAGTAAACGCAGTTACGGTCAATGACATGTCATGTTGATGATTATAGGGAGAGATTGACGTTCTCAAATATTTCCCCCAATATAGAACAGACAAGCTACATGACGCTACGGAAAGTGTTATAAGAAAAGCAGAAACTATCATTCCAGGCTTGAATAACATCATCATCATATTATAATACATGTTAAAAACGCAAAAGAAACAGCAACAAGGCAAGAGTGAAGAGTGCCAGGAAAGGAATACTCCTGCAGTGTACATCAAAAAGCAAAAGAAAAAAAGAAAAACGTATCATCACATTGTCATCATCATGATATAGGCCTGTGTCACGTAGTAGAAGTCGACGGGCTGCCCCTGTTATTCCTATCCTCCGCCACGGCATAGTCACCGTCAATCGACAGCAAGCCCATGGCCCAGGATATCGAGCTGCCCCGGTGGACAGCGGTCCAGCGTCTATCATCGCCGTGGTCTGGAACGACGCCCTCACGACTGCACACGTCGCTGGGATCGAAGTCAAACACCATGCGCTGGTGCGGCGGGCCTCGACCGGCCTCAGCGGCCTTGATCCAGGAGGTCTCGCAGCCCCGAGCAATGGCGATCGGGGACTTGCTGCCGGTGATAATCGATATGTCACGTAGCATTGCCACCGTCCAGGCTCGCTGCGCCGGATCGACGTACTGCACGGCCGCGAAGAAGAGACAGACGGTGAGCTCATGCAGCACCCCGGCGATGGTAACGTTTAGATTCGAGCTGGCACCCGCAGGCGGGCAAGAATAAGGAGACGAAGAAGAATAAGGGTGCGCATAGTGGTCGTAGGGGATCCCGGCAGCCACACGACCGATGTTTTGCGCATACTGGGCTGTCCTCGGGGCGGCCACGACGGCGGCCATGGTTGCAGCGGGAGGCATGGAAGGGTGGAAGCGATGGAGGATAATACGGCCCATATAGTAGAGCCCCCAGATGCAGCCAATGATGTGGGTGCGGTACTGCAATGCAGGGCCAAACGGGCTTGTGATCAGGGGCGCGCCGTCCGGGGGCAACGGAGCAAAGGCCGGACCCATGGCCTGTTCGAAACGCTCGCAGGCAGCGAGGATATCTTGCCACTCGGCGTCTGCTTGCGCCGTGCGGGTGTCCAGGTCCGTCTCGTCGCTGCTGCTGGCGGCGCTGGGAGACGCTGTTGCTGCTGCCTGCTGAGTCGGCCCAGCGCCCGGCGCAGCTGCGAATCCCGAGAACAGCTTGACGGGGCCCGCTGGCAGCATCCCGTACATGGGCGGGCTCTTGCCCTGATTTGCTCCTCTTGCGCCTCCTGATGGCCCTCCTGATGATCCTCCTGGTGGTCCTCCTGGTGGTCCTGATGCTGCTGCTGCTGCTGCTGGTGCTGCTGCTGGCTTGGGCGGCCCAGGGAACATGCTGGGGGGTGGACGCCATTCGCCCCCGTTTACTTCCATGGCCTTGAGCTTGCGCTTCCTGTCCTTGACGCCAAAGGCTGAGATGCGAGCGAGCAGCAGCAGCAGATGGTCCATCGTCCCGTAGGCTGTCTGAATCCTGCCGACGGCCGAGCGTGGCGGAGTCTGTGCCCATCGTTCGTACGGGAGCCTGCAGCCGTTAGCTATTCTGACTTGTCTGGAATAGGGGGAGTAGGAATAGGGTGGAAAGGGGGCTTGCTTACAGTAAGGGGTTGCCGCTGATGAGGCTCTGGAAGAGATCCTGCTTGCAATAGTGCCAGTAGAGATCGGTCCGGATGCGATGATCCTCGATATCCTTTGCCGTCAGCGGCTGATCAAACGCGGGCTCAGCCGGCAGTGCATCGTAGTTGGCGTCTCTGCCCATGATCGCACTGACGAGATCGACGTCGATCTCCCGCTCGATCGGCGCATAGATGTCGTTCTCGAAGAACGTGTCCAGCCTGAAATCGCCTGCTCGAGTCCACGACTTCTCGCCGGCGACGGACTTTTGCTTCCTCGCCCGCGCTCTCATCGCCCGAATGCGCCTGGTCATGCTGCCAAAGTCGATCTCCCGGATCAGCTGCGATGCCCCCGCGACATGGCTGCACCACTTGGAGTGCTCGGCGGCGAGGACCTCGAAGAAGCCGAGCAGCAGGGTCGCAGCGAGGGTCGGGATCTGCTTCCTCCTGTGCGGCAGGCCGACGGCCTTGCTGATGCGCCGCAGGGCGAAATGATAGTGCCTGAAGGCGGCCGTCGAGGACTGGCCGGTGGTGTAGGCGAGGTGGACGCTGCTCAGGGCCAGGATGGAGTGCAGCAGGCCGTGGTTCTCGAGGGCCAGGGTCGGCAGGGTATAGGTGAACAGGCTCTGCTGCTCGGTCGGCAGGAGGGAGAAGCTGAGCAACGGGGCGATACTGTGCTTGCGCTCGAAGATGGAGATGATGGTCCCGATGGAGCCTATGAAGTGGGAGAATAGTTTGGCGACCTCAGGGTCGATAAGGGGCGAAGTTAAGGGAGACGGGCGGTATGTGGCCAATAAATTATCATAATTCATATAACTCGCAAAGGGCGGATTAGATACTGCGAGAGCAGAGGAAGGGTAATAGGGGCTGCCTTTGCCTGGCACTGCATAGCAGGCAGTAGACGTAGACGTAGACGTAGCAGCAGCAGCAGCAGCAGAGGGAGCAGAAGGAAACTGATCTTCCAGCTCCTCGTCTGACTCGACATCATAATAGTCATCACTCTCTTCTCCAACATCGTGCATCACCAGGCTATGCTGCTGGCGGCAGTGATTGGGGACATCATTAGCATCAGGGGCAGGGGGAAACAGCAGGGCCTCCTTTGACTCCAACTTGGGCACCAGGGTAGCAGAAGAAGCAGAGTAAGTAGCAGTAGTGTAAGTAGCAGCAGTAGCAGCAGTAGTAGCAGTAGTAGCAGTAGTAGCAGTAGTAGCAGTAGTAGAAGTAGTAGTAGTAGTAGAAACATGATCATGCCGAACATCTGGACGTAGAAACCTTTTAGTCAGTGGCTACATTACTATGAATCGGTATGTGCCCATACATTCGGGTGTTGGCGAGACTATCGACGGAGGATTGAATCCCTATCCTGTTAGTTTAGTTGGTCTTCTATGCGCTCAAAGAGAATGGAAATAAAAAATAAAAAAAAAAAGGGGGTGGGGGAGATAGGGGGAGCATACTTGGAGTGAGAGCTGGGCCTGATATACGGCCGCTGCTTCATAGGGCTGCAGCTGGGCTGCGTCTTCCCAGGCAGAGGTGTCCTCGTATGCATACTCCTGCTGCGGATAGGGAGCTTCAGAGGACGGATAGCTGGCGGAGGAGGTAGAAGTGACGTAGTGCTGAGCCGAGCCCGCCGCCGCAGTAGAGACGGCAGCGGCAGCCGAGGAAGAAGTCGGTATGTACGAGCCGTCACTGTACGAGACCGAGTCCCAGGTGTACGGCGGCTGGTCCGGGTTGATGGCGGAATGATGCTGCGTCGAGGCGGCATAGGGGTCTGCAGCAGACGAATAGGCCTGATGATGGTGGTGATGCCGGGACAGCTCGTCCGGGTGAGCATGGTGATAGGACGGGCGAGGAGCGATGGGCAGCAGGGCCGGCCGCGAGGCAGAGGCGGCCTCGATGTGCTGCTGCATGGAATGGCCAAAGGCGCCGGCCATGATGGGCATGCCGGGCATGCCTCCCATGCCCTGGATCTGGCGGATGGGCCCGAGATGGGGGATGGGCCCGACGGGATGCCTGAAGACGACTCGCTGGCCGTAGCCCTCGCATTCTCGCTTGGATTTGATGCAATTGTTGCACCGGGGCTTCTCTTCGCCGCACTTGATGCGTCTCTTGCGGCAGGCTAGCAGCTGTCAGTAGATGTAGATATACAAAAAGTCTTATATATAAAAAGATAGACTCACTGAGACAGCCGGTCTTTGTCCGTTTGCGAGGCCCCTTGGCCTTCTGAGCAGCGTCCTTGGAGGACTTCTCCTCTGCCGATTGCGGCGGACTGTCCATCCCCTTGAGACAGGCCGGGTCCATATCCATGTTGTTTGTATGTGTGTGTGTATATATATATATATATATATGAGGTGTATGTGGGTTGAGTATGTACGGAGGGGAGTGTTATGGTCAGGAGCAGAGGACGGCCGGCAGCAAGATGCAGGTCGGATGCGAGGCAAAGCAGAAGAACGCTGGAGAATGCAAAAGGCGCCGGGCTAGTTATAGCAAGACAGAAGCAGTCATGGCGAACGCAAAGAGAGGTATCAACAACGGAGAGCCGACGGCATAGATAGAGATAGATGTATATAAGGCACCGGCCGGCGGGGGGGAAAGGCAGGGAGATATATATATATAGTACGATGCTATCACCAACGAACAAGCTTGATAGACCGTCGCAGGGAGCAAAAAGAAAAGAAAGGGCCTATCTTGGCGGGCTAGCCAGTGAGTTTTAAAAAAGGATAAAATGGAAGTAGAAGAGAGATACAGAGAGAGAGAGAGAGAGAGAGAGAGAGGAGACAGAGGGAGCTTAGGGAAGAGAGGCAGCGGAAGGCCCATGAAACGCCCAGGCAGGGAAGAAAGAGAAAAGACAGGAAGAAGCAAATATAAAGCCAAAAACCCAAAAAGACGACGGCGAGGAAGAAGCAAAGAAGCACAAGAGAGAGGCCAGCGGAGGCAAGGCTAGCTCGCTGAATTAGCTGGCCTGTCACTGGCCGGGCAGCGGTCGAGATGGATGCTGGAGATGGAGCTGCACGCAGACGATATGCCTTCAACGTGGGCTTCCCATGGGGGGGAAGATCCGCCCCGGACAAGGATTTTTTTCTTCTTCTGCGTCTTTCTTCGTCCTTGCCGCTGTAAAAAAGTACTACTTAAGTTAAAGGGTAAGTTATCTGTCGACTTCTTGCTGCCATCGCTCTGGGTCGGCCTTGAACCGAGAAAAGGGGCCCAACGGGGGAGAGGCAAAAAGCAGAGACAGAGAGAGGGAAGTCCGGAGAGAAAAAGCAAGGAGAGCAGAAGTCGACAAGAGCAGGATGAAGAAGAAGAAGAAGAAGAAGAAGAAGCAGTCTGCTGCAAGAGAGCCAGAGAGGAGGGAACCCCCTGTTCAACTTCTGGGGATGCTGGAGAGTCGATAAGGGGAAGAAGCAAAGAGAGGGTATGACAGAGCACGCGAGAAGGCAAAACCTGAAGAAGCAGACGAAGACGCAGACGCAGGCCTTGCCTTGACCTGCATGGACCAAGAGACAAGAGACAAGAGACATAGAGACATAGAGAGAGAGAGAGAGAGGCAAGGCAGGGCAAGGCTTCACCGGCCACTAACCCTCATCCAGGGGGTGAGTGACAGAGGGAGATATCAAAAAAAAAGGACGAAAGTTGGGGAAGAAAAGAAAAGAAAAGGAAAAAAAAACATAACCAGCCTTTGAACCTTTTTTTTTCTTTTCTTCTTCTGCCTTTTTTTCAATTCTTCGTGGAGATTGAGTTAGAGAGAAGTACTCCGTATGAGTGTGTGCAAAAGTGACGCCGGGAGGTTGAAGGATATCAAACTCGACCGTCACGGCGGTTGACCCTGGCCGGCATCTCTATATCAGCGTCTGCTATCACCACCGTGCATACAGCCTCTGTATACACTCAGTCAGTTGGTAGTAGTAGTCGTAGCAGTAGTAGTAGTCATAGTATCAGTATCTCAGGCTAAGATTATCTTGAGACAACGCACCCTGACCTCCGTCCGTCTGGCCAGCAGCCACTTTGCTTTTTCCCCTTTTTTTACCTTTGCTTCTTGCTCGCCCTCGTCCTCGACCGGAGAAAGGGCATCAAACTACTCCGTAGCTCGGGGCTAAAAAAGAAGAAGAGGGCAAAAAAAAAAAAAAGAAAAAGAAGAAAAGAAAAAGAAAGCAAGAAGTCTCCCAGAAGTCGCTGGCTCCGACCCTTGGCCCATCTCATGGCTGCGGACGGCGACTGGACGGCCTTTTTTTAGTACCAACGTGGCCGAAACGGTTCTTACCAGCCAAAGGGGCAAAAGAAAAGAAAAAATACGAGGCCGAGATGGGGAGGTGCAAGCTGTTAGTCCTTGGTAGAGAAGAAGTCAAAAGAAGAGGAGGACGAAGAGGGAGAAGAAGATGAAGAAGAAGAAGAAGCAAAGCAGAGACATCAGCAGCGCTGAGCTCGACGTCAGGGGCTGGCTTTTCAGCCGCTGTACCAGCTTTGATATCACCCGTCACCATCACATCACACTGACTGACAGCAGAGAATAATAATAATAATAATAATAATAATCGAAAGAGAAGGCTGGCCAGGATACGCACGTATCTCATCTCCGTCCGGTGGCTGGCCTGCTTCCGCTTCTCTCCCTTGCGGAAGAGACAGGCCCATCCCTTGCCCTGTCCCTCCACCCAGCCCGTCCATCACCCGGGGCGTTGCGTCTTGCTGCTCGCTGCTCCGTACGCCTTTTTTTTTAATATTTTATTTTATTTTATTTTTTTTGACTCTCTCTCCTTGCTTTTGGCTCGCTGATTGCTGGCGTTTCTTCTTCTTCGCCCGGCCTGTCAAGCTTTTACCAGACCAACTCGTCGGGTCCAGATCAGCACAAGAAGGATCGCGACGATGAGGCCGATGACGATGTCATATCTCATCTACTTACGATAATAATAATAATAAAAGAAGCAAAGAGGCGGAGCGTCGAGGGCAGGCAGGAGGTAAACGGCGTCTACACCAGATGGCAATCCCCCAGGCCCAGACTCATCCCTTCCAACGGCCTATAACTATCTCTAATAGCTAGCTACTTCTGCTACTTCTTCTGCTTCTTCTGCTTCTTCTTCTGCTGCTTCTTCTATGCTAGAACGGCGTCTCCGGGGTGGCAACCGCCTTGTCCTCCGTCTGGATCCCCTATCTTCCCCCCGTCCCCGTCCCCGTCTCTGTCTCTGTCTTCTCTTTCTTCTGCTTCTTCTGCTCCTCCGGGTAAAAGTGGCATCCCGTCAACCTACACTCCCATCAGCTGATGACTTGCATACATATTAAAAACCCACCAGCTCTAACCAACTAACCACGAGCTAACTCGCAGCTAGTCCTGAGTCTAACCAGGCCCCAAGGGCAAAGAAACTTCCTCTCCATGTCCAGAAATAGAGCATGGGGGAGGACAGAAGAGTTGACGACCTTTGCTTCTTCTTCTTCTTCTTCCTCTCCCTTGTTTTTTGTTTTTGGCACTTAGCTTGCGCCATCCAAGGTGGAATTATATTGCATCTTCAAAGGAGGAGCTGCAAATAAAAGAAAGAAAAAAAAGAAAAAAAGGACCTGGCCTGGACCTCTCCATTCTTCACTGCTGCTGCTCTCCAGGCTTCTACTTATCTCAGTAACTTAACGGTGTTGTTGTGTCCCTTGAGTCTTCTCTAGGCGCCGGCCTTCTGCTTCTGCTTCATCCCTAACCCCTGACCATCCTGGCGTGGCCTGCCTCCCTCCCCCATCCCCATCCCCATCCCATCCCATCCCCCGTTTCTTTTTCTTCCCTTTCCCTTCACTCGGAGTCGGAGCAAGAGCCCTTACTGGGAGCTTGCCGCAGAGATAAGATGGGCTCTAAAGATGCAAGACGGGCCCTCTTCCTGTTCGCCTTCCGTCCTCTGTCCTCCGCCTCCTCCCTTCCGCCCTCCACAGAGTCACAGTCGAGCCAGGCCAGGGGACGCCAACTGGTCCTCCCCCCCTCCCCTCCCCTCCCCCTCCTCCCTCCCCCCTTTATCACTCCAGTCTGCCTGGATGGCCAGGCCAACAGCAGTAACACTCCCGGCGTTTCGGGGTTTGCTGGGGATGCATCAACTGTAATCTTTTGTCTTTTTTGTCTCTCTTTCCAGCCTCAAAAAGGGCCTCGAACCGGGCAGAGCAACAGTCCTTTTTGGACAGGTTTATTCCACTTATCCCTCTTTTAATTATTCTTATTTTAACTAATAGTACCAGTTAATATGCTTTTTTTTTTTTTTTTTTTTCAAATCCTTCTCCTTCATCTTACTATCCCCCCCTCCCCCCTTTTTTCTTTTTTCACTTTTATGAGTGATTTCCCGTACCCTCGGGTAAAGATGAGAAAAAAGCATCTGATAGTTAAATAACAACACTTAACCTAGCTTGATTCTCTCCCTTAGCCCTCTAGGCGTCGATGTTGTTATTAAAGGCCGTCCCTTGTCTACTCAGCTGCTTGCTCTTGCTCCCTAGAGCCTCAATCTCATCGCCCAACTTTCATTTTACACTCTTCTTCTTCTTCTTCTTCTTCTTCTTCTTCTTCTGAAATTGGTCAAATTACGCCTTTTTCTATCCTGCCTAACCTTGTTTTCTGCTAGCTTGCTTGCGTCTTGCATCCTGAGGCATAGACGAGACGAGATGAGATACATCAGGAGTGCCAGCTATAAACCATCCAGATAATAACAATAGCTAATACCAATAACCTGCCATGTCATCTCCGGCCTTCACCATAGAGTATCTCTCTCTCTCTCTCTCTCCTTTCTTTTTCATCCTTTCTCTCTTTAGTTAATGCCTCGCCCCCCAGCCCTCTGCAGCAAAAAGTCGCCCTCGAATTGTAAGTACATGTATGTACTCACATAAGTATGTCCGCCCGCTGCTCGAGTTACCACATGTCATGTCCACGATGCGCAAGGGCATGCGGATGCAGGGGAGGGGGAGGAGGAGTCCCTCTCTCTTCTTCCTGCCTTTCTTCTCTTTTTTCTTTTGACTTCTTTTCTCTGCCTCCGTCCACATGGCCAGCTAGGCAAATCCCCCATCCCATCCATGGAGTCTACTCCTTGTGTAACGCAACCGCCAAAACAATACGAGCTCTCTTCTCTGGCTCGCTGTACCCGATAGGCTCATCTCTAGAGCTAGCTAGGTTTGCTGTGTGTTGGTGATGTGCTGTGCTATGCCATGCTGCTGTTAGTTATGCCATGCAGTTTTGTCTCGGGTTTTTCATCTGGAGAAACAAAAATAGGAAACACATGGAAGCTGTGCATGCCTCCTCCCACAGACTCACACACACTCACACACCCATGCAGAAGATAGATACGCCCTGTCGGAGAGGAGAAAAGACGCCTCAGCTCAGGCATGAAATAACTAGTCAGTTAAACCAGTTGAGTTAGTTTATCTGGTTAGATGGCTTGCTTGTCTGCTTGCTTGCTTGCTTGCAATAATCCCAACAAAGCCAAACCAGCCCTTTCTTTCTTTTCTTTTTTTTCCCCCTCCCTCTCTCTCTCTCTGCCTCTCTTTCTTCTTTTCTTTTACCGCCGCCGAGGATACGCCGGAAGTTTCCCTTGGGCTTCCGATCAAGGTTGTCGAGGTTGTTGGTTCCCTCCTCTCTGCTTTCTCTGGCTGCAGCGTGGCAGAGTCAAGATAGTTAAAACAGGGGGCACTGCATAACTTGATAGACTAGTCGACTAGTTAGTTAGACATCTATCACATCACAGCTCTCTCTCTCTCTCTCTCTCTCTCTCTCTCATTCTCATCTCTTCACCTTCTTGTGATACTGCGGTGAAACGCAATCACATCCCTGATTAATGATTACATCGAACCAGGGAGAGTCAGTCCGTAGATTGATTACCTGCCGACCTCCGTCTCTCGGAACATTTCCCAACAGGTACGAGGACAGCACAGGAAAAGAAACATCCTACCCCCGGTTTGTCCTCAGATCAAGACCGAAAACTCGATGATTCTTCAACAATGGGAGAGAGATGTCAACCTGCGCATATCATTCGTTAACGAGTTTTGCGCAGTATAAATAGAAACATCGGAAAAATAGTTCATCTGCAGGGGGGTCTCGTCGCATGGCCTTTTCTCCTTTCTTTTGTTTCTCTCCCTCCTCTCCCTCCTCTCTCTCTCCATATCTTTTTCCTTCTGGTAATATAATGCCTTATCCCTGTTCCCATCTCGTAAGATATTATCTTCAAGAACGCTCGTGCGCCGATAGAGGGAGGGGCTGGGATGCATTGAAAAAAGACAAAGACATCCGGGCCGACAAGGTGCTCACTCTCTCACACGGTCTTGTCCGATCAACGCCCATGGTCCTGCACGGCTCTGCTGACAGTGTATGTACGCACAGCATATTCCATTCACATCGATATACGGAGCAGGTCACTCGTTCAATAATACGTAAATCAACTGGCGGATAACCATCCTGTCCTGCCTGGCCTGTGCTGCCCCCCCCCGTTTCCAGTCAAGGGTTCTCCGTACTACATTCGTATAAGCGAGGGAACGAGGCAAACCTCCGCACGATGCGCGATTGCATATAACTATAAGTTATCCATACATGCGGTGCGGGCCTCTTCATCCACATCAGCTGGAAAATCTGGAAATAGCCGCATGGCCTTCTCGTGGTTCCCTCACTTTTTTTTTTTTTTTTTTTCGTCGTTTCCTCTTTTGTCGGTTTCTTTTCTTTTGCCTGCTCTCCGTGCTCCGTGTGCTGCGGTGCTGTGTTTAACTTGCATGATTATTGCTTTGCCTCTCGGTTCAAGTTCGATGGGGAGTTCACAATCGGTCTTTCTGCCTATTGGGTGGCTGTAGGGCAACTGGCAACGCAGGAGGGCGATGCCCGAGCTAGCTAATCTTTGCTTTTGGCTCTCTGCTTTGCCCTTCTCTGGTTTAGTTTGTCCACCAGCTTGACAACTAGTTTGACTAGTTCGCTGACTTGCTCAACTTAACGGCGGAGCTAAACCGTCCAAGAACTTTGGCTCAACGCTGTCTATCGATAGTCGATGGATAAAAAAATGCTGCGTCGATGCATAGCCATCTCGACTTCGCTCTTCGACTTGCTCAAGGCAGCCAAAGCCGCCCATAGCACTGAGAAGGTCCGGTTGTTGGACCTTTTTTTTAGCAAGCTGGCGAGCAAGGCTGAACCCTATTCCTCGTTCCGTAACCTTTACTGCAATGACATGCACATGGAGGAGGGAAGTCTATCGTCTAGTTATCATCGGCCTTTTCTCTCTGCATAAATCCAATGCACCAAAGCAGCAAAAGGGGGTGTCTGGAAGAGGCCGTGGTTAAGGAAGGCTGAACGCGCGTGAAGTTGATATCAGGGATCAAGCTACGCACGCAAGGTTGTTTGTTGATTGACTCGCCAGGGAGAAAGCATACTCACTTACGGACCTACCTAGGGAGCTATTTTCTAGTTCGATGGAGCCACAGGAGCGTCGGACGAGCGAGGTAAAGAAGTCGTCTCACTTGTTGCCTGCAGGGTTGGCTGTCACTCGCTTCTTCTGATTCGAAGAAAACCAACTAGGGGAGCGGAGAAGGGGGTTTGCCACTGTGAGCCTTCTTTTTCCACTTTAGATCTCTGCATGGAGGTGTGGAAGAGCGAGTTGCTCACCTTTTGGACCTTTTTTTTTTTTTCTTTGGGCACTCCTTCTCTCTATGCATACGCTGCCCTGTAAGGGAAAAAAAAATGTCCAAAAAAAGCCCTCTGAGCGCAGCACCTGAAGATAGTGTAGAGTAGGACTGATTGTAAAGTAGGGCTCTTCTCTTCCCTATTCGTGTTATTTTGCACATACCCTTGGTTCTTTGCACGTCGTCGAATCAAACTACTCTCTGCATATTCCCTAAACGGATCAAGCAGGGGTAGAGAAGCATTAAACAGCACGTTATACCAGGATCCAGACGCGTGTGTAGCTGACAAGGCCTGGTCCCTCCTTTCGACGAGGATCCTACCAAAACTCTTTTTCTTATTTTCTTTCCTCTTGCTCTTTCTGTACTCTGTGCACTGGTTGATAATTCGCCCGGTAATAATGGCGGAGGAATCTGCATGATCTATTTGCAGCGATCTGGTCAATTTAACATTGGCGGAGGTGGAAATCCATGAGGGACCAGCATGGACATGATCACCTCAATACGTGCATACACGCAGTCAATAATAGATATTGGTAGATGTGTTGATTAGTCTTCGCTTAATATGACGGGATGCGCAGGGGTCCATGGTTGCTTGTTTTCCGGCATTGACCAGTAGTTAAAACTGACAACTCCGAGCATCCATTTATTAACACCGCTGTAATTGACTTTGAACCACTACGGGTATGCAGTTAACGGTCGCTTAAGCTTGTCCAGCCCCGCGCGGCTGAATCGTAGTAGTTTTTGGCTGTGCATCTGCCTATTAATAGGAGTCTGCTGGAGAGAGAGAGGAAGGAGTTGGTAGGGCGGAGAGTTGTGTTTCCCAGTCATCATTTCACGTTTGTGTTGGAGCGAGACCTCTTGTTGACAGCTGGCATGAACCAATCTCAGCTGCGGTGCGTGCATGCCTGATGCAACCTTAGGTCACCACGGGAAACGCAATGCAAGATATCCGGACGGCTAGGCCCTCCCTTGTACTGCACAACAGTGACATAATTGCATATCGTAAAGTTTCATGCAGATACACACATGATTCACTGCATATATAGAGGGGATAGTAGTATTCCATTCAAGGTTCATTCCCTGGAGCTATGAGAGGAAGCGTTCAGTAATCTCCCTTTTGAGTTGCTGTGATCGATTGATCATGAACCCGGGTTTGTTTCCTGTCGGTCACTCGAAGCACTCGGTATGCTGCGAATGTGTCTTATCTTAGTACAGGGAATATGACTATCTCCTGACCCTTGTCCGCCTTTGGTCCACCTTTATGTCTTGTTGGTAAAGCAGTTCTATGGGTATGGGCGTACATGACGAGTACTGGGGCAAGACTGTGAGGTCCTGCAGCAACAAATATGATAAACCCGAGCTGTTATTGCTATAATCACCTAAATCTTGGCTATACATCACTCTTATATGCTTTGTTTAGTCGGGCAAATATCGATCGTATTTCAGCTTGCATGGGTGGTCCCATGAATCAGGTCATCAAGAGTCAGCCGGAGGTGATATTGCTTCGTTTTAAACTCAGGGAATAGGGTATCATCAGCTCATAACTAGAGCATTCTAGAGTGCCAAAAGATCATTCCAGGCTTCATGAACCTGATGCTGGGAAGGAGGTCATTGGAACCTGGGCTGGTTGACATGCCACCATGACCATGCAACAAACATGAGAATCATGAATCGAGAGACGCAATCCAAGGTAAGAAGGATATCAACACGAAACGTCAGTATGTAGTGCAGCTTATAGCCCTATATTGATGGTAACTCTTCGATATGTCGTTGTTGATATGCTGTTGTTTCATGGAAGCCTTAGAATAACATCGTTGTAGGTAACTAGGTAAAGTAACTAGTTATGACGTTATACTTAGCTGGTGGGGGTTGAGCTCTCTTTTTTTAACCTCACGCAAACATCTCCACGGCATCGAGCATTGAGAAAACTCAGCAAGCAATCAGAGAAAAGAATATAGCCGGACGTAAAGATGGTTAGTTCGGTGCTAGACGACATATCGCACCGGAGGTACAATCCACTTACGGATTCGCATGTTCTTGTCTCGCCACATCGGACGAAAAGACCATGGCAGTAAGTCAATTTGATAGGCATTGAAAAAGGGATAAGAGCGTCCTGTTTTCTGACAATTGCCGTGTCATAGGGGTCAAGAAGAAGCACCAACCAAGTCTACGCTTCCGGAGTACGAGGAAAACTGTTACTTGTGCCCTGGAAATAAACGCGCGCAAGGCGATCGAAACCCGCAGTATGATAAGGTCTTTGTCTTTGTTAACGATTATAGCGCTGTGAAGGAGAGTCAGGCAGACTATGAGACGGATGATAAAGGTCAGTTTGAAGGCTGTATTCATACCATTGATGGCTGTGCAGGGTGCATCATGTTGCTAAATAAACCGGTAGCATCACTATCAACACGCTTTCTCCAAGCCCAGTCAGTCCAGGGCAGATGCTACGTCTTGACATTCTCTGCCAAACACAACCTCACCCTTGCAGACCTCTTGCCGCAGGAGATTGTCCCTATCATAGAGGTTTGGGCGGATATATACGCACTCCACCTGTCACCAAAATCATGCCTATACCAATCGGATGTAATTGCGGGGATCTCAACCGACTCACCAGCAAGGCAAATATCTAATCCAACGGCACAATACAGATATATGCAAATATTTGAAAATAAGGGAGCAACAATGGGGTGTTCCAATCCTCATCCGCATGGTCAGATATGGACAACTAGCTCCCTGCCTGAAGAACCCTCAAAGGAGCTCTCGCAGATGTTGAAATACTGCAGGGAGCACAATGGTAGCCATATGCTCGAAGACTATGCTTCGCTTGAGATGGAAAAGAAGGAGCGAATCGTGTTTGAAAATAACACATTCCTAGTCCTCTGTCCATGGTGGGCCGTATGGCCCTTTGAGGCCATGATCATAAGCAAACGACATAAAAGGGCATTGATAGACTTGGACCGAGGAGAAAAGGAGCACCTAGCGGAGGCAATTGCTGAATTAACCCGTCGATATGACAATCTCTTTCAAACCCATTTCCCGTATAGTATGGGTATTCACCAGGCCCCGCTGGACGGCACGAATGAGGAGATTGGCTGCTCATACCTTCACCTTCATTTTTACCCACCGCTACTGAGGAGCGCTACCGTTAAGAAGTTTTTAGTAGGGTCAGCATACGGGATTCTTTGCATTTTGCTTGCCTGTTCCCATCCAAGAAGGAGTTAAAAGCTAACATCCACTCTTACTTTAGGTATGAATTGCTTGCAGAACCTCAACGTGACATTACGCCAGAGCAGGCTGCAGCAAGACTGAGAGGCTGTGCGGGAGAGCTGTATAGAAAGAGGCTCTAACGCTTGACCCAGGAACTTGCCTTCTTGACTGGTATATAGGATATCATTGAAGACTTAAATATTGAGCCATCAGCAGTAATTCATCCAAAGAAAAGATCTTTTTTTGTAGGTTCAACTAGCTGGCTTTTGAAACCAGAGTTAGAATACAGTCAACACAAGTCGAGGCAACAATCAATTGCCGGACCGTGTCATGCAAACATCCCATAATAAATTGTCTCTATTAGTTTTTCATCCTTAGTTTTCTAATGACCGGTCTTCATAGATTCAGATACCAGCTTCTCTGGGTGAACATCCAAGTCAAACTGCAACTGGCTACAATCAAAGGGCTGATGAACCTCCCCTGTGCCTTTGCAGTGCCGAAAATCAGCCATTCACTGGCAAAATGGGCCAGTGCAATTCCATAAGTCCACATGGCAAGGTCGTATACTTGGGGATTAGACACGTAATATGCGGCATACATGCGAATAACAGAGGATAAGAACGTCCATGTTCCGAATTTGCGTGAGGATAGAGGTGTCACCGGGGCCGCAGAGTAGAGTTGACCGGTATACGCAGGACTGGCGAATGCCTGAAAGGTGTTTAGAGACGATACGACCGAGACCTGCAGATGCCATGGAACGTATTAGTTTGAGTACTTCTCTTTTGTGCTGCTGTTGTGGGTTGTAGTCTCGAGATAAGGTCCTAGGAGTCTTACAAAGAGGAGCCACTTGGGCAGGAATCCCGCGTGTTGAGGGAGGTAGGCAGTAATTGCGTCCATCTTAACAAAAGTCAGCCTGAATTGAGTGCTGTTTATACGATCGGGCTCTTCTTCGACCTCTCTTTCATGGAATATAGACTGTTATCAAATCTGCAGCTGGCGTTGGCAAAGTAGAAAAGGGGGCTGGCTGGTGGTTGAGTCGCGGGGCCTTGGCGTGTGCACGTAAAATATTCGTCTAACTAGCTAAGTTGAGCCTGCCAAAAGTCAACAGCTTCGACAACATCCGATCCTACAGACAACACCGGGAGAGAGGGAGCATAGCGCAGAGCGGGCAGCCAACATGACCTTGTGTGAGACAATTCATAATTTCCGCGTTGAGCCACCGGCCGGGTGGGCGTCAATTGCGTCTACCTTTGTTGCTGCAGTTGGAGGTCTCTTCCTTGCCTCGCAGCTATTTGGCGTCTTGCGAGCTTTCTTAAGCATCTTCGTGCTTCCAGGGAAGCCGGTACGATAGCTTCTTTTACCTTCTCGAGCCTATTCTTATGTGCGCAGTGCGCTGACTAGTGGTTTTGTGCCTATAGCTGCGTTCGTTTGGCCCCAAGGGCAGCTGGGCCCTCGTTACCGGCGCATCTGATGGAATTGGCAAAGAATACGCCCACCAGCTGGCGCGCGCCGGGTTTAATATCTTACTTGTTTCACGGTCAGCCGACAAGCTTGCCGCGGTAGCCGGAGAGATCTGCGAGAAAAATGCCTCCGTCCAAACCAAGACTATGGCTATGGACTTTTCCCATAACGACGAGGATGATTATGAGAAGTTAAAGAAAGTTATCAAG
Source organism: Trichophyton schoenleinii (assembly GCA_018357685.1). Classification (NCBI taxonomy): domain Eukaryota; kingdom Fungi; phylum Ascomycota; class Eurotiomycetes; order Onygenales; family Arthrodermataceae; genus Trichophyton; species Trichophyton schoenleinii. The sequence continues at coordinate 3,612,731 of WOFF01000002.1, forward strand.
GGAATGGACATTTCCATTCTGATCAACAACGTCGGACTCAGCCACTCCATCCCAGTCCCGTTCGTTCTTACTGACCCGGAAGAGATGGAGGATATCATCACTATCAACTGTCTTGGTACGCTCCGGGTCACTCAGTTGGTTGCGCCAGGCATGATGGAGAGGAAGCGTGGGTTGATTTTGACAATGGGATCCTTTGGTGGCCTTTTCCCAACCCCTCTGCTCGCTACATACTCGGGAAGCAAGGCGTTCCTCCAACAATGGTCAAGCTCTTTGGGTTCCGAGTTAGAACCTTACGGGATCACTGTTCAACTCACCCAAAGTTACCTCGTCACCTCCGCCATGTCTAAGATCAGAAAAACCAGCATGACTATCCCAAATCCAAGAGATTTCGTCCGTGCTACCCTCAGCCATGTTGGGCGGAGTGGGGGACTGTTCTCCTATGCTTACACCTCCGTTCCATACTGGAGCCACGCCCTGATGGCCTGGAGCATTGTCACCTTCCTTGGGCCTATAAGTAAGACAGTCATAGGCTTTAACAAGTCAATGCATGAGTCTATTCGTAAGCGAGCTCTTAAAAAGAGGGAGAGGGAATCTGGAAAGAAGGGATTGTGATTTCAAATGTCTTCTCTCTCACACTTTGTCCGACGAAGCCGGCGTTTGATTTCCCTAAACCCTATCCCTATAATCGTCCCCCCCCATCCTGCACTACTTTTATCCTAGGCTGATACACCAACACATAATATGCATCCCTGAATTTGGGCACATGCATTGATGTGTGATGATAATCAGCGTCACCTGGTATCATCATTAATTTGATATGAGTTAAAGATAACGGAAACGTCAAACATAATAAAAACCTGACTACAAATAACCTCGCTTCCCTCAAGGATAGCCGCCCATATATGTACGCTCATTTCTGTGCCCCGTAGCACGAAAACTGCTCCAAGGCAGCGATTCTTCACGACCACCAGCGCCGATGTTGACCTTGCCCAGTTAAAACAACCCCTGATCGCTGGCAAGGAGACAAACTTCGCACTAGTACACCGCTAATCCATGTCTCCGGTGTCAGCATGCAACAATAATAATACAGACGTAGGTTGTTCTGTTCCTTCACAGCTGCATGGCCTGCAATTAGTTAATACGACAGAAAACGAATAGAACATTTAGGGTTACCAAGTGTTACGGGTAGAATCCGAGCTCGGAAGAATCTCTCAATTTGGGATGCCTGTCCATTCCCGTCAAACATCCTAACTCTTAAATTCGAATGGCATCCTGCTTATGCACGAAGAACCCTTGTCTTGGGACGAACAGGGCGGGTATTGAATCTCCCAGATTCGGGACTACCCGTTCTCCCCGTCGTGCACGTATTCAACAGCTACCGGGAAACACATCGAAACCCTGCTATGGCAAAGACTGCAAGTCAAATCACCCTGAAGGGGTCGATTAGTTATAGCTGAAAACCTTTTATTGCATACCTCTCTATGTTAGCATGTAGGCGTCACATATGACATGAGGTATGAATATTGGGAGCTCTTCACATCTTAGTTACCACGCCTGATTCTGTTGTTCGAAATGCGTGGAACATTTCTGTCCCAACTCTCCATTTAATTGGTTATGCTGCAAGGGGGTCACGATGCCTCCCGATGGGCTGGTATAGGGAGTGCAAGGGGCTGATGTATGAATATATAATTGCTGTAAGAGACTTCCACTGGACCGATTCGGTTGAATAGCTTTGATCAAGGTCGGGGATCCTCTTTTGCTCTTGCTGAGGACGAGAATTCCAACAATATAAGGCCAGTGTGGCTACCAACATCGGAAAACCCACTCCATTGGACATTGGACGCGCCCCATATAGAGCCATAATTAGCACTGATGCAAGTACATGTTTTCGTGATAGCTGTGGCGGATAATCCTTCGTTTTTCAGGAGTGCAGGTTACATTACAATGTCAGCTCCACCTTGGCCTGCAACCAATGCCGTGAGGTGAGACGAACTTGGACTGCTGTTTTGGCGGGTAGACTAAAGTCCTCCGTATTGACAGATGGTAGCGTTCTCTCTAGGAGTTTTGACCGGATACCGATTCTTTGCCGTTTCTTCAACTGGGTGCCTCTGTAAGGATTATGAGAAACTTGTCTCGGCCCTGTGCCTCGTCAATAACATTCAGATCCATGTTTAAAAACTGTGTTATGCGAGTACTTAGATTCTTCGAACCCTGTGTATAAATATTTCTGATATACAAATGGATTGCATGCATCACATATTCAGCTGTGAAGAGATGATCCGATCCACCAACTTCATGCTTTGCGTCAGCTCCTGCGTTAGCTTGCTTCGAATATATAGTTTGTCATGCAGAGAAGTTGTAGCCCTTGTCGGGGTCGGATATAGATGTGTTTCCGTACACCATACGAATAAGATAATGTAGGCTAAACACGGAATATTCCCTAGTCACGATAGCTCTGATTGATGGCTGGAGTAGAATGCAGCTAGTATCAAGGCCCGCTGAAGATCCTATATTCGGTGATTTAGTGGACAGCGGGCCGTGAATCCTTCCCCTTTGATCCAAGCTAGCGGGGAAAGGGAAGGTAATAGAACGACCCAAGTCCATGTCACTGGGAGATTCGAATAATGGCAACAATAATATTTCGACGGGGTTTAAATCGAGGAAATGGGTATTCACGATTCCGAGCTGCCCTGATCTGAATACGTGGAACGTTATAACGGGTGCATTTGGGTTCCACTTCGTCGTCAGTCCTTACCTTTCGCTAGGGTATTTCAGCCATGCATCAATCCAAGACCAGCTAACCCAGACATACTCGTCTGAGGCAGTTTTTGAAGCTCATCCTTCTATCCAGCTCTAGCCTACCGTACCAATAATCATGCACTAAGGTAAACACAGACTTGGGGTGATAGCTAGAGGTCTGTTCGCAAGAAACAGTTCGATCTTTGCATCAGCTTCATAGGCGAGTTTCCTGGAGACCCACCACTGTACGTGTGATATTCCCACCCTTCCCATGAGTGAGTGGGAAACAAGATTTCTTGCTTATGTTGGCCCATAGTGGATATCCACGTTCAGATATGCATCAAGGTATCGGCACCTTCCGTAACAGGCCTGACAGCCTGTGTGAAGGCTAGTCTGAAGGCCGGTATTCGGTCAAAAGAACTCTATTATGTGTCAGTGAAGTGTCAACGATATAGAAACCAACCCAAATGTTATCCGGAAAGGCCATAAGTTACATGACCAATGACCGGATCTACCTGGGCATCGGGTTTGCCGTAACTTAGGCCGGGCAAGGATTTGATATTATCAATGACAGTCAGCAGGAAGGTGACTCCATGGTCTAACATTTAATTCCACCCCTCGTGACAAGTTGACAAGGCGGTAATATCAATGACAGGCTGAATTTTCTCCTATAATTTGAGTCGCCTTAGCCTTCCGCGAACAAACTATCATTCCCCTGAACTTTCCGACATAGCTCGTGGATCGATTATATCGAGAAAGTCCACTGAAGATAATTTTTATTTCTTCAAGTAAACTTTCAGAAAGAGTCCCACACCGTCAGGATGAAGTACTATTGGCACCAAGTCCCTCGATCATTGTCTGTGGTTCATGGCTGACGGCAAATTTCATAGTGATCCTCATTTCGGTACCACAGCCTTGGATAACGCACATTTGGAAATTATAACCTTTCAGGGACGGGAATATCAGAAATATGCACTCGACAACCAGATATACTTCGCTCCTATTGACGACGTGCGTAGTGTTGTCTACTCCAACCCTTACCAACCAAAACATCGCTCACTCATGATTAGGAGGAGATCGAGAGGTTAGAGTTGGAGCAGCAGGTCTTCAGCAAGATGTTCGATGATAGGATTATATTCCCGCCAGTCCAACAGCTGGATAAAGTGCTCGACTGCGGATATGGATCGGGTACTTGGGCCATGGAGATTGCTGAGCAATATCCAGACTGCGAAGTGAGCATACCATCCAACGCCTGGGAAAGAGTTATCACTGAAGAAACGGCGTCATGAAGGTCATAGGGATCGATGTATCTCCACATATGAAACCTGATGATACACCGGATAACCTATGGCTGCAGGTAACGTTCCCCATCTTTAGAAGGCTTGCCAACCAACATTGTATATTAACCATGGACTGACTAGGTTGACGATTTAAACCGCACTTTCACTTTTCGTTCAAACCAATTTGATTTGGTTCACTCGCGCCTGGTTGCTTCCGGTCTCGATAAGGAAAGATGGCCACGCTATCTCCGTGATATTTCCAGGTGAGTAGATGAATGTCCTGGAAGGCCGAAGGGTATAAACGGCAGAAACTTCCACAGCATACTTCCGGTTTGTGCTGAATGGAATACCATATAAATTAGATGTTTGAAACGGGGTGGTTGGGCACAAATGGTTGAAGTATATTTTAACGTCCAGTCAGACAACGGAGCGCTGACTGAAAGCCACTGCCTGAGAAAATGGAGTACAAGTTATATTGCTGCTTTAGAAGGTGTGAAGGACCTTCGAAGTGGAATGAAACTTGCTGGTCTAATGGCTTCAGCTGGCTTTGTTGATATCGAATCGAAAATGATACCTCTACCCCTGTCTGGATGGTCGACGGGTAAGACGCATAAGATCCCGCAGTCACATTGACTAGCAACTGGTCAACGGCATTTAGCTAACCGATAACCAGATCCAAGGATGAAGGCTATCGGTGAGGCGAACCGAAAGAATGTTCATCTCTTCCTAGAGTCACTTGGGCTATATCCGTTTATGCACCGGCTTGATATGCCTGAGGTTGAGTTCCAAGAACTTTTAACCGGTGCTAGGCAAGAAGCAGATGACCCCTCACTGAAGGCATATATTCCACTGTAAGTAACCTCTATCGGCTAGGCTGATAATTTTGAATCTGACGTTGCAGGTATGTTTGCATCGGGCGGAAACCGTGACCTATAAAGTTTCGTCCAGGGGTAGAGTCTGCCAGGCATTTTCCGATTATTTGTTCTGATAGCCCTGTAGATATTCCACGTCGAGATTGAAAGATATTTCTCCCAAGAACACGAAAGGAGAAACAAATATCATTTGGAATGTTTTTAACACGTTCTCACGAGATATTTGATGATTCCTCATGGTTTCTCACAGGTCAGAAGCTCAGGACCGAAAAGCTGGACTTGAGCTTAGTTATACATCATCGGCAAGCCAAGGATAACCAAAACTTCGTTAACTCGTTTAATATTGGGGTTATCGATGATTGTTCCACAACATCAGAGAGGCGGTTTTGTGTGTTGGGACGGGCACTATGGCCGTACGATGTGGCGATGTGCTGGAATTGCGGCCGGGATGTGCTGGTGATGATAGAGCGCCGGAGCCAGGTCAAGATTTCACTCTTTACTTTGGCAAATGAGTGCCGATGAAACGAATATCATTCGAGGCTTCATGATGTCTGGATTGTCCGGAGAAACATGGTAGGCTGAATAGGAGTTGTTAGGTAGGTGGGTTTGGATGGATGAACTGGTCATCCCCCCGACTCAATCGGTTCGACAACAAAGGAAGCGGTTTCTCGAAACAGACGCTTGTAAGGCGTTCACGAAATCGAATTATGAGTCTTGCAATCAGATCTTTGCTGTTAGAAAACCCAGGTTGCTGACAGTAATGGATGTTGGAAGGGGCTCAGGATCAAGCAAAATAGGAGAGTGTCAAGCAAGGTGGTGTGGGCTGGCAGACGTCCAGCCTGCTCAACACCACAACCTCAGCCCGAGGTGACGCCTGTGTGCACGACATCAGCTAGTTATCGGCTCGGATTGCAGCAGGGCAGCTTAAGAGCTGTGAGTACTGGCGATAAGGAGGCTGAGATCTCGATGCAACGGCTCCGTCTGCGCGTTGGAAGTGAGATGTAGCCTCCCAAGGTTCTGGGACGCATTATACTTTGGACGTTGTACCTAGTTAGCTGGCGCTAGGTGAGTATCAGACTTCGGGATTAACATTTACTTTGGCTTATTCTTGCTAATTATGTTTTATTTATTGGTTGACGAGTAGCAGCAAGAGGAACGGTATTGCTCTCTTTTGTTCGCCTGACAGCCTTCGCTACCTAAAGTGAGCTATGGAAACCTCCATTTATCGACGCCTTTCCTGATCTCGCTGTCACCAGCTCCACCCTCTGCTCCAGGTGGTCTCTGCTTCGCATTCTATCCATGTTCCTTTTTTATGATGTGCATCAGACTAACTCTTCCGTGGCGATCCCTTAGTCTTGGAGCTTTGGGCCGAAGTAGCTAACGAGCAGTGCTTCCAGGAGCCGGCAGCTAGTTAGCGAGCTAATACCCCCGCCAATGCCTACAACTGTTGACAGCTTTGATCCGGAAGGCCCTTCAATGCTTTCGATTCAAGGCGAGCGAATGCAGGGCTTTTGTCTGATGATAGACCTAGAAATCAACCTTAACTTGGATTCCTTGTGTATAGGCCACATAAATTGTCTATAGATGGCCCCCGTCTGTTAATATATCGAGCAGTGGGCCAGCAGAACGCTTTGATCAAGGTGGATCGCTGTTACTGGACCGTTAACTAACGAATGACAGAGAAGGACCTGCAGGCCATAAAATTTCCGTCGCTTGGGCCCCGAAGCTCACGCCAGTGCTGGCATCAAATGCAACCGCAGCGCAGGAAACTTCCCCTTCGGCGTTTGTTTGCGTATTATTCCCTTATTCTCTCTGTCTGAATCGCCATGACTTCGAAATAAGATGCATGCACGCAGTCGTCGGTGCCAAAACAACGGTTCGCGGCGCTTGTTAGGAACCGCGGTCGCTTACGAATAGTGGGGTCACGCGAAGCTTGGCTGTATTTAGCGCGTAGCACACGCATAGTCTTCTTGCCTCCTCTGCATGTACGGCACGTGAGATGGATAATTGTATTGACATTAATAAGCCTCGTGAAACCTTCTGTCTTTGGAACCGTTGGCTGGATCTCGGCTTACTTACCTAAACAAGCTTGCTCTCTTTTTTTTTTTTTTTCTTCCATGCAAGCTTCTTTTCATCGCGATATCGAAACAGCTCACTTCAAGCTGGACGGGAAGAGACCGAGAGCATACGCGCGATTTGTTCTCTGGTAATAACACAATGCCTTCGACATATAAGAGGGATAAGCCCTGGGATACAGATGATATTGATAAGTGGAAGGTGTGTTGCACTCCCGCCTTTACATGCGACCTCTTTACTAATGCAGCCCTTTGGTACGAGTAGATTGAAGAATTCAAACCCTCCGATAATGTCGGCGGCACATTCACGGAAGAATCATCCTTCGTCAGCCTGTTCCCAAAGTACCGAGAAATATACCTTCGAGAAGTATGGCCGTTGGTAACCAAGGCGCTGGAGAAGAGCGGTATTGCATGCACTCTTGATCTCGTAGAGGGTAGCATGACCGTCAAGACCACCCGAAAGACATTTGACCCCGCTGCTATCTTGAAAGCGAGGGATCTTATCAAACTCCTGGCGAGAAGTGTTCCAGCCCCTCAAGTAAGAATTTCTATACGGTATATCATCTATGGTTGTATAACTAAACCATCATGCATGTAGGCATTGAAAATTCTCGAGGATGACGTTGCATGCGATATCATCAAGATTCGCAACCTAGTCCGGAACAAAGAAAGATTCGTTAAACGGAGACAGCGCATTCTTGGACCTTCTGGATCAACGCTGAAAGCCCTTGAGCTACTTACGGGTACATATCTACTCGTCCAGGGAAACACAGTTGCTGCAATGGGCCCCTTCAAGGGTTTAAAGGAAGTCCGTCGAGTTGTCGAAGATTGCATGAACAACATCCACCCCATATACCACATCAAGGAATTAATGATCAAACGCGAGCTCGCTAAGGACCCTCAACTCGCGCAGGAATCATGGGACAGGTTTCTTCCGCAACTCAAGAAACGGACCCTCAGCAAGAGACGAAAACCATTCAAAGTTACAGATAAATCTAAGAAGGTTTACACGCCGTTCCCACCAGCCCAGGAGAAGAGCAAGGTTGATCTGCAGATTGAGAGTGGTGAATATTTCCTTAGTAAACAGGCCAAGGAAAGAGCTCGAAAGGAGGAGATTATGGAGAAACAGAGGGAAAAGAGGGCAGAGAAGATGAAGGAGCAGGAGAAAGATTTCATACCACCAAAGGAGGATACAGGGGAGAAGAAAAAAAAGAAGCGGAAACGGCTTGAGGAGGGTGAAGAAAGGAAGACTGATGATGACGTGGATACGAAAGTAAAGGATAAAAAACGCTCGAAAAAGGGGAAAGCATGATTTGAAATGATAATCGAAGTCCTTTGCTTCGGTATTGTTTCTTATTGGAGTTTGAGGCGTTTATTATATATTCTTCGGTATAAACTTCTTTGATATCCTTTGATTTAGCAGCTTTGTCCATGATTGATCAAGAATTCAACCGATGTCAGATTCTACGGTTCCCTTCATGGCATAGCTATTATCATCATGACCGGTCAAGGTCATCTCCCAATAACTTCGGCAGTGAGTGAACTCTTGGTGAGCCCTTTCCTATCCATATAGCCAGGACAGCATTTATTTAGATAAACAAAGTTCCGGAAGCTGCGGAGGGACTCGTCATCTGCTTGATTATTTTACCATGTGTCCATCAATGGACTTGCGGGCATTATTTATATTTAGCCTCTGGTACTCACAAGCAGAGCAAGCCGGATTTGGGGCATTGCGCGAGCCGAAAAGTGTTGTGAACTCTCCATAAGTCATAAAATCCATCACTCCTCGTTCCCTATTGCACTTAGAGAATGAGCAAGCTTCAGTAGCACTACGCTTTCTGTAGCAGCGAAATAGTTGAGACTAGTCTCACGGTTAGCTGATGCGTCGAACGTTGCAGTGGAAATTGTGTAGCCGTACCTGTCCATTAGAATTCGTAGATGCCGGCTGAAATGATCCTCATATCGCTTAAGGGTGTCCTCTAGCTTTGCAAGCCTTAAGGGGTCATAAGTTTTGGATGAATCTATTGACCCTGACAAATCTGGATCCGCCGAGGCCAAGCTGCGAGTCAGTGAGGACGCAGACCAGGATGCAAACATTGTGCAGCATGTCATGAGTTTGGAGTGAATCTAGAACAGTTGTAAGTTAGCACTTCGTACGGGTTATGCTGTGTGGGTGCCTGTAATGTTACCTTTAGAAGCTTCCCCTGAGTAAGCATGCATTCCTTCAAACAAGTATCAAGAAAGTCGACATGGTCTTGCATTAGCTCATCCACAGTTCGGTTGACTTGTTTCGTCCCATTTACCGTCACTTCAGTCGCCTCAGTGCCATCACCATTAACCCTGTTCATCAATATTTGCCAATTGGGTTCCATCACCTCTACAGTGCAAAAGTAGAGAAGCTGCTGTACAAAGACAAGCATCTTCGCACGAAGCGTCCATGCCCTCCTCTTCCAAAGTTCAACTTTGTGGTCTGAGGATTTATGTTTCCAGCTGGTAGATTTACTATGCTCTTGCCATGAATTAACAAGTAATGTCTCAAGGTGTCTCAGGGATAGAAGGTGTCGGAAGACAAGTTGATATCGGAGAACAGTTTTGCGGCTGATCACTAGCGAAAGAGGAAATGGGACAAGATAGTCGAGTTCGAGAGCGTCGAATCCAATGATGTCCTTCTCATTCTCAGATGATTGAGGGGCCGGAGTTTGGTACTTTTCCATGGCCCCCTCAGGGTTATCCTGGTCAATTCCAGATACACTCACAACACGCATCAACCATTTTGTCAAGCCCATTTGATTCATTCTGACTTTCACATCCTCTTTGAATGGGTCCTGAGCAGCAATGCTTCCCGGTTGCCGCAGTACTATGTCAAGAAGAGACTGAAGTTTCCCTTCGTTAACATGTTTCGCAGGCTTCCGAAGCTCAGAGGCACCAAGTTCAAGGAAGTATGAGAAGAAATCAGAACGATCCAGGAAGAAATAGTGTTTCAAGGAGCGGAACCGGGTTGTTAGAGAGTTCTTCGTTAAGAGAAGATGCAAAAGCGATGCATTTGCATGCGCATATGCACCATTTATATTATCAAGGAATCGTGGGTCGTCAAATGTCTTGGGAACATCCTTTACTTCCTTGCTGATATCAACGCCACCACATTCTCTGACAACGTTCAGGTATTTGCCTGCCAACAAAACTTTGTCCCTAACAGCATCCAGCTGAGGAGGGACCTCGTGCTCACGAATAGTATATCGTTTTTCCCAGTATTCATCGGTATAGTCCTCTTCAAGCTTATCACGTTTGATACCCTTTTGCTCTTTGACAAGAAATTCAGCGTGAGGATCTCTTATCCCACCGTGGTGCAACCACTCATTCAGCATGGCCATATATGGCCGACTGGCCTCTCGCAGCAGCGTTTGAAGTAATACACCGGTAGCCGGGTCCCCTGAGAATGTAGCCAAGCGTTGGCTAATAAGCCCGAGCACATTACCGCCTTTGCAGAGCTTCTTAGACATGCTTCCCGGAGCCAACTCCCCTCCCTCGCGCAGCTGTTCTAAGATATTATCAACATCATCAAAATCGTCAATTGATTCATCTGGATCTTGAGCCAATAGCGAATTCTTCTTCAATAGTTCCTGCCCAAGAGAGTACAGCTGGGCAAGTGTCTGGCTGGTTGGCATTGTATGGAGGTGCATGACATGCAGTGTGAAGTTCGGGTTATTGATGTATTGAGTCTCTAATTGAGCCACCATAATCAAATAATCCTTAAGAAGCTTCCGTATTGCTGCGCATAGTGCATGATTGACAGCACCAAATTCCGATCTGCTTTGCACTTCTACAAATGCTTCCATTGCGCTGTAGTGTGTAGCCATTTTCAACATTGCAATCGTCAGGTCTCTCAAACTTGGGTCAAGTCCCGGAGCTATTTGAAAAGAGGGCCCTACCAAACGATCTGTCTCTACAGACGGGTTGTATGCATTAGCGTAGTGTATGTACTGGCCTTCATATCCCATAAACACAAATAGCAAGTCTTGTAGAATCGCTGATTCCTGAGCGTCTAAAGAGAGATCTCGAAGTGATCCTGGGCGTAGTGCCTTCGGCACATCTAGGAACAAAGGTGGAATTGAAACTCGACAGGCAAGCGGCGCGGTAGAATGAGGTACAAGGGACACCGTTGGATTCCAAGGCGCTGGGATGATTGATCAGTTAGTAACTGGCGGATGAAAATTGGATGGGTTGTGGCGTGTGAACAAACCATCAGTTTGAGGTTTTTCAGTCGCCATAGCTATTGAATTGCTTCTATGCTGGTCCCTCTTCATGCGACTCTTGTCCCAGTCCCTCGGGCTCCCTGGCGCAATATTATTCTCTTTGGCAGATCGTTGTTTGCTCTGCATCTTCTCTCTGGTCACCACGCTAGTTCTTTCCGTGCGCACTTCGCTGGAAGTGACATGACTCTTATTTATGGGTTTTATAGTAGGCCGGCCTTCGGCTACTGGGGTTGTCTCTCGTGAAAATGGCGATTCCTGTCTGGATGTTGCTCTTCCATGAGCGCGGGTGGAGGGGACCCCAGGTCTGCTGAGAGGGTTGCTATAGCTTGCAGCGCGCTCTTGTGCCACCCTTGACTTTGCGGAAGACGGGGAGTTCATAATCATAAATCATTAAAAAGGACGTAACCCGGCGTGAGCCTGACTGCTTGAGAACGAGGACCTGTTCGTTAGGAGTTTGATATGGGCGTTCATTGCCCAAAACCGCGTTTCTAGTTACGATGCTGATGGAGCTCCCGTTTGGGTTTAGCGCGCCCTGCCCAGGCACTTCTGTTTGCGTGGACCAAAGAAAGGCAGCAAGAAGGCGGACGAGCTCAACCGCCGAGATCAACAACATCCACTACAGACAGCTTCAGACGAGCACTTCCCAAGCTGCGTTCAAGGGTACCTCCTGCTATATCGACAGCCGATCTACTGAAAACTTGTCCAGAGTAGCATTTATATCACCATGTTTATCGCACGGTCCGAGTATGGTGAGTACCTCTTTTATAGTCCCGCCAGCATAGTACCGTGTGCTGACCGACCACCCCTCTAGATCGTGGAATCAAGTAAGCATATCATTATACGATTGACCGTTTGACTCGAGCGCATGATTGCTTATACAAGCTACGTACAGCACCTTCTCACCAGAAGGCCGTCTTTTCCAAGTAGAGTACTCTCTCGAAGCTATAAAACTAGGTTCTACTGCCATCGGAGTACGTGATACTATCCGCAAGTATCCTCATTCAAAATAAAGCCGTTTGTGATTTTTTTCTGACATGCTATTGCTACCATGAACTAGGTTGCTACTTCTGAGGGTGTCGTTCTGGGTGTCGAAAAGCGAGTCACCTCCACTCTGCTGGAGACGTCGTCGGTTGAGAAGATCGTTGAGATAGACCAACACATAGGATGTGCGATGTCTGGCCTGCAAGCTGATGCTAGATCAATGGTTGAACACGCACGAGTGGAGACCCAAAACCATCGATTCCATTATTCAGAGCCGCTAAGAGTCGAGAGCTGTACTCAGGCAATATGTGACCTTGCCCTTCGGTTTGGAGAGGGTGCTGATGGTGAAGAGAGTATAATGAGCAGGCCATTTGGAGTGGCTTTGTTGATTGCTGGATACGACGAGGATGGCCCGCAATTGTACGTATTAGCACCATTTCATCGCAAGCTGTACTTTGGTTGCTAACTTGGTTATTCTTTCGCAGATACCATGCTGAGCCTTCTGGCACATTCTACCGTTACGATGCGAAGGCTATAGGGTCTGGAAGTGAGGGAGCACAAGCAGAACTACAAAATGAATATCACCGGTCTTTGACACTGGCTGAGGCCGAGACTTTGGTTCTCAAGACGCTGAAACAAGTCATGGAAGAGAAGCTCGACGAGAAGAACGTCCAGCTTGCTAGCGTCACGAAAGAGAAAGGCTTCCAGATTTATAGCGACGAGGACATGGGGCGAGTTGTATCTACCTTGGGAAGTAATTAACATGGGGCTTGAGCGCTGCATCGGCCTGGGTTGATTAATGTCGCTATCAAGAAATCCCATAGAATTTACAAGGCCATAACGTATACGCAAAAACACTTCAACAGGACCAAGTAGGAACAATAGATATACCCCAAAAATATTCCTTATAATTACCGACATTCGGAAGTAGCAATCGCATATACTATCGTAACTTATAGACACACGGCTTCAACACTTTGCTCTCCTCCTCGGCTGTCATCCCGGCATCACTGGGGATTGATGACGCACCCCATTTCTTGTATGGTGTTTTCTTGTCGACATGGCCGTTTGGATTCGCCCACTTGCCCTTCTTTGGCTCCCCATATTTAGTAAATTCCATCTTCACAAACATCTTGTTGGACTTATCAACGCTTTCCTGCTTCAGAACGAATCCTCTCGAAGAAAAGACTTCCACAAAAGCTGAGATATCTGTTTGATCGTCATCATCCACTTTTTTGACCTGATCTTCCGCGAATATATCTTCCCCAGCATCTTCCTCCTCCTCATCGCTTTTCTGTTTTTTCTTAGACTTGTCCTTCTTAACTTTGCCAATCGATCCCCTGGCTGATTTCTGCTTATTTGGTTTCCCAAATCGGCTTTTTACCTCACTGACCCAGCATTCACCCGAGCCATCACTTCTGAGTATACGCCATGCCTCCTCAACAAATGATACCCAATTAGTTCCCATCAGACTTAGGCAGAAAATAACGACATCCACCTTGCCATCTTCAAGTGGCACATTGGCGATGTCAGCTTTAGTGATCACGGAATCTGGGGCGTGCAAGTCAAAGCTATGAATCTTGAGCTTCATTGGCTTTTTTGAAGATGAAAGAGCCCGGGCGAACTGGGCGTCACCACATCCCATGTCAGCAATAGTGCAGAGGCCCTGGGCCTTCCTTGGAAGAGGTTGAAGGCTGGAGCTGCTTTGAGCTGGTTTCTTCCCCTGCCGTTTATGCTGAGGACGAACTTCGCCTCGGGTTTGTACCAGTTTAATATATTCGTCGACGGGGTTAGATGGCCACGACTCTTTAACCTGGCGTGAGAAACCAGCGTGATATTCGGCGAACATTTCAGGGTTGTTCGTGAATAGCTCCATTGCCTCAGTGGAGGGCGTTGTATAAAGGGTCTCATTGAGATGGCGGAATCTAGCTGAAATCAACTTCTGCCGCATAGATTGCTGGAGTGGAGTAAGTTTCGAATTTTCCGGCAAAGGAGGAGGTGGTGGTGGAAGCGAGCAAGTTACTGTAGGCATAGCGGTGCTTGGTTCGCGGGCTCCTAATGGTGTCATATTGCTCCCCGTTTGTTGCTCATTTTTAGACGTCTTATCTTTCTTCGACTTTTTGGCTTTCTTGCTGCCCTTTGAGGCTGGTATATCAGGTTTTATATTTCCATCAGGGCCTTCTCCCTTCTTCTCCTTCCCTTGTGCTGGCTGACCTACTTTCTTCTCCGGCCGTGGTTTCTTTTGCTTCGGTATTTCCCCTTCAATGTATCTCTTCCACATCTCGTTCACGTTTGATTTTGTGACCTTTCCACCATCGTCATCTGCACCAGGCCCTCTCTTCCGTTTCTTGGACAAGCCATCAGTATCCCGAGATTTGGACACATCTTTTGCTGCTGGTGTCTCCGTCTGAAGCTTAAGTTCTGAAGAAGAAACAGACCACCCTGGAACAGCAAACATGATTGCTTAAATTACAATGGTTCCTTAGTCCTCAGGGATGAAGCATTTCATACTTTTATATCTTGAATAAAAGTTGATGTATTTTTTTTTTTTCTTTGGTTGAGAAAATCTTCAAAATTAACTTTACTGACAAGGTTTGGGTTAATATGATTATGTAATAACCTTATCCGGAGCGGATAATATATGTTCCTAGACGTGCTTTTGTCACCTGATCCAGCCCGTGGACCGTGCATTTTCAGCGTTTTGAAGGTTGTTTTCACGTCGCTTCAACTTCGGCATCAATATTAGAGATTTCGATTTCTCAGAAAACACACATGTCTCACCCGTAACTAGCTCCAGAATATATGAATTATACTCCCAGTCCTTGGGTTATCATATGATGTGTTTACGTTCAGCCAGAACCAGGGCCATGATTATCAGGAGCCATACCCACATTCCGGCGCACTACTCGCATATACCCCGATGAAGATACAAATACGTTTAAGCTCTTGATCAACTTCAGGCAATATTTGACTTAATGTGCTGCCGTGGAGATATAGTTTGACTGGAACTTGCCATGATAAAGACTGCTAGTACCAGCCTAGCTCCTTTATCATTTCATATCCAGCAGTTCCCTCCAAGCCAAGTCTTCGAGCTTGATGCCACATGTGTTGTTTTCTTAGCCGGTCAGTATTCAAGCTCCTGGAATAAGCTTATACAAGTTTATATTTGACTGTGTATGGGTCTCTAGGTAAGTCGAAGCATAGCATCCAAGATTCATTACTGCGTTATGGTAGAAGTTAGTATGGTCTTTGGTTTGGAAAAAGATCCAGGTGGGGGTTTCAGTAAGCCATTTGTGCCGTTTGAAAGCCAGCAAATTGCCCAGAGGTAGCCCTTTCTGTTTACAGTCGACCGAAAAGTCAATATATCATTGTGGTTGGAAGCTCTGAATATGTGCCCTCAGCTTGGTTTATAAAGGCGTTCATTAAACTAATTTGTGCACCGGAGTAAGTTAATTTAAAATGCAAGAGGAGATAGTATATTTGGCCAGTCGTCGGTACTAAATCTAGATGTTGCAAAGGGGATATTAGACCTACACGGCCAGAGTAACATCGTTGTGTCGGTTCATCACAGCACGGCCCCTGGAAATTGGTAGTAAAATTAATTAAAGCATTATATACATACATCGAAATCCTGCTCTTTCACGAAGTCGACACTTCTTATATCTCCCAACTTACCACTGGGGTGCTCTCCAGTAAGCCTGACGGATGCAACCACCCCCAAGGTTTATTCAGATCCGCCTCCTCAAGTATATTGTTTCTTAATTAGCAACTCCATACTCAAACTGGAGATGGAGCGGGCTGGGAGCAACCAGACGTCGTCTTCGCTAACAGCGGCACAGCACAGCGCTCGGTATAGCTAAGCATGGTACTCGGCGTCAGCTCCCGCTGTGGCTGAGCCTATGGAGCTGCGCTGTGGCGCTTCTCGTATATCTTAGTTGGCTTGTTATCATCGTCAGCGTTGGTGATGATTGAACAACACCATCAACCCTCACAATACAAGCAGATCGCAACGCCAACCCTGCTCGTCGCCAGGCTGAAGGGCAAATTTTGCTTTCTTTTTCGATCGAGGCCGTTGGTTTAGCTGACCAGTCAGTTATCGAGCGGATTGCGAGGAATATTTGTTACTCGCTCTTTAAAATAACTAACCTAACTAACTAACTAGTTAACTAGCAACAGCGCCGCCCCTCTTCTTCAACGTCTAACGACCACCTGCAACACTCTCTCCACGACCACACACTCCACGACTCTGACGACCGATCGATAGAACAGCAAGCAGTGGCTGACAGTCCGCCTGCAAGATGAGTTGTAAGTCTTACGCGACGCTCACCCCGTCATCTTCCCCATGGTCTGCTCGGGCGCCTTGATGAGGGGTACAGGCCTCTCGAGCAGTCGGCCTGGTCTCGTTTGCTGTACTGCGGTCCCTCCTGTTTCATCACAGATGCCAATATCATTGTCAAGCTTGTCTGTCTGCCTGCCGATGATACTCGAGGTAGCTGTTTCTTGTCGCAATTGAGAATGAAAGCTGACATATTTTCCTTTTCCCCGCGCCGTCTAGTCACGAACATGCTTAACAAGCTGCAAGGGCAGCCAGAGAGTTACGATAAAAAGTACGCATGAGTCACCGTCTACTGCTAGCATAAACTGGGAGGATGACGAAGGATTCCACGGCTTACATATATCTCCGTTAGAGCACAGTATCGGTTTGGAAAGACACTGGGTGCAGGTACATATGGCATTGTTCGAGAGGCAGACAGCCCCAACGGCAAGGTCGCCGTAAAGATTATTCTTAAGAAAAACGTGAAGGGAAATGAACAGATGGTGTATGATGAGTTGGACATGTTACAGCGACTTCACCATCCTAATATAGTCAGATTCCATGACTGGTTTGAGTCAAAGGTGCGCACTTCTGGTATTCCTCGGCCGATTGATGTGCTATTCTAACCGTGTGCCAGGACAAATACTACATAGTCACCCAGCTAGCCACTGGCGGTGAGCTCTTTGACAGAATCTGCGATTACGGACGATTTACCGAGAAGGATGCTTCACAAACGATCCGACAAGTTCTAGATGCCGTCAACTACCTCCATGAGCGTAACGTGGTTCACCGAGGTATGCAAGGGACCGAACCCCATTTTTTAATAGGTACTGACATTTAAACAGACTTGAAGCCAGAGAACCTTTTATATCTCACTACTGCGCAGGAATCTCCTTTAGTTCTAGCAGATTTTGGTATCGCGAAGATGCTTGACAGCGACACAGAGGTGCTCACATCCATGGCCGGTTCGTTTGGATACGCTGCTCCAGAAGTCATGTTAAAACAAGGCCATGGTAAGGCCGTCGACATGTGGTCCATGGGTGTCATCACATACACGCTTCTTTGCGGTTACTCTCCTTTCCGGTCGGAATCTCTCAATGATCTGATCGAAGAGTGTCGATCGGGCCGTATCGTCTTCCACGAAAGATACTGGAAGGATGTTTCCAAGGACGCAAAGGATTTCATCCTCACTCTCCTCCAGCCAGACCCAACTCTCAGATCAACCAGTGAACAGGCTCTACAACACAGATGGCTTAAGGGTGAAACTGCCACTGATCACAACATTCTTCCCGAACTCAAGACCTACATTGCTCGTAATAGGCTGAAGCGCGGAATCGAAATTATCAAGCTCGCCAACCGTATTGAAGCCTTGAAGATGCAGGATGAAGGCGACGATATCCCCGGCACAACTATTGATGAAGCTGAGGAAAAGAAGACCGAGGAGAAGCCTGCTGCGGTTGTCAAGCCGCCTGAAGGTGCAGCAGCACCGGCTAACAAGGGCCGTCTCAGCAGACTTGCACGGGGCGCTATATTCAGAGAAGTAGTCCTCGCCAAGGTCCGGGAGATGAAGCAGCAGGAGCAACAACAGCAAGTCGAAAAAGAAGCCCTAGAGAAAATAGAGAAGGATAAAGGGAAATAAATTAACGAGGATAATGGCTGGTTAATATTTAACTATGCCGCCTTGGGTGTATGGGCAAGGGAATGGCCTACTCTAAGGGCAAAGAGCCGTGAGGTTTGGTGTTCATAATACTCCGTGTGTTTGTTTGTCTATTTTCGTGGCTTCTTGGTGTTGTGATTACCTCCTGGTGCGCCTTCTTTTTGTTTAGTTTTTTTTTTTAAGGGCGGAAAGAAAATATTGTCCAGAGCTTTTAACGAGGTCTCAAAAAGATAATTCCTTGGTTCGGTTGGTTTCATTAACTGCTTATTGGGAGTAATAGAAATATGTAAGTGATAAGTATGCTCATAGCCAACCCCCTTCCATGCTTCCTCTGCCATAAAGATATGGTAACACCACCGCCAGGACGCCACGACCATTTCCAGGAATATAAACCATAAACCGTGATGCCAAATAATAAATACCGGGAAAAATGACCCTCATAACCCATACAACAAAAATAGAAGAGACAGGCTTGGACCCTCGACTAGGACTCATATAGTTCCGAAAGGGCTTCACTGCAGAGTCTGTCATAGTGGAGCGTTCCCTTCCAACCACGTTCAATTGATTTGATACCAACCGTGTTCCATCCTTCAGCTTTCAGACGCGCAATACGCTGCTGTTTCCCTTCACCAGATGGCGTAGACTGTCGATTGGCCCGCCCATTGGTGCACGGGTCATGCTGTGCATCGTATTCCTCTGTATCACCATCGATGGTAGACGGCCCGTTGGGATACGTAGGTGTGAAACTCCAGTAGGAAGCCAGACGATTCATCTTCCTAGCTTTATGGATACGTTGCAGTTCCATTGTTCTGCTGATGAGCAGTGACAGTTCCCTGACATTCTCATCTATCTGAGAGGAAAGTGAGGCAATCAGGCTCATCATACGGGGTGTCGGCTTCTCCTTGGTTTCTAATTCTTCCGGAAATCTGTCCATGAATTTTGGAGTTGGAGGTGGTGTGAACGCTGCGGTGCCGTTGATGGCTTCTGGTGCAGGACTGACGGAGATAGAGATGGGAGGCTCAGGGAGAGGTCTTCCAGATGTAGTAGCAAAAGGCTTTTTGTAAGCTTGGTTATACTGCGGCATGATATCCTTGCGATTCTTGCGGATCTGAAGTGGCTGGGGAATCAGATCAGCCTTGACATCGATACATTGTCTCCCTCCTCTCTTTGTGCGGGATTGGGTTCCTGTCAAACTTGGTTCATCACAACATCGGACCTGGAAAAGAGCGGGTGGACGTGAGTTCTCCCGTGCAATCTGGTAAAATGTATATCCTTGACTGGCAACATTAGGCCCGCATTCAGGGTATCGACCAACCGCATCGTTAAAATCAGGGAATGGCTCTGGCTCCTCAGTCCGCAGGGGGTCTGTAAAGGCACTCTCCAAAGAAGCTTTGCAAGTTATGAAACTATCCATGGCAATTCGTAAAAGGGGAATCTTATTCCCAGAAAAGTTGTGGGAGGCTCGTCCTAGATTTTCGTATGACGCCGCAATGTAGTATTGGAAGTACGCTTCATGGATTTTATGGAGCTGAGTTGGCCATTTGCTTGATTAGCAATGATTCTTGCAGTGCAAGTCTAGAGGGTAATGACAGCGCCACAAACCTGGTCTTCGTATTTGGTCAAAACCTCCATGGAACGCGCAGCGCATTGCTTGTAGCGGCATCTTAGATGAAGCAACTTGACTTCCTGAAGAGAAAGCTTCCATTGCTCATTCGGATTCGAGAGTATCCTCGTAGTTGTTCGGGTCCTTGGAGAAGGAGGGGTCCAAATTCCAACCGACATGATGTAGTCTTAAGTCTTCAGAAATGCATAAAAAGGCCAATGAATCAATAAAAATCTAGAGACGGATGGTAATGAACTGAGAACGTTCCATCATTCATAATGCTGACGGGGAAAGGAAAGGATGTGAGCTTGAAGTCATGGACTGAGAGTTGGCACAGAAAGGGTTCGACGTAGGGTCGCGACGCCTGATCAAGGACCCAAAATAGCGCGCCTTTCCCCGTCAACTGGAGTAAACAGCAAACAATGAAGGATAACAAGCGGCAACGGCCATAAAAAAGGTAAAGAGAGCTCTATGGCTTTTCTTAGTTCGAACATATAGTATTTCTATATGTTTGAGCCTAACATCAACGTCTATACAGCCTCACACCCTCTACCCAGAAAAAAAACGCTAGAAACAAAGATTCATATCCAAATGTCGTCCCAAGGTCGAATGAGGGTATAGATGAAGTTATATAGGATGATGATCCATAGCGGGATAGGTTGCCTTCCGGCCAAGATATACAACACGTCAAATGACTCGTCGGGTAGTTATGAGATATCGTAATCCAGTCAAATAGCGAGTGGCTTTGACCTTAAAAGCAAAAAGGGGGCAAAAATAAGAAAAGAAAAGAAAAGAAAGGAAATATAGAGACCGATCTCGATCTCGGGTCGACATCCGAGCGTTTGAGCCAGGCCCGTTTAATCTGATATCGAACGAATATCAGGAGTTGAACGAGCCTCAACCATAACTCGATGTGTCCGAGAGACCAAGGGAATAGACTACAATGACGATCAATTTCGTAGTTATATATATATATATATATATATATATATTATCGTCGGGCTCCGCTGCTCGGTGGACTGGTATAAACCGGCTCCGATAGCCAGCCAGAGTCGCACAACGCCCTCGCTCTCACAGCCACAGACACGAGAGCACTGAACTATTAGGCAGACAAGAAACGGCCCAAGCACGCATCTGTATGTCCGAGGGGGCGTCCACGTTGCACCTGTCCGGTCGATGCCACACAGAACATCCTGTGTGGTGTAGCTGGCTGTTATTTATGACATAACTAACGATTATGACCTTGATGCTGTTGTCGATGGAGGTTGATAACTGTTGATATGAACAAGTTTTTGATGGTTGTTGGAAGCTCAAGTCGAAGTGACTCCCTGGCTTGACTAGTTACGTAAGCTCGAGCCAGTGGCCACAATTGAATATATTGATTGATTGATTGATTGAACAGAAGAAAATTCGAAAAGCATATCGCGCATTTGCTAGGGCCTTGTTTTTGTTTTTGTTTTTTTGTTTGTTTCTTGTCGTTATCAAGCTCCAGGCGTCCAATCATCGACTCGTCACATATCGCCTGTGCCCATCAATTGGCTCATTTCATCGAAATCCTTAGGATGAAACCGCCACGACCATATGCAATAGGGTCGGTGGTATACAGGGGGGAAAATAAATATGCGCGGCATCTACTACTATTTGCGCACAGTAAGGTTATGTTTTGAACCAAGGGGTAAGGTGAGAATGAAATTAAAAAGAAGAACGATAAATTAGATAGTCCAACCCATCCCCACCCTAGGATATCCATAACAAAACCACGGTTTCCAGTACTCCTTCATAATTTTTTCACGCCTTGACTTTTTTTTGTGTTCATTTCCTTTCATATCATGATGATCCTGGTCGCACATCACTCTCTGCCGCTTTGGCAGGGTCCGTGGACTGGATTGCCTCACCCGTAGCAGCCAGTCCGTGCATGAGTTCTCCAAATAACCTATCGAGCTCTGCAGTGACGACCTCATCGCTGGCACCTTCCGTCAGACTCTCTATGCTTGGAGGTTTTAGTTCAGGGAATTGGGTTAAACTGCTGTTTTCGGCTGCCGGCGTAGCATTGAGCGACCCTCTAACATTGCCGTTGCTATTTCCGTTCTGGGAGTACATGGATGAGCTGTCAGAGCGGGAAAGAGGTGCTGCTGTAGAACTTCCATTTCTGAGGGTCACACTTTCTGGCAAGCTGCCGACATGGTGCTCGTCAAAGCCGTTCGCTATATTAGATCTAGAGAGGTTATTTCCGTACTCGTCGTCTTGAGGGAAATAAGGATAGCCTGGCTCTCGGATTGGAGGGGCCTTTGCCAGACCTCGTCTTTGGGTATTAGTTGTTGGGCCGCTGACTGAGCTCTCTCTATCCAATCTGAATGGATCGTAGTCTGCATCAGAGACAGAGGATTGCTTTGATTCTGCAGTAGATGGACGTGATTCGGAGGCAAGCGCGTGGTGATCAGATGGAGATTTTGATGTTGGGAGGGCATCAGATTTGCCGATGGCTCTACTGAGAACAGAAGGTGAATGTTGAAGCGGAAACATTGCTTGAGCAGTTGTGCTTTCATTGTCAGAGCTCCACGCGCCAGGCGTGTCCGCATGGGCTGTCTCATCAATAGGTTCATCTCCTGGTCCATCTTCTTCTGCAGTCATAACAGGGAATGTCCAGGCTCTGGTATCTCTCTTCTCCTCTCGCGACTCAAGAGGCTCGGCATCGTGAGGAGCAACCTCATCATCAGCTAGATTAGGGCTTTCTGATTCTTCAATGCTTGTAGCTGTGGTTGGAAATTTCCAATCCATTGTTGGAGGGCGAGGGCCACGGTTTTGTGGGAATTCATCATGTGGCTCGCTACCTGCACTTGAGGAGGCACGGTACGATCGGCTGCTAGATCGGTTAGCACGAATCGTGTCGGCATCAGCTAGCTGGAACGGAGGATTAGCAGATCCGGAAGCAGATGCGTAATGAGAAGAGTCGTAGACTCCAAGGTTGATGTCAATAAAGGTAGAGGCGACGGAAGATCTATCCGTATCAGTTCTCAATGGCAAGTCATTGAATTTGCGCGCTTGCTCAATAGGCACGAAGTCGTTTTTGGTTTCGTATTTGTACTTCGGCTTTGCTTCGTCGAATAATCCCTCCATAGCGGCAGCGCCTCTCTTGACTCTCTCATCGAAGTTGACCTTTTCCTCTGCTGTGAGTTCTCTTTCTTCTGGTTCCATGTTAAATTGATCAAAGGAGGTATAATTTGGCTCTAGAGACTGCTCGGTTTCTAGGGCTGCAAGTGAAGCAGAAATCTGGTCCAAATCAATGATCGAGAATCTCTTTTCAAATCCTTCAGTGGTGCTGAAGTTCCAGACTTCGTCATCTAGTGGCCCTCTAGCTCCAGGCATTTCGGCTGCAACCGCGCCTCCAGGATTGAAAAGCGAGATACGCTGGCCTCCACGCTGAGACCACTGGTAATAAATCTTTACCAGTTCTCTCAATCCCTCAGTAGGATGAGACTGTTCGGAGCCGGCGATGTAGGGATGGTTCAGGATGTCTCCCATGGCAGGTCTGGTTCTCGGATCCGCATCTAATGCGTAAGAGACAATCCCACATAGTTCTTCCGAGTAGTTTTCTCCATCAAGCCGCGGCGTGAAGCGGTTAAGCTGGCGGCCGATCTGCATTCTCTCTCTCAATGTCGCGTTGGGTGGGTTGCCTGTGGCACATTCGAATAGGGTACAACCATACGCCCAAACATCAATCTAGAACCAGCGCATTAATATAAATATCCAAAAAGGCATATTTGCATGATAACAAACCTCATTTCCATAAGGATGAACTTCATCACCGGGTTTATTTGGGAACAACTCTGGCGGCATCCAATGAGGGGTGCCAATCCAGGTCGAACGTTTGTCACGCTGGCTTTGGAGAACTCCTGCAACACCAAAGTCACAGATTTGGATGTTTCCTTCTTCATGGATTAAAATGTTGCCGGCTATTTGCCAGAAAAGTTAGCCAGGGGAACAACGAGCATAGAATATCCATGTCACAATTACCTTTGACATCTCGGTGTATGATACCAGCGTCATGGATTGCCTTCAGGCCCACAGCTACCTCACGAGCAATGGGAATGATGAACTTCTCCTCCAACTTATCACCAGTTGCACGCATCTATTGAACAGGACATTAGAATACAAATACGGTACAATTGTCTCGGCTGACTTACCAAGGTCTTGATGCTTCCACCTGGACAATACTCGCTAACAAGCCATAGTTGGGAGTGTATTGAAACTGCCTCGATGAAGATATTAATGTTCTTCGCGCCGGCTTCCTTTACCTGAGACATGACCTTTGTTTCATGGATAAAGTCTTTAATAGATTCATCTTTAAAGTCTCTGGTAGTTTCGTAGTCAAGGTTATCAATATCCATGACCTTGATGGCGACCACAGATTTATTTAGAGCATGGTGGCTATTCATTGTTGTTAGTAATCTATTATGCACACAGTAATAAAGATGGTGAATACAAACCCCTTGTAGACACGACCATAGGAACCCTTTCCGATCAATTCTTCAAAGGTGTATGGAGGAACATCTGTCTTTGCCCGACGGCACATCTCTCGGACAATAGAACCTTGCTCTCGGGCAAGTCGCATGGCCTCAGCTTTCTGCTTCGTGATAGCCATAACGGCCGACGAAGGGTCAAGATGACCTGTAGAAAACATGCTGGGCGTATCCCGTGGGGGTGTGCTATCTTTCTCAGGTGGTGGATCAACAGTGACTGTAATGAACGGCTTTCTGAGCTGTTCTTCAAAGCGTTCAGCTTGCGCTGAATCAACGCCCTTGAGCTGTTCTTCAAGTTGAGCAGCCTGTGTAGAATCAGCTTCACCTAGTTCTTCTCTAAATCGCCCACGCGGGGTTACTGAAGAAAGGCCCTTGGAAGCTTCTTCAGCTTTTGTTGCGAGTGAATATTCTGCGTTGACCGGGCCAGAAGCAGCGGTGGTATTTTCGGACTCTGACTTGGCTTTACGGGAGAACAACTTCTTAAGAGAGGAAGTAAATCTCCGAGCTCCACTTTTCTTTCGCTTCCGATCTTTGATCTCCTGAGCAGAAGGGAGTTCAAGGCGAAAGATAGGGCGAGGAGGAGCTGGACAAGTTTCAGGTGTTGGTTCGGCAGAACAAGGCTTATTGAAAGGGAAGCCAAAGTCGCCCTGGGCGTGGAAAGCTCGCGGTTCGGCTGGAACGTCGGCTGGTGGGGCTGGATCCGGCTCGGGTCGCGCAGCCGGTTGGCTTGCAGGGCTTGGGAGATAAAGATAGCCAGAGGAGTTGACCCCACCAGGGATGAAGTTCAAGGGGTTATATGGAGATTTGGGGTTGAGGGTTGAGAAATGATGTGGTTGAGGAAATGAGTCAGTCTTGAACTCGTATGGTTTGTTTTTAGGTAGATGAGGTTGGGATCTCTTGGGTGCAGTGGAAGAACGCTGTCTGTTATTAAGTTCAAAATCGCGACCCGACTTTGGTAAAGGGTCGGTAAGGGAACGTGGATCGGGGAACGAGCGAGCTTGTTTAAGAGTTGAAGTTCCTGCAGGCTTGCGATTCGAGAAATCCGGGTCGAAATCGTTGAAACCACCTGGCGTGGTGTCGTGTTTCAGAAACTCTCTAGTCCTCGCTTGGAATTCGCCACGGGCGTAGAGGCGCTGAGGTCGTGGGTATTGTCTATATCTGGAAGACTTTACAGGCTGGGCCTCGTGATGGTGGTAGTTTTCTGTCGTGCAGACGCGTCTAAGGGGAAAAGGACGCGAATGGGGGTCAAACTTGTGGGTTGAGGAAGTTTGTAAATGGGGTTCGCGGGGCCTAGGGAATGCATGGTAGGTCTCCCTGACAGGTGTTGGGTCCACCGCCCGATTTGGTTGATGATGATGAGAAGTTGGAGTGTTCTGAGGAACAGTGGTCTCCTCTGGAAGCCTATACACGAGGGTCAGAGAGGGGTGTGCGAAGAATAACAGTGGGATGATAGTAAAAAACATACCTAGTAGAGGGCAAAGGAGTACTGGGACTAGGATCGGGGCGAGGATCCTGGCCAGATGCAAAGGTGGGATCGGAGTTGTTCGAGTGATAAGTTTCAAACGAGCTGATATACTGGGTATTATCAACTGGATTGAACTGAGCAGAAAATTCCTCGTAGCTCTCTGACTGGAGGTAAGATGTCACTTCAGGATTCCCTTCGTTAAGGTCACGCTCTCTCAGAGGTGGCGGGACAGGGTACTGAGTTCTGGGAGCCTGAGCTAAGGCAGAGTCAGAAGCAGCTGGATTGGTGACAGTCTCCTCAACCCTATCGAGGTTCTGTTGCTGAAGTCTTGCTGCCGCGCTGCAGAAGAGATATGCACTGGCAGCTTGGATGTCCTCCCTGCTCCCAGTGAAACCTCGCGCGCGTAAGGGACTTGGAATATCACTATATACGCATCCAGAATTAGTCAAGGGCCATAATGAGAGTAAAATAAAGTGAGGAGATGTAAAAGAAAAGTGTACCCCCAGGGTGCATCGCGCGTTTGTGCGTTCTCGTCGGCGGAAGAACCCATCTTGCTAGAGCAAGAATAGATATAGGACGAGTAATATCAAAGCCACTGTATCACACAGCACATACAATGGCGTGGACAAAGCTAAACAAACAGGAAAGTACACAGATCTGGTAAAAGAAAAGCCAGAAAAGGGCAAGAGGGTGTGAAGAAGGGAGAAAAAAAAGAGGAGAGAAAGAGACAAATATTTTCATGTTGCGCGGAGAAGAAGAGGGAGAGGGAGAAGAAGGGAGGCAGGGAGACAACGTGACTGGAAAAGTAAACAGAGGGAGCACCTACAAAACTGCAGAAGTGCAAGACTACGACAGAATCTGTCGATTGCCTATGCTCACCACCACAAGATAGATCCAAATAATCCCTGGTATAGAGTAGTTATAGGGATAGCCTGGTTTTAAAAGTTGCTAGATTATTCTCTAGTAGCAGTATGTGACAGTCCCTGCCATCTTTATGCTGGATACCAGGAGATTCCAGAGCAAGAGACTCACTGCTCTAATAACCCCTTATATAGAAGCTCGACAAGCAGTGTCTAACTTTTATATAGAGGCAATTCTGATGGTATAAGGGCCTATCCGAATTCATATTAGCGCCATTCCTTAGCGTGAAAAAAAGATATCAACAAAAGCAAGATCGACCAGCCTGGGCCCTTGGTAGTGGATATTAACATACTTTAGGACAACCAGATAGGTAGGTAGACAGATATCCTGTAAGGGAGATACTAGAGTGCCGCTGATGCTTCGCAACAAATAAAAATATGAGATAGACCTAGTGTATGTGTCCCTTTGTTCGTAGAAGGAAGTGAATTGGGTATATAACGAGAGTTGCCGCTGGCAAGGGATAGTATGGAATCAAAGAAACTGTCACAATATCAATGTTAGTAGCCATCAACCGAGGGAAACGGGTATATATCATATTCCAGTATGGCTGAGGGTATCTATATATCTCTATTTATTGCCTGTAAGGACCGCATACCGGGTCCCAGGCATGCAATAAACAAGGAGATCTTTTTTCTTCTTTACAATGGGTATAGAGCACCAAAAGCTACGGCTAATCCAACTACCAAAAAGGAAAGGGTCTCTCAACGGGCCAATACGCATGTCCACAAGCACAGGTTTCTCCATTCTTACCTATAAAATCGAATGAAATAAAAGAGCACAACGTCGAAAAAGACCAGCGAGCAAGCAAGAAAGGAAGTAGGGTATCAACCGGGAAGATTAAAACGTTAAGGCAAGAAAAGTAAGCTTAAGAAAGCAGAGGCTGTTAAGACCTCCCTGCTGAAAACGCCCCACAACGCCATCTATTGCTGCAGAGCGAGCGTCAACAGCGTGAAGGAAATGGGGTATCGCAATTTGATAGTTTGAGATGAAGTCGAGGTTGAGCTTGAAGCCTGACGTCTGGACGATGATGTTGGATCTTGCCTGTTTGGGACGCGACGGAGGACGGAGAAAGTGTTTATGCGTGATGACTAAGCAAGTGCAGGGGGGCAACCGGCTGCACTCGATCCATCCAAGGCACAGCTTCTACTTCTAGAAGAGAACGGAAAAAGGGGGGGTTGCTTTTCGATGGCTTAATTTCTTTTTCATTTTGTTTTGATCTAAGTCATGTACAGAAGAAGGATGCTAACGGCTCACTACCTGGAGGAATCTACGGCATAACTAACTCGCCCACAGTCTATAGACCGCTAACCCGCAGGAGTAACTGGTTAAACAACATCAAGCCGCCCTAGGACCATATTGAACGAAGGAACAAGTTTATGTACCTACTCCGTACGGAGTACTCACCTCGTCAATTGAAGGATCGCGAAGAGAAGAACAGCGGAGGCTTGGCTACCGGTTACTGGATGTTGAACTGGGCCTTGAGGACCTCGCCGAACCGCCTGATGGCTTCTCTGATCATGTCTGCCGGGGCAGCGGCGAAGGTCGACCTGAAGAACATGTCTTCCTCGGTAGCCGACTGGTCGGCCAAGAACCAGCTTCCGCGTGAAACAAGGACACCAGCATCGACGGCGGCCAGGAAAATCATTTCTTCAATGGCCTTGTGGTCCTTTCCTTGCTGGTAGGCAGGGTGTTTCTTCCAGTCAACCCGCATCCAGTTCTTGCAGGGATATTAGCCTTTTTGCTCTTGTGTTGTGCTGGGTTGTGGGTTTTTTTTTTTTCTTATGTTCGCTCCCAAGAAAGGAAGGGGAGAAAGAACGCGAACGGGGACAGGGGGTAAGTGTAGGGGTTAGGGAGGAGGGAGGGAAAAAAGGAGAAAAAACTTACGAACATGCCTGCAGTCGGAGGGTTGCAGGACGCCACGGCCTTGGGTAGGAACTCCTCGCAGGCATCCATGATGCAGTTTCTGCGCTTTGTGTACTCGATGCGGATGTGGATGAGCCACTTGAGATATCCCTCATGGCCCCATGACTCGTCTAGGAGCTTGTAGAGCATGATCTGAGCCATTCCACTGGGGGCCTGGGTGGAAGTTTCTGCCTGTCTGATCATGCGTTCTGTGAACTGGGCGGGGGAAACGATGAAAGACACTCGAGAGCCGGGGGAGAGCACCTTGGAGAAAGAGTCGAGCCTGATGACCCGCCCGTCGGTGTCCATGCTGAGGTATGAAGGGATGAGAGTCTTGAGGAACTCGTCGGTGGTTGCAGGCGGGGGAGGGGTGGGTGTGTTGAGCCCCGTGTAGGGCTCCATCTGGAGGAAGTAGTATGGCTCATCCTCGACGACGATGATGTCGTGTTTCTGGGCGACCTTGTAGACTTCCCTGCGTCGTTCGGCGCTCTGTGTGGCACCCGTTGGGTTCTGGCCGGAGGGGACGGTGTAGAGCACGATTGGCTTGCGAGCACCGCCGTGCGCAGCCGGGTCCCAATTGGTGAGGATTTCGTCCAGAGAGGTAGCGAGGAGGCCTTCGGCGTCGACCTTGACGGGGAAGGGGTGGACGCCCTGGGCAGCCGCACCCTCCATGGCCGAGCAGAAAGTGTATTCTTCCGTGAAAATCATGTCGCCGGGCTTGCAGAGCATGCGCAGGACAAAGTCCCATCCCTGCGTGCTCCCGGGAGCCAAGGTGATTTCCCAATCGCCATATGGAGGGTTATGAACGATCTAGTGATATAGTTATTCTTAGTGATAGATTTCTAGAAAGCAAAATGGCAGAAGGCCGCTGTACCTCGACATGTTCGGTGACCCATCGCACGAGAGCAGCGTATCCGACGGACTGGCCGTAGTTGAGAGCCACCTCGAGATCAAAATCGCTCGTTCCGTCTGCCACATCGTGCTTGGTGGAGGAGAAGACGCACTCGGGATGAGCCGGGGCCGGGTCTGCAAACTGGCGAGGGCTGGGAGCTTTGACGGAGATCTCGTGGAAGGGGAAGTATTCCTGGGACGGCAGGCCACCTCCAAGAGAGATCACATCTATAATTGGGGTCAGCTAATATAATAATGGGGGGAAGAGAGAGGTAAATCTTACTGGGGCCCATGTAGAGAGCCGCCTGCTTCAGGGTCGAGGGCTGCAAGACGGAGGTCAGTTGCCGCAGTCTAATTTAATGTACGGAGGAGTCACTCAGTTAAAAAGGGATGACGGACCTTTCGCAGCTTGCTCTCTTCGGTCAGGTAGCCTGTCCCGTCAAAGCCCGAGCCAGTCAGTAAAAAGGGGCGCTCCTTGAGGGGTGTCTCAAATCACTTCACTCACGGTCCCATCTCCTCGCTTTCGGCTGTGACGCTGATGCCTGTCGGTGTGTGTGTACGAGTAAGCCGGCTATTCCCACTGGGCGACGACGCAACGCAAAAGCAAGACAGACACAGAGTCAGGACGAGGACTTACCGCGCTCTTGAACATGTCACTGTTGGTGAAGGCTGCGACACCCTTGGGGAGGTCACACCTGGTCCTGTTGGCGGCGACGTTGGCGACGGTCAGCGTCCCTTCGATGACGGCCTTCTGAGCCGCATCGCCGGCAGCGCCAGCAGCAGGAGCAGCAGCAGCAGCAGCAGCGTGGGGGGCCATCGGTGTGTATCTGTTATATATGGTCCTTTATATTAGGCCACAGCCGGTCGAAAAGAGCAAAAAGTTGAAGCAGGCAATATAAATCTAACTACGCTGGTTGCGGCGGGCAAAGGTTGGCTCTGAAAGTATCTCCAACTCGTTATCCCGGCTCCCCTCATGTACTTAAGTAGATTTTGATAGTTGTAGCGGGGATGCGCCTGGCGGGGGTGGAGGAACTATATATCGCAAATAATAATAGGATGGAGGTACTGGAGGTATCAGTAAGCAAAAGCAACAACGTCACAAGAAAGTGACTACCAGAGGGTGACTAGACTTCCGCCCTGTCTATGACATCCGCCGAGGGGAGTGGAGGATCGCAGCGAAGAAAAACCAAGAAGCGCTGGCTCGGGGGAATGCTTCGGCCGGATGTTGAGCTCCTCCCAGCGAGTTTTATAGCAATTTCGTTGGCCAGCAGTTCGTTTAGCCGGCTAAATCACTTAAGTTACTCAACTACACTACTACTAGCTTCGAAGCAGCCAAAACGTGGGGCAAGATGAAGCCTTCTTTGCTTTTTCTAGATCATGTAACTAACTGGGGGTCTTGATAGTAAGGAGATGTTGAGATAGAGATCTCGGGCTGATCCGAGAATTGCCTAACTTGATGAGCGTGAAGGAGCAAAGTAGCTACAACGACGACGACGACGACGAAGAAGAAGAAAAGGAGACAAGAGACCGCCGTAGCCGAAGCAAGGCCGACAGCAGGCGATCGAAAGAGGCAAAGAGGGCGAGGGAAACCCGCATATACGGTTTCAACGGCTAAGAGACCAGCGGCAAGAGGGCAGCCGTGAGTCAAGTCTGGTCCTGGCTGCGGGTTGCCGGCTGACGAGTTCGATCAATAGGCAGTTGGTTACTGGCATAGAAGTCCTTGGTTAGCGTGGGAACTGCATATATCAACTACGTATAGCTCAATATATGGCGATGTAGTTACGGAGATCTCGGTATAGACGGAAACAGGGGGTGAGCCCAGGGGTCGTCCCGGCCGCCCTGTCGGCAAACCAGCAAGCCTGCGACTTCGGCCAGACAAAGAAGAGAGAGAGAGAGAGAGCAAGACGAGGTCACTTGATAGAGCAAGAAGGAAGAGCAGAAGAACCGCTGGAGCATCTCCGAGCTGGCCGCTGCTGTTCCAAAGGTTAAATACGGTATGTGGAGCGCTGGAGGGGATTCATCTATACTTACTTTATAGTAGTCTCGAGGAACTGCAGTCGAGTGATAGCCATAGAGGCCGTCGATTAAGTCGCAGTCGCAGTCGAGTGAGTGAGCCCGCGGAGAAGACGAGGCGCTGCAGGAAGAAGCAAGAAGCAAGCAGCGGCCGATCAAAGGACCTGCCTGGGCCTTCGTTAAGGTACGACGCATGAAGAGGCAGGCCAGCCGAAGCAGAAGTCACTTGCCCCTGGACGCTCACCCGAGAGTGACATTAATTACCTATTCAACGAAGTCTCATCCCCCGTGCCCCCGTGCCCCCGTTAGTGGAGTCCAGGGCGGGCGGCCAGTCAGCAGGCAGCAAAGCAGCGCCCAGGCTTTTTCTCCAAGGTTCCGGCCAGTTACGAGAGGTTAAGAGGAGGGATCGAAGGGACAAGAAGAAGGGATGAAGGGATTATCATTATTATTCTCGAGGGATGGACGGTGAGAAGCGCAAGCAGAGAAGAAGACGAAGGCAGGGGGCCTTGGCCTTGGCGAGGGCTTGGTCTTGGTCTTTAGTTAAAGACTTAGTTAAAGCTCAGTTAAAGCTCAGTTAAAGTGTTAGTTAAAGCCAGTTAAAGCCAGTCAAGACTTAGTTAAGACTTAGTTGAGGGCTAGTTAAAGAGACGCCCCCCCAAGGCCGCCCGCCCGCCCTCCTGGCCTCCTCCCCGCCCTTCCTAGCCGGAGAGGCGTTAGTCAGCGGTTCTCTTTCTCTTCTTCATCTTATCTGTAACCCTCACGTGGCTCGTCTTGCTTCTTCTTCTTCTTCTTGCTGCGTCTTCGCTTTGCTTGCTTCTCACCACCGCCTCTCGACCTCTCCTCTCTTCGACCACCGACTCTCCTTCTCTCCCCCTCTACCAGCACGATTCTGTCTGCTCCCTGCATCTATCCGCCCATTAGACCTGCGAGGAGACCGCTGTGGCATGGCTGATGGTCTCTTCGGCCTCGTGGAGTGCGTGTGCGATATAACCTGAGCCTGCTCAAACACTAGACCCTTTGAGACCGCTTGACCTGACTTTTGACCTTCTACCTGACCCGGGCAGGACTCGACTGGACCGGCTGGCCTCTCCATGGATGTCAAGCCCCCGTCTCCGGCCGACGAGAATGGCCTCAAGCGGAAGAGTACTCCAATTCCTCCCTCCTCCCTCCTCCCTCCCCCCTCCTATTGCCCATTGACCGGGAAAGTAGCAAAGAAAGTAGTGCTTGCTGACCAGGCGTTAGGGCCCGCCGCTTGTGTTCACTGCCACCAGCGCAAGGTCCGCTGTGATGCGCGCACCGTTGGGGTCCCTTGCTCCAACTGTAGGACCGCCGGCAAGCTAGACTGCCGCATCCACGAGAAGAAGAAACGGACCGCCTCTAGGTCCCTGCGGCATCCCGTCCCCATCAGATGCGCTCCCTTTCCGGAATCGGACGAGCCGCATGCACAGGCCGCGCTGTCGAATCCGCCCATGCCAGACTCGCACCACACCACCATGTCCATCCTCGACATTCCCGCCCAGCAGCACCAACATCAGCAGCACCAGCACCAGCAACAGCACCAACAACAACAACATCATCATCATCATCATGAAACGCAGCTCGAACAGGATCAGGACCAGAAGGAGGGGTCCTATCCGGCAGCTTCGGTCATGGACTACCGTGACATCTCACCGGACGAGGAAGAGACCTCGGAGCGGGACAAGCAGCTCGCAAAGCTGATTGACGACGAGTCGACGCACCGCAAGATCCAGAAGAACGTCAGAGTCATATACGTCGGGCAGGACGTCTCCAATCTCAACTTCCTCTTGCGCCAGCAACATGTAGACCGCGACGACGAGGTGTACCACTTTGCTACCAACGAGATCTCCCGCAAGTACATCGAGTGTGGCTTCGAGCAGGTCCCCCGGGATGCCTTCGTCTTGCCCGAACCCGCCCTAGCTGATGAGCTGGTCGACGCCTATTTCAAGCACGTCAATCCCGGGTTTCCCATCCTGGCAGAGGACATCTTCATGGCTCAGTACAAGGGGCGGGACTCCTCTGATGCTCCCTCCCTTTTGGTTCTCCAGGCCGTCCTGCTTGCCGGTGCGCACGTCTCCCGCCCTCGACCAATGCGAGACACCCTCAAAGCGGCCTTCTTTCGGCGAGCGAAGCTCCTTTTCGAGGCCAGGGTGGAGCGGAACAGGGATATCATGGTCCAGGCAGCCCTCCTGCTTACCTGGTATTCGGACCCAGTGGACGACGACGTTGCCGCAAACGCTCATTACTGGGTAGGCGTCGCCGCAAGGATAGCTACGGGGCTAGGGATGCACCGGAACTCCGGGTCCAGCATATTCGTTCCTCACGACAAACGGATGTGGCGCAGAGCATGGTGGATTCTCGTCCAGTTTGATGTCATGGTCTCCCTGCAGTACGGCCGTCCGCAGGCGATCAACCTGGACGACTGCGACGTCGAGCCGTTGAGGGAGGCTGACTTTGAGGGCTGCGGCAACAACATCCAAAAGGACTACGTGATACAATTCACCGAGCTGTGCTGCATGATATCCTTCATTGTCCGCGAACGCTTTGGTCTGCGCATTGCTCCCGAACGGCGCAAGAGCATCCTCTCCGAAGCCGACAAGGCACTGGCAAACTGGTCTATCAAACTGCCTGATACGGTCCGCATGTCCACCTCGGACATGCACGCCTGGCCCGCCCTGCTCCATCTCACATACAACAACTTCCTCATCCTGCTGCACCGTCCTCACCCGCGCGCCTCCGCAGACACATACGCCCACAACGACGCAGAGATATGTAGTGCCGCCGCAGGAGTGATTGTGTCTATCTTCGAGGAGCTCCGCGAAAAGGACCGGGTCAAGTATCTCTGGTCTTCCGCCGTCAACACGCTGTTCACAGCCATGATCCAGATCAGAGTGGAATTGCGCTTTTCCAACCCGGTTCTTGCAATCAATGCCCTGCGCCGGTTTGACTCCACGCTCGTCTCTCTCCGCGCGCTGTCGGAATACTGGCACAACGCAGAGAGCATCCTGCACTTGTTCGAGAGCTCCAAGCGGCTCAAGTACGATATGCAAATGGTCAAGTCGAAGCAGACCAATGCTAGCCAACCGAACAAGGAAGGGGACCCCGTGTCCAAGTCCACCGAAGGCCCATCACCGCAGGTCGAGGCTCCCTTGCCTCCACCACAGCTCCATTCCTGGTGGCCGAAAGCCCAGCTCAGCGAACGACTGACCTACTTCTCCCATTCTGAGCCCATGGTCCCCGTCAGCGCACCCCATCATCCTCACCCGCAGCCTCAGCCTCAACCTCATCCACAAAGACAAAACCAAACCCAACCCCAGCCTCAGCAGCAGCAGCAGCAACAGCAACAACAACAACAACCCCGCGCCCGAGCCTCAGAACATATCCCTTCACCAGGCCAGGGACCAGATTGGCGACAGCTCTTCACCTTTGAGTCCGACGCCTGTGGAGCCGTCGTTCCTGAAAATCTAAATGATATGGAAGATGAATGGCGCGAGCTATACCTGCATGATCCAGGATTGACGGATTATTTCCAGGAGAGTACCTGGTTGCAGAGCTAGGGCTGTCGCTGCCTGGTCCTGGCCGATGATCGACCCCCTACACACACACATTATACCGTCTCCGATTCCACCCTATCGATTAACTTGCTTTATATATATATACCCCCATCCCATCTATTTACGGCAATTTATGTTAACGACGATATAACTATATACTGCACTACACTATGCCATTCCATTCCATACTATACTATACTATACTATACTATACTTACATTTCACCTCTTCGGTGCAAGGCCCGGCGTTCATGGTCAACCTCTGTTCACTTGTTTCAACGGGAGGCCCCTTTTCCTACTTTTTTTCCACGAGCAGTTTCAGTTTTAGGGAAAAACACGGACGGTTGGGAAAAGTTCCTTTTCTCGGCTCGGTTTTTGCTTTCGCGTTGGGTTTTTATGCTGTATATAGGTATCCTACTTACTACTTGTACCCGGTAATGTGTATGTATATATACCGCATTGTTTCATATCTTGTTCCTTTTCTCCTTTCCCCCCCTTTGTTTTGCCCCCCCCCCCTCCCCTTATTTGCCTTATATAGATCATTGGACCTGAATATCACGATAGATGGAATAAAGCGATTTTATACATCAGTTTTGAGAGTATTTGCTGTTGCTGTAGATTTTTGACGTTGATGCAAACTAACTTAACTTCCACCAACTCGAACATCGAAAACATCACGAATTGAATAACTAACAACATCGCACCTCTGGCCAGCGCATCACCACCACCACCATGGCGGCACAAGTCGACCCAAAGAGACAGCAAGGTACGTCCAGCCATCTCGCTCTTGATGCCTACTTGCCGTCCTAGGAAGGTTATCTGACCTCTCCTTCCCCCCCCTCCGCAGAGCTGCAAATGCAGTACTCCAACTTCAAGACCACGCTGCACCAGCTCGCACAGAAGATAGGCGACATCGAGACCGAAGCCGAAGAACACAAGTAACTTACCCGCAACCAACCCGACATACCTGCCTCTGTCTACACCATCTACCGCCCATCCGAGACATACTGACACACTGACACACCATCAAAGACTCGTAATAGAATCCCTCCAGCCCCTCCCTCTGGACCGGAAATGCTTCCGCATGATCAACGGCGTGCTTGTCGAGCGGACGGTAAAAGACGTGATTCCCTCGCTAAAGACAAACGCAGACGGACTCAAGCAGGTTCTCGACGAGCTCATGAAGCAGTATAAGAGCAAGCAGGACGAGATGGACAGTTGGAAGAAAAAGAACCATATACAGGTCGTGCAGCAATAGGGCATGAAATAACGGGCATAAAATGAATGGAGTTACGGACTTTTTTTTTTCTTCCCTCTCTTTGCTTCCCCTTTTCTACTTTGGACGGTTCTTTTACGGGTTGGTATTTGCTTCTTAGTTGGGTTTTTTATGTGCTGTACAGGCAAGGGCTATAAAATGTCTGAAAACGGCAGGGTAGGATGGATGACAACGATGGCCACGCCGACGTTCTCCTCTCTCTCTCTCTCTCTCTCTCTCTCTCCCAGTATCTAATAATAATAATGGATGCAAGGGGACCCAGCCCGTCAGCGCCGAGATGAGCCACGGGCCGGCCATGACCAGCGCATAAAAGACACAAAGGGGGACGGATTAAGCTTGTCTGTGGATGCACGTCTACCTAACCAACCCGGAGCCAGCATGGACAGACACACACGCTCAGACAGATACGATACAGATGGGGACGGAAAGACAAGCGAAGCCCTCGCTTGCACTGTCTTTAAACGGGCTAAGCTACCTCCAGCTGGTATATAAGCAGCTAGCCTGTGTGTTTGGAAGCGGCCTACCTGTTGGGTATCGACGTCGGCATGCGTGAGTGAGGTCATCGCCCTTTTGCGGGAGAAATAGAGAGAAGCTTCAGAACTTGTGTACAATAATATGCAGGCGACAGATCATTTATCGGCTGTCACGAAGACGGTTGGGCGATCGGCGTGGTCGGCCTTCCTGGCCTCTGCTATGCTTGCTTGTCTGTGATAGCTACATGCATCGCATCTTGCAAGGCAGCTTGTCAATGTAGAGAGCAGTGCTCTGGGCTTCAGATGCCGTCTATAACGAGATGACTGCGAGCCTAAGAAGCAGGCCATGATGCTGCAGCCGTGTCTCGCTGGGGGATGCTTCTTCTAGCTGATAACTACTTGACCAGCAGCTATGAACTGCTCAAGCCATAGACGTAGACAGCAGTGCCATCACCATCGCCGTCCATAGCTATCAACATCAGACCATCCACGGATATAATAATATCATGGACATCGACATCAAACAGCCAGCCTAGCTAGTTAGCAAAACAAGATAAGCAATAGCCAGCCAGCCAGCCAGCTAGTTAACCTAATCTTATCTTCGTCTTCATCTTCTTCCGCGATCCAAAACTCGCATCAACAACACCAACAACACCAACGATCCAACAGTCCAACGACCGCCTGCGCCAGTCTCTGCATCGCCCGCCGCCTGCTTCCGGCTCTGTCACATCGCCCTGTCGTATACCCAACTTGCGGTCAAGCATCGAAAAGGAAAAAAAAAAAAGGACAACCACCAGCAGCACCCGCCGAAGAAGCAAAAAGGAAAAATAAAAAAAAACACACACACAGCAACAACAGGTTCGCTGGCTAGCGCGGCCCAGCAGAAACAAACACCGTCGACCTCGCATCGCATTCGCAGGGCACCGCAGCGTCCGTTCCTCCTGCCTCGCCCCTTGAGAGCTCCAAAAGCATCGCCGCCGACACGAAGACGCCGGCCTGTCACTGTCAACTCACTCGGTTTCCGCCCAACCAACCAACCAGCCCAGCGCAGCGCAAGCGACGCTCTCCACCCTCCACCGACCGCCGCGCCGCAGCTCAAGTCGAGTCGAGTATAGAGTAGAGTCGAGTCGCACCGGGCGAAAGTCACAGACAGAAGACTGCGGCCAGCGCGTTTTGCTTTTTTAGCCTCCTTTTGCGACTCGGCGGATTAAGCCAGCCCTTGTCCTGCCTTGCCCTGGGGGGTGGGAAACGCTTCTTCTGTTTGGCCTTCGAACAACATACACTCCGTACGTCCATCCAGTCAACAGGCAGCCCGCCGACCCCCCCCCCCCCCCCCCCCCCCCCAAGCACTCTCGACGCTCCCATACCTTTATTTTTTCTTTCCTTTTCCCTCGTTGGTCTTTTGCTGTGCCCTGCCTCTTGCTGTGCTGTTCGGCCAGCCGCCCGGTCCTTGCTTGTTCCACGGCCTCCCATTGCCCGCGGATACGGCTTGAGGTGTCCAAAGGTATCCACCCCCCTCTCGCTGTCTCTGCCTCTTGTCTCTGCTGTTTCTTCTCTGTGTCTGCTGTGTGTCTGCTGTCTGTCTTCCGGCTGCTTTCTCCTTGTCATGGTTTGAAGAAGAAAAGATGCCTTGCCCGGTCCAAGGCGATCGTGAAGCAAGACCGTCGTGCTCATTGGGTGCTGAAGCTAATGCGGTCCCCCTTTCGATGCAGGACACAAGGGACACACCAACGCGCCCGCCCACGGCCATTTGACGTTTGACGTTTGGGACCTACAGGACCAAGTCAGACTATCATAGTTAATTCACATCCCATCACCCCCCTTTAGGGTTTGTACGGAGGGTTGAGTGACGTGTCAAGTCCACACTACTCGAAGCAGGAGCGCCATCCCATACGCTCCGTTTGCCGCAAGAGCCGTTCTCTGCCCCCTTGCCTGGCTTGTCCCTGCCCCCTTTGCGCACCTCCCCGTACATACATAACCAACGGACGTATAAGCCATGTCTTCGGCCTCTCCTCCAAAGGAACCAGAGGTGGAACCAGTTACTCAGTCAGGAGACGAGGCGGAGCCCATGGAAAGAGAACACCACGATATACAGACGCAGGGCCAGGGCGAATTCGAGGTCAAAGAGCAGGACCGATGGCTGCCAATTGCAAATGGTTTGTTTATACCTCTCTCTTCTTCTTTGCCCTCTTGTGTTATCAATCCCATCGTCTCCCTGTGTTGATGTCACCCGCCTACCTCTCCTACCTTTCTTCCCTCAGCTCCTCTCCTTTCGCATACAAGAGAAACCCAGACTGGCGCAAAAAAAAAAAGATACACCCAAGGGCTAGTCACTGTCCATGCACGCACAGGACACCAACACTAGCCGGCGCCAATATACACATTCCTCTTGTCAAGTCCAAAGTCCCTTCTACAAGACAAAGACCGTCCCAGATGTCTATGCTTTCTCCCCCACTTCTCTCCCAAAGCATGCTACACGCGCATACAGTCAATCAGCCTCAAGCTGATGCGCTGCAACCTTGAATCTGGCTGCAGCATGGTCCAATCACCAAAGATATTCATATCACCCATGCTCCTCCTCCCTCGCGTTTATCAATAACGTTCAGCTTTCCTTAACATGTGATTTTCCTTCCTCTCTAACTTCCCATAGTGGCCCGAATTATGAAGACTGCCCTGCCCGAGAATGCCAAAATCGCAAAGGAAGCAAAGGAGTGCATGCAAGAGTGCGTGAGCGAGTTCATATCGTTCATCACCAGCGAAGGTACGTCGCACAAAGTGACAAGGGTGGCA
Organism: Trichophyton schoenleinii; assembly: GCA_018357685.1. Lineage (NCBI taxonomy): Eukaryota > Fungi > Ascomycota > Eurotiomycetes > Onygenales > Arthrodermataceae > Trichophyton > Trichophyton schoenleinii. Next base: position 3,652,328 of record WOFF01000002.1, read on the forward strand.
AAAACTTGTCATTGCGCCTTGAAGTAGGAAGGTAGATACTGACGTCCGGCGGATGGAACGATATAGCTTCGGAGAAGTGTCAGGGAGAGAAACGCAAGACTGTCAATGGAGAGGATATCCTCTTTGCCATGACATCGCTCGGATTCGAAAACTACGCCGAAGCCTTGAAGATCTACCTCACGAAATACCGGGAAGTAAGTACACAGTTGTATGCACATCTTCTTCATATCTCCCTCTCTTTTCCTTCTTTCCTTTTACCTCTACATATTTCCCCCCATTATATACACCACGTATTCCCTCCCCATGTCTTTTCCCCATTCTGTCAAAAGCCAGATGTTAACCAATCTCCCCAGACCCAAACTGCCAGGGGCGAAAACCAGAACCGACCTTCCAGCAGCGGATATGGCTCCGGTGGCCCAGTTGGCGGTCCCGCTCCAGTACCCGCAGGCATGGCCGGAACAGCTCCAGCTCAACAGCCACCAGCGGGCTTCACAGTCCCTCCACCCCCCGAGGCTTCCAACAACCTTCTGACTGGGAGCCTCGACCCGAACGAGCAGGATGGCGCAGCATACGGATATCCCGCTATGGTAGGCACGGCGCACAATGGCGCCGGTGGAGAGACTTACTAACCCTCTCAAAGACTCTGCCCGGCTCAAGAATACGGTGGCAGATGGTCAGGAACTATAACATGAGTACTTGGCATCTCCCCGTGCCCCGAGCAAGACAGTAAGGAATAAGAAAGTGAGAAAGTGGAAAATGAGAGGGAAAGTCCAAACCAAACTGGAATTACTGTACTTTTTTTTCGTTATCTTTTATATGTGTTTCTTTCCCTCGTTCATTTTTTTCAGGGCGTCAAAGGGAGTGGAGTCTCCATGGAAGGAATGGTACGCGCCTATTGATTCAAACCACCATGGCTGGGAAACAAGCAAGCCAACGCGAGTCCAAGCACGGCTGGGACTGCTAACCAGCCCCATACAGCTGAATAACGGGTTGTTGTGTTTTTTTTGGAGTTATTACTACCATTTTGTCAGTCTGATATGATTTGCTACCGTTATAGAGCGAGACGTGCTCAGTGCCTCCATCGACCTAATTACTTCTATCCTTTTGCGCCATCCTCCCTATGTCTATTCCTCGTGTCAATACTCTCCCTCTTATACCTAATTATCACCTCTGATTCGTCCAATCTTAATCAATTAGTTTCGGCTGGCGGATGTACCGCGTCAGGCGGCTATCGTCCTATGCTTAATAGCCGCCATTCCCTGTCCGCCGCAATCCGGTTGCTGCCGATAAGCGCCATTGGCTTGCGGGGTCTGGGCTGGTATCATTACTCCTGCACCTCCCACATCTGTGCATAAACACACACTGCCTGTCCTCATACTAGATTGTAGACACACACACATATAACAACCTCATTCTCACTCCGTACTAGTTATCCACCGCCAAAACTAGCATTTACCACAACACCATAAAATGCGTCTCCCCTACACCTCAAACCCCCCCACAACAGCCACCCCCGAGGAATCCGCCATTCTTGAACAGATCCAGGCCCGGCGCGGCCCCAATGGCCTTCTTCCACTAGACTTAACCCTCCTACACTCGTTCCCCGTCGCAGACGGTTGGAACTCCTTCTTTGGAGCAATCCGCACACGCACCTCCATCCCCGCCGCCGCCCGCGAACTAGCTATCTGCCGCGTCGCAGCCATCAACCACGCATGGTTCGAATGGAAACAGCACTTCCCTTTGCTCAAAGCTGCAGGTGTATCCGATCAAGCTATAGAACTGATCAAGCTTGATACGTGTGACGAGGCGGAGTTGGCGAAGGAGCTGGATAGCAAGGAACTTATGGCTGTGTATCGATACTCGAGCGCCATGACGAGAAACGTCAAGGTTCCAGAGGATGTGTTCCAGGAGATTAAGGGGTTGTTTAGTGAGAAGGAGGTTGTCGAGATTACAGCTACGACAGCGGCATATAATTGCGTCAGTAGGTTCTTAGTCGCATTAGATGTGGGGGAGATGAATGACTGAGAGCATCTGTTATCGGGGTATGAATAGCATAGTCTGTCGCCCACTACTTTGTAGGGGATTCATTCTTACCATTGAAGACTATTCAGAGCTGAGAATCAGGATAGGTAATGGCCAATGCCTACTATGTGGTTAGTTACCTCAGTTAGTTAGCTACTAGTTAAGCTATCATCTAGGGTAAAATTTGAAGAAAGACCTTATTACAGAAGGTGTAGGAATTATTAATCTGAATCAACGTGAATCGGGAAACTACTCTAGTTAACCCAGACATTTCAGCAGCTATCAGAGTTGACCAACTACTTCTAAGATGAGAAATATCTCGCGTGTTTACTCTTTCGGTGGTGGGCCGAGCCGCAAGCCAAGATCGACTAAAAGAGGAAAGGAGCTTGATTTCCTCAAATGCGCAAATGACAGACCTAGATGACTTCCATATGCATTGTCTCTGTGGGGTGGTTTGCAGGATGCTCACCCGATAGCCAATGGGGTGAGATTGCCACCAGGGTGATAGGCAGCTTGGTAATTAGACAGGTTGTCGCGCAAAAATCCGTAAAATCCCGATCATCCATATATAAAGGCGAGGTGTAGTTTGTGAACGTCTCCCCATAGATAAAAGGGGCTTCAATGGGCATGGAATAAATACCCCAGTCAGGCAAAAATACTGGGGCACTATTGACTTTATAGTTTAAATACCATTCCCTCGGGCCAGATGGTTGCCAGTTAGTTTATCACCCGAATATTGTTGAATTTCGAGACATTTAATATATAGGTTCTGGGCCAAACAAGAATGCATATGCTCATCATTCCTCTGTTGTTAATAAGTACAATACCTGGTATCTATTCAAGTATAAGAAAGTATACCATATATATATTTTCGAGCGTCTTCTCACGTACGAGTACACTTCCTTGATTTCGCTATTGATCATGGGTCAGTAGTGCCATTATCTACTTTGACCGCCTGTTGATGGGTGTTTAAAGTCCAATTGGACAAAATACTCCAGCCAAAAATTTCCATCAGGCAGATTTAGTCAAATCCTCCCTTGCTGGTCTCGCTGGTATCAGTCCATTTGTACTCTTCGAGAATACTAAATAAGGCTCGCGAGCCTGGTTGTCCATCCATATCTTCTTCCGACTGAATTGTTGTTATACTTATGATCAGAGTTTATAGTAGTTCCGTTAACTGACCTCAACATCCTGAAATATGTTATCAACTCTGCCTCGATGATTTTCAGGCCTCTGCCTATGTGGTATGGGAAGTATGCACCAATTGAACTTTCGGGCCATGTAGCTCTCCAGCTGAACTAGATATATTTCATCTACTAGACCAAATAACGTCTGTAGGTGAATGAGTGATGAGCTGAATTATCATCTCGCTCGAAGATGACATTATCACAGATATCCTTTGTCTCTCCTATCAGACCACCTCTCCACGAGCCGAGTTCAACCGAGCAGTAACGACAACTGTTTGGCCATCGTTGCGATCATTTGGCGCCATCTTGGAAGTTTTCAACTGTGGATTTTTTTTAGCGGGTATTCCGAAGTTCGAACGAATTGTGGACATGGTCGCTGGGGATCTATTAATGAACCAGCTTCGCCCCGACAATGTATATCCGGATGCCACGGCTATGTTCTCAATCAGAGGACCACTATAGCGAGAGAGATGAGGAAGTAGGCGTATATGATGATGCCCTGCGGTTCATGTGGTGCAGAGCATTGGAGTGGACAGGGTTCTATGTATATTGTTGTTTCTTTCCCTGAAAAAGTAGACCTGGAGGCTAAGTACGGTCCCCCAAGGTAAAAAGGTAAAGTTGATGGCAGGGACAGTGCTGGTAACTAGCCCGTCTTGGAGGAATAATACTGCATGTCCTTTGCAGGGATATTAAATATGCTCCATCCATTGAAATTGCAGTATAGCGATATCGTGGTTGTAATTTTCATGCTGTGTTTACCCAGCGAAATATGTGTTGCGGGAAGTGGGTCAGCTGATGCCCCGCTGATTGGCTGATACATTTACCCCTGATGATTGGCTACATGTATGTCGCAGCTAGTTATTTTTGGGTTAGCACATACGAAGTACAACTCACTATCAAAACGACAATAACAACAAGCAGCGCTCAGCTTCTTCCTGCTGGATGCCTGCCACCATCTTGTTTGATTACTACTTTACCACGTCAGATGGATGGAAGTATCACACTATATATTTGGTGCTTATGGTCATCATGTTTGATGGATTTTACCTGGCTTGGCGATCGTGGGTAAAGACGAAAGCTAAATGAGTGAGCGTATTGGGGAACTATCGATCGCCACGTTCACTATATGCCGTACATTTCATACCCGCCAGGGCCACCGCTTGTTATCAAAGAAGATATGTAAATAGGGAAGTTATACTTGGACTTATCTTTATGCCACCATGTTCATTATCTTGCTGAATATACATGCAGCAGTGCGCAGTGCATTCGCTTTGCGACACCGTGTTCAGTATACGAGATGGCCATAGCATTCAATACTGACGAAGCAGGTTATATAAATGGGCCATGAGCTTCTTAGTCTGCCAGGTATTGGCGATAAATGAGCAATGAGCAGAGTAGGAGATGAATAACTGCCCGCTGCAGCTGGTTGAGGCTGGAGATGAGGTTGAAGTAGAGAGCAGAGGATATGCATTACCGCGCGCTAATAAGAGACGCCTCCAAAATCACACACGCGAGAACCACCGAGTCGGACACACTGTGGGTGCGGCCGAGACGCAGGGAGCTGTCCTGTCAATAGACGACGCTCCCGCTGCTCAATAATAGACAGCAACACCGCTGCCCGGCCATTCTCCCAGGCGAGGCCATCCAGCAGCAAGGCCCAGCGCCTTCATCTCCATGTCCTGTCCCTTGTCCGCCGTATCATCGCGTAACGAGTTTGACGCCATGTAACTTTCCCGCGACTTTCTCGCCCGCTGATTGGGCCTCACCCTGCTGACTAACCCAACTATGTATCAGACCGGCGAAAAAAGAGACGAGCGAGCGAAAAGTCGCAGCAGCAGCAGCTGTTTGTCCCTTTGGAAACTAAAACTTATTTTACTCCCGTATTAGTTTTTTTCGTTTCTTTTTCCTGTCCTTTTCCCTTTCTTCCTCGTCCTTCTTCTACCTCAAGGGCAGAAAAGGAAAAAAAAAAAAAAATCCACATCTAGATCGGATCGTGGATGCTGCTGCTGCTGCTGCTTGCTGCTTGCAAACTTCTTCCCCAGCAACAGCAAAAAGAGCACCAACCACCACCAGCAACCCTCGCCTCCCCTGGCCGTGTCGTGTCCTCGAGCCGACAAAGGCCCTTTTCCTTCCTCCTGCATTCTCGTCCTGTGCTGGCTCTGCCTCTTTCTTCCGACGTCAACCATCCTCCTTGTCACTGTCACTGTCAACCCTCGCCTCAGCGCTATTAACTATTACTCTCCGATCTAGACAGGCCCCGACAGCGTCTCTAGGAGAGAAAATCCCCATCATCGGCTTCTTCTTCATCTCTCTGCTCCCTCTGGCCGAAATAACTATCATATAACCTAGCCATCCCGTTCATCACCCCCCAAAACAACACAACCACGTCTCCTCGCCACCTCAAACTAGATTTACTTTTTCTCTTCTCTTCTTCTGATTATTCTTCTCGTCTCCTTCACCTCCTCCACTCTCTCCCTTTCTCTCTCTCCATCTCTACTTACTTACTAGATGGCCGAACACCCTGGGCTCGCCGCCAGCTCTTCTCGTCCATCAGCTCTGCCTCACTAACTCAAAAACTAGATTTCTTTTTTTTTCTTCTTCTCTTCGTTTCCCTTCTCCTTTCTCTCGCAAGGTGTTGTCTCTCACTCTGTCGTACTATCAATCCTTCAAAAAAAAAAAAAATAAAAAATAAAAAAAAATCAACGATCGAGACACATCTTACCCTCCCTGATCTTGTCTTTCCCCTTCAGCCCTGTTTAATCTACGCCTTTTTTTCTTCTTCTCCTTCTTCTTCACCCTTCCTTTCCATTTCGTTTCCCTCCTTTCCGCTGATCCGCTGGGCGGGTTTACTAACTACTACTACTCTTTTCTCGTCGTTGACCGATTCTACTTGCTGCCCGGCTGACTGTCTACGCCTACCAACCAACATCAGCCCGGCCCTTGATAACTTCTTGGTTGGCCGTTTTAATACTCTAACTAAAAGGCCCAAGGAAGTTACTTTTTCTTCACGCAAGTCACTGAACACTACGCTGGTCTGCATCAACACATCAACGACTTAATGGTATTACTATTATTAATAAGGGCGGCTTTAATCTATTGAGGTAAGTAAAGAGTTTTTTTTTTTTCTACTTCGCTTCGTCGACCTAGTTACTACATAGCCGGCCGCTGCATCGACTGCCACATCACTGCTTCCTCTTCTCCCTCTAAAGAAAGATGTTTGCCTCGCTCTTCGTCGCATGCAATTCTCACTGTCGATGCTCATCACTATCACTGTTTTATACATCGTCTTGTTCCATGTCGCCGTCTCCTCTCGCTCCTGTCCTCCCTCCCTTCCGGACCATGTGATGCAGTGATGCAGTGATTGCAGCTATATTATAGTCACTTACTTTACCTACTTTGTGGTCACTTCGTTTACTAACTTCGTACGCAGGACAGAGAAGAGCCTTCTTCTCGCTGATTCCATTTTCCTTCTCTCTTGTTTTTCTTGTTCTTGTTCTTGTTCTTCTTCTTCTTCTTGTCTTCTGTGCCACGATGTCGTCCACCTCTGCGCCCAAGGATGACATCGACATTGGGATGCCGCTGATAAAAACTCCGGAATCTCCCATAATACAGAGAGTACAGCGAGGGTTATCTGAGCCACGCAGCCTCCCGTCAGCCTCTTCACAACATACCCCGGCTACAGACTTGCCCCCTGTAAAATGCACTTGGTGTGGGCTAGAGTTCCCATCGGGGACCTCTGAATCAGAAGCAACCACCGGTAATAACCTCGACAGTCTGAAACAGCACATGCGGGATGACCATCCAGACATTGCCAAAGACTTGTTCAATAATCTGGTTGCTGAAGAGAATCTCACACCATCTCTCGAGTCAGACCAAGGGAGCCGCCTACCAGTTGCCTCTCAGAGTGAAGGCACACCCAATGTCGAGGAAGAACTGGAACGCCACTGGACCATGAATGATGTTAGAAATTTCACAGAAGATTACGAGGGCAAGCGGGACGAGATCAAGTCGCGCTGGGAGGGTGCTTTTGATGGGTTCGAGCGGCCGCAGCCGTACGAGTTGGCTTCTACTGCTCCGGGAAAATTCTTGACCCTCACAGATCCCAATATATACATCGACATTATGAAGGACCCCTCAACCCTTTCGACAAAGGAGCTCTATGCAATCACCGTCAATGCAGCTCATGCACTCAGAGTGTGGCAAGATGAACACATGGCTCTTGAAAAGCTGATAAAGCGAGCTACACGGTCTTCACTGAAGAAAACATCCAACCCAAGAGAACTCGAGGACCCACAGGTCTTCGAGGATAAAAAGGAAGCAATGCTATATGGCTACAAACATGACCCGAAAGCTAGCCAGATTGGGTATCAGGATCCTTTCGCTCAGGGTGGTTTCATTCCTACTGCAGACCAGATGCGAAAGATGAAGTTAAGCGGCACGGAGCCATGGAAGATGAACCGCTGGGCTACCGTCAAGGAGAATGGGGTAGAATGTGTCCCCAAACTTCGACCACCCCCCGTTATCAAGCCGAAGAAGAGGGCCCCTAATGTGGCAAAGGCTGAAGCCGAAGCCAAAGCCCTTCTCGTACCTAAACGTGTGACCCGTTATGGAGGTTCGAAACCTTCATCTACTGGGGACACATCCCAAGCTCCATCCGAACCAAACAGCCCCGGCGGCCCTTCCCGCTCACAATCTCGACATGCTACGCCCCAAAGCAGTGTCCCAACGCCTGTCCGAAAATCTACACGGCCCTTAGCTCAGGCCCTCTATGCTCTATCAACCAGCGCACCTCGAAGTGCCCCAGTCAAATCACCCAAGTCACCGAAATCTCCAGCTCCGACATCAGCGGGAACGTCAAAGGCCTCCACGCCCTTCTATCCGGATCCCCTTCAAGATCCTAAAAACCAGCTCAAAATTAAGAACTCCAAACACCCCAAACGCACCGAAGCCATGATTTTGCACTGGGCCAAATTCAACCAAGAGGGTAGAACAAGAAACCCCAAACGAACCAAGGCCCAGATCGAAGCTGCACGGGTAGCTGAACGAGAGGCCAGCCTTGATCCGTCAGTTGCGTCATCAGCGAGCCGGAAGAGAACGGCTGCTAACTCCACAGAGAGAGGTGACAGCCATCCTCCTTCTATCAAGAAGATGAGACGAGATGCCAACGGCAAGACGGAGCCTGTCACACCTATTTCTGAGCATGGGGAAGGGAGCTCATTTCATTACCATATGCATACGACATCTCATCGCTGAACATGGCACTGGTTAATTGATGAGATGTCAGAACAACTGGCGTGTCTAACGTGTTGATATCTTCTTTTCTTTTTTCACCCTTTTGTGGAGTTGAGTTGGCCAACGATGTCTCGGCTTCTCATCATCCCTTACTACTTACTAGCATGGCGATTTGATTCGATTGTAATATCTGTTTTGCTCTCTGGTTTCTGCTTCGTTTACCCTGGTATAACTTCAGTGCCCGTGGCTTTTGTATTCCTGCTTGTTTCACCCGTACTGCTTTTTTTTGTCACAACTACATACACTGACTGGTATTTGGGAGGGGTTTGTTTCTGATCATGTTTTGCTCTGTCTTCTGCTTTACTGCAACGTGTTGATACCTCCCGCTGCTGTGTTGACTACTTTTCTTGCTTTCTTGCTTGGTTAGGGGTAACTAACTAGCACAACTGGGCGGAATGGCATTAAATAGTTTTCGGCCGCGCATGTACAATATATACTTGGACAAATGGACTCATCCTGATAATGAAAAGAAAAAAAAGAAAAGAAAAGAAATCTTCTAACAGCAGATGACTATGTTCTGCCCGACCGACTCCCTTTATCATATCATCGCCATCCACATCACCAACCAACACCCACCATCACAGGCGCCTACTTGGTGTGGCGATGGTCAGGTAACCCCGTCACGTGATGCATGCCCAGAAAGCAACGAAGAAAAAGCGACAACCTCTTCGATTCAACAACTTGGCGAAGAAGAAGGCAACGAAGACGACAGCGAAGAGGCAGAAATAGAACGTGAAGTGCTTTATTAGCTTTCAACTAACTTACTTATACTTGCTCTCCCTCGCCCTCTTTTGGTTTCTTTTTCTCCTTTTCTTTTTTTCCATTCTCTACTTTATTCTATCAATTCTTTCAAGCACGGTTACCTGGTCACTCATATCAGAAGAATGGGGAAGAAAAAGCGCGGCCACCCGGATCTCGAGGAGTTGCTCGCGAGGCCATGGTGCTACTACTGTGAGCGTGACTTTGATGACTTGAAGATTCTCATTTCTCACCAAAAGGCAAAACACTTCAAATGCGAGAGGTGTGGGAGGAGGTTAAACACAGCCGGAGGTATGATGTCTACTCATTGTGCTCTTTTCTTTTCTTTTCTGACATTTATCGATTCTAGGTTTGTCGGTACATATGAGCCAGGTCCATAAAGAGTCTCTATCCCAAGTCGACAATGCCCTTCAGAACCGGTCAAGTCTCGATATCGAGATTTTTGGCATGGAAGGTGTGCCGGAGGACGTGCTGCAGGCTCACAACCAGCGTGTCCTGCAACAGTATCAGCAGGCAGAGGCTGAACGGCGTGCTGCCACGGGAAATCCTGCACCGGGCACTTCGGGCAGTAGTGGACAGTCTAAAAAACCCAAGTTCGAATCCCCTTCTGAGCTGAAGAAGAGACTTGCAGAGCATAAGGCACGTTTGGCAGAACAGGCGGCGGGTGGAAGCAGTGGAGATACTACGCCGGTAGGCGCTGGACAGCAGTCACAATCTACGCCTGGTGGCACTCCATATGTATGTTCTTATATCCTAGTGCATATCTATCGTGAGATATTGGAGTTAAGCTAATATGCTTGATGCAGCAGCAGCCTAGCACACCGCAGTATACCGCTCCTCAGCAGCCAGCGAACGGATCTGGCCAGCATTACGCGGCTCCATATGGGCAAGCTCCGGCCGCATTCCCACCACAGCCTCAACAGCCGGGTTTTGTACCACCAACCGGGCCACAGAGCTACCCCATGCCCCAGTATCCTCCTTCTACGAACATGTCAGCGTCACCGTACCCACAGGCCGGTGTTCCCCCCATTGTTTCACCAGTCGGAGCCAGCCCTACGCTCCCGTACCATCACCAACAGCACCACCAGGCAATGAGAACACATACACCACCTCAGGCTATATCCCCTTCCTACCCTACCCGAACGCCAAGCCTACCACCTGCTCCAGGACTTCCTCAACGGCCCAGTTTTGGCGCCCCGCAAGTCAATGCCTTCCAAATGCAACAGCTGCACCATGGCCAAGTTTCGGGGCCTCCAGCTGTTCCTATGCCTACGGATGCGCAGAGCAACCGTGCCCACCCTCTGCCAGATGCTAATTCTGAATCTCTATCAGCGTCGGCTGATAAATTGATTTCAGAGGCTGCTAAGCAAGCCAAAGAGTTACCAGCTAAGCCAAGCCCCGCCCCCGGAACCCCTGAAGAAGGGGCTGCTGGTAAATCTTCGAAGAAAGAAAAAGCTAAGTCCACCAGACTAGTTTATTCCGACAATGAAATCAGTCCAGAGGAAAAACTGGCCCGTCTACCTCGATACGCCTTTGTTCGACAGCGGATAGACGAGAATTCTTCAGGGGAGACAGCAGCAGAACCTGTTGCTGGTGCTGAAGAAGTTGTCAACCTCCCAGCGTAAGCGTCCATCCTAATATATTGAACTTACTGGACTGCCAGCTATCTCATCAACTACTCCAAGTGCCAGAAAAGGGGAAACCAAAAGGAGTTCATGTTCTTTACTCTGGAGTTTTGGGGACCGCACCGTCAGGGAGACGATGGGACTTTTTCACGAGCAGATAAGTCTTTTGAACGTATCACAGTTTTTTCTTTCTTTCTTCACCAAGCAATATACTCTTGTCCTTGATTATTCCGAGTTGATGATCAGCAACTTTGCCCAATTCTGTTGTTTCAGGTGCGTACTTGGTTGCGCGAAGCCCGCATCTAATTCTGTCCCTGCTCGGTATATTACGATGAATGGGCCACGGCCACACATCGAACATCTGGTTCAACCGGCATTCTCAACATTTTCACCCGCCCTTCCTTCTCTTCGGATCAACTAGAAACACGCCTATCTCAGTTGGACTCCAACTTCGATGCACTGGTGAGTCAGATCACAGATCGTTTCCAGAATGATCGCTGATCAATGCATGGCTCTCCTCATTATCTCCCTCCACTTCCTTGTCCCTGCTATCGCCTTCTATAATTCCAACTCTCCTACTTTTTTTAACTGCACCCAAGGCCTTTCCATCGAACCGGAGTTATACTCGACTCGAAGAGTGATACCAGTATTCGACCGGAAGATGAACCATGCAGAAACAAGACAAAGGTACGACCCAATGCTTTTTTGATCCTAGATAACCACGCGGGAAGAAAAAGAATTTAAAACCTCTCCGCCTCCCCCTCTCTTTCTCCTATTCTGCTGTCATTTTCCCTGTAAGTGTATTTAAGGGGGTCATCCTGTCTTTTATCTTCTTCAGATGTATAGCAATGTCCTCACCAGGTGTCTCGCTGTGTCTCTTGTATCTTGCAACCGTCAACTGTAGCTGTGTACAATGAAGAATATGAAGCTCGGCAAAATAAAAATAAAAAAAAATGATCACGTGCCACGTTAGCTTCCGTAACTAACTAGTTTCCTGGCAATAGCCGATTGGTAAGCGCCCCGTGGGGAGAAGTGTTATGACGGCATGCACGCGGTGACGAGGCAGCTAAAGGATCACGGAACAGGCTGCAACGTTCTCATCCTTGACATCCTCCTCTCTTCCGTGCACTTCTCATCTCGCAACTTTTTTGTGGCTGCAATGTTTCTCCCTCTTTAGTGGGCATCGTCTGATTTTGATTGTCTTCATAACTAATGGGGAATCGTGCTAGTAGTATGCAGTACCGGCACGAGACCACGCCGTTGCTCTATGTCGAAGTAATACAACCCCCACCACGCTACCCGCATAGAAGAATCCGCCGATTATGTACTACATGTCTAGGTTCGATATTAGTACTGTCAGTCATTGTGCTACTCTTACCCTACGCTCTGCTCCCAAGCGGATACGGCTCAATCTCCGATCATTTCCCCTGGACATCGAGCAATGGCCTTGACTATGCTTCTCTCCAGCATCTACTGCAGACTGTACCAAGTGCAGACAAAATGAGGCATTGGAGCCATCATTACACGTCTGGACCCCATCTTGCCGGGAAAAACCTGAGCCTAGCAATTTGGACAAAGGAGAAATGGGAGGAATTTGGTGTCCCAGACGTCCAACTCACGACCTATGATGTCTACCTGAACTACCCCGTCAGTCATCGATTGGCACTTCTCGAGAGAAAAAAAGGAGGCCATGATCTTAAAGTCGTGTACGAAGCTTCATTGGAAGAGGATGAGCTTGATAAAGATGCCACTAGCGAGTTAAGAGAAAGGATCCCCACTTTCCACGGCTACTCAGCTAGCGGCAATGTTACTGCTCAATACGTTTATGTGAACAATGGAGATTACGATGACTATGAAGCTCTCCTCAAGGCAAACGTGACTTTGGAAGGAAAAATTGCGCTGGTCAAATATAGTGGAATTTTACGTGGATTGAAGGTTAAGCGTGCTCAGGAACTTGGTATGGTCGGAGTCATTATCTATACCGATCCACAGGAAGATGGAGATATGACTGAATTAAACGGATACAAGGCATACCCTGATGGGCCTGCTAGGAACCCGAGTGCTGTGCAGAGAGGGAGTGTTGGATTTTTGAGTAAGCGCCTCTCTTACAACTTCTTGCAGTGCTGTCAAACGTCTGACCTATATATATTTCCAAAGCTGCTGGAGCCGGCGACCCCACGACCCCTGGATACCCCTCGAACCCGGGCTGTCCTAGACAGGATCCTAAAGATTTTCTTCCTTCCATTCCTTCACTACCAATCTCTTACAAAGACGCCATCCCGCTCTTAAAAGCTCTCAATGGCCATGGACCTAAACCCTCAGAGTTTGGTAAAGACTGGGAAGGTGGTTTAGTTCATAAAGGTGTTGACTATAACATTGGACCATCTCCAGAGAACGTCATGATCAATCTCTATAACGAGCAGGAGTATGTCACCACTCCTATATGGAATGTCATTGGCGTTATCAAAGGTTCAATCCCGGATGAGGTTATTGTTTTAGGCAACCACCGAGATGCCTGGATAGCCGGAGGTGCAGGGGATCCCAATAGTGGATCTGCTGTAATTAATGAAGTCATTCGCAGCTTCGGTGAAGCCCTTAAAGCTGGCTGGAAACCTAAAAGAACGATTGTCTTTGCTAGTTGGGATGCTGAAGAGTATGCACTCATTGGATCAACGGAATGGGTTGAAGAAAATCTTTCGTGGCTGTCAAGTGCTCACGTTGCATACCTCAATGTTGATATTGCAGCGTCTGGAAAGAAGTTCCAGGCCGATGCTAGCCCCTTGCTCAACAAGGCGATCTATAATGCCGCAGGACTTGTCCTATCACCAAATCAGACGATTGAAGGGCAGACCATTCTTGACCTCTGGGACGGGGAAATTGGTGTGATGGGAAGTGGAAGCGATTTTACGGCCTTCCAGGATTTCGCTGGAATTCCAAGTCTTGATTATGCATTTACGACTGGAGAAGGCGATCCAGTTTATCAATACCACTCTAACTATGATAGTTTTGACTGGATGGACCGATTCGGCGATGTTGGTTTTAAATATCACATTGCAATGGCACAGATGTGGTCTCTTACAGCCGCATACCTGGCAGAGACCCCAATTCTAGCTCTGAATGCCACCGATTATGCTTTTGCATTAAGGAAATACTTGGATTCGGTTAAAGATAAGGTCTCTCCTGATACTATGGGCCAGTTTGACTTCTCTCCCATGGATGATGCGATCTCTGCGTTCCATCAAAATGCCGTTAAATTCGACGCATATGCCGAATCACTTGCTACAGAACTTGAGAAAGGCGGTCATTGGTGGAGTAGGCTTATTCTCTACTTCAAAATTCGCTTTGCTAACCAGAAATACAAATATATTGAAAGAAAGTTCCTATATGATAAAGGACTTGATAACAGAGGTTGGTACAAACATGTTATTTTCGCACCGGGACGATGGACTGGATATGCCGGTGCCACGTTCCCTGGCCTAGTTGAAAGTTTTGAAGACAATGACCTGAAGAACGCCGAGGTGAGTAAAGTCTGTGGATTTCACTAACTGGATTTTGAGACTATTGCTAACATGAATTTTACTTGTGTAGAAATGGAGGGACATTATTAAATCTAAGATTGACGACGCTACTGAGTTGTTGGGATGATAGAAATATTCCCAGAGTCCCTGCATCAGTCACACTGCTTATATATATTTCTATTCCAATGCATTTTGTAACTGGAAATCTTCGTTATTATTTCTATGGACTTTATCTATATATTCAGCAGATAGAAAAGATGTAAAAGGTCGTCTGAACACATCATAAATCGTGAGAAATGTAAAACCGGAATATTGTTCGCATATTTGGGTCGATTTTTGGAAACACTTTTCTGTAGGAAGAAAGGAAATATTGGAATGGTGATCCCTTTTTGAATTATGATATAATCCCCAGTCCATGTATATGGCCGTTTGTATCCGTGAAGAGATTAAGAGTTGGATGGTGCTGACAAGGTGGGCTCATCGCCCGCGGCTTTCCCGTCTGAGTTGCTAACCTCTATTGGGCCAGCTGTGTTTTCAGGTCGTACATTTCCTACCTCTAGAAGGGGTGGGCTATCCTGTTCCGCATCACCGACCACAACGGCTGTGTCTTCGTTGTCTTGCTCTCCTGTATCACCAGCGAAGCCGTCTGTTTCAATGATCCAAAAAGCTGGGAGAGCGCTGATAGCTGCTATGAAAGCAAGGGTCCACCAAGGTATTATCATGTATCCTGCTTTGACGCCAATGGAGAATACGGCTCCCAGTGCAGCCGGGCCAATGGCCCTACCTATGGCAGAAGCGCTCGTTGCGACTCCATTCAGTGTTCCAAGGACAGAAACACTTGAAGCTGAATTTGTAAGAAGGATGATGGACGATGGGAATGCAAAGACCACAGCACTCAGCTTGATTGCCATCAGGATTACTGTTGCAAGCTGACGAGCGCTATCTGTGGGGAAGAGGGCGAGAAAAGGCGTAAGGAAGTAAAGCACTGGAAACATGAAAGCTGATACTTTAAAGCAACGTAGGACCCCAAAACGTTTGGCGGTTGGGGGGAAAACGAAAAATTGAACAATCATTCCTACTACTCCATTGAGCGTAAACAAAATACCGATGGCCTGTGAATCTATAGTTTAAAAATCGTTTAGCTCATTTTCTCAAGATAAATAGGTAAATAATCGAAAATGGAGATGTCGGGGCATAGGCTGGTGACGATCACATACCTATACCAAACCCAGAGGAGAACTTGAATGGAAGTTTCACATCCGGGTTATTTTCCAGTTTCTGCCTTGGATGGTTTAAAAATACGGGCAGCACAGAGTCGAAAGCAACACTATGGAGCCCTAACGAAGCATATATTGAGAGAATTATCACAGACTGAAAGGTTAAAACCTCCGTCCACTTAGCAGAGGTATTCGGCCGTTTTTGTTCCTTACTTGCGGCCGATACAGGCATCTGACGGTCACCAAGAAGGGGAGTGGATTCGTCGTCTCCATGCCCAGGATTCTTTACCGGCTTTCTCCTGCAGTGGCAGCACATGCTAGTTAGCATTTCACCAAGGATGAGGCCATAGTCTCGCTCGTTCTTTTTGAATGATAGAGTTTCCTAGCGAAGAAGTAAGCACAGCAACCGTAAACTTGTTTTCGTTGACACTCCGGAGATGAGGTTTACCTTCAAGAATAAAAACCCCGTAACAATTCCGACAATAAAGAAGCCTCCTGAAAGTATATTTGGCAAGGCAAATGGATACGTCTTGAAAAAATGGCTGTTTCCAAAGATTTCTGGGTATTTCTTTACTGGGTTCACAAGGGCTCCTCCGAACGCAGGACCAAATATACTCCCAATAGTCCATACTAGGGGCATTAAACTGAAGGCTCGAGGTTGAAGCTCACGCTCTGGTACAAGCTCGGCCACGACGGTTCGAATAATCCCAACATTCCCACTGCTGAACCCAAGACAAGCGCGCGCTAACACAGCCATGGGTAGTGAAGTAGAGATTCCGAAGAGAAGGGTAAAAAACATCGTTATGGAAAGACACGTTAATATTACGGGTTTGCGTCCAATTCGGTCGGATAAATTTCCCCAGGGAACAGCAGTGATGCATTGGCAGAGGGCAAATATGGCAGATAGGATGCCAACCCATTTTGCAACGTCCCTTTCGACAACACCAAATGTCCGGACCATTTCAGGCTAATGTAACCCGTTAGTAATTGTGCACAGTGGTCAGCAGATGTCACACAATATAACACCGATGAGCCTGATGTAGACTAGAGACAAAATAGAGTATCATACTAGGTATGGAAAGACGGATGTAAAGACAACTATATAGTAAAATTTCGCATATCAGCGTCAGCGTCATTTTTATGAGGTTTGAATAACCTGAATTGGAGGATACGGGGATATACCGGGTTCAGCAAATCGACAAACAGCTAAAATGAAGGGAGCAATGCCATCGTGGTTAGCCGGGAATGATATTTCAAAAATATACGCGTTCAGGGTGGAGAGCATGAACGTTGGGCCTACCCAGTATCACAAACTGCTGCACAGGCAGCTTAGGTGCTGGTTTCGCCATGATGAAGATATAAGGAGCTCCAGAATAGATATGAGCCCACGTCCCTGGAGCCGAGCCGTGGAGAAGACAGGTTCGGCTATGTAATGAGGTCGCTCTGGCTCTTGTCTATACTCTCAAGTGGTCTTTTTTCGAGGATAAATGGAGTTAGGAAGGAGGCTGTTAACTAAGTAAATCCCGGTCAAACGATGCGAAAGCGAGGGGCTTGTTATATGAAGAGAGTTGTCACAAGAATTAAAACAAAGCCTTCACAATCACGCTCAAGATTGTCACAAATTTCAACCGGCTCACGTCTCTCCGCTAGTTGCTGGGATAACCGACCTGACTCAGCCTTGACATGGGGGGGGATTCGGGGGAAGTGTCGGTATATCCACAGCGAAGGAAGCTTTGGGAGGTGGCTTGGAGCTTAAACTTCGCCATGAAACTTGCGGACCAGCACGCAGACTCCCCTTGATCAAGTGAGGGAGAGGGCCTATCCTCTGCATCCTTGGACGAAATCGCCAGATAGCCAAGTGCTTGCACAGTTCTTAACGCTTCACCATCTCGTCGCTAGTTAGCTCGGTACGAAACAACAGATTGCGGACGACCCGTAACGAACAAAATAATTCTCGTTGGGCATGGACTCTCAGCTGGAGTATTGCTTATGCATAGATTGGTCAATCAGATCATGGTGATTGGCACAGAGAGTTTTCTGGAGCGCATAATTGCTGCAAGTTTGCGGACGTTTCGGGGGTTCTTAGGCCGGTTACGAACTAGTAGCGAGAACTGCTAGTTAACTAGTTAGCCCCTTGTCTAGTTAATGACCCAAATCGCGTCTAGAACTGCGATACTCCGTCCGGTATGTTTACTTATGAACACTCAACACAAGCAACAAGATAAAGGCGCTGGAAATGGCCTTTTAGCCGCCAGTGCTGGTCGATATCAAAACGGCCGCGACTTCGAGTGTTGCCCCTCGAACGATGGATGGACGTCGTTATTTTCCTGATTTGGCCTGGACCTTCCATTTCTGTTTCGACGGTACTTTCGGCCCGTCAGGCAATTCACGTGACAAGGTATCTATTCGATGACATAAGCAACGCCCCGCCAAAGAAAAACAAACAACAACAGGATAAGAAAAGAAAAAAAAAAAGGTCAGAAAAGACATGACGACAAGATGAAGCCTGTGAACAGGGACTTATATCAGGACTCCATATACTCCGTACGCGATGCAGATCGATCTTTGCAGGGTTTCTTACTACGTGCAGAAAGGTCTGATGCAAATCTGATCTTGACTGGGAAGCTTTCATTTAATCGTGTTGTTGCTCCATCGCGAGTGAAACTGCCAGCCGATACCCAACATTGGTACAAAGGACAGTGCCCTCGTATCGTCCAATCCCGCGTGAATCCATCGATTCTGAGTACGGAGATGGTTACGAAGTTTAAATGTAGTGAGAACATTTCCTCCTCTGTTTCCCGATGGATGCAACAATGAGTTGAGAGATACAAAGGTGTGAAAACGGCATCTCCATTGAGATGCTGTTACGGTGTACGCACCGGGCATATAAAGATCCCAGCTTTCTCAAATCTCAGCCTTAGCCGAGAAGGTTACTGCTATCTCATCTGTGCGGCCGAAACCTAAAGACCAGATGTTTACATGCGCAGCTCGACAGTGGGGTACGAATAAAGAACAGTTCGAGTCGAATACTTCGACTGTTCTGGGTGGTCGCAGCAAGAGGTTGCTGGTACCATGAAATACACATTGTTATTGAGATGAGTGGCCATCAATGTGCCATGTATAATCTTGGTACTTTAATGCAGTGTCATATTAAGCATGTATGGTTGCGCCAACAAGAAGACCAGCACCAACACCAGCGCCGGCTCTCATGCGGTTGCAAATTCAATACACGGAGATTTGGAGGAACATGGAAGATGACCAAGGAATATGGACGAGGGAAAAAAGAAATGCGAACAACAAATCAAAACAAAACATGCCTATTTAATTGAATCAGCACCCCGGGTACAACGCACGTTTACTGAAATCTCCCTGACTCCACGCTCTTATAATTGAACAACAATTTTATCTCCCTGGAAAGCAGATTTGGAGAGATATCTCGGTGAGTATTGGCTGTTGTCACGTTCGTTAAGTTAGCTAGTCTTCTTGATCATATTCGGTGGGTTGACCATACTGGAAATATATGCTCCCTGCAGCTTGATCTTTGCACTGCTCAATATAGGTATCTAAATCTTCTTTCGCTTTACCCTCGAGCTTGGGGAGGCGGGCCCCTGCTGCATTCACAATCCGATAAGATTCTTCTATCAAACCAACAGTGTGGTCCACTGCGGCCTGGACACTCATGCCCTTGTGGACCAACAGCAGGGGAATGATGTTATCGAACTGGCAGTCTTTCTAAATATTCGCCGGCAATGCAGTTAGCCACTGTACCCTATTGATATCATCTTCGGGACTACTTACAATCTCTTTCTTGACTGAAAATATGTCGTTCATTCTTCACGTCACCGTCACTATCGGTCAGCATTGTCCCATTACCACGGGAACGTTGATACCCACAAGCATATAATTCGGACAATATGATATCTTATTGTCTGCACGGATTCATGCCTTAGCACCTCGTCAGATACCTCGATGTCGGCGGCGTAACTATGTTCAGTATTAGCTGCGATTGCCATTTGGATACTACGGCATCTGACTTACGGTATCAAGTCAAGTGTTGGATAGACCCCGATATTGATTATCCTTCCTTCAATGTATTCCTCCAGTGACGGTAAGTATTTCTCTCGCTGTTTGCTAACTTCCATTAAGCAGTCGATATATTCAACTGTCGTCTTTTGAAACTGGGCCTTGGATTCTAGAAGGACATACCATGGTTAGCCTTGCACATTATCTCCAGTCTCAGTGGAAGTATCAATGATATACTTACCGTTTGACCACCCCACAGCAAGCTTGGGACCAACGGTACGGTAGATGATGCAGCTTGGGAGAACATATGGCTCTGGGCCGCTGCGGTTTGGGTCAAGCCAGTATTTTACGAAAGCAGCGGGATCCTGCTTCACAAATTCTTCTGATGTGAGAAAACTGTCCACATCTACCGGGAGAACTTGTTAGTATATGCTTGAGATTCGTTATTACCCGGATGGAGGGCTATGATCATTACCATCGTCAAAGGCAAAGAACTAATTTAAAAAAAAAAAAGCATCAGTGACGGTTCCTTTTTACTCGAAGCATTCTTTTAAGAAATCAATACATACCCATGCCATCTTCTCGAAGAGAACTTGCAATTTTTCTTCCGTCGTTCGAGGGAAAAAACAGGCAATGCATAAACTCAAGTCAACCTTGACTGCCATCTCTCGCAAGTTGTCTCTTTCAATCCACCTTTATATCGAGCAAGGTGTTAGACTGGTGCCTCTAAGAGTATTCAATGCGGCACAGATTCAACTTACTTTTTCAAGAATTCTCCCTCTTCAGCTTTTATCTTGTCATACGCAGGGTTGACTCCCATATACCATCCCTTAAGAACATTCTCCAGCTGAGGGATTGTATATGAATTTCCTTTGAGGAGTTTTATTATATTTTCCTGCTGAATATGGTAGTCGTCCTTCTTGGGACTGATTGCAGGCGACTGAAGGAGTGCAGACAGCCCCCGGATTTTCGAATGTGGTGCAGTTATGGCAGATACAAGCCATCGAAAAATAGCTGGGAACGACATGATGGGAGCAATTATCAGAACAGTGGATGATGGGATCCTATATCGATACTACACCTTTCCATAAGTCAGGCCGGACGTGGAGTTTATATAAAGTATGAGCAAGTACTACCCCTTTCCCCGCTGGGCGATTTCGTTTCATTCATTTTCAGTCCAGTTTTTAAACTTTAAGATGATGAATGTATTTTAGGACACTCGGTCCTTGGAGAATTTGAAAAAAAGCGCCTTCAACTTCACGCGGACAACAAACGAAGCGCTGAAAATAACAAATCTACCCTACGTGGCCCACAACTTGTGGGCCTCTTCCATCCCACGACCATGGTTCCAATTGTACTGGGGATGGCGTTTCCGCGCATGTTCTTGCAAGTTCAACCGTGCGAGCAACGATCATGTCAATAACATTTTCACTGGCCTCCTTGTTCCGCGCAGCTGACAAACACGAAAGTTTACAACCGAACCATCGACACCCGAATTTACCACTATTGCGCTTGTTTATCCATACGCTTTCTAGATACGGTCATTGGCCCGTATTCTCGACTTCTGAGGAGATTGCTCGGCTCCCCGTCCTTGCCAGATTGCCGGGAAAGGACTAGACTTGGGCCACGAAAATCCTTCTTGTTCCCAGAAAAAGAAGATCCTAACAGCACATCCCCTTTTTTTTATCGCAATCCTCAAGCCATTCCGCTTACGAGGCCCCGCAGCTGAAGTTTAGCATACCGAGAGCTGGCAATATGAGACCCACGAGCCCGGGCGGAGTACGGCGGACGATTCGTTCGCCCTTCCTCGAAGACGTTTAGGCCCTTTGAAGAACGAGCTCCTGGGAGGCTCGAGATTTGACCTTCATTACGCCACGGCAACACTGAGAACCCAAACACGATATATATATATATATATATATTTATATATATATGAAAAGAATCTCCGGTATGACTCTATAACACTGGAACGGAAACAAGACATCGGTTAAGGTGGCTGAGCCCGAGTGGCCATCTCCGTTTACAGCCCTTATTTGCGATGCAGGCTTATCACGGACGAAAATCAGCTTTTAATTGGAGGCAAGGAACTACATTACCAGATTCACGGATAAGATTGCGCGCTGTGCCTGTTGAAGAAGATGGTTGAGGCTGTCAGGCAGTCTAAAGCTAGCTATAAATCCGCGCTGGTGGATGCTGGGACGGGGTGAGCCTTCGCCAACAGGCCAAAACTCTGGGGACATTGAGGAACCGGCTGCATGTTTCCGTTCTAAGTTTACAAGTGCGTATAACTACTCCCGTACTCCGGACACGGTAACGGAGATGGTTGAAAGTGGGCCAAGGTTACTCTCCAGAGTTTGGTATATGTTCAATTTCTAAACGACGATCCTGTCTTGACGACAAACTCCAGCAAATTTACACAAACTATGAAGCATAAAAGGGAGAAGGGCAAAAAAAAAGAAAGAAAGAATTATACAACCCTGAAAACGCAGGACGCTGCGGTTGGACAGACGCCATGTTTTGATCCCCGGCTACAGACGAAAACAACTTTACGTGAAAAATTAAATTTCGACCTCTTCCAACGAGATCGCTTGACCCCGGTCAATATTACACTCAATTAACCCTCCTGGACAACGGGCTGGTTACTAAACCCCGTATTTGGAAGCAACTCCTGGTCTTGAGTAAATATGCATCCAATAGGCGGCGTATTTCGTTTCGGTTTTCGGTAACCTGCGATACCTGATGACTGCCGCGCCATGGAGGGAGTCCATCCCATGCAGCATGCAACGAGCAAGCAAGGATAACAAAATATGTCGTCTGAAGGCAAAAAGAAAATAAAAATTCAACGAAGTTGGGCTCCCTGAGCCAATGACGACGCCACAGCATATTCAGATGAGTAAATGACAAGCAGAAGGCGATCTCGGGTTTTCCGAACCTTTATATTTTCTTTTTTCTTTCCACTTTTTTTCTTTCTTTTCTTCGCTCCTTCTTCTTGTCTGCCTTTTTTTTTCTTTTTTTCCTTTTTCTTACCCTTCTCCTCTCTCTCGTTATAATCTCCCCATTTCTTTTCCCCCATAATTTGACATATGAAACCTCCACTTTTGGTGATCGCACGATTCTGTAACCGGGTGACCACCCTGCCGGCATTCTGCGTCAAAGTGGATTATATTCTGATATTTTGTCTTCATGTTATCACTCTTAGCTAAAGGTAATGCAAGTCATCGCAGAGTTCAGAGTTTCCCCCTTTCCCATGGGCATACTAACTCCAGTTCTCAGGGGTGAAAGAAAAAAAGGGGCAATCCTCACACCGTGAGTGAGGCTGTTCCAGTGCTTTGGCGACAGGCTGAAGAATTTTGGGCCCGGCGAAACGGTAGAATATCTACGGCTGCGCGGGGGTAAATCTTCCCAGCTCTCTGGTCGGAGCCAGAAGCATGGGATCGTTATACTTTCGAGAAGGGGGGTTGGGTTGGACATGGAACCTTTCGATCACCGATCACCGGTAGGCAAGTGTTCATATGTAACCAAACAGCGAGCAAGCTAACTAGCTTCGGCGCAGGCATGTGTTGTCCAAGACGGGGCCACGGAATGACCAGTTAAACGAGCCTGGCGTGCAGCGGCCGTCGTGTCTGTCATGCCTTGTCACTCCGATGTTTTTAGTTAACTATGTATGTACCTCCGTGCATGCTTTCCACCAATGCAGTCGAGGTTTTGACCAGCCAATATCTTTCGGGATGCTCCAGTGGCCATTCTCGGCCCAAGCGGGATGTGCTCCGGCCAGCAGCAGGTTCGAACTTGTATATGCAATAATATCATACTCCGTACTTACATCATATATTACATGCCGGATATCAAGGTATCAGAATAAGTTACCTATTCGTATATATGTCACCATTCCCCCTTTTTTTTTTTCGCTTTTTATTACTTCATTCTATTTTCATTCTCATTGTTGTGCCTTATGAAAAAAAAGGTGCTTTTTTTATTTTTTGTTTGCTCCTCGCATGCAGAGATCTGATAACCCGGCCATAAGATCGCTCAAAGGTATAGCTAAAGTATATAGTCCTCTCCTGGGTCTTATTTGATATCGGGCTGTCGCATCAGTCGCTCCTCTTGTCCTGCCCTTGAGATCAAGTCGGACGGACCCCTCTCTCCTGGAGAAAGATGTGATATAAAATCTCTCCTGCCGTTAGACTCTAGTCCTTAGGGAAACCGCAGCATCCAAGCCAAAGCAAACCCGTTTAGGTATTGTACAATGATGGCAACTCTCGCCCCCCTTATTACCAGTTCGCCCACTATCATTGCAGCCGGAGGGCTCTTCATTCTGGTACGTCGACATCACCATCCATATCCCTCCCCTCCCCTTTTTATCTAACTTGTATTTATTTACATTTATGTTATTTGATGTTATTTTTTTTTCTTTTCCCACTACCCACGCTGCACGTCATCATAATCCATCCGCTTCGGCTGGCTAATTTAGAGTGCTCCCCTCTGGTGGGGAAAAGGGGCTGCCTATAGTACATCCTGGGAACAGCGATATATAACCTCTTCTTCCATCCGCTCCGGAAATTTCCAGGGCCTAAACATTTAGCGCTGTCCCGACTCCCAGTTACCTGGGCCACACTACGCGGACAGCGGGCACAATTTCGGCTTCATCTGCATCGCAGATACGGCGACGTGGTGCGCATTGCCAGCGACGAGCTAAGCTTCGCCCATGGGCAGGGCTGGAAGGAGGTCTATGGAACCAGCGCAAATGCAAGGGGCACCCGCGCTATCCGTGGTGTCGAAGAGGAGGGTGGTGCCAACTCCGTCGTGACTGCGAACGGCGAGGTCCATACACGGCAGAAGAGGCTGATGACCATTGCATTCTCGGAAAAGAACCTGAAAGAAAACGAAGCAACGTTCGTCAAATATGCGGACAAGCTTGTGCAACGCATGGAGGAATCCAGGGGCACCCCCATGAACATGTCAGACTGGTACAATTTCACGACATTCGATGTCATCGGCAAGCTGCTCTTTGACGAATCTCTCGGCCTGCTGGAAAACTCCAAATATATCCCCTGGGTCGAATCTGTCCAACAGTTCCTGAAGGCGTTTGCGATCATAGTCGTACTGAACGAGTACTTGCTTTTCCGGGTGATCTGGAGCATGGTGCCACACAGCGTCTTGAGTCGCCAACGACAGAAATTTCTCAATTACACGTCGGATAAGCTCGCGAGATACTTTGAACGGATCAAGGCAGAAAAGGGCAAACATAGCATTCTCGGCAAGCTGCTTGACGGCGGCGTCACAATGCCAGAGCTGCAGCAAAATTCTCCGATCCTTGTTTTTGGAGGGAGCGAGACCTCCGCTACAGTGTTGCGCTGTATGACCTTTCTTTTGTTCAAGAACCCCCGTTGCATGGAAAAGCTGGTCAAAGAGGTTCGCACCAGGTTTTCCAGCTCCGAGGAAATGACGTACGATGCTTTATTGGGAATGGACTATCTCAATGCTTGCGTCGAGGAGTCCCTTCGCATGTACACTCCATGCACGAATGGGCTACCCCGTGTGGTGGAAGAAGGCGGATCGATGATATGTGGTGAAATGATCCCTGCCGGGACTCTGATATCAGTTGCCGGATTCTCACTGCTTCGTTCCCCTAACTACTACCATTTGCCCGATTCGTTTATCCCAGAGCGCTGGCTCCCTGGTGCCCAAAAGCTGGATCCGGGATTTGCAAAGGATGATAGAAACGCTTTCCAGCCGTTCTCGTACGGAGCACACAATTGCCCTGGTAAAAAGTAACTATTCCCTCCCCTTCTCTACTAAGACAGCTGCATTATGCTCAAAAACCAGTGACATGTACACGAAAAAAATATGTGTCTTACTAAACTTTTGCTAACGGAATTAATCTAGGATGGGATATTATGAGATTCGCCTTATCATGGCCAAAGTGCTTTGGCATTTTGATCTAGAGCTTGTCCCCAAGGATGGCGGTGCATTGGACAACTGGGACCATATTGACAACTACCAGACTTATGTCAAGGCACCTCTATGGGTCAAAGCAACTCCTGTCAAGCGGGGAAGGGCTTAAGCTCTGGAATTGCAGTCAATTTCTTTCTTTCTTTCTTTTTTTTCTTTCTTTCTTTTTTTTTTTTTCTCTTTCTTTTTAGATTCTGATGTACTGGTAATGTCGTTCGTTATTGAAGGTCTGTTATACGGACTTGGCTTATTTGTTGTCAATAATGAAACGCTAGATCTGGACAACCTTTCTAATAACATGTTATGATGATTTCACAGCAATCATCTCGGGGGTACTGAAGTTGCCGGGATCGGTGGGCAATTCTGCCAAATAACACTGAAACGCTATAGATCCGAACTTGGGGGGTATAAGAAAGAAGGACTTGCTATAATGAAAAATGCCTTGCCTGGTAAGCGAGTGTCAAGGTAGTCATCGGCATGCAATGCATGCGGAATAATTAATAATCTTGGTCATATGAACAGGCCGCCATGCCATTCAATAACATTATGATATAACACATTTCGGTATTATAAGACGAGGGTAACGAGTAGAAAAGCAAGGAATTCAAGCCAGCTAGTGATAGTGGATGGTACTATTCAAACCAATCAGGGATCACTACTTCCCCTGTGAGGGCAGAAGTATTCGCTTGGCCACCTTGGGCGACATCCAGCTGGAATTCACGTACCAATTGGTCCCAATCTGACCAAGACGGGGAAGCAGATGACAAGATGCTAGTATCGACCTGCGTGATCGCCGCCGGATCTGCCCACTGGGTTTCTAGAGCGGTGCCCAATTGTGGTATGGTAGTAAAGTTATAGTTCTGGTTAAGAGTAGTATTGTCGACGTGCATGTCTGAACTTAAATTGGAATAGCTGGTTGGTTCACGCAGGTATTGTGGTGGTGAGGAGGAGGAGGTCAAGTATGTACTAGAAGGGTCTGTGGACGGAGAAGCTGCACATGAGCCTGGGATATCAAGGTCTTGTTTTCCGCGCTGCAGAGTAAGCTGGTGAAGTTGCTTTTCTCGGAATTTCACCGCCCTTGCCATTAGCTTGCGAATGGCTGGCCAGAGCATACCGTTCTTTTTCTCAGAGTGCATATTCCAAGCCTCCTAGACTGAATTGATTGCTCTCCACGCACGGTCAACTCCAGGGCAGAGTGGCCTGACGCACAACTCGGACAGGAGAAATGCAACTGCATGCCACTGCATATGCGTCCTGAAGAGCCAGCCCCACTTCGCCGTGTTTACATTCGTTTCCAAAAGTCGAGAAAATTCAAGGATTTCCACTGATGTCATCAGAAGTCGGTCATGGGTTTCTTTAGCTATAGGGTTGTGTTGAGATTTCTGGACCATTGGTTGGTGTATCATAAGCCATAATTTTGCAATTACCAGCCGGGAAACAGTGGCGCAGACCCAGTGGATAGGGATAGTCATATCACAGTGCCGAACAAATCGTGTCTCAAGGTTTGAGCTGAGCTTGTCAATTAGTTCTTCTCTCTCAGCCATGGAGTAGCGAGAAACCTGTAGCCTGCAAGAAGAACTGGGTGGGATGAAGCTCAGCCTCTTGTTGACGACAACAATCTCGCACCGAATCAGAAAAAATGATGTTTCGACGCAGCCTTCTTTCTCTTCTGGGAAATCCACAGAATCCGGAGAAATGTCGTCATCATTAATATTCAAGGGCATGCGGGTGTCATATGAAGATTCGTATATGAACGGGTCACAGCCATAGTCTTCAGACGCCCGGAAATCAAGAATGCAAATATGCCACCATAATCTTCTGCGCATTTCTGTTTCAAAAGGTGATAGGTTGAAATGAGTCCCATCACGTTGAAGGCCTAAACCCTGGGCAATACGATAGGCGATGGATATCATTGACCACACGTAACGAGTATCATCGTGTTGTCTCACGCATAGCAAGAATAAAACTAATCCTTGAAGCAAAGTAAAACTCCTAGAGTGTAATATTTTTGCACGACCTAGTGCTTGCTCAACGGCAAAGCGATAACGGCCTAGGACAAGGTCTCGAGGCTCTCCTAGACAAGCGAGACATTCTGCAGCACTCATAGACGCAGCACTTGTGTAGTATATAGTTAGCATCATTACCTCTGTGTTTTTGTCCAACGAATCAAGGTTCTTAGTACCATGATAAAGCGCCGGTTTTAAAGTAGGAGTATGAAATATAGGGACCATAGGAGCAATATTTTGAATATAAGTCTCCCAAAGAATGTCCACTTGGTTGGGTGGAGGATGAAAATCCCGAAGGCTTTGCGTGAGTGATGAAAACCCGAATAAGAATCCATCATGATTCACGCCGTAGATCCATCAAAGGCGGATTCTTCAGCCGTATCATTTTCATCATCTGATGAAAGGGGATCAAGTATGCTTTTTAAATCATCCACCTTGGAATAAGTCAGTATTTGTATAATTAATATTTGTGAAAAGGGGGTTACCACGAAAAGAGAGAGAGATAAAACTCACCGTTTTCCCAAAGCTAGTCCAAAATCGATGACTAACATATTGGCTACCTCCCTCTTCAACCATTAATTTGCCCATATTTTCCTCAATTTCACTCGTATCAGGGACCTCGCCCTTGATTGTAGCATCCTGTTGCATTACATCAGAGATATTTGCATAATTTTCTGCCTGTTCGATAGCGCTGTTTTGGTGGAGAGTGGGCTTCTTCAATGATAATGATGATGGATTTCCATTTATTGCGTCTGGCCCTCCGAGATTCTTTACAATATTCTCCAGGGTTCGTAAACGCGCAAGCAATTCTGTATCTCGGGGCTTTTTTGACTTTCTTGGGGCTCTTCCGGGGCTAGGATACACACATTCGATCTTTGCCTTGATGCAGTTGGAGCATGGGTGGTGTTTATTGCAGCGGACCTTTCTGCGGCGACAGGTTACGCAGCTTCTTGGATTGGGTGACGTCTCTGGAGGAGGGGCCGTTGTAGCCGCCTGGAGGAATGCTGGAGAAGTCGAGTCACTGGCGGATTCGTTCTGCTGGAGCTGTGAACCACCCTTCGTTACAACGTCTGCTTCCGGTGAGGTTGATACGGTTTCTGATGCATGTGTGTTAGGCGCCAGCTGCTGTGAGACCGGAGCACTCCCTCCAACGTTTGTCTCCCATTGTTTCGTGGTCTCTGGCTGGGCCATGCTGGTCAGATGATGGGCCCCTCGGCGTATTGAGATGTTATGGCGGAACCGTTGTTGGCAGTCGGCTCTCCTGGTGATGTGGGGGTGCAGACTGGGGTCGAGCTAGCAGTCGTCTTTTCCGTCTGGTCTTGCTGCTTCCAAGGTTTGGACGTTCCGTTGGCGCGTACAGGAACAAAATTAAGCGCTCTGATTCGCGCTTCGCCGGCCGCGGCTGTTCCCGCAACCGCAAGGCAAGACTCGAAGCTTAATTTATCGTCAGTTGAACTTCTTCGCTTCACTCTTGACTGCTCCAGGTCAGCGCTGGATGTTGTTCTGCTTGCGTTTGCGAAGGTCAATGTGGCTCTCGTATTCTCTTCAAAGGTATGGAGTTCTCCGTAAGCGGGTGACGAATGCATTGACTAACTAACTAGTTAGCTAGTTACCTAGCCAACAAGCTAACAACTGGTCTAACAAGTTTGCCCAGCTCGCGCATGCTCCAACGTCGATCTTGCGGCGGCATGAGAAACAAAACAACGGTGCCATGGGGCATAAATAGAGATTACACAACGAACCATTGTGATACGCTCAACGGCTGATGCTAGGCAAGATATGGTTTTGGGACAAGAAGAAACATCATTGATATGGATGTGACCGATTCATACAATCAAATGGTATCTCCTTTCAAGCCTACCATCACCAATGGTTCAACTTGGCCTGTCATGCTCATCTTAAACCCCCGGGCCTGGTATTTATAGCTGCGGCCGTAATAAGCCAGGCTTACCAAGCTGATTTTCTTCCTTGTCGCCCTGCATTGTACTACCCACCGAACAGTACGCTGTTGTAGCATGCTATGTTTCCTAAAACTGGAGCCAATCAGCTATGGACGTCATTGACAAATATGACATATTGTAGCAACCTTAGCGGCTAAATCAAGGATAATAAAGGCATGCAGTTGTCTTTATTTTTCAGCTCACAATTGCTGCGCCGCATATTTTGAATACCCAATGGCGATAGCGTAACTGCACAACATTGACGCAGAGTGCCATCTTATCACCTGAGACATCCTTGGCATCGGTTTTTGCCTTGTTATTTGGTTTTTTTTTTCTTTCTTTCTTTCTTTCTTTCTTTTTTTTAATGGCATACATTGGCTGAGGTATCGCGCGTATCTTCGTTGGTCCGCAAATACTAGCAGAATTGGAACTACTTTAACGGTGACCGGAAAGGCATTTGACTCTCTCGAAGTGTTAGGAGGAGCCGCCTGAAAACTCAATATAAACTACCTAAGGTAACCCGGAGTCCAGGCCCATTTCTGGAGTTTGGTATTGAATCTTCCCAAACTTCACAACATTTGTTACTCTCGGAGATATATTGCAGGCCCCTGAAACATACCCAGGTTAATCGAGGCCAAAAATATTCACCAAATTTCGAGTACTTGTTCTGTAAAGCACAAGTTTACGACTCACATCTAACTCAAACAACATGGCTGCTGCTTATTTGCCGTCTATGAAAACTAGGAAAAGAAATGCCTGTGACAAATGTCATAACCTAAAGAGCAAATGCATGAGAACCTCAGATGATAATGATTGCAAGCGATGTGCAAGGCTCGGATTGGACTGTGTATACAGTGCACCCTTGCCACTTGGCCGGCCGAGAGGAAGAAGACGCCCGAATTCTCCTAGAAACACTGCCCCATCCGACGATACTAGCTCATATATAACTTCCTCTGAAGTATCATTGAGACTAGGTAAGCTATCTCTCCTGGTAACTTTTATGCTTGCTAATAACCTCTTAGGCAGCAATTATACTTATCAGAATGGCGGGGGAGAAGAAGCTCAACAAAGCAATAGTAAGTGGATCTTAACGACGTCACGCATCAGGTACTGATAACTCTATAGCACCATTATTACACAACTCACTATCTGAGCCAATTTCGTCGAATAATGGGCGTACTTATTGTGCCCCTCCCTTTCGATGCTCTACAGATCTGGGAAACCCGAGTTTAGCGACGGACAACTTCACGAATGACCCGCCCACCAGTGTCTCAAATAGCCAGCAACACATGACAGACAATCTTCAGTTTGGAGATATTAGCTTCCAAAACGTTCAAACCCAACTCTCCTTCTCCCTTGACTCTGATTTGTCTGCCATGGTACCGAATAGCTCCAACAATGAAAGCTATCCAGAAGTATCTTACCGTCGACTTTATCAAATTTACCGTCTTCACACCAGGATCCAGGACCTAGTCGCTTTCTTTGCTTCTCCGTCTACCCAGCCTTTAATAAACACAATTACCCCTAACCGTGATGCAACACTAGCTGAAATTCTCAGTGCTACTGACGAACTTGTCCAAATCATCAGCACGTCGGGGTCTGGGATTAATTTCTGCAGTGATATTTCCCATGATACACTATCGCACTACCAACCATACAATAATTCGGCTATCACCTTCGCTTATCACACCAACCCAAGCTCTCGACCCTCGAGTTTTCCAATCATTATATCTAGTTACACCAATCTTCTCCAGGTATATGAGCCTGTCATTGAAGACCTGTTCACTTTGACCCAGAGACCACAATCCTCATCCCCATCCCATCAGCAACAGTGGCACAACAGTCCTACTGGAGTTCCACCCCATGCGACAAGAATTATCTCGGGGAGGCTGAGAGTCTTATCAGACACAGAGCCAAATGTCTCGTTTCTTGTGAGTCTTGTTTCTCAGTCTGTCGAACGGCTACGGAATGCAATCCGGGAGTATTTGCGGATGTTGTTCCCAGAACAAAGTAGCCAGGATTTTATGTATGCAACTATGGGTTCAAATTCTCAGTTAACGGAGAGAGTGCCGCAAGACATGCACTATAGAGAGCAACAAATTTTGGCGTGGCTTCATGCGATTAAAAACATGCAATCGGAGCTATTATATTAGAGGTAATCAGTTTTCCTTTCCATACGCATCTATTGTTCGGCTTACTTTTCGTGTACATCTTGTAAGAAATATTGGATGCAGTGGCTCTCCGAGGCCTAGAACGTTAATAACGTTTGATACATGGGTGTGTTTGATTTATTTTGGACAATATGCGTTGCTCTCGAGAGAGACTATATTCGTACGCGTGTCCAGGTATCCTATGATGCATTTTCCATACAAAGTGCACACCAACCACTAACTATGGTCTAACTAATACTTAGTTACCACACTAGATTTCTGTTGGTTTTCACGATCGCCATTTCTAAGAGATTCTCAGCCATATGCGGAGTACTTAGGACACAATCATCGGTGGGCTCATGAAGCCTACTGCCCCCTTATTGAAAACACGGACTACACCGTTCGCGCAATATCAAATGCTTACCCCCCATGCTTGGGGAAACTGCATCTCACCCTTGGAAAAGGAGATATGGGCTGCATGATGCGCGATTCATGTACTCGACGATACTTGAGCCTGGAACAGCCTAGATCTCAGCCAATCCGGTCATGGGGTTCGTCTGCTTCAGGCTTAATAGAAAATAATTTGAAGATTTCAGAGACTCAGAAATAAATTTGAGAAAAGACAATAGACGATATAACTGATCGTTCTAAATCTAGGGGTTCCTATCAACCTCTCAATAGGGAGATATATCATGACTCGAAAAATGACCGGACCAGGGCCCCAACGATTCACCTATGGCACACTGATTTCATGAAACTAGTTACCGAGACGCGTGGTTAGGGTAACTAACTGCTGGGTAAGCGCCGTTTTGGGACTTTGTATCCAATATATCCCCAATCGGTGGCAATTGCAGGACAGTTTTCGAGTACATCAATGAAAGGCTCGCATGTAGGGGAAGAAAAGGCCTGACTGGCATGAGCGAGAGCATGAAATGCAGAATCCCTGTGGTCTGTATGAGATAAAAGCGAGGCAACCCAGGAGATCTTCGCCATCAGGGAGTCAAGGACACGTCCATACAGAGCGCAGAGTTCGCTAGTTAGCTATGTGAGCTGCTGGCCCCCAGATAATGACTAAAATCGACGCATACTGACCATTCTTTCAATATGATTGTTTAAGACATGATCCATATCCCCGGTTTTGCTTGCATCAACTCCCTCCCCGGCTTCACAAACTATTTATATACACGGCAAAATACGAACTCCTGAAGATCCACTCCCTTTTTTGTTTTTTGCATAACTAACAAATAATGTAACAAATGCAATGGAATAAAAAGGCTGGGAGTTGACGTAAACATCTTGTCGTCTCTGGGATGTGAAATAATGATATCACTGTCGATTGGTTGATTATCCGTATCAATATTTATGTTGCTGGTCCGGCGGCAAATCAAAGAAGGCCGTCGTAACAGGGTCTTGCAGCAAATCTCATCACGATTCAACGGCTTTGCTTTTACACGCCTTGTCAGAGATGGCCCAGATATTATACCGACCCTAAAGGACATAATTACCTGGTTAGTTTACTATCGCGTAATCAACAGTCCTGAATACCTGGGTTCCTGATAGCTAACTAGGAATCACAAGGAGAGGCTCCTAGGGGCTCCGAACTTCCCGGGTTTTCGCGGGACAGCGGACAGGCAGCGCCAAACGCAATGCCTGGATGGTTTCCGACGGAGAGATTCGATGCCGCAGGATGGCGACTGGAAGGCGTTGGCCTTCTCGCCGTGCTTGGGGAGTCGTCTGTGGCTGATCAAGCCCAGCCGCTGACTGCGTCTAAGCTGTCTCTCCTGCCGCGTTTGATACCAGCACCGCAGGCCCTGCTTCGTGCAACACGCCCGGTGCGGCTTCCAAGCCCTCCAGCAGTTGTTTGCGGCGTGCATTCAGGGACACTGGTTCATGAGCTGAATTACTTCCCCAATATCATTCATCCAATCGCCGACCTGAAGCCGTACCAAGTGGTCGTGTATGAGATCTCCTGGGCCGAAAAAAGAACCAAGTACGAGAAATCACAGAGCATCAAGCTGGAAAAGCTGATCATGCCTGAAGGCCTACGCTCCAAAAGACCTGTCACTGTGCCACCTCCGCATAAACATGGAAACAAATATGCGATTACTCCAAACAAGTGGTCGCCTCTAAGCCTGATCACCATCTCGTCCTTCCTGATGACCGCATCCGCCTTTGCTTGGGCCCTGGTCATAAGGGATGGGACTGCAGCAGTTGCAATTTTCCTAATGTCCATGGTGTCGACGCTGAATGGATTTGCTTTTTACTGGAAGCCTCATCTGGCCGTGCGGCCGTCGTCTGCAGTTGTGCCAAGGGGAGACATCATCATACGGACGCGCGAGGGCGCCTTTATTGTCGTGCGATGCACCGAGGAGCTAGCTCGCGAGCTCTATACCGGTACGGAGGAATGCAACTACTCCCTTAGTGAGCAGTGGGCAAGGGTTCTAGTGGGTATCGGGACGTTCCTCATCATGTTTGCCGTCGTGCTACTCGGCAATTGTGAATGGACGATGCAGGCTGTTGTGTCTGCAATTTACATGCTCATGAACGCCATGTACTGGGGATCATCGCTGATGCCTAAGAGTTGGATATGGGATATGTCTCGCTATGATTGGAAAGACGTCACCCCAGACAACGTCAAGGCAGCCCATGAGATTGGCAGCGATGGCGCCCAGCCAAGCTTCACACGGACTCTCTGGTATGCCATCCACGCTACGGAGGAGATTAACTGGGTGATTGTTAGCGGCGCGGTTCCGCAGACCCAAGCGTGGGAGAACTGGCTTGAGCTTGCATATGCAAACCGTACTGATCCTGACTGGGACGCCGTTGGTGAAAAGGATCGGTTGATGGCAGAAGCGCGCCGATCCCAGCTAGTACCGTCTCGTAAGGATCACGACGGTTAACTAATGGCGTTACGCCTTCTTCGATTTGATATCAACAGTTTTGTGTGCCATGGACCCATTATTCCCCCCATCTTCTGTGCCATTTTTCTTTCTTTTCTTGTCCCTTTTTTTACACATTCCTTTTTCCTCGTTGATATGGGGGGTTGATCACCATTTCATGGAATTTTTCTTTTCCTCTGTATTGCAAATAACTATTCCCATGCAGGTAGGCCATGGCGCCTTTGTGGCCCATGTTGTCCCAACACCTTGACTTTTTTTACCATGCAATGCATTTGAACAGCGTTCAGGAGGGCCGTGCATCAGCTGCAGTTATCATAGCGCTGGTAGAGCATGACCCTCTGTAGAGGGCGTTGATACATCCACCTTTCGAAAAAGCAGAATAATGACAATTATTGGAGATGTACGCAGCGAGATCAAATATTAAGATAGTCCTGGTTCATTCATGCCGGTGTAGCCCGGGAATTGGCACTGCATCTAACACACTTGGATCTAGTCTAAAATTCTCACCTGTACCACCGGTTGTGCAAAGGATAAGTCAACCTCAATAACCTTTGGAGTTCCTCCCTTCAGGTGTTCTGGTGCTTTTGATGCGGTTTCGCTGTAGGTCCGGGCAAGAAACCGCATCAACGCTCCCACAACATGCATTTTTTTATTTTCTGAACTGCCAGCACAGCTTCTCAGTGCCTCAGCGATTAATCCAGGGGCGTAGTACGGCAGGATAGCTGGCTGCATATTCAGGCCATCAGCGCCCAGCCCAGCCACTAGGTCCTTTCTTATGTTTTCTGATAAGTTGGCAAATGCTTCCGAAAAGCAGCCTGCCAAAGATATATCTGCTACTCGTCCCATGGTCAACAGCCGTAACAACGCTCGTTCCTCCGGTACGCGAGTCGATAATCTCCTAAACCCGGTCTCCTCAAGGATTCTTGCACGGCAAGTCAGAACGTGGTCATATGCCTGGTTTAAAGAAAGTATTCCGCCGATGGCTCCAACTAGAGCATCGTATACTGCGAGGTAGCTTCGAAATACTGGCTCGAGCATCGCCCCTGCACTTCGAGAGTCTACGTGGCCGGCAGCCCCTGCGATATCCAAAAGAACTTCCATATATTTCAAGAAAAAAGCCCTCTCTCTGTCACGCATTGCGTATATGCTTTCAAGGCTCGCAGGAACGTTCTCAGCCTGAGCCAACTGTGCGAGGTTAAAGCTTGAGCCAACCTCGAGTCCCAACATCAGATCTGATCGCAGATCCGGCTGAAGGGTATTGATGGAGGGTATCATCTGAGCATTCGCAGCTGCTAAAAGGACTTCATCATGGTTATCGTACGTCTGACCCGTGATCTCCGCCACTGAGGTCTGAAGGCTGTCATCTTTCCCAAGGTCGTTGACCACAATCGCAACGAGAAGAGCGTATATCTCATATGGATGCGAAAGGCTCCCAGATAAAATGGCATATAGCCTCTCAAATGATTCAGGCCGGAGCCGTCTCTCCTGATTCTGATGACGGCTGAACGAATCGTAGTCGTTAGACCATAGCCACTTCAAGGCGAGCATTCCAACGAGCGTCCGGTTGACTTCCACAAAATCTTCACCAAACAGGAGCCGTGACGGTGTAAGACCGCTGCCATCGATATTCCCCAGCGTTTTTGTCCCGGAAGTCTCTACCGTGGGTTTTGCACGCTTCAGCCGGTCGAGTTCCCAGTAGAAGGTAGCTCCAAAGAGTTGAACTGCCTGGGTATCACTAAGGGTAGCAAAAGTGCCGTCTTCAATGCTAACCAGCAGCGCCATGTCTTTTCCTGTCTGTGTTCCCTCAGGCTTCTCTTCCTTTCTTAATATTCTAGTACAGCAAATGGAACTGATGGCTCTTCGAAAGATGTTGGCTCTGGAATGCGGCATCGTGACAAGCTATGGATCTATCTTCCTCACAGCTGCCTGTGGAGGAAGAAGTAGAAATTATATCTGGTCCATTGCTAGAGAATAAACAGGCTGCAAGGCGATTCTCACACAGCGCTTCGAGGCCTAGTTTACTCACAAGCCCTTCAGGTTCAGCCTTGAGGCCAGAGATGTTGAACTAGTTAGCGAGCTACGCCGCGCAGCAACCTCGAGAGCTGGACTTGGTTAAACTAAGGAGGCTCAGCTCAGCCACCCGCAGCAGCCAGCAGCACGACTTTCGTGGCTGTCCACGGAACCGCTCAAGCTTGCCATCAAGGGATTATTCAATGCTCCATACGGAATACATGGCTAGATAATGTGCTGCAGCGAGTCGCCTTTCCTGTCGCTTCGGGCGTCCACTGGCAGCGCCAACATGCAGTCCCCCCGTTGGCGACAGCGGCGGAGCATCTCATTTCTTCCCCTGCATTTACAACGTACAGCTAGTACCATTCTTGATTATGATAGACAGTAGTATATTTGCGACAGAAATCATTGCGTTATCTAGTTACAGGCCGTAGGCATTCCAGCGTACAGACGTCCCCAGCTTTATCGATTCCCATGTGTTTGTGCGTGGAAGCTCGTATTCGCTGAGATTAGATGAGATCTCGAACCCGTCGGTGCATTTAAAGGCTTGACAGGGCGCAGATAGAATGATCCCATCAGTGTACATCATCCTCACAAGGCAAAGGCTGAGATTGTGTCTAAAATGGCTGCTCCAAATGCCCGGCATGCTCTGGTTCTGGGCGCATCAGGCATATCAGGCTGGTCATTGATCAACCAGCTACTGCAGAGCTATCCACGAGCCGGCACTTGGAACCGCATAACCGGAGTGACTCGGAAGCTGATGAGCAGAGAGGAAGTCTCCTACTGGCCTCAAAGTCATGAAGATCTATCATTTCGTCTTGTATCTGGATTTGATATCCATAATGACCAGGAGCAGACCTTAATGGCAAAGTTCCAGAAGGAAGTGCCAGATATACACACAGTGACACATCTATATTATCTCAGTACGTGAAATTTGTATCATATCTTTAGCGGAATCAACACTTGCAGTAGTACTTGGTATGCTGACATCTTTCGTTGACTTGCCAGTACAAGATCCTCCATCTAATTATGGCGATGATGAACCATTCGCAACAAGCCTCAAATCTCTTCAGAAAACAGTGACGGTGATCGAAAGCCTTGCCCCGAACCTCGAGTTTATTCACCTTCAATACGGCAGCTTTATATATGGGGTGTGCTTCACCGAGGAATTTTACCACACAGCTCCTCTTTCAGAGTCGTTGCCTCCATTGCGAAAGCCACTTCTTGACAGGCTTCACTATCCGGTGTGGACAAAATGGATGCACGAATACTCAGTAGACAAGCCATGGAAGTGGTGTGAAACACGTCCGGATGAAGTTATAGGTGTGTTAGCCATTTGACTTCTCGTCTCCGAATCCCAATTTCCTCTTAGGTATACGCTGCTGAGAACACTATCACAAAGGATTCGTTCCACGAATGAACTCGTATAATGCAGTCTATCCCATTGCCATGTTCTTATCATTGTATAGGTTTATCAATGGGCAAGGTGCGGCATGTCCGTTTCCTGGTAGCCTCGGAACATGGAAGGCCCTCGCGAGTGATGCCGGAGCTGATATGATCGCAAAGGCCTCCATTCACTTGTCTCTACATCCTAACCCACGGATCAAAGGTGAAGGGTTCAACGTAGCATCTTCTGAAGTACCGTGGAGCTGGGAGATGAAATGGCCACTCCTTTGCGAATGGTTTGGGCTAATTGGAGAGCCACCGGTGGATAATGAGAAGAGCAAAACGTCGTCGCCAGGGCCTGACAGGTATATTCAATCACATGAGGCAGAATATAAGAGTATGATACAGGAGTACGGCCTAAAGGCTTGGAATGTTGCTTCTCCATCCATGGATGGTTCGGAGAACTGGGGTTTAACCAAGCTAAATTTCGACCGGTACCTCGACCTCCAGAAGTTGAGATCCACCGGTTTCATGGAAGACGAAAGTCCAGGAGATACGTGGATTAACGTTCTGGAGTTGATGAGAGGAGCGAAGTTTATTCCATGATTCGGCAAGCAAAAACTTCCCACTTTCCGATTATTGCGAGTATGGATAAGGCCTTAGAAATTGAGGGGAGACTTGGAGCTGTTCAGGAAAGAAGGTGTTGATAGGACTTAGTAGAACTGTGGAGGGCGTTTCGGTGTACCATGATCTTTAGGAGTATCGGAGTGCTGATGACTTTCATTGGATTGAATGGCATCGAGTTTTGATCTCCATTCCAACTCCTCTTGTTCGATCTCTCTTAGTACTGGGGCCAAATGTCAGCACGGCCGTTTTTTCAGTCCCAACTATTCGATTACAAAGAAATCACGGTGGTGTAGCTACCTTCTTCCCACTCATCCTCTGAGGCTTTGTTTCCCGTACCAAGGGTCTTCCTCACATCCACATCTTCGCCGTTTTTGAGCCTGTCAATGACCTCACTTAGTTGTCGTATCTTCGAGTTCGTGCTTCGCAGAAAATTCTCATGAGAGGTTCGAAGTTGAAGCAGATGGATTGCTTGGGAGCCGATTAATATGAACATAAGAATGTAGAAAACTGATGGATGTCGCTCCATGATTCCAGCATCTGCGCCTTGTTTCGGTCCCTTTTGACTTCCGCTCCGTAGAAATTTGGGTATTACCGAATTCCACATTGATGCATCCGCAATCTTGGGTGTCATCCGTCCGGTCGAGATGCATTGGTACTGCTGAAGTGTGAATCGAGGTGCGCATAGGTTTGTTCGCGGGAGGATTGAGAGTCGTCTCGATAGGTTTACTGCCCTCAATTGAGCCTTAGACAGTATGGTAGCCATTTTAACGGTGCAAAGGCGCTCTGTTGCACAGAATCAAATCCCAGAGAGCAAGGACAAACAACTGCTTTGACGCTTGATGTTCTTCCTTCCAATAGTTATATCTTCGAGACTTTCAACTTTCGCGTTTCTTTTTTTAGCTTTATGATCACGTGAAGATTACATAATCAAGGCGTTGCCGGGCAACCAAACTTGCTCGATGTTTAAACCAACAACGAAGCTTCATCCTTGACGGGTAAAAAGCGACGTCAAGGAGGATGAGCTGGCGATAGGATGCGCGTGCAGGACACCAGAGCTCCACGGGTTTCTGACATTTACAAGAGAGAATGGGTGGGATACTACTCCCTATACTGGCCGACTCGGTCAAGCATGATCTCCAACACCCGTCGAAATGCTCGACCAGAACCGTGACCACTTTGCGACAGCTGTTTACAGGTACTGTGAGCGATGAGCTACCAAAGGAAACAAAACCATCGAAACGAGCAAATGCAAGCAAGCCATCTTCAAAATCCACGCGAACCGTCAGAGTCCGGGGCACCTCGAAGAATACTCCCCCACCACAGCCGACGAACGAAGCAAACCCCCCGGTATTGTCAAAACACGAGACACTGGTACTTGCGACAGACGTTTTTAATATCGCATCAAAACTGCTCTCTGAGCATATTAAGAAGCACTCGACCCCTCGAATTGCGAAATCAGTGGGGGAAAATGGAAGCCAACGAGTTAGGACTACCAGTCCCGCAAGAGCACCGTTACAACCAACATCGCCTAACCCCAAAGTTCACCAAGCAGAGAACGCGAAGAATGGCCTGGAGGAAAATATAAAACGCAACGGGAACTGCCGAATAAATCTTGTTGCGGAGTGTGCCATGCTATCATTAGAGACTCTCCGCAGTATACGAATCTCCGAAGACACTTTCGACCCTAATAACCTACATCTCGGGCAGGGAATAAATATACTGGTTGGGAAACTATTGATCCTTGGACTCCAGGACTTGGCCATAAAGGGATTGTGGATGCTGAAATCCACTATTCTGGTTGCTATTGAAGCGGAGCGAACGAAAAGAACCAATGGGTTCGAGAGACA
Organism: Trichophyton schoenleinii; assembly: GCA_018357685.1. Classification (NCBI taxonomy): domain Eukaryota; kingdom Fungi; phylum Ascomycota; class Eurotiomycetes; order Onygenales; family Arthrodermataceae; genus Trichophyton; species Trichophyton schoenleinii. The sequence continues at coordinate 3,692,789 of WOFF01000002.1, forward strand.
ATATCTGGCTTCGCAGAATGCTTCGCTGGAATCACTCCTAGAATTCCAAGCCCTTCCCGAAAATGGGCCGCTTCTACAACTTATGGTGTCCTTTCAATCCTATGCTCTCAAAGCTCTCTTAATTGAAGAGAACTTGAACACAAGCCATAAAGTTCTTCAACAACTGCGGTTAGGGAACCCATGTAGCCCTACCAATACCATTCTAGCAGCAAACAAAATGGGAATCATTCCTGACGATAGGGCAGCCCAACAGCTTCAGTCTCATTCACAAAATGTGCTAACTCTCTCCATCATACTCTCTCCTGCAGAGGAAAAGCAAGCTCCAACTTCCCGTCGAGAAAACCCAACGGTCCCTTTACTACTTCAGTTCCTTGCATTGGAAATTCGCTGTATCTGGTGGAAACTGTCCGGCCATAAATTGGACCTAGCCAAGGAACTTTGGGGTCCTCTTTCTCGATTTATTACGACCTATGTTCGACGGTGCCCTAATTCTCACAAGCATGAATTTGATGCCATTCAGGATGCGTTTAAACAATTGAAAGTTCGGCTAGAGTCAATTAAGCCCCTAGGAAATGGCCAACAGAAGGCCTCATCAATGGCTGCAGTTGAAAAAGCGCTTGGCCAAATAGCTTACAGCGCTGGCCGACTAGAAACTGCGGCTGAACTTTGCGAAGCTTCCTCTACGTCGCTCGGCGACGTACGGCCATTGCAACGTGCAATATACCAATGTCGAAGGGCTTTATTGAAGGTTGAATCATTGAAGTCACAGTCTACTTCAGAATCCGAAGCTTTCCAGGTAGTCAATGAAGCTGCGACAGACTTGACTGCATCCATGAAGGGTAATCAAAATGAACTCGACGAGCTACTCATGGAAAGCGCTCTTCTCAAGAAAATAGTCATGAAACATATATCTCAAACTGAACCATCCTCCAAAAAATCACGGGAATGCGCAACCACAACCTATGATGCAGCTTTAGCTTATTTAACGAGTTTTCTGAAATTTCTTATACGTTACCTGGCACCCGCAGTCCATGCTTCTCAGCAAGATGATGCTAATGCTGTGACACGGTATCTGCAAAGATCCGGTAATATTGTTCTGGCAGCAATAGATTCAGGGATTGCTGTTGGAAAACTTTCTTCAGGCAGCGGTTCACTATCATGGGCTAAAACTGAGGCCCTTCTGCCCATTTGCGTCTCTCTATGTCAGCTATTGCAAAAACTCGGTCCTTCCTGTGAACTAGATAGCTGCCCATCTAACGATGCATCAGTTCGGTTGCTGAGAATATCAAATTTATACTGGGCAACATATATGCGGTATAAAGACCTTGGCAAAAGCCCTGTTGAATTGCTTCTACCCGTGGAACAGGCTACAAGTATCCTGCAACATGCTGCCCTTACGGAACAGATATCGGGACTGCTCGCAATTAAATTCGAGAGGCAGGCATCGTTGTATTCAGAAATCCGCAAGCCCAAGAAATCGTCCAAGGCATATACATCAGCAATTCAGGCCCATTTTGAAGCAGGGGTTTTAGCAACTGCCTGTCAACTGTCGTCCAAGGAACATCCACGTCTTATTTGGAAGGACCCTAAAGGACCTGGGTATGCCCTCAGTCGAGTTTTAAGCTGCTATATCAAGGAGCAAATCAAATGCGCTTCAGGGGCAAATCCAGTTATATATGATGTTGAAGATCTCGAACCATGCCAACGAGCGACTCTTCTTGAACAGGAACTGAACATCCTCATGGGACTAAATGGACCTTCAGCGTTATCCATAGTGACGGAGACTATTCCGCCATTATTGTCAACAATCCTCTCTTTATTGCCCTTGGATGCCTACCCGATCCGCCGAACAAGGATTATCCATCAAACCCTGCAGTATCTACTAGAAAGTAACGCGAATTTCAGGAAGGAATTTTCAAAGTTTCTTCTTACTGAAGCAGCCCAGTGTCTGTCCTCCTCCATTCTACCGTCCGAAGATAAAGATTTGGTTCTATTTCGGGACGATCTTCAGGCATCATTAATGATAACTTCTGCATTCTATTCGGGTATGACGCCTTTGAATGTTTTTGAGAACGCCATCCACACCTGGGTCGTTATTGTTCAAGGCTGCGATTCATGGGAAGCTGTCCAAAACCGGATCGGGGACCCTCTTTCCTTAATCATTCATTTACGCAGTCTGTCAGATTACCTTGAAATCAGAGGGCTGTGGAGATTGAGGATATCCGCCCTTGCTACTATCAGCCAACTACTGTTTCTGCAAGACAAGCCAGACTATTCAATGATGGCTTCTTGTTATTCATCCATAGCCCTTCAATACTGCCGACTAGGGTATTTGGACAAAGCCAACAATATGCTTAACAGAGCTAAGGCAGTTGTACAAGAACATACAATATCTCCCCGTGCATTACTTTTCTGGCATCTAAGCTTTGCAGAGTATAGTTTAGAAAGGGGAGATCACTCAAAGAGGTACAAATAAAGCAGCACCATTTCCCTCCATATGTTTAAGTACTAACAGTTTGATAGTATCGAGAGCATATTTCAAGTTCAATCCGTGTTTGATGACATTTCTGCGGATCTTTCAAAGGAAACTTTCCAAACGAGGGCTGCATCTGAGCGTTTGGCAACGGACGCAGCGACTATATTATCTCGGTCTTTCTACGCCAAGGGATATCCTAATGAAGCAGCGTACTATGCAAAACGTGCTGTCAAGCTGAGTAGCCGGCTATGGGCTCGGCTAGAGAAATATGTCGAAGCAAAGTCAGAGAAGCATTGCAAAGATAAGAGCACGGACCCAGACTCCCTTGCAGATGGTATAGCCACCCTCCATATTGGTACGAATGACAGCAGCCCATCAAAAAGCCACTTCGAAGGCTCAGTTTACTGGCCATATTTGTCTTCCCATGTCGCGGCGTTACTTCAACTATCAAGAATATCAGATCACAATGGAATCTTCCAGGATGCAGTCTATCACGGAGAACAAGCAATAACTGTTTGCGATGCGGTGGGTTCTCAAGCACTATCCTCCCTCATTAAAGCGGAACTAGGCGATCGTTTTATTCGAGCAGGCCGTACGCACAAAGGAGCTGAGCTCCTTGAAAAGGTGCAAGCTCTACCGCAAGGAGAATACGATTTTCCCCTGTCCATTTCAGTCAATATGCATATGGCATCTCTGCATGTTCAGCGAAAGGAAGCTGAATGCGCTTACCGTGTCGTTTCAGATTGCATTAAAGCTCTCTCAGGCTTTACCAACGCCAGCACCGTGGATTCTCTGGACCCTTTCATAGACCCTATCAAGGAAATTGTCAAACAAACGAGGGACATGAGCATTTCTTCCCCGAAAAAACCAAGTACTCGCTCCGCTACCCGCACTACGCGCTCTCGCAGTTCTAGAAAACCACACCAGGCCAAATCGGCCGCTCGGTCGAACGCCCCTATTCCTGGAGAATCAGAAAGTGCACAAAATCAAACGCTTGTTACGCGACTTCACAGCAGTCTCATCCGAAAGCAAACCATGCTTTTGCTTGCATCACAACAATTTGATCAAGTCGTCGGTTTACTTGACCAAGCTGATAGGATCCTTGAGGCAGAAACGGCAATATCCAGTCACAAGCTTTGTCGGGTACATTACATGCTAGGGCTAGCGGTGCAGCAGCTCTCTGCCCATTCCGTTTATTGTGTTCTCCCAGAGTCAACCATTTCACTTCCATCCTTACGTCCGGGAGGCCAGGGTTTGAAAGGGAGCTCACGATCAAAATCACGGCCTGGAAAAACGGCGAAATCCGCTATACATTCTGAAATTAACTTTTCAGAAACGCTATCTACCGCAAGCAAAGTCCTTGCAGATATCTCTTTGCCAATATCTCAACACGGGTCTAGTAAGGAGGGGCACGAAGCCTCATATCTTCGAAGCCGAACGTCTATGCTAGCTTTTGCAACATCAACAAGAAGCTCTGATGCGGATCCATGTCTCATTGCTCATTCCATCGGTAAGTTGCCCTACACGCAACACTAAGCTCCTTCTATACTAACGTGCTCGTAGAGTTGGGTCGCAATTCAGCATTCGCACGCGACCATTTATCAATTGTGTCGGATAAGGAGCTATCGAATCAAATGGGCCGTTTGGATTGGCCCGGCCTCCCATCAGCCAATTTGCACGTAGCGCCTTTGGAGGAGGGTTGTTTTATGGAAAACTACGTCGAGATCCTCCCCCCGGAATGGGACGTCATATCAATAACCCTTTGCCCGAGTCAAGAGGAGTTTATCATATCCAAACTGCGCCGGGGCCAATGTCCGTTGGTATTACGTCTACCACTCAAAAGAGGCGGTGATGATGACATGGACGAGGATACATTTAGCTTCCAGGAGGGCAAAGCAGAACTTTCAGAAATTATTCGTCTTGCCAATGCCAGTGCCCATAATACCGGCACCTCTCTTGGTAAGAAAGAAAAGAAAGCATGGTGGGAAACCCGAGAAAATCTTGACAAACAGCTTCAAGACCTCCTACAAAACATTGAGACAGTATGGTTTGGGGGATTCCGTGGCATATTTTCTCAAGCTCCAAGGAATGATCCGCTGTTAGGAAAATTTACAGCTTCCTTCAACAAAATCCTTGACAAGCATCTTCCGTCAAGAAAGGAGAAACGAGGAAAGGCCAAGACTACATATCCAGCTTTTGATCCTTGGGTGATGGAACTTTTTGTCAATATCGGCAGACAGGACGATGAGATGAATCCAGAAGATGCTGTTATGGATCTGCTATATTATGTCGTTGATATCCTTCAGTTTCACGGCGAGACAAACGCGTACGAAGAAATAGATTTCGATATGATGGTAGTGGAAACATTAGATTCGCTACATCGTTATGCGGACGGGTGCAAGTGGGAGCAAGCGCCAGCACCAACTCGACACACAATATTGGTTCTGGATAAGTCACTCCATGCATTTCCCTGGGAGTCTATGGAATGCCTGAGAAATTGTTCAGTCTCACGCATGCCCTCACTTGACAGCGTGAGAGACCAGATATTACGGCTGACATCCCGGGAGAGACATGGTGGCCAGTTCGGATTCTATGCTAATCGAAATAGCGGCACTTATTTACTGAATCCAGCTGGTGATCTCAAATCCACAGAGGATCTTTTCAAGGAGCCACTTTCCGCATTGAAAGGTTGGTCCGGCCAAGTAAAGACGGCGCCAACGGAAGAGGAGTTTGAGTCATCGTTGCGAACGAAGGACATCCTGTTATACTTTGGACATGGCAGTGGAGCTCAGTATATCCGAGGCCGAACTATTCGAAGACTGGATAAGTGCGCCGTGACCTTCCTTATGGGGTGCAGCAGCGGTGCGATGACAGAGGCTGGTGAATTTGAGCCATATGGGACCCCATGGAACTATATGCATGCTGGGACGCCGGCTCTGGTAGCAACACTCTGGGATGTCACTGATAAGGATATTGACAGGTTCACCGCCTCTGTGTTTGAGCAATGGGGTCTTTTACCAGCGCCAGCCACGACTGCGAAAGGACCCATTGCATCAGCTTCAGATATCAAATGCACCGGCCAAGTAGGCCTAGACACGGCCATAGCTGGCTCCCGGGATACTTGTATTCTCAAATACTTGAATGGAGCAGCACCGGTGGTATATGGAGTTCCTGTCTTTTTGAAATAAGTGACGGATTTCTGTTGCCTGTTTTTTAGCTACACTTATACTTTTATGATATTAATATATATACCCTTGGTTTTGGCATACCATACGCTAGAAGAGCTTTGGATTGGAGAAATTGGAAGCTAGCCGCCTGTGTACATATATATAGAAGCTCTATGGATAGTTTATTCTATATCAACTCGGCCTCCCTTTTATAATTGGTTTAAAAATAGGTACCTAGCAATATTTTGTGGTGCGGGGAGGATCGGATAAGCCCCGCGCCGATATCCAAGTTGGTAGTTACGGGCAGCCAAGCTTATATCAACCTTTGAACTACAAACATCAAGTACAGACCAGGCAGCATTTTCAACCACGCACAAACACGAGAGGCAGGATTTGATAATTGATAGGCTAGTCTCTCGACAGCATGGCCGTCACAACTAAAGCCACCATCTCCTCCTTTGGAGGGAAGCTACTGAAGCTCTCTCATAATGCCACATCTACAAAGTGTGAGATGGCGTTTAACCTATACCTCCCGCCACAATCAGCTTCAGATCCCGAATACAAGGCTCCAGTTCTATTCTTCCTATCTGGCTTGACTTGCACTCCGGACAATTGCTCAGAAAAAGGATTCCTTCAACACGCAGCCAGTTCCAAAGGGATTGCTATTGTATATCCAGATACCAGCCCACGTACGACTCTTGACTATCCCCAACACGTAATTAGTAGTTAGCTAACTATGGCTAATAGGTGGTTTGGGTATTGCCGGTGAAGATGATGCATACGACTTTGGGACCGGGGCAGGATTCTACGTCAATGCTACCAAAGCTCCGTATGATCAGGGATATAACATGTATACCTATGTTACGGAGGAACTTCCCAAAGTTATCTTCGCCGAATTCCCCCAGTTGGACTCAAATCGAGTTAGCATTACTGGTCACAGTATGGGCGGACATGGTGCCTTGACCCTTGTAAGCATTCCATGTTCCAGTTCTCTCCTAACTCACCCTTTAGCTAAAGGCCCAGCTGACCTGATTATCAGTTCTTGAAAAATCCTGGAAAGTATAAATCGGTCTCAGCTTTTGCGCCAATTGCAAACCCAATCAATTGTCCTTGGGGCCAAAAAGCCTTTGAGGGTTACTTTGGCAATGACAAGGAGAAGTGGAACGAGCACGATGCCACGGAGCTGGTCAAAAAATGGAAGGGCCCTCTTAGGATCTTGATTGACGTGGTATGTAGTCTACCTTTCCGCCTGTTACCATTAGCATCACCGTATGTCGCATTTTGAATGAGTTCAACACAGCACATAATAATACAGGAACATAGCACTAATCTCTTACGATTTTAGGGTACTGGTGACAATTTCTATAAACAAAAGCAGCTATTGCCAGAGAACTTCCTTGCAGCTGCAAAGGAAGCCGGTGTGGAGTCCGAGATAAATATGCGCTTCCAACCGGATTATGATCATAGTTCCTTCACCATAGCTACCTTTGCCGAGGACCATGTCAATTTCGCTGCTCAATATTTATTTGCTTGAAGCATAGCCTGCACGTATTCTACGGTTACTAGAGCTGTGTGTCATCGGGCGGCATGGATGGGTTTTATTATTACATGGCCTATGGAAATAATTAGCTATTACACTACCTGCTATTTTACTATATCGGCAAGATAGCTAAGATTTAATTTTAAATTTCCTTTCAATTGATCTGATAGTTATGCTATTCTCATATATTGTTCATTTGCATGGTCAACATCTCCATGTTTTCTCCCCCCTACAGCCTTCAATCGTACCTTGAATAAAACGAAGAAAGTCCGGCGGGAGAAGAACCTCGGAATAAGTCGAGTCGATAACAGGAGAGGACTGACAATCAGCGAAACATGAAACCATGACTTGAAGTAAATTCAAACAAAGCAAATATGCCTCGGAAATTGCTTGTCCGATAAAACAATGTCATGGGGGGGTTTCCGAATCCAAGCAGAGGGATAACTGGTGAAAAGTTATGGTGGCGAGAATATGACAGGATATATGGAGGTTAGCAAGGTGAATGTAGCTGCAATAACATAGACTGATCCAGGACACTTCATATGCTAATTTTCTTAGCGAAGAGTAAATGTAACTTTTTCTTATTTTTGATGATCGGGATGGCTTTCATCAACATTTGTTCGATCAGATGCGATAGATGAGGGGATAAATGGAACAGATGGAGGACATCGCTAGTATCATGCGCTTAACCGTTGTATAAATGCCTATTTGTTTTTATTAGCCTCGATGTCGCGAAAGCTTTGGGGATGAAGGGCATCTTACCTGGAAAAATTGTCGAAAAGCCTTTACGTCTAGCTGTTCTAAAGATGATACATATTCGTTGATAAGGTCTTCGCCCATCCCCATTCCTGGTAACTCAGAAGTTCGGAGCCATTGGAGATACTCAGGTCCAGTTTTTGAGTAGATTACCTTTTGCATCGCTGCTGCTTCGCCAAGAACTTGCTTTGCCTGAGCATCTTTGGAATTAAACGATGAGTTCATTGGTAGTGCCCAGCAGAGAGGAGAGAAGCGAGTTATCATGAACTGAGCGAACCCAGGTAAGGCGGTCTCTTGTTGGGTGGTGTTAGTGCCATTTACTGGAGCCACAATATCAGGGCCTCCCCAAAGGCTTGACATCCGAGCGAGCACAAGGAACGCCATTTTGGCTGTTGGGAAGTCATCCGCGTCCTTGGCGAAGTGCTCAATAGTTGATATGACGGTCTCAAAGATAGATTGGTTTGCTATGCGAACGTTAGTTAAGACGGCAGAGAGGGGAATTTAGAGGGCGAGGATGAGGCTTACAGCTGCTGATAATAACAGAGCCAAGGTCATTGTTCAGTATCATAAGCAAAAAGTTAAGGTACTCGCGTTTCAATTCGGCTAGCTGAATCTCATCGTCCGTACCCGATATCGGCTCAGCAATACCGGAAAATACTCGCTGAAGGAAAGGCGTCCACAGAGTATCAAGAATGGAGTATATTTCAGACTTGAAGCCAAATATGACTTGATCCAAGAGCCGAAGGAATAGTGCCATCTCATCCTTCGAGGAGGTAGGGGTAAGCAGGCCATCGATCCATCTAGGTAATTGTGGTAGGTTTCTCGACCCTCTAACACCGATTAACCTGGAGAATGCAAATCGGGCCGCAGTCCTAATGGTGAATGAATTCTTTAAAGACTCGAGGGCAACTAGAGTGGCCTCCGATACTTGTCCAAATGTTTCTGATACCTCCGGGGGAGGAGGAGTTTGGGGGGAAGTTGATCCTGGCACCCAGTCAGAATAGCCCTTGGCAAGGGTACCGAGAGCCATGATATCATGATGAATCTGCAGGATGGCACGCTCATCGTTCGCTTGAGCAGCTGGTAAATTCTTTTCCATGTCCATGAAGATGGGGTTCATAATCGATTGTGCAAAGTACACCTGCTTTTCAACCGACGAAGCTGTGGAACAGATGGTCCCAATGGCTTCGAAAAGGTATAGTTGACTAGTAAAAACTGTGTCTCGAGACCCTCCGATATCCTCGGAAGATAGGTCGTCACCATCTGAGTTGTCGCCAGGTACCTCAGCGTTAATCGTGAGGAGGTCACTAAGAGCTTCAACAACCGTTTGCGCAACATTTCCCACAAAGGCGCGAAGATGCTTTACAAGGCGGTGGAATAGATACCACGACCTGGTCCTAACCTTGAGCATCTGGTGATGGGCAAGGCGGAGGAATCCTTCTAAAACACCCAGAAGAAGGTGGGAATGATGCTCAAAGAATGCACTGTATCGTACGCATATTTCCATGTACTGCAGCTGTGTGGCCGGGTGGTTGAACGAGCGAACATCTAGGGGTTATTTGTTAGTAACAATCCTGGAACTGTGAACATGCGACAGGACACTTACCGGACTCAACCATGACCAACATCATTTCTATGAGGCGCTCTGCGGCAGGGTTATTGGGCTTATGTTTATTATACAATCCTCCAGACTTCATTGCCAGGTCTCCAAAAAGGAACATCTCGTGTAGGGCTAGGTCAAGATCGCGCCAGTCCAGCTGTGCTCCCGGCTGTCTTAAGCTAGAGAACGTGGAACGAACGACGTCAGTGACAGCTTCTATAAAGAGCTGCTCGTTGGTTGATGCAATTATCTGCTGTAGGACGTTGAGTCTGCGTCGCAGTTCCTGGAATTCTGCTTCATCTGTCTGATCATCCTCGCTTCCCCAGCTCGATGTCTCATCGTATCTCATCTTTTGAATGATGGCCTTGAGAATCGGCAGCAGCATGTGATTCTGCTGAGATGCCAATTCAGGGTTCTTTTTTGCGACCTTTCGGAAGTAAGTAAGCATGTCATTTACACAAGGGACAATTGTCGAGCATATCTCGTCGTATTCGTCAGAGAAGTAACGCAGCACATGGGGCAGGAAGGCCTGTAGCAAGGCTTCGGCTTTCTCCTTGGTGGCAGCATCAACACCTTCAGATTCAAGGGCCTTGACGATGTCCAATGCTGTGATGTTTACAAGCTTGGCAACGGTCTCAGCTAGATCTGTGTCATATTTTGAGGTGAATCGGTATTCGTGCAGAGGCGGGCTGGTGGAGAGCTGAGAGACGATGCTCTCGAGGTTCAAAAAGACGATCATGTCCACCTTATCGGAGGGCTTCATCTTCTTTCCAACGATCTCCGTAAAGACGTCAATGGCTGCATCCCGGACCCTTTCCCCTCCATTACTCAGGCTTACATCCTTGGCCTTTGCGAGCTGGTGGAATAGGAGGTCGAGCATGCTCTGGTTGACGACGAGGGAGATATTGATCCAACTGACCCAGCTGCCGATTGCCTTGAGCACCATGGCCGTAATGACATTGTCTTGGTCCTGCCACTGCGTAAGGATCTCCTGCCACGAGCTGACTAGCTTCTGCACATCTCTCTCCCGGATGAGATCTTTCAGCGTGTTTGCTCTGTCCTGCTCGGCGCGCGAACGTGAGAGCAGGACGTCACCGATCTCGTCGTGGATGGAATTGATAACACGGAGGAAGAAGATGGTGCCCAACACATTGTCTCGGACTTGGTTCTCAGGCGACTTATAGGTCAGGCGCAGGATATCATCGAAGAAGGTGTCCCATCCGTTGGCATAGAGGGCCGAGAAGAGATAGGTTATCGTCTGGGCAATCTTGTTCTGTATATTCGCCTGGTCCGGCTCGCTCGTGGCCCCGGCGCCATACATCTCCTGCAAGTAGGACATGAGGCTATCCTTGATGAACCCGAGCCCTTGCAAATCCACCTGGCCAGACTGCGTGGCGCTGTTGACAATCTCCAGGGCCACATGCCGTACTATCTCCGAGTGACGGGGGAACTTTGTGAAGATCGAGAGACACGGCTGCCATCCTGACGGGTCTGAGCGAAGCTGGCTGATGTAGTCAAAGGCCTGCGCCTTGAGCGCCTGGTCTGAAGCTGGGTTGCCGGCGATTTCTATGGCATTCGCGACCTAGATAACGCTGCCGTCAGCACCTTGCGCCGTAACCCAGAGAGTCATGACACCGTCACCGTCACCGTCACCACCGCCGCCGCCGCCAGCAGACGAGCAGCAAAGGACCAAGCAAACGAGGACGGACGGCTTACCTGCTCCTCCATGATGACTTCTCCCAGCGAGGCCCGCGGGCTCTCTCTCTCTCTCGCTCTCTCTCGCTCTCTCGTGCTCCTTTTCCGCTGCCGGTCAAAGTGTCCCTCTGTCCGGCTCGCTTCCCACGTAGCAGGTAAGTTAGTTAATTTAACCCAGTCACCCAACTGTGCAGAGCTGTGAAGGTCGCGAGAGGGTCCGGCTGTTCATCTCATAGACGTCTGTCTGCAGTAACGGTTATCCGGCTCCGTCTCGTCAAGGGCTGCTCTTCTGCAGGAGGAGGCGTCGAAAGATGATAATAATAATAATAGTAATAAATAGCGGTCGTGGGTGAGTTTTTTGGTGAGTTTTTTTGGTGCCGCTGCGGGACCCAAGAAAGAATCTCCAGCTCAGCGACTAAATCAACTGCTATGACACAACAACTTCGCACACACACACAAACACACACAAAACAGCCAGAGGGAAGACGCCGTCCTGGGTGGAGACGGGGAGAAAAAGAAAACACCGGCAGGAGGGCTGAGGGTGAAGCTGTTTTATTTATATAGGGAGAAAGCGGGTGTTTAAACTATTATCTTTACTATTTGCTACGGTCATATACAGTCATGCTCTACAGTTGATATTGGCCGTTGGATGATGATAACTACCGGTAGATGGCCAGATAGCCACTATATAACTAGCAGGCGTTACTTCCTAGACTCCGCCCTGAGGATCTGCTTCTCCATCATCTCAAAGCCCCTGACGGCCTGGCCGTACTTCTCAAAGACGCCCGGCTGGTAGCCATCCGCTATCCGCTCGACAAACTCGTCTTCTCTCCATCTCTGGCCGATCAGGTCCTCAAAGGTCTGCTGCGGTGCTCGCTCCAGCGCCCAGACGGCCTTGTATGCTGCTCCCAGAGCACACGCATTCTCGCCCACGTCCAGCTTGTACACCCCTTCGATGCCGCCGAGCACTTCCCCGGCGACTTTGGCGATGGCGGCGTTGCGAGAGCCGCCGCCAACAAGGTAGATTCGTCGTGGCTGTGGCGGGATCTCCTTCTTGTCCGCTGGGCTGTGGACGAGCTCCCTCGACCGCAGCCTGAGGGAGAGAAACTGGCTCTCGACGATGGCCCTGGCGCCGTCAAATGGATGGTTCCAGCCTGTGTCGGTCTCCTTGAGCTGCTGCTGGTCTGCGTCGTCTGTCTTGCCAGGGGTATAGTTGAAGTGCCATTCTCCTTCTCGAAGATTGGGCACAATCTCCGGCCGTGGGAAGAAGAGGCCCATCTTCATCGGGTCGGAGTCCGTCTTCTGGCCGGCTGGAGGAGTATCCAGCAGGATTCTGTCAAAGTTGCTCCAGGGGTTCGAGGCGTCTTCATCTTTGGTGGTCTTGTCTGATAACTTTGCGTTGATGGCGTCTCTCACTCGCTCGCGAGCAAGGCCCCCGTTCTTGTAGCAGAGCATAAACATGTACAGTCCCGGGGTAGTTGGATGGTTGAAGAAGTGCGTTGACGGATCAGGTTTGTACTGCGGAGTCGACATGAGAAAGGTAGTCGATGTCCCCAGCGATACCATGGCGTCCAGCGGTCTCAGTGGCAGGGCAAGTATGGTAGCCGGGTTATCTCCCGTCGACGGGGTGATGACACAGTCTGGATGGAAGCCGTGTCTCTTGACAAAGTAGCTGCTGATTTTACCCAGCTCCTGGCCTCCATCGTGCGGTACGTCTCCGAGCTTCTTCTTCAGCTGCTCTGGCCCGGCATCACCGGCACAGAACTTGAGCAGGCTCTCGTTCCATCGGTTTGAGGGTATATCCCATAGATTCATGCCACAGACGTCTGATATATCGAACGGAGCCACTCTTCCCAGGAAGATCGAGGCCAAAAAGGAAGAAACCAGGGAGATCCTGGCCGTCTTCCGGTATGCATCAGGATGCTTCCTCTGAAACCTCAATATCTGAGGACCAGTAAATCTCTACCCAAGACAACACATTAGCAACCTGATAGACCACCACGTCAAGTATCTAAAGAGCCGATGGAAGACCTACATGATGGGCCTTGCTCCCCGTCACCTTCGCCAGCTCTTCTTCACTCCCCAGAAAGGCATCAAACTCGTCGCACTCCCGCTGCGTGCTGGCGTCCTGCCAGTTGGGACTGTACGGATGAGACAGAGCAGCCTGCAGCTGGTCTTCGAGCGTCTTCCCTTCGTCCAGGCTGCCCAGTATCTGCTCGACGGACTCGTTCCAGTAGACGCTGCCATGCTGCTGCCCGGCGCCGCTGATGCCCTTCACTCTGCCAAAGTCGAGCCCCTGATGCTTGAGATCGAGCAGCACGGCGTCCAGCGCCTGCAGCCACATGGCAACGGGGGCAAAGACTTCCTTCTCGGCTTCATTTGTCTGGACGCCCTTGCTGATGGAGAAGCCTCGCGAGTCGCTGTCGAAGTCGAATTTGGCGACGTAGACGACCTTGAGATCGGACGAGACGACGAGGCCCTTGAGCTGCTGCGTCGACAGGTCGAAGCCGATGTACAGCGGCCCGTCGTTGGATCCCATTGTCGTGGTCGTCTCGTGTTTCTATATTGCAATTGGCGCTGTTTGAGCAGAGCTGAAGCTGCAGTCGAGCAGTCGACTGCCTGCTGGTAAATAAATATAAATAGTACGTAGTTAGATGTTTTACTTAGTTGGCCGCGGGGGGCGGGATGATATCATAGCGACAGGGAGCAGGGCGGGCTAGTTAGTTATTGAATCATAGTCCAGATGCCAGCAATTAACATGTATATATATTTCATCATTATACTATTCAAGGAGTACTCGTCTATCTTTCTACAAGACAATCAAGCATGAAACAGGTCCTGTCCTGTCCTTGCTGGGCTGGGCAGCTATAAGTCGACGGCTGCTTCGGCTGAGCTATGAAGTAGATGGTTGCCGGTAGATGTACATATATATACATCGACCTATACCAGCGACCATAAGACGGAGCGAGGAGATCCTCCTACCGTGTAATGCCGCTGCTAGTGGTAGGCTGTCTGAGGAATGGATGGCCCCCTGGCTATCGCTTCCGGCGAAGTCAAGCTTGTAGACGCTGGTGGTGTTTGATAGTGGTTTACTGATGTGAAGAGTAAGTCTAACGACGTTTCCGAGTGCCATTAACCTGTGGCTCTGACTGCGAGTCTGACGGAGACTGTGAACCCGATGCTATCGAGCCGTTTCCATTGGTCTCGGGCTCGGGCTCGGGGCTGCTACGAGGGCTGAGGTCCGGGGCAATGAACTCCTCCGCAAAGTCAAGCTCCTTCTCTGTATCGAGAGTGAAGCGAACCCGTAGCCGCTTAACGCCTCTCACGCGAGCTCCTACGCGCTCCCTGATTGCCCGCTCAACCCCGCGGGTCCGGGCCACCGACCAGGAGCCGGGAACAGCGAGGTCAACCTCCATCAGGTAGTTGGGGCCGGACTTGACGCCCTGGATGTTGCGCAGCTCGACCTGGGCGCCGTCTGGGAGAGCAGCGATGGCTCGGACAGCGTACTTGCGTACGGAGTCCACCATGCTCTCCTCGACGCCTGCGTCTGCGAGTTCTAGCAGAGTGGCCTTTGTGTTTCCGAGCCCAGCCTTGATGATCATGATGGAGATGAGGAGACCGCCCACCGGGTCCAGCCAGGTAGCGTCAGAGAAGACGTGGGCGCCGCCGATGGTCAACAGGGCGACGATGCTTGTGAGAGAGTCGACGCGGTGGTGGACGGCGTTGGACGCAAGCACGGAGGACTTTCTCTCCTTTGCAATCTTCATAGCTAGATATATCTATTAGCAGTGTTTTATAGACCCGTAACTTGTAACCTGCTTACTGGCGTGGTAGAGCCACTCCTTGACGACAATTGAGCCGGCAGCCAGCCAGGCAGCGTTGATATTGGGCCCGTACGCCTGGTCCGTAGGGAAGTGGGAGTGCGAGTGGCCGTGGGAGTGGCCGTGGCCGAGCAGCCCCATGTGAGCGGCGGCCTCTGCAACGTCCGGGAAGAACTGGGTGAGGATGACTTCGGCGGCATTGAGGCCCATCAGCAGGCCGCCGACGAGCAGCAGGCCGCTGACCCCCAGGGAGCCCAGGGTCTCGATCTTGCCGTAGCCCAGCGGGAAGCGAGCGGACGGCGGCTTGTTCGACCAGGAGACGGTCCCCAGCGTCATAAAGTCCGACACCAGGTCTGCGAGGGCGTGGTAGGCGTCTGCTATCAGCGCCTGCGAGTGGAAGACGTAGCCGCCGACGCCCTTGCCGACGGCCATGGCCAGGTTGGCGAGCAGGCCGATTCTGGTGATGCGGACGCCGGGATCCTGCCTGTTCCTCGAGGTCAAGTATGTAGTATCGTGGTGGTGGTGATGGTGATGGTGGCCGTGGCCGTGGCCGTGACTGTGCCCATGCGATCTGGTCTGGCCCATCGTGAAGGGCGAATATAGATGCGAACGGACAAGAGCTAGAGCTGGTCGAGCTGGTCGGGCTGTGATGATGGACAGCGCAGGGCTCGCGGGGGGGTAGGCCGGCGGTCGAGGCGGGTTTGCAGCAACCACAACGGCAGCAACAGACGACGACGACGAGGAGGAAGAATAGTAGCAGCGGACGAGAGTGAGCGACGGCTTGAAGCCACGTAGCTGGATGTCGCTGTCACTGTCGCGCGGTGGTTGCAGCGGCGGCTGAGGGCGTACGAGGGCGCAGAGCAGGCGAGCTGAGCGAAATCTGGTCTTCCCGCAGCCGGCTGGCGTCCGGATCATGGCCTGGCAGCGAGCAGAAGGGCCTTTGATGGTCAATTATTGATTATTATTATTTATCATTTATTGTCATTTATTGTCTGTCTGATCTGCATGCAGCTGGCGGGAGTTCGACTGAAGCTGCGGGCAGCTCAAGGCGATGGAAGAAGCAACTTTTCAGTTATCGGAAGATTTCTTTTTGACTAACTAAAGGCTGCTAAGAATAACCTAGGCAGCGCAAGCTCCGGGATCAGACGAGGATGAGAATACGAGGGCAGACATATATATAAGTCCATGAGTACGGACGGAGATGCAGAGCATGGAGGCTCAGGGCAGTGATGGACGAGAGCAAGCTGGAGAGACTGCGGCCAGTTGGTAGGATATCAAGACTCAAGACACTGAAGAAGACACTGAAGAAGAAGAAGACTGACGATGGATAGGCTGCCTGGAGAAATACTCGACGGCTCGCAATCCGCCCAGGTTCTACACGAACGTCGCGGTGACGGCGAGCTATGTGCTGCCGGCGAGCTGCGGGCTGGCGGCCAGGGACTGCGTCTTCGCGGCCCTCGAGACGCTGATAGAAGAGCATCCGGCGCTCTCAGCCATCCCGCTGGGCGAGGACTCGCTCGATCCGTACTTTGTGCGGCTGCCCGAGGTCGACTTTGACCGCTGCGTCTCGTTCAGGGAGAGGAAGAGGCCAGTAGATGCTGTGGATGCCGTGGACGCTGTGGATGGAGATGCTGAGCTGGACGAGCTGCTGAACGAACAGCACAATATACCCTTTGCAGCTCCCTTGCCGTACTGGAGACTGTGCATCCTGACCGATCCGCAGCTGGAAGGAGGCGGACGGCGGCGGTTCACGGCCGTCTACGTCTGGCATCATGCCATCGGGGACGGGACGTCTGGCAAGGCCTTCCACAGGTCACTTCTGGCAGCTCTGGAGGCTGTCTGCTCTTCCTCCTCCGGCTCCTCCAGCTCCCTCTCTGCTGCCTCCGCTGTGAAGAGCGTGGTTGTGCCGCCCAGGACGCCTCTGCTGCCGACTCTCGAGGAGAGCTGTCCCATGCCGCTGTCCTTCTCCTTCATCCTCTGGACCCTTTTCCGTGCCAAAGTGTGGAAGCCAGCGCGAGATCCGGGCCTCTGGACGGGCTCCAAGACGGTCACTCCCTTGCACAACACCGTCCGCCATCTCGTCGTGTCCCAGCGGCAGACGACGGCCTTTCGAGACGCCTGCCGGGCGAACAGGACGACCGTCACGGCCGGGCTGCAGGTGCTGCTCGCCCAGGCGCTGTTCAAGCACATCCCGCAGCAGTACACCAGGCTGGCCAGCGAGGGAGCCATCTCTGCCCGGCGCTGGCTGACTGACGGCCGCATCACAGACGACTCGATCGGCGTCTGGGTCCAGGTCTACTACGAGTACTACAGCCGGGAGGACAACAACAACATCAACAACAACGACGATGCATTCCCCTGGGACGAAGCCAGACGGGCAAAGCAGACGATCGACACAGCGCTCAGCCGCCGCGGCAGCAACAGTCCCGTCGCCATGCTCAAGTACGTCAAGGACTATGTCAAGGAGATCTTCCTGCCCAAGCTCGGCCAGGAGCGAGAGCTGAGCTTTGAAGTGTCCAACATTGGCGTCTTCAAGGCAGATCCAGCAGATTCAGCAGATCCAGCAGAGGAAAAGCCCCGGATAGAGAGGATGGTCTTTACGCAGAGCGTCAATGTCTTTGGATGCGCCATCTCGACGTCTGTCATCACCGGCGCCGACGGCTGTCTCGTCCTGGGCTTCTCCTGGCAGCGGGAGGTCGTTGAGGACAGCCTGATGGAGGCCTTTGTAGCCTCAGTCAAGCAGGCCTTGGGCTCTTTTAGCCCAGTATCATAGTATCATAGTATCATAGAATATCGCCATAAACGTAGATTATATCAATGCTATCAGATATCTGCCTTATACGAACAAATCGCAACATCCAACATCAACTCACAAACTAACAACAACCAGCAACACCGAGCCGCCGATGAGCCACCGGATGAGAATCCCGTTCACTGCTCCGTTTGCAGCTCCGACGATCCTGCCAGCCTCTGCCGCGACCGTCGCCGGTGCCATTGACGCCCTCGCCGGCTTCCTCGCCGCGCCCGCGCCGCCGCTGCTGCGAGGCATCGATCTCGGCCGCAACGAGCAGACGGTCCTGCTCACCGGCGCAGGCATCTCGGTCGCTTCGGGCCTCGCAGACTACCGCGGCGAGAAGGGCACCTACCGTCGCCAGGCCGGCTACCGTCCCATCTTCTTCCACGAGTACGCCGCGCAGCATGCGGCCAGGCAGCGGTACTGGGCCCGCAGCTTCATCGGATGGCCGACGATGGGCCGGTCGAAGCCCAACATCACCCACGACGCGATCGGCCAGCTGGGCGAGAAGGGCTTCATCAGCGCCGTCGTCACGCAGAACGTCGACTCGCTGCACCGCCGGGCGCATCCCAGGCTGCCCGTCGTCGAGCTGCACGGCGCCCTGAGGTCCGTCGTCTGCCTCTCTTGCGCCCACAGGATACCCCGAGAGCAGTTCCAGGCGACGCTCGCAGCGCTCAACCCGGCCTGGGCTGACTTGTTCGAGCAGCAGCAGCAGCAGCGCGGCCTGAAGCTGAACCCGGACGGCGACGTCGACCTGCCCAACGCTCACTACTCAGACTTTCGATACCCAGCCTGTCCGCGGTGTCTGGAGAGGCCGCCGCCGTCGCTACAACGGCCAGACGGATCAGCTGCGATCGTGGAGGCAGACGCGGACGGGGCGCTGGCGGCAGCGTCCACCGCGGGCATCCTCAAGCCGGCCGTCGTCATGTTCGGCCAGTCCGTCGACGAGGAGGTCAGGCTGGCCGCCGAAGAGGCCGTCGACGAGGCCGGCAAGCTGCTCGTCCTGGGCAGCAGCCTGGCGACCTTCTCTGCCTGGCGCCTGGTCGAGCGCGCCGTCCGCAGAGGCATGGCCGTCGGCGTCCTCAACGTGGGCGGCTTCCGCAACGAAGGCCTGCTCTTTGGCAGCGTCCCGCCTCGCGCCGGCGACCTGTCCCGCGTGAGATGCAGCCATCCGGCAGAGGAGATCCTCCCTCACGTCGCTGCCAGGCTGTAGTTCTTCTTCTTCGTTGCTTCTTTGCTATCTACAGTTACTTTGATAGACATGATAAATATAGACACAACCTGCTACTCTGTAAGCTCGCAGCCTGAAATAGAATCCTAAGCGCCCAAGTAGATCCTCTCCTGCATCTGAGCAGGCCGCTGACTCGCTCGCGGCCTGGCGGGCGCTTCGAGGGTGGCTAAAAATACCATCCTGTCCTTATCCTCCCCCTTGTCGGGCGTTTCAAAACTTCGCGCCGTCACGTAATTAACTAAAGCTGCGATATAAAAAGTCGAACCTCGAACCAGCTTTGCGACTCCCTGGGGCATGGCCGCGGACGACACCTCGAAGCCGACCAATTCCCAGCGTCACGACCGGTCTGCAAGCGACAGCAGCATCCTCTACCTCAGCATCGCCTCGTCTCTCGTCTCTCCTGCGACCTTCTTCCGCCGCCGCCCGTTTCTCGATCTCCGCCAGGCAGCCTCTTCCGCCCGCCCCTCAGCAGCCCGCGCCGCCGCCATGGACAAGCGGCACCAGCCCAGCTCGTTCCAGCAGCTCGAGAAGGTGAGCAGCTGCTGTCTGATAGTAGAATGTAACGAATGCTAACTGTTCCGTCTAGCTAGGAGAGGGAACCTATGCTACTGTATGTGTGGCGTTGCTACCATGATATCAGTGCTATGATAAGACCAACGGCTGACCAGAGACCAGGTATTCAAAGGACGGAACAGACAGACAGGAGAGATGGTTGCGCTCAAGGAGATACACCTGGACTCGGAAGAAGGCACTCCCTCAACCGCCATCAGGGAGATCTCGCTCATGAAGGAGCTCAAGCACGAGAACATCGTCGGCCTGCACGATGTCATCCACACCGAGAACAAGCTCATGCTCGTCTTCGAGTACATGGACAAGGACCTGAAGAAGTACATGGACGTCCGGGGAGACCGCGGCCAGCTCGACTACGTTACCATCAAGTCCTTCATGCACCAGCTCATGCGCGGCATCGCCTTCTGCCACGACAACAGAGTCCTCCACCGAGACCTCAAGCCCCAGAACCTCCTGATCAACAACAAGGGACAGCTCAAGCTCGCTGATTTCGGCCTCGCCAGAGCCTTTGGCATCCCCGTCAACACCTTCTCCAACGAGGTCGTCACCCTCTGGTACAGGGCGCCCGACGTCCTCCTCGGCAGCAGAACCTACAATACCAGCATCGACATCTGGTCCGCCGGCTGCATCATGGCCGAGATGTACACCGGCCGCCCCTTGTTCCCAGGCACCACCAACGAGGACCAGCTGCAGAAGATCTTCAGGCTGATGGGCACCCCGTCCGAACGGTCCTGGCCCGGCATCTCGCAGTTCCCCGAGTACAAGCCCAACTTCCACGTCTACGCAACGCAGGACTTGCGTCTGATTCTGCCTCAGATCGACCAGCTCGGCCTGGATCTGCTCAGCAGGATGCTCCAGCTACGGCCCGAGATGCGTATCAGTGCCGCAGAGGCCCTTCGACATCCCTGGTTCAACGACCTGAACCAGCTGCAGGCCCAGCAGGCCCAGCACCAGGCTCTTCACAGCCACCAGCAGCAGCAGCAACAGCAACACCCGCACCCGCACCCGCAACAAGCCCAGCAGCAGCAGGCTCAGCAACAGGCTCAGATGGCAGCTGGATACCCTGCCCCAGGCATTGTTTCTCAAAACTACTAATGCAATACTTTCCCACTCCCCCTTTTATTTTCTTCCCCCCTGCAGCGCCGGCGTTTTTTGATCTTGCTCTTTGGGATAAACAATTTGATTTCCTATTCCTAATTCATGAGTTTATGTGTTTTTCTCGCCCTGATGTTGAATACCTTTGAAAGCAATGTCTCCTTCAAGGTCATTCTCAGGAGGCCTCTTTTAACGAAATCACCTATCTTCGGGTTCCTGTCTCTTCTAGATAGCCAACAATGGAATAATACACCGAATTCTCTTACCCCAAACCCTCTCTGTTCACTCAATCTATACACTCCGCCGTCCTTTTCGTCTTCTTTTGCTGCTTCTCAACCGGCAATCTATATATGCACGTGACTGCGCGCCCAAACTAGACTTCGACTTCGACTTCAACAACTTCAACAACGGCCGGGAAACAACCAGATTATCAACTATCACGACTGCAACAACCAACGGAGCAATGGCAGCGTCAACGTCCAATTCAGATCCTACAAGCACTGCCCAGCAGACTGAGCCCCAGGAACCGTCGCCCTCGCCGCCACCCGCCGCGCCCGTCCCGCTGACCCCTGGCCCACGCGCCTCGCGACTGCAGCAGGTCTTCTCCCAGGCCCTTCTACACACCATCCGCACAAACTCCTATGCCAACTTCTCTGCTTGCTTTCCGACGCCTGCTAAGCATGTTCCGCGCAGTCTCGAGTCGGTGTGGAGACAGTTGAACGCGAAGCTGGAGGAGAGCGCGAGGGCGGAGTTTGATGACATCCTGCATGAGAGAGGGGTGGTTAGGGGACTGAACGAGCTGGACAGGCTGGTGGGAGAGGCCAAGTTGCGCAGAGAGAACGGCGAGGGGGCCAGCAGCGTGCCGTATGTAAAAGTACTGGGCTGTCTTTCTATACTTGCAGGCACTGACTTCAGACAGGGCGCATACTTTGACCGCGAAAGAGCTATACCAAGCTCATCTAGCACCAGTTCTTGCAAAGGCGCAGTCATCTCTGGAAGCTCAGACGGAAGAAGTGCAGAAAAAGAATACCGAGCTTGCATCGAGGATTGAGTCTCAGAGGCAAGAGATCCAGCAGCTTCTCGCTAGCCTCGAGGCCGTCGTCGGAGATATACAAGGTGCAGTGAAGTCGATGGACGAGTTCGATGAAGACAACATCCTACGAAAAGAAGCAGAGCAAATAGACGAAGAGATACGGTCTTTGCAACCCTCGTGAAATGTTCGTTTATACCCTGTTCCGCGGCTCTATGGATTCAATATTTTTTCACTCCCCCCAAAAAAATGTCGGTTGCTCCCCAAAAAATGTTGGTTGGATGCGGATTAAAAGAGCAGCTCGTTGGGATCCAACACTGCCATTAGCCTTGTCAGGTCCTCGGGCGGTATGTGGCCGTCCTCGGCCATGTCGTCGGCTACTCGCATCATATAACCCTTGGAGTCTATGGCTAAACTCCCCATCTGGCTTGAATCGCCAGCCAGCCCCTTTGCCAGGGCTTCTTTTACTGTGCCTTCGCGCTCTGCTTCAGGCCAACCGTCTCTTTTGGCAGTGGCTGCTCCCCCGCGATAATAAGTTTCGGCATTCTTGAGCAGCGTCGCGGCGTTATCCATTGCCGGTCCATAATAAAATGGAACCTGGCCCAGCCTCCACCGATGCATTTCCGCATCACCCCGAGCGATATGTATCTTTGCCAGGTTATCTGGCCCAGCAAGCTTTGACGCAGCGGCTAGCCGACTCAAGGCGACCCCTATGGCCTGCCATCGCAGATCTAAAGACCGTGGAAACCCCTCAACGTCAATAGTAGGGTAGGCGTCAGCAATGGCTGAGCTGAACCCTATCAGGGCTTCGGCCTGGTTGGAAAGGCCCGCGGGATCATGCGAAACATCCACATTGCTGCTCCATGCGGAATCAAGCTCTTGCTTGTATGTGTCCAGATCGATGCGGCCGCTTCGATAATTGACTTCAAGCAGGATGGAGAGGAACTTTGCCCTGACCATGGCTACTTCATTAGCCCTGTCTGTACCTTCGACGTATGCGGCAATCTTCTCTCTCAAGAGGTCGGACGAATACTCTTCTACCCAGACCAGGGTACTTCCGTGGTCGGACGACAGCAGTCCACACAGCGTTGCTAGTGCTTCCAGCTGCGCAACCGCAGTGTCAATAAGTGTATTCTTTGTTACGGGTTCAACCACTGCAGCCCACTCCTCTGCTTCCGTCGAGCCCGTCTTAGAATCGCCTACGCCTCCCTGTGTCTGTTGTTGTTGTTGTTGCTGCTGCTCATCCTGCTTATTCTGCTGGGCTTGATGATCTTGCACCATCTGCAGCTGCTGTTCATACTCTGTGAATCGCAACTCCTGTAAAACGAGACACCGCTGAAACAGCTCCAAACCTTCAGTTAGACACTTCAACGCCTCTTCCGTCTGTTCTTCGTCTGCGTGTTTGCCTTCAGTGAGTGCTTCAGCTACACTGGTTAGTACCTGTGCAGTGTTAAACAGTATATCTGCGTTATCTTGGTCCTTTTGTAGGGCGTCTCGGTGGGAGTCGAGTGCGATCCGAAGGATGTCAATGATCGGTCCGGGCAGCTGGGTGACCAGCTTGGGATGCTGGGTAATTTCATACTGCACTCGTGCTCTGCGTGTAGACAGACGTTAATATCAGAATCATTGTTAAAACACCATAAATCAGTATACCATACTTATTGTAGGCCAGGTCGAACGAAGCAGGGTATCGGCGTAAACCGGTTTCATACATCTCGATCGCCCTCATGAAGAAGCGCATCGACTTGACCGGGTCTCCGGCCCGCCATTTCTCTCCCGCTTCTTCGAGATCAACTCCCTCTGTTTGGGCAAATACAGCAGTCAGCAAATTCTGTCCTGTCACCCTCTCATCCGGCAAGACTATTGACGGGTGCCTGTAGATCCAAGCATATCCCTTACTCCTTACTGACCAGCGAGAAACTCATCTGCCGACTCTGGTGCCTACAAGTCCGATTTTGATCCGCGCGATCGCGAGCTATTAGCTTGGTGGCTTCCATGAGGTTTTTGAGAGCTAGCCTGCCTGCATGGCGGGCGGGGGGAGATTGTCTGCAACACACCACCTGTTTTCGTTTCTTCTTTGCCTTGGTCTCCTTCAGCAGCGTCTTGGGCTTCGGCATGTTTGTTCACATCCGGCTGTGACACTTTCTATTCTGTCCCTGGGATGTGCGGTTTTGTCTGTCGTCTGATGTTGAAACGTTTTTGACGTTGAGAGACAAGAAGAAGAAGAAGAAGAAGAAGAAGAAGAAGAAGAAGATGGAGTTCGCTTAAACTACGTCACTTTTTCCCGAATAGGCAAAAGCCAAACCTCCAAACTCCTGCATATCGAAATAAAAAAAAATATAAAATCAATAAAACCACGAGAAGGAAAATAAGGAGTACTAAGATGCAGCTGAAGAATTCGATATAACTTTATCATTGCAAGTCGTATGATTATTACTATAGGCACTAGATAACCCAAGGGCCCGGCCATTTTGATGCTATCTAGCCCCCCCCGCTTGGCGATGCTAAGAGAGAGAGTCAGGTACAGAATCAGCTCCCTACAGAAGACGGGAGATGGCGTGCAGTGGTCGTGTATAGAGATGATAGACATATAGCTGACATGCAAAGCACAGGGAACTCTCTTTCGAGCTACCTAATGCGTACGGCCGCAGCAGCCGGATTGCATTGCACTCGTATTGCCGGTTTCAGGTAGATTCGGGGCCGGGACAGAGATCATCGCACACCGAATCACAGATCACAAACAGAAGGGCGCTCTGCTCGCTGCTGGTCTGGGGTAACAAGAATAAATCCTGCAACGCCATGTCACACTGGAGTAGCGCCTAGCCGTGATATCGACCATCTGAAGCGGCGGCATTGTCCAATCATGGCGGGGGAATTACCAGCCTCAATGCCTGAAGCACTCGTTTTGAGGCGTGTTTGACCTCCTTCACTCTTCTGCTCTCAGGCGTTTGAAGCGGGGGATGGATCGACAACCAAGATGCTTCAGGCGAGAGAAACGAGCCCCGTGGGACTGGTGTTCATGGCTGGGCTTTGAAGCTCCAGGGCGTTTGATAGCACGTTGTCTGACGTCGTTTCGGCTGGCAAATGCTGCATGTCAGTACGGAGTACTCCGTAACGACAGGCAGTAAAGGTTGGTAACTACTTACTTACAGCAGCAGCAGAGCTAATGAAGCCATCATCGACTGTGAGAAGAAGAGAAAAAGGACAAGACGGCGCCTGCTTGGACAGCCTTGTCTATGGAGTAAGTGTAGAAAGGAAAGGCCGTTGCATGGTGTTCTGGTTTTGACGATTTCTGATTGGCCAGACGGCAGGACTTTTATTTTACTGACCAATCAGAATTAGGTATTCAGTATATGACCACGAGAATATTCAAAATCCCGGCATCGAATATCGAAATATCAAGCATCAGGCAAGGAGCCAATATCGAGCTGCCGGATCAATAATATCGAGCATCGAGAAGAGCACAAAGCGCGTTACGAGGTACCGAGCGAGGGCCCACCGTCCTCGCCACCGCATGGCAACCCCTTTTGCTGGAGAAAGCCTGCGACCCGCCCATCCCTTTCCCCTTTCTGGTCTTGTCCTCCGTTTGCACCATGGAGGGAGACACGGATATCGACACATCGACCCGTATATACTTTCCATATTATTAGCTCACATCGCCCGCTCACAGACTTAAACAGACTAACAGCCATGCAGACGCTCCGCCCACCCAGCAGCAGCGCCAGCCTAAACTAAAAAAAGACCCAGTTATTCCTTTTTCTCAACTCCCCCCCCTCCTCCTTCGCAAGGGCCGGCTTTTCCTCGTCCACGTTTCTGACAAGGGTCCGGCCTGGGCTGATGTGACGAACCAATCTGCATGGGCGGCTGGCCGTGTTGGGTTTGGCGGAGGAAGCATGGAGAACGGCCAGCGAGTGGCAGAGAGACGGCCAGAAAGAGTGAAAGAAGGGCAGGAGGACGGGCACTGGCCGGGGGGAGGGGGGAAGGCAAAAGCGACGGCTTTGTTGCTTTGTTGGTGAGATATACGAGCGGACGGCGTATGGAGCCTCTTCGTCTCTTTTTCCTCTGGACTCCATAAGTTATTATATACGGCCGCCCTCGATTCCCACGCGGTCGAACTAACTAACTACGTGAGACTAACTACTTAGCTAGCCCAGTGGTGAGTCAGTTGAACTAAATAATAAAAGTCACAGTTCTTCTTCCCGGCTGCTGAAGGAAGAAACTGTCTTGCATCGATCAGCTTGTTTGGGAGTCTTCTCTTCTGTGCTGCTGCTGCTGCTGCTGGTGCGACGCTCGCCTTGTCCATCACCGACCAACCCCCTAGTCAGACGTAAGTCGCATATATTTCTTCCCAGCAGGGCCCCCAGTTCATGCTTGTCTCTTGCCTGCAGACACCCCCGTCCCCCTGGCCTGCCGTCGTTCGCTCCCTTTTCCCCCCCAATTCTCACGGTTGCCCTGTCGGCTGTTCTTTTTTTTTTTTTTTTTTTTTCTTCCTCTCTCTCGTCTCGTTGCTTCTTCTGCCGCTGCTGGCTGCCTTGAATCCATCTCCAGGCTCTGACATTAACTATTTAAAACGAGCAGACCAAGTTTCACATCAGACACAGAAAAATAACCAGAAAAAAAAAGGGACCAAAAAGAAATAAGATCCGCTCCGGAAAATACGCTGCTGCTTCAGTTGCCCGCTGGATCTCGCTGTCTCGTCGCACGATCGACAGTTCTCCTGCCGGCTCACAAATAATATCCTTCCCCCCCCTTCATCCACTCTTATTTTGGTACGGGGCACATCGACGGATAGAAAAAGAAGCAGAAAAACAAACGAAACCGAGCCAGCAAAGGACGGCGAAGAAGCAGGCAAAGAAGGACAACGACGGCCCAGCTTCCCTGCCTTTTGTTCTCCAGTTTTCGTAGCGTGGTCGTGGCTAGAAACACCATAAGATCAGGCACATCCCTCCTCTCTTCATCGCTCCCGTACCTGCCTCTCCCTCTTCTTGTCTTAAGATGATGTTGAGACGGTCTCTCGACTCCCAACGCCCCATCATGGCTCCCTCGGTAAGCTCCTGTTTTTTTAATCTCCTTCTTGCCCGTCGTAGTGCGGTCGTGGTCGATTCTTGTCTAACGGGCGGTTCTCGCTAGCTGGCTTCGCAGCGTAACTCGAAACGATACTCTACCATCAGCAACCAAACGACGAGCAGCACGATGACCGGTGACAGCCGCATGGCCGAGATCAAGGAGCTCAGCGCCGGCCTCGCACGTCTCGAGAACAAGCGCCTCAGCCAGCAGCGCTTCGTGCCCACCCCGGAAAAGTCAGAGAGCCTCAGCAAGCTCGCGTTGGGCGCAAAGGTCGAGCGAGCCCTCGGCAGGAGGATGTCGAGCCAGGACGCCGTCATGCGCAAGCCCGTGGTTCTGGACGAGAAGAACATGATCAAGTCTGCCTCCTAGATCCTGGATGTCTTCTGCCCTTCAGCATAATAATGCCGCGATTATACCACCTGCCTTTTTTTTCTTTCGCGTACCGGGCCTCCTCAGCCTTGCCCGCCGATACCTCTTCTCCTTTGCATTAATCCCATATTTCGCTATACCACAAACCCACGACTCGGAGCCCATCGACCGCTGCTACGCCTACCCTACCTCAACCGTACAAGACTTATCTCTCTTTTTTTTTTTTCCTAATACGTCCTCTACCTGCGTGGCGCCATCCCTTCCTCCTGCTCTTTTTATTACTATTATTATTATTACGAGACGACGATACAACGAGGCAGTCCATACGTCCCACAAACCCTCCTCCATCTCTGCTGCTGCTGCTGCTGCTCTTCTTGCCCTGCTATGCTGTCTTCTTGGTCCTGCTTTTTCCTCCTTTTCTTGCCATCTGTCCAGTTCTATCCTTCTGTGTGTACGAGCAGTCTAATATCCATGTTACTGTAGATGATGTCCACATACCATGAATGAAATGCCAGAGATACCTTTTTCTACCCCTTCTACGCTGCTCTGCTTCCTTTCTTCCACCTCACTGTCGCCTCTATCAAAAAAAAAAACAGTAGCCCAGCAGTAGGACAGAGGCAGCACAAGCGAGGCACAGGAACCGATACTTCTGCAGCCTCGACCGTACACTGCAGCCGACTATCGGCACCGCGGTCTCTGTAACCTAGCTCTATCATCAACCATCTGTATCTTCATCGGCTTCTTCGTCGTCTTTCTTCTACTTGATAGATGACTTTTAGCGCGGCGAGTCAAAAACCAAAAACAAAAAAAAAAACAAGCGCCACGACTTTTTTTTTCCTTTTTTTTTTTTTCTTTCGCCTTTTTTTCTAACAACCACAAAAAAAAGAAGAAGAAGAAGAAACAACAACAACTTCAACACTTCAACCTCCATCAAAAGCTCACTCACCCTCAGCTTCTCTTCTTCCTCCCATTCTCTTCTTCCTTTCTCTCTTCTTCTTTTGCTTCTCTTCTTCGCTTCTTGCACTCACGGCCAGCCTGAAACCGCCGTTGTCCTTTTTTGCTTGCCTTCTTCACTCTTCTTGTCTTTGTTCTAGGCGGTTCTTCTTACCAGCTCGCAAAGCTCTTCCAGCTGTCTTCCTCCATCCAGATACTCCCTCTGATCCATCCTGCTGCGATCTCCCTTGATAAGTGCGGCATCCAGCTCTGTCTCCAGCTTGGAATCTCTCTGGCTGCTTGTTCTTGGTCAGTTTGCTCTCTTTTTTCTATCTCTGTTATTTGTCACAAGCGAAGACACACACAGACAGCAGACTGCAAGGAAGAAACATCAAGAAGAAGAAGAAGAAGAAGAAAAGACACTGGAGACTGACTGTTTGATAGCAGCTACTTACTCACCCTGCCGGCATCCGGACCCTGATATCATCCTCCTGCCTCTCCTCCGCCCTCACGCCTCTCTGACTGCTCCGGACCGCCTACCGCGTTAGCCAACACTCAACCACAACCACAATAACCTCCACTATGGCTACTGAGACTGTTCCTGCCGCCAACGGCACCTACCACGGCCACCACCACCAGGCCAACCCGTACCAGGTAGACCCCTACGCCGCCTCCCACCAGGCTGCAAACGCCTCCAACGCACAGTACGCGCCCCAGCAGCAGGCCGGCGCCTCCACACAAGCTCCCGCCGCCTCCCACGACTCCAAGAATGATATCCCCAAGGACGAGGTCGGCTGGTTCTTCGTCGAGCAGTACTACACCACCCTGAGCCGCACGCCCGAAAAGCTGCATCTCTTCTACTCGCGCAAGTCTCAGTTCGTCTCGGGCGTCGAAGCTGAGAAGGTCAACGTTGCCATTGGCCAGCGAGTATGTCCCCCGTCTTCCTTGCCATAATATATATATATATATATATATATATATATATAGATGAAAGACAATAGTAACTAACGTCATATTATAGTCAATTAAAGAATGCATCGAAGGCCTGGACTACAACAACTGCAAGGTCCGTGTCCTTAACGTGGACTCACAGGCTTCCTTTGATAACATCCTGGTCGTTGTCATTGGTGAGATGTCCAACAACCAGGGACCTCCTCGCAAGTTCGTCCAGACCTTTGTTCTCGCCGAACAGCAAAACGGCTACTACGTCTTGAACGACATCATCCGCTACCTGAATGACGAGGATGAAGAACTCGCTCCTGAGGACGGCCCCGCCGCCGTCGAGGAGGCTCCAGCCGCTGAAGAGACTCAGGCTGCCGCCGTTGATACTGCTGCTGTCCCCGCTCCCGCTCCCGAGGCAGCCACTGATCGCCAAGCTGATACCGAAGCTGCTGCTCATGAGGTTGACGAGAAGCTCGAGAAGGAAGCCGTCAACGGTGAAGTGAAGGCTGAAGTGGCCGAGGAGCAGAAGCCTGAGGCTGCTACCACCGAAGAAGCACCAAAGGAAGAGGCTGCTGAGGAGCAGCCAGCTCCTGCTGCAGTCCTTCCCGTCTCCGCTGATGCCATCCAGCCTGAGAAGCCAAAGGGCCCAGACCCTTCCCCAGCAGACGCCACTCCAAAGGCCCCTACTCCCGCTCCCGCTCCCGCTCCCGTTCCTGAAAAGAAGCCTGTTGCTGCTGTTCCAGCTAAGCCCATGAGCTGGGCCTCCGTTGCCGGAAACCGTTCTAGCACCACTCCTACTCCCGCCGTTCCCGTTGTCCCAGCTGCTGCACCTGCTCCCGCTCCTGCTCCCGCCCCCTCTGCCCCTGCCACTGCATCCGCTCCGGCTCCAGCTGCTCCAACTGCCGCCCCAACCAAGACCCAGCAATCTACCCCTGCTGTCTCTGACGCTGGAAACGAGAACCAGCCACCAGCTCAGTCTGAATGGCAGACCGCTGGTGCCGAACATGGCAGAAGACAGCCACGCCAGCACACCCCTTCTCAGACTGAAGGTGTCCTCGGTTACGTCAAGAATGTCAACGAGAAAGTCGATGCTAGTCTCCTCCGCCAGACTCTCTCCCGTTTCGGTAAACTGAAGTACTTTGATGTCAACCGTCAACGCGTATGTTCTATCACCTCACCCTACTATTTATTGTTGAATTGCCTTGCTAATATATGTCCAGAACTGTGCCTTTGTCGAATTCAGCGACCCTGCCGCCTACAAGGCTGCCGTTGCCGCTAACCCTCACACCATTGGCACCGAACAGATCACTGTTGAAGAGCGCCGTCCTCGCGCCAACGCTTATGGCGGCAACGGCGGTTTCTCCGGACGTGGAGGTGCTGGACGTGGCCGTGGTGACCGCGCCGGTGGACAGGGCCGTGGCGGTTTCCAGAAGGACGGCCGTTACAACAACTCTGCCCGTAACAGCCGCGGTGGCAGTGCATCCGGAAGCGGCAATGTCACCCCCAAGGGCCGTGGCCAACCACAGGCAATTTAAATCCTCCAATTCTCATACTAGCATGACCTGATGTTAAACGCTGACGCTAATGCTTTATGCCGACACGTCAAGAATCCCTGTCCTCCCCAAAAGAAAAAAACTTAACACCACTTTACTTCCACTACTTCATCACTCCATGGGGGCCTATCTACCTTTTATTCCCCAAAAAGGGGCTCGATGGACACCGCTCCCTGGCTCCAGGACCTTCTCCCACCTCTTACCATTCCTGGTCTCGACGCCTTCTCCCGTCTTCACCTTTGATGTACAATTTTTCTCATTACCCCTTCTGCTTGTTTGTTCTGCGCCTCCTTTCTTACCCGGTCATTTCTCTCTCCTGTCGGTTGGAAAAGCGTTTTTATCTGTTTTCTCTTTCTTTTTTTTTTTTTTTTTTTTTTTTTTGTGACATTTGTATTAACTCTTGCTTCATTTGCCATCATTGAGCCTGCAGGTTTCGTCTTTTTAGCATTACAATTCCTAACCCCTTGCTCCATTCTCATACCCATCCCTGGTCTTCTAGGTCACTATCTGCCCAATTTCCATTTACCCGCTTCACCTTCTATGCCATCCTAATATCCTCCCCCATCATACCCCTTCCATTCTTCACCCTGCATTTTTACTACTTTGATTCCGAGAGCGGTGCTTCATCTTCAACTACCTTTCCGTTGCAAATGTCTTTTTCTACTCTCTTCCACCCACCTTTTACCATTCAACCCGTATGCATTATCCTGTACTCCTTTCTACTCCTCTTCCCTTACTGGTTCCCTCGCTCTCATGGCCGAGCGCGTATCTACCACATACAAACTTCCTCACCCGCTTCTTGTTTCCTTTCTACTCTTGTTTTTGCATTCCCTGTTACAACATGCGTCTTTCCTATCAAGTACGTACGACGATTATGACTGACTGATAGATTGAAAGTTGGGAGCGAAGGGGCAATGGCTTAGAAGTGGTTGATTGGGCGGTTGCTTGGAGAACGTCGATGGTCAAGGCGATGATGGTTAGTGACTAGTTACCACTATGGAAGACGACTCAGGACGGGAGACTTAAAATAAAAAAAAATTTTCGTTGAAGAGCATGATGATAGTTAACGTACATCAACTTGATTAACTATCCTTCTTTCTGTTCGCCTGCTGTCTTTTGCTTCTACTCCTTGAGCGCAAATATGAACACTCCTCAGGAACACCATTCTTTCATTGGCCCAAGCTAGCTATTAAGTACAAAACTACGATATTCAATGCACAAATATGAATTATAAATCGCCTCTGTATTAATTTTGTTTAGTCCTTGATACAAGTTTCTAAGAGTTTCTCCCGTTAACAACAAGCCACCTAGAACGGTAAAGCAGAGAAATGTGAGATGTCTGAAAAGGCAACAGGATCAAGTACACAAATTAAAACAAGACGACGGAGACAGAGAGAAAAGGAGATTAAGAAGGGGAGAAAACACCCTAGACGACAACAGAGGTAGAAACTCGCTTTAAATGCTGCATTGTAAACCAGGCCGTTGTGTTGTGTTCCTCTTATTCCCTTCGATGGAGATTGCTGCGTGGGAATTGCTGGGTTTGGTGGTATCGAAATACATGGAAGTGAAAAGGAGAAACATAGGAAATTCATGACACCATTCCTTTTTCCATAAGATTTTTTTTTTTTGGAGAGTTTTTGTAGTTTTTTGTTATTTGCTTGAGGTATTGTTGTTGCGTGGCATTGGTATTTCGTTTTATTTGATTTCTTTTTCATTTCAAGCGGATGTGATGAGTTTAGTCGACTTCCTCCATGGCGCTGGCGGCAGCGGGCTCCTCGGTAGCGGTCTCCTCGGAAGCCTTCTCCTCTGGGGTCTCTTCCTCATCGACATCGAGGCCGAGAGAGACGAGCTTGTGGATGCGCTCGGCGAAAGCAGCTGGCTCCTCAATGGTGAATCCAGAGACGAGGAGAGAGGTCTCGTAGAGGAGCTGGGTGATGGACTTGACGTTGCGGTCGTTCTCACCGTCAGCCTCAACCTTCTTCTTGAGCTCCTTGATGATGGGGGACTTGGGGGAGATCTCGAAGGTCTTCTTGGAGGCCATGTAGGAGCTCATGGAGGTGTCACGGAGAGCCTGAGCCTTCATGATACGCTCCATGTTGGCGGACCAACCGAACTGGCCGGTACGGATGGCGCAAGGAGCACCGACAAGCTTGTGTGAGACAACAACCTTCTCAACGGCGTCGCCGAGGACGTTCTTGAGGGACTTGGCGAGACCTTCGAATTCCTTCTCCTCGGCCTCACGGGCAGCCTTCTCCTCATCGGTCTCCTCAAGCTCGAAGTCCTTGGTGATATCGACGAGCTTCTTGCCATCGAACTCCTTGAGTTGAGTCATGGCGTACTCGTCAATTGGATCAACGAGGTAGAGAACCTCGAAGTCCTTCTCCTTGAGAGAGTCGAGGAAGGGAGACTTCTGGACAGCCTTGATGGACTCACCAGTGATGTAGTACATCTGCTTCTGGTGTGGTTGCATGCGGGTGACGTAGTCGGTGAGGGAGGTGATCTCATCGCCAGACTTGGTGGAGTTGAAGCGGAGGAGCTTAGCAAGGGCAGCACGGTTCTGAGAGTCCTCGTGGATACCGAGCTTGATGTTCTTGCTGAAAGCAGAGTAGAACTTGTCGAATTGCTCACGGTCCTCGGCAATCTCGTTGAAGAGCTCGAGGGTCTTCTTGACAATGTTCTTCTTGATGACCTTCATGATCTTGTTCTGCTGAAGAGTCTCACGAGACAAGTTGAGAGGGAGGTCCTCAGAGTCGACAACACCCTTGACGAAGCTGAGCCACTCAGGGATGAGGTCGGTGGCATCGTCGGTGATGAAGACACGGCGGACGTAGAGCTTGATGTTGTTCTTGGTCTTCTTGCTCTCGAAGAGATCGAATGGTGGGCGCTTTGGAACGAAGAGCACAGCACGGAACTCGAGTTGACCCTCGACAGAGAAATGCTTGACTGCGAGGTGGTCCTCCCAGTCGTTGGAGAGGGTCTTGTAGAAGGAGGCATACTCCTCCTGGGTGATGTCAGCAGGGTTGCGAGTCCAGATGGGCTTGGTCTTGTTAAGCTCTTCTTCCTCAATGGAGGACTCCTTGACAGTCTTGGTCTTCTTCTTCTTTTCCTTATCTTCCTCCTCGTCGTCAACTTCCTCGACCTTTGGCTTCTTCTCATCACCCTCCTCGACCTCGGTGACCTCCTCGGCATCCTCATCTGGGACCTCCTTCTCAGTCTCCTTCAAGACGTGGAGGTAGATGGGGTAAGAGATGAACTCGGAGTGCTTCTTGACAACCTCCTTGATCTTGCTCTCAGTGAGATACTCGGTCTGCTCATCCTTGAGGTGGAGGATGATCTTGGAACCACGGCCGAGGGGCTCACCCTCGGTGTCCTGGGTCAAGGTGAAGGTACCGCCAGCAGAGGACTCCCAGATGTACTGCTCATCATCATTGTGCTTGGAGACAACGGTGACCTTGTCAGCAACAAGGTAGGCAGAGTAGAAACCAACACCGAACTGTCCAATCATGGAGATATCAGCACCGGCAGTGAGGGCCTCCATGAACTGCTTGGTACCAGAGCGAGCAATGGTACCGAGGTTGTTGACCAAATCCTAAAAGAACAAAAACTAAGTTAGCAAATTGGGGCAAAGAACCAGAAAAAAAAATTTCTTCAATATTCGGGTCAAGCAATACTTACAGCTTTGGTGAAACCGATACCAGTGTCACGGATGGTCAAGGTCTTGTTCTCCTTGTCCGGGATGATGTCGATGCGGAGGTCCTTGTTGGAGTCCAGCTTGCTGGGGTCGGAGAGAGACTCATAGCGAATCTTGTCGAGAGCATCAGAGGCGTTTGAGATAATCTCTCGCAGGAAAATCTCCTTGTTGGAGTAGACAGTGTTGATAATGAGGGAGAGCAGCTGGGAGATCTCAGCCTGGAACTCGAAAGTCTCAGACATGGCTGCGGTGTGTTGCTGTGAAAATGACTGAAGGGGGGGGGGGGGTCTGTGTCCAACGGCTGTCAGCTGTGATGCTCACTGCAAAGCGGGAGGGGAGGCAGCAGCTCGACGAGCTCCGCAGACCTACTTACATAAAACGAGAGCTGTGAAGAATTGAAAGCTGAAACAAGCTGTAGCTATTCAGTCGTCGAACGGACTGCTCGTAGAGAGGCGTGGGAGGAGCTGGAGAGGTTGGAGTGGGAGAAGTTGAAGAAGTTGAGAAGTCGACGAAGCGAAGGTCCTTATAAAGCTCTGCACTTTTTCCCTTCTGGGGGGGCAAAAGCTTGCTGGAAGAGTCCAAGCGAACCTTCCATACAGTTCTACGAGGTACGGCGGCGCTAGTCCCGATCGGGCAGTTTTGCACTTCACCGCAACTGATAAGTGACGATAAGCGCAGAGAAGAGTGAAGAAAGCGAAGAAAGCGAAGAAAGTGAGCGAAGATGCTAGCATGATAAGTAGTAGGGTAGGATCAAAGTGAAGCACTAGTCGATAGCCTCTAGCAGAGAGCGAGGTGAAAGAGAGGACTCCAGAACGCCGACGTTGCTCCCATCCAGTCCAGTCTAACTTAGTGATGCACCGCGGAGCCGTTTACACCAGAGAGACCCCAGGCCTGTGCCATCCATAACGCCAGTCCGCCCACTATGCCAACACCCCCCAGCACCTGAACCAACACCCATCCCCGTCGCGAGAGGTCGTCCCCAAGCTTTAGCAGGCCCAGGGGGTCGGCCGCGTTCATGTTGCCCGCTGCAACTCGATACTCAAACCGGCGGCCGTCCTGTGTCTGCACGCAAAGGTTTCCTTTCTCATTCGCTTTGTCCACGGTGTTCCCGAAACCAGGGAAGCCTGGTGTCTGGGAGAGCGGCACCAGGGTTCCGTCAGCCACGCATTCACCCAGCTTTTCGGTCAGCCATACAGCTCTTTCTCCACGACCCAGCTGCTCGTAGCGGTTTCTTTCATTTTGCAGGCTTTGCTGCAGGTCAGCAGCCCACTTTGCCAGTCTCGCTTGAGCATACTGTTCCTCGCGCCGAGTATGTTCCGTCATTCGCGCAAGCGTGTATTCAGACAGTCCTAGTCTCTCGCCTCGCGGGGCAAGCACATGCGAAGCAGATGCTGGTGTAGAAGGCAGAGAAGGAGAGAGATGCGAGTCAGGGAGAGATGAGACACCATAGTTGCTTGATGCTCGTGGAAAGTTGTTCGATGGCGCGCGGAGACGTGGTTGTTGCTGGGCTTCTATCAGCTTCTTAGCGGCAGAGTGTCGGAACCACGCGGCGTTGTCTCTGTCAAAGAGCTTATCCAGAACAAACCCCAGGTCAGAAGGGACCAATGGCTGTACGTATTCGGGGCTCATAAGGACACTCGCATCCATAGTTTCATCATCATTAGTCGCTGCAGAAGATGTCATAAAGGGAATGCTCGGGCCCGACACATGGTCATTGGTCAAAGATTCTCCAAAGGGACCGAAGCATGACAGTTTCATATCTGCATCTCGCACCCGCTCGACGAAAGATTTCTTTATTGCCTGAACTTCATCAGGAGTATAGTTGTCACACTTGCTGATCAATGGAACCACCGTTGTGAAGTTGGATAACTTCTGAATACTGCGAATATCAGCAGTCATAGTTTCTACCTCCACACGTTAGCTCCTAACTCAGAGGGATTGCCGAATTCTCGGTTGAAACTTACTTTCAGACACCAGATAAAGGATGACGTCTACCTGGGGACCACCATTTCCACAAAGCAACCCTTGGAAATCGGTAGTTACTGACCGTACAGCAGACACAGCCCGCGTGAATTGCTTGTTCATATATTGAATTATCACCTCCGTCTGTTGATCGGCATTCTTTGAACCGGCAAAAGTGTCGACGAAGCAGAGATTTCTCTCCAATATAACATCACCCAAACTCTTTCTTCGCCGGAGAACACGAGAATCATCCATGTCCGACCACCAGGATGGATATGGCTTTGTACTAGCATATATCTCAGATATTGGTTCGCAATCCCTGGTACGCCGAGGTCTCGTACTCCCCTTCCTGCGAGACTTTACCATGCTTGAAGATGGAATAGCAACCGAATCTGGCAACGGATCCATATGCACTATGTCTGCAGACACTTGTCCGAAAGATTTCAATAACGAAGTCTTGCCACAGCCTGTTCAAAATCCATTAGCAATCAGACGCAGAGCCGGAATGATACGTGGGTGTATGTCAATACCTGGTGCTCCAGCAAGGAGGATCTTTAGTCGTCCCATACCTTTACCCCTGTCTGTAAAGGGGCGTCGACTTGGGATTTTGATACTAGGCATCACCAACTGGGAAGTACTATCCTGTAGCTCTGTTGACTCCACTCGGCCCTCATTTATGTCAGGCTCGCCATCGGCATAGCCGCTTCCTCCCACTGCAGGCATATCATCAATATTCCTAAGCGACCGCGTTGAGGAGGATTTCGGGCTGCTTGGCAGGGAAAGTGGTTCGCCCGGCGAGCCGATAAATGAAGGAGTTCCAGAGAGAGTAATGCCAATATCTGACGATGGATAGTGTGGAGGTTTTAGTGAGTCTTCAATCTTGTGTTCCTGTGTGTTGGGCACGGCAGCTCTGGATGTGGCTGATAATGGTGAACTACCAATATCACTTTCTAAGGTCGCGTGTACATCGTTGTGGAAGGGAGGCAACGGCCCGCTGATCCCATCATCAATTGTATCTGCTAAGCTCTGCACTCCATAAGTACTCTCATTTGGGGTTCCTGGAACACTGGAGTCAGATCCGTCCATTTCGTTGCCCCGAGATAGAAAAAATGCTGCGGGAGAGGCGTTCCGAAGCTCGCTGGAGGGTGTTGCATTAGTTATGTTCGGTGTGGTTGTTTTGCGGGGACGTTCTCGCACTGAATCGGAGGAGGTTGCAGGGCGCATTTTGCTGATAAGACCTAACACCAACGAACGACACTTGCATAGTCAGAAACGTCCGTCCGAGGGTTACTTGAGAGATGGATAACAGTATATTTGCGTCTTTATGTCTGTTACCCCTCTTCGCAGTAAGATGTGACCGCTATCGTCGAGTTGGAGATGATATGACAATGACGATACCACAGGGTGAGCAACAACCCCGTGACATGGGGTTTGCTGACGTGAAGATGCATACTCACTAGTCCTTCTCAGGTTAGACTGTTGATTGACTCCACTTTTCAAAAGAAGGAAAATAAAGCTTGGCAAGTGTCTTTATTATGTAATCTATCAAACTATCTTGGTTCAAATTCAAACTGTTTCATGGAGCGAGTTATCGATTTCAGTAAAGGTCTATAACTATAGATACAGCTGTTCTTTCGGAAGTTCCAATTAAACGCTAGGGTTGTAACCAAAGATCCTTTACTTTTGATTTCTGGCTCTGTTTATTGAATGAGAGCAAAAGCTAGCCAAACAAACTCATTAGCCGAGTGACCATGATTCTTCATCCTATACGGAGTACACATATAAGGATGACTTACACTCAAAAAGCAGTCAGTATACTCATATCGCTCTTGCTGCATGGATAGTTTATAAACACCATCGGTCAACGCAACGGTCGGAGCAGCACTCGGGGTCATCGAAGCAGAAACCTGTGTTAGATTAAAACAAGACTGTTAGTCTATCTACTTTCCAAGCCGCGTTGATTTGGTAGATAGCTTACGATTACTTGGAAGACATCGTAGTGGAGTTGCTGAAGTTACAGAAGCAAGCATAACAGCAGCTGTTGTTAACACGAGTGAGAGTTTCATAATGGTGATAATAGCTGATATAAGATGTTGTTTCGAGGAGTTCACAGAGGAAGAGATATTAGTATGGCTGTAGCCATGAATATAGGTGGAATATCAACAGGTATATATACTACAATTTCTTATCCCTCCGAGGAGATCAATGGCCACTGCAAAGCCTAGTTACACATCTGTGCCACTTCTGTGCAGGTATAATTGATCCTTATACGCTGAGTAAATGAATTATTGCTTTATATATTTGCTCCTTTGAGGTATGTTACATTTCATTGTCTATCTCCTACATGTAGTTAGAAATTAATGACATATATACAATGAATCCTTGCAGCATATTTCTGGGTTGCCCTCTTGGCTATGCCGGCCAAGAGTTACTACGACGTTCTTACATATTCTAGCTAGTACTGAGTGCCCTAGATAGTTTGTGTATGTATGCTTTATCCCCTGCCTCGAACTCTACATGAGAAGATCATTTCAATTTAGTTAGCTATTTGAGCTTTAAATAAATTCTTATTTCTTGTTTTATGTGAAAATTTGTGAACATATTTTTGTACTGTCAACTTCTAGCTATTGCGTAGGTCAAGTTGAGGCATACTACGAAAATGAAGGAAATCCTCTAATAACGAATTTTTCTATCCCCCCCCCCTCCTCAGATGGGTGGGTTTTACACTCCAGGCGGTGCTGTATTGTAACGTTGCAATATATCTGTAGGTAGCCTTGAAGCTCAACGTTCTGCATTGCTGTATATTCTCTCGAAATCGAGATGTAATGTAGGAAGCATGCCCATAAAGTTCAAGTTAGTAAACGAATTCTATATTGTCATGGAAGCTCATTCCAAGCCATTGCCGGACTCAAGGTTTACTTCTGTCAATCATACCTCATACTTGGATATAGGTTGGATAACTTTATTAAAACTATTGGACGGCAAATATAGGAATAATTCTCACAAGGTATCATGTACTCGCATTAAAACCACGGGCTATCTGGCTATCATTACGGGCTGTTGGCCAACAAGGTTGGACAGAAATTTCCAGATTATTGCCCGAAGATTGGCATCGGTCGTGAATTAGATGTTAGCAAGTAACCCCTCGTCGCATTTCGAAAAATTCTGAATACTTCCATAATATATTCTATGCATAATATTTTGGTACCCTGAGGTCGTGTATAGCAAGGTGTTGTAGTACTGAGAGTGCTAACAGAGTATAAACATCCAAAGCACCCATTGGCGTGCAAAATCCATAAAACTCGGTTGAATACCGCTGTTCCACCGTTTCCGTTGATTGAACTGCTCCTGTCGGATATTATATGTGGCACTTACTCTGTACAAGGCCAAGCCCTAGCTGTATAAACCGTCACATGAAATTTTTTGTGTATTTGACCCAGTCGAGAGTGGTTGAAGTACGCCGGTATACGAACTGGGAGATGTCGGCTGAGGTTATCCGGGTGGGCGCAGGGATATTGAGCCATTCAAAGGTCTGGCCAGATGGGACCAAATCTCCGGTAGAATTGAAATCTTCTTATGCATGCCCACAGAGAGAGATGGTTATCCTCCCAGCTATCCTATCCGTAAACATGTTAGTGTATTTTTGGGATGGGCCTTGAAGTTCCCCGTAACTAGTGGAGCGCTCGATATATACCGGATATTATAGGATATGAGAGGGAAGGGTACTCCGGACGGAGCACTGTGGATGTATCCTGTCACTCAAACCGCTCTGGGGATCATTATGGAAATAATGACAATATGTATTCTTCGATTCCGACCCAGGAAAATTCGACTTGTCAGGAAGAAGATTAATTTCATTTCTTATTCTTCTCGCGAAAAATTATATATCAAAGTACTCCGTAGAAATTGACAATAGGATTACGAGCTACGGGTCTTGTCAAGCCAGCCAGACAGATATCAACCCGGCAAGCAAACTCTGAAAGTCCCACTAAAAATTGGGACATCACTTTAGCTCACGGCACCAGTCCGAAAGCCACCAAAAGTAATAACGGATCCGATCCACTTCAAATTCCGAAGATGTGTTTCCCCGCGGAATCAAATGGAATTTTCCGTGCTGAGGGTAAAGAAAACTCGGAGCTCTTCTTCTGACGGCGGATGCCCAAGTGCGCAAAAAAGAAAGAACAAGAGCTCTACTCCCTCTGCCTTCGCGCCCTTTATATTGTGGACACAAACGGGAAAAGGAAATGCTCGTTTAATACCGAATGTCGGACATACGGAGCCCCGCAGATTAACGACCTCGTTAGTCAACACTGATATCGTTGCAATTTTGCTTCCCAAGTCTCTCCATTCCATGGGATCTTGCACAGGGTGCCTGCCTTGTTTGAAGGAAATAAGCATTCCAAGTTCTCATTCGTGTCGCAGAACATGAACAATCCTTGACGCTGGCTTGTATCCTATTGCGCAATCAGCGTCCTTATCTATCTTTTTTTTCCTTTTTTTTTTTTTTTTTTCAAGCATCAGGTCTCTTCCATTCCGCTGTGGAAAGTGTTAGCCAAGCACCCTTGATCATTTCGCCTTTTCAAGCTGGGACACACCTGGAACTTCCGTGTGATTGGTGGAGTGCAGCAGTCATGGATGGACCGAATTAAGGTTAAGAATATGATCTAAGAATAGTTCAAAGTATATTTTTATGGAGCCTTGAAGTTCAGCTGTCATTCACCCGACAACGTTCATCTGCGCATCGATTGAACATACCTACAATGTCACTGGTCATGGAATAAACAGTGCCCATCGGCCCAATGTTGGTGAATTAGTATAATCGACACGTACTCCGTACCATGGGGTAGAAGACAAAAGACATCTTATCTGTCTATCGGGTAGCTCATATATTACCTAATTAAATAGTTAGCGACATGTTAAGCCACATTAACTAGTACCCAGCAAAATGACACACAAGCTTGATTGGCAAGAAGAACTTATGAATGCAGAATACGGAATTATATTTTATTTTGTTTTCCTCTGGTATACAGCAATCAACGGTCTCAAACTACGGTACCTGGTTGGTAATGCAATGGGAGACGCCTCGTTTCTGCCAGCATTGTCACGTCAGGTACATCTGCACGGTTAAATCACCTCAAATAGAGTACGTGATACCTCTCGATAATCCCGGCGATCATATAGTCCAAGTTAGGCACCCCAGACCTTTCCGGAGCCGCACCGATCGCATATGTACATGGCGCGTGGAGGAGGCTGAGAGGTTAACCAACCAGAGATGCTATTAAGAAAACCCGCTCCCATACAGTGCAATGATTAGAGGCATTGTATTTGACCCCGCGGAGATATTTCAACATGCCTTCTCCGTATTTTGTAGCTCACCATTGTGTCGGGATTTCAATATCAACGGTGTTGATTGTTTATCTACCCCATCCCCCCCCCCATTCCCCCAGACTAGGCGTTGGTACCTGATATCTCTCACATTGGAATAGCTAATAACTGGGGCTCGGCGAATACCCACCAAATAGAACTTGGTACTGCACCTTTATTCATTTATTTATAAATGTGGTTGACATGGAAAGGATTAGATACGTAAGAGGGCGAAATCAAAAGTAGATGACATATGGCTATTGTTTGGTTTTCTTCTAAGAGCAGCTGTTTGCACATCTGAGGGATAGAAATCCCAATTCTTCGTCCTACACTAGCATTCTGCAATTAAAAGGTTTGCTTGGTATGACACTAATAATAAGGCGGAAATATTAGCCGCAAGTTTATGCTGTGGCTCCCTATCAAGCTCCCACCACCATAGTCTCGGTGCAGGAGTTGATCACAGCGTGAGCGATCCCCACCCAGTTCAGGCCGTAAATGTTCAAGATAAGAGCACCCAACTGCGCTTATTCCAAAATATTTCTGGCAATCAGCTAAACTAGTTATCTCGTTTCCGAAGGCAAAAATATCAGCTTATCAGAATCCCCTATGTGACTATACAACTCCCTTTTTGTGGCGCACGGATTTCGCGGAATGGATGGTAGATCTTGATGCCAG
Source organism: Trichophyton schoenleinii (assembly GCA_018357685.1). NCBI lineage: Eukaryota > Fungi > Ascomycota > Eurotiomycetes > Onygenales > Arthrodermataceae > Trichophyton > Trichophyton schoenleinii. Next base: position 3,735,120 of record WOFF01000002.1, read on the forward strand.
TGACGAATACTAGATTAACCAGGAATGACGATATACATACTTGCCAGCTAGTAAATTCAAGCAATACTTGTATTTCTAGCTAGCGGTAATCGCGACAATTCTGTCGATGCCACCAGATTTCAGGGGTACTGCAAGATTTAAAATGGAACCAGTAACCTTGTGGCTTCATGGCTAAGAGGTAGTTTTCATCCGGGCTAGGACTGAAAGCTCCATGTCAAGGTTGCATTTTTATACGACGGAGCACGGTCGTATACGATGTCGTTATCGCGTATGAACATAAGCAGAGTTTGAATAAAATATGAAGGAAGGCACAGTCAAAATTGAACCCGGAAGGCTTCGTAACCAATCCAAAGAGTAAAGAAAAAAAAGAGAGTGGCCTAACCCTGGGGCTGAAAGGAATTTACTAAACAAGATCCGCGGAGTTAGTTACTAGAAGAAGAGCCTCGAGATCGAAGCAACTTTGCTTTTCATGGCTTTCTGTACCTGATCATATAATAATCTCTCTATCTGATGATCTCCTTGACCTTCTTCATCCTGCATTGTGGCGCCGTACTAACAAGAGGCGTTGCTATCCAAACTTTCGGTTCGCGGGTCTGCAGCAGGGGACGCATCTGTCGCAGGAAAGATACCGCCCTATCCGATATAGCTGGGATGTTTGACAGAGGGAGGGGAATAGTTCCGTGTGACAAGTCGATATATCATAAAGCATGATCAAGCTGCCAAAAATCATACTTTGTGGCAAATGACTCGGGACGTTTTTGAACTGGAGTCTACGTCCGGAGTATGATTTCATGTTACAAACGATTACAATGAACAGGAGGATAACAAATATTTAGGTTATCGCGCGTTGTTGTCATTTGGACTTCCACAGGGTGGTCAGAGCTCGGAGGGACAAAAAGCAAGATCTCGTTCTGTGACCGTGCTGCTGGGATAGAAGGAGCCAGTGTTTCCCAAGGCACCCTTTCGACTTTTGAGACACACATATTTAGCGTTTTAAGCATGATTCCTGTGGGGCGGCTTCTCGGAGCAAGAGGAACTAGTGACGTGCAGGGCAATTCAGAAGGCCCTTGATGCAAGGAATAGTGGGTTTCGGAAGCTGCACCCTGCATTTCCGCCGCGAGGGGCGACCTCATGATGGGAGCGCAAAGAGCCAAGTCCGAGGTAAGCGCCACTGGATAGCCTTGCGAGTCGAGTCAAGGGTTCGTAACTAATTGAAAAATAAATTACAACGAAAAAAAAAAAAATAAAATAAAAATAAAAACAGCGTTTTCTGTCCAGTTCTTCCCACGTTTCATGCATATGCTGTGGGGTGCAGTCCTTGCCATTAGTATATAAAATATACAACAGTGTATATAAAAATTTTGTATGGAGGAGTTTGGCGAAAGAAAAAAGCTGTTTGCTCCGTATGAGTAAGCTTCATTCGTGCCTGAGACGGATGGGAAGTTTAAACTTTGTGCCGGCTGTACAACGGAGGGGAGGTCCTCGTCCGACGGTGAGCGTTCTTGAACAGATTCGAAACCTTTCTGGCCAGCAGCGTTTGGCCTCCCTCTATCTAGCACCGTAGACGAGCTTGACAGCCCATGACAAGGCAGACTGAACAGTTCATCTCCTGTTCGTCCTGCATCTTCGCGTCTTTGCAGCGGAATCCTTGAGCTGACGTTGCTTTTTCCTTCTTCGGCTAGGCCTGATCGGGAAATTGACTGGGCTCTGCCATGTGACTTGCCCATCACAGCCTAGCGCCCTTGCCGGCGCTTGTACCCTAAAGTATCTTTGCCGCGGATTCTATATGTGGAAGTACCTAAAAATACTTTTACCCGACCCGCTTATCTAATTTGCAGTCCCTCTCGCCTATTGTCGCCCGTTTCTTTTCCCTCGAGGACCTTTTCTTCTTCGCCTTCACTCCGTCGCCAGGCCTGCTGCGACGTTTCTGCATATCCATATCTCGCCGTCTCGCCCGTCTTTTCTCGCCCTGCTTGCCTCTTCTCTGTCGTGTGCCCATCGCTGCATCCATTGGACTTATATCGAACGGACATTCGATCGCACAGAACAGTTGCTGTAAAGCAGCTCGCACATCCCAACCCCCGCAGAGAATACCGTACGTCCGCAGTGCAAGGACGAGACCCCTCCAAAGACACCTCTGAACCAGGAGCATTAAAACCCGACCTTGACGAAGCGCGCTGCTTCAATACACATCTATCTGCCGTCGCATCGCATGAAAGTTAGAGTATAGGTCTGCTAAGCGAAGAGACTGAGAGCTCTTGAGATGAATCAAGATCCGTCTCTGCCGTCATGGCCAGAGCATGTCCCTGATGAAGCTGCCGCAGCCATGATCCCTACCACGGCGGAGGACTATACCAGTCTTCTTGATTTCAACTTCGATCTTGCCGAATTTGATGGCGGTAATGCTGGTGAACGTCAGAACCAGAGTATGGTGACTACTGCGCCGCCACTTGTCTCAACGACCGGAATGCAGGATATCAGTGGGTTGACTTCGATGGAACATGTTAACACCAGCCAACCCCTACAAGATCAGCAGCAGCATTATCCAGCCTCAGTCACAATGGCAGGAAGCGAACCTGTTACGCCAATGGAGATACAAGGCTCCAATTCAATGCAGCAACAGCAGCACTTTTACATGAAACAGCAGCAGCAGCAGCAGCAGCAACAACAACAACAGCAACACTCTCAGAATGCTTATGGTTCAAATTATGGCCATCGTCAGTCGTTTGTTCCACCAACGCCTGATAGCGCCGATATGCACGGTGGACCGCATAACTATAACCTCCGCCTCGAGACTGGACACCAGCGAGGATATGAACCATTTACCAGGGGACTGGAAGATCAGGTAAGTTCATCTACTTATCTTTATTTGAAACGTTACTCTTCTTCAGACTATCTCTTCCATGGAACCAATAACTAATATAATATTTAGAGCTCATTTACTCCTCTCATGTCACCAGCTATGACCCCGTTAGAACATCAGCTAAGGTTCCCTGAATACACCACTCCAGGGGAGTATCTAAGCCCACTTACATCTCCAGCTTTGGAGGCACGACAATCAAACGGAGCAGGTTTTAATTTCCCCAATGGCTCACATATGGACTACGGGTCCATGTTGTCATCGCCGACCGACATGTCGCATCAACATCCAGCAACGACGGGCCCATTAACGAATTCCCCAAAGCTTATTCAGAAACAACGACGCAAGTCTCAGGCCTCTAGATTATCACGACAGTCTCCCTTGGTGAGACCTCAAAACGGCCGTTCGCGACCGCAGACCGAAGCTGAAGCCCGCGCGAGAGCGAAAAAGCTCTCTGCCCAGGCCGCTGCTAACAGAACTTCAAATTCGCGCAATTCCAGCAGTAATGAAGGATCTGGTCTAGATTCAGTCTCGCCTGAGCCACTTACGGAGCCACTGATGCCACCACCCGCTTTACCAAGATCTGGAAAATCACCATACATGGGTGCCCAAGACCAACCCACTACCATGAGCGAAGTAGCCACTCCAGCAACCCTCATGAAATTGCAGAAGCAGCAGATCTCTCCTGGCATGGATGGAGAGTTCTCTAGGAATGGAACGGTTGTTGTCGGGTCGGCACCAGAAGAGCACATGGAGGACATATCTCTCCCGGAACCTGCTTCGCTCCAGGGAGTGCCAAGTGGTGAAAGCACGCCAACCATCCACGCCAAACCGCCGCACACTATAAAACCGCGCACTGAATCGATATCAGAACTAAAAGGGACAAACTCCGTTACCCCAAGCCCTGTAATTAAAGCAAAAGGATCACCCAGCGGCCCGGTTGGCCTCAAGCGATCCGATTCGAAACAGAGTTCTCGAGTGACAAAGAAACGCCAGGGAATGAGCGCTGCCCAGAGTCCAGCACTGAGACCAAAAATTAGCCCGAGCATACAACCTCTCATTCGTGCTGACGGTACTACTACCCTTACCCTTCGTTATTCCCACTACTTTACATATATGCTACTTTCATTCTCCGTACTGACTTTATACAGGCGTATCAAGCGAAACTTCAGCTTTACATCTTGCCTCAAAATCGAATTACCAACATATTCTTGAAGGTACACTCCTACCGGGAGTAACGTACCCAGAAGCCCTTGCCGAAAATCTAAGCTCCAAGAGAACAAACCATAAACTTGCTGAACAAGGTCGCCGAAATCGCATAAATTCCGCCCTCAAAGAGATCGAAAGCTTATTACCGACTTCGTTAACTCACAGAGCCAAGGAGAAGGAGCAAAATAAAGATTCCGCCGATGGATCCTCGACAGGCGTTTCGAAGGTCCCCGATAAACCTTCTACGAATCAACCAATTAGCAAGGCGAGCACAGTTGAAATGGCCATTGTTTATATCAAGGCCTTAAAACAAGAACTAGAAGACACCAAGGCCAAGCTCAAGGCGGCAGAATCAAAATCCTGCAATGAGTCTCCTGGTCATATTCCTGCGCAAGCTCCTGTTCCTGCGTCAGGCTCTGAATCAAATTCGTTGCAGATCTCTGATGCCCAAGTTGAAAAGCAAGATACCATGAGTGGAGTCCCTGCCGCTGATACCAACCCAGGATCAAAATAAGTCAACCGCCATACCCAGGGATAGGGTTTTGTTTTTGTCAGTTCATTTCCTTCTCAGCATATTTACTCCCGCTGGCTGTTTTCTACTCCACATGCTCGTCTATTTTATTTGGCACCTCTCTTAATGTGACCCCCGACCATCTCGTTTAAACGCATGAGAATTTTATTTATAATCCAAGGGATATGGATATAATTCTTTTATTCACCACATTTACTATATCCCACACTACACATTTTGATTTTATGTCTGTCAATGTCCTTTCGATGTCCCTGCATGTTTCGCGTCTTCTGTAAATATATATCTCAGTTCTCGCCAAGGACTCAGACCGAGATCTTCCTTCACTAGAAAGATCTCGGGACTAAACACCTCTGCCGTTGCAGGTGGCAATGAACTTTTCCTTTTTCTCCTTTCAATGTGGTGGTGGACGGTGCATACACTCTGGTTTTATATAGTTTTATTTTCTTTTCCTGTTGGAGGAGCTCTGTACATACTTTTTTGAGTTATTTCTTTTGCTTTTTGCCGTCACATCTTTCTGTCATTTTTCTTTTACGCCTTTTTCTTGATTACTATCCATGGTGGTGGGGTTGAGCGGCTGTCTGATAAGTTCACATATATACGGCGGCCCAGTTCAATCCGACCTTTACCTGCATATTGTCGCGCCCAATATTCTGTCTATAACTAGTTACGTGTATCTAGCAACGTATTATCCTGTTATCTAAAATGCTTGCGCTCGCTGAATACAAAATATCACTGATTTACCCAAAATTCTCTAAAAACAAAACAAAAAAAAAATGTATTTATTTTTTTCTTCTAGACGTAACTAAACACTGCGAGATACCCGTGTCGATGGTGGCGAACCAGTAGTTTTGATTTGGTCCGATTGTCCTTGCTTGCTTCTACCAGGGGGTTGAAACCTTCAGTTAAGGATGAGAGCCGGGACCAAATCCGCACATTCACCCTCCCAGGAATGAAAATGAAAATGTTACGGCGGGAAAAAAGGCAAGTGAACTTGCCACAGCTGTATCTCTTGGAATAGCCAACCCCAGAACTAGGGTGCGGTCCAGCCGGTTATGAGCGAAAGTTTCGACTTGACGTTTAGCATGCTTGACATACCCCCTTGTACCTATCCACTTAGCTAACAGTTTTCAACGTTTGGCCGCTCCATGTTAACTCCTAGAGCCAGCAAAGTAAGGCGGACACTACGGATTACTTCAATAATGGTACTCTGTAAGCTAAAGAATGAGCGTTCACTCGGGAGACAATCCACGGGGTTTTTGCAAATATAAACGGAATAAACACTAGTGAACAAGTTAACGTATTCCACCAATCAACAAACACTGTTATTTAACGAACACACAACCAAAAATTTACACAGTACACTCCCACTACCCACTATCTATAAATATTTATATAATAGCTAATAAAGTAGTATTAAGAGCTAAAAGCTATATCTATTTATTAAAAGAAGCTACTCACTGCTTAGGAAGAGGCTCTTTTATAATATATCAAGACGCTTGCTAAATAAAACCTTACATCTATACTTTAAATTATTTATAACCTTATTTATAAGCTTAACTAGTTAGTTATATAAAAGAGCCGGTTAGTTATCAAAGGCACGAACAAAAATAAATTATCTCCAACCACATATTTATCTACATATATACTTACAATACCCCTGGTGCAAACTGAAGTGTATTTCTCATTCTGAGAACAGAGAGAGGGAGAGAGATTAAATAAAAGAAAGTAAAGAAAAAAAAAAAGACATAGAAGAATATCATGACTCTCCCTCCCCAAAGCGTGGACAATTTCCTGCGGCAGCTGCAACTCGGATTTGAAAAGTGCCACCGCAGGGATAGTGAGGCCGAAGTTGCCCTAAGCTGCTTGCCTGAGGACACTCCTGTCTTTAAATATGAAAGCGCGTCTCAAATGGAAGCCACAGCCCGCTCGGTTGATAATGGGAGCGGCGGGTACTGCGTATTCCATGATGTTGTGGACGGCCTCATCCTCCTTAACTCAAAACAAAAATGCATTAGAAAGAGGGAATATTTTCCAATCTCCAGACTATTGGTTGCAAAAATGCCGTCAGAGCCACATGAAGTAGCCACAGAATGGCTTCATGATGAATTGGTCGTCAAAATCTCATCAATGGGCATGAGGTTTCATGCATATCTCGTGAGCATTGGCTCTACAAATATTGAGCACAAGGAGCCCGACTACGCCGCCCGACCGCGCAATCTCCCCCTAGGGAGGACACACAAATGGCCAGCCCTCATTGTGGAAACGGGGAAATCACAAAGCCATAGTGACCTTGACAGGGTGGCAAGACGGTGGATTCAGAAATCCGCTGGCGATGTAAAGATAGTCCTTACTATCAAAGTATCTCGAACCAAACTCACAATTCGAAGATATGGTCGCTCTGGAATCACAAGGGCGACAATACTCCAAACTATCACTATCGAGAAACGCGGGCAGAATAGCCCTATTCATATAGTCGGCAACCCTTTAATTATTCCCTTTGCTGATCTCTTCCTTCGAACCGCGATTAGAAACCAGGGCGATATTATATTCAATAATACCGAGTTAGAGGAGTGGGCCAAACTTGTTTGGGAATCCTTCTAAATCTCTTCTTTTAGGGGGCATACAGTATTGGGATTTGTATGCCAGCCGGGGTAGAGTGGCGACCCGGCAACTACCAGCGAGAATCGACACTTCTACGCAGTGCTTGTGACTGGTATGCATGTTGAAAACACGCAGAAGCAAAGATTGATTCAAAATATCAAACTGGCTGATCACCGTTTATTCAGAGGCATTGGCGCCTCCTTTTGAGGCCAATTTATTCTATTCCGCCTCTTTAACGGTACGCAAATCTAGACTAAGAACGGCTAATTATAAGATGACATAGCAAGTGAATTATTTGCTACATTTTGGCTAACGCTCCTCTTACTGCGGAGCACGGATAGATACAATGGCGAAAAATTCGCAATAGAAAGCTGGACCCGTAAGTAACTCAATCCAAAGCCCTCTCTATTCTATTATATAACTAGTTAACTAACTTAACCGTTATAATAGCACCCACTGTTTTAGCAATAGGCTAGGCAAGTTTGAAGGGATTTATCGATCGAGGGAGAACTAATAGATATCCAATGACGCAACAAATATCGGCTCTCCTGCTGCCCTTACGAAAGGTCTATTGATGATACGGCCCTGCGAAGCTCTGTTAGGCTACGTTGTAAGTGACTCCTGAATAGAACCAAATACACCATGGGAAAGTTTGATTGTGAAATAGACTTGTTATGACTACTCCGTCCAGTTGAGAGGCATCTTTGTTCTAACTAGCCGTCGTCGACCCAACTATATTCCCAACTTAGCCCCGAGATGACCGGCTCAGCGGGTGTCTTTGGCTCAAGTTGTTCTCCGAATCGTCGCGGCCATCACAGTACTATATCGAACATACTCCGTACTTATTATTTGATGGAGTCTTCTCTGTCTAAAACAAAAACGTCGCGGAGGTTGAATTTGGCTTCAGAGAGGTCCAGCGACTCGGAAATCTGGCTTGGCGGGCCCTTGGCGCAAGTCGACCAGTAACTATACCATCAACTCTATCCGGAGTCAACGACAGTCACTATTCATTCCTGCTGATAGTATAATTTTGAAGGGGGTGGGTATATGGGCCCAGTTCGTTCTTGGGGACTCGGAAACCATACAGAGCGGGATCTAGATCCTAGCTATAAAATTACTCCTCACTTCACAACTCCTGACCAAAATCTTCAATGGCTCGAGAGAAGTAACTATCCCTTAATATTCGATTGTGGTTGTCATTGGTTTGAACATTCATGATAGAAGATAAGCCGCAGAATATATTCATTTAGTTAAAGTACCGTAACGGTTCAGGAGTTCTACCATATGGTAGTTATTTCTTTCAACAGCTGTGTTAAGGGCCCGGCTGAGGTACAGTCTCCACTGAGGTGTCTTTAATTCGGTCTGCTCTGTAGTTCTCTTCAATAACACCTCCAACGTGGGGACACTGCCATTGATGACAGCCAACTCTATCAAGTTGGGAAAATCTCCAGATACATTGACTTCGAAACTGTCCAGCAGGAAAGACAGTAGAGTCTCATTGCGATATTTGATAGCGGCTTTAAGGACCAATTTGGGAGAGTCGACTGGAAGGTGTATGGAGCCTTGAGTAAGTAAATACTCCATGAAGTCCATAGCAGTTTGACCATACGGCTCAACAAATTCCCAGGCTAAAGAGACGTTGCCAGTTCTCACTCCCACCTTGAGAGTTGAAAGTAGCAAAGCAATCGGTATATGGCTGCTTCTACCAGAAAAAGGGTTCGCCCCTAAACACAACCGAATATTTCCACTGAGGTGTTCGTTTAGAATCAACCTAGAAATCCCGAAGTGCCTCCGAGATGCCGTTTCAAGAAAAACATAAGGGAAATATCGACTGGTAAGTGTTGCTCCGGCTGCTAGCAATATCCTAACTGTTGTTTCATGGCCTTGAAGCATAGCCGCATGAATGGGTAAATCGCGGTCATATGGTAATGTGCGTCGACCAACATCCGCGCCACGAAGGAGCAATTGAGTGACCAGCTCATTTTCTCCAACAGACGAGGCTGCGAATAAAGCTCCATGGTCGCTGTTGGCTCCGTTCTGCAACATCGTTTCCACAATCCTGCTACTGCCACCTAGCCCGGCACCCATGATAGGGGAGAATATCGTGTCACGGCAAGCTTGAACATCGGCTCCACGGCGTATCAATTTATTCACCATGGCTTCATGCCCACCAACGGCTGCAATGTAAAGAGCTGGAGCCCCCACTCTATCAGTTGAGTTGGGATCAAATTTCCCAAGAAATATGTCGAATATTTCCTCTTCTCCTCTTTTAATGGAGGCTATCAATGCATTTCCATGCCTTTTGGAAGCTTGGTGGATATTCGCCCCGTATTCCAGTAAAACCTTCACTGTTTCTGCATCACCAGACTCAATTGCGTAGGCCAGTGGATATTCTGTCCCCTTAGGGGAGAAGTTTGCATCAATTCCAGCCTGCAAGAGTAGTTTTGCTTCGTCATGGTTTCCACGTCGAGCTGCTAATTGGAGTACAGTTTGTGAAGCTGCACCTGCACCAGCAAGTTCTATTGCCATCGATGAAATCCCCTGACTATTGTTCAATGTTAGCACTCGTAGAATAATAAACAAAATGTGATATAGCATTGAATCTCACTTTGTTCTTGGAAGATAACGGTTTAATCAGACGCGAATAATGGTAGAGGTTCCGAAGCTGACTTCAAAGTTCACTCTCTCGCAAAGAAGGCGAAGGCTGGAAAGATGGTAGAAGAATAGAGCCTTACCACGCCTACTAGTTATATATAATCGAAAATATTAATATAGCCTTGTGTATGTCTAACTCCCTTGCAGTGGAGTTATGCATACTGAATCCTCATCGCTCAAAATTTCCGAAAAAGTTGGGAGCATTCGCATTGTGTTTTCATAACTAAGCATGAAGGATTTCGTATGGAGAAAAAGGTCATTGTCGATACTTATTTCTTCTCGGTAGGACCGGCGTCGCCTGTGTATCTCTCGGGAAGGCCTAAGTTCACCGTTTATCGAGAAACTATCCTGGGATGTGCCGGAGGGTGACCCATATGGGGAATGCCGATGGCGTCGATAAGGCTTACCTAGACGTCGTTACGTGGATGCGTACGAACAAGCATATTGCATCTGGGGGGCCATTTCCCCCTGTCAGCCTCTCTGAGACGCCGATATCAGCACAGTTGGCTATTGTCATACATGCTTTCAGTGACGCATCCTGGTCTTTTCAAGGGACTTGAATGGTAACAGGTTATGGATCGTCGTCGCTTATCTGGTCCATCCATTAAATGCAAGGCTTCTCAAGGCTGGCTTGCCATTCTAGACTATACTGAACACGATAAGGATCTCAACTTATAGCCAGCGTTGCCAGTATATTGAGATATCAAAGCTGGAACTGGTTCGGGATGTCATCAGCATGTAAGAAGCATAACTCATTAGCAATTGTTCCGTACAAAATTAGTTTATTTCAAATCTTTACAATTTATTCACATGCAAAAAGCCAAAAGAACACCCGGAAAACGGAAGGGTGGTCGGAAAGGTATGAAAAATTGAGGGACGTTAGTCCTCAAAGAAGTTCAAAATCGCTTTGATTCCCTTGGTACCCAGCCCATGGCGTGGGTAAGCGATATAAACGGGCTCCTCATGCGCTCCAAGTTTAGCCCTGAACTCCGTCTTCCGAGTTAACTTAAACTGCTTGACAATGGTATCATATGTGTGCTGCAGCACCTTCGCCTTGACGCTGCTCAAATTATGACCAGGGATTAGATGTGGAATAGCACCACCGCCGAATGTAAGGGATTTCACACCCGAGCTTGCAGCGGATTGAATCGCGTGAGTTATGATATATTCGATGGAACCAGACGGGGAGCCTGGGAAATCTAGACTGTATTTAACCTGCATGCCATGACGAGGAGCCAGTTGCGCAAGGGCGACGAAAGAACAGATTTTACCCTCGCTATCGGTTGCGTAGAAGTATCGACGATGAGTATGGTCGCGCCACGGGGTAATTTCAGAAAGATGGATCTGAGTGCCTTTCCTATTGTTTTTCCAGTCCTCTATTCGAGCATCTATCTTCTCTTTAATGTCATCTGGAACGGATTCACCAGGAGTAATCGCGTGAACCCTGATGCCTTCGTGTTCCGCCCGACGGATCTTGCGGGCTATTTCGCCATCTGATGCGGCACGGTTGCGTTGAGGATCAACTCGTTCTTCAGCAACACATGAAAGACTTCGCCAGCCCAGATGTTCACCGAGTATTTCTTCGACGTCGGCAGAGCAGAGGATCCAGATTGGTCTGAGATTTGTCTCCTTTTTCAGCCATTGGAGGAAAGATACGACAATGCGACGGTACTGGGTTGTATCGCAGAGGGGGTCTCCAGCGATAACTGCGTACCCATGTGAAGGTACGTAGGAAACCGCAGCACCTGTGGCATAGTCCCGCCAAATCTTATATCTATCGTCAAGCCATGAGGTAGACGTAGAATCACCATAGTTGGCAATAAGATCCTCCAATGCCTGTAACTTTCGACTGGGATCAACCGGTGCATTGCGAGGCTTGTTTTCATCTTGCCAAGGCGGGTGGAGGGTTGATGCATCTGGATGGCGGAGAGTGACTGGCTGCTCATGGCGAGGGAAGCTCTTGGGGTCTCGGTGGAAAAGAGATCCCAGCCGGATGTTGCCGAGCTTCAGTATCAGCATCAGCAGTCTCTCTAAACCAATTCCAGCACCAGCATGCGGAGGAGCTCCCCACTTGAAGCCTTCCATGTACTCTTCCATGGTGGATGGATCGATTCCAACTTCTCTCATTCGTTTGTCCAGTAGGTCAGGGTGATGGATACGCTGACCACCAGAAACAATCTCCTGTCCTCGAACGAATATATCAAACGACAAGGTGAATCTTTCATCATCTGGATGTGGCATAGCATAGAAAGGTCGAGCTGTTGCCGGGAACTTATCCAGGATATAGTAATCAGTATGGAACTTCTCCTTGACAAGTTCACCCAGCCTAATCTCATCCCGTGTGCCGAAGTCCTCTGTCTCCGATAGCTTGTTCCCATTCTCATCCACCCAGCCGGAGTCATTCAGCATTTTGACTCCATCTGCAAACGAAATAATGGGGGTTTCGTCGAGCCAAACTAAATCCTCGGATGGGAAATGGTGCTTGATAACCTCTATCTCCAACCGGTATTTCTCATAAATAGTTTTGAATATAGACTTAAGTACGCTGTCAAGGACTTCCAAGGCTTCATGATAATGCTCTTCGATGGCCATTTCAATATCGAGTCCGGTATACTCCGTAAGATGTCTATGTGTGTTCGAATTCTCTGCTCGAAAGACCGCACCAATTTCGTAGACCCTCTCAAAATCCGATGCAATTGCCATTTGTTTCGCGAGCTGAGGACTCTGGGCCAGGAAAGCAGGGCGACCGAAATAGTTTACGCCAAATACACTAGCTCCTGATTCTGTGGCAGCTGCTTGGAGCTTGGGGGAATGTATTTCAATAAAATTCTGGGCATCAAGGCAGGATCTGAACATGGTAGAAATGGCAGACTGGATCCTGAATATAGACTGTGAGGTATCAGTGCGGAGATCGAGGATGCGGTTGGACAACCTCGTGCGATCGGGAATCTTCTGGCGTATACCTTCCAGTCGCTCTTCGTGGGCACCGGCAAGTTCAGCTTCATATACACTGAATGGCACTGGCTCCTCTCGGCGTACAGCAACATGGAGCTCTTCGATCTCGAGCTCGAGGTTGTGAATTGTTGTTCCAAAGACGGGAACGTCTGGCGACTTCAGACGTCCTTTCACCTTCAATATTGAGCCAACTGGAATGCGCTCAGCCCAATATATCATGTTCGCAGACCTCAGCTTAGGCTCGGTATGTAGAACGCCCTGTAAAGTATGCAGCTGCTGCCGGAATACTAGGAATGCAAACTTTGCGCCCATGCGACGAACGACGTGTAGACGAGCACGGAATATCAGCTCCTGGCCCTTCATCTCGTCTGTGATGGACTCGAACTTGGTAAGATTTGCGCGCGGGCGGCCTCTGGACTGCATCATCGGCAGATCGCCGTATCGCGCCTTCATCTCTGGAGTATCATCATTGTTCTCTGCAGGGCCATCATTGCTGCCTTTGAGTTCCGACCGCGAAGTATCCATTGAGCCGTCTCTTGTCTCTGTGCTCAGTCTGGACCGGCTCTGCTCCTTTTTCTCGCGCCGTGCAGCACGCTTCTGTTCATTCTTGCTGGAGACACCACTGTTATCATCACTGAAGTCGTCGCTAGAGTAAACATATTCCTTCTCCTGAAGGAAAGCACCAAGATTTGAGCGGCGGTGGGGAATCAAGTCAGACTCAGAGGCAGACTGCTTGATTTTCGATATCGCATCCCTGAGGGCCGACATTTTGAATACTGCGTTTTGTCGAAGGTAAAGGTTCTCGAGATTGCAGTGACTGTTACAACAAGCCCGGCTTCACTCTCCTCGTCTTCTGGCAATGTTCCGGGAGGGGGACTGCCGCGGGGTCTCCGGGACGGATAAGTATCCAGAGCAGAGCGGTTTACCCCTGTTCGGAGTTATGACGTCCCAACGCCAACAGATGCAAGGATTTGGCCACTGATAGTTAAGCGAATAATGTAAAGTCGAGGATGTTAGCTGCGTTAAGATAAAAAATAAAAAGAGACAGAGGGGAACGGCAGGGAACGAGGAAGGCCTATAGTTATAGCCGTACATACACTATCGGAAGCGAGGTAAAAGCGTCATCAACGAAAGCGATCTTCTCTGGGCCCACCGGCTGAGCTTTGTAATTGATTTATGATGCAGAGAACCACGGAGAACCAGAGTATGTTTTCCTCCGCGATCCGAATAGCCTGTGATGCTGCAGTTGGGCTTGCCCTGCTGCTGCTGCTGCTGCTGCTGCCGGGAGTGACGGGGCGAGCAACTGTTCCGCCGAGGCCGCAGTTACATCCATATGTTGAGAGGACAGGAACAACCGCAGCTGTAGATATCGGTTCTCGAGATATATAACTTGGATATTTCGAGAGAGAATCCTCGCTGTTTAACCAACGTCCTTGCGCAAGAGTAACGAGGCAGCAGCCAACCCCAGCCCTGCTAACCCTTTGCTCCTGTTCTGGCGGGCGCAATAATAATCAGGGATATCGTACTTAGTTAACGTATGCGGGCAGGCCGGCAAGCTTTATGAGACGCACCAACGACGTCATATCAACCGGAAGAGTCGAGCCGCAAGGCCGAGCAAGGCAGAAGAAGCAATAATAAGAGACTCAAGAATCCAGAAGCATTATTAGCTGCTGTTTAATTATGCCCGGTCCGGAGCTGGCAGCGGCCGTAGAGAGAGAGAGCCGAGCGTTCCTGCGTCTCGCCACAGAGCAGAGGGCGAGGTCTCAAGATAGCAAGTTATCGTGGCTGAAGCAGCTGGTTACTGCTGTCCCTGCAGTCCAGGAGGAACAAGGCTGCTGCTCAGACGTGCGATCGAGGCATCAGACATCGACGGAGCGTTTAAGAATGACCCAGGCTCCTCCGTCTGCTGCTCTGCTGGTCATCTTCAGGTCGGTTTTCGGGGCCCTTCCAGTGCTGGGCTCGTCTGATGTCCTCTCGACCGGTGCATGCGGCGCCTTCACAGCTAAGACATAAAACACCCGTCGAAAGCGAGCTGACGCTCCTGATCCCAAGCCGACAATGGATCAGAGACCTCCTAGCAAGGCCTGGATGCGGGTGCAGATAGTCATCTTGCGCTTTCTGATGCGCATCGGCATGGTCCTCCACGGCTATCCTCCGCCGATACCACCACGCCCGTCCTTCGTTCGATCGCTGCCTCGACTGGACGAGTTCGACTCGCAGCGGGTGAAGCTGTACTTCTACACCCCCAAGCGGTACGCTGAGCAGAAGCGAGCTGGCCACCGGTACCCGGTCGTGGTCAACTTCCACGGCGGCGGGTTCTGCATAGGCCGGGCGACGGACGACGCACGCTGGGCTCGCGCGGTGGTCGAAGGCGCCGACAGCGTCGTGGTGAGCGTGGAATACCGCCTGGCGCCCGAAGCGCCCTTCCCAGCGGCTGTCGACGACGGCGTCAGGGCCCTGCAGTATCTCGAGGACCATGCGGCCGAGCTGGCGCTGGATGTGTCGCGGGTCAGCCTGTCCGGCTTCTCGTCTGGCGGGAATCTCGCCTTCACCGTCCCCTTGCGCCGCCACCTGCTCCAGCAAGAGTCGCTCCAGCCCTCGCCCTCGCCCACGACCACGCCCACGCCATCGACGACGCTGACTCCTTACGAGACGCGAGACGGGAGCTCGATAAACCTGCATCTGTCGACGCTGTCGCAGCATCCGGCGGGCAGCACCAGCAGGCCGTCTGCCGCGAGGTCCCAGTCGGCGCAGCATCTGCTTCGACAGACCAGCACGACCACGACGAACAACTGCAGCGACAGCAGCAACGATAACGGACAGTCACAGACGCATCCTTCGTCTCTGCGGATAATATCCATCATATCATGGTACCCGATAGTCGACTACGTCCTGCCCAGACACATACGCCGTGACAGGAGCGTCTTCCCTTCCAAGACGCTGCCGAAGTTCATGACCACGCTGTTCGACCACAGCTACATGCCTCATGAAGCCAGTAGACATCTGCCATATGCCTCGCCTTTACTGGCACCTCCTTCGCTGCTAGCAGATGCGCTGCCCAACGATATCTTTCTGTACGTCTGCGAGTGGGACATGCTGCTCCACGAAGGGCATGAGTTTGTGGAAAAGCTCAAGGACTGCGGAGGAGGCAAGGCCGTTCGGTCGATGATGATAGAGTCGCAGAAACATGCATGGGATAAATCTGTCAATCCCCTTAGAGATCAGGAGAGTATAGACGTTTTTTACCGGACGGCAGCAGAGCAGCTAAGAGTCGCTAACGAACGGGCATAGGGAAGGGGGCAGCATCTCGTTAACCCACTCTGTACGATCGATAGCTGTTATATCTTCTTGCATTTGCATTTCACCAGACAAATTAGTCTACGACAGTTACGGCATCTTTTTAAGATTATATTCGTGGGAAATATAGAAAACGTTTTATTCGGTTTTTTATTTTTTATTTTTTTTATCTCCTGCTTTTTATAGATCAACTTTTCAAGTGTGATATCAAAGGCCAAATAGAAGGCCACTTTTGCGCCGCCACACCAACCTAGACCCGGAAACCGATCAGATAGAGAGATTAAATAAAAGCAGACGGTAAGAGGACGGACTGTATTCCTGCCTCTGCTTCTGCCTCTAGCGTAGGTGGGCAAAGGCAAAGAAGGAGTAGGTATGAAACTTTTTTATGCTTTATCACAGGGAGGAAAATGAAGTAGATGAGAGCAGCGCTAAATCGAGCAAAGGGAGGATAGGATAAAATAGTAGATAACTGGCGCCCGTAGATAGAGCATTGTCCTGCGGTTCGGTTCAAGCAAGTGGTTAAAAACCGGGGTATCAAGATTAGAAAGAAAAATGGTTGTAAAAGAGGGGAGGGGGGATGTATGTGCAACAGAAGAGTATGAGTAGATGGTTGGTAGAGTTACTCCTCCTCTGTCTCCGTGTGTCTGTCAATGTCGTTTTCATCTTCGTCTTCATCTTCGCTGGCGGTGTCATCATCGTCGTCCTCGTCTAGACCACGGTCATCCAAGCCTACAACTCTGACATCCTTGTAGTCAATATAATCACCCTGCAAGCGTCTGGCACCGCGAGGCATCTTATACGGATCAAAGGGGAAGTAATCGTCCAATTGGAAGGCAAGGTTGTCGTCTGCACGAGTTTCGCGTTCAATGGTTCCATACATTGTATCCATGGCCATCGAACTCATACCGCGGAAGCTGTGAATGCGGATACGTTTGTTGCTCTCAAGTTTCGGGTAGAGGTAGAGCAGGCCGAAGTAGTGGGTGATCTTGGCGAATTCGGCAACGATGCCTGGCGAGCAGACCTTGAGAGGATTGAGCTTTGAGTAGATCGCTCGGTGCAGCATGTTGGTCATCTCCTGTGAGAAAGACACCTCATCAACATTCAGGTGGGGGAGAGGGTTGCCTTCTGCTTCAGCCTCGACAGCAGCAATGGTGAGATCTTTCCAGCGGAAGCAAAAGATATAGAATAGCGCCTGAGCAGTGGAGTAGAATGGCCCATAACGACGGAGGTCGGGGCCGCGGCAGTCCGCTTCGTAAGATGATAGAAGGGACAGAACATGTGAGCCAAGAAGACTGAACACATCACGGATCACATCGCCAGAAACATGAGCGCCGCGAGCAACGAAACTGGCAAGATAGGCAGCGGCGTATTGGCGGATGATAACCGGCTGAGACTTGCTCAGGATGATCTCGATACATGTGGTGGCGAAGCGGTCGACGAAGATGGGGGAAGCCTGGGCGAAATGGAAGAGGACAAACTGAGCGTGCCGAGAGCGGTAGGATGGAAGAATGATGCTTTGGAAGTGAGCCAGGAGAAAATCGAGAACTTGTTCTTGGTCTTCAAGTGAGCCAGAGATAAAAGGGTAGTTGTAGTACTCGAACAAGATGTCGACCATTGAGTCAACCTTGAGCATGCACGCTTTTACAGACTTGATGCGCTGGAGATCTGGATCAGCTTCGTCCTCGCCAGCCTCAGACTCCTCATCTAAATCATCATCGTCATCCTTTTCAAGAGTAGACGGGTCTGTAGCATTCAGCGCGTCCATGATATCCTGCTGAGTATCTTCATCCAAGTCTTCCATGTTCACTTGGTTCTGGGCGTCAATTTTGACCAGCTTCTCTGTGATGAGAGCAAGGATATCGGATCGAAGCTCTGGGAGGTAAGATATAATCTTGACGAGGTTTCGTGTGTAGGCAAGATGGCTTTTCACCGGATCAGAGTCGTGGGGGAAGCTGGAGGATAGAATAGGAGAGAGAGTAACGCTGCAAGCGGGGACAACCTGAGCGATTGAACGTATGGCATAGTGGACGCGATGGTATATCTCCGAACTGTCAACCGGATCATAATCAGGCAAGTTTCCGCATCGAGGATCGACTGTACCTACTGTTAGTCTGCCGTCATCTTAGAATTATATTGGGAAGGTGACTGCTCTTACCTTGCTGCAGGCTGTTAACAAGCATTTTGAGGACTGAATTAAGGTAACCACCACGAGCAGCACAGAGAGTAGCCAGGAACTGAGCAAACAGTCTGACATACGCGGTGTCTCTGCCGACCCATTCGCTTTTAAGCATCGCATGCACCAGACCGCTGCAGGAACCATCCAGCGATGAAACATTGCCCAAAAGGCCCATGAGATGGTTCTTCAGCGACACTGGACTAGGCAGGTCAAATACAGGTGTTCCATCATCCTCCAAGGCCTTGGGATCGACTGAGAACATCTCCTTGATACGGTCATACCCTTCACTATGGCCTATCAAGTGCCTCTGGATGGCGCGCCTAACTTCCTCTCTCGTCAACGCCCTGTCTCTCTCAGCAGCCTTCTCATCAGCTTCAGTGTCCATCGTCTTTACTGGGCTCACAGGCGAGCCCACTGAGATATCAAACTTGACTCGGGCGCGTTTTCTGCGGGGGCCGGGAGAACCGCCGGGCGTGGTGGCGGTTGTAGGACTGGCATTGGTGTCGGAGTAGGCCGATCCTGTCGAGAGCTCAGACGGGATGGAGAGATCGAGCTGCTTGCGTTTCTGGCCAGCAACAGATGAGAACGTCTTCAGGATTGACTTTGAGGGCTTTGAGACAGATGATGGAGTTGATGGGAGATGCGTAACAGAGACCATCTTGTCGTCGTGCTCTGGAGTCTGTTTGCAGCCTGGCGAGGCGAGTAGAGCTGAAATCACGGCAGATGTTGCAGACGAAAGGCCGAGACTCCGCAACTTATCATCCTGAGAAGTAACCAAACAGTTCACAAGGAGCGACAGAAGCTTTAGAGTAACGAAAGTTGAAGCTGGCTTCTCTATCTATTGCGCACCTGGCGATGTCGAAGCTGAAGTCGCTTCTTTTTCTGTCTTGTCGTTTTGTGTGGGCGACAAAAAGGCACAAATTGAAAGGCGGTGATGCTTTTTCTGCCCGCCCGCCCAAAAGATAAAAAAAAAATATTTTTTTTTTTCTTCCCTTTTGTGGGGATCGCGCCAAGAAGTCACGCGTATGATGACTCAGCTGTCCTGTGTTCAGTTTCCTTTTTGGGACGCGAAGCGACGACGGCGAGGGCGTCGTGGATGAGGGGGAGATAGAGCGGGATGGTTGGGAGGAAATGCGAAGAGGTTCCTTTCTTTGATATTAGTTGGCAGGCCATGTAGTTTCAGTGTTTGTTTGTACCGAGTACCGTTCCCAATTTGAGAGCGGTGTTTTTTTCAGTAGTGAACGCGCTACCGAGAAACTGTTGTTACAGCTATACAGTGTATACCAGCGTTGACTCACGGCTGCTTTTACTCTCCTTATTACACAACTATCTATGTAGTAAGTACACTGTAGGGCCCAGGCGGAAATTATGTTTCTAATAATACATCTGCAGCGCAAGCGCGTGGACCTCTTGGATTGGTTGCTTAGCGCGGCAAGTGGAGTTTCAGCTCGGTCACTAGTTAAAGCTTACCGCTAAGGGAAAGCCTAAATCTCCTTCTTCAGCTTGACATTATTGATTGGTTCTGTTTACAACACTCAGTTCTGCCCCTAGGTGGCTACGACTACTCATATTAACTGCCGAGCCAGTGCATGCGGGTCCTTTACAACTATAGTCACATCAGGTTCAAACTCTGGTGCATCTGGATCAGGCCCAAAGAAAATGGCTCAGGCAGTGCAACCACTCTTCATCCTTGGATGATAGCCCTGTGCCAGATCTTGAGGAACCCGAGATCATATATGAAGATTACCGTCACGGAGGTCCAGTATTATGCCATCCGCCAACCGCTTTGTTCCCTATATCCCGTGCCGACCCAATAGCCGACATGTTCGATTCGGAACTACGGCATAAAATTATGGAGGCTATCCAGGAGTCAGATATCGACTTCCAGGAGATGATAGTTCTGAACCGGCGTTGGAGGGAATCTCGTGATAAACCATTATTGCTAAAACCAAAACAATCGTCCAGTTGATATGCTTGGTTTTAGCTCTACAGGAAGATTCGGGCTATTTGTGCCTCCTCTGACCAACCAGGGGTTAATGTTGAGATTGGCGACCCCATCGCCTATATACCAATAATATCCTCTGCCGTTCTCTCAAGTGGTACCATTGTGCAACGCTGGCTGGCACTGAAACCTAGGGTTCTCAAGATAATTAACGGCAAAAAGTGACTTACCTGGGATGTACCCCCATGCTGCCCAGTAGATGGCGAAGGTATTATTACCGTTGTTATCACAATACCAGGACGCTCTACAAATGACGCATATTCCTGGCAACCAGTTAGGGATAGGACTGTCGACATCCTCAGTGCAGCTGGACTTGACAATGTGGCATTGTCAATATCACAGAAGCTATAGACTGCTCCTCTCTTAATTTCGACTGCTTCTTTGATGAGAGTGACCCTAGCGCAAAGGCTTCCCTCAGAGGAAGTCTAGTTGGATTAATGATTCCAAACGACGCAGAACTTTCGGTGGCTCTATCATCTTGGAATTTCCTGTGGTCTTACCTGTTTTCACTGCGTGATCAATGATGATACTGACGGTCCAGCAATTGAACTATGGGAACACATGGCTTTAGATTCAACGACCCAAGAACAATATTGAAGTTTCCCATCCTTGCCGAAGAGATTACGAAGATATAGTAGCTCGCTGCTGAGAGATTATTGCAGATCTTCAGACGCCATGGTATTACCAGATTCTGGCTGTGGCTAATGATCCAGACGGACTCAGCCAACGGGAGCAGAGTGTACTTGACCATGGACTAATGTTAATCACTGCTCGTAAAGAGAAGATCTGGTTTGCAGATGAGTTTATGCGAGAAGCAAAGAATTAATTCGGAAAGGTCTATGCTGGTTCTAGGTCTAAGCCGGGTGAGGACGGATACTCTCGACTGGGCGCTAATAGAAGTTAGTCTCCAAAGTGTGTCAGGAAACAAGTTGCCCGATAGACTATTCTCCAAAAATTTCAACCCATCATCACATCAAGGCCATATGGGCGATTCAACGAGGAAAACGCAATGCCACTACAGTAGTACGGATATGTGTAAGGGTAGTTGTATAAATAAATGCTTGATTGATGAGCTATCATATTCCAGTCTAAAAAAAAAAAAACAAAAAAAAGTAAAAATAGAATAATAGACAAGAAGGAAAAAGTAGTCAAATATGACATAAAGAGAGTGTGATGGCGGCTGCAAAATGACGTTGTGGTAAATGCATCAAGCATGCACAGCACAAGCCACCAGTAAGCGCACAGATAAAAAGAAAAAGGCAATCATCAAAAATAAAGATGGCTTGCATACAAGTATAAACAAGGTATTTGACTGAGAATCGAAGCATGATAAATTTATAGGTGGTAAAAAATCATGTTGGAATAGGATAACACATCACACATTTCAGAGCATGGCATGAGAATCGAAGGGAGGGAATAAAATGGTATGATATCACATGAAATAAAGACCCATCAGAATAGAAGTATGGAAAAACAGGGGTAATGAGAAAAAAAGGAGAGAAAAAAGGGTATCAAATCAGCCACCGGTAACATTGCACGACTCCAAGCAAGATATGTGGGACCAGGGTCGAGAATCAGATCCAGTCCCGCTTGGCGACATCTCCGCCAAAGACGTAGGCGTACACGCCCATGACTTCCTCAAGGTACTCTACTACGTCAACTTTGACGAGACCCTTTGCAGCGAGGATCTTCTCATCTTCGTCTCGGAAGAGCTGACCAGCCGAGAACTCCTCTGCGACCTCGTTAACTTGTTCTAGCTCTTTGCCGAATGGGTGAGCGTGAACGTCTTGTGCATGTGAGCGGGAGGAGGCGGCGGCGGCGGAGTGCGCGGCGTGAGCAGAGGAGAGAGAGGTGGGGTTTGGAGAAGACGTGTTGGATAAGGATGGGGTGCGTCGACCCGCCGAGGCGTTTGACGAGTTTGACCGCTGGCGAGAGAGTTCCTGGTGTGACTTCTTGGTATGGCTAAGTGCACGGGTGGGGATGGAAGGTGGAGGAGCGCTCTGTTCCAGGGATGTTTGTGGTGCCTTTTGTGGGCCATCCCTTTGCTGGTCGAAGTAGCCGGTCAAGTTTTGGTGGCCGTTGTCTCGCAGGATGGGCGATGCCTCTGTCGAACCTGGAAGCGAGGGAGAGGTAATTGTGGTGCTGGGGGTGTGTAACGAGTTACTGGCGTCGGACTCGTCTGCTGATCGGAATGAGGAAGAAGACGATGTGGAATGTTGGAGGTTTGAGTGTTGGCGTTGGATGATGGGTCGCGAGATAACTGGCTGGTTCTTGTGACTGTGTCCATGGTTGCCATGTTTCTGGATGTCTGGTGCAGTGTATGCAAGCAGGTTTGTGGTGGACAGCAGCTCGACTGGCGCTGATATCTTGGATCGCTTGATGGTTCCGGCGGCGAAACGAGGCTGTCCTTCGCGGAAGGGCATGGGGGCGGACACCTCTGGCCGCTTCTGGCGCTTGGTAAAAGCGCGGCCCAGCGAGGACGACACTGCAGCGGACATTTTGCCTGTATATCAAACAGGCAGCCGGTCGATTCGACGATAAAGGGGGTCAGATAGAAGTGAATTGATGGTAGGAGTCAGCGGCCTTTTTTAAATGATGGGATCTTGCGCCGTTTGTCGGTGCCGGTCCTTCAACTGGCGGAGAGAAATGGCGCAAACGCAGAAGATCCGCGACGAGAGAACGAGTGAAAGCGCAATAATATGCGATAAAAGGAGAGTAAGCTAAGACGGAAACGACGTCGGTCAAGTATCAAAAATGAGAGTGGGATGGTCCGTCTTGTCGAGTTCGAGTTCAAATCCGAGTGAGTGAAGAGAGTGAGGACAGCAGCCAGCGATGCCTTGTGCCTTGTCGGTGCCTTACGGGCGTCAAGCTGGTAGGGCAGGGCGGTAAGTGACGATCTACGTGGACGAGTGAGAGCGACAACCAGGACGCTCTATCGAAGGGCGCAAAGAGACGGAAGAAGGAGATTGGAAGAAGGAGAAGATGAAGAAGAAGAGGAAGAGGAAGAGGAAGAAGACGACGACGACGTCAAGGAGCGGCGGCGATGGAAGGCGACGAAGGCGAAGAAGAAGAAAAAGACAAGAAAAAAGGCGGAAGGAAGAAGGTTGATTATGTAAGAGAGGTTGCTTAGATAAGAGGGGAAACTTTAAGGTTTTCCCAGAGTGGAGCTTCTTTTTTGGGTTTAGTCCAGGAACCGCTTAGTCAGACTGACTTCACATGCGAGAGAAAGCGAGAAGCAGAAGAAGAAGAAGCAGAAGAAGAAGCAAGAGACAGACAGAGTGAAGAAGGCAGGGCAAGGGGAGGGCAAGAGAAGCGCTTTTAGAGGAGGGGGAAGAAGGCCCCTTTCTTGGGTGCTGGCCGCCTGTCAGCGCGAAGCGAGCCGGGAGGTCTGGTGAAACGTCGACGGGCGATCAAACAGCACCCGGCCAGTCACGGGAAGTCGCCAACACGTTGCGGTCCAGGTCACAGAGAGCGACTTGTTGTTGCATGGATGGGCGGGTGAGCGGAGGGACGGCGGGATGGACAGTCCATACATATACGGGGCCATGTCGATGTCAGATGAGAGATAACCTGGGCGCTTGACGCGCACACAAGACAGCAACCATGAACGGGCTGGTGAAGGCAGTGATGAGGACGGCGGCATGGAGGTGGCAATGGCCACCTTGTGAGGGTTGGCCTCTAACCGCCGTCTAAAAGATGAAACCCCATGCAAGGACATTGATTACTCTGGAGAATCGGAGCTCGTATCTAACAAGTTGGTTACTGCTCTCCCCCGGGGCAGACAGTCCAATGGGGCTAGCTTCGTTGTTCGCAAGGCCAGACCAGGTCGGCGGCCATCTAACTAACTAACGACTTACTCTGCTGGAAGAACGACAGCGACAGGATACTCACTTGCATGCCGGGCGACTGTGTTGCCCGAGAGGAGAGTGATGCTGTCTGCAATGCAGCTGTTTGTGAGAGAGGCACAGCTCGTGATAGGCATGTTTTTTGCCAAACACTGCAGAGGAGTGCCCATATAGATCTCTTCAGTGCACACGTCTGGAGGATTTAATATCTCCTCCAAGATGGACCGGAGATGGCGGTACTGCCACGATACGCTTCCCCAAGCTTGGAGTGATCATGTCTCCTGAAGAAAAGTACGGAATAGCTGCCATCAGATACACCTCCAGCCCCGCCCCCTTTATCGTACACTGGGCCACCAAGGATGAAAGTCCGCTAGGTCTGGGGCCCCTTTATTATCACCCATTACATAGACCATGCGATGCCATCGATTTGGGCGGCTGGCCTGGCAGTGGAGGTACATTCTGTCCCGGATCCAAGCATTTAGGCTTAAGCTTGAGATGTTGTATGGACAGGTGGCGGAAGTGCCGCGCTGCTGCAGCTGTCAGGCTGTCCCCGTATTGAACCTCTGGTCCAGAGAGACCAAGATGACTTCACCTGGGTGATAGTCAGTCACCCGCTCTCCATCAACATGAACGAGCTGCTCAGAGTGAGCACACAACCAAGGAAGATGCAGCCTAGCTAGAGGCAGACTCGCTGGAAGCTAACGATTATCTGGCGTGACGCAATAGAATTGGATAGCGGAAATTCCGGGGTCGTCTACTCTGCCAGGAAGAACTTTGCATTTTACTTGGTGTTTTGGGCATTTATTAACTGGAGACTTATTGGAGATGTTAAAGTCAACTTGACCAATGTGAGAAGGCGGAGACGGAGAGACTTGTGGAGAAGAAGCTGGGAGAAATGAGGAACAGAGTCCTGACTTGGGAGCTGGACGAGCCGTAGAGTGAATCGGATACGTCTTAATTCATATATAATAATGGTACAACGGCCTACAAACTGTCAGATAAGTGACATATCGTACGATGTATAGGGTGGGTGGTACATCATGTAGATGAAACGCCATGATATATTAACATCTTCTAGATTCATCCACGCCTTTGCAGCTATCAATTTTATGCCATCTCATCGTCGTCACTATCGTCATCTTCTTCCTCATCGTCAGCCACACCGACCATCCCCTGTCCGTCGACCTCGGTTCTCCCCTCTCTTACTCCCATCTCCTCTGCACTGGCCGCCATCTTAGTAGCAAACGCCCGGCGGACGGCCCCGTTAGTTGACGTATCCCATACCTTCACTACCCCTTTACTACCTGCAATAGCAAGGCGGAACGCAACGCCCCTATCGGGTCCAAAGCCAGTTGAAAACACTTTACCGACTTCCTCCACTTTACGACTGACGACCATGCTTGGCTTATTGTCAAGGATGTTCCATATCTTGACCGTCTTGTCTGTTGACCCTGTCACGAGGAAGCCTGGGATGAATGCGTTGACGTCGAATGACGATACTGAGCTGTCGTGGGCCTGCAGAGTCCATAGTGCAGAGTCCGGTGTTCGAAGATCATGGCAGACTACCTGGCCGCCATCCGTAGTTATGTAGAAGATGTTAGAGTCCAGCGGATCCCAGCGGACACATTCGACATCGCTTGGTACTGTCCAGCGGCCAACTTGGCCTTCTGCCGAGCGCATGTCGCACGCTACCACACTTCGGTCGTACGAGCCGCTTAGCAGGACAGTTGATTCCTTTGAGTGCCAGTCAATAGAACATACTTTGTCCGTGTGGTGATTGTACGACTTGGCGCAGCGGGTGGTGTTTGCGTCGTTCAGATCCCATAGTTTGACGGTACAGTCTGCGGATGCAGAAGCGAGCAGGTTCCGATGCTGGCGGTTTGCAGCTAGGCCCAGCACCGCATCAACATGGTATTCGTCGTTTTTCTTGATCACACTTTTCTTCTTTTTCTTCTTCTTCTGCTGCTGCTCCCCTTCGTCGTCCGGTGCCTTGCCCAGGATCGCACTGGGGTACATACAGTCCACCACATCCAAATCCCAAATCTCAATGTCGGGTTCCATCGTCCCAACGGCGACAAAGTTGCCATGCGATCGACCCGTTTCCCTGGCCTGGCTGCCAACGGGTATATCAAGCCATTCGACACAGAGTGGGATCGCTGGCAGCATCACGTCATGATGGACATATAGGTTGTCTGCCTCATCTTCATAGACGTATACTTCTAGATGCGCCACCTCGTCTTCCACTTTACCTGCCAACAGCAGGTTATCAGATGGTAGAATCTGGAGATCCTCTCGCTCTTCGTCAGAATCATCACCAGCGCCGTCTGCTTTGTTCGGTAACACCAAGTAGGGATCTTTCTCGTGTGGTTGATGGTAGGCCAGAGATTGAACATTGCCAAACATGGTCACTTCATCTCCTTCCTCGTCTCGTGGATCACTGTCGTAGTGTTCCATGTCGTATTCCGCCAATTCATCATCCTCGTCCTCCACCTTGCTCTTCTCCTCCTCCTCCTCCTTCTTTTCACTCTCCTTTTCTACCTCTGCATCGTCTGCCGTTTCCATAACTTCGTCTTCGTCTTCCCCTTCGCCATCTGCATCCCGGGCAGCTTCCAGGTCTGTCCGCGCACTTTCAAGCTGAACTTTGGCGAGTTTCGAGATTCGACTTATCTCTGCTTCGTCTATCTCGTAGCGTTCAGGGAACTGGGCAGCCACGCCTCGTCGAACCCATCCTGTAGCTGTTATCATCGACATCCTGCGCTATCCAAAGCCGTGCTACGGCTGGGAATGCCTATAGTGGGGGATGATGGCGCTCGTAGCAGTATCAAGCCTGTAGTTGTACCTGCAATTGCGCAAGACCAGCCAAATAAACCGGCTAGGGTATAACTCCAATGTATTTATAACGACTCCGGCGTCATGAATGGCCAGTCGGTCGTCTCCTTGATATAACTATGAAGCTATCAAAAATTGTAGCTGAAGAAGAAAAGGTGAAGCTACCTTTTTTTTTTTTTTTTTTTCCTTATCAGAAATTTTTGTTTATCGGGTGGATTTTGCGCTCGCCGCCTTGTGGCAGAATTTTATCACCAAAAAGTTGACGTCGAAGAAAACAAGAAGACGCAAAGCAAGCAACAGACGAGCAGACGACGAGACCGAGACGCCATTGAAAAGCAGCCCAGCCAGAGACAGGAATAAAGCAAGGGAATAGGAGAAGAGAAGAAAAGAAGCGACTACCACAATGCATTCCCACCTGCACACAAAGGACAACATCAGTAGGTGCTCCAGATGATGATGGCTTCTACTTCCGCGTCGACACTTGCTGATCATCTAGACTGCGAGGAGGTCATGACAATGCTGGACGAATGCCATACAAAGGGCTTCATGCACAAAGTTTTCGGCAACTGCAACGATATCAAGCGAGAAGTCAACCGCTGCCTGTACGCCGAGAGGCTGAAGCGGGCATCCCGGAACCGTGAGAAGGCTAGGGAGAACAGGGCGAGAATCGAGAAGCTGTGGGACGAGGATGCGGCACAAGGGCAGATGAAGTCGAGCAGTTGAGGCGCCGTCATGGACGCATAGATGTCCCTGGGTAGCTTGGAGTTTGGGAGTTTTTGTCATTTCCGCTGTACAAAATTATATACCGGGTTATCTCTACTTTAGTGTACGATGGAGGAGATGAATTTTTTGGCTGTGAAAGCTGTATCACTACATATTCATTTCAATAATTCTAGACAGTTCATATCTCTGTTTCTGCGATTGGGGTATCACTGTCCTTCTCAGCTCCGTTAGTCGGCTCAGCCTTCTTTTTATGCCGTCGTTTCCTCTTCGATTTTGTGTGTTCGCTCGCTCCATCTGCTGTTTTATCAATATCATTTTCTTCCTTTTCTGTATTTTCATCAGTCTTCTTCAATTTCTGCACAGACTGGGTCCTCTGTTTTGGCTTCTTCATGCTCAGCGGATTTACTCCCTTGACCTTCTTCTTTTTCTTGACTTCCACCCACTCTCCTCCATCATCATCCTCTTCGTCTTCCCCTTCTGCGCTTCTCTTCCTCTTCCCAGTGGTTGTGGCAGGTTCTATAAACCCGCTTCGTAGCTTTCCTTCCTCAAATCCCTCCCGTATATTACTAGACGGCTCGCTCATAGGCTCCAGGATCATCACAGAGCGCTTAACATATATAATCGGCACACCGCGTATCTGTCTCGCATCTCGTCTCAGGTGATATCTCTGCCCTCGTTGCTGCTGCTGCTGTAGCCCTTCCTGCGCCTGCATCCAATGAGGCAGTTTGCGCTTCTGGTCTGGCTGAGAAGTTGTCTCCGGCACTGGATCAGCTGTAGCCAATATAAAATGCTCCTTATTCTTCTTCGCATCCGGGTTAGGTGATAATAGTGATAAAAGGCATTCTTCTTCGTCAATAGGTGTGCTGTCTTCGTTGTGTGAGCAGTATCGCAGTGGCAGTGTGGTTGGAGGAGGGAGTTGTGGAGGCCGCAACTGGCGCTGAGCATGACTAGTGTCTTTCCGCGGTAATTGAGAAGCCGTGATAGCTGCTAGAGTGCATTTTGTAATAACTATACAGCTTGTTAGCTGGGTTCATTTGAGCTGTCCTCCGATCGTGCAAGGTCGACTGACATGGCTTCACTTTTCCTTGTACCGTACGTTCCAACGCAGGCACAAGGTCCATCTTAAAGTTATACACTGACTGAAGGAAATGAGAGTCCACTGCAGATACCACGAATAGTCAGCATCACTTCCCTCCTCATAACGTTTTCGTGCATTCAAGTGCCTTACCTAGGACTTGATATGGCGCGCGGAACCCGAACGTGAGTTCATACTGGCGCATGAGCTTCTGGTATTTCTTCGATCGTTTCGCCCTCATAATTGCAGTATCTTCACTCTCTTTCCTTCAGCTTCATGCAAGAGAAAGCTAACCTGATCTCCCAAGTATGGCTTTAATATTTTTCTCGGTGTATTTTATTTTATTTTTTGCCTTTGTTTGAAATAAAAATGCATAACGATTTGATGCCAAGATTTCGCCGGCTTGTGGGTACAATTTTTTTTTTTTTTAGAGTTGGAGACGGAGAGTTAAGGAACAACATCCAAAACCAACGTCAAGGAGGCGGATTGAGCAATGAGTTGTATTTATGCAAGAAACTATTAATATGTGCGGAGTGTATATATAAGACGCAGCTGACTCTACCTTGCGCTCTATGCGATTATTATTTTTGCTTCCCACTTCCCACCCGATAAAACGCCAAAAGCCCAATGACCCAAGAACCCAGAGATAACATCCAGTGAAGACTCCGGCCAATCGCTGAAAGAAATATGCAACCATCCCAACGCTCAAATCCTTTCCACGTTCCTCAAATGCATGCTAACGATTCGATCGAAAATACAAAACAAGAACACTGGTGGAACGCCCCGCGATCCTCGTCGTGAGGTGTGGGTGCTTTTCAACCAGACCTGACAACACGGCCGGCAACGACACTGATATCATCCATTTTACCTGTACAACGCAAGGGTCAGTAAGATGAACTATGTCGACAAGAGCACAGGATAGCTGGGATGCATACCTCCATTGACAGACAGACCTACTTCCTGCGCCTTCTCCATGTATGGAGTTTGCGCGGCCGGGTCCATGGCAACAGCCCTGGCAGTAGTCAAGAGCTGCTCAGCGACATATACCATCCTCCCACCCCGACTCTCAAGATACTCGGCCATCTCTCGCTTCTTCTTGCATATCTCCCATTTTTCGAGGCTTTTGAGTACTACTTCTAGCACATCATAGTCCCACAAATTATCTGTTACTCCGTCTGAAACGACAAGAACAATATCGTTTTCCTCTATTTCCAGTACGGACAATGCTGCGTTCTCTCGAGGTTTGTCCACGCTATTGGTCCCTAGCTGCATGGGGCAGTCGAACCAGTGCCACTGGCCATCAGTTTTGAACACAATACGCCGCTCTCTTGGGCGGATAACTAGTGTCTGGCAATCTCCAAGATTGGTGACATGCAAGAACGGAGTGGGGGTCTCTCCAATGATTTTGTAGCTCAGGAGTGCAGTCGCGGTGGTGGTGGTCCCCAGAATCTCATTTGGGGATGAGGTTGCTTCGACGGTCTCTTCGTACGCCCGCTGAAGACACTCAATCAAGTCCGGTTTCGGCGATCCGGTGAGACGGTTTTCAACTTCCAACGCCCAGTAATGGAGTATTAATCTGGACCACAACCTGGCAAAAACAAACCGTAAGTAACTGTTTATCCTTTCCTAGGGTTCAAGAGGTACATACGCAGCATGGCCCTGAGGTTTCGATGCCCAAGCTCCGACTCCGTCGTTCACGCCCAAGAAGTTTGGAGAACAAAGGATCGCATCGTCTCCGTTTGTTAGCCCACGAAGAGGCTCCCCGTTTACCGATGGCCGTCTACCATGGCTCTTGTCATGTGTCGTCAAGGCATCTGAGAACGAAGTGGATGGTGGCGATAGGAAAGGCGGCGGGAACGGCCGGGACGGTCGCTTTGGGATTATCGAATAGCCAGTGTCAAAATAGAAAGGAGGCCATTTTGATCGCACAGGCTGCACATTTTTCTCTGCCGTCGGGGTCGAAATGCCAGATATAGGGGCAACGGCCGGTGACCACTGGATAAATTGTCGGAGGGTTGGGAGTTTCCAGTTTGATGATATCAGAAAGCGAGTGAAGGCAGGGGTAGTAAAGACCATTCCAGCATGAGTTATCTGCACCTGAAGCAGGCTCACTGTTGATATTTCTTGGGTTTAATCAAACCCCCAAAAATATTCTCTGGTTTAGGTAGGATGGAAGGGACCAGATGGATTAAATATGGTCATCCTATTTTTATTTTTTTTTTCGCCCTCCTTTGTTTTTGAAATCGGACAACTTCCAGTTTTTGCTAACATGCGCCTCTCAACACAGCCAGACCACGCAGGGTACAGGGGTAGGCACGCGCAACGATAACCTGACCTGATAATTCTCCGTTAAGGCCTTCGTATTTTTTCTTTTGCGACAATTGTTGGGCTCCGGAATATTATATCTTCCGTCAGCTGGGTACCTAAAATAATCAACCCACTGCCTGAGAGAGGATTTTATTTCTGTCTCATATCTCCTTTGTTATGTGCGCTCCCCAGCCTAACTTATATCACGCCGCATCCAGGAACCGGACCTGGAAGCGAATAGAGGGAGTCTGCAGCAGTAACGGCACCCATTACACAACCCTCGATTACCGTAATAGGAAGTCATTCTGCTAATCAATAAGGGTACCCTTACTCCCCCCCTACTCCGTGGCGTCTTTTAGCTACTCTGTAATTAAGTAACGACTTCGGTAATAGCTAGTAATAAGACTTAATTAAGTACTATTTTAAACTTTAAATTTTTAGGTCTTAATTACTATAATAGGTTAGTAATTAATAGAGATAGAATAGCTTTATAAGGGTTACCTATAGTAATATTACAGACCATCTGCGGCGTAGCCTAGATAAGTACACTCATTGGAAGAATAAGGTCACGGAACGAAAGAACTTAAAGTACCTTAATTTATATAATATAGAAGTAGTCTAAGATATTAAGATACTAGATAGTCTAATAATAGACTATAATAAAAGTTTAAGAGATAGATTATAAAAATAATATAGAGATAGACTCTGAGGATATATATATAAAAGATATTTATTTCTACTATAATTAGAGTTATCTTTTAATACTTATAATTAAAGTAGCTTTTATAGTAAATTATAGTTTTATAATACTAATTAATATAAGTATATTTCCCTTTATCTATCTAATATCCCTAAGTTATACTTATACTAGATTTAATTAGTATACTAGTTTTATTATAGATAAGGAACTTAGAAAATATAAGTATACTAAGCTAGACTTAAAGCTATAACCTTAAAGCTAGATACTAAGATATCTTCCTATAACTAGAGAGTTTATTAATACTTTACTATACCTAATCTATCTATAAAATACTCTAGTATCCTTTTACTAGAATACCTACCCTTATATTATTATAATAGAAGGTCTACCTTTATAGTATTAATTATCTTATATCTATAATTATAGGTATCTAAATAGAGATTCTAACTTACTATTTACCCTTACCTACCTCGATATCTATCTATAACTAGTAGGAAGGATTTTTACCTATATATATTTACTATAATATTATAACCCTAATTAGTAGAAGTACTTTTACTTAAAAGGAATATTTAGATATATATCTCCTACTCTAAATATTTAAAGAACTAATTAGGAAAATAATACCTTTTAAATAATATAAAGTTAATATATTAACTATATTTAAATATACTACTAACTCTAATTAGATCTTAATTTAACTTAAGTAGTAATTTATTATATTTAAATATAAAGTTACTAGCTAAAATTATAAAAATAAAATTAACTAATATATAGAATAAATTAAGGGATTATTAGATAAAATATATATTTTAAAAAGTATATATTAGAAATATTAAAGTATTAGTTAAGATTTAAATACCTAATACCTTTAATAGAGAATATAATAAGCTAGAGTACTTCTTAAGTAAATATAATATCTACCTAGTTACTAAACTAGGAATTACTAAAGTTAAGAAAGTGATTTTTACTAGATCTTATCTATATAATACTATAGCTATATAGTTTAAATTAATATTTAAAAACTAGATTAATACTTAAGGATAATTTAAAATATATACTAATATTTTAGGAAATTATATATAGTTTAAAACTATAATTAGATAATTCTTTAGAGATATAAACTATAAATAAATACTTAAATAGAAACTAACTAACCTATAATAAATA
Source organism: Trichophyton schoenleinii (assembly GCA_018357685.1). Taxonomy (NCBI): domain Eukaryota; kingdom Fungi; phylum Ascomycota; class Eurotiomycetes; order Onygenales; family Arthrodermataceae; genus Trichophyton; species Trichophyton schoenleinii. Next base: position 3,768,056 of record WOFF01000002.1, read on the forward strand.
AGAGATATAGCTTAGTTTATAGTATAACTATAATAGTTATATTAGGAATTAGAGATCTATAATAATAATAAAAAAATAGCTATTTTTAAGTAAGAGCTTAAGTTAGAAATATAATATAAAACTATTAAGATAGAACTATTTATAAACTATATATTTATAGTTAAAATAGTAGTATATATTAATAATTAGTTATATAACTTATAGAATCTATAATAAGGAAAAGTAACCTTTTAGAGAGGAATAAATCAACAAAGTATAAGTAAATAAGATAACTATAGACTAATACTAATAGAGTTTAATACTACTAAGAGGAAACCCTATAATAAAGAAAAGAATAAATAATATAGAAAATAGAAGTTATACTTCTACTATAAGAAGCTAGAATACTAAATAAAGGAATATAGGAAGAAATAGAGAGATATATAAAAATATCTAAATACTACTATTATAGTAGAGCCTAGTAATAAAAAGGATATAGATTAATAGTAGAAAACTAAGCAAAGGCTTAATACTACTACTATAGTAATACCTAGTAGCTATAGTAGCTTAATAGAAATAAATAGAGCTAAGTAGTACTTATAAATAATATAGATTTAATATCTAAAAGTCCTAGAATAAAATTTAAATAGTAATTATAAGGCTAACTACTAATAAATAAAGAGCTAATAGAATAATTCTAATAAATAAATTTAATAAGGAAATAGACTAATATTACAAAGATAAAATATAATATTAGAATAAAAAATAAGGTACTTAAAAGAATATAGAAGGGAATAATATAAATAGAATACCCTATCTATAAATTAAGGATATAACCTTATAATAGGACCTAACTAAGGAATTATAACCTTAGAATAAATAGATTTAGAAAAAGAAGCTAAACTAGAGGAATAAGAAATATTAAAGTTAAAATAGAAAGACTCAAACTAGGAGAATATATTACTATAGATTAAAAACTAATTAAGAATTAAGGATAGCCTTAAGGAATATATAAATAATATTAATAATAAATACTAGATAGTATATAAATAAAAGGGCCTTTATTTTATATATAATATATAAAAGTAAAGAGAGATTAGTAATCTAACTTATCTATACTATAATAAGTATAACTAGGATTACTAATATAAATATTATATATTTAAAAAATATAGAAATATAAATAAAGATTTTATTATAAAAATTATAAGTAATACTTATAATATAAGAATAATAAGAAGATCTACTAGAGATACTATAATATAATAAACTATATAATATATAGTAAATATTAAGGATAGATTAATAAATAAAGCTTTATAATTACTAATACTAAGAATATTATACTATATAAAAAATTAGAAATTATATACTAAAATAATATATAGAGAGTAAAAATACTATACTAAGAGTATATAGTGAAATTTATAGATAATATAATAATATAATATTAGTTAGAGATAACTAAGGTACTATAAAGGAAGCTATAGAAAAAAAAATACTAAGAATAATAAAGATAATAATAATAAATAGTAATATAGAAATAAGGAGAATCTTTATTAGATAAATCTAAATAGAATAAATTATATAAATCTATAAATATAATTTAGGGAATAGCTTATAATTAATAATACCGAGACAAACTAGTTAATAAACTAAAAAAGGGATAAAATCTAGCTATAATAGAAGGATATCACCTAGTAATAGTAGTAAATTTAGTAAAGAAATATATATAAGCTCTAATTAATTTAGAAGCTACTAGAAACTTTATTAACCTATAATATATAAAGGAGTTAGGGATTATTATAAAAGAAAAAGAAAAATTATACTAGTTAAGAGGACTTAATAGAGAGTAGACTAATATTATAAATAAATAAACTACTAGTATAAAGGTATATATTAATAAATAATATAAGGAAAAAAAGTATTTTAATATAACTAATCTAGAAAAGTATAATATTATCTTAGAATACCTATAGTTATAAAAATATAACCTAACTATAAACTAGAGAAATAGTATATTATAATTAGATAGTAGAAAGAAAAGCTACTCTAACTAGAACCTAAATACCTTAGTAGCTACCTATAAAAGTAAGGATAGAGGTTAGATACTAAGCACGGTATCTTAGATTAAGAAGAAAACTATAAAAACTATAAATAATTAATTACTATAGAAGGAGTAGAGAATAATTTATTAAGAGTAGAATACTACTAAATTAGAGAGATTATAATAATAAATACCCTAGGAGTACTATAATCTAATTAAAGTATTTAAAGAATAAGAACTATTAGAAAGCTTACTAAAATATTAAGTATAGAATTATAAGATATCTCTTAAGGAAGGGATAGAGCCTATATATAAACTAATATATAGATTAATAAAAAAAAATTAGAAGAACTATAAATATATATTAATAAAAATCTAGAGAAAGAATATATATATAAATTAATATTACTAGTAGAATACCTAATTATCTTTATATTAAAGAAAGATAGATTATTATAACTATATATAGATTATAGATAACTTAATAATATTATAGTTAAAAATAGATACCCTTTATCTCTAATTAAGAAACTATAAAATTAATTTAGAAATATAATATAGTTTACTATACTAGATATATAAGAAGTCTACTATAGAATATAAATTAAAGTAGAAGAAGAATAGAAAACTATATTTAGAATAAGATTTAGACTTTATAAATATTAGATTATACCTTTTAAATTAACTAACACACTAGTAATATTCTAAGCATTTATTAATAATATACTATATAAGTATCTAGATAGATATATAGTAGTATACTTAGATAATATCTTTATTTTTACTAAAGGTAATAAAGATAATTATATAAGGAAAGTTAGAATAATACTTAAATAATTAAAGAGCTATAGTTTATATTTTAAAGTATTAAAATATAAGTTCTATAGATAAGAAGTTAAATTCTTAGAATATATTATATTAATAAAAGGAATCTAGATAAACCTAAATAAGGTTAAAGTAATTAATAAATAGCCTATACTAATAATAGTAAAAGAAGTTTAATAGTTTTATAAACTTATAAACTACTACTAATAATATATCTACTAATTCTTAGTAATTATAAAACTATTAATAGAACTATTTAGAAAAGGAAAAGAATTTCTATAGACTAATAGAGAAGAATTAGTATTCTAAAAACTAAAAGAAAAGTTTAGATAAGGAGATATATAATTATACTTCGACCTAGATAAAGAAGTATATATTAATATAGATATATTAAACTATACTATTAGAGCCAGACTATAGTAAAAAGATAAAAATAGAAAATTATAACTTATAGTATACTATACTAGAATAATAATACTTATAGAATAGAACTATAATATCTATAATAAGGAATTATTAGTAATTATTATTATATTTAAGAAATAGAGATAAAAACTATAAAGAGCTAAATATCGAGTTATAATAATAAGTAATTATTAGAACCTTATATACTTTATAATAATAAAAGAACTAACTTAATAATAATTAAGATAGTATATAAAAACCTTAATATACTATAACTTTAAGATATAATATTATAAGGAAATAGAAAATACTTTTATAGATATATTAAGTAAATAACTAGATTTAATAATAAAAGAAAGAGAATATAGAGCAATCTTATATCTAGATACAAATACTAGTAATATAGTCTTAAATATATAAGTATTAAAGGCTACTAGAATAGTTATATCTAATATAGATACTCTAAAAGCTAAAATATAGATATATTTAAAGTAAGACTCTTTAATTAAAAAGCTCTCAAGCTTAAATAAATAATACTAAAAAAAGAATAGTTTACTCTTATATTAAGGAATAATATATATATCTAAAGATATATAATAATAAATATTAAAGAAAAACTATAATAATTTAAGTATAGGATACTTTAGAATTAAAAAAATTATAGAATAAGTTATAAGAAACTACTTTTAGCTAGATATATAGAGAGATATTAGATAATATATCTAGAAATATAATACCTATTAATAAAATAAGAATAACTAACACACACTATATAAACTTTTATAGTCTATACTATATAAGAATATACTATAGAAATTAATAGTAATAGACTTTATTATAAAACTACTATAATTAAAAAAGCTATAGATAAGTATAAATATAATATAATTATAATAATTATAAATAGACTAATAAAGTATATTTACTTTATTCTATTTATTAAAAAGATAATAGTACTAAATATAATATATTTTATTATAATAAGTTTTTATAAACTATAGATTACTAGATAAAATTATATTTAATAGAGATATATAGTTTATAAGTAAATTCTAGATAATACTTACTAAAAGAATAGGGATTAAATAGAAAGTATCTATAACTTATTACCCTTAAATAGATAAATAAAGTAAATAGATAAACTAGACTATTAAATAGTATCTAAAATATTATATTAATTATAAATAGAATAATTAAATTAAATTACTACTAATAGTATAGCTCGCCTATAATAGAGCTAAGATAGCCTTAATAGGTATAATACCTTTCTTTATAAACTATAAATAAGAATTAGAAGTTATAAAAATACTTAAAAAAGCTAAAATATATATATAAGAAGTAGAGATATTAGTAGATAAATTATAATATTTATATAAAAATATAAAAAAAGAACTAGAATTCTTAAGTTATTAAATAAGTAACTATTATAATAAATAATATATAGAAGCGCTAATCTTTAAAAGAGAAGAGAAAGTATTTCTACTATAATAAAATATTAAAACTATAAAATTAAATAATAAACTAGACTACTAAAAAATAAAACTATTTAAGATTTTAGAGAAATTTAGATAAGTTAACTATAAACTCTAATTACTAAAATATATAAAAATATACCTAGTATTTTATATCTTATTAATTAAAAAAGTACTCTAAAATATCAAACTATATAAACTAGAAATTTAAGAAGAAAACTAAGAATAAGAATATAAAGTAGAAAAAATTCTAGATAAAAAAAGAATTAGTAGAAAATTTTATTATTTAGTAAAATAGAGAGGCTATAATAATTTAGAAAATACTTATAAGCCTATAAAGAACCTTGAGAATATAATATAGGTAATTAAGGATTATTAATAAAGAAACTAAATAAGAGTTAATTAATTAAAGAACTTAATATAGAAGAAGGATTTAATATTTTCTTAGTAGAAGAGAGTATCTTATTATTATAGAGCTATAGCTAAAGTTTAGCTATTTAGAACTTAGCTAGATAATTTAACTCTGCAGCAATTCGCTAATTAAAATTAGCTAACTTATCTTAAAAACGTTAAGTTTAAGAAGATAAGAGTAATAAAGTTAAATAACTATTAAAGATATACTGCTACAAAGGTGGGTTATCGGTATAAGGGATAACGTCTTAGTAAAAGGGTACTAAGGTGCTTTATAGATAGGTTAGGGTGTAGCGAAGTGTTAACGAGCTCTCTAAATTATAGGAAGATACTTTAGTATCTGGCTTCAAGGTTATAGCTCCAAGTCTAGCTTAGTATTATAGTTACGCTCTGAGTTCCTTATCTATAATAAAGCTAATATATTAGTCAAGTCTGATATAAGGGTAGCTTAGAATATTAGATAGATAAAGGGAAGTATACTTATATTAATTAATACTATAAAGCTATAACTTACTATAAAGGCTACTTTAATCGTAAGTATTAGAAGATAACTCTAATCAAGGTGGGCGATAAGTACCCTTATATATATATTATAGTAAGATCCCTTATCCTATTATCCTACTTAGGTCCCTTCATAGACCTATGTCCTAAGGTCCCAAGTTAGATCTACTCCCTAAGGTCCTATTATAAATCTTTCCTCTAAGGTCCTATTGTAGACCTATCTATATTTTTAGTATTTGGGACCTCTCTTAGTTATTATATGATTTAAGGTCCTTCTAGATTATTCCGTGCTATAACCTTGTCTAATAAGTATACTTATCTAAGCTATACTACAGATAGTCTATAATATCATCCCCTCCTCTCTTAACAAATCATCTCAATCATTAGTTTATAAATAGTAAGTGTATCTCCCCGTTATATTAGGTTAGTAAGTCTATATCCCTTTTCTTATTATAGCTCGTTATTCTCTTAAATTATCTACTCGTGCTCCGTATAATTATGCTCCTAAGTATACTTGTCTTGCTATAGTTATTAATTAGTATAGCTCCTTAGTAGAATTCTCGTATAATAGCTGCTTCTTTTCTTTAACTCCGTGCCTTATAATAGATTCTTCTAGTAAAAGTTGTTTCTCTTATCTCCGCAAGAACTATCCCTATATTAGTTAGTTGTCTTCCTAGAATCACTAGGAAGAGGAGAACTTTTAGTATTAATATTATCTAGGGAATTTAGATACTAACATCCGTTTTTATCTAAATCGGGTGCGTAAGCTTTAGTCTCAACTATTAAAAGCTTAAGAAGAGTTATCTACTATTATAGAGGAAAATTAGCGAATTTATATATAGGTAATAGCTTCTCTATCTACTATTTCCGGGCTTACTTAGCGTAACGAGGCCGTTTTAGGCTCCTCAGCTTCCTCTACTCCTTCTCTTAAGGTATTACTTAAGAATCTTTCGTCTAATAATACCTCTCAATCGCCTAAGTTATATTCTAAAGGTTTCTTATAGGCTTATAAGTATTTTCTAAATTATTATAGCCTTTCTATTTTACTAGATAGTAAAGTTTTCTACTAATTCTTTTTTTATCTAGGATTTTCTCCACTTTATATTCTTATTCTTAGTTTTCTTCCTATATTTCTAGCTCGTATAATTTAGTGTTTTAGAGTACTTCTTCAATCAATAAGATATAAAATACTAGGTGTATTTTTATATATATTAGTAATTAGAGTTTATAGTTAACTTATCCGAGTTTCTCTAAAATTTTAAATAGTCTAATCTTTTAGTAATTTAGTTTATTATTCGGTCTCGTAGTTTTAATATTCTATTATAGTAGAAATACTTTCTCCCCTTTTTTAAAGGTTAGCACTTCTATATATTATTTATTGTAATAGTTACTTATCTAGTAACTCAAGAATTCTAGTTCCTTTCTTATATTTTTATATAGTATTTATAATTTCTTTACTAATATCTCTACTTCTCGTGCGTAAGTTTTCGCTTTTCTAAATATTTTTATTACTTCTAGTTCTTATCTGTAGTTTATAAAGAAAGGTATTATACCTATTAAGGCTATCTTAGCTCTATTATAAGCGAGCTATACTATTAGTAGTAGTTTAATCTAATTATTTTATTTGTGGTTAATATAATATCTCAAGTATTATTCTATAGTCTAATTTATTCGTTTACTTTATCTATCTATCTAGGGGTAATATACTATAGATACTTTCTATTTAATCCCTATTCTTTTAGTAAGTATTATCTAAAACTTACTTATAAACTATATATCTCTATTAAATATAATTTCGTCTAGTAATCCATAGTTTATAAAAACTTATTATAATAAGATATATATCGTGTCTAGCGCTATTATTTTTTCAATAAAGGGAATAAAGTAAGTATACTTTATTAGTTAGTCTATAATTATTATTATTATATTATATTATATATCTATTTGTGGCTCTTTCGATTTTAGTAGTTTTATAATAAAGTCTATTACTATTAATTTCTATAGTATATCTTTATATAGTATAGGCTATAAAAGTCTATATAGTATATATCGATTATCTTTATTTTATTAATAAGTATTATACTCCTAAATATATTATCTAATATCTCTCTATATACTTGGCTAAAAGTAGTTTCTTATAACTTATTCTATAGTCTTATTAATTCTAAAGTATCCTATACTTAAATTATTGTAACTTTCTCTTAGTATTCGTCGTTATACCTCCTTGGGTATATATATCTATCCTTAGTATAAGAGTAGACTATTCTCTTCTTAATATCGCTTACTTAAGCTCGAGAGCTTCCTAACTAAAGGGTCTTATTCTAAATATATCTATATCTTAGCTTCTAGGGTGTCCGTATTAGATATAACTATCCTAGTAGCCCTTAATACTTATATATTCAAGACTATATTACTAGTATTTGTATCTAGATATAAGATTGCCCTATATTCTCTTTCTTTTATTATTAAATCTAGTTATCTACTTAATATATCTATAAAAGCGTTCTCTATTCCTTTATAATATTATATCTTGAAGTTATAGTATACCAAGGTTTCTATATATTATCTTGATTATTATTAAGTTAATTCTTTCGTAGTCGTGAAGTATATCAGATTCTAGTAATTACTTATTACTATAACTTAGTATTTGGCTCTTTATAGTTCTTATCTCTATTTCTTAAATATAATAATAATTACTAATAATTCCTTATTATAGATATTATAATTCTATTCCGTAGGTATTATTATTCTAGTATAGTATACTATAAGTCGTAGTTTTCTACTTTTATCTTTCTACTATAATCTAGCTCTAATAGTATAGTCTAATATATCTATATTAATATATACTTCTTTATCTAGATTAAAATATAATTGTATATCTCCTTATCTAAACTTTTCCTTTAGTTCCTAGAATACTAATTCCTCTTATTTAGTCTATAAGAATTCTTTTCCTTTTCTGAATAGTTCTATTAATAGTTTCGTGATTACTAAGAATTTATAGATATATTATTAGTAATAGTTTATAAGTCTATAAAACTACTAAACTTCTTTTACTATTATCGGTATAGGCCACTTATTAATTACTTTAATCTTATCTAGGTCTATCTAGATTCCTTTAGTCGATATAATATATCCTAGAAACTTAACTTCTTATCTATAAAACTTATATTTCGATACTTTAAGGTATAGATTATACTCCTATAGTTACTTAAGTATTATTCTAACTTTTTCTATATAGTTCTCGCGGCTTCCTTTTATAAAGATAAGGATATTATCTAAGTATACTACTATAAATATATCTAGATATTCGCGCAGTACGTTATTAATAAAGGCTTAGAATATTACTAGTATATTAGTTAATCTAAAAGGTATAATCTAATATTTATAAAGTCTAAATCTTATTCTAAATATAGTCTTCTATTCTTCTTCTTTCCTAATATATATTCGGTAATAGGCTTCTTATATATCTAATACTATAAACTATATAGTACCTCTAAATTGACTCTATAGTTCTTTAATTAGAGGTAAAGGATATCTATTCTTAACTATTATATTGTTAAGTTATCTATAATTTATATATAGTCATAGTAATCTATCTTTCTTTAGTATAAAGATAATTAAGTATCCTACTAGTAATATTAATTTATATATATATCCTTTTTCCAGATTCTTATCGATATATATCTGTAATTCTTTAAGTTCTTTTTCTATTAACCTATACGTAGGTTTATATATAGGCTCTATCCCTTCCTTAAGGGGTATCTTATAATTCTATACTTAATATTCTAGTAAGCTTTCTAATAGTTTACGTTCTTTAAATACTTTAATTAAATCGTGGTATTCCTAGGGTATCTATTATTATAACTTTTCTAATTTAGTAGTGTCCTACTCTTAGTAAACTATTCTCTATTTTCCTTATAGTAATTAATCTCTTGTAGTTTTCCTAGTTCCTTTTTTAACCTAGGGCGCTATACCTAGTATCTAACCTCTATCCTTATTCTCGTTATGGGTAGCCGCTAAGGTATCTAGATTCTAGTTAGAGTAGCTTTTCTTTCTACTATCTAGTTATAATATATTATCTCTCTAGTTTACTATTAGGTTATATTTTCGTAACTATAGGAGTTCCAAGATAATATTATACCCTTCTAGGTTAGTCATATTAAAATACTCCTTTCCCTTATACTATCCTTTAATATATACCTTTATATTAGTAGTTTCTTTATTTATAATACTAGTCTATTCTTCTTTGAGTTCTCCTAACTAATATAGTTCTTCTTTTTCTTATATAATAATCCCTAATTCCTTTATATATTATAAGTTAATAAAGTTCCTAGTAGCTCCTAAATTAACTAGGGCTCGCGCGTATTTCCCTATTAAGTTCACTACTATTACTAGGTAATATCTATATATTATAGCTAGACTCTACTTCTTTTTTAGTCTATTAACTAATTTATCTCGGTATTATTAATTATAAGCTTCTTTCTAAACTATATCTGCGTATTCGTATATCTTATTCTATTTAGATTCGTTTAATGAGGTTTCTTCTTATTCTTATATTACTTATAGTTATTACTATTATTCTTCTTTTTCTTATAGCTTTTGTTTTAGTACTCTAATTATACTTAGCTAGTACTCTGTCGCTATATTATCTATAAATTCTACTATATATTCTTAATATAAGATTTTTACTCTTCGCTTATTATTCTAGTATATAATTTCTAATTTCTCGTGCGGTATAGTATTCTTAGTATCCGTTATTTTAATATTTCATCTATTAATTTATCCTTAATATTTATTATATATAGTATATTTCTAATTATTATAATATCTCTAGTAGATCTATTCGTTATCTTTATATTATGAGTATTACTTGTAATTCTTATAGTAAAGTCTTTATCTATACTTCTATATTTCCTTAAATATATAGTATTTATAGTAGTAATCCTATTCGTACTTATTATAGTATAGATAAGCTAGGTTACTAACCTCTCTTTATTTTCTTATATTATATATAAAATAAAGGCCCTTTTATTTATATATTATCTAGTATCCTTTATTAAAATTATTCGTGTATTCCTTAAGGCTATCCTTAATTTACTATTATTATTCCTCGATCATTAGTAATACGTCTTTCTAGTCTAAGTTATCTTAGCTAGACTCGGGTACTTCTTCTTCCTCTAGCTTAATTTCTTCTTCTAAGTCTGTTTATTCTGGGGTTATAATTCCTTGATTAGGTCCTATTATAAGGTTATATTCTTAATTCGTAGGTAGGGTATCTTATTTCTATCGTTCCCTCCTATATCCTTCTAAGTACCTCTATTCTTATCCTAGTGTAGTATCTTATCTAATCAACCTTAATTATATTACTTATAGGTACTCTTTTTACTCGGAGTCCCTTCTATATCTAGGTTTCTTATTACTACTAAGCCTCGCTATAGTAGTAGTATTAAGTCTCTTTCTAGTTTCGTAGTACTTCGTGTTATATATACTACTAGGCTTTACTATAGTAGTAGTATTCAGACTTCTCCGTGTATCTCCCTATTTCTTTTTATAATTCTTTACCTAGTGCCCTAACTTCTTATAGTAAAAATATAACTTCTATTTTCTATATTATTTGTTCTTTTCCTTATTAAAAGGTCTTTTTTTAGTAGTATCGAGCTCTATTAGTATTAGTTTATAGTTATCTTATTTACTTATACTTTATTGGTTTATTCCTTTCTAAAAGGTTGCTTTTCCTTATTATAGGTTCTATAAATTATATAACTAATTATTAATTTATACCGCTATTTTAACTATAGAGGTGTAGTTTATAAATAGTCCTATCTTAATAGTTTCGTATTAAGTTTCTAGTTTAAGTCCTTGCTTAAAGATAGCTATTTTCCTATTATTATCGTAGATTTCTAATTCTTAATATAGTTACTATAACTATACTATAAACTAAGCTATATCTCTTATCTATTATAGGTTAGCTAGTTTTTATTTAAGTATTTATTTATAGTCTGTGTCTCTAAAGAACTATCTAATTATAGCTTTAAACTATAGGTAGCTTCCTAGTATATCTATATATATCTTTAGTTATCCCTAGGTATTAATCTAGTCCTCGAGTATTAGTTTAAACTATATAGTTATAGTATCGCGTAAGTAAGATCCTATAAAGATTACTTTCTTAACTTCGGTAATTCCTAGTTTAATAGCTAGATAGATATTATATTTATTTAAGAAGTGTTCTAGCTTATTATATTCTCCCTTAAAGGTATTAGGTATTCTAATCTTAACTAATACTCGTGAATCTCCGGTATATACTTTTAGAATATATATTTTATCGATTAATCCTTTAATCTATATTTCATACTACTAGATATCGTTCTTATAATCCTATTTATTAACTTTCGCTTCTAAGGTAGTGATCTATTACTTGAGTTAAATTAGAATATAGTTAGGGTTACTAATAGTTCTGCTTATAGTAGATATATTAGTTAGTTAAAGGTAGTTATTATTCCTAGTTAGTTCTTCAAGCGTTTAGAGTAGGGGATATATATCTAATATTCCTTTTAAGTAAAAGTACTTCTACTAATCGGGGTTATGATATCGTAGTAGATATATATAGGTATAACCTTTACTACTAGTTGTGGGTAGATATCGAGGTAGTAAAGGGTAAATAGTAAGTTGGAATCTCTATTTAGGTACCTATAACTATAGGTGCGGGATAATTAATACTATAAAGGTAGGTTATCGGTATAAGGGATAATATCTTAGTAAAAGGGTACTAAGGTACTTTATAGATAGGTTAGGGTATAGCGAAGTATTAATAAGCTCTCTAGATTATAGGAAGATACTTTAGTATTTAGCTTTAAGGTCGTAGCTCTAAGTCTAGCTTAGTATTATAGTTATACTCTAAGTTCCTTATCTATAATAAAGCTAGTACACTAGTCAAGTCTAGTATAAGGGTGGCTTAGGATATTAGATAGATAAAGGGAAGTATATTTATATTAATTAGTACTATAAAGCTATAATTTACTATAAAGGCTACTTTAATCGTAAGTATTAAAAGATAACTCTAATTAAGGTGGGTAATAAGTGCCCTTATATATATATTATAGTAAGGTCCCTTATTCTATTATTCTGCTTAGGTCCCTTTATAGACCTATATCCTGAGGTCCCAAGTTAGATCTACTCCCTGAGGTCCTATTATAGACCTTTCCTCTAAGGTCCTATCGTGGATCTATCTATGTTCTTGGTATTTAGGACCTCTCTTAGTTATCACGTGATCTAAGGTTCTCCTAGGTTGTTCCGTGCTGTAACCTTGTCCAATGAGCGTACTTATCTGGGCTATACCGTAGATAGTCTGTAACATATACTATTAAATAAAGAATTTCTACTCTTCCTAGTAGATCTACTCTAAGGAATTAGAAATATAATTAATATAGAGATAATTATCTTTAATATAGGTAGCGTAATATATAAGATAATAACTAGTAGAAGATTTAGCTATAATAAAATAAGGAATACTTAATACTAGATAGTTATTATAGGGAAAATCAGAAACCTATCTATAATAGTTAATAGTTATAACTAATATACGAAGCTTAGAAGCCTAATTATAAGAATAAAGAGATTTAATAATACTAGAGTAACGAGCTATATTAAAGGAGGAATATAGACTTACTAACTTAATATAATAGGGAGATATACTTACTATTTATAACTAACGATTAAGATAATTTATTAAAAAAGGAGGGGATAATATTATAGACTATCTATAGCGTAGCCTAGATAAGTATACATATTAAAAGAATAAGGTTATAAAATAGAAGAACCTAAAGTACCTTAGTTTATATAATATAGAAGTAGTCTAAAATACTAAGATACTAGATAGTCTAATAATAGACTAAGGATATTAGTCTAAGGATAGACTTATATTACTAGTCTAACAATAGACTATAATAGGAGTCTAAAGGATAAACTATAGAGATAATATAGAGATAGATTCTAAGAATATATATATAAAAGATATTTATTTCTACTATAATTAGAGTTATCTTTTAATATTTATAATTAAAGTAGTCTTTATAGTAAATTATAGCTTTATAGTACTAATTAATATAAGTATACTTCCCTTTATCTATTTAATATCCCTAAGTTATACTTATATTAGACTTAACTAGTATACTAGCTTTATTATAGATAAGGAACTCAGAGAGTATAAGTACGCTAAGCCAGACTTAGAGCTATAACCTTGAAGTTAGATACTAAGGTATCTTTCTATAACTAGAGAGTTTATTAATACTTTACTATACTTAACCTATCTATAAAGCACCCTAGCACCCTTTTACTAGGACGCCTACCTTTATATTATTATAACGGAAGGCCCACCTTTATAGTAAGTAATTTATATATAAATTTCTTTAGAAAATATTTTAACTTATTAAGGAAGTAGTTTAATATATAGTTACTATTTTTAATATTAAGGCTCTTATAGCTAGTTCCCCCCCTAAAAGAGATACCTTGAATTATCTTTAATATAGATTTAATTACTAAATTAGAAGTAGAATTAGACCTCGAGTATAAAGAGTAGTAGCTAAATAAGGAATAGATAATAATAGAGGAATAACTATTATTACTAGGTACTTTATAAGTTACTACTTTATAAATTACTAGTATAACCTCTTTACTAGCGTCTACTCCTTTATCTAGTATTATTATTCTAGTAACTAGAAGGACTTTTACTTATAGCCCCCGTTTTCTTAAAAGTAAGAGGCTTTTTATAGTTTATTAATATATTAAATACTCCAATCTATATTATAATAAAGATAAGAAGGAGTTCTAGGAGTATATATTAGAGGTATTTAAATAAAAATTTTATTAACCTTTTCTTTAGCTTTATAAGGCTTTATTTTATTAGATCTATAATTATTAGAGATAGAAGACTACTTTACTTATAGTATCTAGAATTATATATTTAAAAATAGACCTTAATTAGATATTAGACTAATAAATAAATATATTAGATAAGATTAATACTAATAAAAAAAGTACTACTATAGCCCTAATAAAGGTATAGTAGGAAGTTTAAGCTTATATAGACTAGAATTAATAAAATATATTTATTTAAATATAAGATTGTAGTAATAGTAGTAATATTAAAACTATTACTCTAGTACTTAAAAACTAGACTATTATTAATACTTATAAGGGGCTAAAGGATAGAAAGACTAAAAATAAGGCTATTATTAGTAAGGTACTTAATTATATATCTAAAGGCTTATTTATAATTATAAAGAGTAATAAAAGTAATTAGAATATATTTACTAAAATTAATAGTTTTATAAATAAGATTAATAGTATAAAGAGTATACTTAACTAGATATTATAAGCTATAAATAAGGGCTAATAAACTTAGTACTAGTAGTAGTAAGAATATTAATAAAAATATTAATAGCTTGAAGATATTCTAAATTTAGTATTCTTATTTATATAAAATATAAGTAGATATATTATTAAATTCTAAATATACTATCTTATATATTAGATATATATTTAAAATATATAATTTTATTAATTTTACTATAAGTATTAGTAATTTAAGTATTATAAAATATTACTACTTTTTATATAAGGAGGTTTAGTTTTTTAATACTTCTAATTAGCTAAAATCTTAATAGTATATAACTTTTATATAAAATATAAGAATAGATTATAAAAAAATAAGAGAATATAGTACTAATAGTATAAAAATATATATAAGTATATATTAAATTATTAAATTAGTAGTAATTTAGTAACTAAGCTAGTACTAATTAATTATATCTTATCTACTTCATTACCTTCTTCTATATTAATATCTTCCTTAATATTATTACTACTAAAGTACTTACTTAATAAAGATAGTAAATATTTAAAATAGTTACTAATTTAATTATTATAGAGGCAGGTTATAATATTTATTAATAAATAGATAATTAGGAAGCTAGCTACTACTAGTAAGAGCTAAATTTAATAGTATAGATAGTAAGTAGTAGAAGTTTAATATTTTTATATATATTTAAATCTATATTTAATACTAACTCTACTTCTAGATATTTAAATATTAAACTTATATTTATTATTAGTTAACTATTATCCTTAATCTCTTTAGAATACTTCTATTATTATAGTTAACTCTATATAAGCTAGATTACTATATAGATATAAGTACTACTCTTTTAGTATATTCTTATCTTTATATAATTCCTTAAGGAACTATTTAAGATTACTCTTATAAAATATAAACTAATCCCCCTAATTATCTATAATTAGTCTAAATATTAAAGAGAATATTCTATTTAGTATTATAACTTTTTAAAATTTAATATTATAGTTATATTTATATCCTAAGTAATATAAATACTAGTTATTAGTAGAGCGAGTAATTTATAAGAAGATACTATTAATATAATTCTATACTCTATCTCTCCCTCTATATTTATTAATATAACTAGAGTAACTTTATAGCTTCTTAATAGTTAAATATTTCTAATCTTAATAAAGTAATTCCTTAAATATTTATATAAGGTATATAGTAATATTAAGAGTAATAGCCTTAAGATATAAAGGTAACTTACTAAAGAAAGCTATTATATTAGTATATCTTAATAGGAAGGTAAACTAAGTAAGTAAGATATAAAATACTAATTTATAGAAAGAATTATTTTAATAAAACTACTTATAGCTATCTAACTAAAGATAAGAAATAATTATAATTAAAGATAAGAAATAATTATAATTATTTCTTATTTAATAAACTAGAATATCTACTATATAAAGTTATTATCTAAGTTATTTAGTAAAAATAGAAATAATTAATAAGGAATAGTAGGGTGTACTCTTAATATAGCTTCCTAGGCCTAATAGTTTATAATAATAGTAGTAGTAACTACTATAGTAGTAAGCGCTATACTTAGAATAGTATTACTATTATTAAGTATTATTAGTAGGAGCTACTAGAGTAATATTACGGGAGTAATTAAATTAATAATAAAGAATAGGATAAAATTTTAGCTTCTACTTCTAATATATAAAAGCTCTACTAAGATCTAAGTAATATTTATAATTATATTATAAGGCCTTTAGATAGTACTTAATTATTAATATAGCTAATAAATTCAATCTTCGTTAGTAGCGCTAATAATTACTATATTCGGCCTGTTATCTACTTCGTTTGGGGGTTGTGTAATAGGTGCCGTTACTGCTGCAGACTCCCTCTAATGGGCACGCCGCACAAGTTCCATTCCTGCCGTCCGACTCAGTGGGGCTGTCTGGTTGAAATTTGAGTGTGATCTTTGGCCTAAGAGTGGCAACCGTGCAGTTAGATATCGCGGACGTTGACCGAACCAAAGCACCGCCATTCGGCCTCCAGAGCGAGCGGTCGAGTTTGCGACGATAGAGAAGCTAGAGCGCAGCGGCGACGGCTATTTAGCCCACGGCTTTTCTCTCCAATCACCCGCCCTCAACTTGGCAACACCGTGTCGTTCGGTCGTTAACCGTCAAGCTCGTCGCGAGCCAGAAGTCGCTCATGTCCGGGGTAGTTGACGAGGGGATGACAATGTTTTGCCGCTGTCAAAGTAAGTGGGTGGGATCTAGATTCCAAGTCTTCCGTTCTAGAAGCCCTAAAGCCGGGCGCTGGGTCTGGGGAATCGATGTCTTGATGCACGGCAAATGTACGTCTGTAATGTAAGTACAACCAGGTAAGGTTTGACAATAATGGAGAAGCGGGCGCTTAAGTGCACGTGACATGCCTTTTGCGGGTGTCCACTGACTTCAGCTTGATATCGAGTTTCATATTTGAACTTCAACGGTGGAAATAAGTACATTCAAAGCAAGCATTTAATGAAAGAAGTCAGCAGCTAAAATATGCATAAATCATAGAACATTGCCCGTGCTTGTTAGAAGTTCTTTGACAGGAATTAAAAAAAAAAAAAGGAAAGGAAAGGAAAAGAAACGGCCTTCCTAGCTGTTCGTTCAGTGATAAAAGCCGCCAATATATGGCCATTAATATCTCTCGTCAGCACTTCCATCAATGCACGCCATCACTGATTCGCTACCGATACTGAAAATCCATGCTAAAGTCAAAGTAGCAGTTGTCTTGAGCCACAGCCCGCCAATAGTGGTCTCGGAAGTGAGTGACTTCGTCGTGGAAGAACTCCAATCCTCTCTCCAGGAAACATGTCATTCCGTGCAAGCCAATACCCTGATAGGAGGCAGATAGTGTTTCGAATAGTATCACTGCCATGTCCGCACATTTTTCCACGAATGGTCGTCGGAGGCCAAGGTCCTCTTCGTAAAGTAGATTCATTCTACTTGTACAGGGGCAAATTCTCCATCCCTTAACGGTACATCTGCGAGAACAAGTGCAGTTCTCAAGGCATACACAAAGATTCTGCTGGACATATCGGCGGACCACTTCTTGGCCATTCTGACGTCGAAACTCGCCAACAGTTACACCATGTAGCATTGCACATGCTGCTTCTCTGTTTGCCTGTATCCGTCGTTCTTCTGCATAGGCCGCGTTGGATTTCCATGCTGGCGGAGGGGATTTAACCTTGATGTCGGTGCATTTGCCTTGTTTCTTCTCTCGTGCTGTAATACCCATGTACTTCTCCCTCAAAGTTGCAAATATCATCTCTGGAGAAGCGTCGTAAATAGGGTTAAGCCCGCTCCATTTCATTCGGTATGGGGAGTCTGGGTCGGTGATCAGGCTCTGGATGTATTGGCGGTAGCCAACCGGGTCGTCGGTGAAGTACCCGGCCTCCTCGCCCATTAGCATGGTTTGCTGGATATAGTCTTCTTCTTGGTGTCGAATGAGTTCTGTGTTGAGCACACCGCACACTTCCTCTGACAGTAGGAGACATTTGCACGCCTCGAAGATCAATCTAAGGTGTTTGATTTCCGGAAGGCCCTTTCTTCGAAGAAGCCTTGAGTTTGTTCTAGCAAAACGATAATCAAACTCGAAGCTCTCTTCAATGTCGATTTGCCGGATTTCGCTCTTCACTCTTGCAAGTAAGATATAGAACAGGTCTTCAACCGCTGCAAGGAGTTTGGCGGAGTATGGCTGTGTTAATTCTTTCTCCACCCGGGCAATATGAAATTTTATATCCGTTGGAGTGTCGTCCAACTGGATACCGATTATTAGCCTGATGTGCTTTTAAAATGCAGCTGTTATTCAATATTCCCACTTACATCTGATCCAAATGCCTTGAGAATCTCGGAAATCATCTTGGCGACACCATAGACCTTGGAATAAGCCATGACGGCTCTGCCTTGCCTTACGGACCTGTTGTCTTCAAATGTCTGTGGACCGCAGAATTCTGCCTCGTTTGACCCAGGAATATACCTAACTGGCTGCAGCAACTCCATTGGTTTCTGGAAATTCTCTGAGGTGGGTATAGTTGGAATCTTCAAAGGGAGTGGAAAGTGGTAGTTTGAAAGCTGTATATTAGAGATAGCTGTGTGTGGTGAAGATGGATGGAGCTCTTGGTAATGTTCCTGAAATGGATCGTCATGATGGAAAGGAAAAGGGAAGGCAGAGCGGAAAGAAGGGGGGTGGTTTATATATATGGTGGCTGGTAGTTTGTCCTTGATTGTAGGATGTGAATTTACCTAGGCAGCCTATTCAAAGTTCCTGTGTTATTGAACTTTGAATGCAATGATGAGCTCATAGAGTCCCATTGAGCAGACCGAACATCGACATCCGTTAATAGCCCATTCAATACTCAGATTTTCTTCTAACCTTTACAACCATACACTCTTTGATCTGTGAATAGGGACATTTTGGCGTTGTTCAGATGGGTTTATTCAATACGCGATCCAGCAGATTGGGGCTTACTTATCTAATGAGGCACTTAATGCCAGAATACATGATTTCTCTTGTAATGTATTTGGTATAGGGGTAATTTGGAGAAGCTCGTCAAGGAAATACGTATATATTTAGCTAGACTTATTGTACGTGAGGTTTCAGGCAACTGGAGTTGTAACCGTTGCGCTGAAGAGCCAGCAGCACGTTTATTAAGAGACATGTCTTCATATGTGTTAATTTTCTCTAACCCTGGACACGGAAAGTCCTTCCACTGGCGGTCTTTCGCTCCTTTTCTTCATTTTCTGGTCTCGCACGGTTAAGAACTAGAAATAATGGTACAATTAGTATAAGCAAAGTTGTTCGCGTTGAATCTAGGTAAGCTTACCCTGCAAGAAGTCTGCAGTGCGTTTCCGCATTCTAGTGTGGATATAAGCCTAGACAAGTAGGTCAATAATCGGAACACGTCCTCCTTGGTGGTATATGTTCAAGATCGTACCTTTGAAGCTTTGATATGGTAGTGGAAGTAGTCGCGGAAGGTTTGTATGTGGGATATCGTCTCCGCACGTTTTTGTGGCAGGAGGTGACGGGGATAGAGGACTGTATACCATTAGCGGAGTTATACCGAGATATTGCATGAGAATTTGGTCTTACCGAATGTGATGTAGCCGACTTCTCCGTTTCGGGAGTCCTTTAGGCCTGGAATACCTTGGAGTTCTAGGGGTGGATCGTTGCGGAATAGGACCTGGGGGGCGTTTTGTATAGCTCGCCTTCGCACGTCGGCGAATTCCTATCAAGTCATCAGATGATAAACTCAAGGATACATAGAGTAAAGGGTATAGGTCAATATGACATACCTGAAGGAACACTTTACCAAAGATCCTATCCGTCTCATCCCTGAAGATTGTGCTGAAAATAACGGTGACGCAGTCGTATCCAGCCTTGATGAATATGGCCTCCTCATCTCGGTAATGGACGGTCATCACCTCTCCACCATCCTTTAACTGTTGTGGAAGAGCTTCAAGGGAATATTTGCTTGACTCCTCCTCGAGTTTCTGGAATTCTTCAAATCCTCTCTCAAAGGGCGAAGCCATGGCATTCCGTTTCATGAGCGCGATGCTCATAATTAGTTGATCCCTTGCCTCCTGCTCAGCGGGGAGATCATCCAGGTCTATGAGGATTGAGAAGTCATATCCAGGCTCCGGGGATACAATGTATGGTCCGTATTCTCTCGTAAGAACGCCCTCCGCACCATATTGTACCAGCTCGCGGAAGCAGCGTACTGCGATGGAGATGAGGATTTTGGACTTGGTCTCTGGAGTGGAAACATGAAACGTAACGCCGTCAAAGTCGGATACTATCTGATCGATCGAAACTGGGGCAGCTCTATCATTGATTGTCAGTTGAATCTATCCCAAGGCAGCACAAATTGGGTGGGGTATTTACCCGGAGAACCGCTCAGTTAGCAGCGAGTGTATGAGGACGTTGTGGTAATCTAAGAGTAGCATCTTTAGGGAACCAGTATCATAGAATCAATTCCGATAACCACGCTGCGCAGGCGTCATGTAAATGTTGTTTAGATCGTGTTTTGCTGCGCCGTGATACTTCTCCGTTTAATTGTATCAGCGTCAGCGATGCGTTCACTCGTCTGCGCTTAATTACGTAATATTGAAATTGCTACACTGGTCTTGGAGGGCAACCGCAGCTTATCCGTGGAACTCAATATTTCTTTTGCGCATTTCGAGACTTTGAAGCTTGGTGGAAGGGCAGGTATTGGAGTCTCGTCTTTGACGCAAGAGAAAAATGGTGAAGTCATATTTGTATGTTCTGCTCGTCGCTCTCAATTTGAATTACTACTAACAATACGCTTTTCATAGAAAATTCGAAGCTTCAAAGACTTTCGGCCTGGTCACTTCAGCCTCGGCGAATGCGGTTTGGCTGAAAGATGAGAAAACAGCGGGCTCGGTTCGAAAATCGGGTTCTGGGCGTGCAGTTGTAGGCGCCGGAGAGAGTGTCCTATGTTGGGACATCAAGAAGGGGGATTTACTTTCAAAATGGACCGATCAAAAATGCCAGGCGCAAGTGACGGCAATTGCGCAAAGCAAGACCGATGAAGACCTTTTTGCAGTAGGGTGAGGATACTCTCTTAATGAAACACTATACTTTTGCTACATGATGGACAAACAGTCTAACTCACGAGCTATAGGTACGAGGATGGCACAATTAGAATATGGGACTCAAAATTATCTACGGTGATGATTTCTTTTAACGGCCACAAATCTGCGATTACCAAATTAGTATTCGACGCGCAGGGAACACGAGTTGCAAGTGGCTCTAAGGATACAGATATCATACTCTGGGATTTGGTGTCGGAAGTAGGGTTAGTGAAATTGCGAGGTCACACTGACCAGATTACTTCCCTTCATTTCCTGACCACAGGTGCTGTGGATGATGCGGAAGCTCTTGCGCTTAGCCAGCATGATGGTTTCTTGTTAAGTACAGGAAAGGATTCACTGATCAAAGTCTGGGATCTCTCTTCTCAACACTGCATCGAGACACATATTGCACAAGGAAACGGAGAATGCTGGAGTTTGGGCCTTTCACCTGATATGAGCGGTTGCATCACTGGAGGTAATGAAGGTGAATTGAGGGTTTGGTCCATCGACGCGAACTCAATAAGAGAGGTTGCAGGAGGGAAAGCCGAAGTGAATAGCCGCAAAATACTGACTGATCGCGGTAACCTTTATCGCAGTGGAAAAGAGAGGACGTTGGGCATACATTTCCACCCACAATTGGATTATGTTGCCCTTCATGGATCTGAGAAGTCGACCGAGATCTGGCGAATAAAAAGTGACGAGGAAGTACAAAAGAGCCTGGCAAGGAAACGCAAGCGGAAGAGAGAGAAGGCCCGGGAGAAAGCAGGTGAAGGCGGAACGGAAGCAGACATGGATATGGATGACACTACCACTGCGACCTCAATTACAGAAGTTTTTGTTCCGCATACAATTGTTAGGACGGGAGGTAAGGTATCGTCTGTGGACTGGATGGGCTCAAAGGGATTACAGCTACTTGTGGCTACGGCCAACAACCAACTGGAGACCTACGGAATCACACCAGCCGAGAAGAAAAAGTCTAAGGACCAGGATGAGCCTGATTATAGCCGTGTTCTTTCCATTGATATCCCGGGCCACAGAACAGATGTGAGATCTCTTGCCTTAAGTTCCGATGACAGAATGGTTTCATCAGCCTCGAATGGAAGCTTGAAAATATGGAATGTACGGACGGAAACTTGTTTAAGAACACTGGATTGTGGCTATGCTCTTTGCTCTGCATTTTTACCAGGGGACAAGATCGTGGTTGTTGGAAATAAAAATGGGGAAATTGAAGTATTTGATATTGCGTCGTCCACCCTGTTGGACACAATACAAGCACACGATGGTCCCGTTTGGTCACTTCAAGCCCATCCTGATGGAAAATCAATGGTTACTGGCAGTGCCGACAAGACAGCGAAATTCTGGAAGTTCCAGGTAGTGCAAGAGGAGATCTTGGGAACCAAACGGACCACCCCTAAACTGAAGCTTGTCCACACCAGGACATTAAAGGTGACTGATGACATTCTCAGTCTACGCTTCAGCCCGGATGCTCGTTTACTAGCTGTTTCTCTTTTGGATAACACTGTCAAGGTTTTCTTTGTCGACTCCTTGAAACTCTTCCTTAACTTGTACGGCCATAAGCTCCCGGTCTTGAATATGGATATCTCGTATGATAGCAAGATGATCGTTACTTGCTCAGCCGATAAGACTGTACGCCTATGGGGCCTTGATTTTGGTGACTGCCACAAGTCTTTCTTCGCTCATCAGGACAGTGTCATGGCTGTGGCCTTTATGCCTCACAACAAGGAAGGTGATGGACATAATTTTTTCAGTGTGGGCAAAGACCGAGTTATCAAGTACTGGGATGGTGATAAGTTCGAGCAAATTCTGAAACTTGGGGGTCACCACGGCGAAATTTGGGCACTGGCCATGAGCCATTGTGGAGAGTTCATCGTAACTTCCAGCCATGATAAGAGTATACGACTCTGGGAACAGACAGATGAACAGATATTCCTTGAAGAAGAACGAGAAAAGGAAATGGAAAGCTTGTACGAGGACAACCTGCTCAAGTCTCTGGATCAGGATGAGGACGACGAAGAGAAGGCTGAGGCAGTTGCAGCCGGTAAGCAGACGACTGAGACTCTCACAGCTGGAGAAAAGATTATTGAAGCTTTGGATCTTGGTATGGATGACCTTGCACTGCTACGAGACGCAAAGGAAAAGAATCTCCCGCCTCCTACACGGCACCCGCAATATCTTGCCCTTGGAAATATATCCGCCGAGCGATACCTTCTCAACGTTATTCGAAAGATACCTGCTGCTTCGCTACAGGACGCGCTTCTCGTTCTTCCCTTCGCCAAACTCCCCGCCCTATTCACCTTTGTAGATATATGGGCTAGAAAGGGATGGGATATACCGCTTACCTGCCGTGTCCTGTTCTTCATCCTAAAGACGCATCACACCCAGATTGTCAGCAGCAAGATGATGAAGCCCATGCTTGACTCTATCCGCTCTCACCTACGCCGAGTCCTCGACAGGCAAAAGGATGAAATGGGCTATAACTTGGCGGCCCTGCAGTTCATTGGCGGGCAGGTGAGAGAGAAGAGCAAGTCGGACTACGTCGATGAAGAGCAGTGGGAACAAGACGAGCAAAAACAGACCGGTGTGAAGAAGCGGCAGTACGTGTCTGTTGCATAGTGTGTTGGCCGCGTATAATATACTATTTTTACTTTGGCTGCAAAGTTTCAAGGGTGTTTTATTGCATTTGGGGGATACCAAAAAGATGTGATCTTACTTTCTGTTTCACCCAGACGGCGGATTGGAGTTTGTATAGTAAAACAAAAGTCAATTGAATAGAAATGAAATAGAGACAACATAGAATCAGTATTAATCTGTTAGTAAGCCTGCCTATATCTACAGTATTGGTCATGAATCCAAGGGATATTCTGCGGTTTGGCACGGTAGCCATCATGTACCAATTCCCACCAGTTATATGTCCAGACACAATCCGACAGCAAATCCTAGTAGTACAGGTATACGGTTGATATTCCACGGTATATGGCTCGACTAGCGAGGCTTCTTTCCTAAGGCACGAAGCAAATTAGCACAATGTACCCACTGATATTGTCAACGAAAATATGAACAGCTAGAGGCTGAAAAGGACAAAAGGCACTCCAAAGCCATACACAGCTTTCCTCAGCAGAACCGTTATAAGCATCGACGACACAAATAATAAATTAACCCGCTCCATATGGTAACGGTTGCCATACCTCTTCCGGCTCTTCCTAAAAGTACTTGGTTCGTATGGTGTTCATCATATGAAAACCATGTATGGCTTGGAGGAGTTGCAATGCGTAGGAAAGATCAACTTACATCTATATTTTCAGTATTCAGTGAGCCCAGCGACGCCGAATGACATTACCAGTCGACAGGCGTAGCTAACGAAGTGCTTGCAGCGAAAGAATCAAAAAAGAAAATGTGAAATCGCAAGCGACATTTTTATCAACATAGCATCACGTGGTGTGCTGTGCTTATATAATAGCACCAACTCTGACAAGCGGGAACGAAAAAAAAAAAAGGGCAAAAAGAGAAAGCCGAACGCGAGGCTCGAACTCGCAGCCTTGTGGTGATCTCAGACCGTGTTTGCTGTAAAAGCCACACGCTCTACCGATTGAGCTAGCCCGGCTTTGATGGTGGTAGGCAGGGCACGGAAGATATATCAGTGGCAGGCGGAAGGTGCTACCCCTTTTTTTTTCTGTCAGGTCCTGCTCTCCTCACGGCAACGATGCCAGCTCACCGCAGTTTCTAGATTAAAGAGACAGAAGGGTGGATCTGAGGAGATGGCATGGCTGGTTGAGATGTTTGTGCCGTCTTTAGATTGCGGGGGTTCGCAGAAAGGTGACATTATCAAGGTAGGATACGAGGACGAGGACGCTTGGGCTACAGGGGCATTGTTTACTCCAACATATCCGTCTAATGTCTCATTCATTTCGTTGAATTCTGGCTATGTACATCTAGTTGCGTTACTGAGGAGCTCATACGGTACTCTCGATGATTTCCCGGCTGGTGAATCCTCCAGTATCTTCTAACCAACTCCCGGCAGCAGCGAGAGAAAGCAAGTGTTGTCGTCAATCATTTCCAATTACCATCCATTTAGCTAGTGCCAGAGCAAGCAACAAAGCCACCGCCGCTAGCACCGGTATGAGTTATCTGACCGGCCTCCTCGCAGCTCTCGGTGATGACGACACGGTCAGCGCCGGGAGAGCCTTTATCATATCATACTGTTAACCATTGCACATGTTGATCATGTTAAGTATGAAGGAGTTTCTGGTACATACCACCGCTGTAGACGCCAGAAGTGCGGAGAGGGAACTCGTAGAATGGTCCGCTGAGGCCCTTGAAGTAGAAGCCCTCGTAGTTGTGGTACTCGTGAGGGTAGGTAAAGCCGCCGGCAGTGGTGCCGCTCTGGACGTAGTCGCAGGCCGCGTTGCTGGCAGCGGTGACCTGGCTGGCAGAGTAGTAAGTGCTGCCACAAGTAGTGGCACCTCTGGCCTCGAGGGCAGCTGGGGCGGCAGTGGCAGCAGCCACAAGGGAAAGGAGGGCGAGGAACTTCATGGCTGTCGGGTGTTGTCTGATCTCAGGCCTGGTGTGTGTCTTGGATAGTTGCTTGGTTGGTTGCTCCAACACAGCACTCCAGGGACATCCAGCTCTCTTTAAATGTCCAGCATGTTCAGATAGATCGAGCAGCTTGCCAGGCTGATTACTTTACATGTTTCCCTCTTTCGAGCTGGTGGAAATCAGCCTGACCATGGACCATGGGACGCAGCATCCTGACTGGCGGGCGGGCCGTCGATCAATGGCAACAGCTCCCTCGCTGCTGTCCCGCAAAAGTCAAGGAAGACGAGCCACTCAACGCCGTGGCCTGGGCAGCATGTGCGAGTCGGTGGAACTCGAGAGTTCCATTTTCGAGGAACTCGGCTGTCTGCAGATGTGCTGGATACGAAGCAGAGCTCAGGGACGGACATGGCTGGATATCTCAAGTTAAGCATCACCTGATGGGCGCTGCCGAAGCGCTGTCGTTGGCTGGCAATAGCAGCATCCGTGGCATTGAAGTCGTCCTAGTGGCTGATCCCCCAGGCTACTGGCCTTGTCGTTGCATGCGGCATTGACGAGATGCATGCTTAACTCGCTGCGTGCATGAGTGGACGGACCCGAGTCTGTTGTCCTTCCTTGAGCGGGCGTACGGGTCTCGCCGAAAGTGCAGCGGAGCTCAGTCACTACCTCCCTATAACCACCACCTGTTGGTTAGCCTGCGGATGGAGATAGTTAAACAGGCCGAGACAAATATCAAATTATTGGGAGCTGCAAACCAAAGAATCGAGCACGCTGGCATTATCTAACCATTAACTAATCATAACTAGCAAATATATACTTGTAAAGGAAAAAGAAAAGAGAAAGGGAGGAGGCCAAACAAATGTCCTCCCGCTATGTAAGTGGCTGACGTGGTGAAAATGTTCAAAGAATGTTCAAAAGAATTTTATCGGAATAATTACCGAATATGCTCGGTGATTGCAGAGATGGCAAGCCGGAATTCCCGTCCGACGGCGATGGCCTGCTCCCTTGTCAGGACGGATGACCAGAAGGTTATGTTTGCTGTCATCTCTGCTTCGCCAACAGTGACCACAGTGACAATGTCATACTAAATACGTTGTGTTTTTGTCAGCCATGTGCAACCATCGGAGGGAGATGAATTAACCATATTGACAGGGGAAGGGAAAAGGAAAACCATCTTACCTCCGTAGCCTCACGGGTCTCAAGTGCTTCGAAGTGGACGCCTGGTTCTTTCGGGCTGCTATTAGACAATGGCTGTTCCACTGATAGACAGGTGTTGAACAAAGATCCGGTGCTGTCTATACGCTGCATCACCTCAAACAGTGAGCAGTACTGGTTGGATAAACGGTTTCCCATCGCGGCCTGATTCTTTTGCAGGCATTCTCTTACGGACATATTCTCACTTAGAGTGAGCCGACACGCAAGGACGTTGAATATGGAACCGACAATGTCATGCACTCCCGGCAACGGTGCCTCTCTGCCCGTCACCAAAGTCCCAAAGCACACATCGTCAGAGCCAGTATGCTGCCGAAGCACGACACCCCAGGCAATCTGGAGCAGGTTGGTGATCGTTAGGCCGTTCAAAGCACACAGCTTTCTCGGCGGGCTAGGATGTCCCAGGCTCACTTCCACTGAATTAAGGACATCCGTAACGGGCTGTATCTCTCTCGGTAAACGCGGAAAGTGGCATGGCTTTGCACCAGCAAGGTATTCAAGCCAGAAGTCCATGCAGTCGGGCAGAGAGAGGGCATACGAGACCCAAGAGCTATACTCTAGCCCTTTCCTAGAAGGAAGCTTCCCCTCGTATGCCACTGCAAGTTCTTTTATGAGGTGTAACACAGAGACTGCATCGATAATGGCATGTCTGCCTTCCATCTTGCAATACACTTGGCCAGTATTGGTTTGGCAGATAGAAAAGACATGTGGAAGAACAGGGCTAGCGTTATCCCTTGAATTCAACGTTGGGTGACGTAGGACGCGCATGGCTTCATCATCTGTGCAGGAAAGTATCTTCACTTCGCGAGGATATGAATCGAGCACAACATGCGTCAATGTCCCACCTTCAACATCTTCTAGGGCAGCCTCAACCAATATCGTCCGCAAAGCAGCATGGCGCTGTGCGAGCTGATACCACGCCTTTTGCAGCTGGACTGGATCAATTTGATTTGTCGATCCTATCCTTTCAACTTTCCATATCGTGTGAAAGATATATGCATCATTCCCCAATTGAGGAATAACTAGTCCTTCGTGATACGGTGTGCATGGGTATACTTCTTCAATGCTCATAGTAGTTGAAGACCCTAAAAGACTCTCCACCTCCCACTCAAATCGTTTCGTTCGCTTGTACCTTGCTAGGTTCATTGACTGTGGGAGCTTGACAGCCTGCTTTGATCTCGCTGTTATGAGGCTCACTGTTCTTCCTTCAAAGATATCCATGGCCGTGATTGAAAGCTTGTCACGTTGACACTGCGACACTACTTGCATCACAGAAATGGAATCACCTCCCAAAGTGAAGAAGTCTTCATCGGCCCCGACTTCTTCGGGGTTCAAGTGCAAGACTCTGGAGATAATGGATGCAAGCTTCCTTTCAGCTTCGGATTTTGGTTGTCGGCGGCCTGATTTCTGCAGCCAAGTTTCAATTTCGTTCGAAGTCAGTTGTGTTAGGGCTTCCTTCAAGTTCTCGAGGTCTTGTTCACAGATGACATTATCCCACTTATATCCAATTGGGATGCACATGGGAGGTGTTGTAACAAACTCGGTCACCCTGTGAAGCTGACGTTTTAGGAGCGCCAATGTCTTCCTTGAATCAGAGTTTGGAGACGCCAGAATAAAGGAATTATTAGGAAGAACAATGTCACCGTTTTGTGGTCCCTGGTCATTGAATGGCACAAGAAGGGCTAACCTTGGGTTAGACATCAGTTTGGGGGTTATCATCTCTGCATGCACATGTCTGTTCCCAATGAGGTTTCGGGCAGCGGCTTCTATAGCTGCCAGTCGGGTTTTCTGGGAATTTAGCTGTTCCACCTTGCATTCGTCGTGAACTGAAGAACCAAGTTTGCACATATCCATCACCTCACCCAACGTTTGACTATCCACAGAATCTATCAGTCGAGTCAAGAGGTATTCCAATTGACCCAGCATGGCGTTCACTTTGTCCAGTGATAAAACAGCAGCGTCGAATATGGCTCTTACCGACACCGACTCGACGTCAAGTTCACATATCACAGTCAGAACATAAGTGCAAAACTTTGTCTCGTCCTCGAGCAACTCTCCAAGTTTTAGAAGCCAGGTTTGAGTATTTTGATTATTCTTAGATGAAGGCTGGATCACCAGCAAACTCTGGAAATCGCAGGCAGTCGATGCCTCAGGGCTGCAAGTTCTAATTGACTGCATAGCTGTCTGTTCAAAGGGAATCAGAGCCGTGGCATGGTTTTGGACCTTTCCTAAAGCCACCTTGATGGGATCATTCTGGTCAAGTACAGTGCGAACTGGGAAAGTTGCAATTGTTGGGCCAACAATCTTTTCAATTCCAGGAACAGGTGCATTTCTACCTGTTACCGTGGCACCATGGACAACGTCGTTTGATTGAGTATCTTGCGATATCAGCATTGCCCAAGATAAGCGAATTAGTGTTGATGCTGTGAACCCTCCCACTCCAGTTGAAGCCCCAAGTGGAACATTCCTGCTGGCCACGGCTATTTCTCTAGGTACGTAACCCTCGGGCATGCGGAGAGGGAATACTGGAGCTTTTAAGTTTTGGAATTCATTCTTCCAGAATGTTTTGGTACATTCAGGATTTACAGCCGATAGGTGGTGAACAAACGGAGCAAATGGGAATAATTCAATCGTCCTGCTCTCGTATGCCGCTTCAACGACCCGTAAGATTTGTTCATAACTCCATTTATCAAAGAGTGCATGGTGCATTTCCAGAGTGAATATTGGAGCTTCATTCTTCTGGCGCCAACTGTTGTTCATGATACACCTGACAAGGGGGGTTCCATAAGACATGGGATCTGCAGCTGCCGCATCTCCATCATCGGAAGAATACCAGCTCAATGTGTCCTTGACAATTACCTGGAGAGCTCGGAAAGAAGCATCTGTCTGGATGATGCGAGTGCGCAGGATAGGTGTTGAGTCGAAGGCAGAACTCCAGGCTTCATGGAATTTTTGGGTATCAATAGTGTCAGGGAGGCGAAATACGAAGCGTGCCTGGAAAGAGCCAGGATTCCTTGCACTCCAAGACATGAGCCCTTCTTGCAATGGAGTGCAACCATATATGTCTTCAATTTGGCCCCTGCTGACTTGACATTGTTCAATTGCCTGTTCGGTAACCGCTTGCAATTCCGATGTCTTCAGCATGGAAAACGGAGCCCAGATTTTAATTGAATCCGGAGTAACGAATTCTATGGTTTGTGCCATCTCATATATAGCGGGAGCAGCAAATAACGAGGCAACTTTGATTTGTAAGTTGTATTCCTCTCTCGCCATACCAACCAGTGTAATAGCACTGATCGAGTCTCCGCCGAGTTCAAAGAAACTGTCTTCCCTTCCAACTTCGTTTTCAGACAATCCAAGAACTTTTGAGTATAACTTTTGAAGAAGACGCTCGGAATCTGTGGTAGGCGCAGCCTTCAAGATGCATGAACCCACGTTTTCCTTGATGGAAGATTTTTGAAGAGCGGACCGATATTGCTGAAAGTCTGGCTCTGGGAGGTTTGCAACTGCATTCCTCAGCACCTTCCTATCTATTTTTCCGGTCCGTGAAAGAGGCATTTTGACGAGAGGAATTACAGCTGTGGGTATCATGTATCTTGGAAGTTCGTCTCGCAGTTTGTCCTTCATTTCCTGGGCAATAATTCGAAAGTTCTCATTTAATGGTCGAAACAGAGTGTCCAATGAATCACCAGTGTGTTCCTGTATGCCTTGCTCTTCCGCAACAAACAATACCAAGGACGGGGACTTCTCTTTTTGACTAGCGGGAACAACCACTTCGGCAGCAACGACAGAGTCAGGAAACCATTTTTGGGTATGATGTTCCACGTCACCGAGTTCAATCCGCTGTCCATGAAGTTTCACCTGTGTGTCCTTTCGGCCTTGGCACATTATGGTTCCATCAGAATTATACCGTGCAAGGTCTCCTGTTTTGTAAAGCCTCATGTTACCGGCCATTGGGGACACCTTGGGTATCCAGTCTGGATTCTGGATGAAGGCAGAAGCTGTCTGTTGAGGCCGATTTAGGTATCCCCGACCGACAATGAAGCCTCCAATGACTAGTTCACCTGTAACACCGATGGGCACAAGTTGATGGTGATTATCTTTATCCACAATCCAGCATGTCCCTGCGTATGAACGGCCAATGTTTCCAGGCTGGCAATCTTCTGACAGGACTGTTGACACAACAGTACACTCAGCAGGGCCGTAGGCACATACCAAACGCACTTTATCGCTCCACATGGATATGTCTGCTGGAAGCATAGCTTCTCCTCCAAGTACTAGCGTTCTCACTGATGGAATATCTTCCGGCCGTAGGAGTCGTGCGACAGAGGGTGTCAGCTCCATCCAGTTCACGCCCAGGGCAACAATTGCATCTTTAAGTTGATTGACGCGCTGTGATTCTGAGGGTATACAGACACATCCTCCCAGGATCAATGGAGTTAGGTTCTCATGGATGCTTACATCGAATGCGTATGAGGCGAATTGCAGTACTCGAGAGGAATGGTCGAGATTATGCGCGTTGCTGCTCGATATCGAATTCAGACAAAACGAAGCATGCTCTATCATTATTCCTTTTGGTACGCCGGTTGAACCGGAAGTATATGCAATGTAAGCAACATCATCAGGCCGGACAGGTGTCTGACGAGGTATATGTATCTTTTCGTCGCTTTTTATGGCGTTGTCCACAACAATAACAGTCTTGATGAAGCTGGAGCTAGTGGCACGTTGCTCAGCAGAGGATATGATGACCGTGGCCTCGATATCTCTGCAAATCGCTTCCGTCCTGCTGCGAGGATATGAGGGATCCAGCAAGACAAACGCTGCTCCAGCCTTGAGCGCGCCTAAGATCGCGACGGGGGTCCATTTGCACTTTTCAAACTGTAGAGGAACGATAGCGCCAGGTCCGATTCCACGATCCCGCAGCTTGGCCTGCACGATAGACGAGAACCTGTCCAGCTCTCGATAGGTCAAATCGCCGTCCCAGGAGCACACTGCCTGAGAGTTCGGGCGCATCAAACACTGCTGGCGGATAAGGGTCGGGATGTTCGTATCGAGGGGCTCTGACGGCGCTTGGCTGTTCCACGAGATGATCTGCTGCAGGTGGTGGTTACTAATAATTGAGTTGTGGTCGGCTAACGTGCAATGCGGCTCGTCAATAAGCGACTTCAAGATGCGCTCCAGCTCGCTCGCCAGGTTCTGAGCCTGGGCATCGTCCACGATGTATCGAGAGTACCGGAGTGAGAGGTGTGGGGTCGGCGTGCTTTCATCCAGATTGACTATGATTTCTAACCCCTTTGGATTTCAACAGAGGGTTTCCAGATCAACTCGGTTAGCTGACACGTTTTCACCTTGGTCAAAATGAGGGCAGCGAAGAACCCAAGCTCACCTTCAGTTCATCACAATGATGTAATGATTCGCATGGCCCAAAGAGAAGACCAGTGTTGAAACTCGCATTATACCCTGAATCCTCGATTTGACTCAGAGAAACTGCGAGAAGTCCTTGCTTTTGCTCGTCTATGGAGGCAACCCATTGCTCGAAGCAGGAGGGGGTATCCGAATCTCTGCACCCAATACCCAGAATACTATTGCCCTGGTATCTGGTAACAGTACCAAAGGCAACAGGATTTGTATCTGTATACCTCGCAAGCAGAATCGACCAGGCTATTTTGAGTGTTGACTTTAGATGGATGTTGCTGTGATGAAGGTCCAATGGCTTTAATTCCACAAAGCCGGTCTTTTCATGTTCAAGTTTCACAGGCCGATGGTTTAGCTTTGGAAATACACAAATCTTCGTGCTTTGCGATGGTTTATTGTCTCTTGTGCTTGCCGTCTGGCACACGTCTGGATTGAAGATAGTCATCTGGAGACAACACCCTCACATAACAATAAGGACTTTTATTCTATGCTGGTATGGGTCTATTGAATGACTAGCGAACAACCATGAGAAGATAAGTACTCTCTGACTCCGTACTCTCTCTCTCTCTCTCTCTCTCTCTCCTTGCTGATTTTATTTCCCGGACTTTCTCAGCCTATCCACGTCCACCGTAAGCTTAGCCCGTACTAAGCCTAGTTCGATTTACACCATTTACTTGAATGTTCCACCTCGGCCCTCTTGTTGCAGATATCCCGAG
Source organism: Trichophyton schoenleinii (assembly GCA_018357685.1). Classification (NCBI taxonomy): domain Eukaryota; kingdom Fungi; phylum Ascomycota; class Eurotiomycetes; order Onygenales; family Arthrodermataceae; genus Trichophyton; species Trichophyton schoenleinii. The sequence goes on from WOFF01000002.1 coordinate 3,801,574, forward strand.
GAGGATGTTTTTCCTGACATCCGGGGCCTGTTATTGACTGCTTTCTTGCCACCTGATCGAGCTTACGGCGCGTTGTGGCCCTGAACTTCTCCGTACCAGTCGAGGCTCATTGCGTATACAGAACTGTATCTGGTACATTGAGAACCTGACTGTATTGTCTACTCGTCATTATCTTTATTTTTCAAAACAAGCATAAATTAAAAATTAAGAAATAGTGTTGAACCTACTTGATTGCTTATGCCGCTAGCCCTTTTCTTACCTGTCAAAGCGTATAGTTTTCCCCTAATCCAGAGGAAGTGCCAGCAATCTCTCCCCCCCCCCCCCCCCCCCCCTTCTCCCTGGCTCCCTGGCCATAGCATGACGATGCCGAAGCCAGCCAAACCCGGAGCTTTCACCTGGTGGAACAGCCAATGACACTTTACGAGTACGGAGTACACCGTCCTCTGCACCTGGTGACACTCGAATAACACTACAGCTCGCAGGGGGACTAAAAGAAGCCATGGATAAGACATAAATCCACAAGATACTTTTACTCTGGTCAGCCAGGCATAGATAGCAAAATAAGATTTACGAAACCCTTACGGAATCGTCATCCCGCCATCCGTACCAAGGCTTGAAAAATTTGTCTGATCTCAAAGTGAGCTGAGAGCTAGTCTAGAACAATGATATATCGTACCAGGCCGATGACGCAGAGAGCCTGCGGTATCTTCGGAGGCGACTTTGAAGAATCCCCGAACAAGGATGATGATACGACCTGGAGAACGGAGTTAAGATGGATAATTTTTATATAAGTACTTACTAGACTGTGATACAGAAGGATCGCCCGATCTAAACCTTGCTCGTTTCTTTTTTTTCCTTTCCGCCCTCGTTTCCTTTTTCCGCTTTTAAGTTAGTTAGGTTAACGAGTTTAAGTACACCCGCCAGCTCACAGACTAATTACCGAGTTTAACTTAGTATTCACCGGTCGTCGATCTTTGCACATCAGCCGCCTTTCCGCCCCAATAGTTGGACAAGACAGCTTGACTCGACTCGAGTACAGCAAGAAAAAGAAAAATAATTAAAATCAATCAGTTAGTGGGCATCTGGTATGAGGAATTCAGGGGGCCATACCTGATGCAGCTGTTGAGACTTGACTTTTGTTGGGCCAGGGCGGGCTTCCTTGGGAAGAGAGAGTGACCGAATCAGCGGCATTCCAACTCCGAAGCTCTATCTCATAATTGATCTGTTGGCAGTTTTGCGAGCCAGCTGGCCCCTGCTCGGACGTCCATGCAGTTACCCGTTCCCCCAAGACCTGACTCGCGAACGAGTCAAACTCAGGGCTGGGGGTGGGGTTCCAGCAGGGGGTTACGATTATGAAATATGTACATATGCATGGATGGGAAAGAAGTGGCAGTTGGGCAATTAAGGGCCGCAGGATGGACAGTCATAAGAGACAGAATCAGGGGTATATTACTCCGTACGGAGTACGCAGCAGGAGAAACGGGAATCGACTTGTAATGCAAAGGCTACACAGAAAGGCGCGAAAGGAGTTGCCATGCACTCTGTCATGCCGCTCGGAAAAACGGAGGACGGAATACTGAACACGAGATTATCTGATGTGACATCTGGGCCATTCTCTACATCTCTGATCTCCACGAGAGAACTCCCGTTTGTTTGAACCCAGGCTGCAGATAACCTTGTCCCACCCCTGCCGGGAAACAACTTCAGGCGGAAAGGTTCCGGGTCACTTACAACAGCAAGGCGGAGGATCAGAGATTACTTGCCGATATTCGTGCGAGGGCCTGCTGCATTGCATTGAAGACGAGGTGTCTCTGCTGGAAAGAAAGGCGTGGGCTCCATCTCAGTCAGTCTTGGATGGAACAACGAAGGACGATCACAACGACGCCCTCATCAAAGCAACAGAGCTGGAACCGACGCCACAGGAGGATTAATTTTCAGCATCTCAGCATCCCCACAAGTCAGGAGAAGGTGACTTATGGCGTGAGATACCCAAAATTTGGCATATGCCAAAATCCGATAGCGTTGAAAGGGGGGTGATGCATTATTGTCACCGCCTTGTGCGGACGAGTTCTCACGCTCTGCACACTTCCCTTCTTCGAAACCTGCTTTTTTCGATAGCGATATCTTGCAGTAGGACTGCTGCCTCCTTGAATAGTGGAGTGACTCCGCAACTCCAAAATAAAGTGCGGCGATCGATGAACTGCTCCAAGTGGAAATAGATATTACTTCGTAAACAAAAAGATAGGATAGTCAGTTTTACGGAGTAAGCGTAATGAGTACCCCGTAACTGCAATACCATAAAATCAGGCATAACATTTGTTATGGGCATCAGACCCAGTCAATAATATTGAGATACCTCACGACCTGCATGTCAGAAAGAAAGATCCCAACTGGTGTAATGGTAATGATTGCTTGCTATAAATAAGTCCCATCCTTCCCTTAATATATTAGGCGACAGCCTGCAGTCAAAAAGATCACTTTATACGAACTCTTTCTCGCCGAAAAAAATTCTGTATTTTTGCTTCCCAATTTAGCTGTTCTCGGCCGTGTTTACAAAGATGGCAACTGCTGGAGTTGGTCCTGATGGAGTGGCTCAGCCCAATTCCTCTGGAATCAAAGTTATCGTTGTTGGCCTTGGAGTGGCTGGGCTTACAACAGCAGTAGAATGCCACCGCAAAGGGCACACTGTAATTGCCTTTGAGAAGGTGAAGGAAATGAAGCCTTTAGGTTGGTTACCTGGCCAGTCTTCGCGCTTCAGTCCATGGGGGTCATCTCACTAACACGAGAGAAATACCAGGGGATGGACTCGGGATTGCATCTAATGCTGCCCGTGTCATTTCGAAATGGGGCGGCGGCAGCATCCAAAAGACTCTGGAATCGCTCACCTCGGTCATGAGCCCGCCTGCTTTATACGACGAAACAGGCACGCTGAAGGCGATAGCGCCAATGCCAGGTTATGGTAAAGGCGAAGGGTACCTCTTGCATAGGGGAGACCTTGCATTGACCCAGTTTGAGCATGTAAAGAGTCTCGGTATCGATGTGCGCATGGGGGTATATGTCACAGAGTATTGGGAAACAGAGACGGCTGCAGGTGTGATTGTGGACGGAGAGAGAATAGAGGCAGACTGCGTCATTGCCAGCGATGGAGTGCATAGCAAGGCAAGGGGGCCAATCACTGGCCAGGCTCCTCGTATCCGGGCCTTTGGAACAGCCATCTACCGGGCCTGGTTTGACGCCTCCCTGCTGAAGGGCGTTCCAGCAGCCAGCTGGATATTCGAGCCGAGAACCGAGGGCGCTGGCAACGCCCATATCTTTCGGGGGCAGGACGTTGTGTGCATCCTGAGTACGTCCGGGAGCGACAGAGCTGTAACTTTGTCATGTGTTCATTCGGTATCAGCTAACCCGGCTCTCCCCTCAAAGTCATCCGTCTGCGTCTAGCCAGCTAATCAGTCATCCGCCGTTACCTTAGGATTCTCGAGGCCCTACCGAGCGTTTCTACTATCCAGCAGAAGTTGATGATGTGCTTGAGTGCATCAAGGACTGGCCTGTAAAGCCTAAGATTGAAGCTGTGATACGAAGAATTCCATCTGGTAACCTCATTGATTATCCATTGTTAACATGTGACCCAATTGAGAATTGCGTGTCCAAGGGTGGAAGAATGATTCTCATCGGCGATGCTACTCACCCATATCTACCCACTTCTGGCCAAGGTGCCTGCCAGGCCATCGAAGATGGAGCAGTGGTTGCAATAGCTCTGGAGCTTGCCGGGAAGGGGAATGTGCCTCTGGCTCTAGAGGTCACCAAAAGAATCAGGTACATAGCATTACTGGAGCGCTATTATATTATAACTACACTGCTAACGGATGTATAGGGGTGAAAGAACTGCTGAGATTCATAAGCTGGGTTTATCCGCGCTTGAATCACTTGTCAACCCGGATTGGAGCGAGTCTGAAAAGAACTCTAAGCTTTTATCGATGTCATGCCCTGGGTGGGTTTTAAACCATGACTGCCAAAAGTATGCTTATGAGGAGTACAGCAAAGTGGTTGCATCCATCAAGGACGGGACTGAGTACAAGCCCCTGAATACACCGGCAGCATAGGTGTCAAAAAAACTAGCTCGCTGAAACTAGAAAGAAGAAGTAACGCCTAGCTAAATTATAACACTTCAAGCCATATAGCCCTGCAAACAGTAGACTTACTAAACCTTATCTTCTTATCTCACGAATTTGCCCACTATTTTAACGAGCTATGCGAGACGCCCCTGGTCTAAATAGAAATTTCCAACTGGTTGAGGGAGAAATTAGATAACATTAATCATTTTCAAAATAATACCATCAGATATTCTCATCACTCAAATGCCTGGCTCATTTCTGCTCATCCTTCAGCTTCCACATGTACTCAGACGAACTGTGATAATACACAGTGATGTATACACCATTTTTCTCAGTGAAAGCAAAGGAAAGCCAAGAAATTACACATGAGGTTCGGCTAAGATCAAGGTTGGGGCTGTTGGAGGGGATAAGTTAGCCACGCGTACAACAGTTGAGAAATAAGGAGACGGCACATACTATAGGGCTTGCAGCTTGTCAACATAAGTCTCGGCAAGCTCCGTCCATCCAATTTGAGCAAAAAAGTCACAAAGGCCCTTGGCAATCTGCAGATCATTCTCGCCATGGGTTGGGAGGTAGACTTTTGAGACAGGATGTGGGCTACCGGGTGTGATCTCATAATTTATAAGGACGGGGGCCTTCTGGCCCTTGGATGGAACCTGCATTGGATCATCAAAATATGGCACCAATTCCCGCACTCCTTCTGCAATCCCAGTTGCTTTCCATAGCTTCGAGAGCAGCTCAAAACCTTCGAGGGTAACGGGATCATTTACACGGCCACCTAGCGTGTACAGATCCTTAATCATACCCATGGTCACGTCTGCGCTGCCGAGGTACATCTTGAGCCGAGATTTGGATGGTGCAACACAATCCCAAGCGAGGAACCCAATGTTAGACCCAAGGTTGTTGGCCAGGATGTATTCCTTCAACAGTGCAAGTGCCGCCGAACAATCATTTTTCTTCTCAAAGTACTGGAGGCTCTCAAAAACCAAAGACTCGATAGGGACGCCGTTCGCGGTGGCTTTAGCACGTGGATAGACGTACCCCTTCACTGATATTTGGCCGTCATCCGATAAATCGAAGCCCGGTGCCATTTGAGTCTTAAAAACACTGACGTCAATGTTGTTCTCAGCAATATGACGCTGCTCAGTTTTGCTGACTGTTAAGCAACTCGAGAAATAATCCCATAACTCAGTGTCGAAGTTGCAAAAGTCATAATTAGCAATCTTTGCCATCAGCTCCTTCGTTGGAACTTGGTTGAATGGATCAACAGGCAAACCGGATCGGTGGGTGCAGGGCTCCACGCTGATTCGAACGGTTGACTGACCCTGCTTCCTATAGTTGACGCTCAGCTCAACAGGGACACCGCTACGCGTGATAGTGCTTCGCCAGGTCCTTTGGGGAGGGGTATATGGCCCAAGAGATGGAACGAAGACCTGAGACAAAAGCAGCAGATATTGATATTGCGATTCATTGCTGTAACCCGAGTGTTGGAGGATTCTTTCGGCCATCGGGGCCACATCGTGCCACCAAGATGCTTGATCAAGGTTCTCGAATTGGGTCACCTTGCTGATGACGCTGTAAGGGGATGGCACAGTGCCTGGCTTTTTATCCATAGTGACAGTAGTCATGTCTGCAATTTGGTGATAGGGAGATACAAGAATCTAAAGAAAGTGATTGATGTAGCGGGCTTGAAGTAGGTTGGGGTAGAGGCGAGATTGGTTTGTCCACAGGGCATCAGACGGCAACCGGTATATATATATATATAGATTATTGGCTGCATATTTTAACATACGTCGTTTGCTGGTAAGGAAACAATTTTCACCTTTTTCGGTGAGATGCGCCATATGCGAAGGCCAGACAGCGCCTGGTGGGCTACCGCACTTTTGGGCAGCCTGACAGGCTGTCGTTGCCACCGACATGGAGGAGTAAACATAAACTACTTAAACTTTGATAACTAGCGCCCACACCCTAACTATCCAGATCTCACCAGGGGCCATGTCAGAGTCTAATCTTAGGTTAGAGTTCGACTAGGTGGGCTAAACTTGACTATATCTGGAGTAAATATTACATGTCTCCATAGCTAATAAACGTCCACTCCCGTCGATCAAGGGAAAAAAAGAAAAAAGAAAACGAAAAAAAAAAAAGTCGTACATGCTAGTTACATGTCCAATTTTAAAGTATGTGATTGGAAAAGTCCCCGAGAAAACTTGTAGTTACACTTCAGGGTGACCAAATACGGAGTACAGCTGATGTTGACAGGGAGGAGGACTCCGTATCAACTTCGTATAAAGCCTCGTGCTGACATCTGGGCAAGCAACGGATTGTTATTGGCCCCAGGTCGTGATCCTCCTCCGGTTACCCGATTACTCCGTGCCGAATATGACAAAAAACAGATGTATACTCAGTACGGGGCACCTTGGTTTTCTCTCAAAAATAAAAATATGCAAATAGCGCTGCCCCTGCTAAATTACGAGAATCTAACAAGGGGATAGAGCTTCAGTCAGGTGTAGACTCTGTACGTATATTGATTTTGAATACTCCTTGGAAAGGTTGGAGTACAGGTGACTGGCTGGATAAATAAGCCCTTGTGGATGAAATATCATCGGGAACAAGAGGGTATATGATGGCTGCTTGTGATCCATGGCATTCCGTCTCCCACAAATGTTAATAGCAGAGCTTCCTATCTAAACAGGTCAGCGAGTAGTGCTTCATAACTTCTCAATAGTAAACTAACTAGCTAATATGAGTTGTGAACGAAACTTTTATATATATATATATATATGTGACCACAACATCCTGTAGTAGTGTGCTAGGTGATTTGGAGACCAACAACTTGATTGACCATGGCAGGATCCTTGATGATTTTATCGGGATATTACGCAGATGGCTCAAATGCCTTTGTGTACCAATTACACCGAGTTCCTAGCGCGTAAAATTTCCTGCATTAAAAAATCATCGTAAGCAAGCTCTTCAGCCGTAGGCCTTTCCTCTGGAAGCCAGCGTAGCACTCGTCTCAGAAAACCTAGAAAAAGTTTCTTATCTGCTCCAGAGAACCGCAGTTCCCTCATCTCTAACTATTGTTGGGGTATAGGTATAGCACCTTTCCAGTTTCCTAAATAAGCATTAGTGGTGATATTAAAAAGATGATGGTTGGGAGGGGTGGGCGACCTTGGCTATCCCAGTACTATTCATTAGCCTTTTGACTTCTTCTCAGAAATTGAGCAGGAGGAGGCCCCATTAAAGAGACCATTTCCGCCAGGTGCTGCTCATCATTCAGAACTCGATTCTTTTTTTGCGAAAAAGAGATGATTACTTTCTGCCAAATCCCAGATCTATGGCTGTCAAATTTTAACTCAAAATTAATAGCCGGTACGGATTAGACATCCCATAGTGCCCATTGACCATACATCAACCTTGGAATCCCATTCCATGTCTAAAATCACTTCTGGTGCGCGATAAATGCCTGGCATAATATCTCCTCTATGATTTTGGAGTCCAATTCTTGCTTCACCTAAATTAGACAGGACTGGCAACCCGGTAGCAGTAGGCATTGGTCGAGAATAGTAGATGTGGCGATACTCCAACACTTTTCTGGCAACTGGTCGCCTTTTTTCATCTTCCTCAAGTTGAGCCAGCATAGAAGCGTCCTCAATCCCTTGTAGCAAGTTGTTCGATGAAATATCTATCATCGCTATTAGTACGCAGCATCTCACCAACTAGCGATATTACAGACCAGTGTGGATAACGTTGTTTTCATGCATGAAAGCCAGGAAAATCAAAGTAGCTGCATGCTTCTCTGAATGAAATCCTTTGGCAGCGGTTTACCGTCAGACATGCTCTGGAATTCAGTAAAACTCGTCCCTAAAAGCTTATATATCAGGCAAGTATGTTTTCCGAAAGGCCCGTCAAGCTCAAAGGAATCAAGAACTAGTCGAACCAGCTTCTTTCCGAAATGATCACCAGAATTGTTCAAGTGCTCTGACACGGTGAGTTCACGGTCAGGCCTTCGCCCACGGGTACATACTTTTAGCGTGTAGTATTGATGGCTCCTATATCCAATTAGACATTAAAACGCAATCGCTCAATAACGTCCAGACATGGATCATACTGAACGTCACGGCAAAGCCATATCATTGAACTTGAGCCAAATCCTAGTTTGGCAACGACTAGATATCTCGATGTAAACACATCACCGATATGAACTGGATAGAAATCCTCTGCAACATATTCGGGGAGTTCTTCATCGATCTTCTCTGAAGAGTCCAGTCTCACAAAGGGTGTTGTTATTGACAGTTTGCGAGATCGCAAGGTTGATGTCATAACTAGTTATTGACAGTTTAGAGCGCTGTGGACCATAATCGCACAGGGTCGGATATTTGAAGGTTAACAAAGCCCTCAAGCCCCGTCGGCAGATTGACATGGTTGGGTAATCAATAAATGAATATTCAAGTATTGAGCTCCTAGGGATGGTTGTTCACAGAAACTACATTTTTCCAACCTTGGCGTGATTAACTAGCGAGTTAACTACTTAGTTATTCAGGGCAGGAGTGTTAGTTAACATGTTAACTTGTTAACGCTAATTAATTAGTACAGCGTACCCATTCCGTCGAGGTCCGCTAACTTGAAGGGTACCTAAGTAGCTACCTTAAGTAGCTGTACAGAGGCCTCCCATTGAGGTCCGTCGGAACCTGTCATGTGGCAAGCATGTTTACTCATAGAGACAAAGCCAGTGGAAAACTGGGGCTTTGATTGGGCCCTTAAGTAGTTATCAGCATATTCCACCTCATGTAAAGTGGGCTTCTCTTTATATAACTAGCAATTGTTTCTAGTTCCCCAAAATACCAGCAGTTAATAGAGCACAAGGTCGTAGATGTTGGACTCAATCAGCCAGTTTCATGGTCCCACAGGCAGAACATGTCCACCATTGGGATTCCATAGAAGCTCCGCAACAATGGCACACCCATCCTAAAGATCGTTTTGGCTTCGGAGGTTGATTCTTCTCGAGCTCAATAATAGCCTGGACTGCAGATTTGCGAGGTTTTGTCACACCATGTCTTCCAGATGGATACGGTTGCTTGCCAATCTTCTTTTCCTGAGCAAGCTTTGAAGCCGCTTTGGAAGGAGGTAGAAAATTCGGGTCTGAAGTACGCTCGGTAGCGCATACTTCACAGGCAAGGAACAAGGGCTTATTAATAAACGTACAAGTGGAACACGTCCAAGGTTCTATGTCGTTTATATCTGAGTTTGACGAGTAAACGGTACTGTTTGATAATTGAAGTTTGGAAGAAGCTGCCGCAGGGTTCGGTTTTGGGGGTATTGGAGCCTGAGGGCCCACAGGATTCGACGAGCTAGGAGGTGTATAGGAGTCGCCATATCGTTCTCTCTCTTCTTGCTGGATAAGATCAATGTAGGCTTCCATAATAGCTTTCTCATTTGCATCTTCCATTTCGGCCTTAGTCCGAAACCCATTTCGAGTAGCCTCTTCTGCAAGCCTATCGCCTTCTATAGTTCCACTTGCACAGCCTTTAGTGACTGTGGCTCGCCTCTCAGCAGCATCTGCAAGGACTTTTCGTATATCCGCTCCTGGAAGGGCTGAGGCACCGCCTAGTTTCTTGCCAGTGCCAGAAGACAGCACACGTCGCTTTTCTGCTGCAGCACGCGCAAGCCGACGAGCTTCATCCATGGGTATTCGTCTTCCGCCCAGCCGATGACCAGCGGATAGAAATCCTTCTCCGGTATAACCTCTGCTTAGCAGCTGCTCGTGTTCATCTCGAAGTTGATTCCATAGAGCATGGAATTTTTGATCATGCGGACCATGAACTATATGACATAACCTACTTACTATCAGATTTGTCTTCCTCCTTATATTTCCGGAGTATCGGAATCTTTAGAGCGAGACTTACTCATGAAGCATAGTGTCCACCACTTGTTCTATTGGAAGAAACTGTCTTTCATCGTATGACTGCCTTAATCGAAGACATATTTTCTGTCCATGGTTCACATTTAAACCCAGTAGATTCTGGGTAGAAGGGTAAAATTCACAGAGGGTCCCAACTTTCCACATGCGCTGCCGCATAATCGGCTTAACCATAGAAGCAACTTTGCGTAGGGTTAATAGTGCTTCTGCTTCACGAGGTCGGTGTTTATCATGCTGAAACTCCGAAACAAGAGGGTCAAGTTCCCTCATTCTGCTTCGTAGGGATATTCAATCCCACCAGATAACACGTTGCGGGGATAGTGCGACTGCTAGGAGAAGATACTATATCAACTGTTGAATTTATGAGATTATGCTCCAGATGCTAGATAATCTCCTTCACAAGGTAATATATTTGGAGCGAATATACAGGGTATCAAAAAGGCCCGGGCAGCCCGAGGTGTTAAGAAAAGAAGATCGACGGTGAATCCAGGTGATTAGCCTGCTCGGAGTTAACGCTTGTCATTTCCCCGTCAGGATTTATAAACCACAGTCTGCTGTAGACGCTTCGGTCGTTTTCTTCACCCTTCTCTTCGCCCTGCCCTTGGTCTCCCAGGCCAGGCTGCTATCAAACGTTGACGCGGCTCGAAAAGCTTAACGATACCTCCAAAAACCTTATCTTATCTAGATCTCGGACGTTTGTTATTCCGCGCCGAGGGCGGGAAACGGCGGCAGAATCTGTTTTTTTTCGTCATCGAAGTTTTTATGAAGCTCAACAGCTCGCGATTGCTTGCTCAATCGTCTTAACTTGACAAAATTATATATAATTACAGGAGAAAACAACCGTGGTTGTATGCTGGTCAGCACTAAGTTAAAGAGCCATGACGAGTGACGATAACTTCTTCTTCAGTTATGTGAGTGGCTTTTGGCTCAAAACACTAGTTGTGAGAACCTAGAATGCTGATATAGATGGCCTCTAACTATATAGTTGGCCTGGGTTCCTACCAATGTGACAAAATACTCCAACGACCTGGCAAACTCGATCGATAACCATGTTGAGAATGCAGCTCTCTCCATTCGCGAAGCTTTAGCCAAACAGTCATGGATCCCTGCATCCATACGGCCGCCTCCGCCGAACCCTAAGTTCTTCTCGGATACCTTCCTGCCTCCAAAATCTACATTTGAAAGATGCCAGGACTGGGTCGCGACACATCGAGTATTAGCTGTATCAGCATTAGCGTTCGTTGGAACGGGCGGCGCCTTACTATATGGACAGCGGAAATTTCATGTTAGGCGGAGAAGAGCTCGACGTGCTGGCACTGGAGCTCGAAAAGAGATAGTTGGTAGGTGCTGAACGCCCTAATGCTTACCTATGATATATCCTGTGGAATTACTTACCATGAATATAGTAATATCTGGCTCTCCTCACGAGCCCATGACAAGATCGGTTGCCTGCGACCTTGAGAAACGAGGCTATATCGTCTTCGTTACTGTTACATCGACGGAGGAACAACTTGTCATCGAGAGTGAAGCGCGAGAGGATATTAGGCCGCTATGGTTTGACCTCTCACAAGTACGTACATAACTTTGCTCCACCTCTCTAGGCTCGTTCATTTTCTAATCAACCACATAGACTCCAGCAACTCCGTCGGACATACACCCTTCCCTCTATGTGATACAATCCATGATTACCCATGCGCAGACTCCATCACCTGGGGTACCGGCCCATACCTGTCAACTGAGCGCTGTTATTCTCATTCCTTCCCTCAACTACCCTACGGGCCCCGTTGCAGCGATCCCAGCGTCAAGTTGGGCTGACACGATCAACACACATCTCTTATACCCTATCCTCACCACTCAATTCTTCCTCCCTCTCCTCACACTCAAGTCTAACACTGCTTCCGTCGTCTTCGTATCACCGACCATTCAATCTGCCCTCTCCGCTCCATTTGCCAGTCCCGAAGTAGCGACGACACGCGCTATATCCGGCTTTGCCACAACTTTACGCCAGGAGCTGAATCTATTAGTTTCATCAAATGGCAATTCTAGTGGTGTTGTTGACGTTGTCGAGGTGAAAATCGGTAACATTGAATTTGGTCGCCAATATCGAAGTGGACAAAGACATAACAGCAAAGGAACGGAACTTCTTACATGGAAACCGCACGAGCGGGCTCTTTATGGGTCTCCTTATCTCTCGAGTATCGACTATCGCCTGGGAAAACCAGTAAATATAGCCCCGAACTCTAGTCCGGCGCGAGAACTGCATTACGCAATCTTTGATGCAATTGCTCCATCTAAAAAGACCATTTTTGGATGGCGCGAAAAGAAGCCTCGCACTATTTATGTTGGTCGAGGGTCTATTGCATACAGCATCATTTCACGGGTCCTCCCTGGTGGAATAATTGGATGGATGCTTGGTCTGCGACCTAGCTCCCTTGATACCTACGCTGAACCACCACCGGCTGATGAAGGTAATGCAAGCAGTAGCGAGGCAGGCTGGGAGAGAGTTGCAGGTACCTAGAAGGTGTTGTTGTCTGTTTGCCGGACCCCTAAATGTATTTTTATCATATACCATCCTACTATTGTCTCTTCCCTCAGTTTTTATTGTCATGACTAATCTTCTTTAAGCTGACGTTTGGGATATCGTCTTGACATGTATGATGTTACGAACTTTGTAATAGCAGCCAACACTTTGAATATATCGAAAATTCGTATATACAATTCGCAAAATATACTAAAAAGGGCCGAGTAGACCTTGTAAAATCAATATTAAACCACTAGGTAGATACATCATTAATCAGGGTGGAAGGGCCCTTCAACTTGGGGAGTAAGGGGATAATATATCCCCTACTTAAATAAGAAACGTATATTCGGAAGAAAGTGAGCGCGATCGGTACAGGAGAAATGAACTCCGACCAGAAATAACGCGCATCATAGATTATGTATTTTTTCGCTAATTTGTTGAAGTGCAGCAAGGAGAATAAATTATGGTCATTTCTCTGGGCCCATCGCTATCTCTTCATCCGCTCGTACTGGCGTTGATGCAAGGATTCTCTTGCCGCCGGTGAGACGTTTTCTCAACCAGATTATAAACCAAGATGCACCGAACAAAATAGCAGTCCCAGCAGCAATCCCAAACGAGTACCCGGTCACAAGACCGCTGCGCTCGCCGTTAACTCCAGGGTCAAGGAAGCTATAGGTAAAGAATCCGTTTACCGAGTGGTTGAGGAAGGCCAACGCTGTGTATAGCAGGAGTATGACGATGAGGAATGGCAGATGGAGGAGCGGAAGAGGTTCGGTGGCTGGGACAACGAGCTCAAAAACAGCGTATCCCGCTTGCATGATATGCTTGGAAACCTGTAGATGACCACAAACAGATTAGAATGGCTCAATATTATGACTTTTTGCGGGAAGAATGCCAAAAGAAAACTTGCATTTGACCAGGCCTCAAACATCTCTGGAAACCAGGGGCCGCCGAAGAGCAGTGTCCAGTACAGTATCGTGACAATGATCGGTAAGATGATAATCGACGAATAGAGCAAGCTGTGCAGCGCGCGCAGGAACCGCGGGGTCTTATCGAAGAACACAGAGCGTCCCGTCCGCGCGTAGACGAAGCTGTGAATGGCGGCAAAGAGGAAGTAGAAAGCTACTCCCCAGTAGCTCAAGTTGGTGAAGTAGACGAACATGTCCTTCATGTTGTCGACCTGTTGGTGCACCGCCCGCCATCCGATGATGAAGAATATCGTCACGAAAGCATAGAGCGAGAAGGCAGCTCGAATACACCCGAGGACGAAGGGCGAGACGAGCCAGGAGGTTTCGAAGGCATGGAGATGGTCCTGCGAAGGGTCGGCGCCCATAAGGCTCATGAACGAGCGCATCGTGGATAACTGACTCGTTATCCGCCTCGACTCAGGCTATTATCTATCGCATAATAGCTGCTCGTGGAGCCTGGATATTGCACAGGGCGAGAGGCAGGGGGGGGAATCTTTGTTGTGTGAACAACGATCGACTATTATACTGTGTCAACAAGGGGAGCGCGAGAGCTTGTGTTTCAATGGCCTCGATATAGGAGATTAGCCTCGTTGCCACCGATTCGGCAGAAGGGAGTTTCCTCGCGGCTGCGGGTGCATCGAGTAACTAACCAACCGCAAGCACAAACGGGAAAGGCGAAGACGAAGACGAAGACGATGGCGGTTCATCTCTCGCACGACGGTCAAAGCCGGCGCAGACGTTGCACCAGCTGATCGTCTTGGTCCAGGATGTGGCTCTCAAGCCTTCGCTTTAGCGGCGAATCCGGGCTGGGCCTTGAATCTTGTGATGCTGCTCGCGACACCCACGGCTGGTATCATTGCTGGAATCGCCATGCTTTGGGGGGGGGGGGGGAGTGGGATAGAGTCAATGCCCTATCTTGACTTTAGGCTGGATGGGGCTTTGGTTTTTAGGGGCCTCCGGACGGAATGTTGCTGCAAGCGTTGAATGTTGCTGCAAGCGTTACATACAGAGCTCAGCTTGCATGTCTGGCAAGACACCACCACCAGAGGAGGCGCAGATACCGAGATCTCGATAAGATTCTGTCCTGGAAGCTGGCCTGCTAATTAATTAACTGATGGTTATTGGAATAATAACTACGAAAGGTGAGAGTGAGACATCTGGTGGGCTGACTCCTTTTGATATCCTTGCCCTCTGGGATAGCCCGAACGCCTGAGGCGCGTCCCCTGAGCCCACAGACTCTTCTTGCACAGAGTTGCACCGTTCCTGCAGCATCATAAGTTGTTTGCTTAACCCCAGAAAAGATGGCGCGGAGCCGCCGAGGCCGGTTCTTTGGCATATTCTCGTCCCTTCGACCATCGCTGCTTTCGGTGTCTCAGGACGTCGACCAAGATACATGTCCCTCCCTTTACGGAATGCCGATGGAAATCGTGGAGATAATCGCCGGCTTTCTTCAGTATAAAAGCCTATGCTCATTACGGCTCACATGCAGACTCTTATATGAGAGAACTTTGCGCTGCTTTGGCGCCTTCCTGGCGACTGTGCCCCTGGATTTTTCGTCTCGTAGTCTACAGAGGCTACAGGCTATATCCACCCATCGGTATCTGAACCGATACGTTCAGTGCCTTTCTATCATGAACCAAACCCATGGAAAACTGGGGATAGACCTACGGTGGGATAGGTCCTCATCTGGGTGCCTCATCGTCCCTCAAGATATAGTGGACATTCTCAGCGATGTTCTGGCGCTCTTGGTCAACTGCCGCTCGTTCGAGGTCCATCATATATACCGGCGAGAGCATCAGTACACTTCTAATTTCTTAGGGGGAAGTGATGCGATAAAGATTCTTCTATACATTATAGCTGAAATTGCATTCCCGGTGAAATCCCTCATGCTTGAGCGTGGAGTTGCTCGAGGATGGAGATATGGTGATCATATCCATGGGGAACGCCTGGATATTCCAGCTCTTCATAAGTTAGGCGTTCGAACTGGATTGTCCCAACTTCAAAGCCTTACGTTAAACTATCAGAAAGAGCTCGAAAGCAGTATCGACTGGACTTGCGAACTGATAAGAGCCGCTACCAGCCTGAAGATATTAACAGCCCGGCTGAATGAGTTTGACAATGCGCCGCTTCTATTTGACCGTCTTACTTTGGCCAATGTTCTTCCTCCCTTGAAAGAACTTGTTCTAGAGTCTTGCGAATTTTCCTCACTGGAAGGATTTATTGATTTTCTTCGTCATTTTCGGTCTAGTTTGCGAACTCTTTCTCTCACACGCATTAGACTAAGTACTAATGGATGGATCTCGATTCTTCCAAGGCTCCGAGGACTTTTCCCATCCTTGACAAGTATCAAATTACACCACCTCCGAGGAGACAAGCGACCTGATACATTGATAAGCTTTCCGGATATCCACAAGCACAAAACATCTTTTGAGATTAGACAGGGGATCTCATATTACTATAAAACCTGGAAAGGGAAACGGAGTTTGGTGGGTGTGCGGTATTCTGGGCCTGACATGGAAACCGCATTGCGGATAGTAGTGAGCTCAGCACGGGCTTGTTAAGAATAGTATGGCGAAGCAATGATTCTATAACAAGCGTACAGACGGACATATGGAAATCAGACTGCTGTGTAGAAATCACTAAAATATTGGGTATCTATATATAGACTAAGCAGAAGGAATACAAACTCTCCATGCTCCGAACAAAAAATAAAAAATATCGGTCATACCACTCGGTGAAATTCACGTGCATCTTCACTCAAAGGACAGCAAAGATGAAGAGTTGCTATAGAACGTAATGAAAGAGGGGGTTGGGGAGGTGACCAGTAGCTCATCTCATTTTAAGCCTTGTTTGGGTCCTTGTAGCTCGGTGGTGGAGCTCCCACTGGGTAGCTAGGAATGCCATCTCCTTGATAATAGGGTTGTTGGTATCCTGATTGGCCCTGTGGTGCATATGTCTGTTGGGGCGGGGCAGGACCCTGGTTCGGCATATACCCATATTGCTGTTGTTGCTGCTCCTGAGGCGGTGGTGATTGGGCAGGGTAAGGATATGGTTGCTGCTGCTGCTGTTGATTGAACGGTTGCTGCTGAGGGAAGGGCTGTTGAGGATAGGGCTGAGGACTTGTGTTCTGCAACGGGATTTGCTGTGGTGGCAGAGGTCCGCCCTGTCCCATGACGTATACGTTGGTTTGGTTTCCTTGAGCTCCAGAAGTTGCCGTCGCTGCTGCTGATGCTTGGGGTGCAATATAGGCGGTAGTAGCAGCTTTTCTTCGTCGTAGTCGAAAGAGAAGGACAATTAACAATATGAAGAAGATTATCCCACCAATAATTCCTCCAATCGTGGGCCCATAGTTGTAATAATAATAATATCTCTTTGCAAGGTGGTGTGGCTCGCCGGAGGACCGCTGGTGGAGAGATAGAGCGGCCATGTCTTCGAAGGTATCAATATCTCCGCAACTGAATATGAAGTCAACGTCTGCTGCGTAATTATAGACAGGCCCTGGATATGGTCAGGAGAGTAAATATGTGTGAGTCACGTCAGCAGAAATATGTAGCACTCACCAGAGTATTTGTATGTCAACCAAATTGAAACCAAATATCAGCTTCCTTGCGATAGATGTTCGGTATAGCTGAAGCCAGCCACGCTCCAGGTTGTTTGTATGACAGCAGTTCTAGGCAGGATGTTCTCAACCAGCAAGACAGCGAGCTCCTTTCGAAATATATACCACCGCACATTGAGAAAACAGCCTCATCACATTAACCCAACATGCTTGGCTTTCTCATCCCGTCCCTTGGTAACCTCTTTTCTCACCAGGCTTAGCCCTGCACCTCGTATCCTGACCATGATGGGACTCCGCTCAAGCTCAGAACATGTTGGAGCTCCGCCAACCCCTGACAGAGTTCTTGTTTGCATTAACAGACAGGTTCCTATGGGCTCACAGCTCACAATAATGACGAACACATTAAATCAGACAATTTAGGCGAAATCATGCATCGCATGAGTAGCGAGGAAAAAGCGACAAGTTATGTATCGTGGAACGCGAGATTGCAGCAAAAGGGGAGAAACTATCGCGAGGTCGAAAAACGCCCTTGAGTTGTTTTTAGAAGCTTTAAGCTTAGCGGGACGCTGTGGAGCGCTCTGTTAGAGATCCTATTGGCTGCAGCGGCCCGCTTTTACGAGAGCATATGAGTCAGCAAGACAAGGCTCGAGAACAAGCAACAACGAGACGAAAAAGCCAGGCAGGATCGAGTTGACGGACACGCAGCAAACAGACGGTATGTATGTAAAAGAAAGGCTGTTGTCAGTTCAGCGGCCTCTGCTATTGATCGTGGCTATGTCTGCACATTCCTCCGTGTCCGATATCGCATAGCTCACGTAGCAATATATCCATCGCAGAATGTTGTTTACCAGCTTGCCATAGCCACAGGCAGGAAAGACGTCAGAGCTTATCTCTGGCTGACAAGGACTAAATCTGGTCGCATGTTCGTTAAACTAACCAGTAAGAGACAGGGATAAAATACTTCTGACTTTGGATGGCCCTCAGCGTTGGGTCAGGTAGCCAGGGGAAATTCCCACGGCATCAAAAGAGAGCTGATAAAGGTCCAGCGTGTCTCGGCAGAAACCACGAGTCTATATCCATGTTTTATCAGTGCAGGATGTGCCGTGAAAGGGAACATCTGTTGGCGAAGGTCGTGAGCGGTACCCACGCAAAATCTCACCCAATTGTTCAATCAGGCTGGCCAATAATGGCTGATGTCTCTAGTACTAATTTAAATAATTAATAAGGTAAAGTCTCTTTATAAGTCTGAATTCAACATCGACCTTTAGCTGTGATTAGCTCCCGGATGGATTATTGAGGTATTACTCTCCAAATTGCCGTACAGTATAATAACTATTGTAGGAGCTGAAACTCGCAACTGCACTATTCAAGATGTTGTAGATAACCTTGATCAAGAACGTTTTTTTTTTACCGACATCTCAGGGATAACCCAAGAACTGGGGTATATGTGAATAAGATAACAATAAACTCTCGTAGTAAGACGGAACTGCTAGATTTCTTTTTAGTGAGTATTTTCTCATCCTTTTATGCCTGGGCTTCAATGTATAATATAACACAAGTTACTTTCATTCGGTTACTTAGAAGCTACCAGTGTGGATTGCTTATTTCATATTCTCGGAGGATGATAAAGACGAATACACACATGGTTGTGGACTCGATAATATCAATGTTTCCATAACTAGCCCCCTGGCAGAGATGTTAGGCATTGGTTGGGCATTGATAGCTCCCAGACCTTGCTGGATATCGCTTGAAAATAAGTGAAGAGGCCCTTCGAAAAGATTGATAAGAGAGTTTAACAGCCAAACGCCCTGCTTGATAGATTTTTATTTTATTTTTTATTTTTTCACTCCTTGAAATAGCCAATCTGGAGATACCCCCGTTTTAATTACCTGTTTATGTACAAATGCATCCCCGAATAACAAATCTGGAAATTAATGGATACTTTTGAAATGACGGGTAAAGGTCGGAACACTGAGAGAGCTATTTGTACCAAATAAGGCTGGCATAATATGTTGACCAGGCTCGACATGGAGATTGAGTTTACCCAGGGGATCAAATTCAGCCAACGTATAGACAGTATGCTCAAGAAGACCACTACTATATCATTCCAGGGATGGCACAACATCCATTATTGGGGCCATATCCAGTTCTTACGATATAGCGGCCCGGACCCACTGGTTGAAGAGGGCCTGGATCTTTTACTGATCGATTTTCTCCAGAGAAGACTTTGATACGGTGTTTAAAGCACAGTATGAAAACAAAACAGTGTATGCGAAGTTGGTACGGAGGTGAGTTTGGCTGTGTCCTAAACCAAGTTACACCGTCGATACCAAAGTCAGAAGTGCCAGTAGAGCTCGCTATGTGTCACGGCAAGGCATGCTCTATTAAGCCCTGGATGCCAACAACCAGCCAATCAGGGACTCCTCTCCGAAGCAATGGGAATATTCCGAAGGTAATATTTAGTGACATGTCTCTTCATAGAGTCAATGTTTACTGCAAGTTTCCTGAGGAGGAAATCCTGAGCGTTATGCAAATGCTGCCGAGATATTCCCCACTCTTTCGTTATGAAACAGGCCCAGGGATGGCCAAAATGAAGGAGATAATCACAGCTCTGGAAGCCCATTTTGTGCTTAGGCCAAACATTATCAGAGATACAGGTGATTCCTTAATTGCTATACCAGGTGAGTATGAGAGCAGTCATTAAATGCAAATTCAAGGCGGAATTTTATGTTGGGGGATTCGTTCTGGGTCTCAATCGGCCTCCAATTGATTCGTGGAAACTATTTTCGGGTATTGAGCCTTGTAGTCTAAAGCCGATCGTCTATCTCTAGACCATGGCTTTACTAATATTGACCGTATGCCCTTAGTTTGATGTTTTCAATAAATTTCCCCAATATTATAAACTCGAAGGGATTATCAACTAAAATGAAACAAACGTTGTATTTAACTTGGAAATAGAGTTTAGCGCATTGTAACCGCGACCGAATAAAATAATTATACGAATTAACAAATAAATTAGCTAATTATTATTGGCTGGAATCGTTAAACCAGCTTATTAAGAACGTTAATTTAATTGGACGGCGATTTCCAATCAATATTCCCTTTATACATCTTGCATTTTATATCTTGTATATTGAAAGGCCCCTTCTGCCACCGACAAGGCTGAATATTTGTGTAACTCTCCAATATTCAACTTTCATTTCCATTTGACCTTCATGAGCCTGACCAGCAATGTATTAGTTATATTGCCTGCCCCGAAATTTAACTCTGAAAGACTGTAGAGCATGTGATCGTCACAGATGACCATTTGCCAGAGATGATAGAGACTATAATCGAAAATGATATTGGCATTCACTAAAAAGAAGGCGTTGCTACGACTCGCGCTTAGTGTACTAAACCTACATCACACGACTAATTGCCAGCCCAAGCGCCCAGGATTTCTACCGAGGCGTGATGGACGACAAAACTACAACCTGACCGTTCACGAGCTGGTCGGCCGATCCAAAAAAACTGCCCAGCTGATGCACTGGGTTATTGGCTAAGGAGAACGTGTATCCAATAAGATAGAGTATCGCACTAATTCCTGGGAGCGTTAACATATTTTATCCCATGTCTATTAGTCGAATATACACGTGGATTAGGCCATATTGGCATAATGACCACACTATATTCATTATGAGTGTTTGGTATGACCGTTCCACCCGCATCGGATCGGTACCTGACTGTCGATCCCGACAATGGGGCAGTTGCACGGGAGCGATATTGAATTCTCCGACGTGGGCAATGGCACGAGCCGAAGTAAACATCCTGTCCACAATCTTTAGTATAGTATATGGCCAAGGCGTTTTTAGGTTGATACTCCTAAAAACCATACAGAAGTGCGGTATCCGGATGCCTGGTTCTTAGTCTGTGTCCTATTAAACCTAAAATTGGGTTGGAAAATGGACAATTTCCAAAACTTTACCATTAGAAAGGAGGTAGGAATGAAATGGGCGACTGTCACATCTCCTACGCGTGCTGTCTTTTCCAAATACGACCACTCCATACTCAATACGTGGTCCCTTCATCCGTGGGTAGTATCCCATTCCCCCGTAATGTTCACAAGAGCCGTCAAAGCGTTTATGTCCAACATCTCACCGACGAACGTCAAAGATGTAAGCCACATAGAGGTAAAGGGTGACGTGCAAAATTTCTGTAGTGGTGTTCCTGGCCCGGCACCAGTGCACGTCATGAGGAGGAATGACGTCCAAAAAGTCATCTCTAACATATCAACAGTATGTCTAGTTGTGTAACAACAGCCACGAGAGGACGGATATATAAAGGCATTCGAATGGATGAACGAGATGTCTCATATTCCAGCCAAACAGACTGACAGTTCTATAAGCCTTTCTGAGACACCTGTGCAAGGACATAGCCTAAATAGGGCGATATCAAATTTTTCCCCTTTGGCACACCACCAACCAAGTCACGGAGTTGCCGGATCAAGCACACCATGAAGACCCCCTTCACCATACTAGCGGCCCTGACCGTGGCAACTACAGTAGCGGCCAGGCCATTTCCAACCAACGGGACAGAGCTCAACAAGCATGCAATGATCGGGTATCTACATGCAAGCTTTGCTAACGGGTCTGGCTATTTGAAACTTGCCGATGTTCCTGATGAATGGGACATTATCGAGCTATCTTTTGGGGAGCCTACATCCGTGGACTCGGGAGAGATCAAGTTTGCCATGTGCCCCAAGACAGAATGTCCTAACGTCGAAAGTGAGGAGGAATTCAAAGCTGCCATCAAGGCCAAGCGAGCCAAAGGCAAGAAGGTACTCCTATCAATTGGGGGGCAGAACGGTCAGGTCCAGCTCAAAACGACCGAGGCAAGGGATAAATTCATCAGCTCAGTGGGAGGTATCATCGACAAATACGGCCTTGACGGCCTGGATATCGATTTCGAGGGACACTCTCTTTACCTCGACCAGGGAGACACCGACTTCAAGAATCCAAAGACGCCCGTCGTTGTCAACTTGATTGCTGCCTTGAAGTCTCTGAAGGAAAAGTATGGCAAGGCCTTCGTCTTGACCATGGCGCCAGAGACTTTCTTCGTGCAGCTGGGATATAGTTCGTATGGCCCCTCGAACGGCAACGATGCCCGCGCGGGATCCTATCTGCCTGTCATCCACGCCATGCGAGACGACTTGACTGTTCTGCAGGTACAGAACTACAACTCCGGCCCGATTATTGGTCTTGATGACCAGTACCATAACGTTGGCACTCCAGATTTCCTCATTGCCATGGCAGATATGCTCAAGGCTGGTTTCCCCGTGGCCAAGACGAACAACACCTTCCCACCGCTGAGAGAGGACCAGATTGCCATTGGACTGCCATCGACCGTCAGCGCTGGCAACGGCTTCGTTGACGAAAAGGGCGTACAAGACGCCCTGAACTGCTTGATGAAGGGCGAGTCTTGCGGGACCTACAAGCCTCGCGGTGGTAAATCCCCATCCTTCAGGGGGCTGATGGCCTGGTCCATCAACTGGGACAAATTCTCCAACTGGGGATTCCTGAACCCACACCGCAAGTACCTCGACAGTTTCCCCTGAGTTATCAGCCGTCTCCTATTTCTTCCTTCTCTCTTCCCTGTTAACTTGGAGGCGTTCATTTCTGTTCCTTGTACAAAGAGACAACGTCTATATTTTGGATATATATATGCTTCACGTGATATCTGGATATCCCAAAGCGGAAGTTTTTACTTCCTCGATGTTTTTTTCGGCTTCTTCTTATGAGTTTTTGATGATTTTTTTTTTTTTTTTTTGGCTCCCTGTATTGTATATATAGATTGGATATCATGAATGAACGAACGATCTGATGTTTTCTTCTTGTGTGGCCACTTGATATCGCTGAGGCAGTTCTTTTCCATGTCCCCTTGTCGGCTCTGCTGCAGTTTCACGTCGGACTGCAGCAACATCAAACACAGGCCCGATGCAAGCCCTTCTCACCACCGCCTGCGTCATCTCAGCTGTCTCAGCTGTCCGTCTGCGTCCATCAGGAGCCTCCTTGCGTGATTTTCATGGCAACGGCCTTAGTAAGCTCGCCTCCCGTTCTCGTATTCGACTGATCGCGTAGCTGATGGCTTGTTGGTTAGTTAACCCTGAAGGCAAAGCTGAGCCGCCCATGGACGTTAAACCTCCGAGTAGCAAAAAGAAATTTCAAACGGGAGAAAATTTTTGACAGCGAGAATCTTGGTGACAGGTTCTTCGTCTGGAGGACCCATCTTGTGTGAAGAACCAGCGTGAGTCTCCATCGTCATCGTTGTCTTAGCCGGCTGGCCCAATCTATATCGCTCCGCCCTGGGTTAGTTCGGCCCCTGCATGAACTGCCCCTTGTCTCCCTTAACTAATCTGCTTAGCTCCCTTTTTTTCCCATAATTAACTTGCGGCCTTAGGTTGAGCCCGTACATTTTCAACAGTCATCAAGAAATTTCCCCCCCTTCGAACGACACCTCGCCAGGCATTCATACATATATTCAAACATCGAGACCCCTTGTTTCGAACCTCGTAGCCAGCTTATCGTGATGATATGACGGCAGAGGCCGGGCGTGCTCTCTAGCTTCCCCAACCCAGACACTCCTTTTACAACCAACAAAGTCGAAAGAAGCAGCAGGAAGACGATTACAAAGACCAACATTCATCGATGTCCCGAACCAGAATCAACGCACTCCATTTCAAAAATACCATCGTTACTCCCGGATCGAAGTCGCAACTGATTGCCTGCCCGATAAAACCTGATGGCGACCCCTAACAACGAGCTTCCGTTGCCGGACTCCCTTTCGATCTCTCAACAACAGTCCACAAGCCGGCTCCAGGCATCAAAGCCGCAAGCGCGGTCACCGTCACCATCCCAGTCTCCAACGCCAACTCAACCTCATCCAAGTCGTCCCTTAGTCTCCCCCCGCTTACAACATGTCGCAGGCGAGATTCCTCCCGCCCTCTCGCCGCTCGATGCCTTTGCAGCCCAGGGCCGGCTGTTGGCTAAACAATTTGATGAGTCCCGCAAGGCTGGCCGCAGGCTAAGCCGGCTGCCGCCAGCGAGTGTGGAGCGGTCACTGTCCCAGCCGAGAGGAGGGTACCATCGGACGCTGTCTGATGAGGATACCAGGCAGGCGCAGACGCCGATGCGCGCGGGGTTCAACTTCGAGCAGAGAGGACGGGGCAGGGGAGAAGCGGAGAGAGCGCCCTTTAGCAACGGCATGTCGCTCGAGGAGCCTTCCTTTAGGCCCAAGTCACAGCATCCCAGAATCAGCGGACTCCCTCTTAACACCAGCACTGGAAATACGTTCCCTATAGATGATAGCTGGGATACCAAGTCGGTTGGAAATAGCGCATATGGGATTCCCCGCGCCAACTCTCCAGATACATTCTGGAAGCGGGATGGCTCGCGTGAACGCGGTAGAACTCCCTCTCCTGGACCTGGACCGACTATTGACAATAGACTGCATGTTGTACGTTCCCATTCACCGCAGCATGGCGGCTCACCTACACGGTTCTATGCGACCCAACAGCAACAACGCAGCAATAGTAACAATTCCGGACAGCAGCATAATCACCTTGCGCCTCCTCCACTACTACCGTCGTACAGCAGTCCCGCTGGCTCTACACAGGAGAGTTCAGACGATGACGGGTCTAGCGCGAAATCAACATTCTCCCTGCCTCGCAAAATGTCGTCGAGCAGCGGCATATCAATGCTGCACTCACCTCAACCGTCACAAATGAGCCGAGCATATCAGCGGTCTCCGTCACCGAACTCCGAGGCGGGAACAGGAGGAAGCATGACGCCCAATCTAACGAAGCCATCTTTTAATTTCTCACGGCCGATGAGCCGATCTAATACGTCTCATTCTATGCATGATTCCGCTACAAGCTCTCCAGCTACGGGTAATACGGGTGCGGCCAATTCATTCTTGAACCGGGAAAACAAACCGGCGCCCATAACCGTGCCGGCGCCTCTGGCTACGCCATCTCCATCAGCGGACGAGGCCACCGAACCACCCCTTTCGGCTGGACAGTCGTACATCTATGCAAAGTTCTCCCTTCCCCGCGGCCGGTTGATCTCACGGGACTCCAAGACCTTCAATGACGGCGAGTTGCAAGGAGACTTCCAGCCCCCTCAATTTGAGAGGTCGATCACGGATCCTGGATCAAGCTATGGATCTACTCAGGACCAGACTCAGACTCAGACTCAAACACAGACGCAGGCGCAGACACAGACACAGATACGGACAGAGACCCCAACACCAACTCAGAATCCAAACACAACGTCTCCAGCGAAGAGCATTAAGCGGGTGCGGCCGTCGCTTGAGCGGGAACAATCCAGTACGAGCATTGCTTCAGCGAACGTTGAGACCAAATCGGTATCCGTTCAGAGCCAAAGCACCGTGCGTGCGGCCCCTACAGACGAGAAAGAGAAGGATAAAGACGCAGAAAACGAGCCGACGACGGCGGAAGAGCATGTAACGAGGGGTATTGAATGCCACGAGTCGGGCTCGCTGAAGGAATCAACCTACCACCTGCGCCTTGCAGCCATGCAGAACCACCCAACCGGCATGCTCCTGTACGCCCTTGCCTGCCGTCACGGCTGGGGCCGGCGCGCCGACCAGACGGAAGGTGTGCAGTGGTTACGCAGAGCCGTGGACACGGCCGGGCTGGATCTGGCGAGCAGCAACCCGCCTAGCCCGGAGACCTGCGACGCAGCACTGCAGAAGCTGCTATCGAGCAATGGCAGCGGGAAGATGAATATGGCAGAGCAGAAAGCGCGCCAGGCCCAGCTGGCGCTGGCCATCTACGAGCTGGGGGTAAGCAACCTGAACGGCTGGGGCGTGGGCCAGGACAAGGCTCTTGCGCTGAGATGCTTTGAGATTGCAGGGCGGTGGGGGGATGTCGACGCCATGGCCGAAGCCGGCTACTGCTATGCTGAGGGCGTCGGCTGCAAGAAGGACCTGAAGAAGGCGGCCAAGTATTACCGCATGGCCGAGAAGGGAGGCATGAGCATGGTTGGAAGTAGCTGGTACGTCTTCTGTCCCTTTTCGTCCCTCTCTATGACAACGGGAATGACTAATCTAATATGAATGGGGATGCAGGATCTACAAGGACAAGTACATGGACGACGATGCGGTGCCGAAGAAAAAAGGGGGAGGCAGCGTCAAGTCGACGAGCTCCAAGTCTCGCACGCGCAGCCGCAGCATCTTTGGCCGCAAGAAGCCCTCTGACGACTGACCGACCCCACCTGCTCTTCTTTCCTCGGCTCTATCACATTCACTTCTGCCTTTTTTTTTTTTGCTTCTCTTCTCTTCGCTTGACATCTTCAATCTTTTCCCCATCCATCCTTTTTTTATTTCCCCTACTTCTGCCAACTGTATATATCTCTATACCTTCCTTGGTGCCGGATACCCCCCCTTTGCTTACTAATCTCTTATAACTTTACCCCCTTTTTTTTATATATAGCATAACATCTACATACTATTTATTCCCTTATATATATATAGTTCTTTTAGTCCCAATGCACGTTCGAACTCCGAGCATTTTCTGGTAGTAACATTATTCTCTTTGCTTATATGTGCTCAGTAGTCCTCCCCCAGACCCCAGGCGCAAGAGGCGAGGTCGGAAATTAACACGAGAGACCCTCATTTCCCCGGCCGCGGAGGACTCGTAAAAAAAAGGGACAATCCACGCTAGCCGAGCCTCCTCTTTAGCCCTTTTTTACCTTTTACCCCGGAATCGGCCAAGGTCAGGCTCTGAGCCATGGTTTGAAGGGTTTGAGAGTCAAGTTTTCGAGCGGCTCGGCAGGCGTGTAGGGACTTATGATTATACCTTGGGGGTGTTTCTTGTCAGTTGAGAGTTCGTTAGCCGGACATGAGATGCCTGAAGCGGACTAAGCCTGGCTGCGGGAGCATGGGCCGCAGGTGGCAGCATGCAGACTCGGTGTCATATGAAAGAAAGAAGGACGAACGACAACGGGGAGGAGGAGGAGATGTTTTGAAGCAATACTCCGTAGTGATTGAGAAAAGATGTCGATGAAACGGGTTGCCGTCGAGGAGTTGCCTGGGTCGACACACACCGCATAGTTGGCCGTTCGCTGCCTTTCGCCCGCCGGCCTATCCCAACACTTGCATCGGCCATATGTCAATGCCAGTATAAGTCCAGAGTACCCCGTAGTACCCGTCGTTCAACCGTCTCCATCTTGATGGCTCCAGCGATGAGGAGTCAAGTCTCAGCGTCTGTCCCAGAACGGCTTCTGTCCGAAGCACCCAAGTCGTCCGTCTCACCTTTGGGGCTCCATGCTCGTCGATCCAACTCCATCCATGAAGTCATGAGAGTCGTCGTGGAGAGCGCCTATCATAAGCGCTGGATACCACCACCACCACCACCACTACAACTCACCGGCATCACCGTGAACCTGAGTCTGACACCGTAGCTATCTATAACTTATGCCGTGCCATCGTCAAAGTGCTCGAGCGACCTAGTAGTAGTTAAAACGGGCAAGCCGACGCCGCCAGCCGCAGCAGGGAGAAGAAACGAGCGCCGCCCAAGCCCCCCCCCCAAAAAAAAAAAGAGCAAAGCTAACTATGCACGCCGACTGGTCTGTGTCGCTCGCATGGCAAGCTCTTCCAAAAAAGAAAAAGCAACGAGCGTCTCTTTTCTTCTTCTTTCTTCTTCCCTTCCCTCGTCGTCGTCCTCTTTCTTTTGCTCTCGGTTGGCTTGCCATGATCTACGGGATGCCCGTCGCAAATCTCTCTCTTTGTCACGTGGAGGCTTTTCGGCATGTGTTGGCCTGCTCGTTTTCGTTCTTCCCTAACACTCGATGGATAATACCTACTAATAAATGTATATGGCATCTTGGATCGATCTCACCTGCACTCCGCTGCCTCCGCGACTCTTCCCCGGACTCCTGCAAACCCAATCGTCTTTTCTCCCTTACTTTTTATATTTTATTATTTTAATTAGTTATTATTAATTATTATCTGAGTCAAGAAATAATGACTTTTTAAAGTTCTACCTCGGCATTACCTAAGCAAAGCAGAGTTTTCAAAGGGCGGAACGGGGCTAAGGCCTAAACGGGACTAGGTTGGACCCACCTCAGGAAAACCAAAAAAGAAGAAAAAGTCGAGATGGAAGAAGAAGAAGAAGAAGAAGAAGGAAAAGCGAGAGAAAGACGCAGTTGAGCGAAGAGAAGAAGAGAAGAAGAGGTGAAGAGGTAGGCAGAGTATAGTAGATGCCAGAGTAGACTAAGAAGGAGAGAAAGAGAGCAAAGCAAGGTCACGCCGACGAGCTTGCCTAAAGGTTCTTTCGACCCAAGCTTTTCCTCCTCACATGCTTTTTCCTTCTTCGTTTCTTCTTCGTTTCTTCTTCTAACACTAAAGTCAAGACTCACTCTCTATATACTTATACTCTTAAAGTAATAATGTCGATGCTATACTTACTTACTCTCGCCAGCCAGCTTCGTCGGCATCACGAGCTTCTTCTCCCCTTTCACGCTGGCTACCCCGGACTCTCTCCATCGTGCATCTCGCATCGTGCATCTCCATCGCCATCGCCATCTCCATCCATCTCCATCTCGCAGTCTCTCCACGGGGAAGGCCAGCAATTAGGTTAATGGTCAGGATGGGCCTCTCCTCTCTCCTGCGCCGTCCTGCCCAACCACCGTCCCTCGATCACCGTCCAGCGTTGGAGACACGGTACTCCGTATGGCCGTCCGCGTAGCAGCTCGTAAGTAAGTTGTCGTCGTGGTCTTCCCGGATGTTAAAGAAAAAAAAAAAAAAGAGAGAGACGAAGGACAAGAAAAAAGCAAAGAAGGTCGCCTCCACCGAGCTGTCGCTGCTCGCCTGCCTCTACCACTATGGAGTACTACTGCGACTTACCACTAAAAGCGCTGCCTTCTTCTTCTTCTTGCGTCTTCTTCGTCTTCTTCGTCTTCGTCTTCTTCTTCTGCTTCTGCCAGGCCAGAATATCCCTGCGCATGCTGGCGTCCCTTCGTTTCTTTTCCTTCTTTGGCTTTTCTCGGGCTGCGGGTTCGTTCGTGCTGTCTCATCCATGCCTTGACCTTGACGCCGTCCTTGCTTTAAGTATAATAAGCCGCCCGGCCTCTTCCTCCTCCTCCTCCTCCTCCCCCCCCAGTCCCTTCATCTCCCACCGTCGCAGACTCCCGTCTCTTCCTTCTTCTTCTCTAATTCTGCTTCCTCTTCTTCTTCTCTTCTCTGCGAGTGCTGCTGGCACAGGACTTCAGGTAGGACCGGCTGTCCCTCTCCCTCTCTGACATAACATCCCCCCCCCCCTCCCCCTTTCCATTTCTCCGTCTCTGTTGCATGAACAACATGCACTCCGGCGTCATCGTGCGACAACTTGCGCCCTCTTTTCTCTTGCTTTGGCTTGCCCACGCTAACCAGGGGGGTGCTCTTCTACTACTTTAGATTATATTAGTATATATATTTGCCTGGCATTATACATAAACCACCGCCTGGCATTCCCGTACATATATACCAACAACAGCCCTCCCCCCAAGTTCCCCTTCATCTCTCTACGCGGTGTCGGGGGCTTGACTTGCATATATTAGAGAGCTAGTCGCCGGCCCTCTCCATCTCCTCGCTTCTCTCTCTCTACCTCTCTACCTCTCTCTCTCCATATCCCCCCTCCCCTCCCAGCCACAGAGGA
This sequence comes from Trichophyton schoenleinii, assembly GCA_018357685.1. Lineage (NCBI taxonomy): Eukaryota > Fungi > Ascomycota > Eurotiomycetes > Onygenales > Arthrodermataceae > Trichophyton > Trichophyton schoenleinii. The sequence goes on from WOFF01000002.1 coordinate 3,831,345, forward strand.
AAGCCCAACATGACCGGCAAACACAACATCGAGACCATCGACAGCGTCCCCAAGGGATCGCGTGGGTCTCGCATTGGCGCCTTCTGCCGTCGATTCTGGTGGCTGCTGGCCATCATCTTCGCCATTGTCGTCCTCGTCATCGTCCTCCCAGTGTAGGTCCAAGCTTGTTTCTATGCATACATTTGTTGTGGTTCAATACTAACAGTGTTTGATAGTATATTCGTCGCATACCCCAAGCTGGCGCAGGAAGATGTCTCTGCTTCCACCCTCACCATCGCAGACATGCAGACTTCCAACCCAAGACCAGATGCACTCCATGTCAAGGTCACCCAGGTCATCGGCTCCAAGTCAAAGTACCACCCTACTCTCGACCCCTTCGAGGCCAAAGTCTACCTCGAGGGCCAGCAGGAGTCCTTCATGACCCTCCACACTCCCCAGGTCAAGGCCGAAGACGGCGTCAAGGCCGTCGTCGACCAGGACGTCAAGATCGAGAACTCAGATGGCTTCTCCGCCTTCTCCAAGGCCATCATGCTCTCCAAGGAAGTCAAGCTCAAGATCATCGGCAAAACCAAGCTTAAGCTCGGTGGCCTGCAGAAGACTGACGTCGACTACGACAAGACCACCACTCTCAAGGGTCAGCCATTCTTTTGTCTTCTTATACTATAGTATCTATTGACTGACCTTTATCCAGGAATGAACCACCTCGAGGGCTTCAACATCACCGATATCAAGATCGGAAATGTCCCAAACACAGAATACAACATGAAGGGCAACGCCTTTATTCCCAACCCTTCAGTCCTTACTCTGGACATGGTAAGCCAACCCCAAATCTATATCTATATCTATATTTATATCTATATCTATATCTATATATACTAACCTATGTAGGGCAACCTCACCCTTAACCTGGCTGTCGACGGCCACCCAATCGGCTACTCTGTCCTCCACGACGTCATCATCAAACCAGGAGACAACAACCTCCCCATGTTCGCCAAAGCCGACCTCGCCTACGTCCTCAAGCAGACCGGCAAGGAAAGCAAATACTCCAACGGCATCGTCCCCGTCTCTATCCTCGGCAACTCCAGCGTCTCCCACGGCAAGGAACTGCCATACTACACCAAGGCCCTCTCTGCAAACACCCTCATGGTCGACCTCAACGTCCCCGCCATCCTAGGTGGTGGAAGATAAAATAATACCAATTTGCTTTTGCTGCTTTTTATTTTGCTCCTTTTTATACTACCCTTATTTCCTCGCTTTTACCTTACTGAACTAATGTATGTATGCAAAGGCTATATATATACCGGACGGGCACCAGGTTTGTTTTGCATTCGATTACTTGTACAGACTTCCTTGTTTTTTTTTCTGCACCCTATATACCTATCACGATAAATGAATGATACCTCACTTCAATATCCATCCATCCATCCCCTTTTTTCCAATTCCCAGTCCATCGACCGACCTAACGAGCTACTACCGTGTATACCAACCGATCTGTCTTTGCCTCTTAAGCATGATAACAAGCTTTTTCTATTAAATCATAGCTTGGCCCATCAACCTAACTAGCGATTATTGCTTGCATGCATCTCGCCCATCGCACATCGCCCTACTAAACGCCCTCTCCCAAGCCGATCTTCCACGCTCACGAAAAAGGAAACCTTGCACATCACTTTTCAGCCCTTTTTTTTGCTTCTTACCCTTTCCATCCTCCCCCCCCCCCCCCCCTCCTGCTCTCAAACACTAACGTCCTGTCAAGAGGTGAGTCAATGGAGTCACCACTTGATCTCTAACTAACTACTCCGTACTGTCTTTTTCCCACCCACCCTTCTATCGTCCACTAGTATGTCTTCGATCGCATCGCATCGCGCCTAGTTTTCAGATCGGTCGGTTAACTAACGTTACCGGGGAAACTAACCAGTCATCTCCAGCCAACGAGATTACTCCAATTTCTTTGAACTTTTCAGCTGGTCATGCGCCCTTCCTCCCCGACCCAACCAGAACCAGACTTCAATTCAATTCAATTGACACCCTTTTTTTTTTTCGGCATCATCGATTTTCGTCTACCATTAACCCAATGCTGAAAGTCGAGTCCTCGCATGCCATTGGCTCATGCTGGTTTTGTTGGGCGTTGTGTCCCCTGGTTCGTTGTGATGGAGAACAAGCAGGCATTGGCGGTGGATTCTCCTTTTTCCTCTTAAAACCCGGACCAGGTTACAGGTTTGCAGGTTACAGGTTGCATGTTGCAGGTTGCAGGCACAAGGGGCTGCGAAAAAAGGCAAAAAAAGGGGAGCCAAAAAAAAAAAAGGGGGTTCAAGCAGGAGAAAAGGGAAGTTTCCGCCGGCGTGGAGCCGCGGCCGCCGGAGCAAGAGCGGAGTTTGGGCCGGAGGTTAGAGCTAAGGTTGTAAGTAAGGCGGGTATTAGGTAAGCGGGAGTCAAGTTAGCTTTGACAAAGAAGGAAGGAGCCGTTTGACCTTATTAAGACAACGTCCAAGCTGAGAGTCTCGATATACCAGATGGTTCATATGAAGAGATAAGATATCGTTCTGGACGGGCGGACGGCATGTATGCAGGTACAGGTGCCTACATACTCCCGGTGCTACACCACGACACCCGCCGATTTAAACGCATGGCTCTGCGCATACCCTCTCTATGTAACGTGCTTGATACAGCATGCTGTCACAACGGATATCCATCTACACCGATAGTGCAGAACATATACCCCTCGGCCATCTCCATGAAGAGCACGGCTACTGTCTGTCGGCATCCTGATACGCTCGCCTGAAAATATCTCCTCCATGTTCCCTCCATGCTGCCTCTCTGTCCAACGCCAGCCTCGCCCATGGCCGCGTAGACAGAAGTATACACAGCATATCATCCCACGAGCTTGCATCGGAGTTCCCCTTCAGCGTGGCCAGCGTCGTGCAAAGTGCCTGTCATGGCCGTCTCATATCGGCCTTATATCGTCCCCGTCATGTAGGATGGAGGATGAGGATGTAAATTCGATAATGGACGTACTTCTTTCAACCGCTTTAAATCTGCCAACGTAGTCCAGGTTGAAGAGCGAAAGAATAAAAAAAAAAAAAAAAAAAAAAAAATGCACACTCATCCTCTCCCTATTCAAAGTCAATGGCAATGGCTACATTCCTCAAATTGACTCTCTACCTGGCCGTTCTGGCCTTTGCTGCACTGTCCTCCGCGGCCGGGCGCCCTGTACCTGCGAACCTGCAGAAGCTGTACCACCACGCAAAGGCAGGTGCTACATATATATAAGCTCATATACATCAATCGGACAAACACCACGCCTGCAACCATACTAACGGCTCCTTGCATAGAGTAACCGCTGCCACTCCCCTCTAAGCAGCACCAGGTTCACCGACGGCCACAACCGAAGTATACCCCCACCCTAACCTATATCAATATATCAAGATACCCTCCTCTTCCAAAAAAAAAAAAAAAAAAAAAAGGGCTGCCTTGTCCACTAACAACCTGGCATGTAATAAGGCGGTTTTACCTACTGCGGCGACCACAAAGGCATCATCTACATCACTGGGTCTTCGGACCGCATGGCCCTGGCAGACATGGACGTTGACTGCGATGGCATCAACAGGTCCAAGGGAGCCTGTGCCAATGACCCGTCAGGACAAGACCAAACAGCCTTCAAACACGAGGTATCTCGCTACGGCATCGAAGATCTAGATCCGAACAGACATGCCTATGTCGTGTTGGGTAACCACGGCTCGGAGCCAAGTTACATGCCCTCCGTCTCGGGCGTAGAGTCACTCAGCGTTGTGGCTGTGGTATGCAACGGTACATTGGTACGAGGAGGCCTTTTCGCCGGTGGAGACGGGTGTGTTATCTAATAACTATACTACAGTTCTATGGCATATGGGGCGATACCAACGGCGGCACCGATGTAGGCGAGGCGTCAGTATCCCTTGCCCATGCATGTTTTCCCGCCGAGCATTTATCGGGTGATAACGGTCATGAAAAGCACGATGTTCTTTACGTTGCGTTTATGGGGAAACAGGCTAAGCCCGGTGCTAAGGGGGCGAATTGGAAGGCGTCGAGCTTCAATGGCTTTGAGACTTCGCTGGCTCATATTGGAGATACTCTTGTGTCAACAATTACAGTGTAGCGGTCGACGACTGGTAAGTATTGTGTTCCTGGTGTGATGATAATGGTTGGGCATATATTGTGAAATGGTGGTTAGGGTATATATTGGGAGCAGGTTTCAACAGCTCCTCCCATTTACTATTGGCTAAGATATACCAATGACGTGTATAGCTTTAACATTGTACCTGTTTCATAATTTCCATAGCTCCTAGTGGCTCTCTGTGGATAATAAACAGCCCTTCAATGAAGATACGATGTCACAGTATAAAAGTTATGGCTATTCTCATAGTTTGTACACAATTCTTGCGCATGCAAAGTAGTTTCTATAGACTCAGGGTAAAACCCATGTCTGTGTGAAGCTGATCGTAGCCAAGTAATACATCCCAGGGCTTAATTTCTCTGGCATACAGGGCAGGCTGCAGGTCGACGGTCGATACTAAAACATCAGTACCTGCTCTCTTGAATACGAAGAACATCAGCTACAGTAATATGCTATATGCTTTTTGATTCAAAGACAAAAGTTAACCACAAGCTAAAGCACCTTCCGATATCCGATGCATGAGGAACGATGATAATGCCGTAACTCCGATGTGCTCTTCAAACAACAAGAACCAAACAAGAACCCAACAACATAACACACGCTCCTACAAATCATGCATGGTATTATACCCTGTAGCAATCAGGCTTCTGGCTGCAGTAGTCGAGTCTGCGGCAATGTGCCAATAAAATAGCCCCGCCAGACCCGTCTGCTTCACAAATTGTGCCTTCAACTTGACACTCTGCGGTGAATCGTACGAGATGAACCCGGAATTCTGCTCGTTGTCGACGCAAAACGCCGCATTGCCGACCTCGGGGTCATGTTGCTCTATCGAACCTGGCACGGGGAGATCACAGTAGTCGAATACTACCTCCTTCTCATTACCTGCGCCATCCTCTACTGGTTTGTCGGATCCGTCAGGTGCAGGACATGAGTACTGTCCAACGCTGTTGGTACCGGGGAAACCACGGCCGTATACCGGTATACCCATTAAGATTTTATGAGGCGGTACACCTTGGGCGAGTAAGTATGAAACAGCAGAGCTGCATGAGAGGTGAGCGGCGTCGTTATGCGGTTTTTCGGGAGCGAAGAGCTGAGACTGGTGGCCGCACTGTGGTACCCATGGGCCGGAGAAGTCGTATGTCATGACATTTATTACATCAAGGTAGTATTGCGCTAGGTGTAGGTTGATATGTTGCAAGGCCCACTGACCGGCTGGCAGGGCGGATGAGAGGATGTATTGCGGCGATGGCAGCTGTTCTCGAAGAGCAGCGAGGAGAGATATGTAATTTATACCCTGCTGGGGGTCAGATGGGTGCTCCCAGTCGACTATAAAAATGTGGTTCAGGGTAATTAGCATGTTGCAGTTCTAGGCCCGCATCTGAGCAAGTGAAAAATGCAGGCACAGATGGAGGAGTATCTCGTACCATCTAGCCCATCAAGGCTGAACTTATCGACCAGATTCTTTGCGGTCTCCACGAAGTTCGCTGTCAAAACTGGATCCGCTGCAACGGCTGCAAAGTTCTCGCTGCCAGCTCCTCCTCCGCCGATTGAGAGGATGACCTTTAGCTGTGGATATTGCCGCTTCGACTGTGTGAACGCTCTGATGCAACCCTTTGCACCGTCGACCGGCATCTGTTCGTCGGCCCATTCATCGCTCAACTACTGGTTGGGTTAGATTTGAGTTTACTTTCAATCATACCCGTCAGGATAATGAAAAAAAAAGGGGGGGAGGGGGTACTGACATATACTGTGCCATCTGGCTTGACCCTATATACCAAAACACACGACAACATACGTCGTCTCTGGTCAGTCTCGACTCTTCCACCAGAAATTACCCGATGGCAGGTAACATTACGGAGTACTACTCCGCGATAACATCCAGGGGGCCATGCGGGGCCAGCCATAATAAATTGTAGGGGGGAGTGTGGGAAGCGGGAGGATCTCACCAAGCAAATGCATAAAAAACATGCGAGACGTAGCCCAGCTTCAGCGAGGACGGAGGATTACTCTTGTATATCCGCCAATTGGGGTAGTAGACGGCGTTTGAAAAGATCGGAATCTGGCAGAGGGACTGTTCGATACAGCTGATGGATGCAGCGCCCACCTGCGGCGCTTGGCTGTCCATGACGTCTCTAGAGGGATACCACGACGACGGTCTGAACCGGAACATTTCAACACATGGGCGATATAGACGGAGAGATACCCGACTGCGGTCTTTGCCAGCGGACAGACAGACGGCACAGGAGAAGCAGAAGCGCTGGAGGATAGAGAGAGAGAGAGAGAAGGGCAGAGGGAGAGAGAAAAAACATGCAGGGTTAGTGTTGAGGGACGCCCCTTCTGGTAAGTGGACACGAGACCAGCAAAAAAACGATCAGGAGTAAAGGAAGAAGAAAAGGCGCTCGCATGCATGAACGAGCCAGCAGGGGAGGGGAAGCGGGAGCGGACGGATTAAATATAATTCAGCCGTTTAGTTGGTTCTCTCGTCCAGGCTGAACGGAGGCAGATGCGAAAAATAAATATGGAACGGTGGTGTGTAAGTATATGTATACTTCGAAGAAGAAAGGTTGCATGTATAGGATTTTTAAGGGGGGGGTCGCGGCGCTCTGTGGTCGCAGGTCGCAGCCATTATTCTTTGCTTCTTCTTCTTCTTCCTCCAAGCTCGTCACGATAGCAATCTGGTCGAGGCGCCCACTGCCTCGAGCCAGACAATGGGCCTGGAGATGCGCGGACGGCGGTGGAAGCGCCTGGTCGGCTGATACATGACGGGGTCTGAGATGATGCTGTCACCGAGCCAGGGCAGCGCAGGGTGTACGGAGTATAAATTTGGGGTAACTAGCCCAGGTAGCGCCAGCACAGTCGCGAACGGACGGAAAGGACCTTCATTTAGTGCTCGGGAAAAAGCAAGCATAGTCAATCAACTGGTACTCGGTACTCCGTTGGTATTATTTTGTATGGGCTTCCCTGCGCTTTCACCTCGCTCCATGACCATCATCCATGCGTCTGTCAGGGAGGCTCCCTCTCTCTCGTATTCACACGAGGCATGCTGCAGACCAAGTCTAGACGCCCAGAAGCGATGACTCGCCAGGCCCAGCGATCGCACGTAGCCAGCACCAGCCGATCGCCTCCTGTCCTCGCCCTCTTTATCTGCCTCCTTGGCCGCTTCTTCCGTTGCCCCTTTTTTTTCCCACCGTCTGGCTGCTTCTTCTCTCCTGCGAGAGAGTTTGATATCAAAGAAACTCTCACGTGATCTAGCTTACATAATAACACCTGCTTTTTTTGACGCCAAAAAACTAAAAAAGGCCAGAAAAAACAAACGACCAAAAAAAGGACGTACAGAAAGCGAAGAGAGCAGAGAAAGCAAGCTCAAGGAGCTCTGCAAGGCACACTGGGGGAACGGGACAGGCAGATACGCATCCAGACCGGGCTGCCCAGCACGCGAGACACACGTTTCATGTTATAATTACACTCTCAAGGTCCCGACCGTCGGCACAGAAGAGCGCAGCAGCGGGAAAAGGAGAGGACAGCGAGCCACCCGTCACCGTCACCGTCACCGTCACCGTCGCTGTCCTGGTCGTCGTCATGGCCGAAGTCCAGAGAATCGCAGACCGGATAGTCTCTCCCGGAACGCCTCGAGACCCCAACTTCACCAAGTTTGCCTTCTCCGACTTCGTTGCCAAATCCTTTAGCTTTGCCCTTGCTTCCGATGTGCCGGTTTGCAAGGCCTACCGAGAAGGCCACTGTCCGCTCGGCCCGCTCTGTGCTGAGAGACACCCGACTCCATCTCGCATATCGACCTCTTCGTCTCCCGCGATAGCCCCTTCCTCCACACACGGGAGTCTGGTATGCAAGCATTATCTCAAGGGGCTGTGCAAGAAAGGGTTGAAATGCGAATATCTACACGAGTACAATCTGCGGCGGATGCCAGAATGCCAGTCCTTTTCCCGTAACGGATTCTGTCCCAACGGGGACGACTGTCTGTATCAACATCTCTCTGGTGATGCAAAGCTGCCGCAGTGCGAGCATTATGACCAAGGGTTCTGTCCGCTGGGTCCTATCTGCGCTAAACGGCATGTGAGGAGGAAGCTGTGTCGGTTTTATCTTGCGGGATTCTGTCCTGCTGGGAAGACGTGTACCGAGGGTGCCCATCCGCGCTGGTCAGAAAACTTGCCCAAACCGACCGTCAGAGTAGAAAAGACCCAGGAGGAGATTGAAAGTGAACGAGCAAGGATCAGAGAGGAACAGGAGCGGGAGGAGGAGCGGGAGAGAGAGTGGAGGAGAGAGAACCGTGGCCGAGATGGCAGATATCCGCGAGGACGGTACCGGGGGAAGAGATGATCACCTACCTGCCTGTCCTTTTGTTTTCTTTTACTAAATCACCTTCCGGACCCGTCGTTGCATCTATATACCCTACACGGCGGCCGATGTACGTTTTATGTCTTCTATATGTCTTGCAAGCTCGGCGTTAGGTGTCTCATCACGCTTCATTTCACTGCCTGTAGGCTTGGGATTGGAAATATCGGTTTCAGCATGGATATCAGTACATCTGCATGCATAAATTTCAATTTGGCATAGCGCTATCACAAATTACAAGTCTTCAACTGTCCTCCATCTTTACCCATCGCAGTTATATAACAGACACCCATCCATACATATCGGCTTCCCGGAATTGTTGCCCGGCCCAATTGATATCGGCGAAGAATCCGTAACTGACCTTGAAGATGGAGTCGTTATCCGCCAGCGCCTCCAGACTGACAGGGGGAGATATATGGAAATTGAGACGGCTACGTTGAGTTCCAACGCCTCCATTCTCAAGGGATTTTTGCTCAGTAGGGTATCTTATGCATATTAGGATATATACTCCATGAAATAACAGCTACTGCGATGGAAGTTTGGTAGCTATAACTTCATACTTAGGGGGTATTATTAAATGAGGTATGAAGGACATACATCACGAACCAAGCATCAAGTTTCCTGCAATTTTTTGCGACTGAATAAATTTGACAGCAATAATCGGAATAAACCATGCATTTTAAGACTTTATCATGGTCGTAGTAACTCAGGGGTATCCTCGTGGTTGAAATGTGATGAAAGAGAAGGCAACAATAGTACTCCGTGCTCTCCTATCGTGTATCTTGAGATCTCATCGCAACAGCATATCAAGAGCAGGGAACCCTTCTAACCCTCTTATCAGAGCCAACTGAGCAGTCTCCAGTCTTCTGCTAATACTCTTTCCTCCCTGTGTGTTGATATATAAATAAACAACCAAGTCCGTGGCTGAAACTGCCCAGCAAAAGAAGTGCGCTCCACGTCATAAACTTGGTGAACTTGTTAACTAGCGTCGCGCTTCGCCAACCTCCTACGTTGTCCACAAGACATCATCACCCACAAGCAAGCGCTCCTTGTTTATTACCCTGCTACGCTCTGCAAATGCCAGCAGGCCAATAGGCCATGTTCTAAATACAGAAGATATCTTTTATTATTATCATACTACACTCAAGCCTAACGAGCCTGTCCGAATTGCCCCGAAAAAGATGTCGCCAAATCTCCCTTTCCGCGACATCAACCTCTACGCCTCGCCGCACTGCTATGCCTTTAGGTCGGCGTCTGCTTCCACGGCCCATAGCTTGGTCATAGACCGACCTACTGGCGACTTGCGACTTGAGAAGGCGTCTACCCATCAGGCGAAACGAGTCTCTAGCATTGCTGGAATATTGGGTATTGTCAAACTTAAGCTTGGTACGACGGCAGCCTGCTCCCCTCTTTGATATCTGGCGTATGTAGGGGGAATGAAACTAATTATTATAGACAAATATGTCATTGTCATTACAAAAGAACAACCGATGGGGAGGCTGAGGGGACATATGGTATATAAGGTCGTTGCGACTGAATTCCTGCCTCTCCGTGAGACTCCTCTCCACGATCCGGACGAAGATGCCTACCTCGCACTCCTAAAGAAACTACTGGCCACGGGGCCGATGTATTACTCCTACTCGCTCGATATCACCAACAGTTTCCAGCGCCAGTCCCATAGTGACCTTTCACTGCCTCTCTGGAAACGAGCAGACGACCGATTTTTCTGGAACCGTTTCATACAGACGGACCTGATAGACTTTAGCACCGGGCTATCCGAAAACACGGGGATCAGGAGTGGACAGTCGTCAGATGTCGACCCGTATATATTGCCAGTCATGTTTGGCATGCTGCGCATAACTACCGCCAGAATCAAGTCTACCCCATTCACCTTTGCTCTTATAACTCGCCGTTCGAGATTCAGAGCAGGCACCCGATATTTTTCCCGTGGAATTGATGAACATGGAAATGTCTCAAATTATAACGAGACAGAACAGATCGCTATTTTGAATGATTCAAATGGAGCAGTCTCTGGGTTCGCAGGAGGGGTGGGTATGGGAGACAGCAAAATAGGAGAAAAGAGCCACAAAGAGCTGCAGGTCCTGTCGTTTGTTCAGACCCGAGGAAGCATTCCAGTCTACTGGGCTGAAGTGAACAACTTGCATTATACCCCAAAACTTGCCGTGCGTGGTGTGGACGCCGCATCCTCAGCAGCTCGAAAACACTTCTCGGACCAAATCAAGACCTACGGAGAGAACTTCCTCGTCAATCTAGTCAATCAAAAGGGTCGCGAAGAGCAGATGAAAAGGGCGTATGAGCAGATGGTGAGGTTACTCTTATCTTCGCCAACCGAAGCAAAGGAATCCGACATGCTCTCTCCTGAAAAGATGCACACCCTAGAATCTTCCAGTAAAGAGCAACTGATGGACCGACTTCATTACATATACTTTGATTTCCACAACGAAACCAAAGGTCTGCAGTGGCACAGAGCGGAACTCCTTTTGAACCAACTGAATGAGGGCCTCCAGCGCGGCCAGTACTTCAGTGGCATCGAGTCGTTAGGTAATCCATCAGGTACTCTGGAGGCTAGAAGAATGCAATCCTCAGTCGTTCGAACAAATTGTATGGATTGTCTGGACCGAACGAATGTTGTTCAGAGCATGCTTGGCCGATATACCCTAACCCGCCAATTTATCGATTGCGGCATTCTTATGCCAGGAGAGAAGACTGATGATGATTTGGTCTTCCGAGACCTCTTCCGAAATATGTGGGCTGATAACGCAGACGTTGTCTCAAAGTCGTACTCTGGGACTGGTGCGCTGAAGACCGACTTCACTCGGACCGGTGAACGAACGAAGGCCGGTGCTCTTCAGGATGGCAACAACTCCGTCACCAGGTACATTTTGAATAATTTCATGGATGGACCGAGACAAGATGCCTTCGATCTCTTCCATGGCACCTACCTCCCCTCCAGCACTGCATCATACGTATTTGCCGACCGAAGGCCCCTCGTTATCCAATCCATCCCATACATCTTAGGAGCAGCAATATTCATGATACTGGTAGCTACATTCACTCGCCAGCTGCCTGACTCTACCGGATGGCCGTTAAGGATCTTCCTTATCTTTTGGATAGTAGTTGCTGCCTGGTGTCTAAATTTTATACATTCTCACGGCATGTTATATGTAAGTTGTCGGCATATCAGGTTTCAGGTATCTCTCTGTCTATTTTACTAATTATATCCATAGGTCAACTGGCCAAAACTCAACACACCTGCAACAGGAGCAGAAGGATATGCAGAAGCCCTTCGCCGGGCTAGCAAGGATAAGCTCATTGGTGACTTTATACCGACTACGGGACGCCAGCGAGGAGTGAGTAACGCACGACTCGGCTTTATGGAAGAAGGCAAAAAGAGAATAGAGTAGATGATGGACATTTATAGACCGGGTTTCTGTCTCCCCTTTATTTTGTATCAATTGTGCATAGACGCAGCTCCTTTTGCATTTCCCCTTTTCTTTCCTGCTGCGGCTCATTCGAGTTTATAGTAACAGAAATGTTTTAATACAAGTTATCATGCTGCCCTGTACTTCCCCAGCATGTCGTCAACATCGGCTGCTGGTTATCTTTCTTTGCCTACCTTAGGTATGAAAGTATGCATGTCTGGCTGGGCTGTTCCTGCAGGCGCGCGATAAGCTCCGATAAGAGAAAAAGTTATCTTCGGTCCGAAACGTCGAAAGGAGGGATGGAAGACGCAACAACAGCAAGAGCAGAACCAGAACAAGCACCAGCAGCTCCTTTCACGGCCCTCGATGCTAATCAGAAGCCATTGGTCTCATATCGTCTTTAAATCCCGTACTCACTATCTCTCGCAGTTCTGCCGCCAGATTTCTACGATGGATCGGACATATGGGGTAAGCCTCCCTGCGCATGTCCACACGGCTCCCCACCGGAGGAGTACTTTCGACTGACACAGGACTTGCCCTGCAGGACGCTATTGCGGCGTTGAATTCGCTTCAAACAAATTTTGCCATTATAAATGCTATGCGCCAGTCTGGTCGTGTTCTGAATGAACAGTCAATACCAGAAACGATCGAGTGGTGCAGGAAAATAGGGCACAAAGTGAGTTGCTGAAGCCCCCATTTACTACTCCCGTTAGGCTGCCAGGCGCTCTGCTGACCGTTATTCTACGTTCCTTTTACCGATAGCCTTCTGACTTTGATCGACTGAATATAATACACATCGCCGGTACTAAAGGCAAAGGGTCGACTTGTGCATTCATATCCTCCATATTATCGCAATACCTAACCGCGAAGAAGGATGCAGATAGCTCGATTTCACAGTCAACACCTAAGTTTGAAAAGATTGGTCTCTATACCTCTCCCCATCTTCGATTCGTACGGGAAAGGATACAGATAAACAACACCCCACTAACAGAGGCACAATTCACGAAATACTTTTTTGAAGTATGGGATCTGCTGGAAGAAGATGCGCGCGCCAGAGGGGAGGACCCGAAGGGGCCAAATGTGAAACCGAACTACTTCCGATATCTTACCATAATGGCGTTCCACACATACTTGAGGGAGAACGTAAACGCTGCGATTATAGAGTGTGGTATAGGCGGGGAGTACGATACAACGAATATTGTGGTGAACCCCGTGGTCGAAGGCATAACTAGCCTGGGGATCGATCATGTGGCCATGTTGGGCTCGACCATCGAAGAAATAGCGTGGCATAAGGCAGGGATCATGAAGCCTGGAACTGTGGCCTATACCGCACCACAGCCCGAGACTGCAATGGGCGTCCTTCGAAAACGGGCGGAGGAAAGAAAAACCCAACTGCATGTTGCACAGGGCCACCCGGACCTTATCCCCGGGAAGATTTCATTGGGTCTCTCAGGCGAGTTTCAAAACAAAAATGCAGAGCTGGCAGTAGCTATCTGTAGCTCATTTTTAAAGAAACTTGGCTTCCTTGATGTACCATCGTACATCGACAAGAATCCTCTACCCGAAAAGTTCAAGGCCGGCCTCGAAGGGGTAAAGCTAGGTGGCCGATGCGAAATCAGAAAGGAAAAGGACTTGGTCTGGCACATCGATGGAGGACATACGGCCGATAGTATTGAAGTTGCAGGGAACTGGTTCTCAAGCCTGCCATATACGCAGACACGGCCTACTGAAGGCAAAAGGAAACCTTGCATCTTGATTTTTAACCAGCAGACGCGGGACAGCACTGCGTTGGCAAATACCCTTCACAAAGCACTGACTGCTGGCAACTGCGTCTTCACCCATGCCATCTTTTGCACGAATGTGACTTTCAAAGAGGCGGGATACCGACCAGACCTCGTGAGCATCAATACAGATGCCTCAGATGTTGAGAAACTCAGCGTTCAGAACAACCTAGCGAAGGTCTGGCGTAACTTGTCACCAGACACTGAGGTGGAAGTCAAGGCCACGATAGAAGAGGCCGTGGAGACTGCGCGCAGTATAGCCGCAGCACACAACGAAGAGGTCTCTTCTTCAGAGGGCACTTCTGTCAGTGTACTGGCCACTGGCAGCTTACACCTTATCGGCGGCCTCCTTGAAGTTCTAGAGACAAGCCCTCAGGTCAAAGGAACTTGAAGCTGCGTTCCGCACAGCTAGGCTCTTTTTTTCTTTCTTTTCGGTTGCTCCATACTTACTTCGACATGTGCTTGCATTTTAACCCGGTGTTCTCATTCAACTTGGAACATGATTCCATAACGGGAGTTGTTTTTTATATTTATATTTTATTTTTTTCTACATAGAGCCTGGTATCAGGGCCTGGAAGCACTTCTATTTAACTAGCAAGCGCCACAATTCATGTCACTCGATCACTCACATGCGCGCGACCATATCACTCCATCGATCTTGATCTAACCGTAGTTTCTACTACGTAAAATATCTGCACAAGCATTCCCTGCTGCTTATTTGAAGACCAGATTCAACCAAGGTCCCAACGTGGATAACTACCGTAGGCAGATATTAGTTAACCTTGGTAGAGCAGGAGTAACTAATCAATATTAATAGTTAGTTAGTTAACCAAATAAACGACTGCAATAACCCCCCCTAGTCATGTCCACGGGTCAGAGAAGTGCTGAACTGTAACCAAGTCCACCCCCGGAATATCAAATATGAAGTGCGCCTATGACGAAATTGCGGTAGAAGGAAAAACGAGGAACTCCAGGGGTCAACCCACATGATGATGGGACGCCGGGAACGAACTTAACTCCCTAATTTTTTTTTTTAAATAAAGCCCAACCCGCATAACTACCTCTGCCCCTCATCCCCGCCAACGCCTCCCTCAGCTTGGATAGCACGCCGACAATTAAGACGCTGACCGCAGCATGGCAGACAAACAAGACGCAGAGCCGGCTCCTGGCCAGCAGAACGATGTACCCGACGACGGCGCAAGCAAGAATGGCTCAACTACCACGAGCAGCGGCCACAAGGGCAAGGGCAAGGGCAAAGCAACGATAGAGCTCAGCACGAAAGCGGCACAGGCGCTGATGGACTCCAACCCTGCGTTGAAGGGCGAGCTCGCCGGCCTGGATAGTGAGAAGGCAGCAGAGCTGATGCGGAAAATGGACATCAAGGATCTGCTAGCCGGACTTGCAGCCAACCCGAAAAACAAGAAGGATATGGCATCATATAAGTTCTGGCAAACTCAGCCGGTCATACGATTCGATGACAAGGGTGAAATAGTGGACGGACCGATCAAGGAGATTGATATCGAGACTGTACCGAAGGCACCAGGGCCGTTGATTGATGGGTTTGAATGGGTTACCCTGGACCTGAACGATGATAAAGAGACGCAGGAGCTGTATGAGCTCCTGACAGACCATTATGTGGAGGATGAGAGCGAGATGTTTCGGTTTAACTACTCGAAAGACTTTCTAAACTGGTTGGTGCTCTAAATTAATGTACCCCTTGCCGTTCAGTGAACCTAGCTAACTCTGCATAAGGGCACTTAAGGCGCCTGGATGGACTAGCGATTGGCACGTTGGAGTTCGAGCTTCAAAATCCAGGAAGCTAGTGGCGGCAATTTGTGGTATTCCCATCGAGATTTGTGTACGCGGAAAAGTAATACGGTCTGTCGGTATCGATTTCCTATGCGTCCACAAAAAGTTACGATCCAAGCGTCTGGCGCCGGTTTTGATAAAGGAAATAACTCGGAGATGTTATCTGAGAGGCGTGTTCCAAGCTGTCTACACTGTCGGCATCGTTCTGCCCACGCCGATCAGCTCATGTCGCTATTACCACCGAGCTCTGGATTGGTTGAAGCTATATGAAGTCGGGTTTTCTGGTCTGCCAACAGGCTCTACAAAAGCCCGGCAGGTTGCGCGAAACCAGCTGCCATCAGCGACGGCCACACCAGGACTACGGCCAATGGAAGCCAAAGATGTCAGCGCAGTGTCTAGCCTTCTAAACCGTTACATGAAACGATTTGAGCTCTCGCAGACTTTTAGCGAGGAGGAGACCCAACATCTATTCATCAACAAGGAAAACACTTCGGAGGCTGTCGTATATTCCTTCGTCGTCGAAGACAAAGATACCCATCAAATCACGGACTTTTTTTCATTTTATTCTCTGGAGTCCTCTGTGATTCAAAACGAGAAACATAGCAATGTCAGAGCCGCATACCTGTACTATTATTCGACAGAGACAGCTTTCGCCGAAAATGAAAAGGGCTTGAAAGAGCGTCTGCAGTTGCTTATCAACGACGCCTTGATCATCGCCAAGAAGGTATTTTCTCTATTTACTCCAGTCCATCGCGTATTCTCTCCCCGCTGACCATATATATTTAGGAGAAATTCGATGTATTCAATGCCCTGACATTACATGACAACCCCCTGTTCCTCGAAAAGCTCAAGTTTGGTGCTGGAGATGGACAGCTTCACTACTATCTATTCAATTACAGAACAGCACCTATTGCTGGTGGCGTTGATAGCAACAATGTGCCTGATGAGCGCAAGAGGCACGGTGTCGGTATTGTTCTTGTTTGATAGTTTTCTAGCGATTACCAATGAGACTTCTACTGTTCCCCGGGTATATAAGCATTCATATACGGAGTTGTACATAGCCATAACAGTTTGCTGCGATACTGGCCTGCTACTAAGTGGTTTTCTATTTTTATCTCCCGTTTGCAGAACTCGTTATCCACGTGATGAAGAGCCGCAGGTCTAGAACAACCATACGCTAGCTTAAAATGGACTAGTATGACGTGTCATGCGACTTCCACGTGACTTGGCGTTCCAAGCCAACTTCATAAGCAACAAGAAACAACATTCAAGGCTGCAACTTGGAAGCAAAAAGGTTGATATGCAGTCATTGATCAAAACAATTACATGATAAATTGCCTAGAAATGGCCTTAGCGTGGAATTTTTAGAAAAGGGCGCATTCACCCATCTTTTTCTGCGGATCATATAACCTCCGGAAAACCCCCCCGGGTTAGAATCCATATCAATCCCCACCCCGTACTTGAACGAACCAGCAGGGTAACTACCTGGTACGAATGTCAATATCTACACTGCCTTATAGCACCTAGAATACTTATACCACGCAGTTTGAATTACCCTCACTATGGGTGCTGGTCAATCAACTAATACCAGCGGTCATGGAGCGTCACCCGGTAAGTCTAGGAACCCAACTTGTGTATATTACTCTAAGGGACAATGCTAGAATGTTTTGATGAATATGCAATAACTAACACTTCCCAGAGGAAATGAGCCGCATTCTGGCTCATCGGTTTGCGTCCAAATGTTTCACACCGCTGGAATTAACCCACCTCAAAGATAATTTTTACTCGTTGGCATTGAAACAAGGCGACATTCACTACTGGAACGAAGAAGTTCTATCCAAATTCCTGGGAATACCGGATGGCGACGAGAAATTGACCAATGGTCTTGGTACTCTTGATGCGGGTCCAGTCATTTTTCGCATGGTCTCTTACCTTGGGGCATTCCCTTTTCAAAATACCCTAGCTCCAAGTGTTCTCACTTTTGACGCCATGGTGAAAGTGATTGTTCTGCTGACAGACCGTTACGGCAAGGTTTTGCGCAGAGGGAAAAAAGACCGTATCAAGCTACTATTTGGAAGCCTCGCGGATATCAGAAGAAGGGAAGATTCTCCTATCAAACCGGAGGACAAGGCGGATAACGACGAGGGTCGACCCAAAACCCAGTCTGATGAAGCAGGGTTTTCAGTTGACAAGCCGTCGAATGATGCCGATGACTACAACGATGATGACGACCTAGTTCTTGCAGCGCTTGAGTCTTTGGACGCCATTGAAGTGTTTAAGCATGACCAGCGCATTGACCGGACCGTCTACGAAGCTCACATTTCATTCGACACGTTCCAACGGTTATTGATGTTGTTTGTTGTTATAGCCCCATTACAATCCTGTGAAAAGACCTCGGAGTATTTTTCTCAGCTCAATGAGGAGTCCTTAAAATCTGCTCGTTACTGTGTCGAAAACATTCTCACCTCATTCGACATTGGTGACCGTACAAAGGGGATAGATTACGAGACCTTTTACTGGGTGGTCTCGACCTCCCTTCCGTACATGTTCGACCCTCTGACTCCACTTTTTGAGCATCTGCTTTTCAGCAAGAATCTTGACTTGTCCAGGAGAAAGGACTCGGGAACTTGCTCAGTTAGTGAAGAGAAACAGAAAAAGGCAGAGTTGTCCTATTCACCTTCACACCCGCCAGTAATCCTTCCTGGATCTTTCAAACCCTGCATTTTAGATTCTGCATTGATCTCCCATCTTTCCTTCTTCCTCTCGACCTTACCCTCAATTCCCAACCTTTTACAGAACGGAACACGCCTACACGGAGTATTTTCTTCTGATACCCATGGCGAATCTCTGACGTCCTTTTCGCATAACGTTCTTACTTGGGATGCCCCAAGCATTCTATTGGTAACAGGTTCTAATAGCAATTCTTCTGGTGATGAAGCTGATATAGTAACTGTTGGAGCATATCTTCCGCAACCCTGGAAATTACCCGCATCGACATCAACGCCCCACTATGATACATCTCATCAGTCCAAATTACCCTGCCTATTCCAGCTAAGTCCCAGACATGCAGTGATGCAAAGTTCTCCATCAATCAATTCCCTGAAATCCAACCTACCTGTGGTATCGTTTTCTACCAAGTCTGGTATTGCCATTGGCTGCAAAATACCTCCACCAACACGTACATCGGTGGACTCAAGTCGCCCTACACCTGCTGGTAGTGGTAGTATGTGGATCGACCCAGCTCTGGAAAATGCTGAATTCGTCATGTCAAATGGCCTAAGTCATGAGGAGGGCGTGTTTCTTCCCCCTGGAATCGCACGTTGGTCTCCATCGCGCCCCCCATCGAAAGCAGAAAGTGAAACGATTAAAATATCAATCTATAACATTGAAGTTTGGGGAGTTGTTCAGACAGCGCCCACGCCTGCACAGTCACCATATCACAGCCGTACCTCCACAGCAAATGGCGATATACCTGATGCTGTTGCGCGCCAGCAGGCTAGTTGGGACTTTGAAGCTCGCGAAGCTGAAAGACGTCGGGAGATCCACCTAAATGTTGGTGGCGGTGATTCCGAGGAACAAACTGGGAGAGCCTTGTTGGAAATGGCTGGGATCATTGGAGATTCAGCAAGACGCCGGTAAAACGGTCGCCAAAGGGGAGGTTACAGGAGTTGAGCAGCGGGAAACTGACCTAACGATTTTACGAAGTAATAATAATAACTAAGTTGCGAGAATGTTATTCATTTTTGAGCCACGCCTTTCCAAACATGCACTCTATCCTGTTAATTCATGCTGATTTATGAGATGCTTGTCCCTTCCTAATACCCAAAGAAAGTGCTGTATACGCCGACAATGCATAAAATATAACTGGGGAAAAAATAAAATTCACGGTCTGAGAGGCACAAGGCCTGATGGGAGGTCATAATGGTCTTGTAGTACTTCTTCGGCAGATTTTCTACCGTTATTATCTCTGTCCCCATTCCGAGGAGTGGTCACACCTGATTCACTCTCTGTTCCATTGAGCTTTGAAACACCTCGGGCATGCCCTGCGGGTTTTGAGGTTTCGTCTCCTGCTGCAGCGCCACGAGCTCGTCGGTGTTCCTGTGGCAGTCTGAAGGCAAGATATTCGATATCTGCCCGCTCAATCCTATCCATAACACCATTCATATAATCCCGCACTTCTCCAGGAGGTTTTACAACACGCCCGAGAGGTTCAAGGGTTCTGGGATTGCTTGCATGTAGTCGCAATGTGACAGGTTGGTAGTATTCCTTGAAATTAGATTCCTTAGCTTTGGCTCCTGATGCTGAAGATGTATTATCATCAGGTGTTTCAGGGGCATCTACTATCTTAGAATCTTCCGCAGTTACAGCCACATCCGTCCCTTTAGTATCCTTCGTACTTTCTGGTTGCGAAGCAGGAGGTTTGGATGGGCTTTCACCTGAGTTAGAGGCAGCCGCAGCTTGAAGCAGCTTGGCCTTCTTGCCTCTTACCTTGACGGGAGCTTTCTTATCTGATTCAGTCGAAGATCCTGGTGGACCGATCTTTTTGATTGCTAAGAACGATGCAATAACCGTAGTATTCCCGGGAAAATAATCCAATATCATATTCTCTGGAAATAAATATCGATCTCCGGTTGGGCCATTGTTTGAGCCTGCAGGTAGAATGAACTCAAAGACCACGCTTTTGATATCCATTCTTGCAGGCTGTGAGACGGGCTGTGAATACTGAGGACGGAAGTATCCATTATGGGGCGGGGGTACCTTCTGGGTATGTTTTATCTTGGTAGAATTTGTCCCTTGCTGTCCCGGAGGACCAGGGGGGTACTGTGGCGCTGGGGGATGAGAGTGTTGATTTTGTGGGTGATAGGGTACTGGATTGCGTGACGCAATGGGGGTATGAACTCGGTTTTGTGCTGCGCTAGCTGAGGTTGGAGGTGCGCCCGTCTGCGTGGGGGGTTCTGGCTTTGCTTGTGATTGGTTTGGTTGTGAGTCCTTCGAGTTTCTACTAGCAATAATTGCGTTTATTTCGTCAATATGTGCTTGAAAGGCTCGAAGCTGTTCCTGGTCAGCCTGACTATCTGCTACTATCCTCATCAATGCTCTTAGATCAGGGTTGGTAGCAGCTCTATTGGCGAGGAGCTGGATAACAGGGTCAGTGCTCGGTTTCCCAGGTGGAGGATTTGGCGGCTTCTGGGCTATATTATGACCATGAGGTTGAGATGCCGGGGTTTGATGAACGGGCCCAGGGGGTGCATTGGTAGGCGGAGGCGCTTGGGATTGTGGATGGGGAGGATGGTGTGGTAACGGGGGTGGCTGTCGAGGTTGTTGCTGTTGTTGCTGTTGTTGCTGTTGTTGCTGCTGTTGTTGCTGCTGTTGTTGCTGCTGTTGCGGAGGAGCAGGGGGAGGCGGTGGTAATGACGGTTGTTGATGTTGATATTGCTGTTGTGGCTGACGAGGAACCTGGGGAGGAGGTACAGTATTGGAGGGTCTATTTGGCGGCGCCTGAACTGGAGGTAGTCGAGGATTGTACTCATGAAACTGGCTCGAGTTACTTGAGGGTGTATACTGTAGTTGAACCATAGGTTTCTGGTGCTGCTGCTGGTTCGGCTGTTGGCTTTGCGGTCGTCGTACGGCATAAAGCATGATATCGAAATAATGCGGTTCAATAACCATCGTACAAGGTCCCAACTTCGTCATTGAGTCTTTTGGAGGGTTTTGAAATGTCGGTTGAGGTTGGTTCTTTTTCTTTGATGGTTTGGTCCAGTACTTCTCGAACAGACAATCATGAAGCCATCTCGTCCGCGATCGATGCAGCGCTGCAGAAATAACACCACTAATGAGATAAAGTATTAGCGCAACCCTTAACTGCCAAGTTTACTCATCCAGGATATTTCTCCATCTCCAGTATGTTGGCGCACCTGTCTGCATATGACTGATAGTCTGATAGGGAGCCCTGTGTTTGCGGCCGGGGAAGAGTCGGTAGCGTCTGGTTCTCGGATATCTTGGTAGGGAGTGATTCTTCTGCGGGAGGCTCTGCGGGGAGAGACGGCGCGGGTGTTGCAGTGGCCTTCTTCGAGGGCGTAGCTGACGGCTCCCGTCTTCGCTGTCGCTTTGGGGATGGAGCGGCTTCCGCAGCGTCCTCGGGTCTCTTCTTGCGGGGCCGACCACCACGATTCTTGCCCGGTCCGGGCTGTTTTCGCTTCTCTGCCATGCTGACAACTGATCAGACAAAGCTCTAGCCTCGTTGTTGGTTGAAAAGGGCCCTCCGCGGCGCGCTGAATCAAGGTGCGGCCAAGACGCGAGATGTTGAAGTCGTTAAAAAGGAAAATCCCGAAAGCGCGGAACTTTCGCCTTGGCTCCTGATTTTCAGCCTCCTTTTTCCCGAAGTTCAAGCGAACTAACTAGCTTGCAAGCTCAGACGTCAATTTGTTATCTGGCTGCTTGAAAAGGACAACGGAGGATATCTACTTCCTTCACTCTCGTACATATTCACAGCTAGCTGCAGCGTAGTTTAACTACCCTAATAATATATAGCTGCTCGTTTGATGACAAGGACGCTAGCTTGGCGCTTTCATAGGTACGATCATTCAGGTTAGCTACGTGCAGCAGGTATAAAACCTCGCTTTCGTGGTGATTTATCCAGAACACAGGCTAATGATGATTTGATATAGTACGACTGTTTGATTCATGGAGCTTCTTCCTATTTTCAAAAAGGCCTACTGGCTTCTGGCAGCTAGTGGCCTTCTATATTTACTAGCTGTCCTGTCCTTGACGCATCCAGCTATCCAGAGAGGGTATCTATTCAAGCTCGCCTTTTTTTTACCACTGTATGTCGCATGTACTGATACTCTTTCTAGCGTCCTATACTCCAATGGAATCAATCCCTCCAAATGCCTTGATTTGAACAACGTTGAATGTTTCGGGTTCCTGAGTATGTTATACCCCTAGCTTTGTGTCCTGGTAATTGTCATATTAAACAAGAAATAGAATCCCAGGTCCAACCTTTTACTCTTACTACACCTGATAATGAAACACTTTACTCCTGGCACATTATCCCCACTCATCTTTACAAGGACAACGAGGATCTGCTTCTACAGAACCCCCCTTCAGGGCCTCCAGATGATATTACCAAGACACCTGCATTCCAGCTGTTAGCAAAGGAGAAAAACTCAAGGGTTGTCGTGAACCGTACGTAACGGATCTAGATGCATGAATTATTAAAGGACTGCCCTGCTAATACCTTATTACAGTTCATGGGAATGCAGCTGACATCGGGACTGGATATCGTCCCAAAGTCTATCAAAATTTCCTCTCTACGTCTACCCCATCTCGACCTGTCCATGTCATTGCCTTTGACTATAGGGGTTTTGGGAGGTCCACCGGTAAACCAACCGAAGAAGGGTTAATTACGGATGCTCTCACCGTAGTTAACTATCTAACCTCGCCACCACTCTCCATTTCCCCCAAAAGGATTGTCATTGCAGGTCAAAGCTTAGGAACAGCTGTTGCCAGTGCTCTAGCTGAACGCCATACGTTCGGAAATCCTTCAGACTCCTCCCCTGTAAAGGCCAAGGAGTCCTTTGCAGGTGTAATTCTCATGGCACCATTTACTAATATCCCACAACTTCTGCACTCTTACTGCATCATGGGTTTTATTCCCCCAATCCTTTCACCTTTACTTCAATACCCACAGCTAAAGAAATACATACTGGATCGCCTCCTGGATCGATGGGACACAGCAGCTAGGCTTGCCGCTTTAACAGGCATTGCTCCGAAACAGGCACAAAACCACGAGTCGCTACCGTTTGATTTGACCATTATACACGCTATCAACGACCGTGATATCCCATGGCGTGAGGGTAAGAGTGTATGGGACGCAGCTACTGGCGGGGAAATGGCTGTTGAGCTTGGATCCTTTACACACAATCACACGTCTGAAGATGGAGTCATCCAATCCACTGTCTGGGAGAGAATGGATGGGCCTAGCAAGGCATTGAAGAGAGTCAGATGGGAAAGGGTTAGATATGGAGGTAGGACGTTTATTTACTCTCTTAGTTTATTACCCTTCTACCCGTACCAATCGCTAACACTCTGCTACAACCCCATAGGTCATAATGAAATCGGTACTCTCAATACTGTTGCTGTTGCTCTTTTGAAACTTCTCGATAAACCAACATAGACGCTCAGAGTTGACTTACACCCCTAGCGCTTAGGATATAGAAGAAATATAGAATAGAATATACCAAGTTGTATGATTTGAGATTCATTATTAGCTGGGTTTATTGTAGCAGGAAGGTCTATCTTTCGTGTATATTCACCTCGAGCCTCGCCATCCATTTGGCCCTCTGCATCGCCTTGACCTAACCGCGTCCGGGTCAACAAAGAGAGGTCACTTTTTAGAGCTCGAAGGGGATTTGTACAATCTATAGTACACAGGTGCGTTGGAGAATAGGAGAGCGAGGATAAATGCTTTGGAAAGGCATAAAACGCAGAAACTGTCAAAGAGGAAATCTAAGAAACTGACCCATCCTGTGCTCCTCCCAAGAAATCGTTCTAATATACAATTATGCGAAGGACTCTATATAGTCGAATCACGGGGAAAAACTGATGATATATGGTAGTAATTATGCACGAAATGGGTGCAGCAGCCACAACTCGCTTGCATGAGATAAGAATGCCACATCAATCGAGGCCTTACTTATGTCGTGCAGCCTGGGCCTTTTCGTATTCAGCGATGAGCTCTTTCCTATAATTGCAAAGAGCATTATTAGTATTCAAATACCCGGAAAATTCTAATGCAGTCGAAAAAAAAAAAGTTACTTACTGTAGCTGTCCGGGAGCCTTCTCATAATGACTGAATTCCATTGTAAATTCACCCTTACCCTGGGTGGCAGCCCGCAAGTGGCTGCTGAAGCCGAACATGCTGTTCAAACTGCAATCAGCGAAGATGGTAAATTCATCAACACCTGTCTCGGTATCGTTGATGATGGCATTGCGCTTGTTCAGCAGACCGATGATATCACCCTGAAACTCGGTAGGGGCAGTAATAACTACCTTCATGAGAGGTTCAAGCACATGGGGCTCGCTCTCTTTGAAGGCCTTCCTAAAGGCTTGCTGGGTTGCATTCTTGAATGCCATTTCCGAAGAGTCGGTCATATGGGTAGCACCATCATTGATGACCATCCTTGTGCCAAGGACTTTATGACCGATCAAAGGTCCCTTCTCGCAGGCCAAGTTGAAACCCTTTTCACAAGCGTACAAGAACTTCTCTGATATGCTTCCACCAACAATTTGTTCCTCGAACTCATTGACTTCAAGTTTTGGAGATGGCTCTAACCAACCAACGACACGGGCATAATCACCAGGACCACCACTCTGTTTCTTCAACAGGTGATCAAATTCGACACGCTTTCCAAGGGCTTCACGATATGCCACTCTAGGCCGTCCTGTGACGCAGTCGACACGGTATTCACGACGCATGCGCTCAACATAGATATCTAGATGCAATTCACCCATTCCTGAAATGACGGTTTCCTCACTCTCGGGATCAAAGTAAACACGGAATGTAGGATCTTCTCGCTGGAAACGGTTGATTGCTTTGGAGAAGTTGGCCAGATCTTTGGAGCTCTTTGGCTTGATGGATAAGGAAATGACGGGCTCAGGCACGAACATGGAGGACATGGTGTATCCCAATTTTCCGTCTGTAAACGTATCACCAGATGCACAGTCAACACCAAAAACAGCACAAATTTCACCGGGTCCAATTTCTGCAACTTCCTCCATCTCGTTTGAATGCATTCGTACAATTCGTGGAACCTTTATTTTCTTGTTATTCTTCACGTTGAACACGTTCATACTCTTTCGCAGGGTACCCTGGTATACGCGAATGTAAGTAAGCTGGCCGAAGTTACTCTCCTCAAGCTTGAAAGCCAGTCCAACGAAAGGAAGATCAGCATATGGAACAAGCTTGACAGAAGCCTCGTCTCGCTTCTGGTCAAGAGCCAAATTGGGGACTTCCGCAGGGCTGGGGAGATAGTCGCAGACACCATCAAGCATAGGTTGAACGGATTTGTCGGCTAACGCAGATCCCATAAAAACAGGAGTGAACTTCAGAGAAATAGTGGCTCTGCGGATAGCGGCTTTGATCTCCTCCGGAGTTGGCACTTTCTCATCCAAGAATATTTCAGCAATCTCATCATCGACATCAGCGAGAGTTTCGATCAGTTTGTTCCGTCTCTCCTGAACAACGTCAAGAAGATCTTCAGGAATTTCATCCTTCTCAACAATGATTTCGCCGTTGGATCCTTCGTTGTAGATTGCCTTCATTCTGATTATATCAACAACGCCCTTGAATTCGTCCTCTTTTCCGATTGGCACCTGCACAGCAGCAGCGTGGATCTTAAGTTTCTGATTGATCTGGTCCACTGCTTTGAAAGGGTTTGCGCCCATGCGGTCCATTTTGTTAATGAATGAAATTCGGGGAACATTGTATCTTCTCATTTGTCGATCAACGGTCATGGTCTGCGATTGGACACCGGAAACAGCACAAAGAATCAAAACGGCACCGTCGAGAACTCTAAGAGCTCTTTCGACTTCAATTGTAAAATCAATGTGTCCAGGGGTGTCGATCAAGTTGATGTGGTAGGTTTCGTCTTTGCCATTCTCTTTCTTGACCCAGTCACAGAAAGTGGCCGCTGACTGAATTGTGATTCCCTTCTCACGCTCGAGATCCATAGAGTCCATCTTTGCGCCAACGGAATCACGCCCACGGACCTCATGAATAGCTTTAATACGTCCGGTGTAGAACAAGACTCGCTCCGTTGAAGTAGTTTTTCCGCTGTCAATATGTGCCTAAGAACATGGTGAGTGACTGTGTACCTAGGATCAGAGAGGAGGAAGCGAACAGCAATTCCAATATTTCGCATTCGTGACATGTGTTTCATTTCTTCTGGCTTCATATTTTCTATAATCGTGGCTTCTGTGAGTTCCTCAGGGTTGGCGGCTTTCTGAAGGCTATTGATTTAGAAGATATAATTAGCAATTGACTTCACAGGTACACATTATTTGAAAGGATTTCACACTCTTACATCTCTGCTGCAGTTGATAGACACCTTCGGGGCTCCCACCGTCCGCTCAGCGGATACCGGGGAAGGGGGATGCTGTTGGAAGTGAGTGGAGCGTTGAAGAGGCATCGTTGGGCAAACGGTGTCGTCGACTGCAATCGAATTGAAGTACGTGAAAGATTTGTAAACGCGCGGACTGGCCGTCGCATCAAGGTGTGAGCTCTCATCTTGAAGCAGTTGTTGATGCCTTTCAAACCAATTGGTTCTTTGCTTCTCACAAATCTTCAATCTTTAAATCTTCAATTCAAAACTTTTTTGAGCTTCAAAAATAAACTTTTTGCCAAGACCCATGTGCTTGGAAAAGTCACATGATGTAATCGTTCCTGATTATATAATCTTCAAATTGATACCTATGCACTGCAAAGATATCATACGAATGATAGCCATGTATGAGTGCGTAAAATGTTGACGTTGGTGTAAAATAATAATCAATATCATGACTAGAGATATTATTGAGCAGTATACGAAAGCAAGGAGCAGCTTATTGATACTAGAATACCGTGCATGAGACAACAATAAGCGGGTGGATAGGCTGAGCAGTAAATCAGATGCGGCTTATAAGACATATTGAGCTTGCTACTGATAAATTTTCAACGCAGTGTGCACGGGGTATGGGTATTTGAATGCTGGTTGGGTAAGGTTATCATAGTATACACATTCGATAAGTGGAAAACAGTATAAAGATGGTCTATACCAATTATAGATTCACAAATTCCCCAAGTCCCTTATTTATAAAATGAGTACAAATACATTTTAAGTCCGACACCGGTTTCACCTATTTGCCTTGTCTCTGTTTGTGTTTCGGGTTCTTCGAGCTAAATTGGCAGTTAGCATACTGACAGAAAAAGAGCAGGTTTCCTCGAACATACCAGATAATGTACACGCGATTCTTCCGTCGAACAGGCTGCATGAAGACAAAGCATATGTTAGTAACAGCCTTGTTTTCCGTCTTTGAAGATGGTACTTATGTTAAGGGTGGTTCCCCTCAGCAGTACTGCTATCATAGACCCAGAACCACACTCAAAACTAGAATATCGTACCTTGCACCCTTCACATAGTCGCTTGACGGATGATCGTGTCTTCATTCCTCGGGTCTGGCCAAAAGACTGTACGCCTTGCGAGCACAAATTCTTCAGCCCGGTTGATAAGGTCTTGGAGGTTTTCCATATCGACCTGGTTGAAAGGTATGCCCCGGGAGCTTGCGAAAAGGATCGAATAAAGGTAGTCCGGTATATACTCCGCGGAAGAATTGATGTGAATTGGGAGAGTGGAAATTTCGAAGGCGTGGAAAGGAGGGATCGAAGGCCCAGCATTGTGCCGGTGTTGAGTGCGGAGGGTGAGCTTAACGGTCAACTGTCGTTACGTAGGGAAGTCGCAGAACTGCAAGTGATACAGGATATCCTGAAATGCCTATAACAGGCTTCAATAAGGAGAAGATCTTCGTTATGGGTGTCAATTGATATTTCTTTGGATCTTGCTAATTGCTTGCCGTCCAGCGTTTCGTGAGAGTGCTCAGATTTCGATGTCTTGGCATCACGGAACTTTATTCCGCCTTTTTCCGAATAAGATTATATTATGTAATCCATAAGAGGTCTTGGCCGGTCAATTCGAAAACATGCAGACGTTGGCTTTCTGTAACTATGAGATTGCCATATATTTCTGTTCTTTCTATTCTTACGATTTGAATTGATATGGGTTATCATTCACATTAAAAGTTCGTGGTATTATATGCCCTCGCACACTTTAATTAAAAAGTCTACTCTTTTGGGTCCTTGAAGAAATAAATTGATCAGCTATCCGCCAATTGCATTACCTTGCAGAAACGATACATGAAAGCCCCCGGGCAATAATCCAATCATTACTCCATTGAAATGTTTGCATATGAGCCAATAAGGACTCAGGCGCGTTCATGAATGAACTATTATTGTCTAAGGAACATTTGATATACCGGCGATTCCGTACACTCGGTGAAAGGATAGCTAAGGTCGTGAAGGAACGCGCCTAGAGCTTCTCTTTCATTAGGTGGGCACTGGATACCAGCGAGGACTTTAGCAACATCCCCTCCAAAGTTTCGATAGTGGAAGAGAGTGATATTTTGATTTGGGCGAAGGGTAGTGAGGAATTTCTCCAAAGCGCCGGGACGTTCAGGGAACTCGAACATGAACAATCTTTCGTCTGGGGTACTTGTACGTCCACCAACAAGATACCGAAGATGTGTCTTTGCAAGCTCATCGTTGCTCAAATCTGATGCTTCCATGCCCCCCTTTCGAATCTGAGCGGTCAGGGCTTGCAAATCGTGGGCATCTGATGACGTGGAAAGTGATATTCCCATGAAGATATCAGCAAATTCCTTGCCAGAGTACCGGTAGCTGAACTCTGTGACAGAATGCGGCATTACAACATCTATGAGCTTGGCAAAGGCGCCAGGCTGCTCGGGAATAGAAACACGTAGCAAAGCCTCTTTCTTTTCTCCAAGGCCGGCGCGCTCTGCCACAAAACGAAGCCTATCGAAGTTCATATTTGCTCCGGATGCAACGGCGACTAGCTCTCTGTTCGGATTCTTTGATGGGTATTTCGATATGTATTTCTTCAAGCCAGCCAGCGCCAGGGCTCCCGCAGGCTCGACGACAGATCTAGTGTCTTCGAACATATCCTTGATTGCAGCGCATGTCTCATCGGTTGATACTTCGATGATTTCGTCTACCACCTCTCTGCAGAGCCGGAAGGTCTCCTTGCCCACTGCTCGTACGGCAGCACCATCGGCGAATAAGCCAACCTCTTTGAGTGTGATGCGTGTTCCAGTCTCCAAAGATTGCTTCATGGCATTGGCATCAACAGCCTCGACTCCTATAACCTTGACGTTGGGTGCAATGCGTTTTATGTAGGTACCTATACCGGCGATCAGGCCGCCTCCTCCAACGCAGCAAAAAACAGCTTCTAGGTTTTGTAAGTTTGCTTGTCTGAGAAGTTCCATGCCGCATGTGCCTTGTCCAGCAATGACATATGGGTCATCGAACGGCGGGATGTTGGTGAGGTGATGGAGTTTCTCGAGCCTCTGCGCTTCCTCCTTGGCAGCATCGAAGTCTTGTCCATGGAGGATGACCGTCCCACCTAATCTCGAGACGTTCTTATGTTTAATTGCTGGGGTTCCTGATGGCATGACGATTGTCGCTGGGATCTTTAAGTGGCGTGCAGAATATGCAACACCCTGCGCATGGTTTCCTAGTCATACGGCGTCAGTACGTATTACCACGTGGGCAAAAGCGTATACAGGTAGAGCAGCTTCGATCTTACCAGCAGAGCAAGCAATGACTCCCTTCCACCGCTTCTCTCCCTGTAGATGGGCCATCTTGTTATAGGCACCCCGGAGCTTGAAGCTAAAGACGGGCAGGAGATCCTCCCGCTTCAGCATGATCTTGCATTCTAATCGGTTGCTGAGGTTTACAGCATGTGTAAGAGGTGTTTCTTGAATCACATCATATACTCGAGATGTCAGAATGAGCCGTATGTACTGCAGCCGCTTGTTAGTATGCCATGTCTACCAAAACTCGAGCTGTCGACCATACATCTGGGTATCCGTTTGGCAGCAGAAACCCCTCGGGGATGTCCCATTCCGGCGGGCATTCCTCAGACTTGGAGGGAGGAGAGGGAGTAGCAGTGTACTCAGTCAGCGAGAGGGTGTTCCGTGTAGGAGTTTTTGCGCCGCTTGGTAGTTGGTCGCCCATTGCGGTCTCCGTTGGGTAGCTATGAGAACAAGCTGCTGCGTCTATCAACGAATTCCGAGTGTTTTAAATAGCTAAGAAAATAACGGCAAATGCGAGCTGGACTTGCAGGCGAATAGATAGCTAGGCAAGCAAGGATTATGACTCTTCTAGCTCGTCGACCGAGGATTTTATTTTTATATTTAGCTTAGGGAAGTCCTTTAACACTTTTTGCTCACTAAAATTCTACTTATGATGCAATTTTCTTTCTTTTTCCCCCTTAACTAAGATAACTAACTTAGGTACGGCGGACTAAATAGACCATCGGGTCAAAATTCGTTTTTACCTTGTAAGAGATAATTCCACGCAGCCAATAATAGTAGAGGTATTTTAAATCGTCCCTTCTTTTATGGATAAATATTTTATACACCTTATCTAAGCACCCTTTTTCTTAGGGATACAGCCTTCCCCCTTCTTTAGCCCACGGCCTAGCTTCTTCCCTTAGCCTTCTTCCCCCTAACTCTGCTCCCCCCTAAGTCTGCTCCCCCCCTTAAGCTAGCTCTCTCTTAAATCTACCTCTCTAAATAGTATACTCTCTCTAGTAGAAGTAAGAGTCTTAGTAAAAGAAGCCTTTAGTAAGAGAGGCCTAGAGAAGAGGCCGAGAGAGCAGACTTAGAAAAGAGTAGACCTAAGAGGAGAGTAAGTATAGCGGGAAGGCTTAGGGGGGTAGGCTTAAGAAAGGGAAGCAGACTTAGGGGGGAAGTAGACTTGGGGGGGGAGAAGACTAAGAGAAGAAGCTAGGCCGTGGGCCAAAGAAGGGGGAAGGCTGTATCCCTAAGAAAAAGGGTGCTTAGATAAGGTATATAAAATACAAGGAGTCTTACTTAGTAATTAAGTTACTATATCTTATCCAATAATATCTCTTTATTCTTTAATTATATAATTAGAAAACTACTTCTCTGCGTGTTTCTATGTAAGATTGTAATGAAAATGAATTTTGACCCGATGGTCCATTTAGTCCGCCGTATTAGGGCTTAACTAACTAACTTAACTAGTTAGCTTGCGGGCTTTTGGGTGATGAAGGAAGCAGACCACGCATTGAAGGACGGCAGTCAACGAGCATCGAATTGACAGCAGCGAGGATGAAGCGCCGTTAGTGAAAAAGAAGCCAGTCAGTCAGTCATTACTAGTCCTCCTCCTGTTCCCGTTACATGGCTAGAAAAAAGAACTTAGGCGCCACCGAGGTCCGTTTCCACCCGATATATTCGCGATATATTTGTTAAAGGGGCATGCGTGCATGCATGGAGGCCTTCCTTCTATCTACCACGTAACTTCTTTATCCTCCTTGAAGTGCATGCAAGTGAGCTGGCAGGTGTGCGGCATATGCGATGTAGCATCCATCCAAGGCTCGAACGAATCCTTCCATTGCTCTCTGGCTAGGTGGAGAGTGGGAGGGAAGCTCCGTCGGGCAGAGACACTGAGAGAACAGCCCGGGCATATCAGGCCGTGAATGCTGATTCCAGCGTCTCCTATTATGTAGTTAACCTAGCTGACTGATTAACTATGACTGTCAAGTGTGATCAATCTGGCTACCTGGTGTTAGGTAAAAAGCGTTCAAATTGTCAGGTCCGGATGTTTACAGCTATATTGGCTACGCAGCTCAGTGAAATCACCAAGTTACGCCGCGCCATACAGTACCTCTAGCACAATATAGATTATTACTATCAAATATTCAAACACAGACTGTCAAATGCTGGGACGAAAATACCAGCCTACCAATAACATCCAAACAACATGGGATGGACCGGGCCAGCGATGTTTCGGTCCTACAAAATTCCGCTGCTATCTTGGATGGTCCACCCTGCTGTGGATGGGTGCGGGTGATGGTTTATTGTGTAGATCCAGACAGCAAAGTAGTCCCTCTGCCTCGTTCCAAGCCATAAGAAGGACCGTTGAGCACAATGAGCGATAAGCCGTTGCCATCGTCGTTTGATGACGACCCGTAAGTTTTTTTTTGGTACCTGTGATTGTCTCCTCCGCGCGGGACCCGGACTGACCTTGTGCCATAGAGACTTTTTCCAGGACAATGCCTGGAAGAAGCTGGGCCGCCGATTAAAAGAAGAGCCGCTGGTTCCTCTGGGTGAGTCTTCTTCTTCGATCGCAATCCTTTACATGGGTTCTACGGGAGCATTCTGTTATGGTGAACGATATCTGTTTACTGACGGGCCGTGTTTGCAATATAGGAATCGGTGCCACCTGCTATGCCCTGTTTCGGGCATACCGGTCTATGAAGATGGGTGATTCCGTACAAGTCAATCGCATGTTCCGCGCCCGTATATACGCACAAGCATTCACTCTACTCGCAGTATGCGCCGGCAGTGTGTACTACAAGACGGAACGGGACCAGCGAAAACAGCTGGAAAAGGCCATGGACCTGAAGAAACAACAGGCGAAGCGGGATGCCTGGCTGAAGGAACTAGAAATAAGAGAGCAAGAAGATAAAGACTGGCAGAGCCGACATGCTACCATCGAACAAGCCGCAAAGGGGGTTGAGGTGAAGCCCTTCGTGGCAGACTCTGCACCTGACGCCGCAGGGCGCGACACCTCAGAGGAACCAGCCAAGGAATCCGGTGACAAAAAGGACAGCAGTTCAGGCGGTGTACTTTCAGCTGTGAAGAATCTCTCATGGGGCTCGAAGTAGAGGCCGAAGATATCATTGTTGCCATAAATCGCTTCAATTTGTATACTATCAATCGGGACAGGCGTTCGTGGCCATTGTAGTGCCAGGGTTTGGAAAGGAGCATACACCCAATTTTAGCTGAGCTCTACTCTGCGAGGTAATGTACATGTGTATAACACTAAAATGAAAGATTTGTAGAATAAATAAATAAATAAATGAAGAGAATCTCCCACAGTCAGCTAGACGATCTGTTCGTCTATATACCGTCTCATAGTATCAAACTCTGTCTTTCCAGTCTATATGCATAGGAAGTCAGTACACTTGACAGGCATATAGCTCCGTAGCATTGGTTCAAATTAACCATACCGAGAGTAGATATCGTATATGACCCTACTTCCAAGTTACAAACATGTTTATATACCAGAGGAAACGTCGTGAACTTTTTGACATACCACATCCGTGACATTTTTATGCCGCTCAAACTCTCCGCGCGCAAATGATCTCAATTCATGCTTGGTAGAAGAATTGGGTATCCCTGAATGTCCAGGCGGCAGCCCATTCATTAATCCCTTGAAGACAACGTATTTTTGCACACAGTAGGCTGCTCACTTTTGGTTGATCGCAGAATTTCACGCCATAGACTCAAAACCCGTTGGCGTATGATAAACTGCAAAGCATTTTGTCAGTACATCCATGCCTCTCTTGAATTATTTGCGTATGACGGTTCAAAACAAACGGCCTACCTGCTCTAAATTCAGCGGTGGCGATTTTAACCTCGAGCTTGGCCTTGCAGCCCCAGCCAGGAGTCGGATGGTCCCTTGCATGGCCAGCTCTTCATTATATGCGTAAAGTCATGAAGGCTGGCTTGCTATTACTCTTGTGAACAGGGTATAAAAATACTAAGCACTAAGCAATATTGAAGTAATTAAATTTTGATATGTAACCAGAGGCTGAAACTTTTAACTAGCTTGTTAGCCGCGCCGCGATTAGGCGCCTAACTTAGTTAGTTAACTAACTAATTAAAGCTATTGGTTAGTCGCTCACACCCTGCCTACTTCCAACTCAGCGACGACCATCTACTAACTCACCTATTTGTCGCAGGATCAGAAGAGATGCTGATAAAAAAGCGAAAAAGAAACACAGAGCCAACGGTGGCTGCGGAGACGCCCCAAATTACTGATCGCCCTAATATAGCAAAAGCACGCATAAAAGGTGACGAGCTAGCCTACTGATTTCCTCAAGTCCAACTCTTTAATGCTAAGAGGGTTGTAGGGCCGAAACATACATCTCTAGTTGAAAGTGTTAACTCGGTTCCTTTCAGCGAGTTCATTCATCGATATATACCGCCATACGCCTTGGATCTCTCCATCAGACTCCCTGCCACAAGTTCGGATGATACCGATGGAGAGCCCGGGTACATTTCCTACTCACTTCAGTTTTATACTGCTGCCTCAATACCCGAGCCATATATGAATGCGTGCCATGATCTTATATATCTCACCAGTTCAGCAGCATATAAGCAGTCAGCCTCTGGTTGGTCTGCCCGCAAAAAGAGATTAGAAATGAAACTGTTAGACATGAGATATATGGTACTTGTTTTGGAAAAGAATGGCCAAACCGAAGATACTTTGGACATGCCCACAGTTGGAGGCTTTTTGTCCTTTATGGTCACCGAGGAAGATGAGATGCAGGTTCTCTACTGTTATGAAATTCACCTTGCCCCCGAAGTACAGCACAAGGGTGTTGGCAAACAGTTACTTCAAATATTCGAAGACATTGGCAAGAACATAGGTCTTCAAAAGGGGATGCTTACGGTCTTTAAATCTAACACGAGTGCTATTCGATTTTACGAACGGCTTGGTTTCACGGAGGACGCGAGTTCACCAAAGCCAGCCAAATTACGGAACGGGAAAGTCAAAGAGTACGATTATATGATTATGTCCCAACCGTTTATGAAAGATAGCAGTGAGAAGATGGACATCTCGGTACCTGATCTCAATTGAAAGTTCTACCATCATATCTGTCTCGCTTCTTTACCCCTTACTTCTGGCCGTTCTTCGTCCCACTCGTCCCTAAGAACAGCGTATAGGGAGTCCGCAACGAGAATTGAAAGGCCAAGACTCCATACAAGCGTGATGGCATAGAAGAAGTTGGCGTTTCCCGAACCTGCGTATATCCACAGGTGATAAAAGATCGGGCCCAGAAGACTGGCATACAACAAAGCGGAGATGGAGAGGAAGGTATAGCGCATTACTAGACGTGTTAGTGGATTTTGAAGGGTACGACGGATATGGTAATACATACGAGGGAATATGTGTCGGTAAAGCGAAAGGAACGACAGATATATCGAAACATTAGAGATGCCAGG
The DNA here is from genome assembly GCA_018357685.1 of Trichophyton schoenleinii. NCBI lineage: Eukaryota > Fungi > Ascomycota > Eurotiomycetes > Onygenales > Arthrodermataceae > Trichophyton > Trichophyton schoenleinii. The sequence goes on from WOFF01000002.1 coordinate 3,866,747, forward strand.
GTAAGGCTTGAAGATGGCGAAGATACCAAGAAGGCATGTCAGGACGAAAAGCGGTTGCCGTCTTAGTCGTATGGTTAGACCCCCCACGTAACTTGCTAGATGTAGCCAAAATACCCCTAGGAAGAATTCGCGGAATGGGTCGAATATCTCTATCAGGAAGTACCACCATAAGCCGGCATTGGGGGTCAAGTCGGGAACCAGTATGTGTGCGCCATATGTAGCTGTGACGAAATCCCAAGAGTAACCGGTTACGCCATATGATATGACCAAAAATCCTGCAATATCCGCTACGAAGATGAGAAAGTGCGAGGCGACGTATGGTACGCAGCTGCCTCCAGACTTCACTTTGCTGATATAATGATCATAGCAAAGTAAGACTAACGGCGGGAACAAGAGAGCGGGATAGACGGAGAGATAGGAGGCCAGACCCAGAGCTAGCATAGAGTTGACGCTCCTGCCAGCAATAGCATTTGATATCGCATATATTATCGCGGTATTTGTGAAGGCAGTGGTAGGGCGTCCAAGACATGTTGCAATCGTAAAGGGGTTAAACAGGTATCTAGAAATGTAAGAAATGCAATCGTTAGATGCCGGATATATATTCCTGGGGTTTACTATATGCCGTACCCGATCACAATAGCGATGCCATCCCATCTTATATTCTTTCTCGGGGAGCTAAATAGCCGTGACACAACTGACTCGCCCGAATTTGATATCTCAATTAGCGCATTGGCGTTAATGAGATCTAGCAGCGTGTAAACAAGAACCGTCAGGATAGTGTATCCATGGGACTGCGGTATGAGAGAGAACAAGGGTAGGAAGATCGGTGCCTGTATACCGCAGTAGTATTTTGGTTAGAAAAGAGCGGGCTACTGAGGAACATGGTAGCCTCGAATCTATATGCGCACCTGATGAAACACCCCGCCGTCATAAGGGGAGACATTCCGCAGATATAAGAACAAGCCTTCCTGCACTGTATATAGTTGAAGAAAGGCCAGTTAGCATGTGCCTCCATGGCCCCAGGAAAGGAACCGTTGATAATACGTACACCTCTTGAAGCTGCTGATCGGAGTTGACACTTCGACACGGCCAGTTAGGAGGTCGGGGAGGCCGGGGAACAGCAAGATAAGGACAAGTCGCAGGGCGACCGCCGCCCCAAACACACAGAGCTTCCTCCTGTCAATTGGCATCGCTCAGTATGTCTGCTGGACGAACATCGCAGTCAACTCAGCCAGCGTCTCTCTTCCTTCTGGCCGCTGCTTTGGTGTTGGTTCCTTTTGGCGCGCGGAAAAAAGGATAAAGTGGAGACGCTCGGACCATCTCGAGTTTTTTTTTTTTTTTTTTTTTTTTTTTGTGATAAGAAAAGTTTCGACTTTGACGAAGAAGAAAAAAACCGATTTGCGCCGGTTTCTTTCTACAACATATCTGCACACATACCAGGCTGTCGCAAAAGCCGAAAAGATGGGGAAGCTTAAGAAGAAAGGTACTGTCTGCTTCAATGGGCGTTTGCTGCTCAAGGCGATCGCATGCTGATACGTGCAAATAGGAACGTCTGGCCAGGCCAAAAACTATATTACAAGAACTCAGGCAGTGAGAAAGTTGCAGATTTCACTTCCAGATTTCAGGCGACTATGCATTTTCAAGGGTACGCTCTAGATGGTTAGGGGTGCGGTAGATGCGGAAGCAGTGTTGACTCTAGTATGCAGGAATATACCCTCGTGAACCCAGGAACAAGAAGAAGGCATCGAAGTCTGCAACTCCGAACACCACCTTTTACTACACTCGAGATATACAGTATCTTCTCCACGAGCCACTCTTGAACAAATTCCGCGAACAGAAAGCTCTTTCAAAGAAGATTGCTAGAGCTCTCGGACGTGGTCAGGTCGGAGATGCGTCACGCTTAGAGAAGAACCTTGCACCAAAGCTTACGCTTGATCATCTTGTCAAGGAGCGCTATCCAACATTCATCGATGCCCTGCGAGATCTAGATGACGCTCTGTCGCTACTATTCCTCTTCGCTAACCTACCTTCGACTGCCACGGTTCCTCCAAAGACCATCGCCCGTTGCCAAAGGCTTTGCCACGAATTTCAACACTACCTGATTGCAACCAACTCGCTTCGCAAGTCTTTCCTCTCGATAAAAGGGATATATTACCAAGCTACAATCCAGGGCCAGGATATCTTATGGCTTGTTCCATACCGCTTCGTGCAGCAGGTGGCTGGCGACATTGACTTTAGGATCATGGGAACGTTTGTAGAGTTTTACACAACTCTACTTGGCTTTGTCAATTTCCGCCTGTATACCTCTATCGGGCTAGTCTATCCTCCAAAGTTCGATGTCAGGAGTGATGAGCAGGGTGCTGAACTTGCAGCTTTTACTTTGGAAGGCAAGAAGATCGATGATGGCGAAAACACCGCCGTTGAGGCTGTTGAAAATAAGGAGACGGAGTCTGTTTCAAACGAGGTCCAGGAAAAGGTTAACACAATCTTAAAGAATGTCAAAATTGACTCAACTTCGGAAGCTCCCGTAGTGGAAACATCAATTGAACGTGAGGATGCAATTGATACCTTTGAGCCAGCAGCACCAGACGCGGATACTCTCCCACAGCCGCAGATCAGTGGAAATGAGGCTGCCGCTTTATTTGCACCACTTACTATTTTCATCTCAAGAGAGGCTCCTCGTGCGCCCCTTGAATTTCTGCTACGTGCCTTTGGCTGTAAGCGTGTAGGATGGGACTCTGTTCTAGGAGATGGTGCCTTCACACATGATGAGTTGGACCCCAGGATAACACATCAAATTGTTGATCGACCTCCTCTTGCAGAGTCGGCCCTTCCCCCACTACCCCAAAATCCTCAAGAAAGCGAGATATCCGCTCCGAGAGTGCGACCCGGACACAGAATTCCTGGCCGGATCTATGTTCAGCCACAATGGGTATGGGATTGCGTGAATGACGGGAAACTTCTCCGACCAGATCTATATGCACCTGGTGCCATCCTACCTCCACATCTTAGCCCATGGGTCAAACCATCTAATGGTGAGTATGATCCTCGGGTGAGTTTGGCAGATCAAGAAGCAGAGGGCGAAGCTGAAAGAGCTGCCGAGGAAGAGGACGAGAGCGAGGAGGAAGAGGAGGAAGAGGAGGAAGATGAAGTCACTGCGGAAATAGATGAAGAGGAAGATGCCATTGATGGGGAAGAAGAGTCAGACAAAGAATCACTAAATGGTGGTATGGATATTGCAAACTCAGACGACGACGAAGATGACAGTGACGTGGACGCGGATGAATCTTTCGGTGGATTTGACGAGGAACCAGAACTCGACGAAGAATCCGAGGATGAAGCTGATGCCGCACAGAAACAACACCAAAAGGAGCTTGAGGCCGAAGCATTGGGTCTCCAGCCCGTACACGAGCCCGAGTCGTCCAAGAAATCTAAGAAAGGCCAGGGAGCCAAGTCCAAGAAGTACGCCGCTGAAAAGAAGAAGGCCGAAGAAGAACTTGAGCGGCAAAAGATGATGCTTAGCAGGAAGAAGCGTAAATTGCTGGATAAAATGCTCTACTCCAACAAGAAGAAAGAGGAAGAGGCAGAGAAGCTCAGGAGGAAGCGACGGAAGATTGAGCAGGGCCTCATGAAATAAAAAGGATTTTATAACCGATGATGACGTAGATATAGAATAAAATCAAAAGATGAATCAAAACTGTTTTTACTAATTTATAAATTGGTATCTTAAATATTCTACGTGCTTGAGTGTTAGATCTAAGTAATCGTCAATTCAATTCAGTATCAACCCAGGAGGCTCACTGTCAGTCGCACGTGACAGGTTCTGGGGACGGAGCTGCAAGATTTTTAGCCGGTTAGTTAGCTCAACGTTGCCAAATTGATGAAGATTTGACTGCAACCAATCTTTCGTCTTTCTACTTTATACTTTATGATGGAAATCGATTATAGATGATTTCATTCGGCCTCTGAATGGCCATTTTGTTGATTCGAATAAGATGTCGTCGCCTAGCTCCAGCGTTGTTGTTTCACCCAGCCTGAGGAAGAAGTACACATCGCTTTTCAATCCAGATGAAATACAAAGCAACCAGGAAGCCGAGAATGCTGCTACCGGAAGAAACTCATCTTACTCTGATTTTGGGAATGATGAGAAACTGGAAGACTATCATGGCCGAAGCGAAATGCGTGGCTCCAGGGGTCAGGATTCAGATATACCACGTGTGAACGACACTGGCGACTCTGATGACGAAGAGTATGAGCCTCCGTCTTCACTTAGAGAGCTAGATGGAAGCCCTCCGCGTTTGAATAAATTTCGTGGGCCGCCATCTACCTGGAGAGGATGGACTAGACGGGAACGGCATGAATATGCTGCATTGGAAACCATGCGCTCAAGAGATCTTTCCATTCACCTATACAATTCGTTTATGCTTAAGAACAAAGCAAAGAAAGAGAAAGCCAGAACACTGGTAACACAAACGTTTAATGGAGCTTCAAGTGAAGAACAACAAGATTCAGTACCCCCCTTTGCTCCCAACAGAGGCTGGACCGCTTGGCCTATGCCTACCGATGAAGTTCCAAGAGCGGATGAACGTATAAACAAAGACCCAGACGACGCCTGGACACTGAGCATGGTGCCAGATAATAGGCCCAGTGCTGAATTGGAAGAATGTATCATTGCACACATGATGAGAATATCCAGACAAAGGTTTGAGGCAAGGCCCTGGGATTGGCGTGATGCTCGGCGGTTTGAGAGGGAAGGATCGCCATCAGGTTATGATAGCGAAAGTGTGCTAGTTAAGGACGAAAATGGATTCGATGACTTGTTACCACCAAACCCAGATCTTCACCCTGTAACTCAGACTGATGATGAAAAGTCTAGGAAGCTTCTTCGCCCGGAGGCAAGAAATATCCTTCAAAGGCTTGATGACCTTTTGCTGAACCTCCAGGCAGCACGGAACACATGTGCTGCGGTATCCAGGGAATCAAAAAGAGAGTCAAAATTGCCAAATACAGGGGCCAGAAGCGGCACACGAAATGACAAGGCTAGGTCTCCAAGTCAAATAAATTACGCTCGCTCTGTGATAGGATCTGAGGACGGTGACAATAGTGAAGATGATAAGATACCCCCCATTTCACCATCACAAGACCGCGAAAATAGGGTTGATAGATTGGAATCTCACATCCCTTGCCAAACAAGCAATCAAAAACGCCCAGTACGCTTCGGCCTTCGCGACTGGAGTGAAGTCCTCGGTGTGGCTTCATTGGCTGGATGGCCAACAGCGGCAGTAATGAGGGCTTCTCGACGGTGTGCAGACCTGTTTGGAGAGGATCAGGCGTTTAGAACCCTGTACGAGAACAAGGTGCAACTTGGAAAAACAGAAGATGGCATGCCGTGCTGGAAACATGCAGAGTCAGACCAGTCAGACCAGTCAGACACAGAAGCCAAACTGACGGGGAACCGGCCAATGTTGAGTAGCACTGACAACCCAAAACAAGATGAAAGATACTGTCCTGTTGCAGGCTGTCCGCGACAATTGAGAGGGTTTTCTAGGGCATGGAATCTTAACCAGCATCTTAAAAAGGCCCATGCAGATCTACTGGCGGATTCGAAAATTCAGCTTGCTAAACGGGTGTATAAATGATATTATATTTAGCAGCTTTCAGTAGCTATCAATCATTGTAGCTATCCTACCACCTCCCTGCTATACAGAATACAAAGTTTCCTTCCTTTCCTCTCGGCGTCAGCTTTTTGTTTCTCCTCAGTGACCCAAGAAATCGATAAGCTTATGTCGCCGAACCGAGATGCCGTCTTGGCGCCTCAAAGAGCTTCCAAACAGCCGGAACCGCAGCAAGCTGGATAACACTTCAACAAACAACGACAACAACAACAATAGAAGCAGCAGCAGAAGCAGGAATAACAACTGGAGCGGGCAAGTAATATATCTCGTCTAGCTAATCCCACAGGCTTAGGCTACCATTCCGAAGTCCCCGTCTTACTCCGGAGTGCTAGTCACCCCGTCCAAGCTTCGGCTTCTGTTTTGACCCCGGCTACTTAGAACAAACGCCCTTTGGTCCCCGCCTCCTGCATGAGCCGAGTCAGCACAGCTCAGCCATCCAGGTTAAATAGCTGTCCTGGCCTCTATTCTCTTCTCCCACATTTATCATGATGACAAGCGCTCTTCGTTCGATTTCTAAACAGTTTTCTCGGTCGCATATTGCCTACTCTGTTCGCATTCCCCCTCCGTCATACGGAAGACGACATTACGCAATGCATACGGTCCCTCAGGTACGTAGGTATATTTTGATATGGCCTATTCAGATAGCATCTAACGTGGAAATTACTGTAGTTGAAAGATAAATCTTTATTTATTGAAAAATGCTACGTTAATGGAGAATGGGTAGATGCGAGTTCTGGAGAGACATTCGAAGTTCAAGGTACTGTCCTCCTGTCACCAAAATATATGATTTCAAACTCTGACTGTAACCTGCTCTATGAAACAGATCCTTCAACTGGGAAACTCATTGGCACCTGTCCAGAATTCACTCCCGCCGATACCCAGAAAGCAATCGATGCCGCCGTTTCCGCATTCCCATCTTTCCGAAAGACCACTGCCCGCGAACGTGCCAGGATGCTACGAAGATGGCATCAGTTGATGTTAGACAACGCTGAAGACCTAGCAACTCTGATCACATGGGAGAATGGGAAACCGTTAACTGATGCGAAAGGAGAGGTCAACTATGCTGCTAGCTTCTTCGAATGGTTCAGCGAAGAAGCCCCCAGGATATATGGTGATACTATTCCAGCTACAGTTCCTGGAAACAGAATCATGACAATCAAAGAGCCTGTTGGTGTTTGCGGCTTCATCACGCCCTGGAATTTCCCTGCAGCTATGATCACGCGAAAGATCGCACCGGCATTAGCCGCTGGTTGTACTGTTGTGGCCAAGTCTCCAGGAGAGACGCCCTTCACTGCAAATGCTATTGCTGAGCTAGCTACCCGTGCAGGAATTCCAAAGGGTGTCGTAAATATAGTTACTGCCTTGAAGAATACCCCGGAGATCGGTCTAGCTCTTACAACTGCTCCGGAGATCCGCAAAGTATCCTTCACTGGTTCAACGGCAGTAGGAAAGCTACTTATGAAGCAGTCTGCATCTACAATGAAAAAGCTGTCTTTCGAGCTGGGAGGAAACGCACCCTTCATTGTATTTGACGACGTTTCTGATATCGACGCTGCGGTTACCGGTGCCATTGCATCAAAATTCCGCAGTTCAGGCCAAACGTGTGTGTGCGCTAACCGCCTTTATGTCCAGAGAGGTGTCTATGATGAGTTTACTTCTAAATTCGTAGAGAAAGTGGGAGGATTCACCCTGGGCCATGGGTTTAATGAAGGAGTTACACATGGACCCCTCATTCACTCTCGTGCGATTGACAAAGTACATGAACATGTCAGCGATGCTCAAGAGAAAGGCGGTAAAGTAATTATCGGCGGAAGTAGAGCTCCTGAGCTCGGATCGAACTTCTTCTTCCCTACGGTTGTTACCGAGATGACAAAAGATATGCGAATGGCGTCTGAAGAAACCTTCGGACCCGTAGCTGGCATTTATCCGTTCGAGACCGAGAAGGAAGTCGTGGAACTTGCCAACGCTGCTGAAGTCGGCCTTGCTGGATATTTCTATAGCAAGGATGTGCAGCGCATCTTCCGTGTTGCCGAAGCCCTGGAGGTGGGCATGGTTGGTGTGAACACGGGTATTATCAGCGACACTGTTGCCCCGTAAGCTTCTCGCCCCTTCTAACTAGTTACCTCAATTTAAGCACAACATTTGCTGACTTAAAATCTAGATTTGGTGGAGTCAAACAGAGTGGATTTGGTCGGGAGGGAAGCAAGTATGGAATCGATGAATTCCTTACCATCAAGACGGTGACATTTGGAGGCATGGGAGGTGATCTCCAAAGTTAATGCCGTATCACGTCAAGCAGGTAACTAGTTTGTTTATATTAACAGGTTATATAGCATAAACAGAATGGTATAACTATATTGTTCTCCGTAACTAGATGTCTCCCTATAGTTATTTTCCCGCAGAAATGACGTTCATACGAGGCAGTTACCAGTTGAGTTAACCAGCTGGCTGCGTTAATTATTCAAATGACTTGCTTGCATGACCAACCTGCATCCAATAGATCTCATGGCCACCAAGGTCTGACCGCACTAAATTAACTAGCGGATATACGGTAGTTATTATTGAAATAAGGAATAACTATATTAAGGTCGTTATCAGCCATATTTAGGCCAGCCATAAGTTATATTGGGCCACTTATCGATGTGTGGTAACTAAAGGATCAGTTACTCAACTAACTACTGCTTTCTTGGACAGAAAAGAGGGTTCCCGTGGAAGTGTTCTATCTCAGCTTCTTCATGACTACTAGACGGCTCCGACCAGTTCCGTGCATCGTATAATAGAGAGAGAGAGAGAGAGAGAGAGATTTTTCAATAATATATATATCCAGGTTAGAGATGTGTCTTCTTTCTAATATAACATCTTGGCCTCCTCTGGGCCAGGTCACTTTTATGCCACGGAAAAGGGGGCCACAAGATGATATCCACGCCACAAATGTAAGGGCAACAACAGTTTTTGCTTCTGCACTCGAGGGATTATATTCTAGACAAGATATCCTTTTCTAATCGATTCTCACTTGGAGGCTAACACCTATATGCAACAGAAGTTGAGTTTTACAGTGGTGCTTGAATCAGATCATCAGTTTCCGGAAAAATCTTGTGAGGTTGTCGTTTGGCACAATATTTGCAGTGACGCCTGGACAGGGCTTGAATTAAAGAGCTATCCTGACTCCCAGCCCACTGTAATTAGTGAGGACACTTCAAAGAGATGCTTCCGGAAAGCATTCGTTGCCGAAATACCCCTTCCTACAGAAGGAAAGCATGCAGAGTTTACCGTAAAATACAAACCAAGGGCAGATGGCGCATGGCAGTGGGCTAATGAAGTGTTTAAATCCAAGAATGGAGAGATCATTATTGAACCACGGAAACCTTTATCGAATGACAATACACACTCTCTGCAAAACTACCTGCATTCGATGAATAACAATGTTGACGTTAAACCCGGGCGAAGTGACGCCGCAGGTGCTTTGCTTTGGAATATCAGCTCTCAGATTGAGCCAGCCGTCAACGGAGAGAGCAAGACCTCCAGAATCTTGCTTGGTACTCCGAAAGACTATGTTCGAACCTTTTCTCTTGTTCGAGCTTCGGAATCATGGCTAGCACCACGACATGGGACGACAAGCTATAACTTGAACGAAGATGCTTTAGTCTCATCCTTCGTATACCGAGATGGTATCGTGTTGGTTCTGGTCTCTGTGAGCGGCATTGACAATGTTTTGACTGTCTTCCAATCTGGTAACGAAGGTGAACTCATCATTAGTTCAAGAAATGACAACAACCGCGCAGCGAAGAGTGAGGCTGTGGCTGCAATTGCTAGTTCATTTGAGATAGCTATGGCTGCGGCAGTATATGAAGCTCGGAAGAAATCGCAAAACTATTCAGTAGCTTCGCAGCATATATACCCTGCAGATAATGACCAAGAGCCAGCTCAAACAGTGGTAGATAATGGGCTAACGCCCCGATGGCAACCGGAATGGTATGATGGATTGTCATACTGCACGTGGAATGCACTTGGTCAGAATTTGACTGAACAGAATATTTTAAACGCTCTTCAGTCTCTCAAGAAAAATGGGATCCAAATTTCTAGCCTTATTATTGATGACGGTTGGCAGTCTCTGGATAATGAGGGCCAATCGCAGTTTGAGCGGGGTGTAACACGTTTTGAAGCAAGCCAGGGCGGATTTCCGCATGGCCTACAACAAACAATTGCTAAGATCCGTCAAGAAAACGAGGGGATAAAGCATGTTTCCGTATGGCACGCTTTGTTGGGTTATTGGGGGGGCATTTCACCTACTGGTGAAATAGCATCCAAGTATAACACAATAGAGATCGAAAGAACAGGGGAACTCGCCTCCAGCAAAATTAGAATCATCGATCCCGATGATATACCTTCGTTTTATGATGACTTTTACACCTTCTTATCTTCAGCAGGTGTGGATTCAGTGAAGACTGACGTCCAGTCCGCTTTGGATAGTCTCGAAGGCGCAAACATTCGGCAGCGTTGTATAACAATGTACCAGGATTCCTGGTCCATGTCATTGTCGCGGCATTTCCAAGCAAGATCCATATCGTGCATGTCTCAGGCCCCCCAAATCATATTTCACTCCCTCCTACCCACGAACAAACCTCGACTCATACTGAGAAACTCAGACGACTTTTTCCCAGATATAGAATCTTCTCATACATGGCATATTTTTTGCAACGCCCATAACAGTTTGTTGACAAGATATCTAAACATTATTCCAGATTGGGATATGTTCCAAACGTCCCATTCCTATGCATCGTTCCATGCAGCCGCCAGATGCGTGTCAGGCGGTATCATTTATATAACAGATGAGCCTGGAAAGCACAACCTGACAATTATTAACCAGATTACTGCCCCAACAACGAGAGGCGACACAGTGATCCTACGCCCCAGCGTTGCGGGGTACAGCAGAGATGTGTATAATAGCTATGACGATGGACATCTTTTGAGAATTGGATCATTTACCGGCTGGGCGAGAACTGGCAGTGGATTCTTGGGTATATTCAATATTGCGTCAGAAGATGTCTCCGCTCTCATCCCTCTGTCCGATTTTCCTGGGGTCTTATCGAGCAATGATAACGAATGCATTATTCGTAGCCACAAGTCGGGGAGCGTCACAAAACCAATGCATCAAGCTGATACCCACGCAATGGTACTTGTGACGCTGGAGCCAAGAGACTATGATATTCTCACCGTTTATCCTGTTTATGCATTCGATGTGCCCAAAAAGTCGACGTCCTGTGCCGCAGGAACAAAATCGCGAGTTAAGGTTTCTGTGCTGGGGCTTCTCGATAAAATGACAGGAGCCGCAGCTACAATCGGATCAGATATATCAATGGACCCTGGAAATGACCTTCGGTTTAATGTTACGCTCAAGGCACTTGGAAGGTTGGGCTTATGGATTTCTGACTTGGCAGAAAGGAGTATCACGGAAAACTTCATGATATTGATACATGGGCTACCAGTGCCGGTTGAAACTGTGCAGCAAGGGGTTGATCACGAAGACTGTATTCTGTCAATCGATGTTCTAACCGCTTGGAAGAAGATGGGTTTGGATTCCGGGCGGCGTAATGAAGTGGTTGTTCAGGTACTGATAATGTAGTGTAGTGAAGTGATGTCGACATGCCAAAGCTTGAATCTTATCAGTTAACTAACTTAACTCGCCCAATTGTAGTGTTTTGCGCGGCAATCAGACCCACACCCCGTGCTTCGCGCTTATCGCGTTAATATTTTTCCTGTGCAAAAAGGTCAATCGTCAATGATATCAATCCTTGCTTCTCCATATCAAAAACAACACGATTATGTTGCGGTCTTTCCTGTACAAACCCCTTTCGAGGGATATACCTTCCTTACCATGCGCTTTATCTCGAAATGCAACCTCAATTCGGAGAAATTCGCTTCATCCTCCCAGATCAGTACCCGGCGCCGTCCAAAGAAGATGCATTACGCAAAGATACTTAGCCCGGATGGCCGAGGCAGAGGATCAATGGGAAGGTTGGGCAAATGAAATCAAAGAAGGGAAAAGGCAGAGCTTTCTGAGTCTTATGGAGGAAAGAGGGCTGATTCATTCAGTTATTGGGGGGTAAACTCAAGAGTTTCCTATTTTTTTAATAGCTCCGACACACGTTGCTAACCGATATATTCTATTCTTTTCCTCGTTTAGGGACCGCGATGCATTAGATAAGATGATTACAAATAAACGAGTAGGGTTATACGCCGGAATCGACCCTACTGCCCCGTCGATGCATGTGGGACATATGCTTCCGTTTATGATTCTTGGATGGGCCTACGTACATGGGATGAAATCTGTCTGGCTTGTGAGTGGCATCTGGTTTTTGTCTTCATAAGGCTGTTGGAAGCTATTTTTCAAAGGGTATCTTCATTTTTCACCTCGGCTTTATTAACGTAAGGTGATAGTTGGGTGGTTCTACCTCGAGGGTTGGGGATCCTACCGGGCGAACAACAGCGCGACCCGTTCTTAGCAATGCCACTCGAAAAGCTTACATCGCCAACATGCATATGCAACTAAAAAAACTCGGAGCTTCATTTGAAAGATACGGAGGCAAGCACGGTTACTCATGGGAATGGGCTTGGAGACGAGCACTAGAGAACAATAATACCTGGTGGAATAAAGAAACGCTAATTGATGTCTTGGGTACCCTGGGGCAACACGCAAGGATAGGAACAATGTTAGGACGAGAACCGTGAGTTAAACCTCACCCATGGGGATATTTTTTGTCCTCCTATTATTATGGTTCTAACGCCCATGGGAATAGGGTAAAGACGCGCCTTGAAAGTGGAAGCGGCATGTCCTTTACCGAATTTTGTTACCCGATAATGCAAGCATGGGATTGGTGGCACCTTTATCAGAAAGGGGTTATGATTCAAGTCGGAGGTTCTGATCAGTCTGGCAACATTCAATTTGGAATTGATACCATTAAGCAAGTCTTAAAAACGTCGCCGATTGAAACTAAGCCAGGAGAAGACCCGGAATTATCAATGCCGTTTGGACTTACAGTACCATTGCTCACTACATCGACGGGGGAAAAGATTGGCAAATCTGCCGGTAATTCGATATGGCTCGATAAGGATATGACGTCAACTTATGACCTTTACCAGGTATGATATATATATATACTGCCACCCTTCTCGAGTGTATTTTCAAGACTATGGGCTGACAAAAGATAGTACTTCATGCGTCAACCTGATCAAGACATGGAGCGGCTACTAAAAATGTTTACGTTTCTGCCAACCTCCCGCATCCCTGAAATAATCGAGGAGCATAACAAGGCCCCCTCCCGTCGGGTTGCTCAACACACTCTTGCGCAAGAATTTGTGGAGCTTGTACATGGCCCTAAGGAGGCAGAGGAAGCATCCAAGGCCCATAAAGCCATTTTCCAACCTCAGGGCTCAGCATCAACCAAGCCAGACTCCAAGTCAATACCTTTATCGCCCTCTGGAATTCCGGAATTTATCAATGCTGGGGTAAACAAAAAAGCCCCGCAGATGAATGCTTTTACCGCACCCACGCATCATCTAGTTCTACCTCGCTCTCTGGTTGTTGGACAATACTTTCACAAGATTCTCTACTCCGCTGGAATGGTGTCCTCCAAACAGGAAGGGCATCGAATTATTGTCAACAACGGAGCATCCGTTGGCTGCATGCCTAGTGGTGCGGAGCAAATGGGTGATGCACTAAGTTATGTCCCTCTCAGAACATGGCCCGCTGATGTTACAGAAAAATTCCTCATTGATGGGAGTCTGCTGATTCTTCGAATTGGGAAATGGAGAGTTAAAATTATCAAAGTTATCAGCGATAAGGAATTCGAAGAACAGGGCTTGACTGTACCGCAATCAGAACCGGAGAAAGATTCGATAGCCGAAGAGCAAAAAGATCGAGATCTGTTCGCGAAAAAACGCAGAATTGCTGGGCGACAAGTCCAACGGCCTGGTATTGCCGGGGGCTCTGCTGGCGGCCGGAAACCAAAGATTGTTTCACTCCAGGAATGGTCTGACCAAAAGGAGAGAGAGGAAGAAGCAGAACTGACGAAGGAGAAGGAGCAGAGACAGGCGTGGCCATGATACCTCATTTCTTCGTTGCTGATTTCATTTCGAGCGTTTGTCGTTATACACGGTGCATGCTGTACACTAGTTTTCTTTATTGGGGTTACAGTTTTCCTTTAGTGTTTGGCGATTGGATGGCACTTCAGATCTCCCTGGGTTAAGTCACCTTATGTTTTAACGCAATTTTGTATAATAATATTATATACCAATCTCACTTGCATTCTGTCTCCTTGAGCTTTCTCCGCCCGTACATTGGAAGGGCCGGGGGTCGATTTGATTACGTAATGAACAGGAATGGGACATCAATATTCCGGTTTATCACGTGCCACGTCGCGCTCACTACGCGTTTTCGTGTTCGTCTGATAAGATAAGCAAGCTCTGTTAATGGGAATCCCAAGGGGGATTTCCTTCCAACGTTCGTCCATCTACATATGTCATAGTACCAGGCAGTTACTGGCCTCATTCAGCTTCAATTTCTAGCACTGCCCCTTATTTACCTGCTATTGCTATTTTATATTGATGAATTCTAAGCCCTTCCCTTCCATTGCTTTCCTTAATTCCCTGTGAGAATGGGATCATCCGCCCAAACGACGCCTGCTCCCTCTCGCGTCCTGAAGCGGTCAACACCAAGTACACAGAACATGAACAAGACCCAAAAGTCCATCTTGGGATTCTTTCAGCCCAAATCGTCTCCCTCCGCTCCATCAACCTCCCAGCGAAGTTCCAATCCGCCAGCATCTTCTCCGCCTGGAGCTAGTCCACTCAGCGAAGCAACCACCAGTTCGGTGAGATCCAAATTCTCGAAGCAGAGGCTAGATGACGATCAAAATATTACTCCAGTCCCGAGTAGCGATGCAATTGAACCTCTTGAAGAAGACACGCCGACCGCTGTGAGGAAAATATCTGCAGGGAGCCATGAGGTCTCTAACACATCCAGCAGACGGGTATGCTACCGATGTACCCAGAAGTACCCGCTGTACTGGTTTCTTGAGTCTCCGGACTAACTATTATATAGGCAAGGACGGTGGTCAAAAGTTATGAAGAATCTGAGGACGAGGATGTTGTCCAACCAGGGAGGAGAAACGCACGAGGGCGGTCTCAGAAGCGAAGAAGGACTGGAGACCATAGTAGTGATGAAGAATGCTTCAAGCCCGATGACGATGATGACGAAGATAAGTACATAGATGGTATGGCCATTGCACCGTTAAGCATAAATTTTCATGATTGAGCTGACCCATTGCAGATACTGATGACTTCATCGTACCAGACGATGAATCAGAGGAAGAAGTGAAGTCATCTAGGAAACGAAAGCGTCCTTCTAAGGCAGCTTCCAAGAAAGAATCGAGCAGCCCATCGCCTATTACTGGTGATGACATGGACTTGGAGATCCCTGAGCGCACGTCCGGTTCCACCCAAAAGTGGCGCTATGATCCCGACAATGTAGAACCATACGAGCCTCGAAAGCCCCTAGTCAAGCCAGAGACACACTCCAGTAGCAAGCAAAAAAAGGCCCATATGACGGAACCGGAAAATCGATACCCATGGCTTGCCAATATTATGGATATGGATAAAAATCCAATTGGTCATCCTGACTATGACCCCCGTACTTTATACATTCCACCTCTAGCCTGGTCCAAATTTTCGCCATTTGAAAAGCAGTACTGGGAGATCAAACAAAAATTCTGGGATACCGTTGTGTTTTTCAAGAAGGGGAAATTCTACGAGCTGTACGAAAATGATGCCACTATAGGTCACCAACTTTTTGATCTCAAACTTACGGATAGAGTCAATATGCGTATGGTCGGAGTGCCCGAAATGAGTCTTGATCATTGGGCCAACCAATTCGTTGCAAAAGGGTTCAAGATTGCTCGTGTGGACCAGTCAGAGTCTGCATTAAGCAAAGAAATGAGAGAACGCGAGGATAAAGGCAATAAGATGGGCAAAGCTCAAAAGGAAGACAAGGTCATAAAACGAGAGCTAGCATGTGTTCTTACCACTGGAACCTTGGTAGAAGGGTCAATGATTCAAGGCGATATGTCTACCTACTGCGTGGCAATTAAAGAAGCTATTATTGATGGCTTGCCAGCTTTTGGTATATCGTTCGTCGATACAGCTACCGGACAGTTCTTCTTATCTCAATTCGTTGACGATGTGGATATGACAAGGTTCGAGACCTTTGTTGCCCAGACCAGACCCCAGGAATTGTTACTTGAGAAATCTGTTATGTCTACCAAAGCCCTCAGAATACTGAAGAACAATACCGGCCCAACTACTCTCTGGAATTACCTGAAGCCCGGGAAAGAATTCTGGGAGGCTGATGTCACCGTGCGGGAACTTGACGCAGGTGATTATTTCGTTTCGGAAGACAAAAATCAAACATCTGCCTGGCCACAGGCATTGCAAGACGCTCGGGATAAAGATTTGGTCATGTCTGCTTTTGGGGCTCTTTTGCAGTACCTTGAAATGCTAAAAATTGGACAGGACCTCATAACCATCGGAAATTTCACTTGGTATGATCCAATCAAGAAGGCATCCAGTCTCGTACTGGACGGACAGACCCTAATCAACCTTGAAATATTCGCAAACACATACGACGGTAGCTCGGAAGGAACGCTGTTTCAACTACTGAACCGCTGTGTTACGCCGTTTGGGAAGCGGCTGTTCAAACAATGGGTTTGCCATCCTCTGATGGATATCAAGAAGATCAATGCCCGGCTTGACGCTGTTGAGTCCCTGAATGCAGATAGCACAGTGCGCGAGCAATTTTCATCACAGTTGACCAAAATGCCGGATCTTGAACGACTTATATCTCGAGTTCACGCTGGTACATGCAAAGCTCAAGATTTCGTACGTGTACTTGAGGGGTTTGAACAAATCGAATACACAATGGGTCTTCTGAAAGAAGCTGGGTCTGGTCATGGATTAATCGGCCAGTTGATCTCTGCCATGCCGGATCTTAATAACCTCTTGAAATTCTGGGAGACAGCATTTGACCGTGCTAAGGCTAGAGAAAGCGATATCTTAGTCCCAGAGGAAGGTATTGAGGAAGAGTTTGACGCATCCAAAAAGAATATTGAACAATTGGAGGAGGAATTAGAGCAGGTACTACAACGGACCAGAAAGGAGTTAAAATGTTCGACCATTGTTTTCAAGGATAATGGCAAGGAAATTTACCAACTCGAGGTTCCGATTAAGATCAAGAACATACCAAAATCCTGGGACCAAATGTCCGCCACGAAGCAGGTTAAGCGATACTATTTCCCAGAGCTAAGAGCATTAATTCGAAAACTTCAGGAAGCTCGCGAGACACATGCTCAGGTTGTGAAGGGTGTTGCTGACAGATTTTATGCTCGATTCGACAAAGATTACTCAAGCTGGCTTGCAGCGGTAAAGATAATTGCCCAGCTTGATTGTCTGATAGGATTAGCCAAAGCTTCCACCGCCCTAGGACACCCAAGTTGTCGTCCCATATTTGTCGATGATGAGCGCAGTGTACTCGATTTCCAAGAACTCCGCCACCCCTGCATGATGCCCAATGTTGGAGATTTCATTCCTAATGATGTCAAACTTGGAGGGGATACATCAAACATTAACTTGCTGACCGGTGCAAACGCAGCAGGAAAGTCTACAGTTTTGAGAATGGTCAGTTTAACCTCTACACCCAATTTTGTTCCCCGCAACTAACCTCTATTAGACTTGCACGGCGGTTATCATGGCACAAATAGGTTGCTATGTCCCTTGTGAATATGCCCGCCTAACTCCGGTTGATCGCATTATGTCCAGGCTTGGGGCTAACGATAACATATTTGCTGCTCAATCTACCTTCTTTGTCGAGCTTTCCGAGACCAAGAAAATTCTCTCTGAAGCAACTCCTCGCTCCTTGGTCATATTGGACGAACTAGGCCGCGGAACTAGCTCCTATGACGGCGTTGCTGTGGCACAAGCAGTACTTCACCATGTCGCTACACATATAGGCGCTCTAGGTTTCTTTGCTACTCATTACCACTCACTCGCAGCTGAATTCGAGGGTCACCCTGAAATTGCAGCCCGCAGAATGCGGATTCATGTTGACGATGTTGAAAGACGTGTGACTTTCCTCTACAAACTAGAGGATGGGGTCGCGGAAGGTAGTTTTGGAATGCACTGTGCCTCGATGTGTGGCATTCCATCCAAAGTGGTTGAAGGTGCAGAAGTCGCTGCGAAGCAGTGGGAACACACCAGTCGGATGAAGGAGAGTCTAGAGAAACGAAAAGGTGGTGGACTAATTGGCCTGGGTTGGTGGAGTGATGTTTCCTGGATCTTAAAGGAGTCAGCACAGGCAACTGATGAGGCAACTCAGTCGAAAAATGGTGACCGTGGAGTTGAGATACTCCTCAAGGCCATTGAAGCGTTATAATCTTTACCGCACAAATACCCTTGCAGCGTTCAGAGTATCTTTCATTGAATATCTACCATATACTTGGTCTGGATAGCAAGGCCACGCCATTATTCATTCTACCACTCGTGTGTATCATTACCGGCAACTTATAGTTAAGCATAGATATATTCACATCTCCTAGATGCTATATAATAACTTTGATTCACTGGTTCCAAGGAGCAGGATCGTAGCCATCCATGTTAGCCACATAGTCTTCTCCGGCCTTTACCCAGCCTTTAATGCCGCCTTCAAGAATGAGGCTTTGGATAGCGCTTTCCCCTTGTTCCTGAAGGTAGTCGGCAAACCAACCTGCCGCCCGAGGCCCTCGGCCATTGCATGAACCTGTTGTGTATATTAGCCAGCTATAATACCCAAACGCAAGTAGTGTGTAGAGGGGGAATCTCACCGCAGTAAAAGACAGCCTTTTTGATACCAGCCTGCTTGAGCAGTTTGTAAAGGGTTGGACGCGATGCGTAGAAGCTTTGGGCCGGTAGGTTGATAGAGCCACGTATTGTTCCGCCCTGGAGACAAAGAATGTGAGTATGAGTATGGGCATGAGAAAAGAGTGTACGTAAGGACATTGATATCTAGCTAATAAGGCATGCCTAATTCTGCTCAATATCATATCTGGTTATGGAAGCCCGGTCGAGCAGTCGAGCCTTACCTCGTGGTCGACCCTGCGTACGTCAACTAGCACATAATCTAGCGGTCCATCACTCCTTGATAGCCATCCAAGGACTTCAGAGCGGCTTACAGCCCCGGGAGTCGCAGTGGGGTTTGGAAAGGCAGCGTGCCATGGTGCGTCTGTCGTTTGCTGAGTTGCCATGGCGAAGTGGTTATTTAATCAACCGGGCTTGGACACAGTAACAAGAGAAAATGTCCAGTCCTTCCGGGAAAAGGAAGGGAGGCGTGAGATGAAGTTGAAATGTGCACTACAGAGACGTTGTTGACGGCTGCCTGAGGGGCTCGAATCTATGGCTGATATTTAGTCTTGGCTGGTGGTGAGCTAAGTAAGTCGTTAACTAACGAGAAGCCTTCAGGAGGCTCGGCGATAGTGACGTAGGTAGGTAATCACCCAATAATAGACAGTTCTTCTTTAATATAAAAACAACCCCTTGTATTCGCTTATTGGAACCTAAAGTAGCTAGGAGCCCTAGTGTTCAGATGGTGAAGAAGAGGAATACACGAGAGGGACCAACATGATTGTGGCTTCAGAGAATCATGGCAAGAACATGCTTGACGAAGGGATACATTCCAGCCAGACCAATATACCAATTCCTTGTCCAAGTCAGGCAGCCAATGTTGGTCAAAACAGCACTTAAACCCAATACCACAGTGGCAGTTTGCCAGAGGTTGTTGTTGCAAATCCTCAAGTAGTTCGGTGCAAGTTGACAGGGAGCTAGAGGGCCTCATCATCAACCTCAGAGTTCAGGGGGCTTCCAGTCGCAGTAGTCCCATTGCCGCTGGAGAATGCTCCTACTGCCCAAAGAGTGTTTAGTGATACATCTGAGTATGAATAGAGTGTTCCATCAATTATACCTTTGGCAAAATCTTCGTGAAGAGGCTCTTCCTTTACAAATCCTTCCTGCTTGATGGGAGCCATCCTGTCTCTCATTAGAAAGGGGCTAATGTACGGGAAATATCACGATGAAAAAGGGGAGCTTACGCCATGGGATCAGCCTTAACTCTCCCTCCAGCCTTCCCTTTCCCTCCTCTGGCCTTGGGAGCCTTGACAGGATTGGCCTGGGTTTCTCCGTTGCCATTTGATTCCCCATCAACGGTAGTGGTAACACCTTTCCCCTTTGCTGAGGATTTACGGGGTTTGGTGACCTTGTCACTGGCCTACTCTCGCCTTAGAAACGTCTCCCAGCATACAATGTCTAAAAGATGCATACCTTTTTTGGGCTACCGTTGGTAGGAGCAAGTGTGCCATCTTCGGTCAAGGCAGACAGGATCTTACGTCTTGATTTGTTGAAGAGGACAGAAGCACTGGCGGCATTCTTAAGTCCAGCCTTTTCGGCCAATTTGTCATAGTCGACCTAGTGACGCGTAAGGACACAATGTTAGCCATGCATTTAGATCTCCGGAAGTCCAAATGTCATCGGTAAAAATTGACGCGGCTGGTCAATCAACTGCCTATCCAAGGGCAATTTACCTTGATATTGTTCAGGCCATCGGTAGAGCAGAGAAGGCCCAGCATGAAGGTGCGCTGTTCACCAGCAGTCAAGGTGTCCATGATGATTGGAAGGATGGATAAGTAAACCCTGATGGTCTTAGATCCTGGGAATTGTGGAACTAAATCAGAAAAATATGCCTAGAAGCAGAGGGTTATGTGTGAGTTGTTGGATTCAGGAGCAATGTAGTTTGTTGTTTTCATGGGAAAACGCGTTTGTAAATAAATAATGAAACAGGAACACAACCCAATATTAGAAATGTTGCAAGCAAGAAACCACTTTCTTAGCAGAGGATCTCACTTCATTGCACAGCATGAGGTTGAGCAGAAGGTAGTTTGAGAGTAGATAGTATTTTTATATGAACCAAGGGTAGAGTAAAAGTGAAGAGCACTTATTTGCGGTCCCTTACCTGCCAGTAAAGTGGTACTGGTTATAAAGCAGATGATGCAAAAGGTGCAATTTATTATCTTGTAGAAAATCAAGATATAACCGTTGGATGAGAAGAGACTGAGGAAAAGCTGAAGAAACAAGAAGAAACAAGGAGGTTGTTTATGACAGGCAGGTAGAGAAAAGTAGAAGGGAGAGGAATGTAAAAAAAAGCCCCTTTTTATATTGTGGTAGTTGCCTACCAAAACCCTCGAAACCCTTGAAGCTTTGATTGAGAACAAAGGGAGAAACACCGTATTAATCTAGCTGGATATCGATTATGAACAAACTTCTACCTACCGGTAATCAAGCTAGACTTCCGGGAGGGTTAAATGGTAGGGGTTGCTTGAGACAGAAGCACAAGGAGGGAAGGGTATTTATGCATTATGTCCGGGTATCCAGGACGCATTCGAGGTCCAAAGGATGGTGCCGTCAGTAATCTTATCGTTCATTAAAAATAAAATCCGGGAATTTTCCCTGGAAACTGCTTTATGGTGCCCGGTTGTTCTTAATTAGAGTAAAGACTTGCTCCCATATCTCGGGGAGAAATCTCGGGGTCGATCTTGCTGGCCGACTCTTCTCAGGTGCGAAGAATAGCACTTGATCTCTTCCTTTCCACCACGGCCTAGGCTGCGGATTAATGTTCATAAAGCTCACAGGGCGAACCATTGACGTGCGAGGGACCAAATCTGATATTGAGACTAGTGTTCGCTTTGGGTAGAAGTTAAACTTCATAGTCTCAACATTCAATGTGGCGTTACGGGGGATTTTATTGAGGTATGCTCGTAGGTGTTCTCTTGACTGCTGGGTAAAGACCGGTAGGGAAAGGTACACTTGGTTCACGAATGGAGCGGCTGTAAAGGAGACGAAGAGCATCGGTATTGCCCCACCAATGACAACTGTTTAAGGTAACTATTAACAATGATATCATTGCTTTTGGGAAGGCGGTATACTCACTTGCAGGAGCTATATACCATGGGAATTCAGCTGCATAGAACGCCGGAGCCACCACGGTGCACGAAACAACGAATATTAGGATAGTCGTAACTCGCATCAAACCGATAAATGCAATCTTCCCGGTACCGGCATGATATATCACTACCTGTTTCGGCTTTAGGCGGGCCGCTGTATAGGACTTCAGCTTATATAGCTTGGAGCAGGTAGAATATCAGTTGCAGACTAACCTCTGTTTTGAGCCGGTTGTGTTTTGGCTTGAGGATATCGAAGCGGCGCACGCAATGGGCCATTCTGGGCACTGACTGTTGACCTTTTTAACGAGGCTGGTGAACTAGAGAGAGCATCTGTAGCTTTCTGGCGTGTCTGCACCCTGACGGTGATATCTCGGTGAATCCAGGAGCCCAACCGGAAGCTCAACCTATGACGAGACCGAAGGCAAAACATAACTCAAAAATATAGTACAAGCTGAGGATAAGAATCTTCCTCTAGGCCATAGTAAAATACTCGAGAATTGAGGTACCAATGGCAGTAGAGACAGGATCCAGGAGCACGTTTCTCGTCTCTCATTTTCTCTTTGCGCCCGGAAGCGTCCAAAAATTATACTCACGTGATATTAAAGTTTCGGAATAAGCGCCGAGCCGCGAAGGCTTGGCAGGGCCATTAATTCATTAATTTGGACGGGCTACCATCCATGTTGGGTTTTGTAACTTTTGTTTATCAGGTGCTCGGAAGGGCATCAAAAGAAAGCAACGGTAGGACAGCACTCAGTCCCCACGACACGGGATTGCGGAGATTTGCTCCAGTCGTGCCCTACATGTATATTTATATCTAGGTACGCATTGAAAATATCGCATCCGACGCCATCGGGCATATTGGGCTGATTTCGTTTAACAGGTTACCATGGCATGATCTATGACGAAGCTACGATTTCTTGTTGCACGACTTACGATGACCATGGCAGTGCCAGGGCGGCCAGCTCTTTCCCTTTTAATGATGCTATTATATCTCCCGTTTCTCGGTCTGCTCTTCTCGCCAGTTAATTGCTATACGCCCGTATCCGATGCTACTCTAAGGTCGTTGCCTCGTCCAGGAAACGACTTCGATATACACAATGGCGCAATCCTCGCTCCAATCTTGCGACCTAGGGTTCCTGGGACCCCAGGATCGATCGCCGTACTTGAACACTTCGTGAAATTCTTCAAAGAGAACCTGCCAGACTGGAGACTCGAGTTTCAGAACTCCACATCTAAAACTCCAGTAACCGGTGATAAGCAGATTCCGTTCACCAATTTGATAGCTATTCGGGATCCCCCATTTGCCAAAGTTGGCGATGTCAGTAGGTTGACTCTGGCTGCTCATTACGACAGCAAATTCACTCCGGAAGGGTTCATCGGGGCGATAGACAGCGCTGCACCGTGTGCGATGCTATTACATGCCGTAAGAAGCATTGATGCGGCATTAACAAAAAAGTGGAAGGCAATGCAATTGAATCCGACTGATAATCTTGACATCGATGCGCATCAGGGTATTCAAATTTTCCTCTTAGACGGTGAAGAGGCATTTGGCGAGTGGACTGCTACAGACTCCCTTTATGGAGCTCGATCTCTAGCAGAACACATGGAACATGACTATTATCCTGCTCTCTCCACGTTTAAGACCTCATTATCAGCCATAAGGCTGTTTGTCCTCTTCGACCTATTAGGAAGCAAAGATCCCGTCATGCCATCTTTCTTTGCAACCACCCACTGGGCATATAAGCATCTAGCTCAACTCGAACAACGACTTCGTAAACTTGGGCTATTCAAATCAGACCCAGACCCCAAGAAGGGTGCTCCGAAGGCATGGTTTACTGAGGGAAACAGGCCATCAGATAAGAAATTCTTGTCCTTTATCTCGGATGACCATTTACCATTCATGCAGCGGGGAGTTGAGATTCTCCACCTGATACCTTGGCCATTCCCAAGAGGTATATGGCACACAATGGCAGACAACGCGGATAACCTTGACCCTCCTACTGTTGAAGACTGGAGCACACTTATAACTGCATTTGCTGCCGAGTGGATGGATCTGGAAGGATTTTTCGACACGAAAAAATCGAAGCACGCTAGACTAGATGTTGAAGACAAGTCGGAGCTGTAAGCCATTTTATGTTACATTTAGAAGCTTGTTAATATTGACATGGCGATCTTCCTTACTCTGAGTATTTCCGTCTCTGCCTTCAAGTGTCTCCCCGCCAAGAGCTGACATGCATATTAACACCATGGACTAATAATTCTTTCCTAGCATTTAGGGGACCGTGACGGGATATTTTCATTATCAGGCAGATTTCCCCTTCGTTTTAGATCCTTCAAGAGAGCTTCAACCTCCGGCTTGATATCCAAAGCATTTATGGCGCTCAACTCATCCAGGAAATATTTTCGGGAAGGCACTTTTTTTTTTTCTATTTTTCTCATGAACCAGCCCAGTCTCGGGTACTGAACGATTAATCACCATCGTTATAAATAATATTCGCCTAATTGGCCCAGATAATGACAAATGCTGCAAGTTGCAGATAAAAGTCGCTATGTTGTTATACTTTATTATATGGTTGCTATCTAGTCTGTCACGGATCTTGAAGACGGTCTGAAAAGGACGATCATCGGATCGGACTCTATGTTCTAAAAATATGTACAAACAACTGGGAACCGCTTTCTTAGCGACAAAGGAAGGATATACTTCAAATACCAAGGAGGCTACCGAGCCAGAAGCCAGCGAGCCATGGAGCTCCCCAGAGTGGTGAGAGAGCCGATCTCAGCAACCCAGGGCCAGGACAAACACCACTTAGTCCCCATCCAATACCAAATGCAACGCAGCCAACCACAAACCTCCAATCAATATCTGCTATTGTAGCAGTTGGTAGGCTGAATCGGTCTGCCAGAAGTGGTGGTTTCATACCATCTTCGTTGCCGTACTCAGTTTTCATATATAAATAAGACAAAAGACTGGGTCCGACACCGAATACCATGACAAGCGCAAGAGATGGATCAAACTTGGAGGAATCAAACCAGTGGAAGAAACCAAGGACCTTCTCTGGATTTGCCATGCCAGTTATAAGCAAGCCTAGACCGAATTGGAGTCCTGCAATGCAGCTGTAGACCACATTTGAATTGGTGTAACGGGGCAACAGAGCTGGAACTATGAATGAATTGACTGCCTGGGAAATGGCAACGGTAGAGAACATGAATGCAACTTCATCCGTGGAAGGGTAGACCGGCAAGTAAGCTGGGCGTCCATCTGGTGAGGGCGAGACGCTCGCCCCAATTCCAAGATTTGCAGTGACCAGTGCGGTGAGAAAGAAGATTCCAGTTGCAATAAAAGACCGTGGTGATATTCGAGAGATACCGCAGAGCATATGTCCGGATGTGCATCCGTTGCCATTCTATATACGCGGTTAGCTATGCTGCCCAGATCTTGTTGGTCTATAAGCCGGACGGGACGCTGTCAAGCCAGCTACCTACCTTTGTTCCCCATCCAACCAGGAAGCCAATCCCAGCGAGTGCAAGTGCAGCTCCCCATGTTGCTGGCGGAGTAGCATATGGAGGTAAGAGTGAAGGCGCCAACAGATAGACCGGGACAATGCTCGATACCATTCCAAGTATCACAGGGACATTTTGTGTGTTCGGGTTTCCCACGCAGCCTGACAGGAGAGATGAGATACCGAACACTCGGCCATTGTTCTGCAGCAGCCCGTATGAGCCCTGGTATAGGAGCAACGCCCCCAGGGATGTATTGATAGGTGTGAATGGCATCTCGATGTTCAGGATAAACTAAATGTTGCCAGAATTGCGATCCTTTGGCGCAATGCCACAGCCTCTTAAGCTGCCAGGCGCAGAACCGGCGTAGAACGGGATATAAAAGCCCGCCGCCTTGCCCGCCATCATGCAGGCTGACAGCGGGGAAGAGAGGTTTCGTCCATTCACATCCATGGTCGATATGCCGGAAGCCTGGCAAGGGCCGTCTGCTTGCCAGCAGCCAAAGCATCGGCGAGCGCTCCACTCAAGGCTCGGGATTCGCGGCTTGGTCCCCTAGCGCTAGCATTCGCGACTGGCGGTCCCATCTATAGTTGCAGCTGCATATAGTTAAACTACCCCGGGGGGGCTCTGTGGTCTGTGGAGGAAGACAGAGAGCACACGACTAGCCAGTTGCCCATGCTCTGTACGGAGTAGATGATGTCGTCGCCGGTGCTGTTGGAAGGAAAGGCGAGTGGCCAGCAGCAATTGGAAGTAGTTAACTAAAGGCTGCTGGCCAGAGCAAACACCTAGTTAACTAACTTACCAGTTAGCTAGTTAGTCGTCTGCTAGTTACCAACAGCGCCCAATTCACCACCGTGATGGAAGAAGGATCTCACAAATCGAGGACGGTCGAAAATCCCTTTGTAAAGCCCGAGAATCAGAGATGGAGTGTCTCCTTGCACCGATCCCTCGTTCGAAGCGTTTCACCTCCGCCGGCCAGGGCCAGGGCCAGGAAACGCCGTCGTGAAGAAGGCCAACGCCCCCGTAGGGTCGCCGACGAAGATGATACGAAGCCCGAAGATCAGCCACAGAGCGAGCTGAAGGTCGATATCGCGGCTATCGAGGCGGGAAAAGCGGATGTTGAAGATCATCTCGAGGTATTCTCCGCGCGCCTCCGGGCTTCAACGCGGCCTGAGCTGCCGCAGGTCCCTCGGCTGGCTCATTCGGCGTGGAGGGACCTCTATCAAAGGAACCAGCATGAAGACGGCAGGCATTTTGTCGTCCATCAGCATGATCATCCCATTGCTGGCCCGCACTATGATCTCAGGCTGCAGTTTTCGCGGACCAGTTCGTTGAGCTTTGCCATCATGTACGGCCTGCCCGGGAATCCAAACAGCAAGCGACTGAGTAGAAATGCCACCGAGACAAGAGTGCACAATGTTTGGGTACGTCGACATGCTATATAGTACGCCGTTTCATCTGGAGAGACGTTTTATTGACGGACGGATGTAGAATCACTTGATTGAATCTGCGTCTGCTGCGTCGGGCAGCATGATAATCTGGGATACCGGCGAGTACTCTGTGCTTCCATATTACGGCAGTGATGCCTTGCAAACAGACAGATCCGATGCAAGTATTTCTACGGAAGAGCAGCCTACAGAAAGTGAAAAGCTCCGAAGGGCATTCCATCAGGTAAATGGCCAAACAATCCTTATGACTGGAAAGTAGCCACTGCATTGCACCTCTAACGACTTCATCACAGCGGAAAATTCGGCTAAGACTGCACGGCACGCGACTGCCACCTAATTATACGGTAACTCTTCGACTTACACAGGACAATGATACATCAGGACAGCCGAAAACCCCCTCAGAAAGAAGAAGAAGAAGAAGAAGAAGAAAAAGAGGGGCAGGTAGGCAGGTAGATATCAGACAGAGACCCGAGTTGACATCATCAGACAGCGAAGAGCACGAAGAGAGGCTATCTTCAGGTCGGCCTTTGTCAAACATCTCACCCTCGCATTCTGACCAGGAAGACGAAACCATACGCCAGACAAATGCTTACAGAGGAGCCACGAATTCAATCTCTTCCATCCACCAACGGACTT
Source organism: Trichophyton schoenleinii (assembly GCA_018357685.1). Taxonomy (NCBI): domain Eukaryota; kingdom Fungi; phylum Ascomycota; class Eurotiomycetes; order Onygenales; family Arthrodermataceae; genus Trichophyton; species Trichophyton schoenleinii. The sequence goes on from WOFF01000002.1 coordinate 3,894,077, forward strand.
GGTACTTGACCTTAGACCGTGTCAATTCGGGGTTTGATAGGGGTGTGGACAGCACCCGAGCAGTGCACTGGACCAAAAAAGCGGAAACGAGCCCCGGAAACGGAGCCAGTCCCCTGGGATTCGAGCCGTTCTTCGTCCGGGGACCAGACTTCGAGCGAAGTGTGCTCACCGGAAGACTGGGCAGCGATGTTCTTCGTGATGAGGCTGTTGTTGGCTTTCACGGGAGGAAAGGATGGCGCCCTGTTCTCGAATGATCGAACCAGCGAATTCCATCAATCACAGCGTTGCTCCAAACCGCCTCTCTTGACAGGAACCGAAGTTGTTCGTGGAGTTCTAACTACTCTTTAGTAGTTAGAATTTTCTCCGGCCTCCAAGCTCCAATCGAGGCGTCTTTTGGCCAAAAGCTTCGGAAGAGCCCACACACGCTGCCCAATCAGCCCTCCGCAATTTGTTATATAAAATCAGCCAAAGTCAACCCTCTTCAACACGTCGATCTCGGCCAAAAAGCCGGGGGTGTTTTCTTACACAATCAAAGAACGAGTTTCTCTTAATGTTTTTCCCCATTGCCAGTGGAGTTGTACTCAACCACGTGTGAGTAGAAGTGACCGCTATTTGGGCTTGGATGAAGGGGAAGTACGAAGTACGAGTTGGATGGAGACAATGTACCTGAGAGACGGAACGGCCTTGTTGTCAAAAGAACAGAGTACATGCGCTCTCTGGCCAGCCATGTAACCAGAGGGCTTCGTCTCTGGCCTGCGTTACTTGATGCAACCTCTTTCATGAGATGGTGTTGCTGTGGCAGGGATAGTTAAGCTCCTTCTGTCCCCATAGTTATGCGGGACCCTAAAGTTCGCCTTACCAACTCCTCGCGGAGTTGGATGGTTCTTGCTCTATGATGGACATTACCCTTGCTACACATGCACAGTCTCTACATCTTCATTCGCTTGCTTTCAGAGGGCAGGATAATCTGGGCCTTACTTGATGCGATAGTGGAGAGCTTCATCTCGTGAAATGCTACCCGAGATAAGGAAAATGAAAGCGCTTCGATCGGGTATTGCGACTATGTCGCTACTTAAATAGCAGGCATATTCCCTCAGGAAGAAGATATTTCCTCTGCCAGCCTAATCTCGCCTGGTGAGTGAAGATGCTCTATACACTCTCTCTTTTGGCGCTTTGCGCTACCACGGCTACTGCATCCTATGGAAGCAATTTGAACTACCGCAGTCCTTCGCTTCATCATCCCTCCCTGGGTATTTCTGTACCCAAGGTCCTGAAGAGAACCGACCCGGCTATTGAGTTCGCACCCGAAAAATTGAACTTCACTCACGGTGTAGCGTCTGGAGACCCTTATGCCACCTCTGTCATTCTATGGACTAGATGTTCTCCACAATTTGACGATGTGAACGATAACAGCACCGTATCTGGTGACGTACCTCTTTACAACCCTGTTCCAGTTCACAAAGATACAGATGAACATAAACCCGTCTCCAAGGCTCCCATTTGCCTGGAATTCAAGGTTGCAAAGGATGAGAAGTTCAAAAAGGTCATTGAGAAGGGCACTGTCTATACCAGTTCCGATGTTGATTACACTGTCAAGGTAAGAAGCCTGTTCGATACTTTTATGTACAGAGTTTTATCTATGAAGCCCTAGGTAAGATTTTTTGACACATACGACAGGTTGAAGCCACGAAACTAAAGCCGTTCACCGACTACTACTACCAATTCAACGTCTGTGACTCTGACAAGAAGAGCCCTATTGGACGCACCAAGACTGCGCCAGCTGAGGATGATCTGGTAGAGGATATCTCCCTTGCCGTCTACTCTTGTAGCAACTACCGTAAGTTTGACAACCATTACTGTAAAGTTTTCAAATACTTAACTATTTCAATAGCCTTTGGCTTCTTCAACGCCTATGGAAACCCAGTGCGAAAGGATTCCGTTGACTACGTGCTTCACCTTGGGTATGCGTCATTGATTATATATTGTTTGCTGGATAAAACCACTAACTCAATTAAATTTGCCGGCTCTAAGTGATTACATCTATGAATACCAGGATGGTCACTAGTAAGTTTCAGTCGCCCGTAAATATTCCTCCATGCTCATAATACTTACAGTTGATAACAGTGGATCCGGAAAAGACATTGGACGAGTTCCATTACCTGACCGTGATATCATCACTCTCTATGATTACCGCAAGCGTCATGCCACCTACAGAACCGATCTTGACTTGCTTGCCAGTCACCAGCGCTTCCCTTGGATTCCAGTTTGGGATGACCATGGTACGATTTAAGTATTTAAGAAATCTGCTGCCAGGATGATTCATTAACAATGCCCGCTAGAGGTCGCCGATAACACCTACCGTGATGGGTCATCTAAGCTTAACAACACTGAGGAATCCTTCGTTGCGGACGGTGGAATCAGCACTGACCAGAGAAAGATGAACGCCGTCCGCGCTTATTTTGAATGGATGCCTATCAGGTCTGTTATATTCATCTGTGTTTTGATATCAATCCACTAACATTCTGGCAACCAGGCAAGTGGAAATGGATGACAACCTCCGTATTTGGCGCAACTTCCAGCTCGGCTCCCTTGTTGATGTTATCATGCTTGACACCCGTGTGTATGATCGATCTATTACCGACCTTACATGGAATAAGGGCTACGTTAGCCAACTTCGCGGTGATGCTAGCCGCAGTTTGATGGGCTCTCGTCAGGAAAATTGGTTCTACCGCAACCTCATCGAGTCTGCCGAGCGAGGTGCTAAGTGGCGTGTCATCGGCAGCCAGGTCGGTACGTAACACGCCAGCTAATCAATCTACACTCGTTGTGTAATTCTGACAGCTCATGGTGTCTCAATGCAGTGTTCTCCCACATTAACGAGTCTGCCGCCTTTGGCGCTGCCCGTAACCTCAACAATGATGCCTGGAGCGGTTATCAAGCAAATAGAAACCGCACGTTCAAGACCCTCTACGATAACAAAATTCCAAACAACATCATGATTGCAGGCGACAGCCATGCCAACTGGGTGAGTGATCTTGTCTGGCTTGATGAGGTCCCATATGATCCAAAGACTGGCGAGGGTGCCATTGGCGTCGAGTTTGCCGGGTCTGCCATCTCCTCGCCATCTCCTGCTGGCCGCAAAATAAACATCGAGAACTCTATTGAGAAGTCTAAGCTACTCGCAACCACCAACAAGGTCCTGCAGTGGTCTGAACTGTACTACCGTGGCTACTTCGAGCTGCACTTCAACCAGAAGGAAGTCCAGGCTCGGTTCTTTGGCACCCCCCATATCCGTGACCGAAACCCAGATGAGATCCCTCTGGCCAACTTCACTGTCAAGGCGGGAGCCAACCGCCTTGACCGCGGCAAGGTAGGTGTTCCTGGCGGTGGCGTGGTAGAGAACGGATGGCTGAAGGGTGGAAAGGTTGTTCAGACCAACCTGACCAATAACACTGAGAGCGGAATGTGGCACATCAACAAGTAAATATTGACTAGTTATTAATTACACAGCATACATCAAGAAAATAAGTAAGCATCATGTACATATCTTTGGCCTAGCTTGTTTTTCTTCCGTCATCAGGTTACCATAACTATATACCACTGCCAGCATGCATTGATGCTATCTCTGACCCCAGGAAAATTAACGACTAATAACCCATCACCATAAGAGATCTAATCTTCAGGAAATACCTACCATTAGAAAAGGCCCCAACCATTGTATCATAGATTCAAGATCCTCCATCTCATTCGATAAGATCCGTGATAGTTGCTTTTTGACGGCGACAAACAAGGCTTACGAATGCTCAGGCAGCCAAGGAAGTCTTCTAGATTTACTAACGGGCCAACTAGACAAGCCACAGGCGGGTCCCTGAGCCCGTTCCCCGGGCCTCAAAGGACGTTGGTCCGTCTCGCTTGCATTTCAAGTCTCTGTCACGGCACCATCCGTGTCGACGAAGAGGATCGTGAGAGAGGCCTTCGTGCCCCTCTGCGCCTCTCACAGCACACCCGGCATGGATCACACCAGAAAGAGACGGAAATAACTAGAGATGGATAACCTGATATCTGGCTTAGGAGCCACGAAATAGCATGCAGCAGGCTGTGAAGGCACATCCGAGGCCGCAGCCAGCCAAAATTCTCAGACTCGCGGCAGATCTCAGGATGCTTTAGCTGTATGGCCGTTCTATCGAATATGCTGGTCTGATTGGGAATCCTTCTCTCTGACTTTTGGGACCTTACCTTGGTGGCTTCACCTGAAAGAACCCTGCGAATTGGAGTTATGCTAGGTGATACATATAACTATGCGGCAGACTCGCCTCTCCACTGCCTTTGAGATATCATATATCCGTTGGTTCTTCTGCTCTGCATCTCTATCTTCATCCCTTCTCTCCTCCCCTTCTCTTCAATTGCGGGATTTCCTTTATTTACTATCAGTCTCACTCCGTTTTCGCAGAAAGAGGCGGTAACTAGTTGACGTCTTTGATGAGGATGGGAGGGCTTCGTTAAGCAGCTACAGAATTTGAACCGAAGGAGTCCACTATTTGGCCCTAGAAGATTTTCCTGTGAAGAATATCTCTGGCTGTAACTGAGGGAATATGGCAGACTACTCTGTACGCAGAATACATAATTTGTCGATTGCGATTGGGATTGCTGGATCTTGCCTCGCTGCTGTGGCATCAATTCCAGCCATCCGCGCAGTCGTTGCTCGATACCGGCTGAAAAAGGAGAATGACCTCTATCAATCCCTATGCCAGCTGTACCAAGATGAGGACGGACATGCTACCGAATTATCCTCCGAAGCATTTTCGGATAGGTTCCAGCGTAGCCTGATAGCATTGGCTTCGCTTGCAGGCGTCCTTGCATCTCTGGCCATTGCCGTACTGGATACTGATGGCCACAGAGCCTACGGCCGACCCATCATACTGCCATGGCTGATTTTTACTGTTTGGGTAAGTAGAGAGCCAGTATTTACCATATACTGTAACTATATACATATATACTTGGAGTACCGGATATTGATTCTGACATACAATTTTAATTCAGGGGCTGCTCTTAATACAGGCAGCTGCGTTGATCATTGAGCCTTTCTCAGCCAAAAGATACGAATTAGGCCTGTATAAGGCTGTCTCCTGCTGCTTCCTTTTATTTATTCTGGGTGGTCAACTATGGTCCCTCAAATTGATGGATGGATGGCAATACCTCTCCTCTCCTCATGATATCGCCCTTCTGGTTCAGATAGCAGCCGGACTTTCCAGTTGCTGTACCTCGGTCTCCTTGCCTCGCCGCCCTGAGCTTTATTTGGACGGGAAACCTGTGGATCATCAGTTTACTGGCACCTTCTTCGGCCGCATTTCCTTCTCCTGGGCAGGTCCTTTACTTAAATTCGCTATCAAAAACCAGACTTTGGAAATAGACGACCTCCCAGCACTCGACTATGCAACCCGTTCTACGAACTTGCGAGACGTTTTTGACAGGGCCAAAAAGCCTGGCGAGAAGCTCTGGAGGACTCTTGTACGAGTATATGCTTCTTCTTTGATTAGCCAGGCCATCTTAGTTGTCTGCACGTCGATCCTTAGCTTCGCGCCTCAGTATTGCCTGCTGAAAATACTGCGTTCACTTGAGAACCGCAATTCTGTTTCATGGCATCCCCTAGACGCCTGGGTTTGGGTATTTGCCCTCGGAGGCTCTATCCTCCTTTCTTCAACTGTCGAATCTTGGCTGTACTGGGTCGCACAATACCAGCTGGGTATTCCAGTATATGAGCAGCTCTCCGCGGTCGTCTTTGCGAAGGCAATGAGGCGTAAGGATGTCAAGGGCCGACAACAGGCCAATGGACAACCTGAGCAAGGAGACAAACAGGATTATACTCAAGGACCATTTGAGGGAGATGGTGAAGATGACAGGAAGACCAGACAAGCCACTATCAACCATATCGCCGTGGACGCCACTCGAATTGCCGATTTCGCAGCCTTCAGCTGCATCATTATTCTCATCATTGTCAAACTGACTATTACAATCGTGTTTCTTAGCAGTTTGATTGGCTGGAAAGCTCTTGGTGCTGGACTACTTGTGTCAGTGGTCATAACTCCTATGAATATTTACACGGCCAAGAGATATACCTCGTCTCAAAATACCCTGATGGACCACCGTGACCGTAAAATGGGAGTGGTTGCAGAAGCCCTGCAGGGTATCCGTCAGATCAAATTCTCTGCCTTGGAGAGCCAATGGGAGCGGAAAATATTTGCTGTGAGGGAAGCTGAGCTAAGTGCTCAATGGCAAACCTTTATCTGTGAAATTTTCCTGATCACTATCTGGATAATTGGCCCTGTTATGCTCTCAGCCGTATCATTAGGAGTGTATACCATGTTATATGGCTCATTGTCTCCTTCTGTTGCATTCACTACTATTTCGGTGTTCACAGCCATGGAGTTTTCCCTAGCGGTTCTTCCAGACTTGATTGCAAACTTTATAGAAAGCTTTGTTAGCACGGAACGTATAGGAAAATACCTCGAGTCATCAGAAAGGGTTCCAACAATAATTCCAAGTGAACATATCTCATTTGAAAAATCCACCGTGGCGTGGCCTATGGAGAACCTTGATTACAAGGCCGAACGGTTCATGCTTCAGGATTTGAACATCAACTTCCCGTCAAAGGGGCTAAGTGTGATATCAGGGAAGACTGGTTCTGGAAAGAGTTTACTTCTTGCTGCTATCCTAGGCGAAGCTGACGTACTAGAGGGTGTTATTCGAGCCCCTGTTCCACCTCCACTAGAGGGCAGGTTTGACAGCAAGGCCACGAAGGCTAACTGGATAATTGACTCTGCCACAGCATTTGTTGCACAGGTTCCATGGATTGAGAATGCAACCATCAAGGAGAATATATTGTTCGGACTCCCTCTTGACAAAGAAAGATATGAGAAAGTCTTATTTGCCTGTGCGTTAGAGAAGGACTTTGAAATGCTTCCCGATGGCGAACTCACGGATATCGGAGCAAATGGTATCAATCTCAGCGGTGGCCAAAAATGGAGAATATCATTTGCACGAGCATTATATTCTCGTGCGGGAATACTTATTATGGACGATATATTTAGCGCCCTTGATGCCCACACAGGACGGCATCTGCATATTCATGCCTTAACAGGCGAACTATCTGAAGGACGAACAAGAATTCTCGTTACCCATCACGTCGGACTTTGTTTGCCGCAGGCTGATTACGCAGTCCACCTCGAACATGGTGCTATCAAATATGCCGGGACGCTCGTCGAACTTCGACGAACAGGAACCTTGAGTGAGATCCTTGCAGAAGAAGATACTAAGCAGGAGGCAAATAAATCTTCCCCGTCACCGGCTCTTCATAAACAGTCTGCTGAAGGCGATTCCGCTAATGCTCAAGCAGGTGTGCAGGGGCAAACAAAGGAGCCACCAAGGAAATTCCAGCAGGAGGAAGGTCGTGAGATTGGCGCTGTGAAGTTGATCAACTACGTGAAATATCTGCAGAACGGAGGAGGGCTGTCATTCTGGACTATCGTGATGTTTCTGTTCACCATTTTTGCAGCATTGGGAGTACTCCGCGTAAGTTGTCACTCCAAGCGAAAACTTTTCTCTGTCATAACGCTTACAATCCTGTTCGATGGTCTATAGTCATGGTGGGTTAGTGTTTGGACCAGGTCCGTGAAAGAGATGGCAGAGCAGAAACTAGATATCATGTTCCATGTCACCAACCGCATCTCGACTCCCAAAGAGTCACCCGCTGATAAATTATGGTTCTACCTTGGCGTATATGTAGCATTGTCAGTGCTATCATGTGTGGTCGGGTCTCTTCGATACGCAGCTTTCCTTTACTCATGCATTCAGGCATCACGGAACATATTCAGGAAGCTTACATATACCATTCTTCGGACTCCGCTACGATGGCTCGATACTGTCCCGCTCGGTAGAATCCTCAACAGGTTCACTTCCGACTTCAATCAGATTGATTCCAAGCTTCCATTTGATTTATCCGGCATGGTACAAAATGTTCTACAAATCCTTGGAATTATAGCCGCAGGTGTACTCGTCTCACCTTTTCTAATCATATTCGCCATAGCCTTACTTTTGCTATGTTTCCATTATTCCAACTTATTCCTTCAAGGAGCTCGCGAGATCAAGCGCCTTGAGAGTAATGCAAAAAGTCCAATATTCGAACAATTCGGTTCTGCCCTTACAGGACTAGGGACGATTCGCGCATTCAGCAAAGGACAAGCTTACATCGAACGCATGTATGCTAAGATTGACCGCCATGCCCAGGCTTACTGGAACCTATGGCTGTTTAACCGCTGGCTTGGTTTCCGTATGAGTGTCATTGGAGCGGTGTTTTCTGGTGCTACTGCAGCTTTTATTGTAAGTCTCGGTTCAATTGACGCATCCCTTGCTGGGTTTGCTCTCAGTTTTTCTCTTCAATATACATCCGCAGTTACCTGGATGTTGAGAAAGTATGCCAATGTTGAGTTGGAGATGAACTCAGTGGAGAGAGTATTCGAATATTGCGATCTCGAGATCGAGAATCAGGATGGCCTAGATGTTCCAACAGCATGGCCAACGGAGGGCCGGCTTGAAGTCTCAGACCTTGTTGTTGCATATGCACCGGAGCTCCCTCCTGTTTTGAAAGGGCTGTCATTCACAGTTGAAAAAAATCAACGAGTCGGGATAGTCGGTCGGACTGGCGCAGGCAAGTCCTCCCTGACGTTAGCCCTCTTCCGTTTCCTAGAGGCTCGAGAAGGGTCTATCCATATAGATGGAGTTGATGTGTCCAAGATTAAACTTGCACACCTGCGGAGCCGTCTTGCCATTATTCCACAGGACCCGGTTCTATTTTCTGGAACTATTCGTTCAAATCTCGATCCATTCGATGAGTATTCTGATTCCGAACTTCAAAGTGCTTTGGAACGTGTTCATCTGGTCCCTCCAGCCGATCAAATGTCGTCAATATCTTCTATTGAAGTTCCAGAAACACCCGAGGAATCCGGTGTAAGCACGCCCACTGCCGTTGAATCTAGCACTTCCAGTACCTTAGCTAGCAGGGCCGGTACGAACATCAATATCTTCAGGAATTTGAAATCTAGTATATCCGAGGGTGGCCTTAACCTCTCTCAGGGTCAACGCCAATTGCTTTGCCTGGCACGAGCCATCGTGTCCCGGCCGAAGATTATGGTTCTTGACGAGGCTACTTCTGCAGTTGACATGGATACGGATGCACTTATACAGCAATCTATCCGGTCTGAATTTGGCCGTAACTCAACCACCGTACTGGTCATTGCCCATCGCCTGAGCACTATCGCCGATTTCGATCGTATTCTAGTTTTAGATGCCGGAACGGCAGTTGAGTTTGGTACACCGAAGGACCTGATGAATATCGAAAACGGCGTGTTCAAGAGCCTTGTGCAAAATAGTGGTGAACGAGAGGCAGTAGAGAGTATTATTCTGGCCTAGTCGAACAGTGATATGCCCCTAAAAAGGATGTTTTGGGCCTTTAAGATGTAAGGCTGGTTGTATAAAAATTTTTGGCAGCCCATTTAGTTGATTTAAAGCTAACTATTTCTCGTCTTTCAATTATTTCATCACTTTTCACTCTTTTCTTGTGGCTAATAGCTTGAGGCGGGAGGCCATTTTCCCTATATCAGAATATTATTGGACTTTTATACAGAGGAAGGTCTACCTCTTCTCCTTGTTCAATACATATCCATACACATGTACATTCCGCCATTATAGCGGTGGAAACTAAGCGTCTATCTATTTGGCCCGCATAGTGGCATATTCATCCAGTAGCTTCTTCGACTGCTCCTCAACCGTGTTCATTGCCAACCTCCACATCCGTGGTCCGACACTGATTCTAGCAACCCCAATATCGGCCAATTCTTGGACCGTCAGTCCGCCAGGGAGAAGGCTAACATTTAGCATTCCACCAAACTCCTTCGTGAGTCTCTCAACGTCTGCACGGGAAAGCCCGCCCCAGACGAAAGCAGTGGTAGCACCAGCCTCGAGGAAGGCCTTGCCTCTCACGATGGCATCTTCTAGATCCTTGTGCAACAGAACAGCGTCGGTGCGAGCATTGAGGACAAAATTCGGAACTCCGGCCTTGACGGCAGCAGCCATGACACGGCGGACACGGTCAACAGCAACATCAAGGGGGAAGAGCTTGCCGGTCTCATTGTCCTTGTCTTCCAAGTTGCATCCTGAAGCACCTGCAGCAATGATTGATTCAATGGACTCCTCTAGGCGGGAGCCGTATCCGTCTTGCATGTCCACGGAAAGAGGCTTGTTGAACTCAGCTGCGAGAGAGGCGATGCGACGAGCCGATGCGAGGTTGGTCTCAAGGTCAAGATCGTCATCGCTTACTCCATGGACAGCTGCTACCGCGTAGCTTGCAGTTGCTAGAGCGGTAGAGGAAGGGTTGGCTGCCACTATGCGGGCGGAAGAAGCATCGTAAACATTGGCGAACACGAGGGGCTTTCCTGGAATATGCAAATTTCGCAGCTGGAGAGCTTTGTCGTTTGCAGAAGACATTTTTTGACGGTAACTGGCTGGTATATATATATCGAGATACACAAACAGGTCTTAACAGGTAATTCCTTTCCGTGATTGTATATATTGATGGTTGTAGACGAAGTTGCCTCCGGGGGGCAGTGACATGCTGATATATATAGCCCTATCTTAACTCCGTCCGGCTTGTATGAAGCGGGGCAATTGACTGTCCGCCATACGGTGATAATGAGGTGTGTACTCCGCAGGCTCTTGTATTTGTAAGTGGTTACGAGATCTCAAGACGAAGTTCCATCGGCGGATCGATCTTCTGTCGTATTTTGGCGGGCTAGCGCCCGCATCTCGTTAAGGCGAGTCAGCCGTTTGACATCCGAGATGCCGGCCCGAGTAGGCAGTTCTTTCCGAGAGAGCCTATTAATCCTTCATGCAAGCTGGCGATGGTGTGAGGTTGTTGATATCATCGGCCTTGCATATCCAGCATAGCCTATGCAGGCGGTGGTAGGACAAGTCGGGGACGCGGTTGTGGCTTTGTGTTAGTTAACTATAGGGACGCTTTCAGCCCATCCGTAACTAGCTGGGTAGTTGACTAACTAGTTAACCTTACAGTCGAAGGAGCAAACAGGGCCAGTTTCCAAGTGGGATGGAGTCCTGTCAGTTTAACTACATAGTAGTTGTTTAGATACTCGACTAAACGGACCAAGACGGATCAAATACAAATTTTTTGGTTCCTAGAATTCAGGTCTAGTAGTTAAGGCATGTACAATTGACTGAATAAGACCGCTCCTGGCGGGCGTTCAGTCGGTTCCGACGCTTCCTGGTGCTGGGTTCAGGCGCTGCGAGTACAACGTTTAACTACAGCACGCAGACAGGTGCGTCGTATAACCTGACCTCGGATAAGAAGCTCCCGTGCGGCTGGGAATGGGTCTCTTGCGTCTGCGAGACCCCGGCCTCGTCTTTCTGATACCCGAGAAGAAACAAAATTGCCGTTTGTTTATTCACCCCCAGCCGTTTTGTGCATATCTAATCGTCCAAAGGGCGCAACTAAGGCCCATATGCGGAGTCTAAGCTGATGAGAAGCCATCGCACCACGGTTACCCAGCAGGAGGAGATACCCGAGGGAAGTTTGCTCTTTAGTCCTTTTTGTTGACGCTGATTCACAATAGTCGACATCACCGGGATGCATATATAGGTATATGCGTGGGCGATCCCAATATCCATGCGGCCCTGGATCGTATTGCGGATGAATTTCCTCACATTACTATTGAAGCGTCTGTTTTGTCGAATGTACTGCTTGCTCGGGGACCTTAAGCTCGATTTTCTCATCCAGCTCACTGATGGGCGCAAGATTAGCGGACTTTTCATTTGGCACGCTTTCCTCGTCATGTTTCCATTCAGGAAGCACAAGATTCATCTTCTTCTGGCCAGATGGCTGAGCTTCCATAGGCAAACTGTCTGCAGATGTCGTAAATATATTGGAACCCCAATTCGGCAAGTACATCCTGGCTAACGGTCGGATCATAGGAAAGGAGGCACATATGACGGCCAAGTTGACCTCCAGGTCGTTCCAAATCCAGAGATTATACCCAACCCCTATTAATATGGCCACGTACGATCAGTACATCCGTCCATGGTATAGGGATAGACAAATAAGAGTAAGGCAATGGGATGGGCTTACAGGTAGAATCATACGATACGTAAAGTATCACATAGGTATACGCAAGCCGCACCACCGACGCTGCACAAGCCCTGTTGAATGGGGATTAGTGAAAGTTATTTAAGAGGGACACAGGCCACACGTACACAAGTCCAAAACTCATGAGGATGATAAGAACCACCTTCTCTCGACCCGGTAGGTGCATTTTACATAGCGTTGGGATAGGAAGCATCCAGATAATGATGTCAGTGAGGACATGGGGGATTGAGCCACTGATGATGCGAGCGCCGTTATTGATACAATTCCGCCGTGTCGGGTCATTCCAGTAGTCTGATAAGGGTCTGGTAATTCAGGTGTCAGAAGACGCTAATGATGGTACTCAGAATCTGGGTTGAGAAGACAACTTGCCTGCAAACAAACAGTAGGGGTAGCGCAGTTGCTGGAGAAAGAGATGAACCGTAAGCTATTGCTTCTGATAGACAATTAGCAGGGGAGAAATACCGAGACCCCATGCCACTACAATGTGAAGCATAATCCAGGTACCCTGCCTAAGGGTTGTCGCAGTACTAGAAAAGAACCGCATGTACGAAATCAAAATCGAGGACTTGACCATTGTGGCAACAATCACAGACATGATCTGGGAACACCAACTGGTCTATATATGACACCTGTTAGCAGCGCTCTGCATTGAGAATGAAAATGGGAAAGTTCTTGCTGCAGACCAGACGGCACGTTACACCCCACTCGGGTTTATTGACCCAGATATGATAACCTGGACGTTACTGATTAGCGGCAATTCAGATGATTGAACGTAGGCCAGCATAAGGCAGGAACCTTACCCCATCCATGATAGACGCCAATAATATTGGAAACTGTGATTCCAGCTAAAAGAGGCTTTAAGAAGGAAAATGTCAGTATCGAGCTATATACCCCAATATTTAGATGGACATGAGTCTCTTGCGTCATACCAGGGTGCTCAGCATGAGCCAGTCATCCCAACCGGCATTCTTCTTGATTTTAACTCGGACGTATGTTCGTAGTGCTACCACAATAGATGAGATGGTGAAGCAACCGATAACGACAATCATCAAATGGGGGCCTTGATGTTCAGGGTTGACATAATTTGGCTTTGGCCAACTTGCAATAACCTCTGGAGGAGAAATCAGCATGTCTGAGGAGGTTGAGAGATGCCGTATGAAAAGCCTCAGTCGGTTACTGCGTAGGTTTGTTGAAAGGGACCACATTGAGGGTTTTGATCATGCTAGAAAGAAGGACAGAACAGAGCGGAATGGCGACAGGAAGGCTTCCAAGGCTACCAAACGCCTATAGTAGGCAAAATAATTGCATAGTCGAGCAGCCAAATGAGCCACATGCCATTTAACTTCTGGAGATATGCGTTGTCACTGGTAAAGGCAGATGCTGCAGCTGTTGCAGATGCTGAGATTGTATGTACGGCGTCCAGTTGTGGTTTTTTTTGAGACGAGAAACGCGCAACTGGTAATGGCGGTTCGAGAGCCGCCACACGTCTGAAAATCATACAAACAACCCAGCAAAGCCAAGCGCCTCGGCTGGAGGCATCTCCGGCCTGCCGGACATGGTCATGGGTGGTGGAGGGAGGTCGATGAATAATACGGAGCTCAGTTCCCGGCAAGGAGAAAACCTGCGTGCACCTAGAAATGCGCTGCGTTTAGAGTGTTCTCGCCCACCAGCATATAAAGCATATGCTCCACGTCCAAAGCTACAGAGCATCTCATTCCCCAAGCTTGCTCCAGCTCCGGCAGAGTTGCTTGTCACGCCGCGGCAAGCTGATCTCGACAGAAGGTCGTGCAGCCATGTGTTTATCGTCAGACGTCTTCCTAATCCTCAGCGCTAGCGCCTCGCCAGCATAAATATCTTGCATGGAGGATCCTTCTTGGTCGCCAGGCCGCTGATCGATCGCTTGGCTGATGAGGTACAGAGTAAAAATCCGCACTATCTCTCTCTCTCTCTCGCTCTCGTACTCCGTAGACGGACGCCGTGCTCCATAGCTAGCAGAGTGGCCCCAAGGAGACTGGACGCTCGGACTTGCTGTCAGGCTGTTTTTCGTATTGAAAAAACGTCACCTCTGCGTCTTAACCAAGGCTGGAATTCCCGTGCTTCTGCTCCCTGTGCGCATCATTCCTCCCTTTCGTCTCCTCTCATCCCCAGAAGCTGAGCCGTCCCAGTCCCTTCGCCGTTGTTTTTGCTTCTTTTCTTCCGTCTGTTGTCGATAATCAACAGTTGAAAAGACAAAGGTCCGTGCGTAGGCGGCGTAAAAAAAAAGGTTGTCACGTGGAAAAAGGAAATAATACATGGCGCTCTTCTTTGGGGGGGATTATGCGAAGTTGTTATGCAGTATATCAAACAATAGTCCCTCCAGCAGGGTGGCAAGGGGAGCAGGGGATTCTTTCTTATTCCTTGTTCTATTCCTATATTAAATATCGCTGATACATGGTGTGTTTGGAAGGGAGGCCGGGGAGGGGGTGGGTTCCTGGCGTTCCGACCGGGGGGATCGGGGATGGTGCTGCTGCAGGAGTGACAGGATGGGTGTAATAATATATGGAGTCGAAGTACTCTGTATGCTAATGAATAATAATAATTGGAGTGACTCAATACTGGGAGATGGTGTCAATGCAGGGAGGGAAGCGGTGGGAAATCTATGAAGTGAGACTGGCCGAGAGGGATGGGGGTACATCATGCTCATGCAGATATGATGATCCCTTGCAGCGGCGCAGGGAGCTTCTCGGGGTCGTTTTCCCGGGAGCCCACGGCATATAAGCGGCCTGATTATCACTCTGGTTCAGCCAGAGTAATAATATGCTGCCAACACATCAACAGCCCGGCCATTAGGGTAATTGATCATACCTCTTGCGCCGAAAACTACCACTCCCACCACAGCAGCAAAAATCATCCAGATCCTGATGCCCAGGGCGTTCAAGCGCCTCTCTAGCGTGGGGATTAGGGGGTCTCGGGCGTACAACTAGGCCATCCACACTCCACACCTCATGAGCTATCAAGCGAGACAAAAAAAAAGCCTTCCCAAGTAATGTTTTTGATCAGAGAAACCTTAATCGCGTCCGTGAAGTAACAAGGCGGGTGTGCCGAACGCCGATATCATTCTCTCTCCGGGCCTTTTCCATGAAAAACCACTTGAGCCCTCCGGAGAGGGAGAGTTTTTCATGTCAAAGGGGAGCGAGTTGAATCATATTTCACACGCTAGGCTTTCATCATCTACAGAAGAAAAGAAAAATACAGCGTTAGTACTCCGTACGATGAATGACAACACATCCCGAGCGGGATGGACTTTGCATGGACTCGAAATACTCACTTGAATAAAACTTGGAAGGATGAAGAAGAAAAGGAAGAAGAAAACAAAAAGCGAGGCCGCAAATTCGGTTTTAAAGAGTTTTTGTTAGTGCGACCCAATGCGGCCTGAACACGTGACCGTGAAACGGCCCGGGCAATGTTTTTCCTCTGTTGACGGGATGGATGCCGTTTATTTTTTTTTCATCAGCGACGAGTAGCTGGCCTGGCTCCAGCAATTGCTTTTTGTCTTTGGGTATAATCGGCCGACTGGCCTCTAGAAGGCGACGATGGTGCCTGTTCTGCGTTCTGCAGCTTGTCCGTCGCAATTGGGGAGGGTGCTTGCACGCCGGCAGAGCTTCATCGAGATATCAAATTACTTTCGAGGCCGCGCAGCTCCACGACCGTCACACCTGAAATGTACTCTCCAGGGAGTTAGCCGGTTTTATTCCACTGGCGACACGGATGGAGCTGCGAAGCTTCTAGGCCAATACTCAAAGTCAAGTGAGAATCTGAATATGGCGATTCCGGTGCTAAGAATGCATGCTGACATGGATACTTAGTTGAGTTCCCACCTGCCTCTACCACGTTTAGAGATCTTTATAAAGAGCAGAACAATGGGCGGCCAGTCACGATTCACGGATATATTGGCAAACGGAAGAAAATTGGCAAGAATATGACATTTGTCCGGTTGAGCGACCCTACCTTATCCCGAAGTGTCCAGATTGTGGTATCAAACCCGCACTCTCTCAACACTTTGAAGTCAATTGAGCCAAACAGCCCCGTTGTCATTAGCGGAATTGTGAAATCAAAGGAAGGCCAGTCTCAGTTTCGTGAATCAGCCGACGAGAGTGGGCTTGACGGCGTGGAGATTGAGCTGCAAGATGTGCAATGTTTAAACGAGTTCCCAAAGGACATTATCATAACTCCTGACACGGTGTTTCCACCCAGTAAAAGGCATTTGCAGATACGCAATGACCCTTCTCTTCGACAGTCCCTGGCATTTAGGGCAAAGGCAAATGCGGCTTTGCGTCGAGCCCTGGAAGAATGTGAGCCACCATTCTTGGAGGTCGAGACTCCGATCTTGTTCAAGTCTACCCCTGAGGGTGCTCGGGAATTTTTGGTTCCGACACGGAATCAGGGGCTAGCATATGCATTGCCGCAAAGTCCGCAGCAATACAAGCAAATGCTCATGGCGAGCGGCATCCCTCGATACTACCAGTTTGCTCGATGCTTCCGAGACGAGGACCTGCGCGCTGATAGGCAGCCAGAGTTTACACAAGTGAGTGTGGTTTTGTTAATTATCCCTAAACAATACTTAAAAAAAAAAAAAAAAAAAAAAAAAAAAAAAGTCAACTCACGCAATTGTCTAGCTTGATATGGAGATGTCCTTTGCCACGGCTGAAGATGTTATTACTACCACTGAAACTTTAGTCAAGAAGCTATGGGCCTCCGTTATGCCTGAACCTCTGGACCCGGAGCCGTTCCCTCGCATGTCGTATTACGAAGCTATGGGTTCCTATGGTAGCGACAAGCCAGATACCCGTTTTGACATGAAACTCCACCGGGTTGAGCAGTATCTACCTGCAGATTTCATAGGCAAGATCAGTTCTTTAAATTCCCCTGTTGTCGAAGCCTTCATAGTCAAAGGAAACGGCCACCCTGAGGAAACCATGAGAGTACTGAGAAGCTTCATGAACACTCCAGAGGCCAAACCTTTCTTAGACAACCCCGATGGAGCTCCAGGGACATTTGTCATTGATTCCTCGAAGCCAATGGGGGGGTTGGCTGCCGCTGGGTTTGAAGGCGCATGGGATCTGGAAACGCTGTTTAAGTCAGAACATGGTGACTTGATATTTTTCCAATGTCGGAAAGATGAGCCTTTTAGCGGAGGGTCAACCAAAGCTGGTGAACTACGTTTAGCCGTCCACCAGTATATGGTTGAAAAGGGATTCCTCAGTCCTCCGGCCGGATTCAATTTTCACTGGGTTACCGGCTTCCCCCTCTTTTCCCCCTCGGTCGAGACAGAGCCAGGCCAAGGCGGCACCGCTGGGATAGCTTCAACTCATCATCCCTTCACCGCACCTCGGACAGCAGAGGATGCTGCCCTTCTATTAACAGATCCGACCAAGGCTATCGCTGATCATTATGATTTAGTTGTGAATGGCGTCGAGCTTGGCGGTGGAAGTCGTAGAATCCACTCGGCGGCAGTCCAAGAGTTCGTTCTCCGGGACATCTTAAAAGTTCCGCCTTCCCGCCTCCAGAGCTTTTCTCACCTGCTAGAATGCCTCAGGGCGGGCTGTCCTCCCCATGCAGGCATTGCACTTGGCTTCGACAGACTGATCGCCGTCATGCGAGGCACTCAGAGCGTTCGCAATGTGATCGCCTTCCCGAAGGGCAATAAGGGAGAAGACCCGATGGTAAAGACTCCCAGTCCAATGACAGAGGACTCATTACAAACTTATCATTTACAACTGCGCCGAGGTGGCCAAAGTTGACCTGATGAGATGAGACCAGATAGACGAGCTTGTCAGGAGATGTTCTAGATCTCCCGCAAGGTTCATTTGCACTATATGCTATTGAGCTTGAGATCCTCCCCTCTACTAAGATTACAAGTTTTGGGCGGACAATCTGTATATTATTAGAGAAATCCGTGTGCATGTTGGAAGCGTTTATGATATCATAGGCGCAAAAAGAGATACGGGGACTCCATTGTATTTTTATAAATTAGTCGCATATTACGGAGCACCATTTGGCAGATCATCAACCACTGTGCTAATAATGGAAGCGATCTCAAAATTAGGTATTGGGTACAAACCAGTTGTCACACGGAGTACATGGCACCGAATTAACTTGCCCACATATTTTAGCTCACCGGACTGGGCAAGGACTTATAATTCATTTCGTTAGACAGGACGTGAGGGCTCTCCCCGTTTCGCAGGCCGGCCTAGGTACGGGAAACAGGAGCGATCTGATAACGAAATATCCCGGAGCAGGGCCCCAAAAAAGGCCCAAGAAAACTGCCGTTGGCCTTTTCATTGGACAGCAACGGACTGCAATCCTCTAGACTGCCCTTACTTTGGCCTGCTTTGGCGTCGTAATGATCTGGGCATGCAGGTCTGACTTCCCCGTCTCAGGGATGATAGGCAGCGGCCTGGCCAGGGAACCCTGCTATTCTTCTCACTCCGCAGCGTCTCCATCCGCGCTACTGAAGTAGTCTATGCAAACAAGAGAGCACCATGGGGAACCTCGTCCGCTTTGGCCCAGAGTATGGAGCATATCCTGGGCCCAACTTCGTGTTCTGTCTTGCGCCAGCCACCGTGCCTCGGGCGGGAGGACGGTCCAGAGGCCCGCACCTAACTCGAAGAGGATATTCCCATGGATGAGATCCCGACAAATTTCGAGCTATCCAGGGGGGGCACCGCATATCAAACCAAGTCAGCTGGCCGTCGCCTCTCTGGAGACATACTTATGCAGAAAGGCAGGCGGATGGCACCACCTGGAAAGCCAGCTGAAGAGAAGGAAACGCTGAGGACGCCGACGGCTGAAGGGGAGGAGGCATCTGGAAGGGCGAGTCCTTCTCCCTCTGCCACCGCATGGCAATGATGCAGACTCGTTGACTTGCAGGATGAGTTCGCTATCCCGATCCAATAAGAGCCCTCGAGAGCCTACTCTGGCGCTTGTTAAGAAGGTGTATGATATGCGAGAGAAAGCGAAAAAAAAAAGGAGGAGGAGTGAGAGACGGGTTTAACTGCAGTATCCCGGTGGACATTGCCGGCCGCCATGCTCCATCCTGATGCCTTCGACCAACACTAACGCTGCAGCTCTCAACCGCACCACCTTGATGACGGGACATTCCCTCGCATGCACCCATGTACATCGTTATACGGAGCATTCCGCCCTTTAAATAAGTATAACCCCCTAGAGGCCTGCAGGGCCTTCTCCCGCCCTTGGACTCTTTTGCCCGCCGATTGTCTCAGCATATTATTGTTATTATCGTTATTATTTCGACCAGTATGCCTTGCTCTTGATGAGTTGTACTGGTGTTTGAATTCAATTGAGTGTTTCCTGTCGCAAGTAGCCCTCTTCCGCTGAGTAACTCTGTTAGCTGTACTCCGGGCCTTCACGATGGGTTTGGACCTGGAGGCCAATGGGGACGAACACCCCTTTCTTATGAACGAGACGGTCGAGCATTTTTCCTGGAAGGGCGTCACCGTCAGTGTTAAGGATAGAGAAACAAAGCAGCCCAAAGCCATTCTCCGCGATGCTACCGGCTATGTAAATAAAGGTGACTGACTGGCCGAAACATGGCGGCGGGTTTGACTAGCTAACATGGCGAGTGCTTCTGCTTTAGGTGAACTGATGGTGCTCATGGGCCCGTCAGGCAGCGGGAAAACGACTCTATTGAACGTACTCGCCGGTCGAGCGAATAGTCTGCGTGATCGGGTCAATGGCGAGGTTCTCGTCAATGGCCGGACAGCATCGAAGGAGACATTTCGGCATTTGAGCTCCTATGTGGAGCAGGAAGACGTGCTCATCGGGTCACTGACAGTGGAGGAAACGCTGTACTTCGCGGCCCAGCTGTCGCTCTCCAGGTTCGTTGCATCGTTTCTGTGCATGTAGTTATAACTATGAATTCGATGCATTGCTAATGCCGGGTAAAAATAACCAGCTCCATCCCCAAGAAGGATCGAATCCAGCGTATCAAATATCTCCTCAACTCCTTCGGTATCCAGAATCAGGCTAAGACCCTGATCGGTACTCCAATTCGCAAGGGAATCAGCGGCGGCCAGAAACGCCGTGTCAGTGTGGCTGCTCAGTTGATTACCTGCCCTAAGATCATCTTCTTGGACGAACCCACCAGCGGCTTAGATTCGACCGCCAGCTATGAGGTGATGTCGTTTGTAAAGGCCCTGGCCAGGAAGAACAATGTGAGTCTGCATCTGACCTTTCAGGTATCCCAATGCGCCGTCAAGAAGTTATGCATATACTGATATGGAACCCCCCCAAAAAATAGCTTATTGTAATTGCAAGCATTCATCAACCGTCCACCTCAATGTTTGAATTATTTGATAAGCTTCTCATTTTGTCTGCAGGAAAGACTTGTTACTTTGGACCTGGCAAGGACATGAAGGCATACCTTGACAAAACAGGACACCCGATGCCCGTTCAGATAAACCCGGCAGAGTTCGTGCTGGATCTTGTCAGCACGGATTTCGCAACTGACACTGAAGAGGCTGAAGCTCAGTTGGCCAAAATACACCAGCAGTGGGAAGATTCAGAAGAGTCTTCAAATGTGACTCTCGAGATATCCAGGCTGACTGCCCTGTCCGAGAAAGAAGAGAACATCACCCTTTCGCCCGACCAGTTGCAGCATGTTAACATTGTATCAACCATCGTTACATTGCTCCATCGATCCTTTATCAAGGGCTGCCGTGACGTTGTTGCATACGGCATTCGAGTTGCAATGTACCTTGGCCTGGCTATCATGGAGGGTACCGTCTGGCTGCGCCTTGGGACTGGCCAGGAGAATATTCAGCCATACATCAATGCTCTGGTGGGTATCATTCTAAACCATCACAAGAAGGAGTAGCTCATCTGCTAACAATCTCCGTGCAGTTCTTTTGCTCCGCTTTCATGTCATTCATGGCGGTTGCATATGTGCCCTCATTCCTCGAAGACCGCGCAACGTTCATCAAAGAGCGAGCCAATGGTCTCTATGGCGCAACTTCATTCGTGATATCCAATTTCCTCATCGGAATGCCATTTTTATGTATGACCGTTCACCTCCTCCGTCGAAAGATATATATAACGAGCTGCAGCTGACCCCATCGCAGTCATGATCACGATAATATTCTCTGTTGTAGCATACTGGCTTGTGAACTTCCGCTCGGGTGCAGACACCTTCTTCACGCTGGTTATGTGGCTCTTCCTCGACCTGCTTGCAGCAGAGTCCCTTGTCGTCATGATAGCATCCCTATTCCCTAATTTTGTGGTTGCTTTGGCCCTCACGGCCTTCACAAACGGTATCTGGATGAGCGTTGGTGGCTTTATGGTCGCCCCCGCAATCTTGAACGTGTTCTGGAGATATGTCTTCCATTATATAGACTACCAGGTATGTATTTGCTTCTTCGTTCATCCCGCGAACAAAGAAACCGGTACCGAGGAGGCAGAGAAAGAAGAAAATATAGCACATCTCGCTAACGGATTCCGGCCATTAGACGTATGTATTCCAGGGCATGATGGTGAACGAGTTTTCTGGCCGTGTCTTCGACTGCGGCAAGTCGTGTCAATGCATGTATGCCAGCGAGCTTGCATCCCAATGCCAGATTTCAGGAAAGGGTATTCTGAACTCCTTCGGATATGCCACCGACAAGCAGGCACAATGGGCAGGAATCCTCATTTCTATCACTGCAGTGTATCGGATCCTGGGATGGATCGTCCTGTACATGAAGAAGACTTGAGTGGTTGTGGCTATCCTGTTGTGTTGATGTTGTGTTCTGGTTTTTACCGTGTAGTTTAAAGCTGATGTACTAAAGACTGGGAGGAGGCCTCTTTAATGACCGGATATGGACTAAAAGAACCTGAGATCAAACAGTCCAGATACGAAGGATACGAATAATGGCTGATAGCTATGGGCTACATTTATCAACGTAATAATAATATATATATTATCTTTGGGACTGCTATCGCATACAAAAGTATAGGAAAATCTCTCCTGTATTGTTCGCATGCGTGAGATATTATTGAATATTGGTAGGATATAAATGGACAGATGCTACCAAGTGCATCATCACCTTACCCCCGATGACTCCTTTGAACACCTCGCCGTCACCCGGTGCACCGCAAAACAGGAGTCGAATGAATATGAGACATGATAGAGAGCCGAAAACCTCAACTCCGTGCACAAACGTGGATCGGACCCCAGGAAAAGTGGTATCAGTTGAGAATGAAACAGTTATTGTCCGAAAGTTTTTTACCCGCCAGAAAACCCCGAAAGTTTGGAAAAGCTCTGCTCAAGTCCAGGCGAACATGGTGATAGATTGGGAAGGAATATATGAATATACTCCTCCCGGCCTCTCTTGCGACGGGTTTGTAGCGTTCGCCGTCTTATTTGATGGTCGGTCACCGATGAAGGCCGAAGGCCAATGGTAAGCACAGTGACCATGCAAGAACCCGCGGGATATGCACTGTCAAGAAATGCGAGATAAGTGTCGTTTCGTTATATCCCGCTGGCCATCTCGGCAACGGCAAATCCTGCAACCAAGGAAAAGACATGGGAGGAGAAAACGAAAGAAAACAAAAAAAGAAAGAAGAAAAATAAAAAAATAATAAAAAGCAAGGGATACCTGTGCGCCCTGCAGGCGTTAATTAAATGAGTGAGGAGGAGGGGAGCGGGATATATTTTTTCTTTATATGTTGGAATATATAAAGGGGAGGGGCCAGGCTTTCCAATCAGAAAACAAATAAAAACAGGCAGAGCTGCGTTGGGTTTATGTTTTGAAATAAGGCTGAAGTGAAGCCTACTCGACGGGAATATCACCTAGCCATATATCATTATTGACAATGGTAGCAATATCAGGGCCAGCGTCTTCGAGAGTCGAGTAAGATGGTGGTCGGACGCCAATATCAAGCACCTCCCTTGCAACCATCTTTATATGTCGCATTACCAGTCTGGATATTGACCATGTCGGGCCCAAGGCCTTGAGCTCCCCTATAAGCAGCGCAATACGATCCCGGCGAGGTTCCAGCGTATCCGACGCGCGTATGGAACATGCGCAGAGCTGCACAAGTGCACTCAGAACCATGCCGCAAATGAAAAAAGGCGAATGCTTTATGCTTGGTGATCTCAAGGCCGCAAGGTTTGCCAGGCCGTTGGCAGCCTTGATCGACTTGATGGCATGGGTTAGGTTGGAGGAAGAGTTCGTTCTGAGCAACCGTATCCAGCGTCTGGCACAGGGTATGCTCGACATGGCTACAGGGGTGGACAAAAGGTTGGACTGGGGAGTATGCAAGTATATCGATGCACAGTGAATTATCATGAAGGCACGGAACATGACTTGGTCCACTTGGTCGTCTACTGCAAGAATATCGCGTCTCGAAGGTGGGAGATGATGGAACCAGCTGCCAATACTTGCATCTATAGACTCTATCTGGTCATATTCAGGGTCTTCTGGAGCATAGGTGAGGTCAAGAGTACGTTTCAGTACTCTTGACGCCTCGATTGCATGGCAATAGGACGAGTACTCGTTGCTCCCGTCTTCGTCTTCGAAGATTCTGTCATAGAATTGAGCGGCGGTGGGCGATTCAGTCAGGTATATACCGGCTGAATAGCTGAGGTCATCACAGGGGAGGGGGACATCCATCATGACACTGCTTGAAATCTGGCAAGGGGTCTGGTCGAACCCGGAAAACATCGCATCAATCATATACACCTCCCACCACGTCCGTCTTATGTTTTCACACAGAACAGCATCTTCGCCTACAACACTTGGGGCGAACGTTCTCATGTTCATCCCCAACTTCATTGCTAGACCTGCTGCCTCTGTGAAGGCTTTGACTCCCTCTGCTCGCTCATTACGTCCATGCAAAGTGATGGAAAGTAGCAGCAGAGACTGGACTTTATAGCAGGATACCTCACTTTTCGCAATCGACGAGATGACAGCCGGCCTGTATGCATCCGGGGATATGCCGGAAACGAAATGTGCGCCTATGAACTTGAGGGTAGCTTCCAGGCAGGTGGGAAGGGGATACAGGCGAGACAAGAAGTGCGCGGGCGGTAATATAGGATGAGAATCGTGAAAGTACGCATAGTAGAAATCGATGAGGTATGAGTCCCCTTGTAAGTCCGTGACGCCATACTGGCTCCCTCCCGCCAGCCCCGGAGCTGCCGCTGCCGCCGCAACGGGTTTATCCGCACATATTGGGGTCTGGTTATAGAGACCGTTATGGTTGCTGCTGTTGCCATTGCTGCTGCTATGAGTGTTATTGCTATGATGATCTGTCGTCTTCCAGGTGGGAACTGAGCTGCTCTGGTCTGAAGAGAAATCCTCCGCTGTCGAAACGGTGCCTGGAAGAGGCGTGCTGACAAAAGAGAAGGTCGATAGTTGCGGCGTCAACTGTAAGGTGGCCGGGGCGGTATATTCGGAAGAGGGGGTCAACAGTGGCACAGGAGTATATGATACTGCATACTGGTTTCTGGAGCCGGGTTTATATCCTCGGCGAGAAGGGGTGTAGTGGCATCCAAGCTGGCCTTTGCGGCACCGTCCACATATTGGCATCACACCGTCGCATTTGAGATGCTTCCTCCGACATGCTAGACACGCTAGTGAGGAGGGCTTCTCCCCGGATCGATTAGTAGTAGCGAAGGACATGACGGCGCATTCTGTGCAGCATAATAATAGGGGCGATAATGGTCAGTGGGCACAGTAGTTAACAATTATCAACAACTGGCGAGGGTCGTTAGATTTGCTCTGGTTGCGGTCCACAACAGGGTGATTGTCACCACAGAGAGACGGAGCGTAAGAGCCGGACACGAGCTGCCATGGGTTGAGCGACGAACTCCTCCAGCATCACATACTCTCGATACTCATTTGCGACAGTGAGCCGATCTCGAAACGAAGAGAGGAAGACGAAGGAGAGAATTGAACAAGGTCGAAATCTCGAAGGTCGTTTTTGCCCCCTTGCCAGCGTTAGTTAGTTATGTAAGCCACTCAGCCTCAGGCTACAAGGAGCAAGCCAGGAAATCTAGATAAGTTACTCCGTACAGAGAGGTCCATACAAGCCGTCGACGGCATGCTCGGATGAGTTATGACATCTACAGAGAAGCTAGGCGAGACCTGGCCACTGGTATGCACAGAGGCTATGCAGTCGTTTTTTTTTTTTTTTTCTGGAACGGCCAGCAACTGCGGTTGGTGGAACAGCTGGGAAGAAACGTCATACGTGGTGAGAGGTTCGACGTCAAATAGATTAATAAGATGCAGCGAGTTAAAAGAGAGCAACTGGGGGGAGCGCGGGGGAAGTCGCAGGAGCCATATAAAGGATCATGAGCCTGCCGCACTTCCGTCCGCCTGCTGGCTAGTACCAGAATCGTGATCTATATTATTTTGGAGACATCTTGTACTGTACATAGCCATGTCTGCTATCCAGGGAAAATGCCACTGCGGTGCTGTTGAATATACAGCCAAGCTTGGAGACAAGTCTCATATCCTCTGGTATGGCCTCGCCATCTTCACCATCTTATATCGGCCGTGCACAGTCTCGTAGACTAACAGAGCCAGCCACTGCGACGCTTGCAAGCGTATCAACGGTAGTGACTTCACTCTCAACCAAGTCATTCCTAAGGCAGACCTCGAGATAAAGAAGGGTGACCTAACCAAGTACACCTACAAGGGCGATTCAGGTATGGTTGCTGGCCCCTTTATACCTAGTAGCCCAACTTGATATTGACTATCAAGGCAACCCCGTGCACTGCTTCTTCTGCCCCACCTGCTCCACCCACATCTATCACCATCAAACTGTGTTGGGAGACGACAAGTACATCCTCCGCACGGCGTCGTTGGAAGGCAATGAGGAGTGGCCGGCCTCAGTTGAGATATACTGCAAGGACAGAGCAAAATGGCAGCCAGATGTTGCGCCAAAGGTATGCCAGGCCGGTCCAGAGTAGGTCTAGTCTGTCATCTAGATCGGTGTCAAAAGCGAAGATGCAGCAAAGTTGGAAAACATATTGGATGGAAAAAAAAAAAAAAAAAAAATCTCTTTGTATAAGTCGTAAGGTCGTAAGTCATGAAATCAAGTCAATGCAGTATCAGAAGCATCACTCTCTATCCAAAATCTTCTCTATCCAGAGCTGACAGGGGGAATAATGGCAACCTCGTCATTGCACTCGATCATCCTCGTCTTGTCCTTTGCGGTCTCAACGTCAAGTTCTTCCCCATCCACGTACTGTAGGCGAACGCTGACGGCACAGCTAGACAAGATCTTCTCCTTCATTCCTGGATACCGCGATTCGAGGAGGTCATATAGCCGACACAACGGGTAGGGTGCGGGGAAGGTCTCGGTATTCTTCTTTGTGTATGAAGAAGCACTCGCAAAGTAATGGAGCTGAAATGTTCCTGTAAAGGAAGTTGGGATATCTGTAGTGGCCATCGGTAAGATAACGAGTGGCAGTTTGTGGTTCGTCGGGTTTAATGGATATTTGCCCGCTTTTATCCTCCTTTTTACGGCTGTTGCTAGAACGAAGTTATCTCCAGTTTCGTATTTCTTCGGCGATTTTATGCTAAAGCCGCGATATGCTGACTAACAAGGTTATTCTTAAGATTGACCAATCAAAACATATTATCAAATGGACATCAAATTCTAGAGTTATGTTATTATGATATTCAGTTGTTGAATCGGACGACATCAGTTCCGTTAAATGCAGCCACAGCTTCTCTCAAACAAAACTCTTCAGTCCAGCGACGATATCATCCTTCAAATCTTGCCAATTCTCCAACCCAACACTAACTCTGAGCAGCTCCCTCTCAACAGACGCGTCGCTCATGGCACGCCATTCGATGAGCGACTCTACACCGCCGAGGCTGGTAGCATGGTGGAAAAAGTGCAGCTTGGATGGCAACGCACGCGCAATCCTTTCTTCCTTCATCATTATGGAGAAAACAGGCCCATACCCATTAGGCATCTGTTTTGACAGCCACTCCATGTCCTCTCTCTGCAAACTGGAATGATTGATCTTGGCCACCGTCTTTTGGACAAGGCTGGCTTCCTCATCTGTGACAGTGGCAGTTGTCTCGGGAGCCCCGGGTTTGCCCTTGTGAAGGGCTGCGTCAAGCCAAGCCACGAGGTTAGTGGCATTCTGGCTCAGACGCTGTACACGGATCTCTAATGTTCTCAGACTTCGGGTACCAAGCCACGACTCCAGGTTGCCCATGACGCTTCCGATGTATTGTCGGTCATCGGCAAGAGATGAATACCAGTCCTTTCGCTGGGTGACCAGGACACCACAGAGCATATCACTGTGACCTCCGAGGTACTTGGTTCCTGAATGCATGATCATATCCGCACCCCATTTGAACGGATCCTGGAGACCGGGGGGCCCAAAGGTACTATCAACGATAACGTATGCTCCTCGGGAATGAGCCTTTTTAGCATAGCTCTCTATGCAGAAGGACGTTCCATGCGGATTTAATGGTGTTTCAAGGAGGATTACATCGCCCTTCTCCAGCTGCTCGGCAGGACAATCAAGATCTATCTTTTTCATGCCTGTAAGACGAGATAGAATGCCCATGACGCCATGACTTCCATGATATCCCTGTCCGACGGAGACATGGCGAGGGTTGAAGAAGACAAGAGCAGCGTGGAGAGCCGAGAGGCCGGACGAATAAGATAGACAGTGGCCGTTGACGAGCTGTGAGAGAATGGTCTCAAAGCGGGTGCTGCTTGGGGCACCGCAGCGGGAGTAGACGAAGCTATTTGTCCCTTCATGCGCACCCTGCGATATGCTTTAGACTTATTATACGAGAACCGCATTTAACATGGAAGCACCTACGTGAGCTTCAGACTCAGGAACCAACTCGTCTGGGTTCTCTGTGTATCTAAAGGTCGTCGACAGATGGATTGGAGGGGACACATCTGTCACATTGTTCATAATGTCATCGGCGTGGAGAGCGACCGTCGACCGGCCCCTGTCCTTCAGGTCCATGTTTGCGAAGCTCTTTTCAACCTGCTCTGCCATGATGATATCCCTAGTCAATTTGTCGACTCCGTCCTGGCGAATGGAATTGTATATAGGGCAGCACCGGCTCGGTAGTGAAGTCTGACTCAACGCAAGAACTGCCCGCGCAATAACACTAATAGTAATAACACTAGGTAAGTACGGCAGCAAGATGGAAAGGCGGGGTCTTCCTAGGCTTTTTTTTTTTTGCCGCGGGCGGGCGATTTCCGGCCGACGCGCCGAAGCCGAAGCTTGGCAAGACGCGAAGTCACGTTGTCAATTACTTGGAAGGAAATGAACATTGAATGCCCTAAAGGGAAACGAGGACGACATGGAAGAAAAGAAAATGGACTTTGTATATCCAGCTGTATACAACGATCTAAAGCGCTAGTGGAACGGCCTGCCACGTCAATAGATAAGCCGACAGAGACAGAGCAAGCAAGGAAAGAGACTAGGGAAGAGGAAGCAGAAGAAGAAGAAGAAGGATAAGTAGAGGCAGCCAAGAAGAGAAGAAGTGGTGGAGTACAGGGAAATGTGGGAAAGGAGGTACAAATGCCTTCAACTTGGTATGGATGATGAAAGAAAAGAGACGTCGTCGAGCCTCGTGTCGACATGAGCGATGGACGAACAAAAAAAAAAAAAGGTGTAAGTGAGCCTGCTGATAAGAATATGACGAAGATAGTAGAAAAAGATGAAGTCAGGAGCGGAAGATGAGAAAAAGACAAAGGAGAGGTGAAAAGACAGCCCGCTAAACGCCAAAAGCGCCATACATAGTGGTGGAAATGCCAGGACCGAACGATTATTTCCGCAGTGAGCCCATTCTAGATGGTTCCTTCACTGACCCAGGCACAGCCGATTGGAAACTATACCGATCTATCAAGCAAGTTAGAAACTCTTCTTCACTACCACGTGCATGGTGGTTTGATAGGTTGTCTTACCATTCTCCGAGTCAAAGCCGATAGTGATATCGTCGTGCTCGCCCGGATACTCCGGCATATCAAGGCAGACGAAATCAGCAGACTCGTCATCGCTATTCTTGGGCAGCGCGAACTTGGCATCGATGATTTTGATGCCGTATTTTCCAGAGCGATTGAAACTTTCAAAGTTATCTGTGCTCTTAAGGACGAAATTCATGCTTCGACCGTGGCTGAAGCCTGCTAGGAAAGCAACCAGCTGGACGTTCTTTTCCTGTTGAATAATTTGGAGACGAGCCCTGGAGGCTTCCCATTTCTTGAGGATGGGGACTACCATTCGTCGACGGGCAATGGCGAACATGGAAGCGTAGCTGGAAGATAACGTTCGTTAGTAAGTGGGATTATTTAGTAGAAACAAAGAAAGAGGCTATTTACCCATCAAACAATACTTTGAATCCTGTGATGCCTTGTTGGAAATGGTGCATATCTGTAAAGGGTGAGTTAGCATTGCTTCCTAATTGAAGGTGGGGAGTGAAGGAATATTTACTGACCCTGCAGCGTCGCGAAGTTATACTTCCTGATGATGGGTTGCGTTCTTGAAACGGTGAGTAACTCCTTCATCTGCGCTGGCACTTCCTTTGGCACCATATTCTCGGCTACGGCCACACTCAAGTCGTCCTGCGGTGGCCTCATCACGCTC
The DNA here is from genome assembly GCA_018357685.1 of Trichophyton schoenleinii. NCBI lineage: Eukaryota > Fungi > Ascomycota > Eurotiomycetes > Onygenales > Arthrodermataceae > Trichophyton > Trichophyton schoenleinii. Next base: position 3,923,893 of record WOFF01000002.1, read on the forward strand.
AGCGTGGTAGGAACATTAATATCAAGACTTATCTTCAAATCACCGGGTCCAATGTTAATCCTATCGGTGACTGAGCCCCAGCTCGAGCTGATGAAGACACGCAGTTTTTCCGAGAGGACGGTAGTCGGCACGCTGTGCTTATGATCTGGAATCGCGTTGATGACAGAGGCATTGCCTTTGTCGAATTTGAGGAATGTCTTGCGGGAGTTAATGGTATTACCGGAATTGCCCAGTGGATCAGCGCCTTGTATCATTGTGAAGGATTGGAGAGCGAGGTCTGGAGATTTTGACTCTGACTCCGAGGGCGTGATGCCTATGAGAAGGGAGTGCAGACTTGCGCGAAGATCTGTGTCCTGGAAGGTAAGAAGCATAGAGTGTTCGACCCCATTCTCAAAATGCTTGAGCATCATTGCCGGTGCGCCATCGTCACCGCGTAAATAACCAAACACGATGGGGGAGCCGTTGCCCAGGGTATGTGAGACGCTACTAAGGGTCTTTACTTTGGGGCTAGTGACGGCGAAGAAGCGGAAGCCACGGTGAGATTCACGTGTGCCTGTCCCTTCGGTGATTTTGGTAGACTTTTCGAATAGCTGTATCCTGCAGCGTTGGGTGGGTTCGGAAGGGAATGACTTGTTGGGGGAGCTTTCGGTATACTGGAATTCGTTCAGGATGTCTGCAAACACCAACCTTTCGCCAGCGGTAGGCTGCATGTCCGCTTGCACTTTGCGGGTGTATTCAACGATCTTCCAGAGCATTTTAAAGTCTGCATCCTGGAATTTGATGTCCAGCTCGAATCCACGAGGGAGACGAAGGGTGAGAGAATGAAGGCGGACCTGCCAGTCTATGTCTGCCCAAGTGGGACCCTGCTTCTTGTCCGACTGGATGGTCAGGTTGACGAGCTCGTTCTGGCTAGTGAGGGTGGCAATTACGTTCCAGTCTGATCTGTCACGGGTGATGGAGAGCATGCATGGAATGGCATACTGCTCGGTGTCGTCGTCCGATGAGCCCAGGCAGACTTCGACGAACATTCGACCGTAGCAGAAGTGGCGGTTGGTGTCGCTGATTGGCATTGTCTCTGCAATGTCGGGCTTCTTCTTGGTCGAGTGGTCGATGAGCATGGACTTGGAGCCGGAGCCAGACAGCACAGATGATATACCAGGGGCGAAGAAAGGGTAGCGGATCCAGATGGAGGTGTCGATGTTCTGAGAGAGAGCAGGAAGCTGGCTAGCTGAGGAAGACGAGGGGATGATGTTATTACGCTGCATGGACATGGAAAGGGCACGTAGATGGCTGATGATTGCCAGGTGGATGCTGAGGTGGCTTGCCAGGGTATCGTTACCCATTGACTGCACCATGGAGAGTATGGCTTCAGGCTTCATCCTGCCAAATTGGCCGAGCTCGGGGTGCTGGGGCACGAGATGCTGGTTGATCCACCATGCCTTTGCCAGATTGATGATGGCCTGCTGCGATTGCTCTGTAACGGGCGACTGTCTTCCATTGGCCGAGTTGGGACCAGGAGGGTGAGGAGGACGGGCGCGCATAAAGGCCTCGAGCTCAGCTCTGCCCTTGATGAACCACCAAACACTGGCACGCACCCACTCCGAGAGGGAGGTCTCCATGATGGGCTTGACACTTTCGGCAGCACGAGAGAAGAGAGAAACGTAGCAGTCGACGTAGGCCGAGAATTCAGCCAGGGCAGCATCTCCAACCATGTTAGCCACGTTCTTGAGTTTTCCTGAGGAGCCAGAGGAGGTCTTGGAGTGGTGGCCCATGTAATCTGGCTTGTCAGGTTGTAGTCTGTTCGATTGCTGCTGTTGTTGTTGCTGTAGGAGTTGGGGGTCATTGTAGGCAGCCTGCCTGGATTCTGTTCTAACATAAGGAGGTGGAGAGGAAGAAGGAGGTTTGGCAATCTTGGAATGAACTGGGTTCGATGGAGCAGCAAGAGGAGGTGGAGGAGAGTAGCCGTCAGGGCCCTGTCGCTGCTGTTGCTTCTTGTTCTCCTCTGGCAGAGCGGCCATGACGCTGCCCCAGAAAGACAGTCCAGACTTGCCTGCCTGGGCCGGTTCCTGCGGGCTGCCTCTATCAGCCTCATCTCTGCTCTCCTGCTGTTCGTCTCTGACATGTCTGCCGTGGTCTCTGTCTATGTCTCTGTCCCTGTAATCTCTGCTGCCGTAGTCTCTAGCATGATCATTGTTGTTGTCCCTGTAGTCTCTGGGGTAGTCTCTCGAGACTACCTGCTCAGGAGAATGCTGCTGGTGGTGATCCTTCTCGGCCGCGGCCTGCTCCCTGGCACGCTGCAGCGCAAGACCCTCTTCGTCCCTCATCTTGGCCCGTATCCTCTGCGCAAACGAGCTCTCCTCGCTGGTATCTCTCCATGACAGCCGGGACCCTCTAGGCTGCTGGCTGATGGACAAGAGAAAGTCCGAGTTCTGCGCATTGCGTAATTCCGGCGACGGCTGCAGCTGTCTCTCCTTGCTCGGGGGGCTGCTCTTCTTCTCCCCGTCTGGGCCTGAGACGGCAAAGGAAGGCAGGGTGGGCTCCCTGTTATCAAGGTAGCGAGCCTGGGAGTCTGAAGCGTCCGAGGACGAGCCGCCGTCTGCGCCATCCGTGAACTGGGAGGCGGACGAATTGGAGCGTGCACGATAGAGCGATATCTCCATCGTCGGGGCCTCTGCCTCCTCGCCTCCCTCGCCCATGACCGAGGGCGGCCGGTCACAGAACCTCACCCGGAGGCCCTCGCAGCGCCGTCTCCTCTTCTTCAGGCCTCCTGGACCTGCCACCGCAGTGCTGCCATTGTTGCTGTTGCTGTACTTGTTGTGGTTGTGGCTGTTAGTTCGGGTGACGTTGACGTCGACTGCGGCCGTGGGGGACTGGGCAGCACCAGGCCAGCGCTGCGAGACAGAGACATCGATCTTGGGCGGGAGCCTTGCTGCCGGGAATGGCTGCTGGTGCTGCTGGAACTGCTGCTGTTGCTGATGCTGCTGCTGGCGCTGTACGGGAGGGCGCGAGGAGGCCAGGAAGTCGTCTATCTGCTCGTCCCTGGTGGACTGCTTGATCTCCTTTTCGCGGGAGAAGAGCTTGCCGCGCCACTTGCGGGCGACCTTGGTCTCTGCGGCCGTCAGGCTGCTCGTCTCGGGAGAGTTGAACATGATTCCTTCATGCGGTTATCCAGTCGTCTGCCGTCTGTCGTCGTCGTCGCCGTCGTCGTCGTCCTGAAGCTGGCTGCCGTCCAGGGGCGATCTAAGCAGTTACTTGTGTCTGCTGTCCCGGCGAGTCGAACCGCCAGCACAGCCAGCGAATGTCCAGTCCCTCGTCACTGTCGGCGGGTCACTGCTCGCGTCCGGCGTCTGTCTGCTCGTCTGCTCGTCCTGCTCGTCTGCGTCTCGTCGTCGGCTGCGTCTGCGTGGTCTTGTTTCTCCTTCTTCTTCTTCTTCTGCTGCTGCTGCTGCGTCTTCGCCCTAGAGGTTTCGGGCTCACGTGCTTTTTTGCTGCAGATGAAACGCCCAAGGGGCAAGTTGGAGGCGCCGGGGAAAGCCAGGCGGACGCAGGAGACGATGCTGAAGATTAGTTTATCTAGTAATAAGTAAGAGGTAATAAGAGTAATAAGAGTAATAACAGGCAGCTGGCTATAGAGAGCGTCGCCGGGCCGGGATGCCTTAATATAACTGACTGACTGCTTAAACGACCGCAGAAGAGCCGGCGAGACGAGACATCCAGCCTGCTGTCCTTGTCTTGTTTACTCTGCCTGCTGTCCTCGCTGGGCACGCTGATTCCATGTTAATATTAAATTCCCGTGGTCCGCCTGCGAGGGAAACGAGGCTTTGCCTGCGCCACCGTCGGCCTGCTCGATATATATTAATAGCTATAAACTAAAGCAACCAGCGCTGCTCCCTACAACAATAACAACAACAACATCATCAACATCACCAACGACAAACGACAAAACGACACCAGCCAGCGTCCGTCCTGCGGCCCTCGTCCCTGGCCGTCTCCCTCGTTTTGGCGGCCTGTTCGACCCTCGTTTTTTTCCCGGACCTTGTTGGCCTCCGTCTGACCTCGCGGGCCCCGTCCTTTTCGCCCGATCTCGACTCTTCCAAGGCTAGTCGAACGACTTGATGGACAGGAGGAAGCCCGCAGCTCCAAGCCACCAACAGACCAGCGGCCAGCACCAAACCATCCGTCCGGCTGTCCTTGGACGCGCGACCAGGCACCGCCCAGAGCTCGTCTCTGTCAATTGGCATCTTCTGCAGGGGAGTGGCCGGCTGGACAGGCTGATAGAATAAAGGGGAGATGGTTGAGCTTCACGCCGGCAGCTCCAGCACCACAACCACCATCACCACCACAACCACAACCACCGCCGCCGCCGGGAGGACGACGCACAGCAACAGGCGAAATGCAGGCTCAGCGGCTTCGACCGTCCTCCAGCTAAAGGCCACGGCCTCCTCCTCCTCCTCTGCCTCCCGCGCAGCCATGCCTGCCTCGCCGTCGATCGTCCTGCTGTTGGTCCTGCTGCTCGCTGTCCAGGCCGGCCGCGCAGCCCTCGTCCCCTTCAGAAACTGCCTGCCGGACGCCATCACCAAGTCCAGCCCCGTCAAGCTGCAGTTCATACCTCTCTACGTCGCCGCGCAGTTCAACAGCACGCGGCCGGACCTCAATCTCAACGTCACCGTCTACGGAAACGTCAGCGGCACCGAGACCAAGGAGCCATACCCGCCCCCAGACGACCCCCGATGGACCAACCCCAACGAGACACTGGGCAAGATAGTCAGTGTCAACCCGTCGACAAACACCTTCACCACCCTGTTCCCGCGGCTGGACGTCGTCAGCTTCTCGGCGGCCGGTGGCTCGGTCCAGCCGTTCTGCGACTCTCTCACCCAGGGCGAGTGTCCTCTCGGGCCCGTCTTCAACTTCACCCAGTGAGAACCCCATCAACTTCCATACATACATATATAATAATAATACTAACAAGATCAGGGACTCGACGGCGGATCTGCGGGCGTTCTCGACGACGTACAACATCACTTCTTCCTACGCCTTCGCTTCTCTCCTGGCTACGCTCGAGGTCACGGCCGGAGACGCTAGCAAGACGCCCTACAGCTGCGTGGTGGCAGACATCGCCCCAGACCTGGGTGGTCCCCTGAGATCAGCTCTCGCATACGTTCCCCTTGCTATTCTCTTGCTTGTGGGCGTGGCTACGGTCTACGCTGCCATCTACAGCCCCTGGGGAACCACAGATATCTTCCGCTGGACCTGCAACTATGGCCGAGACGAGGACCTCATCCGTCTCGTCACGCCCGGATTCGCAGACTGCCTGCAGTATATCCAGTTCATCATACTCACAGGCTCGCTTACCCTCAGTTATCCGGGCTACTACCAACCCGTCGTCAGCCAGGTCGGTTGGTCCGTCCTCATGTTCAACCAGAGCTTCGTCAGCCATGGCAACGGCACGACGCCCCTGATAGATGGCGTCTACTCCGTCAACGGCACCTACGGGCTCGACCGCATGGGCCAGTTCGTCGGCATGACTCGAGCCGCAGACATCTGGGCAGGCACCGTCATCTGGCTACTTGTCATCCTCGCTGCCGTCACTGCGATCATCCTGCTCGGTTTCGGTCTCAGATGGCTCCATCACAGCGTCAGCCACATCGCAGAGCAGGATCTGCAGTCCAAAAACACAGCCTTCACCGTGGGAAACGTCGTTCGTATCGTATTCAACTTCTTCCTTCTCCCGCTAGTCTCACTATCCATGTTTCAGCTCGTCGAGGCTGGCTCCTCTCCCGTCTATGTCGTGGCCCTGGCTGTCATCTTGCTTGTCCTGCTCGTTGGATTCGCTGCATGGCTCCTCTATCTCATCTTCTGCACCCGTCCTCGCTCGTATCTCTTCGACGATCTGCCTACTGTGCTACTGTACGGACCGCTCTACAACACCTTCAGCGATGGAGCGGCGCCCTTTGCTCTCATATCTGTGCTGCTCACCTGCATGCGAGGAGTAGCCATTGGCGCCGTTCAGCCGTCGGGGATAGCCCAGATTGCTATCCTGGCCATCTGTGAGGTCACCATGATCCTCACCCTCATCGCTTTTCGGCCCTACGAGTCTCCAACTTCGATGAATGCATACCACACCGTCTTTGCCCTCGTTCGGTGTCTCACTATCCTCCTGTGCGTTGCCTTTGTTCCCTCCCTCGATATTCCGGACCCGGCAAAGGGATGGATTGGCTACGTTATCCTCATACTACATGGCATGGTCCTCATATTCGGATTCTTCTTGAATGCCATCCAAACTCTCATCGAAGTGGTAGCCAGGCAAGCCGGAGCTGGTGATGTAGGAGTCCAAGGTGAGGCCGCCAGAGGAGGTTTGGTAAAGGTATGTTCACGCTCAATTTTGGTTTTTCTACATTCTCTCTGTCAGCACATAAAAAGCTCACTAACCTACCTCTACAGGTATTTGGCGTCCGTCAACTCTCCCGCCGCACCCCCAGGAAGCGCCATATACCGCGCAGAAGCACCAATTCCGAGGCTGCCATGCTCAATGTTGACTTGGAGCGTCCGTCAACTCAGCTCGACAGCGAACGACCAAGAAGCTTCTCAGGCAGCTCGGCTGTCCTGCTAAATCGGCCTGGCTTGGACCAGGCAAGCACCGGGTTTGAGTCCGGGGCAGGGAGCCTGTTCAATGCCAGCAACCCGCGTGGACCCGGCAGTGGCCCGTACACGCCTACCACCCCGGGAGCCTTCTCAACCGGGCCAGGACAAGCTTCAGGCGGCGGCGGGTCACCACGCAGCGGCATCATGCATATGCATCTTAAACACGAGACGGCAGACCCGTACTACCGTCCGCCCCGGCAACGGCGCGCTACCCTTGAAGGCATACGCCACACTTCGTGGAATAGTAGTGAGATGGGCAACGGACAGTCAAGCCGTGCAGCTAACACTCCTGACCTAGATCCAGACGCAGACAATGATGCCGATGTCCTAGCTAATCATCCTGTCGGTAATGGAAGCACTCCAACTCCAGCTTATCTTGGTGCACCCAGAGAAGATCCCGACGGCGACGGAGATGGTGATCCTTCCCTTCGAACAGATTATGCAGTTCGCGAAGTAGACTTTTACTACCGCGTTAGAGGCCCTGCACTGTCGCATTCCGCTACTAGGAAACTCAAGACTGGTCCTGCTGATCCCACTGGCCCTGTATCATCGGCCAGCGGATGGCTAAAGAACTTATTCGGTGGGAAAACAAAGGATAAAGGCAAAGGCTTCGAAGTTGTCCGAAGCTCCCGTGCGCCTCCCCAGGCTGGAATGCAGCGACCACCGCCGCCTGAGCAGGATAAATTCACAGAGCCTTACAAGGATGACCCTGACACTGCGCAGGATCCAAATACCACTGCCACCACCTCAGGACCTACTCCAGATCCCGATCCAAAAGCTTCCCCCGTCACTGAAAAGGCCAAAGCAGAGGATACTGCAGACAACGACAAACCAGTCCTACCGCCAATTCTGCTTGAAGACGCTATTGAATTACCCAGCCGTTCAAACACTCGCAACGTCCCCCCATCAGATGCTACCTCTGCCCATTCGCGCTCTCAGTCCCAATCACATCCAGGACCCCACGGCGGCATGCGAATAAGACCACCAACCATCCCCCGTAAGAGCTCGAAGCGCGGTAGCTCCGTTGACCTAAAAGACGCAAAACCTGGTGCAGCAGGGTCTTTCATGGGCGGGCCCCATTCCCGCAACAGTTCTCGGGACTACGAAGCCACCAACTCAGAAGCACTCGTTCCTCAACGGACATTCTCAAACCGAGCCATCCAGCAATCGCGATTACCTTTCGGTTCAAAATCGTCTTCAACGCACAGTGCCCCTGTGTCACTCGACTCGAATGATTCAATGGCACAACCTCATGCTACTGCTGATGGGACAGATACGGCTGGCCAACCGTCTTCTCCACCCAGACAGAGAAACTCATCAACCGCGACCTTTGAAGCTACTCGACGAGGAAAGTTGAAGGGCATGGGGTATGTCCAACAGCATCGAGCTAGCGACCACATCCATGAAACCAGCTTATCCGGTGGCAGCGCCGCAGAATTCATAGGCGATCACCCTCTTCCACCTACTTCTGCTCCCTCGTCCTGATCACTTCCTGCCTTTTGCCCATCCTACCCTTTGCATCTCATTCGATTTTGATTTTTTTTTTTTTTTCACACCACCATCTATGAAACGGCAATTGGCAGATATCGATTCCAGTACGGAATGGATCATAACATATCAATATCTCTTCCCTTTGCATACTAATGAATAATCACTTGACGAATTTCCTTTACTTACCCCCCACTACCTTCTCCCTTCTTACTCAAAAGTTGGATTTGCTCGTTGTCTATTTCTTCCAATGTCGTTAATACGTGAAGCTTTTTTTTTTTTCTTCAATCCGTCTTCCAGCCAGCTGTTCAGTGCGTTTAATAGCCATTTACCCTAGCGTGTTCTTCCTCTTCCTTTCCAGCCTGTTTATCAAGAGCGACTATTTGGTTGGATTCTCTTTTGGCGATTGACCCCTTTTTTTGTGTGCTATAGAGACCGAGGTGATTTCAATATTGGTGGATCGGTGGCTATATTGGTTCCTGTTGAATTACAACAGATGTATTAAATAACTTCAATTTCAAATACGAAAGGTCTTGGAACCGTGCTAGAGTCTGATGTCATCTATATCCTTGCATTGAAAGTATTGATATACTGCATACTTGGGAATAATTTTGTCCTTTTTTTTTTTTTTTCAACTCACATGGATCGCTTCACTGGCTCAGCCAGCCGAACAACCTACCTAGCATCCCTCAAGCATCAACAACCATCGCTCGATTCGAACGACATCTGCCCTTCTAATCTTTTACTCTCGAGCTGCTCTACGCTTCCTGACGATCATCTCAACGCCATCACGACGTCCTTGACCTGCCTGGCGCACGGTTTGTGGCGTTAGAAGCATCACCCACAAAACGCCGCAACTCTGTCAACGACCACACCAGAGGCCCGGAAGGGATGGAGAACTCCTCGTGATCGGCAGTGGAGACCACTAGAGCTGCTGTCATAAAGTCAGCTACGTTGTCTGAACCTCCAGCTTTGCTTGCTGCATCCCTCATGATTGGGAGAAAACGCCGCGTTTGACCCCTTCAACGCGCTGCATCGCCCTCACCACCTCGAAACGAGATATTAACTAGCTATACAGATATTATCTTGATACACAGCCTACAGCCCGAAAATCAACAAACTCCCCTGGCTCAAAATACACGTGGAGCCTCCCTCCCGTGCCCACAGCAAATGCTGGCCCGTCTAAACAGCGGAGGTTGGCGTCATCGAACACCCCCCGGATAACGGGCGACCTTATCCAACAGTTGGAAAGGAGAAGAATACGGATATTCCTACTTTTTTTTTAGATCCTGGTTCCCCGATGTCATTGCCTTCGGAATCTCCGGCCTCAACTCATGAAGCGCGATCCACGACCGTCCACCGCTCATTATCAGAGAGTCGCCATGACTACACTCATGCAGCGAGACGAGGAAGCAGCGGGGGCGAGGATCATACGACATGGACACAGTTCCTGCGAGAAGACCAGGACCGGTTGATGGATAGCGGCAGTCCTGGTAGAGACGACAACTCGTCGACTTCGCCGAACAGAAAACGAAGACTAAGGAGCGGTAGTAGTAGAAGCGGCGGAGGCGGCGGAGGCGGCGGAGGTAGCAGCACTGGTATCGAAATACCAGGAGCTAGAGCTACCCAACCCGTTTCTATCAGGCAGCACCCTCGACCTGGTGCGTCTGGGACTCGACTATCGGGAAGTCCCAGCTTTATTCGACCCGACGAAGAGACAACCGAGACCCAGTCTGCTTCCTCTCCCCCCTCCTCATCGATGTCCCGCCAGCTAAACTCTCTACGGCACCGTGAAAGAAGCTTTACTGATCATCGGCTCCCACGATGGCAACCAGACTCTGAAGTCACAGAATGCCCAATATGCGGCATTACATTTACGTTTTGGTTTCGAAAGCACCACTGTAGGAAGTGCGGCAGGGTCGTTTGCGCAGCTTGTTCGCCTCATAGAATTACAATACCACAGCAGTTTATCGTCCGTCCTCCCGAGACCCAGACGCAACTGACACTATCGAGCATTATTCAGCGCAATACAACGGACCGTGAAGGCGTTGACCTTATTGACGACGAAGAAGTGCAGCCGCAGCTTTCACCATCACAGTCCCGAAGCCACCATCGCGCAACTTCGATCCATCAAATTCCCAGAAATGCTCTAGGTGGAGGGACTGAGGTTCGTCTATGCAATCCCTGCGTACCTGATCCCAACCCGGAGCCTCCTCGCCGATATAGAGCGAGCAGCAGTACCTCTCATCATGAACATAGAACGAGAAATACCAGTCTGGGATGGGATGACCAGCCGCATTATTCGCAGGGAGATCCACACTCCCTACCATCAGAATATCAAAGCCCAGGGATCTGGAGCATAAGTGCTGAAAGGCCCCGTCGCCATATGCCTTCCGTACCTTCTCAGATGGAGGGAAGAAGGCAACGGAACCAGGAATTTGAATCTAGTGTATGTTATTATATATCAGGTGTTCCCTACATTACCCCTTGTTGCATGATCTAACAACCTGTACAGGTTCGCGGCTACAGACGAGATTCTCAAAGAAATCTTCGCGCAAATCCAACAGACGCCAATCTCCCTTCATATGGAGGTTTTGGTTATGAAGTCTCATCCAGCCTACGGGGATTAGCTCCCCGGTACCTACCTGGTAGAGAGACAGAATCTCAATCCCAGGGTTCTCCACCTCTTTACTCCCGTGATGGGTTAGCAGTAAGTAGTAACATCATATATGTACCCTACAACCCCGAGTGTTAACCGGGTATCCAGGAGCTACAACGAAACCAGCATCACCCATCATATACAAGGTCCATACTCCGCACAGCAGACATGAATCGTCCTCTGCCAGCACCACCATCCGGTTCACGACCTCGCCGTACTATCACGGAACGGGATATTTGTCCCGTATGCAATAATATATTCCCTCCACAATCTCCAGGCAGTGATGAAGATGCACGCGAAGCACATATCCGTGTATGCATTGAAAGACACGCCGCCAGACGCCCTGGGGCTTCCAATCAATCCACACCATCAGAACGCCTGAGGATGCTTACTTTTGTTGCAACGGAGAAAGACTGTCTAGGCACAGACGGCGTGCAGTCTGAATGCTCTATTTGCATGGAGGAGTATGAAGTCGGCGCTGAACTGGCACGGCTCGAGTGTCTATGCAAATTCCACAAGACTTGTATTCTTGGGTGGTTCGACCGTAAAGAAGAGTGTCCCGTCCATAAAGTGACATAAAGGCATGCCAATATGTATGGATTTTTCTTTGATTTTGGCGTGATTTTTTTTGGTGTGTTGGCGTCTTGAAGCTTTAGGAGTTGGGCTTTTATATCCATGGAAGTAGCGAATATTGTTAGCGGACTCTTGCCATATAATTGGTTTTGAATATATGGTATTATTATTAAAGCGAGATAGAAATATCACCTTAATAAAGAATTGATTGGTTCACTTCATTACGCATGAGTTGAATTTATTGCTTGCTGGTGTGATAACTGCTGATGATGTCTAATAGTTAACTATAATCAACTCCCTCTATACGACTGAAACGAGCAAGCAAGCTTGCTGGAGAGCATCATCTTCCCTTGGGTGTTAAGACGAGCAGTTCCACTAAGGAAAGGAGAGAAGATGAGGACTGAAGTCCTTTTCCGGGCTGAGAAAGCGGCTGATGGCACGTAACTATCGTTCTACGCTGTGGTAAATCGCAACTAACCCGTGTATAGTAGAGTTGCGCATCTGATTGACGAAGCCTGCCATGGAAGATTTCAAAGGAGGTGGAGCACCTGGTGCCCTTGTCAATGAAAGGAGCGTCGATGAAATACTACAGCCGAGTTCAATGCGAAGCCTTGTCTGTAGGAGAGTCGGCGCGTAGCTACGACTTCATCAAGGGTGAGCCGCAGCGATGCTGGAGGCCTCAAGACAGGTTTTCTCGAGGCATTGCGGGTATAGATAGTTATCGCTTCGCCATGCGGTCGATCTGCTCGCCGTTATTGTCGACAATACGAGTACGAGCGAGCGGCTCTCCAGGCAGCTAAATATATGAAGGAACTAGCACGTCCAGCCGCAAATCCAGATGGATAAAATCCCACCTCCACCAAAATTTAAGGCATTCAAGGCTGCCGATTCTCAATATATTCAGAGTTGCCTGGCCTAATACGATGGCCCTCTGAAGGAACGCTTACCCTGTTGTGCGCATTTCGCCGCTAAAAAAGGAATATTACTACCGACTGATATACGTACGCCCTGTCCTGTCGGAGCAGTTTTTGTGTCGGCCGCCGACATACCGTACTTCCGTGGATGGCGGCGTTAGGCGACCTGGCATGGTCCTGGGAGAAAAGAAGATAAATCTCAGAGGAGCCGCTGATACTTCCGGGTAGATGGAGGTGGAATATCCCCCTTCGAATGCATCGGCCCAAGACGCTTCGTCGCCTTCCGCCACCTCGACCTCACATAGAGGCTCACCCTCGCTAATACCGCCGCCCTCTGACTCACGAACGAATCCAAACGAAGCTACTGCAGGTACAGATGGCTCGAAATCAGCACAGTACAACAACAGCCCTCCCACCGCAGGTGCGGCTCCGGATGCGGCACCGAGTGATCCCCTCGCCGACCTCAAGCGTCCTCGAGCGTGTGAAGCTTGTCGACAGCTAAAAGTGCGCTGTGATCCCGATCAAGACCATCCAGATGGCTCTTGCAAACGTTGTGTCAAGGCGAATAGACGCTGCATTGTCACTGTCCCGACTCGGAAACGGCAGAAGAAGGCAGACAGTCGGGTTGCTGAACTGGAGAGGAAAATCGATGCGTTGACAGCTACACTGCAGGCATCGAGAGCGAAAAGCTATCCATCTGATCTAAACGACTCTGGGCCGCCGCAACATGTTGAAAGGAGCTGGTCTGGGTCAAGCCGCTGGTCCTCTCAACGGCGGGTTTCGGGCGGTGCGAACCCATCGGGCCCCGTTGGAATGGCTGGAAGCAAGAGGTCGTCAAGTGGGGATATCAGGTCAATTCCGGGGATGAGGCCTCCTGCCATTCTTCCACCTCCTAAGAGTCCTTCAAGCCACGCAACTTTCGTCAATACGTGGTTGCATGGGGAATCCCCCAATAAACAGGAGGGCAGCTGGCCGGTATTCCTACCAGAGGCATCAACAGGCCGACGCCCGGACCATGAGTATGCAGATGTCTTAGACCGCGGCATCATTGACCAGGAAACAGCAGCAAAGGCCTTTACACATTATGTCAAGAATATGGCACCATTGATGCCAGCGGTAGTGTTCCCGCCGGGCACTAAGATGGGTGATGTGCGGCGAGAAACACCCATACTGTTCCTATCCGTCCTCTCCATATCAATTGCATCATGTGCACCCAGCCTGGAACCGACTCTGACGAGTGAGATGCATAAAATATTCGCCGACCGCATTGTTGTCCGTGGTGAAAAGTCGTTAGAATTGATGCAGGCTCTTGTGATCGCTTCTCTGTGGTACATGCCACCGGAACACTATGAAGAGCTCAAGTTCTACCTCCTTATTCATCTGGCAGCTATCATGGGAACGGATATGGGGATGAACCGCCGGTCAAAGCCACAGGCACAATCAGAAATCATAAAGGAACTTATGAGTAGAAAAGCCATGTTTGTTGACCCACAGTCGCTTGACGGTAGAAGAGCGTGGATGGGCTGTTATTTTTTAGCTGTGAAGTCCGTGCCTCTTCCTTTTGTGATACCCGCAAATATTTAATGTCTGTTTGGTTTTTGATGTCTAACATTTGTTTATATGCAGTGTATCTATGGGCCTTCGAAGGCCGCTTCTCACCCGCTGGAACACATATATGGATGAATCAGTCAAGCTGCTACTGGAATCGCCTGATGCATATCCCAGCGATCGGGCACTTGTTGAATGGGTCAAACTAGCCCATATCGGCGAAGAGATCGGCTTCCAGTTCTCGATGGATGACCCCTTGACAAATATATCTATAGACGAGCCGAGAGTGCAGTTTGCTCTCAAAGGCTTCGAAACGCGCCTGGATGAGTGGCGAAAGGAAGTGCCTTCCAAAGTATACAGCTGTAAGACAGTCGATGGCCGTTCTTATTTCTTATTTCGACTATCGCTAAGTATATCTTCACAGCCGTAATGGAACACTATGAGCAAGTTCTAAGCATATACATGCACGAAATCGGCATGCACATCGATCACAACATTGATGACTTCAAACCGCCATTTATCCCAGGTCTCGCTGAAGAATCACAGGCCAACCTTGGGACGGCTGCACATGTGAATGCACTTACAGCATGCCTTACTTCCATTCACCGAGTCCTTGACCTGTTCGGCACCATGGATCAACCCCTGATGTCTTGCCTCCCTACCATACATTTCGTTCGCACATCCTATGCATGCCTTGCTCTGATAAAACTGTACTCCGTTGCCTCGTCACCTGGCAGCCGGCTCGCTAACGTCTTCAGCACTGCCGATTTCAAAGTCGAGGCCTCGCTTAATAACCTAATTAATCACTTACATACCTGCAACGAAGGGAATCAAAATCGAGTTGGCCTCAGATTCTCGCTTATAATTGGCATGCTGAAAGCCTGGTATGCGAAACGCAAGGATAAGAAAGCTGACATTCCCCTTCCGCCCTTCTTCCAGCCACGGGCCTCAAAATCCGAGAATACAGCACCCGCCGCCACGGGCACGGGTGCTGATGATGACACGAATAAGTCGGTGAGTAATCGCGACTCGCAATAATCTACATTCTCCGTAAAGGGGAAATGCGTTCCTTGACGTCATCATTCCATGTAAAGCGCTCAAGGCGCTATTTTCTTTCACTGATCTGCTGATAATCTATTTCTTCTGCAGGCTCCTTTGAGAAACTCGAGCACCTCTAATACCCCCGGGGAGGCTGCTGTGCAATATCCCTCAAGTACCGCAACCACCAAGCAGGGAGTGCAGCAATCTCCCAACAAGGCTGCCCAGAATAATATATCTCAGCCCTGTGGTACTAATACACCTGGTCAAGCCATCGTGACCAGTCCAGATGAAATCACTACAGCATCTGCGGCTACTATTCGCACATACGGCCCGAGCGGCCTTTCGCAGCCAGCGTCTAGTTCAGGCGATTGGCCGCCATTCGTCAGCCATAACCAAATATCGACAAATCCTTACACTACGACGGCACCCTGCGAGTCCTCAATGCAACAGCAGTATATGAATCCAACCTTTGGGCAAAATGAAAACTTCGTTTCACAAGCCGGGTTCAATAATGTACCTTCCACAGGCATGGACCAGCAGATTCTGACTTGGGGACATGGTACAATCCCGGACGCAGATCTATCCGCAGTGATGACCTTTCACCCCAGTTTATGGGATGAAGAGCTCTTCCAGCTCTCGCTCGAGGGCTTCGAAGGTGTCTTCTAGGACATGTGGGTGAAGAACCAAACCAAGCTCGTAAATGTTTCATACCCTGGGCGATTGAATGGATCTGGTTCGGAGTTTTTAACTCTCATGTTTCGTTTTCATTATCATTCATTTCCTTTTTGCATCTTGCGAGCTTTCTTGCTTTTTTTTTTTGCTTGGTATGCTTCTGACGTGGCATTCCGAGCCCGTTGGTTGGTGCTTCCTCTCAATCTGCATGGAAGATGCATGATTCATGCATGGGACATTGGCGAAATGTTCAGCATGTTACGCTGCATTGCAGGGGTGCGTGGTTGACGATGCAAGAAACAATACATATATACACACCCAACTCCCTACTCCAAGGGACTCTCTCCTCAGCTTTACTGGGATGTCGCGGAGCCGCAGCATCTCGACATTCTATCACTCTCCACCCTTTGTTTTTTACAACTTCCCTCTCTTCTCTTCGGCCGGTGTTTCCGGAGTATTGATTGGACAGGGCGTTATGTTGCATGTACTAGTATTACCAGCCGGCTATTCACCAATTCACTATGGAGCCAAAAAAAACCCCCCAACCCCCTGTCTTCTCCGTATACTGCCTCCTGTATTTACGTTATTAGGAAGTTTAAAAAGAAATAAAAAATACTACTTAAACCAGTAATTCTTCCATTACCCGAATCGATGCCGTGGAGGTGCACTGCAGAGGTTTTATCATGCAGAAGCCATCGCTTTGCGCTCGGCCTGGGTCATCCATACGGCATCAAGTCAAGCCCGAAGGGGTACTGATATATCCGCCATAGACGCTGGCTATAAATGGGGAGAGAGGAACAACCCCAAGTCTTACTTCCTCGTCCAGAAACATTAGTTATCGTAACCAGCCGCCGGCAACATCTCATCTCTTTCTCTTTCTCTTGCCTGGCGACATACCTACCTGACTATTTTCTCGGGAGCGGCTTCATCGTCATGTTCATCAACGACGAGGAACTAAATGCCGTGAGCAAAGTCCAGTCCAAGGGCATCTATCATGGGCTGCCTGTCTTCCCAGAGTCTCTGAAGGGCCTGTCTGCCATCATAACGGGCGCAAATGGCATATCTGGCCATCATATGCTTCGGGTCCTGGCTGAATCCCCAGAAAGGTGGACAAATATCTACTCCATGTCAAAACGGCCGCCACTAGTACCCACGAAATGGAAGACCAACGTCCAGCACATGTCGCTTGATTTCCTTAACAGCACGCCAGTTGAGCTGGCGATGGCCATGAAAGAAAATGGGGTGAAAGCGTAAGTACCTGATCGCAAGATGCGGATAATTTGGTCTGTTAACTCGCTGTTTGGATTCAAGTGACTATATCTTCTTCTTCTCATACATTCAATCGGAGCCTGAGGACGGTGGCGGCATCTGGTCCGCTGCAGAAGAGCTAGTCAGAGTCAATAGTATGTATATGCAGGCCCGTTGGAAGGAAGATATTTGACTTCCTCCCCCTGAACCAAAATCAGAGTTGCTCACAAATAGTGTCTAGCGGCGATGCTCTCTAACTTCCTGGATGCCGTTAAGCTTGCGGGAATCACGCCCAAGCGAGTTATGCTGCAGACTGGAGCCAAAAACTATGGCATCCATCTTGGTCCCACGATGACACCCCAGAGGGAGGGTGATCCTCGTGTCTTGCTGGAGCCCAACTTCTACTACACCCAGGAGGATACGCTCTTCAGGTATTGCGAAGAAACCGGTGCGAGCTGGAATGTAGTTATGCCGTCCTTCGTGCTGGGTGCCGTGAAAGAAGCCGCCATGAACATGATGTATCCTCTGGGTATCTTTGGGGCTATCCAGGCACACCTTGGACGGCCTCTTGTCTATCCTGGAGAACTTGCTTCGTATATGATGCCTCTGGATTTATCGTCAGCCATGTTGAACGGATATCTGGAAGAATGGGCTGTTCTCACTCCCAAGGCCGCAAACCATGCATTCAATGCTTGTGACAACAGCGCCTTCACCTGGGCTGCATTCTGGCCCACATTTGCCAGCTGGTACAACTTGCCATACCAGATTCCCGATGATGAAAAATCGCAATACATTTCAATTCCGACTCAATATGAGCCGCCACCAAGAGGGTGAGATGATCCTTTATGTCTATTCGGGGAAACAGGCGGATGCTGGTGCTGATTTGTTATATGTCTTGATAGATTTGGCCCCCGAGGCACCATCCGGCTGAAATATGCGCTCTCCCACTGGGCCACTGACCCTGAAGTCCAAGAGGCATGGAGAGAATTAAGTCAGAAGTATAGCCTGCAAACTAATCCATTCCAAAGTGCAAAGGACATTCATCGCCTGTTTAGCTTTACAGATAGTGCGTTACTTATGGCATGGCCACTCCAATTTAGGTCAGTACTCTTTATATTTTTTTTTCCGGCTTGTTTGCATATTGGAAATATATAGAGCTAATAAATTTATTCTGTAGCCGCACAAAATGCCATAAACTTGGCTGGTTTGGAGCTGTTGATACCATTGAATCTATGCGGCAGATTCTACATGAGTTTGTTGGGCTTCGGATGCTGCCCCCTCTTCCGGGTTTCAAAGATCAATAGCATCCAACAAAGCTATACTTATATTTTACTGTTAATTTCTGTATCACCACTATGCTGGATGGGATTGTTTTTGAAATGATCTGGCTATATAAAGAATCTTATGCAAGCCAGGCATGCAAGCATTTCTTTAAATAGCGTGCATTTAAGGTTCGGATTAGAGCTATCTTACAAGCCTATGATGGAGGAATTGAGGTAAGGGTAATAATTTTCAATGCTCTGTCTTATAATTTGCATTGCCTATAGGTATTAGTTAGTTGACTTAACGAATGCAATCAACCAGAGAATAGCATCCTATTCTACAAGTTAGACTAACTACCCCAGATATGGCTAATGCAGTTAACGTGGCCCACGCAGATAGCTACTGTGGAACAAAGCATTGACAACTAAACTATAGAGTAAGATAGATAAGATCAGCAATACTGATGGAGCAGACCTACTAATACTCCATATTATAGGTGGTTGGCCTTTGATAGATGGCCTTGAAAGTTCATGAAAAAATATAATTGGCCAGTATAATTACCTAAGCAAAGTTATCCACCCGACATATTTCGCTGTTACATAATCAATAGCTGCATAAGTGGGGTCCACTTTCTTTTCTTAGGGCTTTGGGACATCACGTGTATAACTATCCTTACCTAAGCGCCCCACAGACCAGCTTAACCTTGCACTGCGGCTCAAGTTGGGGCTGCGGCTTGCCACGTTCACTGGAGAGAATGCCTATGCCTGACAGATTGATTGTTTTGCTCAGGAGAGGTGCGTATAACTAACTGGGTGTGCAAGTTTTTCTGATACCAAGGTGATGTTGCTCGCCTAGGCGGCGAAGGGAATGACAGAGGCTACCGCAGGGCTGGAGCTGGCCCTGGGTTAAGAAGGGGAGACCCTTGATTTGCTGCAGAGAGAGCCGTTATATATCTGAAAAAATGGCTAACTGTGCCGAATTAGGGAACTCGGGTAGAATTTGATTATTGAAAACAAATTTTGCTTTGAAGAATACCGCATGGATACCGTATATCTTCAGCAAATGTCATTTTTCAGTGCTTCATTATCTCTATC
Source organism: Trichophyton schoenleinii (assembly GCA_018357685.1). Lineage (NCBI taxonomy): Eukaryota > Fungi > Ascomycota > Eurotiomycetes > Onygenales > Arthrodermataceae > Trichophyton > Trichophyton schoenleinii. Next base: position 3,943,035 of record WOFF01000002.1, read on the forward strand.
AGATTATTCAACTGACTTTTGCAGTGGAAAATAAATTTTGTTGAAGAGAGCTGATTGAGCATGGAGCCACAGACCTCAAGGCGGTGAAACCAGGGCTGTACAAGGGGAATATTATAGTTAACTATAACACCTTGATGGCCTTAGCTCTTGTCTCCCAACCCCAGCTTCTTTCCAATATCCGACCATTGATAGGACCAGATGATAGGTGGTTCGTCTTCAATCACCGGCCACTTGCTTCGGAATCCAAGCATCGCCTGACCGCGGTATGTCATGGTCTCGACAATCTCACGGGAAACTGAAAGTGGGTGTGCTTGCTCTGGCGACAATATTCTTCGAATAAAGCTCATGGACAAACCACGCCGGAACTCATCAGTTGTGCTATTGGAGCCACCGCCATGGATGACCTTTCCTGAAAAAAAGGCGCAGTCCCCTGGGTTCATGACAGCTGAGATAGTATTGTCACCGCCCGGCAGCTCCCCGTCCTCGAGTCTCTCAAAGCTCTCGTTAAGATGGGTCTTAGGGGCGAATACCGTCGCTCCATTCTCCGCCGTAAATGGGGTGAGAGCAACCATGAAATTACACATAGCCTCTGGCATCGTGGGACCTCCAATAACAAATGGAGAATACAACTCTAGGTCTCGATGGATAGGTTGTGGCTTGCTTCCAGGGCCGATTTCGATGACATCGCTTGTATTCATCCAATACCCGTCTAGAGGAGAATCGACAAAGTTTCGCTCCAAAAGAGAATGCATCAAGTCGTGCTCCAAAAGCTCGTGGCGGAAGACAGCGCTGATAGTTGATAATTGGCCGAGCCGTTTGGTTTTCTTCCCTAAGAAATCACCTACTGGTTTATCACCATCCATTCCAGAAGCACATCCTGCCGTTAGCTTCTGCAAGGCAGGATTGATTTCGACAGTAAATCGGTCCACTTGATCCTTCGTAAGGAAGCCCTCAATTACCACGACTCCGTTCTTCTTGAAGCTTTCAAAAATGGCATCAAGCCCAGCTGACATGGGAAATCGTTCCATTTGTTTGGAAATGGATGGGTAACGGTATGCAAACGGGAGAAATACTCGACGTGCAGGAAATTTACTTGAAGTATAGCTCTGAAGTGTGAGGAGAAGTAGTTATTTAGCTCCCAGTCAGTGACATCGGGCTTGGGGTCTATTTATATTCCCCGGTTAGCACATCAATTTTATTCTTCCTTCTGGGACTACCCACTGCTGAACACGTTCACAACTCGAATAAACATGGTCATCATGCCGGCCTCAAAAAAGAATATGCTCAAACCATGCAGGGAGATAACCTGTGGCTATGAAGTGTTGGCACAATCCATACCTTATCTTACCTTACCCTGGTATCCAGGATTTAACTCCACAGCACGGGTTAAAGGTCATGTAGAGAAAAATCTACTGGATCTTATTTTCCTTTTTTATTCTTCTGGTTACTAAGGATAGAATAACATTCTCTGAGATTAGAATGTAAGTGTGCAGATACTATATACTATCGTCTATATGATACAGGGCATTTGTTCGATATCCAAATGCCTGGGCAGATACTGACTATGCTGTTAGTTATTCGGAATTCTACTTGCCTGTCAGGCATCAGGTTTGATTTAACTAACCAGTTGGGCATGGACCGACTTTTGTGTCACCCTCTGTTCAACTTGCTTTTCTTGGGATAAATATCAATGTATTAACTATCCCTAGTAATTCTGGCAATGTTCAAGAGGTAATGCTCCAACGCAAATCCAATCCAGCACGATAACGCTCAAGATATTGATTCCCATAGGCTCGGTTTTCCCTCTATTTACATTCCCATGAAAGGAGACAGGGCGTATGCTCGAGATAGAGGATATCATGATACGTTATGGATTGGGAGAGGGACGCGCAGGCACTTGACCATATCAAGGTAAGGGAGCAGTTATGTTGGATGACGTGGCGCAAATTGCTGCAGTTTGATATGGGGTCAACGAAACCCACGGCCAAACTTGTTGATACTTCAAATCTTAAGGATTCCACAGAGACACAGAAATTTCATTTTCATCTGAAGGACAGTGATTCCATAGTTGCGTTATGAAGAACTCAAAAACTTGATCAAACCCTTGAGATCAGGATCTGCAAGCCATAACTACTTGGACAAACATTATTGTGACGGAAATGTCGGTGCAATTTACATTGCTACTTGTATATCTCTATTTGAGTCCACTGAATCTTTGTTTTGTAGACGGGGTATCGTGATAAGCGTTTGTGATGTGTTTTGTAGAATTGTAGTTTAAATCCATCGACCATCCTTACTACTAGAGGACACTTGAATTATCTGCTCATCTCAAAATAATAAACAGTGAACAACCAGCTAGATTGGTCCATGTGTCCTGTTTAAAAGTTGCCTGCAGGTTCCAAACCCGTCTGGGCGCTCGAAATGGGATATTTCCTCCAATAGTTGACAACGCTACAGGCTACAGAACCAGCAAACCATCAGCTGTATTGCACAAATGACAAACATACAGGACTGCTCACTGTCAATGACTTAAAGCTCATTGGTGCAGCTTTACTTCTTGTCCTAATTTTGTGGTTTGTTGTGTAATGCTTGGTTCTATGTTATCCGGTATTTGCTAGTTAAGTTGTGCGGCCCGAGGAGGCTAGTTAACTCGCTAACTAGTTAGCTAGGCACCTTTCCACAGTGCCAAAGGCACCATCTACCTACATCGAGCCTTGACTGAAGCTAGCACCTCCTTTGAATAGCTTTTCATTTATCTTATATTTTTAATTATTAGGGGTATTATATACTTAGATATTGTTGAGATGTGACGTCATAACTAGTTAGTTCACCACGGGCCATCCTTGTTCACGTGAGAGCCGCATCCAAGACATCAAAGCTTCCATTTCAACGTCAACCAACTTGAACTCCAGGACCAACCTCGAATTCCCACGGCGAGTTTCCTTTCCCAGGGCAGCATTTCAAGGCCTTAGGGTGACTAGCCTTGGGGTCCACTATTCTAGCTACCTGGTATTAGCTCTCACCTTGACTGAAGGCGTGTCTGCGGGCAGGCAGCTTTGCTGTACAGCAGAACGGCCATCCCGTTGGACTCACCGTGGGCACACACACTACACCAGTGTAGCATCCTAATAAAACAATATGACATGTCGTGGCACTTTCATCTAGTCGGTTATCATAGAACACAACAGTGACTGAAACTGCTCGCTAACCAAGGTAGAAAAGTCCACAACATGGCTTATAACTGCCGTTTGAAGAGGCCGAGTGTATTCGGTGCTTACGAGACAAGTAGGAATAGGAGGATAGGTAAGTTCAAGGACCAGTCAAGCGATGTATCCTGCGTTATTTTAATTCTCTAAACCCTGGAGAGCTGCAACTGGATGAGCAGCTAATTTAACTTTGCATCTTGGATTTAGCACAAGTCGTTATCTCTATAATTTATTGCTCCATGTCTACTGGCATAATTTTCGGATATGCTGCCTTAAAACCAATCCTTATCAATGAAGGTGTGTACAGCTATTTATGCACGGAAGATGAAGTTGTCTCAGGGATGAGGGCATGCTACAAGCAGGAGTTACGGTACGTTACCAATTCCATAGTTTGCTCTACAATCCAGCATTAACCATTAACCATTAAACTAGGCTAAATTTTATGTTCACTGTATCGGCAATAGCATCAAACCTCTTTGCTTTACCAAGTGGTGCCATTTTAGACAATTATGGCCCACGATTTACTGGTGGAGTTGGTGCTATTCTCATTGCCATGGGGTCCCTACTATTTGCATCTGCTTCCCATTTTCCTTATGACAGGCATTTGTTCGGATATACTCTCATGGCAATGGGCGGTGTATCTGTTTTTACATCTTCTTTCCATTTGTCAAACGCTTTCCCGAACCACTCCGGCCTAATACTGTCTATTATGACCGGTGCATTCGATCTCTCAAGCGCTCTATTTTTACTCTTTCGCAGTGTTCACAACGCAAGGGCTTCACTGAAGTTTTTGTTTCTTCTATACCTTGTTGTGCCAGGACTTATCCTGGTATCTCAGGTATTTATTATGCCGCCAAGACCCTACAGTACTATTGGAGAGCTCATCGGTCACACTCAAGATATTTTGGCCGAAGAAATGGAGAACGAACGGACTAATGCTGCCTCACCCCTTGAGCCAGATCAGCGATCTTCCACATATCGTGACACTGTAGACAAAATCAAAGCCATCCTTGAAGATGATGACTACGATCATATCAAATATACCTGGACGTTTCCGTCGGTGAAGGAAATTAATCGGAGACAGAATACCAACGATCAATTATGGGGCATCTTACACACCTTGCCAGCATCAGAACAAATTAGTTCATGGTGGTTTATTCTACTGGCAGTTTTTGCGATGGGCCAGTTTCTTCGAATAAACTATTTAATATCCACCCTCCGTGTACAATACGAGTACCTGTTGTCTTCTCCTACCGTCGCCAGATCATTAAATCAGCTATTTGACTGTCTGCTGCCTCTCAGCGGTATTGTCACTGCCCCATTTATAGGGTTATATCTCGACTATGCCGCATTACCATCTATGCTGTTGCTTCTTGTTGGCGCAACCACCATTATTGGCATTACAGGCTGCATCCCTAACAACCTGACTATGGGATACGTTAACATCATACTCTTCACATTATACCGGCCCTACTTTTATACGGCAATCTCCGACTATACAGCAAAGATATTTGGTTTTCAGACCTTTGGTAAAGTCTATGGCCTGATAATATTTGCTGCCAGTATAGGGAGTTTTCTTCAAACTCCGTTGGAAATGATCACTTTGAGGGAGTTCAATGGTAACCCTGTGCCGGTAAATGTGCTACTTACGGCTGGTACATTTTTGGCCGGAGGAGCTCTTACCCTGTTTGTCTGGCATAAGTCTACGCTTTTCCATTCTGGTTTAGCCCGCAAAGTAGATATCGAACCGAATTATGGCGACGTACCGGTAGGAAGATCGAGCGTGGTCATTGAGGATGACTATACTGCCACAGAAGAATATTATGCAAGGCCAACCGACCCCCTTCTTCATTCTTTTGATAAACTGGCCCGTGCTTCATCATATAGTACCATACCACATGATGCTTAATACAGAAAATTATTTGAATAGAAAATTCAAAAGTTAAAAAAAAAAAAAAAAAAAAAAAAAAAAAAAAAAAAAAAAATACATACAAACCTCCACGGGCTGAAAAGCTCTCTGAGGCGACTGTAGATGCAATGATTATAAAATTCTTGATAATAGCACAATGACCGCTAGCTACTATAGGAAATAAGTTGATATGACCAAGAAAGAACAGAGACGCCAACAATTCAGTCAACCTCCAAGAGCTGGTACTTTCCGCCATCGCCACCGGGGCCCTTGTACTCTTCCAAAGCTCGCTCAACAGCATGCATACACCCGATAACCTTCTCCTCGTGCCACCTTCGTCCAACAACTTGGACAGCGATAGGAAGACCGTGCATGGCATCGGCATCATAGTACTTCCAAGCACCCCGAGAAACAGCACTGTCAACACCCAAGTTCTTCAACACACGCTTGTACACATTCTTGCCCTTCTTACCATCAGGTCCAACAAGAGCATCCCTCTTAGCATCAACATGGCCGACTGGAATGACACCGGCAGAGTAATCAAGCATATTCCAGAAGAAAGTGTAGCCACAGGCGCTGACAGCATCAGTCATAGCGCCGTGGGGGAGAGCAGGGGTGGCATTGACGGGGCAAAGAATGAAGTCGAAGTCTTGCTCCTTGGAATTCCACCAGTCGTGCCAGGTAGCACGGAAAGTTTCACGCTGGGCAACAAGCTTCCATTGCTGAGTAGCAGTTTTGAGGCCAAAGTCACGGAGAAGGTACGCCCATGTTGGATCACGCTTAATGTAGCGCACGAAGAGGTAATAGGCATATCGGAATGGCCAAGAAAACCAAGAGAAAGTGGTTAGGTGAGCAGCACCCGGGTCAGAAGATTCACCCGTTTGCAAGTGGGAATTGAAGGTTTCACAACCATCAGAGTTCAGCAGAAGCGATGCGAGGTTAAGACCCATTAGGGAAGTAGCAGTCTCTGGCTCCTTGACCTCGACGATTGTATGCCCGGCTGCGGTCAAAGCAGCAACTGTAGTGTTTATTCCACGGGCAACTGCAGGAGTTGGTGGTACAACACCTAAGGGGCTTCATGTTAGTGAAAAAGGCGCGGGTTAAACGTAATTAGGAGAGCAAAGGGAACAACTAACCATCCGATCTCATGACACCAATTCGGAGCTTCTTCGTCTTAGCCTCATTTTCTATTTCGCTCCTCCAGGTGATTGGATGAACTGTGGTATCATATTTCCATGGCTCCATTCCAATAATGGAGCGAGCAAAGTAAGTCAGATCATTGAGTGTTCTTGCCATAGGGCTGAAAACGCTAGGAACGCCCTCCTGCCCCGCCATACTGGTGCTGACACCGGCCTTCGGCCATCGACCAGTGCTGCAGCGGAGGGAATAGCAGCCGCTCCATGCAGCAGGGAGACGGACGGAACCAGCAACGTCAGAACCGACACCAATACGGCCTCCCATAGCCAAGAGAGAAGCTTCACCACCAGAAGAGCCTCCAGGAGTGAAAGCAGAGCCATGGGGGTTACGGCAAACTCCCCAAAGATCATTGGTAGATTCGAAGGAGAGTAGTGTGATCGGAAGAGCAGTCTTTGCATATGGAACAGCACCTGGAATCAAATGTCAGACAGAGAAATTATGTACTGCGACTACCGAGCCTGACATACCTGCGTCTTTCAACAGCCTAACTAGGGCGCCATCCTTTGCAGCTGGCTGACGAGTATACCTCGTATAGCCCACAGAGGTGTCGAAGCCACCAACCTGGATGGAGTCTTTCAACGAAACGGGAATACCAGCCAATGGCCCCTGAAGGTTGATCCCAGACTTTGCCCATTCCTCAGACTCCGGAATCAGCAATTCCGTTATACAATTGCATCGTTCCTGTGCCTTGATGGCGATCTTTCCATAAGTATGTAGTACATCGACAGGGGCGAGGGCGCCCTTGTGGACGTCTTGGACAAGCTCTTCGATTGGCTTGTCGATCACTGACTGGTCAAAGGCGGAGAAGGGAGCATGGTAGACAGAAGGCAGAGAAGCAAAGCGCTGCGATCTTTGGTTGCGCTTGAAGTTGCTGTTTGTTGGTTCTACTTAGTAACTAGCTAGGTACCCGAGGTAACAGCCAAACAAAGGGGAGGGGGGGGAATTTCAGGTACTGGGCTTACCGGGCACTACGGTACTGGAAGTAGTCGAACGGAGGAAGCATCTTGACTAGGCTGTGGCATGCAATGGCACTGTTTAAAAGAGTGGCTGGCTTGCAGCTCGAGGTTGCTGGTGGTTGTTGCAAGGACGTGAGGTTGGTGAGGAAATGCGGAGAAAGATGCGCGGCTGTCGGGGTTCCAGTTATTTATGCTTGGGCGGCTCGGCGCTAGGGAGCCGCGCTAAGCCGGCCGGCGCAGAACGCCGAGGCCATTTCGGCATTAGACGAGATGACATGACAGGGCGTTCTTAGCATATTTCTACTTCTACGACAGGGAGAAGAGATGGGAAGATAGATGGCTATTCTGATTGGAGTGATAATGATGTGAAGATACCAAAGGGCCATCTCAGCATTCCCCTCAATGAGCTGGCCTTCGCTGCCTTGCCCTCGTCGAGAAATTCATTACACCAGCGGCGGATAAGATTGCAAATAGAGTCCACGGCTGCGTTCACTGATTCATTGTCCCCTGCAAAAATCCTAATGGTAATCTCGCCGTCCATATCCTGATCTATTCTGCCTGATTTTGCAGCTCGTTAACCCTCTCTGATTAAAGCACTCGAGACCATTTGTTGAACACTTACAGGCGGCTTTCTTTGCCTGAGCAAATGATATAATCAGCTCTTTCCCGTCCATTATCATGGAAGATATTGCGGCTGGAGGATTGTCAGCAATATATATATATATATATATATTTGAAAACATGGTGGTGATACACTTACATGGCATGTATATGAATGAGATATCCTTCCAATATGCTCCTCTATGAACTTAGATGGACGTTAGCTATGGACTACCACTGTGGTAAAGCCGAAAACTTACACATTGAAAACTGGAGCTTCGTTCCAACAATGTTACCGGTCTTACTCTCGTTCCAAGTTACCAGGAGTTGACCATCTCTTTCGGTATACGCCCAATGATGTGCATACACTGAGTGTACCTGTCGAAGCATTGGGTGTACATGCTCTGACTTGATTAGGCTATGCATTATATACGGGCCTTGGATATCACGCGCCACACCGATGGTCACCACCGGCGTGTTTGATTCGGTTCCTCCGACGAACATCCAGTTATAAAGATGACCGAATATTTTTGAACGCATGATTGTCCCAGACGAGTAGCCGCTAAAAACAGGCACAGCAGTCGAGATATCCTGTGTGAAGTTATACCCATCCCAGTATTCATATGCACTGCGATTTTGTGGCTCGTATTTTTCAACCCGGGCTAAATAGATGTCCTCACCAAGCTTTCCCCAGACATAGAAATAATAACTCTCAAGAACTGAGCAGAATGATCCAAACGCTGGCTCGCTATCAGTGAAGAGCAGCTCATCGTGCATGATCCGTTCAGCCCTAACTTCCTCTGTATGTCTGTTCCTTACCGCGATGGCCAAGCTAACTCCTTGAAACGTGGTTTCAACGATACCCTCTGCTGAACGGGTCTGTAAATATTTCTGGAACCAGATATAGCCTCCAATTGCATCGGGCTCAGGCTTGCAGAAACCACCAGGCATTTCGAGTACGACTTTGTGGTTCTGAGCTTTCTCAAGTTGCTCTTCATTCTTTGTGAGAGGTAGGAAAGGCGCCATTCCTCTGTTAACCGGCATAGCAACGTTCGCTACTGGGTTCACTTCTGGGTCAGAGACCAATGCAAGTGAATTTGCGGCTTCGCCCACTATTTCTCCTTTTGCGTCTTTCCAGATAGTTTTGCCGAAGATATGATAGACGTTCCCTCTGATGGTAAACGATCGGCCATTACCTTGGGGGTATATTGGCTTCATCTCATCATTTAACTCACCCAGGTAGTAAAATGTTTCAATCTTAGGAGGATACTCCGCGCTATGCTGCTCTGAGCCGCCAGTAACCAGGAGGTTTCCGCAGGGAGTTTCCACTTGCTCCATGGGGCTATACCTAGATGCTGGCTTCATCTCCCTTTGAGGTGGATCAATAGAAGGCACCATGATGAATGCTATCAATCTCTAATCAACTTTTAAAGAGTTCAAATAAATAAATTAATATCCAGCTCCCAAAATGAATATAACTTTATGGATATTCCCTGGCAAGCCAGGTAACTTAACGATAACCGCCAGTACGGGGTATATGACATGACTATAACCCTCGATGTAAAGGAAGCATCGGAAGCAAAGGTCTCAGAAGATGTTATAGCAAGGGAAAGGACCGTGGACTATGAGGAGATCTCGATATCAAAGGGAAGTGAGAAGTAACTTACTATATTAGACTATTCTTTCAACATAGTCTTATTCGGAGAAGGAAGAACGATCGTACCTAATCAATAATAATAACAGTACAATGCAGAAAGCCAGAGAGTGTGGGCGAAGCTGTACGAAAGTAGTTGGAACAAGGAGGATGTTTTATCATTACAACTGTCTATCTGGGCTCTTTTTATGTTTGTTTATCCTGTCACTCGGCGAGTTGATAGAACACATAGAAGTAATACATACACTCCCCTAGCTCCATGCTATATATATGTAACAGTATCTCTGTGAATAACATTGACTTCATAACAATAAAACAGATATCTTAGTTCACATAGTTATCCCTCATGCCAAAAAATTAACCTAACTTACCGGATATCTACTAGATTATTTAGTAGAACCAGAAGGATTATATAGATTGATACCCCTTTTATATACTTCCATGCTTAGGTAAGTCGGATGTATCCCTGTAAACTCTATCAGCGCCCGGGCCAGGCACCGGATAAATATTTAAACTTCCGGGCTTAAGTTATCCCGCATAGGTAACACGTGACTCGCCACATCGACTTCCATCGCCAAATCTTCAAAGGTCGAGAAAGTCGAGAAAGTCGAAGGAAGAAAGAAAGAGAAAAAGTGATTGAACTTCAAGTCAATCAAGCAAATTCCAGGAAGAAACGCGGTTTGAATCACGGCTACACCCTTGGGGTATTCACGGACAATACTTCCGCAGCCACTCTTCAGCTTCACGCACCGTCGAAAATGGCCAACTACCTCGCATCTATCTTCGGAACAGAGCAGGACAAAGTAAGCTCTCAGCTCCCCTGCGATACTGCATTACAGCTCCCTATCTGCGTACAAGAGCTAACATCAGGTCCGCTGCATAGGTTAACTGCTCGTTCTACTACAAAATCGGCGCATGCCGTCATGGTGACCGCTGCTCGCGAAAGCACGTCAAGCCATCGTACTCGCAGACCATCCTCCTACCGAACTTATATCAGAACCCGCAATACGATCCCAAGAATAAGATGAACCCCAGCCAGCTACAGAACCACTTTGACGCCTTCTACGAAGACTTTTGGTGTGAGATGTGCAAGTATGGAGAGATTGAGGAGGTAGTGGTGTGCGAGAATAATAACGACCGTAAGCATATCTCCTGCCGATTTTCATATAATATAAGTGCAATGCGCAACGAAGTACGCTGGCTAACCACACCGACACCAGATTTAATCGGAAATGTATATGCTAGATTCAAGTACGAAGACTCTGCGCAAAAGGCCTGCGATGCGTTGAACTCTCGCTGGTACGCTGCTCGACCGATATACTGCGAGCTATCGCCTGTCACCGATTTCCGAGAAGCGTGCTGCCGACTGAATAGCGGCGAAGGGTGTGTGCGCGGTGGATTCTGCAACTTCATCCACCGCAAGGAGCCCAGCGAGGAGCTTGATCGGGAGCTGGAGCTTTCCACGAAAAAATGGCTGAGACTGCGCGGCCGGGACGAGCGGAGTGTCACCCGCAGCCCAAGCCCGGAGCCCACGAGGAAGCGGTACTGACCTCTTGACTCTCTTCTTTCCCGGGCTGGCCTCGTACATCTTGGGGGTTTATTTCCTTTGGGGGGGAAGCGCACTTAGTCTGCTGGTTTGGAAGCAAGGCGTTTGGTACCTTTCTTTTTTTTCTCTCTTTTTACTTCTACGAAAAGCAGATAATATACTCGGGCCATGGATGCCACTCGGAGCGTCTCCCTCCCGCCTTGGGAAGATATGTATGCTTTAGATATACGTGCCGTCCAATGCAGCACATTGCGTCATAAAGCCGGGAGCAGGCACAGCAAGGCCCCTCGGGTCCTCCAGCTCCTCCACCAGCTCCCGTTCCTGTCCAGTCCAGGCACCGCGGCGAGGTTTCGGATCCCGCTGGAGGGCGACTTTCCCGCTGCACGCTACAGCTAAACTAAACTTCCGGAACGCTCCCTTATTATCCATCATGCGTATTTCTTTTTCGTCTGCGTCCTCGTTTCTTATTCCTCTCGTCATGTTTCTTCCTCTTCTCGCCGATTCACGCAGGCAGGCAGGCAGCCTTGCCCTGCGCTGCTCGTGACCGCATGTGGGGGATTCCTCGAGGTCGGCGGGAGCAAGTAGGTCAGTTCGTTCGCAGGCGCGGGCGTCGTATGGTAGGCGGGCGGCATCCGGTGTGACAGCAATATATATAGGTATATATATATATCAAGATGATGGCTATACGCCGTGTCAGAGCTGTTTCAAGCACACAAGCGCCGGACAGTTCACGAGCAAGCCATAACTAGCTGCTCGCCGGGTCCCTCTCGTCCGTTGGGCAACAACCTAACTAAATACTAAATATCCACGCAGCCAAGTCGGCGTCGAGGTCGAGCGAGCCCTTTACACCTTGTTGATAGACCGTCTCTCTCTGCGGCCGTCGTTTGGCAGCGGGCCCTCGTGTGATTCTCTCGTCCTCGCCGGCGTTCGACCTCTTGCTGCCTCTCGCTGCCTGGGCCTCACTGCCTAGGCAACCATGCGCCCGCAGCAAACGACCCCTGCATCGCGGCCTGTTTGCGCCTCATTCGTCTGCTGTTAAAAAGCAGGCCGAGCCCCTCCTGACTCGCGAAAGAGTGAGAGAGCAAGTCAAAAAAACACACATCGTGGGAAAAAAAGAGATAGTAGATATACCCCCAATCACGGCGTTCTAGACAAAGCGACGGCGAGGCCCCGAGGACGTCAAATGGTGGCTCTTATAGAGTACAACACGATGGGATCAAAGCAGCCCGCGAAGGACTTCGACTGGGGCTATCTCATACAGCCGGACAAGAGTCCCTCGCCGAGGCTGGAGCAGTTGTGTCTGGGGCTCGCAGGTGTTATCGTAAATATACCCCGTCCTCTCGTCTTTTTCTTTTTGTGCCTGATGATAATATCTATATATCGTTGAAAAGAAGCATATTTATATGAAAAGACTAACGGCGTACATAGTCTGAACTCGATCCTTCATCTTCTACAAAGGAGCTTACCCCTGAGAAACTGGCTGCCTTTTATCGTGCTGTAGGAGGAAACTATGATAGCTTGTTCCTGAACACCCCCAGCGCCTCTCTTTCGTTTATATACCAGTCTCTGGGCTGCTTTCATACCCTCCAACCGACCAAGAATGCGTTTGAAGCACCGTCTATTCCAGCGTTGCTGCCACATGGCTATATCCGATGGCAGACAATCCAGCTCTTGCTCTGCCCCGAAGAGCACACTCCTTTTCTTCAGAGAGCAGTGGAAATGTTTGACATAGTTGACGTCCATGAAGGATACTTGCTTCCCAAGACCATTCCCGCATCTGCTTTCCCTACAGAGCCAGATCATGATATGGTCAAATGGCATGAAACTGTCAGCAATCGTCTAGAACTAGAGTCTGCCGCCACTACTCCACATACACGGCCGCCTGGTAATGCGCATCCTCCGCCGTGCCCACGGGGGTCTCGCCAGCCAAGAAACGAGGAAGATGGCGATTATTTCAACCAGAGTCCCTACTATTCACCCGCTGGTAGAAAGGGGGTGACTGCATCGAGACAAGGCTCCAGAGAACCGCATGGCCGTATCCCACATCCTCTACGGTATACCGAGGCAGCCAATTATGCTGGTGACACTGGGCCCAAGACAGCTGGCTTCGAGCGTCCTGCATCAGCTTCTCGATCCAAGACGTCATACCATTATCGTGGCCATTCCAGCCCACCGAGTGCATATAGGCGGTCATGGGCACATCCTGAATCTTCGGATGGTGACGACGAAGGGGTTGCTATCGCTGAAGATGTTCACGCACATCACCATCACAGTCGGATGGGCGAACCACGACACCACGACCACGGACACCCTATCCATGAAGAAATATTCCCTTCCCGCTCCTCCCACGTACGGCATCATTCTCATGAATCCATGCATCGCCATCGACAACCTTCACACAAGCCCATGCACGAGTCACCAAGGAGGAGAATAGACGAGGAGGAGCCTGAGATCTACTATTCGTACCCTCCGCCCAAACACATCCCCGAAATCAAACCAACAACCTACGACGACAGTGCAGCAAATGCATTCCCCTCGCCAAAGCACCATAGCCACCATTTCCACCCTAGATATGTTGACATATTCGATGACGATGGCATGGTCAATTTCAACCACTCCACTCCCAGCTCCCAACGCGGCTCAAGGTCCAGCAACCCAGCGGAGAACACACACATGTCTCCTCCGATATCTCCTACCACGACAACCGACCAGTACAGCGAGCCAATGCACCCAGATCATCGATCACGCCTACACCGTCACCACTCCCTTCGTGAGCCAAGGCAGAGGAAAACAAGGGAGAGACGGGGCACTGAGATTCGTCCTCGCTCGCATTCTCGCGGGTCCCCATCTCGTCGCCGGCATCATTATTACCAAGACTACAGACATGCAGATGACCAGATACATTCGTCTCGAAGTGCGCGAGAACGAGGACGAGAACGAGATATAGAGCGCTCCCGGTCCCGTCCACGACGAGGTGAGGATGAGACCTGGAGTGAGAGCGATAGCAGCATCGACATCTCGGACGACGAATACGCTGTTCCCATCACGGCTGCACAGGCACAAGGACCACCGCCGTCATCATCATACGCTGCTCCTCCAGCACCCATGCCTCCCACCGCCGGTCCGATACCGATCATTAACTCCAGCGGAGGCCAGCGGGAGACCAGCAGACGAGCAAAATATGCCGCAAAGTTGGAGTCTACTATCAAAAACGGGCTGAGGAACAGTTCTGGCAGTAGCAAGGAGAAGAGAAGGAAGAATAGGAGTAGTGGCGAGGGACAGTATGGTAGTTATCCAGGGGGTAGGCCACGTTCTCGGTCTCTGCATCGGAGACGAAGTTAACTGGATGCCACAATGTTACTGTGGCTATGATTTATGATGACGGCCGACCCAGTTTTACCACAGTTTTATTTTATTTTAATCCATTTCTTTGTATTTTTGGTCTAGGAAGGACATCACTTCTCTCTCTTGTTTAGCTTGGGAGTCTACGGGGCATTCATTTATAGGGAGAATGCTGATAAAAAAATGTTGAAATGCAGTATCTAACCCTGGCATCTTCTATGCGCAGCCTTTTTGCGTGTAATAATAATATTAAGAGCGAGGATGAAATAAAAAAGCCACGATCTAAGGGGCATGATGGATCAATAGGAGCAATTGACTATAGATTGGATAACGAAGAGTAATAATAATCGATGACCATTTTTGCTTCGATTCACGCATGCGCGTAATAACCGCTCATCTTAATATTTGATTTCTGCATTTTTTTCTCTCTCTCTCTTAGCATATGTAAAGGGGAAGGAATGTCAGTAAATATGCATTGTGTTATTTGTTAATTAGGAGACGCTCAGGAGGGAAAAAGGGAAGAAAAAAAAAAAGGACAACGCCGACGATAGCAGATTTTTTTCTTTAGTATGAAATAGGAAAACTTTGCACGCAGACAGAGGAGAAAAAAAAGGATTAAAACGGGATACTGTAGAGCAAAGTAATGGCAATAAGCATGTCAATGATTCAATGATATGTTGATGGCCATGAAGAGGGGAGGGGTGGGAGTGGGAGTGAGAATGGTAGTGGAGTGCGAAGACAGGGGGCCCAGCATCTAATGCTCGAGGATGCGAAGACTGCCCTGGACGACAACGTTCTCGAGGATGGAGCCTGGGGGGATGTCGATGGTGCTGCCCTCGGTGGCCACGATGATGACGGTTCCCTTGAGGGTGACACCACGGCCGAGGTTGACAGCACCGGAGATGGTGAGGTGGTCGAGCTCGAGGATACGAGGGATGCTGGGGATGTGGTTCATGAAGTCGGAGACCTTCTTGAAGTCTGTTCCGAGCTTGATGAGGGGGGCGTCACCGAAGCGGTTGGGGTCGATGACGAGCTGGCCGTGCTTGAGGGTGTAGAGGTCAGACTTGACGAGCATGAGGTCGGAGCAGGTCTTGACGGGCAAGAAGCGGCGACGGGGCACGTTGACACCGTGAGCGTTCTTGAAGTGGCGGATGGCAGCACCGACGGCGGTCTCGAGCTGGATGATGGAGATGTCTGCCTCGCCCTTCTTGTCTGCGGGGATGGTCTTGCCATTGGGGATGATCTCCATCTGGAGGCCGCCCTCTTCGACAACACGCTTGACGGCGCGGAGGTTCATCCAGATGTTGTTGGTGTTGAAGTACTTGAACTTCTTGATGGACTTGAACTCGTTGACGTGCTCCTTGGGCACCTGGGCGATTTCAAGCAGGCGGGCCTTGCCCTCGTAGTCGATGATGGTACCACCCTTGACGTCGGCCTTGGTCTTGTTGGTGAGTTCCATGATGTACTCGGCGTCGTTCTTGACCATGTGCTCAAGGATGCGCATGTCGACGACAGCACCCAGGTTGTCAGCGTTGGAAAGGAAGATGATCTCGACGCCGCGGTCGAGCAGCTTGTCGAGGGTGCCCGAGTTCATGAGGGACTCGAAGACGTCTCCGTGACCGGGGGGGTACCAGTCACTGATGGCGGAGTTGTAGCTCTTGGGGGCCGGGAGAAGGGAGTCCCTGAGGATACGGGGGTATCTGGACTGGTTGAAGGTGATGATGTCGATGTTGTGGCCCTCGTACTTTTTGATGATGGACTGGGTGTCGTCGTCGGTGTTGAAGGAGTTCATGAGCACCAGGGGCACGCTGACGTTGTAGGTGCGGTTGAGGTACTCGATCTGTCTGACGGAGAGGTCGAGGAAGGACATGCCCTCACGGACCTCGATGACGGACTTGGGTCCCACGCATCCCATCGAGGTACCGAGGCCACCATTGAGCTTGACGACTGCGAGCTTCTTGAGATACTCGACGGAGGCGGACTCGCCCAGGTCGTCGTACTCGACCACCTGGTTGGGCTGCGGGGGAGCAATGCGGTCCCAGGAGAGGACGTTGCCCTTGGCCTTGTCGTTCAGGTATCTGCGGAAGAGCGAGAAGAAGTTGTCCATCTCGGCCTCGAATCGCTTCTTTTCGGCGGGATCCTTGACGGTGTCGCTGAGGGCGTTGAGGGCGTTGCGCATCTGCGCGGCCGCCACGTTTGTCGAGGCGCTCTCGAAGGCCTGTCTCTGTTAGCCATCTATCCATATAACGTATCTATTGGCCATTCTCGTGGTAGACCGTAGAATATCGTATCCCAGTAGACCGTAGACCACAGTAGACCATCGTATCCCACAGTAGACCGAGACTGCGGTTGATCGTGATAGACGACGTTGGCCGTAGGGTATCAAGAGTACGCCACCACAGCGGCCAAAAACACACACACACGCACGGCAGCAGCCAGAAAAAAAGGAGACGAGAGGACTCACCATGTTGGACTGAGACTTGAAATGGTGTCTGCTCTGGCTCTCATCGCGTCCCTCTGCTCCGGGCGCCTGGAGATGGGTTGCAAATGCCCTGCCACTAGCCATGTTGAGGGAGGCCGGATAAACAAACGACGGGCGTTTTAGTGTTAAGCTCGGAGCTTCGAGTAGCTGTGGGAGTCAATTGAGCGAGGTCGAGCACCGGCAGGCGATCTAGAGACGGGCAGACGGAGACGAGCTGGTCAGCGAGAGCGTTGGTGCTGGTGCAGGAGCTGGTGCTGGAGCTGGAGATGCAGAGAAAAGGGGAGAGCGGAAGGGAAGGCCTCTTTTTTTCGAGGGGTTTGGGCGAAGCGACGGGCTGGGGCAGGGTTCCCGGCAGGTTTGGCCAGCAGGACAGCAGCAGCAGAAGCAGAAGCAGAAGCAGGGCAGCAGAAGATACACGAAAGACGGCAGGCTTACCTGGTTGGAGCTGGCGATGGCGATGGCGGCGGTGAAGGTGCAGGAGTTGGTTGTTGTTGGCGGTTGAGATGCAGCTCCAGCCGGCTTTTCTACAGACGAATAAATAAATAATAGTAACTAACTACTAGAATAATGACCTGTAGCGGACAGCGAGATATAAATAAGCCAACGCCTGTCTTTATCTTACGTAGCTCAGGGGCAAAGGGGAGCTCGCTGGGTCTGCTCGATCTCCTTTTTCCTGCGCTGCGGCAGCTCTGCGATCCAGCGTTTCTCCTGCTGGTCCTCGTCCTTGCTTCTTCGGCCGCGTCTGCGTCTTCTTTTCTTCTTCGTGGCGAGTCTCTTCTTCTTCTTCTGCTGCTGCTGCTTCTGCTGCTGCCTCTGCTTACTTCTGCTCGACCAAATCTGCGCCCCTGGACCCAGAACGTGAGAGGCTGCGCTGGTGCTATTTATTTCTCTCTGCTGGGCCAGGGGGGGACCACAACGCCCCCCCTGCTGGATCGACTGCTAGCCAGTTAGTGAGCCAGTAGTTGCGAGATGGAGCTCGAGACAGCCAGCAGAGTCGACGTTGTGATATATAAAAATATAAATATAAATATAAATATAAAAAAATAATAAACTAAGTGACAGCAAGCTAGTTAAATAGACTTGGCGGTTTTACTTTCTGGCGCACACAAAACTCCAGCTCAGCTCAGGGGGCGACGGAGCTGAAGAACCAAGACAGCGACAGAGACAGGCCAGGTAAGAGACAGAGACATCCGCCCTTTGATAATAACGATAATCAATAATAATGACGATAATAATGATGATGACCAGCTGATCTGGACGGCAGCTCAGTAGAAAAACGACCGAGGCGCCATGGCTCAGCACGGCGAGAGACGATCAGAGAGCTCGACCAACTGGCGGCAACGGCAACGGGAGCCCCAAAGGGAGCCCCGGCCTGCGTCAAGCTCCAGCTCCAGCTCCAGCTCCAGCTCCAGCGCGACCTTCGAGCGGCCGCGGTGGAAGCCGGGCGCCAGCAGCAGCAACAGCAGCAGCAGCAGCAGTCGCCGCCGCCGCCAGGGAGGAGGAGGAGGCAACATCCGGGGCTTTCGTGGCTGGGAGGCCGTTGACGGCGGCAGCGGCAGCCTGAGGACGCTGGGAAGCCGATACCACGAGTCTCCTCCCTCGTCGTCTTCCAAGGTGCAGACGCCCATTCACCCGGCCATCGTCGAGCGGAGGAGGCTGTACGTCGGCAACATGCCTTATATGGCCAAGAAGGAGGACGTCGTCGAGCTGTTCGGCGGCCAGGGCGAAGACGAGACCTCCAGCCCCTACAACATGTACGTCTAGAACTCCCTTCTCTCTCTCTAGTTTTCAGGCCTTTGTCGTTATTATTATTATTATCATTATTATTCCTCTCAGTTCCTAACCTAGTACGCCGCCGGTCTTATTCCCATCGGGTGTGTTGTGTGTGAAGAGAACGCATTTATATATCAATTGACCCCTTTACGGGACGGAATCCATCCTACTGTTTCGTCGACCTCAAGTCAACAGACCAGGCGGAGCGGGCCATGGCTGATTTAAACGGTAAGCTCGTCCTGGGCCGTCCCGTCAAGGTCAATCCGGGAGTTCCCAGGGCAGACCTGCAGCCGCCGCTGGGCCGGCGAGACCTGGACCTGGACTCGCCGGAGTCCAGGGAGGAGTCAAACGAGCAGCAGCAGCAGCAGCAGCAGCAGCAGCAGCAGCAACCGGCGGCGGCGGCGGCGGCGGGGACTTACCCTCCCAAGTTCGTCTTCGAGCGGTGGACTCGAGACGATGCGTCCAAGCATTGGTACGGCTACGCTGCAGAGGGTCGCCGTCTGTTCGTCGGTGGCCTGCCTCGGATGCGTAACCAGCCTACCGTTGACTACGAGATCCGCAAGGTCTTTTACGGGTTTAACATGTATGTCCTGTTTTCTACATATCTTTCTTCCCCTTTTTCTTCTGTTGCATTATGCGTCTGGGCTTGGCTGGGTCTACTATTAATAACCGTCGTCCTATAGTGAGGCAATAAGTAAAGTCATAATATCTAATAGGGACAAACTGCCCCTGTCTGGCAGCCAGTATTACTACCTCTTCGTGGATCTAGAGTCTGCAGAGGAGGCCGACAAGGCACTCAGGACCCTGGACGGTGTCAGCGCCATCTACGGCAACCGGCTGCACATAAAAAAGGCCAGAGGTAACTCTCGCAAGCCGTCTGAGCGAGACCGCTGGCGGGCAGAGAACGAGAAGAAAAAGGACGAGGAAAAGTCTGCCGCTCAGGACCAAGATCACCTCCTTGATGCTCCTATTGAAGCTGAAGGGATCACCCAGTCACTTGTATAGCTTCGTCTCTACGCTGGTTGGCTGTTCATATTCATGTTTATATGATTCTTTTTAATTTTAAATGACGCTTCTCTTCTTGGTTATTATTTTCATGGATGGACTGATATAAAATGAAAATATTCTGTCTCGCTGCTTGAATATCGGCCAGTCGACTCAGTGACGGCATCTGGAGCCTGGCCTGGACATTTTTGGCGTGGAGTAGTCCTCATCACCTTAGCCGTTAGTTATTTATCATCAATCCGATGAGACCTCGAAAAAAAATCGAGGGAACGTCAAAGAATTGCCAGTATGATGGCCAGGGAGACAGACCATTAATTAGTTATTCTTTAATGTCCTTGTTGTCAAGCCAATGGGGGCTCCGTTGGATTCAAGTTGAAGACCCTGACTGAGATTCATAGCTGGCTCAAATCGATCTGCTCTCATCGGCTGCGGTACAGCGGTGGAAGGCTGCTCGACAAAGTGGTAAGTCGTACTGGTTCTTTGCATGTTACAAGACATGGTGACATAGAGGAAACCACCAGGAATTGTCAGTCTGTCAGTTTGTCAGTGAAATACAAGCACTAGATATTGAAGGGGGTACCTGCATGGACTCCCTCTCTACGAGCCCCAGGTATTAATTCTTGATGCAATCGCTAGCGGTCGTAGGTGTCTAGGCAATTTGTCCCCGAAGAGCTTCTTATGAAGAGCCTTAGCAAACTTGGAACCTCGGAGATTGAACTGATGAAATAGGGCAAACTCGTCGAAGATGCATGGGTAAACTCCCGACATGTCCCAATCAATAATAATAACTGGGTTGCCACGGAGAATATTAAACTGCGAGAGATCACAGTGGCAGATGCACCGCTCCGAGGGTAAGTCGACCCTATCAGGCCATCCCTCTTCCTTCAGCTTCTCATTAATCCAGGCCGGGAGCTCCTCAGTCGACTGAAAGGTCCGACCTGCACCATAGTCTGAGAAGAACCGGTCATAAGGTACCTGCCCTGCCAATGGTCCAATTGACGCCTGTGGTGGTAACGGAAGCTCCCAGATATGGCGGACAGCAGCAGCAATGTTTTCGAGGACTGTATCATCCTCTTTTGACGTAAGGGCCTCGCCGTATACTCGCTCCATAACAATATATGTTACTGGCGTATCGCTTGTTCGCTGCTTGTTGGTGAAGTAGTCATAAACCTTTGGGGTGTATACGATGCTGTGATCTGCATTTTCGTTCACAAACTGCTGCATTATCGCTTCGGCTTCAGTCACGCCCGTACCGTACTTGACCCAGATATCACTATTGTATGGGATGCCGTTTGCCAAAGGGCCACGGAGTGCACATGCTGCCATGACATCAGCGCGTGATGGAACTGGAACTGAAGACTGCTTCATGATGCCGACGCCGGGGAGAGACCGAGTCAGCGAAAGTGCTCCAAAGGTGTATTGAATACGTAGTAAGTGCCTATCCTTCGTAGTAACAAAGAGTTGATGTAGGTTGGAATGTTTAAATAAAATCTCCTTTTTGGCAGGACATCCATAATACTATGGACGTTATCAAAGGCGAGGGAAGGAGAGCGAATTCGGGTGAGTCAGCGGGAAGAAAAAGCGGCGAGAATCACGGCCTAATCCGGAAATCACGATAAATACCATGGAATCCCCCTAATCCCCCTAATATAATAAAATATATAATATAAAAAGATGGCATTTCTCTTTCATTAGTTACCTTCCAAGCAGTATAAGAAAGAAAAGAAAAGAAAAGAAAAGAAAAGAAAAACAAACTTGCTACTGACATTATTACCTAAAAAGCCATACTGAGGTCAAAAAAGTGTGAGAGTAGTATAGGAGATTGGCGGACATGACAGTTGAAACAGAAAACAATAATATCAAAAAGGCGGCCGAAAGAAAAGAGGTATCGCAAAAAAACAGAAAGATAGATAGTTAGCATAGTGTACGAGATTCGACCGGGTTTTTTTTCATCCTCTCCCTCTCATTCTCCTTCTCATCTCAATCAAGATGCGCCCACGCCGCTGACGCTTCGTTTCGATAGGAAACTTCTACGTGGCTTTGGAGAGTCAGCGGTGCTCTCTTCTGGACCAGTGTTGGAATGGGAAGTACCTGGTCTCAGAGACGAGGACTCCGAAGACGTAAAGACAGTCTTGATAGTCACAAACCCATTGCCAACCTTGACGTTACGCTCCTTGCCCGCGTTAGACCCTTGGTCGTCCAGGAAGAAGAGAGCTTCTCCCAGGATGTCGTCAGATCCAAAGACGGCGTGGTCCTTGACTTGCAGCTGGAACTGGGCGTCCGCGGTGACCGAGTTGATCTTGATGGTCTCGTGGCCGGGGTCGAATTGCACGACGGATTCGGTCTCGGAGGAGCCGTGGGCCTTGTGCGCCTTGGACTTGTGGATTTCTTTCATCCCTTTGCTGGTCTGCTGCTTGACTACTACTCGGACGTTAGTGGAGCGTGGGTAGCCGGTGGCAGAGACTATCGTGATGTTAGCTGCACCCGTCTCGCCCTTGATACTAGATACGCCGAGGCCGGCCTGGGAAGCGCTGCTGCGTGAGCGCGAGTGTGACATGACGGGGGATCCCGAGGGTGAGTCTGCCAATGCTCCGGCGCGCTGAGGGGTTCCTGGAGCCGACACTTCCACGCTGGGTGTGTGGCCGTGAGTCCCGTTGGTAGCAGTAGCGGCGGCAGCTTCTGGCTCGGCATCAATGTCAGCCTGGGCACGGCTGGATCGCTTGAAGCCGTGCTTGAGGAAAGACGCTCCCTTAACTACTCCGCCTCCAAGCATGGTGACTCCCTTGACAGGGGCTCCAACAATCTTTCCTGGAGCTGCAAAGGTCCCGGAGAACGTGGACGAGCCTTGTCGAGAGCGGGTAACGTAGGCTGGCTTGAAGAGCAGCTTCAGTCGGATTGCACCAGATTTGCCATCGAGAGGAAGACTGATCTCCTGGGCCTGGAAGGGATCCAGGTCGGTAAGGTCAATAACAGTGCCTCCCAGGTAATCCGCCTTGTCACCAAAGTCCCAGTCGTAAACGTCAGCCCTGAAGTTGGCTGCAATTCTAGACTTGATGGGTGTTTCGAAGAATTCGTTCCAGGCTGGGTGCAGCGTCTTCTTCTGGACCTTGGTCTTGAATACTTCCTTGTCTCCAAGCTTGAACTTGCAGTAGGGGTCGCTGTATCCGTTGCGGTCTGCTGATGGCAGGTCGGCAGCATCCAGGACGTCCACGCGAAGATTTCCCATATTGTTGATGCTCTCTGATGGGTCAAGCTTCATCTTAACAGGGAGATACTTCAAGCTCACAGTAACCTTGCTGTTGATTCCATCGGATCCTCTCAGAATAAGCTCAGTTGGTTTATACTATCACATTGTTGTCAGTCAAACAGGGGTCCAGTCATCTATTTAGTAGAAAGACGTTAAAACTAACCAAACATTGCTGGAGAGTGGCCAGAGTTGGTCCAGAGAGTTTGGCAATTGAGTTATCTTCAGAGTCGTCGCTGTGACGGTCAGACTTATCAACAAGGCGCAGGGTGATCTTGGAGAACTCCATTTCCGGAACGAAGGCATCGCCAACTATACGACTTGGTCAGTACTGATCAACAAACACTTCATCATATGGTTCCTTCCTTACCGTCGCCAAATACCATGTGCTTGGATTGAATCTTAGGAGAGGTGTAAGATGGGTACAGGTTGTCATCCATCAAAACCTCAAGCTGGGTGCCAGTGCTTGAGAAATCTCCTTCCTCTAGCTTGAAGACAATCAAACCGGATTCTAATTGTTCGTTAGCTCCATTCATTTGCAGTGTGCCTCTGTACAGAATAAAACATACCATATTTGTGCACATCCTGGGGAGTGAGGCGAATCTTCGGTACTTCCTTCTCAGCTTTCTCACCGTTGACCAGGCCGTCAGTGCTTGGACGAGCATCACCGTTCGTGGTAGCTTCAGTGTTAGCAGCGGTGTCGGCATCAGTCGGCTTGCCTTCTTCCTCAGCGGCAGCGGCAGCGAGCTCCTTCTGAGCCTCGAGCTCATCGGCCTCTTCATCAGGGTCAACGACGTTGAAAGTTGGGTAGAAGGCAACAGTGTAGTTGAGAACTCCCTTCTGGCTACTGCGGCCATCGAGCTTGAGAGGAGTGGACAAATCTCTCTTTTCATCATGAACCTCATATTCACCATCCTCTCCTTCCTTGATGTATTCGCCAACGTTCAACTCGACTAAACCAAGTGGTCGATCCTTTCCAATGGATTCGTCATCCATGACTTCAAGGACCAGCTTCTCGCGAGTAGAGTTGACGGGAACGTAAAGGACTTCGTCCCACTCGGGATTCAAGTTGTTCAACCAGGTGACGGTACGGCGAACTTCCATTCCAGACTTCATGACACGTAGATAAGGATCAGATTTGCCCATGGTCTCGACATTTCGGAGATCCTTTGCGTTCTTAATGTGAAGTCTCATGACACCAATGGGGTTGATGTAACCACCACTGCCCACGACGCCCTTGAGGGCAACTGGCTTCCACTCCAATCTCATCTTGACACGACCAGTTTTGGCACCAGCAAGTTCGAACCATTCTTTGCCCTTGTCCATCATATTCAACATGTCGTTGAGCTTCATCTGTTGTTTTCCAAGAATGGGGTCGGTAGCAAGATCACGGTCATCCTTAATCATCATTCCGAGGCGGGCAGTCTTACGATCAGTGATCAGGATTTCCTTCGAGGGGTCGGGGAAGATGGGGTTGTTGGTACGCTTCAGCTTCTTAGTGATGTGGACTTCCTTGCCATTAAGAAGCAGGACGGCATAAGGGTTAAGCTGTCCGATGAAGGACTTGCTTCCGTCGAGATCCTTTGCCTGTTCAACGGTGAACTTGGCAATACCGGTGTTGAGCTCTGGCGGGGGCTCAATGGCACCGCCATCGGTCTTCTTGGAAGTAAGGACGGGGAAGAAGCGAACGTCTGTCTGCATGACACCACGGTGACGGCCATTTTGCATAATATCGAGGTTAAGGTTCTCATGCACTTCCTCAGTCTCAAGAGATTCCAGAGAGAAGGTTGCAGTTCCGAGTTCGACGTCCTTTCGGAATTCGTTCCAGTCGAAGACTTGCAGGGTGAGGGCATCAGTGAATGATGTGATGATAACATAAAGCGTTTCGTTCCACTTGGGGTTTGCAGTGTCAGATGCCGTCTTTGTCCTGCCCAATTCGGTTCGGCTGTTGATAGAGACCAGAGTGTAAGGGTCTGGGGTGCCAGAGAACTGGTCGGCCTTCTTGAGACCGTTGGCTCCATGGATGGTAACGGCAAGGACACCAATGGCCTGGTCGACTGGGTTGCCAGCGAGCATTTTAGCAATTTCAACGGGGAAGACATTCGGATCGTACATCATCGGGGCCAAATTTCCGTGGATCTGTTCGGTGATGAAGGTTTCGAGGCCAGGAATGAAGTTGATATCGAATCCTAGGGTCTCACCACCGATGGGTTTACAGACGTAGTCGATCTCGGGCTTGCCCAGGAAAGAAATATCAATACGTTCGACGTGTGGAAATTGGATTTGCAGCTTTACTTTTACTCTCATCAGGCCGGAGAAGGCAAAGTCCTCCACGATGACATCGAGACCTTTGCTGACAATACCCTTACCGACACGAACTTCAAGCACGACCTTGGGGTTGATTTTGTCCTTGATCTGGCGAGCAGTCAAGTCCATCTTGTCAGCAGGGGTGAAGCTGAATTTCCAGTCCATGAGGACGATATCTGGCTCAGTCTTGGGGTAGGTTTTGACATGCTCGAGACGAGGTGGTTTGCTACCGAGCGTGAAGGTCTTGAGACGCAGACTGTCGAGGAAAGCTGGGGTAGAAGTACTGAGGACCTGGTCCACAGAGCAAATGATAGAATGAGCAAGGTTGGGAGCATAGATGGGCCAGAACTTGGCGAGGAAGCTGTTTATCCATTCGAGGGTCTCAGTGTCCGTCTCGAGCTTGTTCTTGGCCAGCTCTCGGGTAATGTCATCACGGAAGTTTCGTCGAACACGGCGGACAGAAGTACGGTAGTAGGTACCACAAGCGGCCATGATCAGGAATACCCACCCTAGGCCACCACCGAAGAGAGCAATAATCCAGGAAGCCAGACAGGCAAATATGATTACTGCAGTGTTGTGGTACCAATCTACACGGTGATGTTAGTTACCGAGGCCCCTGCTGAAATACTAAACGCTGGGTGGATGCATACCTCCGAGGAACTTATCCTCAAGCTTCCCCTCTAGGAGAGTTGGAGGCAGGCCGGGCTCCTCACCGGCGCCCTCTTCTGCAGCCGGAGCAGAGAATCGAGGAGCCCATCCAGTTCTACCGGGAGCGAATTTTTCCTCTTCGGTGAGTTCCTTGACCTCCATCTTGGGCTTCTCTGCTTCGTCAGCCTTTTCCATTTCAGCAGGTTTCTTCGTGCCATTTGTAGCTCCCTGGAGATCGAAGAAGTTGCCAGTCAGTCTTTGAAGTGAATTGACGATGAAAGAATGGAAATGAAACAGTGGTGCAGTAAAAAACATCAGTGAACAATGCTGAGGTATCTCTTTCAACGTACCATATCCGTAGCTGGAGCAACGGCATCAGCCTTCTTCCCATTGACAGCCTGATTCCCGTTTGTTCCATTGGTGCCATTCTTCTGGAAACCAGCAGGTATCGCCTACAGATGGTCAGTCAGAGTCCATTCTAGGGGGTAGCAGCAGCAGCAGCAGCAGCACTTGATGCTTGTACATTGGCCGGCAAGGAGGAGGGGGGGGGAAAGGGGGAGCTGACGCACCATCTTCGCCTGTTCAGCTTTCTTCTCTGGCGACGCATCCGGATCGAACTGGAACGCAGGCACTCCGGCCTTCTTGCTCTCGTCTACCAGCTTCTGCTCGATGGTCTCCTGCGCCGGACGAGCAGCGTCGGTGGCTGGTGACTCTGCCTGTGTAGCCATGGCCGCGGGCAGCAATTGGACGTTCCCCCTTGGTTGTCTTCACGTATCGATGCCGTTCAAGTCGCAGCAACGAGCTTCATGCGTCGGGCGGGCGAGAGACGGGGAGTGAGATGCAAGCCAGCGAGGCGGGGGGAGGAGAGCGCAGCTGCAACGGGAGACGCAAGCTCGCAGGGCGGACTGCCGCTGGATGGAGTGGTTGTCGTTCTGGCTGGGTTGTTTGACGATGTCGACTGGGGGGGGTTTTTGGTGGTTGGTTCACTTTTTGACGACGGCGGAGGTTGGTCCTACACAAGCACAGCAGACGACACCGCAGCTCATTTCACACGCACACACACACATGCACACACACAGCCGGCAGAGATGGGGAGAGGGAGAGCAATTAAGTTCTGGCTGAGTTGGCGGAGCTGGAGATAAATAAAATAGGTCGACTGGGCAAAAGTACAAGGGGAAAAAGCAACGACGGACAAGAGTTGAGGCCAAAGAGGACGGCCGCGATCTCACCAACCAACACCCCGGACAAGGGCCGCGATGTGGAACCTGGCTTGGAGAAGGCAGAGGACGAGGAGGACAGAGAAGAAGCAAAAGAGAGGCAGACAATGGGGCGGTTTACAGAGGTTCTTCTACACAGAGCGGAGGGCGCCTCGCTGGGGGGGGGTTGGGGGGAAGCTGATATCAAACTTGCTACGGACGTCGAATGTCCACCAGCCATCACCGCAAGCATTGAGCGGACACAGCAGACGGGATAGACGAGACGCTGGGCGTCCTGGTGGCAAGTAACATGCTAGCAGGAAGCATCCCTAACAATATTAACTCCATCTCCATCGAGATCGTGCTTTTTTATTGCGCCAGATGCGAGCTCCGAGCTTGCAGGGAAGCAGCTTCTGGTCCCAAGCAGCCGATACGATGACACGCAACCCGGCCTCCACCTCACCAGCCACGCTCTCTGTCTATGGTCAAGGGCGACAGAGAAGACATGGGAGAGCGGGTTGACCGCGGCAGACGCCCCCTCGCCTCCATGATCGTGAAATATTGTCGATATCGTGATACGGGCAAGCTTGATCGTGGCTGATGCCCCTTCGTCTTGACATACTTCTGACCCCCTTACTGGCCCAACCAGCAATATTTGCCACATCGTGGGCTTTTCAGGCAGGCCACCTTCTCCACCCACCTGCCAGTCAGTTGCAGGTTGCAGCAGTAACGCTGGCCGTGCGTCCCTATTTTTTTTTTTTTTTTTTTTTTTTTCATCGACTTTTCTTCGGACTGAGGGAGCCCAATACTCTGGCTGGTAGAATTAGTCTCCCTTAGAGTCGGGAGACAGAAGCAGACCGAAACCATGGGAAGCAGATGGAGACGGGACCAGGGCGCAGAGCAGATGAGGTGGCATGGGTAGCCACGGCGTTGGTCCAGAAATACGGTTATACCCCGTGCATATATAATTATTAGTTCCTGGGCAACGAAAAAAGAGGGCGTGAGATGCATCAGGGCCTTTTTCTTACCCTTGGCTTGGACGGGATGGAAAGAAAAGGACACAAATATTTATTATTATTATTGAGAAAGGAAAAGGGAGAAAGAAGAAAAAGAAAAAGAAAAAGCAATAATGGCCTGATTGAGGCATGGGAGTCCGATTGAAAATGACATGCATCAACGACGGGGGAGAGAGGATGATGACGGAGGGCACACTTGACCAGCTGCCCTTCTTCTGACCGTTCCGTGTTTCAGACAAGGCCTGCTCAGACGATGCCGGGTACCTGCTTCTCCCCCGAGATATCTTTATTATTATTACCACCTTCCATACACTGCTCCTCCGGGGTTGGCTGAAGTTACTCTGTCACGATCTTCCGATCTTCGCTATATCAACGTCATCGTCGTTTCCATATCCCCTGGAAACAAATTACTATACTATGGATTTATCTCCACCCAGGCATTGAGAACTCTGGCTGGAAAGGGATAGAAAAGGAAGAATATATTATATCGCTGTTCATTACTACATCGACTAATGGGATATTCTTTGGCGCCTGGGTTTTTTTTTTTAAAAAAATTTTTATCTTCATATTCATTGTCCTCGTTAAGTCAATCAATCTCTTTCTTCATCCCGTTCTGATCACTCCAGCTGCTATTAGCTTCTGGATCTTGGTACGCACAGTAGCATTCTTCATATGCTCACGGAGGGCAGCTGGGTCGTTCCTGGCTTGCTGGAGAATGGCCTGCATCACTGGATCTTGGACAATAGACATAATCTAAAGTAGAAGAAACGCTTATGTTAGTGATCATCATTGACTTTATATCACATTTGATAGCGCAGCAAGGGGGTTTTTAAAAAAAAAAAAAAAAAGAAAGGAAGAAAGAAAGATATGCACAAAAAAAACGTACCTCTGGGTCCCTTTGGATTCTCTCAGCTGTTTCAGCCTCAGTCTCACCCGCACGAGCGCTGAACTGAGCCTCAAGCGCCTTCTGCTGCTGTTGCTCAATCTCACGCTGGTTGGCGCCATTCTCATCATGCTCCTGTGCTTCGGTGCAGACATCCAGGCACTTGTTGTACTCCTTCATAGCGAAGAGAGCCTGGGCCTTTCTCAGGTAGGCTCGGATGAACTTGGGATCTCGCTTGATGGCCTCGTCACAGTCCTGGACTGCCTGGGGGAACGCCATCAGTTTGATCAGGGCGGCTGCGCGGTTGCTGTAGCCGCGGTGGTCATCAGGCGCACGCTTCGTCATCTCGGTGTAGGCCTCAACCGCGCCGGGCCAGTCAGCTTCCTTGAACTTCTTGTTGCCCAGCTCGCGGGCCTTTTCAGCCTCCTCAGGGTCGAGGTAGGCTTCCTTTTCGGCCTTGATCTTCGCCTTCTCTGCAGCACGCAGCTTGGCGAGGATCTCGGGAGTGCGGTGCTCGGTCAGAGACTTTTGGTAGTTAGTGATGGCGGTGGCCAGGTCTCCAAGCTTCTCGTATGAAGATCCGATTCGTCCAAAGGCCCTAAATAAAGCAATATTAGTACATACATATGATATATGTCGTAGCTTAATGTCCAAGTATACATACTTTGCGATGATCTTAAAGTCAGCAAGCATCTCTCGCCCCTCGGCAATGGCCTTCTCGCAGGTTGCAATGGCATCCTTGTACTCACCCTTCTCGAACTGAGCGGCACTGAGGTTGGTAAGGTAGGTGATGTCGTGGTGTATATCCCACGCCTTGCTGTAGTGTTCAATGGCAGCATCAAACTGTCTCTTCTTGTAGTTCTCTGTACCCAGCTTCTTCTCCTCGTCAGCTTCAGCCTTGGCCTTCTTCTTTGCAGCGGCCTCCTCATCTTCAGGCTCAGGCTCAGGCTCAGGCTCGGGGGCCTTTTTAGCAGTAGAACGTGCATCAGGCATCTCCACATCCTCCTCTGCCTCATTTTGTCGACCGCCAGTAGCAGCATCAGCATCTGGGGGAGCTCCAAAGGACATATCAACACCAAGCAGAACACCCATCACCTGCAGGAATCGGGGATCCCGCATCTCATTGCCGATGGAGTTAGGGTTCTTTGCAAGATTCTGCAGCTTAGCCATGAACTCCGAGTCTGCAAGGAGAGGCGCAGTCTTTGGGTTGCTGGCCAGCTTCTGTATTAGATTGGGGTCGTTGAACATGTTTCCCAGTCCCGCAGTGGGATCACCGGAGACGCCGTCCGCTTTGGCTTCAGCATCAATCGCACGCTTCACGGCCTCCAGACCGGCTTTGGCCTGCGCATTGTTTGAGTCGAGCTTCAGTGCCTCTTCATACGCATCGTGGGCACCCACTATATAACCACAGTTAGCACCGGGGCTTTCCCTTTATTAGCCTGTAGACCGCGTAGCCACTCACATAGATCTCCCTGGCCGTGCAAGGCGGCTCCCTTACGGCCCCAGCCCTTGGGCCAGTCTGCCTTCAGCTCTGTCGTCTTGTTTGCGTCTTCCAGCGCCTTGTCAAAGTCCCTCAGGGAGGCATAGGCTCCCGAACGGTTTGAATAGAGGACATGGTTGCTTGGGTCGAGCTCGATAGCCGCAGAGAACTTCTCACTGTCTCATAACCGATCAGTTCGTGCTCATCCATCGTTCGTCCGGGTCAGGCGTCTTCTGGGTACTCACACAGCTGTAGCAAAGTCCTTGGCCGCAAACGCCTTGTTTCCCTCTGCCTTCAGATCGTCCGCCATGGTCACTTGGTCTATCGCAGCACTAGAATAAGGGTCAAGCTTGTCTGTGTGTCTGCCTGTCGAGAGAGGGTCTGTCCTGTGAAGGCCTTTGTCGTCCTTCTCGTTGTATATTTATCGACGTGGGAAAAGCTTCTGGAAATTTCGAGCTTCTTTTTATTTTTGCTTTTGCGTCCGCCTGGAGGGGAAGGAAACGAACTTCCTTTTTTTTTTTTTTTTGCCTTTTGACAACTTCGACCACGAAAGACGCCCGGCAACCAGCAAGCTACCTACCTACTACTGTCCTGATAGGTATTGACGGCCGCAGTCACTCCTTCACGCAGCGGACGTCCAGCGATGAGCCGCTCTCCCAGGCCCTACCGGTGATAGTTCGGCCCTCCTGCGCATCCCGATCACCCGATTAGGCGCAAGACAAACTTGACGGAATACAGACCAGAAAGAATAAAGAATATATAATTGACCATGGCTTCGAGTGCTGGCCCTTCGCGAGCAAAGGCATCGTCCGGCGATCCGCAGAGCCTAGCCATGAAGCTGTACGACCAGTGTCTTTCGAGCTTCCCGGCGGACCATCTCTTCTACCAGCAGGACTTGCTCGGCCTAGGAGTCATACCAAACGATGACCTGGCTCTACTCTTGAGATGCACCCAGATTCTAGTTGACCAGAGCTTGCTTCGTCTTCTGCAGGCGAAAGATGACCGTCTTGCATGGAAGATCATTGCGCAGTCAGATGCCGAAAAGTCAGTGACTCCTTTGCCCGTTTGATGTCAATATTTATAATGCTATATCTACTAACACTATGATAGACTGCAGAATCTCAACGGCGAGGAACGCTTGGTATACAATGTAATCCATTCGACAGGGCGGAACGGTATCTGGACCAAAATCATCAAGACTCGGACAAACTTACATCAAACTATTATGAACCGATGCCTGAAATCTCTGGAAGCGAAAAATTATGTCAAATCCGTTCGGAACGTCAAATATCCTTCAAGAAAAATATACATGCTATCAGGCCTACAACCCAGCGAAGAAATAACTGGAGGCGCATGGTTTACAGACGGTGTGCTGGACGCAGATTTCATTCGTGGTCTCAGTGGCTGGATTGAACACTGGGTCAGCGCAAGGAGCTGGAACTCCCCAGGAGCTGAAGACCAGCCCAAAGGAAAGAAGCGAAAGTTGCAGGCCGATGATTCGGAAACACAGTACATCCCATATCTACCGTCATACCAGGGTCATCCAACCACAGCTGATATCACAAAGGCCATCAACGGATCTGGGCTCACACCTGTAACCATGGACGAAGGAAGCATCTCCCAACTCCTGCAGATGCTCTGTTACGATGGAAGGCTGGTTTCCCTTCGAGATGGAGCCGCATATCGAAGTGTCAAAAAGCCGAATGAAATCTCCCTCCAGCGTGATCTGGGTCTTCAGGGGCCTGATGGAAGCGCTAATGAGGGGTCGGCCTTGGGGTCAAATGGCATGACGGAAGCCCCCTGCGGCCAATGCCCCGTATTTTCCCTCTGTCGTCCGGGAGGCCCAGTCAACGCAGAGAACTGCGAGTATTTCGACGAATGGCTGAAAAGCTCTGCATTATCTTTTTAACATCTATCATTTGATATCTCATTATCATCCGCCATTTTCGACATCATGCCAGTATCAGAACCAGCGAAACATCGGAAAAGTCTAAATAACCGCATCAGCAACATCATCTGGGCATATTTTCATTTCTGTTCTCAAAAAAAAAAGAAAAAGCGACAGGACATGTTCGTCCTTATTTGTTGTTGTATCATAACATAGAAAGCATAGCGCCGGAGTCAGTGTTTGTTCTTTTGGTTGTCTTTATAATGCTGAACGAAGCTACAACATGGGAGAAAAAAAGGTAAATATATTTTGTGGTTTAAAATATCCGAGTGACTTTTACCATCTTTTGAATAGCAAAGCGTTTGAGGTTTTCAAGTATTACTTCTGCCGCAATCGAAATACTCTTTCAAGCTCTGGGTCATATCACGTTAATCATTAAAAATATATCTACACTATCGTAAGTATTATACATCCAAGATGTAGTATAAGAACACGCTTCCTCATTTGCCCAAATTCTTCCGACACTCATCACAATACCAGGTTCCTAAGGGTTCTCTGGTAAGCCCTACACATTTCCAATGAAACCACTCGTATGGGCAGTTGTCATTATCACAAGCCACCATGTCTCCATGGCTAACGCTTCGACAAGTGCAATATGTCTTCGTGTCTTCACCTCCTTCTTCATCATCATCTTCATCCGCATCCTCCTGTGAAGACCGTGCCATCTGTCGGCGAGATATATGGGCATTTTCAGAATCAGATATATCAGCACTACTAAGCATCGATTCTTCTTCTTCATCGTCGGCTATACCTGACGCTGGAGATCGAGACTTCTTCCTCCCATTGCCGGATACGGGTTTCAGGCGGTTTCCACTTGAGGATCGCTTTGTCGGCTTTCCAGGTGCATTATGCGCTTTTATCTTGCGTACTTGCTGGTGAGGTGCAACCTTTTTTGTGGCAGGCTTCTTCACTCCGGTAGTTGAACGGGGACCAGCGCTACCTGCCCGTGATACTCCCGGGGTCCCGGCCTTGGGGGTCCCAGGGCCAGTTGATGACTGCCGCAGATTTGAGGGTGCAGCAGGCAACGTGCTAATTGATCCATTTAATCGTCGTCGTTTGCTATCAGCCGCTCCTGCAGATGATTCACGGCGCTGCTGATGTAGTGCTGTGGCCGCTGGTGTAGCCGGTGCCGAGTTGCGAGCAGCAGCTTGGGTAGCAGTAGCAGACCCTACCGGCACACGAGAAGTAGTAGCATTGTTAAGTCTCTGAGCCAGGCTATATTGTAAATTCATGTTTCCTGATGCAGCATTCAAGGGGGTGGAATAAGACCCTTCATGGGCTGTTGCTTCAGGGAATATAGCTTTGGGGGCTTCACGGAATGAGTCCTTATTCTGGAAGAGAGAAGGAAGCGGCGGATCGTTCGAGAGAAGGCCATCATTTTGGAGCTCGCGGATTTTCACGTCGAGTCGTTTGATATGTCGGTCCAGCAGAATGCTTGCCTTATCGCTCAAGATAACTTTCTCATCCTGTAGTACTTGGCACCGGTCCATATTTTGGAGGATGGTCTTGCTATATGCTTCTTCTTTCGGGTTCAAGGCATGGCTGCCGTTTATTTTGATAAACTTCTGTAAACTTCCGTCCCTCGAGTTAATAATCGCGCGACACTCTTGTATTATTTTATCCTTGGCCTGGATCTCCTCCATCAGATGGTTTATTTCCGCTGGTAAGTTTGCCACTATTCAATAGAAAAGCTGTCAGCCAATGACCCTACTAGCCAAAGTGAAGTAGTGATATACTGCACTTACCATTGTGGACAAACTGCTCGAACACAGAGGAGCAATCCTCTGTATGTGCCATGGCAAAATATCACAAGCACGAGTCCCAGAAATTCCTGCTAGCGTGGGAATCCTGGAAGGTAGATAGGTTCAGTCTCTGTAGTAGACAAAAAAAAAGCAGACCTCCAGAACAAGTTGTCTTGCAACCAACAGCCAGTGTTATTGTCGTAAATCAATAAGACTCCGTCAATGAGAAATTGATGGAAGGTGAAAGTTGCCTGATTAAGGGACTGAGTAATCAATCACATGATAAAAGCTTGGCGTCACTTATACAGATCACTTGTCCTAATTAGGACTAGTCCGGATCATGCTCCGCGATAAGCCGCACTAGTCCCGATTAGGTGTATAAACCTTTCTGGACCCTGATTGGCTGCTCGTTTTGATGGCCCAAATTTATCCGCAAATTCCACCGGGCTTTGAGCTCGTCCAGGAACGTCGCAAGAGCAACCTCGTCACAGACACACAGATATTAAGAAACATCCCCAAGATATAACAATAACTATAGCTAGATATAGCTGTTTATGGGATAGAAGACCGACAGGTGCCTGCACTTGACCATGGGCCGATCCGCCATTGTCCAAGAATATGGCCCTCCACCCCTCGCCAACACAACCATCACATTTGACCGTAAGACCACTGATGAGGTGGCTCACGACATCATTAAGAGGCCGAAGGGATACAGAGTGTCGTGGCACTCAAATGCAACTGTTGAACCACACCATTTTGGCCAGTCGCACCCCATGAAGCCATGGCGCCTGACGCTCACAAAGCAGCTTGTCATGGCCTATGGGATGCACCACGCCATGGATCTTTACGTCGCCCGAGCAGCAACTTACGATGAAATGGCCGAATTCCACAGCACAGATTATCTTGATTTCCTGAGCCAGGTTATTCCCGCTGATATGGACAACGCAGCGCAACAGGATCGACTAGCCGGGTTCAATTTTGGCGACGACTGTCCCATTTTTGACGGCCTCTATGACTACTGCGCTCTTTATTCCGGTGGAACCGTCGATGCTGCTCGAAAACTATGCAATAATCAGTCAGAGATTGCCATTAACTGGTCTGGTGGATTGCATCATGCCAAAAAGACAGAGGCAAGCGGGTTCTGCTATATCAATGATATTGTGCTCGGAATCCTTCAGCTACTAAGGCACCATCCCAGAGTGATGTATATTGATATCGATGTCCACCATGGAGATGGAGTTGAGCAGGCTTTTTGGTCAACAGATCGAGTCCTTACCGTTTCTTTCCACAAATATGACAAGGACAACTTCTTTCCGGGGACTGGTCCGCTCGATAGCACCGGGCCAACACATCCACTCAACCCTGGTGCTCACCATTCGTTAAACGTTCCATTAAATGACGGAATCGAAGATAATGATTATGTCAACCTTTTTAAAGCCATTATCGGCCCATGCATTACCACCTACCAACCTACTGCGATAGTCCTACAGTGCGGTGCCGATAGCTTGGGGTGTGACAGACTGGGCTGTTTTAACCTCAATATTCGCGCACACGGAGCATGCGTTGCCTTTACAAAGTCGTTTGGCCTACCTACCCTTGTTCTTGGCGGTGGAGGATATACTCCTCGCAATGTCTCTCGGCTGTGGGCTTACGAGACAGCTATATGTGTTGGAGCTGAAGATCAGCTTGATCCCAAACTTCCCGAAACACTTCCCTTTCGCACTCATTTCCAGCCTGACTGCTCACTTTTCCCGCCGCTCTCAGATCTACGGAAAGTCGAGAATAAGAATACCAAGCAATATCTAGATTCTCTTGTTGAAGGGATACTGGAACAGTTGCGATACATTAATGGTGCACCAAGCGTTCAGATGAGTGTGATTCCACCGGACATATTGGGCATTCGAGAGGAAATTGAGAAGGAAATCGAAGAAGAAAACCGGTTGAATGAAGAGGAAAACGAGGACCGCGGAGTAAACGGGACATCAAGTCGGCGAAAGGATGCAGAACGAGGAACTGCGACTGCTGGTGAACTTTATACCTGATAGTTGGACGGTATGGTTCGACTTTTATCAGTCTACTTCTCGCTGTTTACATTTCTTCACTCGCATTGGAGTCTAGGTGTTCCTGAGGCATTGGTTTCTGATGGGGATTCCTATTCCGCGCCTTTACTTTTCGTTTGTACAGCCCATGGCACCAGTTTGCTCCGGAGTTTTGTTTTGTTTTAGTTTGTTTAGACGGCCATTCAGATACCCAAAACACCGCCCTATGTTTGGTACTAGCATTAGACCCTAATACATGACTTATTGATGGCTTCTTCGATTCCATCAGCACTAATTACCTGAACCCCATGGGCAGCCATGTCCATCTTTGAAGTCTCCCAGCCCTCATCCGGATCCACGCACTTGGTGGCCTCGTCAATAACGTAGGTCCTGAAGCCACGGTCTGCCGCGTCAATGGCCGTAAACCTGACACAATAGTCCCCCGCGAGGCCGACGATAAATACATCCGTAACCTGATGCTCGTTCAGCAGAGCTTCAAGGTCATGGCTGGCTCCTCCGGCCTCGACGCAGTTTCTGTTTCCGAACGCATCAGTAAAGGCCGAATACATTTCTACCCGTTCGTCCATCCCTTTCCTGACCATGGCGTCCAGCTTTTCAGATTCGATTTCAGGGATGAAGCTTGCTCCCTTGGTGCCTTGGATACAGTGTGGTGGCCACAGCCGCTGCGTTTTAGTCTCATCTTCAGCCCCGGCCACGGGATTTTTCGTCTCAATCGTCGAAGTAAATGGTACATTCGACGGTGCCGGGTGGTTTGTGGCAAAGGATATATGGCTCTCTGGGTGGAAATCCTGGGTCCCTATCTTGACCACGAAGCCCGGCAGAGAGAGTAGCTTGTTGATCAACGGGGCGATTGATCTGCCGTTCTGGATGGCAAGAGAGCCGTCCTGTTGATTGTATTTTGATAAGTATGCATTACTAGGTCCTATGATAGTATGAACAGACTGGTTAAATGGCCGGGACGCACAGGTGGACAGAAATCTTCCTGCATATCAACCACTAGCAGGGCAGCTCTCATCTGGGTGTCTGGCTCCATGTTTGCTTTGCTGGCGTCCGAATGTTCAATGAATGACAGTGATCAATATCTGCTAAAAAGGAGAGATATGTTGGTGGCAAATATGCATATATAATAATAATATACATACACTCTGCGATGCATTCCAACGGTTGAGTCAGTACCGGCCAGCATGCATGTATGCAACTTAGCTTTAAGTAGGTGCAACTAACGAGCTTGTGGCGACTCCAAAACTTTTTTATATGTTTGTCAATATGATCAAACTCACTCTTTTTTTTTTTTTTTTTTATTTATTTGCTGGCCTCAGGTTTAATATCGGATTCGATATAGATCCATAGACCATAAACAAGCGCTTTCAGCTAGAGGGATATGACCAGAAGCTCGGAGACAGTTCCCATACAGGCTGGGCCGGAGGAGGGGCTACCGTACTGGCTGGTGAACGTACCCCGGGATCGATGGCCAGCCGAGTGTCCGGACTATCTCTGCAACCTGCCGGCGAAGAATATCAGTATCCTGTCGACTCCAGATAGCGAGTATGTTCGGCAAGACTGGGATCTAGTACGGCAGCTAATCGGTGTGTTTCTCGTCGACGGATGCAACTGATTGATATCTCATACTCAACTGACGCTGGCCCGGGCAGCCTCCAACCGGATCGACCTGTTCCGCCGTGTGCCCTCTGATCTGAGGAGATATCTTGAATATACGTCCTACGTCAAGTCCAAGTATGGCTCGGTCATGAATTTCGTTGTCCGCGAGAGGCTGCGTTGGGAGAATAATATGGCACCCAGAGGCTCACGGCCATTCGAGAACCCCGGTTGGTGATTGCTCGAACTCTTCCTCATAATAATATTTTTTTTTTCCTGCTCTTTTTCTTTTTCTTGATTTTTTTTCTCGCTTCTTTTCTTTTTCTGTTATTTTTTTTTTTTTTTTAATCGCTTGTCCCGCCTCAAGCCGGCCGTTGATGCATTGACTCCAGCGTCGACAGTCTGTTTGGTTCCTCTCCAGGGTCAAGATACCACCTTATTATTTGGTAGTATAAACCTGCTACTTGTCGACCTGTTGGCCTTTTTGTCATATTGAACAAGACGTACTCTCGTACTATACAACGTCCTCTTGCGTACTCTTGTACTATGCAAGCACAATGACAACTACGGCGGTGCACTGACACTGACTGCGTTACGGGCGATATCCAGATGACCACAAGATCCTATACAACGACTGGCCCTATGGGGTCGAAGAAGGAATCGTCCACCTGGTAGTGTGGACGAAGTTTACCTTTGAGGACGACCCGGTAGCAGACGATCTCACGCCTCGCGCGCGAAAGGAAATTGACGACTTTGTGGATTCGACCTTTCGCAGCAGGGTTCCTGCAGAGAAGGTATGCATAAATGAAGGAGAGGGTCCGAAAGGGTGGC
This sequence comes from Trichophyton schoenleinii, assembly GCA_018357685.1. NCBI lineage: Eukaryota > Fungi > Ascomycota > Eurotiomycetes > Onygenales > Arthrodermataceae > Trichophyton > Trichophyton schoenleinii. The sequence goes on from WOFF01000002.1 coordinate 3,981,656, forward strand.
CCAAGGACACTCCAGGCACCCCCCCTTCCTCCCCTCTGGTTCCGTCCCAGGCTATTCTTCCCTTCCCCCCCCTGAGTGAAAGCCGTGGGTAAAACTGACATCGTCTCTCCTGGTCTGCAGGTCATTTGGTTCCGCAACTGGAAGTCCTTGAAGTCTGTCCATGCTGTTGAGCATTTCCATGTTATGCTGTACCGGCCTGACATGGAATTTGTCCACGAAGTCACAGATGGGGACGTCCCGCTGATTGACAAGGGCCTGGATGAGTGAAGGCATATATCTGAGCACGTCGGGAGTATGCCTGCCTAGTCAGACTGAGGGATCTCCCACGATCTTCTATGAATCTTGCTGTCTTCTACTATCCCTTGCTCAGGTCTTGTGCCTTCATGATGCCTGCCGCACCGCCAGAGAGGACCAATCTTGCCAGCGTTTGACCTTTTTTCCTTTTTATATTATCCAAGATCTAGAACTAGTAGTTATAGTTATACAGACCGTAGACACAATAGAGCCCTTCGCATGAGCAGCAGCAGCACTCTGTAGAACCTCGGAGGAGCAGAAGGCACAAAAAATCCGCAGTATCAGATATTCAGTTGGCCTGCGTCATATCAAGCCTATGATCCATGCAGTGAACGAAGAAGCCCCTCCCTTCGCCAGCCAGCCAGCCAGCCAACATGGCAAGGGAAAAGCAAAGAAAAAAAGGGCCCCGCGATCATCACTTAACTAAATCTTCCCTATGAACCGATTGATGCGGGATGAGGACGACCAGGAGAAGCAGCATCAAGACCGCCAGCATCAAGACCAGCACCAGCAGCCAGGACGAGGGAAAGAAAAGGATATTAGCAACAAGTATCCCGCCGGCCTTCCACGTCCCCGTCGCCTGGCCTGCATGTAAAATAAGTACTTACAGTAACCCCAAGGGGCCCCCTTAGCTATAGCATCGGCAGCATCAAATAATACCAGGCAAGAAGCCTGCAGGCAGCGACTTGCAGCGCGGGTCACTTTTGTATGGCGTGCAGGCGGGCGGGAAACCCCTCCACGAAGTCCACGCAGTCCACGCAGGTATCTTTTGCTTCTTTTCTTCTGTCCGCAAGGCAAATAAATAATGCAGAGCAAAGAGCAGAGCAGAAGCAAAAAAGAAAATCCTTCTTCCAACGTCATCGACTCGCTCGCCTCGCCTTGCTCGCTCAACCTTTTATCTTCCGAACAGCCCAGGATTCGCGATTCACCAGCTCAGGGGAAGCGGCAGACACGAGCCTCGCAGTATTTATACGCCTGTCTGGCCATCTCCCTCTTGCTGTTCACTCCCAATAGTTAGCTAGTTAGTCAGTGTGTCTATAAGTTAGTTAAGTTGGTCGTCGCTGCGCCGCCGCCGTCGACCGTCCATCCATCCCGCCGCATCCCAGCTTTGCCTCCTCGGCCATCCAACCTCTCTCAAATCCGCCGCTACGAAGTTGATCCTGCGAGCAGCACTCGGCAGCCAGCCAGCAGTCCAGTTCGAAGAGCTTTCCCGGCCGTCGTTCTACCCTGATTTGCAGCTATAAACCCGCCTTGCCCTCGTTTTCCCGGCCGCTCGAACGTCATAACTAACAACCTAACTTTGATGTCTTACTCGCCCTGAGCTGCTGAGCGTACAGACATCACCATCGAGCAGAGAGCACGCATAGCTAACACAACCCGAGACCGCTTCGCCTATACATCTACTGCCGGAGAGTGCCCTGCCGCTGTATTCTACCATGTTGCCCAAGCTTCCAATACCGGGGATCAGCTCGCACGGCCATTCACCCTCCAACTCCGTGTCACACCGCCGGACCCCAACGAACAACAGTACGTCATGATGACCCTCTATAGAGCTGGAGCTGGAGAGCGGGAGAGCGGGAGAGCTGCTACAGCACCGCATTTGCACCCTCTCTGCCTCTTGTTTTGCTGGAGCTGTTTGGTCGCCGTTTCTTGAACCACGCTAACCATGGGGCTCCCCTCGTTTGCTGGAATTAGGCAGCCGTTCGTCGGTAGATGAGTCGAGCAGACCCCCTACCCCGGGAGGGGAGGAAGAGGTCGTGGAGCCGGAGCAGGGAAACAGTGAGTATTGGTCTAGTTTCTGCTGGACATGTCTTGGTTTTTTGGAAATCAGACATCCAGGCGATGAAATAGTTACGATGCTAATGTGCTATTCCCCCGCTGATTGCAGTACTCTATCACATCATCTCTCAGCTGAGGCCGGGGGCTGATCTGAGCCGAGTTGTGCTCCCTACCTTCCTTCTGGAGCCTCGATCAATGCTGGAGAGAATTACAAAGTACGCCTCTTGTGTCCTGGTCATTGCTAGAGCATCATGGTGGTGTTGAATGTGGATTTGGTAGGCCCAATTGCTGACTTCTATAGCTTCATGGCCCATCCCGAGACGCTACTACCGATGCCCGAGATTGACGACCCGCTTCAACGGTTCGTGTCCGTGGTTAAATTCTACCTCAGTGGATGGCATATCAAACCTCCGTAAGCCTCCAAATCCCTTGACAAACAACAATCTACTCCCGCTGACAGATCCAAAATTAGTGGTGTCAAGAAACCCCTTAACCCTATCCTGGGAGAAACATTCACAGGCTACTGGGAATACCCCGATGGCACCAAGGGCTATTATATTGCTGAACAAACCTCACACCACCCACCCAAATCCAGCTACTTTTTCATGGCACCGGAGCATAATATCAGAATCGATGGCACTCTGAAACCGAGAAGCAGATTCTTGGGCAATTCCGCGGCAAGTATGATGGAGGGAATCTCATACATGGAGTTCCTGAACCGGGGAAAGGAGAAAGGCCATGGCGAGCGATAGTAAGTGGCCTCCCACCCGGGTATATATAACTGTAATGAAACAAAAAAAATCTTCTAACGTCTCTTTTTCAGCATCATAACCCAGCCAAACATGTATGCTCGTGGAATTCTTTTTGGAAAAATGAAATATGAACTGGGAGATCACAGCTACGTCAAATGCCCAGAGAACCATTTTGTTGCGGACCTGGAATTTAAAACCAGGGGTTACTTCTCCGGGACATACAATGCCATTGGAGGTACCATCAAGAATGATGTAACCGGCGAGGTGTACTATGAACTGTCAGGTCTCTGGAACGGAGAAATGTTCATAAAGGATGTCACGGTATGTCGCCTCGTATCATGCTAGATCAGTGTACGTCTTACTAAATTCCATGGACAGACGGGACAAAAGGAGCTGCTCTTCAACGCTACACATGCAAAGCACACTCCCCCTCTAACTCGACCCCTTGAAGAACAATCAAGCCGCGAGTCTCAAAAGCTTTGGTATAGCACCGTTCAAGCGTTGCTAGAGAGGAACCAGGAGCTCGCAACCGAAGAAAAGACTAAGATTGAAGACCGGCAGCGAGAAGAAGCTGCTACTCGTGCTAACGAAAACATCGAATGGAGACCCAAGCTTTTCCGCGCCGTCCAAGGAGGCCCCGGAGGCTCTGAAGAAGGAAGGGAAAACCTTGACTGGATTATAAATGCTCACATGTAAGCTATAATTCTGAACCAAATCCCCTTCTCTGTATCCGCCTGAGGCTAACATTATCTCTTAGTGATCCTCATAACCCTTCTAAGGCTGTAGAGCAAATTCTCGCATTCACTGCGATTCTCCCTGGCCAAAAAGTAAACCACGAACTTGATATTCCCCCACAAGCGCCAAAATCAGTAAAACCCAGCCAGGCTCAGGAATCACTTCTTGACCTTGACAGTAATGATGCTGCGCCTGGGAATGCACAGCACAACGCCCAGCCTTCCGAGGATCTACTCGGGAATCCCGTTAAAAACCATAATGGCAGTAATAACCCTGCCGGTGTAGGCGCTGGCTCTGGCATGATGGCTCCTCTCCAGCCGAATATGTCAACCAACAATACGGCACAGCAGAAGCCCGCTCCGAACCCCGGTATGGGTGGTCTTTTTGATGCCGAACCTTGAGCGATACCCTCAACTTCCCCTTCAACCCCTGTTGTTGGCGATACAATGCGTATCCTCCATCGCCCGCGGCGACAACTCATTTCATCAAACTTAAAAGAATAAGTCTGACTGGCTTCTCCCTTTTTTTGGGTCGGAATGGCAATGGCATGTTCTAGCCCGTCACCAGTGCTCATACTTTTTTCGATGGGTATACTCGATATCAGCGCACTCTTTCGTTACTCCGTTCAGACATGCATTTGACAATTTTTTTTGGCTTCCGCCCGATGCGCATGATGCCGGTAACTAGGGTAAGGATGCCACTTTTGCGTCCTAGCATTAATTTCCTTCTTCAACCTCAGAGAGCCAGTGTCATTTGCAACTGAATCGACTCGACCAACGACATATTGGGCCATTTTTCTCTCCATCTCTCACCTGTTTCCTATCCTCTTTCTTGCATTCAGCATTTTCGAAACACCGCTAAGCATGGCTAGGGTATCCAAAAAAAAATATTAAAGTGGAACGGAGATTACTTGGATGTAATCGGGAGTTTTTGATGGGCTGAGATTTCCCTTGATCTAGGGCAGATGGACATAAACATATATTACAAACTAGATTATATATTTTGGGGAGTGACGGATATACTTGACACGGCATTACAATGATCCTCTAGGTAAACAATCCGAAATTTTCATCCATTCATTGTTTCATTATAGAGGCAATAAATATTTCTTGACCGTTGTAGAGATACGCGTTGTTTGCGTTGGAAAGGAGTAATTGGGGGCGCAGTTTATAAATGAGCATTTCTCGCGCTATTCCCATATACAATCCGGTTGTCCCAGAGAGCCTCATCTGTCCATAATGTTGAGGAAATGGCATCTTTAAGGATCCAACGTCTAGCAATCTCTTTAGCAACCCCATCACCATCCCTAGACGCATCTATGATAAGCAGACAACCGCATACAAGCCGCTCTAAAACCTTCAGGCATTTCCTGCCATACCAATTGAGCTCTTCTCTATCCTTTGTTTGAACATAGGCTAAGAATTCAGCCCATAGTTGCTGGAGAACAACCGCCTCATCAGTGAATGAGTGTGTCCTGGCTACCCTTAGTCCATGGGCCACCCACTTATCTAGGGCATCCAAGCAGTCCGGGCCCTTGCTGCCTTTAACAACTCGCATCAAGTCATCAGCCATGACCTCCGTAGTTCCTTCCCAGATGCTGAGGACGCAAGTATCACGGAAGATCCTGGCAATATTTAGGATAGGGTCTTCATTTTCAAGGTAGCCAATCCCGCCGAGATTCTCCATACTTGCTCGTACCCCTTTAATAGAACGGAGCGCAGTTCTCGCCTTTGCCATAGGTGTGAGCAGCCGGAGCAACGCAAGGGTATGATTTTTATCCCGAGGCAATATATTTGTTTGTGCTGCCATGCAGGAAGAACTGCTGCTTCCCTCAGAAATACCAAGGAGGGCAACAACAAAAAATGTTAGATGCATGCTTGCTGCATATTTGACGTGATCTCTTGCCAGTGTTCTCACGTATGACAGCGTGTCTTGAAGGAGTCTTCCACTTGTCACCCTTACTTTAGAATAAGCTCGACAGATAGCTAATGACCTTCCCCAATAGCTGACTGATGCGATGCAGTTTCCGGTCCTAGTGATGTTGAGAATAGTTGAGATTTCTTTCACCCCTTGCCCTTCCTTGCCAACAAGGTAGCCTCTCATCCCCTTTATCTCCAATTCTGCAGTGGGAAGTGCTTTTGTGCCAAATTTGTTTTTTAACCTCTGGATGCGAACTCCGTTTAGTTCGCTTTCCTGAGGATCTTTCCCTTTAACTTGCTTTCTTAACGGTGCGTAAAATGCACTGATAGAATGCTCCCCCGTTTTGGCTAGAATAATGGACATGTTTGCATCTGTGGCCGAGGAGAACCATTTAAACCCATCAAGTCGCCAGGGACCCAGTGGCATGCCCATGGAATCAACCCCGTCGTCCTCCTCCATCTCTTTAGGCGTAAGTCTGCGGGCTACAGTCTCTGTGCCGCGCACGTCACTTCCCCCCGAACGCTCAGTCATCCACTGTCCGCTTGTCCAAGCAATAGCCGGGTCACGACTTGTAAGTCTTTTCAACGCCTCGGCAAATATCCGACCATTTTCACTGTCAAGATGCCTGCTAAGCAGTTTTGCAGCACCATCCGTCATGCTACCTGGGCATGTCACCATTGCCGAACTTGGAGTCCAAAGGTGAGTTTTGATGCCCTTAGACACTCGGGTATTCCACTGTGTACCGTGACAAGTCAATGACGGCTCGGGAGCAAGCCCCACGAGTCCTTCTCTAATATTGATGTCTTGGAGTGCACGCCATCCTTCGCCAGTAACCAGTGGATCCTGTTTATTCTCAGTACCGAAAGTAGATAGTGGTTTCAGGTATGGCTGATTACGTTCGGCATCAGCAGCATAATCGAGAACTGGCTTAGATATTACCAGGCTTGAAAATCGAGTAAAGTCCTTCTCCAGGCTCGGGGGCAGGGGGTATGGCAGGTGCAAAGACACGATCCGACGAAGCACTGCATCCTCCTGAATCTGGGGTTGAATTGACGGCTGGACTTGGAAAAACCCTTCCGTCGAGCTGGATGCCTTCATAACTTCAAACTAGGACAACTTGATTCGAAAATAGATGTTATCCTGATAGTGACAATGCAGAGCTTCATTGACATATCTTTGGCCGTTACCTTTGAAGTGAAAACTACCCCAGATATTTAATATGGGGTAAAGGTAACTATGTACCGAGGCGGCAGCTTAACCGGGGAAAGCTTGTGAATAGCCATGGTAGTTAGCTGTGGTTACATTGTTGTATATAACCTTGAAGTGTCAAATGTGTGAGCCTGTAAAAAGGTTAGCGACCATCTCAGCAGACAATTCCGATTATTATATGCTCTTATGAAAAAGGGCTTCCACAGGTCGTTATAGAGTACGGAGTATTGACTCTGTACCACTCGAGGACTGAAGAAACGGTTCCTGGGTCTTACAGTTCCTGAGGCAACATCCAACAACCAACCCCAGAAACGAGGCCCCTTTTTTCCACTTTTCCAGCCATGAGCCTCACAGCCTTCGGTCAATAATCTTCTATATGGCCATATATTGTATCTATACACGTACATTTTTGACGCTCCTTTTTCCCTCTCTTTCCTTGAGACGTTGAGATAAAGTGGACGGCGAGAGAGGTCACATGCTCCTGCTCTCATTGGCCCAAAAATTCTCGAAATTCCTTTTGTGGCCGCTTGAGTGTTTCCTCTTATGCGGGTTTGTTTCGCGGCCATGAGCTCATTGCTCCCTCGCGGCTGATCGCGAGGTTGCTTCTCTCTATATATAAGTCCATATACCTCTTCGAAGGCAGTTGGTTGCCAATTACCACCTCCATCCCCTCTCTTTGCGTTTTTGGAAGCTCCTAAACATGGCCCAGTCTCCTTCAGTAACTGGTTCAACAGATGTGCCAATTTCACCGCCCCCCCAAGCCAACGGAGTCTCCCATGCGCCATCTGTGGCCTCTTCCACGGCTCAATCCGTGGCCCCAAATGGCCATGAATTCGGAAATCAAAGCGAAGGCGCCGAATCGACGGCCAGAAGTTCGGTACCGAGCAACCACGGGGCAGGCTTTGTCTACTCCAACCACGAAGATGACCATGAGACGGACTCTAAGAGCGGGTATAATGCCGTATCGAAGGAGGAATCAAAGGAATTTGTGAACACAGATGCGGATGGGAAGCAGATGCCCGGTATCCCTGAAATATTGGAGATGCTGGCTACTATGGAACGGAAGTTTCAACAGATGGAAGCCAGGATGGACCAACTAGTCCCACCACCCGTTGATGAGCCGCCGTCGATCTCGCAGATTCCTCGTTATGTCCACAACCCGGAGATTATTGATCGTAGCATCAATGCTGAGGTGCCTGTCGAGGAAACAATCACTGCTTTCCGCTCTCGAGCGAGTCTGGTGGCTCGCGCCAAAGTCCTGCATATGGCGAAGAAATTTCCAGACTGGAAAGACCGCGTCTTCGAGCAGGCAAAAGCGGCAACCTGTCTGCCGATACTGGAGGATGGACAGGAGGTTTGCCCTCCTGATTCACAAGTTCATCCAAAATTATGGGAAGTCCAAAATGAATGGCTCTACGATTTTATGTACGAGTCTATTGGCCCACAGTTCAAGGATGAAATTTTTGAGCCGCCAAACCGATCAGCGTACCTTCTCTGGAGGCAGATAGAATCATATTGCAGCTTAGTGAATGAAGATGACCGGCGATATCTCATTCAGAAGCTCATGACCATCAATGCCAAGAACGATTTTGACTACATTTCAACGTTCTACAGGTACTACTCCAAGATAAGGAAACTGGGCTTTATTATACCAGATTGGATGGCTCAAGACTTGCTTTATTTGCGAGTTTCCGAGAGGGCAAGAGAGATGATCCAAAACGAGATCGATGCTGCCCGCAATGCAAAAGATGGGCCATTAACACTATCGGTCGATAAGATGGTTGCACGGGTTCTGAAGCCAGCCTTATCACGAGGGCCGAACGAGGAAGAGCCTCAACCCGAACCTACTCCATCCGTAACTTCCTCTGTTGCCAATGGCCCTCGTTCTGCAGGCTCAAAACCAGATAGTGTCAATGCATCAGGCTCTCAAGCTGACACCATCGATAAAAAGGGGAAGGTCACTTGCGGATATTGTTCAATGCCTCATCATTCAGAGGATGGATGTTTCTACAAGTATCCGGAAAGGACCAGCCCTGCATGGCAGAAAGCGCACAAGAGCGGCATTGAATTCTTTAGGAAGAAAGCCGAAGGCCGAGAGCAGCCTGACACGAAAGAGCTGCAGTCGGTCACCCAAGCCGTTAAAAAGATCCAGATCGCGCAAAAACCTCAGCCTGAAGCCGTTTCTGAATCGAAAACAAAAACTCCAGCCAAGCCTGAGTCAGTGGCTGGGTCAAAGATGGAGGCAAGACCTGAGCCCAGACAAGAGCCAGTAAACACTCAACCACAGGTCAAGAGCCCAGAAATTTACAGTGAGAAGCTCTCATGCAACTATTGTGGCCAAAAGGGCCACTCAGCTAACGGCTGTCCCTTCCAATTCCCTGACCTGGAAACTGCCGATTGGCGCCAGAAAAACAAGCACCTTATCGAGTTCCACGCCAGGAAAGATAAACTGCGAAAGAGAAAACTAGAACGTCTTAAAGCGAAGCAGGCCCTAGAAGGGAGTAAACCGGATACACCCTCCGCTCCCAATGCTCCCCGTCCTGTGTCTCCCGAAAACCTGTTGATTTTAGATTTGTGAGGCGGTTATATACATAATTGATAACCCTCCAATTATTTCGGTTGTTTTTATTTAAGAGCACAACGGGGCATACTATGCTGGGGCTTCTTTCACTTTAGCGATGAGGTAGCATCGGGGTTACTCCACTGGAATATATATATAATAAACGTGAAATATACCATCAATATGTAGTTCCCTCGAAATAGCTGAGTTCGGGGGAGTTGTCGTAGTGTAACTAGTAAAAATAAAAATAAATATACGCAGTATGCAAAAAGAACTAAGTACGTTAAAATGGAACTTCCCTTTCATTATATAAGCGTATTATGTAATAAATATGAATCACGTGTTTGGTCCCTTAGGTAAGTAAGATCATTGGGATATCAAGTATAAAAAGCTCGCTAAGTTGAATTTCCAACTTCAAGTCAACAACGCGACCCTTGCCAGCTTTGAATCGGAGGAAAACAACTTAGACGGCGCTAGACGATGACAACGGGTGCCAAACCGGAATATACATATTAAGGTATGTTATCACATCGTCAATTCCTAATTCCACTGCTCTGTTTATTATGATGATTCTCTTTATTGGAGCTGTCCTATATATCTTGAGGATAACCTATCATACGCAACTTACTCTCTGATTATTATTTCAACCCATTTTTTATTCGTCCTTTTACCATCTTCCTAATAGGCATTTGAGTGTTGGCTAACCTACTTGGCCATAATACAGCTTTTCTGGTATAAGAAGTACTCAGTGTTGAACTGTCATTCCTACTCAACATGGACGCAGGCACGCACCAGGCTATGACTATAAATCCTCCTCCGCCTCCACCACCCCCTCCACCGCCTGCGGAGCAGGCTGACATATCGTCGGCATCAAATGAAGGCACCGTAGTAAACAATTCTACCCCTCCTCACCCTGCATCAACATCCTTCAAACTCAAATTTTGCACGGTTTGTGCCGCAAATCAGAACCGATCCATGGAAGCCCATAATCGTCTATCTGCACCTCCATCATCATACTCTGTCATCTCATTTGGCACGGGCTCCTTAGTTCGTCTGCCTGGGCCTTCTATCACACAACCAAACGTTTATAATTTTAATACCGTATCTTATTCGCAAATATATGATGAATTACAAGCGAAAGATCCAAGATTATACCGAAATAACGGAGTTCTTCCCATGCTAGAACGGAATAAGGGCGTAAAATGGGGTCCTGAACGATTTCAAGATTGGTGCCCTGGAATGCCTCGCTTAGAGCATGTATCGAGGGGTGATAAGGGTAGCCTTGGAACTGAAGGCGGTGTCGTCGATGTCATCATAACATGCGAAGAGCGATGCTGGGACGCTGTGGTGGAGGATCTCATGAATCGGGGCTCTCCTTTGAACAGGCCTGTTCACGTTTTCAACGTCGATATCAGAGATAACCATGAAGAAGCCTTGGTTGGAAGTAAGGGAATACTGGATTTGGCGAACAGACTTAATGAAGCGGCTGATGAGGAGCGGCGACTAAATGGACCCAATGGATGGGATCAGGGCACTGGTGATGCCCGCAGAGGCTTCGACGAACGAGTCCCTGAAATACTTGCTAAATGGCAGGAGAAATGGCCCAACCTGCCCGCTTTGTGGACACTATCTTGGTTTTGAGTTATCGGTTCCCGTTTCGGAGTTATTTTTTTTACGGTGAACGGCGGACGGTGAACGGCGGCAACAATATGGATTCAGTTTTATACGCCCGTGGGAGCGTGGAGTCATGGCAGGATGGTATTGGTATTGAGATTTCTAAACAATAATAAGTGAGCCTCCCCTTGCTCTTTTCATTCAAATCTTCAGGGTATATCGTTCAACCCTTCTTTTTAATACGAGTAGCCTCACAAGTCCGGCATAATTTGCATTGGTACAGAAGTCGTCCATGCACTTGTCTTGATTCCACTGTAAACGTTAATTGTGGAATGGCTAAGCTGTGGTATTCTTCGAAATGAATAATGAGTTAGGTACATAATTGACCTACTTCAGTCTGACCACTGTTGTGGTACCAGGCATCAACCGTCCCCGTGGCTTAGTAGCTAGTTATAGTTCTTTAGTTGACTAGTCACCCTGGATAACATCAGCCCCCAGCCTGCTGTGGTCTAGTAGCACCTCGAGAATCTTTGAAGATTCCGCCACCGAGTAGCTTCTCTCTGCGTTCTTTATACCAATTCTCTAGCCAGGTTCTCCGTTGTGCTGAAGTCAAGCCTTCGACTGTAAGAGCGAATTCTGTCACATCACGGAAACCATAACGAGCTGCCATGGTACAAAATTGACGCTTCATGACTTCTGGAGGAGGGTGGTACTTAAACGTAGCAGACTGTCCATTATTCCCATGAACTAGAATGCTAGCAGTCTTCCCTTCCCTAGATTCCGGTCTAAAGACTTGTTCTTCACCAATCTCCTCGCCATCATTAACTAACTCAGCACGGCGGCTGAGCTGAGCTTCAATTTTGGAAGAACCAATGACCTCTGTGTTCTCATGGGTATATTCAACACCCGCGCCTGCGAGAATAGCTTGTATAGGGTCATGTTTAAGGATTGGTGTAACCTTCTTGTTTTCTTCTGCAAGCCCTTCACCGCGAACCAAAGCCGCGAGCTGGCTCATTGCAAGGTCCTCATTTTCATCTGGTGTAGATAGGTTAAGTTTGTCATCTCCCCCATCATAATCACTTTGGCTTAGTTCTCTTTCCATCTCGAAATCGATTACCTGTACACCGGCTTTGCTTTCAGCTATGTTAGTTTTGTTAACGATATTCCTTAGAACAACATTATTGTTCTGGTATTCGAAGAGATTTGCTAAACCAAAAATTTCTCCCTTCTGATCTTTCTTCTCTTGAACACCTTTGAAATAACGTCTTTCAGTACTAGCATTGTAGCCGATGTTTGCCTGTTGCTGCTTGTATATTTGACGAGCATACACTATCTCTTCGATGGTGCCAGCTGAAACAAGCCTAAAGACTTCCACGTCCCTAAGTTGGCCAATCCGATACGCACGGTCTTGTGCCTGAAGATCATAAGCAGGGTTCCAATTCGGGTCAACAACAACGACCTTATTTGCAGAGGTTATGTTTAGCCCTACTCCGCCTGCTTTCGTGGATATAAGGAAAACAAATTGCCGGGGGTCCGAATTGAACGCATTAACGATGTTTGACCTGTCTTCATAGCTCATCGAGCCATCCAAATAGCTCACGTTATAACTTGTGTGATTGAAGAGCATCTGCAGCATTTTAAGTAGCCTGACATTGTGGGAAAATACCAGGACTTTATCTCCATTGGCGTGCCACCATTTCAGAAGCTTCTTCAAGACTTTCCACTTTCCACAGAATTCAGGATTAGAGTAGTTCATGATTGATCCCCGGGTGCGGTATAGTTCCCTCCATTGATCTGGAACAGCAACTTGTAACGTTTCCAAATCTTTTGCTTGCTTGTCTTTCGGATCCATTGGTTGTGGAATTAGAATCGCAAGATGGTTGCTGATCTTCTGGAGGTTTGAAATAGCAGGAAATACGTAGCTCTGCCATTTACCTCCTTGGGGTAAAAACATCCGACAGCACCATCCCGCTTTCTTCCCAGACCCACAGCTGCAGTAGTCAGATGAGTTTTTGATATAATCAACTATGTCGCTATCCAGGAAATTCTCATATGCGTCGGACTGTGTTTCGGTAAGCGGGCAAAAGACAACCCTATCACTCTTTTTTGGCAACTGGTCCGCAATAAGCGACTTCATACGCCTTAAGAAGAATGCAGGGAGGAGGTTTTTCACCAATTTCCGTGCAGTCTTCCTCGCTCGGCTCAGCTGATATATTGTAGCATCATGGGATTGTCCTACTTTTAACGGTTCACATATTGTGGATTTCCAGGTAGAGATAGGTCCAAATTGCCCAGGGTTCGTCCAGTTCAGTAAGGTCCATAGTTCTTCGTATTTATTCTGTATGGCGGTCCCAGTTAGTCCAATCCTGCACAAGGCATTCAACTCATTCATAGCCTTCGCAGTCTCTGACTTCCGGTCCTTTATTATGTGACATTCATCGGCGATCACACAATCCCATTCCACCATGTTGACTGCACTTCGATTCAAGCGGTAGGTAGTGTACGTAGTGATAAGGATCTCCGCCCTCCCAGATGCGGCAGATTTAAGAGCAGCATCCTTGGAGTCGCCGTGGTATACATCCACATGCCACCAACCCCATCGATCCAACTCGTCTCTCCAATTTTGAATAAGTGTTCCAGGGCAAACAATTAGAGTCCTGGGATACCAGGTATATTCTCTTTTTCGTCTCATCTTTCGCATACGTTTAGCATCCCTCTCATCGCCAGTTTTACCATATGCAGCGGTAAGAAACGCAATGACTTGGACGGTCTTGCCTAGGCCCATATCATCACCAAGGATGCCACCTTTCTGATAAACGAATAACTCATGAAGAAAACCAACACCTTCAACTTGGTAGTTTCGGAGCCATTGAGCAATCGGTGCAGGTATCAAACCTAAAGAATATGGCAATTGGACATCCTCATACTTGCGTGATGGCTTTACATGCGAAAACGAAGGCTTTTCTATCAGGGAATCGAGTTGTTCATCATCTGAGAACTGTACATCATCAAAATCGGGCGGTAGCTTTAATCCGGCTTCAAGAAGCTGTTCTCTCCTTTTGTCAAAGGCATTCCGGCGTCTTTTCAAGTAGTCAGGCAGGGTATCTTCCATCATGTCATCGTCAGAACTGAGGTCACCATATTCTCGAGGCAAGCGAGCTGGTTTGCGGCTTTCAATTCCGGTATCACGACGACCAACTATAGAGTCCCTTTGGGTTTTTCGGCGTTTGCGCATTTGTGCAGCTGACCTTTTACGCTGTACAGTCTTACGATTCTTAAACTCCTTGTACACGGCCTCGCCATTGTTGAACTCATCGTCACTCCCCTCACTGGCGGTCTTTGACAGATCAATAAAGTTGTTCTCTCTATCAGGCGTTACAGGGGGCTCCAGTAATGGTCTCTGTCGTTTTTGCGGCTTGTCATCTTAAACCCGTTATTATTAGTTAGTCTTAACTATTCAAATGGCATCTACATGCACGGTAGCATCACGTACTAGAGACTTGCCCGGGGCTACGCCGCTTTGTCGGCACTCTAGCGACACTTGGGTATCCCAGGTCATCATCATCACTATCTTCCGTGGTCGCGTCAGTGTCCTGCAGTTCCCAGTGAGTCGGCATCTTCTAGTCATGAATTTGGTCGTCTCTTTCAAATAGCGCCTTGATCAATCTCGAACGAGATGAGGTGACGCGGAAACGACTCGTCGTCACGTGAACTGAGCCGCCTAATTATCTCCAGGCGCCAATACCCCCAACATATGGAAACTTCATGATTCGATGCATAGAATAACAAGCTAATCGCGGCTAAAAGTAAGTAAGATATGAGATATGTATCTAAAAATTGATATACAGAGTACAACTGTCCTTTGTTTTCTTTCGATTAAATTTATACTTGGGCCTTGCTCAGCTCCGTCAACGCTTAGCTTATCTAATCTATCGCTTGGCATAATTCTCACCAAAAAAGGCAAATTGCTGAGCTTCAGGTAAAAAAACATCGAAGCCCTTTAAATTTGAATAACTCTCCCATACCGCAAAATATAGGTATTTCTGCTAATCCTCCATACATGCGATTCACCCTCTGTGTCTCCGGTTTGATAAAATGCCTCTTGACACCTCCACAACCTACCGTCTCACACGATTGCGACTAGACGGACGACGATGGAATGAACTACGAATTCTTCAGGCCCAAATATCTACCAATCCCGCAAGCTCTGGCTCATCGTACCTATCAATGGGTAACACTGCGGTTCTTTGTACTGTACATGGGCCCGCGGAGGGTAAACGCTCAGAAACAGCCGGCGCAGCCGGCGCAGTAATAAATGTCGTTGTCAACTTAGCTGGATTTGCGAATGTGGACAGAAAAAAGAAGAGTGCTACTGGCAGTGGTGGAGGTGACAGGTATGCCATTTATATACCTTCTACTCTGTA
The DNA here is from genome assembly GCA_018357685.1 of Trichophyton schoenleinii. Taxonomy (NCBI): domain Eukaryota; kingdom Fungi; phylum Ascomycota; class Eurotiomycetes; order Onygenales; family Arthrodermataceae; genus Trichophyton; species Trichophyton schoenleinii. The sequence goes on from WOFF01000002.1 coordinate 3,996,943, forward strand.
TATTTGCGGTTGATTAATAGGTGGTTAATAGGCAAGCCACAACGGAGCTAGCTAACTCGCTCCGGGATGCCTTTCAACCACATATACACGCTCATCTCTACCCGCGCAGTACAATCTCGGTTCACGTATCGGTCCTTTCCTCTGACGGTTCCCTGTTCGCTGCGTGTCTGAATGCATGTACCCTCGCCCTGGTTGACGCTGGTATCCCTATGCCCGGGCTACTATGTGCCTGCACAGTAGGAATGAGCGGCCGAGCATCTACTCCAGCAGTAACAGCTGAATCCGCACAAATAGGAGGAATAAACGAGAGTCTTGATCCTCTGCTCGACATCTCTGCTCCTGAAGAAGTCGAGTTGCCGTATATGACGGTCGCCAATACAAATCCTATGCCAGACATCACTGTTCCGAAGGACGAAGAAGATGAGGAAGATGATGAATATGATGCCGAAAACGAGAATCAGATGCTATCAATTGTGCATATGGATTCGGGAGTGCATGTGTCGTATCTTGAGACCATGTTTGCGGTTGGGATCGACGGGTGCAAGCAAACAAGGGAAATATTAAACGGGGTACTGAAGGCAGCGGGGAAAAGAGTTTTGATGGGAGAGGCTGCATCCGGCCTGGATTATGATGATGAGTGAGGAACTTGAGTGCAGGCAATACTTATTCGGTCCACATCGAGCGATGTCCGAAGAATTCCGGATCCTGTACAGCCGAGGACGCAACAGGCATATGATGACTAGTTCATCATGCACGGCCTGTGTTATAAAGTCAATGACGATCCCAGGGATTTCTACCTCCGTGATGCGGAGTTTGCTCAGAAGTCGCCGCTGTGGGATTTGGGCTTTCCCATTTGAACGCAAACAAGTGCCGATGCAATGCCCATACTCAAAGAAATAGGCGTATAGCCATTATACATGTCATACTGCACGCCTACACGTTTCATCGCTGTACTCCGTATAAGGGATGAGGTCAAATTAGAATGCATCCATTGGGGAAATTACGGCGTTGGAGGGATGTTTTCTTTTTTCCCCCCATGCGCAGAAGAAACTCAAGTGGCAAACATTCATCTATGAGTCTAACCCCACCACCTAGTATCTTGATGTAATGAAGAAAATTATGAAAAACAAGGAAGTAGCAGAGATGCGAAATTGTACAATTGAGAGCGAGTGATGCCCCTCTTTAATTTGTAGCTATGTAATGTAAAATGCCGAATGCTTATGTGCTTTGTCTTCATACTGAAACAGCCGCCTTGATATGTTGCAATCCAGAAAGAATAGGTATGGCGATTAGCTTCTTGACAAAGAAAAAGAAATGTGATTTGGTTGTCCTTTCCAGCTACTTCCCACCACATTTGTCCTATCCCTTCGAGCCATACTGCCTGTTCATAGCAGAGAGATGAAAAGTAGAGATAACAAGGACCACAACAGTAAGAAAGAATCACAAGGGGTAGAGGATCAAGCCATAACGATTTCCTTTCTCATCAAAAGGCTAAGGCTGTGTCTATTCGGGCGAAAGAAAAAGGCTAGCAATTGTTTACAAGACACCGCAGCCCTTGATGCAAGGCTTGTGGCTGGTCTTGACGGTACCGGAAGCACTGCCGCAGGCCTCGAGGCACTTGACGATCTCCATAGACTTGTCGTCAGCGACCTCGCCGAAGACAACGTGCTTTCCATCAAGCCAGGAGGTGACAACGGTGGTGATGAAGAATTGAGAGCCGTTGCTAGAGACGAAAACGGGTCAGTAACATGATGTCAAGTATGGAAATGACGACTCACGTGTTGGGGCCAGCGTTGGCCATGGACAAGAGACCAGGGCGGTCGTGCTTGCGGTTGAAGTTCTCATCGGCGAACTTGTCACCGTAGATGGACTTTCCACCGGTTCCCTGCATGCAACTCAGTGTCAGCTACCGATCACCAAACTATCTAAAACAATATTAAAATGATAAGAGACATACGTTTCCACGGGTGAAGTCACCACCCTGGATCATGAAGCCTGGGATGATACGGTGGAAGCCAGAGCCCTGGTATCCGAAGCCCTTCTCGCCGGTGCAGAGGGCCTTGAAGTTGGCAGCGGTCTTTGGCACAACATCATCATAGAGCTTGAAGTTGATGCGGCCAGACTGAACTATAGAGAAGAGAAAAAACAATAATGTCAGCGTGCTGTATCGTGTATAGCTTCGTCTGCTGCCCAATTGATGCAATATCACCGCCTGGAAGTCCCTTTGTTGCAGCGGGAGTAAACAAAACACAGGAAAGAGGGGCAGAAAGCGGGACAACAACAGCAGCAGCAACATACCAGTGTTGTCCTTGCCGGTGTACTCGACGTCGAAGTAAACGTTAGACATGATGGGCGAAGTCTTGTGGAACGACCTGGATAGTTTTGGTTGAGATGCGATGGATTGGAGAGTGTGAGGACGACGGATGGAAGCAAGCAAGAAGGAAGAAGAAGAAGAAGAAGGACGAGCAAAGGCCATGATGGCGGCGACGGCTGGCAGAAAAACAGAGGTGGGGTGGGGGGGGCGGGTTGGAGGGGTGTTTGCACTGTTTGCTTTTGATGATATAATACAAAGATGAATAAGAAATTAGTAATACAAAGTCTCTGACTAAGAAGTTTGAATGGAAGAGAAAGGTCGCTCTTTCCTTCCGCTCCTCTGGGGCTCCTTCCTTCTCTTTATACTAGAGGGTCATGTGACTCAGGGGGCGCGGGAGACCCACACGGGAGGCCAGGCCCAAAGAGGAAACGAGGGAAAAAAAAAACTCTTCTGCAACCTATGTTTCGATAGCTCATACTTACGTACGGAGTGACAGAGGATGGACTAGACCTGGAAGTGATAAAAGCACAGATAAGAGGTAGGTAGCATGATTGCCCATAACTGACATTAAATAATAGTCGGATATACGAAATATCTATCTATCGAGAGAGAATAAAAGTACATCCATCCGATCTCGTCACCGTTGCCCATAAAAGTCTCCCGCTGGGGATAAAAAAAAAAAAAATAACAAGGGAATATAAGAGTGATTGCAACTGGTAGCTCCGAAATAGAGAACCGAACATGAACGTAGAGTTGGATCCCAGAAGAAGCTTGCAAGAGAGAAAGGAAATCAGTGGCCAATGAAGAAGAAAAAAAAGCAGGTCATTCCGCTGGAGAAGTAAGAAGCAAAGTAAATAAAGGAGTTACGTCTGTAAAGTGGTGAGATGAGAAGCATATCAATAGGAAGGTTAGAAAAGCAAGGTGAAAGTGAATGGGTAGGGTGGGAAGCTGGCAATTGAGTGTATAAATCGGTTAACGGAAGTCATCTTCCTCGTTGTTCTGGCTAGCGTACTCGATCTGATCGATGCGCTGGACTAGCTCCTTCGTCTCCCGGGCAATTTGGAAGGCGATGGGTGGGAGTTTGCTGTTCAATTCACGAATCTCGGCTCCGTCAGTGAGGTTGCTAGCTTCTGTGCCGATGTCGAGCAAATGATCGCGATGCCGTGCCAGGATCTCAATGACAGGGACTGCTCTGTCACGCAGCGCTGGGTTGGCGTCAGGTTTAGCCATGGTAGTTTCTGTAGACATGACGACCTTCTCGACTGCGTCTGCAATGGTGTTGATGTGCAATTGGATGGCGGAGACAGAGTCCTCCCCGCGGATACTAGCCACGAGGGATTGTATGGAGTGAACCAGAGAGCTGGTCTGATCTTCGAGGTGGAGCTATACAAGACTGTGTTAGACATGACCAATGTTATATAGAGTATGAATTGGTGTAACTTACCCTGAGCTCTTCTAGGTCTTTATCGGGAGATAGTCCCGGATAGCCATGTTTAGCGCCCGAAAGTCTACTTCGTGACATCGAGTGGGAGTTTGTTCTTGACCGCAGAGATGGCGGAGAGCTGATGGCGCTGTAGATGGATTCATTGCCGCTGAACCTCGTCAGGCTGGGAGCTACACTGAAATATCCCGGCGACTGCATGGGAGGAAGTTGGTCTTCCTCTCCTTCATCAGCAAGCTCGTCTTCTGGTGTAGGTCTGATCTTCACCTTTCGAACCAGCTCGACAACAGCAGCTGTCAGGTGGGATGCAGCTGCATCTAGCAGGGAGACAGGAGACAGGCCATTGGAGTTTCCAAAGTTTTTCGAGGCTGTAATCAGATTGTTCGCTGTGGCTGACACCTGTGCTTTGGCTCGAGCACGGATTTTTGTCAGCTCGTCATCGGTAGCTGTGTTAACATTGACGGCACTGTCGATATCTTGCGTTATATGCCGAACAGCAAGTACAACCCCTTTCATCTGGCCTAGCACAAGGGACGGCTCGTCTGACCGCGCAATGCGCAACAGCTCGTCGATGGCCATTTGGAACTTGGTGATGTGTACATCTTTAACCAGTCCGTCTGGTTGGGTCAGCGCGTTGTCTTTTGCTATGGTGTTCGTGTCTTGAATGTTATCAGGTAGCCCGATAGAAGAAGATCGTAAATGTCGCAACTGCGTTTTTGATTTTGCATAGCGGTTCTTCCAGTGCTTGACTTCGGCCTCCAGTCGATGTACATCCCGTATAAGACGCTCTTCGCGGTCCCAGTTGGAGTTGTGACCATCAGACAGCGCTCGCATTTCCTGTAAGAAGGCCGATGCTTGTTGCCGTACTTGCTCAGTGACCTCTTGTTGTTGCTTGAGCTTCGCTTTGAGTGATTCGTGCTCTCGGTCGAGATCTTCGAACCGGCTTTTCCAGTCATCATCACCGTCATCATGGGATCTGCTACCACCAGCAGTGCCATCCACAGATTGCTGCTCCTGGCGGAGCTTCTCTAGTTCCATCTCTGCGTCCTTCTGCCGATCCCGGGCTTCCTCGAGTTGAGAGAGGACTGCATTGTTCAGGTTATGCGTATTAGACAGCTGCTCTTCTAGTTCACGCTTCATTTCTTCATATTCTGCCTTTTCCGCCTTCCAGCTCTAAGGATTCCATTAGCAACCTCCTCATATAGAGAGGAATTGGGGAAAAAAATAAAATAATAAAATAAAAAATGAAATAAACCTACGCTTGAGCTGTCATTAGATTTTCTGAGAGTGTTGACTTCTTCTTCCTTCTCTTTGTGCATCACTTCCAGCTCTTCTACTTTCTTTTGCAGCTCTGATACTTGGGCCTCTGCGTCAGCAAGTTTCTTGTCACGCTCTGCACTTCCTGCACCAGCCATCAGGTCTCTTCTATGGTCAAGCACTTTATCCAGCGCAAAGGCATCGCTTCGTCGATCGTCGTCAGCGTCATCGTCATCGTCTTCGACCATTGTACTCTTATTGGGCACAACGGTGTTATTCTGGAAGGACTTTTGATAGGGTGCGTTGTCCGGCATGCCCTCGCTATTTATTCCCAGACCGGTCGCAGAAATAGCTCCGCGAGAGCCTTGTCGAGGGGGGAACTGGTTACCTGGTCCGGGACCAGAATGGTATCCAGGGCCTCTCGGGCCCGGCGGAGGGCCGCGAGAACCGTTTGGTGTACCCGGATATCCGTATCCTTGCCCATTGGAGTCGGGTCGTGGGCCGCCAAAGCGCCCACCCATACTAGGTGCAGGACTAGCCCTTCTATTCATCTCTGGCCCAGCGAAATGTGGGAACCGTCTCTCTAGTTCGCAGAAAACGTCTGTCGCAAGGTCTTTGAACCGCTGATCCTGCAGGGAAGACAACTTTTGGCGTGCCTGGTTTCGCTTTTTGTGATATTCTTGCCGGGGGAGTAGGTGAGGAGGAACCTCTGGCCGTGGCGGTCCCGGGCGAGAAGCAGCCACGACAGCTTGCCGTCTGAGCAGTTCATCGTAGACGTCGGTACTCAGCTCGAGGAACAAGACAGGGGAGAGCCGTAGAAGCTTGTCTCTAGCTCTGTTTGATCGTATATTTGATTCCTCTCTTGACGGGCCTTGGAGATACCTTCTAAGCACAATGTAATGCTGAGACAGCATATCCTCCATTCTCTGCCGCCTGGCGTTACTCTGGTCCGAGAGGGTGCCATCGCTCACTCTGGACGGAGAGGTGACCGAGCTTGGGGGTGAAGCCTTCTGTGACATCCTTCCTGACGGCGGCAGCGTGAGGCTGTTGGACGAGACTGATGTAGTGTCTGAAGGGCCATTATGAGAGGAATGAGCAGCGCCAGACTGCGGCGGAGTAGGGAATCCACGGACTGAATTGGGCGAAGGAAGTGAATACTGATTTATTCCTGACCATTCGCTCCCGTCGGTCGAAACGGGAGACATGACGGTGGCTTCCGAACGGCGAAGTGCAGGGCTATTCATGAACACTGTCCGCCAGCCGTCTACCGGTCACACATAGAACGTTGTAGAGCAAAGGAAACAAGAAAAGAAGAAGAAGAAAAAAGAAGAAGAAGAAGGGTAATTGAATCAAGACGCAGGGCACTCAACGGGCAGCACAAGAACAGGTTGCCCGAGCCGTTCAACGGTGTCCGGAGGCGAAAGGCGCTGGCAGGGCAAGATATCAACTGCCTGGCTGGCTCCAAGCGCAAAGCGTCCCAGAAGCCCAGCGGCAATTCTCCAGCCCGCCACAACCAGTATGTATCCCAGCACGGTATAAGAAGAGTAATTCTTGATCGAAAGGAGTGTCGGCTTCCGTGGTTTCTCTGGAGGGGGACGAGTATGATCCTGCAGTCTAAGCTTGACGTCGTCGTCGTTCGTTAGCTAGCGGAATTTTGGCAACGGGAGAAAACAGAGCAGCAGCAGCAGCAGCAGCAGGAGGTAGCCAGCATAGCCAGTCAAGGTAGGACAAGGAGCAGAGAGATACCGTATGAGAAACCGGGAAACAGCTGGCCTTGTGCTCTGTCTGGTTTGCAGCAGGACTGGACTGGACGCTCGCAGCGAAGCAGGGAAGAAAGACGAGGCGCACTCGATGGCCGGCGGTTAAGGAGAGACGGCGACGGCAACAGCGAGCTCAGGACGACAGCGACAGGCCAGGCAAAGAAAGAAGAAGAAGAACCAGAAGAAGGACAAGAAGGAGGAGGAGGAGGAGAAGAAGACGGTCGGGTCAATCGCAGGAAGATGCAAGGCACCGCATCGCCGCTGTTTTCTTTTCTTTTCTCTTCTTCTTCTCCTGATTTCAAGGGGAGGCGACGGGGACTGGACTGGACTTTTTTTTCGACTGCGCGATCCCTGGCTGGCTCTTTTTTTTTTTTTTTTTTTTCCCTTTTTTTTTTACTCTCTTTATTTTTCGCCGGCTTCTTCGTCTCTTCCTCGCCAATCAAGCCCAGGAGGCCTTCCCGCTTCCAAGAATAGCCGCAGCCACCAGATCGATCGCAGGGCCATCTGGACGGACGAGATGCATGAAGGGGATACACGGATACACGGTATATCTAGGGGCGCGCTGGCTGTCTGTCTGTCTACTGGTTTTGTCTCTCTACTGATGCTGCAACAGCAGGATATGCACGAGAGAGTGACAAAGGCGGCTCTGGTCTCGCATCTCTGAGATGGCTACAGAAAAGGCAGACCAAGCAGCCATTATTGTCAAAGGAGCGTCTTCAAGGCAAAAAAAAAAATGAAAAATAAAAAATAAATAAATAAATAAAATAAAATAATACGGGGAGACTCGCAGGGACATTAGACAGGTCACGAATTCCGGCGTGGTCGATGTATCGATCTTGCTTCTTAGATCCCTGATGCTGCCTGCATTCTGGATCTATCACCCAGCAAGACGCACTGGACAGGCGGACGGACAAGCCTTGACAAGTCATCACGGAGGCGAGGAGGGCCTGCGAGATACGTTATTATGAGACGCCCTTCCCCATGTCCTGGTCTTGTACGGAGTAACTGAGAGGGGGATCGGTTGGTTACTGTGATGCTTGTTGACGCTGTCGACCCAAGCAAAAAAGGGGGGATCCAAACCCCAGACTCCCAGCAGCAACAAGCCTCCTAAGGAGTTCAAGGATAATCGATTTTCCAGGCTGCAGACCCATGAGACCAGAGTGCTGGACCTGGACTCGCTGACGGGCCCAGTCCAGCCCTCAGGATTGGGTCCGTGGCTGCGGAGGGGGGTGGCATGGGTGCTATGCTGGCTGCACAAACCGCCTGAGCTCGCTTTCTAGAAGACACAAAGGACACAAAAAGATACAGCTTACAAGGGGCTGCTCGAGACAAAACAACAGACGACGTTACAGGATGCGTTTGTGAGAAAGAGTCTTCCGCATCATGAAACTTGGAGACGAAGCATGCCACGGCGGTTATCATTTACCTCGAACCTTTGCCTGATATTAAAATAAATATGATGCCTCCTCCGTCAGGCCGTGAGCCCCTGCAACGGAGGATTATTTTACCTCAAAGCAAGCTCTGATTCTTGTTTTACCTTCTGTCTCGGACCAACGGGAGCGGGAAGAACTGAATGAATAATAATAATGGTTGAAGTCGGCCGTCGTCGGTGCTGGCCAAGGAGAAGGAGAGCCTTCTAACAGAATAATACCGTGAATGGCCTCCGCCGAAAAGGGCTGGTTCTTCTTCTTCTTTTTCCAACTGCTCTGCTCTGTCTACGACCAATTCCGTAAGTACAGGCTGTGGATATTCGGCTACGGAATGAATGCCCTGCCCTGTGTCTGCCAGCGGCTTTGTTGACTTGCCCACTGTTCACCGTAATTTCCACTGGCCCACAAGGTTTAACTGACTAGCAAACTGTGGCTTAGACATATGCGAGAGGACTCGTACGCATTATTGCATTCGTTGTCAAGTTAATGAAGTGCCGAAACTGTCGACATACTCGAGATAGTGCTGTTCTACAGAGCCATCACAGTACAATTCACTATGTATAAGGATTAACTACCAAACAGAGCACGGAGTAAGAACTCCCTACTCCCTACATGATCAGAATAAGGTCACGCAAGAGCTGGAGACGGGCCTTCCCGCAAAAGGGGGCTGCTGCTCTGTGGCTGAAGGAAATAAAAAAAAATTGGAGACTGGGCGGAAAGCCGATTGGCCGTTCGGGACCATGTCAACTTCAACAGTTAAAAGCACCCACGCGACACAAGCGAAAGAGAGGTCAGCACAGGAAGCTGGGAGATGCATTTTTTTGCTATTTAAAAAAAAGGGACTAAATCTGGTTGATCAACCAGGGAAACAGTTTATTGCAGTTCAAAGCAGCCGTTCTTGTTGGTGATCCGCTCGGCTAGGTTAACGTCTCTGGCAACCTGGTCACCGCTGGAAGTGGTCAACGTCGCTCGCAGAATTGGCAGGTTAATTGCCTCGTCGAACTGGAGGCAGATGTTGCAGGCACTGTTGGAGAAGTCTCTTTCTCCCCAGGAGAAATTGCCTGTCAAAGCCCAACAGTCAGTCAGCTAGGACACCGTGTGGTTTTGAATATGTCCCGGGACAAGAAACATGGCCAAGGACGTACCGTTGAAGTTTCCGAGGACACTGTTGAGGTCGAGACGGGCAGTGACATAGTCGCCGTTATCGTTCCGGAGCTGGGCGACGAGGACGTGGCCGTCTTCGAGGCGGACTTCTTGAGCGCTCTCGTGGAAGCTCATGGTGGCAGTTGGTGGTGGTGGTGGTAGTTGTTGGTAGAAAGGGGGTGCTTGCTGTGATAGAGACGATGTTCTGTACGGACAGGATAAGGATGGCGAGTAGTAGAGGACGGGGGAAGGGACGTCTCTTAAATACTTCTGCCTCTCTCTCTGGAATGGACCCTTATCGTTGATGCTATTAGTTATTTAGCCTGGACTTGTTCACGACATGATTCACCTTGAGTGATTAACTACGCCTCTGCGCTATACAACCCCGCCCCCTTCGAAGACACCCACAGAGGGTCTCATGGTTGCATTGGTGGACCAGGGAGCGATAGAAGCGACGTGGCCAGCTGAGACTTGGGCAGGGAAATGGGCCCTGCCTTCTTCGGTGTGGCAGTTCGGGGTCCATGTGGATTGGATTCTATGACAATCGTGAGCGGATGGTGGGAAGAAGCTGCAGACGTACCCAAGTCGGCAACGGCTATACAAAGCATGAGATACATACATGCTGCATGCATATCAAGAAAGAGCTGCATAATACCATGTCGACTCGCTAACAGTAACGCCTTTTAGTGGCAGAGCGGGAGAATGTGCCTTGCCTCCGTTTATAAGGCGATAGCCACAAATACCAGACCCCTTGTCAAAGATGCGTCTCATTAGGAACTGCCTAGTTGACGGTTTCGTAGTAGTCGGCTACGTTGGGATGGAGATGCTGCAATAGAAAAATAGTGTATGAAAGCCCGAGGGGGTTGTCTCAGGCATAAAAAGGTTGGTTCCATTTCTACCGTGAAGGAAGTCTACGGAGGAAGAGGGTAAGCGGTATAGAAAAGCAATCCGAAGATGCAGTTACCCCATGCAACAGACAGATATGAATCACAAACAACTCATCCAGGCTGAAGGTCCGAGATCGAAGTCGAAACTCAAAAGACCTGCAGAATGACGCTGTCTTCTTCCATCAGCCGAACAGGGATTGGGAAAGACAGGTTCATAAAGAGCAAAGCAAAGCAGCGGAAAAAACATAAAAGGGGTGAAAAAAAAAAAAAAAAAAATATCAAAGCGTTTTATCGTGGGCAGGAGTAAAATTAAAGGAAAATTGTTAAGTGATGCGAAATTAAATAGAATAGGTGGCATTATATCCTCATACCAGGCGATGGGGCTCTTTTATTGGAAGTTGCGGCAGGTTGGTTAAGAATATCATTTTCGATCGCTCACGGCCGTCATGGCAAGGTTGTTCGCAGACTTTGCTGCGCCAACGGCAGCTGAGACGGGGGTTACCGACCGAGTTGGTGGAGCGGTGGGAGATGTTGATGACGCTGGTGCTGCAGGTGCTGCGCTTCGGTTGTGGGCCATGTGAGCGCGGACAAGGTGGCCGGCTGCCAGGGCGGCGCAGAGACTGAGCTCGCCGGCAAGGACGGCGGCGGCCACGATGCGTGCAAGGCGGCGGGAGTTGTCGCCTGGGTTGGTTGGGTGTGCACCACGGACTCCGAGGAGGTCGAGCATGGCTCCTTGTCCCTCGAGGATGGTGCCGCCGCCAATAGTGCCGACTTCTATGGATGGCATGGAGACGCTGATGTGTAGGTTACCACCCACGCTGGAAAGAAGGTTAGTTAGTTTAGTGATTGCGAGAAGACGTTTATTAAGGGTAACGAAGGGAGGAAGATACATACTTCTTCATGATGGTGATGCAGTTGCTGCTCTCGACGTTCTGGGCTGGATCCTGGCCGGTAGCTAGGAAGAGGGCAGTGACGATGTTGGATGCATGGGCATTGAATCCTCCAAGGGCACCGGCCATGGCACTTCCAATCAGGTTCTTGGAAATATTAAGCTCGACCATGGAGTCGACGTCACTCTTGAGAACGGATTTGACAACGTTAGCTGGAATGATGGCCTCGGCTACAACGGATTTTCCTCGGCCATCAATCCAGTTAACGGCAGCAGCCTTTTTGTCAGTGCAGAAGTTACCAGAGACGGAGATGGTCTGCATATCCTCGAATCCAGCCTCGTTGGCCATTACAGACAGCGCCTTCTCAACACCCTTGGAGATCATGTTCATACCCATGGCGTCGCCAGTGGTGGTCTTGAATCGAATGTAGAGGTTGGTTCCGGCCAGTGTTGTCTTCATAGTCTGAAGTCTGGCGAAACGACTGGTAGAGTTGAATGCGGCCTTCATTATAGACTGGCCCTCTTCAGAGTCAAGCCACAACTTGGCCTCGCCAGCACGAGAGACGCTGCTGAAGCTCACGCAAGGGCCTCGAGTCATGCCATCAGCGGTCAAGACAGTAGTAGCACCGCCACCGGCATTAATAGCCTTGCAGCCTCTGCTAGTACTAGCAACAAGGACACCTTCGGTGGTAGCCATGGGGATAAACAAGCTCTGTCCATCGATGACCAGAGGTCCGGCAACACCCAGAGGAAGCGGGAGGAAACCGATGACATTCTCGCAACAGGCACCGTGAACTAGAGTATAGTTCATCCCTTCGTATGGCAGTTTAGAGTTCTCGACGGAGGCACTGGTGGCGGCGGTAACAGGGTTTCTTGCAACAACGGCTCGTCTAAGCTTGACCGCCCTGGTGAACGCTTGCAGACGAGTGATACTCTCGTGCTCCATGGTTTTCTCAAGGGCATAACCAGGGATCTTGCCACGAAGAGAGAGCTCAATTAGTTCTTCATCGTCAAGCGAGGTGACAAGCTTATCTTTGAGCATCTGCTCACACTCTTCCAGAGTTCTTGGGGTGCCATCTTCCTTGATGATGGGCTTGCGCTCGACCTTCACGGGTGCAGGAGCCGGTGTGGGAGACTCGGACGGGGTCGAGGAAGTCGAGGATTGTTCTTCCTTGATGCTCCAACGAGCAGCGTTGAAGAGATAACCGTTAAGAATCAAACTCAAGATAAGAGCTGCGATTATCCATTTGCTGATGATTGGGTCATCGAGGGACCTCAGGATACTTTCCAGGACTCGGCCGCCTACAACGTCGAGGACAGGGTTGTAGTCGGTGTCGAGCAGGCGGTCAACATTTGGATTAGCATTCCCATAGTATGCAGATGGATATTCGAGCTGGTATTTCATCGGTGGGAGAACGGTGACCAAAGTTTCGACCTGCTGGCTCTTTGCACTAACATAGATGACATCCAATCCGTTCTCAGCAACCTTGAAGGGGTCGATTGGGACAGGAGAGAGAACGTTGGACACCTTGGATAGAACAGGCATCAACAAGCCATCTTGGCGGTTGCGGAAGGGGATGGTGGCCAAGTTGAGCAAGTTGATCAAGACGAAGCCTCCAACCATGAGGAACTTAAACTTGGGGATGCTGCTTGCTCGGACCTTCTGGCCAAATATGCTGGTGGCTCCGCTGGTTTTCGAGTTGCCTCCCTTTCCGTCAAAGTTCATCTGAGGCCAGTCACTGGTGGAGGCGACCTTTTCGGCGACTCGATGGGTGATACCCTCTTCCTCGAGGGTCTTGCGGATGTCGATATGCCGCTTGATGCGGTTGATCTCAAGTTTGATGCATAGGATGGTGGTGTAGAAGGTGAAGAGCAGGAGACAGTCGAAGAACAAGATCCATGCAGCGAGGAAGCAGAACTGTCGCAGCCCACCCTGGATGCCCGACGCAGCACCAGCAACAAGAATGGCAATTTCAATCAGATAGTCTCGAACGATGCCAAACCCAGTGGCTTCGACTGCCTGCTGGATAGCATCTTGGATAGAGCGTACTGGTGTAGCAGGCTTGGCAGAGGAACCGTTGGGGGCTGCAGGGTTTGCTCCCGGCTGTGGGTGGCTGCGTTCGAGCACGGCCTTGGTGAGAATGATGGGCTTTTCAAACCCGACAGTGACAACTAGGAAAGGAAGTCCTTCGGAAAGCAAGACCATATTAATGGGCACACCAAGGGCGGTGGTAACGAGCAGACCAAAGAGGAATGCAAACCCTCCAGAGATGAGGACGGTAGCAGCCAGCCAAGATTTAGATCCAAGACGACGTAGGGATAAGAACAGCGATACGAAGGTTAAGTGCATGGAAACATAACCCAATGCCATGATAATAATATCAATAGTCTCCGCGTGCTAATTATATCATGTCAGTCCTCTTGTAACGTGTGATATAGAGATACTGGGGGGGGGGAGAAGGGGCGGGGAAAAAGCAAAAAGAGAGAGAGAGAAATACCTTGATCAAGTCTACAAACGAGTTCCATCCATCAGAGAACCAATTGCGCATGGCAACATGAGACCCGGAGACCGAGCTGCGCGCAGCCTTCATGATCCATTTCTTCTGCTCAATGCCTTCGGGGTCATTGGCAGAGTCAGGGATCTCCTGCACCGATCTGAGGAAATAAGGTATTTCATCGAAGGGCAGCGAGTAGGCCAAGTGCGTGTCCTGTGAAATGGGCGAGAGAACATTGGGGGTATACGGGATGAGTTTGGCAGAGCTGTTGGCCGGCAGCGGCACATTCTCTGCAAGGGGAGGAGACTGGGGTGACCCAGAGGATGAATAGGGGAACACAAAGGTTGCAATGGCAAGATGCTGTGACACCTAGCAGCCGTCCCAGTCAGCATATATATAGTCAACCAGATGAAAGCAGCAAGTAGAAAAAGAACAGGCAGGAAGATAGTAAGAAGAGCCGAAGAGAGCTGAAGATAGAGAGAGAGGTAGGTACCTTTTTGGTATCAACCTGAGCTGAATTGTCGACCTGCCATCTCCACTGCGTATCCTGGCCTAGACGTAGATTCCTGCCTCCGCCCACGATCGACGCTACGTCGACCTGGCCGGCGCTGGCCCCCTTGCTCGACTCGACCAGGCTGCCGTCCAGAAGACCGACGTAGGTGGTGCTCGCGAGCAGCGCAATGGCAACGATCGTGTGTATGGGGTGTCTGCAGGCCCTCAGCGAGACCGACTGCAGCGCTCCCGTCACCTGCCGACTGAGCCATCCAGGCTCTCCAGCATCGTCCGCGTCCCCACGAAACTGGCGAGGAATAAGCGAAGATCCCCTCATGGCTGCTGAAAGAAAAAAAAAATCTCCCTTCTGGCTCAATGGTTCATGCGCATAACCCGCCGTCTGTCTGTCTGTCTTTCGGTTTCGTTTCTCGCTCTCGGTCTCGTCTCGGTCTCGTCTCGACCCGTTCGTGCGTGTGTTGAAGCCGCGAATTGAGGCAGGCGGAAGCGACCAGGGCCGGGAATATTGGGTAATTTAAAGGGAGACGAGCTGCATCAAACAGGAACCCGCGAGGAGTTTCAGCGAGGCCAGAGAGATGTCTGTTTTTTTTATTTCAGCCAGATTCGAAGCGGTCAGCCAGGCCACGGAATCAAGCAATATTGTTATTGTTAACGAATGAAAAAGGGACCACGCACCCTCGAGTCTGACTAGTTAATTAATTAGTTAGGGGAGGCTGCCCAGCGTTCAGGCTGCTGCGACTGCGAAGGGGAGAAGAGATGACGGTGCCCAGGGGTGGCTGATACTGCGACGGGGGGCGGGCGAGCGGCTTTTTCAACAAAGCTGCCAGTCTCTCTCTCTCTCTCTCTCCACACGCAAAAGAGATGGATGTCGTCAGGAAGAGGAGAAAACCAGGCCGCGAGGAAACCTGATGCTGCT
This sequence comes from Trichophyton schoenleinii, assembly GCA_018357685.1. Classification (NCBI taxonomy): domain Eukaryota; kingdom Fungi; phylum Ascomycota; class Eurotiomycetes; order Onygenales; family Arthrodermataceae; genus Trichophyton; species Trichophyton schoenleinii. The sequence goes on from WOFF01000002.1 coordinate 4,011,985, forward strand.
GGTTATGATGGAGCTGAGCTGGGCTATGCCACCAACCCTGTGGAGAATCTTAGTTTTTTTTTTTTTTCCTCTGACTTGTTGAACAACCTATAAAGTAATATGTCTGACGGGCGGATCAACCAGACTGCAGGAGACGAGGAAGAAGCAGAAGAAGAAAAGAAAGGCCCTTGGGTCCGGCGTCAAGAATCCCTACAGAAAAAGCCTTACAGGGGCATTATTTATACTTATATACAGAGAGTAGTATAACGACGGCCAGCCAGCAGGGAGTTATTTAATATCGCCGAGCAGCGAACTACTTAAAGGGCACTTGCAGCTAGTGTTGGGCCTCCTCCTCCGCCCGCCATCGTTCTCGCTAGCTAGCCGTCCATCCCTTTTCTTTGCTTTTCTTTTCTTTTACTTCTCCTTTTCTTCTTCTCCTTCTTCGTCTTCTTCTTCGTCTTCGTCTTCGTGTTTTTTTTTTCTCACCAAAAAGTTTTTTCTTCCCCAAAATTTTGGACGCCACAAAGGCACGTGACCTCGTCATCGGCGGGTTTTTGGCAGCTCAAAAACGAGCCAAAAGGGACGATGGCGGCGGGCAGGCAGGCAGGCTGGCTGGTGATAGGTAGCTGATAAAGTGGTGCATCGTGTTGGTATGTAATGCTATATACAGGTTTGCAGGGTTGCGGATGACAGGAGGGACAGGGCAAGGCTGGGCCGGTGTGTGTTGCATCGACGGCCGCCGCGGCTGTCGGCGATGACCTCCATCACGGTGGTCGGCGGGCAGAGGAACGACGACGCCCGGCTGGATGCATACATAACTCTTATTTGCTGGGGCTGGTCTGAAGACGGCGACCGTTGCAGTCATTACTGATGGCCGGGGAAGGTAAGAGTCAGGCGTGAAGACTTGCTCTTTGTCCAGCCGCCGCTGCCTGTCCGCTTCAGGTTGGCGCCGCTGGTGGTTCTATTGTTCCACATTGTTTCCCTCGTAGCCGTTTTGCTTGTTCAAAGTACTCCCTATGTCACTCCGTAGCTTAATAGCCATTCATTCATTCATTAATTCATTCATTCATCGTTATTATTATCGTCATTATTATTTAGCGAGAGACGCCGTTAACGTCCTACCCCGCATCCTGTAGTCGATCTGTATATTCACATCCAGCCTGCCAGCCTGGCCGGGATATGCACGCAGCAGCCCGCGGCACGGCGGGCAAACATCTCGTTAGCTGCGTACTTTTTTTTTTTTTTTTTCCCTTCCAGGCTTGCTTCTTGCTTGGGCTATGAAGAAGAAGAAGGAAGAAGCAACCAGGTGGAAAGGGGGAGATAGCTTCGGATTAATAAGCAGAAAGGGTCACATTCTAGCGTAGTAACGTGAAGAATATTGTGTATTAGGTAAGATAGAAAAGAGTAGCTAGCCAATAGAAGCACGATAGTTAAAATGAAGCCCGCTATAATGGACCTCCCAAGCAGCCGAAGAATGCTCGAGGGATGAAATGCTTCATGCTGGCTCTAATGACGATAAAGTGATTAAAGGGATGCCGTATCACTACTAGCGCTCGTACCTTGGGATCGTCCGGCCAGCGCTGAATATCGAGTCTGGACACCTCATGCATGATCCTGCATAGGAAACAGCCTGAAAGCAGCCTGGAGTAGAATAGCTTACAGCTGGTTAGCTATGCTCCGGCCAATCCTCGTCACATCATCCGTCACTGGTCGGGGCAACGTAGCACGACGTAAGCCAGTCATTACGTGAGCTCTAGCCCAGGTGATATGCGGCGTCCATCTCTTCAATCCAACGCCTCACCTCGCCGCCGCACATTTACAGTTGATAGATACTTCGGAACATGATATCATTAACAGGCCTTTAAAAATGTTTAGCTTGGGATCGTAGACGGTGATTCGTAGGGTCTCCTGGAGTTGTCCCATTGAAATCTCAAAGAAGTTTGGCAGCGGAGATGACTATTCAGAGCTTTAACATGCTTCGTCGATGAGATGCATGAAAGCTGCTGTTGGGCAGGATTTGGTTTGAAGCAAGCCCAGCTTAGAGCAGTCCACCCACCATCATAGGCAGTTCATAATGCAGGCAGCATTTTCCACGGCAGCCTGCACAGTGGAGGTTAAATTAAGCATAAACTGGCGTAGGAGGCCGTGCCTGGCATTGCAATAGTACACTCCGCTCATCACCGCCATAGTAGTTGTCGTCATTATAGTCATCTCAAAGGGACTTACGGAGTATCAATCCAACAATAAAATAGGATTTTATCAGTATTCCATCACAAGACAGAGAACGTTTGAGCAGAATGTTTCATGGGAAGGGGCTCCGGCCTGGTTGTTTCTCTACGCGCCCGTCTTGCCTACTGACCCTTGACGGCGCGTAGCTACTCCCAGCGTCCGTCTTTCTTTTTTTTTCTCTATGCATCTTCTCGCGTCTTCCATCGTCACTCTTCCGCCTTCCACTTGCTCGACCCGAACTCTTCCTGAAGGCAACATTCCGTCATACCGTCCTGCCATTCCCACGCTGCGGCAAAAATCATCAGTCAACGCCGTCATAGTAACGGTTGGTTCAACCATAGGCGCCTTTGGTGGTTGTAATAAGGTTAAAGTACGGGAAGAGGCGCGACGTCGAGAGCCAACCAGACGCCGCGCCAAGCCAGATCTTGCGACTTCAACTCCTTGTTTCGAAACTTCAGCATCGACACCGTCAAGCGCCCGGGCTGCTTGATGGACCAGACAACCCCTGCCTTACTGTCTCCAGACATCTCTTCCTGCTCAAGCCGGGCCAATAATTGGCCTCAGCTTGGACTGTTATACCCCCGCGGCAAATGGATGTCATGGTTTGCAGGCCAGGGTGTTTCTGCGTTCTTGGTTCAATGCATTATTTTGGTCCGAGTTTTCAAGGGCTGAACCATGGGTTGAAACATCGCAGTGGGCAGGTTACCTGGTAACATGTCAGGCAAAAGAGCACACTTCTCTGGTTGATTGGCCACCATTAGCTCAGTGGAATGAGCAGGATTTCAAAGGGTCAATTGTACACCCGTCTGTCTCCTGCTCTTCAGCCTACCCATGTCACTGTCTATAAATATATACAAAATATGTACATATATATAGGGTGGCAGTGACAACTTGTGTTATCTTCACATTTACAGGATAACTATTTTCGTATTCTTCTCTTATACTTATTTTTTCTATTCAATATTTAGTGTTGCTGGTCAACATTTTCTTTCCATTCACACTTGACTATTGATACCCATATTCTAGTGTTCTTTCTATATATTAGTTATCCTTGCCCCTGCCAAAGATTTCTTTCCTTACTTTTTCAACTCTCTTTCTGCTCCAGACCTTGCCACAACATTCCTTCCCTTGGTTCATACGACTGCTTCTGTGTGCTTGCCCAAAGAACCTTACGGCCTGTTGTTACCTCACAACTGCTACATCCAAACCACGGTTTCGATATCGGCGTCGTCATCAAGCGCTCCTTCCTACCGCGTCTTCAGCCATCGACGTCATAGACTTCATCTATCACTGATTCTGTTCGGTTCTCCTCTATCGAACTTGCCATCATTGATATAATCGAAAACATTGGGATCACTCTTGCCCATAACCATTCGCCACTCAGGGTCGTCCATAAATATCTCCTCAATCCCATTTCTCTCCCTCTTCCTTTTCTCCCCCTTTCATATCACAGATTCTCGTCTACTCTACAACAGACACATTCGCAAACATCCCTTTTCCTTGCGAACCGCACTTCAAACTCGAACAACTCTTCCACTTTATCTTTCCCATCTTCTTTCCTCTTCCTCAAGGGTTATTACTCCACCAAACCCTTGATCATGGCACCCAGAGTTCTATCAACTCTTCTCTACCTACTTGCTGTTGCCACCCTGGCACATTCTCACAGCTGGGTAGAGGAGCTGGATGTCGTTGCCAGTAACGGGTCCTTTACTGGCAAACCTGGCTATATCCGTGGCCATGTCTCTCGAACGGCCCAAGGATTCAACGACGACTTAATGACCAGTCGTCTCCCTCCGAACGGGCGGCCTGCAAACGTTGGGGTTATTCCCAGCGACCACATGTGCATGCCGTCCCAGCGGAATCAACAGCAGACGGAGGGCTGGCCTCGACTAGAGGCAAAACCTGGCGACGTTGTCGCCCTTTTGTACCGGGAGAATGGGCATGTCACTTTACCAGACACCCAGCCCGGGAAACCTAAGAACCGCGGAACCGTCCATGTATATGGTACCAGCAACTCCCGCCCGGATGACAAATTCCTAGACATCCATGGGGTATGGAACCAGGACGGAACTGGTGGCGATGGACGAGGCAAGCTTCTCTCACGCCAAAACTTCGACGACGGGCGCTGTTACCAAATCAACGGTGACAGAATTTCAATGGAACGGCAACAAAAGTATCCGCACGTTCCTGACGAGCTTATGGGGGCAGACGTGGCATGCCAACACGTCTTAAGGCTGCCGTCAGACGCCATCCCTGGAAACGTACTGTCGATGTACTTTGTGTGGGACTGGCCGACGGCCCCGGGGGTAGATCCCAACCTTCCCCATGGAAAGACAGAGATCTATACCTCGTGTATGGATATTGACATCGTCGCGTCCAAGAATGAGACAGCCACAACTTCGACGGTCCACTACATCGATGGTCAGCCGTTGAACCGTGCTGCAGTTCCTTCACTGCTCACCAATCTCGACCAGCAAGTGGACAGTGGCGCTTCTGATGTCGATCCTGTCTTTTCCACCTCGGTTCCACCGTCGTCGTCTGACGAGGATACTCCTACCGAAGGTTCAATCGTTCCAATTCCAACACCCTCTCAACGTGATTGGAATTCCAGAGTCACTAGGCGTAGGTCGCGCCGCAACCGCCGCGATTCCAACTTCTCCTAGGACTCCACCTTGGTAGTTCCTTGCCCTTCGTCCCGTCGCTGAATCCGAGCGTCGACATCCGCGTGTTTTCTATTTTCCGCATCCTTTTGTTTTTTTTTTTTTTATTTTCCACTTACGCAACTTAAAAGACAAGATACACCTGGCCTTCGACGAGTCTAGATCTGTTGGATCTGTTTGTGATACCCACCACGCGGAGTGGTGACTGATATGCAAGCATGGCGTTTGGGACTGGCGTTGTAGAACGGTGTTTGTTATTGTTTACCTTGTGTGTAGCATAAATAGCAATTTAGATGTACTTGCGTGGAAGGAAGACTCCACCATCTACAGGTAGTCGCAATCGAACTTTCTCAACACATTAACTACCTGTTCTTTATCTAGTCGTCGCTCATAATTAAATTTAAATTCTCCTCGAATCTCCTTCTATCCTCTAGTCGGGCAATTACCTAGATAGCTATTAATCATCATAAGCCCCCTTTGTCTTCCATCGCTAGATCGATTTCCCATATTGGCCGTTTTCCAAACCCAAATAAATTTTCCCGTCCTCCAAATCATTATCCCCACGCAATCTCTGCAACGAGGAATTTCAACCACCTCTGTCTCTATCCCCAGCTATCCCCATTTCTTGCTTATTATCCGTTATTATCTTTTGGATTCCATTTAGACGGCGGCCATCTTCATACCACCCAGCCTGAGTCTAGCAACGACGAAGAATAGAGTGCCAATAATGCAGTTCACCCCCGCAAACACCATCATATAGCGCAGAGACCCGCTGCTTGCTTCAATAATTTGGCCTCCGATAGGTGATCCGCTGAGTCCAGCCAATGAGCCGATTGCAAATACCAGTCCCGTACGAGTGCCTATATCTTTCATGGGAGACACTTGGGCCACGAGAGCAGGGGTGAGACCGACACCTGAGCCAGATGAAATCCCAAAGAATACTGCAAAGAGGATCATTGCTAAGTTGTTCGATGCGGTCATCCAAAGGCCGAGGATAAGGAGTGAAGTTATACTGCACATGAGTATCATAATGTTATATCTGCCAACTTTGTCAGCGATGACGTTGGGTGCTGTACGGCCAAGGATACTGTAGCCACGCGGATTAGTGATATTCATTTGACCAGCGGAATAGAACGTGAATTCGTACCTAGCAGCATTGAGGATTGGAACCATGTAGTTGGCCATATGCTGTGACATTCCATTTTTGCGAGCGGCAACAACGATATAAGTTACAGGGAGAAACATGCCCCCTATATGTATGTTAGCTAATAAAAGAGTAAAAAGTGAGAATAGTCAAGCTCACAGTAATAGAAGAAGACTGCTGCTGCGAGCGCTATAAAGGCAGGTTCTTTCATCGGTCGAGTCATTTCAGAAATATGCCAGCGTCGTTTGGATGGTGGTAAACGGGACTTGAGTGTAAAGTTGGTGAATAGAAGCAAGCATAGAATAAGTAATGCACAGGCACGCATGGTCCAATTGAAGCCCCATTTAGGAATCAGGTGGATAACCATTATAGGAAATACTACACCTCCGAGAGAAGACCCTGCAACAACGGGGCCTAATGCGGCGGCTCGTCGTTTGTAGAACCAGGTAGATACCTAAAGAGAAGGGCCTGGAGTTAGAATAAAAGGGTGGCTCGATTATAGGGAGAGGGGAAAAAGAAAAGGGACCTACGCAAGTGACAGAAGGGTAAAACACCATCGACGCCCCCAAAGCCGAACAAACAGCTTGGCTAAGTAACAAGCCGTAATAGGTATCCATGAAACTTGCAATAGTAAGACCGCCAACGTGGAGAGCCGTTCCAACCATAACTAGATAAGAATGGCCGAAGTTGTCAAAGATCCTGCCAAAGAATGGACCGCAGAACAACATGAAGAAAACTGGTTTCAAGTTAACAGGGGTTACTCTTCTAAAAATAAGGTATTTGAGGGTAAGTGACCTTGGAGAGAAGAGATCCATGCCACTTCTGATTCGGTGTATGCCTTCAGCTGGTGAGTATGATAATAGTTTTGGAATATTCCCACGCAGTTAACCCAGCCAAAAGATACAAACAGCGTGGCAGATGCACCGGCAACGGTTAGCCAGGCGGCCCTCCCTCCTTCTGGGTAGTCATTCTCGAGGTCATTCCATAGACTTCTTTCGCTTATGGGGCTGACCTTTTCAGGGTCATTTTCCAAGCGCCCTTTCATATGGCCGGTATCCAGATTTCCGGACATTTTGTTGGACCTAAAGAAAGCTCAAAGACTGAGCAGAATGTGAGGGAAGGATAATTAAAAATAGAACTTGTGACAGGTGTAAATTTGAAACATATGAGGTTTAGAAAGATCTAAGAAAGGGGATGGCAGGATAGAGGCTGTGTGTAATTAAGAAAACAGAAGATGTAGAAGTTCAAGAAAAGGACTTGAAATTTCAGAGCTTTTATGCTAGAATGACAATGGAAAACGCCCGCTTCACTAAATATCATAAAATAGGCAGCTCGGTAGTTCCCGTCTAAATATCAATTAAGAAAGGGTTATGTATAGTGAATGATGACCAAAACCTGACCTTGCATGCACCTTGATGGAACAGGGAGGGCAGAATAAAGAAACAAGTGCAGTCACTTGAAGTTTATTATTGTAATAGATACTACTTGCTAAGGACAAGTAGTAAATATTGCAAGTACCGTTGAAATAGCTCTCATATCTGTGAACAAACGGATAGTACTCCCCTATAAAAGAAGCAATATGCCACTTGGAGTAAACAAACAAGAAGAGAGAATTAGGGTGTGGAGATTTGGACTCAGCAGTAACTTAGGAAAGTAGTTATTCATTATCAGTTGAGATTGGCCTAGATCAGACAAGATAAGTTTGGGATAATAAACTCATGTTTCTCCAAGAATGTGAGTAGTAAGCCCTGGTATGTATGTAGAAACATGTCACTAAGAAGCATTACCCCAGGGAATCATACAATCTGATGTCCAATCCGATGGGTCGCAAAACCAATATGAGAAACAGGAGAGAGGAGTCACCTCTGTCCCTTTCCCCACTATGATCAGGGTTGAGTATATATCAAGGGGTCGATCTCTCGATTTGGGAGGGTCGATTTGGTAAAGCTTGACTTAGGAGGCTTTTAATTTCCAGAAGATAGACATGTCGTCATCGGCGTCATAAGGAATTGGCTGTGTTGGGATGGTATCAAGAAGCCAAAAAAAAAAAAGAGCAGCTCGTCAAGGCAGACAACGAGTTGATTTTACAGGCACGACAGCAATTAGGACGGCTAGGCGTCTTTCGCAGCTCTGTCGGGACGCGCAAACGAGCGGCTCAGGGGGTACGCGGGTTATCCTCTTGCAGGCCAGCTGAGCGGCTATCCCGGCCCTGCTTGTTCGCTCATCTCGTCTCTCCTGCCAGCTTCCCCTGGGACTCCTGCATATACGCAGCACGCAGCACGTAGCACGCAGCACGCAGCACTACTAGTTGTTATTATTATTATTGCCTGGCTTGACGTCCATCGCGATTTGAGAAATTAAACGAATAAATTTAAGCATACGGTCATGTGACCACGAGCCTCCTTTTATTTTCCTTCCGCTCGACGTCAGTTTCAACTTCAACCACCAACTCTGCACGTCTTCGCGGCTGTCTGGTCTGTTGACGCTGATATCCATCTGCACCGTTGCCTCGTGTGGTCTCCTGCCTCTTTTCTCTTGCTGCCAGGCTGCTCTACCATGAAATCTGTCACCAGCCGGCCCATGGAACAGTGAAAAGTCGCCTTGAAACGGTTTCGAGTTGGCTCTATAAATAGCCCTGCCTATCACCTTGCTTCCCTGGCCGAGTTTTCTTTTTCTTCCTTGCCTTCTCCAAGCCCCTGGTCCACCCCGAAATCCTGTGGGACGCTTGTGGAATTTCGGCCTAGCTGTTGTTTGGCCAATTTCGACCCTGGTGTGTTTCATCATAACTCAACCATACCAATTCTGGTACCTTCCCACGTCGATTTTCCATCGTCTGCCAAACACAGCCAGCACCGCCAGCCCTCCAGAGAGACAGCCTCGCTCCCACCCTGAGGACACAGATCAAGAGCTTCTCCTTAAACCAGACGTGTCAACCTCCTTGCATATGCGTGTGCTGGTGGCCACACTTCCGTCCTGAGGCTTCTGACCGAGCTGAGAGGTCACAGATACGCAAACGACTCGAGCGGCACGCCGGCGGCTAATTCTGCTGCGACCTGTTGCGGGCCCAGAGGCATTTTTACCTACTGCCTTAGTATCATAACAAACAGCATGTTCTGATATGCTGGACAGCTGATTTTATTGCCTGAGACTGCTTCTAACCTGTGTCTGAGGAAGAACAGTCGCATCTGTGCCTTCCCCCGCCTTTATCGAGATCTAGTCGTGGACAAGCCCCTCTGACTTCGCGACTTGCTCTGCCAACTGAACCAGCTAGCTGGCTTGCCCACCAACTCCGTTTCCGCAGACCTTTTTCAACTGCAGCCCCTTCGATTCAGTGGGATTTGCACAGAGTCGAGCCACCAAAGTGCCCGAATATAGCTTCGCGCCTGCCTGCGCCTAATTCTCTGTCATATCAGCTCAGAATCGTCCTAGTGGTGGCATCATTGGCTCGAGTGTTCACACAAAAAATTGCTAAAGATGGCGACTGCGATGGCATCGCGGGCCTCTCTACCGCCCTCTACCATTAAGCGGACGAGCCTCCAAAGACCTTCGTCGTACCCAAAAAACCGACTATCCGTCCACTCCAACAAGTCAAACTCGCAAAACCGTTCACGTCCAACCTCTGCCACTTCTAATACCTTTTCTGTTTATCAGTCAAGCCTGCCTTACGCTTTGGTTCGGGATTTTGCCTATCCTCCGAGTCACCCTCTTCATTATGGCGCACCTCCCAAGGATTCGGGCATATCGACACCAGTCCACGAATCTCGGAGGATTTCAGATGCGCCCCTATCTTCACTGGACGCCACCCGCGCTCACTGGCCCGCCCCAAACTGGGACCCAGGTACCATGTACAGCCAGCAACAACTACCTCCGATAGCGTATGGTGACGGGCCTCCATATAGTGAAGATGAGGATTTACACAGCCCCGTTGTCACCACCTCACGGCATCGAAAGTATAAGTCCGGCCACTCCAGTGAGAGCAGACCTGGCTCACGCAGACGCAAAGGGTCGGGTTTCGGTGACCCCGACAATAATGGCGATGCTGAGAAGGGCGTCTTGATTGGCGTTAACGGAGACGGAAGCGAGACATATTATGTTAGAGACGAAGACGCAGATGATGATGGACCAGGAGGAGAATACGTGACCTACCCAGCAGGAGATGGCAGACGCTCATACCACCCGGGTTTTAGTGACCAAGGCGGGGCCGGAGGTACCGATCTAGGTAACTCCGCTCATAACCACGGAGCTTACGATAGAGATTTCGAGCTAGCCTCTGACGATGATATATCAGACGACGATGCGTGGAACGACCCTTCTAGATACTCGCGGGATTATCAATTTACAATCGTTTCTCCAGATGAGGAGATGCATGGTAAAGCCGTTGCTCTCTTCGATTTCACTCGCGAGCACGAAAATGAACTTCCTTTGAAAGAAGGCCAGGTAATTCTGGTTTCTTATCGCCATGGCCAGGGATGGCTCGTTGCTGAAGACCCGAGGACTGGAGAAAGTGGACTGGTTCCAGAGGAATTTGTACGTCTTGTCAGGGATATCGAAGGCGGATTAAATTCTCTCAATGGCGATTTGAATATGATCGACCCTAATACTGCCGGAAGCGAATCCGAACAAACACCGGTTGCCACCACTCTGCCAGCCTCGCAATTGAACGATGCTCATCTTAGTGATACTGTCGATACGGATGCACAAGCCCACGCCCCGGTTGAAATCGATGCGACTGATAGTGGAACACAAGAAGTGGACACACAAACTACACAAAGCAAAGAAACCGAAAGGGACAAAGCAAGGGAAAAGCATCCTCCGGTCGTGTCGACCTTTTCAACGAGCAGCAAAGACCTAAACCCCTACCCCTCACACCTACTTAGTGGTCATCAGCATAGCAGGTCCATGCCTCCCCCGATTGAACATTCAGAAGCTCAGTTGGCCCGTTCCAACTCTGGTGCAGCAAAACGAACCAAGAGTGTGTCTAAACGAGCCTCTGAGTCGGCCTAAGGACCTCGTTTCAAGGATTCTTGTGTTCTTGTCATGATTTTTTCTTTTCTTGCTTACCCTGGACGAATAAACGAGATACCTGGTGTGCATTATGAGAATGAGTGCCAAACAGTTTCATCTTTTACCTTCATACTCCCTCCATATGCCTTCAAATCATGGAACGTGTTCTAGTCAACGTGATTCCACGCCTGATCCTCACATAATATGCCCTTCAATTCTTCGTGAAAAACCCGAATACGCTGTCTGAGACGGTTCTAATGTGGTTGATGTATGTGGGCACTTTTATCATCTCTTTCTTCAGCTCCGGCTTCTATGTTTGATTCCATTTCCCAGCCCACATCATTATCCCGTTTAGGTTTTCTTGTCTTCATCATCTGCCTTTTTCTTTTTCTTTTCCTTTTCCTTATTTTAATGTTCATTTTTTATTTTTCTTTTGCATGTTGGGTGTATATCCTCGCTTAAGACGTGCATAAAATCGTCTGGCTAGGCTAAAGGGGGATTGGTCAATACTATAAATGAATGAGTACAATATGCATACACGGTTGTTATAAGTATAGAATCGACTTAGTTCCAAGTGGGCCAAGCCTGGTATAGACCTTTATACATCTCGAGGTAGCAGAATTGGATCAGGATATACAGTTAGTTGGGTTTTTGGTGAACTAGTTCATATCTGAGGAATAATTACATGGGAACTGGAAGGGAGGAAGAACCTTGCGGTATTTAAATTGAGCCAGCAAAGGGGTCAAAGTTAGCAACCAAGCCCACAACGAAGGTACAAACCAATTTTGAAGTACGTAAATATACCAGAAGGCCAAGCTACGAGCAGATTCCCCTAAGAAACTTCTATCGTAGGTTTATTCAAAGAGCACCTCGCTATGGAACGCGCTTTAGCCAAGAAGATCGTCCAGCGCGCTTCCTCCGCTAGGCTTCTTCTGCTGTTGAGAGCTGGGAGTTCCACTAAAGGTGTGTGGGGAGCTGCTTGAGCTAGGCGTTCCCCAGATGCCAGCACTTGCCTTCTCCTTAGCCATGCTTGCAAGATTTGGGCCCTTGTTCTGAGTCTGTGTTGTTGATTTGATACCAGCGTTGGCACTAGCGGTAGACCATAGGCTACCAAATGCATCACCGCCTGATTTGGAGGAGGTTGTAGTTTGAGATTTCGTGGTGGATTTATTGGAAGACTCTAATGGCTTGGACTGAGGAGTTGGAATAGATGTGAAGTAGTTCGGCTGCGAAGCTTGGTAGGTGGTTGGCTTGGGTGGCTGGGACTGGGTAGTGGGTGAAAGTGGTCCCATGCTTGATCCTTGAGAGGTTGTGCCAGTAGCCGATGGTGTTTGAGGATTGGATCGGAAGGCAGCTAGCCCGTTAAGGCTTGCATTCTGAGCAGCCGAAACAGGCTTTGGAGCAGCGAATTGGGTCTGGCTTGGTGCAGATGGAGGAGCAATTGAGCCAAACTGTGACTGTAGGGTATTGGTGGCCGGCGTGGTAGGACTGGCGGACTGAAAGTCGTCAAATTCGTCATCATCCATGCTTTGAGCTGCAAGCTCAGTTAGGCCACTCGAACCAACGGGTTTTGTGGTGGACGAGGCCTTTGCTGGAGGGGAGGAGACGGAGGGTGCCGCTACTGGTTCATCATCGTCGCCAAAGGAGACCAGATCAAGGGTTGGCGCCTTCGGAGGAGCAGGCTTGGATTCGACTCGAGAGGTTGGCTCACTTCGTCGAGGGGCTGAATATCCGCTATTATCACCTTCGTCGTACTCCTCAAACCGGTTTGACCTCCGACTAGCATCCCGGAATTCGCTGGTATTTCCGTTGAAGCCGCCTCCATCGCCATATACTCCGTCGCTGAAGCCTCCGAAGTTCGCATCTTCGCTGCCAAACCCACCAAACCGGGAGCTGCCCCCTCCGCCGGAGAATCCGCCAACGCCTATTCCTCCTTCAAATCCGCCGAATTTGTTTCTATTAGCCTTTGCCTTTTTCCTTTCCGCACGAATCATGTCAACATCGCCTAGCAACTTGGCAAGTTCTTGAGACCGGTTGCGGATATTTATTCCCTGGTCTTTACCATTGGGGTCGATATAATGAAATTGGCGAAGCATTCGCAGAAGTGAAATGTGAGAGCGTGCATCATCGACAACCCTTTCCGAACCATTCTTGACTAGAAACTCAAGAAGTTGCAGAGACTAAACAATGTAAAATGTTGTGTTAGACAGCCTTCGAACAACTTATACAATGACGAGGGTGGGATGTAGGGGCCCAATACTTTATATATCTGACGCCATTCTTCTGCAGATTTCTCCGTAAAACGTTTATAGATCATTGGCATTATCTCGTTAAGCAGTTGGCTATATGAAAATAATAGTTAGCCTTTGACTCTTTTGAAGTTTGATACTGTCGATGGAACTGACTAGCTGTGTGTTCCGTTTGCGATTTCCTGCATAAGGGTCGAAGATGCGCCCCAAGGCTCGTTGTTTGTAGCTTCCCGGACCTATAAATTCGAGTAAAAGTAACCGTTAGCCACAGAGCTTGGGTTGTATATCGTGTGGCAGAGAGGGCGCCGACCTTTGCCTCCATCTCAGTGTAATTCATCATAGCTAGACAGATCACAGAGTTAGTCAAACGAAACCACAACAGATGATGGCTCAAGTATTGGCAAGCCTCATATACAGGGTTATATTCCTAATCAAATCACGTACCATTTTGTACTTTGCGGACGCTTGCCTTAATATCATACAGACTCAGGTTGCTGACCTGGTCCTTCAACGAATTGAAGTCCATGACGAATAGCCTTTGTCTTGACTCAAATACTACTTCCAAAGAAAGGAGCAAAGAAATATTATAGATCAACTGCGCCGTATACTGTCTGTAGGCGTTTCTGCGGAGCGGTCGGTCAGCTGCGGAGTGTCGCTGCAAAGGGTGATCGTTGGCCTGATGTCGGAAAGCCGTAATAGACGGATGATGCCCGAGGCTGTCGCTAGAATGAAGGGTGTAATCGCATAAAACGCACTATGCCGGAGGATATTGACGGCGAGAGTGTTTCACTCCTCGAGTGGTTGATGTCGTTGGGCGACGATGCTGGCGTTGGTTGTTGTCAAGTTCAAGGTAGCGAAGGAGGTTTTAACTAGTTACTGGCCGCGTTTCTTGGTGTTAGGTCGATCACAACGTGACAAGACTGGCATGGATCCCCCCATTGAAAGTGGCCTCAGGGGTGGCGCCAACGAGAAATGCACCGCAAACTGCTAACAAATATCATCAAAACTGTACGACGATACATAAATCGTAATGGCATGTAAAGCTATCTACTGTTGAGACGAAGTATCTATTTCATACAGGTACCTACACAAGAATAGAACGCTGTGCCACCGGGACACATATCTCCGTTCAGGCAGCACAGAAAGGCAAGGGCCAAAAAGCTAGCATACAGGAAACGAATGTCCAGTTCATAATCATGATGCCTCGTAATGGGAACTAGATATATGCCGATGCAGGGAGGGAGTGATATCTTGAGTAAAGCAGAACATCAGACAAAAATCATAGATAAGAAAGAAAAACGTAAACAGCGACATCATTAAACCGCTATTCCAGCACCGTCACCATGGTATAGAAGCACCGAAACGAATAAAAACATAAAGGGGGAATAAGGAAAAGAAGATATCAACAAAAGGGAGTTAAAAGGGTAGTAGTAAAGGGCGAGGGGAAGAAGAAAATAGGCACGAGGAGAACGATCAACCAGTGGCTTATTCGTTATAAAATTTCCTCATAATCAAATGCAGGAACAGATTGACGTTAACGCGCAGCTGATCCTCAAACAAGTCCATGAACTGTGTGTTGTTGAACTGGGCTTGCAGCAGATCATCCAGTGGAATCTGTGCATTTGCTCCGGGGACCATCATGTTGCCGCTGCTGCCGTCAATCGTGAAGATACCCACAGCGTTGCTTGAAATTGTGAGATCGACACGGTCCCATTGACGTTCTGTGTAGCCTTTCCAGTGGACGAGAACTCCCTTATCTGCAAGGTTCCGGGCAGAGTATTTGTAGGAGCCAAACTTGAATACACGACCTGAACGTTGAAGCTCCCGCTCATGATCCCATTGTTTTGTAAATGGCATTAAGAACCGCTTCTTTCCTTTCTTGTTTTGCAAAGTGATCATGGCTTGTTCGATGTAGTCGTTGTATGTCTTTAATTGACCCTCAAGGTAGCTAGACTGGTCATTCAGCCGGTCCAAGGTTAAACGGACGTTCTCAAGTTCTCGTTGTCGCTGGATTCTTCGTCGATGCTTGGTTCTAATGTCGACAGCGATTTCGTTTAGCAGATCCTGGTACTGGTTGTGTCGACTTATCCTTCCAGCTCTCTCAAGCTCAACAATATGCTGGAGAGCAGTCCGTTTCAGCTCGGTATAAGACATAGCACCAATATCAATTAACGTGTTTGTGTCAGAGTAGGCACCACGTTTTCGGTCACCAGCCGACAACTCGTCGCGGACGAGATCTGCCCATCGTTCTTCATCCTCAATGCTTGGTGGTGTGACCAGTATTTCGAGCAGATTGGCCCCTGATTGAACACGAATAATGTATAGGATACACCGTTTGGTTTCAACAAGGAGCGCTTTGATTTCCGCATCCGGGTCTGTACCCCAGAAATTAGTATTTTTCCTGTAGTGAGCTCTCAGGGAGTATGTTCCACTTACCCTCCATATTATGCAGCTTGGGAGTCAACGTAAGACTTATCTCAGAGGAGCTGACGCTCATGAGTTCATTCTCGTTGCTCTTCACACTTCCAAGATCGCGTATAACTTCTCGAAGGGTATCTTCGGGACTCGTACATATGTACGGAGCCTCGGCTGCAATAAGTTGGTGGATTGAGAAAATGTCGGACATTTTGATATATAAGGTTGGTTTCGTTTTGGCATACAAGTCGTTGTACTCGTTAATATCAAAGAAAGTTTCCGCATCTTGGACGGTGATAACTATGAATCGTATTAGAAATTGGGAGGCTGCGGCATTAAAGGAAAGCTGTACTTACTGTTTCCCCAAATTCCTCCAAGTCTCTGTATTGATTCGCTAATATAAGTGTTCAGGGGTTGCAGATAGACGTTTTCGGCGCCGAACAGCCTTCCAGACGCTGCCTGACCCATCACTTTGCCAATCTCCCCCAGATTTTTCTTTTGCTCCTGCGTCAAAGCACGTTCAACGACACCCGACCTTTCAGGGTCCAAAAGGGCAGGTTGAAGGTAATTTTTCCATACCCATTGTCCTACTAGTTGCAGGATATACCCTCTATCTTCCTCCTCGTACTTGGCCAGCAATTGTTCGTACATCTGCTGGGCAATGAACCGTATTCCAAATGGTAACCGATGTAAAGAATCTTCCAAGAGGGCTAAAATTTGGTCGACGATATCACGCAGATCTTGGAGATGGCGAATGAAAGTTTCTCGTGTCTCTGGGTCTCTGATTGCCTCTTCCCTGGGGACGTCTGGTCTTCGCCGACTTCGTTTTCCTGTTCTCAATTCCTCGTTGTTGATAGCAGAACGGTAAATTTGCATAGGATCACTTTCTAAATCGAGATCAGCATTATCAATTATAGCCTCCTTGACTAGAGGGCCAAATAGATCCTTTGTAAATTTCCTATCTCGAGGCGTCTTGATGTACGCAGCCAACAACTTTGTCCAGAACGCATTGCATCGAATGTAGTCCTGAAGTGAAGCCGAGTGATCTATTTCCTCCTTCACTGAGCGAACAATAAGCTTGATCAAGTAGTATTCCTCACGTCTCTTTTGGGAGTAGCCAAACAGGCCCATGACAAGATGTTTTATCCTGTCACAGTCGCGCTCGGAAACTGCCTGCTCACGCAGTCGTCGAAACACTCTGGCAAGATATTGTGGTTGGGTCTGAAGGAGGAAAAAGAGCTCTTGATAATGCTCAAGCTTCCTTCTGGATGTCTTGTTGAGTGCTTTAAGATCAAACGGATCCTTGGAGGCAATATCGGAATTCGATAAGACAGCGCCGACATGTCCACCGAAATGCTTCTGATGCTTAATTACCTCGTCCAGGGTGATTTTGTTCTTCACGAGCAGAGCAATTTTGATGTCTAATTGGGTTATATATTGGTCTGCCATCTCATTCTGTCGTACTTGTTGAACGACTGTTTTTCTCAGTCTCTCGAATTCCAGCTCTTCATCAAAGTCAAAGTCGCTATCATTCAGCAAGTGCACAAAACCCTTTATCGTGCCGACGGGTGGATTCTTGCCGCTTGTGAGGCTTTTGTATGCTTGTCCTTGTATCTTGCCTCTCACAAAGCTTTGGACTTTGACAACCTTCTCCATGTTTTCGCGATAGAATCGCTGCTTTTCCGCAAAGCGCTCACGAACCATACTTCCCCTGGCAAGAGATTGGAGCTCAAGGACTAAATCTTCCTCGGCTTCAAGTTCGCCTAAAAGACAGTCCACATCGGCCCTGACTAGCATCGCCCGTGATACAGCTTGGAGATGGGTGACTTGATCCGTGAAGGTATCAAGTTCTGCTAATAGCCCACCAACGTCAATTCGCAACAAGGCTGCCCGCGCAAGTCCCTGTAGGCAAGTTATTGTATGATTCTCATCGAGTAAAGCTTCCATATCTTTGTTTTGAGCTCGTCGTAGTAGGAAACCTCGGATGCTGCTTTGGAGTGAAGTAATGCTATCAGTACTGGCGAGAAGAGCGCGCTTGCAGGCTTCAACATCAGCACGAAGTAGTTGCCCGCGGATGAAACCTTGGAGGCTGATAACTGATCCTTCATGGGTACTAAATTCTTTCTTAGTCTGTTCAATTTTCCTCCTGACGGCTATGGCCCGTGAAATTGACTGAAGGTCCATCCAATTTGGACTATATTTGGCTAACAGAGCCTTCTCCCCATTTATTCTGTTGCGCGACGCATTTGCACGAGCGATGGACTGGATCTTCAACCATTCTGGAGTAAACTGGGCCAAGGTGGCCTTTTCATCTTCGACTCTACGACGAACAGCGATTGCTCGAGCCATTGATTGGATGTTTAACCAACTAGGGATAGATTTGGCTAACATCGCTTTGTCCCTTTCGATCTTGCAACGGGTGGCATTCGCTCTAACTGCAGACTGGATATTTAACCAGTTTTGGCTAAACATGGCCAGCGAAGCCTTTTGACCCTCTATCCTGCTCCGGGTAGCAATTGCACGAACAATGGATTGTATGTCAGTGACAGCGGCAGCTTTTCGATCCAGATGTCCCCTGTCTATCTGAACAGAGCGCCGTAGGAGCATTCCTCTAATGGCAGACTGCAGCAAATGAACTGCTCCTTCGGCATCCTTGGTCTCTTCGTACCGATCGTGTTCCAGCTTCCTTGCAAGGGCACCGCGGATAGCTGCCTGGAAACTTTTGATACCATGCTCTTCTCTTCGTGCCAGGGTATGTATGTGCTGCACTTCAGCCTTTGCTTTTTTGGCTCGGACCAAAGATTGGAATTGTAGGATATGCTCTTCTGCGGCTCTACACCAGTATTGGTCGTTTTTCTGCCGTATCCGAACTATAAATCCTCGAGCGGCTGACTGCAGGTCTGTAGCAAATCTCTGCATACCCAGACGATAATCAGCTATCTGCCGGGCCCAGTCGCCACGTATTCTAGACTGCAGATCTATTAACAAGTGTTCCTGGTCCCATAGTCCTTGCATCAAGTCTCCCAGTCGCAACCTAAGGAGAGCTCCTCGAGCTTGTGATTGCAGATCAGCTACGGAGTCTTCGTTTTCGTTCAACTCCCTAGCTATCCTCTCCTCTTCTGTTTCAATAGGCTCAGGTTCTGGTTCGGGCTCTGGCTCGGCTCCAAATTTAGCTCCCATGCCAGAGAAGCTAGGCATAGTCACTCCTGCCTGATCAAGGCCGCGTTGTGTTTGTTCCAATTCATGGTGTTCGAACTCTAGTTGACCAACAAGATTGCCAATGCGGAAGTCGACAACGCCGTTCTTATACAAGAGCCAAGACAGCGCGTGAATGCAGTGGATAACCTTGGGAATGTTTTTCCTTTCGTAAAGGTCTATCAGTTCGAATCTAAAAACCTCTGGGAGCTCGATTTCGTCCAAGAAGCGGAAAAAGAGCGCAATATTGTCGGAATGGCGGAATTGGAGTTTTGGGCTATAAAATATTCTAAGAGTGCGGTGTGGGTATAGTGCTTGAACGAGCTCGGCCAAGGTGACACCATCACGTAGTGCCTCTTCCAGCTGGACAATAGGTGGAATGGGTTTTTGTATGACGTCCTCGATCCATTCTTTGGCCTCTCCAATGTGACATAGATACTCGTAGGCCTGAAGAAACCGACGTTGTTTATCCATCCAATTTGTCGCGGTCCAGGAAGAGATACCGGCTGGTTTCGAAGCGGTAGCAGCTTTTGGTCCTCCACGGACCGAGTCCGCTCGTTTGAGTCGGCGGCGTCCCTGCAGGCCGACAACAGAGGGTGATGCTGTAGCTATGGCAAACTCATCACTGTCGCTTTGAGCTATTTGGGAAAGCGTTCTGAGATGCCCTGTTCTCGATTTTTGGAAGGTCTGGAGCTCTGGTGCAGTGAAAGAAGTCTGTAAAGATGGCGTTGCATGCGGAGTAGACTGCGTACGTGTATGGTGAGAACGGCGCATACTTTGAGTCCGTGGTTCGAGAGGCTCATCCTTTTCCTGAATCACCGGGCTTATATGGTCATAAGACGGGCTATTTAACTGTTTCGAGAAAGGTGAAGTAAATTCAGGTGTTTGGCTGCGCACAGATTTTGAGTGAGGTGATGTAAACTCGGGCTGCGGAACGAGACTCTGACTCCTTCCATGGCAGGAGGAAGATGTAGAAGGTCTCGATTTTGGCGGAGTACCGTTGGGGGCCTGCGGCAGAGGCCTCAAGGAACGACGTATATTTCCATATGTCTCTCCAGCACTCATCTGCGTATCGAAGCTTCCCAGGCGTCCACGCTGTTCCGTCTTGCGCTCAGGCGTGTCTGGCATGAAGTCGCTGGGCGCATGAGACGAGACGGTGCTTGTCCGACTGGGCACATATGAATTGGACGACATTGAGTAAAGTGAGGAGTTTGTTGAAGCAGTCGAGCCATGCCGTAGCGGACCGTATGACGCCGGCGCCAGCTCGGATTGACCCCTTCTTCTTAGCGACGGAGGATTGGAAGACATCATTGACGGCGGGAGATGTGTCACGGCGCAGTATAATAACGGATATTACCCTTATACGCCCTAAGCATAGCGTCCCATGCTTCTCTGTGCAGGTCTGGTCCAGGGATATGATAAGGTATGGGGGTAGCGAAGTTGCGACTCGGATGTTTGGGGGTGAAGAATCGCAGGTAAACACACTAGAGACCTATCCAGCAGGAGAAAAGAGGCCGGGGTTATATGCAACAGGTGTACTCCGTATATCTGGCTGCTTAGCGCTTGTAAGATGTGACTTTGTTGCTCCGTCGCTCCGCCGCCTCGTCGCTTGGTCGCTTGGTAGGTCGCTTGTTTTTGTTCTTTTCTTGCTTGTTGATTTTCTCGCGGGGAGAAAAAAAGGTGAGGAGGAAAACATAGTACCTAAAGGAGACTAGCGCGTGTCACATGCTGATTAGTCATTGTTGAGGTTATGATGTAATTAGATAACGAGTATCTTACATGGACAAGTGGTATTTTACGGGTAACCTTGTTATTGCAATACGCTAAGGACGCGACCAGAAGGAAAAGGTGGTGCAACCAGACGAAGACAAAGAAGACAACCACAGGAGCAATGAAAAGAAGATGATAAGAGCTGAGAAGTAGCTGGCGACGGTGCACCGGGCGTTTAGAGTTGAAACACCTGGGGATGCGCTGCAGCCAGCTCCAACTCCAAACGTCATGGATGGCCGTCTTCAAGAGCGCTTCCTATCAACCAGCTCAGACCATCAACATGGAAGCAGCAACTAGCTGCATAACTACCATATAGACACCATAGTATCCATATACCATCTTATATCTACTTCCTTATCGCCGTTCCATCCTCGACTTCCCCCGTCCGCTTCTCGTCGCCCCTCGCTGTGTTACTTACTAAGCTGGTACTGCGTATGACTAAGCACAACCCACAAGCGGGAAATTTATTCCTATAAAACCTCAAAATTTACTTGTTTGATTTTTTTTTTCTTCGGGTTTTTCTCTTTCTTCCCTTGGGAAAAAAGATATCTCCCCGCCAACAGGACGTTTTTTCGAGTCAGGCGCTGTTGACGGTTATTCACATTCTTTTTTCCTCGTTGATCTACAGCCAGGTATAACTTTATACACATTTTCGCCCGCAGCAATGCCTCTATCTAACGGGGATGGCCGCAAAGCCAGCACGGTTACCTCGCTGGGTGGGCGGACGGAGTTTGTTGACTGCTCCAAGGCGCTGGACCTCCTGAAAACGGAGTATACGTCTGGAGATGGTCTCGATATTAAGGAACTACTTGACTCGAACAAGCGCGGGGCTTTGACTTACAATGACTTCCTCGTGCTTCCTGGATATATCGGTACGGCAGCCATTTCCCTATCAATAGCTCTCTGGATGAACAGGCAATCTAACGATGAATCCGTTTGACAGGATTTCCCGCGTCTGATGTAACTTTGCAGTCTCCGGTGACCAAGCGCATTTCCTTAAATGTGCCTCTACTCTCTTCTCCCATGGACACTGTCACCGAACACTCCATGGCTATCCATATGGCACTTTTGGGAGGCCTCGGTGTCATTCACCACAACTGTTCGGCAGAAGAGCAGGCTGAAATGGTCAGGAAGGTGAAACGATATGAGAACGGGTTTATCCTCGACCCAGTCGTCATCTCTCCAAAGACTACAGTCGCTGAGGTCAAGGAGTTGAAGCAGAAGTGGGGATTCGGAGGCTTCCCTGTGACTGGTAAGTTATATTTATATATCACTGGTGTTTTATCAAATTCCTTCCAATGATGTTGTACATCTTATCTTAAACTTTCGTTCAACTGCACGCGGCGAAAGCTGCCCTGGAGAGCAACAGATTATGATCTGAGATTACCCGTTCCCATGATCCAATCCTTTTGGTCTATAGAAGTCGAACGATTTGACTGACTGGACTTGCATGAAATAGAAAATGGCGACCTTCGCTCCAAGCTGGTTGGTATTGTCACCAGCCGGGACATCCAATTCCATCCTGAGTTGAGCGATCCGGTTACCGCTGTCATGACCACCGACCTTGTGACTGCTCCCTCTGGTACTACCTTGGCTGAAGCCAATGAAGTCCTTCGTGCTTCCAAAAAGGGCAAACTCCCAATTGTTGATGAGGCAGGAAACATTGTCTCTCTCCTTTCTCGCTCTGATCTGATGAAGAACCTCCACTATCCACTTGCTTCTAAGCTTCCCGACTCGAAGCAGCTTATTTGCGCTGCATCTATCGGAACTCGTCCCGCTGACAAGGACAGACTTCAGAAGCTTGTTGAAGCTGGCCTTGACGTTGTTGTCCTCGACAGCAGCCAGGGTAATAGCATGTACCAGATTGAGATGATTAAACACATAAAGACTACACATCCGGAAATTGACGTCATTGCCGGTAACGTCGTCACTCGCGAGCAAGCCGCGTCTCTAATTGCTGCCGGTGCCGATGGCCTCAGAATCGGCATGGGCAGCGGTAGTGCTTGCATCACCCAGGAAGTTATGGCAGTTGGCAGACCCCAAGCAGCTGCTGTTCACAGCGTAACTGAATTCGCTTCCCGTTTCGGCGTTCCTTGTATCGCCGATGGTGGTGTCCAGAACGTGGGTCATATTGTTAAGGCTCTTGCCATGGGTGCTTCCACCGTAATGATGGGTGGTCTTTTGGCTGGTACCACTGAGTCTCCAGGCCAGTATTTTGTCAGCCGTGAAGGACAACTCGTCAAAGCTTACCGTGGAATGGGTAGCATTGATGCCATGGAGGAAAAGAAGGCAGGCGGCAGCTCCACTGGCAACAAGAGCACAGCCGGTACTGCCAGATACTTTTCTGAGAAGGACAGCCTGCTTGTGGCTCAGGGTGTCTCTGGCTCTGTCCTAGACCGTGGCTCCGTCACCAAGTTCGTTCCATACCTCATTGCCGGTGTCCAGCACTCGTTCCAGGATATGGGCGTCAAGAGCTTGCGAGAGCTACACGATGGTGTCGCGAAGGGAACTGTTCGCTTCGAGGTCCGAACTACCAGTGCCCAAGCCGAAGGAAATGTCCACGGCCTACACACCTATGATAAGAAGTTGTACTCCTAAATAACGCATCGCGGCGTTTGCGAATTTGCTTGCTGAGTCCTTATCTCCTTGACATATTTATTTCAATTACTGGCGAAGTTTCAGGAGTTTTGAAGTGGTGGTGTATCAGTCGGTCAAGGGCGGTTTGGCATGCCAGTTGATCTAATGTTCAACTACTTAAAAAAAAATTTTTTACGGATTCTTCAAACCATAGTTATGTAGTCGATGGCAGAATGGACAGTAATTCATATACCTCTAATTTCTGAATATCCGCAACTACCTGACCGCTTACTAGATATTACGTTGACTAACTCGGTTGTCGGGCCTATAACGATGAAACAACCTCGGGATAATCGATAGCCTTTCCCTAACTAGTTACACTCCAGTTAACTAGTTGATTGGTTGGCCGATAAGTTATTGATGCACATCACAGGTAAAACTCGTATACACAAGAAACAGCACGACACAACGATGGCCTGTGTCCTCGTTGAATGTCACTTTCGTGGGCTTCGTCGCGTATATCCGAGTTTTATCTTTCCTTCTTACTTTCTACGGCGTCATATCTCCGTGTCTAGGACTCTACAACAGTCTTGCCTTTGTCTAGACAATTCGTTGCGCAGAGCAGTGCAATCAAAGAGAAAGAATACAATAAATTATACCCAAAGGGCAGCATACTCAAGCGTTCGCATTATACCACAGTACCGAAAACCAATGGCGTCAAGTGATATCAAAAAGCAGGCAATTGACTACAAAATCCCCCGGCCAAGTTCAAGGTAGCAATCTTTCACTAGAGAACGACGATGACAATAACTCAACTAACTCTACAGGTAGTGTTATACTTGTATCCCCTCAAAACGAGGTCCTCCTGCTTCATCGAGTGAAAACATCCTCTTCATTCCCGTCAGCGCACGTATTTCCGGGTGGAAACATATCTTCCCAGGATGGCGACTTTCCGCCGGCAGGGCACCCAGATAGCCACGACGATGGAGCTTACTATAGAAAAGCTGCAATCCGTGAGATGTTCGAGGAGAGCGGAATACTACTTGCGAAAAACAAGAGCACCGGCAAACTAGTGAAGCTCAGTCCAACAGAGCGAGAGGAAGGCCGACATGCTATCCATATGAATGAGATCACATTTGATCAATGGTTAAAGAGAGTAGACGCAAACGCTGTAGCAGATATCGGTAGGTTACTCGCTCACGGTATACCTTGAAGAGGACTCTTGGAATGTTGACAAAAGGGCACAGAAATGTTGATACCCTTCTCACATTGGATAACACCCGCTATAAATGCTCGCCGTTTTACAACGCAAATGTACATTTATTTTCTACCTCCTGCAAGTGATACTACCGGCGACATTGCAAACCCAGGATTAAGCAGCGAAGAAGTCCAAGTACCTACCTCCGATGGCGGGTTGGAAATTACTGAAGCGCAGTTCCTCCCAGCATCGGAATGGCTACGACGCGCGAAGATGGATGAGATAATCATGTTTCCTCCTCAGGTGCTATTACTGAGCTTCGTCGCGCAATTTCTTGAAAGAGCAGGTGAAAGAACACCAATACCGGCTGTAGAGTCATACAAACGACGAAAAGAGCTGATCGAGTTTATTCATTCGGGTGATCCTGCATGGTCTCATAAATTCATTTCCCCACGGCCGTTGGGGAGCATGCCCGATGGCAGGCTAATTATGGATTTAAACTACCCAGGCCAGGAACTAGAAGGAACTGACAAAAGAGGGGATCCAGAAAGGGTTATCCTTGTGAAGTTCAAAAAAGAAGGGCCCAGAGGAGTAGAAGTAAGATGGCTCAGCGAGGTTAAACCGCATCTGCAAGACAGTAAGAGCTCGCTCTAGGTTGGATTATATAGCTGTCACCACCATTATGAAGCCAGAGCATCCTGCCTTTTTATATATTGAGACCTATATCTGAAATAGATTGTCGAGTTGTGTTTGTCCCATCTTGCAGCTTACTTAAACTTTTGATATTGAGCAAACCTAAAAACTCACCTCCTGGTGCATCGAATCACATGACCCACAATCGGGAAAAAATGATTTTCACTTTATCTTGCGCAGACAGCAAAAGCATCAAGACATCGACAAGAGAAGATAGCATCTGATTCCACTCCCTCGCCGTCTCCCTTCGATCAACCCTTTCCCACACAAATTTACTACCGTCTATTCCGCCAAAATGGAGAACGAGAAGGGCGAAATCGTCGATCTGTACGCACAAACTCCCAGGAGCCCTTATCAAATCGTCCAAAAGGGCTGAACGAATTGTCCCAGCAGATGCTAACGAGAATCTGTATGAAATAGCTACGTCCCACGCAAGTGCAGTGCCACCAACCGTATCATCAAGGCCAAGGACCACGCCTCCGTCCAAATCAGCATCGCTAAGGTTGACGAGAACGGCCGATACACCGGCGAAAACCAGGTCTATGCTCTCTCCGGATTCGTACGAGCTATGGGCGAGGGTGATGACAGCTTGAACCGTTTGGCTCAGCGGGATGGATTCTTGAAGAATGTCTGGAGCGCAAGCCGATAAGCGCGAGGAGAGAAAGTGTGGTTTAGACGTCAGATGGTACATATCACCCGCACATTTACGTTCTCCTGAAAGTAGACAAAATATGCGACTGGGAACCTAAGAGAATACTGAAGGAGTGGGATAAATGCTGATATGAACATTTTGCGCAGGTCGATTTTCTTGAAACGAGGACGGAATGGTCAATGGGAATGAATATTTCAGGAATTTCCGATGTTATGAAGACTCTGGCGCTACTCTAATCATTATTGAGGATGCGACGATACAAACCCATTGAATAAGATAATGGTGGAAACGAACAGAGCAAAAAATGAAATAAATTAAAAATTCTATATAATTCCTTCTCCTTGCCAGCACACACCTCTCTCAGGCTCCACACACACCATTTTCCTTCCTGGATAGCCAAGTGGCTAGAGCGCAATAATCATACCATTTGTTTCTCAAAATATACCATTGTTCCTCAAGCTACTTGCCTGCCATCAACTTCTATCCCATTTCCTCAGTTTGCATATGAACCGGTACACCAACTTTCTCGTTCTAATCGAGATATGTGAATAACTATCCCGGTTCCCCAGACATGGGCGAGAAGGTCGATTCACAAAAACCAGCTTTTTGTTGTAATCATTATTACCGGAAGAATGACAACTGCCTTCTGATGAGCTGTGACGGTCAAGATCACACGTCAGAGCACAGATACGGGCAGGACAGAATTATCGCATGTGAATATTCTTTTAAACATTTTATTCTTTTCTTTGAGACTCCATGGCCCTTCTAGAGGGTAGAATGATCACGTCACGGCCATCATGAGTACAATTGCTTGCAGCGGCTAAAGAATACGGTTTAAAGCCGGCCAGAAGGTGTAACAGTGGGTTGGTGTTTGTTTTCGTTATTAATTTATTTTACGAGTATCATTCGACAAGTCTATTATCCTCGTCCCATGATTGAAGTAAGGCTGTAGAAAAGCAGGAGTAAGAGAGTAGGTGACTAGGCTGGTTTGAAACCTCATGTGCACAATATAGCTTCTGCAAATGCTGCACCTTTTATTCCTTCTCTAGGCGCACGGCAGGATTCGATTCAACGAAGTTCAGGTTTACTTTATGTCCTACCAAATCTCGAATGTTGTTCACACCATATCTGTTCACGGAGTAAAAACAAACAATATGTTAGCAAGCTGTCGAGGTCGATATATAAAGCCCGTTTTATAGCTCGCACGGACTAGAGGAATGGAGACAGACAGGGCTGTTGGGATAGTTAGGGGCAAAACACTTACTTGATCATGGTTGGTCGCTCCAAACTCAATCCCCAGCCATAAACCTGCATATCACTTGGGATACCCATTGGCTCCAACATCTCCGGCCTAAACATACCGCTATTTCCAATCTCGACCCATTTCTTTAAAGTGGGATGGTAGCCGAAAATCTCCATACTTGGTTCTGTATAGGGGTTGTAGGCAGGCTTGAAACGAAGACCATGGATGCCCATCTTAGCAAAGAAGACTTCCATGAAGCCGATCAGACCGCCAAGTGAGAGGCCGAAATCTGCAATGACACCTTCGATCTGCTGGAACTCCGCAAGATGAGTTGCATCGAGAGTTTCGTTGCGGAAGACCTTGTCAATACTGAAGTAGCGGGCGGGCCGTGGATTTTGTGCTAGCTTTTGAAGCATATAAGCTGAGACAGAGGTGGTATGTGTTCGTAGGACAAGGCGCAATGATTCATCCGCACTCCAGGGATAACGATAACCAATAGAGCCGTTAAAACCGGTCTCATGAGCAGCGTGAACGTTTTGCCAGTATTTCTCGTAGTCTAGTGGTTTGAGGGCAGACTTTGAAGAAGCATAGCGGTGGGCCTGGTTTAAACTCGAGAGATGGACGTCACCTTCCGGGTCAGCCCTTGGCTTATCCGCCAGTACCGGGTCGGAGATATAGAATGTGTCTTGGAGATCGCGGGCAGGGTGTTGCTGTGGCACAAAAAGAGCATCGAAGTTCCAGAACCCAGATTCAACGTAACGGTTGGTAGGCATTTCCTGGAAGCCCATTTCAAGGAAAATTTGTCTGAATTCATGGCGGACTTTATTCAATGGATGCAAGGCACCACTTGGAGTAATGGCTCCCTTAGCCTTGAAGTTATATCCCTTCAGCTTTGCCGTCTTCCACGAGCCATCCGCTAACATTTCCACAGTTAGATCTGTTTCCTCCTTTACAAACTCTCTGGCGTACTTGGGGCCTTTCCAAAACTTATAAACAAACACTTTTTGGGTATTGATAAGCTTCCGCTTTCGTAGCTCCGCTAGAACTTTGGCGTCTGGGTGTGTCTTCGTTTTTTGGATGGTAACCAGTTGCTCACGAGAGGTGTCCTCTATTGAATCTGTAGCTGCTTTCAATGTATCTTTGTCCTTTTTAATCCACCCCTTTTTAAATGCGTTTCCTGTCCCAACTTTAGCAATCTCCTTTCCAACGATATCCGGCAGGTCAGCAATCTTCAACCCCTCCATCGCAGCGCTGACGGCTTCGAAAACTCTGGCTTCATGACTGCCATTGGCGACAATACCTTCAGCCTCTGGCAGTAGATACACTTCTTCGCTTTCTATCGTCTCTTGCAACACCATGTCCCTTGCGGCAAGACGATCTAGAGCAGCCTTGACGCTCTGCGCGGGGGCTGATGGGAAGACATGGTTCGACAATTGCGGCTCGTCAGTCGAAGCGAGGACGTCTAAAACTTGGGGAGTAAGGTCAGAGGCCATCTTTGCAGCTTGCACTCCAGTCCACAGCCCGCTAACCACAGGGAATGGGCGAAGCTGGCACAGGTTGTCTGGGGATTACTCGGGCGTTTTTGATAGTCGATAGTTTGTGACTCTTATCTTGTGTGGATGGGGCATTTTGATAGAGTCACGTGATTCACTTGGCCAGAGCCCACACGGGATAGCTACAAAAGACAACGCATTTTTGGAAGAGAGAAGAGAAGAAGAAATATGTATGACGACATGTTGGTTGTATGAATCCATGCTGGCGTAGTGACTTGACTCTTTTAAGATGTTGCTCTCAACGATTCGTGGCTAACATGGCTGTCGCTCTTGGAACCTGATCATATTTCTTTGCTATAGTTAACTTGTGGAGATAACTAACCATGAGATAGACATAGCGAGGTGATACGCCTCCCGAGGATAGATCGTCAAGGGTCCGATCGCGGCTTGAAATGACAGATGAGAAACCCCCCAAAGTACTTTGCTCAAGCGCATTTTTGTACGAATATATATGGTGATAATAATGGATAAAACTCATGGAATCCTCCCCGCCAATAACGGTTGAACTGGTTCAACTAACGAACTGGGCTATGGGCAGCAGCACCATTGGCCCAGCAGATTATCCTTCGACAGCCTCACATTGACCACAGACAAGAGAGCTCTATATTCAAAAGTCAAATCAAACGACGAGAGGGAGGATAAATCAAGGGTGAACCCCTGTACAGCGTATACGGGTACATGAATAGAGATGCCAGGGTGATGCCCGCTTCCGGCAGAGGGGCGAAGAAGGAGGGAAGGGGGAGGAAGAATCCATCCAGGAGTCGACCAACCGGCGACGGGGGAAGAGACGGTTCCCTGGCCATGGACATCTCGACTGTCCCTCTCATCTATCCGACACTAAAGCTAGTTTAATACTGCAACTATAGTTTCCGCACATATACCTATTTCGCATCCCTCACCTCACCCCCTCCCAGCTGCGGAGCGCTCACTTGACAGCTATTCTGTCGACGGGACAGTCCAGATCCCAATCGATGCACATGATCGGATAATCCGTGGAAGGAGGGCCTGTACAGAATCATCTGGCCGCACAACCAACGAGACTTGCAAAAAAAAAAAGAAAGACGGGCGAGAGAGAGAGAGAGGGGGGGGGGGGGGGGGGGGGGGAGGGAGGGAGGGAGAGGGAGAAAGAGAGCCTGTATTTGTGTAGTTATGGAGTATTCCGTAGCTATCACCTATCAGGCAAAAGGTCCAGCAGTGCTGATGAGGTGGATTCAAGGCTTGCTGTTCGTCTCCGCCCTAGATGGAAGATGGAGAAAGGCCCCAAGTAGAGTACAGGTATGTTGACTATCAACGTACATAACCAAGAACTAATTAGCGTATCTGACCAACTACCTGGCGCGTTACCGGCTATGTACATGTCGAGTACATTTAAAATAGTTGACCCCATCGCCAATATGCAGGCAAAAAGGAGAAAAGGAATAACTAACTGTGAACGGAGAGACATCACCACGAGCTCACCGTCTCTCTCGGAGTTTGGACAGAGGGACTCACCCCATTGGCCGCCTGTGATGCCGGTGTAACCCATCCCATGCGGAGGCGAGGCTTTTCTCTTTTCCTCTTGCTCTTTCAACCGATCCATACTCTCATTTTTGCCCTGCTGCTGCTCTGGCAGCCTGCGTCGTCTGATATGTTGGCGATCAAGCTGGGCGACCAACTCGCCCGCCCAGAACCAACCCGAGCCCCATCCCCGTCCATATTGGCAACACCAGCAACGCTTGCGTTTCAAGTGACGGTGCTGATCTTGCTGCTTAAGCTCGCCATCGTTTAAACTAGGGGGGGGGGGGGGGGGGGGGGGATGATGGACGGGTAGCTGCCTGGGTGGTGATGGACAGAGGGCTATCACGCTGCTCTCCCTCTCCTTGGGGCAGAACCTGCGGCTAGGTTCAGTCTAAACATGCTAGTCCTTGCTCGATAGATAGTTAGCTCGTCAGTCAGTCAACCGTTCGTTTAAAAGAAAGAAATAAGAAAATAAAAAGCCCGCCAGCGAGTCTCCAACGCTCGCACAAACACAAACGGGGGGTGTCAGGACAGGACGAGAGGGCAACGATAGCGCTGCCAAAAAGCAACGAGCATCCCCCAGTCGCTGGACGCTGTCGGTCGTCGTCATAAGTAGCGGGCAAGTACCATGCATCCGCAGCCTGCAGGGTGAAGGAGTACCGTTGCAAAGAAGTGACTTCTGCCTCGCCCTCGCCGCCTTGCCTAGTCCTGTCCTCCTGTCTTCTTCGTGTCCATCCTGTCCCCTTCCTGTCTTCCGGCGTCTCTCTTGTCTTGTCTGGCTTGCCTGGCTTGTCTCTCTTGCTGTCGTCTCTCTTTCTCGCCGTCGTCGTTGTCGTCGTCGTTTGTTCCCTGGCGCTTAGTCAGCAGGAAGGAGAAAAAAAGCTAGGACCCCTTTTTACCGCTCACGCACCGCTTCTTTTTCTGCCACTTCCCTCCCCCTTTGCCCGCCTTTTCTTCCTCCTCCCGACTTCGACTTCGATTTCGACTTCAACTTCGACTTCGACCTCAAACCTGCCCTCCAACCCTCGCTCACTCACGCTCTCTCGCCCGCATCTCGGTTTCGGCGTCGTCTTTGCCCGCCGCCTATCGCTGTCTCGACCGGCTGCGCTGCTTACGGGCCTCTCGCGGCCTCGTTGTAGTGTTGGCTTTTCTTTCCTGGACTCCAGAGACGTTCGAACCCGCCGCTCCTCACTTTCTCGCCTACGCTACCCCGGATCGCCCTGTCGACCTCATCTCACCCACCAACTCCTTTTTCTTTTCTTTTTTCCGCTTCCTTTCTTTCTCTTACATAGCACACTCCCTCCCCGTCTCATTGCCTCCAATGTCGAATTCGCGCTGACTGCGTGGTGTGTACGCATCTGAGCTTTGGATATCAAGCCTGCTGTCTCGGTTGTCGTCGACTCGTTCCACGTTGCAAGTGGTTGAAACGGACGAGGAAAAAAAAACGAGGCAAAGATATACAGGGAAAAAAAGCAAGCTAAACCAGCCAGAGGAAACACGGAATAAGTATTCTTAAAAAACGAAAAGGAAAGGAGAACTATTATATTATTTTTCAGCGACCACCATGGCTCCTGAGGACGAGACGTTGTTAGCTGCTGCTGCTCTGCTTCAGAGCTTAGCAAAGGATACACCACTGCCCGCCTCGTTCCCCTTCAACGGCCACAAGTACAACCAACCTCCAAAGAATGGTTGTGATGTCGCCAAAATCAAGCTTCCCGGCTTAGAAAGTGATGGAAAGGCCGCATTAGAGCGTGAAATAGCCGCTCTTATCGGGCGAGTCAACACTTTACAGTTCTTTGTGGTATGTTTAGGAAGTCATTTCACTCCGTCCCTGTCTTGTGGTACCATGGGGGTTTATGTTCTCTCTAACTCTCCTTCGCAGCCGCCCGCTCGACACACTCGTGCGTCGAATCTCAAGAATATCAATAATGAGCCCGACAACGACCAAGACACCGACTCGAAAACCATTTGTGAAGATGACACCAGCGAAGATGACGATGAAGATGATGACATTGTCCAAGTTAAGAATCCCTATGAAGACGATATAACTTATCTACGGAACCGTGTGCAATTACAGGCCGACGAGATCAAGTTGCAAAAGGAAATAATCACGCGTGTCCGGGACGAGCTACGGTTACAAGAAGAGCGTACCAAGAATGCACTAGTCAAGGTAGAAACAGAAGATGTCGGCCTTCTTGAGCGTGAACTTCGGAAACATCAACAAGCAAATGAGGCTTTCCAGAAGGCTCTCAGGGAAATCGGAGGTATTATCACCCAAGTCGCCAACGGTGACCTCTCCATGAAAGTACAGATACACCCACTGGAGATGGACCCCGAAATTACCACTTTCAAACGCACCATAAACACCATGATGGACCAGCTCCAGGTATTCGGAAGTGAAGTGTCTAGGGTGGCAAGAGAGGTCGGAACTGAAGGTATTCTTGGTGGTCAAGCCCAGATCACCGGTGTTAATGGCATCTGGAAGGAGTTGACTGAAAACGTCAACATCATGGCTAGCAATCTCACTGACCAGGTCCGAGAAATCGCTACTGTCACCACTGCCGTCGCCCATGGTGACTTGAGTCAAAAGATCGAGCGCCGCGCCAAAGGAGAGATTCTCGAACTTCAACAGACAATCAACACTATGGTGGACCAACTTCGAACTTTTGCAACTGAAGTCACTCGTGTCGCTCGTGACGTCGGAACTGAGGGTGTTCTAGGCGGTCAGGCTCAGATTGAGGGGGTGAAGGGCATGTGGAACGAGTTGACAGTTAATGTCAACGCTATGGCCGAGAATCTCACCACTCAGGTCCGAGATATTGCTATGGTTACCACTGCTGTTGCCAAAGGTGATCTTACCCAAAAGGTTCAAGCCAACTGCAAGGGTGAAATCCTGGCATTGAAGACCATCATAAATTCAATGGTTGACCAACTTAAGCAATTTGCTCAAGAGGTCACCAAGATCGCCAAGGAGGTCGGAACAGATGGTATGCTTGGTGGCCAAGCTACTGTCCATGATGTTGAAGGAACGTGGAAGGATCTTACAGAGAATGTGAACGGCATGGCCATGAACCTCACGACCCAAGTCAGAGAAATTGCCGATGTCACTACGGCTGTCGCAAAGGGAGATCTCACCAAAAAGGTTACTGCTGAAGTCAAGGGAGAAATTTTAGATTTGAAGAACACTATCAACAGCATGGTGGATCGATTGAATACATTCGCCTTTGAGGTCAGCAAAGTTGCTCGAGAGGTCGGAACTGATGGAACGCTTGGTGGGCAAGCGAAGGTGGACAATGTCGAAGGAAAGTGGAAAGACCTAACCGACAATGTCAACACTATGGCTCAGAATCTCACTGTCCAAGTGCGAGCTATATCTAATGTCACCCAGGCTATTGCTAAAGGAAACATGAACAAGAAGATCGATGTCCACGCACAAGGTGAAATACTCACTTTGAAAGACACCATCAACAACATGGTTGATCGACTTGCCAACTTTGCTCATGAGCTGAAAAGAGTGGCCCGTGATGTCGGCGTTGATGGAAAGATGGGAGGTCAAGCGAACGTTGAAGGTATCTCTGGAAGATGGAAAGAAATTACGGAGGATGTCAACACCATGGCAGACAACCTTACCTCCCAAGTGCGCGCCTTTGGAGAAATTACGGATGCTGCCACAGATGGTGATTTCACAAAACTTATTACTGTCGAAGCATCTGGTGAGATGGACGAACTGAAAAAGAAGATCAACAAGATGGTATCAAGCCTCAGAGACAGTATTCAGAGAAATACAGCTGCTCGAGAAGCCGCCGAATTGGCCAATCGCACAAAATCTGAATTCCTGGCTAACATGAGTCACGAAATCCGTACGCCAATGAATGGTATTATTGGTATGACCCAGCTTACTCTTGATACTGATGACCTCAAGCCTTATCCTCGTGAAATGTTGAATGTCGTGCATAGCTTGGCCAACAGTCTGTTGACTATCATTGACGACATACTCGATATCTCTAAGATCGAGGCCAATAGGATGGTCATTGAGAGTATCCCCTTCACAATGAGGGGTACAGTTTTCAACGCCCTGAAAACTCTTGCTGTGAAGGCCAATGAGAAGTTCCTGAACTTGACATACCAGGTTGATAGTTCGGTGCCCGACTACGTTATTGGAGACCCCTTCCGTCTCCGCCAAATCATCCTTAATTTGGTTGGAAATGCGATTAAATTCACTGAGCATGGTGAAGTTACTCTTGAGATCAAGAAGCACGTACCTCCACCACCTGCAGAGGGCGAACCTGAACGTGAGGTCTGCGCCGATGACGAGTACGCCTATGAGTTTTCTGTCCAGGATACTGGTATTGGTATTGCTAAGGATAAATTGGACATGATTTTCGATACTTTCCAGCAAGCAGACGGCTCTACCACTCGCAAGTTTGGTGGCACCGGATTGGGATTGTCTATCTCCAAACGTTTGGTCAACCTAATGGGCGGTGATGTCTGGGTCACCTCTGAATACGGTCGCGGTAGTACCTTCCACTTCACCTGCGTTGTCAAGAAAGCAGATCAATCTCTGGATGTCATTGCCTCCTCTTTGATGCCGTACAAGGGACATTCCGTCCTATTCATTGACAAGGGATTCACCGGAGACTATGCCGAAAATATCATTGGTATGCTCAGGGCCCTTGACTTGGTTCCAATTGTTGTCCACAATGAAAACAATGTGCCTCCGCCAGAAATCAAAGACGAAGAAGGTAAAGAGGCAGGACATGCTTATGATGTTATCATTGTCGACATGATTGAAACTGCACGAACCCTCCGGACCTTCGATGAGTTCAAATACATTCCCATCGTGCTTCTATGTCCAGTGGTCTCCGTTAGCTTAAAATCTGCGCTTGACCTTGGAATTACATCATACATGACAACCCCATGCCAGCCAATTGATCTTGGCAACGGCATGCTCCCTGCACTAGAGGGCCGTTCTACGCCCCTCACCTCGGACGACTCTCGGTCTTTCGATATCCTCTTGGCAGAAGATAATGATGTTAACCAGAAGGTTGCGGTTAAAATACTAGAGAAATGCAATCATGGGGTCACTGTCGTCGGCAACGGACTCCAGGCACTCGAGACTATCAAGAAGCGCCGCTTCGATGTTATCCTTATGGATGTCCAGATGCCAATTATGGGTGGTTTTGAAGCAACCGGTGAGATTCGTGCATACGAGAAGCGTCATGGCTTGACAAGAACGCCCATCATTGCCTTGACTGCGCACGCTATGTTGGGAGACCGTGAGAAATGTATTCAGGCGCAAATGGACGAATACCTCTCCAAACCACTTAAGCAAACCCAGATGATGCAGACGATTCTGAAATGCACTACTCTAGGAGGCCCACTCCTTGAGAAGAGCAACAATGACTCAAGACTTGGCATTAACACACAAATGCATGGGAGAAATCGAATGCACTCATCTGATTATCGAGACCGGCGCCCACGCCCACCACGTCACTTAGATTCACGAGCTTACGGAGGTGCTGAAGGACCAACAAGCTCAACACCTGAGGCCAAGAAGGCTACAACTAGTGAAGATGAACCAGTGAGTCGTTCATAGTACATGTCATAAGCTAATCTACGTATTTCGTTTACTGACAGTTCGAATAGAGAGTAGTTGAGGTCTCTGATAAACAATAACCAGCTACAACCCCCAAAAAAGGAACCATTTTTAACGAAACGGACGGCGTACAAGGAAAGTCAATATCCATTGTGAAAGAGTACAATGAGGCGGCCCAAATATCCGGGGAGCATACCAGTATTTCTCATTATCCTTGGTAAAAAGCGGAATCTCCAATATTTCCCCAACACCTAAAGCAATTTATATCGTGTTCTGTATTAATTGCATTTTGGTTGATATTTCGCGGAAATATCCCTATTCCCCTACATCCCCTGGTGACATGCAAAACTGTCCTCATCTTCCCCTAAACTTCACGAATTGGATTTCTGAAATTATGTGGGCGTTTTTTTGGCGGAGAGAGTTTTGGCGAGTCTGAACTGTTATTCATTATGCTTGTGTTTTTTTATCTTTGTTTACCACTTGGTTTCTTCCGGCCTATTTGTTATTGATCACCCCTCTGTTACGCCTTTATGGCCTCATTTCTTTGGTGCTATATTTTTTCTTTCCCCATTATTTTTCCTTTTATTCCCCTATTACTTGGTTGACTTTGCACTGTCTGTTGAACATACCCATTTTTGATCCTTTTTTGCTCTTATCTTTTCTTATTTGCAGATCGTTTGCAGCAAAGAAGATTAGCCATTTGCGGATGAGAAACAAGACTCTACTCTTATAGTCTATTTGCTTCTTAGCCACTCAGCCATTCTGTCCACCTCCCCTTGATCACGTCGACAGGGGATTTTACTATTCGGGTCGTTTCTTTGATCACACCACTTTCTCTTAAGATCGCTGGACTGGTCATTGGCTATATAATAATCTACAAGTTGTTACCTTGTTGTGTATTATTACTCCTTGATTCCGCAATTAACCCTTCGTATATATTTGGATACACCATCCGATGCTTAAGCTGGATATAATAAATAGAAGACGAGAAGAGGTCAAGGTTGCAGGGTTTTTATGACGCCTTTGCTCTAGACTAACTAGCTGACTACTAGCTTAACCATTAACTGGTTACCTTTGAGTAAGAATTAGGAAGTATGCAGCTAATTCCAACATTCGTTACGTGCAGATGAAGCCCTTGAGATTGTTCAATTCGAGAACAACCGGAAAACTTTTTGCTTCTAGTCGTAATCTAGGTAAGGAGTAAGGTGCTAATGTTGGTTGCGTCAAAATTCCAGGTCGAGTATAGGCCACCTACTATGGTTATATACTTGTTTTGCGTGTTTGGGTGTATGTATGCGCCCGAACAGTAACGTTAAACTGCTTATACAGTACGGTGATTTATTTTGATACTAGAGTCTTTAGACTATGATGTAAATTAAAATAGATGAAAATGCACCCAATACTTTGATATACAGTATACATCTGTATAATTATAAAATCTTTTATCAATTCATTAAGGAAAGTCATATTTTATATACTATGCAGTCAATTGTGAAATAGATATCTCGGGTCGTGGAGGCAATAGGGGCGAAGATAGGATCAAGAAAATGCTCGCTTGAAAAGGGAAAACAAATAGTGGGGACATAAACATTACGGGTAAATAACATGGTTGTGCAGTCAGGGAATCGGCAAAGCATTAAACAATACCAAGAAAAATAGGCTGTAGATTAGTCCGGCGTAGGCGTTCATGTTCTACCGGTGCTCACTTAGTTCCACCATCGGCGATGGGGAGAGCCAGTTCCAGTGGGCTGTTGGGTGGTCAGAGTTGGGGGCGTGTATGTAGTCTTTGGGCCGGATGGCTTGGGACCACCTGTCCCGGTGCCGGGTGGTGGTGGGTTGGATGTTGGGGGTGGAGTCTTTGTAGAAATAGTCGTCTCTGGGGGAATGGTGATCGTCTTGGTTCCCTCGTGGATATCGGTGATGGTGATGGTTTGACAGTGTCCGCACTGACCGGGAGGAAGTGTCTGGGGTGGAACGACAATGGTACTTGTTCCCTCGTGGATATCGGTGATAGTATAGGTCTGGCAGCCAGGGCAATGATGTGGCGGAGGAGTAGGCTCAGTTGGCGGAGGCGTGACAGGCGGGGCTTCGCAGCCGTCTCCACGACATTCAGTGACGGTGACGGTGACGGTGGCCGGCGGTGGGCAGGTGTATGTTCCGCAGTTGTCACCGTCGCAGGTCTGGGGAGGCTGCGTAGGGGTAGGTTCCGGGGGGGCATGGGTTTCAGTAACTGGATAGCAAGTGGTTGTAGTATAGGTGGAAGCAGTGAGCCAGGTGCTGTACCAGGTGTAGCCCGGGATGGTTGCAACGGGAGTAGAACAAGGAACAAACGTGGTGCGGGTGATGGTATCAGTTCGAGTAGAGGTGATGGTCTGAGTGCCTGGCCCTGGAGGGGTGGGAGTAGGCGGCTCCGGGGTGGTCATTGGAGGGTTGCCGGTTGTCATTGGGGGCGGCTGGTGGTGGCCTCCCGTCCCCCTGACTTCAAGATCTGGATACTTGAAGCCAGGCCGGGCAAGGGTGGTGCCAGCAAGAGCAACGACGACGAGGGATATTAAAGCAACCATCTTGAAGACAGAGTCGATCGAAAGGCAGCAACAGCAGAATAACGAAGGAGGTATCTGTTATATAGGGAACAGCCAAACCAAGCGAGTGACGCAGCTCGAAACGAAGTGGTTAGGAAAGAGGAAGAAAGAGTATAGTATTCCTCCCAGCTATACACTGAACGATAGTGGATTATGATAGAGAGAAAAGGATATCAAGAGGGTATCAGCCGGGCAAGGTAGTTATATT
Source organism: Trichophyton schoenleinii (assembly GCA_018357685.1). Lineage (NCBI taxonomy): Eukaryota > Fungi > Ascomycota > Eurotiomycetes > Onygenales > Arthrodermataceae > Trichophyton > Trichophyton schoenleinii. The sequence goes on from WOFF01000002.1 coordinate 4,050,429, forward strand.
TATACGCTTCTCACCGGACGCATATGTATCCAACGTCACCGGGAGCGGCTGGCCTCGAGCTCTCCAGCTCGAAGGCTTAGATCCAGAGCCATGTTGCTTTTCCACCTTATCCAAAGCTTCATCTGAGCTAGAGACTCCACCAGCCCTGCCATGGCGTCTCCAGACAGCTAAAAGTAGCTGCAACCCAACCGGTAACCATGGCTCCGTGAGGCCTGGGGTTGCGCAAAGGGACGAACGCCTTAGGCACTTGTTCCGGTGGCTTCCTCGGCCAGACCCCATAGGCTGTCTGGACCATCGAGCTCGCTACCGTGGTATTAGCTCAGAATAGCATGGTATTTGTAGTGAGACAAAGCACTGGTATCTGGTATGGTTGCCAGGTGAGACCCTTTTGGTTCCATCTACACCGTATTGTGTACAGAGACAAGTGCGTTCCCTCAGGAGCCGCCAGACGTTACGGTGGGATTGCAACCTCCCCAGGGGAGCTCGGTGTGCTCCGTATGCCTCACTCAGATTTGTTCCCGAGAGACGAAGGGCATTCATTCTCTCTACCCTGAAACCGGCTGATGTGTGCAGTTCCAGCAGCGTCCTTCCTGCTCCTGATCCTGATTGAATCCAGCAGGGCATCGAGATGAAATTTTTCTCTCTGCACCCGCCCTCCCTCCATCCCTCAAGCCTCTCCGTCAATAATTGCTCGATCCAGGTGGCCTTGGGCTGTCAAAAAAATCTGCTACTGGATGGTTATGACGACAAAATGTCTTGCATCCAACGGTGGGTGGGCGTCTGAAACACGAATCAGACGCTGCGCTCTTCAGCTGGGCGACCTTGGTTTGCTCGATGGTTGGCCCAGGCGATATAAAAATAGGTAATGTTCATATTTTCTTTTTCTTCTTCTTCTTCTTTATCTTCATAGTTTGTTCATCCGAGCGTGCAGAGAGCTGTTTGGTTTGGTTTCTCTATCAAGCTTTAACTATGCTGCGCCCCAGGTGTTTGCTGGTTATTCTCCGAGATCAACTTGCCTCGGCGGCAGCATGGACGGGAAGGCCACACAGTGCTTTGCGAGCCGATGGCCTTCTCAGCCCTACCAGACGACCGTTACCGTCAAGCTTTTGCTCGTGATGCAATTGCATGATTTTCTTTCATTTGACTAATTATTTTTATTTGTAAAGAATACTCTGGTGTTGGAGTTGGATAGGCGTGAATAGCATGAGAGTGGCCTAGCAGGGCATAGATCCCTCTAGTCACTCTTTGCATATGGCTTTCTCGCTTTGTTTGCGTTAGGTCTCTGCCTTCATTGGGGGGATTTCAGACACATATCTTGGTTCTTCAAAGCAGATAGTTGGTGTCTGCAGCTAAAACGACATGGCCCTATCCCAGACATATACCTGGTGATTAAGGCCTGGCCAACCTGTATACTTCACATAGTTCTCAAACATATACGAGAAAGAAGCGCAGAAGGTCTGAGTTGGCGCCAGATTATGAACAGAAGCGAGGAAATAGCCAAAGACATCTCTTTTAGTGCATGCAATGATAGTAAGACCTAGCTAATCAGAGAGGGAACAGGGACATTAAACAAGTTTTTGGTATACCCGAGATTGAAAACGCCGAATAACGGACTTATGATCAATGTATAGAAACGTCCGGTGGTGTGGAAAGCAACCTGTAGCCATGCTTTTATATTATTGTAGGTGCAATAAATGGCTCCCTATGATTTTTCAGATTCTCAGAGGGGCCACAGCCTGAAAAAGAAGGCGTTGGATATGGTATCAATCTATTTTGAACGGGTTCCAGCCGACTCGAAGCACACGAGCTGCAATGAAAAATACTAGTCCTCCAAAGTAACAGCAGCTTGTCCAAGTAATGAGGCCCCAGTATTCACCGCCATTACGGGTCAAGATCGATCCTCCAATTGGGATACCGGTAAGACATCTGTGTGATATAATTAGATTCGTAAAGACAAATTGAAAATAAACAAAAGACAGAACAATTGGGTTCCTCTTGGGATAGACAAACAGGAAGAGATGGAATCATATACATACCCGAAGCTAACAACAGTGTATGCCGTGGCATAATACCGTCCATAATTCTCTGTCTTGCATGTCTGGCCCACACACACTGGTGTTAGACCAATGTTACTTCCACTCGAGAAGCCGAAGATGAAAGCGAATGACACCGTCATCGCAGTGTTCCCATTGGCCGGGAGCCAAAGGCAAGACACTGAGAGCAGGCACATCAGAACAGTGACAATCATCGTATTGAAACGTCCCGTGTAATCGGATATATATCCGGGGACCCAACGGCCGAAGAAGGAGCCTACATTAAGAATGGCCAGAAGCTGGTAGGATAAGCCCTTTGGCATGCCGTGATGAAGAGCATAAGAGGATATATATGTGAGAGGTACAAAGAGACCCCATTCTATGCAGAAAATACCGAGCGTGGTGCATGCAAATACTGGCTCCAGGAGGATGCGGAGATCAGGCATGATATTCTCCATGGTAGCACGCTGTCTGGGCAGCCGTGATTTGACTAACATCAAGCCAGCACCAAGACTAACAAAGCATATCAAGGCCAATACGCGAGTAGACCAGGCGAATCCAATCTTGGTGAAGAGCGCATCTAGTACCAAGGGAAAGACAATGCCACCTACACTCCCTCCTGTTGCTGCTAGGCCAGTTGCCCGGCCTCTAAGGCGAAAGAAGTAGTGGCCAGGATTAGCCACTGCTGGTGTGAACACCATCGAAGTTCCGGCTGCACAGACGACCCCAAAAACAACCATTATCTGCCAGTATTCAGTGCAGAATCCAAGAGCAATTAAGCTCCCAATGACAAGGGTCGAACCGACGAGGACAAGTCCCTTTGGGCCCTTTGCATCAAATATTGGGCCGATCTGAAGACCGCCGAAGAAGATGAGAAAGGAAAAGACGCCAAAGATCCATGAGATGGTGCTCTGATTGTAATCCTTGAGCTGGTTCTCACTCAGATAAGCCTGGAAGGTCCCTATGGTGTTAACCAATCCAAAGGAGCCGAAAAGGCAGAGAAAACATCCAAATACCACCAGGTATGCTTCCAGCCCACCCTCAGGATACACATTGCCATCTGGATCTGTTGACATACGAGAACCTAACCGGGCGAGGTTCTCCGAGTCCGCAGGCGGAGAAGGTTGTGACGATCGCGTACGGGACAGACGAACCGAGTTACCGTCCTGGTCCCTAGTTATGGCCTGGAATAGCAGTCCATTTCCTGCCAACGGAAGCGCCTTTTCGTCATAAAGGGGCTGTTCTCTTTCCTCCTCATTAGCTGGGGTGTCCAGGCCGTGCCTCGCAGCAGCGTCCTGCGAATTCTTCTCTGTTGCCGGGGCAGGGCCTTCCGAGTCACTCTCGCATCCTGCGCCAGTATCCTGCTCTGGATGGCCTGGATGGCCGGTGTTGTGGTGTCCCTCTTGTTGAGAATCTGCCCTCTCGGCAATCGGGTTGTTCTGAGATCTCATACTCCGGGTCGGACAAAACACCGCTCCCTTCACCAGACTCTGCCAAGGTGAATTATATTTATATATCCAACGGTTGAGAGTACCCCGGGGGTGTCCCTATCGGTGAGGACAGAAACGAAAGGAATATTCCCTTTCCGCCGGGCTCTTTAGGAGTCAAGTTGAATTTAGACGAGACGAAAGAAAAATATTCCGGGAGGCAAGAGGTAGTTATCAGATAGATCCATGGGCGCCGGCAGCGGAGGTGGCCGCCTTAACCGAGCAGTTTTTTACTCCAGACATCGTGGGAAAAAAAATAAGCATAATGATAAGCATCGGGTGAGGAGTGGACATTATCATTATCCTTCATTCGCCCTCGGGCTTTCAACTTGTGGGTTTCGGCAGATGGGAGATGCTTGCTTGATCCCTGCTTCACCATACTAATTCTATCTAACGAGCTTCTCAACATGCAGTAGTTGGACATGTTAACGAAATCACCAACCAGAATTATCGTCCTGTCATTTTATCGTGGAATCCATGAAAAGGTACACGAAAACTGCTGCTATGTCAGTGGCCCCGGCAGTGTCGCTGGAGTTCACGCCTGGTTAGTTATGGTGAGCTCGGCCTGTTGGTGGCTGGCTGCAGCCACACGGAAGCACTCTTTGTCTCTGTGGTTGCTTTTTTCTTGTTGAGATGCCAAACGAACTCTGAACTCCGAGACGCTCTTTGAGATGACGACTTACCCTGGGAGCACAAGGTCACCATGATAGTGAGCCTTCTCAGCGAACGAAATGTTAATAAATAAACATTGCTTGCTTGATGAGTTTTACCCTCAAGATACACCTCTCCAGAGCAAAGGTGCAAAAAGAAACCATGGCATCATGTTTCAAGACGACAAATTCAGCTAGCTTGGAGTTCGAGCCCACGAGATGTGTGCTGGTGATTCATGAATAGATTCCTTGAAACCCGATCCAATCGGGTATGCACTCTATCGGGTCCTTGTCATGTTTATGTTTATCTGATCAGGCTGCGCCGATTTTACTCTCAAGAAGGAAGGCCGAGAACGAGGTGCTCTGTAAGTAAGTAAAGAGCATTAGCCAACTTGTTATCTGTCCGCGGAATTGAACCCACTTCCTCGTCACTATGGTGTGAGAATACACATAGCCTTATCCAGAGGCTGTCGTACCTAGCACTAGCATTATTGATTATAGGCAAAAAAAATATTGGGCCTTGGGAGGCTCTTTAGACAACGAAGCAAGCTGTCGCCATTTTTGCGTCCGATCTTCCGCCTAGAGATTCCCAGTCCTTTGGATGCAATTGACTTCTATCAGTCCCACGCTGATCAATGGGCATCCCGAGGAATATTCCGTCTTTTATCATATACTCTTATATTTATCAACAGGATATACGAGGTTATATTTACTTAGATAATATACTTAATGTCATTTTGACTCGAGAGTAACAATGAAAGTACTCCATAAGTGTAAAGCAGGATACGAACGATCTTCACATATGAAGAAGGCCAATATAAGATAACTGGCTTTGCTACGATGATTTCTGTCCGACTGACATCTGGTCAATCTCGTATTAACCATGGGTTTCTCGAGGAATGCATTCTGTTGCAACGCCAACTGGTTAACCAGACGTAATAATCGAAAAATAAGGAGCCCTGTCCATTACGAGGAAATAACCAAAAGAGGCAACCCGTAATGCTTCGCGCCCACCATCCCTGGTATTAACCGGCTGAACAGGAGACAAGATGGATGGGCGGATCGTGGCGCATCATCACACCCCTTCTTAACGGGCGTCACGAGCATGCTGTCCATCCTCCCCGATCAAACTCTTGGGGAGATGTGACGGGCCTTTCCGTACCACATGGGACCGCCGCAGCGACGGCTTCCTGTTCCTCTTCAGATTCGCTGGTTATGTCCGGGTACCTGGCTTGACGTCATTGGCAAAGAGGTTTTGGAGAGACTCGGTGACCGCAACTATTTCGACCGAAGTCCCTCGGCGTTTGCCGCCGGAGTGCAGAGATTTTTTTTGCCCTTTAAATTTCTTCAACCGGCTTCCCTTCCCTGGCTTAATGTCCGCATCCCCACTCGCGGTTTGCTGTAACTCCAAGGGCTGCATCCTTTTTATGCAGTGGCGCCTCGGCCATTGCTGCGGCACTTTTCATTGGTGGGAAGCCAATGTAACGTGACACTGTCCCAATGACTTTTAGTATGACGTAATACGGGTGCTTCGCGCTCATTGGCAGGAAGTGGAACAAAGCTTTTTCCGAGTCCGAGCTCATGGGTGCCAAGAAAGCCAAGGCGACGAAGGAAGCTTACTAAGCACTCTCATTTGACGTCCAGGAAAAAGCAATGTCAAATTCAACAACAGAGACGAGCAAACTCCATGCAGAGAGGCAGAGTCAAGCATCTGTGCGGACAGAATGAGCTTTAGCAAGATAGAGCGAAGAAGGGGAAATAAGAGTAGGGAATCTCTTAGTGACTTAAGGCAGATGCAGACTCGGCAGGGATAATCTTCCCTTTGAATGGATGTGGCCCAGCAAGAGATCGCCACTTCCTTGCACCCTACTCACACCGTACCTCAGGATCAATAATAAAGAGGACCAGTTCTTTGGTTCAGTTTCTGGATAGAGAGGACTTCCCATGGCCTTCAGGATCCCAAAATTCAAAATCACCCCATCTTGATTACCCATCAGGGAAGAACCGAACCTTCGTGATGAGGTTGCCTTTGCCCGGCAGCCTTCGTCCTTGTGTTCCTAGGAGTTCGAGAGCCTGCAGCGACATAGAAGCACCATAAAAACCTACCAGCTCACACCCTGTCAGTCGGGGATCCATATACGAGCGCTGCTCTCCCTACCCTATGACATAATAATAGTGAGAATGAAAACGGAGAGACGCACTAGCATCAAGAGAACTCCACCCTTTTCTCCCATGTCAAACTCCACAGCGCGCACAGCCAATCAACTCGACAGGATCCGCCCATTTCAACCCGCTCTCGTGCTTTTCTGCCCATGGCTTCGCCCCGTTGCTTTTTTCGCCTCTTAATTTCAGCCTGGGTCTGAATCGTCTGATTCGTGAAACGCGCAGATATATAACATCCGGCGTCACCATGCCTCTGCAGTCATAGAGGCCTTCCTTTCTCTCACTCTCCCTCAAGTCCGACCGTCTCTTTGGCTCACAACCCCCCCTTGACCGGTATACACAGCCGCCTTCACTTTTCGGAGAAGGCAGACGGTGCATACACGGCACCTCCATCTTATTACAGCTATACGTCGTGGAGGGGAAGCTCACCGACCAGTGGCTATACAGCTTTTCATTATATTTTTGGAGATACAGTTAGTTGGATAACTACTCTTCAGAAATTCCTTTCCGTTCATTATTGGCCCCAATTGCCATTCTCAGCTGGCTCATCGTTTCACGTGCAATATCATCGCTCAAGTGCAACTTCATCGCCATTTCCCTCGGAATATCTTCCCGCACTCCCATCGCATCGAAGGCCCGGTTCTAGCTATAGCAGCCCAGACGCAGCGTCTTTGTGAAATTCACCAGTTCCCAGTAGCCATATACTGTACTGACGAAAGCACCAACAAACCCATATCCCACTTCGCAAAGTCCCATTACCGTGCCCAAACGCAGAGCTCAACAATTCCCCATCTGGCCCAAAGCAACAGTAATCACTCACCATGCCGTTTGTGAACCCGTTTGCGAAGGAACAAAAGTCCTTCCCTGGAGTCCTAATACCACTGTCCGGTGGCTCGCCAACAAGTAAAATTCCAGCAAAAAAGAAATCCGTAGGTGGCACCTTTGACGAAGAGGGTGCCGCCAGCCCCCCATCGGAATATGAGACCGAATTAACCCTCGAGGCTTTGAGAGCTGAGGTTGAGGCTGCTGTTGTCTCCACCGGCCAGGACACTGCATACGATAGTACGTGCTAACTCTTTTGAGATTTCCCCTTAACCCTTTTTTGCTGTACAGGCTAGACGAAAGAAACGTCAAATTCGCCTAGCTTGGCCAACCCCTGTATTCAAAGAAATAAGTCTAGTTAACATGTCCCTTTAGGAAAATCCATGGTCATTAATAGAGCAGTTCAAGATATTGGAATGGGCCGCTATCAATGGCAACTGTTTGTCTTGTGCGGATTTGGCTGGTTTGCAGACAAGTATGTTCCTTTTTCTGAGTCGCGTATAACCTAATTTTATGTCGATAAAGCTAATACGGTATTTTTTACAGTTTATGGCTTCAAGTAAGCAACTATATGCTGCTATGCATTAGAGAGTATGCTGGTTGACAGATTCCATTTAGGGTGTTGCTCTCACATTACCGAAACTGTCTCTCGAATTCGGTGTTAGCGAATCTCATGTTCGATTCACCACTTGTGCTCTGTTCATTGGCCTTTGCCTTGGATCAATTGTCTGGGGAACCGCTTCCGACATCATTGGACGTCGCCTTGCTTTCAACATGACTCTTTTCCTATGCGGTGTTTTCGGAATTGCAGTTGGTGGTAGTCCAACTTGGATCGGGTATGTATAACCTTCAGAGTTCTTGCATCTGACAAATGATCGACTAGAAGTTCCCCTTGCTAACCTACTTTTTTCTAGTGTTTGTGCTATGTTTGCATGTCTCGGTCTAGGTGTAGGTGGAAATCTGCCTGTTGATGGCGCTCTATTCCTTGAATTTCTTCCCTTTGCATCTGGAAATCTCTTGACTATGCTCAGTGTATGGTGGCCTGTTGGTCAATTGGTTGCCAGGTAAGCATTGGAATCTCCTCCACACATGTTATCCTTCATTCTAATCGTGTTTTTCTACAGTCTTATCGCATGGGGCCTTGTACCAAAGTATACTTGTGCTGAAGGTCTACCTTCCTGCCACCTTGCACCTGCTCCATGCTGTGCTAAGGAAGACAATATGGGATGGCGATACTTCACTTATATCCTTGGAGTTCTCACATTCCTTATGTTCTTGTCTCGTTTCTTCCTATTCCATCTCTTTGAATCCCCCAAATTCCTTCTCTCTCGTGGACGTCAGGAAGACGCTGTTGCTGCTGTACACGGAATTGCACATAAAAATGGAGCAAAAACCTGGCTTACCGTGGATATCCTCAATGAGATTGGAGGGCATCCGGATGAAGTACAAAACCAGAAGCTGAGCACGGCCGAGATCATCAAGAGACAGCTGAACAAGTTCTCTGGAGAACGTATCTCTCCACTCTTCGCAACCAAGAGCCTCGGATTTACCAGTAAGTATTTTTATCACCCTACATTCAAGAAATATTTGTAAGCTAATAATCTCTATAGCTGTCCTTCTATGGTTTTGTTGGGCAACTATTGGAATGGGCTACCCTCTCTTCAATGCTTTCTTGCCACAATATCTTTCTCAGGGTGGTGGTGACAAATATCCACCCCCGACCACTTATACTGGTATGTTTGCTACCATACTTACTTAGTTCTTCCTATGGCTAATAAAATTTAAAACAGTATACCGTGATTACGCCATTACTTCCATTTTTGGAGTCCCTGGCTCGCTGATTGCCTGCTACACCGTCGACATCCCTTATATTGGACGTAAGGGTACTATGGCCATCTCTACCATGATCACAGGAGTTATCCTTTTCTGTTTCACGATATCGCCTGACCCCAAAGTCCGTCTGGCATGCACCTGCCTCGAGGCCTTCTTCCAAAATATCATGTACGGCGTTTTATACGCCTACACCCCTGAAGTTTTCCCAGCACCCAATCGTGGTACCGGAACAGGTATCGCCAGTTGCCTTAACCGTATCTGTGGGCTCCTGGCTCCTATTGTTGCCATCTATGGTGGTGATGCAAACCCTAAGGCGCCTGTGTATGCATCTGGTGGCCTTATGTTGGCTGCATTTGTTGCTATGGTACTCCTTCCAATTGAGACTAGAGGCAAAGCGTCTCTGTGAAGAAACAATGGTTGAGTGTCATTATCTGGATGGTTATATTGTTATTCTTTGTAGGGGAAGTATAGAACGAGGATAGAAGAGGGCGAAAGAATGTGTCAGACAGAAAGTCTGGTTGCAGGCATCGCGAGCGAAACGATTTGTCTTTATGGTTCATGTTTATGTTCATGTCTATTGCTTACTATACCCAGTTGGAAGGTAGCTTGTTTACTTTTTTTAATAGAAAAACGAATTTAATTATCTTCCTTCTCATCTAAATTACATGATCTATCATCTTCTAAACTGTATCTCAATCAACCACATACTTGGCCTTTCTTCTGCACCTTATTTCAGTTATGTGGAAGTCTCGAATAAGCGTAAAAAGCGTGACTAAGTCAACCCGTGTACGTACATACTCTCTCCATCCATAGCTAGGCTTCACCTCCGAGACCTCCATTTGTGATTTATCAAATCAAATGCGACCCAAAAATAAGGAAGCCCTTCGAATTTTGCTCCCAATGCACCCCTATCTATTATCCCGGTGGGGGAAAAAACACACAGCAACTTGAGTAAGAGTACAAACAGTCTGTATAAACATTTCCTTCTCCTTCCAAGCAAAAGGGAGAGTAGGAGTGATGGTATGGTTTTTAAAAAAGCCATATCAATTGTATGTACGGAATATTTCAATGTCTAGTGCCGGGAAGGTTCAGTTAGGTTTGGGGTTGTAATTGAATGAATCCATAACATAACATGACATGACATCACAGAAGAATCAAAATGGAAACGGGCATTAAAAGAAATCATTGCTGGGCATGCACACATAAGAAAATATAGAGGGTGTCTGAGGAACCTGCAAGAAGATTCAGGTGAGGGAATTGAGTGACAAGAGTGAGGTGGGAGACTTGGGGGGATGAGGTAGCTCTTCTTTGGATGAGGGCTAATGGGAATCAAGAGACGGGTTGTCCAGCCATCCTCCTTCCTCTCCTTCCTAGTAATGTGGCATTATCTAGGCTGAGTTCGAATGGCTGTTGTGCTGACCGAGCGGCGTTTTCTCTGGCAGCAGCTGCTACAGCAGCGCTGTGTTGGCCATAGCCGCCTTGCTGATATTGTTGACGGCCTCGTTGTTGCTGCTGTTGCTGTCTGGCAGCAGTTGCGCCGGCCGCACGACGGGCTTGAGCAGCTGCGCTCATTTGCTGTGATTGTTGACTTGTACTGATATTGGTACCACGTAACTTGCTCTCAACAGCCGCTACGTCAGGGTTATATCCGGTAGGTTGTTGCCGTTGTTGGCCTCCCTGAGCCCTATTGTAAGGCATGGTTGGGACGGGGTTACCTCCATGGTCGTAATAACCGTGTAATTCGGAGTCATCACCGCTATACTCTTGTTGCTCGACAGGTTCGATTTCACTAAGGGGATCGAGAGCTGCACCACGGTAGCCGACTTTGAAGCCGGCTTTGCGGCGTTTTGCCTCCTCCTCTTGTCTGTGAACAGCATAGCCGACATCAAAGACCTCGCGTAAGTTCATAGCCCCAGGGGAGCAGAAGTCAGCGCGACGAGCATTGGGATCAATACCAGCAAGTGGCGCTTCAAGGATCTTGTTATGAGAAACGAGAGGGGTGGCAAGTGGAGGGGCATCATCGGCGGCAGTGGTCTCTTCATCCGTCTCTCTAATCCAGGGGTGTGCAAGGAACTCTTTTATGGTATAACGTTTGTCAGGGTCAACGGTGAGGAGATGTGAAACCAAGTCCTGCGCAGATTTAGATATGTCGTCCCACCAAGGGGAGAGGAAGGTGTATTGTCCACGCGCAACCTTCTCTGTTAGTGCTTGGATGGATTCGTCATAAAAGGGCGGGAAGCCACATAGTAGGGTGTAGAGTACACATCCTAATGCCCACATGTCGACCGATTTAGAGTAGCGTTCATCTTTGACGATTTCTGGGGCGGTATAGCCGACAGTACCACAGGGAGTCATGGTTTCGCTATCCCAGATGACCTTTGATAGGCCAAAGTCTGCAACTTTGATCACTCCGATGCCGCCGGATCCAACTCCAGGAACAAATTCACCTTCGTCAACCTTGTCTTCGTCACCTGGGGCTGGTGGCTTGGGATTTTTAGTGGGAGTGAATGGTGCTGGATAGAAAAGCAAGTTTTCCGGTTTAATGTCACTTCAAAAAGGATCAGTCATTGCATAAACAAGCAGGGAAGGGGTGAAGTAATAGATCTAACCGATGAACAACACCAGATTCCTCGTGCAGATACTCTATCGCCTTTGCAACCTGTACGATAACATGGCGGGCCAGATTTTCACTGAAATAGGTCAAACGAACGATCTGGTGGAACAACTCTCCCCCGGGACATAGCTCGAGGACGATATAGTAGAATTGGGGTGATTCCGAAAATTCTATCAGTTTGACTATGTTTGGATGGTCAAGTTGGCGCATTATTTGAACTTCTTTCAGTATACTCGCACGCTAGGAGTAGTGTTAGAATATCTAGATCGATGGTATGCAGTGGTCTGACGATATATAAAAGGGTGTTCTCACCTCCACCTGCTTCTTCTTGATGCTCGGGTGAAGGTGATCAATGCCCTAAGAGGAGACCCCCCAAAGGCACACCGGTTGGCAAAGAACGAAGAGAAAGAAAAGAAAAATATTTACGGGAGCCGGTGTAATGGGATTGGGTATTTTGCCTGACTAGTAGCACGGCATCCCGGACATACCTGTTTGGAGCTCATCTCAAATTTCCTGACGACCTTGATAGCAACTTCCCCTGACTGTCCAGACTTGTATCGCGCGCGGTAGACGTTGCTAAAGGCGCCATCACCCATCTTCTCAACAAGAATGTATCGTTCTAGGCCGGGGTAGGTGGGTAGCTTGGAACGGTTGAGCTTCTCCTCCGCAATAATCTGCTCGATCTCCTGCTCATGGGCCCTGGCCTGGTTCTTTGTAGTGGTGGCCGATGCGGCCTTATTCGAACGTTGGTGTTGATCGATAGCATCAAGGGTACCGGTGGCCATGCCGGGCTGATACTGCGGCTGCTGTTTCCGTTGGGATTCTGCGTGGACGGCTGTGACGTTGGTGGTAGGCTCACCATGGGCAACAGACATACGGGCCTGTTTCCCATGGCGGATGAAGTTCTTGAGGTTTTGTATTGTACTCATGATGACAAGATGTGCTTTTTCTTTTCTTTTTTATTATTATTGTCGTCCCCTTGAGATGTGAGCGCAGACAAGGGGGGAGGGCTGATGATGGGGGAGGGGCGGGTAGTACGGCGCGGCTGCTACAGCCAGGCCTCTTGTTTTTTTTTTGTTTTTTTCTTCTTTCTTTGGGGGGGTAAAGTGGAGGGCAGCAAAGGAAAGGAAATGAAAGGCCGGTCTGGGATGCTGAGAGTTGCCTGGCCCTTGTGACAGTTCCGTGTCTCTCGAATGACTGTTACTGACTGTCTGGCTGATGATCTCCTGTGACTTCGATGCAGGCGGGAGATAAGCGAGTGACGGGGCGAGGAGCCTATTGTTTTATAAGGAGAGGGAAAGGCCAGCGGAAGGAGTGAGATCTGGGATGTTGACGTCAGTTAAGTGGACACTTTGATACTTGAGTTGCTTAGTGCGCAGGGCATGGGAGGACGAGGAGGGCCCTGTACCTTCTCCGTGGCCTCTCTCGGGTTTCTCGGTCGCCTCGGTCACTCGGTTGCTCGCCGCAGCGTTTGCAGAGACTGCCGGCCTCCTTGGTCTATCGCGTCCTCGCCGTCGCCGTCCGTCTTTCTTGTCGTCTTCTTCTTCGTCGCTATTATTATTCTTTGCTCTTTTGTTGCTTTTTCTCGTCGTTCTTGTGGCTTGACGTCCTTTATTTCCCCTTTCAGTCGACAATCACGTGAAAATAACTTTGTATTAGTAATATAGTGGCTGAGATAATTATCCTGATGACTAAGTAACATGACTAATCAGGTACAAATTCCCGCCCGAAAAGGGCAACTCACGACTTCAATCCATTCAACGTCAAATGTCAAACGATCAGCCGGACCAGGAGACGAAAGCTAGAAGCAACGACAAATCGAGGAGGCCGGAGACGAAAGCAACAGAAAAGCAGCTGTAAGATATACAAAAAAGCAAGGTCACGGAGCAGACAGATACAGGAGAACCCGGTGACACGGCATAACCAGGAAAGATAAGCAGCAAGGAGAGCGGGTGGCTAACATCACTGCTTGCTTTTTGCCCTTCCATACTCTCGCTCTCTAGAAGCCAGAAACGATGTATTAGTTCATCAGCAGAACTTGGAACACGTTGACCAGCCCTGAATACGCGAAGACGCGAGGTTGAAGGCTGGAGAGACCGACCGGAGAAGAGGGACCCGCGGGTGCTTATCTTGAGACAGTGCATATATACTGGTGCCAGGGTTGCAGCTCTCCCTTGAGCGCGCATTTATCTGTCCTCGTTTCAAGCTGGCTCGCATGTCCTGACACTCGCTATTCGATATCTCGCCTCGTTACCTTCCGTTTCTCACCTAGACAACACGGTTTACTTGGTACCAGTCACTCCTTAGGTGCCATCCCACACGCTCCTTCACTATCACCACTCGTCCAGCACATTGACAGCACTATCTTCAACACTATCGAAAATTGCCGTTCATTGGTCCACCCTCCTGTTGAGCTCTCCGTGTCTCCGAAAACATAGCATACCATAGCACGTCGGTGTGCTGGTGAGCTTGTTCAGAACGTCTGCTCCGTGATGAAACGGAACCTCTAAGTCCCCTACTCAGCTCGAACCTGACAACGATAAAACCGTGTTATGTTCTTTGGGGACATTTGAGGTAAGGATATTGTCTCCTGGGGTAATGGCGGCCGCAATCGACATTGTCCAGGGACGTGAGGGCAGAGACAAACCTCTTTTGAAATCTCACAAAGTCTTACCGCGACGACGGGATCTTGTCAGCGCATATTCTCCCGCGTGCGGTGATACTGATACCGGTGGTAATATAAATAATGGGCCCGCCTACCCTCCTACACGTACACTTCCCCTAACTCCACCCGCCATCACCCTCGAAGACCAGAAACCCCTTGAGATTTCACAGGACCAAGATGCTGAAACTCATCTCGACCCGCAAAATACCATAACACCCTCAAACGGAGTAAAACCGCTCACTCCAGACATTACCCCTCCTCGCATCGTCTCTCGCCCTAAGAAACGAGACGGGCAGAGCCAGCGTTTTCCGTCTGCATCTTCAAGAACGACCTCCTTTGCGACAGCCAAAGAATCCTTATCCTCTGATGAGGAAACTGAGAGGACCAAACCCACTTCTCTGTTACCCAGTAAACATGGACCACCAAGTTCCTGGCGCATTACAAATGTTAGTCATACAACCACTGATGAGGCCCATCATGACAGAACTGTGCTGGAGCCTAAGCAAGACCGCCAGCTGTTCGATACAAACGAATTACAAGTACGCAAACGCGGCGAAAAAAGAAACTCATCCGGCTTAGGACGTGCCCAGTCTTCTAATCAAGAGAATTCCCTTTCTCGTATTCCTCATGGAAGCCTCCGGGGACGAACCCGGAACGAGGATAGCACCGACTCCTCCAACTCAGTTGAAGCCTTTGCCGCCAGCATCGGCTGGCCAAGTGAAGGTGACATGGAGACCAATAACTCAGGGCACGTACGCTGTATTTCAACCGCATCAACCACCACTATTGAAGCAATTGTGATCGATTCTCCGCCGCAGAAGAAAAGGACACTTCGACATACTGAGAAGAATGACTCCCTTCGATCCGTCAGCACGCCAACACCCAGCCCACCATCTGTGACCAAGCCGTTGCAGCCGCTCCCTCTGTCGCAACCACGTCTGACTCACAAACGAACTCGGATCACAGATGAAAATCGCTGGAGCATTGCATCTGACATGTCAGGGACTACTACCAGTACGGCCATAACTTTTACTAAACCCAAGAAAGTCGAGGATATCATTCGTGTGGTTGTTATCCCTCAGCGTCGGTCATCGCTGAAGACTACCGCACCGCCTAGACCGATCTTACGCTCATTGCCTCCGAACCACCGCAGGCCTTCCACTGCGCCAGATTCGGCTCCAGAGTCATCCCAAAGTTCACGCAGACATAGACGCACCATGTCCGAGTCCCTAGCCTCCGCATCTAGTGTGTCTAATTCTTTTAAACCAAAAATTCCCACGCGACGGTCTTCTCTGTCTGCTCCCACGAGTAGAAATACCTCCCGAGCAGGCTCGATGTCAGGTGATAGCTCTCGCATGCTTGTTGGTTCTGAAAATAAAGCCGTTCTCGACTCTAAGACCCTGCCACAACCCCCTCCAGAGTCTGTCAACCCACAGTCTCGAAATCTAGGTTCTGAAGGTACAGGGATACTGTCGGATCTGATTCCAAAGCCGCTTCGTCTGTCTACGACTTCTATGCCCACCCCACAAATAGTTCTTCCCCCAGACTCACCAGTTCATGATCATGACGATTCCACCCGCCAGCCAACTCCACCAGCAGGATCTTCAACGCAATTTCAGCATTCTATTGAGTCGTTATCGTGCTCTCCTGGGCCTGTAGAAATAAGCCAGGCAACGGCAGTTCCTTTTTTTGCCCATAACAACAAATCCCTCCTGGTTGTTGAACATCCACTTTGTGAAGCTCGACCTAGGCCAGCCATGATTTCTTTAGACCATGTTGAATCCCCCCTTAGATACCCCCGTGCTGCGCCGAAACCCCCGGGTTCAGATTCGCAGGATGCCCCATTGATCCCACTAAAGCGTGCAAACACAGTGCCGTCAAGGCCCCGGCCCCCACTTCCAATGCAAACGGATAGTAGTAGCGGTACTGGCGGTGGGATTGTCCGTCGTCTCAGCTCAGTTCGTCGGAGATTCAGTTCCTCCCATCGTGCTTCAACTGCGGATTCCCTACCTGCTACTGATGCTGCAAAGGATATTAGAAGTACGACACACCGTGTACGCAACAGGATGGCGGGCAAGAAGCTGGATAGCAAGAAGCATCCGTTTTGGCGTCCGTATGGGTTTTGGCAAGACTACGATGACGAAGGCACTCCGAGTAGCAGACGCAGTAGCCTTAAGTCCAATATATTCATCCCCAAAACTACAACCACAATAACGGCCGGGAACGATTTGTATTCCAATGGATACGAGAGCGGGCAATATGTTAGCAACACACTTGGAATTCCTCAAAACCGCACGCCATTCCAAGGCCCTATCTCCATGATCCGGCGTGTCTCGCAGCGTTCTCGGTCTCGGTCTAAGCCTAGTCGCGTTATCAAATCTCCATCCAGCAAAACAAGCCTATCCTTAGTCTCCGAGTATCGTCGAGGGAAACGTGTGCGCTCTTTCCGTCCTTTACATGAAATGCAGGACTGGATCTCCCGTACTCGCCAACGCCGTGAACAAGAGAAACTTGAGGCTCGCCGAGAGAAACTCCGCCGAGCTATTGGAGGGAACGTTATCGTCGACTATACCAGCGTCGCCTCTACAATGGACCCGGAGAGTGTCTTTGCTCCGTCTCGAAGGGAGAGAAGTTGAATAAACCCTTGCATCACCCACGAAACTAGTTATGCCAGTTGAACGAATTATGATACCACGAATGAATTGTAAAAAGTAAGATGAGATTGCGGGTGCCAACGCCAATTTTATACCAACATATGCTTTATGATGATACCTTTCATGCTTTGATAATGACAGCGAGGATTTTCGATCTCCTTCACTTGCATTATGATGATGATTGATGATGATGATGATGAATTTATTTTGATCCTGATTTTCCCCTCCCACCTTTTTTAATATCTATATGTATCGCTTTGTTTTCAGTGTTATAAGCAAGCCATTCCATTTCCCCCTGAGTTCGAGGTTTATGCTTCTTCTGCTTCTTCTTGTCTTTTCCATACACGTAATATTTAAATACAGGAATTGAAATTTTAATAGAGCTCTTTATCACTCGTTATTCTGTCCGATGGTGTGTGTTGGTTGCCGTACTAAGCTTGGATTCCCGTAGTTTCAGCATACGATCTCGCAGGTCCGGGTCAAGAAACGGTTGAGGGATCTGAGAGGCATCGAACTCCGTCGTCAATGTTTCTTTGTCAGTTTTCGACGCCGAACTGGTTGAGGTAGAGGTAGAGTGCATCTGGATATCCGCTGGCCGCCGTGATGGATGAAGACAGCGAGCCGTCGAACGTTTCTTTAGTTCAACAGGCTTTCCCTTGGACACCACCATCTCTGCGTCTGCACGGGAGTGTTCTTCTGTTTCTCGGCCCTTCTCCTTTACTGTGATGTTCGCCGTTTCTCCCTCTCCCGTCGTAGTTATAAAACTATCTGATATATAAATGCCACACTGATCCCAACTGGCAGAAGGGGGATCAGTGATCAGTTCACTACGAATACCACCATACATTTCCACGCTCGGACCGCTCTTTTCCTAGTATTGCAGCGTCTTTAGCTGAATAGCCTCACAATAGTGACAACCATAGAAGCTGGAGGTGTGGATAAGAAAAGGGGCATTCCTCTTAATCGAGCAAACATCTGAGTAGCCCAAAGAGGGGGGATATTAAAATGTGTGATTAACGAAAAAAATATATTTTAGAACTCTAGGAAATGCTAACCTGGTGTCCGGAGCCTTGTGGAAAAAGATTATATACTATACGATGGGCGAGCTGCTAACCAATAGGCTAAAAGAGAGTCCCAAAATATTAGCAAGGTAATCTATCTAATAGTAGAGTCGGAGACAAACTTACAGCCGCAGTAGGCTCAATGTTGGGGATCAGAGTCTGCAATGACAGCTGCTGGCCGTAACCCTACGCAGAACGCAAGTAAGCAAAATGGACGGTATAGCAACTCTATAGAACTGGAGAAATACCTCTATCCAGAACGGATGGGCGGGGTCGAGCTTTTGTAAACAGATAACTCTTCCATGTTGAATACACGTGCGTGGTATGGCGTGTTTCTTTTCACGGTAAATATCAATTGCCACCTGGAAATTTTTCTTCATTTCATCACTTGTATCAGGGTGATTGATTATTTCTTCAAGTTCGACAATCCGTGCTTGTACACCCCCTTCGAAAGGAGTAGGTCCCGTAGGTAGTGAGTAGAAAAGAGGGCGCGGCGTCATGGTGTTAGATGACTGAGAAGTTGAAGATGTTCCAGAATCCGAACCGCTGGCAGACGTAGTTGGGACGGAAGACATCGCTACCAGTGGCACCTTCACGTGATTATGACTAATTAATTTCTTAGTACAGACCGTATGACGTCACTAGTCAACCAGACCTATGGCAATGTTTGGGAATTATTCTAACTTCTCTATACTTAGAAGAATGAGTGATGTGGTTCTTTAAGTACTTACAGAGGAGTCACGTGAGTGCTTAGGTAAGGAGACACGTGACTTATCACGTGATCTGGCATCACAACCCCTAAGATAGGGGAGATAGCTAGAGGGCTATATATCGCGTAGACTTAATAGATAGTCGAAGTACCTATATAGATTAAAAGAGAAGGGGGGATTAAAGTTAGGAGGTTAAGTTTATAAGAATATATAGGAAGGAGAGGGAATTCGAGTGAGTTAGTAGGAAGAGAAAGCGGCGAGAATCACGGCCTAATCCGGAAGCGGACGATACGGAACTCACTATAACTACCTAGGTAGTTAGTTATTAGTTATGCAAAAATGCCGGTAGGTCGTGTCATGTGACTGGCAGCAAATCCATCGACAAAGACGAGTTCGACTCATCCGGCGAGACAAAAACGCTTCACCACCAAGCAAAAAGCACTCTGACAGCCTCTTAAACTGCGCCTATTTACAAGGGACCGAGCCTGTGTCGCCTGCTGTCCTGCCATTGCCCGACCGCTACGCCGCTGTCCCACACACTTTCGCCTCGTCTTCAACGCCTTGTACTCACCCGCATTCCCACGGCGAAATCAAGAAACAAAACCTAAAGAAAAAGAAGCAAAAGGCCTGCGCGGCCACGGATTAAACCGGCAGGTCTGGGGTTTCTTTTTGACTAGGGTGAAGGGATATGGTGATAGCGGTTTCGGAGGCAGCTCCCCAGCAGCGCATCCACAGCTAGCTTGACACAGCAAGATACCTGGAGCAGTGAGTGGGGGTGATGTCGCCAGGTGGTGGACTGCGCTCCCGTGCTGCAGAGAGAACAAAGAGTAACAGCGGAGACGAGGGAGACAGCGATGACGGTAGGGCCAGGAGAACATCGCTGAAAGGCCTAAGCGGTGGTAGACAGAAGAGGTCTGCACCCGGTGGTGCGCAGAGTAGCTCGCCCCAGAGTGCGACTGGAGATGGCGACGAAGACGAGAAGCGGAGGCACCCGGTGAAGAGAGCTTGTAATGAGTGTCGTCAGCAGAAGGTGAGCGCTCGGTGTATGTATCAGTTATAACTCGACACTGACGAAACTGTCACGTAGCTTCGCTGTGATGTTGTTCAGGACCCTTTTACGACCTGCACTCGCTGCCACCGGCTAAAGCTGCCATGTAAGATCGAAGCGAACTTCAGACGGATTGGCAAACGCAGCCGTAATGCGGAAATGGAGCGGGAAATCATAGAATTGCGAAGACAGGTTGTCAATGCCAATGCTAGTGTGCAGTTCCTGGCCCAGCAGCAGCAGCAGCAGCAGCAGCAGCAGCAGCATCTGAACATGCCTGCAGCTGGCCATCTTCCGGTGCCCTCTTCCATGCCTTACAGCCCGTCAACGAGCTCGATGCGCCCTCAACAAGCGGACCAGGCCTCGGCAGACTACATGAAACCACACGAAGCCGTTGCATCATTGCTGGATCTCAAGTCTGGTGGTGACTATCTGCGGAGCCCACCTGGCAATATGATAGACGTGAAACGACTGGAAGATGTGACAATTCCTTTAGATCGGACCGCAGAACTTTTCACCAGATTCTTTACATACTATCACCCTTTTCTTCCATTGCTTGAGACTCAAAAGACCCCGGAGGAGTATTATGATACGTCTCCTCTTCTTTTTTGGACCATCCTTGCAGTTGCTTCCCGCAGGTACCAGACAGATTCATCTCTTCTGAATGCTTTGTCTGGTCCCGTTTTGCGGTTGGTATGGAGTACACTTGCAGACGTACCACAAAGCTATCATGTTGTCAAGGCTTTAGCATTGCTTTGCACCTGGCCTTTTCCTACTAGTAGTACATCCACCGACCCTACTTTCATGCTCTGTGGCATGATGCAGCAAATAGCACTCCAAATAGGCCTACATAGGCCCTCCCATGCACAGGACTTCTCCAAGTATAGGGTGGAGCTGAGAGAGGGTGAGCTAAATGATAGGGTGAGGACGTGGGCATTTTGTAACATTGTTGCTCAGCGGTATGCTACTTGCCAATATCTCCCCATATCTTGGCCCTATGCTAACGATTGGTTCTAGAGTTGCCACTGGCTATGGACAGCCATCGTCGACACTGTTTGACTGTACCCTTTCTTCGAAGGAGGCGGATCTACGACTCTCTCCTGAAGTTAGAGTTCGGCTACAGATTGAAAAGTTCTGTGATAAAATATCACAAACATTGTACACTAACCGTCGCGACCCAGTGGGTGTATTAAGTGACAAGGAGCGAAATATCATGGCATCAGTGCTGTTCAAAGATTTTGAAGATCTGGAGGGTCAGGTCCGAACAGAGACAAATTGTATGCTCCCATGCTTTCACATGTGCGCCCGCCACCGAGCTAACAGGTAGTAGCCATAACCAATGTCTATTTACGAGCCGCCGGCCTACATCTACATCTCTCTATTTTCTTTGAGAACCCGAGCACCAAGGACTACCGCCAAGGCTTATCAGCTTTATACCTTGCAACAACTGCCTTTCTTGAGGCAGCCTTTGGCCTTGAGACGTCCACAGGGCCAGTCCTATCCTATTGCTCTAACTACATTTACCAGATGATCCTTGCCGCAGGATTCAGCCTGTTCAAGCTGTGCAACAGCTTTTTCGCTGTCCATATTGATATGAGCTACACTAAATCTCTTTTTAGTCGCACTATATCAACCCTTCGCCACATATCCGTGATGAACAACGATCTTCCGCAACGATTAGCTGAAGTGCTAGCTCAAATGTGGCGAATGAACGGTGTTGGCAGCCGAAATAATCAACAGTCTCAGGACCAAAGGCATCAGGGAGAATCGAATCCATCGGATACGGGAGACTCGCTGATGCTAAAGGTTCGCTGTAGAATGAGCATGTCACTTGTTTTCGACTCCGTTTGGCGATGGCGAGAGGATTTCCAAGCCAGAGGGAGGAATTTTGAGGGTAAGAGGCCCTCTATCCCAATACCTTTTTTCATATTCGACTGTGTGCATTAACTGTCTACAACAGCGTATCTCAAAAACCCAACAAATCCAGATTCTGGAGCTGACTCCTCAGCCTCGTGTTCTTCCACCGCCGCCATCCGAACATCAACTTCCACCCCAGCACCACCTCCACCACCTGCGCCAGAAGGCGTAAGTGCAGTCTCGGCCGCTGATCCCACCCTTACCTCCCCAGCCTTGACGGCTGGTCCTGTAACTACGGGCCCTAACTCTCCCCCGGGTCCAACACTGGGAGGCTTCAACTCATCCGCCCTTTCCAGTGCTTTCCTAGAAACAAATTATGAAGTGTTCGACCCTTTAAATTGGATGCTTGATGGCCTTGTAGACTTTCCTTACTTATATCCTGGTGTTCAGGGCCTGGAGGTGTAGGTAGGGAACGGTATCCATTTGTCCAGGGGCTGCTGCTGTTTTCTTAAACCCGTTTATTTTTCATAGGGAAGTTTATTTCATCTGTACATGATACCAACGTACCCGGGACACATTTTCGGCCGGATTTTGCGCCCTTTGCTTCTATTAGGAGTTTTCACGATAATGGGAAACATGAAGCTTCTTGCTTACGACGGAGGGAAGAAGTATATACTAGCTTCTGAATTGGCGTTAATATTACGTATTAGTATAAATTGACGGTTTTCACATGCTTTATTACCAGTAGTAGGTAGCGTCGCTAACCAGTGTACAAAGCTGGTAGCAGCATCCAGAAAGATTAAATAAGGGGCCAGCTAGAGCACAGTAATAGTGTGAATGACGAGTTAGCCGTTAAATAGCTCGTTCAGATCCTCCAAAGCAGGCATTAATTTGTATGGGTGACTTTGGATCGTCGTCCAGAGGGCCAACCAGTCAACTAACTGGTTAGCTCTATAGTTGGTTAATAGCATTCTTGTCAACTACCTTGTCAACACGAAAGATGACGTCTGAGGTCGGCGATACGAGGTCGGCGCCGCCGTAGCTTACCTAGCAAGCAATCTAGGTAGTTGTTTATCAACTAGCTAACTGGTATGGCAACCGAGTATTGATGACTGTAATCTTAATGGGTAATAGTATGAAGGAGCCTACGGGGAGATATGGTCAGATAGAAAAGAACCACGAGCCATTCCAAGTAAGTTTGACAACCCGGGAAAGCAAGCATAGCTAGTTAGCTAATATTTATTGACACATAAGATATAAGCCAAATGGGTGTCCAGCAACGGTAACAGCTCGATCGAACAACTGTACAAATCTCAATTACATCAAGGGAATATTACATTACTGCACACTTTGAATCTTTGCTCCTCTTTCGTTCGCCCTTCAACTTGGTCCATTGCTCTTTCCAGTCATCTGACCGTGCCGTAGAATTTAATCGAATATCAGACTGGGATGTTAGGATATTGCGTCCGGTGCGTTTGTCAAAAAGACCTCTCCCTGTATTTAAACGACGCCGAGGTACATCCTGAGAGCGAGATCGGGATCTTTGGACTCCGGGATGTGAATTTTCGGGGGATCTATAATTAGTAGAGAGCCAACGACCACTGCGTGACTGGGAATTCCCCTGAGGATCGTCGGGTAGTGAGCTTGTTCCGGATATCTGGCGTTCAACAGGCAATGTTGGAACATTTGGTACGGGGTCTAGAGGGTGAGAGGTGTGTGATATAGATGCTGGGTTTGGTGGAGGTATATAGGGATGTTGTTGAAAGGTATCCAGTTGCACTGCCTGACGCCCTGGTCTGATTGGGTGTGATTGATTTGGCGTAACTGTATTCATATTTTGCATGTAGCCCTGGTTCCCCGTCACTTGGGGTGGTAGATTGGATGGTGCAGTATGGCCAGGCAAGGAAGTGAAATTAGCGGGTGTTGAGGTTATAGGATGTTGCATGGAAGGGGTATGGGATAGAGGGAAAGCAGGGCCAATATTAGTAGGGGTATTGTTGGAAGGCGGAGGAGAGCTCGTGTTGATTGTGCTAACGCCAACCTGACTATTCGACAATTGCCTATTACCACTCGCAGCTAGGTTAGGAGGCGGCATATCTGAGATCAAAGATGTATTGGGGTAGTTTATTGGGCTGTTAGTGGCACTATTAGAAGGAAGAGGGCGTCTCGGGATCGTGATACTAGGCCGGCTTATAGTTGTTTGAGAACGATGTAGCGATGAGCTCCCCGAGGAGTCAATAGTTGATGTCCGCGACCTGCGTAGCCCGTGGCCGACATCTCTAGGCGGGCTACCAGGGGGAGGCTCCGTAGCACTTGGTAGGATACCTATCTGAAATTGCTCCGGTAGAGGATCGCTGGCATCTTCCGTGTATGGAGGGGGCGGTGGAACCCAGTTATCCGCATCACTCTCATGGGGTACGACAAACTGTCTGCGGCGAGGCCCAGAAGCGAAGGCTGGACGGGCCGTCTCAAATCTACTTGCAGCGAGGCTACGAGATGCCGCCGTCGCTGCCCGTCGTAGTGTTTCTGTAGAGCGAGGAGAGGTATTGCTATACGGGCTATCTAAAAAGGGTAGAGCACTCCTGGTTCCGCCCCCGGGAGTAGATGGGAGAGGGGGTGATGATGATTCTTCATCAGCATGAGATCCGACAGGAGGTATGCTATTGCGCCAGTTCGACCTTGATGGCGTATGTCTGGCTGCCATGGTTCTCTGACGACTGATTTGGGCTCTCCTTTTCTCGAGCTCGACTTCAGCATCGAGCGTTGCTCCCTGTTCAGGCAGCTCAGTTGGGACTGCCTCGCCAGCTTCAATGATGAGTTCTTCGTGAGCGCCGTTTTTCAGGGAGAGCTCAAAATCAAACAGAATGACTCTGCCCCCATCAATAGGCATAGTATCCCCAGTAATCATGCTGAAAGAAGAGTCGACGCCTCCCGGCGCTACTGCAACAAGCCTACATAGCTTCCTGAAACCAGAAGTCTCCCCTTTCATGTTCCGCATCCATCTCATATCCGTAATATCATTGGTTGCTTCAATTGGATGTCCGGATATAAAGCTTTTTGAGCCTTCGATATGTTTGTTGAGACGTTGAAAGTTGGTAGCCTCATATGACAAAGAACCATTTTCATCGATGCGAGGGATAGTTGGTTGGGGACGCGCTTGAGAATCCTTTCCAGAATCTGCAGGCTTTGCCCTTGATGCTGGGACTCCAAATATCCATATCCCAGACTTCTCAAAGCTTGCTGCTATATATTCACCGTTTTCACTAGCAACAGGTAGCAGATTTGGTCGAGGCTCGTCTCTCTTTACGTCGGCTCCAGGCCCAACTAGGTAAAGGGTTCCGCCCTTGATGTCATCAACTTGGGATATACGGAAGGCCTTCACACGATTATCGTACCCTACAAAGAAGATAGACTGGTCACCACTTTCGGCAGGGGGTATCAAACTAGAGTAGCAGTAGCCCTCACCGGCCTCTGGGAAAAGAATCTGCGTTGTCCACATCCGACTATGGAGCTCTGGTAGGCTAAGATCAAACCCAGGGTCAGGAAGAAGGGGAGGGGATATCATGATAAAGTTGTTGGCGTGAGGGTCGTCTGAAGAACCAAAGAGCATGGAACCATCAGAGGAAAACGTTAACGTCGATATTCCTTCACACCTCACTGCTCGATGGGCAGTGGATAAAATATTTTCTCCCAAGGCATAAATTTCAATCCCACCGTCGAATGCAACTGCCAGGACAGATGCATAGGGCGAAAACTCTAGGGACAACGGGACCTCATGAAGCTCAATTGTCTGAATAAGTCTAGCATGCTGGGCTTTCAGCTCATACAACCGTACCCGGTGACCAGAGGATGCAACAGCTAATAGGGAGCCGTCATCAAGTATTGCAGCTGCGGTAGGGCGGCGTAGTACCTTCAGTTCATGGAGTATCGAGATATGCTCTTTTGTAAGATCTATCACGAAAATCCTAGACGAACTCAACGCCAGGAGTAACCGGCCATGGGCCGAGAAGATGAACCGTAACGCTTCGCCCTGGGGGGAGGCGGAGGAAGAGCTCACTGATGCTGATATAAGTTTCACAACAGTCTGCTTTGGCCGAAGAAATGCAGCAAAAACATGGCTTCTGGCAACCTGGATGAATTTCGCTTTCAGTTTCTCAAGGCTGGCTGATTCCAGAGACTCGGCTGCTGAATCGGACGGCGAACAGTAGTCTGCCAAATGATGACGATACAGACTTGGACAATCAGATATCCGTCGCCATGCACGGTTGATCAAGGACAGTGAAGCAAAGCAGTTTGCATCAACCATGCGTAATATTCTGGCCATGAATGTCAACAAAATCTGCAACAAAAGGACCAAAGCCCTTTGAAAAGCCAACCGCCGGGTATTGGTTTTTTAGGCATACCTCTCGATAACGACCTGAGGCAGTCGGTGAAATGCGGCCGCAGGTTGTTCACCTGCCACATCCCCATGGCCTTCCAAGCCGTCGCGCCGCCTGGTACCGCACTCATCCAAAGGCATATACTCGCTACCCTGAATTTCACGGATATCTCCAGGCAGGACAGAGAGTTGGTTCCCTTCCATGGTACTCGCAGTCATTTACCGTCACGATCCATGGTTGTATCCAAATTAAGCGCACGAGCTTCTCGTTGACGTCGCCTCTTATACCATACAGCGTGAAGGATCTATGTACCACCACCCACGACTCGCGGAATCAAAAGGAAAAAAGAGAATGAGGAAGACAACTAAGCCTGTAGATGCGTGGCGATGCTTTCTCCAACTTCTCGATTTATATCTAGTTTAAGACGATCGTTTTCATGGGAGCAGCCACCCAAGATATATATCATGCACGTCGTCAAGGGCCACACCAGGGATGAAACGGGGTCGAAGCTTTCGAATGTTGCCCTGGCGCTCCACGGAACTCCCACGAGCTAAAAAAAGACGGGCCAAATTCCAGCCACTGACTGTTCAAGCTTAACAAAATAAAAATAGCAAAAGTCTGGGTGGTGGTGGTCAGCTATCCCTCTTTTTCTTTTTTTCTTTTCTTTTGGTTATTTTTCCAGTTTGCTGGCCCCCCTTGAAGGCAAAAAAGAGAAACGATGAAGAAAAAAAAGGGTCCCAGTGAGGTCGTTGTTGAGGGGTCACATGACCCAAGGCAACTCCGCCCGTTCGAGTTCGAGTTTGCGAAAGAAAAAGAAAAAGCGAGCGAGTTGGCCTGCATGAGCTGCAGCCCGAACTGCCAGCTCCCACCAGGCCGCGCAGCGCCTCGACGCATCGATGGCCTTCCCTTCCCGCGGATCCAGCCCACGCTGCACTGTGATAATCCCATAAGTATACCTTACTTACTATACATGCTTACGCCGGGCCGCTTTGAGAGGACGTCGAAGGGATGATGAGTCAGCATCAACGGCAGTCACACTGGCCAATCAGAGACAATGCCGCTAGTCCGGATGAGAACTAACCTTATTGGCATGCAGACCAATGAAAAGCCGTCGATTTGGGCGGGGCGTCTTAATAAGCGATAAGGCGCCACGTTGTTCCGGGCCGAGACCCATTGGCCAATTAGGGCGGGGGAAGCCGGCAAGCAGAAGTGGAAGCCCTTGCATATCGAAAAAGAGGCAGGGAAGAAAAAAAAAAGAGGGAGCACAGCACATCGATACGACCGAGATGCAGGACGTCGCGGGCTCGAAGGCACTTCTAGAAGACGCTGTCTCTGCGTGATGGGTGCGAGCGCTGGCCGGCTGTTTCGCGATCAACCTGGGAGCTCTGGATCTTGGGACTTGACGCCACCTTTTTTTCATTCCTGAAAAGAAAAAAAAAAAAAAAAAAACCCGTTTACCCGATGGTAGTGTCACGACCTCTACCAATGCAGATTTAAAGGCCCTCAACCAGCTATATAACATACAGGATAGCGAAGAGTCTTCGCCTAGTCCGAGGAGAACGCTCGTTTCTTCATCGCATAGCATTGCATTTTTTTCATTCGTTCTCAGGATGGCAGCTCCGCCTCGTCCTGCCACTGTCGCGCCTAGGGACACTCAGCAGTATGCCCTCAGCACTGGCTCGCGTCCTTACCGGTCACACAAAGTCCGGGCATGCGACTTATGCCGAAAACGCAAGTCTCGTTGTACGGTTGATCTGCCCGGCCAGTCGTGCCTGTTGTGCAGAGTCCAGGGGGCAGATTGCCATTATGGTGAGGATAAGTCCAACCTAATAGACCAATCCGCACCAACAACCGCCAGCGCAGAAACCAAGCCCTGGAGCATGCCTCCTGATACCAAAGGGCTAAAGAGAACGCATGATGAGATGAGCTCGGCATCCCCTGCTAGAAATCTGATGGAGATTCCGCAGGTGAAATCTAAAGAAAACCTTGTCAAGCCCACTCCTAAAGCAGAGAATGAACAAGGCTACAGGCACGGGCCCGGAGAGTCCGTACATATTGTCGGCCCGGTTGCCGCAGCAGATGCGCAGGTTATTGAACGGTACAGCGAACGGTCAAATAACCACAGCCCAGACCGAAAGACGCCTTATAATGTCTATTCTAACGACCCGAGAAAACCCATTCTATACACTACTGTATCGAGGCGACGGCAGGGCCTCAGGACCACCGGAACTCCCGGCGAAAATCAGCGGGAGATTATCGAGCAGGTATTAGGTCCGTTCAAACACGATCTAGTCAAGATGTATGTTCCAAGAATTTACCTGTCTTCCTGCGAAATGTATCGGGCCACTCACCAGTGCTTCTTCTTAGATTCCTTGACAAGATCAATGCTTCTTTCCCAATATTTGATGAAGAAGCGTTTTTGAGCGGGTATGAGGCTGAAGACGACAGTGTCCCGCCTGCATTGTTGTGTCAGGTATACGCTACATCATTAATATATTGGAATCAATCGCCGGTTCTCGCCCCGCATCCAAAACCTGATGTCAGGTATGCAGTTAACATGGCCGTGGCTGCGCTTCATGAAGAGTTTTCGGCTCCCGGGTTGTCGACTTTGACTGCAGCTCTGATCGACCTAACGGGCAGGCCTATCTTTTCTACTACGGGAAATGCCATTAACAGTGGCCGCACCGTGGCCCTTGCACACTGTTTAGGCCTTAATCGAGATCCAAGTAACTGGAAGCTCTCTCGTGCAGAGAAGAACCAGCGTATTCGGCTCTGGTGGGGGGTTGTCATCCATGACAAGTGGTAAGCCCAGACTCGTCTCTCATCATTATCGCTGTAGCCATGTATGATTAATTCTGGGTAACAGGGCAAGCTACGGCCATGGGGTACCGCCTCATATCTCGCGGAACCAGTATGACGTTCCTCTTCCCACAATCAGCGTCCTGGTACCGCAGGCGAATCCCACACAGCAAAGAGTCAGAACCGCACATTGCTATATTGCTTTGTGTCAGCTAACTGAGATTCTTGGCGATCTTCTTCCCTTGGTATACGGGCTCCAACCGAGACCTTCGAAAGAGACATCGAAAATCCTCAGGAGAATGAGATCAGATCTGGATCGGTGGGAAGACTCTTTGCCGGACTGGCTAAAAGTGCCGCAGGATCAAGACACACCGTCAACCTCGGGAGCCAGCAGCATGCAGCTCGCATTCTTGGCTCTCAAAATGCTTGTTTGTAGAGTTGAACTTCAAGTAAGCTTCCATATTTCCTTCGCCAGCACAACGGCAAGCAAATCTTCATGACGCTAATCAACTGGAGGAGGAATGGCTGCAGGAAGTTAACCCCTCAGACAACCCAAACACAGAGGCACGCCGATACTTCCAAACGGAATGTAGGAAGGCAGCGGAGGAAATAGTTCAGTTCATGCTCTCGCTCAGGAAACCGCAGTATCAGGAATTTTGGATGTCCTGTAAGTCTGAGTGAATTTCACCTCCATCCAACAGGAGGACAACGCGATACTGACCTTACTTTCAGATAGTTCATACCATCTGACATCGACAGCGACCCTTCTTGTCCGCTCTGCGCTAGAGACATCCGATCCGGAGATTGCTCGATCCTGTCTTAACAATGTCAGTATCCTCCGCGGCGTTCTTGAAAAAGCCAGATCTGAAAATGACTGGGATGTTGGCGACATGTGTCTGGATCACTGCGAGAAGATTTTGAGCAAGCACACCACCGAGGAGGTCGTGCAAGCTTCGGAGCTGAATCGAAACACAACCATAAATCACCACGGTTCTGATGCTCCTGAAACCGTTGTAATGACACCGTATGATCGAGCAAACCACAATGATATTGTTGACGATATGATGTCCATATCTGGTACGTTTGGAACGATGGATGGCTTTCCTTTTGATATGACCGGAATCTGGGATGTATCGGGCCTACAAGACCAAGATACCAACTTCATAAACATGACGCCGTTGCCGTAGGAAAAGTTGAAAGGAAGATTTTGAAAAATTCTGCACGTTTCCTTGCTGGCAGTGTATATATTCTTTTTTTTTGTTTTGGTTTTAGTTATTGGGTTGTGGGCGGCCTTTTTATGATTCGAATACCCCCTGTTTTTATTATATATGCGGCAGCCGTGTGTATCATACATAACTATCGTTGCGCCACATCTTCTGCTGAACTGAACGTGAGCTTTTATCATTTTCCTGCCCGGTAAAGAGGCCCAGACGGATGGCAAAGGGGGGAAATGGGAGCTGAAATGGCCCTGCCGCTGGTTTAATTCCCCGCGGGCACCATTCTACGTGGAATAACACAAAGTCTGTTTGACCACGGCAACCTTAACTGAAGTAACTAAACAACGGGCTTGCCAGCGATCTCTATAGGTTATATTGACCAAACAGCCGCCGAGTTGGCTTGCTCAGGGTAAGCATGTCGACTTTTCCTCTCCGGCACGGCCAGCTGTTTTCCGCAGCGTCCATCACTCTGGCTTTCCCGACACACTTTTCCGTCCCAGGGCAGTTTTATATTGGTCACTGAAACCCTTCCCCGGACCCCCGTATTTGGAGTAGTTAATGGAGAGAAAACGGTTGGTGCGGCTAAGCCAGCCGCCCTAGCAGCCCTCCCTGGGCCGGAACAGAATGCCATGGTTAATAGCATGCATTATCCAACCAGGTACTCCGTACAGGCGGCTGTTCTCAATCGCAGCTTTCAATCCGGGGTTAGCAACAGTCGCGCGGCCCCGCAAATATGAGCGCTCCGGGTATTCGAGTTGCATTGTATATTATAGACGGAGGGAAGCCTGTATGTTTCTGTCTCTATTCAAGGAATATTCCAGGTTGAGTGCTACGTTCATTGGGGCTCTATCCAACCGAACACCATATTAAGAGACTGTGACCAAAGGCAACAATGATATATACAAAAAATAGGTAGCCTGGGAGCAGCCAAGTGAGGCAGCCAGTGATGGGAAACCAGAAATGCCGGCCCACACATTTGACCCAGCCCTCCCATTCCATTCTGCTGCATCGCAGAGTGCATGTCTATCGGGCAGAGTCCCGGGCTTCAATTACTCCAGTTCAGCCTGAAAATGACATTCATCTTACGCTGGGGGACGTTAAGAAGAATGTCACCCCTAATGGAAGCTGTATATTGGTTGACTGCTCTTCCAACCGTGTTTTTTATTTTTTATTTTTTTGAGAATTAACTAGATAACTAGTTATTGCTTCCTACTTAGTTACATTAACTAACTTGACCCGTAACAAGGGCATTCATTGCCCGCCAATCCGTGTCGTTGCTCTTGAAAACACCCTCAGCGGAAGCATCTTACCCCTGAGAGGAGAAATGCCAAAGAGATAACCAATTTCGTTTGCAGTTATCCAGTCCCTTACGGCCAGACACCCATTGCCATGTATTGTGATGCGGCAGGGATCTTTGATGGTGTTGCAGGTGAAGGTGCTGATCTGTAAGAATATTGTGCCTGCTTTTGACTCCATTAGCGTATGCCTTGCAAAGGGATTCGGTGCTCCTATGAGTAGTATAATATTAGGGTCACGATCCTTTATTGATCGAACAAAGTATCTTGGTAGAATATTTGGAGGGTGCAAGGCAGGTAAATAGTCAATTACCCCCTTCGAGCTACGGCCGTTGGTGTGGCCATAAACCGATCTATATATCCAGCCGATTCAAGATGCAAAACAGCAGATCCTTAGAATTTGAAACCACCGGAAGTGACGCGAAGGGAAGCTGTTAGTGTTTAACATTAGTATTTTGTAGTATGAGAATGTTGGATCCAAACTTCAATAATTCCCACTAATCCGGTGCCTTATCCTGTTCCTCATTTTGGAGATTTGAATGAGATGTATTGCAATAGAGTACATTTTGAACTTGTTTAAAATATCAGTAGGATATAACTGACGCTGGCACACATCCACCAGCATCAATTGGAATAAATGATTCCCCACCCCTGAAAAATTAGACAAGAGGAAACGCCAAATGTTGGAATAATATTATGCTGCACATGCCAATATCCACCGGTATGCAAGGGAGTCTAAAGGAAGGGATTAATATCAAATATAAGGGTACAGCAATGTAGGCAGGGGAGGGAAGAGTCATAAAATAACACACAGTTGGGGGGTTTCCATCCTCATGTAAACATTAAAAAAATGGAGGGTTGATATAAAGACAGGTTAGAAGTATAAAAAAGGAGGAATCAATTCGAAAGTATGCAGAAGGCGAACTCTCCACAGAACCGTCGATCAGTAGCCAAGCTGTACAGTAGGGAGCGAAACCCAAATCGGCCTACCATTCATCAACATTCCTCTTTATGCATGCCTTCCATTCCGAGATCATGTCAAGTATGGCTCAGAGGAATTTGTGGTGGTTTATTTACCGCCACTTCCGAAGAAGCCTGTCAAGCTGTTTTTCATCCCTTTCATTTGTTCTTCCCTAGCCCT
Source organism: Trichophyton schoenleinii (assembly GCA_018357685.1). NCBI lineage: Eukaryota > Fungi > Ascomycota > Eurotiomycetes > Onygenales > Arthrodermataceae > Trichophyton > Trichophyton schoenleinii. Next base: position 4,082,854 of record WOFF01000002.1, read on the forward strand.
CTCTTCTTCGGCAGCCATTTCAGCCAGCCATTTCTCGCCATTCTCTCGGATCTCCTTTTCAATCAGCTCATATTGCTTCTGGCCTCTCTCACGGATTTGATCCCAGAGCATTTTTCCTTCCTCGATACCACCTGATTGGCCATCTTCAAGACCAGCTATCGATGATCCAGCGGGCTTTATGCCAAAGAGGGAGCTAATGCTACCCACACTGTGTTTCGGTCTCTTGGCTCTCTCTTCGGCCAGTTGCTTCTCGAACTTGTCACGCATGGCCTTCTCTCGCTTGGCAAATTCAGCAGGGATGAAAGTCCCTTCGAAGGACTTGAGAACAGGTCGGACATCATCGATGCCCATTCCAGCAACGTATTCCAAGAAGGGAATCAGAGCAACAAGTGACTTGTCCTTTGAATCTCCTTTCCACTTTGGTAGTATGATTGCGTTTTCAGGTTGGCGTTTGGCGTGAGGAGCATGAGTATCGATCAGTATAACTTTCGAAAGATCGCGGTTTAGGTAAGAGAGGTCCTAAATTTAACATGTAAGTAAAAACTCTGAGTGGAATATAGAACACAACCGAAGAATTACCTTGACATATTCACCATCCTCATACTTGGTAGCCTCCCTGAAGAGCGGCCACCTAATAATTCGGTATGGGTCAAGCTTTCGTAGAACCTGGTCTGCCATCATGCTGGGTACAGTTGTGAACAGAACCAATTCATAATACTGGTTGAGATAGCGGAGGAAGTAATCAACACCAGGTCTCTTCGCTACTCGCCATCCATGCTCACGGGTCCATTCGCTGTGAACGAGGAGGTCCTCGAGACTAATGACGAGAGTGTATGGTTGTCTAAACTGAGGATCTTCTTCGGGTAGGAGCTTTTCAAAGGCCGGGTCCTTGTAGTAGCTTGTGATATCGGACAAGCGAGCTTTGATGCGGTTAAAGAGAAGGCCGAATCCCCATCCAGAGGGTGCGTCTGGGTGTGCACTTTCTTCTTCCTTCGTATCCCAATTGCGACCAAGATACACGGTACCGGCAATAGAAAGACCCAGGAAAGCAGCAAAGGTCAGGTTGGTCATTTTATTTCTGCGTCTTTCAAGGGAAGAAACGTATTCGTCCTTTGGAGTATCACCACGACCCCCGTCATCCTCGGATTCCTTCTCCGGGTCCTCGGTCAAATTGAGGCCTCTACTACGGCGCTTCGATTGTGACTCTACTTCTGCACCCAAAGTAGATGGAATACCTTGGGTGAGATCTGGAAGAGGTTGTTGTTCTTGCTGACTGACATTTTCTGGCTCTGACTCGTTCCCGGCGGACTGTTGTTTTGATCCAGTCCCAGCTCCCGCAGATTGAGGAGCCGTATTCTTTTGTGATTCCGAGGATGTCTCGAATTCGACTTGTTCTTCCGAGAATTTGTCTGTAGCCGGTGTCTTTGGCTGAGGAACAACTCTAGGCTTCTGGTCCTCTGACAGGGGTCCGGACGAGGGAGCAGAGGATGGGATCGTGTAGCCACTGGGTTTTGATGGCTTCTTAGAGTCACGGGCATAGCATCTGGCATGCGAAGATGTGAGGGACAGCCTGGTACCAGCTATTATGGCCCTCTGTCTTGCGAGTGGAAGTATAGCGCGTGAAAGCATCTTGGGCTGTATGTGCCGTAACCTGACGTCGTTTGTTCAACAAATATCAAACAATTAGCTCCCTCATTGACTCATACCATGGGCTTGTTGAAGGAATATTCAAAAGGGACAGTCCAATTTCTCACAGCTTCTGCTTCTCTCTTTGCTGTCCTGAGGCTCTGACGTAGAGAAAAATTGATTGTCTATATAAAATCTGAAAAGCTTCAACTTTCCCAGAAGGGACTAGACCCGCAAAGTCCAGATCACGTGTATTAATATTATATAATCATCAATTCCTTCGAGCCTTTTCTCGTCCAAACTTTTTCAGCTTCAGATTCTTCGTTCTTTTCCTCTCTCTCTCTCCCTCCCTCTTCTCTCTCTTTCTTTTCTTTCTCTTCTTCTTCCCAGAAAGTTATTAATCGATCCCAGTGAGCGAAATTTGACACCTTGCTCGCCGTCAGTGCCCATTGTGTTGTAATAGCTGGGTAGATCAAGGCTATATGACATATCTCATATAGCCATCGCGCCACCAAGAGAAACAGCTAGGGCTTCCTATGAGTTGCTTGGTCTCCGTCGGTGTCGACACATTGATTACGCTCTTTTCTGTCGCTTCGTGTTGAACTCGCTCTCTGGCAGCAGCTTGGTTTCGCCGGAGAATGGTAGACAAGCTATCTGCGTGGTCAGGACCTCTGCAGCTTTGAGCAACGCATGCCTTTCTATCGTTTTTTCGGTTTCGGCCCTGCAACGACTACCATGATACCGCCATCCACTACGGGCGTGAGTCGCCAGCTAAGAGAGCGAGAGCAGGGAAACGAGTGTAGATTCTTCGATCTGCCCTGGGAGCTCCGGTGTAAGGTGTACTCGTATGTCTTCTCGGGACCGCCCCGGATTGTGAAACCGGTCAGGCGAACCCGTAAACCAACCGACAAGGAGCTGGCCTCACCACCGTTTGGCCGGCACAGGCGAACAAGTATCATGCTGGCCTCACGCCGGTTCCACGACGACGTATCCCAATACCTCTACTCCTCGTACACATTCCGCATCTTTCCCGTACAACATCAACCGTCCATCGTGCCGAACGTCTGCGACCTCGCGCCCCGATACAAGAGTGCGGTGAGGGTTTTACGGCTCGTGCTGGGCTCGAGCTGGACCGAGCCACCAGAATCCTGGGTTGTCAATGAGAAACTAGGGCTTAAATCCATGGAAGGAGTCCATACGTTGGAGATACTCGTTCTGTGCGACCCGTCAAACCCAATGTTTGAACCGTTCCGCATTTCCAAGGATTTTTATACCAAGTTTTCATGTCGGCTCCTGCATGGCATACTAAAAGACCTCCCGAGTCTGCGATACGTTGTCATTGATGGTTACTCGTCGATCGAGAGAAATGGCGGCCTGGTCAGTGGTCTGGTTCAAGAAATTCAGACCACGAAAAAGAAGATTCGATGGGCTGGCCCCTTTAAATCTTCGAATTCATCTACTGCTCCCTGTTGATATATAAGCACTTGCCTGGATATTTGATGATTCCCTGGTTTTTCTTTGACATATATAGCGTTCCAACTTTCACTGTATCGATAGACTTTTTTATATACAAGTACATACATTAATAGACTAAATATCGCTCTTATTATTGATTGTTAAGTTATGAATGGGGCATTAATATATGGATGCTACTGTATATCATGTAAATGAAGTCGTATTTCAAAGGGAGGACGTAATGATACATAGGCCACAGAAATTATATTTCCTCATCAGTCTCCATCATGTCTTGCTGATGTGCCTTGGATCGGCTATCTCGAGCTAGAGATGCCTCCTTGTCAATCATCTGTCGGGATACAGCCACGATGTTGTCCTCTATAAGCTGTTGACCAACATCCTCAATATCTATTGGAGAGAGAAAGTATTTCAAAGTTAGTCAAGGTACCAATATAAATGCTGCGCTGATGAAAGGGGTCCTACGTTTCTTGGGGTCAAGTTTTCCAACATATCGAGTCTTAAGCTGTTCCGGTGTCAGCTCCGATTCCTCCTTAACTCTCTTTTCGTATCCTTCAGCAAGTCCAACAAGCTTCTGCAGCCGCTCCACATTTTCCTTGCGTTCCTCCCTAAAGTCGTTCATCTGAAGAGCTTCGGTCCATACATGCTTGTGAAGGTTCATGAGCATATTCTCTTCCAGCCCTGTCTTTCGGTAGTTGATGGCAATACTGTAGTAATGACGGTTCAAGCCGTGAATCAAAGCTTGAATGGATGGTTTATTAAGGTGTCCAAGGTTAGATGTGGTCTGACGAGGTTCCTGGCCCATGACAAGAGTCTGCGGGGATATTAATCGGAAAGCATCGATGACGACTTTTCCCTTGACGGATTGTATTGGATCAACGACCACGGCAACGGCACGAGGAGTGAGTTGTTCAAAAGATTGTTGAGTATTGATATCAACTGAAGAAAGCCAACACCCAAATCCTGGATGGGAGTGGTACCATCCCACGACGGTTTCTGGTCTGCGCATTCACACATGAGTAAAAGAACAAGTAATCCATGGGAGCAAGGATAAAATGCAATCTGTATCACTGTACCTTCCTGTCTGTCGAAGCATCTCCATCATCTTCGTCTGAAATACAGGGTCAACAGCTTCGACACTGACCCCGGTACCGCTCTGGGGCATAGCGAACACATCTACAACTCTGACCGTATATTCATCCACGAATTCTCCCAGCATCAAGCCCATCACTTCCATGGGTACGCCCGCACGGCCGTGCCGTAACATCTTAAGAAGAGCCAGGGAGGATATATGCACGGTCTCGGAGTTATCAATAAGGTTGGGAGTATCCTATTCAGGCCTTGGGTCAGCTATGGGGTTTCCATGAAACGTAAAAGGCGCCATGGCCATAAAAACAAGGTAGGCATAGAATAATCTCTTACCCCCTGAGGAGCGTTACTCATGCCCATGCCCTGGGCGGCTTGTAACATTCGGCTAAACCGTTCCATGACGACAGCCTGTTGTGCTTTATCGCGACGAAGCTTTGAGGTGTAGCTAGCTGTGGTGAGAAAAAGGTAGAAAAAGGCGTAGCACACAAACGGCCGGTGTCTTTCTAGTCACGAGTTACCGGTCTAGGAGCAGCAAAAACAGTGAAAGAAAGGGCAAAGGAAAGGCAGGAGTCGAGCTTGTTGCTTTTGCTTGTTGCTTTGCTTTGCTTTGGCTTTGGCTTTCTAAGGTCCATCGACGTCTCTTTTTGGCCGAAATGGAAGCGCCATGGAGCTGGTTCCGACAAGTTAATCCGGAGGCCGAGTTCCTGCTTAGTCAGCTGTTCCTGTTCATGCATTTCTGGAACTTCTCATCGCCCAAGGAGAAACATTTCATCATTTCGCATTCTACGTTTGCTCGCAGTGGCAGCAGCAAAGCTCTTGACAGGACTCTTTGGCTTGCGATATTGTTACTCTCATTGTGTTCTATACGGGCTATGGGGCCTGCTGTTTCTCTCTGACTGTTTGACCTCCTCCACCCCTTTCGCAGGCTTGGTTTACTGCGACAGGACCAATATATACCTGCAAACTGTTATTGAAGCTCCTCCGTTACCCAAACTACCCAAGACTTGCCCATCATGACCGGGTTTGCACCCCTAGATGCTCCCGTTACGAATGGATCCACGGATAAGAAGCGCATTGCCTACTTCTATGACTCGGATGTGGGCAATTATGCCTACGTCGCTGGGCACCCCATGAAGCCTCATCGCATTCGAATGACCCACAGCTTGGTGATGAACTATGGACTTTATAAAAAGATGGAAATATATGTAAGTTTGTCTAGCCCGTTTTTTCATACGTTTTGAAACTGTTTCTGCCATTTTCAATACGGAAGCTCAAGACAGGAAATTGATAACTGATGGGAAACAACATGATTTATAGCGCGCGAAACCCGCCAGCAAATTTGAGATGACGCAGTTTCATACCGATGAATACATAGATTTTCTTGCCAAAGTTACACCCGATAATATGGACCAGTACGCGAAGGAACAGAGCCGTTATAATGTTGGTGATGACTGCCCTGTATTCGACGGTCTTTTTGAGTTCTGTGGAATCAGCGCAGGAGGCTCCATGGAAGGTGCTGCGCGCCTCAACAGAAATAAATGCGACATTGCAGTCAACTGGGCGGGTGGTCTTCATCATGCAAAGAAAAGTGAAGCGAGCGGCTTTTGTTATGTTAACGGTAGGTCTTACATCTGTTTCCTCCTTTCCTTGAGAACGAAGCTGACAACTTCTTTTCCTTTAAGACATTGTTCTCGGCATTCTTGAGCTTCTGCGTTTCAAACAGCGCGTTCTTTATATCGATATTGATGTCCACCATGGCGATGGGGTCGAGGAGGCCTTTTATACCACTGACCGCGTTATGACGGTCTCGTTCCATAAATATGGAGAATACTTCCCCGGAACCGGCGAACTGCGCGATATCGGCGTCGGAGCAGGGAAGTATTATTCTGTCAACTTCCCTCTCAGAGATGGCATAGATGACGTTTCTTATAAAGGCATCTTTGAACCGGTTATCAAACATGTTATGGAATGGTACCGCCCAGAGGCTGTCGTCCTTCAGTGCGGTGGTGATAGTTTGTCTGGCGACCGTCTGGGTTGTTTCAATTTGAGTATGCGCGGCCATGCAAACTGCGTTAAATACGTCAAAAGCTTCAACCTCCCTACATTAATCCTGGGAGGTGGAGGCTATACAATGAGAAACGTTGCTCGAACATGGGCATATGAAACTGGCGTGCTTGTTGGAAATCAACTTCCAACAGAGCTTCCATATAACGACTATTATGAAGTAAGTTTTCAGATTATTCAACACTCTATTCAGGTTGCGTGCTTACTGTATTCCAGTACTTTTCCCCTGACTATGAATTGGATGTTCGGCCATCGAACATGGATAATGCCAACTCTAAGGAGTACCTGGAAAAGATTCGAATGCAAGTTGTTGAAAATCTACGTCGCACTACGTTTGCTCCATCAGTCCAAATGACAGATGTCCCAAGGGACCCATTAGTTGACGGTATGGATGACGAAGCGGATGCTATTCTCGATGACCTTGATGAAGATGAGAATAAGGATAAGAGATATACAAAACGACGATTTGACAACTACGTCGAAAAGGAGGGCGAACTAAGCGAGAGTGAAGATGAAGAATCTGCAGCGGCAAACGGTGTCCGTCGTCAGCCCAATAGAGAAAGGAGACGAGGGAATATCAATTACCGTCATCTAGATGGGGACTCCATCATAGACAGTGGGATTGTTACTCCTCGAGACGAGTCATCCATGCCGGAGGAGGAGCCTGAGCAGGCTGATAAGATGGACGAAGCAGAAAATGCAGAGCCTCCTGCCAAGCCCTCTCCTCCTGCCGTTGAACCTTTAACCAAGCCAGATTCACAAATGGAGGATGATGAGACTCCAGTTGCCGAAACCAACGGTGCCGCTCAAGAGGCCGAGGAGAAAGAGCCTGGCGTTTCCACACCTGCTTCGAACTTAGAAGTCCCTCATGACAATGTTGACGGGGACACCACCATGGAAGACGCAGATGTTAATATGGACGAAACTATCGAGCTAGAACCTCCAGCTGAAGAACAAGAGGACGAATCTGCTGCAAAGGCTTCTGCACGGGAGACGACACCTCCCAAACCCTCAGCGGCTGAAGAAACCAAATCAAATGCTTCTGGGGCAGGAAACACTACTACAGAGCCCATGCAGGTAACTGATACCACGGAAGGCAAGGAAACAAAGTCTGACATTGATGCGTCTAAGGAGGCTCCAAAAGAGAAAGAGTAACTTGGTACTCTTCCTTTTCCTTCCTGTTTTTTTCTAAATTGAACTCACTGTTGCTATGTAACTGTTATTGGCGCTTGGGGGAAATATCCATCTAGGAGTTTTGCTTTGGGGTCCAGCATGGCGAGGAATGACACATGGAAAAGGAGGCGTCGGCTGTCTCTGACGTATGTTCCGTGAATACGTCAATTGTTCTTCTCTGGTTTTTTTCTTTGCCATTTGACGATTGCCTTATTCTTTGCCAGCTTTGCTTTGCTATCGCCATCTAAACCGTCTACTTTTGTATCCGCCCTGTAACGATGGACCCAAACTCATTGGACCCGACAAATCGAGATCACATGTCTTCCAAATCGGGTATTATTTTAGGTCTAGGGTAAATCACGTGAGTAGGAACGCGCTATTCTATTTTGGGCCAACCAGAAAACACCGCCAAGATTTTTCTTTCTGCCCACATTAAGCGAAATCCATCTTTGCTGGAAACCGTCGAAACGCCTGAATTTGAAGATCGCAAGTTGTCAATTCTCGGATTCCACGACCACCCAGCCTTCTTACGTCGTTTTCCCTGTGTCGGTAGAAATCTGTCATCATGTCGAAGAGAGGGTAAGCCAGGCCACATTTTGACGTGTCCCCTGAGATGCAAGCTCTTGTCGAGGCTTGTACCTCAAGCCTAGGAAGCGAGAAGCGGACGAGCAGGGCACAGCGTCGCGAATCAGAGGAATATAACTAACATGATTTGTGTGATATTAGTCGTGGCGGTGCCGCCGGCAACAAGCTGAAGATGACCCTTGGTCTCCCAGTGTACGTATCTGCGATTTCCCCAGTATCCGACTATGAAATACACCACTGCGCCATTCGCCTACGAAGGACAGAAAACAATATGAGAGTACAGACTATTATTTACAAAAGAGATGGATTGATCCATTGGGGGCGATCGAATTAAGCGTGGATGACGGAGTTCTTTCGACTGCAGAACGTTACATGTTCAACTTTACTGATATCTGTACCCTCAACATAGTGGTGCAGTCATGAACTGCTGTGACAACTCCGGCGCCCGAAATCTTTACATCATCTCCGTCAAGGCCACCGGTGCCCGCCTCAACCGTCTCCCCGCTGCTGGTGTTGGTGACATGGTTATGGCTACCGTTAAGAAGGGAAAGCCAGAATTGAGAAAGAAGGTTATGCCCGCTGTCGTTGTCCGACAGAGCAAACCATGGAAGCGACCTGACGGTGTCTTCCTCTACTTTGAGGACAACGCTGGTGTCGTAAGTGCCCATCACTCGACTTCTAGTCATTTCATTCCTATAACAGAATTACTAACGTGAATAATTAAATTATATAGATTGTCAACGCCAAGGGTGAAATGAAGGGATCCGCCATCACAGGACCAGTTGGAAAGGAAGCCGCGGAACTATGGCCCGTAAGTCTCTTTTTAAACCAAAATCAGTGCTGCAATCTGTGCTCTGACTAACTATTTTTTTCTTCATCAGCGTATCGCCAGTAACTCTGGTGTTGTGATGTAAGAGGTTGGTGGCAGGTTACCAGGGGCGTTGATTCTTAATTTTATGTGATACGCAAAAATACAGCCATAGTTTTCTCGCCTTTTCCCATGTTTGGCTCTGGCGGTCATCCCTGTTGTATGAAAGCATAACACTTCCCCATCCGGGCCTCACTTCCGAGCCTCGGTGGGAAAATACCCGACTTTCACTGAGATATACAGTCAAGTCTCAAATTTAACATGAATAATAAATTGGCGGAGACCATAACTAGTAGAGATTGAGATTTTTTCGTAAGTTGGAATTGGTAGATATGCAATGGTTTATCGGGTATTATATACATCGGATGAGCCTTATTCATAGAATGCCTGTCCTACAGGAACGATCTCCGAACTACAGGTTTTTGACAACCTTGATATATTTCCCTGCGGTACGTTTCAAGATTATACTACGTTATTCATGGTGTAATTGCCGCTTTATTGCTATATACGGAATGTTGGTAACAAAAGAACGCCAGTAATGCATGCTATCTAGCAGTAAGAACTCAGATAATTCCTCCAAAACTCTATTCAATCGATCATATATTCATCCGATCTCATGGTCCCTTTTGCTCGCAAACTCCTGGACGTAGCTGTTTTAAGTCGCACCTGAGTCCGTGTCCGTTTTCTCATCGGTTGCTCCTTTTGATGCCTTCCGCTTGTCAACAAGGGGTGACCGGCTGGAGATGATTAAGATAGTCACCCAGGTCAAAGCAGCTATGAGAGTTGCCAGCGCAACAATGTGGATTGCCCACCAGATATGCTGAATACCTAGCTGACAGGTTGCAATTTCATATTTCCATTCTTGAGATGACTCAGCATCGAACCAGACCGATAAAAGTCCAGCATTGCCTCCAAATTCTCCCATCATCGAGCGTAGAGTGACTTCTCGAATAGCGGGAGTTGGTGTAAAGGCCGAGTCAAAAACTGCGGCGCTGCTAGTTGAGTCTAGCATCCCTGTAGGTACCTCAGTAGGGTATTTCTTTGCATTCCATGACCAGGCGGTATTTGACATGCGCTCTCCATCAGCATCACCACTTTCACCATCATTACCTGTTTTCCTATCCACATAGTGAAGGACATCGCACCCAGTATGATCGTGGCCAGTCAAGATCAAACCATTACGGCCCTTCCCAGAATATGGGGCGTCGAGGTCCCCCGACATCCCAAATATGCCTTGCAGGATACCGTTATGACTAACATAATCACTTAAGTGATTTTGCTCTTTCAAGCCACCAGCCTTGAACCTCAGTTCATCATCTTTGGGATATTGATCATCTTCATTGTGGAAAGAAAAGTAAGGTGGGTCAGTGCATACTCCCTCCTGTTTGTGGAGCGGTAGATGAGTTAACAATAGGGTAAATGTTGTTCTGTCCTCGACCGGGTGTGAACGATCAATCACGTCGTTGAGATATTGATATGATTTTCCTTGAATAGAAACGTCTAACGCTGGGGTATCAAAGGTAAGAGTGTTAAGCACAACCAAGTGTATAGAAGGAATTGACCCGGCATTTCTGTGCGTATCATTGAGATCCAGGGCAAGCTCTGTCGTCGGTAGATTGAATCGAACGTCCCAATTCACACGGCCAAACTCCCTCTCGAATCGATCAATTCGTTTCTGGGAGATATCACCTGCATAGCCAATGTCATGATTTCCAACGATGTTAATAATTCGATTTGACCAAGTATCTCTATCAATATCAAGAACAATTTCCTGGCCCATACTGACGCCCGTTTGTTGGGTATATCCATCTCTTCCAGTAGCCATCATATCATCCGGCACTTTCACGCCCCCTCGAAAGGTCCTATTCCAATACCTCTTCGAACGAATATTAAACTCTTCATCTGACACCCATTGGCTCCCAATAAGGTCACCCAGAACAGTGACATGAGTAGGACGGCTCGACCATGACAATGTTCTGTATATATGTGCAAGATAATAATCGTTCCCCAGAAGATCAAGCCGTTTGCGAATCGTTGCACCCAGTCGAGGGATGTCCGTCAGTATCACAGCGCGTATGCCATTCACAGCAGCAAAAAGACACTCGGAAATCGAATCGGCAGATGCTACGTCCTCCCAGTGCTTCTTAACCTGTGGTAGGAATGCATCACCTGGCTTGGGCAACGAAGTGTCGCCTTCAAGCTGCGGGTCAGCAAGCACAAGTAGCCGAAACGGCGCGGACTTGGTGCTTTGTTCAGTATAGTCGCGCAGGCCAACGTGTTCGCGGACGGTATTTAGATAAGCATCACCGGTATAAGGAGGGTAGAAGCCGGCGCTGCCGTTTGTAGAGGCTGGGAGTGGAAAAGCACATCCGTGAAATAAGGGGTAAAAATAAAGGTAACAAAGAGAGCCAACGGATACTGGCAGGAGAACAGCGACAACCCGCTGGAGAATTGCGGGAAAACACAGATGCATTAGCATCCAATGTCTCTTGAAAAGCGAACGTAAAAGGAGAGTGTTGCTGATATCATGGACTGGTGAGAATTTGATGGCGCAGGGCTTCTTCGATCCTCGTACTTCTAGTTAACTATTTAAGCTCGAGTTAACTAACTTAGTTAAAGTTGGGTTATATCAGCATCCGCAGCGTGGCTCATCCCTGCTTGGCATAAATATTCTGACAGAAGAAAAAGCATTGCATGGCAGCTTCCGCAATTCCAAACTTGACGTACAAGGGGGGTGCCGTGGAGTACAGCGAAATATCATCTACGCTAGAAGTATAGATTCAGAGGTTTCCACGCCATCATTCATTCCGCCTGACTGGGATGGTTACTCAACGTCTTGAATTCCACTTAAGATATCGAAACTATCATACAAATAATGAACAAGAAGCAAACAAGAGTCATAAAGGAAAATCATATATTAAAGATCGTATTAAGTAGATAGTGTCAGTAGATGTGAGAACTGCCGGAATTCCCTTGTCAAGGGTAGAGCTTTGCAGTGGAGCGTAGGATGAGCGACCTCGCTATAAACGTCAACAGACAAGAAGCAAGCCATTAATCAGAGGAGATTGCAAAATATTGGGTGAGTAGATTAAGAGAGGAATTTATGGGAAGTAAATAAAAATAAGGGGTATATCCGCGGGGACGCCTGTCGTAATGCTCGAACATTCTACTTGTTAAACCAATCAATCAAGTGAGCGAAAAGAAGAACTGAAATAAGATAGTTTTCTGATGGGTAATGCGTGAGGGAAAATATAAGTGGAAAAAATATGCCCGGAGAAAGATAAAGGACGAGTGAACGAAATTAGAAGTATATGCGATAAGGTGGTGAAGTAGGCCGTTGGGACGTGAAAAGTAGAAAAGTGAACCCAAGCCAGTAAGTAGACTTAGGAGACATTCACTTAACTGGGAGTTTGAGTTTGATCCGCGGAAACCGTATCTGGGAATAGAGAGGTCGCACCAGTGTCTATGTCAATCTTTTGGAAGTCTGTAGTGCTGGTTTCAGCAGTCGTTGCAAGGGTTGCGCTATTCGAAGTAGACGTATTACGAGAACTCTCTTCCTCCGGCTTTGGTGGCCTTGACGTTGAATCAAGAGGAGGAGTGGGGGATGATTGAGCAAGTAAGCGTGCCTGCTTTAAAGTGATGGTCTTTTGTTTATTCGTTGTCTTGACAGGGAGATTCAGATCTCGTTCAATCGTGGCTTTCATTATGGCTGCCATCCAGAGGCGGCCTTGTTGGATATTGTCAACTTGGAAGAAGTGGATGGCTGGTTTAGTGAACTGGACAGCACGGGAAATGCCAGCCTTTGGCGGAACCAGTTTGAAGATAAATGGTGGTTCTGCGGAGCTGTTGCGTCTGGAGCTCTCGGTCTTTTCATCAGGCTCAGTTTCTTCATGTTGAATATCAGTGTTAGATGTGGTAGTAGGCAGGGGCTTGGTTCTCGTTAGAGTGGCATGCAGGGATGTAATTGCATCTTGATCAGCCCGGAAAACACGGTGAGAGGAAATGTCAATTAGGCCACGCTCTTCAGTATCGTCCTCAGAGTAGTAGTATGACAGGCGGCGGCCCTTGAGGATGAACAAACGCGGTTTCCAAGTCGTCATTAGGTTAGAAGATTTTTTCTTCATCCAGCCATAATAGTCGGCATCTTTCATCTGTTCCTTTGGGGTTTTCTTCTCTAAGCCACGGCGATAGGCACTGGTATCTTTTTTCGACTTGCTCCGTTGGCTTCCATTCCCGTTCTTCATAACTGCGAGACCCTCGAGTCTGGAGCTCTCCATGCTATCCATTTCCAGGCTTCTGCTGGTCCCAGTCCCAGACGGTGTGCTGGAGTCTGTTCGAGTGGGCGACTGTGGTAAATCCCTGCCAGATGAGGGTATGGGAGAGCTGATACGAGTCTTTTCGCTGCCAGTAACGGCATCGGATATAGCACGAAGCCCAATAGTCCTTCTTACCTTTGGTGTGATAGCCTTTAAGCTAGAAGTGGATGGTAATGGGGACGACCGCCCAGAAGCTTCGTGATTCTTTCCATAGCCAACAATGGATGACAGAAACCCTGTTGGAGACTCAGGTGTTGTCTCCAGGTTTGTAACGGTCGGTGAGTGGGATTCGTCTTCAAGCAACTCGAGGGCACTGCTGGTGATATCTTGAGAGTGCGTCTTTGGATACAACGGCTTCAAAGAAGTTAAGTCTCTCATAGAACCTGTGCTGCCGAATCTAGTGTGTCTCTTTTTCTTATCGTCAGCCACTGCAGCAAGACTTGAATGCCTAGAGTGGCTGTAACTCCTCTTGCTGGAGTCCCTCTTGCGAAGAACCCTGCGCTGTTTTTGGCCTTCAACATCGCCTCCGGAGAAATATCCTCGATCAATGTCAGGAGAATCACCAAAACAATTACTAGAATCATCCGTCTTGTTGCTCTCAGTTTTATAAAACTGCTTGGTTGCTGCTAAGGAACTGCTTGGCCGCTGTCCATTGCTGCTGCTATTGGCTGTTAAAGGGGCATTCATAGTCCAACCACGGTCAAAGGAGGGTTTCTTCTCATGGGGTGGAGCTGGTGCTTTCCTGGATGCAGAAAATGCGCTAGAATCGGCCAACGGGAAGACGGATGTGTTTTCAATAGAAGAATATCGATGGTGGTTGCTCCGGCGAATGGAGTCCGCGGAGGGTCTGGTAGTGGCATCGGTATCATGTGGTTGGGATAGTGGAGCAGAAGCCTGTGTTCCATAAGATGTGTCACGATACTTCACTGTACTCCTGTCTCTAGAGCTGCGCGGGTTGTGATGATGTCTCTCACTCAAGCTAGGGATGCGGGGAAGATAGGAACCTGACATCACTGATTTCGTCTGTGATCGATCGTAGTCTTCGGGGCCATGAGAGCTTGCCTTCCTCAAGTGCCTTGGGCCTTGTATCTCCTCCTGGAATGCTCTTATTTTATGCCAAGTCTTGAATCTCCTCCCCATGACTCCGAAATCAAACTCCCTCATATAAATGAATTCTTGGTCCATGTCCAAGAGAACATCACCGGAAATCTCCTGGGATTCAAATATATCGCAGTGCTTTGGATCAACCCCGATTTCTCTCAGATGGCGGGCCATTTGACGATGATCCCACTTTCGTACCTGCGCTTCGCTTGGAATTTGTTCTTCCTCTTCGTCGGTCTCCTCACCACGAATGTACGACATGCGATGATCGGGATAACTGCTGTACTCACTACTGGAATCATGCACGCTATGGTTTTCCTGGGTTGCAATGCTATGTCGTGGAGTACTGAAATTGGTAATGTGTTCGTCAATCACGCTCAATGTCTCATTCAAAACGGGGCTCTCCTCTCCACTGATAGACATATTCCCTAGTGTCTCACTAATTGTCCGCTGAATGGTTGGAGATGGCTGTGCAGAGCCCGCGGAAGCCGGCCGCTGTTGCGACAAGTGGCCGGTTGCGACGCCACTGCCTGATTCGGCTTCCGTATCAGACAAGGGCTTCATGTCAATGGCACTGACATGCCTTGAGGGTTGAGGCGTAGTTTCGTCATTCGATACTGGAGAGACTGGGTCACAACTGTTGCCCAGAGATGGAGAATCGACCTCGGGAGCAGCAGAGTCCCAAAGCGGCTCTGCAGAGAGCGTAGCATCCTTTGTCTTCCTGATGCCGATCTTGGGAGCGATCACAGTATAAACTACACCGCCTAATGTTAGCCGTAATAACAATAGCAATTCTAACTCTGGGACAGTTTACCTCCAGGAAACAGGCCTGTTCGATTTTCCGTTACGTGTCTACCGAGGTACCATCCGTCCCCGAACCCTTCGTCCAGCTCGAGGAGCTCAACCCTGTCACCTCGCCGTAGGGTCAGCTCATCCGCACCTCGAGCATCAAAGTCGTCTGTTTCAATTAAAGTCTAGATTAGTAATGATGATGTTGATATCGATGAATATCGGCGGGAAGGCTTGAAAAATCACTCACGATTGACCAAAAGGACGTCGCCCGGATGAGCATCGCGCGCACTTGTTGGGCGTTGTGGCATGTTCGATTATATATTGATCACGATCACCCCTAGGAAGAGATCAAGGAGAGGGTATTTAAAAAAAAAAAAAAAAAAAAAAAAAAATTATTTGAACCTGTCTGGGTTTGGCGCCGTAAGACGAGGGTGTGCAGTAGACAAGCCAACGGAGGGGACAGAGAAGGAGCTTTGGTCAGAGGATAGCCCTGGTTCTAGTAGTCGTACCCGATAAAACCTGTGACAGGCCGTTCGAAAGACTGGGATATTTTCGACCCGCCGGGTACGACAGAAAGTTGGATATAGACCACGGGTCGAGGGAGGCCGTGAGACGCAGACAAACCGCACTGGAACCAAAAACAGACAGAGTGAGAGGGAGAGCCGGCCGGAATCCAATTCCCTAGAGCAGTGTTGGTTCCAGTCAAGCTGCCCAACGTTGAAGAAGGGGGCGGGGAGTTGTGAGTAGTTCTAGGGGTGCGTCTGTTCTGGCTTGGTTCGACTGGTTCGACGTTGCAACTAACCGAGCTGAGGGCGGCGCAACGGGTTGATGGCTAGAGGGGAGGGAGACTCAACATGCGCAGAGCGTGAGCATGCGATGAACATCGTTGCAGCAGCAACTCGGTAGAAGGTAAATCAGCAGCAGCAGGAGCAGGACGGGCTTCGTCGACGTCGAGGCAGAGGAGGAAGACGAGGAAGACGACGAGATGGACGAGAAAGCAAGAAGTCGACGTGGGACGAAGCAAAGGCGAAAAAAGGGCAAGCGCTGATTATATAAGCTTACTTATGTAATTAATTACATAATATTGCCGAGGATGAAAGTTAGTCCGCGTAAGTTACGGCTGTAAGTGACATACCCTCCCGCAGGCTCCACTCTCCGCAGAAGTGACTGCCAAGCCCGGTAAGACGCGGTAAAAGCTAACTCTTCATTCAATACCGCAAAAGTTAATTTAAGCGCCCGGATCGAACTTTCGAAATATAAAAAAAAAAAAAAGAGCGTCGAAAAGAATTCTTTTGCAATCGCTTGATTAAAAAAAAGAGAGAGAGAGAGAAAAAAAAGCCCACTGATAAAGAGGAAGAAGAGGGGAAGAAGCAGGGCAAGAGGCAGCCAAGGGAGGACAGGAGAAAGAGGTTTCTTTGTCCTAAAGCGCAATCTTAGCCAGCCTCTTGGTTCGCCCTGGCCTGGTCTACTCTTCTCTGTCAAAACACAGACATAGAGGGGCAAAGAAGCAGCAACTTATACTTAAACTGCCAGAACATCTCTGCTCCACTGGCTAAACTTACACTAACAACCTAAGCAGCGCCCTTCTTATTCTCTGCCTCCCTCGCGTCCCCTATTTCTCTGTCCTCGCTTTTTTTTCTCACTTCTTGCTATAGAAGGTGGATTAGGATTGCGTGTTAGTGATCAAGCCAGCCATTTAGTGACACAAGAGAAAAAGGAAATCATCTCTGCATGATGTAACCAGAGGTCCGGATATATCTTGTGGACGTGACGCAAAGATGATATCCTCAAATACAAGAAAACAACCGGCGTCATCTATAAGGCAACAGGCTAATGATTCTGGGCTTGTCGCGTCAAATTCAACTGCAAGCCGCTTTCTAGGAAGCAGGCCAAAGGCGTGGATGCAGAATGCAAGCATATCTAGCCCTGCTTCCCCTATCATGCGCAGACCTTCGCGGCCCCTTCCTCCAGCTAATAAACCCCAGCTATGCCCTAGCAAGAGTCCAAAAGACACTAGTTGTCCCTCTGGAAATACAAATGCAAATGGGGATATACCAGCTTCCAAGGAGCCTAAGGATGCCGCCCCTACGCAATGTCTTTCGCCAGTATCACCCAACATGTTTCCTCCGGCTATACCTATTACCCCAGCCCCGGCGCAGCAAGATCAGCAGGTGCAGCAGTTAGTACACCAGGAACAAATAGTGGAGAAGGCTACCCAACCTCTGCCTTCTCCAAGCCTCAGTCACAGGTCTCATCCGGTAGGAGATATACCATGTGCGAACCAAGTGACAGCTGACATTGAAGTGCCAGCTGTCCCAGTCCCTCCAGGTTTAGGGCATCACACTGCTCCTTCAGGGCATGGCTCTCACCCTTCTCGGGCTTCTCGGGATAGTCCTCAAGTTGGCCGCTCAACTATCCCCCAGGAACATCCACTCGCTGAGACAACTCAGTGCAGTGAGCAGGACGGCGAAGGCCAGGATAAGCATCGAAATAAGCGCCCGCGTCTAACAACCTTCCAACCGCCAACGACTACTTCTCTTTCCACTGTCCCTATTACTCCCGTTACTCCTACCACGACAACCACCGCATCTACCGCCAGCGCCGCAACCATTACCACAGCCACGGCTACTGCGTCTGCTCCCCACACGCCAGTATCGCTGCAACCGCGGTCACTCACTCCTCTCGTGACCGGAACGAGTACAAACCTGTCTGGAAGCGCGCTGCCCCCCCTCCAGCAACCCCCGACAGACCTCCCGCCTCATGCTTTGAACTCCTGCGCACTGTTCTTAAATAGCATCATCTCAAAGTTTCAGCCAACTGAATCTACTTTCATTCAAATGCTAAGGGATGCCTGTATAAACTACGATCTCCAATATCTCGCCCTTCATCAGCTGTACTGCTTATCCCTCAAATCTCACGGGTCGTATCCGGGTATCGGAAATTATGCAACAAGAGGCATTGAAACAGTTCTAGGCTTAATTTCTACTTCTACAAAACTTTCCGCCACTTTTATAGAATACTTCAGTGCCTTCCCTTCCGATTATCCGACCATCGTTTCCCGAAATAAACAATACGCGGCTGTGGTGAGTACCATTATAAGCTGGGCGTCTTCTCTGGTAAATACCTGGCCTCCTTTCTTCTCGAATGTGATAAATCGTGGGTTTCCACCTTTGATAGACGAGATCGTAACGTCTCTCGGCGTTCATTCATCTGTCATGCATGGTATATTCTACACTGGCTGCGTTTCTAGACTGGTTGCAAACCGGGCCCCAGGACTGCGAGAGGCGTGGAAGCAAATCCTCAAGAAGAATATTGATTCTTACAGAAAACGTTCGAAGAAAGCCAATACTCCGAATTCTGTCACAGAAGCGCATATTCAGAACGAAAATCAATATTTGGCCTTGATGTACCAGAAAATAGGTGAAAAGTACCCTCCCATTGGTACACCTCCTGTGCCAATCACCCAACCTATGGCTCCGCAGCGTTCTGTTTATCGTCAACAAACCTCCTACAACACTCCTCTCATGATTCAACCTCTCCGTTCTAACCATCCGCTTCCCCCGCGCCCAGTGCCTCCGCACCCAACGCCAGGGATAATACCGAGCCAGCAGCATACACACTTCCCAGGTGCTGCCACAACCGGGTTACCGCCCGTTCCTCAGCCATTTCCGCCAATCTTTCAGCCGCAGCCATCAACAGTTATCCCGAGTCCTGCAACTGCCTTGACTAATCCTTCCCTTATGACAATGCCAGCATATGTTCACGGACTCCATCAACCAGTGACAGACTCTAACGCTACACTTACCCCTATCAACCCTTGTTTCTTGCCATTCTACCAGATTTATCCAACCCCTCCGGTTCCACCCCGACCTGTCGGGACGCCACTATTCCCACCTCGCAATGCAAACGCTCTTCCACCTGCCAATCCGTCTCCAACCGCTAGCCTGCACCTAGCTCACTTAAGGGTTGTCAACGTTTCTCTGCCAAAACCCGGCTCTCAGGAGCCTGGTGAAAATTTATTCCATTCCTTTGAGTCATTTGCCATATCCCCCACATGTCTGGATTGGATGCAGTGTAACTCTCGACACACATTTAATCTATCGCAAAGTCAGCATACCACACTTCCACGACACCTTAAGCCGCCTAATACATACCATATTACTCAAGGCGTCTTCGATGGATGTAAGACTTATCAAATTAAATGTGTGCGTGTTACTGATACCAAGTCTTTGACCGAGGAAGGATGGATAGCTACTGAATGCACATGGCCTACGGCCATTTATATCCACGTTAATGGCCATGAACACTTCCTCCAGCGAAGATTTCATTTTGGAAAGGATTTACCGGTTTCCATTAACAGAGTCCTTAAGCCGGGGGAAAATGAGGTTAAGATCACCATCATTGGTCCGCCAGAAGAACACAAGAAAAAATTTGCCATAGCAGTGGAAATGATAGATGTGGCTTCATATACACGGACTCGAGAAGCAATTCAGACTCTATCACAACCTCAATCTCTCGACCTCATCTTTAATAGGCTGACCAATAACACAGTTAACACTGATGAACTCTGCTTCGTTGACGACTTCATAACTATACCCATAATTGACCCTTTTATGGCTCGTATTTTTGATGTCCCAGTCCGCACAGTTTCTTGCAAGCATACTGAATGTTTCGATCTTAATACTTTCCTGGATACAAGGCTCTCTCGTGTAGCAAAAGGACCTCATGGCATGGCAGAAGACTGGAAATGTCCAATCTGCAATGAAGACGCGCGACCAAAGCGTTTACTTATCGATCAATTTCTAGTTCAGGTTCGGGAAGAGCTTGATAATCGAAAACAGCTAGACGACGTTACTGCTATAAGAGTTCGAGCCGATAAATCTTGGGATGTTGTCATGCGTCAGCCTAGTACCGGAAAGACCGCCCGAGGCGCCTCGACGAAAGAGGAGGAAGACGCAACGGCTACAACGACCGCTACCTCCAATTCACCTAGGGCTACCCAGGTGCCACCTGAGATCATTGAACTTGATTAAATTGAGAAGTTGATCAACAGAGCAGCTTTTAACTCTGACCATACCCTAGTTGCATGCATCGCTGCCTTCCATTATTCACTTTGTGTTATTTTGTGTTTCCACTCTTGTTGTCTTTTTACGTCTTTATTTCATTATACCCCTTAGCTGAAGCCCCTTAAGTCCTTTCTATTCTCCCAGCATCTCATTCTCATTGACATTATGAACTGTGTTTGTTGATTAGGGTTTTAGCTCCAATCTTTTTCCATTACAATTGTTCTACAGCCAATGAATGTGTCCTTTTCTTTTCTTTTCTTTTTGTTTTCGCAAGGTCAAATTCAGCGTCATTATCAACCGGAGGAAGATCAGGTATTTTGTGCTGTTAGGTAATTTTCTCTTCTTTGATACCCTTGTTTTGAATGCAATTGTTATAAGCCATATTCTTTAAGATGCATCTCTATTCTGTAACAAAACTTCTTTCTGTATTTAGGCTACTGTTACTACAATATAATGACCAATTCCTTTAATTTTCCTTTGTTTTCTATACTTAACTACCTAAGCAAAGTTGAAAAATAAGAATTAAACTAAACCATTCATTACTACTTCACTGTATAATACCTGTTAACAGGTGTGGCAAGAAAGGAGGTTTTGTAGCAAATTGGATTGATTAAAATCAATATTAGAATGTTCTATATTTTGCTTAATATAACCTAGGTTTAAGCGAATGCAATTGGACCTGGCTCTTTATTCCCCCTTTCCCGCTTTTATTAACTAGCTAGCCCACTCAAATCATTATCACTCGAGATATCCGCGATACTCTATCAGTATAAAAAAGAGAAAACGCTACTCCTTTCAAGCCATGATAATAATCTGGGTTGCAATTAATTTTATAATCCCTTATAGTATATAAAGGGACAGAACTGGTCATTAGTCATTTAATAACACAATAACATTCACTTCCTCACTTGGCGTGCATGTTTAACCAGGTTCTCTATAACACCCTCGAAGGCTTCCTTTTCTCCAAGTTGTCCATCTCGTTTCTTCAGCCAATACTCCAAAACCTCACTAGCTCGGATAGTCAACTTTTCCAATTTTTGTACATGTTCTGTTATTTCTTGATCCGTATAGCCATCAAGTGCTGCATCGGTAGTTTCACAGAGCCGGCGTGTCGCGAGAAGATCTAGCTCCGGAGGGGGAGTGTTACCTTTACGCCGAGGTGTTGACGGAACAGGTCTCGATGATGAGCGGTTGGAATCGAAAGACGTAGATGACCGGGATTGCCCTTCTCGATTCTTCCGTTTGCTTCGAGAGCGAGGTAATGTGCCACCTGTTCCTAATGGATCTTCGCTTGACACCCGTGCAGTATCGCGGTTCATGGAAGGAAGGACCAATTTCTTCTGTTTTGAAGCAGGGAGGATCTCATCTAGATCGACGGGGACGCCAAGAGAGACAAGAAAGAGGCGGCGGATACGGGATTTAGTCCAGTTTGGAGGTTGGAGTGGAGGAGGCGCAACCAGTTGAGACCAAAGGGACAGGGAACGTTCTGTCGTAAATATTGCAGACGAGTCGGGAAATGGGTCAATAGGAGGTAACGATGATAAATTTGTAGAGTTAGGGAACAGGGTATCAAGATGATCGGAAGTAGCAGATAGAAGGTCAGGAAGTGATTTAAGAGGGGAAAAGTCCAGGAGAGGAGGCTATACTTATTATTAGCATCGTTATTTTGTTTTCAAAGACCTGGAAATACCGGAAACTGGCAACTCACCAGGACGGGCAGGCTAGGGGACGCAGTGGAATCAGTAGTTGGCTTCAGTATAGCAGAATCAGAGGTTTCTTCTGGTTCTTGAAAGCCATCATCAAAATCACCAAAGTCGTCATTATCACCGCCCCCGTCCCCTTCCTTGAAGTCATCAAAGTCGTCGCCAAATCCGTTATCATTAACATCAAAATCTGCCCCGGCTTCAGTAAAATCATTTAGGTCGCCACCACTATCAGTTAATTGAGCCGGGCCGTCGGTAAAATTGATTTTGGTTCCAGAACTATTTGTATCAGGAATTTGTTGTCCTGGTTTGGTCAATCGTTCCTCCAGAATAAATATAGGGGGCGAAGAGAGATGTTATTTACCTGGAACATCCAGAACTATCTCTTCAGCATCCGGAACAGCATCACTTGGTTTCCTACGGTGGGCAGTGAACTTCCGTTCTTCTCCTTCCTTGGGCAGAGATTCAACCTTGGAGAGTAGCGTCTCGGGAAGATCACTATCACTTATAGCATTTTCCAGGTCATTTTCAGGTACGACAAGCTGAGGGCTTGCCCTTGGATCTCCAAGCTTGAATATTCTGTCAGGGGGGAAGTCTGCCTTTCGTGATTCATATGCCTGTGTCCCTGGCTCTTCACCATATGCTGGCGAGTTTAGATCTACCTTTTCCACGACAGTCAATGGTATTGGAGTTCCGCCGGGTGTTAGCGGTCGTTCTATGTGGGCTGAATTATGCTGTGTATCGGTCCTTGCCCCTCCAAGTATGTCAATCTCGTCCGGAACAGCATCCGCCAGCCGCTGCTGATATGCAGGCGACCCAGGTACCTCCCCATGTCTGGGCGAGGCATCAACCTTCTCTACCCTAGTTCTGGGGACTGGAGATTGAGAGCGAGAGGGGCGCCTCGACGCGGACGTCTGGCCTTCTGTAGCATCGGAGAAGTGCTCATCGTCACTATCGGGATCTTAATAAGGTCAGTCTACCAGGCGAAGTACTGCTTTTCATATATTTACTTGACTGGCATACATACTATGGTCTGATGCCCCAGGATCTTCAAGCTCGACTCCCTTTGGTGGTGGCTCCAACAAAACACTGGAAGGACGAGATCGCGGTTCGGCCATGGGTATATATAGATTCAAAGACAAGGAATGTAAAGAGATGCCGCAAACATGGGCAGTTGTTCTGCCTCCTACCATACATTAAAACGGTTGAAGTTGAGGACGAGACGGGTTTCTGCCACCAAAGGCGGCGTGTTTTGATACCTTACGGGCTTCCCAAATACACACCAAATATTTTTGGCTGCCGTTCCGTAATATTACCGATTATATCAGCAAGACTCGAAGCTTCATTTTTTGTTAGAAAAAAACATCCAAAGCAAAGAAGCAGGAGGACAACGAAGCGCCGTCTGCAGCTCTCATCCTGGCGTTGGACTATCCTCCACGCAAAGTAGGTATTGAATCTGTATAGTTTCACTTCCGAAAACCCTGATATCTACGAATTAGGTATATTGAATCCTCAACCTGATTATTCGCTGTGCTAATGTAATATCCATTGCAGTCCATGAACCGCATCGCGTGAAGCCCAACAACAACCGCGCAGGACTTCAAACCTCCCTCCCCTCCACCATGAATTTCGGAAGCGCATCGACAAGCGGAGGCTCGTCTCCATTTGGACAGGCAACATCAGGTTCAACTGGTGGCCTCTTCGGTAACATTGGCGCGGGCGGCCAGTCTACATCGACCTCATCACCATCAATATTTGGATCAACTCCTGCTCCGGCGGCAACTGGTAGTCTATTTGGCGCGCAAAAACCTGCAGCTTCGGGTGGTGCCTTCAGCTTTACGAATCCTAGTCAGATCTCCGGCCAGCAGAGCAGCTCTCCCATATTTGGTTCCGGCACGGCAACCCCAAACAAACCAGCAGACTCTGCCCAGACACAAAAGCCGTCTGGCTTATTTGGAGCAGGTAATACTACTACAGGAAGCTCTAATCTCTTTGGAAGTACAACACCCGCTACCACAAAACCTGGTCTGTTCGGAAATATATCAACAACTCCTGCGGGACCCCCACCGCAGACGCAGCCCAATGCTCAGAAGCTACCTTCGTTTGGACAGCAGACTTCTGCTCCATCGGCGCTTTTTGGAAATGCACGCACTTCCAGTCCATTGTCGGCAACAACTCCTGCGGTTTCATCACCGGCTTTCGGGGCTAACGCCAGTACAGGCCAACAGCAGACGAAGCCTGCTGGAGGCTTGTTTGGTGCTGCTGGTTCATCAAATACCTCCACTACAGCTCCGGGAGGGATGTTTGCCAATTTAGGCCAACCTAAGCCGACTACCGATGCCTCAAAGCCAAGCACAAACACGCCTTTATTCGGAACCGGTGGATCTACGCCTACAACCACTCAGTCCTCCAGTTCATTGTTTACTCCGTCGTCTGGAACTTCCACCCAGCCCGCCTTTTCCCTTACATCAGCTTCCACAACAAAGCCGTCGACATCTTTGACTACAACTTCAACTACTGGCGGTAACACCCAAGGTTCCCTATTCTCCCTCGGAACTCCATCATCTACGGCCGCACCTACTGCCACCACAACCGCTCCATCCGGTGGTCTTTTTAACACTCCGAAACCGAACGCCTCGACAGATTCCACCACACCAGCTACCACTACTGCGGCTCCCGCAAGCAACATGTTTGCAAACATTGGGAAGCCTGCTACTACCACGGCAGCTCCATCTACCACAACCACTACGGGAACTACAGGTGCCACTACCGGAACTCCAGCATCGTCTGCGCCTGCGGTCACTGCGACAGCATCAGCAGCTCCAGCTACCACCAAGCCTGGAACTCCGACGGCCACTACAACCGGAACTAACCTTGGGGCGTCAACTGTCGGCCCAGCTCCGCCCGCCCAATCTCGTCTGAAAAATAAGACAATGGACGAGATCATCACTCGATGGGCAACAGATCTTACCAAATACCAAAAAGAATTCCAGGAGCAAGCTGAACAAGTAGCTGAATGGGATAGAATGCTAGTTGAAAATAGCACCAAGGTTCAAAAACTGTATGGAAACACAGTTGATGCCGAGCGAGCTACTCAAGAGGTTGAGCGGCAACTCGCCTCTGTTGAGAGCCAGCAAGATGAGCTAAGCTCCTGGCTTGATCGATACGAGCAGGAAGTTGAGACTCTGCTTTCCAAGCAGGTTGGAACAGGAGACAATCTCCCTGGCCCAGACCAGGAGCGTGCGCGAACGTACGTAGCTCATCTATTTTTACCGTGTATAGGGAACGTGCTTTACTTACCGGTGATATGTTAATAGGTACAAACTTGCGGAGCGGCTCTCGGAGCGCCTTAATGAAATGGGCCAGGATCTCACTAGCATGATTGAAGAAGTTAATACTGCGTCTGCAACTCTAAGCAAGACAAGCAAGGCTGATGAACCGGTATGTACATTTATATGTATAAGGGAAATATTCCAGTGCTAATTAGGGACAATCTATATAGATCTCCCAAATCGTTCGCATTCTCAACTCTCACCTCTCTCAACTCCAGCTCATTGACCAAGGAACTGCTGCTCTCCGCGCTAAGATCACTGCATCTCAGAAGCTGGGTAACTCCATGAGCGCTTTCAAGAACGGTACTCCTCGCATTGCTGGAAATGGCAGCGGAGGAGCCGCGGAAGATTTCTACCGCTCTTACATGGGACGAAGATAGAGAGTCTTGACAGCCACCCTGTCTTTTCTTTCTCTCATTTCTTTCCATAATAACAAACTCAGTAACGTGTACAACTGGTCATGGTGGAACTCTTTCATTGCAGATTAAATACATAACCCTTCCTTTCCCTTCAATATGGGCGTTTCTTACCTTAGGTAGATCAATGGACTAATGAATGGTTACTTTTCTATTTCAACATCAGTTCAATTGGCTAGCTATTTATTTACTGGTGAGGGCCCTGACAAGAACGTATCCCACCCTATGATACAACAAATTTTCATTTTATAGGCTTAACTACTATTTCAAGCGTAAATTCGGCTGCTGGGCATTCACATACAGATACGGTGAGTGGGGAAGTAGGAAAGTTGAAAGGGATACTATATACCAAGCAACGAATGGTAGATAGTTCAGATTCACATTGACCCTTTCGTGAACGTCGCTAAGAATATATCTAGTTCTGTTCACCGCCCTGGTTCTTGGTGAGTTCCTCGCTAGAGAAATAGGATGTTAGTTTATCTCCTTGATTACGTGCATATGACAGAGGGGATCATACAGGTGGGCATCGAGCTCGTCGAGGTGAGCTCGCTGCTGCTTGAGCTTCTCCCTGAGGGCGAGGAGCCTATTAAGATTAAACATGTCAGCTGTGATACTCTCTCCCCTTGCTGCTCTGTATACTCGGGCCTATCGTACTTCTCATGCTCCTTCTTTTTCATGTAGAGGGCCTCTTCGGCAGATTCCCGCTTGGTCCAGATGTCGCTAAAAGAGACCGGTTAGTGTTTCTCGTTACAAGATGTTACAAGATTATGAGAGAGAGAGAGAGAGAGCATGTCAGGGTACTAACCTGCTTTGCTGGCCCCCGGAACGGGGAGCACCGGTAGAGCCCTCGGTCATTCTGGCAGCAGCAACGGAGAAAGATCGGGTAGCTGGCAGCCTGCTGGCGCGGAAAGCTGGTCTAGCGAGTTGGCGGAACATTGTTGCTTACTGTAGGAAAGCGATAAGCGGTCCGGCCCTGTTGAATTGGAAAAGGAAGAAAGAGAGAGATGGAGATCGAGAGTGCCTTGCGTACCTGGAAGTCGGCTTTTGCTGGTTTGTTTGGTCGTTGGACGTCGAAGCTTGTGGTTGCTTTTCGTGTTGCTTTCCTGCTGGTCCAAAAAGGGACTAGCGTTACTCTATATCATGTGACTTAGTTTGACGGCCTCGGTGAATCATTTGTCCGGTCGATGAACTGGTAAGATCACGTGATATAACTGGGCCCGCTGAACCTGGCCAGCAATCGAGTACGGTTGACGCGCGCAGACAAGAGAATTACCACTCGGACAGAGTAAGTGAGCATCCCGGGGCGTGGGATTGCCAGCACCGCACTCTGTGTGCCAGCACCAGCCGTAAAACCGCCCCTACGCTCCAGCAAAAGCGCCAGCCTCCCGGCGCCATCCAGACTATCTAATGGGAGATCCCTGCGCCAGTGGTTGGCTTATCTAAGCAGGCTAAGCCCAAACGGGCGCGACCCGCCTTTCCCCCTTTGGCGGCCCTCAGCGTCCAACAAAACCTCATCTCGTTTCCATCCACTTCCACTCCTTCTCCCCTCTGTTTTCCCCCCAGCAACGTCGCTAGTCATCCTTCTCCTGAACACCAACCTCTGCTCCCTCTTCTCGCACCAGCAAACCGCCTGCTACCGCCAGTGTACACTTCACTCGACGCTTCTTCTTTTCTTTATCAAGGTAAGCTGCCCCTCGACAAGTGTCTGCCTGGCGTCCTTGTGTTTGTTTCACCGGGGGGGGTTTGGTTCCTACTCTCCCACTGCCCTGCCGCGCGCCAATCCCACCACCAGCACGCCTTGTGTGCGATGGGAAGACAGCCTCTGTACATGTCGCATATGTTGTTTGCCAGAACGGATTCTCGGTCCTTGTCGAGTTCTTGACCCTGTAACGCGCCCCGAGTCGTCGATGCTATCTCTGTGAGGCGGAGTAAAAGGAGGGCCTTATTACCATCTCGGCTTTTCGAGGGATCCTGGCCATGGTAGCCTACCGGCTGCCTCCAGCAGCATAATATACTCCGTGCCTCTTATCTCCGGCTGTCTGGTGTGCAGAAGGGATAGAAGTCCGACTCGGTGCCATGTACACCGCTGTTCCGTGGCTCAAGAGAAATCAATTTCCTCGACCCCCCCTGTCTCGATGAAGTCATGATTTTTTTTTTTTTTGAAGATTTTGTAGTCGATCCATCAACATACCCGACTCATGGCATCAACACATTCATCATGAGAATCAAAATCGCTTAGCAATGCTGATGTCAAAAAGTATTTCTAGTTCAAATCAGCCATCATGGGCCACGAAGACGCCGTCTACCTTGCCAAATTGGCCGAACAGGCCGAGCGTTATGAAGGTAAGCGCAATTGCAACGCACATGTCTCTCGCATCAATACTCGAGCTGACACTTGGTTTCAGAAATGGTTCAAAATATGAAGATTGTTGCTTCTTCGAATCGAGAACTATCGGTAGAGGAGCGCAACTTGCTGTCTGTTGCCTACAAGAACGTCATCGGTGCCAGACGTGCCTCCTGGAGAATCGTCACTTCCATTGAGCAGAAGGAAGAGTCGAAAGGAAACGAGGCTCAGGTCACCCTCATCAAGGAGTACCGTCAGAAGATCGAGGCTGAGTTGGCCGATATCTGCGAAGATATCCTCAAGGTTCTCGATGACCACCTCATTGCCTCTGCCGAGACTGGAGAATCCAAGGTCTTCTATCACAAGATGTAAGATCTCATAGCGTCCTTGCGGTCACCTACTCCTCTACATAATAACATGAGAAAGCAAAAAAGCTAACAAGCCATTCGCTTACAGGAAGGGTGATTACCACCGTTATCTCGCCGAGTTCGCCCTCGGTGAGAAGCGCAAGACTTCTGCCGACAACTCTTTGACCGCCTACAAGAATGCCACTGAAGTCGCTCAGACTGACCTTGCTCCCACCCACCCCATCCGTTTGGGTCTTGCCCTTAACTTCTCCGTTTTCTACTATGAGATCCTCAACTCTCCTGACCAGGCATGCCACCTTGCCAAGCAGGCCTTTGATGATGCCATTGCCGGTATGTTCAATACACGCTATTATTATTTTAAGCTATTTATTAGTCATGAGCTGCATGATACTAACCTTGTGACTGCAACAGAACTCGACACTCTGAGCGAGGAGAGCTACAAGGACTCTACCCTCATTATGCAGCTTCTCAGGGACAACTTGGTAAGACATGTTTCCACTCTTTACATGCTCCATCACGAAACTAACCGCTATCATCGCAGACCCTGTGGACTTCCTCTGAAGCCGACCCAGCCACCGAGGCCCAGCAACCCCAGGGTGCCCAGGCCCCAGCTGAGGCCAAGGAGGAGGCTCCGGCTGCCACTGAAGAAGCCCCCAAGGAGTAAATGGGTTATGGATGAGCATTTAGTTCTAGATCGGAGGAGTTCATGATGCCATTTCCATTTTCACACCTATCCCCCCTTTTTACTCTATCAAAACAATCCTACCGCATTCCAACCCCTGGTTTTTTTTTTTTTTTTAATCGATAATGTCACTTAGGTTTCTTTGCAATATTCCCTTCTTCCAAGCTCTGCCTGCCACTATGTATCCTGGAGGGGTGAGACTTTAGTGACGTACTCTCCACCCATCCCTCTTCATCTCACTTTCTCTGTCTATCTCCCTTCCCCATAGACTTACCTTTCATTTTGAAGCCCTTGCCACCGCCTAAGGGACTGACTGACAGGAGAGAGGATAGCCTGCCGAACAGCTGGAGGAAGGGAAGTGACGATGCCCCTAAAAAACGACAGGGAACAAAGAGGCTTTAAAAAAAAACATGAAACAAAAAAAAAAAGATCACCAGAGGGAGAAAAAAGTACCATTATTACCTCTTTACCTTCTACCTTTCTCCCTTTTACGTTCTTCCTTTTCCTTTACCGGATTTCCACCCTCGGAGATACTCACTATCCCCTGTCCCCCTTTCGAACGTGTTTTCTTTTATCCCACCAAAAATAGGTTTGATAGTATTAGATTTTTGCGCGGACGTACACACACTACTGACTGATCTAACGCGGCAGTTTCATATTTTTACCTTCTAGCTTTGTCTTTCGACTTCGTTATTGCTTAGTTAAGGGGGATGGTAGGTATACTTTGTAGTGAATATGCGCGACAATGGACTATCTTTTAAATTTAATATTTACCTTTGACATTGTACAACCATCACCACCACACACCACCACATTTTAATAGTCCCAGGCGTATATATGTCCGGTTACTCCATACCCCTAGCCATGAACTATCTGACCCTCTGCGGAGTTGTTACGCCTCTTTATTAAAATATATCACCCCAACAGCGCCGCTATTTTTCCTTCACAGGCTCATCCCTATCCCATCCCATCCATCGACAGAAACCCCGTTTAGATAGTAAACTAGGTATTCCGTCAGTAAAAGGGGCTGGGAGTATCAACCGTCTAACCACTGCCAGATCTTCACCATTATCCATCTATCCATAGCTAAACGCGGCTATAGCGCCTGTCAACGCCCTTATCACCCCCTTACCGGGCTGATCCCAGCTAGGCTTCGTCATTCACCTACCAGAGAGGGCTCTGGAGGGCGAGAAGCAAGCGATGGAGCAACCACCCATCTTGACCTGGATAGGCCCAGGTTACTCACTTTCGAGTACATTTCAGATACTGAAAGGGCGTCAGTAAAGTATTGTAATGGGCATCCCGGATGATCGCACATC
Organism: Trichophyton schoenleinii; assembly: GCA_018357685.1. NCBI lineage: Eukaryota > Fungi > Ascomycota > Eurotiomycetes > Onygenales > Arthrodermataceae > Trichophyton > Trichophyton schoenleinii. Next base: position 4,113,171 of record WOFF01000002.1, read on the forward strand.
ACATCACACCCTGTATGGCTGGGAGGACGCTGCTTGCTTTCTGTGGAGAATAAGACGGGTAGCCTTAACTACAGAGTACTTGTCCAATTGTCCAATTCGCCCATACAGCATGCATCCGTCCACCGGGACGTTTAACCCTAGCGAACGGGCACGAGAACATGATAGCGAGCTTTGTGTGGATGTTCACCTTTCACCTAGCTATAGGGTAGATCGCGCGAAACGGGGGGGAGATGTGGAAGGAGTAACAAAGCAAACGGCAGACCGCATACACCCACCCATTCTGTAGGCGTAACAAAGGATAGAAGCGTAACGGCGACAGGGTGTATGATGTCTCACAAACAGGTTGGGTCAGTCATAGCAAGCAGGTTTCTCTCTACCGGGTACGGGATGTTTCGTCGAAGAAGAGTACACGTACTTACATGCCTTGAAACCACAGCTCAATTGAATATTCGTCTGTCTTGTGTTGCCTTGCCTTGATTTTATGTGCAGGCTGCATGAGTACCAGATCCGGCGCTGTATGCATTCCTCCCTCTTCCAGCCCACCCAAGGCCCATCACATCCCCGTATATGCACGGTGTGTGTGAATTATCCAGGACGGGTTCCGCGTTGGGTTATCGTTTATCCAAATTAACCGGGTAAGCAGGGAAATATGCTTTTATTTATTGTCTAGATACAGGAAACCCAGCAAGTAGCAAGTCTAGAGCTCGGGGTAGCAGGCAGAGCCAGGTCCATGGATGTACAAATGACGGTAAATCAAGAGTGTTCCTTGGGGTGTGATGTCGTTAAAAATTCCCAGGAAGATATGTAGAACAATATATAATGTTGGTGGTGGAAGCGATTTTACTTGAATCCCTGAACCAGACAGGTATAGAAAAAAACCATTATATACATGATTGAAGCAAGGTCGAGACATATTGATACGCAGGAAAATGGTTGTATCTTGTTTGTGTCCGCGGAACAAAAAAGTAAAAGTAATGAATAAATGAATAAACCCAGGCGATGCGATGAAATGACTTTTTTTTTTTTTTCGTTATGATTCATTAGGGCGGAGGAAGGAAGGCTCCAAACCGGCCTAATTTCGGTTGAAGAGCAATAAGAAGGCGTAAAAAAAGAGGAAACGTAAGAGGTGGAAATATGCCATCTGTTCCTACCAGAGGGACATGCATGTTAAGAGGCCAGTATGGAACAACGACAGAGGCGAGCGACCGCCAAAGTCCATGAAAGGCTGCTTACATGCATTGACTCGAACCAAACGCATCGACGTGTTTGAGAACGGTGTCTGTTGTGAGGCCGGGGAGGAAGGGAAGAAGGTCGCTACCCGATGACATCACATGTATACTGGGACACGCGCAGGCGCAGACGCAGACGCAAACCCATGCATGCACGCCGAGCCAGTAATTAAGAGTATCCCCAGAAGAAATAGGGTAAAAAAAAAGCAAAAGATTAAGAGAGGAGCTGCAAGCCAAGTATGGTTAAAAGGGGGAAAGAAAGGAAAGGAGCCAGGGAAAAGGGACGAAGACGGATGCAGAAAGCCGTTGGATCTAACCCAGGTCGAAAAGAGAGTGACTGAGCGAGTGGTCCGGTCAAGCCTGGTCAAGCAAGTCAAAACGTCAGCCCATCGGCTCAGGGATGCTGCATGCATGCATGCGTGCGATGTGTGGTGTGGTGTGGAAAGGTTGGAACGGTTGTGTGGCGCACAGCTGGTCTGTCATCGAGTCAAGAGAGCCGTTTGTTTGATCTGCGGCCAAACAGACATCGTGACGTCGTGATCCATGATCCGTGATACGCCGGCTACCAGCGATGGTTTTCGTGTTCTTTCTTTTTTTTCGTTTTTTTCCTTTTTGTTTTGGTCCCTTTGCTTGTCTGTCTGTCTGCCTGTCTGCTTGCGATGGTCTCCCCCGTTTGCTTCGTGTTTCGTTGGGCATCATCCAATCCACCGGCCCGGCTAAACAGGAGCCAAGCGGCGCTGGTAAGGAGTCAGGTGCGCCATTTCCCCTATTCCATGTACCCGGCCACCCGGTCAAAATCCGGGGTATCGTCATTTTTATGTTTTTGACTTTTTGCTTATTGTGTCAGTTTGAATGAACCATGGAGACAGCCAAAGTATCGCTGGCATGGGGTCTTCGCCTGAAGGATGCCATGCGCAGGGCAAGGGGCAAACGATATGGCGATGGCTGAAAGGCAAGCCAGGAGACGGCTGGGGCGGCTCAAGCCGGGTCACATGGTCTGACGCTTAGGTAACCAAAAACCGTCTTTAGCCCGATGGGAAGCAAACGGAGTGCCAGGGACAAGAGAAGCAGCAGCGAGGCCGTAGAACCGAAGGACGAGATTAAAGAAGTAAAATTAGGTCGTAAGAGCAACGGGGTCTAAAAGAAGTAGAAGAAGAACTGTAAAATAGAGAGAAGCGACAAGAACAACGGAGGGTATCTTATATCGCGGCCGATTCATTGTCCAGTGGAAATAGAAAACAAAAATCAACACCAAATCGATACTCGAACCATGGCCAGAAGTACAATGCAAGCACCAGGAAACCCCAAGGACCAAGAGAGAAAAGGAGAAGAAGACAAAGGGCCCAGGTCAAGCGAAGTTTGGCTGGCCTCGTTGTTGAAGGCAATAATTAACAGGAAAGAAAGGATAAGGGGGAAAAGGAGTAGCTTGTAGTACCCTGTTCTGCTGTCGGGAGAGACGTTTTGCATAAAAGTTATATACCATCACATAGCATAGCATCGCAAGACAGCAAGGTGTAAGAAACGGAGAGGTCAACGTCATGTTGATTTTCACGAGGACCTGTTTGGCGGAGGATTGGTAAAGTACGAGGGTCGGCTTATGCTCATGGTTGCTGGTTTGTTTGAAAAAAAAAAATAAAAAATAAAAATAAAATAAGGGTCATAAAGCGTAACCGGGTCATGAAATTAAGTAATGGGACAGGGTTGGTCAGTGACGGAGCGAGAAGGTGGCGCAGGGATAAGCCAGACTATTCTATCCTGTGTATCAAACTCGTCCCTTGTTCGGCATGTGCCATGTGTGGTCGGGGGTCGGGGGTTGGAATGTATGGAGTGTACGGAGTAGGAGAGGCGTAGTTAGAGCGGTGTGTGTGAGGTGGCTGGGGCTGGTGGAAGTAAAATAAAGTGTCTGTCCAGTTCGGATCAAGCTAGAGTAAGAACGGCCTCCACGGTATCTTCCAAAAGTTGAAAACGTACAAGCGCCGAGCGGTGACCAGAAGCCGGCAAGAACAAGGAAAAGCCTGGTTACTTCTGGGACTTCTTTCCCTTGCCTGCACCGCTGGTTGAGGTAAGCTCAGACTTGGTAGACATGGTCCTGGTTAAGCCGCCGATGTAGTCCTGCAGGAAGCGGTTCTCGTTCTCCAGCTTATCATGGTCTGATTTGACTTCGTCAATCCGGTCTGCTAGGGCCTGTAAAGATGACTGCAACGTCTTTGCTTGTCTGTTTCATCATTAGTTAGAAGGGAAAGGGCCAATTAATGGGGGAGAGAACCTGAGAGCACTCACTCCTGAAGTGTAAGTCTTGCCTGAGTGCCTAGCCTCTTGACGTCTGCAAAGTTCCTTCGCGGACTCATCGCGCGAGCGTCATCTGGCGGAAACTCTTCCTTTTCAATTTCGATCTCAGGGTGGTCCCGGGGGACGAGTATCGAGGCGCTAGATTTCCTGCTGGCAATGCGGGGGCGGTCTGCCCTCGATTTCCGCTCTGACTCTACATCAGAAACCGAGGAAGAGGAGGAGGAGGGAGACGGGTGTGAATTCTCATTGTCATGGTTTGCTGTGGGATGGGTTCCGTTGGCAGTGCCGTTGGAATTGCTATCATTTGGGGCGGGCGAGGGCATTGTGTGAACAGGCTCTGAGGAGTTGTATAGGCCGGTGTCGGCAGCCATAATGCAATATCCAGGGCCGACCTTCGTAGGTATGTTGTGTATGAAGCGGGTATAACGAGGAGCGGCCCCGTTGAAGGATGGTTTCCCGGGGTTTCGTCGTCCGTTGTCGTCTGCGTTATCAGGAGCGGGACAGAAAGGGGCTGATGGATTGAGAAAGGAGAGATGCGGTGACGGTGAGAGGTCCGAGTAAAAGAGCGAAGAGCAGTACGTATTCTCCCAGGAACAGCTCGGGGGTGTATCTGCAGGAAGTGAACGTAGTCTGTCTGTCCGGTGCTGGAGCTGAGGAGGTGTGGCTTCTCCTGCTCTCTACCTGCAGAGAGCGCGGAGATAGATAGGTCGACAGCACAGCGCGGGACGCAAGCAAACAGCAGACAGAAGAAACGAGCCAGCCGCTGGAACGAGAGTCGACAGAGAAGTGGAATTGGCAGAGGCCTGTAGGCAAAACCGCAGTCGAAGCAAGGTGAAGTCAACGCTGGCAGAGCTGTGGGAGTTGACGAGGAGCGAAGGACGCAGGACAAGCAGCAGCAGCAAAGCCGGACGAGGACGAGAAGAAGTAGCAGAAGGTTCAAGCGGCCGAGGGAGAAAGCCGCAGTTTTGGCTTTGGCGGCGGCAGCCAATAAGAGCGGGGCGCGGGTGGGTCCCTGTGTACGGTCTCGTAACGAAAGATACAAGCGGTAATTTACAGCGTAAGGTTGATACAACAAAACGACGAGGGATGAGGAAGACGACAACGGCGACGACGGCGGCGGCAATGATGACGGACGACGGACGACGGACGACGGACAACAGGAGGAAAGAGGCGGATATATAGCAGCCAGCAGACAGTGGCGGAGAAGATGAGGATGGTTGGACGAGCCGGCAGAACCAGACGGCGAGTGGCAGGCTCGATGAGAGGGGGACACGACACCGTGATAGCAGACAGAACGGGGAAGACGGATGGGATGGGATGGGATGGGATGGATGCAGACAGATAGGCGGAAGAGGGAGGGAGAGCGCTGAGAAGGAGGACAGCAAGACGAGACCGAGAGTTAAGGGCAAGGCAAAAAAAGAGGGAAAGACGCAGACCCGGTCACCGTCCGGTCAAATCGTCGAGCAGCAAGCTATCCATCCATATACGTATATTTTGGGCCGTCGTCATCGATCGAATAATGGCTGCCACTACTCCTACTACTGGCGCCCTCGACACAGGCAACACAAGCTACATAACTACACGTCACAGAATGTCCCAATGCAGGCTGGTCCCAGCGAGATGGATCATGGATCATGCATGGTGGATGGCGGACAAGGCAAGCAAGCGCCTTCATCGTGTCTTGCCAATCGCTCGAGTGGGCGCCGTCCGCCGTTGAGCAGCCTGCGAGGCTAACTTGGTAGCTCGTGTATGGGTAGGGGGGACCCAGGTTAAGTTACGTGAACATCGATGGACAGCATTGGAATGGAAGTTAAGGATCAAGAAGCCAAGGACATACTTCCATACCGACTTATTATGCTGTTATTCACATCCCCTATATACGAATGGCATACTATGGAGAATGTCAACACATCAGTATAAGTATATGCGGGATATATGAAACTGGATATTCCCTGCTCTTAAACCAGATAACACATACTTTCGGGATGCGCGGAGACTTTTTCTCAGCATATATTTTACACCTTCTGACAGCTATTATTCCTTTGCAACGGTCGGCTGGCGGCGTTATTCATTATTGTTATTATCGAGCCTGTCAAGGGGGGTTTAGATGGGAAGTGAAGTCCTGCTGTGCTCCCCATACAAACTATCCCTAACTTGAAAACTAACACATCTGGCAGTTATACATGCTCATCGTCCATCCCATGGCCGACCATCACACCATGTTGACCCCCTGTTGATCTACAAGCTCTCCACCACTCGGAGACAGGCGAATCCACCAAGCAACAACTTGCAGCCCATTCTTCTTGCGGCCTGGCAACCCGACTCATCTAAGTATATTATTATTATTCAGCAGTTTGGCCATTGCTAATCACCTCTTCTTCTCTCGTCTCTTCCTTCTGGCAGCCATGCCGCAAGCGGTTTTATCCGATGTGCCAAGTCTGTCCTCACTTGCGCTGGGCATGATGAACGAGTAAGAGAGTACTCCGTACTCCGTATGAGTAACTAACGATATAACTTACCGCTCCATTCATCATAATAATAGTTAACTAACATCGGCAAGTCGGAGTTATTCTTACAACTTAACTAGTTTAAGGTTGCTTGTAAAGTTGGTATGCCTTCATTCCCTGGACTTGCTGGCTTTCTGCTGCTGCTGCTACTACTGCAGGATATCCCTTCTTCTGGAAACTTTCTACGCCTTGTTACCTTGGGCTTGGTGGCCAAAACATCGGCAGGCAGCCACATCCTTCCTCTTCTCTCCTTTTTTCCCCCCTTTACAACCACAGTTATAGTTTTAAAGCATAAGTATAATGGGGCATGGAGGAGGGGAGGAGATGGAGGGGAGGGATTTGACAAGAGAGACCCGCTCAAGTAGGGTGGGGGATCCTTGCCTGATAGTCATTAGCCGGCTATTAGCATAGGAGGTATTTTTTTACTTGTCCTGTGTCGATTCCCCTTCATCCATCTCCGTTCCCGTCATCCTTCGCTGCTGATTTAAGGACACGGTCCAAAATTAACTACTGGAAAGGCGCCAATTACCAGGCATTCAATTCCGTGTTTTCCTTTTCCACCTTCTTACCATCCCTCAGCAATCTCCTGATTCCCTCCAACATGGTCCTGGAAAATGATCAGGACTGATGTTAGACGATCTTCATAGAGATCCAACAAGCTACAGAGTATACCGTGAGTGGGCATCTGTTGTTCCCACCCCTTTGCCCCCCCTTTTTTTGCTTTCGGTTGCTGTGTGAAAATCCTTCAAGAGTTCAATTTATCTTCTTTTTTTGGCGCTGTGGTTGCCCTTCGTCCAAGAGTTTCTTTTCTCCCACTCCTGAGACGGTGACAACTAGAGGTAAGGGTCAACCTTATATTCAAGCAATTAGCTTTCCCTGTCGCCTGACAGCACGCCATCGTTTGTCGGTAAAAAGCATGTACGCCTGGAGTATGGAGTACCGTCCCCATCGATAAAAAGGTCCTCTTGTGTGTATTTTTTTTTTTCCCCGTAAAAAAAACGAGCAGTGACTCTTTGGTTGAAGATGCGAAGGGGTTTGACCCTTTGCTAGTGCCCAGTGTGGGTAGAATTAAGGGAGCTCCCAAGTTTAGCTCAGATTCGCCGCAAGACTCAACATCGCAAGCTGATGGAGATTCCATACGCATCGGTGTTAAATCTCGATCCAGCTGCTGAGGAAAATAGCCGGCCCCTAACTGGGAGTCCTTGCAAGTATGTCTGAGGCGTTGATGGCGTGGGGTGCAACTCCAGATATCATGGTGGCCTGTGATAATTATTTGTATGCTATCTCGCCGATCGATGATGATGCATGTTGATCAATGCTCGCCATGAATCGTGGAGTACATATCAAGGCATTATTCTTTAATTCTTGCTCCCCACACAACTTTTACGAAGTCGAAAAAAAAAAACTCTTCAACGCCGCCCAAGGACACTCTGATGGACGAAGAAATTTTCTTCTCGTACTCCATACCTCTCTTGCGCTTTGGTTCACTCTGCAGGTGTAAGAACTCCATTTTCACTAGCGGCAAACTCACTAGTGGGCGGGTGATGACGATGATGATGTCCACCTCGGCGTTGGTCGTCGGCTGGGTGCGAACAGACATCAAGAGCGGCGAATATGTTACGGGTTTAAGTGCATCCACCCTCCTTTACTATGTAATTACTATTAGTGCATGGTAAAGTAATTTCACAGCCTTTTGGAAACCGTTTATAAGCAACTTTCACTGAAGATCACCAGCATCTGATGCAAGTCGGTTTCGCTGGGCAGAGGATAAGCGCCAACCCAACCGGTATTTGGACCACTTTCGCCTTATAAGACGTCAACAAACATAACTTACCTTTTTGACTGAAAAGTAAGAAAACTGTGAAGGTGGAAAAAGTACAAGCTGCTGGATACCACCCCCATTTCTCCGCTCCCATGCAGGATGCCCTCACAGAGGAGTGGAGGAGGGTTCGCCCAATCCTGACGCTGGCCCTGCCAAGCGGCCACCCGCCAGGTAGGTAAAGTAGGTTGGTGGGTTGGCAGTATGCGTAAAAGTCGAAAGTCAAGTAACTCTAGGAGATTGTGGTGCTCTGTACGGGTGTAAGAACAGATCAACAATCCCACGGGTCTCCCGAGAGCATGTCTGCCTATAAGGCAGGTCGACGACAGAATGATAATAATGATGGTTGTGGTTTTCTTCCCATCTCCCGATCTCTGTGGCCCCGGTGCCGTCATACGGCGATATATACGTCATAAAAAAACTGGAGCACTTCCTGGCGATCGTTCGCCCGGTGTGTTCAGGTTGCTGATGCAGACTCAAATCAAGTTCCCTGGGGGTGGTTGCCTGCGTCTCCCGTGTACCAACTACGGGCGTCCACTAACTGAGGTACGTGGTGTCAGGAGTATGGTGTACCTCGAAGGGGAGCAAGTAGGAGAAAAAGTCAAGGGGAGAGCGTGACTCTGCCTCCACCAGGATAAAACCGCCTGGCAGCCCACGATGCTGCGGCGAGCCTCGTGAGACGAGCAGGCGAAGTAGCGGTAAGCTGCCAGGCTCTCTCTCTCTCTCGCTTGCTCGTTTCTGGCGGCGTCTTTCTGCCCCTTGCTGGCCTGGGGTCGTCCATGAGGCCGGCGGCGGCAGGCTAAGATGGCCAGGGAGTCGATGTCAGCGTGAAGCAACGGCAGAAGCAGCAGAAAGCGACCATCCAGGAGGCCTCTTGGATGGACGTCGGCGTTGCGTTGCGTTGCGTTGCGGTTGTGCTTACTCTTCCGGGCGGGCCGAAAAGGGAACGGAACCGGAGCCATGTAGATCCGGCTTGTTGTCACATGATCGAATATGCTTTGTCATCAAGACGTCTTCCTTCCAACATCGCGAAGAAGACAGGCTTTTTGACGAACGAACAGGCAATAATTATTGATTTGGTATCAACGGTACGGAGTAGTTCGAGTGACTTGCTGTCGGGCAGAGCTTCGGGTTGATGAGGCTGCATGGACGGGACGCTGGTGTCTCGCTACCTGACAACCCAGCGCTGGTGCAGGCGTTGTCATTGAAACGAGAAGTACTAGCTGATACAGAAACCCCCCCCCCCCCCCCCCCCCCCCCCCCCATGCATAGTTAGCGACTATCAGCATGCGTATCTTATATCCTTGACGGCCAGGGCCAGGCTGTATGCCTGCATATACGCAACGCACGAACACACGCACACACACCAATAAATACGCCTAATGGAGTTAACCCAGTCATCCCACTCTTGACCTCCCAGTTCACACTTTTTCTCGTGAGCCGAATGCTACTTCCAGACAGTGCGAAACGATGGGGAATGAAAAACAAAACAAAATCAAAAGGAGAAGAGTAGAAGAAGGGATAAGTGAGAACCAAGCTGCATCACTTTCCAAAGTGTATATAAGTGTCCTTTGTATACCCGGTACTCTGGTTTATACATAAACGCACGGAGTATATTCGACTCCGGCTATCTATATATATATGCTCATACACATGCAGCCCATCACCACGCGGGATGGCTTTGCTGTCGCCTCGGCCAGCTGCAGCAGACATTTGCATATGTATATGCTTCCAATTAAAGCAAAGGCTCGTTCGGTATTCCCTGGTGCAATCCCTGGTGCAATCCCTGGTGCCATTGTGTATCTTATTTAGGTTCCCATGCATTTCCATCACTGGACGGCAACCACGTTGCGTTTTTGACAGGGGATAGGGGAGAACATTGCCGACGTCTTGTCACCTTGTGCAGCCTCTCGCCAGTCCTGGTTGGCTCGTCGGCTACTGGGAATACGAACGGCTATTGACTCCCCTGTATGCCTTAAAAAACCTCAACTCTTAGCTTGAGAGTTCATCCCCCCCATGACATGTGCCTTGGATTCTGTGCTCAGATGGCGGCAGCGCTGGCTGGGGTGCGGATGCGAGCTTGAAAGCATGGCTTAATCAAGTGCTGGTTGTTTGTCTTTCTGCCTAAGGGCTCCTGGAAAAGGAGAAGCTGTCTTCAGGGAAGCAAGGCCACACGTTGCTTAGAGAAATGTTCCCATGCAACAGTGCTCATTCAAATCGCCGGCAGATTTATTTGGCATTTCTGACCATTTCCGCACTTATTCCCCCTCAAAAACAGGGTTCAAAACGAAACATTTCTCGGGAAGCCATTTAGTCCTGTAATGCTATGCCCGTGGGTTCGCTATTTTATACCTGCGTCTGACCGCCTCTCACGCCGACGAGGTGCATTTCGATATGCCTAATGCCGCACAAGGATCGATATTTCTATGTCGGCAGACCAGAACTGCCCATTGTCTTGCTCGAGCCAATATGATCAGGCTGGGAGATGTTTTTTAAAGGGTATTCTTGCCGGCATGGGAGATGCGAATCATATGCCGTTGCCCTGTCCTATGTGACATAGCCATCCGGCCTGTTTATTGTAACCCAGGTGGTTTCTGTACAACAGGTGGTTTGTTCTCCTGAAGAATGATTTCTGGGCCTTAAGACGAGGTATTTCCGGCGACTTTTTTTTGTTAGTCTTCCGCGCATGAAGACACCATCGGTCGCGGTGCTTAAATCGAGGATTTGCACGGCCAAATATACCCGCTCTCCGGCAAAGGGCTTGCACGGTCTAGCTATATATACCATGCTTTGAATAATCTGCCATTTTCAATGTGTGACGAGATGCGGAGAACGGATGTTCGCTTGATATCAGATGCTGAAGGTGTGGTTACGCAAAGTGCTGTTCCACCCGTAGGAAGCGGCTCCGTTCAAAATGAAGAACTGGCGGACACACGTCAACTGTCAAAGGTCGCAGATATATTTCTAGACATGGGGAGCAATATGAACCAATCTGAATTGCCGTGCCATGTTGGACAAGCCCGAGTATCCCGGGGTGGGTATCTCACGGTTGACATTCTTCCCCTTTCCTCGAGTCCAAGAATGTGAATTTGGGCAAGTATGCCGCTGTGCAAAAAAAAAAAAAAAAAAAAAAAAAAAAAAAAAAAAGAGCACAGATAGAAGGACATAGAAGATAGGACTGCAATCTATGCATCTATCTCCCTTCTATTTCCCTTTCCCTCCTTGCCATGTCTCAGCCGAGATCCGTCGTCCCAGGACCTAGCGTTCTTGACGCATCAAGTTTGCTATTACATCGACTTCCGGCGGTGGACCCCAGAACCTCCCAGGAAGAGTGGCCTAAGCACCTGGCGGCGAACAATTTGCGAGGTGGCCTACTGTGTATAGGGTACGACAAATCTAAGTACCGTGGGATGTATACTCCCATGCGATAAATCGAGCCAACCACAGCCAAAACAAAAACCCGCCTACTCCGGCCCATGTAAGCTAACACCTGCGGGAGGCACATGGTGCGGCTAACTTATTTTGAATTCTCTCCGCCTTGTGATCGGAGTTGGAAAGTGACTAGGCTACACATCAGCCAGCTAAGCGAACGAGCGATCAAAAGGAAGCTCACCTTACAGTATTCCACCACATAGAGGGCATTGGGAGCTTCCGTCTCGAGTACTATACGGAGATGTAAGAGTTTTACTAGCGAGAAAGTCGGAGAGAAAAAGGATCTCTTACTAAAATAAATAACAATATATGTAAGTCCGGACATCTCTCGAATTTCTCCCGCTTGGGGGACGTGGGTGGCTGATATCAAAAAATAGCATCACCCGCTCCCTTGGAAAGTCAGCGCTTGATTGATCGATGCTACCGATCCATGTCCACGGATGGGATCCCCTACCCTTGCATGCACGATTACTTATCGCCTAGGCACCGTGATATCTCGTTTGCCCAACGTGAGATACAAGGCCAGTCAAGCCCCTTTTATTCATCCTCTCCCTTTTGAACCACTGGCCTTCGTTTAATTAATTACTTTTTTGTTCATTTGTTCATCCTCCTCTTCCTCCCCCCCCTTTTTTTTTTTTTTTTAATTATCCTCTCTTTCTTTTCTTTTCTTTTCCCTCTTCTTCCCTTGTTGCTTTTCTTTTGCAGCCCAAGAACCAAGCTGGATGCGCCCCTTTTGGTCCCATGTCCACTTCCGAGGCAGCTAGAAGGAGGCGATGCCTATCTGGGTTTAGCGCCAGCCCTGTCGCCAGCATGGCTTTGAACTTCCTTTGGGATCTGATATCGAGCCCGCAGGAGCTTTACAAGCAAGACCCGCGTCTCTCGCGGAAAATACGAACATAGGCGTGCGTAGTGTTGGGCGTGCACTATGCTTTCAACCCTTCTTTGACGAAGCCACATTCCTTTACTCTCGACGCCGTCAAGGTGTGCGGTGGGGAACTGGCGCATACTACCTATATCTCGCAACCACAGACGCCGCCTTTCGGTCGTGCCTTGAACTCCCAGATTTGATACACCGAAAACAAAACAGAGACGCATAAAAGCCGCAAATCTCAGTCACCCAATGACTAAGGACATAGTGACTGACCTGACTCCTCTCAAGATACCCGATGGCTATTGGCTGATTACCCGTGTATTTGGCCTTGTTGTATTTGCTTTTCTACACACTGCTGGACCTGTTCCTGGACCATTTGGATTGCGACTATGCCCAAGGTCCCGAATACCTTTCTTTGAGGTATTCTCGATAACGTCACAAGGCTTACTGCGAGTGGATTCGCCTCTATTTTTTTTTCTTTTTCTTTTTCTATTTCTTTTTTTTTTTTTTCCCATACCCGGAAAATGGTCCCATACCAATCATCTGTCAAGATGGGGTGATTTTTTATTTACGCCATGATATATGGTTCAAAATTCAGCTCTTTTTATCTCTATTCATGGCAACAGTCTTCCATCCCCTCCCGGCTCACCAGGGCTCAGCCGTGTCAGCGGGATAGACCACCAGTGCCGCTCAGACTACCGACATATGCCTAGCTACTACAAGCTCACCCTGGGCGTCTGTCCACCGGAGATTATATCAAAGTCACCGTGGCCACGATGACCTAGAATTTACGAGGTTGTCATCTACGCTAGCTCTAGATCAAGAGACTACCGCACCTCTGATGTTTCCAGGCATGCAATCAGCCCGTTTCATCGCCTGTAGGCAGTTGGATGATATCCCGTGGACCATTCATGACTGCATTAAACCCCCATCGCCGACCGTTCCGACAACTAGTAGTCATTGAATTTCTTTTTCTCCAGACGTTTGCGTAGGCCTCTAGGCCGACCAATATGCCATCCATCTTCTTTTGTGGCTTTTCCCACTGGTTCGACTTGCTTTTACCATGGCAGAAATGCCCCCGCCGTTGGCAAATTTGTAGAAATTCTACTGGAACCGGGAATACGGCTCAGGATCCATCCCACCGTTTCAGTGGCTTATTTCCTGTCTTTCGCTTGGACTGCATGTTTTACGTGATGGAGTTGGAAGAAAGGAACAGGGCTTTCTCCCAAAGCTAACTGCGGCGTACACTAGGTCAGTACGGTGCATTATTAGAACTTGGAACACGGCCTCCTTTACATGACGCTTCTGCCATGTATTTTCATATTTGTCGGGGCTGTATGTAAATAGATAAAGGCAACAGTTCTTTCCATACTTTGCATAATATCAAGGAGTGGTATATGGCTCAGAGCAATGATACTTCGCATCCTGCCAAAATGGGCTTCTCCAACCAGTCAGCCTTGGATTTCGTTCTAATCTCCCAGGAATATAGCCCTCACGCCCGTGGAAGATGGCCTTCTGCGTCCATCCCTACTACCCCAAATGCCGTTGGAAATCAATCATGGATGCAGTTCAGCTGGGCTCCAGTTGCCTTGACCCTTATAATTATCTGGCCCCTTATTGTGGCGATCCTACGACAATCGAGAGAACGGCAAAGGAGGAAACGCTTCAACTTCCCTACGAGAGATTCGTTTGCCAAAATGACTGTTCGTGATGCTTGGGCTATCCAACTTGATCTCATGGACACAGAGACCTCCTTTTTCTTCATGCTTGCACTTAAGTTTGCCATATTCTCGGTATGATATGCTATAATATACGCCGGGGGTTTTTGACGTTCATGCATAATCCTAGCATCATATGTGCTAATTTATATACTATATACGTACAGGTGAACGGTATACCTTCCATTTCCAGTTTGCTGGTCAGGACAAATAAGCTCCCTTCGGAGCGTGTTCACCTTCGATATTCCATGACCTCTGTCATGATAGCCGAATTTCTTGCCTTTCCACCTGACGATGAGAGGGCGTTACAGGCTATATCTCGAATGAATAATATCCACCAAACATATCAGAAGGCTGGCAAGATTTTAAACGATGATTTGCTATACACCCTTGGGCTTTTTGCCTATCTCCCTGTCCGATGGGTTGGTAAATATGACTGGCGTGAACTTACTGAAATGGAGAAGTGTGCCTTGGGAACATTCTGGAAAGATATCGGTGACTGTATGGAAATCGACTATTCTCAGCTCCCATCTTCTAAGTCTGGCTGGAAAGATGGTCTCCACTGGCTCGAGGAAGTTACGGAATGGGGGGATCGATACGAAGAAAAGAACATGGTTCCCTGCGAGAGCAACCAACTCGTTGCCCTCTCCGCCATTGGTATCATACTCTATATTGTCCCTGACTTCCTAAAGCCGACAGCAAAGAAAATGATATTTGCTTTACTCGAAGATCGGATGATAAAGGCCCTAATGTATGTACACTGTCAACCCTTTTGTTTGTGTACCTCTTTATATCCTAACCACTTCTACGCCGCATATAGGTTGCCTGAATCATCCAACCTTTACAAGCTCTTTGTCAAAACCATACTCAATGCTCGGCGTTACATAGTTCGATACTTCTTTCCGCCTCGCCCTTCATGCATGCGCTTTCAGCCGCTGAGTGCAAAGGCCGACAAGGATGGCAGATATTATCTGCGAACATACGACTCCAAACCTTTCTACATCAAACCAACTATTTCATCACGCTGGTTTTCTCCTGCGGCCATTATTAGAAGGGTTCTTGGCCTGCCTTTGCCAGGTGATAATGGTAACGAGTATTACCCTCGCGGATATCGGTTAGAAGAACTAGGCCCATCCTGGATCCTGGCTAAAAAGACAATCAACCAAGATGTTAAAATTGCTCGTCAAAGGCTGGACCAAAACCATACCACTGGCTGCCCATTTGGGTGACCTACTCGCTGGTAGTTTTGGGATACTTGGTTTATGGGCGAGGGCATATATATAACAGGGTAGGTAATTGGCGCCCCATTTCTCTTTGCTATCTTAATCTTCTATCTTTAACTTATACCTTTATCTTCTATCCTTCATTTACTTTCTATTCCCCTTCTGTACATTTTTCTACCCTGGCGCGTACCTTGGTATGACAAGCTACGTTTATATACGGGAGTCACATACTGGGGCAACTTGGTATATAGATGGGAGGTTGGCGAGCTGCTTGGACCGAGCTCTAACATTCTTTATTCTTAACTACTCCTTTAGTACCCTTTCGTTACCTTAACCACTCTTTATTGCTTTCTGTTTGAGAATACGCAGACTCAAACAAAGTGGAAGATAAATTGCAAATAGCTGGACTAAATGTCAAGATATCGTTTCACAAAAATCATTGCTTGACAAAGCAAGTATTTCAATGTTAATGAGAATCTATTGATAGCAATGACTAATGATACGTAAAAATATCCTGAACAAACAAACGCCCGCTGCCTCTGTTTGGCGCCTTGTATCCCTAGCCTTTGAAAGCCAAACTTCAAGTAGGAGGTACAAAAGTAGATGCCTACAAGCACCATATGTACAGTCGTTCAAAGTAATCTACGGAAATTGGGTCAAAGGTTCGAGTTAACGCCTCAGGGAAGGTGTCGTCTGCCATTGGTATAAAGCTTTGAGCACTGCGAGCGCTCCCGATTGCGTTTCCAGTGTGCGGCCTCTTCCACGGTCATTCACATCCTTCACTGCCTTGGCAACATTGGGTCCGGTACCAGCATCGCCTACTTCCGGCTTGGACGCCGCAGTGTCTTGGAATTCATGAGTGATAGGACGCAGCTGATCCCCAGCAATATCGCTTGGAACTTCCTTGGCAAAATACGTTCGGTTTCCCTTAGCCTGTAGGAGTGCGAGGTCGGGGCTAGCACGATTGATTGGAGGATCGGAGTTGCTGTAATCCATGGCACCGTGCGGCAACACAACGGCGCTATCACTATTTTTCAGCTCGCCGTCGGGGTATTTGGGACCCCACCACATTCCATATAAGCCTTTCTCATTTTTGGTAACGGATGCAGCGTAAGCATTGTGCTCCAACCAATGTAAGTAAGAAGCACAGGTTCGCTGATGCCATCTGAATGTGTTTCTTCGCTCTTGCTCGCTAGTGTTATTGCCGCTTGCCAACTTATGTAGTGCTGGGTCAGACAGCACCCTCTTCTCTTGGGGACTAAGTTGTCGACAAAATTCCGCGAAATGATGGAAGAATATGCCTTTGAAGGTTTGTCCGTCTTGCGAGCATAGGCCGGTACTATCACATGCATCTTCTAAGACGCCTGCCCTCCCTAGTCCATGCCAAGTGTGGTCTGATTTCGCTGGCCAACCGGTGGCTTTCATCACATTTCTGACTAAATCATGACCATCTTCAAGATAGCGCCTATCTCCAGTGGCTAACCAAAGACCCCTGAGCCCGCTCAGTATAACTCCTTGGTTATAGGTGTACACCATTGTGTTCAAAACATCACATTTGGCCGTCCCAGGATCCTTCGGAGTCCAACCATGTATGTGAAATCCATCTGCGTACAGACCGTTGGCTCCAGTCATATTTGAGCTTTTGAGCCACTTATAGGCTGTTATAGCTGCGTCGAGATGAATTGGATCGTGGGGTGGACTAACAAACCCTTTCTCCTGTAGCTGACTTTCCACAATTGGCGAATCGATAGGATCGCCTGGAAAGTAGAGGTACATGTCGATGCTTGCTGAGATGAAGAGCTCGTTTGTGATAGCATTCTTGTATGGAGTCAGCCAAGGGCTCCAAATCATGCCACCATCGCACAGCTGTGTATCCCACCCTCGCACTGCTAAATCATAGAATACCCGAGCCCTATGTGCTGCAGGCGCTCTATACTGGGTTCCATGCCACGAGTGGTGGGGGCTTAACTTGCTGTTTGGATGACGGCCAAAATGCAGCTCCGAATGCAGATTTTGGAATTTTATGCTCTCCAACCATTCCAAAACAACCCACAGCATGTCATCATACGCTTGCAGCCGTATTCCGAAAAAGTTCTCCCCATGCCAAAAAGCCGAGGTTTGCTGGAAGTAATAACTGATCAGGTTCTCAGTTGACATGGCCGCCTCATCATAGCAGCCAGGCCAGGGCTCATCACCGGTAAATCCGAGCGTGGAAGACAGTATAGAGAGGACAGAAAGAATATGGGTATTCACAACTGCTTTGGTCCAATCAATGCCGGTTGGCCATGTTGCCTGCCAAAGGCTGAAATAGTCCGACTGCATCACATCAAGAGCCTCAAGCATTGTCCTTAGCGTCTCGCTTGCAGGGGGCCAGGGAAATTGACTTGCATCGCCTGGGAAAGGTTCTTGATCATTTTCTGAAGACTCGACACTGGCTTTCGGCTCTGTTCCAATGAATGGGGCCTGTTGGTCGTCATCAATTATGATGATCTGCTGCGAGATATCACCATTGGATAGATCGAAAGGAGCTGCCGAGGTCCTGGCGCAAAAAAGAAGGATTGTTGATATACATATAAGGACAAGTAAGGGGAAGCTGGAGAATGAATGGTGGCCACTGGCGGGCCATGGTCTCACGGCGTACATCCTGACCGATGTCTGCCAAAAAAGAAAGGAATATCCCCTAAAAATGAGAGCAGTCCAGGCTATTATAGCCGCCAGATGAGGGTGTTGAGTTCTCGCATCGGCAGTTTTGGTGCTCGTGTGACCAGCGCTGGGATGTATAAATGCACGATCAGAAGGCCAGGAACAGGCGAAACTTAAGTAGCTAGCGGTGTAAAAGCAAGTCGGCGCATCCGCAACTCCGAGATGCTGTATTGCTCAGATGCCTCGTGGCATGAAATAGCGATCAGACGGGAGCATCACCGGCTTGCGACAGAGAACTTGTCTGCGCTTTCTTTGCCTCCCATTTTCGTGATGAAAGTCGGGGAAAGTCGCTGCGGGGAGAAGAAGCAGCAAGCCTGGTCGACTTACGTAAGCTTAACTAGTTCTTAGGCCTCGTTTCAGGCACGCTTGGCTACAGGGCAACAAAGCGGCCAAAGAGGCGTGCGGAAAGGCTGGACGAGAGGGCCTGCTGTGTGTATGAGCCCGTAAGTATGTTGAAGAGGTCCCGCTGGTCATAGGGATCAATTTCGAGAGTCGTTGAGAGTTGGTAAACGGCTGTAAGAGAGAAAATACTAAGTACCAAGCTGGATGTGATACATAGTTGACAGGGCTTTCAAGTTCTACAAAAACATATCCAGACTAGCTAGATCTTGGAGGCCGTGGATAACTCTCACTGAGATCTGGAATCGACGTTTCGAAGCACTTGGCTAATTGTCGTGGTAATCTGGCTGTCATCGGAAGATTAAAATCTGAGTGATTTGAACTGTATGATTTTGAGAACGAGAGTTATATCAAATTATCTAGGGAAGTTGTTAGCTGTGGATTTCCGTATGTACTGTGTAGGATGCGTGCGTGGATATTGATGATCATTATCAGACATACCTAGTCTACTTAGATGACAGGGAGCCGACATGACTTTGAGACGCTGAGCGAATAGCAGGAGACTGACCAGCATCATAAAGGCGAAATGTCATAGTCGGCAATTTTCAGAGAAGGCTCCTCTATCCTTCTGTCTCGTGTTTCATCGCTTGTCGTCATTCGAATGGTTTGCGTACGTACGCGTAACCCTGACAGGACCAAGTTTCAATGTGACAGTTGATCAATATCCATATGCGATCAATATTCATATGTCACTTCATTATTCACCCATGAACGCATTCAGACTTCTTTTCGAATGACACCTAAGATCTGTCGTTATTTCCCTCCGGGCTGCGGCTTCTTTCGCGGCTGCGACTTCGTCCTCTATTCCCACCACGCCCACGGTTGGAGTTCTGGCCACCACCGGACTTCCCCTTGGAAGACGGAGGAGGCCGTACGAATGCAAAGTCGACTTCAATCGTTTGATCAAGCAACTTTGCGCCGTGCAGGGCTTTGATAGCGGCCTCTGCCTCAGGGAGAGTGGGATATTCAATTAACGCGTAGCCCTGCAAAAAGGAAAACAGCTTAGCTCACTGAATCCAGTACAGAATACAAAGAAGGAGAAAGGTGTTATTTCAGAGTATATAATACCTTGACATAACCCGTTCTTCGATCAAGATTGAGGTTGAAATTCTTAATATCCCCGTACTCAGCGAATAGATCTGTAACATCCTCTTCGGAAGCTTCTTCGTGTATGTTCGTCGCAATAATGATCCACCCTTCAATGCTGCGCACTGCTGCAGCTGAAGCACGAGTCCGTGGCTCTGACCCAGATCCGGTCTGCTGCGGCTCTGGGGAGAGCGGAGGGTCGACTTCCATTTCGCCGGACATGTCGATTTCAGTGTTTCTCCCTCTTATACCGGCTTCTTGTCGCAAAAATGCTAGTCAATGATAAAACTATTTCGTTTGTCACAACTTTTTGTTGCCTTGCTTATGGTCTCTGGTCCTGCGTGAGATGTTGAGGGGCGAAGAAAAGTGAAGCTTCAGCTTGATTTTAACCATAGGCGGGATCAGCTTATATAAGCGAGTTTCTTTTGACCTCGTAACTAAAAAGTTGCAGGGGATGAAAAGTTGATGTTACATGTATTTGTATATTATTTTATATCGGAAGACATCCATGATCATAACTATATACATAAATACTAATGGTATATAACAACAAGACTATCAGCATATATTAATCAGGGACGCAAAACGTGGGGTTCCTTGCGTTTGACATCCTTAACCAAGCCACTATAATATTCGCACATGGCGTGCAGGTATATACCCAAAAACACCAGGTCACACTGCAAGTATATCTTGTGGCCACCGATACCTGGCTAGCTGGAGGTTTTGATAAGGAATGTAGCAGCCTCTTCTGCAAGCATGCCATAACTCTCGTGTGCATCCCAGTTAAAGCCATTTAGACAAACAGGGTCTCCTTCGAGGCAATATTCCTTCGTCTTCTCCGGTGCGATATTGGCGAAGGGGATGAAACGGCCTGGGTCTCCGAAGACCGCTATCGCTGATATCTCTTCATGTGTCAAAAGCTTTCCAGCGTGGGTGACCATTGCGCCCTGAGAATATCCTACGAGAACAATCTTGCTGTCGGGGCACTGGGCAACTGACTGTTTCACGAGGTCGGCCATTATTGGGCCTCCGTTGAGACCTAAGAGCAAATTTCCCTGTAGGAGAACTAATTAGCAAAAGGGCACTCAGGACCTACATACCATCTACACTTTAAGGGTATCGACACGGCGTTCCACTACTCCTTGTAAAATAAGGGGAAGAGCATACCGCGATAGTGGCATCATAATTGACTCCCTGAATTATGACCTTGTTGCCTGTCTGGGCTCGGAGTGCAGCGGCAAGTGGCCTACCAATTCCTCCACCCATGTTTCCCTCCTCATTGGTTCCGCGGGCAAATATCATAGTAAGCGGCTGGCATGGCGCATGCTCCAGGATTCCATTTTCCACCAGTCCGTCATTGGCGGTCGCTGAAATCTGAGGGGTTGTCTTTCCATGACGTTTTAAGCCTTCCTCCAGCTTGTTCAAACCCTCGAATACCAATACTGAAGCATCCTCTGCGGTCATACCTTCCCCTCCAAGTTCCAACCATTGCGGTAATTCGTTGTTTGGAAGGGCTGCCTTGGACGCTGCCATACGTGCGTTCCTGGAGCTAAGGGGTGCGGCTATGGCGCACGCCACAAGGCCTAGAAGGAAGCATGGCTCAAGCTTCATCTTGACGCTAAAAATATGTATAGGAAGATATTGAATATCTCAAGCCAGAGTTTTTATCCAGGGGATAGATTAGTGTATAAAGAGCGTCTGGCGCAGCTGAGGTCAAGGGGGAGGAGGTAGGTGGATTCGGATGGCTGAAATGCCCTCCTGTGTTGGACAGACAGGAGTCGATAAGGAAGTAAGATAGATCTTTCAATTAAGGATATTCCGGAAAGGTCTACTAACACAGGGGGGAATCGACGAAGGGGTAAGGGAGGTAGCCCACTGTCTGCCAGACCAAGGGGTAACGGGCAGAATAAATACAACACCATCCTACAGAGAGGATTGCCTTCCGCAGAAAACCCGACGACAAACCCAGTGCCAACGTGGCCAGGGCATGTGAAATGAAACTTTACTTCAGGGCCCATTTTGCCTACACGAAAAAGAGGCACTTTGAGAATGGGGGGGTCAGCCAGGCAGATGCGTTCCTGTGGGCTGCTCCAGGGTTAGGGGAAACAGGTCCCCATCAGGGTTGTAATGGGTTGTAATGGGTTGTAATGGGGAGCTGGTAACCAATAAGGCGCCAACATGCAATTTCAAAGGGTTCATGTAACAGAAAGAGCAGCACTTGGTGCTCCCATCAGAGCTCGATCCCAGCTTATTGCGTTCAACAAGCTGGCGGCCCGGATCGATAAACCAAATTTTTGGTTCAATCCGATCGATGCATCTGATATGGGAAGATTCTTGTCTCTGAATGGCTCACATGCTACGCAAGACCAGGAAAAAGCATCAAGCTAATGGACGAACCAAGAGCTGATCACAGTCTGATATCACCAGTATCCTGGGTTGCGTGCGCTAGTGTGGGCTCATTAACAAGGAACAAGGGTGAGTTGTCTGGACTTGCAGGTCGATCATCGTAGCCTCGTTTTGATGGAGAAGCTGAATCGACAAGAAGAACTTGTTTGAGTAGTTGTAGCGATGCCTGAAACACTGGCGGGAACGGATTTCGTTACTCCGTACTTCGCCGTTGAATTCTCCGCTACCGTGAGGCGAACTGGAGAGTCAAAGATTTGCACCTCGATGGGTCCCTGTTGGAGAGAGGAGGGAGGAGTGTGTGTCGAACCATCGACTGCCTGCTCCATCGGTGGCTCGGGGGAGCTTTGCGGGTAACAAACTCTTAGCTGACTCGCGATAATGGAGAAGTTATCAGATGACGTCGGATGGCTGTCGTGTGGCTGAAGGCTCGCGGGCGAGTCGTATTATGGAACTGGACTGAGGTCAACAAACAACACCCTTGACCAGTTAACTTGTTAACAAGCTGACTAGAAAAAGAAAGCAAGGGCATCCTGGGCGCTCTCTGGCCGGTGATCAACCACTTCTGGTCGTCAGAGGCATTTGGAGATGCATGCATGCAGACGGCAGGTCACGGTTACGAGACGGCGACTCGACAGAGCATGCGATGCTGCAGGTTTCTCTCTCTTTCTCTCTCAATGATAACTAATGGATATAACTAATTTGGCCTCGGAGCTGGCGAAGGATTGACTGCCTAAACCAGCTAGTTATGGCCGATCAAATGATGCTTAACGATAAAAATAGACGGATCGGATGGCATCGTGGAGTACGTTCCTGGTGCGGTCAGGTTCGCCGCTGGGGACCCGACTCCAGCTGCTGGCAGTTCTCAACCTCAGGATACGAAGGAGACGGAGACGGGGTCGCTGGAGAAAGATTTGAGCATCCATTCACTCACTCACCCACTAACTAGCTAGTTGAAGTCTGGCGCAAGCGAAAGTGGGCTTCTCTTGCAGCATCTTCCGCTTCTCCGACGGCCTTCTTAGGGGTTGCATCAGTAGAATTGCAGCCCGGGTCAAATTCCATCTCTTCTCACGCAGGTCTAGAGATATAAACCAAGGGCGTTGATATCTCCTTATCCTTTTTTTTTTTTTTTTTTTTTTTTTTTTAGTTAAAAAGAAGAGAGAGAATCGGAGTACAGAGTACTATGTATTCATTGTATTCATCCTCCCAATGGAGTTGGCCGTTCAAGAAATATATGGATTTGATACCATATCTTATGGCTTCGGGTCTTCCTATTATTGACCAGAGAAGAGTGAATAGACAGGATGAGGGTGTGTCTCGGCATCAATCCAAAAGGTGCTTTCCTTCTGTCCAAATCTTTGTTGATTTTGACTGTGGAAAGTCCAAAAAGACAACCGCCCTGTCAACTTCTACAGACAGAATAATAACAGATAGATATCATTTGTCTATCACCTAGCCTTCAACAGGCGCCGTTTCTTTCTTCTATCTGGCTTACAGACAGATAGCCAGCAGCTATGAGCACACTTGAGCAGTGGCTTCAGCATGAATATGCACCACC
Source organism: Trichophyton schoenleinii (assembly GCA_018357685.1). NCBI lineage: Eukaryota > Fungi > Ascomycota > Eurotiomycetes > Onygenales > Arthrodermataceae > Trichophyton > Trichophyton schoenleinii. Next base: position 4,136,408 of record WOFF01000002.1, read on the forward strand.
TACTGTGGACAACAAAGTCTTCAAGCTACCTCTGGTCCCAGAGCCAGCACGGCCAAAGAAGATCCCTTTTCGTGACAGACAGGATATCGAGGTCATCCTTCGTGGAGAAAAGTCAGACCACTATGCCCGCCTTTGCAAAGAAAACGCGGACCTTGAAGTCTCATTCAACCCAACCGGCGGTGATTTCACCATTACTGAGCGTGTCCAGGACCCAGAAGAGCCATGCCACTATCTAGAAGTGACCGTTCATCTCAACCGCAAGAACTCGGAGCTGCTAGATATCAGAAGGTTCTCTCAAACCACGCTGCTGATTGCATTTGCCGTTGCGGATGGGAAGTATCCCTGGATGGAATATCGCCAGTCTGGCTTCCAAAGCGCACGCCTTCCAAGCCTTCTTAGCCAAGCTGTCAAAGCAAGGTGGCCCCTCAGCTATATCAAAGTCCTCCTTCCCCTCTCAAAGCACCCTCGTAGCTGGACTGCCGTTCTCGCGCTGATGACCTTCAAGGGAGTCGATGATAAAGACCTAAAGGAGGTGAAGGAACTATACAAAGCAGTGGAAAGATGTCAGAGCGAGTTATTTGATATCAGCCAGCGCCCAGGGCGCGCCAACTCACTCAAGGAATTGATTGATGAGGAGGAAGCAATGCGCGAACGCATCAAATTGAGGGATCCAAAGAGCCGGACTGCATTGATCAAGTATTATGAGCAGTTGGTCGACGACATTGCCATTGCTCAGAAACGAACCATGTGGCTGAAAGAGTCGGACAGGCTTGCCAAAGAACAGGAGATTATTTACCGGAAGGTCGACAAACTTGATAATTAGAGGTGGCTAAGGAGAGCTTGTTCTTGCAATGTTTTGCTCAGATTGCTTAGCCTTTCGTCCATTCGGCGTCCTGGACCTTTTTCAACAATGGAGTTTGAGTTACTAAAACATGGGTGAATGTAATAGCTGCCCCTTACTTTGACTGCTTGTAACTTAACAATACCATACCCCTTCAATTCAAATTTTTTTATTTCTATAGTACGTATAGTAGTGCTGGTTGTTGTTTTATTCCTGGAGAGACTTTAGAAGTGTCAAGCAAATCATTAATACATAGAACTTAACTTTGTTATCCGAGTGGAGTTGTTGATCATTCTATTCTAATTTGTTGAGGAGTGAAATATTGAGATATATCACTACCACCTAGGGAAGTGGGGAGAGTGCCAGGGGTCAAGGCAAGGGGAAAAATGAAGAGGGATATGGAAATGTATAGAATACCAAATAAGCAGACTCGGTGAATCAAAGACAAAGGTGATCTTGGGGCATATTGGACTATTATTATACAGCAGACTCCTTGCGTCCACAGAAGCTATATTCAAGCTTCATTTTTTTATTTTCATTTTTTTATTTTCCAACACTGGGGAGAGCGTCTATCGCTTGTTGTTACCTCCTCTCAGGGCCAGGATTTGGACCATGCGGACAAAGATGTTGATGAAGTCGAGTTCAAGGCTGACACTCTCGTTAACGACGTCTCTCCGAACAACTCCTCGCTCAGCCAGACGAGCATGGTAAAGAATTTTCTGGATATCGTAGAGGGTGAATCCACCAAAGACAGCAAGGCCTCCGTATAGCCAAATTCGCTCAGACCACATGAGAGTTCTTGTTGCGGTAGCTGGTAGAACCAGAGGAGCAAATCCAGAGAGCGCGACAATGGCAACACCAGCAAGAAGTGGACCACCGAGGTAGAGATATTTCTCCTGTTTGGCAGTAGCACCGACAAAGGCAATCGAGCCCATCATACCGACTGTGTAAAGACCTGCACGGCCAAGTATGGCTGGGGACATGAAGAATAGAGGAGCAAGAACGGCAGCTTGAGCAAGGTTGAATCCGGTCCAGAGTGCATACTTTTGAATGTAGCTATGGAACATGTTAGTAGTGCTAAATATACGATACAGAGTACGGAAAGTTGTCCCACTTACTTATCTGGCGACGTGTAAAAAGTTCCATACATAGTTCCAATACTGGCTACCAAGCTGGCACCAACAACAACCCATGGGTTGGTTGCCATAAGTCGATATGACCATCCGCTGGTGTGAAGAGCACGGGCAGCAACGCCGATAATTCCGATGCCCAGGCCAGTGTGCATGAAGGTCTCATTCAAGAAACTTCGCTCGTAGGGGCGCATACCGCCATCTTCTCTTGTTTCCCGATTGAGAATGAAGTTTGTTGCCACAATGGTTCCTCCAACGATGGCGGCACCGTATATCAATTTCTGGGTCATGTTGCTGGTATCTCCGGCCGCAGGCTGATATGCCTTCTGCATGTAGGTCCGTCGGAAGGCATCCTGGAATGACTGGCGAGCTCTACTGAGCACCGAGGGGGAAGGGATTTGAGACGATGCACGGCTAGCTGCTGATGATGGCTTGATAGGGCCGTTGTGGATGAACCGGATGGTCGTTGATACTGTCGATGGCTTGGGGGCCTGTTTAAGCACAGCCGATACGGCGAACGGGCGGCGAAGGACGAACGCCATGATAGATATGAGTGTTGTTCGAATGTCAAAGTAATGAAAGATGATGGTAACCGCCAAACGGATAGGCCTTGCGACGGGCTTTTATATACCGCAAGAGAGTTGTTCTGTATCTCTCTTCCGTCCGTCGAATGAAGATTCGAGAAAAGGGCCAGCTTCGTTGATTTAGTCATCAATCATGTGATGCTTATGATGACCTCATCACATCGCTCGGCTTTCGGAGTTTAGCAGAGAAAAAGCGAAGACGACGAGGGGAAACGGACTTTGGAAGACTCTTGTCGTGACGCATTAGTTGACTCAGCGGATTGGACTTAGCTGTGGTCTTTCTGCGCCTTGATTTTTCTGTGACAATGTCGCTTCTGAAGAGTCTCCAAATTGCGCATCTTCCGCCATCATTAGTAGTCCATATCGCCCTCTATCGCGATGTGAAGAATTCGTCGTTTTTAAGAGAGCAACTTATTTCTGCCAACTCAGCCTATGAGTATGCTTTTATTGATGCTAGTATGGTATGGTGTTGAAACTTCCTGTGGTTTGAGTGTCCGCGCCCATATACTGTGACTCAAATCGATGTTGACTCTTTCAATCTGTACACCAAAGTAGATCCTTTCGACCACCCACGTTCTTTCAGCTGTGTTTCGGGCAGTAAATGATTACGAAAATAAGCGGTTAAAGTCGAGAAATGTGCATTCGGAGATAGTGTTTGCTCTGAGCCCGAATAATAATGTTAGTGTTGCCAGCTGTTTGATGTCACAAGACCGAGTGAGAAGTACACCAAATTAACCGATCTCGTTAAATCATAGATAGCCGATGCCTTTCGTCGATTCGGAATAGTAGATTCAACTACTAATCTCCTTGTTGTGAAAGTTAGCACGAGCCCGGAGATTACACACGAGACTGTATCAAAGCATCTAGGAGAGGCCGTCGAAGGCACCCAAGTGACATTCGATGATACTACTCTCAGTCAGATTACAGATATATCGAAGATTCAAAAGGTTTATAAATTGTCGAACGTGGCGGTTCATAAACCCTCTAAGAATCCAACGGATCTCGCTCAAGGCCACGATGTGGAAGGGGTTGAAGAGACTTTCAGGAGACGAATGGAGACCTCTGTACTCGGAGCTATTGCTTTAAGAGGCTCTTGAACCGTATTTTCACAAAAATAGGGAACCTGCCCTTTCGACTGTTGCCCCTATTAGGGAAATTAGATGAAATGCTCAGGCTAGCACTTGAAGACAATACTGGCGATGGTGTATTTATATCTGCAGGGGGCCAAATGCCTAGGCACAAAATAGCCTGGATAAAGAAATCTTTTGCTTTCGAAGTGCAGTAGGCCTTTATCCACTAACTACGTAACAGCATAATATAGCAGATATTTTGTGATATTCAAGAAGTCTACAAAAGCATGGATGTCGTCGAGATAGACTTCAGCCTCCCGTTGCCCCGACTACCAAAGTGTGTCAACGCCAAGGCCTCCAAGCAGCAAAACGCCGAGTCCAGGCATCAAACTCAACTCGAGACAGTGAATACTGGTTATTATTGCAAGGAAAGCCCTTAACAGCTTTTCATAACTGTACATATGCCTCCAGATGATTGGTAGAAGTTTTGACGCAATCAATGTCGTCCTGGCGCCGCAGGTTCAACCAGCGAGCGTGACCACTATTTTGCCCGCCGATGAGACACAGTTTGAGTTCTCCTCGAAACCAACATCTAGCCTCACTTGTGGTCTAAAATCTGACCCAGAAAGCCACGGTGATGTTAGTGCTCAACTGAAATCGAACAAAAGCGCTCAATATACCAGGATAGTTTTGGGTGGGAGAGCAAATGCAGAGAACCTACCAGTTCCTAAAACGAAGAGGCGAAAACTGGGAGACAGGAGTGACAAAATAGTTGAAAATATGGAAGACGCCGCAGACTGCTCCCGAACTCGTCCTCAGTTGCTGCAAAATGAATCTGCCGCGCAGAAAACGAGATCGAGAAACCCTAGAAAACAGCTTCCAAAAAATCAAAATTTAGAAACGACTCATTCAAGGCTGAAAGGGAAGGTTATAAAGCCATCCACTACCTCCGAAATGTCGACAAGTAAGAAGTGCACTATACACCCTGCTGATCTGCAGCAGAGAGTGGCTGGAAGTCCTGGTTCGGAATCCTGTGGATTACGCCCTGAGGAAGCTACTATAAGAAGAGACTTTTGGACACCCGTAAAGGACACAACTCCAGCCCATATTGACCTTACAGGATCTCCCGTGTTCACGCAAACGGAGGAAATTCAGGATAAAGGCAAAGACTTCAGATCATTAATGTCCGGATTCAATTTCTCAAGGGAAGGCTCCCGTGAAGTTTGCTTTGATGGTCAGTATCCTGCTGAAGGGCCAACAACAAAACAGCCTTTAGAGGTGCGATAATTCTCCCAATAATAACCGTGTGTTCTATTATTAACTACGAACTTAGTTTATACCACAAAGCTTGCCCTCAGTCAAACATTTGGGGGCTGAGGCTCTCGATACAGCTGCGTCTAGTGCCTCAGAAGGAAATGGCCGGCGTAGACCAGCTAGAAAACCCAAACGACCCGCCAAATCAAAGGTTACTACGATCACTTCGCTAACCACAGGGCGATACGAGTCACGGTTTGCATCAGAAGGCGGTGACTATATTTCGTCAGCCGATAAAGACATAGAGTCTATTCAACCCGCCGGAAAGTCTTCTTCGAAGCGTAAGGCGACAAAGCCAAAATCTGGAACAAAGATTTCCAGTGACGAATACCAAGCTCAATTTAGACCTGCTCCTACAACGGAAGCCCTACGGACTATTGAGAACCAAGCGTTAATATTCGGAACTTCCAGCCAGCTAGAGAGAGATTCCAGCCCTAGTGTCTATGGGCTAGAGTCTGGCCTAGAACATAGTCATGGTCAGGGTGAACCGGCCAGGATAAGATCCAGAGAGCCCTGCCCCAGCCTTGGGGTTTCGAGGTTTTCCAAATCTAAGAACTTATGGGCGGCAAGTTCTCGTGACCTAGATGGGTATCTATTGAACGTTGAAATGGTTGACCTGGTCGAACCAGCAGCTCCAGCATATAAGTCCCGGGATGAGCAACAGATTACCAACGCCAACAAATTTTCTGAGGGTGGGATACATACAGGAATTCCACCGCCGATGGGACCTGGAAGCTCCGAGAAGACAGAATCATCCTTTCACACTACTGTTAATATTGGCCCTTCCAATACTATCCATCATCCTCATGAAATTTCAACCACCAATAGCGATAGAAATGGGGTTCCAAGCATGCCGGATTTTAACCAACTTTCAACCGAAGGTCTCATAGCCAAGGTGGCATCTTTTGGATTTAGGCCGATTAAAAGCCGTGAGAAAATGATAGAGCTTTTGGAAAAATGTTGGGAAAGTAAAAGGAAAACAGCTGGTAGACGAGAAATTGAACCAGCTGGCCTAGATAAAACACAAGGAACTGCTCAAGGGAGGGCCTTGAATATTACTACAACCCCGATAGAGGCTAGCTCTATACCCAGCATGATCCCACCAATACGGACGATAAAGCCCAAGGAAGCCACCCCCCACGGAATAGCTGATTATTCACGAACAATCGAGGCCGAATCTCACGATCTGAAAGTTTCGCAAAAGGCTAAGGGAAACACGTCCCGTGATACTCAACCTGCTACAATAGAAATCGACGATTCTACCGATGAAGACTTACCAGAGTCAACTAAACAGCAGAGCAACCCTGAGAACTCCCATCCTCCTTCTCTCGTACCATCATGCGATAGGCCCAGTGGTCTTGTGTCACAGCCAGGAGCATTTTCAATTAGAACCAAAGGAGCTAGTACCAAGGAAAACGAGCCGGCAGAACTTCCAAATATATTTATGCAAATTACAAATGCTGTTAAAGCACAGCCTCGCATACGCAGCATCAAGGGTGTCAAGCAACCCACATGGCATGAGAAAATCGTCATGTATGATCCTATTTGGCTTGATGATTTTACTCTATGGCTGAACGTGGAAGGCTTTAAACGCATACACGAAGATCGAGAAGTCCACGCATCATTGGTAAGGGAATGGTGTGAAAGCAAAGGCATCTGCTGCTGTTTCAAGAATAAAAGATGACTGTATATAATTATCTAAGATTTTGTTTGAAAGTTTTTCTCCATGGGATTTTCCTGGAAATGAATTAGGAGATCTAAGCTTAGCTCTTTGGGCGGTCGTTGGAGTTCGTTACAGGTGTACGATCAATAATGAAAAGAAACCAAACTTTACAATTAGACATAATCGATAACAACTTTCCAATGAAGGATGGTGAAAAGGGAAAGGAACAGCAGGTATTGGAAACTAACGTTGGCCCTCATTCGCTGGGCACTTAGCTTACGACTCTGGATTATAGATATCACATGCCAGAGAAGTAATTATAATTATCTGGCGGATCTTGAGACGGGTCATGGTCTCTTTTTGGTGCTCCAATCTGCTGATGTGACTCCCCTTGCCCACGTACTTGACTCTGGCTATGTCCTTGACGCGCTTCCTCCTGCTGCTGCTGCTGAATGCCCTGTCGATAGGAGCTTTGACTAGTTTGCTGGACCTGTGATGGCACAGGGTTGTCTCGTCCAGAGAAAGGGTTTGAAGCCATCGATGTATTATATGCAGGATACTGGGAAGGGGGAATTACTACCCCAAATTGTGAGGGATCTTGCATCGAAGGTAACATTGCCGCTGGACCTGATTTGAACGTGTCAGTCGCCTCTCTTTTCACCGTGTGAAGGGCCATTTAGATCGTTTACATACGCCTGCCTGCTGGGTATAGTATCGGAAAGCCCTGCCCTGGCTGCTGCTGGGCCGTCTGGTGAATGGCTTGAGCCTGAGCCTGACTTTGTAGAGTGTCATACGAAGGATATGGATGTGGTGTTTCCTAAATATAAGTATTAACAAGATAACTAGCGAAAAAGGTTATGATAAGAAGTACAACAGAAAATAGTCACTCACCATTGACAGTCCAGGCGCTTGAACACCACCGCTTCCGAGGTGGCTGACCACATTACTGATATAGTCTCGTAAGTTGGCATTTTCTGTGCGTAATAATTCATTTTCAGTGGCTAGCCTTCCATTTTCAGCTCGTAGACGTTCTAACTCTCCACGAGTATACGACACCCGCGTTATTGGATCAGTCTGGGTGCATGGCAAGTTGCCAGCAACGCAGTTGGCACAGCCAGTCGAATTTGAATCGCACTTCATTTTTCGCCCCTGTAGCAAGTAATGTCTTTAGTAAACCTCCAAAATAGATGCGGCAGTTGGGATAGATTGTTGTGTATTTGGACAAGCCGAGGAAATCTGAGTTAATGCTTCACAAGATTAGGGGGATTTAAGTAACTTGAGATGTAATAAGGATATTTGGCAAGGAAAGGGATGTGGATGGGCTGTAAGAATGGGGTGAGTGTAACGGAGGTTTGGAGCGCCAATGGAATGATGCTTTGAAAGCAAGAGTGAATACAGCCATTTGGTATAGGCGTGGCATGCCAGATCCAAAAAGAAATGAGAGCTGATTTTCCATTTGATAGCTTTGTTTGCCTGAACAAAGTATACAGTGGAATTTGGAAAACACAGCCCACAAAGCAATTTGGCGTTCCTTATGTATCTAAGGAAAACAAAGTAGGGCTGGCCACTCAGAACAGAGCCAGAAAGGGCAGAATTGGCAATTGGAGCTGTTAAGAGAAAATAGGAAGGCTTGATAGAGCTAGAGCGTAAAGCAAACCCAGGTAAACTCACCTTGCAGCGATCACAGGCCTGACCGGTACGATTGGTAGAAGACATCTGACCCTGAACTAACTCAGAATAATTTGGTTCTGGGCTATTTTTACCTCTCCTTGGCTTCTTTGGACGACGAGCAGGAGCTGTGGCTTCCGTTGTAGATGTTCTGCCGCTGTATTCTGTGTCATATCTTCTCCGGGATCTTCAGTAGCCTCTGGACCTTGTTGCTGGGAGTTTCCTTGACTATTGGTGCCCTCGTTTTGGGTTTGGTTATTGTCCCAGGTTTCTTCCTGATTATCATCATCGGAGGGGCGTTTCAGTGATGAAGACATGGCTAGTTTATATAAGTAGATCGCTGTGTTGTGACCGTAAGATATTGCTGGAATGTTATCGTAGCTTGATTCAACTCAAAGGATAGGGCGTAAAGCAGATTTCTATAGAGTATTCTTCGCACAAGCTGTAATTTTGAATAATGGCAATAGAAGAGTCAAAAGAGCAAGATTGGTATCTAGTATAGTGTATACCCTGATATATGTTCAATCTAGAGAGAAGAACAGCAATCGAAATGTGCAGAAACACAGTATATGTACTGAAGAGACTTTCTTCATCTCTTAAACTGTGTCTTTAGGCTATTGTGTAAGGATAAAAAGAGCCCTCTTCGGCTCTTTCCATCTTGTACACAAATAGTGCATCGCTTGGAGTTATTAATGACGGAAATCTCCATGATACATAATGACAGTGTAAAGCCATGGGACCCAGAACCCTTTCATAAAAAGAGTATTCGAAAGGCGGCTTTTTGTACCCGTTGACTTGAAGGTCTCCCATTCAATCGACCCATCCGTAGCTTGTTCGTTCGAGAACTGCGAGAAAACAAGGTAAAGATAGCAAGAATGTTCATTTCAGATATCCCTGAGTTCAAAACTTGTTCTAAAGGGTAGAGCCCTTTCAAAATATCAAGGCTCTAGGTTGCTTTGATTTCGACACGAAGCAATCAAAGCAAGATCTTGATCGATTCACCCCCACATAATCAGTAGAATGAATGGGCATTTTGTTTCAACTGAGAGAGAGCTCCCTACAATGAATATATTGTCAAGAAGTTCTAGGTATTTCTCTTTTGTAGTTCTTGCAAGAAGGTGGACAAATCTTTGAAATGGGGGGTATACCTGATCGATGCTTTGTTTTCCCTTCGGGTTGTCTGCTCTAATATATTGATAAAGGAGGTAAGCCTATAACGAGGTATATGACAGGTAAAGCATATCCAAGGAGCCTCTCCTCCAGGGAGCAGAAGAGGGGAGCTACATGCATATTGTGGTATTGGGTATTAGGTGTTGAGGGGAGTGATGATGATCGATGTAGATGGGTCGAGTCGGGCGGCGCGGCTGCAGGAACGACAGGACCCGACCGAGGCCCACGACAAACAGACGAGTAATGACAAAGAAATGAACGACTTGGCTTGTCTGTGTTTTTCGAGCTTAGTCTCATGTTGGACTCCTCGTTTTGCTGGTACATTCTTTCATCATGTCCAGTGTTATTTGAGCCGTGTGGCCCTGGGGGTCAATGGGCCTGTTTCTGAGGAAGCAGTATCGGGCATAAATTACCTCTGTAATAGCGGAGTGTTCAAAAACAGCTACGAATAACTTTTTCGCACTAATCATGGAGAGTTGGACATGAGAATGAGCTTATGCAGTCGTAGAGCTTTGGCTTGTTAGCCTGTGAGAATCAAATCGGATGAAGCTGGACGTTGAGAAAAGCGACGAGAGTGTGCTTAGGTAACTAACTAGTTAACTAAGATGCAGGTGCCTCGGAAAATAGGTGGTAAACAAACAACGATATCAACCACGGAATTTCTAAGTAGACTCGAAGGTCTCAATGTGTGATACTGCTGTATTCTCGTTATGAAAGCAATATGGATATTGAAACTTTACTCGAGTAGATATCGTGGCCTTCCCTCCTTTTTCTAGACCTGCTCTTATAACCTGCTGTCCACTCCCTTTCCTCATCCAATGCATCACTTTAAAAAGTGGTAATTTATATCACATCTGCACATCTGGTTTCATCTATCTTAACGCCAACCAAGCCCAGAAATAGCCTCGGTCTCCTTTGATGTTGGGGTAAGAGAATTGTAGGCGAAGTGGGATAAACAAAATATAAAATACGCAAGAAGGGAACTGAAGGAAGGAAAGAAAGAAAATAGTATGAATATGCACGTTAAGATGGATTTTGTCAAGATGGAGTATTTGATCATATCGTTTCGGGGTCGTTATATCGTGTGTTAATGCGAAGTGTTAAAAAAAAAAAAAAAAAAAAAAGAACGAAAGAAAAAAAGGCGATTCAAACGGGTGTAGATCGGTGTTTGTGCAATGGGTAAATAGTCATAATCCAAGAAGGCATGGTAACATAGTACTCAGTACAATGGGGGGTATTGAGGAGAATCAAAGAGCAAAAGGGGGATAAACTATGAATGGGTTATGTGAACCAATAATGTTTTCTAGTTCCCAACCAACAAAGGCATACAAAAAGAACGGGGAGTGCGAGGCGAAATAGGGTGAGATCGTAAACTTAAGTCACAAATGGGGTATACATCGTACAGCAAAGTACAGTATACGAGATAGATGCTGGCCAGAAGCAAGGGCATGCTGGCATGGTGTCATCGGGACCTCTTACCATTATGTGCAACGGTAATGAATTCAATCCTGTCCCGGTATCGGTGCTGGAAGCCATATTCCAGCCAGGAAGAAAGATTTTTGCACTGACTGACATCTAGCAGGCTGAGCATCGAGCATCCGTCGGCAACGGCTTCGACACCGGTACCAGTTACTCGGACACAGCCGCGCACAGAAAGTTCGCGAAGGTTAAGTAAATGGAGGCCAATGGAGCGTAAGGAGGGGTCAGAGACTGCGGAGCCACAGAAGGAAAGGTTCAGGTGCGTTAGCTGAGGGCAGCCGAGCGCCAGGACTTCTGTGGCGGTGTCTGAAAGAGCACAGCAGAAGGACTAGGAGCATTGTTAGAATATTACAAGCAGTGTGATGGGCTTAGTATCCATAGGTTTGGACTTACTAGGTCTAGTTCTTGAAGGCACTTTGCGCTATTGGTCAAATAGACAATCGCGTTGTCAGTGAGGTAAGTACAGTCTGCAAGGCAGAGCTTCCTCAACCTCAGAAACTGCGCATTCCCCCAGTATTGGAATCCCTGGTCAGTGATGGTTGTACAGCGTGTGAGGTCAACTTCTTCAAGCCGGTTTGCAGCATGAGAGGCAATGTGATGCATTGAACGGTCCGTAACATGCTTGCAGTATGACAAGGTAATCTTCTTTAGGTACGGACAGCCATATACTGTTCCCGCAGCCGGTTGATTTGGCTGTTGTACTGCGCCTGCTTTCGGTGCGTATTTCGAATTCTGCAAAGCTCTACCATTGACGTGGTTCTGGTTCTGTTGCGGAGCCGGTACCACCCACCCAACAATCCTTGCCAACAGCGTATCGCTCACCTTCCGACAATTACTAAGGTCGATCTCTTGAAGGGACTTGGCATGGTTTGTCATATCCAGTATTGTTGGTGCTGTGACGTCCCAGACACTTTTCATTTTGAGCACGCGCAAGTTGGCACCGCAAGTGTTAGCTAGAGCAGAAAACCCTTCATCAGTGACATGAAAACAGTTGTTCGCATCTATAACACGGGGTCTGTCCCCAACAAAGGGACAGATAATCCCGGTTATAATTTCATCGGTAATTTTGCGGTTATACCGACTTAGATCCAGGAAGTGCAAGAGACGAGGTGATTTGGTAACTATTTCGCACCACTGGCGAGAAACCCCACGGAGACGTAATAGAACATGTAGCTCAAGATACTGGAAGATGGATACAAGAACATCATTGGACAGTACTCCACGATGACGGATACTGTTTCGATGTTTTGAGGGCTTGGATTGGAAAAAGGCTGAATTTCTGAAGAGTGACGACTGAGCATATTTATTAGGAGAGGGTGTTCGTGAGCGGGAGTTCACACTCGTTGCTTGGGATTGCGACTGCTGATCCGGAGCAGTATCTTCAGGTATAATAGGAGCAAGGGAGCCTCGCCGGGACCGGGATCGTACGTTATCTAAGCCAACACTCAAAAATGGATCTGGGTCGGAAGGTTTCACAACAGATTCGTCTTCCATCATATTGGGTTTGTGAAGAGAATCGAGTTCTGTCTCGGAGAAGGTAAGAAGAGGCATAGATTGCCTCCTGGAGGAGAAGAGTGCCTGGCTCCCTGGGGTAAAAAGCTGGTCCGCGCTGGGTGCATCTTCCATCACTACATCACCATCACTAGCGCCATCGAGCCTTGTTCGTGCCGTCCGTTCGACCTGATCTCTGATATCTGCAGGACATCGAGCCCAAAACTCCGAGAGAACTTCGCCGCTCAACATCAAGCATTCAACGGCAGATACTGAGCGGACCGTAGCAGTTCTTCTCGGTGCGAGTGATAGGCTGACGACTTCACCAAAGTATTGTCCTTGCTTTAGCCGCGCTTTTACCTGCACATTGCGAGAATCCTCCGCATCAGCAACACGGCGGGGGCTACCGGGGTCACATCGTTCGTTCAGGACCTCGACTTCACCGCGTACGATGAAGAAAACTTCCCTCCCCTGTGAGTTTTGTCGAATGATGTCGGTGAATGGTGGATAAGTCCGTGGTTGTGCATTCAAACCCAGAAAATGAAGGATATCAGCCGGTAGATTGGCAAAAAGGGGCAATTCTCTGAGCAACATTCTCACGCTGACGAGCCCGTTAGCCAGAGCGCTGGACGTGGGAACATCCTGACAGCTGGGGCTGGGCGATTTGCGCTTCTTAGTGAAGCTGTTGGCATCTCGATGGTCATCATTATTAAAATCCAGACCGTCTGCAATGGTATCCCGTACTCGTTTTGTCACACGTTTCTGCCCACCAGGCGCGGCCATTTCTACAACCGCGGGCGGTGACGGGGACTCCTTTTGTTTCTTACGCTCAAGGATCTGAAGACGCTCTTCTGCTTCATCCCTGATGGCTCGCTCCACCTCTGGGAATCGCGGAAGAATGTTTCTAAAGTCCTCCTTGGTCAGGATGAGAAGCAAGCAACGGGTTCTTGCAATGATAGTAGCAGTACGAGGGCGGTCCATTAGAACACCGATCTCTCCAAAAAACGCGCCTGGCTTAAGCTCTGCGTATGTACTCTCTCCATCTCGAGATGTGACGGCGACGGCTCCACGTACAAGCCAGTACATGGCCTTTGCATCATCTCCTTCCGTCAGAATGTAGTCGTTTGCCGAGTTTATCTGAGGCCGTAGGTGGAAGCCGATCTCAGTCAAAAAGGACTCCGGGGTGGACTGGAATAGAGGGAAAGACCGTATCCGATCTATTATATCAAGCGGCATGCCACGTATCTGTGAGGCAGCCAGGGGCGACGGTCGAACTGGCCGAGAAGGGTTCATCTCGGTGTTGAAGGTGCGAATTGGAGACATTGGGTCGGGAACAGCCGTTGCTGTCTTCGCCGACAACGGCGATGCGCTCCCACGGCCATGTCGTCTCATCTTGCGTGTTATCAAGATTTTTTATGGAAACACGAAAGGAAGGTGGGAAAAAAAAAAAGAAAGAAAGAAAAGGAAAAGCAGCAACCCCGACAGTCTCCTCCCAGAACGGAATATGCAAACAGAGAGGCGGTTATTATGAATATGTGCTTACAATCCGGTAGCCGAGCGTGAACCGTGGGGACAGGGCCTGGAGGAGATTTTTATAATTCCCGTATCCAACAACAATTCATGGCGGCCGTTCCAAGGTAGTGATGACAACGGAAGCTTGGATGTGAATGTCGAACGTCGATGAATCATTGGCTGAGAGAAGCAGTCATAGCTGATGGGTTCATGGAAGGAGATCAAGGTCAGGCTGCTGCATTGACAATCAGGACGGTGTTATATGAGTGTATGTGGTTCTGCAGGTGAAGTTTGCTGACCGCGCGAGAAGGAAGACAAAGGCGGGAGAGAGCGAGCCGACCACCACAACTGATAGAGTTGCCGAGCAGCTCCCAGAGGCGCTGGAGGCGGTGCAAGGCTGTTCCCTGCCGTCTTTCAAAGCTGACTGATGCCACAGAGGGGGATTTCCAGGCTGCAGGCCCGAGTCTTGGAGCTCCCTGGCGCAGGGCCGGATGGAGGAACAGCAACAAGCACGAGCGCGGCGAAAAAAAAAAAGGTGGCCAAGAATTGGCAGCCTGCGGAAGCGACGGTGACGGCTCCTGGGTACAAGGTCTCTGTCGCTGTCGAGATGGCAGCCGAGTCGAGAGAGAGAGGCGAGGCGAGGTCGCGGAGGAGCAGTCGAGCGAAGGACGAGGACGACGTCGAAGACGATGATGATGACGGAGGACGAGACGGCCAGCAGAAAAGCAACACTAGAAAGGCAAAACGCAGGGGCCAGAATGGGGCTTGGCGTCACTTTTTTCGCGGGGGAGTCACGTGGAGAAGCCGAAGCGACGAAAAGGGAAAAAGAAAAAGAAAAAGATGAAAAAAAAAAGAACAACAACGACGACGACGACAACCAGCGGGAAAGACAGAGAGAGAGAGAGAGAGAGAACAGACTACGACTACGAGACGACGAGATGACGAGACGATGAGATGACAAGATGAGGAGGCAGAAGACGCAGAGACGAGTCGACGGTGCAAGTGCGTTTTCAGCCCCTGTTTCAACCCGCCTGAGCGTTCTTCACCTGCGGCGGCGGGTTTGTCATCGCCTTCCCTCGACCCGGCCACCCGCTTTTCTAGAAGCTTGCCAGCGCTGCTCCCTTGCTTGCTGCCGGGCTCCTGGGCTCCTGGCTGCTCGATGCAAATAATACTAATACTAATAATAATATATGGCTTAATAATACTTGCTCCGCTGTCTCGGATCCCTGCATGATAACTCGACTACTAAACAAACCCACCTGATGCGTTGGCGAACTCGCTCTCCCCGGCAGCTATTGGCCACAACAACCCCGTGTCCAGTCAGAGGAGCCCGTCTCCATCTCCACTGCATACAACAATCGATTCGATCTCATAGCGTCTCGGATGGGGGAGTCTTTATTTCTTTTTCCTTCCCTTTTTTTCTTTTTTAAACCCCCCCTTTTGAAAGCTTATCTTCGATGATGGAGAGGACGAGGGTTCACGAAAGCAGGCCAACAACCAAGAAGTAGGTGGCTACTTCGTAAGGTCGAGAGAGGAGCATTATTAACCAAGGGAGGCACGCGAGCAAGGTGACAATGCCGCCGGGCTGCAAATATACTTCACGGCACTAGAACGCCGTTAGACGGAGAGCTTGCTCGCTAACTCGCTAGCTCAACCGTGTTTTGTCTAGCGGATGTCGACTAATAATGGGGCCTTCTCCTCTACAAAATGAATCATCAGCTTCGATGGATGTCGTCAGGACAAACTGTGACAAGACAGACCCCTAATAACCAGTTTACACGTCAATGGGGGAGTGGACAGAGGCAAATCTCTCACCCAGGTACGCTCTAATTGTTGCCACCGATACTGTCATGGCCCACGGAGTCGTCTGGATGAGGATCTCTTCCGGCTGTCACACAATTAATTCCGGCCCTTGCTGCCGAAGGTCTGGGGAACTCTTTGATGCATATGTAAGTAACGGCTTCGATGGCTATATCTCCTGGTATTAAGAACAAGCTAGTTCGGCAGCAGAATCAAGGAGAGCCCACATGATGCATTTAGGGGCAGAGGAAAAAGGGGGGAGGGGGAAGGAAATGTAAACAAGCTGCGTTGGGATATAAGTAGTAGGACATTGAGATGCATACAGAGCAAGAATCTCTTAGCTAGTATAATATGACTGCTTGGTACGGAGTACGTGCTAAGAAGCTGTAGAAGCATCGCTCTGCATCAGTTTGGATACTCAGCTGGGTAGCTGTTTTTAGCAGAGCCGCAACAACGTCATTGTAGCGACCTTTAGCTGCTTTACTTAGTATCGAAGCCTGCAACGCACAAACGACCCAGAAGAAGAGGTAGGTAGATCCTATCCTACGGGGAAAAAAGTAAATTTAACCTAAAATGTATTCTCTAAACCCGAGCACTGCCAGATATCTATTATTTAGTTCCAAATTAATTCCATGAGATAAATGGCCGAGAAAAAAAAAGAAAAAAAAAAAAAAAAAGGGAAAAAAAGGAAAAAAGACCAATTGAAGTAACAAATTATCGGCAGAAGATGGTGTATAAGAACTGTAAGAACCAGGTCTTTTCAACAGTCCTTCTAAATCAGAATAGCTCATAGGTTGTGTACACATTCACAGTGGTTACCGTAGCCACCTGCACTGGGCGGATTGAGAACCGTCCACTCGAAATAGCATCACGAATATCGCAGGGTAGCATGGGGAATAAGATTCCCAATGAGCCGCATGGGCCTTCAGTGATAAGGTCATAGTCACTCAGATACTCGAGTCTGTACAGAGGTATGCCTGAGATTATATGAAGCTGGTAAAGGGTCGCATCGGACACGGGGCCATACTCTGGCAGTAGCGGTGGGATTTTTGCACGCGGTGCTAAGGTGCAGCAGTCACGGCAACATATTGCTAAGTTGGTACGTTCTGATTCCCGTTGACGACGACGACGTCTTCGGGCGGCGCGGCTGGATGATCTACGATCGTCTCTCTCGTCGAAATGGACGCGTCGTCGACTAGAGCGTCCTGCGGTTGGCGGACGGCCATAGTCTATGCGGCTGTTGGAGCTGCCAGCTGCCAGTGCATTGCCGTAGTTTTTCCGACTACCTGTATAGGGTACCAAGGCAGTGCTAGTGGGCAGTGCAATGGGATCTGGGGCCCTAGAAGAGCTCCCAGGGATTTCTAACGCCCTAGACGACGATCCATAGACTTTGGATGTTCTAGACTTTGCAGAACTTGCGTACCCGTCAGGTAGTCGTAGCGAGCCAGTTGCATAACGATTGGAGTCGCGTTCTCCATACCCTGGTGGCTTCTGCGCCTTGCCTTGGTCATAGGCTAGAAAATCCGGAACCGCTGATTTGCCGTAACGGCTAGAGTATGCCACCTTCTTCGTAACCATGGTAGGGGTCCAAGCAGTATTTTGTCTTGGGGACGATAGTCTTCAAATGAGATAGTGGAGAGTGTCTGGGGCATAGAAGAACTGGGGCTACCACTCAGGTATTTATGTACCCATTTCAGCAAGTGAGAAACCTGTGAGTGCCGAGGGTTCTGCAGCAAAGTCACATTTTCAACGGAGAAGAGTATCTTTGTCCATTTCAATCCTCAACTCCATTCCATGGATATAGGGATAATAGAGAATGTGAAGCGGCCTTGTGTGATTCTTTCAAAGGGCCCATTGAATGGAACTGCCACTTCGTTATGGTGATCCTGGTTTGCCAAAGACATTAAAGGCAAATTGAATATATTGTGGCCGTGATCCACGGAATGATGCAAACAGATCCTGGAGTAGCCCATAAGCCAGACTCAGTTTTAGTCCAACTTTTGCCGTTCGAGCTGCTGTATAAACATCATGACGGGCTAGATGAGCAATCACTGAATTAGCAGCCAGTCTCCATGAAGTATCATATAGTGAAAGTGAAAGCGAAACGGAGAACCAACAACATACCAAGTAAGCTGTAGACCCCAGAGAAGGATAGCCCAGCAGTGACCGTGGATAAAAAGTCACGGTTCCCACGAGCATGGTCAACAGTTTCTTCGAATATGCAAAAAGCCACAGCTCCTATTCCAACTTTCATGCCTAGCTTTGTACCCTCCTTCAAACCCCCGATCATCGATGTGTAATTTTTGCTCTTATGGTACTGGTACCACCCGGTTGGGCTGGTAGGGAAGCGATGGGCGTTCTCAGCACGAAATCGAAAGGCAGCCTTTGTGCTCCCGTGAGAAGCTCCCAGAGCCATGCCTGAGGCGAACGCAGCCATAGCACTTAGCGGCAGACGAATGCCTACATCTGTTCCTAGACGCGGCGGGTTGCTGTTGTCGAAAACTGCCGATAGGGTCCCGTCGTCCTCCTGCGGCGAAACTTGCGCTTGCAGCGATCCCATGGTGTCAATTGGGTCTTCTCCTGTTTGCCCTAGCTCACAGCCTCTGCGTATGTCAGGATTTTGAAGCGTATGCGCGTGCGTGCGTGCGTGTGTGTCGTGCTTGCGCTCGTCTCACAACCAGGAAGAAGCGGAGGAGCTCGATGTTTTTTATGCTCGAGAGAAACTGCTGAGAGCTTGGCGTCGCTGCCTCCGCCGCCAAGACTGGCGAAGCTTCATTTGCGCGCGAGAAACAATCTCAGAGCGATCGCAAACGGCCACATCCTTAAACAACATCGTAGGAGAGCATTCAATGTCATATTTGGCTATTTAGCTATTGGAAATCCTCCTATTTTTAACATGGTAAGCACGTATAGGAAGGGGAGCAAAATGACACCGAACTAATCTTTCTATCCTGCCAGGCCGAGCCAAGATGGACGCTCCGGTTAAAGAACCACAACGTCACCGTTCTACTGCTGGTGTCTCCTGTCGACGCGTTCGACACTATAAAAGCTGCTCTATTAAAAGCACTTCAGGTCCGTGGGATAAAAGAGATAAACGGGAAACCTGTACCAGATGACGCAGCAGATATCGAGCTGGGCGTCCCCGTTGACCGGAATAACCTAGAGAAGGGCTGGCAACCGCTGGCAATACCTGATGGCAAGACAGATAAGGGGGCGGGGAAAGGGAAGAGCAGTGTCTTCAACTCTAGCCCCCAAGGAGCCGATCTCAGAGACGCACAGGCTATTGCATTCAGATTTCGGAAAGCATCAGAGAGGAGCTCCGTCAGGGACGGTGATCTCGAGATGGACCTGGATGACCCCGGCTGGGATGTTCTAATCCCTTCATACGATGATGAAGACGAAGACGAGTGATGGCATGTGCCTGGTTTTCAGTATCCATCGAATGTTCTAGCACGAGAATGTGATACTCAAGAAGCGGATACATGGACATGGAGCACAGTAAACATGACATAACCGGTCAGCCCTTTGCAGGCTGTCCTGCCTCGCTGCAACAACTGCCATGCCTAGGAAACCAGAAAAACATGGACCCAGAAACCGATAAATCGCTTTCCGGCTTCGGGAGCTTCTGGACAAACTGCCATCAGGTTAGCATAGGGCTGTGCCTGGTGAGCAGCAGGCCATTCCTCGATGCCCGCTAACACAGTAGATATCCCCTACAAAACAATAATATTCAGCACCACTATATCGCTTTTTCTCATCTTCCTTGTAGATCTGTTGGGCCTTTCCATGCCCAAGTGCTCCAGTCCAGTCCGTGGGTCTCCTGAGGCCGTTACTATGGCAACCGGCGCCGGATAAACATGTTTGTTGGCTTGCATCAACATTGCCCTATCAGGTCGAGTTCGACAAACCTGCAGACACGACTGGGGGGAAAGCTAACAAGACGCCGTCTTCGAGTCTTCTCTATATTAAATAGCACATTTTCTACCCCTTTAACAGCTATCCGGAAGGCTTTTATTCTCTTACGTCTATATTGGCAGACACTCGAGGCGGTGCGCGAAATATATTTGTTTACTTACTCCTTAATCAATCTGCACCCATCAGCAGCAGTACCCTCCTCAGGCGATATCTCTCCAACACATAATGGCGGCCTCGGGCGGCGCGTCTTCAATCCAAGTGACCGTTCGAGTGCGGCCATTTACTATTCGAGAGGCCGCACAGGTATCAAAATGTGACGATGGCATGGTTTTCATGGGCGACGGGTCCCTGGCTGGCAATTCAGCCCCGAAGCTACAGCAGAAGGGCCTGCGATCTATTGTCAAAGTGGTGGACGATAAGTGCCTGTAAGCAAATATTTGGTGTACCTGCCCCCCTTAGCATACCTGTATGTTGTATCGCTAACACCCTTTCCCGCCCTTATATAGGGTATTCGATCCCCCTGAAGACAACCCCTTACAACGGTTTTCCAGATCAGTCATTCCAAACAGGGCTAAACGCGGCAAAGATCAAACATTCATGTTTGACCGTGTCTTTGATGAGAATACCAGTCAGGGAGACGTGTATGAGGCGTCTACAAAACATCTGCTCGATAGTGTGCTGGAAGGATACAATGCTACAGTCTTTGCTTATGGAGCCACAGGATGTGGAAAAACACATACGATCACAGGAACCCCACAGCAGCCCGGAATAATTTTCTTGACGATGCAAGAACTGTTTGAGAAGATTGCAGAACGGTCAGAAGAGAAAGTCACCGAGCTGTCATTGAGCTATCTGGAGATATACAACGAAACGATTCGGGACCTGCTTCTTCCTGGAGGAAGTAAACAGGGACTTATGCTCCGAGAAGACGCCAACCAAAGTGTATCTGTATCTGGATTGTCGACCCACCGTCCTCAGAATGTACAGGAGGTGATGGATATGATCATGAGAGGAAACGAGTACCGAACAATGTCCCCTACCGAAGCGAACGAAACATCCTCTCGATCCCATGCTGTGCTCCAGATAAATGTGGCGCAGAAGGACCGTAACTCAGACCTCAATGAGCCTCATACGATGGCAACCCTGAGCATTATCGATTTGGCTGGAAGTGAGCGAGCAAGCGCTACTAAGAACCGCGGCGAAAGACTAGTCGAGGGCGCAAATATCAATAAATCTCTCCTCGCTCTGGGCAGCTGCATCAACGCCCTATGTGACCCTCGGAAACGCAACCATGTTCCATACCGCAATTCAAAATTGACTAGATTGCTGAAGTTCTCTCTCGGGGGCAACTGTAAAACGGTCATGATCGTTTGTGTTAGCCCTTCGAGCCACCACTTCGATGAGACTCAGAACACACTGCGCTATGCCAATCGGGCCAAGAATATCCAAACGAAGGTCACAAGAAACGTTTACAATGTTAACCGACATATCAAGGACTTCCTTGTTAAGATTGATGAGCAAATGGCCCTTATAAATGAGCTAAAACAACGGCAAAAGGACTACGAGTCCGTCGCCTTCGCTAAATTCAAGAAGCAGAACGAAAAGAAAGAATCCGTGCTACGTGAGTCGTTTTCACGTCTTCGCAGTGCGTACGAACATGCCTCACCGGAGAGACGGGAGAAAATTGATTGTATGGTGCGACTCAAACAAGTCAGTCGACGGATGTCAATGCTCTCCGCATGGATTGCTGCATTTGACAATGTATGCGCCGCTCGTGGACAGGATGATACCCTGAATAACCTCCAGGCAATTCGCAAGTCTGCTCAAGGAGTACTTTTTGAATTGGAAGGTAGCCGCCAGCATTACCATCAGAAAATTGGGAAATCTTCTTGGGAGCGAGCCTTGGATTCTGCGCTGGAAGTGGGTATAAAACAGCTCCGCGAATTGGAAACGTGTGACCATACCGATATCGAAAACCTCAAACGGGAAGCTCAATTATTGAAATCTAATGCTCAATCTGAGGCTTTGAGTGCTGTGTCAGAACAGGACAAGACCAGTGAATTTGAGCTTGCTCAACGGCTCCTTGAAGCGAACTTTGAAACCATATCAGCCATTGAACATATAATGCAGCTTTCGGAAGACGAAGCCATTGAAATGGGAAGGAAAATTCTTGGAAAACTTTTAGAATCTTGTTGTGCTAGCACGTCTAACGTTGTTAAGCCAAACGGAAGCAGTCCTATTAAACCAGAAGCATTCCCGCCTACTAAGGCTGGAACTCCGAAGAGACGAAAGAGAGTGAGCCTGATTGGACGGGCCTCACTCTCAAAGCCCCTTGTTCCTCCTGTCACCATAACTCCACCCGCTAACCAGACGCCAATGAAGGGATCGCCCCGGAGGAGAAAAGGACCTGGACTCAGGAAGAGTGTTTACTTTACGCCAAAGAAAGCAATCAAACCTGGAAAGAGAAATGTTAGATGGAAAGATGACACCACAGACGGTCCTCTAGCAGAATTCTCGAAAACTCCGCAAAAAGCTACTCCACCATCCCCATTGCCATCGTCAGGTTCACCATCGTCTCTCCCGGTTCCGACCATGGGCTCTTCCATTCCTCTACGGTCTGGCTCGAGGGAATCCTCTCCAATACCAACTCAACCATCTTTACCTAGTATGTATTCCAAAAACTCGAGATTCCAGGCTGGTTTTTTGTCTAAGAAAGCCAATGAGGGCTCCCCCGGTCCGGCACCCGCACCTCCTAGCTTAGCCAGACTCTCTTTATCGGATACGGAACAACCCGCTCCCCTACGCCAGATCAGCAATAGTAGCACTCTAAATCGGAGGTCTCTCGATCATGAACCGGATAGCCATTCCCCTGACTCTGAAGCCGAACCTATCAAAATCGATAAGATAGATGCTGTTAAAATCGGCTCTGCCATGCGACGCATCTCCAATGCCGGTTCTGGATCAAGCGGATCGACCAACCGGCCTCGTCACCGTAGCCCAAGCGTTTCATCAAATAGCCCACCGAATGAAAATGCCATGTTCACTGCCTCTCAGGCCCGGAGAATGGTAAAAAGCGAAAAGGACCAGGAAGGGAAATACGGTGTCTTGGGTCCCAGGACGTTTCCGGTTACTAAGCCAGGCAGCCAACGACGAGTTACATCCATCGACCTGAAAATCAGAGACGTGAGCAATTCGAGCAGAGACAGTGTCAGGTTTAGCACACCTACTATGACTTCTGGTGGTCAGCCTCGACCGAGCTTGCAGGGGTCAGCAGCCAATGCATGTCGGTGATTTATCATTCCCATTTCTTTCCATCCCCCAATTTTTCCTTTATTCTATTTCTTACATAGTATTATACCAATTAAATTTCCGCGCAAGGGGGTGTTGTGAGTGAGAGTGTGTGGCTGGCGTTGTGTGGAAAATTACTTTAGCATTGCCATTCGGTTGTCATTTCTCCTTTGTATTAATTCAGCTTTTCGTGACAGAATGTACTTTCGTTTACGACGTTCTAATGATCAGGGTTGTTTACTTCTTCAATATTCGTTGAGTTTTATTGATAATTATTATGGCCAGCGTAGAATAAGCTGTTCGCTCCATTTCCCGGTAGCTATTCAACTGCTGGCTAGCTGTCGAGTTTCATGTCCAAACCACTACCAATGACTCATGCAAAAGGCCTCCTCCACTGTATTTCATGATTATTTACTGGTCACAGCATTATAGGCCAACATATCACTCCTTCGTTTGACTACGCAGCTAGCAACTCCAGCTTAAAGTTCAGGGGCGTTTTCTCGGAATACGGCGGCGAACTCGACGAATCGTGGATACACAGACGAAGTAGGTATCATGGCATGATATATGGAAGTAACATTGTAAAGATGTGTGAAGGAGGAGGGTACCGATCAGCGGGAGTAAAGGGGGAATGCCATGGTTGAGTTTCAGTGCGTCAACATCTGGTCAAGGAAAAACATGTTTTAACAATGAAACGGATGGGAGGTCGGTTAATTTCGAGCTTGGGCGAAGGTATACAGGACGGTCTAACGTGGGAGGATGACAGCGGTCATTCTAGGCTAGCCCCTCGGAACCTTTTAGCAAGTTGTTCACCATCCGAGTTGGAGTTGTGAGAGGAGTTGTGGAGTGAGGAATAAATTGGGGATTGACGCTTAAAGGGCCATGATCGTTTTGGGGGCGTCTCACCGCTCTCCTGAAGTATTGTCACGAGCGTGGCCCAGCCAGCTGTATTAAGCAATTGTATGCCATCGGCGGGATCATGTTTTGTAGCCACCGTGCAAAGAAGAGCTTCCTCATCCTGTTTCAAGTGAGGAAGAATGCTGTCTTAGTCCGAGGAAACGCTGTAGTTATTGGGGGATGGTTTATATTCTTACTCACTTCGCTGAGGATACCCATTCCATGCAAGAAGGTAAGGAGATGGAAGTTGGAAACGGCTTTGATGACTGCGTTAGGATCACTGCTGTCGTTCAATTTACTCGCAACACGTCTCAGATCTTGACTTTCACCAATGATCTCTCGGTTTTCAATCGGGAAAGATGGGTCCGTGAAGACTGTTGTTGGCGTGGTAGGGAATCCGTGTGTGAGAGTGACAAAGAGATATTCAACCGGGAAACTCGGTTTGGCATTCTCCTGAACACTGACTTTGTATTCATTTATTCTTCGGTAGAAAACCTCCGGAATATAACGTGTGATGTTTGCGTTTTCAAGCTCGTCTTCTTGCTGAACCAGCATGACGGATGGGTCAGCGGATGGCTCGATTATGTCTGCCCGCACCATTTCAACGGCAGAGTTGGAAGCCTGGTAGGCGCACACAGAAATTGCACCGTTCTCATCTCCGCTCAGGACACAGGTAACAAAATTTGAGCCAAATTGGCCGGTTTCACTCCATTTGCATGGTTTAGGGTTCCGTGCCTGAAGCTGAGATGCAAAGACAACTTCTAACGAGGAAAGATAGTAAGAATCGATGTGTCGTTTGCAGACGACAGTTCCATCTCCGGCACCAGCATCGATAAGATCAGTGAAAATCACTCCGATCTTTTCCATTCCACAGAGTTTGGCCACATGGTCAACGTCCTTTTCGTTATTCCATTCGTGAAGGGTTACGCCATCCACTTCGTCCACCTGTGGTGGTTCATATATAGCTTGTACCACGGCTTTTATACCAAGCGGGACTTCTGTGTATTCTTCATACGTTCCGTAAAGGAAGCCAATTCTCTGGGATCCTGTCTTCCGCCAGAAGTCAAGTAGTGAATTGATAAGGTCGGGCGAGGAAAACTCGACATGATCAACCATTCTGAATTGTTGTGGTTGTAAAGTGATGGCACTTGGCTGGCATTTAGTGCATATACCTTCAGGCCAAGCCGGGTGTCCAGATGGACAATCCTTCCTCACTCTATAAAACGGCTCTGAGAGAGGGGGCATGTAGGAGCTCTTCAGCTCTGGCTTGTTGGTAGACGAGTTAATTTTCCGAAGGTATGATTTGAATGAAAGATGCTTTATCTTCTTCTCAGCCAGGTACTCTGGGGCATACGGTTCCAATGGCATGCAGTAGTCACACATTCCCTTGGGACCATGTCGACACATCTTTTGATCAAAAGAGCGTGGAATTTTCCCATCTTTTTTGTCTAATCGGTTATCCAAATCCGATTGCCTCACGATTTCCCAGGGATTCTTTATTATTGCTATGGGGGAGGTCGGCCGTTTTGTCGATGATGAATCATCCCGTGCAGGTACCGCACCGCCATCAAGTCGGTGCGATGACTCTTGCCTTTTTGTAGCTCCTGTCTGTCCATTTAGGGAGCCGTTTGCTGTGGATTTTTGCTCCTCATAGCCAACGAACAGCTTGTCGCCGTGTCTGCGTTTTTTTTTTGGGTCAGTCATCACTGAGACCACAAGCTTTACAACCAAGTAGCCACTCACGATAGCCCAACCCTCTGTATGGAAACCCCCTTTAATGTTGTAAGATTTCTCTCCTGGCCGCCGGTGCCTATTGGTTTGTTCGAAAGAGAGACTGAAGTTGGATCGGTATCTTTTGGTAGGTTCTCAAGGATCTAGTAAATACGGCACGGCATTGTTAGAAACCTATTGCCTAAAAGAGCACCAAGCGTAAAACCTGAGAGACAGATAAAACCACGTATACATACCTTTGGCAGCAGAGCCGTAAATTGTTCAGTCGGGCTAACCGTCAGTCGAAACTGGCCGTTCCGGCTCTCAAATCTTAGAATTATTGGCCGCGGGGAAGCCATGTCTGGAGTGAGAAGGGTCCAAACTGTATCATTTGCTGTACTGGGAGAGAACTAAATAACCACCCACAGGAGTAAGTTAGAGAAAGTCTAGGGGGTTTTATGGTGAAAATGCTTCTTTGGCCGTGGGCTTTTTTCTTTGGCCGTTGAAGTGTTTTTGATGCTGCTGGAAGAAGGCAGAAGCTCGAAGTTCGTCATAGCCGGAAGCAGAGCAGAGCTTAAAAGCGGCGTCACTCCAGGTGCTATTTTGGCTGATGAACCCAAAGAAACTAGCGCCGCTTTAAAGGTTACTATCTGGCCTGTTTTTAAATTGATACGAAGAATTTAAGATGCTTCACCAGCTTTCATCAACTCTTGGTTTAATATTATGATTATTATTATGCTCTCGCTGCGGAAGATTATGTACTCACAGGAGCTGATGCTCGGTTCGGGCTGGATACCATGACAGGACTACATATACCTCGATGCTTCGAACACCAGCCACTCTCCTGAGACTATCTTTACAGCGAACAGTTTGGTTGAACTTGAACAGAATTTTCATGAATCATTAAGCAGAAGCTAAGGGTAATGAGTATTGCATTTATTTCTCACTTGACGGGGAATACAAGCAAAGTTCCCCCCCTGACTAATGAACGACTGAAAGCGTCTATGCAAACTTGACCTTTGAGACGGCCTCGTAAAATCCCTTGCCCTGTGTCTGCGCAAGCTCAAGCTCGAGAGCAGTGGGTTGACGAGAACCATCGGCTCCCTAGAAGGTTGATGAACGTTAGCAACATTGGGGCAGATCATTGAAACAACGAGCTTTTGATTGCCAAAAAGGTGTCAAAAGGGCGATGACTTACAGCAAAGGTTCCAGCACCCCATGGGCTACCACCACGAACCTCCGAGACGTTTGACAGCATCTGGAAAGTGTTCTTATAGCCCAATGGGACGAAGACCATTCCATGATGGACGAGTGTGCTCATAGAGGCGATGACAGTCGATTCCTGGCCACCTCCGGGGGTACCAGTAGAGACGAACACGCCGGCGTACTTGCCATAGAACTCGCCCTTGGCCCAGATGCCGCCGGTCTTGTCCCAGAATGCCTTCCACTGCGCAGGGAAGTTTCCATAACGGGTTGGGATGCCGAACAGGATGGCATCATATGTGAGAAGATCCCTGGGCTCAGCAACCGGGTGGTTTGACTTGGCTGGAGCATGCATTTTGGCCAGAACTTCTTCTGGGAGCGTCTCGGCAATTCTAGATTCATGAAGCGTTAGTTCGTGGGGTTGAGACCATGCTCCAAAGCAACGGGCAGATGCCGACAGGGTGGAAAAGGGGGGAAGGGCTAAAAATTACTGGAAGATGTCGGCGGTACCACCCGCAGCCTCGATTCCCTTCTTCTCGGCTTCGGCCAGCGTCTTGATGTGGCCGTACATCGAGTACTACTCGGGAGGTCCTTGTTGTTAGCATTGGGAACTAAGCGCGCTCCCGGAGGGCTGAGGGGGAACACACATAAACAATTGCGATCTTTGGAGAAGCCATGGTGTGCAGAAACCGGCTGGATAAGCTCGAGCGTGGAATTGAAGGAGGGCGAGGGCAGAGCAGAGAATGCGACGGCTGCTTGTGGTGTTTTGGTGGTTTTGGTGCTGTGGATGGCGATGCTGGGAGTTTGACCCTGTAGTAGTTGCGGTGGGGGAGGGGCAGCTCTTATATGCCTAGGTGTTCGGCCACAAACCTGTTACGACCCTTAACCTGCCGCTGCTAATAAAATTCACATTAAAAACAAACAAGCAATGACGTACCGGCCGGACATAGCCAGCAAGTTCTCTCGGGCCCAGAACAGCTTACGGGAACCTTACAAAGGGAGGCAAAATAGCACCGAAGCTATGGGGCAGGGAGGGGAGAGCTCCAGCGCTGCCGACTTACTCGCGTCTTATTAACAGATTGGAAATCCATCATCGCTTTGGCAGCTCACAGACTCGCTAACTACCAACTAACTTGGATCCCGCCGCGGCCTTTGCATTGCTGGCGGTGCCCACCCACACTGGCTTGGTGCTGCCCGCAGCCCGCAAGCCCGCCCCGGAGAGCTTCTCTCGCAGTTCTTCCCTTGCGGCCGATCCTCCAGCGGAGGAAAAAGCAATAACTAAAGAAAAAAAAAGATCGAATAATCATGACCAAGTCTTAGTAATCGACTAGCCAGGTCGGTCATGTGATGCTCCCGGCTGAAACCCTCATTCTCACCGTCGAAGTTCTGCCCCCTGGATCGATCTGGATGCCCGGTTGATTCGCTTCTTCCCTTCTGCTGCTGGGAGGAATTGAGCTGCTCCAGCTGGTTACGCTCTGGCTGTTGGTTCAGTGACGATTGCGCACATCCAGACAGACAGAGTAAGACAGGCAATTGGACCTGTTGGACAGCTTGAACCCGCCATGGCGACGACTCCCCAGCCCTGGATGGCCCAGTTCTCCCGGTATATCAATTCCGCACCCGGCATAGAAAACACCCTCCGGCTCTTGCAGTTCTCCTGTGTCATCCTCGGGTCGTTTTCTGGGGCCTCTCCCTCGCCTTGGTCCAGGGCAGGTGGCCAGTTTGCGCTGAGTATGTACCCAACATGTGCATAAAAATTAAACATTGGGTGCACTCGGTGGGAGAGCAATTCAACTCTTTGTTTTAACCATGGGGTATAGGTCGCCGCTATTTTCGGTTCTTCAAGTTTATCGACTACTTTGAGAATGCATGGGCAGCGTATACCTTGAATGAGAGTGCCCCGGCTCACCGGCGAGGATCAATTGCATCAACCCTCGAGTTCAGCAAATGGAGTCTTCTCGGCGTATACCTCTTGCTGGAAGGCGTAACGATCGTATGTTGCACCTGAAGGCTGTAGCTTAAAACCAGCACATGGTTTCCATTTGTAGCTGACAGCCCCCATAGTTTGATGCGCTGGGCGCTCAAAGAACGTCCTGGGGCGATAGAGCTTTGCTTGAGAGTAACAAGTTCTGGCTATATGCCCTGGTTTTTTCACTCCTGAGCACCCTGTGGCAGATGGCCCAGCTACGCCAGGCTCCAAAGACACCATCAGCAACCCAGAAGAAGAAGGAAAAAGGGTCTGATGCAAAGAATAACACAGAAAAGGCACCATCTGTCGAGAAGGAGACAGTCAACAACGCCGAGTTTATCATCTACCAAGCTTTGGTTAAGGACCTCATTATTACTGTCTGCGATATCTGCATTCCGGGACACATTCTTGGTTGGATTCCAATATCTGCCTCCACGATGGGCAGCGCCGCAGTACTGAGTACGCTGCTTGTTGGACGAGACCGTTGGGTCCAAGTCCGGGGCGTTGCCGGTGGTTAAACTAGCTGCCTGCCTGCCTGGCCTAAGGATCTTTGCTCCTTTTGAAATTCATAGACGGAAGATACGTACATAAATGACAACTAAGCTGGGAATCCATTACATCCAGCAGTAATTATATACTCTTAGAGTTTATTACAAAGTATTTTAGTCATCGCTCTGTCTAAGTTATGTTTCCTCGGCTTCAAAGGGTTTCCGTGCCTAGCCAGCTAGCTAATACAGACACTCAATAGTTTAGCCAGGGCTGGTTTTAACTCCTACACAGTATGCATATCCAGCCCAAAAGTTCTCCGTACAATCTGACTTGACTGTGGGGTTCCAAGCTAGGAACTGTTCTAAGGTAATGCTGAATTTCTTCGGGATCACAGTACAGCTCTCTCCGTTGGTGACAGTGTGCCACTTATTGCAAGCCGACGGTTGGCCTGTCATCGTCGGAGCGCCAGGAGATGGCTTAGAGGATGTCATGGGTGTCGTGGGCGTGGCAGAGGTCGACGTTGGGTCATCAGATGTTGTGGTAGACGTGGTTGGCGTGGGCTCCTCCTCATCTGAGTCGTCACTTAATGCGTAGTACCGACCGCAATACCGGAAGCCTGGTTTGAAAGAACATTCTGGCCGACTAATATTACCCAGCCCTGCGTTCCAGCTCTCAAAGGACTCGGGGTCCACTCTGTAAACCTGGGGAGGAATCTGGCAGTTGCTGTTCCAATAGGTATTTGTGACATTATACTGAAACTCGGCGCCGTCAAAATAATAGTTGCAGTCATCCCGAGTGCCCTCGGCAATAGGGGGGCCTGGGGGCGGCCTGGGGTATGGCTTTTCAGTCGCATCAGGTAGATCTTCAAACCGAATTCCAGTGGTCGTTGGCTCGGATCCAGTTGTGGTCGACACATATCCGGGTTTTCCAGAATATGTATTAACTGCAATCGAGCATGGTTAGTTCAACTCTTTGGTGAAACTCCCAAGGCATCAAGAGAACATACTATCCCCAACTGGTAGAACGCAATAGCTCTCTTCGGCATACAGGTTAGTGCAGTTGCTGTTCAGTGCTGGGTTCAGGAATATGAAATTATCCATGGTGATGCCAAACTTCAGGACAATCAGGTTACAATAGTCACCCTTTTTAACACCATACCAACGGCCACAATAATGGTTGGAACCTAAAGCAGCGTCGCTAGGGACTGGCACAGGTGTAGTCACAGTTGCACCCGGAAGGTCAGTTGCATCGCCAGGTACAAACTTCTGACCCGGTGCAGAAATGCATAACTCAGTGCCATTCAGCCTGTGCATGTTGTAGCAGCCTGCATTGATAATCTAGAATAGGCCATTAGCTAGATCCGGTCTGCCCAGAAGGACTGCGTGGTTAACTCACTGGGTTCCACGCACGTAGCTGTGGAACAGTTATATTGGCTCCTTTGGCGATTGAGCCGCAGGTATCTTTTTGTTTGACTGTGTAGGTATCGCACGTATTGGAAATGCATAGCTCGCCAGATTTAGGAAAATCTGCACAATACGAAGCCAGATGATTATCAGAGAGAAGCCAAGCAGTTCCAATCTTTTTCTTGCGTGAAATGCTGTAGCAGTCGTCACCTGGTTGGATTGAGTATTTCTCTCCCATGCATGGAGCAGGCGTTGTTGTTGGTGGTGCCTCACTTGGGACGTTAATGTGGATTGTTAGTGAAAAGGTCAATATATTAGGTGCAGGGTAGGTATTCTTACGTATAAAACCCAATGGGAGTGGTAGTCAATGGTTGTCCAGATACTCCGCATTGACTGGTCATCGACATATAAACAGACATGCTGGCTAGGTCAGGGCCATCAAAATACGGTGAACCAGCTTTTAGCTGAAGGCTTTTGATGAAGCACATGTCACAAGGATCTGGCGGAACGGTTCCTGGAGGAACTGAGCTGAGATAATTGAATCGAGAAACTGCACCTGGAATGAGCTTTGATATCCGATTTTAATTAAATAGAGAGATTGACCCAAGTCATACCTCCAGGATCAGCGATTACCGCTGCCGTAGCTGCAACATTATTGCAGTACCTCCCATTGTCGTGAAGACACGTTTTCTGAAAAAGGTCCTTGCGCATGCCTGGTACAATAAGAGCCGACGCCTCCAGGTCGAAGGGGCCGACTATGGTCTCGGTACCACAGGACGATTTGACACGGTCAAAATAGGAGTCAAGGGCAGATTTGCAAGTGTCTGTGCATGCTCGCTGCAGGATTTCTGGCGGGTAGTAGTATGCTGGCTTGAAATCCAGGACGTTTGGGTCACAGGCAACATCAGAAATTAAAGCCTTAGTACACTTATCACTCAATGTCATCGGGAGGCCTTCTCTAGAAACAACTGAGATGGCAGACACGGCCTGGCAACAAACCGCACCAATAAAAATAAGAGAAAGCACATATTTGAGAAGCAGAAAAGTCCGCATAGCCAGGAATAGCCCTGGGGACAACATCCTGATAGTAATCTGTACGGACAGTCAGGGGGGAGAAGGTGTTGGTGGATTCATATCGAATGGTTGTCCTGTGCGGAAGACATGTTTATAAAGGGTGCCTCAGGTAAACATGCCGAGTTTTGATAACGCAGTTATGAAAACCTCCCATGCTAGTAAGCGTATCTTTCTGCTGGTGTAGTTATCGATGCGCCGCCTGGCGCAACCTTAACTCGTTACCGTCGGCAGTTAAGTTCTGTCTCAGAGTTTTGACTTCCGCCGCAGGCACAACCTTGTCTGCACAGACCCGCCGGGCAGGGATCGTCACTCATTGGGTGGATTCACGCCGGGTTTCGCGAGTAACGAGCTATGGACGCTGGCCTATCCAAGCATTTGGTTGGATACTTGCGTAGGATTCTGGAGTCTCGTTAACATACTGCGGCGTAATAATGTCTGATAGCTGCCTGATACCCATAGAATGTCGCGGATACCCTGTTATTACGTTTTCGTGCGTGGGAGCATCTGCTCCCCACCCTTGAACGCAGGAAAAAAAAAAAGTTTATACTTAAGTAGACCTCCTTCATACCTTGTCTTAATGGTTTATCCTCTCGGAAATTATTATATTATATTAGGTGGTGAGCAGGGAAGGAGATATTGAGAACAGACCGGAGTAATGCCCCATGTAGTGTGTGATCGGCGGATAACTACTCCGTGCAGCTAAGAGTCACAACGTACGGAGTACTCCGTATGTCTTGTGATAGCTTTGCAGCCCCGTCTGGTTTCTCTGATGTGCCTTTTTGTAAAAACAATTAGGCCAAAATTCGTTTGCAAAAACAATATTCGGAACATCCTTGTTTTATAAGGTAATAGATACATACCATTGTTCTGTCTAGAGTTAAATGTAGTCATCTGTGACTGGCGGTATTATACTTACAATGCCTATGTTTTCTAAGGACGTCCTGGTTACTCGCTACAATTTTTTCGGGAAAATATCTGTGAGTGAGATAACCAGTAATTGGCGGGCAAGGCATGGCAGGCTTTATCTCGCAGTACATATACGAGGGGCCAGCTCAGGGGCTGATGGGACCGCCTATTCGGAAGACGTTAGCACCATATCGGAGGATCTTGGGCCCCATATGACAGCTGAATGTACACTAATTCGCACAATATCCATAGGAATTTCCCAGTAGAACGCATATTGAAACAGTGTAGAATACTATACCCCTGAAAAATGGAGCTTGACTTTCCCAATGTGGCTAGAAAACAGAAGGGGATTTCAGCAACATGTCCATGCAAACAGAACTATTCGAGCAATAGTGAGAACGTGACCTCTGCAGTGGGTGTAGGACTGGCATTTCAGCAGTTCAAACTTAAAAAGGGAGATCCAAGAAATTATGCGCCAGTCGAGTTCATGATCCCGTAAACTTTGCGGCTTGGCAACAGTTTTGAGGCATATCAAGGAGATTCAATTGAACCGGCAGCTCCGATATTGCGGACATGGAGCCCAAGGGGTCAAATATTTGAAATTGCCAAAATAGGAATATCAATACCATTTGCTTGAGAGTCAGTGGAGCGGAGACATCGCAGTATTTTTTCTTATGGGAAGCTATGGAGATACTGAAGCTATACTCCAGCAATCCCCGTTACTTGACTCATGCTGAAAAAAAGGGTTCGACATTTTCCTTTTCGTTTCGCTCGCCGCAGCTTAGCCACCGATATATATATATGGCGCTAACTCCCTTGCTGAAAAGGAAAGCAGGAAGTACAGTATTCTCCCTCTTCCTTCTGGATAGTCGTATTTTTCATCTTTTCTCCCTCGGTCTTGACAGTAGCCCAACGGCTGCTCGTCCAAGATGCGTTCGTTAATCCTTCTCACCGTCTATGCTAAATTGGCGATCTTAGCATGGGCATTTCCCAACTCTCATGGCCATGCCCATCGCCATAGGCACCTTCACCATTCATTGACCACTCGGGGTGATGATGCAAACAGATGCCGTGACTTTGCTTCGTAAGATCCTGGAACCATATTTGCCAACAGGGTATAAGCGGTTTTGGTGATATTTTCTAACAATGTGAAAATTATCGTAGGGTCTTTGATTATTCTGCCAAATCCCATGAGGATGACAACCTCCCTTTCTGCCCTGCAGAACAAGACAACGCTAAAGTGGAGAGTCTGGAAACAAGAAACGAGCTCCTAGTCTCCGTGGACTTCAACGCCGTTGAAGATTATTCATGCGGGCCTGGTCGCCCGTGTTCAAACGGTATGTTCTCTTGAATACAAATAAAAAGTATATATTTGATACTGACATGAAGATAGGAGCATGTTGTTCCAAGAAAACAGGGTACTGTAATTATGGTCCAGAAGCGTGCGGTACCAATAATATAAGCCCCAATGAAGTGTGCTGGTCCAACTGCGATGCCAAAGCCGAATGTGGTAGATTTGCCGATCCGCCCGGTAAAAAATGTCCTCTAAATGTATGCTGCAGCGAGTATGGATTCTGCGGGTTCACCAAGGATTTTTGTGAGAAAAAGAGCGGGAAAAACAAGGGTTGCCAATCAAATTGTGACCAGCCTCGTCCTAGTGAAAAATCGGGAGAACAGAAGGTGGTCGTTGGCTATTATGAAGCGTGGCGACATGATGTCCTCTGTCAAGGAATGGTGAGTGTACCACAGTGCCACGCAGTGATGTTTTGACTTTTAACTAATGTGACTTGTGCTAGGGGTTAAAAGATATCCCGGTCAATTCGCTCACCCATCTTTTCTTCTCATTTGGCTATATCATTCCTGGAGAGTTCAAAATCACGGGGATGGATGGTCTACCTTATAAGTTGTTCGCCGACTTTACAGCTTTGAAAAGGAAAAATCCTGGTTTGAAAACAGTCATCGCTCTCGGTGGCTGGACCTTCAATGATCCAGGTAGGTTCTGCTTTCATTACTTACGCCAGACCCAAGCCAGACCCAAGTTGAAGGGAAGTGGATGATATTCACTTCTAGTACTCTCCATATCCGTATCTATTGGATTCCAGCTTGGATATCAGTGACGAGCCGTTTAAATCGCTGACAACAAGGAACAGGTCCATCACAGAAGGTGTATAGCGATATGGTAAGCTCTAAGGCGAACCGTTCCAAGTTCATCCAAAACCTTTTTGCGTTCATGCGAGAGTATGCCTTCGATGGTGTTGACTTTGACTGGGTACGTCGCAGACCAGGCGATTTTATATTATCATTCAAATCCAAAACCTAATTGTTGAACAGGAATATCCCGGTGCTGCTGATCGTGGCGGCATCCCGAGCGACGGAAAGAATTTCGTGAAATTCCTTAAAGAGTTGGAAGAGGAGAACAAAAAACAGCCCTTCCATTACTCTGTATCTTTCACTGCTCCGAGCAGTTACTGGTACTTGCGGCACTTTGACCTCGAGGCTGTTAATCATGTTGATTTCGTAAACATGATGACCTACGAGTAAGACCAAGTCCAGCCCAATTTCCCGGCATATTTCGAACTATTGCTTGAGTGGGCAAGGCTAACCGAACTTGAAATTCAGTTTGCATGGTGTATGGGACAGTGACAACCCTATAGGAAGTCATATATATGGACACTCAAATATCACAGAGATGACACAGGCTCTGGATCTTCTCTGGCGCAACAATGTTCCCGCAAAAAAAGTCAATATGGGCCTTGGCTTTTATGGACGCAGCTTCCAGCTCCAGGATCCATCATGTGACAAGCCAGGGTGTCCGTTCAAAGGAGGGGCCGCAGCAGGTGCCTGTAGTGGCGCGTCCGGTATCCTTACCTACCGCGAGATAATGAGCATGGTCAGAAAGGAGAACCAAAGGAGGAGCTTGGCCAAGGAGGACGCAATTAAACCGTTTCATGATAAGAAAGCTGGCGTCAAGTACGTCACTTTTGGCCATGATCAATGGGTATCCTTCGTAAGTCACCTAGTATATCTGAGTGCCAACTGCAGTAGCAGTATCAATGCATGATATCAATACCATTAACACCTTCTAGGACGACAAGGAAACGTTCAAACAAAAAAAAGAGTTTGCGGCAGAACTTGGATTGGGAGGTTATTTGATATGGGCGGTACGTCGCGAGGTGGAAAGCAAAACAACTGCTGACGATGATGATGCTAAAATTAAAATAAAAAAAAATAGATTGATCAGGACGATGATCAGCGCAGCGCTCTTCAAGCCGTCCTTTCACCCAAAATCCCTGGGTACGTTCAAGCACGCAGCCAAAGATGCATCGTATTATGAGGTCAGTTTTGAATATTTTTTGTGCCAAGACATCCAGGGGTTATCACGTGATATTTAGCCGCCGGGCGCTTCTATCGTCTGTGTCAGTCTTGGCGTGAGGCTAATGATTCAATCAAGGACGCTCATATTCCAAGCTGCTACACGACAGGGTGCGATGGCAACTGTAAAGCAGGATTTATCAAAATCACAGATCAGAAGTGCGGCGAAGGTGATAAAAAGAGTAAGATCTGCTGTCCCTTATCCGGTGCTCCTGACCCTGCAGACTGTACCTGGCGGGGAACGGCACCATTGTGCAACGGCCACTGCCATGAAAATGAAGTTACCCTTCAGTTGAACAAATGGGGTGACGGGAATAGGTGCCTGGATGGTAACAAGGCATTCTGTTGCAAAAGTTCCCTTGCCAAGGACAACACATGTTACTGGCAGACTGATAATTGTCAAAAAGGAGACAAGCCCTTGGTAAGAAGCCCTTAGCTAAATATTGTGATACCCTGGTTATTTGGTCAATACTCGATGTTATCGACCAGAAATAGTAGCCATATGACTACTTTCCTGTTATAAGTGCTAATAAATGTCACAGACATTTTCTGGAAGATGGCTGTCCTTCGAGATAGAGATCGAAGAAAAGGTCAAGGAAGTGACGGGAAAGGATCAACCCATCGACCAGGTATCAGGAGATAAGTTAAAAGAAGTACTAAAAGGGCTTGATATATCGAATTTATGGTACTACTGCTGCCCCGAGAAAGAACTCGAGACTTGGAGAAATTGTGCTTGGCATGGCAAAAGAGATAGCTGCTTTGACAACCATTGTGATGTGCTTTCTGGTGTTCAACTCGCCTCACATAGTAGTGGCGGTGGTGGCTCATGTGGCCTTAGGTTGGAGCGAGAACGTGTTTTCTGCTGCGATCCCAAGGAAGGCGAACATCTTTTCTTGCCAGTTCCACTAGAAAACCTTTTCGAGCATCCTCCAACGGGCGACAATGTTAAAACCGACTTTGAGCTTAATCTGGACGATGAGGACAGTAGCCCAGGCTCTACAGCTTTTCAATTTGTTGTGATGACTTCCCCTGATGAGATCCAGACGTCCCTCGATAGGCGTGATGGTTCACACTGGGAGGTGTTTGGCTGCAATGACGCTGTCACGGAGGGCGAACACACAGTCCAGATGGTATGCACCGACTTTTCGGAAAATAGCAACTGCCACAAGATAAGCCTTGGTGAGGGAGTACCTGGAACGATTTTGCAAATGCCAAAGGGCTGTGGCCCTGGTAAATACGCCGTTGCCATATCAATGGAACCTGCTAAACATCAACTGATACCCCGCCACCTGGCCAGTCGCGTACCATCGAAGGGTAGTTGTTTACGACTTAAAATTCGACTATGACTTCTCTCGAGTTCCCCGTGGCATGGGAAATACACAGATGCGAGTAGACTTCAGTAACCAGGATAACTACTGGGATGAAGTTGTGGCTGCATCGCCATCTAAGAAGAGGAAGAGGTCTCTCGATGACGTTGGGGGTGATCATTTGAAATGGCTGGAAGACGAATTTAGAGACGACTATCATTTTGGGGGGCTTAACAAACGGGACCTTCACGAGAGATGGTTTGGCTCTTCTGTCATCGAGTGGTTGAAAAAAATGGTTACTCCTGAAATCAAGCGTGAGTACACTCATAGTATTGATGAGACTCTTACCGCAATAATAGTTGATGAAAATTGGGATTGCAAGAGGAATGGTATCAAGTATGATGGCCACGTTACTGCTAAAGCCCTCACCAACATGAAAATTTCCACGACTTTTGGCTTTACGTTGATTGTTCCAAGCTTGCTACCGCCCCTTGATCTCACCAAATCATACCTCACTTTTTACAACAAAGGAGAAATCACCGCCACTCTCACCGTTGATGCTATAGCTCGCTTCACGTATAGCAAACAGAGAACAATCCTGACTCTTCCTTTCCCCGGAGCAACGTTTCGTATTCCTGGGATAGTCACTATAGGCCCGCAAGTACATATATCCGGGTCTATAGATGCTCAGGCTACCTTAGCCGCTAAATTTGAGACTAAGGTTGATATTGCAAAATGGGAGATCCGACAGACGCTCCCATCCGATGGCTCGAAGGAGTACAATCCACAGGAAATTGCAAAGGGTGACCCAGACTTAAGCAAATCAGGAGATTTTAACGGCATCCAGAGGCCAGAGTTCTACGCAGGAGTTCAGGCAGCAGGAGATATTGTTGCTAAACTTAATGCTGCAGCAGGTAAGTTTAAACTTCTAACTGGGCAAGTTCTCATATATCTGCCCTTCTGGAATAGTACTAACCTGGACTGGATTCACTAGAATTTGGTGTAAGGTTTGATGACGGCTGGGGCATTGGAGGTGCCACAGCCGGTGTCGTGGGTGAAGGCCGTGTCATGGTCAAGATGGCCACAGGTATCAGCACCACGGCCGAATGCCCGTTTACTTATGGCATGCAACTCGGCACTCATCTATATGCCAAAGCTGATGCGGGTATATTCAAGTGGCCTGAAACTAAATACGAAATTGCTGGTTTGGATAAGGACATTATTAAAGGTGGTGAGTGTCCAAACCTCGGTATGGGATCTGTTGGCGAAAGAAGCCTGCCCCTCGGCTCGTCTTGGGCTATTATGAATAATATCACTTCCAAACAGAGTCATGTTTCAGAGGGACACTCTTTGGGCGCCACTGGACATGGCTTACAAAAGCGTGCCGCTGTCTATGGACCGGCCTTTAAAATTCCCGCCGGTGACCTTTTCTGTCCTACTGAAGGTGCCCATCTCCAAAATACTACCTGTGGGATTGTTGATGACGATGGCAAAGAATACATGGAGTATGCAGCTGGAAATGACGAATCAAGGAACATCACGCGTCGTCATGGCCAGCTCGCTAAACGAGGCCCCAAAATGTCTAGGCTTTGTTATCATCGTATGTGGTCGAATGAGCTGATTGACGATCTTTATATGGAACGTACATATCCTGCTGGGGGTAAATTGAAGGTAAGTGCATCCTATCTATCAATCAATTTGTTTGGCCTGTCCGGTACCTAGCTGTGCAACAACCCCCCTATGATAAACTAATAATGACTCTTTTTTTTTTTTTTTTTTTTCGGATAGAAAGCTACTACGTACGGTTTCACTAGTCCTGACTGCGAAAACTGCGACTTTGGCACCCCTCTACCTGCGCGTTACCCTGCTAACAAAAACCCAACTATACAATATGATACCGAACACGTCCTCGAGTTCCAGCTTCCCGGACTGTTTCTGATCCAGTTGAACTCGTCAAAAGGAGAAATATTTGATCATCCCGACCCTCACCAGAAAGAAGCAGACGGATCGCGCAAAAAGATCCACTTTTGTGAATACGTGAAACTTTTATGGCCAGACCCTCTCACTATTGACGGCGTAACGGCCGGTGCAGCCAAGCACATCGCAAACACCTATCCGTCACCTAAATTTAAAAAGGATGAATTCGTTGTCCTAGAGCATACAGTCAATGTCCCGGCCAAAGCAAAGGTATGACTTTCAAAGTATTCAACGACTCTTCCGCACGGGTTCTGGTAGCTTATGATAACTAACGCCGTAAGTAAATTGCAGGCTTGGGGCTCTGACAAAATGATTATCGAAGACTCTCACATGGAAACTTTGATTGAAGGTATGCCTGGCGATGCAATCAAATATGTTCGCGCAGGCATTGGTTCTGTTATCTATCATCAAGTCCCATTAGTCTCTGGAATTCTAAAGGATCAAAAAGAACGCGTTGGAACCATCCTTAGAAAGCTTGATAACGAGCTGAGCAACCGCCAGCGAACTGTGACTTATACGACAACTCCAGTGTCTACTACAACGAGTTCATCGACAACAATTATAAATACAGGCACTCCAACGCCGGTTACCGCGACATACGACGCCTGGGAAACGCAGGGACTAGAGTCTCAGTGGAACACATTCATGAACTCCAAATACGTTGATGCTCATAGCAAAACGATGAAGTTGATCAACGATGGTCTCGGAAAACTGAAAGCCAAGTACCTTGACCCACAGTACATTATGGCCGCACAAGACGACCCAAACGATACACCTCAGGTTACTGAAGAGAAGGAGGCGATGCGAAAGACCATAGAAGAGATCCGAAGTCTTGAAGCTGCTGCCTCGAACTTGCCCAATTGGTCAAATCCCTTTTAGCTTAAGTAGGCAATAGCAGCTAACAGGCTGATTGTTGGCAAGTGGCATCAATCAATTTTAAACATTATCTGGCATTTTCATTTTAGTTAAGCTACCTGTAACTCCTTTACATGGCTCCTCTAGAAAACAGGATCACCTGGAATGTACAGCTCGGAGATGGAAAGACTGGTTCTCTTAATAGCCACCTCTATTAAGTGTCGTAACTAGAAGCCCGAGCTTATACATAAGTCCTATACCGAGTGTCGAGTCCAGCTAGCAGGCGAGCTCTTAAGATTCGGCAGGTGGCGCGCTTTCGAGTCAGTTAACAACAGTTACATAGGTTGTTCCCCGGTTAACTAGGATCAAATCTGCCACTACACCATATAGAGGTCTTATTTTTATTCTAGCCTCTATCTCTGGAATGTGTCCGTAGAGGGTTTATTTTAGTTCCAGCCTCTATTACTGGAATGTACAGAGCCATAATCGAACCTAGAATCTCTAGGAAGTGAGGCGGAATCCCAGGCTCACGACTATCAAATTAACAGCAGCAGAAGAAGATATGATTGGTTAGTTAACTAAATGTAATATTCGAACGAATATGCGAATGTAACTGATGATGACGATGAGCTTGCTAAGTTAA
The DNA here is from genome assembly GCA_018357685.1 of Trichophyton schoenleinii. Taxonomy (NCBI): domain Eukaryota; kingdom Fungi; phylum Ascomycota; class Eurotiomycetes; order Onygenales; family Arthrodermataceae; genus Trichophyton; species Trichophyton schoenleinii. The sequence continues at coordinate 4,177,138 of WOFF01000002.1, forward strand.
CTAACTTCGCCAATAACTAATGGATGTAAGCTGACTAATCTAGTTAACGACATAATTTGACAACAAATTAACGAATCCACAACTAACGAGCAATATCCACACCACCTCTGGCGAGCGCAACAGTTGATAGGCTGGAGTAGTGACTACTCGTTATAGTTGACAAGCAAGTTGAATATCCATGAAAATAACACAAAGAAGAAGCTGTTTTTCAATTTCACACCTTCGCAACTCATAGAATATTCATCGGAAATTTTGATATTCGGGTCGCTTATGTACTATCTGAGGGGTCAAGATGTTGGGAAATATCCCTAGAGAACTTATATTCTCAATACTTTCTAAAGTCGAAGACCGCGTGGACCTGAAATGTTTATCTGAAGTGTCCAAACAACTTAATAGCCTTACAGTCCCATTTCTATACCAGTCTATCCTTATCACAACCTCAAGGAAAGCAAATGGGATCATAAACGCACATCAAAGGGCTAGGGTGCTGCAGTATACCACAGACATCCGTGTTGCGAGCGAAGATAAAGAGGAGTGGGCTGATCCTCTCGATACGAGTGCTAAAGTCGATTTCCAGAATACCAATGCCCGCAATACCGGGGGTGTAGTGGGCGGTGCAAGCACTACTCGAGATGGAAGCCTCACTAGCACCGAACTGGAAGACAAGCTAAGATGGATTGACGCGGAGCCTGATCCTCGATTCTCCCATATTCTTGGCTACATGGAACTCAGATGTAGAATTCTGCATATTCTAATAAGATGCAAGGAGGGACACCTCAGGAGTTTTAGGCGAGTTAGCTACCTAGGTACCCCTGACGGATGATGCGGCTCCAAGCTAATATACAACGTATTAGATGGGATCGTATGGATTTCATTCCTCCTGAAATTCTAGGCAAAGAGGGCTACCTACCCACGAGACAAAAATCTCTTGAGAACCTTTCTATACGGCCCAATGGTGGATATGGTTGCCATATTTATTACCCTGATTTATTCAAAAAACTCAAAAGGTTATCATGGGACAACTTGGGGAATAATATGGAGCTTGACAATGAAAAGGATGATCTTGAAAGACTCCGAGGCTGTCTAGAGGTCTTATCTCACCAGCTGGTTTATCTAGAACTTGGACTTAAAATGTGGGAGTATTCATTCTATGATTCAGACGATGACGAAGCCACTATTTCGCAAGAAATCATGAGACCCAGCCCTGGCCCCGGCGGTAAAAGGGTTCAATTTCAGAAGCTACAACATCTATCGTTGACGGGGTTTAATTTTGAATATGAGGCAGTTAACCTCGTCAGCAACCTGAACCCAGCGACTCTGAATACCTTAACAATCAGGCTTTGTGGCCAAGAATGGCCAAATTTCCTTGATCGCCTCAATGCCTCAGAACCCCCATTCCGCCTGCATACGGTTGAGATACTTTCGTGGGAAGACCCTGAATCATTAAGTTTTGAAAATGAAGACATAGCGAGATTTGTCAATGGCTGTGAGCCACTAGAGAACCTTTACATTGCTGTGAGGGAGCAAGACGGGGCACTAGAATTATGGAAGGCATTATTACGACATAAGAATACCCTCAGAGCGTTTGTCTACTACGTGGACCCAATGGTTGGTACACGCGAAGATCCTAGTCCATTCTGTGTAGCCAATGTGTCATTTTCGATGCCTCAGAGCCACAAAACAAATCCGGAATGGAACCCTCTTAAGCAACTTGACCTAGAGTTTCTTGGGGTCAGCTATGATTTTAAATACTTGGTATGCCTTCTGACGAGAGTCTTGACACTGCCACCGTTAAATAGCTACTAACTCCCAAGCTGATATCTTAGCTTCCGGTACTGGCTCCAGTTGCAAATATTAAGACTCTTAAAGTCTTACTTATCCGGAGGAGCCCCCTTGCGGTGATTAGTTGCCTCAAGACCGCTGAACGAAACCCGCAAGGCATGAAGAATGAAGGTAAGAAAACAAACAAAAGCTTCCAGGCTTTTGACGAATTTGTTCAATGGGCATTCAGTCCAGAAGGCATTCCATCATTACAAATGATCGGTATCGGGGATTTCTCAGACAGTGTAAAGCCTCGTAGGAGGGCACTACTCTGTCGCAAGTCCGATCCAAAGTCTGATGAGTTGTTCCCTGGTAGAAACTATCGCTTTGTCACAAAGAGAGATCTCACGCAGCAGGAATTGCTTCAGAAGTATGCTGGCGCAATGCAAGCTTGTCCTACAGACCATATTGAGTGTTGGACCTAAATAATTAGTTAGACTACTTTTACAGTTAACTAGTGTCAGAATGACAGCAGCAGATGAAGATAAATGATTGGTTCGAGCAATTCGAGCGCAATATAGGTGTGATTAGTAATAGTAATAAGCTTAATTAGGTATAGTTATATAAAGAATTTGCAGCCCCTTATATAGATATAAGATAACTAAGCTATATCCTAATATACCCCTCTAGCTTATAGCTATATAAAAACTAAATATATATAAAAAAATAATAAAATAAAGTAGTAAAACTTCTAAAATAGAAAAATATAAGCTAAAAAGAAGATATAATAAGTATAAATAACTAATAATATAAAGTAAAAACTAAATAAAACTTTATAATAATTAATAAAGTAGTATCTATAATTTAATTTATAAAAATATCTAAATTTAAATAATATCTTAATTTAAATCTAGAGTTTTTTTATTAAGCTCTTTATATTATTATTCTATTATTAATTAACTATTTAGCCTTATTAAATACTTATTTTAGTTTATTTAATAAAGATACGGAGTAAAATAAGTATTAAAAGTAATAAAATATAGAAATAAATATATATAGCTAGATATTATAGATATTTTAATTTAATATTCTAGTACTAAGAAATAAGGAAAAAGTATTATTCTATTTCTAATTAGGAAATTTAAAATAGACTCTAGCTATATTTTTATTATAGATTTAAATAATTTAAGTACTACTTAATTAAATAATTAATTAGACTAAGCTACTAAATAAATTCCTTATATTATTAGATTATAAGAGGCTTAATAAAGCTATCTATAGATATTTAATTAATTAAAATTTAGATAATATTAATTTTACTATATTAGATTCATTTATATAGCTAGTATTAATAAATATTAATATATTTAAGCTTAGTATTAATTAATATACTATTTTTATTTATAAAACTAACTATTTACTTATTATTATAGTAGATATTAAATATTTAACTAATATTAAGATATATTTATTTAAAAAAGTATTTCTACTATTTTAATTATATTACTATATATATTAGAGTAATAAACTCTACTTTAGTAGTTAATATAGTTATATTTTATTATAAAACTATCTTCTAATTAATTAGTTTACTAAATAATTTAAAAAAATAGTTCTCTAAACTTTATTTAGTAAAAAGGTTATTACTATATATAGTATTACTTAAGACTTTAAATATTTTAAATTTATATAAAAATTTATAAATATAAATACTATTATATTTAATAAATAAATTTTTAGTATTTTATAAATAATAAATAAATTTATTTATCTATTTAAGATATAATTAACTTAGATTTTTTAAAAACTATATAAGCTTACTTATTATAAAAATAATATCTAATTTAGTAATGATAATAATATAAAGAATTAAATTTACTTTTTATTAATATTTATATATTTACTTAAGTATTATTTATTCTTTATTTTTTATAAGTATTATATTCTTTAGTAATAATATTAAAACTTTCTTACTATATTTTAAATAGTAATATTTAATAATTTTCTTAATATATACTTATTAATTTAACTAAAGTTTATCTATACTATAGTTTTATTTAATAATAATACTAAAAAACTAGTTAACTATATTAAAGTTCTATATTTTAAAGGTTTTTTTAATATAAGCTATAATTTCTATAGCTTATTAAATATAATATTAGAGCTAGATAATAATAATATTATTAATAAAAAAGAAAATATAAATTTTACTATCTATAAGAAAATATAGTTTATTTAGAATAAACTTAAAGCTAAATTTATAAAGAATATTAGTAAAAGTATTTAATTAAAATAAAGAACTCCTTTATAAGTTATAAAGAGTTTTAAGTAGATATATTATTATTTTACTATTTAAATTTATTAGAAAAAGTATAATAAATAATCTTATTAAAAAATAAATTTAAAAATATATTAATAGTATTATTTTATTATATCTTAAGGTTAAAAATAGCTACTATAGTTATTAGGGCTTTTACTAATCTAATAGCTAGTATTATAGTATATATATCTTTTTTATCTCTTAATTATAAGTCTTTATATATATAAAGTCTAGCTTTAAATTTTTTTAAACTACTATTAGTATTAAATTTATATATAAATATTTAGTAAAATAATAGAATTTACTTATCTTTAAATATTAGTATTAATTTAAATATATTTTTTTCTACTATTTTATTTTATTCTACTTCTACTATTTTAATAAATTCCTTCTTATAAAGATATTTAAGTATTTTTTACTAATTCTTTAATAATAATAGAAGAGTAAATTATATTAGTTTATTTAAGGGCTTAGGAAAATATAGTATTTCTATAAAGAAGGTATAGTAGACTTATATTAATAGTTCTATAGCTATTAAAAGGTTTATAGTATACCTTAAGAATTTCTATATTTATTTATCTTTAATAATATTACTTATTAGAAGATTTATAGATTAATCTATTTTTATTAATTTTAAAGATCTTAAGGGTTTTAATAAAGGTACCTTAAATAATCTAAAAATTATATTTAGTAATTAGTTCTTAAGAGTCTAATTTTACTATAAACTTACTAATTTATTAGTTTCTAACTTTAAGCTAGAGATTTTATCTCCTATAATAAATTATTCCTTTTTAGATTCTAGTATTAGATTTAGTAAAGCTAATTAAATTAGTTAATCTAATTTAATATTAAATTTTAGATTTATATTAACTTATAGTATAGAAGTAGAATCCTTATTAGCTTTATTTAGTATTACTAATATTAATTTAAGCTTAATAGAAGGCTCTATAATAAATTCTTAAATAGTTAATTAGTTACTCTCTATACTATATATTAGTATTACTATTAAGTAGTCTTTAATTATCTTAATTATACTTATTATCTCTTTTAAGTAATTAATAAGCTACTTATTTAATAGCTTTCTATCTAAATTAAATATTTTAATTTTATTAAATTCTATATTTTAGGAGTATATTATATATTCTAATTATAGTATCTAAATTTCAAAAATATTTATTAATTTATAATTAATAAGATACTTTATATAAGTTTAAAGCTTAAACTTTTTATTTTATTTAATCTTAAAATTCTTAATATAAGTTTTATAGCTAATAATTTATAAATAAACTAAAGATATTAATATTAGTAATATAGAGCTTAAAGAACTTCTATTTATAATATATTTCTTTAGATAAATTAATAGTAACTTCTAGTTTAATATCTATATTAGTAGTTTATTTAAAATATAGATTATAATATATATAAGTTTATTCTAAAGCTCTCTAAAGAGTTTAACTTCTATTTATAATATTCTTACTATTTATATTAATATTTTATCTAAATATTCTACTATATTATTTTACTCTAATATATATTTAGTAAATTATTTAATAATAATATTTTAACTTCTAATTTAATTTTAGAAAATATTACTAATTAATTATTTAATATTAATTCTAATAATAAAGATTTTATAAATAAATTATTACTTAATATATATTATTATATTAATAATTATTTATAAAATAACTAATTTATTTATTAATATAATAACTTTATACTATTTTATTACTTTATAAAAGAAATAAATAATTTATTTATCTTTATTATATTCTTTAAACTAAGCCTAGATAAGATTGATATATAAATATTAAAAGAGTACTATTACTTTTATTATAGATATCCTTTAAGATATTTAATATTTTAACTTTAAACTAGTATAAGCTTTATAAATTAATTTAAAGTTTCTAATTTTAGAAATTAATAATTTTAAATAAATAATTTTAATATTATTAGAGATTATTTTAAGATATTTAATAACTTTATTATTAAAATAATTAAACTATTTATACTAAAGAACTTTATTTATAATACTCTTTTTAAAATATAAAAAAATATAAAAGTTATATCTACTATTAATAAAATATTATATTTAATAATAAGTAAGTTATTAATTCTTTATATTTTAGCTATAATTTTTTTATTTTCTCTTTTTTTAATATATTTAATCTTACTATTATAAAAGAGTCCCTTTTTCTTTATTTATAAATTAGATACTAAATTAGTATAGAAGCTAGAAATATACTAAATATTTTTAAATTATCTCTATCTTTACTTATTATTTAATATTATAAACTAGATATTAGTTATTCTAACTTTATATATTTTAATTTTAGTAGTATTAATTAAGATAACTCTCTTATATAGTTTAAGTATATTAAATTAGTTACTATTATTAATAATATATATTATTATTATTAAGTTATAGACTATACTATTTTTTAGTAAGAAGTTAGATATTATTAAAAGAGCTAATATAGTTAAAGATATATTAGTATTTAAAATAATAAATATAATAGAAGAAAGATTTAAAATAGTATTCTTAATATTATTCTCTATAGTAAGATTTATTAAGTTAGTATTATTTATCTTCTTTTAGTAAGCTTTATATATCTATAATACCTTTTAGATATTTACCTTCTTAAACTTATTCTTTAGGGTTTTATCTATCTTCTATTTTATTTTAAAATCCTCTATTTATTCTTTTATTCTTATATCCTTATTTAAATAATTATATTTAGTATACTAGTAAATAGTTCTATAAATATAGATTAGAACTTTTTTTATTATTAAGATTAGCCTTATAGTATTAGTTTAGATAATATTAATAAAAAAGTAAATAATAAGAAGGCTACTTAATACTTTATTTTATATATAGTTAGCTTTATATTATAATATTTATAGAATTTATTAGTAATTTAATAAAATATACTTTAAATATTTTAATCTACCTATATTATTATATAAATATAGTCTATCTATTTATTAATTTAAATAAATTTATTAATTATCTATTCTTTAGTAATTAATTTAAGCTTCTTTATATTTTAGTATATATTCTTCTAGCTTTAAAACTAGTAACTAATATCTTTTACCTATAGAGACTTTATTAAAGATATCTAATAGTTTTATATATCTCTTTATTTATTCTTTTTTATTAGATAGAAGTATTTCTTTAAAGCTTTAAGAATAATATAGAAATATTCTTCTATTATTAGTTTCTTTATAATAGGATATTATATACTAGAGACTAATTAATCCCAGAACTTACTTAATATCTATTATTTCTTTTTATAGTATTTTATTAGTTCCTTCTTAGACTTCCGTATAGGTGGGCCAAACCTATAAGCAAATAGGTAGGTAGCAGCCTATAGGCTAAATAGATAGGTAGGGCCTTGGCCTTATAGGCTATAAATAGGTATAGTGTTAGATTAATAGATTTAAGCCAATCTATAGGATCTATTATATAATAGATTTAGCTATTAGTTACTTATATAATTTAATTTAAGTTAGATTTTAATAATTAATATATATAGTATTATTAATATTTATATATATAATTAAATTATATAATATTTATTTATATAATATAGTAGTCTATAAATCTATATTATATCTTTATAAATTTATAAAAATATATAAGTAAAATAATTTACTATTTAACTATATAAGATTAGGTATTTAAGTTATTAGTATTATTAATATTATACTACTTAATATTTATTTTAATTATTTATTAATAAAGTAATTATTAATTTTATTATTTTTATACTTTATCTTATTAAGTATAGTTTTATTAGCTATATTTATTTAACTTATAGTATATTATATTTAATATTTAGCCTTAATTTTAAATTAATTATTAAGTATTTAAATTATAGAAGTATAAATTATATTTAAATATAAATAACTTTATTTATAATAATAAATCTTAACTAAAATTAAATATATACCTAATATTAATACTAAATACTAGAACTAAAAATATATCTCTTACTATATAATATAGAATAGAATAATTATATTTATAGAATTTCTAATATACTATAATATTATAGTTATTAACTAAATTTAATTTAAGTTAAATTTAGACTAATATATATAGAGTAGATATTAATTTATATTTAGATAAATATTAACTAACTTTAAAAGATATTTATCTACTAGCTTTAGTATTATTTAATATAGTTTAATATTTTTTATACTATAAATTAATTAGTAGTTAGCTTAAATAATCTTAACTAGAAGTAGTAATCTTAATAAATATAGTAATTAAGTATAGGGACTAATAATAATTATAAATTTTAATAAATATATTTTTATAAAACTTAGTCTAATTAATAATTACTTCTCTATTATTATTCTTCTTTATCTACTCTTTAATTTAGAAAAATATTAGCTTTATAGCTAGATTTAGAATTATACCTATAGTATATAGGATACTATTTATACTATTAGTCTTACTATAATAGTAGTATAGTTTCTCCTATATATAGGTAAGCCTTATATATAAATTCTTCTTTTACTAAAAATACTTCCTCTCCAGTTACTCTTAATACTTCTTAATTATAGTAAAGAGGAAGTTATATAGCTTATAGATTTAGTATATTATAATATTCTATATACTTAATAGAGGGGTAAGTAGTTTAAAAAAGGGTTTTAGAATATATATAAGATATTCTAAGTACCTCTACTTAATATTTAATAGAGTATATACTAAGAAATTATTTTAGCTACTAGTAGGCTAATATATAATAATAAAGTACTTAATAGTTTTATAAAGTATTAATATCTAAATAAATATTAAAAATATTAAACTCTATTTTATAGTATAATTTTATCTTAATATAAATAGTTTAAATTTCTAATCTATTTATATATTTTAAAATACTCTTTAATATTATAAACTTATATTTATATAAATATCTAATTTATAAATCTATAATTATTAGTATAATTCTAACTTAAGTTAGATTCTATATATTTAGATATAGAGTTAATATAATTCTAACTTAAATTAGATTTTATATACTTTAACTAATATATTAGATAAACTATTTAAAAGTTCTAAATATAATATATTTAAATCTTTATAAGTACTAATACTATTATTTATTAGTATAATATATATAGTTTTAAAACTTCCTTAAGATATAAATCTATAATATAGATAAAATATAGAATATAGTCTTTAACTAATAATAGATTTATAAAATCTTAATTAAGAATACTTAAATTAGAGTATTATAGAATTAATTTATAAATTATATTAATTATAGAATTATTATTACTAATATTATTAGTAGTAATTAATAGAACTTAATTTTTAAGTAACTATTTCTTTAGAATATTAGTAATAACTACTACTAAATTTTCTTCTATATAACTTTTATTAAGTAACTTAAACTCTAGAAGTATCTCTTAATAAGTAAAATCCTTATCTATAAAATATATAATAATTATAAGAAAGAATTAATATAATAAACTAGATTAAATATAAATCATAAGAGATACTTTAAATTTAAGGATAATTTTCTTAATTTAAGATTTAAGAATTATATTTATAGAGGATATAAGATATTATTAAATATTATATTTAGTAGGTAAAGTAAGACTTTAATTATTAGTAGCTATCTATAATATTATTTAAAAGTATAAACTTTCTACTATATAGAAAGAAAGATATTATATAATAATAAATTTTATAATTTTATCTTATATATTTTCTAGTATATATTAAAACTATATATTTAACTATATTATTTATAAAGAAGAGAGAAGTATAAACTATTTTTAATAAGGAATTAATATATATAAACTTAGAACTTAGTATTTTATATAATTTAAGATAATAAATCTAGAAACTTATTCTATATTCTTTTTTATATAGATATATCTTTTAATAATATTTATATACTACTAAAGTTTTACTAGTTTTTAATTTTACCTCTAACTAAATATCTTTCTATAAGGTAGTAATATACTTTATTTTAAAATAGTTAAGATTATTCTTTATAAATTTAGTAGTTCTCTATTACTTATAAAATAGGCTCTAATCTATAATTAGTAGAAGGATAAAGCTATCTTATTCCTTATTTATATAAATAATAAAAAAATTAAGAGGTTCTATATATATAGAAAGGTAAGTTAAAATATAAGGGGCCCTTAAAGGCTTTAGATTATTAAGCTTTAGTATTAATACTCTTAATATAACTAATAAGTTAAATAAGGTAAATTAAAAGTTAGAGAAACTAATATTTAAGGGGAGGAATTTATTCTCTAAAAAGGATATATTAAATATATTTCCTAAGATTATAGTAATAATATTGCGAGTTATATAAATAATAATATTTTAGAAGTCTTAAAGTCTAGTAGGAGATAATTCTAATCTAAATTAAAATTTTCCTCTCCCCTATATAGAGTATAGGAAGAATAATTAATAAATTACCCCTTTCTTTATCTCTTATTATTAGTAATTCTAACTTAAGTTAAAATATCTTATATATAACTCTATTTAGTAGATTTTATACTCCTAAAATATTTTTAAATTTTTCTACTATAAGGGCTTTAACTAGCTTATATTATACTAGATAATAAAAACTTTACTCTCTAATAACTAATTCCTTAATTAAGCTAGCTATTTCTTTAAGATTTATTATATTAGAGCCCTTATTATTACTATCTCCCTTCTAATACTCTTACCCCTATTTTATAAACTTAAAGCTATTAAAAGGGATAATAGTAGTATTATACTCTATAATCTTATTAATTTAAACTATAACTTCTAGAACTAATTTACTTTATTAAGATTACTTAATAGAATTTAATAAAGTAGATACTACTTAAGTATATTTTTTTCTAACTTAAATTAAATTATTTCTTACTAAATTAAGAGAAAGTAGGACTTATAATATATTATTAGAGTTTTTATTTAGATATTAAAGAGAGATAATTAATTTATATAGCTCTAGTTATATATTATATATTTTTTTTTATAAATTATTCTTATTAGCTACTATATTAGCTAGAATTGACTTTAAATTATAGTTAGGATTTTACCCTTATTTAAAGTAAAAGAGTTAAAGTAAAAAATACTAATTAAGGTCTTCCTTAATATTAGTCTAATTAACTTTAATATTATACTAATTTAGGTACTTCACTACCCCCTTAAGTTAAATAATTAAAGCTATCTAATCCTTCTATATAAAGTTAGAATTTAATTTAAGTTAAATTAATAATTACTACTTATTTTTTAAATTTAGAGTTAACCTTTCTTTATCTTTATATCTATAGTTAAAAATCCCCTTTTTAGAGTCTAAATAGCGCAAGTCTTAATAATATAATATTTCTATATAGTTTTAAAAATTTTAAATTCTTTTATAAGATTTTTCTTTAATACTATAGTAGATAAATATAAAATAGACTTAAAGGCTAAAATCTCCTTTAATATAGAATAAATAAGGATTTATATTTAGTTATTTAGGATTTTTATTACTTTATATTAGTTATTATTAAACTCTATTATTATATTTTTTAAGTATAGTCTAGTATACTCTAGATAGATCTAAAGAAGCTCCTTCTAATAATTAAATTTAAAATAATAGAGATATTCTATAGTAGTACCTTTAATTTTAAATTTGATACTTTTAATTAGTAAGAAGTTTTTACCCTTTAAGGGTTCCTTTATAAAATTAAATAAGATAGATTTTAATTCTATATTATACTAAATTAAATTAGTAAAGGTTTTAATCTAACTTAAGTTAGAATTTTTTACTATAAGATATTTAACTTTAAAAACTTTATAACTCTCTATAAATATCTAGATAATTTATAATAATTTTTTTATAGCTATTAATTAAGTTTCCTAATTATCTAAAATACTTTAAATTATTATATTTAATTAGATAGCCTACTCCTAAATAAAAGTTTTAAGTTATTTACTAACCTTTTTAAGTATAATAAAGTTAAAATTATACTAAAATAATATATATTATAAGATCTTTTTATATAGTTTACTAATATCTTTATATAGCTTTAAAAAGTTATTCTATAATAGAAGTAGAGTCTAATAATATTTATATATTATTTTAAAGGTATCTATATACTATTTAGGGGTAAATATATTAAGAAAACTATAATATCTTATCTAAATATAGATCTCTCTAATAATTTTATCCCTAATAGTAGCTAGCTATATATTCTTAATATTATCTATTTTTAGTAATAGTATTTCTAGCTTATAAATATATCTATCTAGATATAGAGTAAAAAAAGTAGTATTTAAATATCCTTTAACTAGATTTTATCTAGTTAGAAAGAAAAATAGATAAAGAATATAGGTATTAATAAATTAAGGGATTTATTAAATAGTAAGAATATTCTTACTAGTAACTTATATAAATTTACTACTAAAAAAATCCTTTATTATAGTAAGATATTAATATAGATATTAAATTCAAATCTAACTTAAGTTAGAAAGTAGTAACTAGAATAAAAAATTATAATATACTTACTATATCTAATTTAGAGTTAATAAACTTCTCTCTAGTAGTTTAATTAAAATAGTACTAGCTATAAGGGGTTAATATATAATTAAGTAATATAGATCTAAATATAAGGTTATTAATAATTATAAAAACTTAAGTAGTTATAGTTAGTAATATATTAACTACCTATTAGAGTTATATAAATATTTCTATAGTAGTCTTAAATTTTTTTAATAACTATATATAGATATTTATAAATTTATAGATAGTATAGAGTATTAAACTAATAGTATTAATTTACTAAATTACTTACTTATTTATACGAAGGTATATAAGTATATTATTATTAAATAAATTTAAATTATAGAAGTTTACTATTTATAAATATTTCTACTTTACTATTAGTATTAATTTAACTTAAATTAGATTTATAATTAATATACCTCTACCTTTACCTTAATATTTATCTACTTCTATTTCTTAAAAATTTTAAGTAAAGTAACCTATCAATATTATTTAGTATTAAGAGTAGTAGTTATATCTTTAAATATAATAACTTAAAGATCTATTAATAATATTCTAGAATATTTAATAGCTACTATATATAGCTTAAGGATTTTTAAGTTATCTTTATAATTTTTAGTAAAAAAATCTTTCTATTTCTTTTAAGAGAGTAATACTTTTATCTAGGATATAATATTTTAATATTAAATTCTATTACTAAAGCTTTATTTTAGTTTATAAATATAGTTAATATTAATCTCTCTATTATAGATATTGTAGTAGGGAGTCCAGTGAGGTGCCGGGCCGATATTCTTCTGGTGCTAGCTTGGTACTATATTCTTTTGGTACTTTGTTAGGCTCTATTTTATATCTATATTTAGACTTAATATATATATATAATATATATTCCGCAGATAGCTATATATATATATATTTATTCCTTCTCTTATTTATTCTTTACCTACTATAGCACCACTAGTATACTTATATATTATTCTCTCTTTCTATTATTCTTTATTAGATAGCTTATTACTAGTACTACTATAGCGCTATTCTCTCTACTATAGATATATTACTATATATATTGTTACCTCTCTTACTACTTTATATTAGTAACTATAATATAATTTAATATTAAAGATATTCGAAAAAGGGGGACTATTAATTATAATACTAAGGTATTTAAAGCTATAAAATTAATATCTTAGATAAAGAGTAATATACTTGCAAACTATATATCTATACTATTAATACTCTTAAATATAGAATATATAAACTTATAGTATAATATAAATATACTAATACAGATTAAAAAAGAATAACTAGAATACTACTTTATAAGATACTTACTTATAAAAAAACTCTTTATATTAATAAAGATAAGTAAGATATTAGCCCCTTAGTATTATTCTTTAGGAGTAGTCTAAGGGATATATTACTAGTATTTATAGGAACTATATTAAGTATTATTATACTTATCTTTTCCTTTCTATATATAATTATAGAAGATATATTAGAAGCTTATATATTAATTAGATATAACTCTCCTACTTAAAGATTATTACTTAGAGACTACTATAGATATAAGAAATCTATATTAGTTTCTAAAGTAGAGACTATATTTATACTATCCGACTCTAGTAATAGTCTACTATTAATATATACTATTTCTAAAGTTAGAACCACTACTATATTCTATACTATACTAATACTCGGTACTATTAGTTCCTTATACTTTAATAGAACTAATATTATCTATTTTATTTAGAACTTTATATATCTCTACTACTATTATAGTATTACTAGTAAATTTAAGATTATCAAACTCCTTCCTAACTACTATAAAATATAGGCTAGGAACTAAATTTAGAATCTAGATATATAGTAAAATTAGAGCTAGAATACTTTTATTAAAGAATTTAAAGATAAGTTCTATTATAAAGATTTAAAATAGAAGATATATACTATACCCTATCTAGAGAACCTAATTAATACTCCCTAGAAGTAGAATAATAATATCTATAAATATATTAAGGAATTCCTTACTATATTAGACTATCTTATTAAAGAGAATAAACTAGCTAAATAGGACTAAATAGTTAGGTTTCTATATAGACTACTAAACTTACTATAACTTAAAGTTATAAAATAGATAAAACTAGATTAATAAAATAAGACTATTTTTAATATAAATAAAGCTCACTAGGCGGCTATAGACCTTATCTATAAATAAGAGAATATTAAAATCTACTAAAGATAGATTAATAGAGAAGATGCCGAAATATCTAAATAAATTAAGTAATATTAATAAATTAATAAACCTCCTATAATAGTAACTAACGCTAGTTTATATATTAATATAACTCTAATTATTAATTCTATCTCGCCTCCTAAACCTATACTTAATAGATTAACTTTAGTATCTAGAAATAATACTAATACTATAATTAAAATAGTTAAGGACCTTACTAATATATTTAATAAACTAAAAATATATATAATAAGAACTAGCTAACTATAGAGATAATATTAATAGATATAATAAAATAACCTTAATATTCTCTAGAATCTAGTACTTAATATTAATAATAGATAAATATAGTAATACTAAATATATACTAGCTAGTCCTAAATTCCCGAGTAAAACCCTAACTATCTTAGCTATAATAAACCTAACTACTATATATAAATATACCTATTACTTATATAGATACTATAAGAAGGAAGATATTATAGAGATTAGTTAACTAAGAAGCTATATACTAAACCTATAAATAGAGATAAAATTATTATTTTATTAATTTATAATATAGATTTAATAAACTCACTTAGCTATATAAAAATTAAGAAATACCTTAGCTATATTACAGGGACTAGTTAAACTACTACTACTAACGGGCTAAATATTAGAGTTAATACTATTAGATTAGGTTTTAAAGTTACTAATAGTAATAATACTAAGTCTAATTAGATAGATTTTAATAATAACGCTATATATAGCTCTAAAATAAAAAATATTTATAAAGTAAATATTAGCTTCGCAACTACTACTATCACTAGTAAAAAAAGAGATATACTATATAACTAGGTACTACCTATAGTAAAAATAAGGCTTACTAATATATATTAGGATACTTCTAGTAAAGTACTTGGAGAAATTACTAATAATAGTAATATTATAATAGATAATAGCCCCCTCGCGAAAATATAGTAGTAGCTATAACTTACTAAAAATATAAAGAAGGTAGTATTATATATCGGCAAAATTATAAGTAGCCTAGGGCTAGCCTAGGGGTAGATAAGTAGTTGCGCTATATAATTTATAGTCCCTACCCCTAGCTAGTTTAGAGTTTATTAGCTAGCTAATCTATACTTTATATAAATATTAATCCTTTATATATATATTATATATTATACTCTAGTAGTAAATATTATATAAACTATATATTAAATCTACCTTCTATTATTAATATAGAGAGTTAATACTACCTATTCTATATATCTAAACTATTTCTTATATATAGTATAATTATATTAGATTACTTTCCTTATTTAATCTACTCTTTAAGTATCTATAGTATACCTTCTATAATTAGTTTCTATAATATAGCTTACTTCTACTATATACTTTATTATATCTAGACTTATAAGTTTTAATAATATTTACTATACTATTTAGATAGTATAAATAGTACTACTTATATCTATTATATATATATAGCTACTAGAAATAAAAACTTATAATATCTATTATAAAACTAAAGCTTTCTATACTTTTACTTTATATACTATATAATATACTCTTTATTTATTAGTAGTACTATATAAATAATATATTTAATATATATACTCTTTATTTATTATATATAAACTTTTTAATATATAATATCTATATATATAATATTCTATATAATTTTATATAGTTATATATAATATACTTCTTAAATAATATATATATCTAATCTATAGAATATATAAATAGTACTACCTCTATTATATATACCTCTAATATAGAAAATATATATATAGTAAAAAGGGTAGAAATATAATAAGAAGAAACTAGAATAGAAAATAATTAGAAAAGGATAGTAAGGTAGTAGCAGAGAGTAAGAGCAAGTAAAGTAGTAAATAAGGGGATAGTAAGATAATAATAGAAAGTAAGAGTAAGTAGGGTTGTTATAGACTATCTGCGGCGTAGCCCAGATAAGTACACTCATTGGACAAGGTTACAGCACGGAATAACCTAGGAGGACCTTGGATCACGTGATAACTAAGAGAGGTCCCAAATACTAAGAACATAGATAGGTCCACAATGGGACCTCAGAGGAAAGGTCTATAATGGGACCTCAGGGTGTAGGTCTAACTTGAGACCTCAGGACACAGATCCACGAAGGGACCTGAGCAGGATAATAGGATAAGGGATCTTACTATAATATATATATAAGGGTACTTATTACCCACCTTGATTAGAGTTATCTTCTAATACTTACAGTTAAAGTAGCCTTTATAGTAAGTTATAGCTTTATAGTACTAATTAATATAAGCACACTTCCCTTTGTCTATCTAATATCCCAAGCTACCCTTATACTAGACTTAACTAGTATACTAGCTTTATTATAGATAAGGAACTCAGAGCGTGACTATAATACTAAGCTAGACTTAGAGCTACGACCTTGAAGCTAGATACTAAAGTATCTTCTTATAACCTAGAGAGCTTATTAATACTTTACTATACCCTAACCTATCTACAAAGCACCTCAGTACCCTTTTACTAAGATATTATCCCTTATACCGATAACCCACCTTTATAGTATTAATTGTCCTATATCTACGGTTATAGGCACCCAAATAGAGATTCTGACTTACTATTCACCCTTTACTACCTCGACATCTACCTACGACTAGTAGTAAAGGTTATACCCATATATATCTACTACGATATCACAACCCCGATTAGTAGAAGTACTTTTACTTAAAAGAAATATTAGGTACGTATCCCCTACCCTAAACGTTTAAAGAACTAACTAGGAATAACGACTACCTTTAACTAACTAATATATCTACTATGAGCGGAACTACCAGTAACCCTAACTATATCCTAATCTAACTCAAGTAATAGATCGCTACCTTAGAAGCGAAAGTCAATAAATAGGATTATAAGGACGATATCTAGTAGTATAAAACGTAGATTAAAGGATTAGTTAATAAAATATATATTCTAAAAGTACGTACCGGAGATTTATAAGTATTAGTTAAGATTAGGATACCTAATACCTTTAAGGGAGAACACAATAAGCTAGAATACTTCTTAAGTAAATATAATATCTACCTAGCTACTAAACTAGGAATTACTAAAGTTAAGAAAATAATCTTTATAGGATCTTACTTACGCGATATTATAGCTATATAGTTCAAACTAATACTCGAGGACTAGATTAATACCTAGGGATAACTAAAGATATATACAGATATATTAGGAAGCTACCTATAGTTTAAAGCCGTGATTAGATAGTTCTTTAGAGATACGGACTACAAACAAATACTTAAATAGAAACTAGCTAACCTATAATAGATAAGAGACGTAGCTTAGTTTATAGTATAGTTATAGTAACTATGTTAAGAATTAGAAATCCACAATAATAATAGGAAAATAGCCATCTTTAAGTAAAGACTTAAACCAGAAACTTAATACGAAACTATTAAAATAGGACTATTTATAAACTACACCTTTATAGTTAAAATAGCGGTATAAATTAATAATTAGTTATATAACTTACAGAACCTACAATAAGAAAAAGCGACCTTTTAGAAAGGAATAAACCAATAAAGCACGAGTAAACGAGATAATTATAGACTAATACTAATAGAGCTCGATACTACTAAAAAAAGACCTTTTAATAAGGAAAAGAACGAATAATATAGGAAATAGAAGTTATATTTCTACTATAAGAAGCTAGGGCACCAGGCAAAGAATTATAAAAAGAAACAGGGAGATATACAGAGAAGTCTAAATACTACTACTATAGCAAAGTCTAGTAGTATATATAATACGAAGTACTACGAAACTAGAAAGAGACTTAATACTACTACTATAGTAAGGCTTAGTAGTAACGAGAAACCTAAATATAGAAGGGACTCTAAGTAAAAAGAGTACCTATAAATAACACGACTAAGGTTAATCAGACAAGATACTACGCTAGGATAAGAATAGAGGTACCTAGAAGAATATAGGAGGGAATAATAGGAATAAGATACCCTACCTACGAATCAAGAATATAATTTTATAATAGGACCTAATCAAGGAATTATAACCCCGGAACAAATAGACTTAGAAGAAGAAACTAAGCCAGAGGAAGGAGAAGTACCTAAGTCTAGCTAAGACGACTTAGACTAGGAAGATATATTACTAATAATCGAGGAATAATAATAGTAAATCAAGGATAGCCTCGAGAAATATATAAATGACTTCGATAAAGGATACTAAATAGTATATAAATAAAAGGGCCTTTATTTTATATATAATATAAGGAAATAGAGAGAGATTAGTAACCTAGCTTATCTATACTATAACGAGTATAAATAGGATTACTACTACAAATACTATATATTTAAGGAAATATAGAAGTACGGATAAAGACTTTACTATAAGAATTATAAGTAATACCCGTAATATAAAGATAACGAATAGATCTACTAGAGATACTATAATAATTAGGAATATACTATATATAATAAATACTAAGGATAGATTAATAAATAAAATATCGAAATAATAGATATTAAGAATACTATACTGTACGAGAAATTAGAAATTATATACTAGAATAATAAGCGGAGAGTAAAAATCTTATATTAAGGATATATAGTAGAATTCATAGATAATATAGCGATAGAGTACTAGCTAAGTATAACTAGAGTACTAAAATAAAAGCTATAAGAAAAAGAAGAATAATAGTAATAACTATAAGCAATATAAGAATAAGAAGAAACCTCGTTAAACGAATCTAAATAGGACAAGATATACGAATACGCGGATATAATTTAGAAAGAAGCTTATAATTAATAATACTAAGATAAACTAATTAATAGACTAAAAAAGAAGTAGAGTCTAGCTACAATATATAGATATCACCTAGTAATAGTAGTAAACTTAGCAGGGAAATACGCGCGAGCCCTAATTAATTTAGAAGCTACTAGGAACTTTATCGACTCACGATATATAAAGGAATTAGGAATTACTATACGAGAAAAAGAAGAACTATATTAGTTAGGAGGACTTAAAGAAGAGTGGACTAGTATTATAAATAAAGAAACTACTAATATAAAGGTATACGTCAAAGGATAATATAAGGGAAAGGAGTGTTTTAACGTGACTAACCTAGGAGGGTACAATATTATCTTAGGACTTCTATAATTATAAAAATATAACCTAATAGTAAACTAGAGAGACAGTATATTATAACTAGATAGTAGAAAGAAAAGCTACTCTAACCAGAACCTAGATACCTTAGTAGCTACCCGTAACGAGAACAAGGACAGAGGTCAGATACTAGGTATAGCGCCCTAGGTTAAAAAGGGAACTAGGAAAACTACAAGAGATCGATTACTATAAGGAAAGTAGAGAATAGTTTACCGAGAGCAGGACGCTACTAAATTAGAAAAGTTATAATAATAGATACTCTAGAAATACCACAATTTGATTAAAGTATTTAGAGAATATAAACTATCGGAAAGCTTGCCAGAATATCAGGTATAGGATTATAAGATACCCCTCAAGGAAGGGATAGAGCCTATATATAAACCTATATATAGGTTAATAGAAAAAGAACTTGAAGAATTACAGACATATATTAATAAGAATCTAGAAAAAGGATATATACGCGAATTAATATTACTAGTAGGATACCTAATTATCTTTGTACTAAAGAAAGATAGATCACTACGACTATACGTGGATTATAGATAACTTAACGATATAATAGTTAAGAATAGATACCCTTTACCCCTAATTGAAGAACTATAGAGTAAATTTAGAGGCATTACATAGTTTATAGTATTAGATATACGAGAAGCCTATTACCAGATACGTATTAGGAAAGGAGAAGAATAGAAGACCGCATTTAGAACAAGATTTAGACTTTATAAATATCAGATTATGCCTTTTGAATTAACTAACGCACTAGTAATATTCTAAGCCTTTATTAATAACGTACTACGCGAATATCTAGATATATTTATAGTAGTATACTTAGATAATATCCTTATCTTCACAAAAGAAAGCCGCGAGGATTATATGGAAAAAGTTAGAATAATACTTAAGCGACTATAGGAGTATAACCTATACCTTAAAGTATCGAAATACGAGTTTTATAAATAAGAAGTTAAGTTTCTAGGATATATTATATCGACTAAAAGAATCTAGATAGACTCGGATAAGATTAAAGTAATTAATAAGTAGCCTATACTAATAATAGTAAAAGAAGTTTAGTAGTTTCATAGACTTATAAACTATTACTAATAATATATCTATAAATTCTTAGCAATCACGAAACTATTAACGGAACTATTTAGAAAAGAAAAAGAATTCTTATAGACTAAATAAGAGGAATTAGTATTCTAGAAACTAAAGGAAAAGTTTAGATAAGGAGATATGCAATTATATTTTAACCTAGATAAAGAAGTATATATCGATATAAATATATTAAACTACTATTAGAGCTAGATTATAGTAGAAAGACGAAAGTAGAAAACTACAACTTATAGTATACTATACTAGGATAATAATACCTACGGAATAGAATTATAATATCTATAATAAGGAATTATTAGTAATTGTTATTATATTTAAGAAATAGAGACAAGAACTACAAGGAGCTAAATACCGAGTTATAGTAATAAGCGATCACTAGAATCTGATATACTTTACGACTATAAAAGAATTAACTCGATAATAATTAAGATAGTATACAGAAACCTTAGTATACTATAACTTTAAGATATAATATTATAAAGGAATAGAGAACACTTTTATAGATATATTAAGCAGACAACCAGATTTAATAATAAAAGAAAGAGAATATAGGGTAATCTTATATCTAGATACAAATACTAGTAACATAGTCTTGGACACACAAGTATTGAGGGCCACTAGGATAGTTATATTTAATACAGACACTCTGGAAGCTAAGATATAGATATACTTAGAACGAGACCCTTTAGTTAGAAAGCTCTCAGGCTCAAGTGAGTAATATCAAGAAGAGAATAATCTACTCTTATACTAAGGACAGATATATATACCCAAGGAGGTACGACAATGAATACTAAGAGAAAGTTATAATAATTTAAGTATAGGATACTTTAGAATTAACAAGACTATAGAATAAGTTACGAGAAACTACTTTTAGCCAAGTATGTAGAGAGATATCAGACAATATATCTAGAAGTATAATACCTATTAATAAAATAAAAATAATCGATATGTACTATATAGACTTTTATAGCTTATACTATATAAAGATATACTATAGAAATTAATAGCAATAGACTTTATTATAAAACTACCGAAATCGAAAGAGCTATAAATAAGTATATAATATAATATAATAATAATAATTACGGATCGATTAATAAAGTACACTTACTTTATTCCCTTTATTAAAAAAATAATAGCGCTAGATATAGTATATATCTTACTATAACAAGTTTTTACGAACTATAGATTACTAGATAAAATTATATCTGATAGAGATATACGGTTTATAAGTAAGTTTTAGATAATACTGACTAAGAGAATAGGGATTAAATAGAAAGTATCTACGGTATATTACCCCTAGATAGATAGATAAAGTAAATAAATAAATCAGACTATAGAATAGTATCTGAGATATTATATCAACCATAAATAAAATAATTAGATTAAACTACTACTAATAGTATAACTCGCCTATAATAGAGCTAAGATAGCCTTAATAGGTACGATACCTTTCTTTACAAACTACGAATAAGAACTAGAAGTAATAAAAATACCTAGAAAAGTGAAAACTCACGTATAAGAAGCGGAGATATCGGTAGAGAAATTATAAATACTATATAAAAATATAAGAAAGGAACTAGAATTCTTGAGTTACTAGATAAGTAACTACTACGATAAATAATATATAGAAGCGCCAACCTTTAAAAAGGAGGAGAAAGTATTCCTACTACGATAGAATATTAAAACTACAAAACTAAATAATAAACTAGATTACCGAAAGATCGGACTATTTAAAATTTTAGAGAAACTTAGATAAGTTAACTATAAACTCTAATTGCCGATATATATAAAAATATACCTAGTGTTTTATATCTTATTAATTAAAAAAGCACCCTAAAACGCTAAACTATACGAGCCGGAAATATAGGAAGAAAATCAAGAATAAGAATATAAAGTGGAGAAAATCCTAGATAAAAAAAGAATTAGTGGAAAACTTTACTATCTAGTAAAATAGAAAGGCTACGATAATTTAGAAAATATCTACGAGCCTATAAGGAACCTTTAGAACACAACTTAGGCGATTAAGAGATACTACTAGATAAAAGATTCTCAAGTAACGCCTTAAGAGAAGGAGCAGAGGAAGCTAAGGAGCCTAAAACGGCCTCATCACGCTAAGTAAGCCTAGAAATAGCAAATAGGGAAGCTATCGCCCACATACGAATTTGCTAATTTTCCTCTATAATAATAGATAACTCTTCTTAAGCTTTCGATAGTTAAGACTAAAACTCACGTACCCAATTTAGATAAAAACGGATGTTGGTATCTAAATTCCCTAGATAATATTAATATTAAAAGTTCTCCTCTTTCTAGCGATTCTAGGAAAACAACCGACTAATATAGGGATAGTTCTTACAGAGATAAGAGGAACAACTTTTACTAGAAGAATCTATTATGAGGCACGGAGTTAAAGAAAAGAAGCAGCTATTATATAAGAATTCTACTAAGGAGCTATACTAATTAATAACTGCGGCAAGATAAGCACGCTTAGGAGTACAATTACACGGAGCACGAGTAGATAATTTAAGAGAATAACGAGCCATAATAAGAAAAGGGATATAGACTTACTAACCTAATATAATAGGGAGATATACTTACTATTTATAAACTAACGATCGAAATAATTCGTTAAGAGAGGAGGGGATAATATTATAGACTATCTACGGCGTAGCCTAGATAAGTACACTTATTAGATAAGATTATAGCACGGAATAATCTAGGAGGACCTTAGATCACGTGATAACTAAGAGAGGTCCTAAATACTAAGAATATAGATAGGTCTATAATAGGACCTTAGAGGAAAGGTCCATAATAGGACCTCAGGGAGTAGGTCCAACTTAGGACCTCAGGACACAGGTCTACGAAGGGACCTGAGCAGGATAATAGGATAAGGGACCTTACTATAATATATATATAAGGGTACTTATCACCCACCTTAATTAGAGTTATCTTCTAATACTTACAATTAAAGTAGCCTTTATAGTAAGTTATAGCTTTATAGTACTAATCAATATAAGCATACTTCCCTTTATCTATCTGATATCCCAAGCTACCCTTATACCAGACTTAACTAGTATACTAGCTTTATTATAGATAAGGAACTCAGAGCGTGACTATAATACTAAGCTAGACTTGGAGTTACGACCTTGAAGCCAGATACTAAAGTATCTTCCTACAACCTAGAGAGCTTATTAATACTTCGCTACACCCCAACCTATCCACAAAGCACCTTAGCACCCTTTCACTAAGACGTTATCCCTTATACCGATAACCCACCTTTGTAGCAAGGGTAGTAGCTAGGTAGTAAGAATAGTAGTAGATATAGTAAACTCTTAGAACTATATATATAGAGTTCCTTATTTAACTAAGTAAGTTTAGATTAATATTTAAAGGGAATCTAGAATCTAAGCTACCTTTAGCTTTATTCTAGATAGTACTATAATAATATTAGTATTTTTATTTCAAGTCTATTTATAGTAGGCTTTATATTTAACTTATATCTATCTATCTATAGTATTAAGGCTATTATTAATAAGAGAAGTAACTTTATCTTTCTATTTAGTAGTAATAGAGCCTATAGTATTTACTAATCTACTATTATAATGAAATAGATTAGTATTACTAATTCTAGCTAACCTATCTACTAAATTTAATACCTCTAGTATATTAGTAAAGTCGTTTAAGTTATTTATAAAATAGTTATTAATTATAGGTACTTAGTTAACCTTATCCTTGGTTATCTAAGTATATTTCTTTAGTAGCTTCTAGATATAATTAAGAATAACCTTCTAATATATTTTACTCTAATTATACTAAGTCCTACGTAATACCTTATATAGTTCTAGTAGGTTAGAGAATATTACTATTAGATAGTTTATAAATATATAGTAGAGTAGGGTATAATCTACTTAAAGCTATATAGCCTTTCTATTTAAAGGTTTAATTTCTTAATAAGCTATTAAGTACTTATTTTTACTTTAAAGTATTTCTATAGTAGCTTTACTCTTTAATAAATATATAATTAAGGGTAGTAATAATAAAGATAACTATCTTTACTAGTACTAGATTAAAATAACTAGTAGTATCTATACTATATCTAATACTATAGTTACCTATAGTAGTAATATAGAAGCTTAAGGCTAATATTATAATTATAATCTTTAATATAAATTACTACTTATACTCTTATACTTCTATTAGCTATAAAATATTCTTTAATATAAGTATTAATACTTATACTATTTTTATCCTTTTTATATAAGAAATTTTAATTCTTTAATAACTTATTAAATATAGTACTAGTATTTTCTAATTTATTCTACTTAAAGTAAGTTAGTAAGAAGTTTTAAATCTATAATATAAAGTAAGTATAGAATAAGTTTACTATATTATATAGCTATAGAGAATTATATTAGTATATCTCTAAATATATAGTATTAAATATTTATATCTATCTTACTTTAACTTTAGATAGCCAGGTACTTAACTATAGAGAGGGATTATTAATACTTCTAGCTATAGATCTCTAGATTTATATTAGATAGATATTATAGGTATTAGTCTATATACTATAAATAATACTACTAAAATAGGATTCCCCTATTAATTCTAGCTAAAAAATAAGATTATTATTTTAATTTCCCTATATATTTTATCTACTTATTAGATATATAAAAAGAATTAACTTTACTAAATTTAAACTAGTTTTATTACTAGTAGTTAAAGTATACTTAGCGTATCTCGGAGTATTACCTTAAAGAATTATACTAAATTTAATAATTATATATAACTTTTATAGATTCTATACTTCTATAATACTATATTAAATAGAAGGCGGAGGGCTAGCCTCTATTATTATAAAGCTACTTATACTAGTATTCTTAATTAAAAAAGAGTAATTAAAGCCTAGTATAATAGATCTATTAAGTCCCTTATTATTAGAAGAATAGGGAATACTTAGGGTAGTTTTATTAATAGCCCTATACTTATAACTCTAGGATCTACTACCTATTAGTTCTCTAATAGTAACTGTAACTTTCTATTAATATATTCTATTAGCTTATATTAATTATAATAATAGTAGAATAATTCCTTATATTTTATATATTAATTCTATACTATAATATAATTATAGTAAAATTAGATAAGTTATTATTATTAGACTAGCTATTATTCGTACCTTTATTATTAGAATTAGGGAATAGGGTAGGGTAAAATAGCTTATTCTATCTCCCCTTATCTTTACTTCTATCTTCTACTAAATTAATATTGACGGTAGCTTATATAGTAGATATATATAATATAAATTAAGAACTAATATAAGAGCTTAATCCCCTAATAGACTTTTATATAACTATCTTTTAATATTCTATAAGTTATCTAATATAATTAGAAGTAGTAGAAGGTATATCTAAAGTTAGAGTCTAAAAAATAATAATAAGTATATATCTAAATTATAATAATAGTTAAGCTTTATAAAGAGTAGTAGAGGAGGAGTATTATTATCTTAATTAATACTACTATTAGTATATATAGGGATAAATAGATTAATAAGATAACCTAGAATATTAATTACTACTAAGAGTTAGTCTAAATATAAGAATAATAAAACTTAAAAGAGGTAAAAGATAGTTTAAGAAAAATATAAAGAGAGGATAGGGGAAGCTAGCCCCTTTAAATAATAAATATTACTCTTATATTAGGCTTATACTAAAATAGATATAGTTTAATATAGTTTAATATAATTTAATATATATCTATATAGATATATAAAATTATTTTATTATAGTAATATTTAAATAATTAAGTATAAAATATATTATATACTAGTAATAGATTTATAAATAGATAAAATATAATCTATTCTTTATATAATTAACTTATATTTTTAAGGTAGAAATAAATCTAGTAAGATTATTTTTTTATTAGATAGTAATAGTATTATCCTACTCCTATCTCTAGATTAGCAGTAGTTATAACTAAATAAAGAACTTAGCTAGCTATAATTATTTAATATAACTTTACTAGGAATAGTATATATACTTTTATTATCTAAACTTAGCTATAATATAGTAGAGGCTCTTTTTTTTTTATCCTTTTTTAAAATATATTATCTCTTATTATAGTTATAATATTATACTATTAATAAAAGATAGCCCTCTTTTATTTTATTCAAGAGTTTTTCTAAAACTAAGTTATAGGCTTCTTCTAACCTTTAAAAAATACCCTATAAATATCCTTTAGATAACTAGGTTAAAAGTTTCTCTTCTAAAAATTAGATCTTCTATAGTTTATCTTATAGTATACTATATAAGCTTATATAGGTATATTTATTAATACTAAAATATCACTTAGTAACTCTAACTATTTAGAATCGTATATACCTAAAATATAGTTCTACTATAGTTAATATAACTATTAATACTAATTCTATTCTAAGTTAAAAAACTTATATAAATATAGCCTAATATAGTATATATTAGGTAGCTCGAGTATATAAGAACTAGAAAATAGATTTATATTAGTATTATAGTAATATAAATATATATAGATAATATAGAAATACTAATTATAATATATATCTCTAATAGTAGAAATTAAGAGCATAGTATAACTAAGAAGGAAAATAATTAATATTATTATAGAACTTATACTTCTTAAGAAGAAAAGGATTTAAATTATAGTTTTAAAGTTTTAAATTAGAGTATATAAGATAAGTTTCACTAATTATAAGAGTATACTTAATACTTCTAGAAGATATATTTCTTAATAGAAAAATATATATTATTCTAAGCTACTAACTTAGTTTTATAATAAGAATTATAGATTAAATTTTTATCTAACCCCTAAGCTATATTTAAGTATAAAATTTAATAACTTTATAGTAATATATTTTTATAAGAATACCTAGGTTAAATTATATAGTTTATTATTAAGTAGGGAGCTATTAGAGATATCTATAATAATAAGTAGTAATATCTAGGGTAGCTAGAATATAGTCTGGAGCTCGCCCTAAGTAGAATATATAAGTTAAGCTATAATAGTAAGATTAAATAATATAATAGTAATATTAACTAGTTAATTAACTAGTTAATTATATTATATTTACTTTAAATAATAATTTTAATATTAATATCTAAATATACTATAATCGATCTTTTTATTAGTACTTAAAGTTACTAGGGCTTATAATTTAAATATAAATAAGATATTTTTATTCTACTTTAAACTATCCTAATTACTATTTATAGTACTATTATTGAAATATAATATAGATATATCCTAATTAGTATTATTAATATTACTCTTAGTAACTATATATATCTTTACTTCCTCTAGTAATATAGTAGAATACTTTCGAGTCTAGTTCTCTCCTTTTTTCATAAAATCCTCCTTATATAAAATATTATATTAATTCTAATTAATATAGTTATTAATATAGAAAATATTCTTTTTCTATAAATATCTAAACTTATTACTAGTAAGTCTAGAAAAATTTAGTTCTAATAAAGTAGATACTATATAAATACTATATATAATATCCTTAATAGAATAAAACCTCCTAGCTCTAATATAGAGATCC
The DNA here is from genome assembly GCA_018357685.1 of Trichophyton schoenleinii. Lineage (NCBI taxonomy): Eukaryota > Fungi > Ascomycota > Eurotiomycetes > Onygenales > Arthrodermataceae > Trichophyton > Trichophyton schoenleinii. Next base: position 4,205,820 of record WOFF01000002.1, read on the forward strand.
TTATATTTATTTATTAAGTCACCTATTATTAAGACTAAAGGAGTAGACTCTACCTTTATTATACTATATATAGAGTAAGGTTTATATATATATTAAGGCTAAAGGATATTAATAAATACTCTATAATATACCACGGGCTTTTCTAAGTTATAGATAATATTATTTAGTTACTCTCCTATTAAAGACCTCTTCTTATTAAATACTATTAATAGAATAAGTAAATATCCTACGACTTTCCCCTTTAGGAACCTATTAATATTAATAAAACTAGTATCTATATAACTACCTCGAGTAAAATCCTTTTTAGCTTAAATTTAGGTATAGTTATATCTCTAGTACCCTTCCTTCTTCTACTAATCTAGTAAGTATCGGATAAATTCTTTTATAAGGGTCCCTATATTTAAGGGGTCTTTACTACTAGGTTTCTATATAGTAATAGAGGAGTAGACTTAAACTTTATAGTTATAAATCTATATAGAGTTATCCTCTTATTAGATATTCTTTCTACTAAAGGTACTAGTATTAGTAATTAGCTTATTACTAGTATTATTACCCTGAAGATTATTATCTAAAGTAAATTATATTTCCTAAATAAAAATAGCTAGAGCTTGAATAAACTCTTCCTCTAGGAGTCCTAACTTTAGTATAATCTTCTTTATAAATATTATATTTGGATAATTAAATAATAACTTAAATACCTAATACTTTAACTAATATTTATACTTTTTAAGTTATATCTTAGACTTCTACCTAATTTTAATTAGGTTAATAAAGTATAAGATATAAGTTATCTATATAGTTAATAAATCTCTAATAATAAGAGTATTATCTTTATAGATTTTACTATAGAAGCTAATATTCTAGTTATTTATTATATTTATCCGCTATATATTTTAATATATAATTTAATCCTTATATCTATCTCGTTTATTAGTATACCTAAAGGGATTTTTAATAAGAAACTTATAGATAGCTTTACTATAGGAGATATTAAACCTATTTAATATACTATACTATTAAATAAAATCCGTATAATATATAAGAATATAGAACTTTAGAAAGTTGAAATACCTTACTTCCTATAGATTCACTTTATTTAGTTAATATTTACTAAAGATCTATTTTAACTTATTAATATAGCTAAGAGTATAATTAAAATATTTAAGAGTATTATTATTATAGCTTTAGTACTAAGCTAATATTAGAAAGTTAATAACTACTTAAGTATATAATAAGGCTTTAGATCTCTATTTAACTAGAAGTAGTACTACTATAGCCACTAGTTAATAAGTAATAGCCTTTTATTCTTCTCCTATCTACTATTTAATCTAGCTAAAGGAAGAAAATAACTTTAAACTAGTATATATAGATATAGAGTAAAATTATTTATCTAATAGAGTAATACTACCTATATTAATTATAGGTATATTAATATATATACTAGAACTTACTACTTACCTTTTTTTTAAATAGATATTATTTAGGAGCTACTTTAGCTAGTTATAAATATTAGTAACTATATCTTTAAGAAGCTAATATAGGATATTAATTATTATAATACTATAGATATTAACTAGGTAGTATCTCTAAGTAAAGTTATCTACTCTATAAATATATATAGCTACTACCTTTCTTTAACTCTCCTTAGCCTTATTTATATAATCTAAAGCCTCCTAAACTTTAGCTTCCTACCTTTCTAACTTAGAATTCTCCTTACGGATCTATACCTTAGTTCTTTAGAGTAGCTTAATATATAGTATATCTATATTTTTACCCTTTAGTTTCTTAACCTCCTTAATTTATACCCTTAGTTACTTCTCTTCTATCTATAAAGCTTAATACTTATTATCTCCCTATATTATTTTTAAGATCTTATTCTTTATATACTAATAGATCTAGAGAGGCTAGTTAACTAAGAAATTTTTATACTTACTAGGTAGAACCTAATAGATAGTACAATACCTTCTGCTTTTAATACTAGTAATAAAGATCTACTCCTTATAATCTATTATTATATTAGCTAAAATTAGGAAATATTTATAAATATTTCTATCTATATACTTAAGGAATATACCTATCTTTATTAAATATTCTAAAGCTAGTAATAGGGTTATTAATATAGCTCTTAACTCGAGTAGAGGTAGGTATAGCATAGATTAGGTAGATATTATTAACTTATATTTAAGAATAGTTTTAAGTACTTTATAGTATACTATAGCCTTAATACTAGTATCCTTTAATTAAATATTTATAGGGAGGAGACTAAGTAGCCTTATTATATTAAATTTTTAAAACTACTATATTTTATAGATAAAGTTACTAATTATTAAATATATTAGCTATTAGTATTTATCTCCTTAATAGATAAAAAATTAGATCTTATCTATAGTAAGTAGAATAGATATTATAATAATACCTTTAGGAAATATAGTTTATATCTCTTACTACTAGTTCCCTATATATATTTTAGTATAAATATAGCTATTACTATTATTAAATTATTAAATTAGAGTATATATAAAGCTATCTTTATATAGAAGGTAATTAATAAATATAGTAATTAAACTCTTAATATCCTAATAGTGAAAATTAATAATTTAAGGGGCTATATTATTTATTTTTAAAAATATAATAATATTATTCTTTAGCTATTTTTTCTCTATACCTTTTATATTATATTATAGTAGGTTATATAGCTTATTAGTTATATAGAAGCTAAGCCTCTTATAAATTAACTTTAGGTATAAACTTTATAAGAATACTATTATTATACCCTTTATTAACTCCTACTTAATAAAGAATTAAGTAAAACTATAGTTAATATTATTTTAAAATAGGTAGAAGGATTTAATATTATTGAATATAACTATAATATTCTTTCTAAATAAGTCTCTAGTAACTTTAGGGTCTACTATAATCTAACTAGTAGATATTTTTATCTCTTCTTTATATAAAATATTCTAAGTTTATAATAATATAAGTATTAAAGGATAAGTTAAGTATATAACTAAAATAATAACTTTAATAGAAGATAAGTAATCTATTTAAGTATTACTAGATAATAATATTATACTATCTATATTATTATTAATATATAGCTTAGGGTATTATTCCTCTTTCTATATAGTATTATCTACTTTACTATTATCTATAACTATAGTATTATACTTATTAGTTAGATATATTAGGTTAGCTTAAATATAAGGACCCTTAGTCTTACTATACTTATTATTAGTAGTACTTTTAAAACTATTCTCCTTCTCTATAACTTCGGCTTAAAGAGAGTGATTAAGTATTAGCTTTATCTAACTTAATTTAGTATAACTAATTTTACCTAGAGGAAATACTTTACTAATATTAATAGTCTAAATTTAAGTATTAATACTAATATTATACCCTATACTTTAATCTCTACTAATATTATTATTTAATATAATATTACTACTCCTATAGATATTCGCCTACTACTACTATAGAGACTAGTTAGGGGCTTCTTTAAACTATTTATATTTCTAAAGATATTATATTAGGTCTAAGATTATTTTTACGGGAGTAAGATAGTAGTTATAATATTAATATATAGGAGGTATTATAATTAAGTAGTAATATAAAGGTCCTTTAAATTAATAATATTATAGAAGGAATAGAGATAAAGATAGTTTAATAAGAAAATACTTTTCTTATATAAACTTATCTAAGTAACTAACTCTAACTTAGTAATAAACTAGACTTATATAGTTAGTCTTACTAAGTTTAGAGACTTATCTTAAATTAAATTTAAGATCTAATATTCGGAATATTTATCCTTATAATATAAATAACTATTAGGCTATATTCTAATATACCTCTCTAGCTTATAGCTATATAAAAGCCAAATATATATAAAAAGATAATAAAATAAAGCTATAAGACTTTTAGAATAGAAAAAAGTAAGCTAAAAAAAGGTATAACGAGTATAAATAACTAATAATATAAAGTAAAAACTAAATAAAACTCTATAGTAGCTAGTAAAGTATTATTTATAATCTAGCCTGTAGTAATATCTAGATTTGAATAGTATAGATTTAAATCTAGGGCCTCTTTATTAAGCTCTTTATATTATTATCCTATTACTAATTAACTACTTAGCCTTATTAGGTACTTATTCTAGTTTATTTAATAAAGATAAAGAGTAAAATAAGTATTAAAAGTAATAAGATATAATAGTGAATATATATATCTAGATATTTTAATTTAGTATTCTAATACTAAGAAATAAAGGAAAAATATTAATCTGTTCCTAATTAGGAAATTTAAAATAGACTTTAGCTATATTTTTATTATAGATTTAAATAATTTAAGCGTTATTTACTAAAATATCTACCTAAGATTCTATATTATCTATTATCTAAGATTTAAGAAGTTAGGATACTAAATATAATAAGACTATAGATATTTATAATTAGAACTATATTTACTAGCTTCGTATCTATCTAGATAAAGGTATTACCTAGCTACTAGGAGAGGTATTGTATATATTATCCTTATTATTATTATTATTATTATTATTATTATTATTATTATTATTATTATTATTATTATTATTATTATTATTATTATTATTATTATTATTATTATTATTATTATTATTATTATTATTATTATTATTATTATTATTATTATTACTAACAATATCTATACTATTTCTACTAGGGGTAAATATTACTCTAGAGCCTCTAAAGCCTAATTAGTTACTAGATTAAGCTTCTATAGCTAATTATATTATCCTTCTATATAGTATAAAGTCTCCCTTATTATTATTAGAGTCTTCTAAATTAGAGTTCGATTCTAGTATATTAGTAGTTTTACGTCTCTTATATCTCTTATCTTTAACTATTTCCTTAAAGAGAGTAAATTAGAAAATAGCTTTAGTAGCCTTTATATCCTTCTTATCTACTCTATTAGAAAAATATACCTTTATATAAGTTATAGAGAGATAAATTAAAGTCTTAAGTATATAAGTAGTTATAGATAATATCTTCCTCTAATTTCTAAGTAGCTTATTATTTCGGAGGGTAGAGTATATACTTATAATATAATTAATAGTACTCTTATTAAGAATTAGTTTAATTTATAATTTTATATATTAGATATATTTCTTAATAAAGAGAATATTAAGAATTTCTATCTTTTTACTAGCCCTTCTACTACTCTAAGAGATACTAGTATAAAGTATAATATTAAAAATAATAGTAGTAGATAAAGATAATTAATTAGTTTAAGTAAGTTAAGGGTAATATTTATATTATTATTACTAATAATAGTAAATTTAATTAAATATAGTTATATATAGAATTTATAGCCCCTTATAAGGGTATAAGATAACTAAAAACTTTAAATATAGTTATCTTAATAGTTATAATATCTATAAATAGTAACTATCTTTATTATTTAATTTTATAATATTAAACTACTATATCTAAGTTAGAGTTATTATTATATATTTAAGTAATAGCCTATACTAATACTATTATATTATCTTTCTCTAAGTTAGGCTTATAGCTCTAATTTTTAGTATTAGAATTATCTAGTAGTAGATTCTTAATAGTAAACTATATAGTTATTAGTAATAATATATAATTAGATAGTACCTCTTATAAATCTTTAGTTAAGAGTAATTATATACTTACTATAAATAAAATAAGAGATATATATCTACTATAGCTATTTTCCCGTAATATTATATTAGTAATATTAATTCTTATAATATTAATTAATAATAGTGTATTAAACCTAATATCTTTAATCTCACGGTAGAATTTAATATATAGATACTTAGTATAGTAGATATAAGTTAATATCTACTTCTATATAAAGTACTTCTAAGTCTATTCTTTAATAGCTAAATTCTAGATAGACTTTTTTAAATAAGCTTAGTTATCTACTTCTAAATAAGTATTAACTATATTTATTAATCTATAAGTAACTTTATATATTAACTTAGGTAACTATATAGAGTTAGTATATTAAATATAGTAGTATATATTAGTATAATTAGATTATATTATACCCTATTATATAATTATCTATAGTTATTCAAATAAGAATTATAATATCCCTTAATATTTTACTAATATTAGTAATTCTCTAAATTAAATATTATTTGTAGCTCTAGAGTATTAACTATACTAGTATATATATATAGTATATATATTTTATAAGGGTAAATAGTCTCGAAGGGTTAAATTAAAGATATTTTTAGATAATTATTCCTAAAATAGGTATACTTATTAAATAGTATTAAGTAATAAGGTAAAGGAAGTTTAGGTTAGTAAGAAGTTAAAAGATTTAATATAGTATAAGTTAACTTATATAGAAAATATAAGTAATACTAAACTTAGAAAAAAGAAATAATAAATAAAGAAAAAATCTCTATAGAATAGATAACTATCTAACTATTATTTTAGTAGAACTTAATATAGTAAATAAAATCTCTATAGAATAAATAATTATCTAATTATTTAAGTAGAACTTAATATAGTAGAATAGTTATAAAAAGAGTATAGTATTTAATATAGTAAAAAAACTAGTATTTATTAGAAATATACTCTATATCTAGTAGTTTATAACAAGCGTGATATAGTATATAAAATTTAGCTAGAATTTAATATACTAAGATAGTAGTTATAGGGGTATTTATATTTAATATTAATATTTAGATTAAAGTACTACTAAGTTTCTAATATAATAATCTAATAGTAGATTTAATTAAATAATAGTCTCTTATTAGATAGGGGGGGGCTTAGCACTCTTTATTAGGTATAACCTTATTTAGTTACTTTAATAAATATAGTTTATCTTTATCTATTCTTAGAACTTCCTAACTTTACTATTATAATTAAGTTAAAGTATTTGATATTTAAGTACTTAACTATAGTACTATTTTTTTATCTTTATTATTATACTATACTATACCTTTTAAAATATAGCTAATTATAAAATATAATTTAAGTAAATAATTTTTTTTTATTATAGATATTAGTAAATATATTTTCTTTATATTAGAAAGTATAAGGTACTAAATATCTTTTCTAAATACTCTATATTATATTTTATTTAAATTAATAACTCTATATAGTTACTACCTTATATTAGCTCGGTCTTAAACTAAACTAATTTTAAGAATTAGGTATATATATTATTATTTAAGTATCTATAAACTAAAGGAATTTAAAGTATAATACTAATACTTTAATATTATATAGTGGAGGATATATATAATATTATTTCTAATGATATATATTAGGGGTAGCTATTAATAAATACTATCTTATTAGATACTTCTTTTATTAAAAGAATCTATACTATAAATATATCGCTTTTTAATCTAGAGATAAATAATAATTTATTATTTCTTAATTATATAGATAGTAATATCTAAATAAATAAATCAACCTATTTTAAATTAAATAATAGAAACTAAGCTATAGTACTAGAATTAGTAAAATTATTTCTTATAATAGAGAATAATAATAATAAACGGCTATATTAAGGTAGTAATATAGCTATTATTACTAGATATTATGAGTAGTTTTATAAGTATTAAATTAATTTATACTATACCTATAGAGTAAATATTAATAATACTACTAATTTAGAAGGAGTCTCTATAAAAATAATAGACTCTTTCTAGAGTAGCTAAGTAAATATTATTATCTTTAATATAACTATTAATAATAGAGTTAGTTTTATAAAGAAAGTATATTATTTAATTATAACTCTATTTAGAAGCTATTATAGCCTCTATATAATTAGTAATATAACTAGAATATATTCTAATAAAAGTATAAATTAGAGATTTAGTTAAAATAATATACTTATATAAGTCTTAAATACCTTTAAAAGAAAATACTATATTATTTAGATTAATACTATAATATTACTATAAATATATATTAACTCTAGATTTACTTCTACTCTTAATATACCTACTATAACTAGTATAAATATTAGAACTCCTATTATAGCTAATAAATAGGGTAATAGTAGAGAAGATAATATATTTAGTACTAGTAAGATTAGGACTAAATATATATCTAAGGGTAGTATTTAGCTATAAGGTAATATAGAACCTAGAGATTAATCTAATAATAGAGTGGATATTTAGATACGAGAAGTTCTAGTAGAGAATAATAATATCTAATAATTTAAAAAAAACTACTATTAACTACCTATAGTAGAAGTTATAGTAATTAGTAGTAGATAATAAAATTTTTCTACTACTACTATTATAAATTAAATATTTATTTCTATATTTAGTCTACTAAGAAGCTTAATTTATAGTATCTAATAGTTTTTTACTCTTACCTTATTTATTATACTATAAGAATAATTATTCTTTATTTAGATAACTCCTTTTAACTTCGCCTATATAACTCTTTTTAACTTTATTTATATAACTCTTTTTAAGTTTAACTCCCCTTAAGTTTACCTATATAACTCCCTTTAACTTCGCCTATATAACTCTTTTTAAGTTTAACTCCTTTTAAGTTTAACTCTTTTTAAGTTTAACTCTTTTTAAGTTTAACTCTTTTTAAGTTTACCTAAATAATATATATTACTAGTAAGCCTATAAATAAGTAATAAGTAATATTTAAATTTTCTTCCTCCCTCTAATTTACTAATAATATTATTTACTAACTACTATACCTTTAATATCTTATTATAGCTACTTTAAATCACAAAGATTAATCTATATAAAATTTACTAAACTAGTATCTATACCTACTTAATAGATAATAATAGCTACTCCAAAGGTAGAGAGTTACCTCTATTCTAAGGTAGAGGAGGTAGTATTATATTTAGAAATATATATAAAGAACTCTAGAAATAGTTACTATATATTTCTATAGCTACTAGTAATAGAGCTAGTAGTAATAGTTTACTCTAGGCTATATTATCTATAATATCCTTAGACTAACTCCCCTATTATATTAGTATAATAGAGTTTGAATTATCTAATAAATAGCTTACTCTAAATAATTAGAGGTACTAGATAGATACTATTTATAAGGATTTTAATAAAGCTATATTTAAGGAATAAATTAGTAATATATTAAGAGCTACTAAATATACTAATTTTAGTATTAAATAGTTTAATTATATAGTAATATGAGGGCTAAGATAATAATATTCTTATATTACCTCTCGAATTAACTATATATATACTAAACTATCCTTAAATATTATAGTTAAAGATCGGATAATTAAATTTATTCTCCCTAACTTAGTAATAGCTAACCTAAATATAAGAGATAAGTAGTATAAAATACTACTATAATAGATAATATATATATTATTAGATCGGGTACTATACTAACTTAATAGTAATAGCTAAAGATTTAAATAATTAAGTTCTAAAGAATTCTATATTTATAAACACTTATATAATATCTATTAAAAAGAGAAAGAATATTAATAATACCTAAATAAATAATAAATATAATAATAAATCTAGTATAGCTAAAAGAATTAAACTAATTAATAAATATTCTTTTAATACTATAACTAACTATAATAATTCCTCGAGTAATAGAATATATAATATTAAGAGCTTACTAATAAAAGACCTTAATATTAAGGTTCTAGATAAAGTAGTGGCCTAATTTATTAATATAGATAAATATAAAATTACTATAGATAGAGATTCTAAGAATAATAATAGTAATACTATTAGATAGTGGTAAGTTTCTAAAGTAGCTATCTAATAAACTTAATTAAAGTTACTAATAACTAACTCTATAATAGTTTTTAGAATCTACTTAAAAAAAATAATCTATACTCTTATTTTAGTATTAATATATACTATAAGGAGTTCGGAAGGTTTTTTAAGTTTAATAATAAAATATTATTATAAGGTCTAACTTAAATTAAAGTATTTAGACTCTTAGGTATCTAAAGAAATATTAAATCTTATTAGCTCTAGATAGTTTAGTAGATAACTATCTAGAAGTATAATAACTTAGTTCCTAGCGGTTTCCTTACTTATAATATAGGGCTTAGAAAGATAAGATAATTCTATTAATAATTCCTAATATAACTTAAATAAGCTATTAGTATTAATTATATTACTAATAATTAGATAATAATAAGCTTCTTATATATTATTATTAATTATTACTTTACTAAAGTATAATATAAGGTTAAGAAATACTATTCTATAAACTTTAAATAATATTTTAGACTTAAAAATAATACTAATACTACTATTTATTATTTATCTAAACTTTTTCTAATAGCTTATCTATACTATCTAGTAAATCTAATATATAAACTTACTATAAAACTAAATCCTACTCTAATTTTAAGTAATAAGGGGCTTATTGATACTTAGATTTAAAAATAGAATAAGATTATTAGCTCGAACTTATATATATAATTACTAATAGACTATAAAGCCTACTATAATAATTTTAAAAGAAGAGGTATTAAAGTCTCTAGTATTACTAAGTTATATAGTAAAATCCTAGTATACTTAAATAATATCTAGGAATATAATAATAATAATATCTAGAAACCTAATAATAATAATACTATAGATATAGCCTCTAATATAAGAGATAATATCTCTAGTTTTATATTAGTAGATATAATATTAGACTACAAATATATAAGTAGAGATACTTATAGTAAAGTACTAGAATAGTTAATAAATTAAATTAAGTATATTATTATTATCTCGATTAGTTCCTTTAAGAGATAAGTAGCTAAATATTTTATAAAGACTATATAAGAATTAGTAAAAGCTACTAATTATAGTAAATAGTACTATAATAAAATAAAGTATATATAAAATACTATATATATAAGAATATTTTAGGATAAATTCTATCTAGTTAAGAGTAAATTAACTAGATTTAAAAAGATCTTAAACTACTACCTAATAAAATATATAGATAAACTATTTTTATAATATATCTCTAGTACTCCTTATATAAATAGCCCCAAGACTATAAGAATAGTAATTAGAATATTAGAAATAAGCTTATTTAATAGTTAGATTAACTATATAGATCTTGGTTATACTACTATATTAAATTTTAAGAGTTTATATAATAGTATTGACTCTTTGATCTGAAAGAATAATTATTATAATTTAGAGGTAAAGATAAAAATCTTTTAAAATATTATTTAGTATATAATAATCTAGAGGTAGATATAAGACCTCTAGGGAAGTAGAGTAACTTTACTTCTACTATCTAAAGAAAAGATAGTTTATAGGATACTATTCTCTAAGAAACTACTACTAGTATTTAAGTAAACGGAGGAGAGTATTAATACTTAGTTAAAAAAGATATAGCTTAAGGAGTATAAGAGATAGAAGATTTTACTAGATTATAATAGAATATCTCCTCTATCTTTAAAGGCTAATAACTTCCTATATATAGTATATTAAATATATATTTTTACTAGTATTTTAAATTTATTAAAGATTAATCTTAAACAAAGTAATAATATTAAATATATTAATAAGAATATATATAATAAATTAAATATAACTATAGATAAGATAGCTAAATATAGTAATTATATAAGGCTAAAAAAATTTATTTATTAGAAGTAAATTAACTTTCTTATACTATATTACCTAAAATTTAATTAAATTAAGGAGATTTTAAATAATATAAAAGTAGATTTCTATAGAAGAAAAGAGAAATTAGTTATATTAATAGTTTACTCTATTATAGTCTTTATTATTTATCTAGTAAATACTACTTTATTCTTTTTAAGGTATATAATAATATAGATAGACTAATAAGGTTTAGATACTATATTAGTTTTAGGAGAAGAATATATTAAAATAGGGTTATTTATACTTTATTTTAATAAACTCTTATAATAAAGATAGTAATAGTAAGATAAATCACTTCTAAATTGAGGAGAATTTATAGTTTAATTAGAAGGAAGATAAGCTATTTCTATATAGATGGCGCAAAGATACTAATAATCAATACTATATAGGTGGGACTTCTTTAGAGGAGCTCTTAGGGAAGGTATCTTAGTAAAAGGGTACTAAGGTATTATATATATTAGGGTATAGCGAAGTATTAATAAAGTTATTTAGTTATAGAAAGATACTTTAATATCTAACTTTAAGGTTATAGCTTTAAGTCTAGCTTAGTATACTTGTACTCTCTAAATTCCTTATCTATAATAAAGCTAGTATACCAGTTAAGTCTAGTATAAGTATAACTAGAGATATTAGATAGATAAAGGGAAGTATACTTATATTAATTAGTACTATAAAGTTATAATTTACTATAAAAGCTACTTTAATTATAAGTATTAGAAAATAACTCTAATTAAGATAGATAATAAGTACCCTTATATATATATTATAATAAAATCCCTTATTTTATTATTCTACTTAGGTCCCTTCGTAGACCTATATCCTAAGGTTCTAAGTTAGATCTACTCTCTAAGGTCCTATTATAGACCTTTCCTCTAAGGTCCTATTATAGATCTATCTATATTTTTAGTATTTAGGACCTCTCTTAGTTATTATGTGACTTAGAGAGTTTCTAGAGTTGTTTTGTTCTATAACCTTGTCTAATAATTGTACTTATCTGGGCTGCGCTGCAGATAGTCTGTAATAGCTATATATACTTATTAGTAGTCTATCTATAATAGCTACTAACTATATACTAATAAGAGTTTTTTAATTAGTTTTATTAGAGTTAAACTAGCTTACTCTTTATAAGGAGTAAGTATTTATATATATTTAGAGATATAAGTAGAAAAATATAAAAATATATATTTATTATTTATTAACTAATATAGCTATTAAGGATCGGATTATAAATAAATAAGTAATATATATCTATTTCTTAAGGCTAATATATAATATAAATTCCATAATATAGCTAAATACTACTATTAGTTCTATTATTTTAAATTAATTCAAGTAGTAATAACTAGAGTATATTTAGAGATAGATTATTTATATAGTAATAGTTTTTAAAATTAAGTAGTTTAGTTACTATATTAATATAATTATTTACTTTTAGTATAACTATAGCTCTATATATTTATTTATATATACTATATATCTACTAATATATAGTAGAGAGTTATATTAATAAAGAGAAACTACTTATAGAGCTATATAATATAGAGTTAAGTTATATAAATATTATAAAGGGATAAAGAAAGATATATTATATAGTAGAGGGCTATATTAATAAAAGAAAACTACTTATAGATTTATATAGTATAGAAATATATTATATAAATATTATAAGGGAATAAAGAGACTACTTATAGAGATATATAGCGTAGAAATATATTATATAAATATTATAAAAAAATAAAGGAGAGTATATTATATAGTAGAGGACTATATTAATAAAGGGAGTCTACTTATAGAGGTATATAATATAGAGATATATTATATAAATATCGCGAGGAGATAAGGAAGAATATATTATATAATAGAGGGCTATATTAGTAAAAGAAGACTACTTATAAATTTATATAGTATAGAAATATATTATATAAATATTATAAGAGGGTAAAGAAACTACTTATAAAGGTATATAGTATAGAGATATATTATATAAATATTATAAAAGGGTAGAGAAACTACTTATAGAGTTATATAGTATAGAGTTAAGTTATATAAATATTATAAGGGGATAAGGGAGAGTATATTATATAATAAAGGGCTATATTAGTAAAGGAAGCCTACTTATAGAGGTATATAGTATAGAGATATATTATATAAATATTATAAGGGGATAGAAAAACTACTTATAGAGCTATATAGTATAGAGTTAAATTATATAAATATTATAAGGGGATAAAGGAGAGTATATTATATAGTAGAAGACTATATTAGTAAAGGAAGATTACTTATAAAAGTATATAGCATAGAGATATATTATATAAATATTATAAAAAGATAGAGAGACTACTTATAGATCTATATAGCGTAGAGATATATTATATAAATATTACTAGAGGGTAGAGAAGTAGAATATATAAAGTATAAAGTAAGATAGTTAAGATATAGAGAGCTTAGGGGTAAATTATAGTAAATATAAATTAAATTTATATTTAGTAAGTAATAAATATAATAGTATTAGGTATTCTATAAATATAGTATTTATATAAATAGATATAATATATTTAGTAATAGTATTATAATATTATTTCTATAATAAGAGACGCTAAGCTAGCGTTATATATAATAAGTGTATTTAGCAGAAATAATATTCTTAAGCTATAACCCTAAATTGCCGATATAACTAAAGACTAATACCCTAACTAATAAAAAACTCTCTATAATATTAAAGTATTATAGAGACCCTAATACTATTATTATATATATTCTTAACTAAAAGATTAAAGGTATTACTATTAAGAATTTACTTAATAACTCCTTTCGCGAACCTAAATAGATAAAGACTATTAAAGAAATATCTACTATAAATACTAAAATACTATTTATAGAAATATATATTATTAAAATATAAATATTAATTAATAAGACTAATTTAATATATACTATAGAGGTACTTTAATACCCTATATCTATAAAAGGTAAAGCTATTAATAGAATAATTAATATAGGATTCGAAGTTAATATTATAAGTAAAGAATTTATTAAGTCTCTAGAGCTTAAAATTTTTACCTACTCTAATATTAATATAGTAGTATAAAGTAAGTAGTCTATTCCCTATATTAGCTACTATATAGATATTAAAATTAATATCTTTAGTATTAAAATTTCTATCCCCTTCCTTATTCTAGAAATAGATAATAAATAAATAATACTTAGGAAACTATAATAATATCTTATAAGGCTTAGGCTTAAAATATAGTTAAATAGATTAATTAATACTACTATTAGAAATAGAAACGGCGTAGTAGCTAAATTTAATATATATAGGATATTAAGTAAGAATTAGTTACTAGATACCTAGTTTAGGGACTAAATATTAAAAGGGATAGCTAGAAATAAAGCTTCTATAGAGTATTCTTTAACTATCTAAAATACTAAAGTCCTTATATTAGAGATAAGGTCAATAAAATAATATATAATATTACTACTAGTAAACTTACTAAGGATAACGATAATATATTAGTAGAATATTTAAATAAAGTAAGAATTAGTCTATTAGTAAGTAAGCTACCTCTTTCTAACTAATTATATATTATAAAGATAATTAACTACTAGCTAATAGTAAATAATATATTATATAATATAGCTAATAAAGTAATTAACTACTAATTAGTAACTAATAGTAGATTATATAATATATATAACTTTATAATAAATAGAATTAGATATATAATAGTAGCTATAGAATATATCTTTATAAATAGAAATATACCCTATCTCTACTTAGAACCTATTATTAATATATATATAAATAGGAAATATAAGTATAAAGCTAATAAAGTCTAACTAATTAACTTAAACTAATTAATTAGAGAGAAATTAGGAGGGCTTAATAATTAGAAAAAAGTTTATAAGAATCTCTACTATATATAACTATACCTTAACCCTAGTAACTAATATAACTTCTACCTCTATCTATAAATTATAAACTTTCTAAGAGGGGAGAGGCTTATTATAGAATAACTAGAGAAGATATATATTAGTAATAAACTTTAGCTAGCTAAAAAAGACTTACTTCTAGAAATACTCTATAGATAAAAAGGGGCTCTAGTATAGAAATAGTATAAGATAGATAAGATATACCTAGAGGTTATACTACTATAAAGAATAAAAATTATTAAATATAATATATAGCAAGTTCCTAAATATAGAGTTCCTTAAATATTAAAAGTAAAAGTTATTAAAATACTTAGAGAATAGATTAAATAAGGAATTTTAGAATAGTCCTACGGGTTATATTAGAATAGGTAGTTCCTTAGAGAAAAGAAGAGTAAAAATATATATTGATTTATCACTACTATTATACTATTAAATATAGTAATAATTAGGGATACTAATATTCTCCTAAATATAGATAAATTTATAAAAGACTTTACTAGTATAGTAATTATAACTATTATTAACTTTCTATCTAGATATAACTAATTAAGACTATATATAGAAGATTAAGATAAAACTATATTTATAACTTTGATTAGACTACTAAAATATATAATATTATTATAAAGAGTATATAATTCTATTACCTAATTTATATAAGTAGTATTTAAAATTCTAACTAAAGTAATTCTAAAAGTTATAAAAGTATTTCTAAATAATATTAGTATTAAAGAACCGCGGAGCTACTATAATAATAAAAAAGCCCTCTCTAATATTTAAAGATTTATTCTAGAATACCTAACTAATCTAAATAATATACTCCTACTAGTAGAACTTACTAATAGCTCTATCTTAGAAATGAAATCCTAGTTTAGAATACTAGATATCTAAATTATTAAATAGATATATAATAGTAATAGTAGAAAATTTAAAATTAGTAAAGTTAAAAAGATAATTAACTAGCTAATTCTAAATAATATAATAGAGCTTAGAGTATTTATTAGAATAATTATATACTTCTAGATATTAATTAAGTACTTCCAATAAAAGGCTAAGCTACTCTATAAGTTATTATAAAATAATATAAAATATTATTAGGGATAAAAATAATAAATTACCTTTAATATATTAAAGTAAGAACTTAGTATATTCCTAGTTATAGTATTAATAGACTATAACTTAGAACTAAATAGAATAATTATTACTATAGATACTAATAAATATAGTTAGAGCACTATCCTTATATAACTAAAAAATAATATCTAATACCTAGTTTGATATAAGTTTGGGGTCTAATCTAATACTAAGAATAAATATAATATTAGGAAATAGAAATATAGAGTAGTTTTTAAAGTATTTAAGAAGTTCTAGAACTAGCTATATAGAGTCCTATTTATACTAGAGATAGATACTTAAATATTAGTAGTATAACTTAACTAAACTACTACTAATCTCCCAGGAGCTCTAGTAACTAATTAAATTATATAGATAAGACTCTTTAACTTTAATATTAAATATATTACTAGAAAAAAATATATTATAGCTAATAGACTATCTTAAAGGAAAGCTACTAATAATAAAAAGTTAGATAAAGAAGATATTAATAACTTTATTATAGATTAACTAAATTATATAGGCTTAAAAGTTTATATAGGAAGAGTCAACTAATTAGAAATATCTTATATACTATACTAATTCTATAATAAAGAATATAAGAAGATAGCTAGATATTTTACTATATTAGAAAGACTAGAGACTATATTAAGCTAAGACTTCTATATATTTCGAAAGAAAGCTATAAAATTTATTATTAAAGGAGAGTATCTATTTTAAAAGTCTAAGAGGAGGATACTAATATAGAGAGTAATATCAGCCGATAAAGATAAAGAACGGATATTAAAATAACTATATAAAGAAACTAAATATTAAAAAAGAGAAGGAACTTATTTCTATATAATAAAGTAATATTAGTAGCTAGTAATCTATAAAGATATCTCTAAATATATAAAGTTCTACTACTATTATTAAATATAAGACCCTACTAAAGAAGTAGAGATACTCTATCCTATATAGATATTTATAATATAGAAAAAAGTTATAATTAATATAGTATATATACTATGAGACTAAGGTAAAAACTATTTAGTAGTAGTAAAATACGACTTCTTAAAATAGGTAGAAGCTAAAGTACTAGATAAGAATACCTCTAGTAATATTACTAAATTTATATAGGAGGATATTATTATTAGATAGAGAGCACCTAAATTAATTATTATAGATAGTAGTCCCAAAATATAAACTAAAGCTAAAATATTACTTATTAAATATATAATATATTAAGTTACTATATTAGTATATAACTCGTAAGTAAATAGTATAATAGAAGTTAGATATAAACTAATAATTAGTATACTCTTAAAAATAATAAATAGCTCTAGTAGAAAATAGATCTTACACCTATTAGCTATATTAATAGCTAATAGAATAATAACTAAAGTATTAATAGAAATATCCCTATTTAGGATTATAACTAGCTAAGATATTATTCTATCTATTAATCTTAAAGTTTTAATATAGATAGTACTCCCGTAGTATAAAGTTAGAACTACTAAGGAACTAATAGAAATATATATAAGATAAATTAAAAGAAGAATCTAGAATATTATTAAAATAATATACTATCTTAAATATATAAGAAAGATAAATATAGAATAGTATAATAATTATTATTAAATCTAAAATAAATATCTCTAAGAAAATAAGATAATACTACTCTATAATATAAAGGCTAGTAAAAATATATCTAGAGCTAAAAAGCTTAAATATAAATAATTAGGACCGTACTATATTTAAAAAATTTAAGGAAATAGCTTCTATAGGCTCTAAAAATTAGATAGGACTTCTATCTAAAAAATCTATAATAGTAATTAACTTAAGAAATATTATTATTAGCTATATAATAAAGAAGTCTACAAACTTACTACTAATAAGGAAGAATAAATCCTAGTTAGGGAATAGTATTAAGATAGACGAGTAAATCCTAAAGAACCTTAAAATAATATTAACTATTAATAACTAGTTAAGGAATTAAGTAATAATAAATAACTAACTACTAAAGAATAGAATAATACTATAAATAAAGATTACTAATAGATACTTAATAGATAGAACTTTACTATAGTTATATAATACCACGAGATAGTATATAAAATAAAAAAGGAGGGGGGACAAGAAGAGATATATACTAATATATATATAGAAGAAAAATTTAAAAATATTAAAAATATTATAAATAAAGAAACTAAATATTAAATAATATATTAAGTAAATAATAAATTCTACTAAAAACTTACTCTTAATAGTAAGTTCTATTAAAAGACTTACTTTAAATAGTAACTCCTATTAAAACTTGCTTAATATTAAATAGTATAAAAATTATATATATTACTAAATCTTACTTACTTTCTTTAATAACTTTTATTTAACTAATATTACTACTAATACTAATAATAAATATAAGAATAATATATCTATAAGTTAGAATAACTAACTAAGACTAGTAAACCTCGAGTAAAAATATATAGGAGTAAATAATAACTATAATAGAGTAAGAGAATATTAAATAAGCTAAGACTCTTACTATTAAGCTTCTAAAAGTAGATATCTAGCTAACTTTAACTAATTAAAGTATCTATAATAAAATATTTACTACCTTTAAAGATATACTTTCTTATATTAAAAAGCTCCTACTATCCCTCCGATATATAGAAATAATATATTTTATAGAGGAGATTATAAAATATATAGAAAAGAGCTAGGATATTATTATAAAGCTTTAGAATATTATAGAATAAAATTAGATTTAGTATAAAATTATATTAAAGAAAAACTTTAAGAACTAATAAGCTAAGACTAAAGATATCTTAAAGAAAGTAAAGTAGTATAATAAGATAATTAAGGGCCTATATAATCTAGTCTATAAAGAATAGGGTACTAAAAATACTAATAATATTTAGAAATATATTAATATAACTTAGATAGCTAAGTATATCTATAAGATAAAAAATTCTAGGCTACTATTTAATATTCTCTAGAATAGAATTAATAGAGCTATAATATAATATCTACTAGCTATAGGATCTAGAAAAAGATAGAATAAGTATATTATAATTAGTAATTTTAATAAAGCTAATAGTATTAAGTAGAATATACTACTATTAAATAAGAACCTAAAAAAGTATAAATATAAGATAAAATATAATAGATTTATCACTCTCGAGAGCTCTATAGTCTAATTAATCTAGGAGAATAAATAAACTATAGTCAAATAGAATAAAGATCTAGCTAGAGAATAGTAAAATAAACTAGAGCCTACTAATAATAATAATAATAGAGCTAATACTAATAAACTATAGGGGGACGAAGAAATATATAAAGATAAAAAAGCTAAATATAAAGAAGTAGTAGCTAAAGAAATTATAATAGAAGAAATAAATAATAAAGCTATAGCTAATAATACTACTACTATAGATTAGACTCCTATTACTAATACTACTAGAGTTACCTACTCTAAAACTACTATAATATTAAATTAAGCTTCTATCTAGTCTAGAAATAATAATAATCTAGTAACTAGCTCTACTTTTAATAAAGAGCTGCGCCCTAATAGCTAATTAAGTAATACTCTAATTAATTACTAGCTAGTAGCTAATTTAACTAACCCTAATACTATTAATAATAATAATACTAATAATAATAATATTAATATAGTTAAGACTAGCCTACTTATAAAAGAAGAACTATTAGGCTAAAAGTTTATTTATAGTTATAATAAACCTACCCTCTTACTTACTTAAGCTATTAAAGAGAAGAAGAAAGCCTCTATTACTATTACTATTAATCTTCTACGCTAAGCTACTCCCTTCCTAAAAGAGAATACTATATATTTCTAATATACTAAGGACCTTACTTTAAAACTCAACCTATAGATCTAAGTACTTAATTATATATAAATAAATAAATAACTTTTTACTATCTATAAAAAATAGTACTAGCTTAGAGAACTAAAGATAGCTAATAATACCTTCTAGTAGTTTTATAAATTTAACTAGTTTTCACGAGTTAAAGATACCTTAGATATTTATACTTATAAATATCTAAATATTAAATTTAAACCTAAGTTTAATAATAAATAAAAGAAAGAACTTAGTATAGTACTATAAATTAATAATATAGAAGAGCTAATAGATAACTAAAAAAGGTATAAAATTATTATTATTTTTAGCCTTATAGATTAGTAGTATAACGAACTTAATAAGTATAATTAGTAGTAGAATCTAAGATATATTATAAATAAGGTAAAGATTAAGTATAAGATATATTACTAGTACTAATAAAAGGTAAATAATAAGCTAAACTATAGCTAGCTCTATAATATCTATTACTATCTTAGCTAATAATTAATAAGATAAGATATCTACTACTACCTCTACTATATATATCTACGGCCTAACTAAAAATAGAAGCTTATTTTATACTTTTACTATACTAAGTATATTAAGAGAGGGGACTCTACCTACTTCTAGTATATAGATATTAATATTTCTAAGTTCTTTAAGTCCGGCCGCGGTAGTAGTATAATCTAGAACTCCCTTTCCCTTAATAATAAAGATAAAGAGGACTATACTAAAGTCCTACTAGAAATATATAAGTATATAAAGGAATAGTAGACTTAAGTTAAAAACTAGAGTCTAGCTACTATAGACTTTATATATAAAATCACGCTAGAAATATAGACCCCTAAAGATACTAAAAAATTTAAAATAGACTAGTTACTAATCCCCTATCTATATAGAGACGTCTATATTACTTCTCCCCTACTCCCCTATAGTACTTAAGGACTAGCTACTATTATTAGATAAATTATACTACTATAATATATTAAGATATAAGAGGACTATAAAATACTAGAAATTATTAAAGCTAAAATATAGTTTAAACTCTTAAATATATATAGAGACTTAGTCCTTAAACTAACTTCTCTTAGTAACTTAGCTAATGGATATACCTAAATTCTATATATATTCTTAGCTATAGTCTAGCTTATAGGGCTAAGCTCTATCTCTAATACCCTTGTAAGATATATTAAATAGATAAACCTATTTATAATTACTAAATTATCTATATTACTTAGTAGAGGAAAAGAGGTCCGGCACTATATTAATAGATAGAAAAAATAAGTAATTACTATATATAATACTACCTTTAAATAAATAGTTATAGCTAAAGAGCTCTACTATAGTAAGTACTTCTACTTTAAAGCTAGATATAAAGAATACCTTAATAAACCTCCTACTACTATTACTATATTTAGAGATATAGTTAATACTATTAAGAAAGCTAATACCCCTATTAACTACTACTAAGAACTATAATAAATAATATTATAACTACTTACTACTATTAAATTTACTAATATCCTCGCTACTATATACTAATAAATAATAACTAAATACCACTAGCTTATTCTACTTTTTCTTATATTACTATAACTATCTAAGCTTACTACTACTTATATTCCTTCTTCTATTTTCTTATATTCCTTCTTCTATTTTCTTATATTTATATTTCTAGACTTATATACTATTAGATTAGGATCTAATATCCTACCCGAATACTAAATTAATTAACTTTAATATCTATATTTAATACTACTAAATCCTACTATTACTAAATTACTATTTTTATTTATTTAAATTATTAAGCTAGCTAGTTAATATATATATACTAATAACGGAGCCACCTATACTAAAGAATAATACTATATTTAAGAGGGAGGATAAGATATAGTAGAGAGTCTAGTAAAATACTAGACTAATATTTTTCTAGTACTAGCTTAGTACTATATTCTTCTAGTACCTCACTAGGCTCTATTTTATATCTATATTTAGACTTAATATATATATATAATATATATTCTATAGATAACTATATATATATATATTTATTCTTTCTCTTATTTATTCTTTACCTACCGTGGTACTACTAGTATACTTATATATTATTCTCTCTTTCTGTTATTCCTTATTAGATAGCCTATTGCCGGCGCTACTGCAGCGCTATTCTCCCTACCACAGATATATTACTACATATATCGTCACCTCTCTCACCACTTCAATATCTAGGCTATTCTTTAACTATTTAGAATCAAGATTATAGATATTAATTTTAGCTATACTAAGATATATAGTATTTATTTCCTTAACTATAATATTATCTATAATTTAAGCTATAGATATCTCTAATTCTTTAAGATTAGGTTTTTTTTTAAATAGTATAGTTAGAATTTAGAACTATAGTTTATTACTATTAATTCTAATCTAAGTTAGATTAAAGATACTTATTTAGATAGCTAGACTAAATCTCAAGCTAGAAGTTTAGAATAAATAGACTAGATAGTTAGTTAATCTTTTAATATAGTTAGTATTATAGCTAAAAAAATATAAAAAATAAAGTTAAAACTTAAGGCTTAAGAACTTAGTAAATAACTACTAATATTTATACTAGATAAATAATCTAACTTAAGTTAGAAGTAAGAAATAATTAATTTACTAAATAAAATAATATTAGTAAGCTTTAATAGTCTCTTTAAAGCTTAACTTATATAGAAAAAAAAGTTAGATTTTAAAATTTATCTTCTATCTTAATATACTTAATATTATATAATTATACTAGTTATTAAAATAATAATAATAAAAATATAATTTTTCTTCTATATTATAACTTACTATTAAAATATAATTAATATAATATTCTATATTAAAGTTACTAGAACTTTTTAATAATTATACTTTACTATATTATTTTAATTCTCTATATATTTAGTCTATTAAGAGCTATTTTTTCTTTAAAATTATAATATTAAGCTATACTCTTTTACTTTATATATTTTAATCTAAGTTAGATTTCTTATAGATTATATTAATAGCTATAATAGAGGATATAATATATCTAAGCTATAATATTTTACCTCTATTTTTATAATTATTAAAGTTATATTTTAAATAAATATACTATATCTAGTATTATTATTTATAGATATTAATATTCTAATCTAAATTAGATTTTTTATAGATTATATTTATAATTATAATAAAGAATACTAGTAGTATTTTACCTCTACTAAATATATTAATATTAGATATAACTCTTTAAATAATACTACTATTATAACTAATATTAATAATATAATATTCTATATTAAAGTTACTAGAACTTTTTAATAATTATCCTTTATTATATTATTTTAATTCTTTATATATTTAGTTTACTAAAAATTATCTTTTTTTTAGAACTATTATATTAAGCTATACCCTTTTATCTTATTTATTATTTTAATTTAAGTTAGATTCCTTACTAACTATAAAGTTACTAGAATTTTCTAATAATTATAATTTAAATATAATATCTATATTAAAATTACTAAAACTTTCTAATAGTTATAATTTAAATATAATATTTCTATATATTAAAATTATTAGAATTTTTTAATAATTATACTTTAGATATAATATTTCTATATATTAAAATTACTAAAATTTTCTAATAATTATACCTTAAATATAACTTTATATAGTTATTAGAATTTTTTAATAATTATACTTTATTATATTATTTCTATATATATTTACTTTATTAATAATATTTTTTTTAAAATTTTAATATTAAAATACGCTCTTATATTAGTTTAAGTATATATTAATAATTTATCTATATTAAATAATAATTACTAATTTAATATATATTAGTAATCTACCTATATTAAATAATAATTACTAGTTTAGTATATATTAATAATTTATCTATACTAAATAATTATTAATTTAGTATATATTAATAATCTATCTATATTAAATAATATTTACTAATTTAATATATATTAATAATCTATCTATATTAAATAATAACTACTAGTTTAATATATATTAGTAATTTATACTAAATAATAATTACTAGTTTGATATATATTAATAATTTATTTATATTAAATAACTACTTTTAATTTAAACTATAATATATTAAAATATATATTAACTTTTATTATACTTTTTATTATTTAAGGGATAGATATATTTATTTAATATATTAAAATATAGAATCTAGATATTATCTATTATATAGTTAGATATAATAAGTAAGGAATTTTAATTTAGATTAAATATTAGAAGTATTATTTATATTACTTTACTAATAGAGTATTATAATAAATATATAAGATAAAATTCTAACTTAAATTAGATATTAGGAGTATCTATATTACTTTATTAATAAGGTATTATAATAGATATATAGAATAGAATTCTAACTTAGGTTAGATATTAAGAGTATTATCTATATTACTTTACTAATAGGGTATTATAATAAATATATAGAATAGAATTCTAACTTAAATTAGATATTAGAAGTATTATCTATATTACTTTACTAATAGAGTATTACAATAAGTATATGAAATAGAATTCTAACTTAGATTAGATATTAAAAATAATATTTTTATAGTAGATAATTTAATAATACTTATTATTCTTAATATACTCTTTATATTTTTATATATAAAGATTATAGTATATATAATTAATTAAGAAACTTTATTATTAATAATAGATAATTATTATACTATACTAATAGTTTATCTATAGATAGCCTATAGGTGAGTAAGTACTTTATTATATAGTCTATAGGCGGGTAGACCCATACTTAGGTGGCCTATAAGCTGCCGTGGGTAGGCTGGTTGAGGCCTCTCGCCCACCTAGCCCACCTATATAGAAGTCTATTTCTTCTACTTCGCTAAATCTAGTTTATACTCCTCTTTTATCTTAATATCTATATCTTTAGATAGTTTCTATAGTAGCTTAGGCTCTATTTAGAAAGCTAGTTTACCTTCCTAGTTAAATTTTACTAGATTCTATATTTTTTTTATCCTTCTAAAACTATATATTACTCTATACTAGGTATTCTAGTCCCTTTTAAACTTTAGGATAGTAATATTAAGAGTTCTAGTATCTTTATCTATCTTATTAAGATTAGATAAGTTATTAGTATTAATATTACTATTATTCTATAAAAATAGTTAATATAAGAAAGTTAATATATAATATATTATTATATACTCTATTAAGTATTAGCTAAACTTATAATTATTAGAATAATAGTAATAGATAAAGATAAATAATTAGTTTAAGTAATTCGAGCGTAATATAGATATAATTAGTGATAGTAATAAGCTTAATTAGGTGTAGTTATATGAAGAATTTGTAGCCCCTTATACGGGTGCAAGATGACTAAGCTACATCCTGATAACTAGTTAACTAGTTAAACATTTGCCCCAATTATAATTTAATGGACCCTTTTAAAATTCCGAGGTTATTTAACTAGTTAGGTTACGGCGGACTATATGTGCCACCAGGTCAGACTAATATCTTGTAAATTTGTTAGGTCTATTATTCTGGTCACCATCCTGCTCTCCCCATATAGTTACCCTCTTGTGACATCAGACTGAGTGGGAGTTGTCGCAGTTCATTATGGTATCAATTTTGATTGCATGGTCCATTTAGTCCGCCGTACTATTATCTTTTAATATCCCTCGATAACTAGTTTGTTATAGGGCGCTTAAGTTAACTTCTACAACTAAGTTAGTTAGTCAACTAGTTATGCACGGCGGATTGCTTTTTCCCAACTGGGGAATTGCTCGTATCTGAGCCTCATTCACAGCCTCACACAGCCGCCTTCTGGATACGATGGATATCCGTATTTTCTCTTCAGTCTAAACCCAGGGACGCTCGACCTGGAATATAAAATGGCGTAATGTGCCATGCTATCCGTCCGGGATATCTTCCCAACTCATCGAACAACCAGCTGCTTGATGCACTGAGCCCCCTTATTACTGCGGATAAATCCTCCACATATACCAAAAAACAGAAAGACTTTACATCTTGTCATTATGACTGCTTATGTTATGGGCTCGAGGGAGTCAACGGACCTTCAAACCGAAGTCAACCAACTATCCGAGAAGGAGATGGAAATTCTCAAATCCTCTGCTGCGTCCGATACAGATGTGGAAGAAGAGGCACCACCTACATACTCAGAGTGTACCACGATCACACTTATTCGAGGTATAAAGCAAGTCTTTACTCCTGGGCGATCGCTCTACATTAACTCTCGCGGAATTGGCATGATTCGTTTCCCAACCCCATCATCGGAGTTAGAGATCCCAATCTACAACCAAGATGGATCATTAGCCTATGTGTCAACCAGAGACAAGCGCTGCTCGGGAGATGCAGTTCTATCATCTCCAAATCTAGGAAACTTACTCAGTACTACCTACTTCTTTGGGCCTGGTCGCCATCCTGTTCTTAGTCTGCTATACCCAACACCATTCACTCGGGGCAGCCCTGATATCAACAAAGACATCATCGTGGCTGGGAAGCTTATCTCTCGGAGTGCTGATTTTGAAATGCCAGATGGCTCAAAGTTTGAATGGAGATATGTTCCACTAGGGTATGATGGAGGTGGTAGAAGCAAGCTGCTAGTCCTTGAGAAGATCGAAGGCAAAGGAAATGGATCGCGCAAGAGAGTTGCACAACTTCTTCGAACTAAACAAACGATTCCGCAAGGGAGTTCAAAGCATAGAGCCGGGTGCGGCGGAGAGTTGGTCTTGGATCAGGACGCTCACCTCGACATTGATGAAACTGTGATTGTTGGAACGTGCCTGTTGATGTTGAAAAGAGAGGTTGATCGCAGGAGAGCCATCCAAATGATGGTAATGACTGGTGTTGTTGCTAACTAATATTGATGTGGAGTGATTATTTATTTCACTGTCTTTTCGATTCATTCATTTCCTGCTCAATACCCACTGTTGAACCTGAATACTTGGTTGTAAGATTACTTCTTGATTACTATTGTTGTATATTCCTCCCTTCGACGTGGATTAAATTGAATACTTGTTCCATTACCCAGTCTTATCGGTGTCTGAGAATACTGAATGTGGTTCATCCATTTAGCTACAGGTAGTCAGTCGATGTAATAAGAGTGTGAGATATAGTATCAGAGTCCACAGCAGAAGAAATGGTGCAAGGTTAGGTGGAGTGTGCACGGATGAATATAAAGATATTTAATCGGCGAGGGAAGCCACTCTCTTCTCATGGGCTGCCTTAAGTTTCTTTATAGCATCAGCAAAGGCCATATTCGAAACATATGCCGGCACAACTTGAACAAATACTTTCGCCATCCAGTGAGGGAAACAGCCTGAAACAAATGTCTCCCTATCTGAGCCAACCATTTTCAATGCAGACCGGGCAAGTGAGTTAGAATGGGGGACCATCATTCCATCCTTAACAATGTGAGTGGCGCTCCTAGTCTCACCAATTATTAAGGCCTGGACATTGATATCTTTCCCCTCAATTTTCATTTCCATGCTTAATGAGTTAGAGAAAGAAGCAACAAATGCTTTGGTTCCAGCATATACACTAATATAGGGGGATCCATGAGCCCCAACGGACCCCATGTTCAGGATCAGGGAAGGCAGCCGTTTGTTGCTTGCAGCTGGGTTGGAGGTAGAGTGGTCCAGTAATGGTATGAGGATGCGCGTGAGTTGTACCATAAAGCGGAGATTAACGTTGAGCACAATGTCGATCTGCTCCCCAGTGTATGACTCGTAGGCCCGATATAGACAAGAAGGTGGTAGGCAGCCCATCCCACCAACATTGTTGATTAGAATCGAAATGTGGATGCCTTTCAGCACCTTCTGCAGGCTAGACAGAGTAGATGAATCCAGCAAATCTTTTGACGCATCACAGACGAATTTGCGGGTTTTGATGGCTGGGTATTGATTCTGTAGGTCTTCGGTTATAGCCTGCAGTTTCTCGCTATTTCGACCATGGAGGATGAGGTTAAAGCCACTTTTTGCTAGCTCGTAAGCCATGGAACGGCCAACCCCATCGGTGGCTCCGGTGACAAAGGCATATGTTTGTTTGCCATCATGTAGGTACTTGTGTAGCTTTGAAGGGCGGAGGAACTTGTATGCCACGGAAAGGAGATTCAGGACGATACACGCGGTTGTTAAAATCCCTATACACGCAAATAATCTTTCCCACATCGTCATTTCCAACTGTGAAGTTTTAATAGATGATCCTTGAATACTCGGATGCTTTGCGAATTGTTGAGGGGTTGAAGTCGAAAGAAGCTCTTTGGTAGGCTGATAGTCTCTCAGTCGTTGTACTACTTGAGTTAACTCCTAAACGTTAACTAACTAGTCAACTAGTCAGCTTAACTTGCTGGTTAATATCAGTCATGGCAGTTACACGCCGGTATTCTTGCCTCATGATATCTGATTGTTGGCCATCAATGCTCTGCTTCCAAAACAATGACCAAGCAACTTTGGATACTCGCCCTATGCGTTGTGTAGTAACTTACTATTAGCCGCAGCTAGTCGAAACCCCCAAGCCCCTGTCATGGTACCCACGTGACTAGTTATAATATGACGTCACTAGGCGCGCGTTTATTAACTAGTTAGACGCGTTTCATAACCGATCAAACTTGGAGAACGCGTTTGTCAACAAACATTCATCGTTGATAATTTGGTCAGCCTTTTCGGTCAAGCGCCCAAGGAGTTCTTATTTCGAGAGCGAAGCATGGCTCGATCAATACAGAAGATTCAGAATGAGCTTACAGTATCGACCGGCGGGAGTTCGGACTGGCGATCCCTGGGCAACGAGTCGACCGAAACCGGACTGGATGGGGATGAGAGCAGTCCATCTACAGGACAAAAAATCGCGGATGGCTTTGAAAAGGACTATGCAATTGATATCTCGTCCTTACTTACGCCAGTACGACCCAAACCATTTCGCAGCCTACCCAATGACATTCCGAAGAAACGAACAAAAGCGTATATATCCAACTCGCGGTCCGAAGGGCATTCAATCACTGCTCACCGTATCAAGCGCAATATTAACAATAAAGACCCGGAAGACCCCAAAGCGGCGCCAATTGAAGACACTTTGTCCCGCAGCCTGGGCGACAAGAAACCCTATCCTCTCTATCCATCGCAACCCACTTCGGATCTTAACATAACTGCTGAATTAAGAAAACTCTGGGATAAACCTACCTTAAGACCACACCCATTTCCCCGATTATCCGACAGTTCGATAAAACCCAACATGAAAGGACCATCAAGTCTCAATGATCGAGCTCGATTTCATGATACAACGAAGACCAACAAGATTATTCCAGAATCCCCATCAGGACGGAGTGGTTCTAGTAGATTCGGTACGAAGATAAAACATATTGATGGAACAAGTGATACCCCAAGAGCAGGTAGACAGTTTTGTCTCAATTCTCCTTCATCGCCTATACATCCTGATGTGCTGTACGATGATAGGACAAGCTCCATCATACATACTTCAACGAGCATTTACCCGCCTATAACTTACGGCTCAAAAAGGGGGGTGGCATCTACTCCAACCCTTCCATTACCACCTGGACCCTCCAATGACCACAGGATTGATGGAACACACCGCCCAGGACCTTCAACTGAGTCTTGCAATGTACGCGATACATTCCGGAATGGTTGGGATCACTACTACAATAGCTCAGAGACTGCATCTCAGGCACCGGCTCCGCTTTTTGAGAGTGATACCACTACTTCAAGGTTTGTGGGCACTAAACCACCCAAACAAGGCCCGAAATCTATGCCCAGGCAGAGAGCTCCTTTACGGGATCTTTCCAGTAATGGACTGAAGACAAGGGACGCTCTTAAGAAAGAAGCTCGGACGCGCTGTGCTAGCCTTGCCAGCTCACAGAAAGAAAATCTCCACCCGCGAAAACGGTCCAGAGATATCCAGCAAATAGGCGGAGGAGAGGATTTTACTAGAGATGTTTCTGAAACCTTCACAAATTTTGCTGGTACTCTTACCGGAAACTATAAGGCCCCCAAAAGCCCGACTTCCTGTAGCGACACAGGTCGCCTTGAAAAGAAACCAACACGATTCCATCGAAATAAATCCAACAGCGACCAAGACTTTTTACCCTCAACCGACGTTTCTTCGAATTTGGATTCGAGGCATTATGATGACACTAGAACTGTGCTGCGGAGCCCCGAAATGAGCATCTTGCCATTTGGCGCGCCTGATAGCGCTGCAGATACCTTCTATGCGAGTGATAAACTGCGACGCTCCTTACCAAGGACTGCTCGGTTCTCTCGATCTCACTACTCTACTACTTCAATAACTGACGTTCAGCCCGTAGGCGTGGACTTAACATTGACTGTCTCCACAGGGATTTCGTCTACTCGGTTTGGCCAAGGAGCCGCGGTAGATAATACTCATCACAGGGACCCTGATAGGCCGCTTGACATGGTATTTGACCTTCAATCACGTCTACAACGTTTAGAGATAGAGAGGGAAAGTCTGAATCAGAGTATCCGACAGCTAAACCGTGAGAATCTTGCACTCTCTGGTAGAGTTCAGGTTCTAGAAGCAGCCAAATCCACTCAGGGAGTAAGAGGAGAGGAATTAAGCAACGAAGACCTGAGCATACATTCCCTCTCTCAAGCTATTGGAAAGGACAAAAGGTCTCCAGACACGCAGCCACAAATGCCAATCGGCGGTGTAACAGAACTACGTGACCAGGAAGCCACACATGAGAAGCCATACCATTTCCAGGACAAAACCGACGTCCTGGAAGCTACAGACCTGTCCACAAGTACGGAAAACCCAGGGGAATCGGTCGATCCTATTTGTGGTTCGTTAGGTGAAGTACATGTGGACTACACCCTATTAACCCTAGTCGACGTATGTCTGTTTGCTATCTCCATTCCATAAAAATTTAATAGCTAATCAATTTGACAGGATCATGAAGTAGAAGAGCTGAGAAGAAGCTTGGAAGCATCAAGGATAGACCGGACAGCCAGCAAAATATATCACATATCCAGCACTAAGAACGACATCTCCATGCCTCCCCTATCTCAAATTCTTGCAAATATCGGTGTTGGAGTAGAAAAAGAAGAATATAATCCTTCTGATAGCGAGGAAGACCTGTCTACATTACCTCCGATTAGAAAATGGGTGCGGCGTGGATTACAGAAAGATGTCTAGTGTCTACGGTAGTTCACCATTTGAAGACCCTGACGAAAGCATTTCCAAGGCCTCTCTCTTTTCAAAGCTGTATTCATGGGTCCAGTATATATAGCTTGTTTGCATTTGCAATCTCCACTGCACGATATGCAACGCCTAATATGGCGTCGTACTCCTTACATTTTGAATAAGTACATAATGACCTGGGCCGAAGAACATTCGCCCATGGAGGCATTCGTTGGACACAGTCATTGTATCTGGGGCGAAAGTCATTTTTACTGGGGCTCCAGGAGAGTATTTGGACTTTTATCGATGGAACCTGCCTGTGAACCTGCCTGCGGCCTTATTTAGTAATCAACGGTACCTTGAAATGATACTGTTACTCCTGGTCAGTAGGTTATTTTTGAGCTTCCTATATGCTCGTGCCATTGCCCCAAGATAGTTCTGTTTCAGCTGGGCAATTGAAAATCGCCCCCAAGGTTGTGTGGCTTGTCATTAGACAGGGTTCGTCTTGCTGCTTCCGGTTTGGTCACGTCATAGCTACACAACTAAGGAAGATATGACTTGCTAGAACACATCATCGCTGTTCTTTGAGATGGGTTCCATTCCCTGTGCCCGTCGTTTGGCAGGCAATGAAGACGGCGTAGAAAGCTTTGCCGGTAATTTCTGTGCTGGTGGTGTTCCTCTCGACGCCGATGCTGCGACTGATTTGTCTCTCGCGGATATCTCCTCGCTGACAAAACAAGCAAGGCCTGCAAAGGCCTCCAGGAGCGTCCTTTCATAATACTCTCGTAAATCATAGCCACCAGCCAGAACCCTCGTATCCTCACGTAGCGGGTCAAGATATGTTGACGGGTAGCGATCACGGAGCTCATAATAGTCACGGCTGTTTAGTGCTGCAGCACCGGCAAACGGATCATACGGCTTCTCTGGTTCAGGGGTCTTGATCTTCCTTAGACCCTTAATTAACCCTCCACCGGCGGCTGCAGCATTGCCTACCCCGGCAGCCAATGGGCGTTTGTTCGTGCTCTCTGCAGCTCGTAAGGCAGCTTGCTTTCGCTTCAACCTCTCTTCCTCGCTGCGTCTGGCGGAAGATTTCTTTAGCTGATGGGCTCGTTCAGACTCACGGGCAACTGCTTTGGCCTCCTCGGCATCTCCAGATGCGAGGCGGGAGATTATATCTTCGCGACTGGCAATTTTGGCCTTCCTTTCGTTCTCGTAGTCCAACCTGGCAGCTTCACGTCGCCGACGAAGCTCTTCCTGCTCTGCGGACTGATGAATCTCAAAGGACTTATTCTCCTGTCTGGCAAGGTCCTTGTTATGACGAATAGAGGCGGAGTTTTCTGCGGAGTACTGGGCGAGTTGAGCTTCCGTTTTGGCAACATCGATATCATTTACGAGATTGGCTATGATCTCCTCTCGTTGCTCAAGGAAGTCATCCCACGCACGTTTGTTATCGAATTCTTCCTCTCGTCGGTTCAAGCTGCGAAAATGTCAGCGGTTACCAAGGTTGGCAGGACACTCTCTGGAGGGGCGTGGAGTGACACACATGCCCATTACCCGTTTTCTGATATCAACTTCCCTCTCAACCGCAAGGTCCCCAAAGGTTTGTTTCCGGAATTTATTTTTCCGCAGGGTTTTTCGGCAGCCGGCAACTGGACAAGGTGCAGGGCCTGAAGAAAATATGCGGTCGACGCAGGACTCGCACATTTTATGGTAGCATTCTGGGTTGATGAGAAATCGCATGTCCGGGTTGAGGTATCTGGACGACTTGCAGACGGGGCATACTTCTACCAGATATCCGTACAGGTATTAGCTACTTGAGATGCAGTGATCAGAGCTGCACAAGGTATACGTACCGTCATCGTCTCCCGTCTGAAGGGAGCCGTTTGCTCGGGCTGGCATGGTAATTGACGTGGCGCGCAGGCAAGAATGCTGGCTCTTTCAGGAGACAGGTAGGCAGGTAGCAGGGCCTGATAACACCGAGAAGTTCGCTGACTGCAGCGCCCGAGCAGCACCGAGGAGAGAGCTGGCGTCGTCGCATGCTTCACGTTTCCAGGGAGCTCGTAACTCCTAGCTTTAGGTAAGTGGACGATGGAAGCCTGTAGGTATCACGTGATATAGACATGGGAACCCCTCGGGGCTTTTACTGGCCCGAGCTCTCCGGGCGATGCTTGTTTGACTATCAGATCTTTTGACTTGATCCTCGCAAGGCGCTGACATCAAGGCAGGGCGTGAGCGCCTTTGCATCCGCCAGCGTTCGACGGTGCTCAACCGCTGCCGTCGTGCGCTTCGACTGCGATGCCGCGGCGGCCCGGTGGCATCTCCCGCCCAGCAGCTTCGCCCTGCTGCGAACAGCGTATCGCGTCTGCCAAACCTCAAACATCCCAGGCTAGTTACTCCGTGCTGGTCTCGGGTCCAGCCATCCACCCGCCAAGCTCAGGCAATGGAGACAGGCTTTCCCACAAGGTTGCGCTTGGCTCGTGAGCAAATGGCGAACGAGACATTTCGAACAGAGAGAGAGACAGCTTTGAGCGCGATCAAAGGGCGCCCATTATGTTCTTGCTTTGCGCCTTCGTCCATGGATCTTGCCTCGGGATGAAAACGTTGTTCCCATCAAAGACAGCGTCCTCAACGCCAAAGCCCAAGGAATGGAGCCCTCTGCATACAGCCTCTACGGGAGAGAGGGGAGAGAGAAGGAATAAACCGTATTTGTGCTATTCCTGCATATAGATAGCTGCTCTGTGGAGACTACTCTCTTTCCCTCTATGATTTTTTTTTTCCACCCCAGGAGTTGGCTGTAACCTTGGGGGTGAACGCTCTCCTGTTGCTCCAGTCCTTTCAGGTATGCAGCGCAGGATGCTACATATAAGAAATCTCACTCTTCCTTCCTCTTCATTCCCACAGACAGCATTTAATTATACCTTTTCTAAGCCTGTGAATTTTGTCCTTGGAAAAGATGGCTCGCTTTGCTCTGCTTTGCCTATGCTTGACACAGTGTTCTGTCTTCGTCTTGGGACAAAGACACTCTGGCCCTGTGACTGTCCATCCAAGCATTACTGCTGCTGCTGCTGCCGCTGCACAGACAGCCGCAATAACCGGGTGCCATACTCACGGCCCTCAAACGTGGGTGATCATAACCTGGGGTTCGTCATGGGATTTTGGCTGATATGTACTCCAGATTCTGCCTTGACGGGTCTGGCGGAGAGGTGCTTGTATCCGGTACAGCTACAGCTACAGGCCCTCCTCCTCCCGAATTCACAGACTGCCATAGCCATGGCCAGCAAAGGTAAGCCGACATCCAGGGCACATTTTCCCCCCTGTTGTCTTTTTCTTCTTTTATATATATACTGTTCCCCCTACCTTCTCGGGATCAATTCTGACTGATAGACTGCCTAGATATTGTGTGGGACCCAACGGAGACGAGGTCCAGGTGCTCTCTGGAGAGTCTTCAGGTGATGACCATGGCCATGAAGAACACGGCCATGAAGAACATGACCATGGAAAAAATGGACATGAAGGCCTTAACTGTCATTTCCACGCAGGAGTAGAGTAAGTCTTGAGATTCGTATGGAAAAATAGGGGCACCTGCTTACAG
The DNA here is from genome assembly GCA_018357685.1 of Trichophyton schoenleinii. NCBI lineage: Eukaryota > Fungi > Ascomycota > Eurotiomycetes > Onygenales > Arthrodermataceae > Trichophyton > Trichophyton schoenleinii. The sequence goes on from WOFF01000002.1 coordinate 4,241,086, forward strand.
CCGCCAGGCACTGTATCCCAGAAAATGGATCTGAAGCACCTCCTGTGTCTTGTGATCGAGTTGATCGAGATTACAATATCCCTTACCGTATCGGCTCCTTATTTGCCATTTTAGTTACAAGCGCAATCGCCGTGTTCGGTCCCGTTCTGATGCAGCGATTCTTCGCATCAACTATGAATATCTTCGTGTTCACAATAATCAAGCAGCTTGGTACAGGTATCATGATTGCAACTGCTTTCATCCATGTTGGTATACCCTTTCGAAAAAGCTAGGAACTACATCTAATTGCATCTAGCTCCTCACTCACGCGGAACTCATGTTTGGCAACCAATGCCTTGGAACTCTTCAATATGAAGCCACCGCGACATCCATCTTCATGGCCGGCCTATTCATAACCTTCTTAGTCGAATATTTCGGAAACAGGATAGCCTTGTCACGCGGTAAGAAGCATCCTCAGGGAGACGACATGGAACCTTCTGCGACTTCTAGTCATACTGGCCCAGTGTCAGGGACAAAAACTGGGTTGGATTCGGCAGTTGCAAACCTAGGTCACAGTCACGGTCATCTAGGTTTCCCCGACGATAAGATTAGCGTTTTTCTCATGGAAGCGGGCATCGTTTTCCATTCAGTCAGTGAGTTAAACCGCATTCCTATAAAGAAATAAAATGGCAACGAACTGACAGCCTTTAGTCCTCGGTGTCACACTAGTAGTCTCAGGCGATTCAGGATACACTCCTCTATTCATTGTGATAATCTTTCATCAGATGTTCGAGGGCCTGGCTCTGGGCTCCCGAATCGCTGATCTGGCCAACACGAATATATCCACCAAACTTGTTATGTCCTCTATCTTTGCCCTGATCACACCTTTGGGGATGGCCATTGGTCTCGGCGTTCTTCACTCATTCAACGGCAATGATAAAAGTACTATCGTTGCCATAGGTACCCTTGACGCATTCTCTGCTGGTATCCTTGCGTGGGCTGCCATCGTTGATATGTGGACTCATGACTGGCTTCATGGAGATCTCAAAGATGCTAGTATTGGCCGAATGATGACTGGTCTGCTGGCTCTTATCGCTGGTATGGTTTTGATGGGAGTCTTGGGTAAATGGGCATGATCTACGGATACAGATACATAGCTTTTGAATTATGGTTTTTCTTCTCTTCATGCAGCAAAGTTCACTTTAAAGTTCTGGCTATATGTTTTATAGTGCTGTCACATGGTTATAGTGTCATATTATTAGATAACAGCGGGTTAGTCATAAAGAAACCGCTGACATAATGATTAAATGTTATCCTTTACTCACGTGATCTAATTTTGGCCTGGACACCGTGCACAGGCATTTGATTTCAACCTTGAAGTTCTCCAACCTCAATTTTTTTTTTTACTTTGGCACAACTTCACCACCTATCAACTTTATACTCTTATACTTATTGTTTTCAGCCTTTAGATTTCAGTATGGTTGACTCAAATGAATCCCTACTGGGCCTCGAAGAAAAGCGACTGGAGCTAGAAAAGCAAATAACAAACCTTCAAACCTCAATCTATCACTGGAAAATTTGGAATGCGGAGTATGATGGTTTGAAGGAAGAGATCTTGTCATTACCAGAAAACAGTTCTCGCGAACATATACTCGAGGTAGGGCGAAATTTTGAAGGATCCCAAGTTACTGAGAAAGAAGTGCGAGCCCTGCTAGGCGATGGCTCCTCTGGACCTATTGTATCAAGATCACCTCAGCAAGTCGCCCGTGCGATTGACCGGAGGATTGACTATGTTCTGGAAAATATAAAGACTCTAGAGAGACGCGCCACCTCCTTGGAGGATAAACTGAATGCTCTCGTTACGGAACAACCTGATGATGGACTAAATGAGGAAGGCTTACCCATTACGGATATTGTGGAAACGTTGGATGAGGATGGAAATGTTATTTCAAGCTCAACCACAATGCCAGGAAAGGAGACAAACGAACTACTTAATGCTTTGAAGAAAGCCGGGTTGGAAGTACGTGATGGAAAGTTGAACAAAGAGAAAGAAACAACTGAGGCGAAAGATTCCTCCGTTTCGCTGGCTTCTACCAGAAATAAAGCGGAAGAATCACCTGCACCTGATACCAGTCGGAACAAATCTATTCGGGCCCCTGAATCTGATGTTGAGACACAATCTCCAGAGGAAGTTAAGCCTCAGGCACCTGATACTTCTACGCAAGAAAAGGATAGTACCACTTCTTCGCTGCCTGTAGATGCTCCAGACTCTACGTCAGGCATGCGACCTTTGGAACCAGACGGAACATCCACAGATGTTGGACAGAAAGGGTGGCCAGCGCTGGCTGAGATTGATGGAGATACCCCAGAGGATGCTGCCTTACGCCGGGAGATGCTTCAATATGGACTAGAGGAAGTAGGCGCAATTGTTGCGGAGCTTGAACTTGATGAAGATGGAAGCGAATTTTCCATTGATGATGAAGATTACGATCTTGACGAAGAAGATAGTGAGGATGAGGATGAATATGGACGGACTACGAGAAAGGTTTTGGATGACGATTATATCAAGCGAATGCGCGAGCTCGAGAAAAAATTGAATGCCAAGAGCTTACAGAATATCGGCCCTGATTCCAGCATCCTACCGTCAGATATTCGAACTCAGGTTGAACAAGCTCCATCTGCTATGAAGAAAGGTCCTGCGAAAAAGAAAACGGTTGCATTCGCAAAAGAACTCGATATTGCCCCTGAGCCATCCACCAAACCGGCGCCCGCGCCTACAAAAGCCAAAGCGGAAGTCCTCCCTCCACCTATTCAGGAAGAAGTTGTCGAAAGGTCAGGGGCTGTTAATATAAAAAAGGAAAGGAATACTGGATCAGCAAAGAAAGTTTCTCGCTTCAAGAGCTCTCGGAATACAGAAAATTCTACCGCTGTAGGCACAGTTTCACTCACCCAATCCACATTAACGCCTCCTAATAGCAGCTCTTCATTAAATTCAAGAGCTCCGGTCATTCCTCCTCCACTGTTTCCCGCCACCCCTTCAACTCCAAAGCCATTCTCGCACCCTATACCTGATCCAGATACCGCCCCCTTGAAGAAGAACAACAAGGGCGACATGAATGGGAAGAAAGCGAGTAATAAGCCACTAGCTGATGTCCTCGTTGAACGAACCGTGCATAGAGATTCCGTTGTTCCCCCCGACCCAGATGAGTTGGATGAAGCCATCCACAGAAGAGAAGTGGCAGAAGAGTTTTATAAACTCCGAAATCACAAAATCCAGCAGAGCGGAGGGTTTCTTCAGGAGAATGCAACTGAGTCCCTTGTTTCTTTGAATGCTCATGATCACTCGCAAGGTGAACAAGAAAAGCCAAAGAGAGTAAGCCGTTTTAAGGCTGCAAGGGCTAAATAAGTCGTTTTGAAACAGAATATAGGTAACATAATATACCATATACACCACATACCCTTACTATTCATTAGTGCATATTGTTTCTATCGCCGTTCATGCGGCTATAACGTAAAAAATTGCGCAAGGAATTTTTAAATGTTGCAAGACATCAGCCTGTATGGATCTCGATGCTCTTGTGGTGTCTACAGGCAGATGGAGATAAGTTCTCCTTATCAACTACCATCTGACTGCCATGCATAAATTCCAAGATGAATTTTGTGAGACCTCTGGCTTCTCTCTCGTCCCTACCGGATGGCTTCGCTTCTTATGGGGCCATTACGGGGCTTAAATGAGATTGTCGTTGCGTTACTCTCTCTACATCTAAGTATCGTGTAAGTTAGGTAGGAGTTATGAAGACCAGTCGGTTCGGGTACATTATATCTTTGGGAGGTATAAGTAGGCATATTATTGGTTACGTCAATATCGTTAAACAATCATAATAGTCAGAAGGCATAGCATTATCATTGCCTTTGGGGGTATGAGTTGAATCCTCATACTTCCTCAGCCCGAAAGGCCAATCGTACAACTGTCATCACTCGGTTCGTAATTCGCATAGCTAGTGTAAATCATGGAACCCCTGTGCACAGAGAGAACCTGTTTTAAGTGCAAGGGCAAGAACCAAAGCATGAATCAAAAAAGCAGCTACATGAAGCCATCTTTTTGGAACACTCAAGTCTAGAACTGCGAGGAAAAGAAGTGGATATACTATCCACGTCTTGACCGTGAGGGGAGCGCACAGCTGGGTAAGTGAGATTATTTTGATAGTGAGGAGGGTGAAATTCATCAGAATTGGTATGATAGGCCGGCTTCGTAAAATGTGGCCAAGGATAGGAAATCTGCTTGGTGGAGGAAGAAGAAGACGATTGCTAATGTTGTATAATCTCCGGTTACGGCCTTCGGGGTATTCACGCATAATGCGAGGAGATGTGGCAGTAGATCGAACAAGAAGGTTGGTAGACTCTCTATTGGCATGGTCGCCACTCCGGTCTTCAACAGAACCTTCTGATTCATTGGATATGGGTTGGGTTGAGTTTCCGGCCACAAGTACATCGGAACGGGCCATTGCGGAAGGAAGGTCTAATGCTGGAGGTGCTCTCTTCACGGGACTATGAGACCGCCGTGACGGTGATCCTGTAGCCGGGCTATCTACAGGAAGTACTCGGGCGGTAGGCTGTAAGTCAGTGGGGGAAGGGGATGTCCTATGGAAACGGCCACTGGAGCCACCGGTTTGGATACCGCTCAAGACATCTTCCGCAGTTGGTCTCATATCAGGGTTCACATCCAGGAGACGAGTTAAGAAAGAGTAGAGCATATCAGGAAGGTCAGGTCTCATCCGCCTTGCGGCATCGAATCCTGCCCATCGACTAATTTCAGCACGAAGAAGATCAAGATCTTCTTTTTCCTCATCAACCACATCTGCATTACGATAGGGAAGCTGGCCAAAGCAAAGGAAATACAGAATCATTCCGAGGGAGAAGACGTCTGACTTGAAGCTGAAGTTGCCGAACGGACCGCCGGGTGATACTCTTCGAAGCACTTCGGGTGCGCAGAAGGAGATGGTGCCTGTAGTACCGGTGGAGTTGCGGACGGTGTTTTCGAACTGAACTTCACCGAAATCACTGACCAATACTCGAAGCTCACGGCCAGTTTCATGCAGGAGGCAGTTACTTGGCTTTAGGTCACGATGGATATAGCCATTGACGTGTAAGTAACGGAGGCCCGAGGTGATATCTTTGAAGAACGAATATATTTCCTCCAACTGGAGCCGCCTCGGCCCGCTGGCAGCGCTTGGGAGCTCTGGCTGGCCTCGAGATCTGCGCCGTAGTCGAGCCTTGAGCTGCTGTGGTGTATCAGCTGCCGTCTGAATCGAGCCGCAGATATATTTTTGCAGGTCTCCTGCGTTGCAATACTGCTGTAGAATGAATGCACACGGTACACTTGGACCAAAATTACTGAGCCGGGCATTTTCTAGCCACACATGCCTGTATGAAACTAGATTCTGGTGAGAGAGATGCTGTAGCAGCTGGACTTCAATCAACACTTTCTTCAGCCATTCGTGGTCATCACCAACGGGGACACGCTTGCAGGCATAGTGGCCCAAAGACACGCCATCCAGTATATGCTTTACCAGCAGCACAACGCCCTTCCCACCTCTTCCTAGCTCACGCTCTTCGACGAAGAACCTCTTGAAATAATCATGGCTGAATGCAGTCGACGAGATACCGTGCGTGGTAGAAGGCGACTCACCATCCCTACCACTGCCATGCTCGCTGGCCGAAGTTGGCGTCCCTTCTTCGCGGCCAGGCGGTACTAACTGACGTCGGGGAGAGGACGGAGAAGGAGGCCTCTGGTCTGCAGTCGAAGGGGGGATAGTATTCTCAAGGAGCCGAAAGTATTCTGGATTCACGAACCTCGACGGCGCTGCGGTGGCGGGCGTGGGCCCTCGATGCGGCTCCTGCGAGTGCTCAGGGCTACCATCACGCAGCGGACGATGGCAATAAGGGCAGTCGGTTCGCTCTCCGATGTTCTCAACGCCTTGGTTCGCGGGCTTGAGGACGAGCTGCTGTGAATTTGGGTCAAACACGACAATCGCATCGTCATGGCGGCTGTTTCAAGGCAGTCCAGCTGTCAGCTTCTCATCCGTAGTTAGGTAGTTAACTGACTACTAGCCAACAGCGATGCGACCAAGCGTCGCTCTCTCTCTACTTACAGTACGACATCCCCTCCGCCGCTATAAGGAACAATCGACATGCTCCGCGAGTCGTGGTCGGCCATCCTTATGCAGGCTCTAGCAATTAGCTACGTCAGGGCATCTTCGATAGATCGGTCGTCGGAGATAACTAGTTAGTTAGCAGTTGGATGGTGTTGCTCCGGGCCTCTCTCAGCCGGAGAGAGCTCGTCAACGTAAGGAGATGGGCAGAAGCAGCTTCTCTTGCGCGGTTATAACTGTGCTCGACTGAGGAAAAGGGCCATGGGAGGCAGCCTGTTTGTTATCAAGGGAAAATCAGTTCAGGCTAGTTTTCCCGGTTGCCCGGTGGTTTGTTTGTTTTCATGCCGTGCCGGCAGTGATTTAACTAGTTAGCATGTTAGTTGACTATTATATAGCCAACAAGCAGTGGGTGGCAGGCAGCTTTGGATAGCTATAGAGAACAGATAGCAAACAGGCAGAGCTTATACTGGGCCAGTCTTGACTAGCTCTCTGTGATATGCAGGAATTCACAGTCTCACAGAGCGAGCTTGTTGCGATGTGTCCTAGCAGCCAAAGAAGTCTTCCATCTAGAGAAAACCCCCCTGGCCACAGCAGGAAAGCAGGAGACTGCCACTCGTACATGGCTAAGTATTTATTCCTTTTGGAGGCAAACAGATGACGGAGCAGCGAATAAATAAATAAGACAGTCTTTGAGGTTTTATATATCAATATAGAGATGTCTCTAAAACCTGCTGGGTTCAGGGGTACAGCACATGTACACACACACACACACCTAAATATGGCAACACGTTTAGACAACTATACTATACTGATAAACGGAATCATTTTATCACAATTAATGAGGTATGGTCACAGGATACTCCGTAATGATGGAATCATCGACTTCTGGTATGCTCGTATGTCCAAGAGGCGGGACTTGGGGGTAAACTAAGTTACGTCCAGGAGACTAAAGAACGAGCAAGAGATAGATAAGAGAGAAACAGGAGGGCAAAATTCATTCAGGCGCGTGTCTCCTGGTTGAAATGGACGTTCAGGTTACGTGGTCATTGGTGTAGTTAGTCGTTGGGCATAGATACTCTCGGAAGACCGCCCAAGAGAGAGCATCCCAAAGACAAGCCTGGGGGTATGGCGACTGTTCTTGATACACTTCTAGTAGATAGTACCAGTATATCAATTCTTAACGTTACTCGCGGTGCGGGATAGCTGTTGATAGGGCTCATCAGTAAAGACATAGTAGACGGGGAAGCTCAAAATAAGGCCCTACCATTAGTTAACTAGTTCATGTAGGGTTTGATGCGGCTGATAATGACCTTCCTTAGGTATATCAACTGAACGGAGTGGCTAAGAATCAAATGCACCTGGGATCAGCCTTGGATGTATTCCTACAACCAACGCAGTAACCAGAGCAATGGCTACCTCCTCACTTATGACTTGGGCCCATATCAGTGAGGCGGAGATGTAGGCCATTCATAGGCTTGATCGTGATCTAAGAGCATATAAAGTGTTAGCAAGACACAGCATATCCGATCAACGAGGTGATAGAGTCATACTTACAGCCCCAACAACAACAACCTCCTGGTCTGGATGCAGCATCTCAATTTTGAATCTTCCCACCATAGCTGCAATCAGACATTTCATCTCTGCCCTGGCAAAACTTTGTCCAATACAACTTCGTGGTCCAAACAAGAAAGTAATGCTACTTGCAAGCCGGCTGTTAGTCCCTCCATGAGACTCTCTTCCCTCACCGAGCCACCGTTCAGGTCTAAACTCAGCTGCATCTGCTCCCCAGATAGACTCTGACCGATTGGCAGCTAGGATGGACATGTTGACCCGTGTGCCTTTGGGAATTGTGACACCCCGAATGACACTGTCCCTCTTTAGTTAGAACGACTGTTAGTCACAAGATAGATTATCGATTCGAGACGAACTTGAACTGTAACACTTACTATCGCAACTCGTAGCTGTAAGGGCTGAGTATGTAAGGGGGAAACATCAGTATAGGAAACAAAAAAGTACATTTGCATCTTCATTAAGTTTATTGAAGACTTACCGCCACCGGCCAAAGTCTGAGAGTCTCGGACACGACCGCAGCAAGGAGAGGCATTGACTCGAACACTTGATCCGTGAGCTTGTGTGGGTGGAACTGTGATAATACTCCCCGAACTTCGGCTCGGAGTTTCTCTTGAATTTCAGGGTGTGTAGCAAGGAGGTACATGGCAAAAGTGGTTGATGTACTCGTAGTTTCATGACTAGATGCCATTGTTAGCAAAGCCGTCCTTCTCGGGGTAGTTGAATTAAAAGCCATACCCTGCAAACAAGAAAGTCAACATCTGGTCCCGTATGTCGTCATCAGAAAACTCCCCATTCTTCAAAAGCACCGATAAGACGGTTGTGCTGTAGTTGCCCCCTTTCTTAACCACCTCCTTTTTCTCTGTAACTAGCTGGTGACTGAGACGCAGCAGTTTAGACTTGCATATTGTCAATGTTTTGTTTCCCTCCATGGGGAGCATGGCGGAAATCCAGCTCGGTAATAACATGCATGCAACAAAGTACTTGATAAAATCCCAGGTTGGATCTAACATTCGACGAAACGTAGCTGCGAGCTCGTTCTGTGAACCGTAGAGAGACTTGAAATCCTCACCAAAAGCAGCAACTCCAATGATATCTAGATAATAATGAGTCAGAACTCAGGGGACCTGAACAACCTATATAGTTATTCTCTTATGGGTCTTAAATCCCTTACCAAGTGTTACCAGGGAGACTGGTCTATGGAACTCAAGGGAACCATCAGCGGTCTTTGACTCAGTCGCCATAAACTCTGAGAACTCGAGAGCTTTAAGCCACATCTTCGGGACAAGTTCTTTGATAACATGGCCGAGAAAGGCCGGCCGAACAGATTTTCTCTGTGCCTTGTGCTCTGCAAGCTCGGCGGTGCCAATACCCTGTCCTATCATTCGTTTAACAAATGCAGTGCGTTTAGGCGGTTTGATATCTTCTGCTGATTAGTCGAAATGCAGGTAGTTAGATTGGATAATAATACATGAAATGACAACTCACAGTCATAACAATGAGCGCTCAAGACTTCGTTGAATAATTTAGGGTCAGTTAGGATGACTGTATCACTTAGATGCAGTATACCCTTCGTTCGTATCATTCCATAATCTCTGGAAGTGCGTTTATTGATAAAGTCGAAGATCCAGTTTCCCGGAATTGCACGATACATGTATGGCGTATGACCGAAGATGAACCAATCTCCTGGTGCCATTGGAATGCTTCTCAGGGAACCGAAGTAATGGTTGTAGACAATCTTTTTTATCGCGGCAGTCCATACCAGTAAGATAGCTGCATGGCACAGGTACAGATAGGATGAGCCTTTCGTGGCGTCTGTTCCAAGGTAAAGCGATCCCAGTGGGGGAAGCGCCATTACGGCAAACATGAAGGCGTGTGTCTGCAGCGAGGTATCCATTGTGTCGGTTTGGATCTGTACCAATAACTATCAAGCTTATTCTGGCATAATATGTCTGGAGTGCCTGTGAAAGGGGCGAGAAGAAAGAGGCCTCATGGGGTATAAATATATGCTGTTCGGCGCTTGAGTGCAACGGCACAGCAGCAATAGCTGTCAAGAGCCTTAAAAACGAGACTATCCATCCTGACAAACAATTCACCAGCTTGTCCAATAACCGACTGTAGAACATTCGACTGCGGTGTATGTATTAAACTGCTGTTACACAAGTCTCCGTTCAAGCAGACGAACTCGAAGACCTGGTTGAACATGAGATGCCATGCACAAGTCGGCCACAGGCTTTCTGTCCATGCTGGGAGAATACCGTGTTCACCAACAGATACAGCCTCCGCCAGCTGTTGATAGACTGGGTGTGCCAGACGGCATATCAAGAGTCTGGCTATATCAACCAACACAGTCGATGCTGATAGTGATCCGCACTCAAAGAAGGAGGCGTCTAAAGCCAGGGATAGGCAAGCAATGACGGTGAGGATCCAGTGCCCCTGACAGACGACAGATCGATGCCTGTCTGTTGCAGCCGTGGTCTGGCCTGCCAAAAGAAAACCAGCAGCATGAGCCCAAAATCCTCATAACGGTGTCCATGGAAGGCTCATTAATAGGGGATCAGGACGGCTTGTGCTGGCATCAACAGGCTGCTGCATCGAGTCGCCAGCGCAGAGTAGCACATTTCGTCCTTCGGCCTGGACACTGCATGATTCGCGAGAAATGGGCCAAGGAGCGGCCTATTCCATCCTGCAGCGGAGCAGGCATCAAGGACAGCTGGCTAGTTAGTTAACTAGGTGGCGAGGACCGAATAATCCGATTCAACTCATTGTCTGTTCGTACAGAGTACCGAGTTAATGCCAACTCCAGTGGGCGACGGACTTTGCAGATGCCTATCCTGAGTGCAATGTTAGTTATTGCAACTGACATTTCAGCGACACAGCCGTGATGGATAGTTACCTCCAGACTCGCAGTCTGGGATAGATGACGCCGAGCAGGACTGAGACCTGACGCCATATAATTAACTATTTGACCACATACATACATGTCCGGAGCATGGCCTGTCATGAATATCAAGTGCAGCTGAACCTAGCGGCTGAGAAATCTGGCAAATCCATGACTATAGCGCCCAAGTTCGACGGGTTCTTCAGAAATGCCGGCTTTACTGTGGTCACGGCCGGGGAAGAGAAATGAAAGCCACTGCCGTCACCATGGGCAAGCACATGAGAGCTCTAGGGCAGGATGGATGATGGAATCCATCAAGCCGTTGTCCCTTGCCGCATTCACCCGGGGATTGCAGTGGGATCAGACACTCTTAGCTAGAGTCGGGGCGAAACTGGATACCTCAAACTCCCATCTGTACTTGGTCATGTATGTCTTTCCTCTTCTCTGTCTGTTCATGTTACTTTGGCTGACCGGGAGATATTCTTAGACACAGGGTAGTTATACGGACAGAAGCGGATGAATCCAGGAAGGTTTGATGAGAGATCACCGTACGGCACGGCAATCATAACTACTGATAGGCCGGTTCTCTCTTCGTAACCATCCGTTTGCATCCAGCATGCTTTCAACGTGTCACGGAATAATGAATAATCGGCAGATACAGATACATTGTTGAATTGGGTTCTCATGACGTGGTCGTTAGAGCCGCCTGCAGCCTGGATCGAGAACTTCTGCGTTTCCCTGGCCCCTTTTCTAACTAACTACCGCAACACCGGGTGGCTTGTTGCCGCCGAAACTCCTCGGGGACCTCTCTGTGGACACTGCATGGGACGCGCTGAGCACGTACTCTGTACACCTTCTCCCCTTGAAACGGACTGTCGATCAGGTTGATGGCTGGTGACAGACCTGTCCTTACTCCTGGAGCCAGCTAACTAACGGTGCAAATTTCACAGCTTCAGCTTCCATGATGAAGCAAGGGTCTCCAGAGAGAACTTCCTTGTGTTTTCTACTTCATCGTCAATATCTTTGAATTCTTCATTGTCAAAGATATAACTGTTACCTGAGGCTTATTTTCTGATACCTGGCTGCGAGGTCGAAGACTTGACGGCTGAAACTTGCTGCAGCTTGTCAGCGTCTGTCAAAATGCCCCTTCAATGATGAACCATTCTCGCAGCAAGTCCGAAGAATGAAGTTACCAAATAAGGGTCATCCTTGTCGATGTTCTGTGTATGCGACCCGTAACCGTTCCTCAGACGTCCACCATCTTTTCAACGATTTCGCGACAATCCCGGTTTATACCATAGTTACATCGCGCCTTTATAGGGCCCAGGATATGCCAACAGTGCCGCGTTTAATACATATGGAATCCAAATGGATATCCTGTACCTGCAGCGTGGCTATCCACGGCCAACGCTAATCCTTCAGCTGACATATGTGCTGTTCAAAGCTGTCTTGACTCTATGCCACCAACATGTTGAGTACAATACATGTTCTGAGCTCCCGCCTTGGATATTTGGAGAATCAAGGACAGGGCAAGAAGCAGCGTCGAAACATTGTAAAGCCGCCATGGAATAGCCACTGCAGGTCAATGTCTATATATCATCAGAACAGAACAACCGCTAGCCGGTTAGCCGAATTTCTCCTGTGGACGGGCCTGAATCACCTGGCTTGAGTAGCAAAGAATGCTGATCAATTGCTTAACTTATTATTTCTATGCAGATTTTGTTCCAATGAAAAGACAAGATGCAAACGCTCGCTAATTCACACATATAGGGGAAAAAAAAAAAATATCCAGCTTATCCCTTCAATGAAAGAGAAAAACTAGCGGCACCAAGGTGCAGTACATTGCTATCACACTATGTGCTCCTTAGCCCATGGAGCAGGACCCAACGGAAGCCGTACAGGAGTCATTTCAGGCGACATCAACCCTGCAGCTGCGCAGTAAAACGCTATCATTCCACAGACAACACCGCATCCACCTCCGACTTTATTTATCTGGATGCTCTGCTCAGGGAGTGACGTTGCGATAAAATTGGCTATGGCGGCGAACAGATATGACAGGGCCAGGAATACGAACACGAGCAGACACAGGATATTGGAATGCAGTGACGCAACCATGAAAACAATCGTCAGAAGCACCCAAATGATGAGGAATATACCGAGAGCGAATGTGTATGACCGTTCATCCCCGTATGCCTCACGTATGTGCAATCCGGGGATCTTGAGCATTGCGTAGGCCATCCAGTATGCGCCGTACGAAGAGTGGATGGTGGTACCCAGAGTATTGCCTGACCGGAACTCCATGAAGCCGACGATAATCTGGATCATGCCTCCCATGAACAACGCAAGGCCAAAGGCAGCTTGATCTGGGCCGGAGCTTCCTCGTGGATTGGAGTCGGGCAATCTATGATACCAGTGACCACATTAGTTCCCCCTGAAGTGGTTGAGAGGAAGAAGTACGCCACAGCCACACAACTCCCCACTCGGGCACACACTTACCCTGCACCGCAGTTGTACAGCCCAACCACAATACTTGTGACCGAGAAACCGAAGAGGCCCAAAGGGGCTGGGTTGGCGAGCTTGCTGAAGGATGGCAGAGCTACATGGGAGCCGTTTGAGGGCTTGTGTTCTTGCTGCTCATAGACTGAAGACCATTCGGTCTGCGGCACCTTTGCGACTGGCTGAGGGAGGGCGTTGGACATATTGGTTGGGCTTGCCTAGCTCGGCGGTACGGGAACTGGTATAGGGCGAGGAAGAGGTAGAAAACCGCAGGCTTTGCAGGCAATTGGCAGAAGATAGGTACTAGGCAGGAGGAGCAGAATGGAATAGATATAAACCTCCACTGCAATGTCGAGGGGTTAATTTTTTTTTATATGTATTTTTTTTTTTTTTTTCGTGGGATGCCCAGGGTCAGTCCTATTTATCCCCTATAATTCTCTCGCTCTTCCGACTCGGCTTGCTTGGCCGGCCGGCGAGGCCTTCACAGCTCCTGCAGCTTGTGCTATATTAAGCTTTCAACGAGGATAAAAGCATTATCTAGCGCGGAAGGCGTTCAGTTCGCGATATGGACAGCACAGTGACAAAACACCGTGAAAATCATATCCACCAAGCAGCCCCTTTGTGATAAGCAAGCACATCACGGCTTGTCTGGGAGTGGAGGTGGGGACTGTTCAAATGCTTGATCGGCTAAGCTTTCGCTGTTCCTTGGGATTCCGCAGCTGGATCCAACGAACCGCCGCCAGTCGGCTTGGGGAAACGGCATTGTTTGGCTCAGATTAATCTGGTGCCTGAAAGTGAAGAAACAGGCTAATTGTACGTAGAGACGTTTCGTCTGGTGGAGAATGCATTTGTGTACGTAACTAATCGTTGAGAATTTCATCTATAGTGTGTTTGAGCCCCTTGTTCGTCCCTCACTCGCGGCAAGGACAGTACCATCTGGGCGGAATTCCTGTCTCAGGTGGGAGATAGGCTGTATAGAGTAGTTCCGGCTACGGGCTTTGGGTCTTCAGCGTGTCTTGCTAGCAATAATAGGGGGATTTGGGATGGAATCCTTCAGAGATTATTGATGATTCATCCACTCCGAGCCTCGGTCACGACATTGTTGTCGACCAAGGCTGGGGACCTAAACCCGGAGGGGGAGGGAAAAGAGGAGCTGGTGTATACGATAGTAAGCATTACCGTGGATAATCCCCAATTTTCACACTCTTCAGTTTGCTGGCATGGTAGCCGGTCTGGCAGTCTGGCACGATAACGGATAGACATGGCTAAAGCTGCTGGCAACCAACTTATATACCACACTGATGGAAAATGCGAAACCCCACGAAGGATTAACGCGGGGACGCTGTAAATAAGGGAAGTATCAATATTTCCCTTTGTGCGCACTTCATCGGCTGGGATCTGTGGTGATTGGAGCGCCCCCATCTTCATTGTCTGAATCTTCAAACCCTTCAAATTCGCTTTCGTCTTCGTTGCCGTCTGACCCGTTTTCTTGAGCTTCAGATTTGACGCTCTCCACATCATCGTCACTTGCATCAGGGCCAGACTGTACTTCATCTCCGCCGTCGCCTTGAGCTTCATCTGCTTTCCTCTTAAGGCCCATCTCACCTAGTCGACCTTCACGCCCGTTTATTTTTTCATCTCCAGCGTCATCAGCCTTTGGTGGGGGTGTGTACCAAGGCAACTTCCCGCGAAGGAAGTCATTTATCACCATCTTTGCAACACTGTTCACATCGGGTTCACCACCCTTGAGCAGTCGGCCACCCTTCCTAGCCAGTATACTCAAAAATTCAGTAGCATCTGTGAATCCCTTGATTTCATATGTTCGTTCAATGTGACGCTGCTGCGTCTTCTTAAGTATTGCGGGAATATACTGTTCTGGGTTTTCAACATTTTCCACTCGAACAACGCCACGGAGAAGAATGTCCTCCTCAGTGGCGTTATTGCTCGGGGGTACAACTCCAGGGCAGTCGATGAGGTAAATTCTCTTCATCAACGTGATGTACTGCCATACTTTCGTCTCTCCAGGGATAGGAGCAACAGTGCACACTTTCTTCTTTCGAAGAGTGTTTATGATGGACGATTTTCCAGTGTTGGGATAGCCAATAAATCCCACAGATATTTGCTTGCGATCTGAATGAAGAATTGAAAACTGGCGTAATAGCTGGATCAACGATCCCTTGCCAAAAGAGTTGTTAATGCTTGCATGGAATGCAAGTGTTGGATACTCCTTAGATAAAGCACGGACCCAAGCAGCCTAGGACCAGATGTTAGTCTAAATGCGCCAATATGTATATAAAGACGACGAAGGTGACAGAGGTAGAGATATATGAAATGTTACTAAGAGAACCGCTATCGTGGCCACAATAAAGTGGAAGCGGGACTCAACTCAAAACAAGACACACCATGCCCTTTGCGACAATGCCTTCAAAACGAAAGCAAGTCAACCTCGACTTCAGAAAGAAGCCAAAGTTACGGGGGGGATTGATCTGCCATAGCGGTAACAGACCGTCTTCCATTGTAAAAAACGGCAATAACTTATGCACTGGAAGCAGCCTTGACAAACGCGATGGCACCATTCGAGTGGTTTTCGGGGGTGAAGGTGGTTCTTTAAGGAATAATGCGGAAGGTGTATAAACTTACAGCAACGCCTGTTGGTACCAAGTCACACTTGTTTAGAACAAATATCAAATGTTTGTGTGGCGCTTCTTCCTGGATGTATTTCTCGACACTTCTGCACCGAGTGCCTTCAGGATCCCTGGCGTCCAGAGCATGAACAATAACGTCCGAGGAGTCAATGACTTTGTACAGTTCATTCCAGATCCGTTTACTCTGACCCTTTGAGAAAATTGGCTCTCTGGCAGCGGTGAGCTCTGCATCAGCGCCATTGGCATCAGCATTGGCATCACCTGATGTACCGCTGAGCAGTTTTGCCTGCTCTAAGCGATCCAAATAGCTGTCATGCATCTTTACTGTCTCCCCGGCGAGGCCCTCGAGAGTATCAACACTGAGCTTAACTCGTTTTCTCTGTGCCTTGGGGCCAAAGGTGTCACTAAATGGGGCGTTTTCAACAGCAATCTTAGCCTTGTGCTGTTTCAGGCCATTTGGAGCATGACCGTCCTGAATAAGGCTCATTGGGAGTTTATTGGTTTTTAGCAATACTTGGTAGGGATCAGCCGCTTTTTCAGCAACAGCCTCTCGGAATGAGCTCAGGGCCTCTTGAGAAATGACTCGGGTATTCCCAAACCACTTTCTGTTCGGTTCTATCCGGGCACTTGGCTTATCTCGAGACTGGTATGATGCGGCTTTGGTGATTTTTCCAGATGCGTTCCGTTGGGCTTTCCCATCCTTAAACATATTAAGGGTCTTCACCTTTTTCGCATCTCTATAAACACACACACAGCAGTTAGTCCGAGTCTAAATGACATAAACACCAGCAGGTTCCGAAGCAAGAAACGACGGGCGGAAGACAAATCCATACCTGTAGAAATTTTCGCCCTTGGTTCGAACATTGCCCATTCCATCATTACTCTTACCCTGGCGCTCTCGTCGAGACGCCTCCTTTTTACCTGTACCCATTTTCACAGAGATGTAATAAGAGACTCTGCTACTACCGAGCAAGGTGTCTTCTTCGACGAGAGGCGCTTTGCAATTAAAAACGTCTTGTCGGAGTTGTTGTTGCTGATAAAATCTTTTGACGATAAAAAAAAAAAAAAAAAAAGATTTTGTGCATTTGCGCCAAGACATATCAACGCACGGGCCATGCTAAAACTTCTATCGCTTTTTTTTTTTTCCGTTTGAGTCTTTTGGACGTTTCCTTCCCTTCCGCGCAGGCTGCAACGACTTGGACAGGACGGGAGTCCGTTGCAATTGACATTCACGATGGCATCCCTACTACGAGAGTGCAGTGCGAAATCCTCCGTGGCACTATGCCGCTCCTACACAACCCCCGGGGTCCAGTCTCGTTTGTTCTCCTCGACTGCTCGCATGCTGGTCGGCCCCGAAGCGCCAGGCTATATCGATGTACCACAGTCAATTCAGCCAGATCTACCCCGTCGACCACAGGTCAAGGGCACTCTACCCGTCCCTCGAGAGCTGTTTCCATCCCGCCGACCAGACAAACCCACCGAATCATACATTGCCGACGCTACACCACTGCCGTCAAGCAACACTCCAAAGGTCGCACCCGGCCATCCCCAATATGAACAGCTCGAATGGAGGCGGAAAATGGCAGGCGTTAGGAGGAAGCATCTGCGTGAAGGACTTCTAGAGCTTCACGAACGCAAGAAGTCTGCCCACCAGAGAATGGTTGCGCGAAGCAACGCCAAAGAGAAGCGTCGAACTCAGATCCTCAACCAGCCAGAGCGAGATGATGACCGACTCACAGCTTCGACCACTGTTTCGGCGATGAAACCTATGAAATGCAAAGTACTTCCAAATCCAGGCGCAGAAGAACGGTTGGCCCGATCTATGGCAAAGGTCAAGGAGATCCAGGAGGCTCGGCGTCACGACGTGGTGAACTCCATTCACGAGCTTTATTTGAATGCACAGCAGTTTATTGTCAACGAAGAGCAACTTAATGCCGAGATCGATCGTGTATTCCCTGTTGACAACAACCCTGACTGGGCTAACGGACGCCGCACCGGAGAGAACATCTGGAACTTGGGACCTCCACCTACAATGGCTGTCCTAGGTAACCAGACGAAGGACGAACTGACTAAATGGGAAACTGTACAACGGCGAACCAAGAGGCTTGCTGAGGAGCTCACTGGAAGCAAGATATAAAACTAGTGAGACACTCGGTGTCCCTGATATATTATGATGTAATCATAGCATTGATTGTATAGTAGATTTTTTTTACCATGGGGGCGAATTCAGGGTTTTCCTTTTTTTTTTATTCAACTTGCTTGCAATTATCAAATTCGTTTATTAACGACGCCTACTTGACAGGATCCTCAATTTAAGCGCAACAATGATAACTATGTTATTGGGTGAAGGAGCTGATACCAACTGGCACAGAGATACCCTATATAGCCTCCCTGTGGATAGGGTGGTCGGCGTATCCCATGGCCTTTATATATATTTGAGCACTTTCAAGGACTTTCTTCTTACTGTTACCAATAGTCTCGCGGTCATTGAAGGCGCCGTGCACATGTTCAAATTCGAGTGGCGCAACGGTTTTCCAGATGCGATGAATGGCATCCGGGAAGAGCGGTATCTAGTAACAGCGCCAACAGCAGTTAGTTCATCCGGAGTTGAGGTTTGGGGGCGAAGTATGTTTGGTATGTCATACTAGGTTTGGATACGACCACATAAAGGTATATGAAATCGTTCCTGGCTGTCTATCAACGTGGTAGACGCCGCTGGGCACAACCATAATAGTGTCAGCAACCAGCAAACGCTTCTCATCTTCCCAGAACAAAACAGCGCTTCCCGGGAAATGCCCTCCAGCCTTGAGGATCTTAATTTTGCCGTTGAGAAGGCTCAATTGCTCTCCTTCCCACAGGATCTGATGAGTTCCAGTATGGCATTGAGGTTCCGAGCTTGCGGCCACCCTCAAGGGGCCACCGTCACGGAAACGCTGGATCCATTGCTCATCCTCTGCCGAGTAGTAGACTGGGCAGTTGAAGGCTTCCGCCCAGTGGATCGCTGTGGAGTAGAAATGAGGATGGGAAATAGCGATTGCTTGAATCCCACCAAGCTCGTTGATATGGCGGACGGTCTCGTTGTCGATGTAGCTGATGCAATCCCAGAGGACGTTGCCACTAGGAGTACGGCAGAGAAATGCTCGCTGTCCAATTGCTACCACTGGAACAGTGACGATGCTCAAAAGCCCAGACCGCTCATATTCATGGAACACGTTCTTATATTTCCCTGGTTCCTGCAGGCTGCGTAAGGTTGTCCACCATTGCCTAGTAAAACAATGTCAGTTACTGGGTATATAACAGCAAATTAAGAGATCACTGATGGTTTGTATTTAGTTACCCCTGTGGAGGAACATATTGTCGAGGATCGTCGCATATTTTGCAGGACTTCACCGATGAATTGCTGTATTGAGCACCACATGTTCCGCAGATTGGCAGGTCCATCTTCGAAGATGATTGTTTATAAGCAGTAATAGGCAGTGATGGCACTCAGTAGGAGGTTTAACTAAATCAACCAGAGTAGAGTTGTAGCAGCGGCTCATGATTTTGTCCTTCGTCAGGGGGTGCAGAGCCGCCTTAAATAGCTCCTCCAGGTAGATGTCTCTTCAGCAGGCTTGAACGGAGTCTAGAAAAGCCGGGGCATACCTAATGATCGTATTCTAGATGTCGGGAATATGTCATCATTCTCGCTTCAGCGCGACATCGTTAGCTAGTTAGCTTGCGGGATACGATGATGTGCTTACAAATGGACTAGGTCATGAAGACCGGCTATTTCCATATTTCATATTCGTAAGGCATTTCCGAATTTGACTGACAAACGAAGTCTTCTAGATCTATCACTTGCATCAATGGAAGCAGAGAAAGGTCTCAAGAGGTTTTGATCCTCTGTTTGAGTATCATAATCCACCCCTTGATGTATCCAACCTTTTTCTGGGTCGGCATTATTCCAAACCAGCCCCAGAGAACTTTCAGTCTCCCTTCTTCCGTATTAAACGAGTGGAAGATGCTGCTTACTTTCCTTCCTATGTTTAGTTTGGATAGGCCACATACCGGTCGTAAGCTTTTGGGAGACATATGCTCGAGTCATGCAGAGAGGCCTGCTCTGTGGAATACGCGAATGACAGAGTCTCTGTGAACGCTATCACTAATCTACGACTCCGATGGGCGAGCAAAAGATGTAAGTAATTGTATTTTAATAAAACCAGTCTAGTCCGGCAATCATTAACCATTGGCTAACTAAGAATTAACTAGGTAAGTGGTTCACTTTCAAAGTAACCCAATTCCGTTCCCCTCCAGTTCTACGTTCTGTATATCAAGAGCTCCAAAGACGCAAAGGAGGAACGATTGAGCCAGTCGTCAGCAGCGGAATGGAAGGAGCAATTCATATTATGCTAGTGGCTGTATCGGAAACCAGAGCTAAATGCTGGCTATCCAGCATTCCTTCCGACACGCAAGGAGATGACATCAAACCATCAGCAACGGGTCTCAGCGTAACCAAATTCCTAAGAGACCTCCAGCTGTATCTCCCTTGGAGCCCAAATTTTGCCAAGTTCCTCCCACTCCAGATTTCTCATCCCTGCAATTCTAGAATCCTTCATATCTGTTCAATGGCAGACAACTGACAGAGTTGTTCTGCTCATAGCATCTTCCGTACAGAGTACACAATGCGGACATGGCGATGTGATGTGAAGAATGGACAGTATCAACCTGGCTGGTATTTGGAAAGATATGATTGCAAATACAGACGTGCTGGAAGCAATGGCCGTCACCATTCGCAAGAATACTTCTAGCTCCGTCCTTGCGGCCGCAGAGGTGCCGTTGGCCTGCTATCAGGAGCAGTAGTTGGCGCAACTTGTTACTCGACCGAGGCTCTTTTGAAGAGGCTCAAAGTTTCGGGTGATTACCTAATGTAACTTAATAGCGGACTAAATATTCTCCTTTTTAAACTTTATGCGGCTTAAAGGAACTTCCCAAGTTCTGCAAAAGTTTTCGTACGCGATTTCGAATCGACCTTTATCAGGTAGTAAAATCATAAAATAATATGATTAACGGGTTAATTTGAATGACGATGATGGTATTTAACGACGGGCGGCAGTAATTACCTTACTCGGGAGTCAGAATGGGCTCCAGCCAATGTTATTAATTTTATCATTATACGCTGACACCCGCTGTTGCCCAGGTTTGCCAACAAACACTGTGAAGGATCTTGCTCTCGCTCGCCTATTTAATCATACCGCTAGGGCCTACCCGCCATCTTCCTGATACCAATCACTATCAGGCACTCTGTATTTTCAACAAGTGGCAGCAGGATGTGTGATCGAACACACGGGATCAGCTACATGGATGGATTCTAGAGGGAGGGGATCGTGCAACTTTTACTCCCGGTCAATCAATCCCGGCATCCTCTTCGCTAGCTGCCGTCCATCCTAGGGCTCCTGCAAGCGCAGAAGACATGTATCTACCAATGAGGCCACTCAATGAACCCGTGAGGCCATGTCCCCGACCGTTCGCTGGATGCGAGGACAGCCCAGAGTATGTCTTAGTTACACCCCGAGGCATATTCGGTGTCATGCAGCAAGAAGAACCACATTTCGGCATTTGTTTTCCTGCATGACCAGTCAGTTTCCTCTGAAAAAGAGGGTACAGAGTACGGGGTATATGGTACCGAGTGCTTCTCCGGGGCGCTATCGTACGACTTTTGATATCGCCATGAAGTTAGTCTCTATCCGTTGCTGGATATGCAAGCTCCCCGCATTGGGGTAACAGCAAAACGGATTCAACGAAACATGGAAACACCAGGTTGTCCACTTTTCTACGGGTGATCTCCCATCAACAAACAAAGTAGCGGCTTCAAGGATTCCAAAATTGACTGTCGTTTGCACAAGAATTGCGAGCTAACCGGGAGATGTGCATAACCAGGTTCTACAACCGCAGCATTGCATCACATGGCTACTGCAACGAGGGAAGCTCTGAGACATCCAACGCAGATCTGTTATCCACTTCCTGCAGCTTGTTAAAAGATTTGCTTGTTTACTGTGGCTGATATGTATGTCTGATCATGCGTTCTTCCATTTTTAGCACTTTCTCGCCGCTTCAAGATGTCGAAAGGTATACGCTCCGCAGCATCGAGTGCAACTCGGCGATGGAACAGTCCATGGGAAACAGCATGTAGATTTTCTTATTGTGGCTTTTTTTTTGGTTCAAGACATGCTGCTCGCTTCGGCAATTGAACAAGCATCTGGATGCCATGGGCCTTGACAATGAGAATCTATAAATACCAGCAGGTTGTCCATGTATCAACCTCCCTCGTTTCCTATGGCATCAGACAGCAAAGCACATTATCACCCAATAACCAACCCCGATTCCCTAAAGAAAGCAAGCAAAGCAGCTCTCTCCAACCTCAACTATGAAGTGGCTCACTGTGGCAGCATGCCTGGCGATGGGCAGCAATGCTCTATCAATCCCTTCACGGCCAATCGAGGAACGAGCAACTGAGAACTGCCCGACCAACCTCTCTGGGCCATTCGAGTTCCCCCATTTGATTATTCCAGTCAACTCGTCGGCCCCTAAGGTAGCCAAAGGAACCTCCTACTATGGCGAAGTCTCATCAACAATCTCCTCCATCTTCAACTTCGACATTCCCCCGCAAGGTCCTAACCTTTGCTCCCTGGTCTTCTTGTTCCCTAGCAAGGAGGAACGTCCTGCCTGGACCTACACCTTCGAGGGTGATGGGAAGGTCAGCATGGCCAGACTGGAAGGACCCGCTAACAACGGAACAACCTACGAGAATGCGCCAAAGGTAGCCACTGAGCTGGGCATACAGACGCTCGCTGCCGGAAAATCGAACGTTATCGCCACCTTCGACTGCCCACTCGGCCAGGCAATTGGCTTCAAGATGTCCAATGCAGGATCAACAAACCTCAAGTATTTCCAGGACTACGGAAACCCACCGTAAGTAGCGTCCGATCCTTCAAAGTCTTACAGCTGAAGAACCAAGCAAGACATAATGCTGATACACGTTTCTAGAATCGGACTCTACATCACTCGCTGTGCAAAGTAGATGGAGGAACCATGGCTTAAAACGATTATGAATTTTCATTCCTTTCTATTATTTCCTTTACTTTGAGAAACACACCCCCCACTGCGGAAGCTCTTTAAAAGTTGGCTTCCAGTATTAATTAACTAGTTAGTTGACTAATGAAAAACGACTGTCCTTAAAATAGCTCGCCCATGAGGCAGCTTTCTGGAATTATGCTAGTAAATTCCATGCTGATGATCAATACGGGAGGGTTTGTGAGTATTTCTCTGTTGCATACGAGGAATTGCTCCATATAGCTTTGATAAACTCGCTTCATGCAAGCTCCTTTGGGTAAGCCCAGTACAGCCTGGGGACAAAGCTCCAAAAGCAAAAAAAAAGAGATAACGCGGCAAGAAAGGGACCTGCTGTGCGCTATCGTTTTCTGACGGCAACCAATGCCCGAGATGGAAAATCAGCAAAGAACGGGAGGAAGTACGGAACGAAGGCTTGAGGGTCTAAGCCATATGAGAGTCGTAAGGCAGTTGTTGGACGGCACTGGGGTAAATACGAGGGGCAAGCCATGCCAACAGCAGCTCAGCCGAGTTTGGAGAATAGGGCGTCATATCAAAGAAAGAGGCGTCAGGATAAATACCATCCATCAGTTTGCTCTGGGGTGAAGTAACTAGTTATCATTTAAATCCCAGGTTAATTTGATTCATCGAAGTAACAACGGCTGCGCTGTGTACCTCTGAACAGGCTGGTAACTCTTACCTGATATTCAACCTGATGATGGACCGAAAGGAGGCTCCCGATCCAGAATATAATGAGCATGAGATAGTTATCCCCAGCATTGAAAAGAGCATCAAGACGATCGAACTCCAGGCCAACGAGGCCGAAAGAGCGGCCACGGCACCAGAGCTCAACGTCGTGCCTACAGCACCGCCATATCATGCTGATACAACGACCGTGGCATCTTCGTCACCGCACGATGAACACCGCCGTCCGACTCTCCCTCATGCGCCGTCAATGTCTGCTTCGCAAATGTCGTCGGCGTCAACTATCTCACGAAGGCCTTTGCCTCCGGGGCCCGAATCGAGAACAGCCTTTGCGTGTCTATCAATGCACATGACAGACCGCATCAGGCTGTTGAGGTTTCCAGAGCCGATGGTCCCTGAGATAATCGAGATGATCCGGATAGGCTGGCCAAGGGGGATCAATACTCCGCGTGAATATAGCCAGTCTCTCGAAATCAAATTGAACGGAAACCCATGGTCACCGCACTCGTGGGGAGAGTCTCGAATCCATGCCCGTAAGCTGATGGCCGGGCTCCTTGATGGACTGTACCAGCGAGGCTGGATTGTGAAGGTTTCCGTGGATATCGGACATGTCGGTGAGTAATCGCCCGCTTAGTTTTTATATCCAACCCCCCTTAGTTATCCAAAGGATAATCGCCACCCTTTTTGGCTGGTTTGCTGACTCCGGCGTAACTACGTAACCCCCTGGGCCGAAAAAAAAAGACAGTTTATTCTTTCGTTACCAACAGCCTGCGCCGCCGCCGTGTATATGGACGAGCATATCCTTCCACCACTCCGATAGACTGCGCATTGTCGATGGTCCAACCGACTTTGGCTTGATTCTGGCTGATGCCCTGGGCCAGGACGTCGAGAACTGCCAAGTGCGAGGAACCATGTTTGAGATCAAGCTTCACGGGAGCCCCTGGCGAGCTGTCGGCACGAAGACGGTCAAGACTCGCGTTATCCTTTTGACGATTATGGACGTCCTCGAGCAGCAGGGATTCGGCCTGTATGCGGCTATCAACCATAATAGCAGACGCTCCAAGGACTCAAGTAACGCTGAAGCCGATACGTGGTACTGCAACCGGCCTATTGACTGGAAGCCCGGCCAGTTTGTCTACCACGGGTAGTAGTGGTAGTAGCAGTAGCAATCGCTTTTATATTTGCCATATCGAGCCCTCCCAGGCCCCCCTTTTTCTCACCATCAGGCATGCTTGTCCTGCTTCCGTCTGCTCTCTTCCTGTGATACCATAGTCAAATAGTAATATCAAAGCGTTCCCGTTCCATCCAAGCCTCACTGCGTGTGCAAACGATCTTACGTGGCCGCCGCGGCGACCTGTCCGCTCCCCACAGCGCCTAGAACGCAGTCCTCGCCCGTCCGCTAGTTACTCCTAGCTCAAAGGACAGCTAGAATGAAATGTAGCTTCAACCCGGGGGGGCTGTTCTCCCTTTCCATGACGCGTCCCACAGCAGGGACAAGGCCGGGAATGGTGGAGAGAGGCCAGCGCTTGCTGCCCCCTCGGCCTGCAGAATGCGGCGGAAACCTGCGACTCGCATCAGCTCGACAGGGCCCAGGACGGGGAGTCAACGATAGACTAAGTATAGTTATCAAGCCAAGTCAAGCGCTCTCTCTGTTCGGATATCCGTAGCGTGCTGCCTTCACTGTAGCAACAACGTTAGCGGCCTCCGTAACGTATCCAGCTCAGGGCGAGAAGAAGCGTTTCAGCTGCAACGAGCAAGAGGAAGAAGAAGCAGAAGAAGAAAAAGAAAAAGGAAAAAAGCCAGCCAGCTAACTATTAATATGGCTCGATGACCGTATATTTATTAGTGAAAAAACTGAAGAATTCCACATCATCACGTCGCCTTTTTGATATCTTCTTTCGTTTCTTCCTTTCTTCGCCTGTTCTCCAGCCCGGCAGACGGCCTCAGGGATGCTCGCGAGACCCCGTAGACGAAGCTGATCGATCCTCTTATATACACATCCCCGTCGCTGTCCCTGTCGCTCGCTGTGCCTTAGGCTCTCTCTCTCTCTCTCTCTATCTTTCTCTCTGCGTCGTTCGACAGACACCAGCAGCCATCATGGACGCACAGCTTCCCAGCAAGCTGCCCTTCTCGAAGAAGCGCCTGCGCGCGAGGATAGTCCTATCGTGAGTGAAGACAGACAGGCGTCCTTGCAACATCCAGTCCAGCCAGTTAACGAACGAACGCCGCCAGATACATCTCCGACTATGTGATCCTCATGTTAGTTGCAACGCTTCCTCAAGACGGCGCGAAGGCATGCGACAGCTTTCCCGATCGAGACTGACTGACTGACTCCCTTTTGTTTTTTGCCTGCAGTGCGCTCATCATAGGATTCTTCATCCTCGACCGGGTCGAGCCCTTCCACCAGCCGTTTGCGCTGCAGAACTACACGCTGCACTACCCGTACGCCGTCAACGAGCGAGTGCCCATCCCGCTCGCCCTCGCGATCTCCGGCGGCTTCCCCGTGCTCGTCATCGTCGTCTACACGATCGTCCTGGACGGGCTGTTCTCGCACAGCAAGCCGGTCAACGTTGCGACGGGAAAGCGGAAGCTGATGGGCAAGTACAGGCTCAAGGACCGCCTGTGGGAGCTCAACTGCGGCATCCTCGGGCTGGTGCTGGCCCAGGGAGCGGCATTCGTCATCACCGGCGCATTGAAGAATGCGTGCGGTAAGCCTCGACCGGACCTGATCGACCGGTGCAAGCCCAGGACCTTCGAGCAGCCCGAGTTTGGCCTCTCGAATTATACCATCTGCACGCAGACAGACCACGAGATCCTGAAAGACGGGTTTAGGTCGTTCCCATCAGGTGTGTATAGCTATCAGTCCCTTCCCGTAGAAGAGCACCATCCATTTTTTACTAACTTTCTTATTCTAGGACATAGCAGCTGTATGTACCAGTAATTGCGGACAGAAAAAAAAAAAGAAGAAGGTGAAAGCTTGCTAACTTTTACATGTAGCTTCATTTGCTGGGCTGTTCTACCTATCACTCTACCTTGCCGGAAAACTGCATGTCATGGACAGCCGCGGAGAAGTCTGGAAAGCGTTCATCGTCATGGTGCCTACACTCTCTGCCGGGCTAGTGGCTGTATCTCGCATTATGGACGCCCGGCATCACCCGTTTGATGTCATCTCCGGGTCCCTGCTGGGCGTTGGCTGCGGCTGGGTGGCGTACCGGCAGTACTTCCCATCCCTTGCAGAGCCCTGGAAAAAGGGCCGGGCTCACCCAATCCGCACCTGGGGATCGATCCCAGAGCCTCCAGTGTATACCCACCGCCGGCTCCTCGAGTACGAGAATGACCAGGCAAAGCTGGTCCCTCGCGCGGATGAAGAGTACCAGGCTGCTCAAGCCGCCCAGGAGCAGGCACGGGCACATGAAATCCCCGAATCAGCTCCGGCGCTTATGAGCAACCCCTTTGAACACCAAAAGACCCAGAGACGCAGACGGCTTGCTGATACGGACTATGGTGCGTCCAGCAGCGAGTCGGAGGGTTATGAGATGCAGCAGACGAGGTATGAGCCTAGACACCACCAAGCTGCCGATACCAGCTCGGATGCTGCGCCCAGATACGCTGCCTACCATCCGCCCGATAACAGAACTCCTTCCAACAGCCCACCCCTTGAGCGTCATCCTGCATCTATTGTCAAATCATAAAACAAGGAAATATCTCTGCCATGATAGCGTCATGTTTCGTACTTTTCTCTTCTCATATGTTGTTCATTTTCAAACATTCTCACAAGTGATACCTCTTATCACCCACCCCCCTTCATGTTCATGTCAAATCCACCTCCTTGATGTTATATTATAATCCCTTCCCACCCCCCCTTTTTTTTTAACGCATACGTCTATATCTTTCTTCATGCTGCTTGTTTAGCGCCTCTTATGAGAATCTGAATATCCTGCTCGTTCTTCTCGGATTACTGGAGGGGGTGTTAGTTATTGGTTTGGCCTGGACAGGATTTCTCGCCTCTTTGATACCAATACCCCCTTTCTTCTTTTCATGCATATCCCTCAAATTCTCCAGTCGTCTTTGCCATCGGTTGATGATGATGATGATATGACCTTGATTGCCTGCGGTCTCCTCCTATCTCTACCCCCTACTACATAAGGCAGCACATAGCAAGTCCTGAGCTTTCCGTTTGGCATCCTTTTTTAGTTCTACTTCTCTTGCCTGGTGCTTCGGCCTAGCTGGTAACCCGGCAACTGTGTTATTCAAAGCTGTTCTGGCCCAGGAATTTGCCCTATATAAAACAAAGATCTCGCTTCTCTTCTCTTCTTCTCAGCTTCTTCTCAACTTCTTCATTCACACATACTTGACTTGCATGCAGATTGAAGACACGCGCCAAACAAACATCCAGTAACAACCAGTCTACTACTATCAAGCTCAAAAAATGCCTGTAGTCTGGGACGACAAAGCTGATGCATTGGTAGGCCTCTGACCTCCTCTATAGCCGATGTATCAGTCTGACCATCTATCTACCCCTAGCTCCTGGCCTCTATTCTGGCCACAGCAAGTGCCAAAGTCGACAATGCTGCTGTCGCTAAGATGATGGGCGGCGGTAAGTGAGGCCTCGAGCAGCGAC
Organism: Trichophyton schoenleinii; assembly: GCA_018357685.1. NCBI lineage: Eukaryota > Fungi > Ascomycota > Eurotiomycetes > Onygenales > Arthrodermataceae > Trichophyton > Trichophyton schoenleinii. The sequence goes on from WOFF01000002.1 coordinate 4,269,220, forward strand.
TCCAAGTGAGAGATAACTGACAGCCAGCTCTACAGAATACAACGCGCTCGCCATCAAGAACCGCATCGCCCGCATCAAACTGAAGGCAAAGGCACCCAGCAGTGACACGGAGACTCCTGCGAACACGCCCCAGAAGCCCAAGACAGCCAGACCAGCAGCCGAGAAGAAACGCAAGGTCAAAGACGAGACCGAGACCGAGCAGAGCGAGACCGTCGACAAGCAGCCTCCGAAGAAAGGCAGGAGAGCCGTCAAGGAGGAAGTCAAGGAGGAAGTCAAGGAGGAGGAAGAGGCTTGCTGATTTGCATTCTACCGTCATTCATGGAGGCCACAGATGGACGCTCCTCTACTATGCTACTCCGTCCTCGACCGCGCTCAGTTGATTAATTAAAACTACCTCGCCAGATGCTGAATTGAACAAGAGCTTCTCTCTCTACTTAAGCTCACAAGCCATCCCGATAGACCTTCTCGAAGCCGCGGCTGCATCAAAGTCTGAAGCGGTGCCTGAAAGCCAACCGTGGAACCGCAAGCCGCCGTTGCCACTACATAATACATAGTAATAGATAATTAGCAATGCCCAACGCCTGAAGCCCGAAGCCTGAAGCCTCCTCCGTCCGCGGCCCTAATATTAACGTCCTGATAATGTCTGACCCTACTTCAAATGCCATACACGCAGGGATCCATCGCGCATCGACGTCATTGGCGATGCTGATTGGCAACCGGCCTCGTTTCCATGACAGCGAGGACGGCTAAAACATCCCGCTTATCCTGCTCGACTTTTGCTTTTTCTTCTTCTTCTGCTGCTGCTGCTGCTTCTTCTGCTTCCATCTCCCAGCCTCAAGTATTATTTATCAAAATTAATTAGTTTAGTCCTGGGACCCGCGGGGGTTGGCCAGGCGATAGTTAAATAGCCCCGTAGCGCGCATGGTCGGGCGCTGGCTCTCTGCGACCTTGTTGTTTATATACTTACACACTGCCTGCCTCCCGGGCACTCGCATTGTCGATCTGTTCAACCGTCCTGCATACATAACTACTTAGTCAACGAGACAGCCAGCCAGCAGAGCCAGCCGGGCAGCTTCTCTCTCGCAAGCGTCGCTCTGTTTACTCCACCCCGTCGCGAGCTGGAATTGGGCTCCTTATACCTCAAGTCTCTCCTCCGCTTGCTGGCTATCTAGCAAAGGCCTCAAGGCGCATCGACCAAGATGTTCTCCAGCTTCTTCTTCATCTGCTGGCGAATCGGCCAGTTGATCACTCTGATACCGCCCATTGGCATGCTCGTAAGTCGGCCCAGCCACCTCGTTATGCTGGAAACAAAAGAAAAAGACACTCCCATGATACTGACATCCGCATCTCAGGCATGGTTCATCGATGGCTTCGTCAAGGCTAACATCATCACTCCAACGTACATCCTCGTCCTCTTCATCGTCAGCGTGCTCGGCGGCATCTGGGTGCTCGAGACCCTCTTCCGCTTCAAAAACACCAAGCGCTCAGCCATCTTCGTCTCGTTCATCGACCTCTGCTTCTTCGGCGCCTTGATCGCCGGCGTCTATCTCCTCCGTGACATCGCCCAGGAGAACTGCAGCAACTTCTCGCGCAGCAAGTTCCTGCTCAGCCTGGGCCCGTTTGGATACTATGGCCAGCAGCAGCGCAACCCGCTCGCCAGCGACCCAAACAAGGTGTGCTCCATGCTGAAAGCCTCCTTTGCTTTCGGTATCATGAACATCATCTCGTTCTTCTGGACGGCCGTGTTCGCATACTTCATCTCCCACCACGAGGAGCACCATGAGCGCCGTTCGCGCAGAGGAAGCCACTCCAGCCGCCGAAGCAGCCACCACAGGCATCGAAGCAGCTCTGGAAGACGCAGCTCGTACCATGTTTAAACCACTTGGTTATTTCCTGCTTCTCAGATTTCCTTTCTCCTTTAGACTACTCCCTAGGTACGCGCACACGGCTTGTTGTCTTTGATGACTGACGACGGAAACATCGGCGGATAAAACTGGTTGGTTTTGGCTCCTGTAGATAATGATTTGATATGTTAAATACTCGAAATAATACTGTGTCTCTTCTAGCACGCAGCTAGGTCGGTTTGGCCGAAATCTACAATTCCGCGTAGACGCAAAAGAATAAAATGATACACTCTACAAGCTTGCTCACCATATAGTAGAATAGTGAGGCCTAAGCTAGAGAGACTCCGTTCCATCCTGCCAATTATACTCTGTAAGCAACAGTTGGATGAACTTCTTCTGAGTCAAATAAACACACTACCAAATAGCTATAACGGCAGATATTTCCAAGCCAGTCCGTCAGTCGCCTGGAAGATAGAAAGAGATCGCAATATCAATCAACATTCGCAAGGCGTCGCCCAAGGGGTTTGTTTACTTCTTGATTGATTATGTAATAAAGTATAATATGACTAATATGTTACTAATATATACACGTGATTTAGGACGGGTATTAACTATTGGCCGAAGGTCTATTATTAAGCAAGGGTTAGAATTCAAACAGTGCAAACATTCCACTTAAGGAAAATAACCCCCCAGATTCGTGCCTGTCGGCGAGCGCCGCAACATCAACGCCCAGACTTGCCTTAGGTAGGCATAAGGCAGTCTCAAAGACCCAGAGACACTAACTACTTGCCATAGCCTGGGCCATATATATATATATATATATATACCCAATAGCCATCTCTCCTTGTCCACACACTCTCTTTGTTACTTATTAGTTGCTTGAATAATGTCACATTATTCAACATCGATTTGTGGCGATGGTTTCCATCGAAGACTCCCCGTCCTACTACAAGGAACCCGTTGAGAAGATCCGAGCAGATCAATATCCCTTACTGAAAGGTTAGCATAGCAGCATATCTGCCCCTATCGATGACTGTTTTTCTGCTTTATTCCTTGGAAGTAGCCACTAAGCTGCCATTAATACTGAGAAACCGCTGACTCTTTTAACTTCTAGATACAACCTACCTTGATCATGCAGGGACAACGCTCTATGCAAAGTCGCTGATAGAGTCATTCTCCCAGCGCCTGACAAGCAATCTCTTTGGGAATCCCCACTCAGCGTCTTCATCTTCCCAGTTATCCACCGGTCTAATAGACGATGCGCGGCTTCGAGTTCTTCGTTTCTGCAGCGCAAGTCCGGAAGTCTTTGACGTCGTTTTTGTGGCTAACGCAACTGCTGGCATAAAGCTCGTTGCAGAAAGTTTGCGGGACTATGAGCCTGGGGGGTTCTGGTACGGATATCATGTCGATTCTCATACCAGCTTGGTCGGGGTCAGAAACATGGCGGATCGCGGAAGCAGATGCTTTATGGCCGATAACGAGGTAACCAGCTGGATTAATCAACTCCATAAGGGCTACAATGCTTCAGAGTCTGCCCACCCGACCCTTTTTGCATACCCGGGCCAATCAAACATGACCGGTCGCCGGTTGCCATTGAGCTGGTGCAAGGAACTGCGTTCCTGCACAGACAAAGATGGGAAGCAGATAGCTTTCACCTTATTTGATGCCGCATCTCTAGCCTCTACCTCTCCTCTTGATTTAAGTGACACTGCCTGTGCACCAGATTTCACTGTTATCAGCTTCTATAAAATCTTTGGCTTTCCTGACCTCGGTGCCCTCATAGTTCGCAAAGATGCCGGCCATCTTTTCCAGAACAGAAAGTACTTCGGCGGGGGCACAGTCGGAATGGTCTTGACTATCGGAGAACAATGGCATGCCAAAAAGGATTCTGCTCTTCATGATCAGCTTGAAGATGGCACGTTGCCCTTCCATAACATCGTGGCCTTGCATTCCGCCTTTGATGTACATGAGCATATCTACTCTTCCATGGATAACATATCTCACCATACCGCAGAATTGGCTAGGATCTTATACTCTGGGCTGTCATCTCTGGAGCATGGAAATGGCACAAAAGTTTGTGAGATTTACAAAGGGCCCGGTGAGTATATGGAACGTGCTCTCCAAGGCCCTATTGTATCGTTCAATTTGAAAGACAGTACTGGAGGCTGGATACGGAAGTCAGATGTGGAGAAGCTAGCTGCTGTCAAAAATATTCAGATCCGGTCCGGAACACTATGCAATCCTGGCGGGATGGCGTATTACCTTGGGTTGCAAGCAGATGATATGAAGCGAAATTATAATGCTGGGCAGCGCTGTGGAGATGACAATGATATCATTTCCGGAAAACCTACAGGTGGTCTTCGGGTCAGCCTAGGTGCCATGACATCTAGGCAAGACATCGACACCTTTCTCGACTTCATTCGGAATTTCTATGTAGAAGACCTCATGGATAACGAATCGAAACCTCAAGATGAGGTTTTAGCCCCTTCCGTTCAATCATCACCTTCGCGGTTTTATATCGAGAAACTCTGCATTTATCCAATTAAGAGCTGCGGAGCATTCGCCATCCCTGAACTGATGGAATGGGATGTCAAACCAGAAGGACTAGCCTGGGATAGAGAATGGTGTTTGATACATCAAGGAACCGGTTCTGCTCTCAGCCAGAAAAGATATCCCCGAATGACACTGATACGGCCGGTTATTGATCTCACCAGGGGCATGTTACGAGTCACCTTACCAACCCCAGGCTCATACGGAGATACTATGGAAATACCGTTATCCGCCAATCCCACAGATCTCATTGAAGGAGAGATATGCAAAAATATCATAAATCAGCAATCTACAGTATGTGGAGATACGGTATCTGTGCAGGTATACAAATCTACTCGACTCTCGGCCTTTTTCTCTGATTTTCTTGGTGTTCCTTGTATGCTTGCAAGATTCCCATCACAACAGAACCATTCGTTAGCCCGATTTTCTAAACCATACCGAAATCCAGGCAGAGGACCTATGCATACAACGGCCAAGATCCCTGGTTCATTTCCCGAACCTGTTGCATCGGGCTCACAGCGTCCTATTCTCCTATCTAACGAGGGACCTATCCTCATAATCTCCCGTTCAAGCGTTAATAAAGTCAACGAAACTATAAAGTCTTCTGGAAAGCCAAATTCAACCTCGAAGACCGTTGCAGCGGATGTATTCCGTGCAAACATCATTGTTTGCGAAAAAAAGCCCACCCTCACGCCCAAACTCACGCCGGCATATCAGTCATCAACCGCTTCTGAACATCCCTATATAGAAGAGTTATGGACCGGATTCCAGGTGGGGGGTGCTTATTTTGACGCTCTTGGGTCTTGTCAGAGGTGTCAAATGATTTGTATTGACCAGCAAACTGCTACACGCAGCGACGAGCCTTTCTCTACGTTGGCAAAGACTAGGAAGGTTGAAGGAAAGGTTTACTTTGGTAAACATGTTTGTTTGTCTAATGCATCTGAAGATGCGCGTTTAACGATCAGAACAGGCGAACTGGTGACTCCATTCTATGATTGATAATGATGATGTTGCTACACTTTCTAGAATTTTTGTTGGCTTTAGGTTTCCTATCCTGTGCCATTGGCGGCTGTCATGCATTTTCCATAGATTTATAGTGAAATTCTAAGTATATATTGGATATTTTATAACCCCAATGCAACAGCCGCATTCCTTCGCACAAAACAGGGTCCAGTGGCCCGTTAACCGCCAAACTCCAAAATATAGTACATTTGAGTTACAATTGAAGGGTTTTCAAGCTCATAATAAGGGAAATCACGACCGAGGGTACTTCTTCCAGCCACGTCCGTGACCACGCTATAGATATATGTTAGTCCAAGGTTTCCTTTGAGCAATACAGAAACGAACGTGAAGCCTTACCTGTTTCCATAACCGGATCATTTCTGGCATCTCCAACATAGCCTTCTTCCTCTCTTCCAACTTTCCTTTCATGGATCTCTCCCACTTGTGACCCTTGACCTTCTGGCCGACACCAGTACCCTTGACTCTGAGACCCTTCTCAATAAGCCTTGCATGCTTATACTCGGTTGATTTTCGACCTGGAGGCAATAATTCTTCAACGCCATATTTGATGCCTAATTTCACCAATTCCGCCTGTCGACGCAATGATATCACAGCTCCTCGCCATCGCCCGGTTTCCGGGTTCTTATATGGAAGGAAAGGGTTCGGGTATAGCCCGCTGGGGTCGGAACGGAGGAGGGAGTCTGTATATGAAACGGAGTCGGCGTCTTTGGTCTTCGAAAGTTTGACCTTGGTGTTTCGTGAAGCAAACGGGCTTGGAGCAGGTTTTATGACTGCGGAAGATTCAGGGCTGCCAGACGACGTTTCTTGCTGTGGTAGGGTCTTTGGTATAGCTTGCGAAGAGTAGTATTGTGGTGGATAGCGGGCGAAGAAATTTCGAAGCCGGAGCGGGAGGCCCTCAACGAGGCCAACTGCTGCTTGAGTCGTCATGTTCTGGCTGCAAAGGGGTACAATGCCTGCTTCAATTCGCCCTGTTGGAATTATTGCAGCTCAGCGGATATTCTTGTCTTCGTCCTTTCACTCTTCTCAGTCTTTCTCTGCGCAAAAGCTTTTTGACTCACGTGATACTCGCGGCTATCCCTATTTCTTACGTAATCTTGCCCTCTTTTTCCTTAGCGCCTCTCTGTTCTTCCCGACGTCAATTTCTCACTTGACGCTGAACGCGTGCTGAGCTACGTTTCATTTCCACAGCAAACGGCGACAAATAACAAGCGGTTCACCATATTTTCGTACTGTATAGACCGTGGCTATCAGTGGAAAGCTTTTATTACTGGTGATTTAGAGAAACATGGCAGACTTGCTCTTTGGTGGGACCGACGAGGAGAATGAAGAGTTGAAGAAGCTCTATGCTGAGGTGGTAAGCATACCATGAGTTCTTTGAGTATTCGCTGAATGCCGTAATCTCTTTACTTTACATGGCTTTATTAACATGTTTTTTGATACAGCTCGAGGATACCGACAGCTTTGAGGCATGGGAGAAACTGGTGCGCGCGGCTGAAGGCCAAGAAGGCGGAATCAATCGTAATTCCAGCCCCCAGGCTATCACGGCTACAAGAACTGTATACGATCGGTTCCTTGCGAAATTCCCTCTTCTATTTGGGTACTGGAAGAAATATGCGGACTTAGAATTCTCTATTGCCGGCACAGAGGCCGCCGAGATGGTTAGCATTTCCCTTTTCATATTCTTTAAGAAATCGCATATGCTGATCCATACCATCTTCTTCCCTTTAGGTGTATGAGCGCGGAGTTGCTAGCATTACAAACTCAGTTGACCTTTGGACAAACTACTGTACTTTCAAGGTCGAAACCTCGCACGATACCGATATTATTCGAGAGTAAGTATAATATGTTGGTCCCCTTCCCTATAACCATACCGACATAGCGCGTGAGTCGTTCGCAATCTTGAGGTCATATGGGGCAGATTGATAATATCAAGGTTCCTTAAATGGGTGAGATAGTCATCTGCCACCTCGGTTTCGTTGAAACTACTTCTTACCCATAAGATTCAGGCTGCCTTTGCTTCGCACACTACTTGGATATTGTTCGAGAATCCTTCTCCTATGTCACGCACGGATGATATAGCAACACTTACCTCTATCAATCGTTGATCTAACTCGGCACCTCATTTTGAAGATTTTAAATGCATATGCCATGTTTGACATCCTTTCCACCACCCTTCCTTCTATCCCCTTCTCTTTCTTACCCTTTCTTATCTTCTTCCTGGACTTAATTTTTACTGACCCTCGTACTATAGGCTTTTTGAGAGAGGCGTCAGTTGTGTTGGTCTTGATTTCTTGTCACATCTATTCTGGGACAAGTATCTCGAGTTTGAGGAGCGCGTTGAATGTCCTGACAAGATATTCGCAGTGCTCGGCAAAATTATCCAGATACCAATGCACCAGTATGCTAGGTATTTCGAACGGTACCGACAGCTCGCTCAAACTAGACCTTTGAACGAGCTTCTTCCTCCTGAAACTCTAGCTCAATTTCGAGCTGAGATAGAAAATGCGGCTGGTAATGTACCTCCTGGTTCGAGGAGTGAGGCTGAAATCGAAAGAGACATCCGACTAAGAGCCGATGGTCATTTCCTCGAGATATTCTCACGCACCCAGACGGAAACGACAAAACGATGGACTTACGAGTCAGAAATTAAACGCCCTTACTTTCATGTTACTGAACTAGATGAAGGTCAGTTATCCAACTGGAGAAGGTACTTAGATTTTGAGGAGGCAGAGGGTTCTTTCGCCCGCGCCCAGTTTCTGTACGAGAGGTGTCTCGTGACATGTGCGCACTACGATGAATTCTGGATGCGTTACGCAGCATGGATGTCTGGCCAAGAAGGAAAGGAAGAAGAAGTTAGAATCATCTATCAAAAGGCCAGTTCCTTATACGTCCCCATATCTCGCCCAGCCATTCGACTCCACTATGCCTACTTTGAAGAAATGGCTTCAAGAGTCGATATTGCTAAGGATATTCACAATGCTGTCCTCCTTGCTATGCCGGGACACATTGAAACCATAATATCGTTTGCGAACTTGTCACGTCGCCATGGTGGCTTAGATGCAGCTATTGAGATTTACAAAACCCAACTTGATTCAGCAGAGTGTGATATTCAGACAAAAGCAGCACTTGTGGCTGAATGGGCCAAGCTCCTTTGGAGGGTCAAAGGTACCGCTGATGAAGCTCGACAGGTGTTCCGCAAGAATAAACACTGGTATCCTGATAGCCGTCCTTTCTGGACAAGCTATCTTATGTTTGAGCTGGAACAGCCAACTAGCGCCGAAACTGAGCCCGCACAATACGAACGCATCAAGCAGGTTATCGATGATATTCGCAACAAAAGTTCATTGCCTGCCGAGGCAGCTAAGGAACTTCTTCAGCTTTACATGACTTACTTGTTGGAGCGAGGGTCCAGTGAAGCTGCCAAAGAGTACATCACCCTTAACCGTGAAGTGAACGGACCGCCATCAGTCCAATCAATTATGAAGTCATCACTTTCAAAGGAGACACAGGACAAGCTTGTGATTGGCCAACAAAGTCCTAATTCTATGTTCAGGACTGATGTTTCTGTCCCAACTCCAACTGTCTAATTTCCACTCACTAATTGGTGGTATGCGCCATATTAGTTGGCCTTTGTAATCTACAGTGGGCGTCTCAGTCGGTTGGGCGGTTTACATTTTTTCCCCTTTCCCTTCCTCTCCCCCTTATCCTATTCGGTAGTAAGAGATAAATCAAATATCGTTTTAAATTCGCGGTTGAGGGGGTCTTTACAGTAGTCGTTTTAAAATTAATGTAATCACCATGTAACTAGCACCCGGGCCTGAAAACTGCAATGATGAGGATCTAGATAGAGGAAACAGCGAAACTGAAAGCCCTCTGACCGGTATGTGTAGGAGACCACTCTATAAGGCCCCTGGGGATAATGGAGTGGATAGGTTCATCAAATCCCTCGTAAAGTCCGACAGGTGTGAAAGGGCGAAACATAAACGTTGGAGTCTTGGCCAGAAGAGTGTGCCATCTAGTATGATCAATAATCTCTGGATTTGGTAGTGCGTAGCAAAGATCGATAGTGTCCATCCACAAAGATAATGCCTCCCGTACGCAAACATAGGATAATGTGATGCATTCCATTTTGGGAGTTTCATAGGGCTGAATAGTTATACACGAGCACCACGAACATAGAACTGGAGAGCTTAGCTTGAAGCAGTCTATATTCAAGATAGTCATTCCAATTCCAGGTAGCTTATATCTAGGCTAAATCCCGCGCTTAATGATGCTAAGGACCTTTAGGATATCTAGCAGTTATATCTAGCAGAAATAAAGATGTTGCATTTGACCAGCAAAAAGACATTCAGTTTATTTGATAGTCAAATAAACACCTTTGTATTCGGAAGGTTAAACGGGAGGAGCTCATGGAAAGGGTTCAAAGTTAGGACAAATAATAAACTTATAAAGTAAATAGAGCTAGTAGTTAACTTCACCTCTTTGTTAGATCCATTAAATAGCAATTTAGTAACAATTGGCTAGTTGGTCTATGTATTAGGTAACTATATACATTCTAGGGTGTATATACAAGAGCAGTAGTTAGATATTGACTAGGAAATCAACCAAATGGACAATATAAGCTATTTCTTTTGCGCGTATTCAACCTATACAATGCAAGTATACAGTGATAGTAAAAGGCTACTAATAGTGGTGGAACTGCTTTATATTCAACACGCTAGCTAGCTCTCCAGAATCCAATGTCCTAGGCAGTACAGAATCAAAGACCATATATGGTGAAAGAAAACAAACTGACTTCACCGTATGACTTAGCTATATTCTATATCAAGCTTAAACCCACCTACACAGCCTCTTTGAAACAAGCCCTCCGGATCATACTTCTTGCTTACGTTTCGTAAGAGTTGTGTATTTTCCTCACCGTATCCCTCAAATGGCCTCTGCCAGTCTCCGCAGTAGTTCATGTATCGATACCGATGGCTAGTTCCATTGGCAGCAGCAGCAGCATCGATCTGCTCAATCGCGTCACGAGTTAGCTTCTCAGAAAGTTTATCATCACTTTTCTCAATCCAGTTGACAGTAAATGAGACAATCACAAGAGGCTCCTTGGTATCAGCTAGACCAAAGGGGTCTCCGTCGCAGCCATCCCCAGCCCAGTTTGCTAGCATAGGCTGCAATACAAGTGTCCATGACATGCCCTTGATATTAGCTTGTTTTATAGGCGCAATAGCGTCTTTATAGGCACTGTAGACGGCTTGTAGCGTTGCCATATCGTTCTTGATGGTGGTTGTAGCAAGCACCTGACGTCTACCAGGAGGATTCAGGGAGTTCATCTCATCACAAGCATCTGCAAGTGGGCGGACCTTGCATGTACTCCAGAAGCGCCAAAGTGGTTTGAAGCCAGAAGTTTCCCAACATTCAGGCCATTTGTTCTTCTTCTCAGGGAGCTTCGTGTAGACGAGGTTGACGGAGACAGCCTGGATACCAAGTTGCTGCAGGTAAGTGAAACATGCGATTGGACCGGACGCATGACGATCATAAGTAATTCCAGTATTGTCGGGATGAGCTCGGTGAACAAAGTCATGGAACGCATGCAGGGCCTTCTGAGCACTGCTGGATGGCATATAGAGAAAACCGCTCCATATGTCTGTAGAAGGGAAGCTGCGTAAAGTAATGCTAGTGAGGATACCGAAGTTGTTACCACCGCCTTTCAGGGCACGCCAGAGGTCAGGATTTGAGGTAGGGGAAGCTGTGGCAACGGCCCCAGAGGCCAGTACGACTTCGTAGCTCAAGACATTGTTGCATACCGAACCGACGCGTTGAGAAAAGAAGGAAATTCCGCCTAGTTGTGTTCCATTAACGTTAGCGCTGGCTAAGGAAAGCAATGGCGGGAATGATACTCGTATACCTCCTAATGTCAAGCCGCCGACGCCGACGTGTGAGTTGCGCCCACCAGCAACAGCAAGGCCCTTCGCAGCCAGAGCTTCGAAAACTGGACCCCACCTAGCTCCCGCACCAATTACGACGCTCGACCCATCCTTCGATGGGGTCACGCCGCAGAATAGGCTCATATCAATCATTACACCGTCCTCGATGCTCGCAGCATGAGAGACAGCTGAATGACCACCGCTACGGACAGCAAATAAGCCACCTGCCTTAATACCACCTTTCTCGCCATCTAAACTCCTTCGTCTGTCGTACTCCCCTTTAAGAATAGTGACAGCTGTGCAGAGCTGGTCGATATTCCGAGGCCGGACAACACACGCAGGCACGACCTCACACTCCTGCTGGGCCCAATATGTGTTCATTGACTTCCTGAAAGTAGCAGCATTTTGAGGCAAAACGACAACCTCCTCAGGTAAGGCAGATGCAAGGAGCTTGTTGAGTCGTAGGGCAGCCTCTGACGAGCGAACTATAAGCTCTGGCTCTTTTATCTCCTTTGGGCCTCCGCGCAAACGGCGCATGGCAAAGAAGACAGAGACGGCAATCAGGAGAGCCGCAGTAACAGAGGTAACGGTCATTTTGCCCTGTCTGGTTGTTGTCGTCTTCTTCTCTTCTCCCTCAATGCCTTCGGTTCTCACAGGTACAAGAAGAGAGCAAGGCTGGGAAAAGAAGAGGCAGCGGCGCGCCCTTCAACAAAGACCAACACGGACCCAGCCAACCCGTAGCTGTGTGACAGCTGCCTCTTATGTGCGACAATGCCCCTCTTACTTAATCTCAAACCAGGCCCAAGGCTGCAGCTGCACGCTCTGCATCACAAAGCCGTCTCAGCCCACGCGTGTTCAGCTTGTCGAGAGATCGACAACCAACTGCGTCATTGAAAAAAGAAATAATAAGATTTTAAGTGTGTACATTTAAGTTTCGGCCTTGCGAACTCTATTCCCCACATGTCTAAACCTTCATCCTTCGACGACCAAAAAAAAATAATTACAGAAAGTTTAATACAAAGAATTCATGGAAAAGATTGAAGCCGGGCCTATAACAAGACACCGAAGCGAAATAGATGAGGAAAAATCCTTCAGAATCTTCATCATGAGGGGAAAGAACATACCGGATCTCCGCGGCTAGGCTGAACCCCGGTTTACACCCTCGAGTCAGTGGAGCGCTTCCTGACCAGCAGCGTCATAAAGGGACTAGGCACTCTGACCTTGCCAAAGGTCAGGAACGGGGCCGCTGTTGGCTTTTCTAGTTTGAATTCGTAGTCTAGAAGAAGATGTGACAGGACCATTTTGATGACAACGGAGACATAGAAGCGTGCAGGGCTGGTCCGGAAGTTAACACGTTGTTGCAGCCAAGTCCGAAATTCCGAGGAAGTTCGAGGAAAACTTACCATGCATGCTTTATTGAACCCCAGAAGGGGAACTCATGACTTGGATGAGTGAACCGTGACTCTGACGCATCTCCTTGCTCGTCGACAAAACGGAATCCCTCGAATTCCTTGCCGTTGGGCCAGATTTTATCGTCACGCATGAGGGCAAGCTGGGGTATGGCAATCCAATTTCCAGCTGGAATGTGGCAGCCATCCTCCATTGTGTACGGGACCATGACTGTACGAGGTGCACTCACTGTTGAAGGGGTTAGTTAATAGTTTTTCCTACAGTCATACTGGAGATGGAGGAACAAATAAGGCCTTACTTACCGATTGGGCCTGGACTCAGACGAGAGGTCTCTTTCATGAAACTATCGAGATAAGGCATCTCTCGGTTCATCGCACCAAAAGAAAGATTCTCACATTCGAGAGCTTCTTGTCTGAGCTTATCTGTGTATTCCCCATGCCTACATAGTCTGTGTATACAGAACTGAACAACCTATACCGCCAGATCTTCAGTATTGAGGGTGACACACACAATGGGGGTTATATCGGCCTTGACCTACCATCGGTACTTGGAATGCGCTCGCAAATAACAGTCCAAGGGATATCTTGGCTACTTCTGCTGCATCTCGAAGTTTTGTTATCTCGGAAGCCCATTGTGCGACGTGGCCCCCAGCGTGCTTCAGGCCTGTTAGTTACGTTTTCCCCCCTTCTCCTTATTGCCATTCGAGAAAGGAAGACCGTTCATACCTGTTTTTCCCTACCTAACTCCTTGTCTTCAAGAGCCTTCGTAGTATGCCACAACAAGAGGTCGTATACTTTGGTTCTCGTTACGCCCCAACCCATGGCAATTGGCCCGATGAACCTGCAGCAATCTTGTCAGTTTATGTTTCGATGTAGTTCAGAGGGTGGTAACTAACGGTGTGAGGAAACCGGGCATCATATCTACGATGGGAAAGGCCCGGGCACAGCTCCAGAAAAAGCTCATCACATCGTCGTACACTTCCGGGCGGTTCGCTTTGTCCTCTATCAGCTTCACTGTATGGTAATAGACATAGAGTGATACAATACACACCTTGTTCTTCACCAACCAGAGGAAGAAGATTTACACTGGTGAAGATGCGAAGAAGTACCGGCATAAGCCTAACTTGTCTCCATTCGTTCTTCTCGCAAGCCTCTGGCCATGGCACAATCCGTTAGCAAATTGTCCCGTATAGCCATCCTCCAAAGCCCCAACGTACCGTTTGCTGGCGGAGACATCTCCAGAGTCATTGATTTCCTGACACGTTCTCGAAGGGTATCACTCATCAAAGGAATATTTGAACGGAGCTTGTTCTTCAACACACCAACGACAACACGAGAGACTTCACTCTGTGTTCCCTTGTTCTCTATTTTTACTTGATGGGGCCCTAATATTGGCCCCGTGGACGCGAGCTACATATTTCGACTTAGCGGTTTTCTTCACCCACCACTGCAAAGAATTTAGGGCGACATTACCTCATGTAGTGCTTGCTGTAGTGATAGAACATGCTCAGGTTCGCGGTCCAGCTGCTTGAGGGTCTCTGTGTTGGAAACGAAAATAATCCAGCGATCTAGCATGGGAATCGCAAACGGTTTTCCGCCAGCCTGAAACGTATTAACCACTTGCTCTTCTAGTGACTCGAGAGGATCGCTTCAGGGAAATACATACCGACTCGTATGCTTTTTCAAGGAGCGTTCCAGAATCAAATACCATATGCAACGCCGTCAAAAATCTTCCTAATGGCGTAGGGTATGCTGCAATAATGACGTTGGACTAAACAGCCATGTCAATATTATGAGCATGAGCATTGCCGGTCCAATCTAGATATACATACCGGAGCTTTCCACCAGAACTTCCATAATATTTGCGCTGTTTGCCATGCCAAAAAGAGGTATACTACATGATACCAGTGCCAGTTCCAACCTCGAGAGTCAATGGTCGAAGCCAGCTTCGAAAATGAGGGTAGTACTGGAATTGCCATTGTGACAATATGCTTGCTAGGTGGTTCTGTGTGCATGATGGGCAGGTTCGAAATCTATTCAACCACACTTTATCCCTGTGTCTCTCGCAGCTGTCTCTCCCTGTCTGCTAAACTGTCTCCTCACCACATGGATACCATCGCTCTTATCAATGGACCAAGACACAGCGGGACGCTGAACTGGTCCCTCCAGCATCTCACCCCTGGCTAGCCTTGGCCAGCCCGCCTTTGCTCTGGCAGTGTCTTAGCTTGCGTGACTTTGGGGGCCCGATAATATGGGGAAAGCTGAGTGGTGGACAAGAGCTAGGCGTATCCCATTTCCCGAGGTCTTCATATGCCTATTTCGAGAAACAGCATGCATACACAATACTTACGACATGCATATCATCCACAGCAAGGCAGAGGCCATTCAGCCTCCTCCATGCCGATCATGTCCGTGGCCAGGTCCATGAGGTGTAGGGGTTTGGGGGCTGAATTTTAGGGGAAAAGGAGAGGCGGGTAGCAAGAAGAGCTGATCATGGCTGTGGTGGACTTCGCAAAAACGTAAAGTGTATTGAACGGGGTCTTTGACAGAAATACATTCATTCGAAGGGAGTTCGGCCCGGTCTACCTTATTTCCAAATATAAGCGGACCAATTTCTGGTGTCGAACCGCCTGGAACAGAGCTCTGCAATATCCACCGCTAACCACGACGACGAATACGATTTTCTTGCACTAAAGGGGACCGACGAAATTTAAAATCCTTCACGCACATACGGAGTGCATGTGGAACACCTGGAGGGCGATGCAGGGTTGTTCAGGTGCGAAAACACCACGTCTTGATCCTGGTCGATATGTGAGAGATCAGCCGCAGTTGCAGGGATCTTTGGTGTGCTGCTGGCAATGGCTGACTTTTCGACCGCTCCGCATAGGAGTCGTGTTCGCCGGATGGCCCCCAACGGACCAGCAGGCGCCCAGTAATCTTGCGGAAGCAAACATGGCCCCCCTCACCATGCAGTACATGTGGCAGATAGAAGAAGAAAAGAGACCCTGGTACAGCTGCAAGCAGGCCTGGTTGTGGGTTCTCACAGCCTCGCAGCCCTCCAGGTTGTCCTGATATACATAAGCTGCTTCCGCAGCCTTGCCGGAGGGCAATATTTTCAATATTAACGTCGAAGCACCCGGCTTGTTGGTAAGGCCTCTTTTTTCATTTTTACAAATCCTTCTGCGATCTTTTTGGCATGATCGAAAGCTGTGCTCAGCAACATCGTGACTTCAGATCGAACTAGTTAGCAAGCTAGCGGAGATGTCTAAAATTCCAGACGCCAGTGCTCTCAAGAGCATTCCGCCAGAGCTTCTGTCGACCATCCCAGGCGGTAAACCACCACCTGGGGTCACGCCGAATTTCGATGACCCGATGTCTCAAGTACCGGTCATTGTAGGAGTAGGGACAGCGTTCCTGGCTATGGCTTGCTTCTGCTTCTTCATTCGCATATACACTCGACTTGCCATCTCGAAAACATGGAAGTGGGATGACTGTAAGTAAGCCCCAGTCGTACTAGATAGTTAAGCGTGAACCCCAGGCTGACTGATTTTTCATAAGTGACGATATCCATAGGATTTGTGAGCCGCCACGATCATGTCGTCTGTCAATAAAATAGGCCTAACCATAGATTATAGCTATTCAGCCTCGTATATTATGCAGCGACACTAAATGGTGAGCGACGCCGATTCCCTCTTCGATGTTTTTTTCGTTCAAGACTAACCCTTCTGAAGGTTGTATCAATGGAATCGCCGGAAGACACGAGTGGGAGGTGCATCTCGATAAGCTCCTTGGAAATGCCCATCTCTATGTATGCGTGAAATCCCTAGGTTTATTAGTTGGACAACTTGCTGATAACTAGAGCAGCAAAGCTACATCACAGTTATCACAGCAACGCCAGCACTAGGACTGATCAAACTCAGCCTTTTCATTCAATACTACCTCTTATTCAAAGTAAGGAGGTATGTAAGAATTAGCGTATATGTGGGGGCAACACTATCTGGCCTTTTCTATATCGCTACCTCGATCTCGTCTTTCGTGCTGAGCAGCCCATGGCCGGGAGAGTCTATCCTCGACTGTATCCTTTCATGGCACTACCTCAAGTTCGCTGAGTTCTCCATTCCTACCGGCATTATTGGCTCGCTGGTCGATGTCGTCTTATTTATACTTCCAATGCCCGCTGTATGGCAGCTGCAGCTGTCAACTGCGAAGAAGATTGGTATCATACTAGTGTTCATGACTGGTGGCCTGTAAGTCATCTCCGGGTAACCCACTATAGGATCCGCAGAACATTTTTATGTCTGACATATTCTTAGGGCCGTGGCAGCTTCAGGCGCGAACCTTTATTACCGCGTCCTGCTCCAAAACGATGTAAGCGATGCATCATGGAAAGTCGGATACGTTTTGCTTTGGACGTAAGACATCCAGCTATATAACCGAAATTTCCCTCCTGTATCAGTGTCTAACAAAAACATATAGGGAGATTGAGATGTTTGCTGGCATCACAGCTTCTAGCATGCCTGCAGTCAGGCAATTCTTCTCTTCGCGTACCGGCCTCTTCTCCAAGAACTCACGGCCTTCTTTCACCCCCACAATTAGCATGATAAACCGCTCCAAGCGGTCTGGCCATGAAGAACTCATCAACCAAAAAGACATGGCCTTCCGGCAATGGGGGTATCGAGTTAAGAATGACGAGGAGTGCCTCCACAGGTCAGAGGAAAGCCAGAGTAGCCCCAGACTGAACGGGGCATCTCCACAGCCTCAGAACCTATCACGGTGAAAAAAAAGTCAAAGGAATGAATAATGCTTTAATAAACACTACCTTTTGTATATAGTATGAGACCCCTTTTCACGACTTGCAATGTACATAACGATATATCAACCGGCGTTTCTTCACTTTTTGCTTTTGTGTGGTTGTTGTAGCAGTAGCAAGTTAGATGCTCCTCTTTGGGTTTAGCGGATTGCTGACATAAGACGATCAACTTTCGCGCTTTATCAGAAAAGCTTCGAGCTTCCTTCAGTCTTGAATTCCACCGGGCAAACAGGAACAAGAGACTGCTTGTATCTAACAATGGACGGGGTAACAGACAGTAGCTACGGGTCTATAGAACCTCCGCAGCCTCCTCCGGAGCCTATCGAACGGCCTCCCACTCCTCCACCTCCTCCTCCTGCCGACCATAGCTTGCCTCCGCCGCCGCCGCCAGATATCCCGGCTCCTCCTCCACCCCCAGATTCTCTCGTTCCTCCTCCCCCTCCCCCTTCAGAGCCCAAGAAAAAGAAAGGATGGGGGGCTACAAAAGCGGCGACTCCTCTAAGTGTTGAGGAATTGCTCCGGAAGAAAAAAGAAGCCGACGAGGCAGCTTCAAAAGTACGTTAATCTGTCGAATCTTCTTGACCGGCATGGCACCTTTGGTGCTTGTTCTAATTTAATATCCACGTCGGGATAATGTATAGGGCAGGTTACTAACAATTAATCTTACGAATAGCCCAAATTCCTTAGTAAAGCACAGAGGGAGAAAATTGCGCTAGAAAAACGAATGAAAGAAGTGGACAGCGTTCGCCGCGCGAAGTCAGCAGCCAATGGTAATTCT
The DNA here is from genome assembly GCA_018357685.1 of Trichophyton schoenleinii. NCBI lineage: Eukaryota > Fungi > Ascomycota > Eurotiomycetes > Onygenales > Arthrodermataceae > Trichophyton > Trichophyton schoenleinii. The sequence goes on from WOFF01000002.1 coordinate 4,287,558, forward strand.
GCGTCGGATTCAAGAACTCCAGATATAGATCCAAATGGCTACTCTTCAGCTTCTGCTTCTCGGTCTGGTGAGTCTGGGAGGAATGATGGTTCGAGGCACATACCTACAGGTCCCCGCGCGTTGAGACATGATACACCAACTGGGCCAGCTTCCATGAGATCAAACCAGAAGGGTAATGATAAAAATGCACAGAGTTCTTCAGCATCTGCTTCCGGAAACAAAGGGGAGAAACGGGCTTTACCAGAAGATGCTCAGGCACAGCTCATTCGACAGAGATATATGGGCGCAGACCAGAGATCTAGCTTTTCAGCGAAGAAGAAACGGCGGCGAACCACTGAAAGGAAATTCAATTTCGAATGGAATGCGGAAGAAGATACTAGCCCTGACTACAATCCACTATACCAGAATCGCTCGGAGGCGAACTTTTTCGGTCGTGGTAGACTAGCTGGTTTTGCAGATGAAGTGGTAGATGACTCGGTGAGAAGGTATGCAAGGGCTTTGGAGGACAGAGACCTTGAAGCTGGAAGCGTCCGAGCACGAGAGATATTGGAGATGGAAAGACGAAGAAAGGAAGAGAGCGGAAGAAATGCTATTGATGCCCACTGGAGTGAGAAGAAGTTGGAACACATGCGAGAAAGAGATTGGCGAATATTCAAAGAAGACTTCAACATCAGCACAAAGGGTGGTGGTTTGCCAAACCCGATGCGTTCGTGGTCGGAATCGGGTCTTCCCAAGAGGCTTCTTGAGATTATTGACTCTGTCGGGTACAAAGACCCATCGCCTATCCAGAGAGTCTCTATACCAATTGCGCTGCAGAATAGGGATCTCATCGGTGTTGCTGTCACTGGTTCCGGTAAAACAGCAGCATTCCTACTACCACTGCTTGTTTATATCTCCTCCCTCCCACGGCTAGATGAGTTTGAATGGCGACGGAATGACGGCCCCTACGCCATTATTTTAGCACCCACTCGTGAACTTGCCCAACAGATCGAAATAGAAGCTATGAAATTCGCTGCGCCTCTTAACTTCAACGTTGTCAGTATTGTGGGCGGTCACTCGCTTGAAGAGCAGGCATATAATCTACGCAACGGAGCTGAAATCATCATTGCTACTCCGGGTCGGTTGGTCGATTGTATTGAGAGACGAATCCTCGTCCTCAGTCAATGCTGCTATGTCATTATGGATGAAGCAGATAGGATGATTGATCTTGGCTTTGAGGAACCGGTGAATAAAATCCTCGATGCACTTCCGGTATCAAATGAGAAACCCGATACCGAAGAGGCAGAGAACGCCCAGGCAATGAGCCAACATATTGGCGGCAAGGACCGATATAGACAGACAATGATGTACACTGCCACCATGCCTTCAGCCGTTGAACGGATAGCAAGGAAATACCTCCGTCGTCCCGCGATAGTTACGATAGGTAACATTGGCGAAGCAGTTGATACCGTTGAGCAGCGGGTTGAACTCGTTGCAGGAGAAGACAAGCGTAAGAAACGTCTTGCAGAAATTCTCACTTCACGCGAATACCGTCCTCCGATCATTGTATTCGTCAATATCAAGAGAAACTGTGATGCTGTTGCGCGAGATATTAAACACATGGGCTTTTCGGCTGTAACATTGCACGGCTCTAAGACTCAGGAGCAGAGAGAAGCGGCTCTCGCATCTGTACGCAATGGATCAACGGATGTTTTGGTTGCCACAGATCTTGCTGGTCGTGGTATTGATGTTCCAGATGTCAGTTTGGTGGTTAACTTCAATATGGCTACGAATATTGAAAGTTATACTCATCGTATTGGACGAACTGGTCGTGCAGGGAAGAGTGGTGTTGCAATCACATTCCTTGGTAATGAAGATAATGATGTTCTGTATGTTGATTCCCTAACACTCCTCCTATTGCTATTCGTTTCTAATTACTAACTTTTGTCCGCAGATACGATCTTAAACAAATGCTTATGAAATCGTCTATCTCAAGAGTACCGGAGGAACTACGCAAGCATGAAGCTGCTCAATCTAAACCGATTAGAGGAATGGGTGCAGCAGGCCAGAAGAAAATTGAAGAAAGCTCTGGGTTTGCTGGTAAGGGTGGCGGTAGTGGGTGGTAAATAACCAAGTGTAAGATACGATATATACGATCTAGAGAAGTGAAGATTTTTCATTGAGGCGCAGCGTCTACGGCTTTAAAGGAGGGTGGGTTCTCTCGAAATATATCTATATACACCCTAACCTTTGGGCTACGATGCGGTAACCGTAGATAGGTTCCGTCATGCATAACATAAGGACAATGTCCTAACGAATGTAAGATTGATCTTTTGTCAACCTATAGGAAGACTCTTATAGCCAGGGTATCTGTTCTGCCTAGAGCCTTTAAAATATGCATCTCACAGAAGGATGCGTTATTTAATAGTTGATTTAGGCTTTGAATCCATTTGCCTTGAGCCAGCTCTCCACATCCCCACGGTCACGCGACAGCCAGCCAGCCTTAGCGCGAATGGAGTCGAGACTTTGCTCCAGGGATCGGTCATAGCCCTATACATGTGCTGGTTAGCAGAAAGCCAACTAATGAAATTAGATCAGGTTTAAAAGAATATCTTACCTTGTGGTCCTTGTTTTTGAAGAACTCCTCTACTTCCTTCAGCTGCGACTCGGTAGACAAGCTAGCACAGGCAATCTGAATAACGGACCCCAGCATAGAGAAAGCAGGGGGGAGTCTCTTAGTCAATGGCTCCCAGTTGTCCTGCAACCATTTCCAGCGTGCTAGGATACCAGCGGAGTGGGAGCGAAGGCCGGACATGGGCATGTAGATATCTTGGATTCTGACTTCTTCAGAAAGAGTGAGATCGAGAGTCTTCTGCACAATCTCTGGCTTCTCGCAGGAACCAAGGCAGCGGAGAGCGGTGTTCTTTTCGGCAGAGGTTGGTGCATTCTTGTATCTGTCAAAGACAATCTTCCATTCCTTCTCGCCACCGTTTCGAAGGGCAATGTCGAAGACGCTTCCGCGGATGTTGGGGTGAATGGCATCGTAGTCACCCTCAGAGAATTTCTTGAACATCTCGGTGGCAGCAGCAACGACCTTCTCGTCACCTGCAGAGCCAGCAGCGCTGAACATGAGAGCCTTATATTGCTGCAGAACATGGCCGTCCTTGTCGCTGAATGTCCAGCCGAGTTCGTGAGCCTTTTGGCTGACCAAATTGCGCTGGAATGTCTTCAGAGCGTTCTTGGTCTCCTCGTCTTCAAACATCCAGGCACCACGGATAGAACCCAGGCGAGTGAGAATCTCGTTCCAGACAACGAATTCGTTCTCTTGATCAAATTCCTTAAGGAGGGACAAGCTGCCGGACGTCTTCTGGTAGCCAGAGGCAGCAAGGACACCGGCGTCGGCAATCATACCAGCCTTGTCTTCGACGGTAAGGCGACCGGCTTTGGCATCCTTTCCTAGCTTCTCCAGGCGCTCAGGAGTGTAGCATGTTCTAAAGAGGGACGAGTGGTCTGCGTTGAGCTTGTAGAAGTCAAGGTTAACCTTAATCTCTTCGGATCGCTGCGAAAGGACAGCAGACTGGTCAATGCCATCAGAACCCTTCAGAGCCAGGACGACGGGGTAAAGCGTCTTGTCATCCTCAGCCTTGACGTCTCCAGTTCGAAGGAAACGGTTCTGCTGAACTGTGATGCTGCTGTTTTCCTTGTTCTCCTTTACGGTCAGAACAGGGAAACCAACCTGCTTAGTCCAGACATCCATAACCTTGTCGATAGGCTTACCGCTGGCTTCACTGAGGGCAGCCCAGAGGTCACTAGTGGTGGTGTTTCCATAGGCGTGCTTCTTGATATACGCCTTGACACCCTCCAAGAACTTTTCCTCACCCATGTATTTGGAGATCATTCGGAGGACGGCAGAGCCCTTGGAGTAGGAGATAGCGTCGAAGATCTGAGTGATTTCATCGGCACGTTTTACAGGTACCTCGATGGGATGGCTGCTTCTAAGGGAATCAAGAGACAAAGCCTGCTGAAGGTTGTCGATAACGTAAGTCTGCCAGACATTCCACTCTGGGTAGAAGACATTGCACGAGTACCACGACATCCACGTGGCGAAGCCCTCGTTGAGCCAGAGGCCATCCCAGAAGTCCATGGTGACCAGGTTTCCGAACCACTGGTGAGCGAGCTCGTGTTGCACAGTTTCGGCGATGCGCTCCTTGGTAGCAGCACCGGTGGTCTTTTCGTCGTACAGGACGTCGACGATTCTGTAGGTGACCAGACCCCAGTTCTCCATAGCACCGGCAGCAAAGTCAGGCACGGCAACCATATCCATCTTGGGCAACGGGTACTCGTTGTTGAAGGCTTTCTCATAGAAGGCCAGGGTCTTGGCAGCAAGGTCGAGCGAGAACCTTCCGTGCTCGATGTTCTGGTCTGGGGTAGCGTACACTCTAATTGGCACTCTAAAGGCCTTTGTCTCAATATAGTTGAGGTGGCCAACAATGAAAGCCACAAGGTAAGTTGACATAAGTGGGGACTTGTTGAACTTAACAGCCTTTCGAGGATGGCTGACCATGGTGGATTTGACTTCGGTCTCTGAAGCCACGTCCATGTTGCTCAGACAGGTCATGTCTTTGTCTGCAATGAGGGTGACAGTGTACTCTGCCTTGAGAGAGGGTTCGTCGAAACAAGGAAAGGCGCGTCTGCAGTCTGTAGGCTCCATCTGGGAGGAGGCCATGTACTTTTGGTTGCCATTGGCATCCTTGTAAGAGCATTTGTAGAAACCAGCCATGTTGTCATTCAGGGTGCCGGTGAACTTGAGGTTCAGCTTGGCCTTGGAGCCAGCAGCAACCTTCTGTCCAAGGGTGATGGTAGCAGTCTGCTTGTCCTTGTCATAGCTGACTGGCGAGGAGGTAGCAATTTCTGTTCCATTGGTCTCAAGAGCAGCAGTATCAATAGTGATGTCAAGAGCATTCAAAGTGATAGAGCTTGTCTCCTTCACAACGTCAAGGCTATCAATCACCATCTGGTTAGCATAACAGTCCCGCAGTTCATTAATGGGTAGCAGCAGGTATAGCCATACTCAATCTGAACAGATCCCTGGAAGGAGAAGTTCTCGAAGTTGGGTTCCAGCGTCAAGTCATAGTGCAGAGGCTTCACGTTGTCTGGGAGGATCTCGCGACCCTGAGCGGCCACGGGCATGGAACCCGCGGCGCCGTCGTCACCTCGCCTTGCATGACACATTCTCCTATACGAGCAGAATCGCTTGAACTGACGAGGAAGACGAGCAGAAGGAGAGGAAGTTGTAGATGTCAAGGAGAAAGGAGGAGAAGAAGCAGTAGAAGCAGCAGAAGTAGCAGAAGTTGGCGGGGTGAAAGAGGATGGCGGGCGGGGAGAGGTCGCGGGCCTGATTGGGCGCACGAAGCTTCGGCGGAAAGGCTGAGTAATACTGAAAGAGAGCGACGGCGACGGCGACGGCGACAGCGACAGCAGAGATAGAGCGGAAAGAGATGATAGAGACGAGGCAGACGGAGCAGGAGAAAGAGACGACGCTGACGGCCGAAGGAGAGAAGGGCCTCTGCGAAGGCCAGCTGCCCGGGACAGCATCCTGCCGGCGGGCATGGCCAAGGGAGATGGAGAATAAGTAGGACAGCCTGGGATGCACTGGGAGCTCAGTAGCTGCCGGTAGACAGGCTATCGGGAGCTTTCATGCATGCAAAAGGTCGCCCGTCTCCAGCAGTTATACAAACGGTTGCAGTCAATTATTATATATATAGAGAGAGCTCTTCCTATATATCAAAAAAACCAACCAGGGATGTCCAGATAGCGAGAGTTCACGGGCTCAATTGACCAAAAGGAGCGACGGATTGAACCAGAAGAAACGAGCGGCGGAAGATCAGAGTAATGCACAAGCAAGTCCCGTCCTTGCTTTCTTGCTCCTCACGCAGAGTATCAGCTCCATCAAGCTGTCGCCGTCTTCGTCTTCGTCTTCGTCTTCGTCTTCGTCTTCGTCTTCAGCTTCAGCTTTTTTTCATCTGCAAGGAGAAAATCTCGAGCTTCTGGCCAATCAGAGGCGACAACCTCGTTTTCTTTACATTGATGTCTTGGCGTTTTTGCTTCTTTTTTTTCCTCCTTTTTTTATTGGATTTTTTACTTTTTATTTTTTTGACTTCTTTTTCTTTCCTTCTCATCAACGCAAAGGAAGGGTCGTCTTTTTTGATAGAGACAGCTGCGAGTCTACAACCGAAGCCGTCTATGGCCCTTTAAATGCCAGATTACTTCTCCCGCTAGTTTGAGGGGATCGGTTCGCGGCTCTCCAGGCTGCTCCAAGTGAACTGTTTCTCCATAGAATAGTCGGCACATCTTTTGCCCTATTATGACTGGATTTTGACCAGCTGTGTTTGTGTTGTATTGGGGGAAAAAAAAATGAATGGACTCTTGTATAAAGGATAGTATACACGATAGGTGTCAGGAGAATAATACAGCTTGCTACGGTTCCCCTACATGACACTCATCACATAGTTCAACGGATATCATTTTCCTGACGGCGGGTTCTTCTCACCAAAATGGCTTCCTTTTCTCTTCTCATCTGGCGCACTGGGTCCTGCCGAAGGTATCCTTACTGCCACCATCCTAGTTGCTCCATTCTCCTCCTCAAAGGAGTGCTCTGCGATCTCATATACCTTCATACAAGGTAGCAGCTTTGCCCATACCACCCAGTATACTGCCCCAATCACAAAGACACTCAGACCGGCCACACAGTGCGAGTAGTACGGAAGGTAAGCATATATATTGTCCTTGGGGTTCGGCGGTGGGAGGAATGGTGCAACAGTAAGGTATATGTTGGATACCAGGAAAAACCCGGTAACTGGTAATGTTGCTCGAATACCTGGAGCCCAACCGGGATACTTTGACGGTCGAAGGTATATATGCATCAGTCCTGCAGCTACTAGGACATTTACCACTGACAACGGGTACGAAATCATGCTATTTCACGTTCTTTAGCCAATATTCAATTCATAACTGCCACGGGATACCCACTTGAGAAGAAAGATATATGCATCTCCAGGCGGTGGTGCAAGCATCACTACGGCTGAGATGATATAATGCTCCAGCAGGCCAGCAGCCGGAGAGTTAAATGGGCGTTTGCTTGCCCAGAACTTTGACAGTGGGAGCACCCCTTCTTCGCCGAGTGCCTGAACAACTAAACCGCTTGGTTAGAATGGATCATGGGAAGATGGATAAACACATTGGGCTTACTTCTTCCTTGAGAGAATAGCACTGCCATCACGTTTCCAAAGGCCGAGAGCGCAATAAATATGGACAGAACCCTCTCTGCCTTAGGCCCGAAAATGTTGCGAAAAAAGGAGGCTGCCAGGATACGTCCAGAGCCCAGGATTTCTTCCTTTGGCACAACCGCGAAATATGCAATATTAACCAGCAGATAGAGGATCCCAACCAACGTAACTCCTATAGGAGCTGCGATCTTTAATGTTCGAATGGGGTTGCGAGTCTCGCTGAGTGACTATAAGTTCATGTCAGAGCTTATCCTTGAAATATACCCAGCAAGTTTACTCACATAGTTTGCATTTGAATAACCAACATATGACCAGATAACGCTGTACAAGGCAGTGACCATGCCGTATACGCTCGGACGACTGTCTCCCCAGGTGTTCGAAAAGTTATTCGAGGGCTTCCCCGGTGTACCTCTCGCAAGTCCCACTGCTCCGCTGACAATGATAACCAAGATCACAACCAACTTTAGCAATCCAAGTGTATTTTGCAGACGAAGACCCCATTTCATCTCGACGGTATGGACAAGGAATGCTACTGTTATGCACCCAAACCCGATACCCCGTTGATTCCACCGGTTGACTTCCACGCCTGCAGCATGCAAAACGTATTCCCCAAATACTACACTGTTTCCAGCAGCCCATCCGAGTAACAATGCGTACGAAGCATAAATCGCTGTTGCAAGGAACTTGGGTTTCCGGTAGACATACTCCAGATAATTTTTCTCTCCGCCGTTTCTGTGTTAATAATATATGTCAGCCACCAGATAGGCATCGCCATTTAAACAGATACAATGAAGGTATAACTCCCAAACCTTGGAATCGCGGTGCCAAATTCAAGGTATACTGCCGTGCCAGCCATTGCAATTAACATCCCAATAATCCAAACCACTAAAGACATGCCAACGCTACCCGTCTGGGCCAGGATGGCACTAGGCGTGGCGAATATCCCTGTTCCAATGATTCGGTTGAATATAAGGAACGTTGCACTGACGATACCAATCTGTCTTCCTTTGGCGATCACGACCGTATCAACGTCTGTGTTATTTTCGCTAGCACCGCAGTCTCCGCCGCTGAACTCAGAACATGTACTCTTGCCAACTATATACCTGACATTAGCCTCGGTCTTTAAAGCATTCTTATCCATGTCCGCAAACTCACAAGAAGGTATAGTAAGATCCATTGGAGGAAGGTTGATATCCCCGAAAGACAACCTCCCATAGTCCTCCGAGGCCTTGTGCGATGGTAGTTCCGTCACTGAATTGCTCGGTGTCTTAGAGGACGCCCCTTCGGAGGTGGAATCGCTTGAACCCGCCATGACGTTCAAGGAAATGAAGCTGAACACCAACAGACGGCCCCCAGAGATAACAGACGTATGTATACAACAGTGTATGGATATACGATAAAGCTAGCCTCTGAATATCGCGGAGTGAAGGCATTCTTTACAGTGTTTAGGGCTTTTGAGTCTTCCAATGCGGTTAAAAATATATGCAACATGGACTTTACATAGGAAGGAAACACCCGTGGCTGGCGATATCCCAAAATCTGAACCGATGATCATAGAACATATAAATCGGTTCGTCTGCATGAATATGAAGGGTTTAGAGATGAAGAAATGAAGAGATTAAGAGAATTGTTTGAAGTACATGTATGTAATATTTTTATATTAACCTATGGCCCTCCATAGTAAGTTAAATGCACATCAAAACTGGATCTTAAAAAAGGAGAAGAATAAAAAAAATGGAGAGACAGCAAGATGAAACAAGGAAGGCAAAAGGCAGAAATCGAAGCCAGGCCCCAAATCTTAAAAGACCACTCCGGACGCGGCTCCCAATGAAGACAAAATGGTAAATAGGAGAAAAAAAGAAAAGGAAAAAAGAATATGCCACCTTCATTAACTTCCGTAGCCAAAATTGACTTCCTGCAAAAGGGTATACCATAGCCCTTTGCATGATCATAGTATAAGAAAAATAGAGAAAAAGAAAAAGTCAAGGGATATTGAACAAGGAGGAAAGCGTAGTGGTCGAAGGATATCATTCTGATTTAGGCAGTCCGCATTTAAATGGCGATGAACAGAGTAGGAGTAGGGGACTGGTAGAAAATTGGTTGGAGATAATTAATAGGATGGGGGCCACAGGCAGGATATGCAATGCCAGAAATTAGATGATCGAAAGCGACTAACTCCGGTTCCTGGATAGATTGCTGCAGGCAAAGATTCAAAATTGATGTTTAAAAGATATATTGACGTAGTGTGGATTAGACATGGATTGGCAATGACCGAGGGTAATGGTGCATTTCTTCATTTAGACGGCGAATGAGCCATGGCAGGAGATGCTGGCCGTGGGTGTGATGGTGGGAGTTTTGGCGAGAGTACAGCTGGTGGAGCGGAAGTTCGTTTTGCCATTAGAGCCATCTTCTTTCGAAGAGCTCTTAGACGGGCTCGAATACTTTCCACGACTGCGGGAATACAGTTAGCAATGCAATGCAACGTAAGCATGGTAGGAAAAAATCCCTTACGTTTGGCAACAACTTCACAGTCCTCCCCTTGAATTTGACTATCTTCCATCCGCGGTTCGCCTGAACTGCCTCCGTCCGCAGTTCCTCGGTCTTTAGTTGATCGAGAAGCATCATCACTCTCTAGAACAGCCTCGAGCATTCTGATGGCGGTGACATAAGCTATTTCGCAACCGGATAAATCCTCGCCAGTCAACTCATTGATAGCAGCCGTCCGACTCATTTCCAGAGCTCTGTCATACATCAGTTTCTCTGCAGTGATACCCGAACTAATGATGACTTGGTCTGAAGATTGGTCGAAACTTGGGAGACTGCCTGATTCGCCGACTTCGTGAGACATGCGGTACGGGTGATCTGGTGGCAGCTGCTTCTGCGCTTCTAGAAGGCGTCGACGGGAATATTCGGCTTTCTGAAGCACCTCGTTGAAACGAGTCCGGACCCATTGGACAACGTTATTTATTCGACTGCTTATCACGATGTCCTTCTCCGTCTTCGACGGTGGTAGGCCACTGCCGATACTCTCTTCCCGGTTCTTCCGTGCCCACCATGCTCCTGCAATATCCATGGCCTTTGCAAGAATGGACAAAGCCTTTACGTACAACACCAAAGCTTCTTCAGATAGTGTAAGCACTGCATCAAGCGTCAGACCGTCATCATCCGGGCTATGCTCCATGGTACTCGGCTTGATGGTGGAATCCGATTTGTTTGAAGGCGTAGCCGGGATAAGCTGTTTGTATTTGACTTCGGCAAACCCATAAACAACATCACTTCGAGTCGCACATTCCTCGATAATATGTACAGTCTTTGAATCATGGCTAAGGTGCTGTGGTTTCTCATCAACTACCACCAAGCTGCTCTGTGCAACAGGATATGTCGGAAACGGGCTATATCCTAACGGAGGAGATCGGCCACCCTTTGTCAACGCGGATGGCGGAGAAAAGCTGACACCAAACAGCCTCCCGCTAGCCATGTTAAGAGCCTTGGAGATAGCCGATGTTGCAGATATCGGATTAGGCCCATATCTCCTATCATATGAATATCGTCGGTTATGTGTAGAATCGGTTCTTGGCTTAGTTTGTCTGTCTTGGGTATCGGGCTGGGGAGTATGTTTTGTTTTGAGCGAATGGGGAGTAGCTGTTGTTGTAGCCCGGCGAACAATGGCACCAGACTGACGAGAGTTCAACTGCTGTTGTTGTACTCTCGGGCTGGCTGCGAGTTCATCCGCAAAAGCATTTACTTCAACTGCTCGTTTCTCCACCACAACATAATCTCGCTCAAACGCGATATCTTGGGCAGCACGCTCCTTTTCTATCTCAGATAGCTGCTTTGTATTTTGGGAACGAGCAGTCTGCGAGGGCCCCGATATCTGCTCGGTAAGTGAAGATTTGGAAGACCGCTGGTTATCGCTTTGTCTCACCACAGGCTCGCTAACAGGGTGAACATTTCTAGTTGACGGAATTGCTGGGGAATCTTCCGTATGACGACCTGCTGCACGCTGAATATCGTATTTATCTCGTCCGTCTCCTCTGCTTACAGCGGAGCTGGGCCGTGAGTTATGTTCCACTATTGGTCGAGGGCCAGGTCGAGTTTCAGTTCGTTCAGTCGCTGAAGTTGGGGTTGGAGCTGCAGCTGGAGCTTTATTTGTTGTTTCTTCAACCTCATCGTCCATGTCTTCGGCTTGGGTGTCTGATCGGTCCAGTACTTCCTGCTCGAGGCCTTCCGGTTCCAGGTCATCACCTTCAAGCCGTTGCTGCTCACGGACGGCATTTCTGGCTAGTTGTTCTTCTAGGTCTTCACCTACCAGACCAGGGATATCACCCTCGATAACCGAATTCCCAAAAAATAGAGGGAAAGTAATTCTTTCGACAGGATTGAACTTGAGGAGACTGCGGATAAGCTTTTTTATGTCACTGGCAACTGGCGTCTCCCGCGGGAATCTAATTCTGTCCTTGGTCAACTGGATCTTTTGCAGCAATTCCATGTGGTTCGCGGCTCTGAATGGAGGCTTTCCAACCACCATCTCATAAAGTACAGTCCCAACGGACCATAGATCTGCTTTGGCGTCATATTTCTCGTAGCGCAAAATCTCAGGTGCCATATATAACGGTGATCCGCAAAGGGTATCCGCGAGCGACGTAGATGGTAGAGACCGGGCAAATCCAAAGTCTGCTATTTTAAGCATCGGGAATGACGAAACTCCTGTAATGGGAGTGAATGAGTTTTCGCTTCCCTTGTAAGAAACAGACTGGATTAATGTTTTCGAGCAGATGGTGGGAGAAGGATGGAGGAGTAGATTCTGCGGTTTGACGTCACGATGTATCAAGTCCTTCGCTCTGAGGAACTGAAGCGCACTGGCAAGTTGCTTTAAGAAATGGCGGACAACTGCATCATGAAGGCCCTCTCCCGGTGGGTTTGGATACTTGGTCATCATATCTCGTAGTAGCTCGTGCTTGGCCATGGAGTTCCGTTTCCTGATAAAGCGGGAGAGATCGCCGAGCATGCAGAACTCCATGATTATATGTATGTGCGAAGATGTCTCATAGCAATCTATCAGGGCAACGATGTGTGGGTGTTGAAGGCTCTTAAGAATATCGATCTCCAACTTTAGGTTATCTCTTAGCTTCTTGGACATACGAAGCAGAGTGACCGACTTGACCGCCACAAAGGTGTTGTATTCCTACCATGAAAGAACCAGGTCAGCTTACCTCTCTTTCACACTCTTCAAACATGTTCCAGGAAGATGTTCGTATAGATGGGAGGTCCTTACATTGTGGGTACCACGGTAGACTGTAGCAAAGCTACCACGGCCGATCTCATTCAGCCGTGTGTAGTGCCCGATTCTCAAGTTCATCTGCTCATCGTCCACAACTGCTCTGGCCCGTTTCGAGCTCTCTGCCGATGGTGTAGCCATGATTTATGGAGTCCCCAAATCTGATAGCACATCGGTTTGAGCGGCCAACCAAAGGTACGTTATCCAATATCCTTAGTCAAAGGTATGGTCTCTCGCCCATCTGAGGCAGCTTTGGGCCAAGCTATCGCCGGTGTTTGATGTACTAGGGAAGATGAAGAAGCCGGAGGTGGAAGACTGCGCAAGGATACGCTTGTTGGGTCGAAGTTTAAGGTCGCGGTTGAAATCGAGGGCGTTTTTATGCAAGGCGGATCAAGGAGTGAAGAGAAGGACCAGACGAAAGAGTGAATTTCACAGGCTAGTAAACAGAGAGCTGTAGTCCAGACAAAGACCAAGATAATGCAACCTGTGAATGAGGAGAAGAATAGAGAGGTCAGCCAGCGCTCTGCAAGGCACTATATAAATCATCACTAGCAGTCAGGCACCTAGAACATGCAACCCATGACCAGGATGATGCCATGCCCAAAATGAAGGCAGAAGCAAAAGGAAGCGAGGGTCGGTGAGTAGAACCGAGCCGGGAGAGCAACAGAGATGGAGATAGAACGCAGAAGCAAAAGGACGGCAGGTGCCCTTACTATGTTATTGAGTCGATTCCCAAGCCAGCTGGCGAACCGGAGCTATCCAGGCCACTTTGCTCAGTGTTGCATGTGTTTTGGGTGCAGGCAGCCAGATCGTATCGCTCCTACGCGCCAACCCCAGGTTGTTGATTATATATGACAGGTTATATAGCAGCCAGCTGTGTGAGGGATCAGGGTGTATATGCAGAGATAGAAGTATATAAGTATATATAAGAGAGAGAGGGAGCGAGAGGGAGAGCGAAGACCGAAGGGCCAGGAGCAGCCAGGGCAGGGATGTTCCACAGAAGAGTCGATCAAGCAACCCCAGTGCGACGGAATCGTTGGAGAGCCGTCCCTTGACTGTGAGACGGCAAAGAGAGCAGCGAGATGGCCAGAGAAGGCAGACAAACGGATGGCTGGTGCAGGCACAGCTGGCGTTGTTGACGTTGCGAAGTCGAGGTCGAGGTCGAAGTCGCTGTTGACGCAAAAGGGCGAGGATGACCTTATCTTATCGGCCGGCCACGGGACCCATGGGGAAGAAGACTAACACTAAGACTACCTAAGACTAACAACGCCTGGAATAACACCTGGGCCGGCGATGGCGATGGCGATAGCGGCGGGGAATGGGATGGAGATGATGGAGATACTTCAGCCGCAGCGCCAAATCACACGGCGAGATCATGTACCTCCTGGGCTCGCATGGCGCCCGTTGCCAGGAGCTCCAGGTACTTGTTCCCTTGACGTTTCCATGGGCGATGACGCTGGAGACCAGTTAGTTAGCCCAAGGTGGAGCTCGCCAGTGCTGGATGATCGGCTTTAGTCAGGGCGCTCGCCGTGTGATGGCTTCCTGCTGCTGTGACTGCTGGTAGGGCTCAGGGGAAGGCTGCCGGCCTGGGTGAAGGCGTCTGATGCTCGCCGTGACGGAGGGCGACGGTGTACGGAGCACAGGGAAACAGCTCTCTGCGTGGTGAACGTGGATGGCTCGCTGGCCTGGGGCTGCTTTCTGTGTCCCGAGATGCAAGGATGGGCCTCCCCAGATGCATGGCAGGTGTACAGAGTACTACTTGCGTTGTGCTTGGGGATGCGCCCGTTGCTATGTGGAATCCAGGGATAGGCTTGATGTACCTTACCATGGCCTTGGACAGGCTCCCTGGCCAGTCATGCCCGGTTATTTCTTCCGCCAGAGAGGCTACTGGCTGCTGCCCGCCGAGACCGTGGTCGACGTGGCATGGAGGTGCAGATATTCATTACGGGTTACTGGGCTGCTTTGGCTGGGCTAGTTATACATTTATGTACGGAGTACTTGTCATATATTCAGACATTCGTCAAAAGGAGCATTAGTATTGCATCCCTCCCCTCCCCCTTTAGATCCAGCGGATATACGGACGGCAGCCCGTCATAGCCGCAAACCGCGCACCAGCAGCCACAGAACCAGGGGGACGACTACATTGTCGTTACCTCCAGTCAGCACAGCTTCCATGAAACTTGATGCGACAGCTGCGAGCGCAGACTTGACTATCGTCAGGATCCAGTCAACCCGGGCCTCCCATCCTCCACCAACCAGCCAGACACGGGCAGTCACAAGGCCAATGAAAACTGCTGCGGCGAAGGAAGCACTCCCTTCGATACTCTTATCGCCGCCCCAGAACCATCGGCGTCGACCGTAGCGTCGACCGACGAGCGACGCAGCGGCATCGCCCATTCCAACGCAGACTATGCCGCTCACCATGCTGACATCTCGACCATCGATATCCCATCCTTCCCATGGAGCAGTGCCCTGATGGGGGGTACCGGCAAGGCTTAGTAAGAGTGGCAGGGCGCAGCCGAGCATGAGGAAAATATGGGACACTACCACGGGTCCCCGATGGTCACGGCCGTCAACGTAAGGTGCGAGGAAGTAAGACAGCCAACGAGCTAGTGGCGGCACTTGGGATGCACGGAAGAGCTCGAGGAGCAGGAAGATGGCGAGGACCAGTGTGCAGGACAGAGCGACAAACGCTGGGTCGATAAAGACAGTCGGGAAAAACATGGCGACCATCATGCCATGGAAGATCTTCCGGCGTGTGTCCACTTCCACCACACGCGAAAGCCGCTGGACTAGTGATAGTCCTAGTATTAAGATAAGGATGCAGTAGCCGCAAAGAAACAGCCGGGTGTTGGCTTCTCCAAATGTGTCGCGCCGGATATGTTCGACCCAGCCTAGGTGACAGGATGCTGAGATATCGTATATCCGGGGTGGAATGCAGGCCCAAACCTCAAGGCTCCAGAGCAACAGCGTGAACCTGACTGACGGTATGTTCCCGAAGAGATACCCTATCGCCCATCCGAACGGCTCCCTCCCGCCGAGTGCGTATTCACCAACGTACCACCTCACTGGAACCAGTATGATAGCGAGAATCATTGCATAGATGTACAAAGCATACGCCCACTTTCGGATAGTGGCCTGTTCCATGGTAAGGGAGAGAAACGCTCTCATACTGGGCGGAAGCTGGCGTTTCCGTCTTCCCCCCTTCGTGGTAGTTCTGCGAGCAGCTGGCACCATTTCCCCTGCTTTGAAAGACAAAACACGCTGGCTATCTGATCTAGAAGGCTGTGTCTGATCATCTAGATTATCCATGCTTGCCTCAATTCTAGTCTCGTTTCCCACAGCTGAGGGGGGCTGCTGGCTTAATGCGCCCCGTTTAAACAGCCCCTTGTCAAGATCGACTTCTGTTGCCAGAAGTTTCGTGAAGTTGTTATAGAGTACGCTAGTCCGGCGGCTTCTGGATCTATCGACATCCACCTGCACCTCGCTCTCTGAAGCTTGGTCCTCGGAAAAGGGGTGATTCAGAGTATGGCACACTTGACGGTCTAGCGCACCCAGGATATGATCATCATCAGTTGTCTGAGTCGAAGCTCGGCGGAATTTCCACGATGGGATTTTGGCCAAGGTTGCTTCCCAGAGAAGGACTCGCTTGCACGCAATGAATATGCACAAGGAGCCTAGCCAGATCAAGGCCTTGAGGATCTGAGCCTGAGGAGACTTGGAGACAAGAAGTACGTTGACCAACGCAGTTCCCAGGAGCTGCACCTCAGACGGCAGTAGACTTGAAGTAACGAGATATTCAATAATCGAAATAGTTGACTTTTGGAGTGGGAATATAAGGACTAAAAGCTCTGGCTCAAGTCCGAGCTCAGCCATGGCCTCTTTAGGGCTCCGGGAAAGTGGTAGATTCTCTGAAGCAAGAAGAGGGACGGCGGTAATCATCCAATGCACCACACTATAAGCCCCAGAGTCATGCAATGGAATAGTTGCAGCTGGCAGGGATGACAGGCTTAGAATTATATTCAGTAAAACGAGTGCCTCACAGGATGGCCCTAGAGACAGAGCAGTCAAAACAGGTATTAATATGGGGTATATCAAGGGAGCTGGATCTATATCTTTTGAAAATGGAAAGGCTATGATCCTCTTTAGTTTCGTGCGATAACTGCCATAGGGACATTTCCGGAGAGGAAATATAGCATAGAGGCCCAAGATAAGGAGAATAAAGACCGATAACTCTAGATTAAACACCACATGTCAGTCCTGACCCCCAAGTAGTCTCTATTATTGTCTAATTTCGTCTCGACTCACCTAAGAACCAGGCTTTTACCACCGAGCGAACACTACGTCTTAACACCACAGCAAATGCTACTCCAAGCACAAGCCCAGTCTCGCAAATTCGCCGCAATACCTCAATACGGAGTCTTGCCCCAATAGTTATATGAAATTCCAATTCCCCTGAGTCTGGGGAGTCAACAATACGCCTCCTAGAGCGTCTGGAACCAACCGGGGGCCCTCGTTTCCTTCGCTCCGTAGTAGCCACTTCATCATCACCCCGTTTGAACTGGTATTCTATCCTCCTGCTTACCAGGGGTGTAGGCAAACGTTTTAGCGCCCCATTCGCCTCGTCGTCAGCTTCTGTGCCACTATCGCTTGGTGTCTTGAACGGTTTCCTCCATGCATAGAGGCTCTCCCCTGAATCTGTCGTTGGCGTAGTAGCGGTTGCGTTGTCTTGGTTAGGACGGCGGTAGAGGTGTGGCGATCGTTGAGGGAGGCCATAATTCTGTGCCCTCTTTTCTTCCTGCTGGAGCTCTCTATCCGGTGGGCTTTCTAGCTCACCCTCGTTCGCGAGTTCATGGGTTGCCATCCCATCATAGTATATATTTCGCTCAAAGTAGTTGTCGAGTGATGGGCCGGTTGTGATCGGCTTGCTTCCATCCTTTTGCTCATGCAACTGACGGGCAGCTATCCTCGGTCCAGCCGTCGGGTGTTGTTGAGATAAAGTAGGTATCCAGGCGAGGGTTTGTCAGATAGGAGCTTCGGCTCGTCAAATTCCTGCTGCATTCGTAGTGCAAGCCCGATTATTTTATAGGTATTATTTACTCCCGTCCGGTGGGCGCGAGACAAGCAGCTCGCATCAACTTTGGCCCGTAGCGAAGGAACTCAAGTAATTCAAGTAAATCAAATATCTAATTGGCCGTTATATCATGCCCTCGCTACTGTTGTTAATTATTATTGGTTTAATTATGCTATTTTTACAACCTTATTTTCTTTTCACCCAATGGTATTGTTTAAATTGTGCAGTATAAATTCAAATTGGTGGATTGTAAACTTCTTTCGGCGACCCAAAAATAAAGCTTATATAAGCCTCTCAGGCATCTACTCGTCAACTCTGCCGCAACAGCTTTGTCGACTTCACAAATTTAACAGCTTTAATAACCACATCACCATATAATCAACAATACCCGAATCTACGAGACAGTATGAGCAGAACCGGCATATACCCCTTATAAAGGAGCGCCTTCAAAACCGATACATCGAACGCGACGAATGATTCTGACACCTTCTAGACCACAACCAACACCAAGGTTCTCCAGGCCGACCATACTACTGAACATCACTTTATCACTTCGCGTTATACACAGCAATACCTGAGGTAGGCGCTAAGGCCCTGTGTGGAGAATGGGAGAGAATTCCAAGCCAGCGGCTCGAGATAAAAGAGAAAATGATAATGTCGTTCGAAGGCCGATCTTGCAACATCGTCGACAGTGAAGATAACCTCGTTGAGCATCTCAGCCTAGAGAGTGGGCTAGTGACCAGAAACATTCTCGCTGGCCATGTGCTATACATATTGATGGCACGAGTTAAATTTGAGAAAGCCCAATAGGCATCACTTCTTTATATCCTTCTTTCTGCATGCCGCTCGAGACTCCGAAATCGAAGTCAGTGTCACCAAATCCGAAGTCATTGGATATCTTGATTCCGTCATCTGCCCCCATTCTGATGATAAGAAATGCATCATTTTTGTGTATTTCTGGGAAATACAGGGATAGGCAGTTGGTCACTGATAGACCACCCTTCCGGTGCTCTTCTCTCCACAGTTTGCTGTTCTTAACGCCAACTCGGATTTTTTCAGGAAGTTTTTCGATATTCTCGCGTTTAGTGGATAAGAAGGGACCGTATTCACTGCGATTATTCACTGTTATTCCTTTTAAGATGTGGGAATCTTGCTGGGTTAATTCAGGCAGCGCTGGTTCTATTTTTGGGAGGAGTTAGCTCATGAATTAAGGCTACTCCTTCTTTCAAAGGAAGAGTAACAAACCGTCGCTGATTTGACGCTGTCCACTTTCTGACGCTCTCAGGTCGGAGACCTCTTGTGTTCCATCAGACTCTGCTACCGTCGAATCGGATACATTTGTGTGCTTGGTGTGAATAAACGTCCTATCTTTCGCTTCGCTTTCCAGAATTTTGAATGTGGAATGATGTTCTGCAGCAAACTCCCTTGCCGTTTCGCTCAAGCCGGATGGATGCTCAACCTGCCTCCACCATCTTCTCATTTCATACACCCCTTCGACACAGTTGAGCGTTCCAAGCTTGGTGACGGAGATTGCAAGTGCGCAGAGCAGAAAGACGTCAACCCCAAGAATTTTGTCGTTGTAAACATTGCTGAGAAATATTCGCGCCTTTTCTCTTCCTGCTCGGCGTGCTTCTGTGTCGGGAACATGCCATAACTCGAGGCACCGTGCGAGTTTCTTCCTCTGTAAACCGATAAGTTCATCGTTTATCTCACCGAAGAGCTGCCTTTGGGGTTCGAGTAGAGATACAGCCTTCTTAGCAGAAAGCTTTCGATCTCTCTGTACCATAGCTGCGATAGATACTTGATGATAGATTCTGTCGGCCTAGGATTGAAGGGAAACTCGTACGGAGTGACAAGTTAAAATATGTTCAGGCTGTTGGATGATGCAGGCCGGCTCAAAGTAGCTCGAAGTGGTTCAGAGTCGTTCGCTCTTGTTATTTCATGCGGCACAGCCTCGGGATCGGCTGGCCCTAGCCGCCCTGGCTAGGCAACCCATGCAGCAGGGCGGCTACAGAGCACCATTTACCAGGTAATATTTTTCAACCCAGTCGAACCACCATGAACCACTCTGAACCAACTTGAACCACATTACGCCCTCTGGAGCCCTTCTATACCCTTTGGAATTCTCGAGTTAACCAGTTGATTTTAACACTCACGCTTCATTCAACTAGAGAACCACCTTACCAGGACATCCCAACTCTTGTGACCGCGCTGCTCAGCCCAAAGTCGTGCTGACCATGGTGTGTTTTTCCCTGGCTTGCTGCCGTTGGGAAAAACCCCGGCTTGTTCGATACATGCATGTCTGTCTCCATTCTACAAGGCGACTGCACATCAAACCTGCAAGCACTGTCTTTTCCGTAAGGTCGCTCGAATGCTTTGAAAATCTATGCTTGCAATGCCAGCCCATGGTACGCAAGGCTCTCCTCCCATCTACCTGCACCATCGCCCAAAGATTGAAATATCAATACCCCCTTTTCACCACCGAACAAAATGGTATTCATAGCAGCAACCCTCCAACCGAACATCCAGAATATTGTCAAACCCTCATTTTCTAGGTACAACCCACCAGTAGGTTTACCTTTGTGGTAATTTCCAGTTATAATAACTAACGCTGGAACATTAGTGAAAATGTGTCAGAGGCTCATTGACACTATCGAATACAAATGCAGACACAGAATCGACTCCATCGGCTCAATTTGGGAACATCATGGCTGTAACAAATGCGGCATTATCAAGAAAACAGAGTACCTGGGAAAATATTAGTTAAAAAAGTACCATGCCCTGACTGTGACGCAAATAAAGTCTACGTGAAAGTGAATGGGCACTGGAAACGGGCATAGCTATTCAGGCAAAGGTCCAAGCTCTCGAGTATAAGGCGGGCAGATTCAAGTTAAAACTCACTCTGCCTGGAAGTTATACATACGTATCATCAATTAATATTCTGTCTTTTCCTGTACCGCGGAACTTGCTACTCAGCATCCTGCTTATGTTGTACCTCCCTGAACACAAAGGACGTTCTTCATATCATGGCTGGTTAAATAACTGCCTAATCTCCCGGATACCACTAAGATATCTCTATTTCCACTTTCGGAGTGTCTCTTACTCCTAGGGTAACGTTATATTTTTTTTATTACGTCGTGGTTTATACTAAGTGAAGCAACTGCTCCTATCCACCGTTGCTTCATTCTCTTGTTCTTTAACTCAGCTATTCGAAACAGCGTATAATAACCCAAGAATAACACTCTGCTTATTATACACGGTTAGCTAGGTGGAAGTGGTGACATTTCAGTAATTCGAGCAATTAGCTAGTTGCCTACCTTGTTAGATATGCGTGTAAGTAAACAAGTTAACACTTGAGGCTCTGCAGAGCTTATCTTTTATTAAGTTGGCTGACGAGAGAGTTACTTTCTACCTTTTCTTTTTAACCTCCTCCCCCAGAATTAAGTCTATATAGCTCCTTGTTTGTCAAAATTTGTCAGTTTTAACGGCTGAAAAGTTACAGGTATTTACAACTTTCCGTAACTACAGCCTTGTTGGTCAGCGCGGCGCTTACGGTGTGATTCCGACTGAGTCGTCAAGATTTCCCCACTGGATCTGGCACGGCGCCATATCAGATGTGTACGAAGTGCACCCCCAAATAGTGGTCAAAGTCCCTTTTCCAGAAGAAAGAGAATCGTTTGCGAAAGAGATTAAGATCTATGAGACTTTCTCTACACATCCACCTTGTCCGTATATTGCACAATGTTTCTATTACACCGACAACGGCATCTTTCTAGAATACATGAGAGGTTCGAGAAGATCCTGTCTTTAGACTTCATTTATGTATTTACTGACTGGGTCTACAGACTCAACCCTGGCTAGGAGAATCCATCGCAACCAAATTCGTGACGAGTCCACAGGAGTAGTTACAAAGGTAGAAAAGCTGGAGCCTATAGCTTTGCGAAAGAGATGGATGAATGACCTTGCCCAAGCCGTCGCTTTCCTCGAATCCCTCAACCTCGCTCATGGAGACTTGCGGCAAGAAAATGTCCTCCTTGATGGTGACAAGATAAAATTAACAGACTTTGACCGTACAGCGGAGATTGGGACGCCTATTGAACTCTGTGGAGCTCCATATGGAAAGTTCATGGATGGTACCGAACCAGGCGAAGCAGACGATAGATTAGCCTGCAACTTAGGCCCTCGAACAGAGCAGTTCGACCTGGGCTCTTTGTATTATTTCATCAACTACGGCTTCGAGGTTTATGGAGACCGATGCCTTGATCCTGAAAATCCCAGGGAGCATGGCCCCAAGACGATCGATTTACTGCAGAATATGATATTCCCAGAACTTAACGGAGATCCTTTGATTGACGATATTATCCACAAATGTTGGCATAACAAGTATCGCAAGATTGCTGATTTGGCCGAATACGCTGAGGCTCTCCTTGTCAAGGAACCAAGCGCTGCAAAAGGCACTGAAGCTGGCACATCGGAGGACGTTACTTGGAAAAGGGCCTTGTGCCAGGATTTAGAAAACAGTGGGCTTCTGGAGTTCCTCTCGTCTGACGAGCCGGCTAAGCTTGGCTTCCCTCTTGGTTGGTATAGATACTGCGAGACGGTCTAATGGTCTATCTGAGGTAGAAGTTTGGTTCACTTTTGGGTTTCGCAAGAGTTTAACGACCCTTTCCCTCTGGTTATGAAATTCTATCCCTGATAAGTGCAAATAACCTGACTGTATTCGAAGTTGCCATATCTAAACTTTGCTCTATGTGAGTTTTCTAGCATGAGTTAAATACTCAACTTGAGGCCTATACAGCCTCAGTATTATTGCTCTGTTTCGTTAAACTGTAACCTTGAAAAGAAAGGTTTTAGTGGTTGCTCCATAATCTGTGCTCTAAAACTGATGGCTAATATCCCGGGAGGACACCTCCATGCCAGATCTAGAGTAACCGTTAAGAAGCGATGGCTATTTCCCTATCTAGGTAAATGTGAGAGAATGTCCATCATATCCAATCAATGTAAGACTCGGTGCCACATTGAAAATAGCTCTAGGTGACTCAGGGGTGAGTCATCCTCCAGCTATCACAGTTTAATCATGGAATGAGAGCGTCTGTGATATGTGAGTATGTCAGACAAGCATTTATGCGCATTACCATATAAACATCGAGTGAGTATCACATCCCTTACATTCACATTCAATAATGATTCCCTTATGGCGGACTGGTTTGAAAGATAAGAGCTGCAACAAGCTCTTCCGCTGCACAGCCATACACAGCCTTACACGGTATCACCTGGCCCTCCCATGCGTCAAATTCGGCTCCATGGGGAGTATAAAGAGCCATATGGGAAAATACACCTCCATGATGCAGCTTTTCTGTGGCGATTTGCAATGCTTTTCGCAGTGAGGCTTCTAGATCAACATCATGCTTCGCCACAATCGATATCGATGTATAGCAACCAAACTCAGATCCAGACGCATGCAGGACTCTTAAACTATCAACCTGGTCATACGATAGAGTAACATCGCTTCCCTTTAACCCAAGACCCTGCCATTCGATACTGCTTCCTCGGGGAAGCTCATCAACCTCGATGGCAAAAAAAGATGGGATAACTGACGTTCCCTGGACTAAATCAAAGTCTGGTATTGGCAGCATAGTCACCTCTTTCTTAGGCTGACTATATTGTCCTCCATACTTCATATGCCAGACATCGAACGTGGAAGAGTCATCATCGCCCTCTTCTATGTCTGTGCGGTGATCTTCGTTCATCCATTTCCACATATCCCACGCAACAGCAGCTCTAGACTGTACGCCAGCATGGGCAGAAAGGAACACTACAGCTCCCATCCACCAACGCACTTCCATTGCTCTACCTATTCTCCATAGATGCTGTAGAGATAAAGCAGCTTGAGATAGAAATAACGACGGCCCACCATCTGGCTCTCCAGTAGGGGAATAGATTTGCATCGAGCTAGGATCAAGTGGTATTTGGCCAGCAATGTAAACAGGCCCCGCTGCTATTATTTGGCCAGAAGACGACTCTATTGGGGCGTACACTGCCTGGGAATATGGTCCTATATTTGCTGGGGCCCAGTAAGACCTTGATTGGACATGGAGGCCCTGTAAAAGCGTGTTCGGGCCTAGGTAGAAGGTAATTGATATTATTATATCAACTCCAGTAGGTAAACTGTCGCCACAAGCAACAGTAGCTCTGGCTGGGGGATTCGGCCGGGTGAATAGGCTGGAGTATACGGTATTAACAGCAGAAAAGTCATCCATCGACCGAAGTAAAATTGTGCAAAAGATAGCCTCGTCCGGGGTTAATACTTCTCCTTCTTCCTTCTTTTGAGCACTTAAGAGAACTGCTAGCTTATCCTTGATCGCATGCATCTGTATTGAAACTCCACTCCCAGCTTCGGGAGCAGTGAGATTGTAGGCGTTCAACTGCCCTCTGGACTTCTTACACTGTAGTGTATATCTCCCGTACCGTTTATCTTCCCCTTTGCGATATATTGGAACGGCATGCTTCACCTCATTCAACTTCACGGTATCAAGAAGTCTCCTGAATTCGTCATCAAACATCCCAGGTACCCTTACGTCACCTAGAGTACACTTTGTGTCATTATCAAAGGCCTCTTTCTCAACACATCGGGCACCTTTGAGGGATAAGAATGCCACTCCGGCATCTCCAACCTTTCTATCCACTGAACCAATGTGAATCCTTTTCTTCCATAGAAATCGTGGTCCATCCAAAGCAAGGCTCTCATATTCCCCTCCCTCGCCTAGCACAGCGGCTTCAATGCCTTCATCTAAGAATCGTCCAAGTCTTTTGACAATAGCTCTCCTAACCGTCCCATCTTGACTTACAAGGTCGCCCCATAGGTCACTTTCATCCAGTCCACCGCTTGCTACCTTTATTATTCTCGCTTCACAGCCACAAGCAGCCATATCATCCAGCAGCCCTGTAATCGGTACTCTGACCGGGGTAGCCGCTGCATTCTGGCAGTGTAATGGTGCGGGAAGATACGGGTACATCCACAGCCACGCAAGAGGTGTCAAGTTCAACCGTAACGCAACATTTTCAATCCTTGTTCTTTGATACGTGGACAAAACAGCGCCTGCACAGACAGCATTTGCTTCCGGGTGGGCCATTAAAACCTGCCGAAGCAGCTGATATATCGACTCTGTTTCATCTTGCTCTTGCTCTGCTCTACCTGTTGAAGCCTGATGGTAATAGTCCCGAGACGTATTTACTGCACTCCCACGGATCTCATGCCGAAATAAAGGGATTTCCAAGGCTTCCTCGTAAAGTGGAATCACGCTGTACCCAATCGTTTGGTACATGTAGCTGTCCAGATCTTTGTCTTCCTCCTCTGAACCGAGACTTCCTCTCCCTTTTCCTTGTCCTGGGCGAGGCGGGGGGTATAAATTCGCGAGTGCCACAACTCTATGCCCATTTTTCATGCAATGCAAGACGGTATATAGAGAGTCCTTCCCGCCTGATATTAGAGCAATAACATTCAGCTGTTCAGACATGGTGGGTGTATCGTCTTTGATGGTGGGCTGTCACTCTCTACGTTAGTTGCTGGCTATTGGGTGAATCGACCCCTCGGCTGCCCTGGAGAACGACTTGTCACTTTCTTTGGCTGAACCGAACCAAACGGGCGGAGTCAATAGTTGAGCAGTGACAGGAGCCCAGCATCAGCTATCGAAACACGTTGGATGGCTTGGGATGGATGTTTGTTTGCATTAGGTTCTCTCGATGCATTTCAGCCCCACCGATTTGATAACAAATATTTAATAGTTTTTTTTTTTTTTTTTTAACCGACGTCAAAATTACGAAATAGAGAAACTTATTCAGATTCAATAATAACAACATAACAGTGGACATTTATAAATAGACGAGACAAGCTCTGGAGAAAGAAAATCAATACCAATAAATATATTACTTTTTTTTATATTTCTTTTCTTTCGACTTAGCTACATCCAACAAAAGGAAAGAAAAAGATTATGTGCGTTCGCTCAACGAAAGCAGAGCGAAGTAAGTATTGCCGAACAAGAGATGTAAAGTGTACTTGAGGGATGGGAAAAGGTTAAAGATAAAGGTATGGTACAGTAGCGACAGTTAAGAAGATATGTCAAGGCGAAGAAAAAGAGGATATAGTGATACGTTTGCAGGAGGCAAGTAATAATATAATTAGGTAGCACGCGGAATTCGCATGTGGGCAAACACAAAAGCAGTATTGGCATAAAGGTCATAAGAGAAGAAGAAAAGAAAAAGAAAAGAAAAATGCTAGATGGGGAAAAAGATGGCCATGAATTAAAAAGAAAAGATAGGCGAGGTAAAATAAAAGTAAATAGGGTAAAGGGGGGGCAAACAATTATAATATTTATCAAGTACAAAGCTATGAAGGACAAAAGATGGGCGGAATGTAAGGTGGTATATTGAGAGTGGCGAGGGCGAGGAGGCAAGGCCAAAGGGCTCGAGGATATAGAATAAAGTATGCTAGGACCAGCAAAGCATTTGCGAAGGTAATAGGGTGGCTGTTAGGATGTTGATGCATATGTTCAACAGCAAGCCGCCATCGTAGAGGAAGCGAGTATTAAAACGGTTAATGTAGTTCAAGTAACAGGGAAGTAATGCATGAATATCTAAAAAGAAAAGAAAAGCCCATGGCAGAGTAAGCAGGAGCTCACAGGTGACGGGAATAGTCATCTTGTGTGATGAAAGATGTCGAAAAATAACCCAGAGCCACCCTCCCTACCCTTTTGTGAGAAAAGGAAGTAAAAAGTCAGACCTCTGGAAACGCCAATGCTCAGGAACACCAATCCCCTTTATGATAATGAGACGCGCGCCGATTGTATGAGTAGTATGTCGAATGCCCATGGATAGAAGATTGTATATGTCCGGCGAATGAGCTTTCAGCCCGGAAGGAATAATTTTTGTAAAGGAAATTCATTATCCATACGAAGTGCAAAGCAGAAAAGCAAAATTAAATTTCTTTTACTCAGATGCTTCACGCTTGCGCTTCTTGAGTGGACGCTTCCGGTTTGTGAAAGGCGCAGAGGACTGGTTGTCTCGAGTGGAGAGACCGCTATCCGACGATTCACTGGTTGTCGACTTGTTAGCAGCAGCCTGGGCAACTTCATAAAGTACGGCTCCGAGGGCTCCAGCATCTTGGTCATCAAAAGGGGATGATTCAGGGTGATGGTCCGACATGGTCATGGGCATTCCAGAGCCACCGTGGGTGCGTGTGTGTTGAGCAAGGTTGTCACTGCGGGAGAATTTCTTGCCACAGTCCTGACATTCAAATGGCTTGTCTTCGGTATGCAGGGAACGGTAATGACGCTTGAGATGCTCCTGACGACGGAATCGACGAGAGCAGAGAGTGCAGACAAATGTCTTGGATGGGTCCTCGGTCAAGGACTGTTTGCGACCACGGCGGCCAACGGGGACCATTGGAGTGGGAGCTGGTGTCTCTGAGGATGTGGTGCTTTGTGGGTTGGTCTCCGAGCTTTCATGGCTGGGTGCTCCAGATTGCTGCTGTGCTTGTGTGGAAGATGAGTCGGTGTGTGAGGCGCGGTTGTTCACGTTACTCTGAGCAGTTCGCATGATGGCACCAAGGCTGTCGGCATCACTCTCCTCGGACCCAAGGGGAAGTTGCTTGATTCGTCGGCCAACAGCTGATACTCGCTTTTTCGTCCTCATGTCTTCGGCAATGTTGCACTGCTCAGCAGTGTCGAACTCTGGAAGTGGGATACAAGAGCGGGCAAACAAGTCACTTTCCTCTAGATCATCCAAGCCCTGTTCACTAATAATGTCGTCTTCATGGGATACAGCTGTCGCGGTGCCGTTGTTGGCGTTGCTGACAGTGCGTCGACGTTTTTCGCCAAGCAAAAAACCGTTCTCGGTCGGTGTGAAATTTACTATACCGTTAACGAATTCGTCTTCAGAGTCGAGATCAGAGATGGCATCAAAGGCTGACAAGCTCTCAAGAGAATCGTCGTGACTCAGCCCAGGAACGGTGAGGCTCTGCTCGAGTTTCAGCGAGCTGCCGAGAAGGGTGGACCGCGACCTGTCCTCATCCACGGTCGAGAGTGGCGGAAGTGGCGGGTAGTCAGGAACGGGTAGCGAAAGCACTGAGCATTCGACGGTGAGCTGGCGTGGGTCGCAGAAATCGGTACTGGAGGGCTGCTGCGCAGAGAACGAGGTCGTGGGTGTTTCGTGTAGAAGCGACGAGGAGGAAGAAGTCATGATGGGAGAGCGAGAAGGCGAGCGCGAAGATGATGACGTAAGCGAAGAGCCTCTGTCAGTGCCGCTATTGGCATTTTGGTGGCTGGCCTCGGCGGACGGTAAACTGGCATTGGAATGCACCGAAAACGGACGAACATACACTTTTACGGGTTGCCAAGAGTTAGCATATCTTAACATCAGACGATAACAATCAAAAAGATATAGATTAAAGATAGGGGATAAACAAGAGTAATGGGATAAGGACTCACAAGGTGTCATCTCAGGAGAAGCAGACCTGTGCCAATGAGAGTTGGCTAGGAGCTCGAGTTCAACGTCTGTCTCGCAGCCCTCTTTGACGCCTTCAATGCCTTCCATGCGGAAAGAGTCACCGCCAACGGGGGTGTTAGTCATTCCACAGCTTGATGGGGGGCTGCTGATGCTGCTACCAGAGGTTGACAGTGGAGGAGTGGATGGAAATCCGTTGGCATCGGCCCAAGCACAGTTTGTGTCCAAGGACAGGAGCGCTGGGGAACCATGTAGGAAAACGCTAGGCTTGATGTGCATCGGCTGTGGTGAGGGCGATGGGCTGTTTGCGGCATTGGGGGTTGATAGATAATCCTTCGCACCGAGTGGTCGGAACTGAGCACCGTTCTGTTGGTCGGATGGATGAAGATGCATTTGCGGTTGCATCTGAGTGAACTGCTGTGGCATCTGAGGCTGCACCATCATCATCTGGTTCTGAGCGTACTCGTTTGGGTGAGGAGTAAAGAACGCATGCTGGCCGTGGCGTGACTCTGGCTCTGGGTTGTAGTAGTAGAATGAAGGCTGAGCCTGTTGGGCAACACAGGCTGGGTCCATTGTGAGAAGGAGGTTGGATAAAATAACCTGGCTAATTTCGTTAGTTATGTCACTAGAGGCCGAAACATACATCCCCTCCTTTTCTCGATCATACGATCAGGATTCCCATTCAACCTACCAATTAAATAATATGTGAATTCAACCAAAACGAAAAAAAAAAAAAAAATAAATAAAAGGTATTATAACACTGGGTTGATGGTGTTCCCTAGAAATGTTCCAGTACAGCGTGCGTATCAAAAGGAGCGTATAGAATATTGAAATTCGACTGTAGCAAGGTGAGGACTCGAGGGATTTCGATTATAAGCGAAGCAGAATCTGGCCTTTTCCTGTCGAGTCTATAAGTCGAGTTTCGTTTGTCCGCCACCCATATGGTATATATGTTCCTCTGAGGTGTTGCTAAAGAATGGCTTGTTTGAGTCGAGGAAGAGAGAGGGACGGAGGGAGGATAGAGAGGGAGTAATAGGTATTAAGGAGTGACTGATGAAGCCTGGGAGTTCTGGGATAATGTAGAAGAGAGTGTGTGAGGAAGCAGGCAGGCCAACAGCGTAAAGTAAATATAAAAACAGAACAAGAGGAATTAAAAAGAGAGAACGAAGAAAAAAAGAATATGGAGAAGATGATATAAGTATATAAACGACGAGTTTGACGGGCAAGGCGAAAGAAGGGAGAAAAAACAATTAGTGAACTAAAAAGAGTGACTGGACGACAGTTTTGTCCAAATCAGAGAGTGGAAACGAACGACGAGGGAAGGCCAGGCAAATTAACGCGGAATCGAGGTGTGTGGCTCAAGAAGAGAGACGAAGAAGAAGAGAAAAAGAAACGAAAAAAGGACAATGAGTGTATATCAGTGGGAAGATGTAGAAGAGAAAGGAAAAAGAAAGTATGAAGATAGGTCGATGAAGACAGAGATGAGAGGGAGAGAGAAAGTGGAAGTGGCAGAATAAGAGCGTGTCAATCACTTTCTCTCGCTCTCGTTCCCCCCAGCGCAGGTGCAGGGCAGGCTAGGTTGCCAATCCGGCGAGTAGCATGAACCGTTAAGACACGCCGGCCGCCATCCAGTAAGCGGTCGAGCGGGCGCGGGCGAGGTCCCAGTGGCCAGGTGGATTCTCTCTCTGCTGGTGGTGTTGCTTGCTTCTTTTTGCTTTTTTCATCTTTTTTTGTGTTTTCTTTTTTTTACTCTTTCTTTTTCTGTTTTTTCTTTTTTTCTTTTTTTTTTTGCGAACTCGCCCAAGACGACGGCCCAGTAGCCATGCCGATTGTAATTGCACAAGAATGGATATGCCTGTGGGTGTAACTAACAAACCTCGTTAGTTGGTCTGGGGCCGCTGGTCGGAGGATGGCGCAGCCTACGACTCCACTGTATATGGAAAAAGCAAAAAGGGGACCAACGCGAGGAAAGGCTCACCATTGCGCTGCTGATCCCAGAAAGCCAGACAGACACACCCATGAAGCACACAGCACAGCACAGCACGCTCACACAGGCTGGTTCAACTTTCTCTGTCGCTCTCCCTTGGCCCTGGGGACCCTGCCTGTGCCTGTGGTTGCGGTCAGCGAGGCACCCCCAGGAAGGACTCCGGTGGAAAGGCCAACGAGCCAACAAGAATGCATCACAGGGGATGTGGGTTTTCTCAGACCAACCCTGTGCTCCGAAGAGTGGAAGCCAGGAACGGGACATATACGTAATGTCATGCACTTTCTGATGGTCCATCTCATCCAACTCATCAGGACAGACATACATACAACGGCAGCTTCACTCATTCCTGTGCATGCTGTGTCTGTACTTCTCTGGGACGTGGCGGCAGCCGCCATGTCTCAATTAGTTAGTTAGCTGTCTGACTCGATATGTGCCTTCGCACACTTTGCACACTATACGCACACACACACATACCCTCGCGCTCACACACACCCTGGGCCATTAACCTTCAGGAACGCCAGATTGGCGCTGCTATTGGATCGCCGCTGACCGAGCGAGCAGCCAGCATCCGTGAAATCGTGACATTGCGTCCGGAGTAGTGAGAGTTGAGGGCGGTGTGTGGGCCGCCGATTTCAGTGCTGGAGAAGGAGGCCATCGACGCCGGATGGCCGTGACAGGCACATCCGTTCCATGCAGCCAGATTGGACAGGCGAAAGGGTGGTTGGATATGCCGATACTCTGCCTCCTCCAAAAACAAAAAAAAGCTACCAAAAACCAATGCCTGTGGAAATCAGCCTCTTTCTTCTTTTTTGGCTCTCTTGATGTTTCCTCTCCATTGTAACTCCTCTACCTTTTGGCTGGTACTCCGTACCGTCGAGAGTAAAAATTAATGTATAATCAAGGGTCCACCAGCCCAGAGCCACTTTGTGGACATGAAACTTGACGGGAAAAATGCGGAGGTTAGAGAAGTCGGGCGCCAGGATGCTCACAGCGGCAGATACGATTCGTGGACATGGCTCCAGGTGCTGGTGCTCGTCCTTTTTTCTTTTCTTACTTGTCTGCCGGCCTGTCTGCTCAAGCGTCCTTTGGAATCGCTTGCTTGACACGGGCAGGATAAGAGCACGCGCGCTCGACCCTTGAAGAAAAAGTGACCACTCCAAACACTACTCTAGGATGGCTTAAAGCAGAGCGAACTCTCTGTTCCTCTTGTCTCTTAGCGCATTTAGCTCACGTTCGACCCGTTCTGGCGGGAGAGGCAGCGTGCTCAAACACCCGAATATGGACATTATACGCCGGACGCACTGTTGTTTTTTGTTCAAGTGAAGACAGAGAAGTGTGCCTTGGTAGAAACGTCCAACTAGAGCCATTCATGCTGCCATGCGAGCGACGACAATTTACAGCTGAAGCGCCGTTGGAAGGAAAAGCCGCCAGAAAAGAAATGTCTGCTTGACTGTCGTTGACCGTCGACTTTTTGTTTTTTCGCGAGTGGTGTGTCCGTTTTTTTTTTTGCTGTGTAATTTTTCTTATTCTCTTCCGTGTGCCGCCTTGTCGGTGATATCGGCCCACTGATTCAACTATAAAAAGAACGAGTAAGATGAAGGTGATTGCCCACGAAGGATCCATCATCATGCACGGGTTTGATGTCAGAGACTTTCTGACACACCGTGCAGAAAGATAAAAAGAACCTCCCAAAGGGCCAAAGGGAAGAAAAGAAAAAGGAAAGTCAAGATAAGAAATATATGTTCATATAAGTCAGCAGTATCATAAACCTTCTTTTTTTTTTTCCTCTCTGCCCTTGATTATTGTCTGTCACCTTTTTTTTCCCCAACGGTACTCCTGTAGAGGATAGGCTCTCAAATGGCCCAAGGTCTCTCTCTCTCTCTCTCTTCGTCACTGTCTTTCTCATTCTCTCTTCAGCTAAAAAAGCAAAAGTCATGGTGATGTTAAACGAACTGTTCTGAAGCATTTCAATGGAAGAAGCTTCAACATTTTGCGCGACCCTTGGTTTTGTTTTATCATTATTCATTATTATCGTCAGCAGCGGTATCAATCACATTCGATGATCGCCAGATAGCAAGTCCCAGAGGTATTCCCGAAGTCGAGCTTGACAAACAAGGTACTTCCCTACTAGATCAAAACTCAGGAAGAAGCGAGGTTTCTCGTTTTCCTAGCTGTCGGGTCAATCCCCCCAGCCGCACTGTCAAAGCATGCACCATGCCTTCTTTGTTTGCCCTGGCCTGGCCATGGGGTAATCTATCATGATAACCGTGATAGCACCACCATTACTCTGTAGCTAGTTCGTTTCGAGCAGCCATGCATCAATTACATGAGAGGAAATCGGCACTATTGCCCTCTTGTGCTCCAGCGATCCGAACTCTATCCTCGAGAATGGACCGGGGAAGCAGAGGCGCTCGCTCCGTCCACAATTTTTGTCCTGACTGATTAGAAGCTTTGTTCGACGTTTACCCAGTGTTGCTGTGATGCTAGGTGGAATCTGTTCTCGGATGTTAAACAACCGTCTTTACGCCTTCATATGCATTGACCTTCGATAGTCATCTTGCTGTTTTCGATATGAGAAAAAGGGTCCAGGATACGCTAATTGGTAGTTATCTTACCCCTGCAGGTGGTTGTACTGCGTACCACAGATTGAACGCGCACAGGGCAAGACAATATTTCATTCTCTTTCTCTCTCGCTCTCTCTCTCTCTCTCTCATACACACATCGACATCAGATGTGATGTGACTGTGTGTGCCAGTGTAAATGTTCCGATTTGTGAGATGTTGCCTGGTCTGCATGCATGCATGCATCCAACCGAGGGACACCGGATCACAGCATGAAAAATTCTGATACACTTGGAAAGCAAGAAAGTAATCCTAATGCGAGCATTAGACCAGTGAAGCTGAGATTGAAGCCCTCCGCTGGAGCAATGCCGATCCTGTTTTCCTCGTCGTGTGCGTGCAGTGCGTTTTTGTCTCCGTGTGTATACCTAACGGGTCCAAGTATAGGTCTGTGGGACGTGATATATTTCTTCATCCATTATGTTCTTCTCATTTCCCAGCCGCCACGGCCATCGAGGTAGCGGTGATGTTCGGTCACCTCTGTCCCCGGCTAAACAGACACGGCACAGATAGGAACAAAGCTCTCGTTTTGGTGGCAGTTGTTTCCCCTCGAGGAACTGAAACGAGATACTATGAACCGGAATTGAACCAGCCAAACCTTCGGGAGGTCCTTTTGAAGCCGCGATTTACAAGTGCAAAATAGAACTCCCCACCCTCCGGCGTATTCGATATCGCGAGCGAGGTTGAAAGCCCGGAAGCTTGATCTCAAGAGAGGGGGGAAAAGGTAAAATCACCTTCGACCTTGGTGCCGAGTCATGCAGATATCAAGAATATCAAGTCACGGCAGTTGAGAAGACAACGGCAGATACCTGCTTCTGGCAGTCATTATCTTGATCTTATCCCATGACGATTTGTTCCACAGATCGGTATACCGCTGCGATGTGTACTCTGCAGACTTGTGCGCGTCCTATTCTTCACCTTCTCATTTTTGCTTTTCTTTTGCTTTTCGTTCTTTTTCTTTTTCGCTTTATATTTTATGGAATGTGATGTTTCCTTGCTTGATGCCTGCGAGCGTTGACGTTGAGAGTCGATGTTGTTGATACACATGCAGCCGAAAGTTGGAAGTCCAGCGGACACATCACTGCTTATGTAACCCCCTGCCTTGGACGACGACGACGACGACGACCCAGCGTATTCCAGGATATCTTTTCAAGTTCGCGAATTCAAGATATCCTCTTCATTTGTCACACGCCGCTGATGAGCCTTGTACTATGGACATAGTCTACACGTCGACTCCAGCGTGACTGCGACAGATCGACTAGATCGAGATGAGCTGCCCGCAACGCCCGCATCTCGATCGTGCATTGGGATGGTCAGCGGCTCTGGCCGATCCATAGGGAGAAAGAACTAGCCATCATCTCCCCTCGACCAGTAGCGGCGGCAAATCCCCATGGCAAATCACCACACGCTACGCGTGTACTATACGTACATCTGCACTTCGCAGCGAGGTTGGCAGAGGAGAAAGCATGTGAAATGGTTATGCAACGGTGCCGCGCCGATAGACGACCTATACAAGCCTCTAAGATCCGGGGTAATAGAAAGGTAAAAAAAAATAAAAAAATAAAAAATAAAAATGGCTCCGTTGACCAAACCAGCGCCCATCAGCTGTTATTTCGGCAAAAGCTGCTCGACCAAGGTGTCGATATGACTGATAGAAATGCCAAAAGGGCCAACTGCACACGACCACCTTCCCGTGCTCCCGGGCTTGGAAGCGTTGAACCCATTTTACAGAAACCCCAAGGTGTATACTCCGTGCTTCGGAGGGTTGGGGCACATCAACTGCCCTCGGGCTGGGCCCACGACAAATGAGGACCCAAGAGAGATCTTAGTTTCCACAAATATTGTCACGGAGGTGTGGAAACTGTGAACGACCAGTTGGGAAACTTTGCCGTCGGCCATCCACACCCCCCTGCAGAACAGGAACACACCATGAAAGTCTGTTCCTGACCCAGGCGATGTGATGGTTACTCCACCAGCGCATACCAGGAAGCTTCGACTAGTGTCTGAACCCTAGGATATTGTGAAACACGCCAGAAGCCCATCCAGTTGTTCTTCCATCCTGGCCGCCCAAGGGCCGAGAGGATGGATGGCTCGGAGTAACTCGACAGAGGACAAGGGAAGGGCCAACGACAGGTCCCCGAGCAGAGGCAATGAGTCCGTCGTGCATGGAGGAGGGTGGTATGGGCGAGTTGGAAATGCAGCCTTGCCGGGTTGAACCCGACACGAATATATGCTCAAGTCGAAGGACTTCCGACTGTGTGCGGCAGATAAAATATCTTCGTGCATAAAATGGCCTCATCCTATTTACATTTAATTTCCCATGCTGTTGCCATTGGCGTCAGCAATAATCGACAAAAGGCCGTTCCAAGGTTGTACCTGAGCAGGCTCTCTCTCTCCGTCTTCCAAGCCAGGCGATCACCTTCTTCCTTTCGAATATACTTACTACTACTGCTGTCTTGCTCTGAATGCATCTGGGCTGCCTAGAACAGGCTGCGGAATTCGAGAAAAAAAATAACTGAAACAGGTTCTATAAATGGCAAATCTATCAAGTATTTTTTTTTTTCGCTACCAGGCACCACATACGGAGCCCTATAATATTAAACGCTCCAGGAATCTCATATTATCGCCATCTCCGAAAGTTCCAAATGGGCCTCTTTTGCCCACACCTTACCAGTTGAAACAAGCCAATAAGGATATGTCTATGCGTTGCTTCGGTGTATTTCTATATATATATATGACTGTGGTCTGAAACATCTCTGTCGCTTAATTTCCATGGTTTGGACTCTTGAATAATGAATTGAGCCAGGCAGACTATCTTGCCACATACTGCGTCCACAGAAGGATGACAGACTCCAAAAGTCAAGGGCGATGTAAAACACCGACCTTGCATCAACGAAACAACAGAGTAACTCTCTGCATGGTACGATTTTGCCGCGACCATGCTCAAGAGGCAATTTTCTCGGGTTTGCCCAATACCCCAGCTGTGATATTCCATGATTCTTGCGTTTCAAAACGCCGTTCAGGCCGGTGACGAGAGATCAGCTTTTGCATATTTTATGTGATGATGGACACGATCGCTGTAACCAAACCAACAGGCCTGGCCAATCCTACATATAATGGCCTCCAATATATGCATGGCCCAAAAATGTCCCGACAGCGCTTGGTGGCTGTGGTGTTGCTATCATACCGAAACATTTATTGTTATTTGAATAGCAAGAGGAATCCTCTTCGGTTCACACCACGCAAAAAGAGTTAACCATTTCCCCTCCTCCAGATGGAGAAGTATTTCGAACGATAATATCGGCCTTTGAGGCAAGTGGCCTCCAACATGACGCACTCTGGGTAGGAGGCAACATCGTGAAAAAATCGAGTCCATGCATTGGCCAACGTCCAAAGGGCGCCTTCAAATCCGCCGTGCGAGTGGATGCACGTCCTCGCGATGACGGGAGGCGGGGGACTACGAGGGTAAAAAAAAAAAAAAAACTGAAAAAATGAAAAAATCACCCAATAATGGCCACACTGGACCGCCAGGCAGTCCCGGGCTTTTTTTTTCCCACCAACCTATACGAGTTTATGCCGGGGCTTATTTGCACATTTTCATACTGGACCAGATAATGGGACCCTATGATGATGCCTGAAAACTGTCTCGGATGTTATTTTTTTTTTGGTGTTTTGGCTGGAGCTTTTCCACTTCCTCCATTACCCGTTACTTCTGAGTCACTCTTGGCCATATTATTATTCACTTCCATTACTTGCATTCAGCTGGCTTCACGGCATGTGATGAAATAGCATGGGAAGCTTCGCAATGTCCGCCAAGGTGAGAGCGGCGAGGCAAAGAGGCATGTTCCTTGAACATACTCCGTACAGGTGACTTAAGTCAGTCGAAGCCGAAGCTATTGTTTGTTAGTTATCATGGTTCCGACGGCAAGGTACATGGAAGAACCGGTACACGAGAATTGGTGCACCGGCAAATAAATTCACAGTTCCGATTACAATCCTCCCCCTAGTTGCTTATTTTTCCCTCGACTAATTCAGATAACAGGACGCAGATTCAAAGATAATACCAAGGGTGCTGCAAAGGCACACTTTGCTGAAGGCCCTTGCCTTGTGCAGGCTACGAATTACGAGATACGGACACTCATGCACTTTAGCTTCCCGCCGGTTCTGTTCTTCGGACTTGCTCCCTTCCAATCCAGCCACTTCATCTTTCCCACCCAAAACTCAACCCCCAATATGTCGGAGTTTAACGCGAAAGCTCCATCATCTCCTTGGTGGACTTCGGCGCTAGCAGAGCCAGAACCGCGAAAAGGTGCCTGAGCATCATTGGCCCCCACACGCCTGAGGGCCAGGCACACGGTTGCCTCGCTATTGGAGACTGGACTATTGATTCACACCAGCAATTTGCCTTTAAAGTATGCAGCTGTCGATCCAAGACGCTTCCTTTCCCCATATTCGTCGTTTTCCATTTTGGCTTTACATTTGGACTTTGGGAGACTCCACTGATCGCTTAGATTTTGCGATTGTACCACAAACTGTGAAACTACCGATTGAGGCGAATATGCACACTCTTTCGCTGCCTATTTCTCAAGAAAATTTGCCATTGCTACATCACTGCCAAAAACCGGACGCCATGCGTCTGATCATTTACTAATCCTCCGGTTCCGCCCATCGGCTATCTGTAGTCTATTTATCTTCCTTAAACCTTCCAGATCTTTTTCCCCAGTCTTCCAGATGAAATGAACTGAACATCAAAGCAAATAAGCAGGTGGGGATAGAGATGATGGCATGCCAATGGTCTACAATGATGACTTCTTGATTCCTTCCAACTATTGTGCCCACATCAATCTTGTTCAACATTCAGTAACTTGAAACACGCAACGAATATGCCACTTCCCATAATCCATCCTTATTTCCTTTTTTTGTTTCCTTTGCCTTCCAGAAGGATGACAGATCCAATAGCATCTGCAGGTTATTGCCAATAACCCAACTCTCTTCTTCAGAGGGAAAGAAGAAAAACCATCTAGAATTTGCCCCTCCCAGAATGTCAACGTGCCACATGGTACGGGAGACAAAACCGACAAAGAGAAATC
The DNA here is from genome assembly GCA_018357685.1 of Trichophyton schoenleinii. NCBI lineage: Eukaryota > Fungi > Ascomycota > Eurotiomycetes > Onygenales > Arthrodermataceae > Trichophyton > Trichophyton schoenleinii. The sequence continues at coordinate 4,325,370 of WOFF01000002.1, forward strand.
GAATAGTGTCGATCAGGCGATCATATCCTCTGCTATCAGATTCAGAGGCACATTCATAAGCCTGTCAGTCTCTCCAGCCAAAGATGCAATGACACATGAATAGAGTGGTTGCGTTTGCTTGAGATATACTCTGTACAAGACAAAAAATGGGCACCATTTTTCGTTTTCTGGATGCACCTATATCAAAGTCTCCGCAAGCATATGATAACTCGGATGCTTATTACCGCGGCAGGAAAGGATAGACACCAAGGTAGTCATCCTTCATGACGTCATGGTATACCAGTCATTTATCGACAAAAATTAAATCCCACTGGGAAAAGGAAGAGGGAATCAAGCGAAGGCATTATTAAGATACCCTTCTTCGGGGGAGTCCATGAAAGATATAAAATGCAGAACTGGAAAAACATGGTAACATCGGCCTCAGCGAAAGTGTCAAGTGAGATCATTAGGCTATATAGCCCTTCAGTCTCTTCCTATTATGTTTTCATAGATACCGAGAGTCATCCTCCCGTATATCCCATCATCGGCCATGAAGAATAGAAGAGAGGAAGAAGATGAAGAAGCGAAAAATTCTGCAAAAGACCATCGTGAAAATTATATCACGTGATACGATTATTCAGCATTAGGCGAGGCTCTGTTTGCACCGTTTGTACCTTTCTGTATACGGACTAGCGTGCTTTGTTGAGCTTGGAATAAAAGATTTTTTTCCGTCGCGTTTTTCTTACTTTTTCTTCTCTTCCTTTCTCTCTCTCGTGCGGCGAACGCAGCGTAAAATGATTCCTATCATTACCCGTGTTACCTATGCGTCTGAAGCTGTCTGTACAGACAGGTTCATCAGTGATGTTATCCATTTAGGTGTCAGCTGCGTCCCAGAGAGATGAAATTGCACGTTGATTCTTACTTTTATTGGCCGTTCTACATATCAGCAGGAACGGCCATTTGTTGGGATCAAACACTCATTGCATACGTATTCCGTACTGCTTTTGAATGAATATACCTTGTCTAGAGTACCCCGTACGTGTATGAGAATGGAAGCCTCCGCTGTTGCTATTATGCTATGAAGGTTCCTTTTGTTGTGGCGAGTTAATAGATTTTTCTGGACAAGCAAGCGTTGAGTGCGCTTCATAGATAACCTGTTTCAATTGCCTGAAGCGCCAACCTTCTCTATAACACCTTCTCTCTTCTCCCCTTTCTCGCCGAAGATGCGTAATCTGTCTACTCTTATCTTCTCGCCATCTCCATCGCCGTCGACAAAATACACATTGAGGGAAGAAACTCCCTGGAACAGAACATATCGGAGCTCAACAGTGGCTGTGCCCGTCTTTGGATCCCAGTCCTTCGGAGATATTTCGCAAGTCTGCACAGGCTTGGAGTCATCCGCGTCCTCAAATCCGATAATGTGAGTGTGGTTTGTAAAGAACTTTATGGTCCTTGGCCGCATAAGTGCCTCCTCTTCGTCATCGCTGTATGGTGGGAGTGAAGTTATTTGTAGAGAATGAACCTTGGTGGAGGATTGAAATGGGATGAACACAATCAATTGCTCATCTGTGTCACTCAGCACCCAGTCCGGGGTTTTAGGTTCATTTTCTTTGCCCTTAGCATTGGCTGCGGCAAGGGTACTGGGAATCTGGCTGTCGAACAAACTCTTTGCAGGACCGGCTTCGTCGTCACGGTTAAGCATATCTATGCCCTTCACTTCTACTTCATCTGTAATGTCCTGGTAAGTTCGTGGGGCAGGAGCACCTAGCCAGGTCGTGCTGTCATCACTACTTATTTCCTTCGACGCTTCAGGGGCTTCGCCGTTGGCAGTCCGCACGCCAGCCATAACCGCAGCGGTGAGAGATTCTTTCCCCGCTCCCTTTACCTCTCGTAGGATTTCGCCCTGGCGGTAAACAATGAATGTGGGCATACTAAAACAGGAAACATGACATGTTAGCTCCAGCTAAACTTCACATCCAAACTGTCCACAGTAGTAGCAGAGGCTAAAATTTAAAGAAATCACCTGGTACATACGCTGTGATATTGAAGAGCCTCGCGATCTCTTCTTGTTTGTCCACGTTGACCTTTGCGAACTTCACTTTTTCACCAGTATGCTGCTCCGACAGGCTCTCAAATACCGGGGCTATTGCTTTACATGGTTCGCACCAGTCCGCATAGACTATAGGAAGGCGAAAATGCTTAGTTTCATGTTGAAATAGGAATAGTTGAGAGTAAGGCAATTATTTTGATATCGTTGATGTCGAAGTTAGTGGGGTAACGAGGGGCGGGCTCGGAGAGCTTTTTTGAGGGGGAAGGATAACTTACAATCCGCTATTAGAATAGGAGTCATTGATAGCAGAGCTATGAACTCCTCTATGGACGTGACTTCAACCGTCTTCGACATATTGGGCGTAAACGTGTTACGTGGCTGGTCAAGTCGCGGCGGTGACTTGTCGTGGTTTTGAGGACGTTGGCAACTTCGCGCTTAGAGACTTTAAAGTAGTTAGCTAACTAACGAGTTAGTGAGCACCTGGTTCCCATTTTAGCCGCGGGCGCTGCTGCTTTACCGCCACCAAAGCTTTCGGTAGTGTGTCCTCGATTCACATATAACCAGGCATAGCCTTGAAAATATATATCCTCTGTGAAAGTAGTTAGATCCAGGGTCTAGTTGGATCTATATATAAATGTTATTCCTCAGTTTCAAAGAAAAATTTCAGAAAGCTACAAAGCGTCAACAGCAGTGGCCTTCACTTCGTCTGCAGCTATGGGAGAAGGGTACCTGTATCATTACTGGAAACAAGCATAACGATGGGGGCGGATCAAAAGGCCTTCGGAATAGATCTGTTTATGGCCTGCATGTTTATAGAATTATATCATCTAAAACTCGTGTATTTGATTATACATTTTCGAAGATAAACGCCAACAATATGTGAAAAGACTTTCGAGATTATAGTATACTCGAGAGTAGTAGCAATCATTAGTAACTGGATCCAAAAAGGTTCTCAGTGTGAAATTTTGCATTGCTATACCAAAGCTCTCGCGGATAATAAAAAGAGGATATGGATCTTAGCTCCCATACTGTTTAGTGACGCTAGGGACGTGTCCAGAATGCAATAATAGAAAGTTCCGGGAATTCAAATAGCTTCTAGATTCCTTTCCTTGCGAGGACATTTGCCTAGTTGTCCGAGGAACAACAGCCTGTCGTAACGGAGGCCCCTTCCAAAAGAGTTTGCAGGCTAGTACCCCATAGGTAAAGAGGGACGGCTCTCACCATAATGAGGAGCTGAGAAGTTCCTGCTTCATCATCGATGGTTGTTGTTGTGAAAATGTAAATTTGCCGTAGACTCTCATCCATCATTGTCTTCGTGTACAGCAAACACCACCTTAGCCCACAGGCTACACCCCCGACAGCCTATAATAACCTCTCCTTTCTCTACCTCCTTCTCCAAATCTTCCTCGGTAACCATAAACCCTTTTTCGTCGCCACATCGACAACCTCGATACCACGTTTCAATAGTCTCTTGCTCTCCACTCCCATCGGGCTGATATGAGACTGTCTCTGTGGCCATATCGTCAAGGTCAAGCACCTCTAAGCCAGTGCGGAAAACCACGTCATCATTCCCGTTCCCCCTAATATTTGATCCAGTCCTTGGAATTCCCGATAGTAGAAGAAATTGATCATATTCAGCTTTTGCTGTTGGACTGGAAAGAACCTTATAGGCAGTTGTAATCTGGTCCACGGTACGAAGTTCTCCGGATTGGTGGGTATTTAGTGTGCCAGGTAGGCTATTCTGCTTTCCTATAGCTTCTCCAGGTGAGGACGATGGTATTGACGGGCCGGATTTATCTGGATGATACTGAAGCAGAGCGCGGTGGTAGGCCGCCTTGATGTCTTGCTTCCTCAACGACACTGGAGGATGAGGGAGGCCGAGAATCTCATAGTGCGAGATACCCACATGGCTAGGATCCGAGGGGGCCATTAAACAGGCGGCGCTGTCTCTCCTAGCAGTTTATGTCTGTGATCTTCGTCGCAGCCGTTGAGTTTTCATTTCGGCCAATTTTGGTGCTCGCTGCTTAGTCAGCACCAGTTTGCCCAAGTGAGCTTGGGAGGAGCGAAGATGTCCAAGACGCGGCTATGTCTGGAACGTCATAGCGACGAAGCTACTCTTATATATTCAGTACAGCGTAATAGGTGGTACTCCGTAGTGACCTCTGCATTGCACTGCTACTCGGAGTGGGAGAAAAAAAGTGCAGGTTGCGTCCTTTTTATGGGTGTCTTGGACATCAGCCCATCCACTCAAGCCTGTATCCGGGAACCGAAACTAGCTAACTAGTTAAACAAAGCTGATCCCGGTAGTTAATCCATCTCATTGATCCACAGCCTTGCTTTAAATATTGCTCCATCCCCTGCACCGTTTGGGCAAAAGGCGAAGTATTTCTCTTGGGGCTTTTTTTTTCTCTTCCCTAGTCACTACTGTTCAGGAGTTGGTGCAATTTACCACAGCTATTACCGTTTACAATGCGCGCTGTATCTTTGATCGGGACTCTGTCTGTCCTTACCGTTCTTTTCTACTGGCTTGACTCGAATCTCAGCAGCTTTTACATCTTCAAGCCATCAAGGCTTCAGGAATTGGCAAAGGCATCGATTGCCAAACATCCCAACAATGTCACTGCGTTGATGGTGGATTTAAACGCGGCGTTGCAGGAGGAATATGGCAGTCAACATATTGCGCCCTTTACCACCAACCCAGACAAATGGATTTGGAGGTATTTTTCTCCCTGCGTTATATGATTATATATCCCATTGCTGTACCAGGCAACAGTTCCTAGTATCTGACTAACGCATATTGTATAGTAACCACGGAAGCGCCATGGGAGCGTTCACCATTCTTCACGCCTCTATTACTGAATACTTGATATTCTACGGCACTCCCATCTATTCCAACGGACATTCCGGCCTTCACCTGGCTGATGATTACTTTGTCATTCTCAACGGCACAGAAAAGGCCTATAGGCCAGGACAGCTGGAAGCCACCGTATACTGGCCTGGAGATGTCAACCACTTGCCCAGAGGACAGTCAATTCATTATGCCATGGACGGGTGGGCTTTAGAACTGGCGCAAGGTAAGTTAACTTTCACATCTGAGGCGGATGGAGTAATTAGTGTATCCAGGAGTGAAATGCTAATATGGATGGATTATAGGTTGGATTCCAAGCATGCTTCCATTCGGACTGGTAGAGTCATTTACTAGCAACCTTGACTTTGTCAATCTTTGGAAGACTTGCTACTTGACTGCAGAGCTGATGGGGAGACAGCTGGGGCTTGGGAAATTTTGAAAACAGGCAAACACCGCGTTGGACGTTTCGAGGAGAATAACGCCGGATGTAATATATAGTTCGGGTAATTCATTGGATAGAGTGGGTGGGTGTCGGCTATTTCTCTTTGTTTCTCTCTGTATTTCATTGTTCCATGCGGGTAGTCTAATGAAATGAGCCCGAGAATGGGTATGGATGCTTTACAATGACGTTATATCCTACGACAGAATACACGATAGTCGATTTAGAATATCCCATACACAGATTTAAAATGTGTGCCATCTAGTTTAAACGCCATAAAGATCCTAAATTGATAAAGACGCTAAGTTAAACGGGTCTAGTTAAATGGGTCTAGTTAGGGGGGAATACTTAATCGGTACAGTCAGCGAGACAAGCAAAGGAGGTATTGTGGGGAAGAGAAAAGAAGGAATGGGCAAGGAAGATAGAAGTGGTACAAAAGGAAAAGGACTCGAAGCTGTCAGGACATGAACTCATATAAAAAGAGCTAATAAAACTCTTGCCATTTTCAGTTGTAGCCTTTTATTTTTTTATTTTTTTATTTTATTTTTTTTTTCTTGCTCCTCTCTTGGCCTTCGAAATCAAAACCAATTGGCTGATTTACTCGGAAGGCTTGAAGACGAAGCGGTCCTCTGGCTTAGACTCAAATGGAACACCAAGCTCAAGGAGCTTGACGAAAGCCTCGGAGAATTCCTTGAAGAAAACGTCCGAGTCCTTGGCGTAGCGCTCGACGTGCTTCTTGAACTCACGGTCCTTGATCAGGGCCATGTCAGTGGGAAGCATCATAAGGGTCTTGGTCTTGTTGTCAGTGAGCTGGGCAGGGCCGGACCACTATTTTAAGAAGTTAGTTGGTGTTAAATAAACAAGCAAAGAATGACGGTTGCAGGTTGACGTACCTTCTTGTTAACCCACTTCTCAGAGAGGAGGAGCTTGAAGAACTCGTTGGTCATGACAGTAGGGCTGAAGTCCCAAGGACCGTCATATCCGGATCGGTCAGCATGGGCACGACCCAGGGCGTGAGCACCGCAGAGGGCAACCATTTCACGGTCGTCAAAGCCCATGCGTCCGAAAATGTCTCTGATATGCTTCTGGTCCTTGGAGGCGTCGGGGAGACGGCCATCTGGAGTGCAGGCAGAGGCATCGTTGTCCTTACGGCCAGGTCTCCATGGGATGGTGGGGCCCTGCAACTCCTGGATGGCACAGGCACCGGCAAGAGTCCAGAGATCAGAGTAGGAGATCCATGGGAATTTGGCTATAGTATAACAAATGTTAGCAACACTGTCATGTTAAACGTATGTCAACTCCTCAGTGTGATAGTCTGGACTCACCCTTAACGGGCTCCAAAAAGTCGCGAGCCGTCTTGAGACCAGCATTGGCTCCGTGGCTGGATTCGGGGTCGAATCTCATGGTAGCTCCATTGCTTCCTCCGGTCTTGGAGTCCTTGCAGTATGTGCCGGATGCGTGCCAGGCGAGACGAACGAGAACCTATCGAAAACAGGGAGATATCAGCCACTGGCCCTCATGTGTGTCCCGGTAGGCTATGAAGAGAGAAAAGCGAAAGACTTACTGGTCCATAGCTGCCATCATCATAGTCATCCTTCTCCACAAGAAGGTGCGCAATCTCGTCGTAGACCTTCTGGTAGTCCTCCTTGGTTGGGACGAATGGCTTCTGAGCAGCGGCAAAGCTCTCGCTGTTCATGTAGTAGTAGGTACCACCGGCAGCCAGGGCAACAGCTCCGAGAGCCCAGTACATGCCAGAGGAGGACTTTTGAGGCTCAGAGGCCGTGGAGTATCCTCTTCGCCAGGAGGCTCTGTAGGTCTGAGCTGGAAGGGAAAACCTAGCAGCATTACGAGTTGCCGAGGGTCTGACGGAGGTCACAGGCGTAGCGCCGCGAGCAAGAGCTCTCGAAAAGGTACGGGCAGCAGAGGCCATGGCAGCTGACAGCCGAAGCTAGATAGCAATTGACTAGTGTTAGAATGAGAGTGGTGACGGCTTTGATAGAAAGCGACGATGTGAAGAGCGGGAGATGAAGACGCAGAGGCGAAACGAAGGACAAGGCCAGGGAAGGGAGGAGGAGGAAAAGGAAGAAGCCAGCAGGAAAAAGAAGCACGCAGAAGACGACGAAGCGGAAGAGCGAAAGGAAGCGTTTGGACCGAGATTAGTCATCCAGAACCATGGGTAAGACGGAGAAAGAGATGCTCTGATTGGCTGGAGGGAGCCATACCCCACTGAGTTACCGGAGCTTGATAGCCAATAAGCGGCCAGTAATTTGATAGCAAAGATCACGTGTAATAGCGGATATTATGTAATAAAGGCGAGAACCTTGGAACGGGCGGGCAAAAGGCGACGACGGTCTTGGACTCCTGGGCAGAAGCAAGCAGATGCAGATGCAGAAACAGATGCAGAGGCAGAGGTGAAAGAAGAGATGAAAGAAGAGACAGAGGTGAAAGAAGAGGCAAGGAAGAGCACAACATGCAGGCAGATTATGACCTATTATTATTCGACGTCCCGAGATGCGCCGCAATGAAGTATAGCTGGAGGTATATACATACTGCCTAATTAGTCAAAGGCCGAGCCGCTTAGTTAGTTAAAACGGACTTCCAATCCATGGATCGGAGATCTTGGCCAGCCGTGATGTCATTTTAGGAGCCCCCGCGATGCGACTACTTAAGATGAACCTCTGTTGCCCATGCATTTCTTCTGCTCGTTGCTCCAATAACTAGTATCTCCACCGATTCGCGTGATGCCAGGCTCACTAGTTAAGGAGACATTTTACCTGCGAGTTGTGGAAGAATCATGACAGTACTTCTGCGGGCCTTCCTGCAGAGGTAGCTAAGATAGCTTGACTTTCTTCAAGGAAGGTCCAAAAAAACAACAACTTTCTCCGCAGTTGTTTGCTGCAGGTAAGTGATGCTGAATATATCTCAGTAACGCACAAACAGCCTGAATCATGGCTGACCGTGATAAGATGTCCCCGCCTAGGTTGCCAGCAAGCCGACGCAATCTGTCCCGACCAACCGAGAGCTTAGGTCTCGCCGAACCTTCTCTTGATCCAACTCTGTGCATGACAAGCGATCCCTTAGTATGTCGACAAGCTCCTCACAGAGTGATTATCCTAAATCCGACGCGTTCTCCGGGGTTACGAAGCTCGAGGTTAAAAGGCTCGCGGGAGATCGATGTTGGGCATGTAGTTCTTCAACAACCCAGGCCTGCCATGTGTTTGGAAAGGAGGACCCACAGGTAAGTAAATAGTTATTGTCACATCTGAATCTAAAATAAGAGATAGATAATAATTCCCCTACTATTATAGGCACCACTATGGTACGATGCAAACCTCATTAACTTCGATCTAACTTCGGTCGATAATGGGATTGCACTTTGCCCTACCTGCCACGTCGAGTTTGACCAGGCAGCTGATCCCGGATTTGTTTTGTTACCCGCGGACCTGCAGTACTTTATCGATGTTGAACTTGATGGGCGTCGGGAGCAGAAGCTTGCAATGAAAAATGGGAAAGATGTTCATCGAAAAGTCCCTACAGCTGAAGAGTACAAGATTCATCAGTCTAACAATGGAAAGGTCCCTACTGATGCGGACGGAGGATTGTACCGACCGATTTTTCTAAAGAACTACCTACTTGGCGGCCGTCTTCCCTCTCATACATTAGATACCCTCTCAGCTCCGAAACAATGGCACGGCGCGCCGATAGCAACACTCCGACGCGGAATACTGGTGCTGGGAAGTGCTCGAGTACAATCTCTAGATGCAGAAACTCGCTCACAGCTTAAATTGCTTCGGGATTTGTACTTTCTTGATGATGAGGAGACCTCCCCAGCGGCCTGCAGCACGCAGACACAGTGGGTGACTCAACAGGGACAGAAGAGGCTCCTAGATGATGAATATGGCGGTCAAAATAAGTTGTCAAAGTCCAGCAATCCAGCGAGTGAGTCGGGAAACAGGCGTGCGGCGGATGAAAGCATCACTTCCCGGCAATGTCCCCGTGGTGCTCTTAACGCCCCCCGCAGATGGACATTGGGACCCGGCCTCACAGCGGACGAGGCAGTATTACGTTATGCACCACTGCTCAAAGACATGCAATCTAAAAATTCGCCGGAAAGCATGTCGTCGTTTTGAGGCTTCATTCTGGAGGACACTGGCACGTCGAAGTCGAAGGCCTTCGTGGACGATTCCCAATAGCTCTTCTCCGTAATTTTCTTGTTCCTTTGTGGTCCCTATCTAAATCAATAGCGCGAGATGTGGTAGTAAACCATTGGCCAGTCGAGATCGTGGACGGAATGTGTTGGACGTATCAGGAAACTGAATCGATCCTTTTGGGTCTCTGGGGCCCGGGCTCAGCTGAAGCCCAAAAATTCGACAAAACGGGATTGTTGCTCGGCTGCGGATACCCCGATTTGCACAGGTTGAGCTGGCGGACAGTGGCTGTTAAATAGGGGCACTTCGCCCATGGGTATACAAAAACCACCATTTCAAAAAACATCACGGAGGGAACTCCCCGCCAACATTCAATCATGTTTTTTAAATGGGTCGCCGTCACGCTGGCGCTCGTCGCTCGCACGGCGTCGGCGCAGGCTTCGTCCAACTCGCTCGTGAGCCGCCGCCTCACCGAGTATCTGCTGCCGGCGGCCTCTGCCACACACGAGTTTGCGCGCGTGCCGAATACAAATTTCCTGCTGGTGTCCCAGTTATCTAACAGCCAGCTCATCAAGATCGAGCTGGATCCTACCACCGAAGAGCCCATTGCGTATCATGCGTTTCCCATGGGCAAGGACAACCACTCCGAGCTACATGGCGTGTGGCCCTCGACCGTGTACCCGGGCATGATGTGGCTGACGCTGCAGGCCGACAACAAGCTCCTCCTCGTGGATCCCGGCAAGGATCTCGCAACTCCGCCGACCATTATAAAAACAATTGATATCCCGGCACCAGGAAATGGGCCGCATTGTGTGTTTGAGATCGGTAACCGCGTCTGGGCCGGGCTCAAGGTGGCCTCCAAGCAAACTGGCGGGTACTATGTGTTCTCGGCGGATGTCACCAACTCGACGGACCAGAAGCTGTACCCATGCCTCAACAGCCCCGTGTTTATCAAGGAGGAGCCGACCACCGGCTTGATCTACGTCACGCAAGATACCGACTCGTCTATAATGCGGATCAATCTCACCACCGGCGAGACGGCGCAGCTTCCAATTCCGCCCAGTGTTGGCAACAACGCCGTCGGAATGATCTCTGGCTACGGTCCCATGGAGGGTGTATGGTTCACTCTCGCTGGCAATGCTACTGGTGGTACCGGCACGTTTGGTCGTATCGGACCCTCTGGCAAGATGGAGTTCTTTCAGCTCAAGCACCCGATGCTGGGTGCCAATGCGGGTCTCCTGCATATCGCTGACGCATCGAGCGAAGCTGGTGGTCCAGCCGTATGGCTCCTGTCGACCTCGCTGCTCAGCAATAACTCGCCCGATGCCCTGATCCGCGTGACTTTCAACTCCGATATCACCTCTATTTCCGGCGAAGAGTACGTCTCTATCCTCACTCAAAATGCTATGGCACACCGCATCCTGCCTATGAATGCTACGGTCTTAGTGTCCGAACTCCATACATTCACACTCGCCCAACTCTCGTACAAGAACACCATTGCTGGTGAGTGGCTACCGGCAGAGGCCATCAGCAACACCACCGTTTACGAAAAGCCTGGTTAAATAGGGCTTTTCGATAGAAAGATTATGGATAGACGAGATATGAATAGACGAGACGGCTATGGAGTACTAGTAATAGATAGCTAGGGACCTTATAATCTAATCTAATCTAATAAGACTAATATTACATGTTTCAAGTCCAGCGTATTTGATTGATAGGCACTAGTTACGTCACCAAAGCCAGAATACGATCTAAACAACTAATGGATATTATATTCCTACTTCTCCAACGAGAATCTCCGCACGTTTTTGCTCATCATTTAAAAAGAATCAACCTCTTTTGGCTCATCCATATCTTAGAGCTTCCATGTTCCATCATTGACATAGACCCGCGATACAGCCATGTCCACGACGCCATACGATGAAGACGTATTTGGGCCCCTCGACTTTCCCGTAGACGAGCAAATCACAATCGATAACATTAAACGGGCACAACTATCAACCCTGAAACACCGCCCTGATCCATCATCCCTAGGCCTTCTCGACCGGCTACCTCTCGAGATTTTATATCAAATCTTGCATCTATTAGATCTTTGGTCTCTATTTTGTCTTTCGCGTACTTCTCGACAAGGCAGAGTTATAGAGTCACTACTACCACCATACCGTGATCTTATAAAATATATACCAGAGACCCTGATGGTCCTTAGAAAATCTAACCTACTTCGCTATTATTCGGCAGATAGACTATACGCTGTCTTGCGGTCCAAAGCTTGCGTCTCGTGTGGAGAGTTTGGTACCTTTTTATTCCTCCCAACCGGAGAGCGATGTTGCCATATTTGTGTGACCAAGAACCAATCCTTCTGGGTAGTCTCTCTTTCAACAGCTCGGGGAGTCTACGGACTCACGATGCGTGATCTTAACAAGCTTCCTATGATGAAAGGTATTCCCGGTACCTACAAACACCGGGAGGTCAAAGAATACCAACGGCCGATGCTCGTCCCTGTCAAAGGCGCGGCACGACTTGCCGAGAATAAGGGCACGATGCCTGACTTACATCCTGTATTTGTTATGTGCGGTGGGGCCTATCACGGCCCAGATAATGAGTTGGATGAACACGGCCAGAAAGAATCCACTGAAGGTAGGCCGGTTACGTTGGAAGAGTGGCCCAACGACATTTATGGGATTCCGAGCGAACAAGGCCCTATGATAAACAGGTCCGTATGGAACGAGTCAAGTCGGCCGGTCAATGGCTTCTCGCAATGGCTGCCCTCGCCGCCCTTGCTGCCTGAGGAGGACGGCTTTGACCTGGATGGAGAGCCTATACTAGATTGGGAAGGCGAAATACGGAATGAATTCTGCGGTATGGCATCAATACGATTTCCATATTTACTGCCAGATGATACCCTTGAGCTTGGCCTAATGTGTAAGCGATGCAAGGCGTCGAATCCATATCTTATGTTAAAGAGTGAGCTTCCGGCACACGCTATAGAGTGTTACCATTGGAGGCAAAGCCTTTCTACCCGAGATTGACGACTTGTGATTTGGTTTATCTTTGTACGGAGTAAGCGTATATTATATTAAAGTGATAGTAAAGAGAGGTTACTTTATAAAAATATTAATCCCCCTAATATAATAAAATATCCATGGTACTGTATATATAACTACTAATAACACCCCCTTATTAGTGTATTTATCCAGACACTTGCCTAATTGGGTTTAGTTAGTCACGTGGGGGTGTGTAATATTATCTGTTCCCTTAGGTTCCTACCTTTGAACGCCTCAATCGCTGTTTAGTACAATCAATAATACTGCCTAGATGGACACTTCGCTGTGATGTACGGAGAACCATGACTGATAATATGCTGGGAGACAAAGGCCCGGCCTGTCAATATGTACAAGTCGCCTTCATGCAGGACTTCCAAGCATTCCGGCTTTTGAGGTAGTGACTGCTAGTACATCGAGATCATCAAGCCGATGTTGCTCACTATTGAACAGTCATGCAGGTTGGCATAAGCGCGTATTTAAAGCTCCAATGGCAGCTTCAAGCCATTGCCCATTTAGGAATGGACACGTTTGACGAAAGTATCAGGTGTCTTTGTTCCATCTTCCAAATCAAAAATACGCTGAGAAACGCTGCAACGTTCCGAAGGTATGCAGATATATGAATCATCCTTGGACACTGCCAATGCCTGGATCACAACATGTCTCCATTTTATCGACAGGGTATATTATTGAGTCATAACTTAACTATGCTCTGGAACCGCCTACATGAACACATTTAAAGTCAAGATCTCCCTCTGGTAACATGGGACATACGCACCTCTTTTTGAACTGTGAAATCAAAAGTTGGGATGAATAAGCCCGGGATCTAACTGTTTTGCTCCCTGGGTCAGGATCTCAGCTGCTGGGAAATACCAATCCGACCAGTGTTGCTCTGCACTCTCTGCTAATATCTCGAATAATGCATTTACTTTACCCCAGCCAACATTGTATTCCTTGAAGACAACTATGGCTGGAAACGAGCTAAAGATGATGCCCTATCAAGAAACTGGCTGTACTTCCAGATACCCCAGAATCTCGTCTCGCGATGAGAGATCCTTGGCACCTGCAAGGATATTTCAGGTGTGGCTGACAACCCCCTCTACGTTATTCATCTTGGTTGAGTTGTTTTGGATGAAACCAAGCAATACCGACAATCAAAAAGTGCAACAAAATCTCAAGGAGATGAATATACATCAGAAATGGTCTACAACCTAACATTATCGATTGCCGCAAAACGAGAAAACAACGCTATAGCCATGCAACAAATACCATTGCTCAGCGGTTTTTGCAGTATGCACGATTAAGTTCCGATTCAATTATTGGACCGCAGGCCTGACGTCTCATCATCCGTGTGATTGAAGTTACGAACTTAAACGTCGAGTGCCTCAAGCATTCTTTCCAGATTTTATAATATAAAATCTGTACACAGACTTGAAGAACAAACCCAGTAAAGTTATTACTGCCTAGTAGTTCTTTATTTATATTGAGCTCGCCAGTGCTGGGCAATTGGCTTTATCATGGACCCGTCACTCTTCGACGAGAACCCAGATTACAAGCAGCCGGGCCCGGGTGACCGCAACCTAACCTTTGAAGACGTTGAAAACGAAACACTTGGTGATGACTATTGCTCGAGTTTTGTGAACAGTCAGTATTGGCCTCCTTTGACCAACGGATCTACCAGAGGCACAAACGATGATAGCTTTCCGCAGGAACACCAGGCGGATGAGATATATGAACGTCCTCTTCACATTGAGCCCGGTGATACTGGGGACCTAGGTCACAAAATTAGTTTGATCGGTGTCTCTACATGGCCGGAAATTGATATATGGAGAGATTTGACAACAATTTCCGTGAGCTCTGGTACGCCGTACTCCTCCCTTGACCAAATACCTTCAAAAATAGATGGCTAATTTACTCTCTTCTCCATAGACTCCAACAGCACAGTAGGGAGTTCTGGAGACTTAATTGAGGAGTGCAATCAATTAACCGAGAAAACCCCGTCTCCCCCTTGGAGTCAGCTTGGACTATCGTCGGCGACTAACATGGCCTGGCCACAACCCGTTCAACTCCTACCGAACCTTCCTAGATACAGTCCAACAACTTATGCGGGTAGTAGTCGACGGGCCGCCGAAGGCAATAACAATAGGACATCTAATCCGAACGGCGTCAATGAGCGGCGAGAAGAAACCCTGTCATTCCACGGGGTGGTATCCCGGCCAAGTTGCTGGAGATGCATAATTTACAAAAAATCAGTAAGAATCTAGATCTACATTGAGTTTTATGGATCAAATTAATTTCTTGTCATGAAGTGCACTTGCCATGTCATGACATCCACCCGTGGATTAGTATGCCATGAGTGCTCTTTAGTTAAAAGGCCGACATCGTTTAGACTACCATGTGATACCCCTCAGATGGCAGAGCTAATGATGGCTCTTCTTCCAGGTATGGAAGCCACAAGTACCCTTTACTCAAGCAATAACGGATACCATAATTATCGCACGGTTGCGTGCTAAATTTCTCTTTGTCCTTTAGGGGAACTTCTAACATTGTTAGAAGGAACGGTAAACAGACATTATGGGGAAGGCCAAGGTAGACAATTGGATACGACTGAGGATGATAATATCAGTTTTGTCCATCTCGCAGCCAATACTGGGCCTTCCATGGTTCTCCAAATAGTACGGCTCAAGCCGAACTTGCCATCGGACTCGGAAGGGGCAGCCATTTATGTGCGGGACGACATTAAAAAAGTAACAGTTGTTTGGGATGAATGGCTTGACACAGTTGCTAACGAACAACTTAATCAATCATGCAAGCTTGTGTTCAGCGGTTCCCATGACTGGGTTCTTCCAGCCTTGGATATGGTTTGTAGTTTTGCAAGCGCTGCACTACAAATGCCATCTATCGGAGGCGAAGATAAAGTAAACAACCCCAATACGATGCTCCACTGCTCAGTTCGGCTGTGCTTTGCGATATACCTGATGTCGACGCCGTTGGAAGTGAGTGGGATGGGTATTGAACGCGAAAAGGAGCGTATCGAAGTAGAGTACCAGTTCAAGTCCAAGGCACGCAGCATCCTGGAGAACTTGATCAGCCAAATATCCACGGATTTGAACAATCTAATATGCAAGAAGCGAAGACAGTATATTGGACATATCCTAGCCACACTCGTCTTCTTGTCATTTTCCTGCCACTTCAACCAATTAATTCGCTTGAAACTGGCCGTCATTACTGGGAATGAATCTTCAACTAAAGCAGATATTGATGCCATGAACCGAAACATCCACTACATCAATGAACTGGTTTATTCGACCTTTCGACCACAGATTGAGCAGATACTCAAGCCGCAGAAGCAGGACCCTCATACCCCAGGGGATAAGAATCAACGCCAACTAAGCACTTCGACTGAGGAGCTCAAGCAGGTTAATTCAAAGTTGATATGGGGCTTATGGTCCACGGTCACAAACATCAGTGAGTAGTATACCTTCCTCTTCATGTAGGTGTGGATGACGCTGATAGCCTCTTTTTTTTTTTTTTTTTTTTTTTTTTTTTCAGGTAAAACGGAGACCGGAAATGAGCTCCGTCAGAGTGTGCAGTCGTATGACACGGCCACCAGTATATCTACTGATGACGCCTCGAGGGCCTTGTTCGACGCGATAGCACCTCTGACTGACAAAAACCTTCAACCATTGGGGAGGATGGAAATATGAATTATCACAAAGTTTCTAGAACGCGTCCTGTTGATGATTATACACGATTTTCACGATTCTCTTTCCAATCTATGATAGCTCGGCGCCTGTTTTGACAAGTGTCAGGATATGGGGTATTAACTAGTCATCTGATCTCGCTATTGGATCTCTCTTGACCTTCTTTTCTTGCATATCTGATGGTTCAATATATTTTCTTATCCTTCTTTTAATAGTTCCAACCCCGGTTGTAAGCAGATTTAAAGTAGATGTAAAAGGGAATTAATAGACTAAGCCTGTTTCTATATTATTCTACCATTTGCTACTTTCTACTAACCTTTCTGCTTAAGCAAGAGATGGCCTTCCTGACACAATCCGAGAAAAGCTGTATAGAGGAGCAGCAAAGCCTTGAGAAAGGACAGCTGAGGGGCGGCAGCCAATCGAACATATGATACCTATTAATATAAATATTCTACTGGAAAATATAGGTTTTGATTTTGAGTAGCTTTACAATAATTGAATCCAAAAAATTTTATTTATTTATTTATTCATTTTATTTTATTTTATTTTAATTACGGAGTAAAAAGGGTATAAAGATAGATATTGCTTGACGGTTTGTCGCCGATATTTACTTGTTATAGAGGCTGATTAGCAGGGGAATGAATATTTAGATCATTAAGCCTGGCCAGCCAATCATATGCTGGCAAGTCATGGGTCCTGAGACGAACTTATCTTTTTTTAGGTTAAGGCTCAACCTTAAAATTTATCGCAACCGCTTGGCCCAGCATGAAGCCACAGTTCTGGATAGCTACGAGGTATTCAAGATGTTATGTCGAGTCCTCTCCGTGGGTTAGCCCGAGGCTCGATGTTGGTCGGTAAACGTGGTCAACGCCACATTTTGCTTGATCCACTCCTCAAGAAACCAGATGATGAAGAGGGAGCCGGGTGGGCCGATTTAAATAAGGAGATAGATATGCAGAAGCTGTTGTATAAATGTAGTTATATCTGTCGGATGGTTAATGTTATCCCACCTCCTTGCGATACGGAGCTGCCAGTTATAGTTCCTGAAGTATTGGAGAAGTCACTGTGGAGTGCACGATTGCGGCGTCCTTTTTCGTTGGGAGAGATTCTATCTGTTATGAGATCTATCGCGATTGGGTTGAGTACTATACATCACAACAATATTGTGTATACAGGTTTGTCGGCGACAAATGCTGCCACCACAGGATGAAAGGAGGGCCGAGCTTGATCACTGAGTTGTAAAGCTCATCAACAAGGGTATCCCAGAAAAGAATATTGAGACGGTCCATGTCGCTCTTAATCCCGTTCCAAGGCAACGGCCCGGTGCATTCGAGCTTCTGGAGTATGGCTGTATATAAGGCGCTGGAGCTTGGGGCACCATTGGCTATGCCGTAAGAGAGACAGGAGTGACTGTGAACCTCGATTACGCGGATATGGAGCATATGACTCTCCACAGCACCCCAGCATGTTGCCAATTCAGTCCTTGGTTGATGAGAAAGACAATGGCAAACAGAGTGCCGCTCGTATTATGGTAAAAATCAAAACGCAGTGATGCATGTACGGCGCGCTCTGGGATGCTCAATCCACCAGGTGAGCCATCAGGTTTGAGAAAAGCTGGCCATTAATATAATATCAATAGTCAGACCTGAGTGATGAAAGTGACCTTTTGCGTGTTTTGTTCTCTTGCGCCTACTCCGTACAATATATCAGTACAATCCACCAGTCAAGCAAAAAATCCATCTGCCCGGGGTCTAGGTCTTCCTTATAGACGTGCCAATTTCGCTTAGTAAAAGCCTTTACGGAGCATTACAGCCAAAAAAAAAAAAAAAAAAACCGTCTCTTTCACTAGATTCAGATCTAGAGAATATGGCGGTAAATAGACAAAATTAACATCCGGTTCCAAGCACATTCCCTCAAACTGCCCAGAAAATGACGAAAAGAGTTGTTATCCATAATAAGAACAGATTTTGGCTCTGTTTGGGGGGGGCGGGGGGCTATACTTGCATAAGTAAGTATATTGTATGCAGGATTCCGCCCCTGTACGGGGGCAGATTGACGACTGCAGTTTCAGCTGGCTGAGAGGGCATGGCTTTGAGGATATTTGATAGGGTTGAGGCCGTGGACGAGCCACTGTCAATCAAATCAACCAGGCACCCTTTGGCGCCCTGTGAGCTGGAGATCAAACACGGAGTCCCATCCAGGCTCAGCTTGGGTGGCTCTCAGGCAGCAGCCTGACCACCTGCGCGCAAGCAGGGTTGCATGCTGAAGTATGCTGAAGGAGACTACACACATCTCACACCGTGCCATCGCAGGATCTAATCTCCCATGTCCTGTGGCTATGCAAGAGTCGAATCTCCATCGTCGCCGTCATCGCATCTTCTGCGTCTCTTCGTCTCTGCGTCCGCTTCATCGTCGGCGTCTTTTCCTTCTTTGTCGCTTCTCGCATTTTCTTGCTTTTGCCACGATGCAACCTGCCTTAGTAAGCACCTGACCTGCATGCAGGGCGGTACGGTACGGTACGGCCGGTAACGAGAGTCAACGGGCCAGGCACCCGCCAGAGACCAATCAGGGCACCCGCCTTGAAGCCACGGATACGCCATCCGATACGCCCTTCGTAACGCCAGGTACCGCTGAGTCATCAGGCCCCGTGATCCTTCATCCTGCTGTCTCACTTTTTCCGCTTTTGGACGAATTTTTTTTTCTTCTCCTTTTGCTTCTTTGCTGCGAAGAAACAACAAGAAAAAGGACGACGGAGGACGCAGACGCAGACGCAGACGAAGAAGAAGAAGAAGAAGAAGACTCGGTCACTCGTTACAGACACTTACCCTCACTCTCGCTACTCTCGATATCCCCGACACGACACTCGTTCATAGAAAGAAGCGGCAGAAGGGCGTTGCGCGGAACCAGGCGGATCGCATAACGGTCGACAGGGAGTCAATATCTCCATCCATCCTCAGCAGTCGAAGAGCAGTAGAGGCCGCAGACGGCGAGGCAGGAGAATCGATACTAGCACATCACGATGCGGTGGACGTCGCGGATCTCGTTCCTCGTCCTCTGCGTTGCCCTGCTGGCCCTCGTCGCTGTTGGCCAGCAGCCGCCTAGCCGTCATGCCCGTCACCGTCGGCAGATACTAAGCGGCGGAGACTCAGCTACGAACAACAACAACGACAAGCTGCCGCTGCCCACGTCCGGGCCGGACAACAAGAGCAGCGATGAGAACAAGTCGACGCCGTCGCCGACCTCTGACAAGCCATCTACTCCTCCTCCATCTCCCACCTCAGACAAGCCGACCTCTGAGCCGCCCACTTCGGACAAGCCCACGCCAACACCACCACCAACCTCAGACAAGCCTACGCCAACGCCTACCTCGGATCCCAACACGCCTACAACTCCTCCTCCATCTCCCACGGACACGTCCACGGACACGCCGCCATCGCCAACCGGAGACCAGCCTACCAGCCCTCCTCCCCCATCTCCAACAAATGACAATCCTACCAGCAACCAGCCGACTCCGAAGCCCACGTCCACCCCCAAGTCGACACCCAAGCCCACCACCATCATCATCACCCAGACATACACCAACAGTGATGGCTCCGTTACCCAGTCGACCATTTCGAGTGTCTCCACTCCTCCACCAGAGCCTACCGTTGGTGACGGTGGGAACGGTGGCAGCGGCGGTGGAATGAGCCCTACCACCCGTAACACCATCATCGGTGTCGTTGTCGGTGTTGGCGGTGCCATCATCCTCGGTGGACTAGCCATCGTCTTCTTCAGACTGCGACGCAAGAGAAACGCCAACGCTGATAACGACGACGATGACCTGATCCAGACTGGGGCCGCTGTGGGTTCCCAGACCCACGAGGCTCCAGGGAGTAGCCCATTCAAGTCCACTCTCGACCAATATCACAAGCCGGGAGCAGTCAACCCTGCCTCAAACTTCTAAAACCTTGTGGCTTCCGTCCCTGATGATTATGCGACGTGTTTACGTGGATCTTGCGACTTCTGCCTTGCATGATTTATCAAGACACTCACAATACCTCACGCGGGAAAGGATTTTCACACGTTCTGGGTTGGGCTGTCTATCCTTCTTTACGAGTTATCTCATTGCTGTAGTTTTTTTGATGTTTAATTTTTATTTTTTATTCCCTATTTATCAACGGCGTGCGGGGGATCTGGATCCGGAACTGGAATCGTTTTACCATTTGTTATTTTCATTTTCTCTACACTCCTTTTCATGACTATGTTACATCCCAATATTCTTCGTCTTCACCATTGCATCCCATAAATTGCATTGCTCTCCTTTACCACATACCCCAAAGTGCAACTGATGGGTGGTTTAATACTCCCTATTTCACTTCCACTGCTACTCGTTCAACTCCCTTTCCTCACTGTTCTAAAGGGTCTTCATCAGATATCCTTCGACACTCCCTTTTTTTTTTTTTTTTTTTTTTCGGGCAATACGGTTACCACCTTTTACCCCAGGCTTTTCCTTACACACTGGATTGCTCTCCCCCCATCTCACGTCCCGCCCGCTGTTCCAATCATATTCTCTCTTCCCTGCGCAAGCAAGCGATCAACAGCATCTTTCTCTCAAAAGATCTTCTGATTATCACTTTTAATAGTCCTCCACTCTAGATCTTCCTCTTCCTTTGTGATCTTACTCGATTGTTGTCGAATTGTATTTTACTTTTACAATCTTGATCATAACATAGTAGGAAACTTGATTTAGATATAATATACCCACTGTCTCACACTTTTATATTATATTGAGTCTATTTGTGTAGGAGTTGTTTCAACTTCTTAGGTATTTCTTGACGGCTTCACCCCAAACTGGGACTTTCTTATACTCAGCCATCAGCGGAACGATTCCGTTCTCAATACCTTCAATTGCAGCAGCAAGGTCCTCACCGGACCCTTCCTCCTTCAGTTGTCGAATAGGGTATCTATATGTATGGATGGAGAACACAATAGCCCCAGACTTGGGCAGACGATAGAGGGTCTGTCTCTCGCAGCGCAGGAATGTCTGCACAAACAAACAATGGTTAATCAATCGGTTAAACCATCCAAATTTCAATCATCAAGAAAGAAATAGTACTTACATCATCTATATCCAGCTGTTCCAGCCGTAATTGTTTCATCCCCTGCTTATCTCCAAAGGCATAGAACAACCCTGCTCCCGTCGTGATGCTCCAATTGACCCGTTTCACGAATTTCCCGACTTCTAGCTTTTCAAAGTATCTATCCATGCTCTTCTCGATCTTCTCCCGGTATCCTGGAACCGGCTCATGCACACCATTCAGCTGCTTGCCCAGTTTCTCGCGAGTGTTGAACCCAGAAGGGAAGCACGTCACATACGCCTGCAGAACATACTGAAGGCTTGACGGTTTCTCCCTTTCATTTCCGCTACTCTCCATTGGTAAAAGAATGAGCATATCCTCGTCGATTGTTTTGCCTAGGGTTTCTAATGCATTTACCAGCGGACGACCGGGTGAAACGCTTGCCGGCAGAACCTCCCCTGTAACCTTATTCTGAAGCATGAATACCTTGCAGCTTTCATACTTGGCTTCGATCAATTTAAACATCGTCGGGTATCTGTTTGGGAGATAGATACCCATGACAAACTCATATAATTCACAAATTGCATCGTGAGCCAGGGGAACCTCATCGCCATCTACATCCGACGGCCCCTTGCCTGTGACGGAGTGAATACCCAAGGCAATGTCGTGGTGCTCTTTAAGGACCACTCGGCGTTCGGAGATCCTATCTTTATATTCCTTGTCTATGGGTATCAGCTCACTTGGCTCGAGTGTTTCAAGGGCTATTAAAGGTGCACATAAGCAAATTAGCCCGTCCATCTTCTATTTATATAACTTGTGAGTATCAGGAAGATGAAATCTCACCCATGGTAAGGTTGTACTTTGGTTTGTACGGCCGTAGCTGTATAGGTTCCGTAGTCTCCCAGTTGAACTTGTCAAGCGGCTGTATGGCAGGGAAATCATCTTCGGCTACCACCGTAAGCTTGCGTGTCGCTCTGGAAGACTTCTATAATTATATTCTTAGTCTATTGAAGTAGCGTAGACAGACATACAGGGGCGTAGCGTGTATGACATACCGGCCCATTAGACCTGGATCGGTACCATATCATCACAACTACTGGTAATAATAGGAGGACATTTGTGGGAATCGAGCCTCTCAACTGGGCCAGAAATTCCCGTATGGAGTTCCAGTATGGCACCACGTCGGATAGAGCTTTCTCCATGGCTTTGAACTGTCCTTTTTACTCCGAAATGTAGGTATATCACTAGTTGCTCAACCGGAGTTTCGAGGATTGCACCGAGATCAACCTTGCAAGAAATGGCAGCCCTGGGTATCAAACCACCGCCTCCAAGGATCAGAACAGGCTATGACGGTCTGCGACAGACCTTGATATATATTAAAAATAGCAGCGCAAAGCAGGTATCCAGAAACTTGTATAAAGAACGTTAACGGAGGTGGAAGCGCTTCCTGGTGTGGAGAAGTGGTTGTACGCTGGGGAACTGGCGTTCGTTAAGTTGGTATTAATAGGCCCAGCCAGCAGCACTAAGTTAACTAGCCGGTGGGCCAGCCAGACGCCCTTCAACTCCACAGTGTTAGTCGAGCCCAGAGTTGCCGTCGAGTTCTTTGTGTTATAGGAGGCGAGCGGGATTTAATTTTGTGATATTTACGAAGTCTTAGGGGAGAAGAAAGAATATATGATAACATCTAACTGCGTTAACTAGTTATGGCTTAACATCTCTGTTCGCTTCATAAGGAATGCATGCAAGAATCAACGAGAGAGAAGAGACGCCAGGAGAGAAAAAGGAGTAGATATGCGATGGACTCGAGAGTCAAATTGAGAAGAACAGCCACCCTAGGACAGAAATATACGAGTTATAGGCTGACAGGATGTTCATCGTGATATAAAGTATCGCAGCTTCGGAATTGGGGGGTGGTATACTCCTATACTCCAGTAGCCAAAATTATAATAACAAGGTCTTTAACGGTAAAAAGAAGATAATGTAGGGGTAAAATAGCAAAGCAGGAGTCGAATTGTAGCTTTCCCGAACGTATATGTTTACCAGGGAATGGGACAGGGCAGTAAGCTGATAAGTGAGCAAGGGCGGGATGGCGTGAGTAGGAAGGAAGGGCTATGGTTTACTTCTCTCATAGGCGCTTCTGCCTCTCTTGCTCAACGATCCTGCTGGCTCCTAGGTGCTCGAATAGAATCTGCAATTTGGCCTGCCGCAGACGGGATGAGCTGATCGAGTCCCTACCGTCTCGTAGCAGGTTCGAGTTTGTACTGTTGATTATGGAGCGAGTATCATAAGGTAGCTTATACTCCTGTAATATTCGGTCTAGCTGGGTTACTGCTCCATAGTCAATATGAAGGTTGATTATCAGATTCAACCAGGGTATACATAACGACACTCACCATCTAGCAGCTTGACTGACTCGACGGTCTTGGGACTGCGGAAATCCGTAGGGAACCTCCCGTCAAAGCACATCATAGGATGTACCTGTGTGAACTGGCTTCGGGGGTTGATATTATGATTTGCGAGGGACACGGCCAGGTTTGTCCGGCGGACAAGCTCAGCCAGCGCCGTGTCGTTTTGAGCAATGCTCGGATTCTGCATAAAGCCATTTCCAAGATGGTGGGAAACTCCGTGTTGACCCCCATTGTAGTTCAGCTGCTCTTCTTGCCGTGGGTTATAGTACGGTGAGGCCGGGTCAAGCTGATGGCGCATGCTGGGATGGTCTCCAAAGTCAAACCCTTGCACTCCCTGCTGGGCCTGCTGCAAGGCAATGCCAACATCGCTTGCTGTCATTGACCGAGGGTCTATCCCGTATGCTCCGCCAGGCAATGCGGAAGTTCTGTGCCTATCACCACCACGAGGAAGCATAGTCGTATGTCTAAAGGTAATGCGTATGTTCACGGGAAGTGAAGAATAAGTGAACAGCTAGAATTGGCTATATCTCTTCTTCGGCTTTGCTCAAGTCAATAAAGAAGCGTAGAGTAAAAATCCTCCAAAACAGAGAGGATCAAGCAGTGTTCAAATAGGGCGGAATTTAAGATCCGTATGTTAGTTCAGCAGAGAGGAGATGAGTAAGAGTCTTCGGCTTCAGGCATGAATCCCGGAAGCGGACTTTAATATATTTCGATATCAAAGGCAAGAATAGCAGCAGCAGCACCGAGGGCGAGCTGAACACGCTATACGAATATAGGGCGACCGGGATGTTGCACCACGTTCAATTGTGACACTGAGCTATTCTGTCCTTGCTGTTGGTTTATGAGGAGCCGGACAGTTACAGGGAATATGTTGTGGATAGGAGATGCGTGCAAGACACGCTGTGGACAATTTGGCAACACAATTGTACATCCAGCGAATGCTACCTCCATGGCCTTCTTCTCATTGCCACTCTCATCTGCAATTCCTCATACCCCAGGCGAGGGAGAAGAGAAAACTGGCAAGATGAGACAACAAACAGATCATACTGGCCTGTCATGCGGAGCAATTCTGTGTAGCACAGGGTGCTGTGGATGCCAATGCCCAAGGGGGATTCCGCCCGGAGGTATGGAGAGCGGCGCAGACATAAGCCAATGCAAGGTGTTGAAGGGCCATCTTAGCTATCAATGACAAACAAGTATAGGGCAGGTATCGCTTCGTGAGCAAGTAAGATTCAAGAGTTCAGGTAAATTGATCCGTTGCACACAATAGTTGACAACTCATAGCAATATAGAGTTTTCTAACTATGACAAACATCCATATGCGAAATTGGATAGAGGCAATGCAACAGACCAAACGGACGCCGAGAAAGAGATCAGCTGAAAGAATGTGCCGGTGAATGCGCTGTATTCCGCACTTCAATGAAGGTATGGGACGCCCGGGGGAGGTAGCGGGCAGACTGGGCCCTTTCCGCCCAAGAAATGGCCCTCGCCTCATGTTGGCGAACAACATCTAGCCATCAAACGGCGTTGCTTCGGTTGGGCAGAAGTCCAGCAGGCAAATCAGGGAATTTTTAGCCCAAACCAGTACTTGGGGGTAAAGGACATCAGGCCATCCCTCATCCCCCCTTTAACGGGGTACAAACTCCCATCCAAAAAAAGGTCCAGGAACATTTCTAGAAACATTCGGTTGCAGAATGCAGTCTTCTCCCCCTTGCCTGAGAAGTACTTGTAAGACATCCTAGACCTCTAACCGGGTCATACACGTGTTTACATGGTGAGGCTGATAATCGCCCTTCAAACCGTGCTATAGCTCTGTGTGACCAACAGCCCATAGGAGGGCCACGGATAGACAAGCCATACACAAGCGAGACAGCGTCTCCTCGAGCATAGCACTTGGTATCTATAAATGAACGAAACACCACGGGACTTTCCATTTGTCATATAGCAGCAGCAGACGGACCGGGAACGGGAAGGCCATAAGTCTTCCGAACGGCTTCCGATCTCGGACATCCTTGGTTGTGAACAGCGCCCCCTTCAACTCGGCCTGGCATCAACAGGTAAGGTGGGCGTTTTTCTTCGAGAAACAGCTGCATCGGGCGCCGCGGTCCCATGCGGAGCAACGTTCTCGTCGTCCTGCGCGCCCCTCGCCAACGACGCTTCACTTCTGGTGCTAGCACTGCCGTAGAAATCAATCCCAGTCATACTGAATGCCCTTCTGCGTCCACTTGCAGATTCGGAAAAGATGGGAATTGGCGCAACGGGTCGTCGTCTACCCCTGGCACGACCCCCGATGACAGGTATTTCGTATGTTGCTGCCCGCCAGATATAGAGGACGAGATCGTACACGAGGAAAAATAGAAACGGCCCCATCATCAGCGTACCGAGAAGAACCTAGAGGTCACACATGCTCCGAGACAGCGACCGGGTTAGCGAGGGTTTCCTGATACGGTTATACGATAGGGGGCTCGTCTACTGCGTGAGGTGGACGGAGAGAGGGGAGGGGGGAAAGGCGCATACAAAAAACCGGATCAGCCACCCCTCGAATGCGGTAAGCTCCTGCGGGAGAAGAGAGTACCAGGTCATCTTGTTCTCTTGCCCGGTCTTGCGTATCGTTGTAACTTGTGGAAAGCACGGCAGTCGGATAGCAGCGCCCAGGGTATGTATGTTCTGTCTACCTGCCGTGCTGTTTGTTGTACAAGGCTGGTCTGTCTGTCAGCGTATTATTTTGCCCGGGGAGACTCTCTCGGGAGCGGAGACATGGTCCTTTTAGCAGTCACTGTATGGTTCATGTTAGTTATCTACCGTGCCTCTGTCCACGTCCGTCCGCGACCAGCTGGGGCGCAGTGCAGAGAGCAAAGCAGGGCAAAAGCAAAAAGCAGAGCAAGCAAGCTCGACTCACCTGAAGACGGACTTTCTATGGAGTTAAGGAAGGGCCGTTGCAGGGTTAAGGTTTAAGCCACAGTCACGTGGACAAGCCACCTTCCATGGCTGTGCAAGGACAGCGAGATATAGGATGGACAAGGGAGGTGTATAGAGCAGTCGACTGTACCGTGTCCAACGTGGAGCAACGTGGAGCATGACGGGAAGAGTCGACGAAGGCTGAACAGCGGGAGACGGAAGAGTTGAAACAGGCCAAGAAGCATAAAGGAGCGGTTCATCATATATTGTCATTATAAACGGGGGAAAAAAAACGTCCAAATCTACATGTGCCACGCTTTACTCTCAAGAAACATAGAACCCAATATCCTGTATGTGCTGTGGATAAAAAGACATCCCCCCATTTCATAGAAACACCAAAAGAAAACACGGCCAGCCAAGTAGTATCAATAGCAGATCCCCCCCAAGCCAGACAAAAAAAGGGCAGAGTAAATAAAAAGGGAAGGCGGCCAATGTAACAAAAATATCAAGTCTATAAAGAAAAAAGGTGTGGATGGATGGATAAATTGGCAGGGTCGGGACGGAGATTAACGGTGGCCTCTGTACGGCGTGAAGCCGGATGGGCTGGGTTCTCGGGCCTCTGAGGTATGAGACTGCCACCGGTCGATGGATGCCACCTCAGCGTCATGTCTGAGGGGTGTGGTTTGGGCATGGGACAGAAGTCTGCGTTCGCTTTCGTTGGGAGCCGTGTAGAACGAAGGCTCCTCGGGCTCGTTCGGCTGGAAGGCCGGGTGGTCTGAAAGCTGCGGGACTCGGCTGTGAGTATGGGAAGGGAAGCTCATGCTGCCTCGAGCCTGTTGGCTGTAGGTTGATGGAGTAGGCGATGATGCCCGCGAAGAGCTAGGAGAATCGCCCATGCCCATGAGGAAGCTCTTGGGCGTATGTGAGCGCTCAGTAAAGACGTCGTCTGGCCTGCCGTAGATGCCGCCGCCAAACTCGTCGCGGAAGTCCGGCCGATCCTTGAAGTAGGAGAAGTCAAGCTGGTTTTCAGCGACGACTTCAAAGGGTCTGTCACGGGTGTGTTCTGACTTTCCGGGCCGGGTGGATGACATGTTGTGCATGGCTATGTCGGAGTATTCGCCGGTTTCAGCGCCCAAGCCTTGACGGGACTGGTAGAATTTCTCCAGGGCACCGGCCGCCTTTGCGTGGACCATGGGGGTGGTGAGTGGTTTGTAGAGGGCAGGATGGCCGAAACGAGAGCTGAGACGTTCTACCATCTTCTTGGAGGATTTGCTGCTTGCCATGGCCTCGGGGTCGGTGACGAGAGCGCGGCTGTAGTACTGCATTTTGTTGTCGAAGGTGACCCGGCAGTACCATTTGAAACCCAGCATGATAAGGGGAAGCGGGGCAAGAGAGTATACCATGGTCCAGGTTCCTCTGGCGGTGACAATGAGGCCGGTGACGAAGTTGGAGAGGATGACGGCGAAGACAACGCGGTTGTAGATGACTCGCCAGTAACGGCCGCCAGATTCGGTCTTGGTGACGAAGATGTAGAGCAGGAGGTACTTCCTCAGCCAGGAGTCAACGCCAAAGTACAGGGCGGTCACGGGCAGGACGATGGGCTGCAGGGTGGAAAAGCAGAGAGCGGTGGTGACGTAGAAGAGGAAGTAGTTGTAGTAGCTGGCGTAGTCGAATGGCGGAGGAGCAGTCCATTCGATATACTTGCGAGGGGTGGGACTGAAGAACTTGCGTGCAAAGAAGATCCAGACCATGTTGACCATCTGGATCAGGTCGATGGCAGCACCCAAGTTTCTCTGCAGCAGCCAATTGACCCAGAACGGCGCAACGTGGATGAGAGCGATGACGAAGCCCTGAAACGTACCGTTGGACTGGAGGGCCTTCCATGCATCCTCTCCGTTCTTGCTTGCATTGATGATGACAGCGAACAGCTGCCAGACGCTGGAGAAGAGGGAGAAGACGACCAAGTTGTTGAAGACGAAAAAGGCGTAAAGACTGTGGATGACGTGCCTTTCACGGGCTGTCTTTGTTTTCTTGCCGGCCGTGATTGCGAGTCGTCGGAATATGATGGGGAGCACAATGTAGACCAACGAGAGAATTGCAGGTGAAGCGATACCCTGGACGGCGGCCCAAGTCTTTGGGTTCCCGTTCAGCGAGGTCTGGAAAGCAGGCCAGACCTTACCGAGGTTTGACAAGTTGGTCAAGAAGATGGCGATCATGGCGTTGGGAACGATCCAGACGACGGTCAGGATAGTCGACCAAGTGGCGTTCATGAAGCGTTTCCACTTGAGATTGCTCTTGGTGAGGGCGAGGTTGTCCCAGATGATGTCGTTGGGCCTTGGAGCAAGTCTGATTGTGGTTCCATGGGGGTGTTTGTTCCGAGCAGCAAAGGCAACGGCATGGGCGTCCTCGATGGTATCCCAGCTGGCAAACCCATACGGCATGGCGTTTCGTTTATCAATGGACTCCCGAACATGTCTGATTTCCATTTCCAGCTGTCTGACTCTGTCGGTATAGTAGTCAATGGCATCTACCGGTTCGGAGGTGGAGTGTCCACTATGGTCCTTCTTTGACGGCTTGCAAGTTGGACGGGTTGGAGGCAGGTTGTCTGGGTCCTTGATGTATTTGGCGAGGACTTCTTCGAGCTTCCTGACGGTGGTATCGTGCTCCTTTATCAGGCCCGGCAGCTCTCTCATGTTTCGGCCAATGGATGCTCTGGGGATGCTGGCAGTGGGGTTGACTTCATCGGTAAGCCGCAGCAGGCCTTCGTCCGTCCGATAGTTCTGCGGGATGTGGGTGACCATGACGGTCCTGGCGTGCAGGCTCTTCTGGTACTCGGGACTCTGGAAGTAGCGGATCCGCAGCCTGTGGATGGCGCGGTAGTTGTGCCAGAGGAAGTACATGATGATAAAGTTGAGGGCCCAGGCGCAGGCAACATTCGACCAGAGCGGCTCGCCCCAGACCAACTCCGGGGTCATGAAGTCGAAGAGCGACTTGTCCTTGCCGATGGAGCGGACGCTGTAGTGGACGTTGATAGGTATCATGATGAGACAGCCGACGATGCTCATGACGCAGAACATGTTTCTGCACATGCGAGTGAAACGCAGGAAGATGGTGGCATCCATGCCCATGCGCTCGACGAGCTCGTCTTCCTTGAGCTTGATGATGGGCGTTATCCAGGCGAAGATGCCCTTGCCCAGCGGCGGCGGCGCATGGGCTTTGTCTGCATGCTTGAGCTTGGGAGCGTAGACCACCGAGTTCCGCGGCCGGACGAGCGAGAAGAGAAGAGCCAGGCCTGCAGTGATGCCGATAGAGGTGCCCAGCGAGACCCAGAAGGCGTTGTAGTTGAGCTATTCACATCTTCCGGTCAGATATTATTGTTATTATTATTATATAAGGTATTTTCTATAATGATGGAGACCAACCTCGGAGGTGAAGGGATTTGAGATGAGCTTCAGGAACTCTTCGGCACCAGAAGAGGGAGCATCACGCTGAGCGAGTCCCCCCATCGTCTCGGGGTCGGTCTCTGAGCAGAAGACGACGAGGATAGAGATTCGGCGGATCTATGCGGTAGCAGGCATGAAGACTCGACCGGAGCAGCGAACGCAACGAAAGAAAGCAACGAGAGCAAAAGAAAACGACCAAGCCAGCAAAACAAAACAAAAAAAAAAACGAGTGACGTGAGAGCCGAAGTCCCTAGACCAGCCAGGTCATTCTTGTAGGTCAGTCAGTCAGGCCAGTCAGCGAGGAGGCGTAGCGAGGCAGCGCTGGCAGGTTGGACTTGGAGGACTCAGAAAGGGTTGGTGGGAAAAAAGACGAACGACGACGGCGACGACGAAACAAAAGAATAACAAGAATTAAGAGATAAGATGGGATGAAACGAGGGGAACGAGCAGTAATAGCAGGCAGTGCTATTAGTTAGTTTATGGCTCTTCTCGTCTACGCAGCAGCAGCCAGCGAGCTATCACCAGGTTCAGGCCTAGACGCCAGCCATTGGCGAGGGAGCGAGGCAGGCAGAGGGCGCTGACGGAGCTGATGATGAAGCTGAAAAAAAAAAAAAAGAGAGAGAGAGAAAAAGCAAAGAAAGACAAGACGGACGGGGATCTGCTGATGGCTGATGGCTGATGGCTGAAGGACTGCAGACGAAGATGAAGATGAAGATGAAGAAGATGGAGGAGATGAAGATGAGAAGATGAAGATGAAGATGAGAAGAAGAAGAAGAAGTCTTATGGCTGTTCTGTCTACGCCGTCTTCATCTACCGTCGACGTCTTTGCTGGCTGGCCTCTTTTTGCCTACTGCGTTCTGGGCCTTTTTAGCCGTTTTGGTTGACTCCACCAGCTGTTGGGCGAGAAGAAGACGAAGAAGAAGAAGAAGAAGAAGCAAAGAAAGAGAAAGAGAGAGAAAGAGAGAAATCAAAAGCTGGTCGACGGTCGAGGGTTGCTGGTTGGCGGTTAATAAGTTATCTCTTCTTCTTCTTAGTGAGCTGCCTGCGTTTCCCCTGGTTTGCCCCTGAGGCAGAGACTATTCACCCCCTGAGGCCTGCCTGAAGCCATCGCTGCCGGGGAAGACAGCAAGACAGCAAGAGACCGCAGAGAAGCAGAGAAGCAGAGAAGAAGCAAAGAAGCAAAGAAGCAGAAGCAGAGAGCAAGGACTGGCTGAGGCAGTGCTGGTCCACCTGCAGGCCAGGCAGAGTAACCGCCGCCGATGGTCGCCACTACGACTGACTGCGACTGCGAGATGTCACTATCATCCTGCTGCTGCTGTCTTTGATAATACGAGTAACGGGCGCAATGCAAGAACTGTCCCTGCAGTCCGATGGATGATGATGATCTGCAGCTGCGTCATCAAAGCTGTCTACGGAGTACACTGGCCGGAGCAGCCTTATACCTAGTAACTACTCCGTAACTATACTTATTTATAGAGAGAGACGGTGGAAACTCATGTCTCAGATGGACCGGAGACAGACGCCTTTTCTCCACGGAAAAAAGACAAACGGTTCATGCAGGGTCCGGCTTCCTGACAGCATAATTTGATATGATTAACCCTGGCACTCCGTAGATTATTAGGTGCTTTACTATTAGTTGAACTAGTTGATCGAGGTAAAGTGGTAAGGTTTAAAGGTATATTCTTTGCAGAAAGCTGGGGTAGTTAGTTAAAGGCTAGCTGTTTGTAAAAAAAAATATGTACTCGGTAGAAGACTTTTGGCACACATTCGCTGTTTATTTCGGGAGGGGGGTTTTTGCTTGTTTTATTTATTTCTGGTTGGTGGTGTTGAAGTCGTCAAAGGCAGTGTGCAGGCGCTGGGACATGGCCTTCTCACCCTCACGTACCCAGACACGGGGGTCAAAGTACTTCTTGTTGGGCTTGTCCTCGCCATCTGGGTTGCCGACAGCGCTCATCAGGTAGTCCTTCTTGTTCAGAACATAGTCACGCACACCGCTGAGGTAGGCATACTGCAGGTCGGTGTCCAGGTTGACCTTGACGACACCGTAGCTGATGGCCTCCTTGTACTCGGCCTTGGTGGAGCCGGAGCCGCCGTGGAAGACGAGGAAGACGGGCTTGTCCTTGCTGGAGCCGGTCTTCTCCTTGACGTGGGCCTGGTGCTTGGCCAGGAGCTCGGGGTGAAGTCGGACGTTGCCTGGCTTGTAGACGCCGTGGACGTTGCCGAAGCCAGCGGCAATGGAGAAGTAAGGGCTGATGGGGGCAAGAGTGTTGTAGATGTTGAGGATGTCCTCGGGCTGGGTGTACAGGGAGTTGTTGTCAACGTCCTCGTTGTTGACACCGTCCTCCTCGCCACCAGTGATGCCAATTTCCTGTCGTTCACGTTAGAGCTATTCAACAGAAAACAAGGACAACAAGACTGGACTGGACTGGACAAACTCACCATCTCGAGCCACTGCTTCATTGGGGCAGCACGCTTGAGGTACTTGGCAGTGGTGTCGATGTTCCACTGGACCTCCTCCTCGGAGAGATCGATCATGTGGCTGGAGAAGAGGGGCTCGCCGTGCTTCTTGAAGTACTCCTCGTCGGCGTCCATCATGCCATCGAGCCATGGGAGCAGCTTCTTAGCACAGTGGTCGGTGTGCAGGACAACTGGGATGCCGTAGCTGGGGGCAATGGCGCGGATGTACTGGGCTCCTGCGATGGCTCCGGCAATAGAGGCCTCCTGGCTTCCGTTGGCAACTCCCTGGATCAAAAATACATTAGCCACCACAGCCCATCAAAGCTTGAGACTTGACACTCTCATGTCTGCGAAAGAGAGCTCACCTTTCCGGCAAAGTAGGCAGCACCGCCCTGAGACATCTGGAGAATCAGGGGGGAGTTCTTGTCACGGGCAGCCTCGAGAGCGGCCACGACGGTCGATGAGGAGGTCACATTCTACCCAAACAGCAGCGTCAGCCATCTACTCTCCTTCATTCCCTCCTATCCACGGTATCATCATGTCTACTTACGACGGCGGGAATGGCAAAGGTGTGCTGCTGAGCGTACTCGAACAGCTTGAGGCAGTCATCGCCGACGATAACGCCGGACTTGCGGGACAGAATCTCCTGGACACCCATTTTTGGTTGTGATGCTTTCTTTTCTAGATAGAGAAGAACAGTCAGACGATCGGTCTCTTGAATCAATTGAGACGGTATATGAGAGAGAAACAGAATGCGAAAAAGGCTGTTGTTGTTCGCTGTTCTTTTGTTGTCGAAAACGAGGGATAAAAAAACCCCGCCACGGCAAACTTGCGCTCTAAGCTAAGCAACTCACTAGCTATGGCGGGGCAAGGGAGGGGAGGGAGCAGCAGAACAAAGCCGCGGGCAGGAGAGCAGCTCGACGTACCTAAGAGACTGGCTTGCTTGCTGGGAGAATCAAGATGCGAAGAGTGAAGGCGACAGCTGGTGAAGTTGTAGAGAGAGAGAGAGAGACAGCGAAAGGGGAAAAGGAGACGGAGTCGTTGATTTTATTCTTCTCCTTGTTTTGATTTCGTCATGCCCAACAAGCAAAAAAGCCGACGGTTTTTCGTTCTCCCTCGCCGCAATTCCGAAATTCCCCGCGTCCTTCCCTCTTTTTCTTGCTATTATATTAGGGAGGCAGCCGTTGCCATGGGCTTGCTGGCTGCTTTTTTGCTGCTTGATGTTGATGTCGAACTCGAGAACTTGTTGGCTGACGGGCCTCTCTCTACGTGCTCTACGTTTTCTGCCTTTTGGCTGGGCTGTCGATCTAGCAACGGCCTCTTGAACAGCATGATCGGATTATAAGTATAGAGCGCCTCATCGGAAACCATCTCTGCTGGAGGGCTACCTTTTCACGCCGGACACTGACACTCCGGCCCCAACACGCAAGGAGCAGCGGCGAAAGAGATCGAAACCTGACGTCCTTTCCACCGTTCCCGCATCCCGTGGGTATGGGTATATCGACACAGCCCGAAGATAAGCGGCGGGAGTTCCTTTGGCGGGCTCGACTTGTGACAGACGGGGCCGCTTCCTGGTTAAAGATCCAGATGGAGAGAACACCCCCCCACAGATCCGCCGTGGGTGGGCTGGAGCAGCATCTGGGCCATTGGCACCCGTGATTGGCACTCTGTACCAGCTCTGAAACCGCTGAAGGCCCTATGGAGTACAGTGAGGTCAATAATAATAGAGTCGTTACTCTATGCAAGGCCAACATAAGTGGTCACCATTAACTAACTATTCACCATGGAATTTATATAGGCACGGCTTGGGTCCGAGGCCGTGATGGCAAGCCTGGACTACCAATTTTGTAGGCGGGAACCAAGTCAATGTGACATCCTGCCCGGTCACTGTCACATCCTGCAGTTAGCAGACACCTCTTGCTGCTCAGCTGCATGGAAACTCGCCGGCTTCGTCGCTTCGTCGCTTCGTCGTCGCTTCTTTTCGAGTTTTGATATTCGAGCAGAACAGCTTCGAGATGCTGACTAAGATAAACAGACCAATAGCATTATAGGATTATACAACCAATTAGAGAATAACCGTTCTCAGTCGACCAATGATATCCAAGCTGCCTGCCTTTACTCTAGCAGTCAGATTACATAAGGTGGCCCGGCCCGAGATGACATCACGTCCATGAGGTCATCATCGCACACACACAGCAGCGACATCCATCATTCCTACAAGACCAGTTCGATATTAACGGATGCGAACAGCTGATATCCGACAATTCCTCCAGAGACAGCTCAGCAACTCTATATTACCGTCTCCAGATCCAATTTTTATATGATACACTTTCTGTATACCCACATCTCACTATGACAATGGAAGTCAAAGTACAGCGACGGCCAGCAGGCTTGTCGACACTACCACCGGAAATTATGGCCATGATAAAAAACCACCTCTCACCGGTTGATACGGCCTGCCTCGCACTATGTAGCCATTCAACACTTTTCGTCTTCGGCCGTGGCGTGTGTGATGTACTGAACGCGTATCCTAGAGACAGGAAGGCGTTTCTATACAGACTGGCAAGCGACCTGCCACCATTTTACTTCTGCCACGTTTGTTCCATTCTCCATCATCGGGATCGTCGCAGACTTCCTGCACCAACATTCCTCAGACGATTCTCAATCCTTTTTCATGACGGAGTCAGCTCCCTCCGTCCATTCTACGTGCACCCAATGAATGCCACTTTCTATTCCTTCTACTACTACCACCTGCAACTCGCTATGAAGAGACACTACTATGGACCGGAACACGGTATCTCAACTGATTCCCTGCAATTTACTGAAGTCCACGTCGAGTCAGCCACTACCCTATTATCTGTTGAAGCCCGGATTTGTTCTGGCCCTTGTCTATGTCTGCGGGTTCAATCCTGGGCCGCAGTAGAGGCTCGGAGCGTAGAAAGGCTTGTCCGAAAGGTATATTTCGTGTCTCTCTGTGACCATGTTAAGATGGGGGTCAGAAACCCCTTGCTGCTGCCATTGGTGAGGTCGGCTTTCGTTAAATTCCACTTATGTAGACAGCGCGGAGCTTCTGCTAAACCAGATATATTCACCTGTCGAGCTTGTGGTGCTGACTACCAGGTTGAGGTGAGGGCTCTTGACAGGAATAGGCTGGCGCTGGTCACTACTAAATGGATAAACCTTGGAGCTGGCCTTGACCCTAGGGATGTTCAGTGGAGGAGGAATAGCGACAAACTGCATGCCGTGGATCCAAAACCTATAAAGTCTTATAAGGAGACTGTATCCCTGTTTGAGGACGCAGAAGGACCGTCACTTGCTTCCTTAACTCGGAAGAATGCTTCATACTTACTCAACGATAATTATAGATATTCGTTAGGTCATATATGGCCGGGGGTCTGGATGACGCAGGGCGAAGAGCATACTCGGTGGTACCATTTCTTTTACTATTTCTGCTATAAAGAGGTCGGAACGATCCTCGCGTGCTACATTGATCCGCCAACGTGGACTGGCATTATTGCGCTCCTTGCAGTTTATTGCTTTTATTACTGCAATTTACTGGGACTCTTCTAACAGGATACGGTTTACCTACCCATTTCTCCTCCGGATCACTACTTGCCTCCAACAGGAAACTCTTGCTGCCTATTATGTAGGCATCAATATTTACATCTCGTCATAGCTCTATGTCCGATCTAAGGACCAATCTCTGGGTTAGAAAGAGCTGATAACACAGAGATCTACGTCAACTTCTTTTCCAACATCCTCTATCAAAACAACTTTGTTATATTTCAACACCTCCATACCGTGGCTCTTTTCACAATCAAAACTACCAGTGAATTGTCTAATCTTAATATCACCCTACCAAAAAAAATACTCCATGGGCTCCTCCATTCCCTTAGTTATCAAGTGTCTAGGTACGAATACCACGCGTTCTGCGTAATAATGTCCTGCTAAATTCTATTCATTCATTGTTATTATATTCTGCCTGGGTTAAACTGCAAACGGGGAAGTCTAGCTACAAGCCATATGGTCGATCCTAAAGACTACATGTAAGTCACGAAAAGTGCCGGGATTGTTGACTGAGTCCTCCTCGCTAGTTAAGAAAGAGGGATATGCTCTCTGAATCCATGAGGCCATTGGCAACGTCCGCCGACCACTTAGCTGGAAGTATTGACTGTAAAACAGATGTGATGAGCCGTAGAGGAGACTGATGTTGGCGTCTTAAAAGGATGTCTTCCCATAACTTCCCTTCCAGCCTGGCCCTCAGCCTACCAAAAGACACCTCGGCTACTGGAGAGTTGTGGATTACAGTGCAGTTCATGTATGGTATGATAGTCATGTTTCTAAGCAGGAATCGATATCTAGACATAGACATACAAATCAATCTCCCCTGGCCATGAGATATATATATAGTAATGCTTCGTCCGAGTAATGCATATGTGCAATGGTAACAAGAATCCAATAGCAAACGACCGCTGGGCCATAGAAAACGAGAAGCCGAACGAAAAGCGAAAAATGGAAGAATAAGAAAAAAGGGCCGTATGGTATCATGCCTCATCACTAGGTCGCTCTAGCTCATAAAATAATAGGTAAACCTCCTTCTGCATGTTCAAGACATCATTTGTCTTACACTCCCTGATTTTCTCATCGCTGATACGCCACCAGCGTTCATTTGGTTTCTTCTTCCATCTGAACCTAGAGGATGTTGATGGCCGTGGTGAGTCAGGAGAAGGGGTAGATGCCTTGTTTCTTCTGGTGGAGGTTGAATCCCGCTTTGGCGAGAGAAGGTCCCCAGGTAGAGCTGCGTCTATGTGCCGTCTGACGGAAGAAGAGGAGGTAGAAGGTGCTCTATCTGGGACACCGGACTGGGTGTCTGACGTAGATTGTGACTGGGAGTGTGAGCGAGGTGGTTGGGGAGATAGGTGTGGTGCAGACGTCTGCGCTTGACCTGAGGCAGGCCGGGAAGGTATGGATGTTGTAGTTGTCTCTGTGGGTGTGCCTCCTGCGGCTGGGAATGAAGATGTTGATGTAGTGGTAGATGGGGATCTGGAGACGGGAGATATGTTCAAGGGAGTGATGTCGTCTGTGGCTTGTTTTGATGAAGAAGAAGATTTCATGCGTGGACTGGGGAACGTAGATGGATTCTGGCTCTGTGACCGGCTTTGAGCGTATGATCGGAAAGCATCTGGTGTTGAAAAGGGCGCATAAACGTGGTTCCGTCTAAAGGACTCGTAGTGGCCGCTGTTATGGCTTCCCTTGTGGCAGACGATGGCAAGCAGTTTGTACCATTTCTTCTCAAGGATACCACCCAGGGCTAGACGTTCGGGGAATGAAACCTTGGCTGCATTTTTGGTAGAGAAAGCATGGTCGAATATTGACCTGGAGAGATGAATGGCAATCACCTTGGGAAACACGGTGATTCGCATGTGTTTTGCTATCTTGCGGCGAGGCACTTCCGACGGACTGGGCATGCTGACTCCCTCGGGGATGATTTCGGGGTCGTTTTCAATAGCATTCTTAAGAAGTGCTATCTCATTACCCAGTACCTCCCGTGTCTTTTCCGATGAGGTGCGGGAGCGGGCCTTGACTTTCTGCTCAAGGGTATAGATGAGCTGGCACTTCTCACAGCGAAAATCGTCAATGAATTCCGTCTTTAGAAGCCCGTCGAAGCAGGAGCTCAAAGTCGCCGAGCTTTTCTGGGGGACTTGTAGGGTCAAGTTGACGAAGGATGTCTGCTTCGGTTTATACTTATATTTGCAGTGCTGGCATTCAATCTGGGATTCGAGCATTCCTTCAAGAGGGAAGCCATTCTCTGATTCGGCATCAGACTCGGCATGAGCGAGCTCTATCATGGGCATGGCAGCAGCCGCATCCTCTCCGTCGATCTCTTCCTTCGACAGCTCCCCACTGCCATTGACCATGGGTAAAGATGTAGAAGCAGCGGCAAGCTTGTTCCTTAACGCTCGCTTCCTCGCCCTCTCGCCGGCATGATACTCATCACACAGGCGCTCAACCACGACTTGTAAGAACTCCTGCGCATCCTGCTGACTCCTACTTATCCTCGTGCGGAAAGCGTGTTCCAGAGCAATCACAAAGGCCCTCGCAGATATGGTCTTCTTGTATATCGGCCGCTCGTTCAGCCCGTCCAGCATGTCCTTCAGCGCCCTCGTAACCGGCGCAAGCTGCAGCTTCTGCACCTTCTCTGCATTCTGGCCGGCCCTGAGGTCTTCTGCTGGCGGCAAGGCATCGTATATCTCAGCACCTTCGAGGTCTCGCTTATGTAGTTCGCGGATGAGGTATACTCGCAGCTCGCCTAGGCCGGCCAGGGCTTGTAGAACAGAGTTGATAAAGCAGTCATTGGCCGGGTTGGACAGGCCAACGATGCCCTTCTTGCGTCCGCTAATGTTGGAATCTTCGCCGTCAATCGTGAAATTGGGTCCGAACACGTAGAAGAGGGTGATGGCAGCCAGAGACGCCCCAGCAGCGTAGGCTGCTATCGTGGCTGGTTTCTCGGGCATAAAGAGTTTCGATGGATGATGTCCGGACGGGCAGAGGCAGACGCAGAAGAGCTTTTTTTTTCTTTGCTTTTAGTCCATCCTTCGACTGAGAGGCGAGAAGCAGCAGGCTGTTGAGTCCCTTCGTTCGACTGGTGAATCTGGTGAAACTGTTTCGTCTTCTTCCTTATCTCCCCTTGGTGGCCCTTGGAGGAGTTGTCGGTCAGCGAGCTTTTTCCCCCCCGGCTGTCGCTCGGCTGCTGGGTTTGTTGCTCGGATTCTAGCGGAGACTAGGGCCCATGCGAGGGCGAGCGATGGAGATCACAGGCAGACGAGACGCTAGAAGATCGAGAGAGCGATCAACGAGGGCGAGAAGAAGAAATATGCCGGGTTCTTTGGTCGTTGGTTAGTGAGTTTCGAAGGGAGTCACTGTGTCCTGGCGTGGATGTCACTTGCTCCGTCGCTAACAAACAAATAGTCAGGAAGACTCCAGCAATAACTAACTAGTTAGTTACTCCGTAGTTCTCTGTCTATTTAGTGACTGGCCAGCATCTCAAGGCCGACGAGAAGACGAAGCCGTTGCAGTCGAGATGGCCGTATACGAGATATACTTATAGTTATCAGACATCTTGCTGTCGACGATACGAGCAGCGGCGCCAGCAGACGGACTCGGAGACTGCAACAAAGCTCACAGCAGGGAGAAGAAGACGTAACCAAGTAAACCAGCGTCATCGTCTACGTAGACCTGGCCTGTCTTCTGTCCCGCGGCCCAGGCAGAAGTGTTTTTGTTTGCGCCGGCGGTGGTTTATGCAGTTACCTAGCCTCGCAGGCATACGTAGGAGCAGACAAAGCATTTTTTGATAATTGACGGCCTGGATAGAATAGTTACCTGGTGTCATCCTCTCATGTCCCTCCAGCGTTTGGTTCATGATCATAGACCTCAATAGTACGCTCGTTACTGTACACGAAAGAGATCTGTCCATCCATTGTTAACTAGTTAGTTACTTCGTTACCCCCTTTGCATCCATCCTGTTGGCCAGGAGGCCTCCTTGGTTACCTACATACATCTTGCGCCGAGAAGATTAACATCACAATCATGACAGAGTAGAAAGATAAAGAAAGGCAGACAGATAGATGGCTGGAACATGATACTATCAGTCAAATGGGTGGAAGGGGAGCAATGAATGCGGGAGTGCTGCACAGGTGGACGGTGTGTATCTTGAGGATTCGAATCGAGGCGGTTCAAGCTTCGGCCTGGGGTCGGCGGCTTCTGGTTCTGCTTCCAACACCGTCCGAGCTGCGTGGTGTAGGCGTCCTCTTCTTCTGGGATGTTGCTGAGACTCCGCCAGATTTCTTGGGCCGCCCTGGTCCTCTCTTCGCGGCATCGTTGCCGTTACTGTTTCCATTGGCATTGCCGTTCTCCGTTGCATCCGCAGTAGCAGCCGTAGTAGAGACGGGCTCATCTTTCTTCTCAACCTTTTGTTTCTTCTCGGCTGGTTCGCTGGACTCGGCCTTGGTCTCTTCCTTTTCGTCCTTGGAGTCAGCGGTGGTTGCGGCAGGCTCGGTAGTAGACATGGTGGCATGGTCACGCTTCTGTCCAGTTTCCTTTTCTCCCTTGGGCTCCTCGGGCTGCTCTTTGGCTTCTTCTTTGGCTTCTTCTTTGGCTTCTTCTTTGGCTTCTTCTTTGGCTTCTTCTTTGGCTTCTTCTTTGGCTTCTTCTTTGGACTCTTCTTTGGACTCTTTGGACTCTTTGGTCTCTTCTTTGGTCTCTTCGACCTTCTTGTCTTCGGCCGGAGCGTCTGGCTTGGTCTCTACCGCCGGCTTTTCGGTATTTTCCGTAGATACCGGCTTCTCATCACCATTAGCCGTGGCTTCTGGCTTGTCTGCATCTGTGCCAGTAGAAGTGATCTGGGTGTCTGCGGCTGGAGCTAAAGCTACAAGACGGCAGTTAGTTCCATCCAAGCTGTATGTATCTAATAAGTAGCAGACCCGGCTAATAGCCGACGGAGAGGCAGGGTATAGAATCAGTCAATGCATACCAATGCCGTCCTGGTTCGTCTGGCCAGTCGCAGGCGCCTCGACTCCTTCACTCGACATGATCGAGGCTGCGCGAGGATGCGCGGGTGGTGGTGATGTCGATCGGTAGGTGTTAACTAGGTGAACTATGGCGCACCGCCGGGCAATTGGAGATGCAGCTATAGTTACTTCGGGGCACACGAGACAAGAGCTAGGGACGAGCTAACTAGTTGACTCGCTAGGATAGCTAGATGGGCAGCCAAGATGGAATAGACGAAGACGATGATGGCGAAGCAGCAGCAGGAGGACGAAGGCGAAGGCGACGTCGATGTTGTTTGTGTGGCAGAAGAAGGCCCAAAGTTGGCCGTTCTCTCCTTCATCCTGGATCCATGTTTTTTTCTTTTGCCCTCGGCGGTTCAATCTTCTTCCCTTCCCCAGAGATCGAAAAACAAGCTGTAGACAGCCTTCAATTCCCTGCAGGCGGCAAGCCAACGAGCGGGCGATAAATACGAGAGGCTTTCTGACTTGCATGGCCCACGAACTCCACTGCAGCGACGGCCAGGGCGGTGGTGAGTTCTAGGGCTGCAGGGCCAGATCCAGCATTATTATTACATGGCATAATATTTTAAATGATAGTTGCTGTTTTGTATTTATTTTTTACTTGACATTAATGTGTTTTTTCTCTTTTTGTCGATGTTGGTCGCTTTAAGAGCTGGTGGATGTATGAGTATGTG
The DNA here is from genome assembly GCA_018357685.1 of Trichophyton schoenleinii. NCBI lineage: Eukaryota > Fungi > Ascomycota > Eurotiomycetes > Onygenales > Arthrodermataceae > Trichophyton > Trichophyton schoenleinii. The sequence continues at coordinate 4,367,083 of WOFF01000002.1, forward strand.
TTATGATACACAAAGTGTTGGATATATCAACCCTGTAGTGACGCCCAAGCACCAGAGTATATCAAGTGTCTAGGAAGAGCTAGTAAAAAAAACTACTTCACATAGAACTTATTAAGATACTGGGCACTGGGCTTTTCCGAAAGGCAGCGAGTCGGAAACCCGCTGCGATTTATAGCAGGCGGCGGTGGCTTAGTGTACGGCTCATCTATCGAAGTAGACGAAGTCGATGAGGAGGCCGGTGAGGCTGATGAAGAAGAGGAAGAAGAAGCAGAAGAAGGACTCTGGATCACTGGTCCGAGGGACCTGGCAGCATTCGAGATTCCAGAGACGACAGAGGCATATTTGCCTCTCGTTGCCTAGATAGCGCTTGGGGTCAGTATAGTCCTCTCCTCCGCCTTTCCTAGAATGAAAGACACCAGCTTACACTCCCATAGGGAGAATCATAGCACAGGGCGTAATATAGGGAATCCCCTAGTGCTTTGCTCCCCATCAAAGTCTCCATTTCTTCCTGTGAAAGAGAATATAGCGTTGAGCCTGTCCCCTTGAAGCGAAATGAAACATTCTGGACTCGCGGGCTGGAGACCGGCACTTCCCAGCGGGTTGCTACCCATTCATGTAAGAAGGCTTCGACTTCTTTCTGGGAAGCTGACGGGCTTGGGAACGTAGGCAGACCAGATGATTTGGCCATAACCGGGGGGGAGGTTGGTTGATTTGCTAGATTGCAGCGTATGTTATTCGGTTGGTTGGTAGCAGGATGTTAAGCTGTCGAGTAGACCACGAGGCTGAGATGACGTCTGAAGATAGAAGACAGCCATGGTATGGTTGAGAAGAGGAAGTAGGAGAAAAAGAGAGCAACGGAATCCAGTAGTAGTAATATATATGAAGCTAGACACCGTAGAAGGCGACGACGGCTGTGACCCGTGGTTCAAAGGGTCGTGGAAACGTTATGCACGTAAGCCTATGACATAATGCCACTGAATTTTCCACTACCTTTTTTGAAGGTCCAGCTGGTAACTTCCATCTCTTTCATCTTGCTTCGGCTCTTTGTGCATGGGATGACGCCAGTTTCTTGCCGTCGGTAGGACACCAGGCTGAGTGGATGCGCGTTGTTAAAAAAGACATACGCTGAAACAGCTTGGAAGTCGACATAGACATGCATAGACTGCGCCATGTACACGGGTTCAAACGAGGTCTGTACAGGTAGAGAATTCCGTGGAGAAGCCAAAGCTGAGTGGCAGCGTTGCAGCCTTAGTAACAGACTACGAACGGTCTTGCCACTGAGGCTGGAGGCTTCTAGTTCGTGTCTTGTGGAGTGTCTGCGGTGTCTAGCAGAGCCACAGGCTAGAGAATCGTAATAATAACCCCCGGAGATGATGAAATAACGGGACGGGTTGACCACGTCCTCGGGCATCGGCGACTTGGATAGACAAAGGGGATAAAGTACCCCGGGTGCGTGGGCATTCAGGTAAACGATAGCCTGGAAACAAGGTCACTGGCTGAGACGACTTGGTCGCTTTGTTGTTTCTGCTGCCGCTGCCTTTTGGTAGACTGGGTTGCCGTATCATCCGGTAGGAGGTCCTTGGTAAAGCTGATCACTTCCGATGCAGCAGCGTATTGTTTCTGCTCAAGGCACAACGAAGCCAGCCGGAACGAAAGATGGAGCAGGCGTTCGATGTTATCACGATCCGACCTTTTATAGTTCCGGATGTATTCTAGGGAGGATGTGACATTGGGTTCAGTGGGGTGATAGACGGGCAAGAAGGCAGCCCAGAGCCGGTTCGGCAGTAAGAGACAAATGGAATAGAAAGCGTTGAACAGCTCCGGCCGGATGTTTTCTACAGCTGAGGCATGCTCTGGAGCTGAAATCCACTGGGCAAGGTAGTACGCCGTCGGACGGAAAGGGTATGTAGGCACCGCCTGGCTGCCTGGCTCGACAATCTCGCTTCTCCAGGAGGCATCTGAAGCTCGTATGAAGAAGGCAAGGGCATCGTTGATGCCGCCTCTGCCGTACTTGACTTCTGCAGCAACGTACTCGTACATGATGTTGAACTCGAGGAAGCTCCCGTCATCAGCATGCTTCGGCTGTCTGTGGGCGGGACGGTAGGCTCTAGCAAGCTGTAGCCAGTCCATCACAGTACGCTGGCGCCTCTCGACAGCCAGGTAGGGCATTGCCAGCGCCATGGTGTGTCTATTGCCAAAGAAGCGCCTCTTGGACTCACTGTCCGCAGCCATGAACCAGGAGACGATGCGTGAACCACCGCCAGACTTCTTCATCACCTTCAGCGCCGCTCCATCGGACATGCTACGCAGAGACGACCTGTGAGCCATGAGACAGTCATGCAGCAACTGGCTGTCCGCCCTTCCAGAGGCCATGGCATCGTCCAGAGCTCCGAAGGGGTCGTCTTGTATCTGCTTCCCGCTGCGTACATCCCGGCTTCCCAGCGTCGACGGCACCGTATTGAACAAGGGGTGCTCGAGGATCGAGCTTAGATGTCTCTCCGTAGCGGTAGGCCTGGCATCGGCCTTGCTCTTCCCGCCTGCTCTGCCCGCTTCGTCTGGCGGGTTGTTGCTGCTGTCCAGCGAGCTGACGGGGGGGTGTCTGCTGTCGAGATGCCGCCGGAAGGACGAAGTGAGCAGGTTGAGCAGCTGCTGGGACTCGCGGGAGGTCTTGGGCAGCGGCGGATGGATCTTTCTTGCCAGCGAGGTGAAGTATCTCTTCATCGTCATTGTGAAGTCGTAGATGTCTTCTTCGTCGTCGTCGTTGTCGTCGTCGTTGTCGTCGTTGTCGTCCTTCTATCAGCGCATCGAGACGCCTTGACTGTCAACTTCAACGTCAAATTCAACGTCAACTTCAACGTCAACGTCAACTCCTTTCTATATCTTCTTATACGGCTATATCTTCGTCTTCGCCCGCTGCCGTTGACATCATCTTCATGACCGTCCACTCTCTCCTCGTCCAGTCTTCACCTCGCTTACGGAAGAAAGCTTCTCCGGGTCCATCGCGAAACTCGCCCCAAAGCAAACGAAATCGTCCAAGCAAAAGAAAGACTCCCAAGTCGCTTTTTCAATACTTTCATTCTTCAGCTTCATCTTCTTTCTTCTCTTCTAGCCACACTTCGCAGTTGTCATTCTCCTCTTGAATTCCCAACTTACTCCTCTGTCCGGCGCTTGGTTGCGAGAGGTTGTGCTTCGTCTCTGCCCCAGGCTGATTGTTGGCCGTCGAAAATTCTCCCTCACACGACCTGCTGCATCACTGCAGTCCCTCGACTCTCACGCCCTTTCGTGACGCTCTGCTCTTCTCAATATCAGTCCCTTAGCTATGTCTGAGGTGCAATCAAGGCCGTCTGCCTCGCGTGGGCGCGGCTCAGCGCGTGGTGGACGGGGTGGCCACATCTCCAGAGGCGGCCGGGGCGGCGCCAGGTCGACAGCGGCAGCGAAGTCTGCTGCGGCCAGCCAGGAGACCGCTGCTGATGTCTCGCACGAAGACGAAGGAGAGATTGGCCAGCTGAAGAAGAAGTATGCCGGCAGTCTGTCGACGATAAAGGAGCTCTTCGCAGACTGGACGGACGAGGACTTGGTTTTTGCCCTCGAGGACGCCAACGGTGATCTGGAAGTGGCCATTGAACGCATCACAGAAGGTTGGCCTTTGTCGTGCATTTCCTTTGCATAGATATCCATAACACATGTATTCTCTTACTGACCGTTTATCTGATAGGAAACGTCTCCCAGTGGGGTGAGGTAAAGAAAAAGAGCTCTGATCGCACCCGGCAAAAGGCCCCGTCCAAGGATGCTGCCCAACATACCAGCGGAGACCAGAACATCCCTCCATCAAGACCAGGACGCGGACGCGGAGGCCTCGACCAGCGTGGCCGTGGCCGTGGAGACCGTGGCCGTGGTGGCCGTGGTGGACGAGCTGGTTCCCATGCGGTTACTCAACCTTCTCAGGCCAACGGCACTACTTCAAACCTGACTCCTACGGATGGCTGGGATTCTAGTCCAGCAGTAGAGCCCCCGGCGGGCGTCGAGACCTCTGCTGTCGAGTCCAAGCCTCAGCCGGAATGGAATACTGTCCAGGAGACCCCCAAGGCTGCCGTAGAGCAGTCGACTCAGAAGACCAGTCTGATCCCTGAAGGCTCGAAGCGAGGTTGGGCCAGCTTGTTTGCGAAGCCAGCTCCGGAACCCGTCAAGGAACCCCCATTGCCCACTGCCCCAAGTGTACCTGAGAAGCCCGCTGAAGCTCCTGTGGAGCCCAGTGTCCCCGAACCAGCTCCCACCGCCGCACCTGAACCAGAACTTCTCCCTAATGACCAACAACATGAAAATGCCGAACAACAACAACAACAACAACAACAACAACAGCCACCACCAGCAGCAGCTCCCGCGCAACCACAACCAGCACCAGTACCAGTACCAAAACCAGTCGAACAGCCTAGACCCGTCATCCCACAACAACCACCAGCTCCTCCATCTGTATCTGTCCCTGCCGAACCTGAAGCCCCTGCTCAACCTGACACTGAATCTCCTGCTGACATCGTCGAAAAGGAATCTGCCCCTCAACAGAAGCAACAGCAACAGCCTCAAGCCCGCACTCCTGCTACCTCCTATGCCTATCCCAAGGGTCCTGCGGCCGGTACCGCTCGCGGACCAAACTTCCAGCGCCGTGTTATGGAACAGCAAGAACCCGTTGTTATGCCCGGAAACCATGCCGTGGACCGTGCCACTGTCCAGTTTGGCAGCATGGGCCTGAACGGATCCACTAATGATGTTAACATTGATGAAGAACGAGAAGAACCAGAAACCCGCCCTCAGCCTCCTCAACACTCCCCCGTTGCTCCCCGCGCCTCTCTCCCTCCCTCAACCAGACCCGTTGCCGTACCTGAAACCACCGCCACTGTCCCCCGACCCGCCCCGGGCCTCCCCCCCGCCCCTGTTGCCTCTGCTGACACTCCATTCAACGACTTCTCCCGGTATGGTGATGCTCAAAAGCCATATGATATCTTCAACCAACAGGCCGATCAACAGGCCCAGCAACCACAGACCCAGGAACCATTTTCCAACCAAGGAATTCCATCCCAGCCTGCTGCCGTCACAACTGCTGCCGACTACTCGGCCTTCTACGGAGCTGACCAGTCGCGCAACCCATACTACTACAGTGCATATGGCCAACCTCAGGATCCTGCCGCCAGCCAGCGTGTCGGTGCCGGATTTGCTGCCAGCGGAGCGGAATCACAGCCTCAAGTTCCCGCCTCACAGCCCCCAGGCCGTTATGCGCATGCTGAAGCTCCTAACAGTGGTCAAAACACTCCGCAGCCTGTTGTTCCCGGCCAAGTACAGTCTGCCCAGCAGCCATCGCACCACATGCCCCAGAGCCAGGGAGCGCATGCTGGATTCAACTACGGCTATCCTTACTACACTAACCCTCACTACCCTAACGCATACATGAACCAAATGACTCAGCATCAGCAACACCAGTACGGCCGCAACCGTCCAATGTACGATGATGCTCGCCGATATGAGGAGCAGCAGCAACAACAGCAGCAACAACAACAGCAGCATTACCTCCCTCACCAATCCCAGTACGCTTACGGTACCCAGTACGCCCCTTATGGCAAGGGCGGAATGTACAGCCAACAGCCTCAGCAACACGGATTCGGCTATGAGTCTACCCCAGCAAACACCGCTGCCTTTAACCAGTCGGCTGCTCCCCAGCGTGACACCGCTACATACGGACGAGCTGGCTCTGCTCAGCCTGCCGATGGTCAACAGCAACAGTCCACCGGAGCCAATGCATTCAGCGGCATTCCCGATGTCTTTGGTCGAACCCAGTCCGGCTTTGGCCAGAACCAGCCTATCCCTTCTCAGCAGGCAACCAACGCTGACGAGACAGGCAGTTCCAAAGCCTATGATTCTTCGAAAACTGGTGGCCCATCCCCATCCGTCTCGCAGGTCAACCGCCCTGGCTCTGCCGCTAACAACGCACCGCACCAGCCCGCCACCACGGGGCAGTCTGGCCTCCCCCCAGTGCCCGCTGCCCAGCAAGCCAACCAGCAAGCTTTTGGCGGTTACCCTCACCTTAACCAGCAATATGGTGGTCTAGGAGGTCTGGGTGCCCACCAAGCTGGTACCACTCACCAGGCCACCGCATACAACAACTACGGCGCTGGATTTGGCAGCAACTATTACGGCAACAACGGCCGCGGCGGTGGTTGGGGTGGAAACTATGGCCACTAAGCATCAAGTCATGTTTATGCCATGCTATGCCTTAAAACTACCCAGGGAAACGTTTGAGGAGATTCTCGACCACAAAAGAAAAAAACCAATGAAAAAAACGAAGAGAAACGAAAAGAATGAAAAACGACTTAAATGGAAAAGAAATAACTATGGGAACTGGTGGACCTTTTTTTTACTATTATTTCACTCTGCTTTTATTCCTCCTCTCTTACTCTCGCACACTTGCATACCTAACTCTACTCCGTACTTTATTCTGCGCTGACTTGACCTGAAACCTTTCACTTATCTCTTTTTGCGATTGGGGAATGGGGAAATGGGATTGTTGCTGTTTCTGCTGTTTTTTTTTTTTTTTTTTTATTTCAGTTTCTTCATTTATTATTTCTTTCTCTGTTACTCTTACGCGATGCCTATAACTTTTTCCTCCTTTCTCTCTTACTTTCATCTTCTCTTTGCCATTTTCCTGGGAGCCCTGGCTGTGAATGTCTCTTTTTCCTCTCTTAAACCAATCAAATGATGTTTTTGTTTTCAAATTCTGCCTGTCTGCATTACGGGCTCCTTTCCAAATCAATATTGAGGTTGTTTTTCAAGGGTGTGTTTGCCAACGGGGTGCAATGTGCATGCATTCCTGCGGACAAACACAACCACCAGTTCAAACTTGGCTTTGGCTTCTTCCGTGCATTCTGGTATGGCATGATACCGCTGGACTTGTCTACGTGCTTTAATCGTTCTCTTCTCCGTGTGTTTCTTTCACCGGGAGTTCGGCTGCTAATGCTCGAACTGTACAGCTAATCAACTTGAATGGGACGGAGGGTGGAGAGGACAAAGGAAGATAAACGGAGGGAAGATCAATTGCTCCAGGCGTCATTCGTTTCATGCAGAGGGAAAGGAAAAAGGGAAAAAAAGGAAATTGTTGTCGAGTTCAGTCGTTATATCAGTCAGTCATCAGTGACCAAAACTGACCTGACTTGTACCATCACCGCCATATCTTACTCTAATGCTGTTGTTTTCATTCGTTTTCTCTTGTACCCTGATAGCCCCTTAGTTGCATGGCTTGCTTGCATTCAATCTGCTGCATCTTTAGGAAATTGAGAACCGAGTTGACCCTTTTTCCACTCTACACGTACAGCACCAGCATTGGTAGATTCCATCTCAGCATCGCCGACTCGATATCAAGTTCGGCCAGCTTACGTCTCCCCCGACGAATCGCGCCCCGTTTTAAACAGGCTGCGGAAGACTCTGAGGGATTCAAGTTTTATTTAGTGTTTGCAGATACGAGGAATGCAATCCAGCCCCATAGCCTCAGCAGCCGCATCCAGTGCTCGGAAGCTGACGACAGCAACATGCGTGGACTTGTTCTTCGGCTCTATCTCGATCCTTCGGGGAGAACTGTCCGTTTGATACCCAGAACCACGTTCGCTAGCTAAGCATGGGTGAAGCTCTTAGCATTCTGTCCGGCCGGGGGAGGGCTCGAAGGGGCTCGCCGGATTGGCTCGCATTCGTCGCATTGCGGCATGGTTGATACAAGACTTTGCTGCGGGCTTCGAAGGGATCGCTGATTCCTGAATTAGAAACTCATTCGTAACCACTCTATCTATATGGGATTTCATATTGAACAACGGACATGGACTCGAGATACTACTATTATGGTGGGCGAGAAGATGTATATATTCAACTTCATTCCCCCTATTGTACTCATGGAATCGTCATCAGATACCAATTGAGGTTTCCATATAGTCCCCTGAAAGGTATCAATGATGACTTCGTGTGAAGGAGTTGATTTTATCAATAACGAGGACGTGACATGGCAGTACTGTCCAACGTTTGCACCGGCGGTTCTCTTTGCAGTGCTCTTCTTCCTTACCACAGGAAGCCACATTATACAAGCCTTTGCATTCAAGAAGGTCAGCAAAACGCTCTCATTTCTATCACATCAGAGTTGCAAACGAAACTGACTCTCTCTTTTCTCATAACAGACATTCTCATGGGTGATCATAGTTGGCGGCTCATGGGAAGCCATTGCATACGGCCTACGGGCAGCTGGCGCAAAGAATATATATCAAAAGGGGTTCGGCCTGCCCCATCATATCCTCATTGCCCTGGCTCCCTTATGGATAAATGCATATGTCTACATGGTTCTTGGGCGGATGGTGCATTTCTTCCTCCCTGACAAGAGATGCTTTGGTATCTCAGCCAGGAGACTGACGGTCATCTTCGTCTGCTTGGATATCCTTGCTTTCCTCACCCAGGGGGCCTCAACCAGTCTTTTGAATTCAGATACTGCAAGCACTGTCAGGATTGGAATCAACCTCTGTACGTTTACTTTCATTAACCCTGCAAAATGACCCAATTTCCTAACCCGAGCATAGATATGGGAGGCATTGGCCTTCAGGAGCTATTCATCCTAATATTCATTGGCCTTGCGGTCCGGTTTCAACACAAGATGGCCATCGTCGAACGGACAGAGCATTCCCATGGTCCATGGAGGCCTCTTTTGTACACCGTTTATGCATCTCTTGTTCTGATCACCATAAGAATCATCTATCGACTGATTGAGTACTCGGGAGGTCTCCATTCGGCTATCGCCACAAACGAAGCAGCTTTTTATATCCTCGATGCAACTCCCATGTTCCTAGCCCTGTTTGCACTGAACATCTTCCACCCTGGTAGATTCCTTGTCGGGCCTGGGAGTGAGTTTGAGAAGAAGCCAAAGAAGGCTAAGAAGCGCAAGAACAAGAATAAGCCTGGGAATGGGAAATGGATACTGGATGACGATGGGCAGGGGCACTTTGAGGAGCTACCTCTAGATGAACGGGTATGACCGGTATGATAATCATTTGTTTGACCTACTAATGTACGTTTGGCGGCCTCTATGACGTGTGAAGAAACAGAGTCTGCCCTCTGCTCATTGTATCGCGCTCTTTCTTCTCTATCTAATGTTAAATAGAATCAATAGACAGAATGAACTCATAATAATAACCCTACAGCAGCTCCCGCAGCCATGGAATGCAATTACAGTAGGGCAAACCCAATGGGGAAATGAAAGGCATCAAAGGTTTAACATGCAATGCAAGAGGAAAGGACAGTACGCCGTAATTCATGTTGAAAAGGTGCGCTGCACACCTTCTCTAGGGTGGAAAATTAATTGGCAGCAGGCGGGTTTACAGCAAGGCCGACCCCCTTCGCAGAATCGGCGTGATACGGCGACTTTGCATCCTTGGCTCGAGCAGAATCAAATCTCCAGACGCCACCGGTCTTGTCGGAATCAATGAAGCTAGATGCTGATGATGAGCCGTCAGTTTCAAAGCCAACCGTCTTCAGCAGCTTCTTGAAAGCTGTGTTGTCTTCGTTGTCGCCCTCGCTGCCATCTAAGTCGATGCGCTTGAAAAACCGTCTTTCCCATTCCCGCTTCTCTTCAGCTTCGATCTTTCGAAGCTCTCTTTGTGCATTCTCAATCTTAGATTTAGCTGTTGATAGGGCGTCCATGTCTCCCTTTTCAACTGCAGCGGCAACATCCCTCCATGCGCGTGTGGACTCATATATATCCTGCTCTTCAATAGGAGCAATAGTCAAGGGGGTGGTCTTGAATTTCTTGACATCAAAGCTGTCGATCTCTTTCTTGGTTGAAGCATCTTTGATACTGAACGAATCCGACCACTGGCCATCGACAGTGTATAGAGGACGTTTTTCGCCCTCACTTTGCTTATATAGTATAGCGGAGAAGCTGTTCTTTTTGCCGCTTAGCCAGCCGCGACCAGAATAGTCAATCTTGGCCATGTACCCTGTGGAGCTAGTGATATAAGTGCACTTGTTAAGTTCAACGAATGGGGTTCCATAGATCAAAGACTCGATATGCAACGACGGCAGTGAGATGAGGTAAGTCTCCTTTTCAGTGGAACCCGGGGTCGGGAAGGACAAAAGGGCGTGGCCGATCTGCTTAACATTGATAGTATTGGAGAAGGATGCTTTTTGAGCATTGTATCCTTGTAACTATTTCTCCAGCGATCCCACGTTAGCAAAACATTATGTGTCTGTACTTTGAGCGAGGTAACTGACCTGGACACCGTGCTTCTGATTTTCAATAGCGTACGCCGTAACGGGAGGATGATGACTATAGCGTATAATGTTAGCAAGTCAAAAAGATAAAATGCTGGTCCGGTATTATCTCTGCGGAGGGACTTTTGCATACTTCACTTGTTCACTGAATAGCAGGGTATCTCCGACATCTCCGTCATCAGCCCATTTACCTAGATATAACTCACCCAGAAACGGGTTTAATGGCTTCTTTTCACTTCCCAGCTTCTCACTTCGACTGCAGTACTGCTGGTGTAGAGTACTAAGGAACCACTTCAAAACCAACAGAGCACGCTTCTGAGGGTCCTGCTCGCGTGACGGTGCGACTAGCAGGGCGGGGTGCTCGGCCCAGTATGCAGAGAACTCGACCAGGGAGGTAGACGAAATGATAAACGGGGGCGCTGTAAGTGAGGATAGATCGCCGTTAAACGAAGCAATGGACTATTTACCTCTGTTAGATTAACTAGGCTCCTCCTATATGGGTATTGTTGCTGGGGAGCGGGGAACTCGTTACCTTGAGGAAGGTAGCCCAAGACCCCTTGCTTGACGCAGGAACGCCAGAGCCTACGTCCTTTGAAGCCGACATATTTCAACACTGTCGGCGAAAACTGTTCTCCTTCTCGGCTGTATAACGTGTGAAATTCGAATGTGAAGATGACGGAGAGTTGATGATGAAATGACAAGCAAGTCACAAAGATCGGAACTTGGCCCTGGACCATTTTATATCGATGCTTACTTAATAACCTTTTGGGAACGCAAAAAAGCTAAAGCGCAAAAAGAAGGCGAGCGACGTCATAATTTCTTGGCAGCTAGGTTGGATCGGGACTAGCCCGGAGATCGGGTTCCTGATGACGTAAGCGTAGATGTCATCTTTTAATGTTGAGATCCTCTACTCCGTATTTTATTATATACGTAAAAAAGAAAGAGAAGTTGCAAAGCAGCGACGCTGAATTATTAATAGTGGATAAAGTGATTAATTGAGATAAAATAAGCCAGTCTAGGTTGCCCTAAGTAACTCGAGCTCTAGTTGAATGCGCAGTCCTTATCATGCAAATAGATCCCCAAAGGTGAAAAGAAAAAGAATGGCTATGTTACAAGTGGTACCAATCCATGCACTTTTAGATACATCTCCCGCCACACGGGAGCCTGTGAGTTGTGGCTATGCTGCCTGAATCCTATACGTTTGGACGATAGCCTCCTATTGAGATTCAGTTAGTTTAATCACCGCTTTGCAGGGATGATGGAGGAACTAGGCTATAACATACCATACTGGGGGTACTGGTGTGAGCCGGCACCAGTTTGCTGTGGGAGTCGAAGCTGTGATACACTGGAGGGCAGCTCAATCTGACGGAGGAGATTCACCATCATCTCAGGTGAAAACCTGGTTGCGTCGTATGTAGAAGCTGGAGGAATGATGCTTAGAAGGTATACGACATCTCTAGGTAGGGGTCCTGCTGAAGGAGGTGGCTGCTGTGGCTGCTTCCTTGCGGCAGTCGGGCCACCACTAGAACCGTTGGACTGCAGTCGTTTCTGCTGTTCACGTCTTCCAGCAGCTCCTTTCAGCGGAGATTCGGCACGGATGAATTTTCGTGGCCGGTTTAGTTCGTCACTATATTCGTCAAGGGGGAAGGATCGTTTCGGAGAGTGAGTATTGCTGGCTGGGTGGCGGATAGAAGGTGAGCCGGGCCGAGAGCTAGGCTCTTCGAGGGATGAAATCGTTCTGGGCTTTAGTTGGCTTGGTGATAGAATCGGCTGGAAGGTGGTAGGATCAAAGGATGGAGCGGAGAATCGGTGGGAAAACTGCTTCAAAGAAGGGTCTTCGGGGAACAATTCTCTCATCCTGACCTCCAAATTATTTATTTGTACCAAATCCCCATATCGGGATTCATATTCATGCAAAAAGGCAAAAATGGGTTTGGCTTTTGCAACATTCTTCGGATTTGAAGCAAGTCTTCGAACGGTGGTTTCAAAAACTGCCCTTGCGTCTATAAACGATAAGTTAGTGGAGTTATCCATGGAGATGACGCGAAAGTTAACATACTCGTAATATCATTGATATCAATCAGATGCTTGAGATACTCCAAAGCAAATACTTCATCTTCTGGGAAGAGTTTTGCACCTCTCTCAAAAATTTTGGTTGCGGCAGGGTCCTTGTAACAGTGGTATTCCAATAGGGCACTGGCAATATAAACATCACTGGTGATACGCCCACGTTTACGTGCATCTGCGAATATCTGACGGGATCCGGCAATCTCACCAGGCTTGCCTTTCCCTTGAATACGGCGCATTGCCCTCATCAACGCAATCCAGACAAAAGATACAGCCTTGGATAGAACTCCGACTTTCGTGGCGTAATCTTTTTTCACCGACTCAATCTCCTTCGCTTTGGTACTTTCCTGAGTTGGCGGATTATCCGTTTCGTCATCATCATCATCATTTTCGAGCTGCGTTGGCTGCTCGGGTTCTGCCTGTGCAGCTTGTTCCTCGAGCTTGGCAATATCCGTTGCCTCCTGAGCTCGCACCTGGGCGATTAATTCATAAAGTGCGTCAAGTAACTTGTCGTAAGGCTCTCTGACAAGGGTGCCACGTTTCTTAGGGTCCTGTTCCGAAACTGAGGATAACTCAAGTCTGTCAGCACGTTTAAAGGCAAGGAGACAACTCTCCGGGTTCGCTTCTATGCCTTGCTTTAGAAAATCATTTCCTTCGGTTTCCATGTTATTCTGGAAACAGAAATCCGCAGTATCGAAAAACACCTCTGGCACAAATCGTAATGCCATAAGTGCTTGCTTGTAGACGTATAGAACTCGTTGCTTGTAGCTCGCCAGGTCCTCTTCTTTAAGAACCAGAGGGTCATCTTTTTCCCACTGTATCCAACGTTTCCAGATTTCAACTTGCTTGGAGAAAGAAAAATCTCCCTCATACCCCGGGGCCGGAGGTAGATGGGGGAGTGATGACCTGACAAGTTCCTTGGTGATGTTTTGAAGTTCAGTATAAGAGCTCCTCGCCGTCATGTATGAGGGAGATTTATCTTGTATGAATTTGCGCCCCTAAGCGAATAGTTAGCAAATGCCTAAGAAGTTACTGCTAGTCTAGGGTGTGCCACTTACGGTTAGCTTGTTAAGGCCCATCTCAAATTGATCATACTCTTTCCAAAGAGTATTGACGGCCTGCGTAGGAATACAAATTGCCCGCTGGTATGCCTTTCTCAGAAGATCCATCTTCTGCTGGTCTTGCCAACCAGAACCCCCAATATTACCAGGCCCCGAGCGGAGAAATTGAATGTAATCAACCCAGATATTACCCGAGTCCTTATCGATGCCAATATGTTGAAGTGCAAGATCATAGGCCGACGTGATGGTTCGTCGTGCATCGCCACTCGTATCGGTGGTCAAGTTATTACGACGGCGCACATAATCCAAATACAACGACCAGAGCTGAACATTAGGAATAGATAAAAGACATTTTGTAAATATCTGCTCCAACTTGTACAGTTCGTTATTTTCGGACTCCATGGTGGCATATTCGACCCATTGCTCAGCCTAATAAATTGTTAGAAATAGGTTTTGATGTAATTGCAACGAAGATAAAGCTAGGATAACAACGTACCGCTGATGGAAAGACTTTGAAAAACCTCTCATAAACCTGTCTGGCGCTATCAAGCTTGTTCCTGCTGCGATGTTCGCTAATTAATTCCAGCCATGCATCTGTATCGCCACGAGGATCAGCCTTTATTCTGTCCTCCAGGATGCCAACTCGATCATGCGGCAGACGTGTCCTAGAGGCGGCTGCAGCAACTGGCGGAGTGGAAGGTAGGGAGCTGTTCGCGGATTGGATAGCGGATCGTCCTGGGGTCTTCGATTCTCCTTGCACTGGTTTAAGTGCACTATCGTTCTGCACTGTATAAGCAACGTGGGAATCAGAAGCGGGAAGATTAATGGAAACAGGTGGAGTATTTTGATCTGAGGCAATATTTTGCTGCTGTACATGGAAATGTGAAACAGGTTCATTTATATTTTCAGAAAGAGAGCGCTGAGACATGTCTGCAGAAGTAGATATTGAATTCTGAACTTGAGCTGATAAGCCCGCAGCTGGCGGTTCATACTCTGCGTCCCCTCCATCTTCATCACCTGTTAATCCCTCCTCAAAGACACCAATCTGGGATATTGTGGTGGAACCTTTGGGTTCTGCCCCAGACGGGGGAAGTGAAAGAGTCGAATCATTGTTGTTATAGGACTCCCCAGGCATCCTTTCAGGCAAATTCGCGCCTGGAGCAGGAGTTGATGTGGAAGAGCTGGCAAAAGGAGACATATGAGGAATCGTATTATAATTTGAAGCTGCTATATTTGCAGGAAACTGCTCTTGAATTGTTTCAGAAGGATCATAGTCGTCCGAGTCTGAGCCAGCTGCGGCATCAGCATCTGTATTCAAATTTTGAGACTGCAAGTATCCTTGTTCAGCTCCCTCCTCCGCCATGTTTGCTCTCTATTAGATGGCAAACGGGTATTCGAGTGTCCTTCTTTTTTTTATTTCTTTTCTTCCTGTGCTCTGTCTGGAGGAGTAAGAATGGTTTAATTAGCTCGAGTCGAGAAGTGAAATGAGATCGCAGGCGCTTTTTAACCGACCTTTAGGAGAAAGAAGAGAAAATCTTCCCCTTCCAGCTAACGGCGCAAATAGGCGAATACCAACGTGGAAGAGGAAGGGTTTACCTGCTGTCTGTAAGAGGCTGGTGTGGTTGTTTGGTGAAAACTTCGAGCAAGCTTGCAAGCGTCTTTCCAGGTGTTGTCAAGGAAAAAAGCTTCGGAGGTTCTTTGGTCGCGTCACGTGAGGGATAGGACAAACCAAAGGCGTGGAGAAGTGAAAGACAGCGGCGACCGAGGGCAGTGAGCGCGAAACGAAGACACAAAGGAATTGATCGCTGCAGTTCAAGTCCCCTGCCGGGGCCTCCTATGATAGCTTTCACAAAGAAAACAGCAACAAACTGCTGTAACTGCTGTATCACCTTTTGCGATTCTTGAATGCGGCCACCAAGCTTTCTCAATTTATTATATAAGCATTATATAATCTACTTACTAAGCAAGACGCGACTTTTAGTTTTGTTAAATTGGTTTTCCGCGTCGCATCGAGAAGGACGAAAAGAAAAGAAAACCCGCTTTCCTCACGCATAACGAACGATTTCCCCCGCCACAGCGCAGCGCGAACGAGATACTTTGCCCCAGGGAGACAGTAGCCGGCTTCTCTTGTCGAGCCAGCGTGATAGAACGGTCTGACTCTTTTGACTTGACTTGAGATTGCACATATTTCAGAGATGTCGGTGGTTTCGCTGCTTGGTGTACGGGTGGTGAACAACCCGGCCCCTTTTACCGCCCCTTACGAGTTCGAGATCACATTCGAGTGTCTGGAGCAATTACAAAAAGGTGTGATAGATAAAATCTCTGGAAATATATATATTGATTTGTTTGAATTTTGTGCTAATCGGTTCATTTCTAGACCTGGAATGGAAACTGACTTACGTCGGTTCTGCGACTTCGTAAGTCTGACATTGAGAACGGCGATTGTGTGAGAGCACGCAAGCCTGACTGATTAGGTCTGAGTATGACCAGGAACTTGACTCGCTATTAGTCGGCCCAATCCCAGTTGGTGTCAACAAGTTCATATTTGAGGCCGATCCTCCAGATTTAAAGAGAATACCTACATCAGAGATTCTGGGAGTCACGGTCATCCTTCTTACATGCAGCTACGATGGTAGAGAGTTCGTTCGGGTTGGATACTACGTCAACAATGAATACGACTCGGAGGAATTAAATGCAGAGCCGCCGGCCAAACCGATTATCGAGAGAGTTGTACGCAATGTACTAGCGAAGAAGCCTCGAGTCACCCGGTTTGCAATCAAATGGTAAGCTTGTGTTGAACTTTTGTTCGACTCCGTATGTTTTAATGGTTAGATACTGATCTGCGCCGTTTGAAACTAGGGATTCCGAGGATTCTGCGCCTGCAGAGTATCCCCCAGACCAGCCAGATGTAGATGCGCTTGATGATGACGGCACAGCTTATGGCGCCGAGGAGGTAGAACTTCAGGCTGCACTTGAGAAGGAACTGGAAGAGTTGGATAGAGAAGAAGCGAACAATGATGGTATGGAAATTGAGGGTCCCGCTGCCGACGAGGGCAATGCAGATGAAGACGATGATGATGCCGGAAGTGAAGATTTGGAAGAAGAGAGTAGCGAGAGCGAGGACGAGGGCGACGGTGACGAAGATGTCGAAATGGGCGATGGAGACCCTGCTGACAACAACCAGCCTGACCCCAAGGCTGCTGAAGCGCAGCAACAGTCCGAAGTCATGGTCCACTAACTGAACATAGATTGGTCTATGTTGGCTCCGGCGACAGTACTAAATATGACACGCGAACCATCCCCCTGGTTACGAATGCATGCACATTTAATGATTTGACAGGCGTCTTTTTTGCGATATATAGTTATCTACTATATGGACCTTATATCAGGCCACCATAAATCTCTCTGGATCATTTCCTTCCTCGGATCTCAATGTGGATATATTCATACGGCGTTAGTTAGCAATGAATGAATCAAACACCAACCAACTGGCCGCCTCTATTGTTGTAACACAAGCTGCAGTTTGATAAATAGCTGTTTTTCTGTCGTGCCAGGGGTTAAAGGCTAGCGATTCGAGCCGAGGCACGGAGGAGGGGCCGCCACTTGAAAGAGAAGAACATCCTTGCAGGCAACCTATTTTAAATATATTTACAGCAGTTGGCCTGCATAACTTTTTATAGCCAGGAACAATACAACAGCTAACTAGAGCCGGGAATATACTTTTACTTGACGAATTCTGTGCTATATTTACCTTGGAGAACTTTCACAGAACATGGCCGATACAAACACGCCTGCGCCAGCAGAGAAAGACGCCAAACCCGTCGCTGAAGCCCAGCCATCAAAGCCCGAGGATGTGAAGAACAAGCTGCCTACACAGGCGGAGGAAGAGGAATCAGACTGGGAGGAGCTTGATGGTATGAGAGCCAATCCATACGTTGAGTTAGCTATGTATATAAATATATACTGGAATCTTTGGGAATGCTGACTATTTGGTAGATGTTTTGGATGACTTCTCTGCGACAAAGGCCACCTCCCAAACTGCGCAGGACAAGATAATACCAGACTCTCAGGAAAAGCAAGACAAATCAAATCCAGAACTATCAGCCGCCGACCAGGATGCTCTATTAAAACAACTAGAGGCTGGAATGGCTGAATTAATGGGCGCTCTTCCCACAGATGCGAGCGGGCAGCAGACAAAAGAGAGAGACTCCTCGAAGGAGAAAACGAACGATATACCGGGGATGCCGCAATTTCCCGGAAACGAAGATTGGAATGCGCTGACAGAAGAACTAGAGAAGAAAGGATTTACGATGGCGGACGTGATGAAACTTATGATGGGTGAAGAGTTAATGACGGGTGGAGAAGGCGTCCCTGGAATGGACGGGTCGACGACTACAGATAAAACATCAGACACAGCGAAGCAGTCATCAGCCTCGACGAAAAAAGGGGAAGATAACTTCCAGGAAACGATTCAGAAGACGATGGAACGAATGCAAGAGTCGGGTGACAAAGCCACGGCAGAAGTCAACGAAAGCGGGAATGAAGACGTATTGATGCAGATTCTCAAGGCAATGGAAAGCAGCGGCCTTGCTGGTGCTGGCGAAGGAGACGATGGGAACCTCGATAAGCTTTTCATGGGGATTATGGAGCAATTGTCGAATAAGGAGATGTTATATGAGCCTTTGAAGGAACTTGATGACAAGTTCGGCCCTTGGTTGAGAGAGAACAAGGAAAAGATAGGGAAGGAAGATAGAGAGAGATACGAATTGCAGGCCTCCTTGGTATCTGATATTGTTCGGAAGTTCGAAGAGAAGAACTTCTCAGATGATAAACCCGAGGACAGAGCCTACATTTGGGAGAAGATGCAAAAGGTACGTAGGAGTCTTTCTCCTGTGACTGTATTTGGCTCTAACTTATTCATTAGATGCAAGCCGCTGGAAGTCCTCCAGATGATCTCATATCAGCCCCATTCATGGACGAATCCAAACTTCAGGCACTTGGTCAAGAAGGGTGCGCGCAGCAATAATTTTAATATACCAGTACTGCCCATTTCCCTCCATATATCCAAAATCGTCAGTGTATTGTACATAAAGTTACACCCTCTCACTAGCCATTTCCGCGGTTTATTTCCAACACAAGGCAGGAAAGGGAATGAGTTGTTAGCTGTCTGTGTAGACACGCGTTTTCAGGTAGTAGCTTTGATACATGTGAATGTTGCAAAGCTAAATCTTGATAGGTCGTCTTCGCCAAAAAAAAAGAGAAAAAAAGGAGCCTTCTTGCATCTTGAACGTGGAAGGTTCGTATAAAAATAACCAGGGTTGTAGATGGCCATATCCGACATATCTTGGCTTTTCACTCCCGTCGGTAACTTGGGTTGATCAACGAGAACCACCACTATTATTACCGCAACGCTGCTAATCCGAAATGAACAAAGGAAAATTTCTGGGATACCCGGAATTGCTTCAAGTACCCGACATATCCATCTGTTGGTGAGACTGAGACTCTATTTGATCAATGAGATCAACTAAAAGTCCGTCTTCTTCCATGTCACCGTAGAGCATATCGCTATTAAGTGGCTCTTCAGCAGCACAGCTGTCCGGCATATCTTCAACTAATGTCATGTATTCATTCTCCTCCTGAGCAATAAAATCTTCAAGAAGAGATTCGTCGACATCTATATGTAGAAATTAGCCCTGTGTTGAATGAGAGTCATAAAACAACACCATCCTCTCACCTTTATCCTCCTCTTGAGGGTAAACATCTACATATTCATCGCCTTCCTCCTCTTCTATATTATCGAGTTGAGGTCCCGATCTCGCCATCTCCTCTTCAAACCGCTTCCTCTGCTCCAGGAAATCACTTCTTTGAATGTGGTCACTCCTGGCCTCGAACTGATCCGATTGACGACTGCGTTTAACTTTGTTCAGAAAGCTATTCCGTCGGGATTCTCTAGATTGCCGCTCTGCTACCCGTGCAGCAGGCCGGGCTATAGATGACGCATATCGTTGTGCAAAATGTGAATTCGATGCTGACCGTGTGGAGCCCGGATGCGACGGAGATGATAGGGAGAATGTGAACGGTGTCGAGTCAAGTTGGTTTGTACCTGAATGACCTCTATTTTCTGGCGATAAGGGGGTATCTTGATCCGACATAGAGTATGCAAGTGTCGTGCCGAATTGGCCGAAAGGACGTGGAAGTGGCTGGGGGATCGCGGGTTGTGAGAAGGCGAACATGTTGTAGCTTAAATAAAGCTCACAATCATAACCGGAAATGCAATGAGAGCCTCGTTGAGCAGTATTTTTAAGGTATTCTTAGGTGTATCGATGGGGGAAAGAGATGTTAGGTGGTAACTAACGGCTGCTGATATAGTCTTGATGTCGGCAATTTTCGACGTTTCGACGCGCTTTTCCCATTTTCCATCGAATTTCGCGTTCGCATCAGAGCGATAAGATAACAATTTCACGTGATTATATGCTTAATAAGCTATGTTATGTAATATGACGACATGCAGGAGCGATATTATTGATTTTGTATTATTGATTTGATATTTATTCAATCAATGGATGCATTGGTTTATTGAGGCTTGGTGGATAGACTATAGGCCCGTGGAGCTACAGTAGTAGTCCAGCGCGTGGCAGCTGTACCTGCACTCGGGGCCCAGCCGTCAGCCTGACGAACCTTGTAGGCTTCCAGAGTGGACTTGGAAGGTACCCCTAGAGCATTTCGAGTGTAGGGTTCTCAGAGAAAAGCGGAGCACCTAGCGACTCGGAGGAATACTGGGCTAGCCTTTGAGCAGGCTATGGTCAAATATCCTATAATCTGATCCCTTTGTAGCGTGTTCAGAAGTGCACGCCATGGCTTCCATCCACGGTATGGTGAGAGACTAATTCCCACCTTGTTCCGCAGAAATCAGATAGAATCATCTGAAACGACAGTTGTCCACAAGATCAGACGTCATCAAATTCATCATCATCAAGGACAAGTCTTTCAAGCTTCTCATCGCTGGCCCAGTCGACTCCGCTGGCAGCGATAGAAGCACTCACTATGCGCTTTATGCGCGTCCACTGGGCCTTTTTCTGTTTGTTCTCGGATTTTAAGCTGTTTAGTTCCTCCTTCAGTTCAAGGTCCGGTATCTCCTCATCCGCGGACTTCTCACTGCTAGTCAGCTTTAGCAGAGACTGGACCAGCTCCTGATTCTGTTTGATGTTTTGGATATTGGAGACTTCAGTATTGGATAGCTTTCGAAGACAAGTAGTATGTGTGGTCAGCATATTCTCATAGACGAGTGATAAAATATCGCGCTTGTTGATAAGCCGAAGAAGGGTCCTAGTAGAATCCGTAAGCCAACTGAAGTTACCAGACAAAAGGAGACGCCATACCTGTCAAGCGGTGATGAGGGCGCTGAGTGAACTGCCTGCAGGCTCGGCTCAGTCATGAGAACGCTTTCAACGACCTTTCTCTGAACAGAGAGCCTTGCCCTAACCTCGAGCAGTTCGCGCTCTGCTTCTGCTAGTTTCACGTCTATATCTTCTTCCTCTTCCGTGCCTTCAGGGAGTTCTGCACGATTAACCTGTTAGAACCCACGTTCAGATGGATAAAGTTGGTCATAAGCACGAACGCACCGTGATTCAACAGTGCTTCTTCCAGTTTCAGTTCAAAGACACGGTCGTAGAGCTCTAAAATTTCGGTCTCTTTCTGTGAGAACGAGAAGGTCTCTGCTGTTTCATCTTGAGTCGCGATGTCCAGAAGAGCCCTTGTCGACGCCTCCAAGCTCTCCATCCCATCTTTGTTGCTCTGAGCCATGGACTCCTCACCCCCGTTTCATCTTATCCAAATAGCAAAAAATGAAGCTGAGCTCTTGATTGATCCCGACAATGCTGTTTGTTCTCCTTTAACAAGTTTGAACAACCAGCGCCTCATCACGTGGAAAGAAGGCGACGAGAGCTTCGGCGGCTCAAATTCAACGTCATCAACTTCAACTTATTCCTCCTTCTCGCCGTAATTCTGCTTTTTTTTAAGTCTCCTTTCTGTCTGTGTGAGATCGCGTGAAAGCTTGCGGTGGGTTTAAATAGACCTGACCGGCCTTGTGGTTGTTTCTGTGGGTCAACTGACTTGCGCTAGAACCCGGGGCGATCGTGATTCAGCTCCCCAGGCACCTGAAGTAGTTGCATGCGAGCGCCAGTCAACGTCAACAAACGCCTTGCAGTGCCGAACAGCCAGCGGATCGGTACCAGAGCTTCTCTGCAGGCACACGGTACCCGCTACGCAACAGGAGAAATCACAAGGCATCGAGTGGGTTGTCGGTGCCGCGTGCCTTGATGATGCGAGCTTCTATTAATCCACTCTACGAGCCCTCTGCATCCAAGGAAGACCTCCAGCCTTGCACAGACATTGTACCTGGCAATGTCGTTACACATATACATAGCTCACAGCGGTGAGCAGATGCTGGCCGACCCAGTCTCCTTTGCTTCGTGGGTGTGCCTCCTTGCTCTCCGGTATAAACGTTAGCTAACCGTCGGGCGCCTAGGCCAGATGCACTGCGCTCATGGATATCTCGATATACGCAGATTCCTGTACAGAGGCAGATATTGATGACTGCAAAGGGGAAGAGTGTCAAGACACAGAGCCTAGCTACAGAGGTAAGTCCTCTTTTCTCCGTTGTTCCGTGTTTAAAGAGTCACTGCTAACTGAAATAGAACGAGATATTTGTATACGATAGGCAGAACGTGAGCGAACAAGCGAGCAGCAGCACACCCGAAGAACTGTCACCGCCGTTATACACATCTCAAGACCCTCCCGATGTCCTAGCCGACCGGAACAACCTTCAATCATGGAAGGATCTTTTCATGGCCCGTCGGTCATGGGCGCTCAATCTTGCGGCGCATTGCAGCACCATGGCCAAGTCGGTTGACGACTACAATATACGGATAGAAGTCGTCCAGCGTGGTGTTTCTGTGGCCCTGGAGAACCTGAAATCGCATGTTGGAAACTTGGAGCACAAGTTTCAAGATACTCACAACTGGGCCAATGATCTCATGAAAGACCAACGGTCTGCACTCAAAGACTGGCAGCGAGCCTACAACACCCTTGGAGAAATACCTGCTAAGAGCGATTTCACATTTTTGCGACGGGCAGCACCAAAGAAGTCAAAGGAATGTCGTACAGGAACGCTGCAGGACTATATCGAAGCGGAAGAACTTCAGAATGCGGTGTCAGATGTTACTTCACAGTCACAACGCTTTGCTCGGCGTGTTGGTGATCTGGAGAAAGAAGTCCGGGACATTTCCTCCCAGGCGGAATCATTAGGCAATGCCATATCTAATGCTTCCGCTAATACCGCAGAACAAGCTCTCCTGGGAGAAATTGAAAAACATGCTAAGAAGATTGCTGCAGATTACACATCTGTATTATCACTACAGAATGACCCAGGGTCGATATCAAGCATTTCAAAAGTAGCACTAGTGCACACCAAAAAGGTCCTTCCGAAGATGATGGACTTGAGCGTCAGCTTGCGGGATATGCTGAACGCTGCTGCCCAACACCTCAGCACAGCAATGAAGGATTCGTCCGCACAAATGCAAAAGATATCATCCATAGAATTGCGGTTAGCGAAGGTACAGGCCGATATAGCAGAATTAAATGTTGAAACCGATTCTTTCGACGTATTGTGCCATGTTTACCATCTGCCGTCTATCTACGGCTCCATTCTGATCGAGTCTGCTCGCCGCCATGAATGGACTGACAAGATAAAAACCGACTCAAGAGATATTGCAGAGGAGCTCGCTATTTTCCGTGACGAAGAGCAACGCAGACGGAGAAAATGGGCCAAGCGCATGGGTGAATTCCTTAACTTGCCAGATGATAATGCTCCCTCTGTAGAAGTTAACATGCAGGCTGCAAAGGACACTGGCTGGCCAGAGGTCGCTCGGGCAGAAGTTCAGGAGTATATTGATCTAATTGGGAAAAAAGCCGACATGGAGGATGCTGTTCAGGAACTGACGCAGCTTTTTAAAGAACTGGATACCCCTAGCAGACAACAAAGGCGAAGGACTAAAGCCTTCAAGCAAGGAAGCCTATTTGAAATGGGCCGTAGCTCGTTCCTTTTACGTGACAATGATGTTGTTCGCAGTCTTCAAGAGGAAAAGTCCAAGGTCGAGGAGAGGCTGAAAGGCTCGGAAAGTCGGGTCCGGAGGTTAGAGGATCTTCTACATCGTCAAAGTCATATCTCTCGTCCTGTTAGTGGGCAATTTGGACCTGATATACCTACGTCTCCAGCCTCCCCACGGCTAGAGAATGCTCGTCTCGAAAATGCATCTAGAAGATCCTCCATGTCCTCCAGACGAATGTCGTCAAATCAACCTCAAGATGACAAGGCGCTGATACAGCGCATCGTTGCACTGGAAGCCGAACTCGCAGTCGAACGTGATGCAATTACTAAGATGCAACGAGAAACCAGCCTTGAACGCCAGTCTAATGTTGACAAAATCGAAGAAGCCGAGCTTACCAAGAAAGATCTGATGAGAAATCTCGAAGCTAAGCAACGCGAATTCGAAGAAGAGCGGAGGTTCTTGGAGTCAGAAAGCTCCAAATTCAAGTCTAGGATTGAGGAGCTCGAAGATGAACTAGACAGGGTCCTAGACTCTCATGACCATGAAAGACACGAGCTTGATGAAAAGATTGAGTCACTTTACAAGGAACTTGAGATAGTTAGAGGGAAAGACAAGGAAGATGCCACTACGCAAGTTCGACTTTCCGAGTTGACCGATCAAAATAAGGAGCTCCAAGAGCAGATTCAATCAATTCACAAGGAACAAAATGACCTGGTACAAGGCTTGCAAGCTGCATATCATAATGCTTCCAACTCTACGCCACCTACTAATATCCGAGAACTCGTTGATGCCCTTTGTGTTGTTGTAGAAGGTCTAGCTATTCATTCCAAGAGTTCTGACGAGGCCTTAGCACGACTAGTAGAGGAAAATGACGAAATGAAACAAAAGATTGCTCAATCAGAACAAGATGTGACGACCACCAGAGAATTGCTTGATTCGGAGAAAGCAAATGCAGCTGACCTTGAGAACAAGCTTAAAGGTGTCAGAGCTGAGCTTGTAGGGGCAAACGAGAAACTGAAGGTGGAGCAAAGTGAAGTAGAATCATTGAAGGCAGAACTTGATTCTGAGAAGGGCAAAACACAGGCATCAGATAGGCGTGTTACGGAAGCAGAACAACGCGTCCTCGACCTAAACGAGCAGATAAAACGGATGGAAGAAGACAAGACGTCAGTCTCTGCGGAACTCTCAGAATTGAAACAGAGAGCTGAAAATGTTGACATCGATGGCAAAGCTTCCAGCTCATGGTTTGATGCCAGAGGTGCTCGTGCTGGCGACATGTCAGTAAAAGTCCATGCGCTCGTGGAACAACTGTCTCGTATATTGGAAGAACTCGGGTTTACAATTGTTTCCCAAAACGGCTCTATGGCAATTCAGCGAACATCCAGGGTAATGAATGGCCTTTCTGTGGGGGAGAGTATGTCATCTTCAACATTGGTAGGCACGATCACAACTCCAGAACATGTTCACTGGGCCAAAGCAGGGAATGAAAATGATGAATCGTCTCAATTTTCTTCGTTTATGACAGCCATCGACCGGATGGATATATCCGCCTGCGGCGATGCAGTGATTAAAAGGGTCAAAGATATTGAAATTTTGGCCCGCAAATGGCAAAAGGAAGCCCGAGGGTATCGAGACAAATATCACCGTGCACAGAGTGAAGCCCATGACAAGATTGCTTACCGATCTTTCAAAGAGGGGGATCTCGCGCTCTTCCTTCCCACTCGCAACCAAGAAATTCGGTCATGGGCCGCTTTCAACGTGGGAGCACCGCACTATTTCCTTCGGGAGCAAGAGACTCATAAACTCCATACACGGGATTGGCTCCTTGCTCGAATCACAAAGGTGCAGGAGAGGGTAGTTGACCTCTCGAAGTCCATTAACGGGACAAACCAAGACCGTCTTTCAACGGGAGGAAATGATGGTGCATCTATTGAAGATGACAATCCTTTCGAGCTTTCGGATGGCCTGAGATGGTACCTACTAGATGCAGCTGAAGAGAAACCCAGGGCTCCTAGCACTCCCGGCCTTGGGAAGAGTACGGTTGCTTCTGCACATGTGGATGCAAAGGGAAGTATCCGATTAAAACGAACAACTTATGGCGGGGGAGCTACTAAAACCCTGTCCAAGAGCTTGGATAGCAGACGAAATAGCTCAGCATCAAGAAACGGGCCAGCTATACCTACGCTCCAGCCAGCAACAAGCGAAACTGTACTGGCCTCAGATGGTGATCAAGGTGCGGGGAGCCGTGGAGAGGAGGCCCAGATATTTGACGAGGTTCGCAGAGATCTGCTATCGGATCCTTCAAATAAATGAAGACAGATAAGAATAACCTCTTCTTCTACATGAGGAAGGCGGTTCGTTTCGTCAGGAAACTGATTTTATTCTTTCTTTGCGGAACATAGGTCAATGATGGTCATAGCCCAAGCGCAGCGGTTGGTTCACCTTCAGCCACAGTCAGATCTAAGCCCAGTTTCATTTCCGGAGCTAGTTCGTCGCCATCGAGGTCCTCGTCTTCGAAACGACCATGGGAGAGACTATTTTCTCTCGATTACCGATCAGATGCTTTCTCTTAGGAATCACATCACTGCACTCCAATATTCTCAATGTGGTGTTAGTTCCTTCCTGTTCCTCGAGTAATGTCACTGGCTGACCATTTTCCCAGACCTGAAATTTATAACACCTTGATTTCATTTTAATCCTGACTACCTATGCATCGTGCATGTACCAATAGATATTTTACCCCACGCATTTACTTGCAACTGTCTTGCGCATCTCACATCCACCTGGTGTTTGGACCTCTTTACGATGATACCCACCCTCTTGATACTTACCGTTTCATCTATCGTACCATTTTGGAGTGTTGAAAGGATCTGTTGAATTTACTGTATTTCTTACTGGCTGTTTCCCTATACTTGATTTTTATTTGTCCCTTATCTTAGTTTGAATACCTTAGGTGAGAATAAGTACCTAGAAACCCTGTCTATGCATTTGATCACAGTATCTACCCACTTGGACCATCTCTCCACAGGAAGGTCCATGGCAGCCAGGTAGATCTGTACGCGTTGGATGGTTATTCATATCCAGTCAGAGTGGCGTCCAGAGGGCGTTTTTGAAAACTTCGAAATCTTTGTATACACTTTTGAGCGACGATCTCCATTGTCCCAAGGTTCTGGCCCTTGTATTGTGGTATCCGGCAAGAAAAGGCTGTCCTGTCGCAGCAAAAGCATTCACGTCTAGACTATCCTTCCGTCCTTCCGTCTTCCATAACTAGGGTTGCTGAAATGGGGTATCTCGGGAGGTAAACATATTTGACATACAGCAACTTTAACAGATTATATATAACCTTGAAGCTCTATTGTAATAACTAAACCATAAGTCACAGGGTAACTACCAAAATATCTCAATGCAGGCATCACTCGTTAATTACATCAACTGGCGCATTTCTGGGTATCATCAATAAAAATACAACTACTTCCAAGGCGTTCCTTTAATCTG
The DNA here is from genome assembly GCA_018357685.1 of Trichophyton schoenleinii. Taxonomy (NCBI): domain Eukaryota; kingdom Fungi; phylum Ascomycota; class Eurotiomycetes; order Onygenales; family Arthrodermataceae; genus Trichophyton; species Trichophyton schoenleinii. The sequence continues at coordinate 4,394,099 of WOFF01000002.1, forward strand.
CTGCTTTCCCACCAGCCTCTTCAGATGAAGTTCCAGAGGGAAGAAAAGTGTCCAGGCTGCCCAGGAACTTATCAGCCCTCTTTTTACCTCTCAACTCTTCGATCTTCTTTCTTCTCTCTTGCTTTGCTCTCTCCCTCGCTTCTTTCTTCATAGCTGCTTGATCCCTTTCAATCGTCGTCTCGCTTCTGGAAGCCATAAGCTCTTCCATCTCCTTCTTACGTATTTCTTCATCATTCGAAAACGCATAAAACCCAGTTCCACGGGTTCTAATCTCTCCTTCAGCATTATAGTGTGTTTCGGGCGGCGGTGTAAGGCTTTTATCTCGTTTCTTTGCAAGGTTTGACATTTGCGCAGTTATATTCTCATCCGGGTTGAATGCAGCTGCTTGTATAGCTGAACCATATATGACATTGGAAGGCCGAGCTGGACGAGCAGCCACTGGGACACGGCTTGGCTTCATGCTCCGTTCAACCTCTTCGTCGTCCATATTAGATCGTTCCTGCTGGAGCTGTCGGTTCTGTTGAGCTTCCGCCGCCTCTGCCTTTGTACCTGTTCTTGTTCGGCCGAATTCATCTTCATATTCAACGAAAGTAAGTTCGTCATCACTCGCATTTTTGGTATCTATTTTCGATTCCCTGCTTTCTGCCCATTTCCTATCAAAATTAACAAGACTGTTTTTATCCGCTCGCCGTATAGATGAGAACCGGTCGTCAGGCTGCCCAGCCTCGTCGCTATCGCTATCTCCCTCAACAAGGTATTCTCCCTTCTGCAGCTCTTCATATAATTTGGACTTCTCTAGCATTTTCCTTTTCGACCGATTAAGGACTGCATCGTCAACTTCGCCGATATCTGCACCTCGTTTGTGGATCTGAAGCGCCGCATTATCGCTGGATAAATCTGCTGCTGCTCGTTTCTGTGCGCCTTTATTGTGTACGGAGAAGATATCTGGCTTTTGGGACTTCCTCGCTCGGCCACGAGAAACGGTCGATCCCGATGCGCTCTCGGCACCAGGACTAGAAGCCTTGGATTCCTTCGCTATTAGAGAGGAAAGGTGGGTGGTGAAGGCAAGTGTGGAAGAGGATACGAGATCTTTCTTGGACGCTTCCGATTTCTGTCGACGTATGCCGTATAATGACTGAGAAGAAGACATGGTAACGTTCTATACAAGCGAGACACATATATGACCACTAGATAGATATAGCTGCAGTAAGGGAGCTGAGGATCGAATGTTGAAGACCAAAAGCCCGAAGCTCAAATAAAGTTTGTTAGCTAAGCATATGCCAAGCCTTTTTATCTTATCTTGATCACATCACCGAGGATCGGAGCACGAGCCCCTCCGAGGGGAAAACTACCTGCCAGGGAGCTGGAAACAACAACGAAACAGTCATTTCTTCCATAGTTGATTTACCGTATCAACAGGCAAACAGAACTCTCCTTTGAGACCAATTATGTCGGCCAAAGCAATCTACATTGGTGTTGTCGGTCAGTTGGCCTTACAAACATCTAACTATTTTTAATATACGGCTCAATCTTTAACTGACAATTGTATGAATATAGGAGTTGGTGGCGTTGGGAGCCACTTTCTCTCACAGCTATCCAAGTTACCAAATGCCCCATCCCTGGTCCTCATTGCGCGGTCCTCACAGACACTCACTTCCCCGACTCCCTCATACCAAGCCATTCCCCCGGCAGACTGGCAGTCAGCTTTCTCCTCCGGCGTGTTTACCAAGTCAGAAGCCTGGTCTCCAGAGCAGATAGCCACCTACCTCTCAGGGGTGCCAGGACGAGCCATCCTAGTTGACAACACCTCTGACCCTACAATTGCCAATTCCTACCCAATTTTCACTAGCAAGGGCATCAGCATCGTCACGCCAAACAAGAAGGCATTCTCGTCCTCCCTGAAGCTATGGAAGGATATATTCTCCACTGCCGCTGCCAACAATGCATTGGTTTACCATGAAAGTACTGTGGGAGCCGGACTGCCTGTTCTTTCAACCTTGCGTGATCTAGTCAACACCGGTGACAAAGTGACTCGAATCGAAGGTGTCTTTTCAGGAACCCTGTCCTTCCTGTTCAACCAGTTTTCTTCACCTTCTCCTTCGGCCGCAGGTGAGAAGAAGAAATGGAGCGAGGTTGTCAGCAAGGCCAAGGAGCTGGGATATACCGAGCCCGACCCTCGAGATGACCTGAACGGCATGGATGTTGCGCGCAAGCTGACCATCTTGGCTCGAATTGCTGGGTTGGAAGTCGAGAGCCCTGAGTCGTTCCCCATTGAGAGCTTGATTCCAGGCGAGCTTGCGAAGCTGGAAGCTGGGCCCAAAGGGACTGAGGAGTTTATGCGTCTCCTGCCTGACTTTGATGGGAAGATGGAGGAACTTCAGCAAAAGGCGGAAGCATCCGGCAAGGTACTGCGGTATGTGGGTAGCATTGACGTTCCCGAGAAGGTTGTCAAAGTGGGCTTGCAAAGCTTTGACAAGGATAGTGCCATGGCAGGACTCAAGGGCAGTGACAACATTATCAGTTTCTACACTGAGCGATACGGAGAACTTCCACTAATTGTCCAGGGTGGCGGTGCTGGCGGAGCTGTTACTGCTATGGGAGTCATGTCTGATTTGATAAAGGTACTTAAGAGGCTGAGATAAGTGGCGTGTCTGTACATAAAAAAAGCCGGGCATTTTAGAGTTACGGGTGTCTCCTTTTGACCATCAACTTTGCCTCCGGATCACATAACATTTCAAATCCCATTTCGACAATTTTTGGCTTGCGATCTCCTGCTATTTCAACATCGTAGTTTAGTAAGATGTTTGCCAATGCCACTTTGAGCTCGTTTGCTGCGAAGAATCTTCCAGGACAAATCGGCTTCCCAAGGCCAAATGCGATATGGTCGTGACTGGTGGATACCAAGGCTGCGGCACCATTTCCAGCTTGACGTAATCTAAGGAATCGATATCCATCGTAGGCAGTTGGGTTTGGATAGATTTCCGGATCCCACATCATTGAGGAATCGACAGCAACGTTGGTGCCCTTGGGTAACTTCATGCCGTTTGGGAGAACAACATCCCGAAGAGCTTTGCGTTCAAGGTTGACTGCATCGTAAATCATTAGAACCATGCTCCTTGAACAATGCAGTCTCTAACAAAGAAAGAAAAGAAAGAAAGAAAGAAAAAAATCCCTTACCGAGAAGGCCAGGCTTCAAACGCTGACTCTCCTTGATAACACTATCAAGGATCTGCATTTTGAACAACCCAGCAGTCGTCCATCCATGCTGGCTCACCGCCTCCTCCACTTCATCCCGAATAGGCTGTACAAGGTCCGGATGCATGCATATATCCAGCAAGGTCTGCTTCAGCAGCTCAGTCGTGGTATGTAAGGCACTAACTGCAAATGCCAACTGTGCCGCAGCTTGATCAAACGGCCTACCTGCAGCAACATCCGTAAGCCATTGGAAGGTATCATCGGACCCTGTACGGCTCTGGATGATTGGATGCAGCAACTTCCGTGCCTGGCGGACCTGTGCTTGACATTTTCTGCACTCAGGGAGAAGCCAGCGGGCCAAGGGGTGGAGGAATGAGGGGTATGAGCGGAGTGCTCTGACGCTCATGAAGGTGTTGACAGTGTATGTAATAATGAGATTCTGCCATTCCGGGTCTCTCGAGAGGTCTGATCCCGAGAAGACGGCAGAGGACATTCGGGCGATGAACCTGACTGCATTCTGGGCCCAGTCAACGCCGTGCCAGTCTAGAGAATGGTAAGTTGATGTTTTTTTTTTTTTTTTTCTGTCTTGACTGCACATTAAGGAATGGTGTTTTTACCTTCACTATTGCCCCAGATATCTTCTAATGCCTCATCGATATGCTCCTGCATCAACTTGCATTCTATCTCGCCTGTTAAGACACCTGGCCCCAGTATCACAGATCACGAGAAGAGGAAGGGGAAAAAAAAGATACTTCTACTTACGGCTGCTCTGGTTGAGTTTCTTTTTGGTGACGTCGATAACAATACGTCTGGGATCGGTGACCATCCCAATCCCTTCCATGCCCGGGTATCCTCCAAAATATTCCTTGATGAACCATGTCAGCGTCAATTTTTTATTTTTTTGGTTGTCTTGGAAAGAATGGGGTTTTACATTATGAACAAGGGCCTGGTGGTCCAGGTCCAGACAGCCCTTTAGCCATTCCGTGTAAGCTGGTGGAAGTATCACTCTGGACCCGAGGGCGGTGATAATCCTAAACGGTCCATTATTGAACTAGTTGCTCTCAATTAATCAGCCCAGGGGGTTCTTCTAGGAGCAGATAGATGGCTGGTGTACTCTTCTGATACCCTCTTTGATCAAGCTTCTAGAGTTCGAGAGGTACTGCTGGTGAGCTTTCTTCTGGCCCCAGTCCCAGGGGTATGAGTTGACGGTGGGTATCTGGTCGGCTGTCGTGCTGCATAACCAACTGAGTAAGACGACAGCAAACGCGATACCGACGGCGAGCGAGAAGGTCACCGCATAGTTAGCTCCCTCGGCAGAGAACATGATAACTAATGAATGTGGCTAGCTAGCTAACTAATAACTAACTATGGAGCCATCTCTATCAGCTTTTGTTTGTTTATAAGTATGCCGACGGGGCATGGTCCCAAAGGGGTTGCGTCATAATGAATCATTATTACGTCCTATGAATAACACAGCAAATAACACCAGTGAGTTTTACTAATCTATCCATTCTTGTAAGTAAAAAGAATATGAGTACTCCGTAGTGCGTGTGTGTATGTATGTAGCTGAGCCGAGCTCATCATCTCCATCGACTTGGTAATATTTCATCTAACCAAGATTTACTACGCGCAAGCCATGTACATCCTGTGGCAACCGTGACAGAGCTTGAGGTCAAAAGTAGCCGGTCTCAGGAACACGCCGTTGGCCAGTCGGACTTGTCGCCGTGGATACTTAAGCGAGAGCGACTTCCTAGCATGTCCATCTCTTTTATCCAATTTTAATAATAATACATTCTACCATGTCATGCTTCTGAGTCCTTCTCGTTCGCTGAGGAAGAGAAAGAAAGAAGAAGAGGGATGACATAAGCATCAACAGCTCTCACACGTGACCCTTACATAAGACGTAGCTGAAGGAGGAAGGAGCGGTAATTTATTATTTGTTTCGCTCGCGTTGCGCTCTTTTTTTTTTCGACTTACGTGGTCAAGGGCCTGTGGTGGTACCGTTACCCTTATCTCTTCTTCCTGCTCCATACCTCGGGATCGACTCTGCTACTTAGTGCGGTATTTGAACGTAATAATGGAGTATCCAGACGCTAGGTAAGGCAAGTGTAAGAAGGGGGGGAGGGGAGCAAGGTCCGGCAGGTTAGAGTCGTACTATGTGGTGTAAGAGTAGGTGTGTATGCGTATGTATGGTGTGTTATGCTTTGTGGGTGTGCGTGGTGTGCGTGGTGTGCGTGGTGTGGTGTGTGAGTGCAGTGGACGAGTTACAGGAGACAGCGGCCAGAGGGACACCCCCCCGACCCCCCCCGACCCCCAGCCTGCCTGACCTGAACTACTGCGGGCGATCGGGGCTGGGCCGGCGTTTCGAAACGAGGCAGGCCAACCCAGGCCGGCCATGGCTGCGTGATGTGATGGTGATGGGCGAGGTCGAGGAGTGTACGAAGCAGCGCGAGCAGACAGCTGATCCTGATCCATCACATCAACCCTCCCGTACTATCTGTATCCTGTAACCTGTTATCCCTCGGTAAGGGCCTGTATCTTTGGTACGGACTGTCTCAGCGAGGCGGGATGTACCACCCAAGAGGAACTCCGCAAGAGGTACCGTACCTGGTCGCCGTAGCTGGATGGGAAGTACCTCCGTACGTATACATACAGTATCTGTATATACGCCTGTTATTTTTCTTTCCTTACAGCTTCCGTACAAGCCTCGTCCGGTCGCCCCCAAGCGGCGCAGGCTGTGACTCGCCGTAACCCAGCTGTACCCTGCGGTAACAAACAGCCCCTTACGCTGTCTCTGCGCGCCGCTGCCCGCCAAGGTGCATGTGAAGCTTCCGTATCTTACCTGACCTGACAGTACCGTAACCTCCCTCTCCCTTCCCTGCCTCGCTTCCTGCCTGCAAGCCTTTTCCTTCTCCCTTACCTGACCATACCGTACCTTACCCTGCTGCCGTCGCAGCGTAAAAGCGAGAAAGCGAGAGAGTGAGAGAGAGCGTTACAGCCTGGTAAGCGTCAGGTAAGACGCAGGCAGGCCAGCCCGCAAGCAAGCCAGCCCAGGCCGCCCGCCCACCCGCCCTTCGCCTTTTCCCTGCCCTTTCGCCCTCGCCCACCTCTCGCCCTCTCTCTCTCTCCCTCTCTCTCTCTCTCCTCTTACTCTCTCTCTCACTCACTCACCTCTCACCTCTTTCTCTCACCAAAACTCCTCCCATACAAAAAACCACCACCAAAAAAGGCTCGCCCATACTAACTGCGCTTCCCACCACGCATTTTATATACTCTCGCCCACCTCAACTATACTCAACGTCCAGCACCAGAGGACGCTCAAGGTAAGCTTGCTGCTCTTCTTCCATCTCCTGCGACTCTTCAGCCAGTTTTTCTCTGCTTTCTGTTTTTTCGCTTGCCTGCTGCGCTCGCTCTACGATCTATATAGATCTATACCACACTCCCAAAAACGCCTGTCTGCACGCAATTCAGCCTGTCGCAAAGCTCTGCTGCTCCTGTTTATTCCTCTTGATCAGTCTCGTCAACGTCTCGCTTTTTTTTTCACTTTTTGTTTTATTATCGTTGTTTTTCAGCAGTCGCCTTTTTTTTTCATGTCTCTCCCCGGGCCTTGCTCTACGTGTTTTTTCACCATCGCCGCAGCCAGCCAGTTCGCTGCTGCTTGACTACACGCTCAAACTGCGCGTCTGATGGTGTAAAACACGTCGCATCGTCCTTCTCATCGCTGTTGTCGCTTTTTCGAGCTCGTTTTCACTGTGGTTTGGACGTGCTTCGGACGCGACTTGGCCCTGGAGCTTTCCCTTCTTCCCTCTCTTTTCTTCTCCCTCTCTCTTTCTCCTTCCAACCTAGCGCGCATCACCCACTATATACTCTCTCCTCCACAGACTCGACGTCCCGGCTAACAAGACGCCTTCCACTCCAGACTCTCAAAGTCACCAATATAAAGACTAAAACAGTCAAGATGCCTAAGGAGAAGACCACCACCCGCAAGACCAAGCGCGGCGTCGAGAAGAAGAAGAAGGGTAAGCTCGTTCTCTCACACACACACTCTCTCACTCTGCTCCCAGGGCAATGGCTAACAGATGGACGGTAGACCCCAATGCCCCAAAGCGTGGTCTCTCTGCCTACATGATCTTCGCCAATGAACAGCGTGCTGCTGTCCGTGAGGAGAACCCAAACATCACCTTTGGTAGGTCATCACTTTTTTCTTTTGCTCTTGTTTTCGTCAAGAGAAGTCAAGAGATATATAGAGAAAGGGAAAGAGACTAACTTGTCCATGTAGGCCAAGTTGGCAAGGTCCTCGGAGAGCGATGGAAGGCCCTGAGCGACAAGCAGCGAGTCCCCTATGAGGAGAAGGCTGCCACCGACAAACAGAGATACGAAGACGAGAAGGCCGCATACAACGTAAGTTCCTTTTTTTTTTCCCCTCGTTCATATTTTCTTCGGCTAACATAAACCAGAGCCGCCAGGATGATGAAGAATCCTCTTAAACGAGAAGAGAAATCAGACATGAAGGTGAAAAGGCAACCATCTCCATAGTTGCTCTTTTTTAAAAAGACCATGTCTTCTCTCCTGTATTTGCTGGTGCTTGCTTGCTTGCTGGTTATGTCGTCTGTATCTGTTATACCGTTTAATCGCTCTCTTGTCTCGCTCGTCAAGGTTGTCTGTCTCCCTTTCGTCACTTTCCTCTTTCCCTTTCCTATTTTCTCTTTCAAACGGCTTTTCTTCTGGGACGGACGGTATCGATGGGGGTTTCATGGTTCCAAAGCTCTATATTATGTATTTTCATCATCCCACCTTGAGTGTTCCCCCCTTACCTTGACTGCCTTTTTTTTTTTTTCCAAGGCATCGCCTCGCCGTCGGTGCTTTTGACTTCTTCGCTTCTCTCTCCGCCGTTTTTATTTCCACACCATTCTTAAGGACAAGTAGTAAGGGGGGGGGAGGGTTGTGCTTTTCTGTAACTCGCTCACGAATTGTATCACGTATTTTTCTCTGGGGCTTTCTCTGTCCGCCTTATCGTCCAGTCTTATCGTCACTGACTGCCAGAAGGTAAAGACGCAAAATCAACGTCAGCTCCTGTCTCTTGTTCAGCGTCATCGTCGTCGTCTTCGTTGTCAGCGCTCACCAGCATCGAGAGAAGAAGAGAAAAAGAAGGGAAAAAAGGGAGAAAAATAGGGCAACAAGGAAGTTTCAACACGTCGACTTCCACGTGACTAGCATGACTAAGCTGACAACTCACACCTGCAGCCCTTGACCATGTGATCGCCGTTTTGGGCAGTCAAGGCGACCTTCGTCTTTTCTCGTCTGCGGCTCAACGGCCAACTCGCTGCAACTCACTTGTCAGGCCGGCCATACAGACAGACAGAACAGACAGAACAGACATGACAGCTGGATACCCCCTGAAGGCGCTGGCGAGAGCCTGACGACATGACAAGGGCGAGGGCGAGACCCCGTTTGGCGATTAAGTTTGTGTGTTTATAAAGAGCCGTGGGCTGCTGCTGCTGCCCTGGGCGGTTCTTAGCTGGCTAGTGGAATATATACCCTTGACCACCGTACAGCGGTGTGCTGCACCCTTTTTACACGCTCTTTCTCTCTCTTGACTCTCTCTCTCGCCATCCTTTCTAACAAGAGCCATTGTCGACAGTTATATATATTAGTTGTATAAAACTCCCACAGAAATATTCTATCCCCCGCTTGGGATAACTCGGGTGCAGAATATGCTTCAGGGCTAGCATGCCCAACCAATAATACCCAAAAAATGAATCTTCTCGACATAGCAAAGTCATGCGAGGACATCGCCCGGGGAGTCTTCAGCTTCCTCCCCCATGTCCCAACCGCCTCAGTGGACATCTCCGCCGTCGTAGCGGAACTCTACGCCATCGGCGCTAGTCTCCGCTCCCTAGATGGCTCCCACAAGACTCCCTCTCGCCGCCAGAACTTCACCCATATAGCTACTGACCTAGAGCTTGTGGTGCGTGCTAGTCTGCGGCAGACACTGCGGGATATCTACGACTCGTTGAGTCGGATGAACCAGGCCATCCATATAACTAACTTGCACAATGCGGCTGCGACGGCGGCGGGGACGCCGATAGCGGACACGATCGCTGCGCTGCATAAGCGGACTTGGGATGGATTGTGGCATTACTTTTATACCCAGGCTGGTTATTCGTTGCATCTCCGGTTGAAGTATTATAAGCAAATGCTCGAGGAGATGTCGGCCATTGCGCAAGGGTAAGTTTTTTTTTTTTTTTTTTTTTTTTTTTTTTTTTTTTTTACTTATTTTAATGTGATAATCGATAATCTACTTTACTATATTTGTACAGTTTAAATGTGTATATATACTTATCCTTGTATAGCGAGGTTGCAGACGAGGTTATGCTAGCTAGCTGTCGAGCGGCCATTACTACGCTGCGTGTAATCCAGGACAGGCAGGTTGCTATTCAGGCCCAGCAGGATGTCCAGAGACAACACCAGCAACATCATCATCACCAACAACAGCATCAGATGCCAGGACAGTTCCCACAGCAGCCTCCATTCCATCACCATCCTCACCATCCCCATGTATCGGCCGCTGTGCCTCCCGTACCTCCGCCGCCCCCTCCACCACCACCGCCTCCTGCCCCAGGGGTGCCAGGTGTTACTCCAGTTGCCATGCCTCGCGCAGTAAGCCCCGATGATTCATTGGAGCATATCTTAGATCCTCCAAGGGCTCCCGAGCCGCCAAAACGGAAATCTTCAATGAAAAAGGCTGGTTCCTTTGAGCGACAGAGACCGAACAGAAAGGAACATCGCGATTCCATCCACTGGTCCAACCCGACTAGTCCCAAGTCCCCTGTTGACTCAAGTAGCGATACCATGTCATTGTCCTCCAACTCTTTTAAACACTGGGCTATGAAAGTCTACAGCTCTGTCACTACCTCAACCCCCTTGCGATCCACGGGAGATATGTAAGACTACCACTTTATTACTACCGCTGTTTTCATTTTTTTTTTTTTTTTATAAGTGCCCTCTCACTAATACTCCCTTGATTAGGACAAAGTGTTATGGTGAAAACATGCCCGAGGTGAAGGCTCACTTGGATAAAGGATACATCGAACTACTACAGCTGTAGGCCATCACCTGCCAATCTGCAGCCGCACAACCCACAGAACGGTTTAAACTCACATAGAGCAATGATAATAGGAAATTCCCCGGCAGACCACAGGTCACGTTCTCCTTTTTTTTGCGCGACCGGGATCACCGTGTGAGAGTCCTGTGTAAAGTCAAGTCTGACAAGCGGACGGCGTACAGCAGCACCGTCATTACATCGCTGCTTATCCACCGGGAGGGATCATGCCTTATGCTTTGCCACCCGTCCAGTGGTGAGGAAGACCGTGTGGCATGGGCAAATCTACAATTCAGCACCCTCGAGTGTACGCCCCCTTCCCGTTATGAATCCATTGGTATAACGACTTATGCTAACTTACATGCACAGATATGGTATTGTTCTTTTGTACATTCATCGCTTTACGTGGACAGGACTCGTCCGACCCCGTTTCCCGTATCAAGGATTACCAACTGGACGGCGAAGAGCTTGTTTTCTCAGGGTATAGTCTACTGCTCACTTCTCCTCCATACAACCCCCACTAATGCTGTATAACCATGCAGCGAGACAATAGATAACCATTACATCCACGCCTTACACATATACGTTGACACTAGCACAAGAGCCGTCCGACTGCATGCAACTGTTCTGCACGGCGAACTGAAACAGTAAGTCGACTTGACATAAACCACTACATCATGTCCTCTTGTACATGCTCACTATGACTAGTGTTCCGGTATGGACCGCTTTTATACATCAGTACGTGAAGCGGCCTCGTTCATGGATGCGACATGTCGAGCAGGAGGTGATTTACCTCACTGAGCTACAACCTACCGTTTTCATCAACTCGGATGAATATAAACCCTCCACTACTGCACGAGGAGAACATATTATAACTTTTACTTCGTCGGAAGGTACGATGACTACTCCTTCACTATTCTGTTCTGGCTCTAACAATGCTATAGACGCCGTCATGTTTATGGAATCCATCAACGAGATTTCGCATGTCCTTCGCAAAAAATGAACAATCACAATTTGCATGAGCAATCAAATGCCAATGATGACACGATCCACGATTCTTTACGTCTCTCTGCTCAATTTTTTTCGTCTTTTGCTTATATCCATGTCTTATTTACACTATATACCAACTATTTTGGAACCCTACCGCGTTCTTACGAATACACGAAAACACACTGAACTTTTCATATGTCTAGCCAGCCAAGCGTCTTTTGCAAGCGTCTTAGCATGCCGTATGTTTAGGAGTTAGCTGGCTTTGACCGCATTCATCTGTTGACCTATCTACTTGCCTGCACTTTAATGTTAGTTGGTTTCTTCGTTCTGTTACTACTGCTGCTCAATTTTTTCCATTGCTCCTTTGTTCGGTGAACTATCCCCTGCGTCTTCCATCTTCTGGTTCAAAGGATCGGCTATTTGAATTATAACCAAAACCTATAAAATACCCTAGCTGCCATTCTTCCGAAGATGGTACTTAGTTTTAATCGTTCTTCCATTCCTATTTCCCACACGAAACAAACTTGCTTAACTATTTAGTAAAATACGTATGAACTTGGTAAAATTATACACGAATTGACCGAGCACTCTTAGCTGGTATAAATACAAAGGCATTGCGAAACAGCTGCCATGCCATAAGTAGCCTTTTATAAATATCCGTATACTCGCGGGCTGCTAATTTCAACCCCCGCTACCAAGGAAATACCATATTTTATCCCCGATATACAAAAATATAAGCCATAACAATAGCTAACAATGGCCCGAGATATCCTCCTGGTGATATATAACAGATCATTGTTCAAGGCTCACTGGGCCATCTACATCCCCAGCCTCGCGGACCGAGGTGTAGGCAAGAAGATCCATGTGCACGGAGATGTCTTAAACGGCTTCACGCTGCAATTTCTGCGAAACTATGATTTGAAGTCAGAGACTCTGGCTCATCAGGAGGTGCTCATACATCGAGTTGAAGATGAGTTTGTGCTGGACGGTTCCGGGGGAGAAGAACACGCTGATATCACTCCCTCCGATCGGATTGAAGAAGTGGCCTTGTCCGTAGCAGCGCCAGGGCCAAGCATGAACTCTGCTAGTGCAAGTAGTGCTGTAAGTTGGTGCTTTTTTTGTCTTTCCTTGGAAGAGCCCAGGAGCTGATTGATAGCTGTGTTGCTTCGATAGCCACCTACAAACAAGGCACAGCTTAAGGACTGTCAGAGCTGGGTTGTCGATGTTGTGGCGGCTCTGGTTGAACAGGGGATCATGTCCGAGGAGGCAAACGACGTTGTTCGGAATGCTCCAAAGCATTGAGGTGTGGTAGTTCGGCGGATGGTATATCTATATCTCAATGCAGAAATTCACGTCTCATTATTATATAGATGTCTATCTTTACAGTGTAACGCCCTCCATGCCGCCAATGTCTTTCCAAAACTGGTCAAAATCCACACCCTCCTTTTCGAATAACTCCTTAACCTCTATCATGGCGCTTCGTTGCCGTTCTGGCGTGAACCCTCCAGGCCGGGTGCTTTCGTACTGGATGATTTCAACCCAGCGGTAGAACAAGTCTTCTTTGCCCATGTCTGTAAGCTTCTCCTTAAACGCAATGATTCTATCTCGTGCGGCAGGTGGTAGAGTCTCTCCAGAGGCAGCAACAGCTTCATCCTCAACTCTCCAGATCAGCCAGCCCTTAGACGGACCACCATGTACAAGAACAGCAGTATGAAAGTCTTCCAGCTTCGCTTTCTTGGATTCAACCACTTTATGGGCATTGATCATCGCATCGCAGTCCATGTCCCAGTCAGCATCGATAAGAAGGTATCCTGTCTTTTGCAACCGGAGTGGAAGAATGGCAGGTATAACTCGATCTTTCATCGTAGCCTCGTCGTCTCTAATCCATGTTCCAGGCCGTAATGACTCGCTCCATTCTCGACTTTGGCGAACAATGATTTCCTGGGCTTCAAACCTAACGGCTAGCCTCCAGCGGATAGGTCCAAGGAAGAAACGCACAGGCCACGGCAAAAAGATGGTTGCCAAAATATAGTCCAGTAGGAAATTGAGGGTTCTCCAGGCCAATGTACTGGATAGAAAGCCCCAGCTAGCTGATGCCGTGTCAATCTTGGCCGGACCGGTCCCGCTCACCACAGCATTGAATATGTCAGGATACATGTGTAGACCGGTATATATCCTGTATAGGATGAAAGCAACTATAACAATGTTTATGGAAAGTGGAACGAGGAATATCTGTCGTTTGAAACCGGGAGGATGGGTATCGATATGAATGAGGTATATGCGATTGGTAGATAGGGGTTCAAGAAAGCCTTTTAGAGAAGACGGAGCCTGTGTGAATGCCGCAGGCACATCAAAGGAATCTGACTTCGAGGATGACTTTGCTGAGGAATCTGATGGCGCAAAGGCCTTTGCCTTGGGTGCTCGTTTGGAATTCTTTGCCATTGTGAGGTTATACCAAGCTTGTCCCTGAAATGCCCCTTTCCGCTATCACTAGCTGTTCTGACGAACCCCCGCTTGCAGAGCTCCAATTTAGATAAATTCCAGGGTCAAAACGGGTACCGCAAGATTCCGCGAACAAGGGACGTTCAATTCAAGCAATAAGAAAAAGTCCGATATATCGTCTGAGTGTCTGTCTGCCGTCTATCAAAAGTTGTGTCTTCGTGATGGACTTTTTGCTTCAACTTTTCGAATCTTTTGGCAGCTCGAGACACGCTAGTCCGCTTCGGGCAGTTGGCGCGGGATCGCCTGCAAGTTTAAGCAAACACGCGATTTCACGTTGAGCAGAGCATCGAGAGGTAAATAAAGCGCTGACTTGCCGGCATATTCATATTGGTTATTATATATTTTTCTTGACGGAGCTGATAGTGATAAGGTGGTTGGCTGCTACAATGCGGAGAGCATATCTCGAATAACTAGCTGCACGAACAAGCGATGTCTACTGCTACCCAGAACCATCGCGTCGGTGGCTATGAGCCTCTCCCAGCATGGTATCGGAACCGAAATAACAGGCCATTCGAATCTACTGGCTCGTCGCGAAGAGCTACAGAGGGCATACGGAACGGAAGAGAATCCAGAATCACGTTTAGTAAGACCAGAACCTTGACAGGCGCATTCGAAGCCACTGAATCTCCCCGCAACACAGCAAGAGCTAATACCGGACAAGACGACGAAGAAGCACCAAGATATAACAGAGCAGGAAGGGAGAGAAATGGTCCTGCCGTCTCGCCCAAGTTTAAACAGTCGAGTTTACCATCCCGAGAACTGCTAGAGCCGTATAGAACCATGGACGACGCGGATAACCTTGCAGACCTGGATGTGCAGGAAGATCAAGTCCGAAGGGATCAAGGCTCACCGAGTCCAGCGGCGAGGAACCGTCGAATATTTGACCAGAAGGCTGAAAACATCTACGATATCGACCTCGACTTCCTAGACGATGTGAGTGACGATGATCTTAGAATGAAGCTGGCACAGCACGCGTTGGACGAGCGGCGGTTAAAGCGTGCTACCAAGAGTACCAACGGACCGATATTTAGTAGGGCAAAGGATACGGATCTCAAGACTGCCTTGTCTATGGAGAATCTTCAGCGCCATGAGGCGGAAAAGAAGGAGGAGGAGATAGAGCACCCAGAGCCTGAGCCAGACAACCAAATCGGCCCTGCTGTGAATATTCCTAGGACATGGGGATCTAGGGGACGACGATCAAGAGAATGGCTAGACGGAGTGGTTACGACTACGAACGGAGCCGATAACAAACAGAATGAGGATGACATACGGCTGCCTGTTGAGGAGTGGGGAAACGACTTCGACTTTACTGCCAGATCACTACAGGTGTCTGATAGTCCACCAGTAAAGGCCTCCCAAGACAAGCAGGATAATAGTTTCAGGTCACAATTCTCCATGTCTGCCGCCCAAGACAGTCAGCTGGAAAAAAGTCAAGATCCTGACATGGCCAGACTTGACCTCAGACCAGACACCGGCTCGTCTGCACACTCTTACGGCGCGGCTGCTGAGAAACCTAGGTTTGCAAGTGGAAGGGGAAGTTCCAGCCAGCTTCTTCGAAAGCTGACAAGGAGGAGTTCTAGCCCTGTTAAGACACCGGAACAACAAAGGATTGCAACGAAGACACCTCTGACAGCCAAAACTCCAGTTGTTACTGGTGCCTGGATTGATACTCCAATCACGGAACGATCAAAAACGCCTCATATAGAGAATATCAAAAAGGAGGAGCAAGTGCCAGAGACACAGCCAAAATCAACAGAAGATATCCCGAAAGCCAATAAAGCTAGTGACTCCAGACAGCGTGACCTACACACTGGACAACGGAAATCTACTTCTCGGCCTATGTCGTTGAAGAAACCGAAACTTCCCAAAAGTGCCTTGGAATCGATTCTCGAAAAGGAAAAATCCGGAGACTATAGTCTTATTCTCGGAGAAAATACCCTCGACTCCCTCAAGGATATCCTTGAGGATAAACCGTTTAGTGAGAAGCCTGGAGATGAACAGGTCAAGTCAGAGCCATCACTAAGCTCTTTCCACGTTGACACTGATGAAGAAACCCTTGACCGAGTCAATTCGAAGCTAAAATCACTCCTTCATAATATAAATGAAGCTAGAGCTGGTTTGTCCAGCCTTGAACACCAGGCGGAAGAAACAATCGCCCGGCCTGGTTCAGGAGCTTTCAAGAATAAAAACTCGAGAATAAGACACCATGATCACTCTACAGCCCCATGCGAAGCATGCGGTCTGTATGGCGATGGCCGCCTATATCTTGCCCTTCCCAGCCGCCGTTTCTGGAAGCGCATTGGCCTTATCTTCTTGATATTTTTCACTTGGTGGATTGCCGAACTAGCGATGTGTGATTACTACTGCCACCCCTTATACGCATCCAAATGTGAGCGTAATTGTCTGAATCCCAATGCGCCACGATACCCATTTGTTATTCCTACCATGTTATGGCGTTGGTCTCATCTATCTGTTGTCCTGTCACCATTGTGGACCATTCTTGTTGCATTTTTCCGCTTTACCGCGCAACTCTTTGGTTTTTGGGATGGATTTGTCGAAAACTCAAATTCTGTATATCGGCCACGGAACTATGAGCATTATCAGCCTCCTGTATCTGTTGCTTACCAGCCAAGTGCTGCAGTATATGACCAGAGTGACAGTATGCAGGGTGATGAGTATCTATAACTTGGCGTTTTGTTATGCATAATGGTCCATTGGTTCCTTTTTTTGTTTTGTACTTTTATCATTTCAGGCAAGGTATTCTAGATTGCCTGGAGTTTTGAGATCATAGAGTACCGGATTATATATATGAAAAGATTACTTCACTCTAGTGGTATAGTAATCTGATTATTAAGGCTAGCATGTACTATGTAATTGTTTAGATATATAGTTCATTATTCGTTTGTAGGCTGTAGATCGAGTCCTGGTGTTTGTTGTATTTCTGCTGGATCGGTTCGGCATGGTGTATCGAAATGACAAATAGCTGTGTAATGGAATAGCCAACATATATATAGTCGTAGGAACTCAGACGTAGGAACCGGTGCCTGCACAATTAGAATGGATGCAAGAAAATACTTAGGAATCCAGTTCCTGTTCCTTCCACGCCTTCTGCAGCACATGCTCTCCATCAATACGCCAATCTCTGCCAGCCCTAATCAGTTTTTCAACTTCATCGTCCGTCAAGGTACCAATATCATCGAGACTGCGAATATCAGTCTTTGTCAAGCGGTGGTTCAAGAATTGGGCTTTTCCGTAACCTTTCACACGGTCATGCACTGCATCGACGCAGAACTTCGCCCAGCCCTTGAGACAGCGCTGAGATTGAAGGACGTTGGGGGCAAGCAAGGCAAAACAATGTGGCATTCCTTCGTACCGCTCGAAGACAACGTTGACACCGTCTCGATGGGCTTTTCTCGCCATATACACACCATCATCGTGCAAGAGCTCCTCGCCCACGGCAATATACATTGGCGGGCAGTCCTTCCAGATACCCTTTGGACTGATGGCCGGCGAGGTGAATGGATGAGCCATCATGTTCGCATTTGCGTACAAGTCCACCCGTGGCGGTACTGTAGGCCACAGATGGTCTGGTGGGAAAGGCAGAGGGGTAAATATAGTGCCGGGTTTTTGTGGTGGCGGAGGAACGTAGTCATACTTTGCGTTCTCAAAAGTAGAGGGCAGTGAACGGGTGATATCACACCAAGGACTGGTCGTTGCAATGCCGGCGGGAAGATCCAGTGGTACATCTTTTCCATGGAAACGAATCGTCTTGGACGGGATAATCTCTCGCAGTGTCAGGAGGGCCTGGAGCAGTCCCAGGCAGAGGCCACCGCCAGCAGAGTCTCCGGCGAATACTATCTTCTTAGCCGGTACGGCTTCGTAAAGGGCACCTTCAGCGGGCGAGAGGAGTGACAAATATGCCACCAGCGCATCCAGGAGACCAGCCGGGAATGGATGCTGCGGGCATAGTCTGTATCGTATCGAAAAGCAACGAGAGCGGCTGAGCCGTGCCAGGGCTGTCGTTGTAGAGCGATGAGTGCAAGGGTCCATCATACTGGCCTGGTAGTTAGTATCTATCACTTATACATCTGGGTCTTCAATGGGCGCTGTTGGGGTTGGGCTTACTGGTACGCGCCGCCGTGGGCGTAGAAGATGGTCATGTCATCGTCCACATCCTCCATCAGGCGCTCATACTTGTCTGCGTTCGAGATATCAGGAATTGGAGTATCCTCGCTGGCACCCTTCCTGTATCCCGTCCACTCGGCTTCAACAGCGCGCACATCAGGCATATCGAATGTCTCTCCTCCCTCGCCGCGGTGTTTGATTGCCTTCACCAGCGCCTCGAGCACATCGTCCTCCGCCGGCTTAGGCACCGTTACATTCGAAATCCACATGTAGCCCTTGATCGTTGAATCCGTCAACCTGACTTCGGCCATCTTCGAGACGGAGTCCTCCAGGGTGAGAAACGAGCGCACGAAGGTGACCAGCAGCTCCATCTGCACGCTCACTCTGTCCTGCACCGGCGAGAGCTGCAGCAGCCGCCGGATTGCAGTGACCAGCACGAGCGGGATGCGTACCAGGTACTGCTGGATCAGGGTCAGATTCAAGCTCGCCATGGCGGCGGTCGTTCGTATCTGTTTACTGTCGTGTGCACGATAGCTGGATATAGTGCATGAAGGATTAAGCGATGCGAGAGAACGAAGAAGAAGAAAAGCGTCTTTAAGGGGGGGGATCCCTCAGCTATAAAAGGACGGATTATGGCCCTGGGAAGGGGTGTTTATAGCTTCACAAGCGGATTTTTTGCTCCCTCTTCCCGTTGATATGAGAACAGACCGAGTGTCACCTAATTAGCTCAAGCCACAGACGGGTCTGTTCCTCCTCTTCTTGTCTTCCCTTGAAAATTTGAGGAATAACGTGGAAGCCTTTTTTTGCTTGAAGTCCGTCCGCTGTATGATGTAATTCGACGGCATTGGTGGACGGTGTCAGGAAAGCCGCCACAGGAAGAAGCAATATGGCAAACAGGCCAGTCCCTACATATTCACATGCAAGCTGTGCTTTTTTGAGGTAGACAAGTAAGCGAGAGTGAGAGTAGAGAAGAGACATGCATTGAAATAGAACCGCCGTAACGCCGGGATATGTAGCTACTATGGAGAATTTCTAGACCAAAAAATAAAATGATGCAACAAGGGAGCGAGCGACCTTCAACGATCCCCATGGTACGGCTCGATATTATGGCCGGAGCCTCCCAGGTGTCTTCGATACGTCTCTTCCTCCTCCTCTTTCAACCCGTAGCCAGACGGATCTCGTCTCTTTAGGAAGTGTTGCACCCTTTCGTCCACGGATTCCAGCTCAGTGACGGTCTGGTGCCGTCGCCCCTCCAGAAAGCGGCTACACTCTCGGTTAACCTGCTTAACCCGTTCGTCAACGAAGCTGGAGTATTTCCCTATACTCACGGCCTGGGCCACCCCTCCAAAGATGGCCAGCAAGACGAATAGCGAGGCAAATGTCTCGTGCGAGGCGCCTGTGGACTGCTGCTGCTTCTGGTACTTCCCGTTGCCCTGGCCATGGTATTGCTCCCAGTCCTCCCAGCTTGCGTTCCTGAAGATGGTAGGGTCTACCTGTCTCCGTCTGGAATAATATGCGTCCATAGCACTCTTCGCTGCCGGCCCCTGGGTACCAAATAGCTCTTCCCTCTGGAACCAACCCCGGCCAAACTTGTCGTACTCACTTCTCTTCGTAGGGTTCGACAGCAATTCATGAGCAGCTACCAGCAGCCGGTAGCGCTGTAGTCTGACTGACTCCGGGAGATCTTTGCAGAGGGGGTGACCGTTACAGCCTCCATCCGGATGGTAGATCTTGACGAGTTGGTAGAACCGCTTTTTCGAGTAGGGCGCATTCCGTTCCAGCCGGAGCAAGTCGTATGGGGTAAAAGAAGGGGATATCGGCCATGACAGGTCGTCTTCGGGCCCTTTAACACTGTCAGAGGCTGGCCCGTGTACATGAGCAAAACGCCTCGACTGACGCCTGTACGTCGGCTGTTCGGGGCGGACAAGCGGGCAGTGCGGGCTGAGAGTCTGGAGGCCGCCGCATGAGCAGAGAAGCGTTGATTTCCTCAGCATCGGCACGATGTGGCAAGCATTTCAATCTCTCGTGGTCTCCTTAGATAGGTAGGTATGCACATGGGGACATGGAATATCAGGTTGAACCAGATGGTCGTCGACGTTGATTTAGATAAATGCAGCTTCTCGCAGCTTTTCTCGCCTTAACTCTTTAAAGGCCCGCGTGAGCGTGAGGCGGACTGCTTAGTCATCGAATATCGCGGCTATTCGGCAAATCTTGTTAGTAATCATATCAAATTATGCTTATTCTTAGCCAATGGGACCTAAAGATTAACTAATTGTCAGAATGACAGCAGCAGATGAAGATAAATGATTGGTTCGAGTAATTCAAGCACAATATAGGTGTTATTATTAGTAATAGTAATAAGCTTGATTAGATATAGTTATATAAAGAATTTATAGCCCCTTATATAAATATAAGATAACTAAACTATATTCTAATATACCCCTCTAGCTTATAGCTATATAAAAGCTAAATATATATAAAAAGATAATAAAATAAAACTATAAAACTTCTAGAATAAAAAGAAATAAGCTAAAAGAAGGTATAATAAATATAAATAACTAATAATATAAAGTAAAAACTAAATAAAACTCTATAATAATTAATAAAATAATATTTATAATCTAGTTTATAAAAATATCTAAATTTAAATAATATTAGTTTAAATTTAGAATTTTTTTATTAAGTTCTTTATATTATTATTCTATTACTAGTTAACTACTTAGCCTTATTAAATACTTATTCTAGTTTATTTAATAAAGATAAGGAGTAAAATAAGTATTAAAAGTAATAAAATATAGTAGTAAATATATATAGTTAGATATTATAGATATTTTAATTTTAGTATTTTAATACTAAAAAGTAAGGAAAAAATATTTTATTTCTAATTAAAAAATTTAAATTAGATTTTAGTTATATTTTTATTATAAATTTAAATAATTTAAGTACTACTTAATTAAATAATTAATTAGATTAAGTTATTAAATAAATTTCTTATATTATTAAGCTATAAGAGGCTTAGTAAAGCTATTTATAGATATTTAATTAGTTAGAATTTAAATAATATTAATTTTACTATATTAAATCTATTTATATAATTAGTATTAATAGATATTAATATATTTAAATTTAGTATTAATTAATATATTATTTTTACTTATAAAGTTAACTATTTATTTATTATTATAGTAAATATTAAGTATTAAATTAATATTAAAATATATTTATTTAAAGAAATATTTTATTATTTTAGCTATATTACTATATATATTAGAGTAATAAGCTCTATCTTAATAATTAATATAGTTATATTTTATTATAAAATTATTTTTTAATTAATTAATTTATTAAATAATTTAAAAAAATAACTTTTTAAACTTTATCTAGTAGATAAATTATTACTATATATAATATTACTTAAAACTTTAAATATTCTAAATTTATATAAAAATTTATAAATATAAATATTATTATATTTAATAAATAGATTTTTAGTATTTTATAAATAATAAATAAGTTTATTTATTTATTTAAAATATAATTAATTTAAATCTTTTAAGAATTTATAAACTTACTTATTATAAAGATAATATTTAGTTTAATAATAATAGTAATATAAAGAATTAAATTTATTTTTTATTAGTATTTATATATTTATTTAAATATTACTTATTTTTTATTTTTTATAAGTATTATATTTTTTAATAATAGTATTAAAGTTTTTTTTCTATATTCTAAATAGTAATATTTAATAATTTTCTTAATATATACTTATTAGTTTAACTAAAATTTATCTATATTATAGTTTTATTTAATAATAATATTAAGAAATTAGTTAATTATATTAAAGTTCTATATTTTAAAAATTTTCTTAATATAAATTATAGTCTCTATAGCTTATTAAGTATAATATTAGAATTAAATAATAATAATATTATTAATAAAGAAGAAAATATAAATTTTATTATTTATAAAAAGATATAATTTATCTAAAATAAACTTAAAATTAAATTTATAAAAAATATTAATAAAAATATTTAATTAAAATAAAAAACTTCTTTATAAGTTATAAAGAACTTTAAATAAATATATTATTTATTTTTATTATTTAAATTTATTAAAAAAAATATAATAGATAATTTTATTAAAGTTAATAAGTTTAAGAATATATTAATAGTATTATTTTACTATATTTTAAAATTAAAAATAGTTACTATAGTTATTAAAATTCTTATTAATTTAATAGTTAATATTATAATATATATATTTTTTTTACTTTTTAATTATAGATTTTTATATATATAAAATCTAGTTTTAAACTTTTTTAAACTACTATTAGTATTAAATTTATATATAAATATTTAGTAAAGGGGTAAAACTTACTTATTTTTAGATATTAATACTAGTTTAAATATATTTCTTTCTATTATTTTATTTTATTCTACTTCTACTACTTTAATAAATTCCTTCTTATAAGGGTATTTAAGTATTTCTTATTAATTCTTTAATAGTAGTAAAAAAGTAGATTATATTAGTTTATTTAAAGACTTAAGAAAATATAGTATTTCTATAAAGAAGGTATAGTAAATTTATATTAGTAGTTCTATAGCTATTAAAAGGCTTATAGTATACTTTAAAGGCTTTTATATTTATTTACTTTTAATAATATTACTTATTAGAAAATTTATAAATTAATTTACTCTTATTAATCTTAAGGGTTTTAAAAATTTTAATAGAGATATTTTAAATAATTTAGGGATTATATTTAGTAATTAGTTCTTAAAAGTTTAATTTTACTATAAATTTACTAATTTATTAGTTTTTAACTTTAAGTTAAAAGCTTTATCTCTTATAATAAATTATTTTTTTTTAAGTTTTAGTATTAAATCTAGTAAAGTTAATTAAATTAATTAATTTAGTTTAATATTAAATTTTAGATTTATATTAATTTATAATATAGAAGTAGAATCTTTATTAATTTTATTTAGTACTACTAATATTAATTTAAGCTTAATAGAAGGCTCTATAGTAGATTTTTAAGTAGTTAATTAGTTACTCTCTATATTATATATTAGTATTACTATTAAGTAGTTTTTAATTATTTTAATTATACTTACTATCTCTTTTAAGTAATTAATAAACTACTTACTTAATAGTTTTCTATTTAAATTAAATATCTTAGTTTTATTAAATTCTATATTTTAGAAGTATATTATATATTCTAATTATAGTATTTAAATTTTAAAAATATTTATTAATTTATAGCTAATAAAATACTTTATATAAACTTAAAACTTAAACTTTCTACTTTATTTAATTTTAAAATCCCTAATATAAATTTTATAACTAATAATTTATAAATAAATTAGAGATATTAATATTAGTAATATAAGACTTAAAGAGTTTCTATTTATAAAATATTTCTTTAAATAAATTAATAATAACTTCTAATTTAATATTTATATTAATAATCTATTTAAAATATAAATTATAATATATATAAACTTATTTTAAAACTCTTCTAAAAGTTTAGCCTCTAATTATAGTATTTATATTATTTATATTAATATTTTATTTAAATATTCTATTATATTATTCTACTTTAATATATATTTAGTAGATTATTTAATAGTAATATTTTAACTTCTAATTTAATTTTAGAAAATATTACTAATTAATTATTTAATATTAGTTTTAATAATAAAAACTTTATAAATAAATTATTACTTAATATATACTATTATATTAATAATTATTTATAAAATAACTAATTTATTTATTAATATAATAACTTTATATTATTTTATTATTTTATAAAAGAAATAAGTAACTTATTTATTTTTATTATATTCTTTAGACTAAATTTAAATAAAATTAATATATAAATATTAAAAAAATACTATTATTCTTATTATAGATATTTTTTAAAAAATTTAATATTTTAATTTTAAACTTATATAAGCTTTATAAATTAGTTTAAAGTTTTTAATTTTAGAAGTTAATAATTTTAAATAAATAATTTTAATATTATTAGAAATTATTTTAAAGTATTTAGTAGCTTTATTATCAGAGTAACTAAATTATTTATACTAAAAAGCTTTATTTATAGTACTCTTTTTAGATATATAGGAAGATATAAAAGCTATATTTACTATTAATAGAGTATTATATCTAATAATAAATAAGCTATTAATTCTCTATATTTTAGCTATAATTTCTCTACTTCTCCCTTTTCTAATATATTTAATTTTACTATTATAAAAGAGTCCCTTCTTCTTTATTTATAAATTAGATACTAAACTAGTATAAAAGTTAAAAATATATTAGATATTTTTAAATTATTCTTATTTTTACTTATTATCTAATATTATAAACTAAATATTAGTTATTCTAACTCTCTATATTTTAATCTTAGTAGTATTAATTAAAATAACTTTCTTATATAGTTTAAGTATATTAAATTAGTTACTATTATTAATTATATATATTATTACTACTAAGTTATAAATTATACTATTTTTTAATAAAAAATTAGATATTATTAAAAGAGCTAATATAGTTAAAGATATATTAGTATCTAAATAATAAATATAATAAAAGAAAGATTTAAGATAATATTTTTAATATTATTCTCTATTATAAGATTTATAAAGTTAGTATTATTTATCTTCTTTTAGTAAACTTTATATATTTATAATATTTTTTAGATATTTATTTTCTTAAATTTATTTTTTAAAGCTTGTGAAACTCGATAAGTAGTAGACACTACAATACTAATTATTAAACAACGTGGGTATAATATAAATATAGAATATATATATAGATTAGAATAAAAACTAATTACTAGTTTTTAGTAATAATTAGGAGAAAGAAGATATATATATATATAGAGCTTAATAATATATTAGTTATTAGTTTAGTTATCACTAATATAACTATATAGTATAACAATTACCCCCTTTTTTTTTAATAAAGCTATCCCTAATAATTTATAAGGGTAAAAATATTAAAAATATAGTAAATATATTATTTATTATATAAATTATAAGGAACCCCTAATATTCCAGGGGTAAGTTTTCTAGAGTTTTTAAAATAATATAGAATAAGTATATAGATAATTTCTCTTAAGTAGGGGAATAATATCAAAGTATATAATTAGTTGTTTACTAGACTAACTATAGACCTCTATAGTAGAGAAGGGAGTTCCTTCTTATATAGAGTCTATTAGTAGTTCCTTAGTTAGCCTTTTCTTCTTAATAATCTAAAAACTTAGATTTACTTATCTAGGGTTAAGTTATACCTTAGAGTTACTTATCTAGGGTTAAGTTATTCCTTAATATTACTATCTAGGGTTAAGTTATTCCTTAATATTACTATCTAGGGTTAGCTATACCTTAGAGTAGTTCTTCCTTAGAAGTATCTGACTCTTCCAGGGGATCAACTTATAATACCCTTAGTAGCGATATTGTAGTAAAGCTTTAATATAAATTTACTAATAGTTTATATTATAAATATATAGTATTAATTTCTACTCTCTATATATATTTTTAAGTTATATATATAATATAATTATAGAATTAGACTAGATTAGGATATTATATAGTACTCTAACTAGCTTAATATTATATAGTATATTTAAAATTAATATAATATTATATAATACTAAATTTAATAGAATATTATATATCTAACTTATTTTCTTTATATTAAGCTATAGCTTAAGCTTATTATAAATATTAATATTATAATAAGGCCCCTTATTATTAAATTAAGCCTTCTCTATATCCTTTTTACTACTACTATTTAGTATATTTTCTACTAATCTACTATAAATCCTTCTATTATATATAAATAGCCTTTTTAATATATTTAGTATATATTTAATACTCTTTTTATATTTATTTTATAGTTTTCTATAACTTATAAAGTAGCCTTCCCTATATATAAGTTTAAAATATAGCTTTATAAAATAAATAGATTAATATAGTATTATATATCCTCTAAAGCTTAATATATATTTTAATATTTCTTATATAAGCTATAAGTATTTTAATATTTATTATATATACTATAAGCTAGCTATTAAGCCTAGTAGCTATAATAAAATATCCCTAAATATATCTTACTTCTATCTTAGAATAGAGCCTAATTTTTACTATATTTTCTAATAATATCCCTATTCCCTACTAGATTTTTAATAAGATAACCCTAATTTATAATATCCCCCCTTTTTATTTAAAGAAAAACTATATTTTTATTACTATTTTAGACTATTATCTCTAGAACTTCCCTATTTACTTTTAGCTACTATTCTTCGCACTCTAGGTACCTAGACTTACTTCTTATAATTAACTTATTAGATTAAGAGCTATAATATAGTAATTAATATAATAATTAATATAATTAGTTTAGTTCTATTAACTTTTCTTATTATTAATATATTTATTAAGTAATTAATAAAATATAATAATAAGACTAAATATACTAATTTATAGTATATTTCTTCTTATAATAATACCCCCTACTATTATTATTTTCTCCTCCTCTATAATTTAGAGGAGTTTTATAAGTCTAAATCTAGCTACTAGTATACTTAGTATTATTTAGTATACTAAGTATATAAAAAGGTAAGTTTTCTTATATTTTTAGTATTTATTTATTAATATTTTAAACTAATAATATATTTAGGAGTCTAACTCTTTTAAGTTATACTAGCTTTACTTTCTTAAGTTAGAAATTTAGACTTTTAAAATCTAAATTAGTATAGTAGTTATCTCGCGCTATAAGAAGTTTAATTAATTATACTATTAATTAATAACTCCCTAGCTTATTAAGTAGTTTACTTATATTTATATAGTTAAATTTATATCTATATAAGCCTACTATACTTATTAAGAAGAGGCTAAGTACTACTAATTAGAGAAAAGTCCCTTAGTAGGTACTACTCCTTCTAGTATACTACCTAGTACTTCTATACTTTCTATATCTTTTAAGGGAGAAGATATTCTATTTATAGCCCCTAGATCTTAATTTAAAGTTATAGTATATATAGCTATATCTCCTAAGTATTTTTTATTATTTTCTACTACTATTACTACCTCTACTATCTCTACTACTAATATTATCGCTACTACCCTTACTACTATTCCTACTACTACTACTACTACTAATACTATAGCTAGTACTACTACTACTCTATTCTACTACTATAGTTATTCTCCTTACTACTATAGCTATAACTACCTCTATAGCTCTTACTAAGTATAATTTATTAGTTATTTTTTATATTAGTTAGTTAATTAGGCTAGCCTTTAGGTCTTAATTTTATTTTTTCTATTATAGCCTATAGGCCTTTAGTTATTAAGATTTAAGACCTTTAGACTAAATAAAAATATTAACTCTCTATATTTTTTCTTACTAAAATTATATAAAAATCTATTTATAGGAAAAATAATAATAGAAAGAATTAAAAAATATAGTATTTCTATTTAGAAGTATTTATTCTATAGAATTAGTATATAATAGATTATAAAACTAAATAATTATATTAATATTAGGGGTTATAAAATTAAAGTAAGAATTATAGTAGGTACTTCCTCTATTTTTAAAATATTTCTATATACTAATAGTTAAATTATTTTATATAAGGGGCTTATAGAGTAAGTAAGATTAAGAATATATAGAGAGCCTTATTTTTAAATATCTAGTTCTTTAAGGTTCTTCTTCTACTTCTTATATTCTAGTTTTATAGATTTATATACTTTATATTAAAATTTCTAATATAAGAACTACTTTAAAGCCTTTATTTCTTATATATACTCCTTAAGCTTCTAGCTATTATAAATATATATCTTTTCTATTTTACTAAGTAATAAGGCCTATCTTACTTTAATTTAATATCTAAAATCTCTTTTATTTAATACTCTTCTTTACTATTAACTAGTATTAGTAGTAGTAGTAGATTTTCCCCTAGTTAAGGCTTATAAGGCTCTAATAGTAAGATATAAAATACTAAGTATATACTACTATAGATTAGTAGTAAGTTAAGCTTATAAGATTATAACCTTTAGGCTTCTAGAACTTTAAATAAATTTAAATAAATATAATCTAGCTTTCTAACTAGATATAGTATATATAAATTCTTAAATTTAAGTATTATAAGCTTATCTACCTTAAATTTTAATAATTTTCTTTTTCTATTATAGTAAGCTTTTTAAACTACTCTTACCTTTTTTAATTCTATAACTAAATAAAAGTATATAAATACTAGATTCTATATATAGTTTATTACTTTCTATAAGGTAGATAACTTTTTATTTATATTAATTATAAGCTTTAGATAATAATCTATTAAGGCTTTAGCTAGAACCTTACCTATTAAGCTTTACTTTAAGCTATTATATACTAGCTATATTATAAATAACTACTTAGCTTAATTATTCTAATGGAAGTTAATAAAGTACCTTAGGTAGTATTCTAGTATTTAGTTTTAGTATTTTATCTATTTATTTATTTAAGGATAGAAGGTGGTTAAAAGACACCTTTTTATATTAAAATAATAATATAGTATTATTTAGTATTTAGATATAAAGAGTATACCTCTATCTAATACTATATTTTTAGATATATTAAAGATAGAAAAAATATACTTATAGTATAGTTTATCTATCTCTTTAATAGTAATAGCCTTAATATATAGTAGATAGATAGTAAACTTACTAAAAATATCTACTACTACTAAAATAGTATTATATATTTAATACTCCTAGAATATAGAAGATAAACTAATAATAAAGTCTATAATAATAGTTTTTATTAGCTTTTTTAGTAATAATATAGAGCCTAATTTACTATAAAGCTTATAATAGTGTAATTTAACTTATTAGTATATATTATAAATACTTATATACTATAAGATATTATTAGAAAACTTATACTAATAGTACTTCCTAAATATAGCCTCTAGAGTATATTTTTTACTAAAGTAGCTACCCTATAGGTTATTATAATTAGTATAAAGTATTTTAATAATTAATATATACTAATTAGAAATATATATCTTTCTATTAATCTAAATAATCTTATTTTAATCTAGAGACTATTTAATATTATTTAATATAAAGTTTCTCTATACTTTAAGCTCTATAATTTATTTAATAATAAATATATTAAGACTTTAAATTTATTTAATAAGTAAGCTTAAAAATTTAAATATATCCTTATAGACTACTTTACTAAATATAGCTACTACTACTATTAGGCGCGATATAAGATAGTATAGAAGCTATACTCTAATATTATTAGAAGTATTTATTTTAGACTTAAGGTATCTTTCTTATATTAGAGATATACTAGAAGTTTAGATTAATAGCTATATATAGTTAACTTTACTATTATATACCTATATATAATTTACTAGAACTAAGGCTACTTTTATAAGCTTATAACTATAATTCTTATATCTATACTAGAGCTTCTACTATAATATAGGTAGAAGGACCTCTCTATAATAGGACTTGACGTAGTCTATTTAATAGCTAAATATATCTATAGAATTATACTTTCTAGAGTAATATAATAGTATAAAATTATATATATTAAGTTACTTAATCTATCTACTCTACTACTTATTAAGTACTTTTATTATTATAAAATATTATAAGTTAGTATAGTTAGAGTAGATCTCTACTAGGGCTTAACTACCCTCTAAATAGTGCCTCTAGTAGATAAAAGCTATAACTATTACTAGTAGTTCCTTATTATAAGTATTATAATATACTTCTACTTTAGTAAACTTATATAACTAGTAGATCACGGGATACTAGAGTATATCTTCCCCTAATTATAATAATATAGCTACTACTATAAAATTTAAAGTATCTATTTTTACTTAAATATACTTTTTTAGATTAAAATATATAAGTAGAAATACTATTATAAAGCTCTTTTTAAGGTTATTAAATAAGCTCTATATAGCTAAAATCTACTAAAAAAGTAGCTTCTACTCTCCCTTTTTATAACTTTTAATAATTTTAAAGAGTAGTACTATAACTTAAGAATAAGTATATATAAAGTACCTATAAAAGTTAGTAAAGTTTAAAAAAAACTATATATCCTTTACTAATTTAGATACTAGTTACTAGATAATAGTAACTATATAGTTCTATTCTATTTTAATCTTATTAGATTCTATTATATAGCCTAAGAATATAATCTATTAGATTTTAAACTTATATTTTAAAACCTTTAAGTAGAGCTTAGCCTTCTCGAGGTATTTTAAGATCTCTATAATATATACCCTATATTTCTTTTAAGTTTTTAAGAAGATTAGAATATTATTTAAGTAAACTATATAAAAATTATTAAGTAGATTAGTAAAAATTATATTAATATATATTTAGAATATAGTAGATATATTTATAAGTCTAAAAGGTAGAACTTAATACTTAAAGTACTTATAATAGATATAGAAGGTAGTTTTCTACTAGTCTTCCTACCTAATAGATATATAATAATAAGTATCCCTTAGATCTAATTTAGTAAAGTATTTAGCCTAAGCTAATCTATCTAAGAGTTTACTAATTAGTAGTAGTAGATATTAGTTCTTAATAGTAATATTATTAAGATACTAATAGTTTATATATAAATATATAGTACTATTCTTCTTAGGAATAAATAAAATAAATACTCTAGCTAAACTAGAAAATAGCTAAATTTATCCTTTCTTAAGTATCTTATTTATATAGTTCTAGAGTATATTAAGCTTAGGATCTAATAAATTATAAATAGGTAGAAAAGGTAGTTTTATACTAGGTTCTAAGTTTATATAGTACTCTACTCCTAGAGATAATAAAGTACTTATAATATATTCTTTAAAGAAGAGGTATATATAGGGCTTAATATACTTAGATATATTTTTAACTTTAGTAAATTTCTATATAAAAGAAACTATATTAATATATACTCTTACTCTAATAAGTATTTCTTTAATAATATCTTCTATCTCTATTAGGGGCTATATATTAGGCGTTTAGAAGTAGAAATTACTATCTATCTAGTTAATATTAGAATTAATTACTTTTAATTATAGGAGCCCTAATACTAGAGTATAATCTTTTAGATCTATAACTTAAAATAGGTATATTCTTATTTAGGTACTCCTATTATAGTCTATAGCTATAATATATACTTAGTATTAACTATATAACTTAACTTAGGCCCTATTAATAGCCTCTACTACTATTAGATTATAACTTACTAGAGTAATACTATTATCCTTAGTCTAGAAAGAGCTAATATAGTTTATCTAGATATCTAAATTAATTAAAGCTAGAATATTCTATATTCTATATTCTATTTCTACCTTTATAAGAATTAGGAAGCTAAATTAATACTTATACTAACTTAAAGATTCTCTAGTAATTAATATAGTATAGATAGCTCGCCTTAGGTATTTTTTATCTTATCCCCTTATCCCTTATTCTTTCTATTAGCCTTAACTATAGAAGCCTTAGTATCTATAATTTGATTTTAGGTAAAGTACTAAGTATTTATATATTTACCTTAAGGATATACCTTATAGTAGTCTTATACTCTGAGTTAGAAATTTAATATATCCCTTTTTTATTTTTTATTAAATTAATTTTTTCTATCTCTATTTATAGTATTCTATAATTAATTATAGAAACTTAAAGTAGCTCTCTATAGAGCTAATTATATATTAAGTTCCTTACTTTAAATTTTTAATAAGTAGCCTAGTATTGCCTTTTTAATTATATTAAGCTTAAAAAGTAACTACTTATAGATAAGGTCCTTAATATATATCGTATATTTACTAAAATTATAACTTATTAATAGTAGTACTTTACTAAAAAGATATATCTTTTATTACTCTTCTATATAAAAGCTAGTAAGCTACTATTTTATACTTTATAATTTAGTAGTAAAAGTATAGATTAATTAATTTTTATACTACTTAAAGTATATATATTATTTTTTATAGTTAATAGGGGCTCGAATTAGATCCTTTATCTATTTTTATATCTAAGTAATAAATTTAGTTTAGATTAGAAGTATAGATATATTAAAAGAATAGATATTCTAAAAATTAATTAAGCTCTTATTAAAATATAATATATCTTTATATACCTTATATAAGTAGTTATTATTTTAAAAATAATAGGTTTAATATATATAGTAAGTAGCGCTAGCTTAAATAAATACTTTTAGCTCTTTAATACTTATTATATCTAGCTTCTTAATAGATTTTCTAGTAGATATATTTCTATAGTAGTTATTCTTTAGGTTTTAAGCCTATAGTAGAACTCCTATAAGTAATAGTAGATAGTTATAATTATAGGTAGCTATAAATATAGTTTTCTTAGTATAGTTTACTATAAATATCGGGATTAATATTAAGAGTACTTTAGTATAAATTTATATATATTATAAATTTATAGAAGATATAGATTAGTATAATATTTTTTTATCTATTAATTCTTTAACTAATAAATTCTATCTATTTTTTAGCTTTTCTATAATAGTAGTACTACTAATAGCCTCTATAAATAGTTTATACTAAACTAGCTTAGTTATTAGTATATTAATCTACTATTTAAGTAGCTAATTATACTACTACTAGTATAAGAGCTCTAATTATTCCTCTATATCTCTAGTTTTATTCTTTAGATACTCTTACTCTATAGTAGAATATACCTCGAGTTCTAGAGATTCTAGTAGTAATACCTCTAATTTATAAACTTTAGGCTCTATATAAGAGTCTCTACTAGAGTATAGCTCTATAGATAATACTACTATCTTTAGTAATAAATCTCCCTATATATCTTCTATATTATTTAATATATTTTAAGTTAAACGAGTTATCTATCTAGTCTCTATAATAATAATAAAGAAACACCCTTAATAATAGAGTAATTAAAACTATAAGACTTAATAAGTAGTAGATATTATAATACTAATTATTAGGTAATGTAGATATAATATAAATATAAAATATATATATAGATTAAAATAAGAACTAATTACTAATTCTTAGTAGTAATTAGAAGGAAGAAGATATATATATATATAGAGCTTAATAATATATTAGTTATTAGCTTAGTTATTACTGGTATAGCTATATAGTATAATAGAGCTTTATCTACTTTCTACCTTATTGTTAGAAACCGACCTTTAAGGCACGGAACCCTTGATCGGAGCCTGATTAGCCCGACTTTAGGCGTATATATTTAGAGTATAGAGTATATATAATCTATATTAAGTAAGAGGGTATAAATACTCTAAGGGAATCTAGAGTTTAGAGGAACTAATAATTAGTTTAAATACTACTAGATCTCTATAGTATTTCTCTATTTAAGAAGAACCTTTATAGTCTCTTCTAATAATTATAGAAGAACTAACCCCTAGTATCTCTATATACTAGTAGTCTAATATTCTAATTATTTCTAAAAGCTAAGAGATATAACTATAATATAAAGTAGAATATACTTATAAAAAGTTAAGATATTAATTATAGAGAAGCCTTTAGAAGAATTATATTTATTAATTAATTAAATTATAAGTATAACTATAGATAAATAGTAGAAGCTATAAAAACTCCTATTAGAGGTTTTTTATAAGGGTAGTTATTAAAAAATACCTAAAAGATAATAAGAGGAAATCTAATATCTAAAATATTAAAAACTCCTACTAAAGGTAAAAATACTAATATAAAATAATATAACCCTAAAAGGGTATTTAATCTAGTTTTACTAGCTTAAAAATATACTATAGAATACCTTCTTAAAGATTTTAGATAAAGTAAAGATTATATAGGCGCGTTAGGGGTAAAAGGCGAAGTTAAATCTAATAATTAAATAATATAACTAGGTAGAGGTAGAATAGATAATATTTATAATTTAAGATAAATTTAAAAAATAGTACTAAGACTAAATAGAGTATTCTACTAATTATAAAATTAATATTATTTTTAGATTTAATAAAGTAAGGTAATAGCCCTAATAAGATATAAAGTCCTTCTTTAATTATATTAAAGAGTTATATAATAATCACGGAGTAGATTTACTAGAAGTATATCTAGTACCCTTAACTATTAGAAAGCTCCTTCTAGATCTATAATATAAGATCTAGTATCTCTAAAGTAAGCTAGAAACTATAGAGGAGTTAAAGGTAGAAGTATACTAGCTAGAAGTAGTACTTTAAAAGAGGGATTAGAATAAAATTAGTTATATATTAAGGGAATAGGCTAAATAACTATTCTAAGGGTCTTATAATAATAAATAGTATTAGATCTAAGATAAAGATTTAATCTTATAATTAATAAATAAGAAGTATAAGGGTATATTTAACTATATTACTCCTAAAGAAAGAGAATATTACTTTAAGAAAAAGCTATATTTAATTTATAAAAAGAAGAAATATATAGTAAAGAATTACTTAAATAAAGTAAAGTTATTAAATAAAAAACTATAGAATTAAAAGGGGGATAATAAATCTAAGCTCCTTACTATATTTATAGATAAATAAATAATAATAGAAGAGGTAGTCCTACTACTATAGGTAGTAACTCTAAAACTTTAGAGTAAAGAGGAGATATAAGTTTAGGTAATTATTAATAATACTACAGATTATAATTTTATTAATTTAATCTTAATAGAATTATTCTCTAGTAAACCTATATAGATTAAGAGTAAGGAGGTAGATTTATTAAATAGAGAATAAATAAAGCTCTAGAGGATAGTTCTAGTTAGTATTACTCTTAAAAACTATTAGAGAATTATATATATATAGAAAGTACCCTTTATAATAATCCCTATAGTTAATATTAAAATAATTCTAGATAAACTATAGCTTTAAGAGATAGATCTAAGGATTTACTAGAAGTAATACTACTAGTACTACCTATATATAGTAGAGTAGGTATCTATAACTAAACTAGCTTAAAATAATATACTAGTAATAGTCTAACTCCTTATATTAACCTTAGAGGAGAAAACTATAGAGGAAAATTAAATATTTAGAGAGTTTAAGTCTTATATAGATATTTTCTTAGAGGAAGTAGCTTATATATTTACTAACTCTAAATTAGTATTCTATAAGATTAAGCTAATAAGTAGAAAAGTTCCCCCCTATTTACTCTTATATAACTTCTTAGCTAAGGAATTGTAGATATTAAGGGAGTACCTCAAGACTATACTAGAGAGAAAATAAATTAGAGAATTTAAAAATTCTATAGGAGTACTTATATTTTTTATATTTAAAGTAGATAGTAGTCTTTATATATATATAAACTACTAGGGACTAAATAAAATAACTATAAAAAATTGCCTTATTTTATCTGGAGTTAATAAGATATTAGATAAACTAGTAGATACTATATTCTTTACTAAGTTTAACCTTAGAGAAGTCTATTATAAGATATATATTAAGGAAGGTAATAAATAGAAGATAGCCTTTAGAATAAAGTATAGATACTATAAATATTTAGTAATACTATTTAACTTAGCTAATATACTTACTATATTCTAAAAGTATATTAACTAAGTTCTAGTAGGGCTAGTAGATATTATATATATTATTTACCTTAATAATATCTTTATTTTTAGTATAAGTAGGGAGAAATATATAAAATATATTAGGTTAGTACTAGATAGATTAAGAAAATTTAAATTATATATAAAGTTATTAAAGTATATATTTTTTTAAACCTTAGTAGATTTTCTAAAATATAGAGTAAATTATAAAGAGATAAGTATAGATCTAGTAAGAATTATAACTATATAAGAGTAGCTAAAACTCTATAATTTCTATAATATTTAGGTATTTTTAAAATTTACTAACTTCTACTAATATTTTATATATTAGTACTTCTAGATTATAGCACCTATTACTAAGTTACTTAAGGGCTCCTAGAGAGGGAAGAAGAAAGGTAGATTTAAATAGATACCTAAAGTAAATATAGTTTTTAGGAAGCTAAAAAGGAAGTTCCTAATTAAATCTTTACTCTAATACTTCGATCTATTAAAACTCTCTAGAGTAGAAATAGATATATTAATATTTATATATAGGGCTATCCTATCCTAACCCTACTAAAAGGAGGGGAGGTGTGAGGCTTGGTAGCTAAAAATACTGCGAGACTATAGACGAGCAAATAATAAATATATAGATAAGATTAGTAGTAAGCTAATTACTAACCTCTCTATAAGAGAATAAATAATGTAGTTTTTAAGTATAGAAGAGTCACGTAGGTACCTTAGTAGGTAGACACGTGACCTATCACGTAATCTAGTATTATAGTTACCTCTCCCTTCTCTAGGTACTATCCCTAGTACCTAATATTAATTGATCTTATTAGATCTGAATCTATTAATAGATTTACT
This sequence comes from Trichophyton schoenleinii, assembly GCA_018357685.1. NCBI lineage: Eukaryota > Fungi > Ascomycota > Eurotiomycetes > Onygenales > Arthrodermataceae > Trichophyton > Trichophyton schoenleinii. The sequence goes on from WOFF01000002.1 coordinate 4,430,408, forward strand.
AAATAGAAGTAAGAAAAAAACGCGTATTATTAATACCTTATCCTTCTAGATAGTCTACTAACTTATCTCGGAAGGGTCAGATATATAAAAGCCTTCCTTTTCTACTTCTTTCTTCTTCTTCTTTCCTTTTCTTCTTCTTCTTTTAAGCTATTAATCTTTTTTAAAGTGAACTACTACCTGGTCCCTATACTAACGTCTATACTTTTCTTCTTCTTCTTCTTAATTAATTAATAATTCACGGGTTTAAAAACCCTAGTTAAGTCTCCCGACTTCTAAAAAACTAACTAAATCTAAGGTTAAGTAATCCTACTCCCTTCTACTTAAATATCCGTTAAAAGTCGAGTAATTTGCTCCTTTCTTTTCTTCTTTTTAAGAATACCACTATATTTAGATACCTATTCCTGGGAGACTATCTAGTATATATTATAATCTATAGAATATTAGATATTTTATAGATTTAATACCCTTTTCTAAGATACCCTGATTTCTGAACTATTTTGCTTAAATTTCCCTAGATTTTTCCACTATTTAGTTAATTTTCCGATAAATACCCCTTATACCCCTTATTTTTACTATAGGATTAGCTAGAATATTAAATATATTTATAATAATATATGATTGATTTAATATATTATTAGGTATATTTAGTCCTTAGGAATTTACTAATAGGGATATTTTTAGGAGAGTCCCCTATAAGTAATACTTCTATCAGCTTTAGTAGTAGGACATTCCCTATATATTTAGGGGAACCCGTAGAACGTGCGGCGATTACTACTAAGCTAGTTATTAATATAAACTAGTAAATTAAAATTTTAAAGTAAAAAGCTAAAAATTCTATATAATTTTAAGTAAAATAGTTCTACTAATAGGTATTTTAGATAGTTAAGACGCTAGATATACTATAATTTATCTATCTTAGGATAGTAATATTTAAATTAAAAGGTATAGGGTAGTTAGTAGCTCCGGCCCTTAAGTAAGAGTATAGGGAGTTATATAATTATTTAATAGAGCTAATTTATACTATATAGTCCTAGACTACTTAGATTAGAGATACTATCTAGACTTAATAAATTATAGATATTATATAGGGGTACGAGTATTCTATTCCCCCCTAATACTCTTAGAATAATACTAAGTTTAATATCTTTTTCTACTAAAATATATTACTCTAATCTAGCTATAAAATATTAGAGAAGGTAGAAAATTTAGAGTAGGAGAATATCTAGCTCCGCTAGATTAATTAGTACTATAGGCTAGTCTTTTTTAATAATTAAGACTATAAGTCATACTTTAGTACGTAGGGTTAAGCTTTTTAATTTAGTGGTTTTTCTTTTATTTTAAAATTTTAACTCTAAAATTTAAAATCTAGAATAATATTTTAATAGCTAGTTAGTTAGTTAATAGAGTCTTAATTTTCCCTTTTCTAATCCCTTTTTAAGTCTTCTATCCTTATCTTATCCTCTACCTTAGTAAAACTATTAAAAACCCTTTCTTTCTAGGGAAAAAATATAGATAGAAAGAGCTTATTTAATAGATAGGGTATAGAATATCTTCCTTATTCTTTCTATATATTAGTTATTATACGAGATAGAGCTATATATAGATTAAATATTTCTAATAGGAAGTAGTAGAGTCTTTAAGTAGGAATCCTCTATCTAAATAGAACTTATAGATATAGGTTCGAAAATTACTAAAAATACTTATCTATTTCTTACTAATTCTAGATATATTCTTCTTTTTATGTTCCGAGACCTTTTAGGTTCTTTTTAATAGGTATAGGACTATTTTATTAAATAGTCCTGGTTCTATTAAGCTTTTTAGTCTTCTTTAGGTTTAATAATTCGTTCTAAGAAATATATTTTAGGGTATAGATAGAAATTAATTATCTATAATTATCTGTGATTATTTATAATTATTTAGATATTCCTCTTTTCAGGCTTCTTTAATTTATTATTAAGTCCGGTTCTTTAGTTCGAAGTCTTTGGATTATTTTATTTAGAAATCTATAAGAATTTAAGAGGAATAGTACCCTAAAAGATTAAATTAGTATATTAAAGTTAATTATATATAAGAATATAGATAAGGATAGTTTACTTAGTCTTTTAGTTATTTTTACTTCTTATAAGTAGGAGCTTTTACTATTTTTTCTACTTCTTTCTTTTAGAATATCTTAAATACTTTAGTATCTTAAATATATTCTAAGGGCTCTAGGGTATCCTCTAAGGGGCCCTAGCCTTTCTAATAGACTCTATATCTAAGTATTTTGCTATTTTTATTAACTTTTTTTTCTAAGATTTTATTTATAAGCTATTCTTCCTTACTATTAATTAGTTTAGGCCCAGGGGGTAGTATTCTCCCCTCTCTCTACTTATATTTCTTAAGTAGGGATATATAAAAGACTAGATGAATTTTATTATAGGTAGGAGTTAATTTAAGCTTATAAACTTAGCTTCCTTATTTCTCTAGTATCTAGAATAGGCCTAGATATTTATAATCTAGTTTCCTAGCTAGATAAACTATTTTTAGGTTCTTTCTATTTAGAAGGACCTAATCGCCTATATTAAAGCTAACTAGTAGATAATTTCTATTATAGTACTTCTTCTAGTTATCTCTAGCCTTCTAAAGTCTAGATAGAAGTATTTTATATATTTTATTTAATATAGATACGCGTTTTATAGCCTCTATTATTAGTAGTAATTTAAGGGGTTTAGAACTTATATTAATTTATAATTTAGACTTATAGTCTATTAGAGCTACTACTAGAGCCTTACTCGTGGATAAATATTAGAACTAGTTATAAATAAATTAAGCTATAGATAACTAGCTAACCTAATTATTCTAATTAAAGTTAGTAAAGTATCTTAAGTAGTACTCTATAGTTTAGTTCTAGTACTCTATCTAGTTATTAGTTTATAAATAGAAAGTAGTAGAAAGCTACCTTTTACTACCTAAATAGAAGTAAAGAATAGACTAGAATTTATAAGTAAAAAGAGTACCCCTATTAGTTACTAGATTAGCTAGTATACTAAATAAACTAATAATATTTTTAAATATTAGATATTCTAGTCCTTCTACTTTAATATCCTTAATATAAGGGATATATAAAGTAAACTTAGTTAGAATATCTATAATAATTAAAAAGATATTAAAGGTATTACCTTCTAAATTAGAGAATAGTAGATCTATAATAAAGTCTAGTATAATAGTTTCGAAGGGCTTACTAGGGAGTAAAATAATATTAAATTTTTTATACTTTTTATATTTATAGGTTTTTACCCTTTAATAAATATTATATATAGAGATATAATTTAAGATATCTACTAATAAACTATATTAATAATACTTACTTTTAATAGCCTCAATAGTTTTCTTAACCCTAAAATAACCCCTCTATAAATTATTATAATTAATATATAGAATTTTATTAATTAGTATAGAACTATATAAAATATATACTTTTTAATCCCTTTAGATAATTCTATAGATATTAATAAACTATAAATAACTATTAGCTTTTAATTTATTATTAGATATTATTAATTTACTCCTATATTCTAATATATAAGGGTTCTAATCTAGACCCTCCGGAGTATAGAATTAAAAAACTTAGGTATATTAATATAAGCTATTTTATCTACTAAGGTATAATTAACTAATAGGCGTAATATAAGGAAGAGCCTGAATATATCTTTATTCCTATTAGTAGTTCTTTAGTTTAATAAGTTAAATAAGAGGGATCAAATTATAGAATTAGTAGAAGGATGTCTATATTCTAGTATATAATAACTAGGCAGACTAGTATAATAATTAAGTAGCGAGGAGTTTTACTTATATAGTACTTGGAGCTATCTTACTAAAGGTATTATTTCCTTATAGGTATTTAGTACCTACCCTTATTCTATAAAATATCTTAATTTCTACTATAGGGTAGATAGATTAATTATTCTATTATAGGAATCTATATAATTTACTTAGTAACTAGGTATATTAGTAGAATTTAATTTCCTAAAGTAGTATAGTAGAATAAAATTATAGATATTTAGGGCCTCTATCTATCTTCTTTACCTCCTATTAAGTACTTTAGTTATTATAAATTACTTTAGGTTAGTATAGTTAGAGAAGACTTCTACTAGGGTCTAACTTCCTTCTAAGTAGTACCTCTAGTATTTAAAAGTAGCCACTATAGCTAGAAGCTCTTAATTATAGGTATTATAGCCCTTTTCAGCCCCTATAAGCTTTCTAAACTAGAAAGCTACTAGGTATTATAAATTATTATTCTATAGCTAAGATAGGATAGCTAAAATTATAAAATTACTTATATTAGGCTCTATTTAGATATACTTAGCTAGGTTAAAATAAGTAAATAAAGGAGGGACTAGAAATCTAGCCTTTAGATTATCAAATAAGCGATCCGCTTCTAGAGTCTACTAAAAGATTAACTTCTTCTCCCTCTTCTTATAACTCTTAGTTAGCTTAAATATAGGGGCTATAATATATATATAGGACCTTATAAATCTTCTATAGAAGTTAGTAAAGCCTAGAAAGAATTAAACCTCCTTAATAGATTTAGGAGTAGGCTATTCTTTAATTATTAAGATTTGGTCCTCTTCTATTTTAATTCCTAATAAACTAATTATATAGCCTAAAAAGGATATCTTAGTTTTTTTAAATTTATACTTAGAGGCTTTAATATATAGATATATAGAAGTAAGTTACTTAAAAACTATAGTAAGATAAGCTTTATAGTCCTCTAGTATTTTAGAGAAAATAAAAATATTATTAAGGTAAACTATATAGAATTAATTAAGGAGATCTATAAATATTTTATTAATATAGATTTAGAAGGTGGTAGAAGTATTAGCTAAGCTAAAAGGTATAATATAATACTTAAAGTATCTATATTAGATATAAAATATAATTATCTAATAGTTTTTTTTATAAATTAATATTTATATATAGATATCCCTAATATTAATTTTACTAAAGAACTTAGTCTTTAATAGCTAATCTAGTAATTTACTAATAAGTAGAAGTAGGTATTAGTTCTTAATAGTAATTTAATTTAGTCTCTAATAGTTTATATATATTTTTAGCCCTTTATCTTTTTTAAATATAAAAAGGATAAAAATACTAGCTAGATTTTTCAAGGGTTTTATCTACCCTTTACTTATTATCTTCTCTAAGTACTCTCTTAGGGACTCTAGTTCTAATTATAATAAGTTATATATTAATATAAAAGGTAGTAACTTTCTTAACTTTAGATTAATTTAATATTTAGTCCTTAGTAGATATAGAGCTTTTTTAGTACTATTTTTATTAAAGATATAAATATAAGGCTTAAAGTACTTAGAAATATTAAGTAATATAGTCTTTAAAGTATTCTTATTATTATTAGTTTAGATAGATAAGATTTAAATATCTTATTATTTATCTTTTATAGGTTAGATATATAATATATAGGCTTTAGTATCTACTAGAACTTTAATTATAGTATTAAAAACTTTAAGGTATAATTCCTCTTCTTCCGTAAGGTCTATTTTATAGTAAGTAAATATATTATTATACTAATTAATATCTAGATTAATAGATTTTAGCTATAGAAAGCCTAGAATAATATTATAGCCTTCTAGTAATAGTAGGGCTTAGAATTTATATATAAAGAAGTATAAGTCTCCTTTATTATTAATAGCCCCTATTAATATATTATACTTACTAAAGTAATATAGGTAGTAGCCCTCAATAGACTTAACTATTTTTACTATACTAGATTCTAAGTTTAGTCTATTATTAGTAGCTTAGAACTACCTAATATAATTTACTTTAGCTCCTAAGTTTACTAAAGTATTAACTAGGACTTCTCCTTTTAGTATCTAAACCCTTATAGATAGGGTAAAGGAGATAGTAGGAGGCTCTCAGCGTTAGCTTAAATATTTAGTATTAGTAGTTTAAATAATATAAAGAATATACTTTATATATTTTTTACCTTTTTTATATTTTTTAGCTTATTTTCTGTCTTTTAGTCCCCCTTACCTTAATCTTACTACTAGATCCTATATTATTTGTTTAAATAGCCTAATTTATAGATTTTATAGTAGGGCTATTTAGTTTTTTAATCCTTATTATCTAATAATTTCTTATTTATAGATCTACCTACTATATTCTATAGCCTTTTTAAGTTAGTTCTATATCTTAATTCTAGGTTAGATTATTTATTAAAATTTCCTTAATAATTTAAGTATTTTAATTTTAGGGTTAAGAATTTATTCGAGCTTTCCTTATATAAGTAGTTTCTATATTTTTTAATATTATCTTTTATCTTTTTTAGTTAGTAGATAAGGTCTTCGTAGGATAATTAGTTTATACTTATAGTATATCTACTAAACTTAGCTCTAATAATTTTAAGGATTTTATCTAATAAATAAGACTTTTAGAACTCTTCTAAGTATAGAATATATATTTAACCCTCTAGAAGTTTTAAATAAGTAGAGAAATTATATACTAATTAGTACTCCTTTTATTTAGCTATTAAATAGAAATAGCCTACTTTATTAGTAGATCTTTTCGAGTTCTCTATTTAGATCTAGAGCTAGTAAATAAATTTAGTCTAAGTAGGTACTTTTATTAGATTTAGATAATAATTAGTCTATCTAATCTATAAGTAAGTATTAAAGTAAATAATAGCTTCTAGGACCTTTATCTTATTATTCCCTTAGAAGTAGGCCTCCTAGTAGGTATAGAATATTTAGTATCCTACTAAGAAGTCCTTATATTCCTTAATACTATATACTTTAAACTTCTTAGAAAGCTTCCTAACTAGTATATTCCCTATTAGTGGTTCCTTAGTATTAGAAGTTACTTACTATAAAGGTAGTTCTATAATCTATATTAGTACGCCCTATAAAATAGTACTTAATTTTACTAATATTTATAGATTCTAAGCTAGTATTTCTAGAATTTCAAATAATAGTCTCCGTAGCTCTTAATTTATTATTATTATATCCTCTAAGCTTATTTAAGGTAGTCCTTATTTAATTAGTTAGACTTAATCTATAGATTCTAGCTAGATTAATAATAGTATAACCTACTAGATCTAAAATATAAGAACTACTTAGTCTATTAAGTGATTCAGTCCCTAATAAATATTATCTAAACTAGATTTTTAGCTAGTACTAGAGAATATAGGACCTTACCTATTCTATAATTAAATAGCTAGGGGTAAGATAATTTTACCTTCTACTTCTTTTAATAAAGAGTCTACTAAGCGCAATTTATCTAGAGCCCTTAATATAGTAGACTTATTTAAATCTATATAGTTAGTAGTTATATAATCTATTAACTAATTAGTATTTATTTTTATAATATATAAAAGGTTTTTAATCTAATTAGGAGTAGATTACTTAAAATACCTTATTAAATAAGTAATTTGATCTTAATCTATTTTAGGGTAGTCTCGAGCTATTTTAGGGTGATAGTCTCGAGCTATATTATAATAATAGTTCTAGTTAGATTACTCAAGATACCTCGAAAAATAAATAATCTAGTCCCGATCTATTTTATAGTGGTCCCGAGCTATTTTATAATAGTCCTAATCTGGGACTAATTTAACTAATAGATCTAGTGGGCCGCTCTAATTAAGCTCTCGGGCTTAAAAGGTACTAGAAAGCGCGGTAGTACTAGATATATTAGAGGTTCTATCTTCTTTAAGCTATACTTATAGAAGAGAGATTTTAATATAGAGGTCCGCGAGCTCCTTATATTTTTATAAATACTAAAGATTATATAATACCTCTTAAAGCTAAAGCTTAAGTTCTTTATCTATATTACTCTTATTAGTTATCTACCTTATAGTACCTGGGGTAGAAGTATTTTACTTAAACTATAAGGCCTAATAAGTAAAATAGTCCCCTTAATAGTAATAGACTTTAGAGCTATAGCCCTCGAGCTACTAGATTTATTTATTCTTAGATAGTATTATATATTTAGTAGGTATATTAGTATAGCTCTTATATAGGTTGATCTACTAGTATTTCTAGCTATTCGGGGCTAGGATAGAATTATTTTACTTATTTTTAAAAGAAATTTAAGTAAACTAGTCTCTAGAGTTATTAGTTTATTAATAAATTTTAAAGGGGTTTATTTCTAGATTTTTATTTTAAGTAGTACTAGTAGTTCTACGAGTATATAATACTATTTTTTTATTTTAATAATAAAATATCTTTTTTAATAAAGTAATTAGAACTATAAAATTTAGTAACTAAAGATACTATAAGACTATAGACGAGTAAATAATAAATATATAAATAAAATTAATAATAAGTTAATTACTAATCTCTCTATAAGAGAATAAGTAATATAATTCTTAAGTATAGAAGAGTCACGTGGGTGCCTTGACAGATAGACACGTGACCTATCACGTGATCTGGTATCACAGGAGGAGGGTAAAATAGTACCTAGTAGTATTCTAATCTAAGAAGCTTAATAATACCTAGAGAGGTTATAGAATACTAAATTAGGAGATATTAGCTATAATAAAGTTATTTAAGTAGTAGAGATATTACTTTAAGGGAGCCTAATATATAATATAAATTTTTATAAATTATTATAATCTTTAGGAGTTTATAAATTATTTATATAAGGTATCTTATAGATATTAGGTTAATTAACTAAAATAGCTAGTAGTATATAACTTTAAAATAATCTATAAAATTAGGAAAACTAATCCTATAAATAGCCTATCCTACTATTTAGACTATAGGGAGATTCTAGAGGAACTTCTAACTCTAGAAAAGAAATAGAAATATAAAAGAGGTCTCTTATTAGTAGCTTAAGGAGTTCTAAGTAGACTAGTTAGGCGTAAAGTAGCTAAAGGTAGCTATATAGGGTTAGAGTTAAGAGAACTACTAGTTTAGAGGAATAGTTAAGAGAGTTAAGTTGCTATATAGATGGCGCAAAGATACTAATAATCAATACTATATAGGTGGGACTTCCTTAGAGGAGCTCTTAGGGAAGGCGTCTTAGTAAAAGGGTGCTAAGGTACTATATATATTAGGGTACAGCGACGTATTAATAAAGCTATCTAATTGTAGAAAAATATTTTAGTATCTAGCTTTAAGATTATAGCTTTAAGTCTAGCTTAGCGTACTTATACTCTCTAAGTTCCTTATCTATAATAAAGCTAGTATACTAATTAAGTCTAGTATAAGTATAACTAGGGATATTAGATAAATAAAGAGAAGTATACTTATATTAATTAGTACTATAAAGCTATAACTTACTATAAAGGCTACTTTAATTATAAGTATTAAAAGATAACTCTAATTATAGTAAAAATAAATATCTTTATATATATATCCCGGTAGTCTATTTCTATTACTCTTATTATAGTCTATATTAGACTATTCTCTTATAGTCTATTTTAAACTATCTAGCTACGGTCTATTTTAGACTATCCTATTTCTTAATATATTAGACTATTCTAATATTATATATTCTAAGGTCTTTCTAGGTTATTCTATACTATAACCTTATTCTTCTAATAAGTATACTTATCTAGGCTACGCTATAAATAGTCTATAATATTATCTCCTCCTTTTTTAATAAATTATCTCGATTGTTAGTTATAAATAATAAGTATATCTCCCCGTTATATTAGATTAGTAAGTCTTTTTCCTTTATTTTAAATTATAGTATATTATATTTCTAAATTTTATTTATATACTACTTCTATTCCTTATCATTATTATCGAGAGCGTACTTAATAGGCTAATATTATCAACTATTATAGTAGTTCTATTAATTTCCCTTACTCTAGCTATTTCTCTTCTAGTACTTTATATATTATTATAGATTCTAAGTTAAAAAAGTGTTCTGGCTATATATATTCTGGTTAGCTCTACTTAGATTATATCTTTAGTGCTACTAAATAGCAGAAGATTAAAGATAAAGAAGACTATATAGCTTTTTATCTTCGTGCCTATAATTATAACCTTTAAATAGCTTAGAATAAGCTCCGTTATCTTTAGATTACTTTAGCCTACTATTAAAATATTTTATCCGAAAAGTTAGATAAGTATATCTAACTCTATTATTATTAAAAGTAGTTAAAAGCTCATTAGTTATTAATATTTTCTTATAATACTTCTATCTTTAATTCTTTAGATTCTGATATTACTACTTCTCTTAATCCTTCTTTTTCTAATTTATCTTTAAAGTAGTTGCTTAAAGCTTTTAGTAGTAATATTTTTTAATTACTTAAATTATATTTTAAAAGTTCTATATAGGCTTGTAAGTATTCTCTAAATTATTATAACCTCTCTATTTTACTAGATAGTAAAGTTTTCTATTAATTTTTTTCTTATTTAGGATTTTTTCTACTTTTGCTACAAAGGTGGGTTATTGGTATGAGGGATAACGTCTTAGTGAAAGGATACTAAGGTGCTTTATGGATGAGTTAGGGTGTAGCGAAGTGTTAACGAGCTCTCTAGATTATAGGAAGACACTTTAGTATCTAGCTTTAAGGTCGTAGCTCCAAGTCTGGCTCAGCATTATAGTCACGCTCTGAGTTCCTTGTCTATAATAAAGCTAGTATACTAGTTAAGTCTGGTATAAGGGTAGCTTGGGATATTAGATAGACAAAGGGAAGTATGCTTGTATTAATTAGTGCTATAAAGCTATGACTTACTATAAAGGCTACTTTAATTGTGAGTATTAGAAGATAACTCTAATTAAGGTGGGCGATGAGTACCCTTATATATATATTATAGTAAGGTCCCTTATCCTATTATCCTGCTTAGGTCCCTTCGTAGACCTATGTCCTGAGGTCCCAAGTTAGACCTACTCCCTGAGGTCCTATTATAGATCTTTCCTCTAAGGTCCTATCGTAGACCTGTCTATGTTCTTGGTATTTGGGACCTCTCTTAGTTATCACGTGATCTAAGGTCCTCCTAGGTTATTCCGTGCCTTAGCCTTGTTCTTCCAATGAGCGTACTTATCTGGGCTGCGCCGCAGATGGTCTGTAACAACTTTATATTCTTATTTCTAGTTTTCTTCTTAGATTTCTAGCTCGTATAGTTTGGCGTTCTAGGGTACTTTTTTAATTAATAAGATATAAAATACTAGGTATATTTTTATATATTTTAGTAATTAGAGTTTATAGTTAACTTATCTGAGTTTCTCTAAAATCTTAAATAGTTCTATTTTTTAATAATCTAGTTTATTATTTAATCTTATAGTTTCAATATTTTATTATAGTAGAAATACTTTCTCCCTTCTTTTAAAGGTTGGCGCTTCTATATATCATTTATTATAGTAGTTACTTATCTAATAACTTAAGAATTCTAGTTCTTTTTTTATATTTTTATATAAATATTGTAGTTTATTTACTAATATCTCTACTTCTTATATATATATTTTAGCTTTTCTAGGTATTTTTATAACTTCTAGTTCTCTTCTATAGTTTATAAAGAAAGGTATCGTACCTATTAAAGCTATTTTAGTATTATTATAGGTAAGCTATACTATTAGTAGTAATTTAACCTAATTATTCTATTTATAGTTAATATAATATCTTAGATACTATTTAATAGTCTGATTTATTTATTTACTTTAACTATTAGTTTATAAATAATAAGCTATAGATACTTTTTATTTAATCTCTATTTTTTTAATAAGTATTATTTAAAATTTACTTATAAATCGTATGTTTCTATTAAATATAATTTTATTAGGTAATCTATAATTTATAAAAACTTATTATAATAAAATATATACTATATCTAGTACTATTATTTTTTTAATAAATAGAATAAAGTAAATATACTTTATTAGTCTATCTATAATTATTATAATTATATTATATTATATATCTATCTATAGCTCTTTTAATTATAGTAGTTTTATAATAAAGTCTATTATTATTAATTTCTATAATATATCCTTATATAGTATAGATTATAAAAGTCTATATAATGTATATTAGTTATCCTTATTCTATTAATAAGTATTATACTTCTAGATATATTATTTAATATCTCTCTATATATCTAGCTAAAAGTAGTTTCTTATAATTTATTTTATAGTTTTATTAATCCTAAAGTATTCTATACTTAAATTATTATAGCTTTTCTTTAATATTTATTATTATACCTCCTTAAATATATATATTATTCCTTAGTATAAGAGTAAACTATTCTCTTCTTAGTATTACTCGCTTAAGCTCGAGAGCTTTCTAACTAAAGAATTTTACTCTAAGTATATCTATATTTTAGCTTCTAGAGTATCTATATTAGATATAACTATTCTAGTAGCCCTTAATACTTATATATCTAAGACTATATTACTAGTATTTATATCTAGATATAAAATTACCCTATATTCTCTTTTTTTTATTATTAAATCTAGTTATCTACTTAATATATTTATAAAAGTATTTTCTATTCTCTTATAATATTATATCCTAAAATTATAGTATACTAAGGTCTCTATATACTATCTTAATTATTATTAAATTAGTTCTTTTATTGTTATAAAGTATATAAGGTTCTAATAATTACTTATTACTATAACTTAGTATTTAGCTCCTTATAGTTCTTATCTCTATTTCTTAAATATAATAATAATTACTAATAATTCCTTATTATAGATATTATAGTTCTATTCTACTAGTATTATTATTTATATATAGTATACTATAAGCTGTAGTTTTCTATATTTATCTTTTTATTATAGTCTAGCTCTAATAGCGTAATCTAATATATCTATATTAATATATACTTCTTTATCTAGGTTAAAGTATAATTATATATCTCCTTATCTAAACTTTTCTTTTAGTTCTTAGAATACTAATTCTTCTCTATTAATCTATAGAAATTCTTTTCCTTTTCTAAATAGTTCTATTAATAGTTTTATAATTACTAAGAATTAGTAGATATATTATTAGTAGTAGTTTATAAATCTATAAAATTACTAAACTTCTTTTACTATTATTAATATAGACTATTTATTAATTACCTTAATTTTATCTGGGTCTATCTAGATTCTTTTTATTAATATAATATATCCTAAGAATTTAACTTCTTATCTATAAAACTTATATTTTAATACTTTAAGGTATAGATTATAACTTTTTAACTATTTAAGTATTATCCTGACTTTTTCTATATAATTATTCTTATCTCCTTTAGTAAAGATAAGAATATTATCTAAGTATACTATAATAAACTTATTTAAGTAATTACGTAGTATATTATTAATAAATACTTAAAATATTGCTAGTATATTAGTTAATTCTATAGATATAATCTAAAATTTATAAAGTCTAAATCTTATTCTAAATATAGTTTTTTATTCTTCTCCTACTTTAATTTATATTCTATAGTAGGCTTCTTATATATCTAATACTATAAACTATATTATATTTCTAAATTAATCTTATAGTTCCTTAATTAGGGGTAAGGGGTATTTATTCTTAACTATAATATTATTAAGTTACCTATAATCTATATATAATTATAATAATCTATCTTTCTTTAGTATAAAGATAATTAAATATTTTACTAATAATATTAATTCTTATATATATTCTTTCTCTAGATTTTTATTAATATATATTTATAATTCTTCTAATTCTTTTTTTATTAACCTATATATTAGTTTATATATAGGCTCTATCCCTTCTTTAAGGGGTATCTTATAATCCTATATCTAATATTCTAGTAAGCTTTTTAATAATTCTCATTCTCTAAATACTTTAATTAGATTATAGTATTTCTAGAGTATTTATTATTATAATTTCTCTAATTCAGTAGTATTCTACTTTTAGTAAATTATTCTCTACTCTTTCTATATTAATTAATTATTAGTAGTTTTTATAGTTCCCTTCTTAATCTAAGGCACCTTACTTAGTATTTAACCTCTATCCTTGCTCTCGCGGGTAGCTACTAAAGTATCTAGATTCTAATTAGAGTAGCTTTTCTTTCTACTATCTAATTATAATATACTATCTCTCTAATTTATAGTTAGGTTATATTTTTATAACTATAGGTATCCTAAAATAATATTATATCTATCTAGAGTAGTTATATTAAAATACTCCTTTCTCTTATATTATCTATTAATATATACCTTTATACTAGTGGTTTATTTATTCATGATACTAGTCTACTTATTTTTAAGTCCTCCTAACTAGTATAGTTTATTCTTATCTTTTATAGTAATCTCTAACTCCTTTATATATCGTGGGTTAATAAAGTTTCTAGTAGCTCCTAAATTAACTAGAGCTTATATATATTTTCCTATTAAATTTACTACTATTACTAGGTGATATCTAATTATTATAGCTAGATTCTACTTCTTTTTTAGTCTATTAACTAGTTTATCTTAGTATTATTAATTATAAGCTATTTCCTAAATTATATTTGTAGATTTATATAATTTATACTATTTGGATTTATTTAATAAGCTTTCTTTTTCTATTACTACTTATTACTATTTTTTTTAGTATTCTTATTTTTATAGCTTTCTTTATAGTACCTTGGTTATTTCTATCTAGTATTATATTACTATATTATCAATAATTTCTACTATATACCCTTAGTATAGTATTTTTATTCTTTATATATTATTTTAGTATATAATTTCTAATTTCTTATATAATATAATATTCTTAGTATTAGTAATCTCGAAACTTTATCTATTAATCTATCCTTAATATCTACTATATATTATATAGTTTATAATATTATAATATCTCTAGTAGATCTTTTTATTATCTTTATATTATAGGTATTACTTATAATTATTATAGTAAAGTCTTTATCTATACTTCTATATTTTCTTAAATATATAATATTTATACTAATAATCCTAATTATATTTATTATAGTATAGATAAGCTAGGTTACTAACCTCTCTTTACTTCTTTATATTATAAATAAAATAAAGGCCCTTTTATTTATATATTATCTAATATTTATCTCCTAAGTTATTTATATATTCTTTAAGGCTATCTTTAATTCTTAATTATTCCTTAATCCGTGATAATACGCTCTCCTAGTTTAAATCTTTCTATTCTAACTCTAATATTTCCTATTTCTCTAGTTTAGCTTCTCTTTTTAAATCTATTTATTCTAGAGTTATAATTCTTTAGTTAGGTCCTATTATAAGGTTATATTCTTAATCTATAAATAGAGTATCTTATTTATATTATTCTCTCCTATATATTTCTAGGTACCTCTATTCTTATTCTAGCGTTATATTTTATCTTTATAATATTAGCCTATTTCCTTATTAAATTTATTTATCGGAATTATTCTATTAGCTTTCTATTTATTAGTAGTTAGCCTTATAATTACTATCTAAGTCTTACTTTAGGACTTCTAGATACTAAGTCCGTATTACTTATAAGTACTACTTAGTTCTATTTAATTTCTTTAAGCTACTATAGCTACTAGATATTACTATAGTGGTAGTATTAAGCCTCTACTTAGTTTCCTATTAGTTTATATCTTTCTTACTACTAGACTCTACTATAGTAGTAGTATTTAGATATTTCTATATATTTCTCTATTTCTTCCTATATTCCTTTACTTAGTATTCTGGCTTCTTATAGTAGAAGTATAACTTCTATTTTCTATATTATTCATTCTTTTCTTTATTATAGGGTCTCTTCTTAATTATATTAAGCTCTATTAGTATTAGTTTATAATTATCTTATTTATTTATACTTTATTAGTTCGTTCCTTTCTAAAAGGTTACTTTTCCTTATTATAGGTTCTATAAGTTATATAACTAATTATTAATATATACTACTATTTTAACTATAGAGATATAGTTTATAAATAGTCTTATCTTAATAGTTTTATATTATATTTCTAGCTTAAGTCCTTACTTAAAAATAGTTATTTTTCTATTATTATTATAGATCTCGAGTTCCTAATATAGTTACTATAACTATACTATAAATTAGGCTATATCTCTTATCTATTATAGGTTAGCTAGCTTCTATTTAACTATTTGCTTATAGTCTATATCTCTAAAGAACTATCTAATTATAACCTTGAATTATATATAGTTACCTAAGATATTAGTATATATCTTTAGGTATCCTTAGGTATTAATCTAGTCTTTGAGTATCGGTTTAAACTATATAGCTATAATATTATATAAGTAGAATTTAGTAAAGATTACTTTCTTAACTTTGGTAATTCCTAATTTAGTAGTTAGATAGATATTATATTTACTTAAAAAGTACTCTAACTTATTATATTCTCTATTAAAAATATTAGATATTCGAATCTTAACTAATACTTTAGTATCTCTAGTATATACTTTTAAAATATATATTTTATTTAATAATCTCTTAATCTATTCTATATATTAGTTAATTTTATCTTTATAATTCTAGTTAGTAACCTTATATTTAAGTATAATAAGTTACTACTTAAGTTAAATTAAGATCTAGTTAGAGTTAGTAATATATCTAGATACAGTTAATATATTATTATTATTATTTATCTAAAGAATATTATTTTCCTAGTTAGTTCTTTAAATACTTAGGGTAGGGGATATATACCTAAATATTCCTTTTAAGTAAAAGTACTTCTACTAATTAAGGTTATAATATTATAATAGATATATATTAGTAAAGTCCTCTCTATTAGTTATAGGTAGATATTAAGGTAAATAAGGGTAAATAGTAAGTCAGAATCTTTATTCGGGTACCTATAACTATAGGTACGGGACAATTAATACTATATAGATAGTATAAAGATACTAATAATTAATACTATATAGGTAGGACTTCTTTAGAGGAGCTCTTAGGGAAGGTATCTTAGTAAAAGGGTGCTAAGGTACTATATATATTAGGGTGTAGCGAAATATTAATAAAGCTATCTAATTATAGAAAAATACTTTAGTATCTAACTTTAAGGTTATAGCTTTAAGTCTAGCTTAGTATACTTATACTCTCTAAGTTCCTTATCTATAATAAAACTAATATACTAATTAAGTCTAGTATAAGTATAACTAGGGATATTAGATAGATAAAGGAAAGTATACTTATATTAATTAGTACTATAAAGCTATAACTTACTATAAAGGCTACTTTAATTATAAATATTAAAAGATAACTCTAATTATAGTAGAAATAAATATCTTTATATATATATTCTAGTAATCTATTTTTATCATTCTTATTATAGTCTATATTAGACTGTTCTCTTATAGTCTATTTTAGACTATCTAGCTATAGTCTATTTTAGACTATTCTATTTCTTAGTATATTAGACTATTCTAATATTATATATTTTAAGGTCCTCCTAGGTTGTTCCGTGCCATAACCTTGTTCTTCTAATAAGCGTACTTATCTGGGCTGCGCCGCAGATAGTCTATAACATAAGTTCCCTAATTAAAGGAGCTTCTATCTAGAGCTAACTATAGCTATTTAGTATATTATATATCTTATCTACTAACTATAAGGGTAGCTATAGGAGAAACTATAGATTCTTTACTAAAGAAAAATTTACTAGAATTAATAGCTTCTTTATAATAGGGGGATACCTTTATAATAGAGAAGCTAGTATAACTATAATAAGAAATAGGTAAACTAGTATAGTAGAATTCTAGGGAGTCTAAAGAAGTCTTAGTAGAATAAAGATAAATATTAGTAGAACTACTAATTAAGGGTAGAAGAGTATATATATTACTAGATATAGTAATAAGGTAAGAGATCTTATATATATACTATAATAATCTATAGAGTAGCTATTTTAGAAAGAGGAAAATCTAGACTCTAATATTAAGGAAGTACTAATAGATAGATCTTATAAAGGATATAAAAAAATATATAGGAATATATTAAATTTATTAAACAGTTAGAGCTCTATAGTATAAACTTTATAATTAATTATAATTTTTATAAAAAGTAAAGTAACTATAAATATTAATATTTATAGATTTTATTATAAATCTTTTTAGCTTAACTTTAAAAGAAGGGTATAAAGAGTATAGTAATATTATTTTAGTAGTAATTAATAGATATACTAAGTTTATTAGGTATTTTCTATATATTAAGAAAATTAAAATAGAGGCCTTTATAGATATTATCTTTAGGGAAATTATTACTAGATATAGAACCCCTAAGGAAATAATTATAGATAGAGAAACCCTTTTTATTAGTAATTTCTAATTAAGCCTCTACTACTATCTATAGATAAATTAAAAACTTAGTATAGCCTTTTAACCCTAAATAAATAGCTAAATAGAGGTTTAAAATTAAATTCTAGAAGGGTACCTCTATAGATATATAAATTATAAATAGAATAACTAGATTAATTAACTATCTCTAGCTAAGTTTATATATAATACCTCTAACTAAAGTAGTATAGGAACTTCCCTATTTATAGCTTTTATAGGGTACTATCTAAGGAGTCCTATAGAGATTAAAATAGGGAATCTTAGAAGGCTAAAAGATATTATAACTAAGAAGAGAGTATTATTAATCGTTAAGTTAAGGGGAACTCTAAAGGAGAACTTAAGGAAAACTAGAGAAAACTAGGTAAAGTATTATAATAAGAAATATATATCTATAAGCTTTAGGGTAAGGGACTAAGTAATACTCTCTATAAGGAATATTAAGATATAATAATTAAATAAAAAGCTTAATAGTAAGATAATAGGACCCTTTATAGTTATTAAGCTAATAAATAAATAAATATATTACCTTATATTACTACTAGTCTATAGAATCTATCTAGTATTTCATATATCTTTACTAGAGCTCTTTAAGGGTAGGGAAGGAGAGAAACTAAACCCCCCTCTAGTAGTAGTTATAGATAACTATAAGGAATAGAAAATTAAAAAGATACTAGACTATAGAATAAAGTATAGGAAGATCTAGTTTAAAGTTAAGTAGCTAGAATATTCTTTAGAGAAGGCTATATAACTTACTAGAGAAGACCTTAAAAATATACCTAAGGTCCTTAAGGAATATAAAATAACTTTAAGAGAAGAGAGTAAAACTATCTCGAGATAAAAAAGAAGAATTTTAATAACTATTAGTTAAATCTAGTAGCTATTTAAGGAAATAAATAGAAAATAACTAGATATATAAAGCTAGAAAAATAAAAACTACTACTAGAATAGCTAGAAAGGAAGAAACCTATATATAATATAAAACTACTACTAAGAACCCTACTAATATAGTAGTATTAGACCCTACTTTTACTTATTCTTCTTTAAGGGATAACTATATAGAATCTAGCGAGTAGAAATAGGTAGATTATTATTCTTAGAAGAAATAATAATAAATTTATTACTAATATAAATATTATCTAATAATTTAATATATAAAATACTAGTATCTTTACTAATAGTAGTTTAGAATTAAGTAGAAAGATTAGTATTACTCTACTCTAAGAAGGATTAGTAAAAACTTAAAGGGGAAAAAGGAGAGTAAGTATCTTATCTATACTTCTACCTCTAGGTTAGTAGACTCCCCTAAGGAAGGGGGGGAGAAATAGAGGGCTCTCTAGCCTATTTAGTAGGGATAGAACTAAAAATAGAAGAAAGATTTAAGATAAGAGTTTAGAGGTTAAAATCTATATATTAATAGTTAATTAACCCTACTAAAGTAGAAATACTAATACTAGGGGGTAACTAGAGCTTTTCTCTTTAATAGGGGAACTACTATAGAAATAACGGGCTAAGTAACCTTAAAAATAACTAGAGGCTTAGTTAAAGTAGAAAGGGTATTAAAACCCTTCTTAATAGTTATTATAATAGAGAAAAACCTATTATAGAGGGAATATTTAATAGTTTAGGTTCGAGTATTAAGAAGCTAATAAAGTTTAGATATTAATATAGAGATATTAGTAACCTTACTTTTAACCCTCTCTAAGGAATAAATATAAGATACCTATAAAATAGTTTAGAACTTAAGTAACTTCTATCTAGAGGCAATACTAATACTATTAAGGGGGGTAGTCTCCTTAGAGATAATAAAATCTAGAATTTACTCTAGAAAGCTATAATTTATAGTAGTTAAAAAGGGGTTAGATACTTTTTTAATCCTTAAAATAAGCTCGTATAGGGTATAAATTAGTATAGAAAATACTATTTTTAGAGATCTAATTAAGAACTAAGTAGGGGCTATAGATAGAACTATAGTAGTAGAAACTATAGAGTAGATAGTATATCTATATAAAAGTAAGGAAAAGCTCTAAACTCTAGCTCTATCTTAATATATTCCTTTATAGGGTTTAGAGGTTAAATTCTTAAAAGAGAAGATACTATTAGGAACTAATTCTTAAAGTATAGGACCCTTAGTTAGAGTCTAGTTAGCCTAACTCTAGATATATCTATTTAGAGTATAGAGTATATATAATCTATATTAAGTAAGAGGATATAAATACTTTAAGGGAATCTAAAGTTTAGAGAAACTAATAATTAGTTTAAATACTACTAGACCCCTATAGTATTCCTCTATTTAAGAAGAACCCTTATAGTCTCTCTTAGTAATTATAGGAGAACCAACCCCTGATACCCCTATATACTAGTAATTCAACACTTACTTTAAAATCTTTTATTTATTCTTTTATTCTTATATCTTTATTTAGGTAACTATATTTAGTATACTAATAAATAACTCTATAAATATAGATTAGAATTTTCTTTTATTATTATAACTAACTTTATAATATTAGCTTAAATAATATTAATAAAAATATAAATAATAGAAAAGCTACTTAATATTTAGCTTTATATATAGTTAGCTTTATATTATAGTACTTATAGAATTTATTAATAATCTAGTAAAATATACTTTAAATATTTTAATTTATCTATATTATTATATAATTATAGTTTATTTATTTATTAGCTTAAATAAATTTATTAATTATTTATTTTTTAGTAATTAATTTAAACTTCTTTATATTTTAGTATATATTTTCCTAATTTTAAAACTAATAATTAATATTTTTTATTTATAGAAACTTTATTAAGAATATTTAATAGTCTTATATATCTCTCTATCTATCTTTTTCTATTAAATAGAAGTATTCCTTTAAAATTTTAAAAATAATATAGAAGTATTCTTCTATTATTAGTTCTTTTATAATAGAGTATTATATACTAGAAACTAATTAATTTTAAAATTTACTTAATATCTATTATTCCCTTTTATAGTATTCTATTTCTTCTTTCTACTTTACTAGATCTAGTTTATACTCCTCCTTTATCTTAGTATCTATATCTTAGAGTAGTTTCTATAGTAGCTTAGGCTTTATTTAAAAAGCTAGTTTACTTTTCTAGTTAGATTTTACCAGATTCTATATTTTCTTTATTTTTTTAAAGTTATATATTACTTTATACTAGATATTCTAGTCCCTTTTAGATTTTAGAATAGTAATATTAAAAGTCCTAATATCTTTATCTATCTTATTAAAATTAGATAAGTTATTAGTATTAATATTATTACTATTATTCTATAAAAATAGTTAGTATAAGGAAGTTAATATATAATATATTATTATATACTCTATTAAGTATTAGCTAGACTTATAATTATTAGAATAATAATAATAGATAAAGATAAATAATTAGTTTGAGTAATTTAAGTATAATATAGATATTATTATTAGTAATAGTAATAAGCTTGATTAGGTGTAGTTATATAAAGAATTTGCAGCCCCTTATACGGGTGCAAGATGACTAAGCTATATCCTGACACTAATTGAAGATAATTGTACTCTATTTAAACTGACATTTGCTCTTAGCCAAAGCAAAGCCGCATCTGTAGAGGGTGGTCATCCTGTTCTGAGTGCTGTTTGTCCACTATTTGACCCCACCAGACGTTCTCAAATCCCTTTGCAGCTTGTTCTGCCCATACTTCTTCCAGCAGTGGTATGGTGTTGCCGAACATATGATACCTGGTCCTCCTATCCCAGATAGAGCAGAACTCCACAATTTTCCTGCGCAATGATTGATCTCTCAGTTCGCATCCTGCAAAAAAGAGCGGCAACAAGGCCTGTCTGGATACCATGCTTTTGTCACGACACGCAAAGACATGATCTGTAATGGCTCTTGCACGGTACAAAATGGGTGGTGGGACACTGCTTCCAAACTCCCATCGAAACACCCTATATGTATAAAGGAGAAGGCCATTTCTCCACGCTTCTGAACAGTGCATTGTATCTTGATCTTGTTGCATACTCTCTTCGTCTTGGACGGCTGTCGCAAGGGAAATGTGATCCCAGGACTCAAGGGACTGCTCAATTTCAAGAAGCATTGTATCAAACGTGGCGCACTGTATCGAAGACGATTTTCGCTTTTCCGCGCACAATCGTGCCAACTGCATAACTATATGTACGAGACCTGGCGGACATCCGCACAGTCCGAAATAGTCCCACTCATCACCATTATGCTTTGACAGCACGGCCTTGGGATATGCGTAAGGAAACACGCAGCCTTCCCTTGAAACTAAACTAGTTATGGCGTCCCACCTACAGAGACCCAAGGTTAGTTAGAAGCCATAGCTAATCATTGAGGTGAGCTTCATAATTACCACGTAAGAATTGCTACTTGAGCCGTTGCCCTCGCAGATGCGGCCCATATTTCAATACCACCACATGCCTCAAGAAGACCATATGCACCCAGAAGATGCGTGTTCCAGTTTCCAAATGCGGACTGGGTTTCCTAATATGTCAACTGTCAATCAGCCTAATGCCTGAGGATTAGCAGGTGTAACTAACATCTAGCGAGAATAGGATAATGATTGCATCAAGCATAGAGTATACGTCTTCTGTGTTATTGTACGAGCCTAACTTCTCACGGATCAGTTGAAATGCGGCATGGCGGTGATCCTGGGTTAATGCACTATGGACGTGATGGCCGGCTAGCGCCATCACTGCGTGGACTAGGAAGGTTGGTTCCGGCTCCAGATCCTTCCGGTATCGAAACGGGTTTATCCGTAGATCAGATGTTAATGGGATTTTGCAGAACTCCCCATTGTCTATCATTTGTTAGCAGGTTAATGCGAGGTAATTGAGCCTGTAGTAAACATACATCGCTCGAAGATAGGATCAAAGCGCTGACGAAGGCCATTATACAGCACACTAGGTGGTATAGAGGCATAAGGAAGGCATGAAGCGACCACCCCCCCAGTAGCAACTGGGAGTGATATTCCATCGAAAGTACCAGTGTTCTTCTTACATGTCTGTAATTGCCTATTGGCTGTGGATTCGGGTGAAAGTAAAACTGTACACGGACTCTCGCCGTTGTCTCCATACTGGTGAGATTTAGTCGGTTTAACAATGGACTCCAAGTCATGAGGAACCTCCTCACCCTGGATCACGGGTGATTTGTTGCCGGGTGTTTCGAATGGCGTCTCAGCATAACGTGCTATCTCCCCAATACGCTCTTGATCTTGAGACTAGGCTCCATATTAGCACGGAATAATGGGACACCTCTTCTTTGGGCCGGTTGCGAGAGGGACTGACTACCACCACGAAAGACTAGCCTTACCTGACCGCTAGTGATAGGCACCACGGACACTCCTGAAAGCGTAAGATGGGAGGCTGATGGGATAAATGCTGGCTCGCGCTCTATTATGGAGTGCTCAAAGATAAATTCAAATTGCTGTGGCTTCTCTGCGTCCCTTAACGGTCCACGTTCGACCCTGCGTGCCCTTCGCCTCTTGGCTGGCTTCCTAGACAGAGAAAATTCAGGCTGCCAAGATAACCGCATTCTAATTATTTGGTATCTCTCGATTGGTCATGAGGTCTGAGTATGTACTGCGTACTGTGTTTAATTCAAGTATAAGAAGATGGAAATTGAGATGGATGTACGGAGTAAGGGTTGCTGCTGTTGGAACCTCAGGTTGTGTCTGTGCGCGAGGTGGGCCTGGGCTGTGGAGATCGCCGCATAACTGACCCACAAAATTGTGGATCTACCCGGGCCCTTCCCAATTAGACTTTATACCTCTTTGGAACAATTACTTGATCTAGACAGTTGCCTCTTTCGGCCGCCCTTGCTCGCTATCCTTAGACTGCAGAGCCTCCAAATGCTCCTATAACTCTCCGGGTACAGTATTTACAGGCACTTCCAAGTGGAGAGCTGAAATTCTTAAATAGCTGAGCAGCCCAACAATGCTCTTTAAACATCTTCAGATGACTGCACAAAGTTTTCCTGTGCTCTGGCAGGCACTCTGGCGAATAGAGCTCACGTACATCATTGTATGGTCATTCTGCCACAGTACATTGCCTCTATTGGGGAAATAGAGAGAGAATACATACCTTGGCATACAGCTCATCATGGGAACTATGGTAGCAGAGGAACTTAGAGCACCCCAGATCCTGATAGCAAACTCTCCTACCAAAGGTTTGTCTACAGTTGCTGGAATTCCGGAGTTAAACTCAGCTAATCATATTATGCAGAACCATGTCATGATTCGGCTACAACTATTGTGACTTGGGATGGACCAGACGACCCGGGTGATCCATTCAATTGGCCTCTACGGAAGAAATGGTGGGCAACTGGACTTGGCCTTCTTGCAAGTTTTGTCTGCTCTACCAATGGAACCATTATCGCGGTTGCCCATAATGCTATAAATGAAGAATTTCATATCTCTGACGTGAATTTTTCTCATTCCTACTGGCCGAACACGTCCTGGGGAGTAGGGGCCGCGCTGTTACCCCTTACCTTATTCCCTATAATGGAAGACTTTGGAGTTCGACCCGTGCTTCTCACCACCTACTTTTGCTTTATCTGCTTTCTGATTCCAATTGGCTTAGCCCAAAACTTTGCGACGCTTATAGTCATGAGATTCTTTAGCGGTGGTTGCGTTCCCATTATGAGCGATGCCGTTGCCAGTATCGTATCAAACGTGTTTCACGGAGATCGAGCCAGAAGCATACCAATATGTCTTTATGTTACTATATACCTGGTTGCGACAAGCATTGGCCCAGTGATTGGAGCGTCTATACTCCAATTCCTTTCCTGGCGATGGATTGGTCACATCGAACTGATTTTCACGGCGGCACTTTTTCCTCTCTTCATCATCGGTCTGCCCGAGACCCGTGGCTCAGCAATCTTACGAGCGAGAGCCAAACGCCTACGAAGTAAGAGTGAAAAGGTATATACGGCGGATAAACTCCATCATGATGCAATATTGTACCAGGCCATCCTCCGAAGCGTGCAACGGCCTTTGTACATGTTGTTTACGGAGCCTGTGGTATTTATCGCAACTCTTTGGGCTGCCTTTAGCCTTGGAACAATTTACCTATTCACCCAGTCTGTCGAGCTAGTATATGGACAACTCTACGGTT
This sequence comes from Trichophyton schoenleinii, assembly GCA_018357685.1. NCBI lineage: Eukaryota > Fungi > Ascomycota > Eurotiomycetes > Onygenales > Arthrodermataceae > Trichophyton > Trichophyton schoenleinii. Next base: position 4,455,730 of record WOFF01000002.1, read on the forward strand.
GGGATGCTATACTAGCAGGTTATGTCCAGGTTGCCATTGTGCTTGGCGAAATCCTTGGTTGTGGACTTTGTATATCTACCAATAGCTGGTACTATGCATCAGCTGCGCATAACACCGAAGTTCCGGGCACACCAATCCCTGAAGCGAGGCTATATATGTCTATTATTGGAGGTTTCTTTGGTGTTACTGGCGGAATGCTAGTATTTGGATGGACATCATACCCTACCATCCATTGGATGGCACCTGCTATCGGCTTGACTATGGTGGGGTTTGGAACAACTTCTGTTGTGATAAGCATTGCAAACTATCTTATTGATGCATATAGCAATTATGCAGCGAGCGCTCTCGGTGCTGTTGGTTTGGTTGAGAACACTGCTATTGCTGTTCTCCCCCTTGCCACAGCAACAATGTACTCGGGCATTGGATTTCAGTGGGCCAGCTCACTTCTTGCTTTTGTGTCTTTTGCTCTTGCTATAACTCCATTTGTCGTCTTCAAATGGGGCAAAGAAATAAGATCTCGAAGCCCATTTATGAAGGAGGCAATTATTGACCGACAAAGAGAAAACGTCGCTGTAGCTAGTATGTAGAAGGTAATTCATCAATAACCTTGGAATACTCAACTTACTTAACTGGCTGTGCAAGGCTAATAATGGTTCAGAATATGTGTGTCCGGGGGTGATGGTCTGCTGGGGCCAACGGGGTTATATAGACAAATAACTAAATGATAAAAATAGATATCATCAAACAACTAGTTAGTTAGTTAACTTCCGGCTATGAGCTCCATAAGTATTTCCATGGAGCTATTAGGGGAGAACATTCAATGTAGTCATCGGAGGGAAGTCCTGGACAGAGGTCTCCTAGGACTTTGATAGTGGTCCTCTAGCTTAATCGAGCTTCATTTATTTATGTATTTTTTATCTGATTATACAAATAACTAGTTGAAGTGGCTTAGCTATTGGTCAAAAATTTGGTAAAATAATTAGTTAACTACTTTATCTGACCAATGAAAACTAGTCAAAAGTTCACTTACTAACAAGTAAATTTCATAAATTAACAAACTTATGGAACTGGCATTTCGTGCATTTGCAGCTTGGAAGAGCAAGGTTCACCAGTTTCTTGCAGGCTCTACTTCTAGAGAAAGACCCTATATCAACCCTCTAGAATGCCTAGGTACGAGGAAAGCCATCGATCTCGTCGACACAGATCTCGGTCCCCATCTTCACGTTCCCGTGAGGATCGAGGACGCCCAAAAGCTCGCATCTCCAAGTCACAGAGACACCGGTCTTTAAGCCCCGACGGTAGGAAGCGCTCCAGAAGCCCTCAAGGACGGAAATCACATCGTTATAGGAGTCGGTCAGTTGACTCGAGCGACACATCCCATAGCCGTACGGACCATCACCGCGAACCGCGTCGAAGAAGTCATGATCGAAGACGAAAAGACAGGGATGGACACCGATCACACAGGCGCCGTGAGGGTAGAGAACACTCAGGTTCTCCGTCTAGGAAATTGTATAGGCGCAGCCCCTCACCTCAAGTAGGTAGGAGATCTGATAAACCGCTCCCATCCCAGCAGGACGCATTTTCAAAGACGCCCCGAGACGGATCTGGCCAGGCAACTCCGGCGGGCGAGAAGGAGAAAGAGAAAGCCAATTACGGGAATACAGGGCGCCTAGCAGCTGATACCAACACTGTTAGATCCAGTGATGGGACCACTGCAATTGTTTTGAAATACAACGAGCCTCCAGAGGCCAGAAAACCTCCGGCCAAAGACTCTTGGCGATTATATATCTTCAAGGACGATAATCTACTAGAAACAATCGAGTTGGGAGATCGAAGCTGCTGGCTGATTGGAAAGGAAAAGCTAGTTGCAGACTTGCCTATCGATCACCCAAGCTGCTCCAAACAACACGCCGCTATTCAATTCAGATACGTTGAAAAACGGAATGACTTTGGAGATCGAGATGGCAGAGTCCGACCGTATCTCATTGACTTGGAAAGCGCAAATGGGACTACCGTCAATGGAGATCCAGCTCCAGCCAGAAGATATATGGAACTTATGGATAAGGACGTGTTGAAATTTGGACTAAGTACAAGGGAATATGTACTTCTCCTCCCTCCTCCTAGCTGATGGCCTAAATACATGTCCTTTCCAATTAAGAAACACACGGAATAGACAATATCGGTCCATATAGATGACGAACGTGTTCCCAATTTGCAGCCATGACATGCGAGAAATCATCAACTTTTTTTCCCTGACGACCACTATGCCTTGCCAGAGAATTCTTCCTCCTTCTCAGCTGCCTTCTGAGCGGCTTCATCTGCTATGTTGGATGCCTTCCTGCTCGTCTTTTTGGCAGCATCTTGTGCTCCGTGTTCCGCATCCTTCGCTGTGGATCCTATGGAATGCTTTATCTTGTTCGTCGCGGCCTCTGCAAAACGAAATTTATCAGCCTGCGTCTTAATACACCTGGGTGTGAGCAATGGTTTTTAAGACGAACTTCCTTTCTCGATTCCCTTGACAGCAGCATCTGAAACGAGCCTGTCGGCTGCCTTCAGGGTATCTTTTGTTGCCTCAATAGGACCTTTCTGATGTTGTGGTGATGTTGAGAAGAAGGCGCGGTTCAGCTGTGACCTTCTGATGAAGACTGCGGACGGCTTGACAAAGCGCGAATTGACAACAACGGCTCTAGTGACAAAAGACATGTTGTATAGAATTAAGTGCCTATTGGGGGGAATGGATGTTAGCCGCTATAGTCTATTCCAGACCCGAGTGTAGGCTCCCAGTGGTTAAACTTACCTAAATGTTCAAGTACTGATGAATATATGATTACGGTTGAATGATAGAATCTATCTTCTAGGAGTCGGACATCTATTCGTCCCTTATATACTTCGTAGTCTACACGGCTCATCTTCGCCATCTTCTTTTGAGTTGGGTTGCCTTGCTTTCAGCTCCCTGTTTCTAACGTCATATCTCCATCTTTCATACCGGATTTTCTTGCCCGGGACTACGTAGAACCGCCCCGGTAGACTAACCACGATCCCGACATGAATTAAACCTGGACTAGTTTAAGTAGTTCGTAATGATAAATAACCACTCCAGGTCCCTTACTGGATTCCCTGAAACAATGGTCTTGATAGAACCATGGCGGCTACGAGGGGTTGTCCAGGCGGCTAAGTACTTGATTATCTAATCACTGGAGGCTAGGCGCGTCGGCAGGATAAACATTTTAGCGGCTAATTATGCACGGACCACTAGCTAATCTCCCAAAGTTCATTCAAAACAGACTCAGAAATGCATTCATTCATCGGCTTTCCCAAAGCCATCAAAAAGACATCAGAGACGCTAAAGCAATATCCATGGAATGCGTCTCATACGTGATGATGATGCAAAATCCCTGTCTCAGAGACGCATTTTCTCACCCAATGAAAACCGTTATATCAGAACGACTGAGCAAGGACTTAGCAGGGGGGAGATATATTTTCGACACCATTGCTCAACTTCCGGAATGATAAGGTCGCAGAAGGTCGCAGCCTAAGCGCTTACCCCACAGCGACCCCTCGGACTGAAATCGTACTGTCCTGCGTTTCTACGTGTTTTGGACCGCAAAACACGTACATTCACTGTACCCTATGCCTAAACCAGTCTCTGGAGGACTCTCGCACCGCAAAAGACAAGGACCTGAGGATTGTGTTGGTCGACGCCCATGCAAAAGACCGAAGATCAACCGGCGTCCGCCTACATTTTGGGATAATCTATCGAGGATTTGGTTAACGAGAGACGCGCTTGAGGAGTTAGACAGACGAAACAGCGCTTCCATCAGTTCAGGGCCACCTCGATCCAAACAGTGACCAGTCACACGTCTCCAAAAGACAGAGAGTCGTCCTCATCAGAAGCATCCTTCCGGCGCTATATACTCTAGTCCTGCGACTTTAAACGATATCAGGCGATATTCCAGAGGCGGCGGCCCTGATCTATCTGACCTCAGAAATGTATGTTACCTACATTATCGTGAGCTAGTAGCTCATATACTGATGTGTTCCCTAGTTTCCGAACCCGGAACAGCTTTCTCGCCCAATGCGTGCTGATAATCTGGATCGCCGGAAGAGACGTGCAGAATCCCCTTCAGGCTCCGCCGCGGAACAAAGCAGGGCCCACAAGTCCACAAAATCTTCTAGCACTTCAGCATATAACCGCAATTTCGAACAAAACCTGGTCGATAATGGCATATACCTACCCGGATATAAGTATCCTAATGGCCACAGGCCAGCCAAGCCAGGTAACTGGGTAGAACTTAATGAACGTTTGGCACAACGTCGGCCTTCCCTCTCATCGCCACAGTTCTCCGAGGATCACTTTGAAGAATTTGTTGATAAAGATTTGAATATTCGGAAGGAGAAACCTATTGGCCGTTTTGCTGTCTCGATTATTGAAGGAAATGTTGAAGATATAATGTCTATGGGAGAGGACTATCCATTCTCGGACCTGGAGCCGCTAACGGATGGTACGCTAGTGAACGCAAAGCCAGACCATTTCTTTGGTGCCCGGCCAGAGCAGCTCGATCCTCAGATTCGCAAGGATCTTAGTTCTTATATTTCCCCATCAACACAGGACTCTCTCCCTATACTCCCAAACTTCTTCCTTGAGACCAAGGGTCCTGATGGGTCCCTTATGGTTGCTACCAGGCAAGCTTGTTACCATGGGGCATTGGGGGCTCGAGGCATACATAAGCTTCAGAATTTTAAACAAGACAAGGAATCGTATGACAGGAATGCCTATACGATAACCTCCACATACCATGGAGGGTCACTAAAGATCTATACGACTCACCTCACCCCCCGAGCAAACGGCCGCGCCGAGTATATAATGACCCAAGTAAATGCCTGGAGCATGACTGGAAATATTGAAGCCTTCCGACAAGGCGCATCGGCGTATAGAAATGCTTTGGGTTGGGCAAAAGAGCAGCGAGAAAAGATCATAGAGGCGGCAAATGAGAGGCTTGCCACAGTTGAATCAGAAGTTCTCATATCTGAACATTTTTCTGAACCAACAGCTACCCTGGAGAGCTCTCAAACGTCGGCAACGTCTGGTGAAACCGAAGTTCAAGATACTGCACGGAGCTTTGCACAGCCTAATGATGCTGGTGGCCCTGCAGCTTCTAGTAAGCCTGATCGATAGCAGACAAGCAGACCCTTGCGAAGTAGGACATTTATATATGTATGTCACCGGGCTAAGACTTACTCTTAACGAACATTAGCTACATGCACAATAAATATCTATACTGCTAATATTCTTATATCTATTAACTACTTACATCCCTCATATTCTACTTCAGCACAGTTATAACCCGAGATGAACCTGAGCTATATCAACACACTCAGCTAAGAGTCTAGCACATACGACCACAGGAAGTGGAAAACAGAGCTTCCCGTCCGCTCAGCTGTACTTAAGCCACTTGCCGGTCGGTTAGTAGTTGGGTGGGTGACCACCAGCGAATCCCGACTGTCGTATGTTTTGATCTTTTTTTGATATTTTTTTTATTTAGTCGCTCTATGAGTAGGTGTGACTGACGGTGATAACTGAATTATTGTTGAAATACTTCCTAGTTATGGTCGTTATAAACATGAAGGGTTATTATATAATAACAGAACAGAAGCACAAAGGCCCTAGCCTACAGCCTACAAACTATCAACACACTTCGAGTCTCGCCATGCAGCTCGTCGTATCCATCCATCCTGGAGTCGGCCCAGGATCCATTCAATTCCATATCCACGAAAGAAAATATTAAAAAAAAATAAAAATAAAATAAATCTCAATATTAGAAAACCCGTCGCTTGACTCCGAAACCACGGCTTATTTATCCGCGGCGTAAAATGATGATGCGCCAAACAATGCAGATCTTTGACTTGAACATGTAGCAGAAGCATGATGACCGTACTATAATGCATGGAAAAAGCTAAGGGGTGATGTGAAAGCAAATAAACCGGTTATAAATGAAACGGTAGCGATGGCCCGTGACTCCTTCTCCAATGTTGTAGTTGAGTGTTTAAAACACTTCGGTAAGCTGATTTTGTTCCGGTGTATTAGGGAACTCTGTGTATTTATGAAATATAGTGCGCGGCCAGGATAAAACATGAGAGGCATAAACTAAAACATAAGCAATTAACTGTCGAAAACCCGATGTTTGTAGCGTAGTATAGTGTTCGGAATGTATCATGGTAGGAATTGTAGTAGTTGTGTATTTGGTCTTGCTCTCCAAATAGTATTTATGGAGAACGGCGATGGATGCCTAGGCCGGTCCAGTCTGGTGTCTGGGGAGTACTGCCACTTCTTATCCGGGTTCTTGCTCCTCCCTGACGAAATTGTTCCGCCGCTCGTTGTTGCCCCGGAGTAGCGAAGCCTTGCCGCATCATGTCAGCGAGCTGCTGCGGGTCGCTAGCCGTTGGCATGAAGTTGCGGTCAGGATAAGGTGCAGCCCGTGGTTGTGTTTGCACTTGTGCTTGCGCCTGAGCCTGTAATTGTGCCTGGCGTATCAGCTGTTCTTGTCTAAGCGCTCTTTCGGCTCGCTGCCTAGCTGACTCGACATTGACAGGTTCAAGTTCGCCGAAGCGGATGTGAGGTGATGTATATTGAACAGGATTGAATTCGACTACACTGTTAATGCCATCCCCTGTATCAACCATAAAGCCTGGCCCCGTGGTAACTTGTGATAATGGTAGTAACTGGCTTTCGTCTAATGTTGGCGTTGTGGTGGCTGAATCAATTGCGCATTCGCTAGCTGGGTACCTAATCCGGGTGTCTATTCTGGGAATGACTGCTGCCCTGTTAGAATGTGAGAAGGAGGCTGCCCGAGGCGCCGATGCAGACGGTGGGCTAGGCGTGAATCTGCCAGGCTCTACTTGAAGTGAGTGGTGTGATAGTCCGGAGTGTTCCCGAGACATCGGCTGAGATGAGTAGCCATGTGGAAGGCTGTTTCTGGAAGGGACGGCTCGCAGTGATGGTGGTGGTGGTGTAAATGCCGAGGGTCGTCGTGGTGGCATTTGAGTGATTTCGATGTTCGGCTCATATGGTATCGGCAAGGGATTTGGTCCCATATAGGGAGGACCAACATTGGAGTCGCTGAAATGCTGCTGGTTTGATATTGGAGGCCGCTGAGAATCTTGTTCAATCCCGAAGGGAGAGTTCGGTGTCGTCGGTGAGCCTCGTTCAGACGAAGAAATACGGCGGGGGTATGGCAGGCCAGGGTCACTATGAGTTGAAAGGGAAAGGTTCATTTCGGCACTTCCCATCAGAGAAGCTGATAGGCGTTTTATCTCCTCAACATCTGGTAGCGGAGGACTATCCGTGTGCATTGGACGCTGCGTTAAATTTGAACGTTGCGGCCGTGACGGTGGCTTCGTTCCGGCATGAGTCGCACCTCCAGCGACGGCGGCATAGGATAAACCCTGGTTGCTCTTGTTACTGGACCCGGCCTTCGATGGCACCGGTCCAGTGCTTGTATCGCTGTTCTTTGAGGATGAAGCTGTGCTATGTTGCTGTGCCAATGGGGCCACCGGTTTACCGGCAGATCCAGCATCAGAAGGCTTCCTTTGGCTGGGACTGCCCTGAACCAGGATGGAGCTGTTGCGTCGAGAGCCATCCGAAACAGAGACAGTAGGAGTTGCTGGCCGAGACTCCCCAAGATTCTTCCGCTGTTCTCTCAACCGTCTCAGGGGTTCCTTGAAAGCTGACAGGAAACTACCTCGTTTCTTCCCAGGAGTGCTGGGCTGCTCTTCCTGGGGAAGTTTCGGCGTTGGAACTTCTTCAGTGCTATTGGACCGAGATAGAGACATGTTGGGGGCAGCAGACTCGTTCTTGTTACCGCCATTCTGAGCCGTGTTTTCGATATCAACATTGCTGTTGCCATGGAGAACCGAGTGAGGTTGAACGTTACGCCGCGGTGAGACTATGTCCTGTGGAGAGTCAGTGCATTCGGCTCCCACGTCCCGTTCCCAGGTGGACCTGCTAGGTGTGCTGGCCATAGAGTCGGAGAACGACGACATGCTGTTTGTATGGTCGAAGATTGATCTCTGATGGCGGAACCATTCCTGGGATGAGCCGGGTGATCGGTGTCTGATCTCCTCCTCGATGTCAAGCAGCATCTTTTTTAAGCATTCGTGGTGAAGTTCCAGATTGACCTCTGATTTGTCTAGCTTAGCCCGATAATGGCGCATGAGACGCTTTGCATGAGTTTGATACTCGCGGTAGTCCCTGACAAGGCCTGCATTCTTGATTGCTCTTATCTGAGTTGTAGCGTTCTTGTATGAGAGACAGAACAGGCTTGTAGCAATGCCCAGCCAGTACCAGAAATGCTTTGCACCTTCGACGATAAGTTCATCACGACAGAAGCCTTGGACGACAGAGTGAATCTTAAGCACATCGATTTCTGTTCGTGGTCGGCCCATTGTCGCATCTTGACTGGAGGCGCTTTGCGAATTTGTTGTAGAACGGCGTTCGATACCCCTTCTGTCGACTTCACTAGTAGGTGTAGCCGAGACTTCGGTGTAAGCGTCAAAGGAGCGCTCAATCAGACCGTATTTGATGAGGATTGCAAATGTGTTATCGATGTGCCTCTCGGTACTACCATATCTTTCCAGTGTCCGGATTTCAACTTTGTACTCTGTCAAAGCCTTGCGACCGAGATGGATTATGCCAACGGGCACGTTGTGTCCGAAGAAGGATAGGATATAGATTAGCTGTAGGGCTTCCGTGTACTGGTTGGAGTTGAGATCCGTCATTATCTCCCTGTACGGTTCAGCTAGGCGGCTGTCAGTCAAGTGTGAGCCGGGTTGGTAAGTTTCCAGCGGTTTCCCACTGGCGTTAAGGCGATGACCGAGGGCATGAATGGCAAGTGGCAGACACTCATAGTACTGGACCAGATCTCTGGCCTTTTGCGTCTGTCTCGTGTTTGGGTTAGAGATTCCTAGCTCAGTGAAGAGTAGCTGGCATGCAGCCTCTACGGCTAGAGGCTGGACACCAAGGCCATATGGTTCAAAAAGGCGCTGTTTCTGACGAAGAGTGCGGTCGACGGAAGTGTAGATAATGCTAGTATTCGGCTTGAAGGGGAGGAAGTTTTTGAATTCGTTTAGGTCTTCTTCATCCTCAAAGGCGAGGCCGTCAAAGATGAGCAGCCAGTTGTCTCTGCTTTCTAGCCACCGTTTGACATTTGCTGTGTATTTATGGGCCATGAGCCACCTTGGGTCTCGGTCTTCACGGTCTTCTAAGAGAATGGAGGCGGCAACAGCGATTTCCCATATTCCGTTGAGACGAGACTCTTTGGACTTGCCATCGATCCAGAAAATGCCTCCAGGGTATAGCTTATCATGGTCGTACATGTACTGTCTGGCCAGATGGGACTTTCCAGAGCCTGGGCTTCCATGGATAAGAACAGCGGTAGGCCCCAGAACCCGCTTCCTTTCGTCCGCTAGTACTCTCCGCAACCGATCCATCTCCCCTTGCATCCCAAAAAACACAGAATTAGGGTGAAAGCCCGGCGGACTTACAGTCACCAGGGAATCATCATTCTTGCCTAGCAACAGGGGCCGGTTGGCATGGCGGAGAGCTTCAGAGTTGGTGAAGACGGGGTCATGCGGCCCCGGTAGAGAGCTGTGAGAGAGAGCTATTATGATTGTCCACACAATGTCAGCATAACTGGCGTATGTATATAAAGTTGTCACTAAAGGGCAGCAAAGTCAACTTACCTAGAGGGTCTTGTGTATCTGCGGGAAGGTCGAGGGCACTGCCAGCATTAAGCTGCTGAAGCTGGAGCCTGGCCTGCATGGCAAGGACGTACTCTTGCTTTGCCTGCTGCCAACGAGCAACGATGGTAGGGCCGGCAGTGGATGAGTACCGCCGTATGGCCTCTGTGACGGTGTCGTAGCCCGGGGAGTTCTTATCAGCAAAGCGGCACATGGCTCCGTGGTCCGCCTCGATTCCCATACGCTCGACGCCGGCCCAGACAGGAGCAGCAGAGGACTCCTCGACGATGAAGGCTCGAGTGCTGCCTATGTCCATGGGCTTGGACTCGTGGAAGAAGTAGATATGGAAGCGGTCCATGATCTGGGCGAAGTCGCGGTTGATGACTTGGAGGTGCTCGTTGTCGCTCTGCAGGACCTGGACGAGCTGGGGGGAGGTGGAGAGCAGCCGTTTTGGTATGACGGTGTTGATGAAGGACTGCGCCGTGCTGGCGACTTTGGCAATGCTGGATCCGTTGTGCGGCGTCCCCAGGAAGATGATGCCGAACGTTGATACGAAGATGGACCACAGATGCTGGGTATGCTGGTGGCCGACTCTGGTGTAGCAGCAGAGGGCCTTCTTCACCACCAGGCCGCCCAGGGAGTGGCAGACGAAGACGATGGGCCGTTCGGTTGATTTGGTGCTCTGTCAATATCGTGTTAGCCTTGGAGTCTGTATAAGTAGGTAGGGCAGTAGGTAGAGGTAGGGCAGCACATACACTCCGCAGCGCACACAAGCTGGTGATAAGATGCTCCGCATGGTTATGCAGCTTGTCCTTTGATGTCCCTCCACTAAAGGCGGCCACATTCGCATCGTAGCCGTAGGTGAGGATCCTGACCTCGAGGCCGCGCAGGGCTTCAGGCAGCAGGTCGGACGGCCAGAAGACTTCGGGGGGCTTTTTGGTGGCCCAGGTATGGTACGCCGAGCCGTTGAGGCCGTGGACAAACACGATACTGGCCCGTCAGCAGGGTGAATATATCAGAAGAGAAGACAGAGACTTACTCGACGGCCGGGCTGGATGTTTGATATAGCTGTGTGAGGCCGAACTGCTTGACGGCGACGCCGCGCTTGGTGACTGCGGTCGTCATTCTGCGGCAGCTGTTCTCTAGAGACGAGATATCAAGCCCATGAGCGAGATCAGCAGCAGAAGTAGAAGAAGTAGAAGTAGAAGTAGAAGTAGTAGAAGAGATATCGAGGCCAGGGGATGTGGTGGTGTATTATATTTATTATGGCCGGCCGGCGCCCTTGCAGCAGCCTGACCTGACACACCCACCGCCGTCGATGATCGGTGATGCAACCGCAGTCTTGTGAGCAGCAGAAGCAGAGGAACAAGAAGCAGCGCCAGCAGGCAGAGACAGACAGAGACAGAGAGAGACAGAGAGAGGCAGATGAGGCACCAGGCGCAGGCGGGCTCAGCGGTTCTGCGAGCCCTGGGGGGTCAGCTGCGAGTTGCGGCAGTCCTTCTGCTCCGTAACTGACATCACCGTCCTGGTCAACGAGCAGTTATTAATGCACCTGCAGACCCTTTTTTCTCCAGCGACTAAGACAGCTAGCTAACTAATGACGGCGCTTTTATACCGATAGGACAATGGGGCCTCCGTTCTCTCGAAGCTCTTCCCGAGTCTTCTCGCGCTGCCGCCGGCCTGCAAGGGGGGTGGGGGATTTCTAGCCTCGCTGCTCCCTGGGGGAGTGCATTCTGCAGCAGACATGCCCATCCCCGGCTCGCGATTGGGGGAGGCAGGACTCGACCAGGCAGACCAAAATAGCACCGGGCGCGATTGGCGGGCGTTTGGCCAGCCTTGGGATGCTCGCGGACGGGCAGGCTGGAGGCTCGTCGTTTGGCTCTGCAGGGTGCAGCGCAGCCCTATACAGTTGTGTGCCTGGTGCGGCCAGGGGGAAAGCCTTCCTGGTGGCCGGCGGAGACCTCTTCGGGTTCCCAGGCGAGCGGTGCGGCTGGGGGATGTGATGGAGGGCATGGCCTTGATCTAACGAGTCAAGCGAGTTACTGGCTATCTGTTGCGTATACAGCATGCTGCCTGTGAGAGCCAGCCAGAGAGGAAAAGGCTGGCGTTGCTTTTTGACGCCCCCCCATGGATCGATCCGCCTCCCCGAACCACGAGCCAGACATGGACGAACTCTTTCCAGTCCCCGAGAACAGCCTTCGATAGTTACTGTTGGCCCTCTCATTCTTCTGGCATACGGAGTGCAGATGCAGATGCAGATGCAGATGTGGTTTCGCCGGGGGGTGGAAACAATCACACCAGGATTCTACGGACCACCCATTATGGACAGCAAGGCCGTCTGTGAAACATGGGCGGCTGTATCATGCAGTGCCGGCTCAGCTCGTGATCGTTGGTGCGGAGAGGCAGAGATCTCGATATCAACGACGTCTCAAGGTCATGTCTCCTATAAAAATTGCTGCTGCTGCCAACGCCTCCACCCCCCTATACACTTCTCAGCTACGGCGTCGAGGTCGAGTGGACAGCAAACACCGAGAGAATCTCATGCTCGATGCCATCATACGAACAAGGGCCGCCTTGTCAGAGCAAACTCGATGGTCTGCTAGTCAACTCAAACTAGTCAACTAGATTTACTACGCGAGTCAGAGGGCTGAGCATAATGGCCCCTCGACGGATACAGATCATGCACTCGAATCGACCGAGGACAAGATATCTCGTTCGAGCAAACATCTGGAAGCCTCGAGTTGGTCCGTCGGTTCTATCAGAATACGAGAATCGCTAAAAGGAGGCTCAGGAAACGTCGGTGCCTGCATGTCCAACCAACGCTGGTGCTTTTGATACACGCTGCCGTCTATTTGATGATAGTAGCACAACACATATTCAAACACCTGCTTTTTTTTCTTTGCCGAAGACAACTGCCTTGCATCCGTGGAAAGCCCACTGCGAATCACCCGTAGTCTGCACATTCTCCCGCCCATGTGCCTGGTGTTCACTTCTAATATACATCACATGGCCCATCGGCCCCAGAGGGTGATGAAATCCGACCCAGCCAGCCCATCCGTGACAAAGAGGTACATCCCACAGTTACATAACTAGTGCATGTAGCAATGGCTGCAATGTAGCATGTAAGCATGTAAGCATGTAGGCAGCCCTCGCTGTATACACATTCATAAGCCATCGTCGTATTTCAGCCATCACCATCGTCATCGTCCTCAGGTCAGCGGTGCAAAGCCAGTCGAATCATCGTCCCTTAAACGAAGGCTTCCGCTTCTCGGCAAACGCCTTCAGAGCCTCAAACCGATCTTCCGTCTCCACGACACCAAGATACGCCTCGTTCTCTGCCTCTGCGCCTCTTTCGAATCCATCAATCGCCTTCAGCGCCTGGCCAAGCGCAATCGGTCCGCCTTCACAGATCTCCTGCGCCAGCCTGATGCTTTCGCGTAGAACTTTCTCCCGTGCTTCTCCCGGCTTCCCTGCCTCCTCGGGCGTCACCTCCACCAGCCTGTTGCAGAGACCAAGGAAGTAGGCTTCAGGACCGCTGACCCGCCGTCCCGTCAGGACCAAGTCCAGCGCGCGGTTCTTCCCGATAAGTCGTGGCAGCCTATACGTCCCTCCTGCGCCGGGAATGATAGCAAGGCGAGTCTCGGGCAGTCCAACAACACTGGTGCTTCCAAACACTCGTAGCTTGGTGCACAGTGCCAGCTCCAGTCCGCCTCCCAGCGCCATCGAAGAAATGGCTGAGATGGTTGGGATCGGAAGCTCGTCCAGGTTAGCGAACGTCTGCCGCAGCTGAGCCAGGAACGCCTCGGTACTATCCCATAGTCAGTCAGTGGCTCTGGTTCTTTAAGCGACGAGCTGTCTTAAGAGCAAATGAAGCTATAAACTCACTCCTGCTTGGTGAAGGTGGCTCGCTCTTTCAAGTCTGCTCCGGCGCAGAACGAGGCATCGACATTGCTCGCCACGACCAGCGCTCTCGTCGGGCCCTTGCCCTGCTCCGCCTTGATGTCGTCCAGGTGCTTGCCCAGGCTGTTCAGCAGCTGCCGTGAGATCGCATTGCGGGCCTTGGGCCGGTTCAGAAGCAGGACTCTGATATGGCCGGCGCCTGGTGCCGGAATCTGCTGCACATTGATCACCTCGCCGTTCGCGCTGGTCCCGAGCGTGGCATTTCGGCGGATCTGGACGACGGGGAACTGGCGGAGGCTGGTCGGCCGGAATACTCGAGCAGCAGCCATTGTGTGTTGACGTTAGATGCTACTCTGTGGAGAGAGAGGCTGATGTGGGATGTTAGGTAGGTTGATGGAGTGACGTTGGTGTGATTCTTCGGGTGTTTTTGTATTTATGGATGTTCATATTTTTTGGTATTACTTTCGGCCGCTTGGCCCGACGCCGAAGACTTATAAGTGTTATTCAGGGGTGTTATTCGGTATTATTTGTCTAGATTTAGCATGGATGTTGATACTAATTATACATTTGATATTGATACATGAATGTCTATTCTTCGTCCTGGTGGTAGTTATACAGCATCTCGTGCTGGATATAAGCATCAACCTCTTCATCCGACGGCCACGGAGCCATGGCCTCAGTCTCGTCCACGAGGCGTTGGGCCTCCTGGATGAGAGGGTGAGTTTGCCAACGGACTTGCGGACTGCCCTCTCTCTCATCTCTCGGGCCTGCCAGGTCGTTTTCAAGAAAGGTCCTGCAGGCAACCACCGCCCGGCGAAGCATCCTGCGACCCCCACGTCGCTCATTGGTCACCCGCCTGAGCTCATGGGCTTCCGCCTGGAGAACACGGAGAATAGAGACGATGGTTTGTCGGTCTCTGCCACGCCCGAATGCCCGGATAAGCGAGTGGAGAATGGAGGGAGATGGTATTACCACGCCGTTCGAGGGCGTGGCATTGTCAACTGACGGAGCGCCGGTAGGTTGCTGTCTCCCGTACAATGGGAGAAATCGGTTAATTTGGCATCTTAGCAGTGAGAGGCCATGCTCGACCATTTGATCTGGAGTTTGGGTGGTCAAAGGCCGGTCCAGTGTTGCATGGGAAGGCCCTAGAGAAAGGATATGCGACATTGCTCTTGCCCCTGCCTTGACAGCATTGGGGTGGAGATGGAGGGTTTGCAGCAGGCCTGCAAATCCATTGCACATGAGCTGGATACACCTTAGGTCTAACGCTATGGAGTTGGCCTTCATGTATTCAACCAGTCTTAGCGTCTCTTCCCAAGCAAAGACTCGGTTCACCCCTGGAGCGAGTCCGAGCCTGTGAAAATTGTGAAACGGTCGACTGCCGATAGCCACAGCCTTTAGAAGGTTATGCCAGGCAGACATGTATCGGGGTCTCCGTTGCTCCATGAGAAAAACAGCATGAGCAAGGGCACGGCCTTGGTTGGGCTCCAAGTCCGAATATCGTGGCAAGATAATCGGGAACATGGCATTCAGAGCTTCTATCCGGTCTGCAATCCGGTTCACGGTACTGTGTGAAGCACACCTGCATAAGAACCGGATGACAGCAGAAAAGGTGGCATCGTGGATGGAGCTCAGCATTTCAAGCCTTTCTTTGCCTTGCTGGGAAGAAGGGCTAAACAATGCATATATCTGGTCCTTACTAAGGCTACTGTGATTGATATAATCCAGTCCCTGCTTTAAGGAGGAAGTATGTCGAAGGATCAAGACAAGCACTTTATCCGGAAGTGGAAAATCCTGTGAGAACGTCTGTTGTAAAAACTCAGGTAAACTGGGTGGCTCAGAGGGTACATATATGAGATCGCGCGGTGACGTTGGCTCGGGATGCACTTCTTTACCGCCATCAGAGGGAGTAAAGGTAGAAGCTTGAGGTTCAAACTGTTCCAGTTGATTGATTTGCCCGCGGGTTCTCTCAGATGCGATAAGCTTTTCCACTATTTCATGGATAATCTGTTCGGTAAGACGAACATTCTGCTGCTGAGAAGAGACGTAGCATGCCCAGGCTTCTCGGAGCGTTCTAGTTGCACGAATGCGGGCAGCCCAGACAAGTGGCTCTGAGGGAGATTGGTTCTCTTCTGAAAGCTGCCAGCTTGGGTCTGGAAGCCTGGTTCTCTTTTGAATTGTCGGTGTCCCGTCTGTATCCCAGCCGGCTACAACAGATGCCGCTCTATCCCATTCAGTAAAGCGATAGCCGGCCTGCTGCATATGAGCCATAGATTCCATTGCCTTACTTTTGCTTCCCTCGGTCTTTTCAGCGTCGATTCCGAGCCTGTCTTCCTTCCATGGAGGCCAGGAGACTGCTTTGAAGCTATCCCACTGCCTTTCTGCTTTCGTCATTTTGGAAGCAAGTAAAATCTGCGTAATTGCCTGATAGCTCGCTTTGTTAACCGGGAGGGGTGGGTTGAAAGTTTCCATCTCCCGTAGGATGTGAAACACAGCCCTTTGCTGTAATTTAGCCGAATGATACGGTTCTACTCGGCACCATCCTGCCAGGCGTTGGATAAATTTATTGTAAAGCTCTGTTACTCGGCGCGCTTTCTTAGGGCCAAGTTTATCCAGGTCCTTGGTTGATGTTAGATGAGCAAATGAAGTTGTGAACATTTCTGCTATGTTGAGCAGAGCCCTGGGAGCAACATTCCGTGCCAAGTTGGCTAGTCGAACAAGGATGGTCATCGCCAGAGCAGAGTCTCCTTTTACATTCAGCACTGGTATCGAGGAGGTATTAGGTCCTGAGTCTTTGGGTGTAGGTGAGGGATCATCTTGAACCATGGAGTTCAATAGCCTTCGACATTGCTCTAAAAGGAGTCTGAAGCTAGGCTCGTCGATATCAACCCGCCGCAGGAGGAACATAAGAACAAACACGGGTACTGCAGCTTCCTCTGCCAACCTATGGTACCGCATGGTAGCTAGATATGCATCTGGCGTAGCCAGTACCCATGCCCAGGCTATTACATCACCCACAGAATACCCTCTCTTGGACAGATATGTCAATGCATCGTCATCAAACACCGTGAGAAGAGCATTATCTAAATCGCTCCCTCTAGTCACATCTGTCTTCAGCAACGGGTATATCTGATGCAGATATCTTGCAACCAGGAGCGAATATTCAATGCGTACAGAACGGGTCGCATTTAGGTTAGCTTCCAGTTTTGAGATTATTTTCTCCTTTTCCGCAGACTTCTCGGCCAGACTCGACAGTAGACCTCCATGACTAGCTGAAGTATAAGTCCCTGCCTGAATCCGGTGCAGAGCCAAAAGGAGAGCTTTGGGGGACGGTGGATAGACCTCAGACGGATTTGCCTCCGCTGGAAGGGTGGGAAGCTCAGGAGAAGGATAGACTGTGTGCGCAATTCCAGAGACACCGGGCTGATGGGCAGTACATAGCGTCTGGGTTAGGCTAGTCGGCTAAACGGCTTCTTGTCAGCGAATTCATCCCGTAACAAAAAGAAAAAAAAGGCATATACCAGAAAACGCACCTTGACATGTTGCAGCACAGGTGTCTGAGAAAGACACGGGGATATCAATGATACCGCAAGTCTTTGGCAGGCATACCGGCGGAGAGAGGACATATAACAGCTCCTCTAGGAACGGGTCCGTAGCTTTAATTGGAGAGGAATCAGCAGCCTGTCTGCAAAATCATGTTACATAGAAGGCACCAGACACGGCAGCGAGAGTCAGCAAGACGTTAGATCGCCGTCAAGGGATGTCCGGATCAATATCAAAAGCGAATGTTGCCGTCGAATATCAAAAAGAAAACTTCGCGATGTTCTTGGAGGACGTCCTGCTGAGTCATCACATCACGTGACTACTCCCCAAAGAAGGAATTTGAGATCGCGAAGTTTGAAAAAAAGAAGACGCAGAAAGCAGTTTTGACGGCATTTCATTTCGTCTCAGCAGCATCTCTGAGACTCCTGGCCGACAGCGGGATTGTTTGAGCGACCTAGGGACGGCGGAGACGACGGACGAGCTGCAGTGTGGTTCTGCCTGCACCCCGAACGACTCCCTGGACGCGCTTCTAGTTTTCCTTTTGGTGGCGGACTGCTTGCTTTCCTACCGGTAGGCCGTTCTGCATCATCGCCCGTCTGCGTCCTGCTGCTGAAGCTAACTGCGCGACAAGGTAGCAAGAGCTGTCTGTCGCTGTCCTCTACTCAGATTCAGGCCCAGTTGGCCGTGAGCTCAAAAGAAGAAAAAGCCTTCAAGCGTAAGGCCTGGAGGGGGCTTTTATCCGGACGGCTTTTCCTGGCATTTCTCGCTATCAGCCTTCTCGATTCATGCAGAAAGCGCCTCTCTCGCAATTGGATAAAACGTCGACCGCGCGCGATCTAGCTGTGCTCTCACTTTCAGCTCGCATAGTGGATGATATCTTGAGGTGGAATGACAAGAAACGCTGACGAAGAAACCGTCAAGATGAATGGGAACCCAGTGCAAAGCCCTGAGGCGTCAGTCACTCCGGCACCCTCAAAGCGAAAACGCGAAACAACAGCAGAAGGAGACGCAGACGGGACTGCATCTACATCTGAAAGCGGCGAATCTGCCTTTCCCGATGCTCTCAAAGATCTTATTCTGGTTCTGTCAAAGTAAGATGTTGACCATCCTGCGGCCTCTCACATTTTTATCTTCTAGTCGCATTTCTAACGCCCATATTCTAGACATGACTCTGGCCTTGGGATCTTAAATCGTCCACTTGCCCATGTACCCACCGGAGAGCCTGAGAACAAGCGAGTAAAACGGTCCAAGACGGCTGTCGATCAACAATCCGTTCAGTCCCGAGTTGAAAAGTCATACTACAATTCCCTTGAACCTTTTCTTCACGATGTCGAACAGTCCATCAACTCGTTTGTCGCAGAGTCTCAGCGACACGATAGCAAGACTCGTCGGTCAACTACACAGGCCTCGCCCAATGAATCTTCCAGTCGTGCGAACGCCTTCAGAAAGGAGCTAAATAGGCTGGTCCTGAAAATCTCTCCCCAGATATCGCCATCTACCACTTCGATCAAGCCAGCAAAGGTTGAGGGCACGCCTGAACCACTGGCTAGCAATTCTCGCAACGATCGGTTGGCTTTGGCTCTCGTGGATAATACTCCTCATGGAAGACAGATATTCTCGAGCGTGCAGAAGGCGGATTCACCTATCAATGAAACCGCGCTTCCAAAGGGGATAGTAGTTACTAAGATTGTTCCCTTCAATCCTCTACACATGGATGAATCGCGGACCCGAACAAGGACAATCGGAGAAGTATTTGCACCACGACCAAATCTCCCTGTTCTAGAACGACCTCAGAAACGCCCAGCAGAAAGTGGTCCAACCGTCGTTGAGTGGCTAGATCCACTCGAAGCCGCTTCCTCGCTACCTAGTAAGCTTCTAGGAAGAAAAGGTTACAGTCAAATATCCCTTCCATCTGGTTCCTGGTTAAACTATGGCTACGAGAATCCCCTGTTATCGGATAATGCTCGCCGTGTGCCAAGACAGGAAGCCATCGAGAAGGAGAAATTATCAAAAGAAGACAAGTCTCTCTTCCATGCAATCTACTCTTCATTCGCCCCGTCCTTTGATAGTTCAGGCGCAGTCGCTCCCCGGGCTGCCAAATATCAAGCTTGGTGGGAGAAGTCAGGGGCTCGTCGCATGAATGTTTTGTTTAACTTTGAGCAAACCGAAGAAGACTCTCTGGCCTCCCCGAAAGTTCATCCAGCTTTGAACCAAGTATTGGATCCCCAGTTGTTGGATGAGGAAACCCTATCTGAAGCTGTCGAGTCTTTCAAGCCAGATACAACGTATGTGGATACGGCAACAGACTCTAAAGAAGCCGAGAGCGACCAGGATAAGGAGAAGAAGGCCCAGGGCGATATTGGAGAAATATTGGATGATATATCAGACCTGCTTCAAACATTAAATTCGTACCGCCAGCTCCGAAACCTCTCGCAGCAGTCGCCGGAGAAAAGAACGACTGACCAAAGCAATGGGACATTACCAAGCCCAGACCCAACAACCACTCCGTCCGATGCAGAATACAGCATATACGAAACATTAAAGTCTAGCTTGTCGGCGCTGGTGTCTTCTTTGCCTCCATACGCAGTGTCTAAGCTGAGTGGAGAGCAACTCGCAGAATTGAACCTGAGCAAGAAGATTCTCCTTGATGGCGCCGATTACCCAGGCACCCTGGATGATGATGACTTTACCAAGCAACAAAAACAGGCTGCACAAATCCAACAAAATCTGGTAAACTCTCGAGGCCATGCCCATGGTCAGGTTCCCCAGGGCAGACCAGCTGCCTACCAGGCCCCAACTGCGCCGGCACCTTACCAGCGACAACATGCCACTCGCCAAAAACATATGCCAGTAAACTATCAACAGGTTCCCCCTCAGGGGTACGCAGGGAGACCGCCCCCACCACCCCCCGGACACTACCAACCTGTGAACCCCCAGCCGTATGCACAGCACCCGCCTACTGGTCAACGGCAAGGATACATGCAGCCCCCATACCAACAGCCGGCGACAGCATCTCCCCCTTACAGCAGGAGTGCAATGCTCCAGCAGTTCCAGAGACCTGCATCTAACGGTGTACCCCCTTACCCGCAACGGCGGGCCTCCCCTGCACAAACTCCAACCCAACCATACCCCCATCGTACGCCCCAGGTCGCATACCACCAACCTATCCATCAGCCGCAGCTTAACCACGCTGCTACGGCTCAGAGAATGCCGCAGTCACCACATGGTTATAATCAACCACCACAACGAACACCTTACCTAAACTCACCGACTGGTCACCCTGCTCAGCCACGGTACTTCCAGCAGCAGACACCACAACCCATGCCTTACGCGAACTACCACCCAGGCCAGGCGAGTCAGATACACTCACCATATGCAAAAGCTTCTCCAGGTATACCATATCCCCGGTCAGCCGCTGAACAGGCGGCAATCATGGACCGAAACAAAATGCAACTGCTAGACGGTCGCGCTCAAGCCGTTGCCTCACCTCAGCCAATGCAGCCCAACGGCCAGCCAAATGGGGTTCCCATGGCCACCCCTGGACCATCAAAGTAGACCTTACACGCTTCTGCGACGTTTACACTTTGATATCCTGAATAAGGTTGCTCTACCTTACACCCTATCTTTCCTACCCTGGCAGTTTGGCCTTCCTGTGACTTTAAGCTTGCAGGGCAAATGAGACCTGCCTACGACCACGCTCTTAATCGCCCATGTATCAACAGACCATTTATGCCTTGTTCGACCTTCTACCCCTGCTTTGTTTATCCTTCCATCTCTCTTCTACCTTAATTATCCGAGTAGACCGCTCGTTGTCCTTTTTCTGCTTTATGTTCTTTTACTTTGCACTGGTGCATGGAGGTATTTAAAAGGGATCTTTAATCAGTCCAGTTTATGGGCTCTTTTACACACACACACACAAACCAACTCACACATAAATAAAAGGAAAACAAAGAGGTTGAGAACAACAAAGGATCATCCAAGGGCTTGCTTGATTGTTATTTATTCTAAATGGGCTGGCTGGACTATATAGTGGAATGTTCTCTGAAGATGGTTTTTGACCCGGTGTTTTCTCCATTTGATCTATGTACTTGCTTTCTTTGCCTTTTTACGAGCCCTTAAATCAAGGTGAATCGACTCGTATTTACTAATGTTCTCCATGTGTGTTTTAAAGGGACAGGAAGTATTTCTAATTAATGCGATTAAAGCAAGAGAAATATCTCAGGTTCTTCTGCCTGTCTATCTATTCGCGCAAACTAAGGCTTGCACTGTAACACTGCATAGACTTACCCCCTCCTTGACAGTTTCACATAAGCGATTGATAAGAGATACGAGGCATATTCATAGTAGAAAACAAGCTGGTTAATACATAGTAGGTGATAATAATGTAGAAAACAAGACCCCTCGTCTTAAGGGACGAACGGAAGTACTCCTTGCAAGGGTTTCTTGTTTAGAAACAGGGGGATGAAACTCATAAGCCGTACATTCAAAACAGGAGGAAGGTCTCCCATAGCAAGAAAGAGAAGGATGAGATCATTATCGATTATGGTGCAGGATGGAAAGAAAGGAAGAAGCCCCTTTTTTGGTTCCTGGAATCATAACATCGTAAAAAAACATAGAACCGTACATGAGATTGATAAACCGAAATGGTAGGAAAAAGTAATCCTTTTTTTTTTTTTAAGAACCAAGAAGAACGATGAACATGAAATATTCCATCCAGTGTATGCATCCTAGAAGTCGAACCTGCGAAGACTAGAGGCGATGAAAGGGTATAAGTAGTTAATGCCGAAGGGTGTTTAGTAGAAAAGAGGAATACGAAGGCATCAAAGGAGAAGTGCTGCGATAGTCATGAAGCCGAAGTAACTGTTCGTATGTATTAGTAACTGGTTATCAAGGGAAGGAGATAAAAGGAGGTTAGAAGAAACGGCTTACATGACGGCACACTTCCAGCCATCCTGTGGCTCAATGAGATAGTCGTGGCCTGGAGGTCCGTTTGACGCCCACCAGGCAAACGAACCCGCAACAAAGGAGACGACGACAATACGTCCGAAGAATTCGGTAATGGCTCCAAAGGCGAGCAAAGAGAAGAGGATGGCCGCGAATATAGCAGCCACAGTGGAATAGAGGGGGTTAGAATGTAGAGCACTGGCAGGGCGAGGGGCCATGGTCACCAGGTCGGATCGCTGGTCTAGGAGTTTTCTCTCGCTCTTGGTAGATGCGCCTGCAGGAGAGCGTAGGAAGGTCCTGTATGCATCGATATCATCGTCTGAAGCAGCTGGGAGGTTCTTGATCACTTTGGAAAAAGAGCACAGAGCCCGATCTATAGAGCAGTTAGCATTTCTAAGTTGTGTGTGCGTAGGATAAAATGGCGGAACATACTGTATTGGTCAGTCTTGAGAATGATCTTGTCGAGAAGGTCTGTCCGTTTATTCTGAAGGACAGAGTGGTCCTGTATCTGGTCTCGGTACTTTGCAGCCAGCTGTTTCTGCCGTGAAGAAGCACGAGAACCCGATGCACCAGCCCGGGCAGCGTCGATATCATCGATGGTGATCAGATCGTCTTCCAACTGGGCTATCTCCTCCTGCAAGTGCCGCAACACACGGTGGTTCAGCCGCTCGAACTTGCGGTATACATGGTGGGGTGTCTCGGGCGTAGCAGTCCATTCAAACTGTTCGGGAACTGAGATCTGGGAGCGTCGTCTGGAGGCTTCAGTTGCCGGTGCTCTATCAGAATGCTGCTGCTGCTGCTGTTGTTGCTGCTTGATGGGAGGTGGAGGAGCCATGGAGTATGAGAGCATGCTCTTTGGCATGTAGAAGGATTCCGGATGGGAGAAGCTCATGAAGGCCGGGGCAGCGGAAGTAGGCCCCTCGAGCAGGCTTTCTGTGTCTGTCATGTAAGAGCCGGCCATGTGGGACTTTGACATGCCCTTGGACCCCGGGATGTTGAGGTTGATAGGGTCGAACAGCATGTCTGGAGGAGTGATGGGCTGATATTCAGACTCCTTTGACGCCGACGACGACCGGCTCGGGCTGAGGTCTCTTTCTTTGTCCTTTTCTTTATCCCTGGCCGTAGAAGAAGATCCGCCCGAGACCGTCCTGAGCAACTGGGAGAGACTGGCCTTGCGGGTATGGTCCTTTGGCCGCGGAGCCCTGGGCAGGACGGGTTCGGAGGCCTTTCTGGAGTGCGACGAGGGGGGCTTCATCTGCATCTGCTCGTCCAGCGGGTGATCGAGGTAGGAGAAGACTGCTGCTGCCGGCTCTAGAGGAGCTGCAGACGTAGATATAGGCACTGGCGCGGGTATAGATGTCGATATCGAGGTAGCGGGTATAGAAGTAGTAGTAGTAGGGATGGGCGCAGCGGCGGCCGGGAGAGAGACGGCGGGCTCGCTTGCTCTGCTGGCCGCTCGTCGCCGGGCAGCGGCAGAGGAAGAAGACGCAGCAGCAAACTCCTTGTCCTCCTCGTACGGCGCATCCAGGGGCTCGTTGAATATGCTGTAGCCGTGGTGGTCTGGCGCCGGCTCGGCTTCTGGGATGGCGTAGGAGAAGTCCAGCGACGAGCCTGATACCGGCGGCGGCGGCGGCGGCGGCGGAGGCTGCAAGGGCACGGCGGAGGCCTTCTTCGACTTCTTGCTCTTCCCCGGCGCCATCGTATAGATCGTACAGCCGCCCTAGGCCGGGGATATCTGGTTTATAGATCTGGGATATAGGGCGGTACAGCCCGCCGTCTAGAAGTAGCTGACTAGCTATAGCCGCCCGCGGGTCAACTTTTGGCTGGCAGCGTCTCACAGAGCTGGTCACGGCGGAGGAGGAGCAGCCACGAGCAGGCGAGAGACCAAGGCAGCGGCCAGTCAGGCGATGGCAGGACGGCAGCAGGGCAGGGCAGAGCCAGGAGTAAGCAGATGTCACTGTCCACGATGGATATTCCTTTCGCTGACGGCAGGTTAGGTAGTTATAGCAAAGATGCGAGCCGACGTGCGGTTTTGCTCTACCGTTGAAGCGGCCAGCACTCGGTAGATATATAGACGGCCAGCAGACAGACAGACAGACAGAGAGACAATAGTCACTCGATAAATAGACGATAGACGACGAGGTTAATATATTTTATCCAACCTGGCCCGGTTCAATAGTGCGATGAAACACCCCTGGGCCCGATCGACACGGTTAGATGGCGGGCATGCGGGCGTCTCATGGAGGGCTGCGACTCTGCCCTTGTGTGCGATGACGACGGATAGAAAAAGAGAAAAAGAAAAGAAGACGAAGACGAAGACGAGAAGAAGCAGAAGACGGGGAGAAGAAGCAAATACTGAAAGCGCTGCCAATGGCCTGGGGCTGTTAAACGACCAGCCTTGATGCCGTGAGACCAACGCAGCCAGCCAGCCAGCCAGACAGCGAACAGAAGATGAAACAAGAGCAGCAGAGGTCGAGATACCGCTCATCTCGAGGGATCTAAACTACGGAGTACGGGGAGATACATGTCTATCTACCAGTGTGCAGGCCCTCGGCTTCATGGATGCGGATTCAGCTTTTCAAAGTCCCATGTATATGCCGGCCAGTGACTTGTCACATCAGATGAAAAGGTTTCATCTATCGACTCTCTGTCGCTAGTTCAAACGGAAGGCCGTATAACGAAAAGCGAGGGAGTGACCTGCTGGACTTACTTCCCCAGGATCAAGGTGATTTCTACCCAAGCCCGTCCGGGGCAGGAGGACGTTGATTCGCCTGGGGGGGCCAGCCAGAGGCAAGTTAGCTGCTTCGGATCCTTGGACATGCCCATGCTCTGTGGCTTGCTTAGTGACTTTCTGCACAGTTACTAACCTTCGTCGAAAGTAGATTCTGCTGTGTCCATCAATTCTGCTTATCATATGGAAGTCATCTGGAGCGGTGGGTGGTGTCTATCAATACGGTGGCAGGCAGCCAGGGATGCAGACACAGGACGGAGTACAAGCAGGCAGATACAGACTGGCCCGAAGGGATACAGATAGCCACAGTTACGGCAAAGGGAGAATGCTACTTAAAAAGACGTCAAAGGATCAATATATTGATGGTGAAACATGAGTCCGTCGGTTGACGGCCTTGGGGACGGATATCACGAAGTACAGAGACACACACACGACCGTCCAACTCTGGGCCCGGATAAGAAGAAGAGATCCAACTTTTCTACACAGAGCACTGTCACTGGGCTATTATTAACTCGATGGGCAGCCTGCACGCAGACGATCAAGGGCAAAGTCTGCCGTCTCTCGTCCTCCTGCGACCCCCGGCTCAGCGAATGGCAGTCTGATATTGGCCCGTATTGCACACACAGAGGCGCTGGCAGTGGCTTTTCTTTGCTTCTTCCTCTGCTCTGGCACTGGCCCTCCCTCGCTGTCAAGAAATATCCGGCCAGATCAGTCGGCTTGACAGAGTTGTTCGTTATTATTATTATTATTATTAGCATTTACTATGGTTATTCTTTGGTTATCTAGATTGGCCAGGAAAAAGCAACGACGGCCAAATCCAAAGCCACGGAAAATCGAATCCTCGACTTTACTCGCATTTCTTCCCTGCAGAAAGAGTCGAGCTAGCCAACGGATTTACTCTAATTATTATTTTCGTTTGCTGCCAGCCGCCCGTCAGCTCGATCAATTAGAAGACGAAGAATATAGACAGCAGAGGCCTGTGGTCGCCCAACCTGCGCTGCTACCAAAGCACACGAGCTGCCCAACCGCGAGCTTCCACCGGCGAAGACGAAGACAATAAAGACGAAGGATAAGAGAGAGAGGGAGGGAGCAGATGCAGATGCAGTCGCAGATGGTCAGGCTTCGGCTGCTACACCCTCGCCTGTCCCTGTCTTCGGCTGCCGTGGCTGCTCGATATTGGACCCCAAACAGACGGCTACTCAGCACGCAGCATGTCCAGTCAGCTACCAGCAGCATCGCCGGTGATTCCAAACCGTTCGTGCCGTTGCGGAAGCAGTTGAAGGACGAGTCGAAGGCGAAACGGCTGCAGGGAAAGGGAAAGAAGAAGTCGAGAGGCGCGAGTTCGCAGGTCGAAGGATGGGAGTTGACAGTCGGCATTGAGGTGCACGCCCAGCTGGATACGGACTCCAAGCTGTTTTCCAGTGAGTTTATAACTATAAAGAAGTGACTGGCAGAAGAGAAAGACGAAAGACGCTGAACTGATCGTGTAGGGGCTTCCGCTGCTCAGGA
The DNA here is from genome assembly GCA_018357685.1 of Trichophyton schoenleinii. Lineage (NCBI taxonomy): Eukaryota > Fungi > Ascomycota > Eurotiomycetes > Onygenales > Arthrodermataceae > Trichophyton > Trichophyton schoenleinii. The sequence goes on from WOFF01000002.1 coordinate 4,482,092, forward strand.
GGATGCGCCGAATGCCAATGTCGCCCTGTTCGACCTCGCGTTTCCCGGCAGTCAACCAGTCAGTATCCAGCTTACTCTGTTTCTTGATGTATGTCATGTCTGACTTTACAAATGGCAGGCCTTCCAGACAGCAACGTTGATACCGGCCCTGCGAGCTGCCATTGCGTTTGGCTGTGAGATACAGAGCGTGAGTCACTTTGACCGCAAGCACTACTTCTACCAGGACCAGCCGGCCGGATATCAGATCACGCAGTACTACGGTAGGCTTATTACTTCTCGTTTCGATGGATGGTAGAACGATACTGGTAGAGGGGATGGATGGCTGATAATTACTGCCAGAACCGTATGCAAAGACAGGCACACTCTGGCTGTATCCTCACGATGGAATAGCCCCCGAAGACGGCGAGGCGGTGCGAGTCGGAATCAAGCAGATACAAATGGAACAGGACACGGCCAAGTCGCAGGAGCTGCCCTCCCACGCAGTGTTGCTGGACTTCGACCGCGTGTCTCGCCCGCTGATCGAGATTATTACGCTGCCGGAGATACACTCGCCAGCCACGGCGGCTGCCTGCGTACGGAAGATCCAGGCCATTCTGCAGTCCTGCGGTGCAGTCAACACGGGCATGGAAATGGGCGGTCTCCGTGCCGATGTCAACGTCTCTGTCAGACGGACAGGAGACACAAACACAGCTGAATTAGGCCAGCGGACGGAGATCAAGAACCTGAGCAGTTTCAAGGCGGTCGAGGACGCTATCGTGGCCGAGAGAGACCGCCAGATCGCGGTGCTGGAGAGCGGAGGGAAGATCGACGGCGAGACCCGCGGCTGGACGATCGGGAGCACAGAGACCAGGCGGCTGCGGGAGAAAGAAGGGTCGGTGGACTATCGATACATGCCGGACCCGGACATTGCGCCGGTGGTGGTAGGGGAGCAGCTGGTCGAGACGCTGCGGACGAGCATGCCGCCGTCGCCGGACGAGCTGCTGCGAATGCTGACGGAGGAGCCGCAGTACATGCTGACGATGGAGGATGCAAAGCCGCTGGTCGAGCTGGACGACTGTGCCCGGCTGGAGTATTATCTTGATGCGGTCGACGAGCTACACCTGCTCCAAAAGGCCGACGTCAACAACAACAGCAGCAGCAGCAGCAGCAGCGCAAAATCCACGGCAACGGGCAAGACAGTGGGCAACTGGGTTCTGCATGAACTCGGGGGCCTGTTCAGCCGGGCAGATGCCAGCTGGGACAGCGAGCGAGTCCCGGCCGCGAGCCTGGCAGCGATTGTGCATCTGGTCGGGACGAGGCAGATTACGGGCAGCACGGCCAAAACGCTGCTGGCGACGGTCTTTGCGGGCGAGCACGGCGGGCGGACGGTGCAGCAGATGGTCGAGCAGGACGGCCTGCTGCTGCGTCCGCTGTCGCAGGAGGAGTATCTGGCGATGGCGCGGACGGTGATGGCCCAGCACCCGCAGATGGTCGAGCAGATCCGGCAGGGCCAGCAGGGCAAGGTCGGCTTCTTCGTCGGCCAGATCAAGCGCATGGGCGAGCAGGGCCGGGTCGAAGCCCAGCGTGCTGAGCAGGCTGTTCTCTCTCTGCTCTGATATCGCCGTCGCCGCCGTCGCCGCCGTCGTGGTGATACATACTTATATCGAAGGACTCCATATATATATATGCACGGTACAAGGCCCTCCGCCGGCGCTGCACCCCCCGTACCAATGGCATCCCAGCCAAACATCCGCCACCACCGGAAGAAAAACCCGGAGAAAAAGAGAGAGTGAAAAAAAAAGCAATGACAAGAGGCCGAGAGACGGAAACGAGGCGGCCCATCGCCCTGCCCTAGCGCCTGCAGCGTCTCCTCTTCTCTCCAAAACATGTACTTAGGGGAATGCGTCTCCCCTAAGAGCATCTTCAGCCGGCGTGAAGGCACAGCGCAACCAACCACCTGCTGCGCTTCTCCCCTTGATCCCGGAGACGAGGACAGACGAGACTGACAGAGACTGAGCCCGCAAGCCCTTCTACGCCCTTCTTTTGATTTTTCTCCTCTGCGGTGGGCCGCCGAGAGTATCCGGTTCTCGTCTATATAAAGACGCCGGCGCCTGCGATCTGGGAGGACTTGAGAGCAGCAAACAACATATCAAGCGGACAGCCAGATACACGGACAGCGCCAGCAAAGATGACTTCCCCTACCACGACCATCACGCAGAAGTTCCTCTCCCGGCCCCAGGAGCTGGGCGTCGTCGCCGTGGGCTTTTCCGACGGCCAGGTAGGGCGTACCCGCTTTAATTAGGGAGTTTTGACCGTGGAGTGACTGACAGAGAAACGACACAGCCCAAAGCCGGCGTGGATGCAGGCCCGACGGCGCTGCTGGAGGCCGGCCTGCTGGACCAGGTGCGCGACGAGCTCGGCTACAAGGTCGACTTCGACAGCAAAGTGCACGACTACGCCGACGTGAAGCCCGCCGAGAGCGAGGACCCGCGGTACCGCAACATGATCAAGCCCCGGACCGTCTCTGCGGTGACCCGGCGGCTGAGCAAGCAGGTCTACGAGCACGCCCGCGAGGGCAAGATGGTGCTGACGCTGGGCGGCGACCACTCGATCGCCATCGGCACCGTCTCGGGCACCGCCAGGGCCATCCGCGAGCGCCTCGGACGTGAGATGGCGGTGATCTGGGTCGACGCCCACGCTGACCTGAACCGCCCGGAGGAGAGCGAGAGCGGCAACGTCCACGGCATGCCGGTGTCCTTCCTGACGGGACTGGCCAAGGACGAGCGCGAGGACGTCTTCGGCTGGCTGACCAAGGACCACTTGATCAGCACCCGCAAGCTGGTCTACATTGCCCTGCGAGACGTCGACCGAGCCGAGAAGCAGACGCTGCGCGAGCACGGCATCAAGGCCTTTAGCATGCACGACGTCGACCGGTCAGTCACTACCCTTTCTTCATACTACTTCCCCCCCCTTATGCCTCTACTAACTGGCCTGCAGCCACGGCATCGGCCGCGTCGTCGAGATGGCCCTCGCCCACATCGGCAACGACACTCCCATCCACCTGTCCTTCGACGTCGACGCCCTCGACCCCCAGTGGGCGCCCAGCACCGGCACGCCCGTCCGCGGCGGCCTGACGCTGCGCGAGGGCGACTTCATCGCCGAGTGCATCCACGCCACCGGCAACCTGATCGCCATGGACCTGGTCGAGGTCAACCCCAGCCTGGCCTCGATGGGCGCCAGCGAGACCGTCCGCGCCGGCTGCTCGCTCGTCCGCTGCGCCCTGGGCGACACCCTGCTCTAGACTGTATGATTCACGACGAGACGATATAGATAATACCAGTAGAATACACCTTGCATTCTCATTAAGACTTTTCCATCTCAGTAATCTCCATCTCAGTAATCTCCAGCTAATTAAAGACTTCCCTGATGCCATCCCTGTCGTGCGCTCGCTGAGATGAAACCCGTCCGTTGGCCTGGTGATGATGGCCCGGCGGTGGCTGGGCGAGTCAAGACGCAGCGCCGACCAGCCACACCACGCATAGATGGATGGACAGAGAAGATAGAGAAGACAGAGAATCGACCTTGACGTCGTCGATGCAGCTGCGACTTCGACGTGGACGTCTTTGACAGAAGCCACTGACAGACTCTTCGCCTTCTTCGTCTCGACTCTTCTTCTAACGACTCCTCGTTGCATTGCACTTCATCGACTCGGTAAACAAACCGCCCAACCGCCAGCAAACCACCAGGTGGCCGACGCAGATTGGAACAGCGCTGCACCATCCCGGCCTCGCTGTCTGACTCTCTCCCTCTGTCTGGCCTGGCGGATGGGAGCAAGAGGCTTCTTCTCCTGCTAAGTCGCACCGCGGCGGCCCTCGAATCTCCAGCAAACATCTCTCTCTCTCTCCCCCTCGCTCGCTCTATCTGCCTGTCTACAGATATACTCCATAATACCACCAAGCTACAGACCACAAACACACAAAGGATATCACGATGACCAGCTCGTCCGGCTACACGATCATCCAGCGCTTCCGGTGGCCTGAGATCCGCCTGCACGTCTGGCTGCTCGTCAACCTGGCCTCCTCTGCAACCTGCCTGGGCATCTTCAGCTGGTTCCTCTTCGTCCAGACCCAGCTCTCCGTCTCGACCCCATGGTTAGCCCTTCTTCTTCTTCTTCTTCTTCTTCTCTCTGTCCATTGCAGAAGACAATTGTTTGCTAACAGTGACTAGGGTCTTCCCGTACATGGTGGCCACCGCCGGCCTGGGCCTGCTGTTCGTCTTCTTCATGCTCTTCCTCATCCAGCGCGGCCTGCTGCTGCCCGACATCATCATCCTCGGCTGCTTCGTCCTCTTCGTCCTCTGGCTGACGGGGCTGATCGGGACCGCCATCGAGCTCTACGGGACAGAAGCAAACGTCAATTCCAACTGCCAGAACTACGTCGTCAACATGCCCTCCAAGGGGCCCAGCATCAACACCCTCGCCTGGCTCACCCAGATCACCATCTGTACGCCTCCTCTTGTTCTTTTATTATGATTTTATTTTCTTTATTTATTTATTTTGGGAATTGACGTGATACTAACGCTCTACGTCTAGGTAACTGCTGGAAAACTGCCTTCGCCTTCGAGCTGGTCAGCACCATCTTCTACATCTGGATGCTCATCATCGCATTCCAGGTCCGCAGAGGGTTCTTCCTGAAGTAGCCTCGCCCCCCACCCACGCACCGGGCCGGCTTCTTCTTCGTCCTCTTTGCTTTCCAGTTCTCGTTCACATGTTCAAAAAGATACCCATTCCAATAGGGTTGCATATTTCACTGGCGCCAGCATCGGAGATATCTGTTCTTCGCTTCCTTCTTACGAACCTCATGATAAACGGGATGTAGACTTATTTTTTCTTTGCTTCTTTTTTATTTCTCTCTTCTTCTGACGTACTACTGATGGCGTTCCGGGACGGCTATTTCTATCAAACTATACGACCTACATGACCTGCTTCTACTTGTTGTGCTGGTTTCTATTTTCTTTTTCCTCTTTCCTCTCACAACTGTACATATTACTACCTTTTTTTTTTTTTTTCACACTTGATGCGTACTAGATTCACGGGCTATTTGCAAATTGGGATTGAAGATGGGAATTAATACACGCTGCAGACTTCATTATGACACAATCTACTATGCAGTCCTTCTAGATACATCCTCATTCCGTACATATCAGCTCCGGCTATTATTTCGCCCTTTGTAGTGGTTGCATGATAACACCCGAAACAGGTGACGAATATTGTTTGTCATCCAAAGGGGCCCTTTGTGCCCTGTGTGACTGTCCTACCCCGTACTCCAGTAACCTATCCCTTTTCTCCCCTGCATGCAGGATCTAGATCGGCCAGTCTGTTTGTGTTTTCCAGGGGTTTATTACGTCTCCACCCGGACATACAGCTTGCTCGGCCCACACCAAATATATGCACCTTTAAGCCTTTTTAATTAATGGTCACCAGCCAGGGGAGTCAACTATCTCCCCAGGGCTGGAAGATATGTCCGCCCACAGGCCTTTAAGCGAGCCCAAATAAAAGCGCGCGCTTAACACCATCTTGGCGCTACTTCGTGACTTCGCTGACCTTTCCAGCCAATCACAGTCGATGTGTCATCCATGCCAAGCATTTAGCGGCTCTGCTATATTCGCCACCTAAGTTGTACTTGCTGTTATGCATTTCACTAGAATAAACCAATTTATGCTAGCCTTGCTGCTCAATAATCATACATTCACCGTACAGCTGAAGTAAATGAACGCATCTCGGTATTCCATTCGGTAGGTTAATTGGAGAATTTCTTCGGCACTTTCTTTCTACATTCACTCCTCTGTTAGTCCACATTAAGTCTTAAAAACAGTTGATTGATCAGTCATGGAACTCACCCAGTCACTTTCTCAAAAGTATTCCTGGCAAAATCAGTGACCTTCTCATTCAGTCCCCTAGCCTTTTGGGGATCAATTTTGCCTTTTCCGAACTTCTTCTCGGCGGACTCAAGGGCTGTAGTTCGTGCAAGTTAAAAGTCAGCCAACGATGAGACATGGCCTTCCGGCTCAGGGCAAATGATTCCCTCTCGTACCTTTATCGAGATAGTCTTGTCCACCGCCGCCGCCTCCTCCTGGACCGCCTCCTGGGCCGCCACCGGGTGCCTGGCTGTCCATGATAGCCTTTTTAAGAATATATCAAGGGTATCAGCAATGTATTTGCATTGATAGAGCGTACTCTCACGCCAGAAGAGAGCCCTCTACTATATATATCATAAAGTAGCTTTGCCACTACCTTCTCTTCTTAGATGCGTGACGTCATGGAGCGTTTAAACAGTGGAAGCTATTTAGAGTGGACATTTTATACTTGATTGGATCTTGCTATATTTGTACAATGTTAGGCCAAGACGTCGGTGCAAAGTACATAGGTATGAAGTATACAGTCAGTAATCCGTACCCATAGGCCTCTAGCCGTATCCAGAAATGTAGATAGAATAGATGACAAGTCACGGACTCAGCGGTTAACAGTAGAAGGTGCCAAATACCACGTCCAGGAACACTTCATAGGTATCAATAGGGCCAAACGGGAAACGAGCATCAGGGGCAGTAAATGTAGTGAAATCCACAGGCTAGAAACATTCAACAACGCCTCGCTATGCTTGGAAGTTCAGTCTGTTTTTCTCTGTTTGTAAAATGGGAGGGGTATATGAGGGAGTGTAGTGAACATTTCTACGGCGGTAAATTAGTTGGCATCTTCTTCGTCTTCAGCTGCGTTTTGCTCCCAGTCCGGGTCTTCGTCAAAGGCAGCCATCATCTCTCGTTCAAGGGCATCTTCATCGTCCTCTGGATCGTCCACAACCGGGTCTAGGTCCTTGTACTTTGGTTCGACGTCAGGCAGGTCGCCCATTAAAGCTTCCCTGCCTGCCTCCATCTCGGCGTCGGCAGTCGGTTCAGTAGCAGAAATGCTTGGCTGAGCTGTAGAAACTTCTTTTAGACCTGTGGTTCGTTCATGAGACCGCTTGATCTTCTGGGATAAACGGGATCCGCTACCTTCAGCGCTTGTGTCTTCTTCTTCATTGACGCCCCCATCGGCTTCTTCAGTGGCCTCTCGCTTGCGTTTCTTGTCGGGGAATAGCATGGAGAAATCGCTGTCGCTTTCGCTGTCTTCGTTATCGCTACCGAGGAATTCTTTGAGCTCGTCGTGTACCGTTGCTTGCTCTTGTTCGTCGTAACCAAGTCGTGACTGATCAGTCAGGCCAGCAGATAGCCGGATTTCTTCGTCGGAATTTCTTCGTCGTTTAGCCAACTTCGATGATCTCACACTGGCCGTGTCGTCGTCGCTGGTCGGATCAGATTCTTCAGAGGATGAAGGAAAGGAGTCTTCTGCGTTCTCTTTGCTGTCTGGTGAGTTCTCCGATGAGCCAATAGGTTCGCCCATATCATCTGGATGGACCGGGACAAGATATGCCTCTTCATCTAGGTGCTTCCATTGTATCATGCAGTCAAGCAGCCACTGAACAGTAACGATTTTTATCATCGTATATCTAGTAGCCTCTCGCACCTTGGCCGTTCGGTTTCTCCCTGCAACCAAGTGAGTTGTGCGTGAATTGATCTTTGAAGTGATTGTAGCGCCAAAACTTTTCGCCCACAGTGAAATATCGGCATTCTGCGTGTCAGTTCCAAGTGGAAGGACGCCCGAGAAGACCAGGATGACGGAACCGAGAGCTACTCGTTTGATTTCTGGCATCAAAATCTTGACATCTGGCACTATCTGTAGGTCAACTGCTTTGTCTTTTGTAGGGGCGCGATGTCCTGTCAGTGCTGTTACTCTACCACCAAGAGCCTGCGTGCGTCTTCGGTCGTACTCTTCAAAGAACCGCTGATGTATTAGCTGAAGACGCTCTTGCAGCAGTGGAAGCTCGCTGTCGTTGTCTTCAAGTAGGTGATGCCGATGGTGTTTTACCGAGTCTTGAGACTCATCACTGGAAGAATCCCCATTCTCCGTACTCTGTTGGGTCTCAGCAGCCTCATCTTCCGCATCCAGGAGTTTCTGCTTTTGAAGCAGAGGACGTTCCTCCACCTGGTGTGCAATAACTTCTTCCTGTTGGCTAGTCTGCTCCTGCAATAACCCTGGGTTATCCCCTCCTCCCATAGTTACCAACTGTTCAAGTGTTGATTGCTCGGGGCCTGCGGAAGCGGACTCATTTGCCTCGGACACCTCGGGCTTTGATCCATTGGGCCCTGGCTTCTCAGCTCCTTCGGCGATGGCAGCTGTTGTAGCATCAGCAGCATCAGCAGGAGCGGCGGGTATCAGTTTTTTGGCCTTTGACCCAGGCTTTGGCTTTGCTTTGAGTTCTTGCTTCTTCGGCAAGAAGCTGGAGTTGATATCACCGATACCAATGAAAAAGTCATAAGGCGAGACCTTTATCAAGTTCTCGCTCCACTTCCATACATCTCCTCTGTCGTCGATAATGACCACCATCTTGGTATCTACCGGGAATAATCGTTGAAGGTTTTTCGCTGTAAGGCTGCCGCTTTCATCTCGACTGAGGATTCTGTCTCCAAAGATCTTTTTGTCTGGGTCGACGATGTTGGCTACATTCTGTGCATAAGCGCGTGTTCCCATAGTATAGATGTGCAGCTCGTAGAGCGTGGAGATCACTTTCAGAAACTCTTCTAGTCCAGGCCGTAGTTTAATATAATACCAGCATCCTCTCATGCCCGGACCGTCATCAACTAGCTGGAAACACCGCACATCCTTGACAGCATCATGGTTGGGGTTGTCCTTGTCTTGCTGCCATTCAGCCACGGTCGGGTCCACAGTAGCGTGAATGATGGTTTGATCCAGGTCCACGACCAGCGAGAGTCTTCTTGATGAAAGGAGACGGCGTTTGGCATCCTCTTCTACTCGGGTAGCTTCACTTTCACTGACTGTTAGCGCGGAGTTGTCATGAACCATGCGGATGGGCGCTCTCTGTGAATCAAGAACATCGGTGTTGTAGCTTGCACTGCGTAGTAAAAAAAGAAAAAGAGAGAAAAATTCTGGTAAGTATGTAAACACCATGTTATTTGAGGCATACAGCGACTCACTGGGTCATGTCCTTGCCGCAGTTGGCACACATGCCGCCAAACTGCACTTCGTGAGCGCATGGCTCGTCTATCTCGGCAATGTTAATACTGCACAATGTCCAAGGCCACAGCGGTCAGCAAAGTCATTCCATATCTCCTCATACCTCAGAAAGTAGACAAATAACCACTTACGGTGTTTCAATAACCTGTCCCTTCCGGATCTTCCAAGCTACCAAGGTTCCGTCAACTGTGCTTTCAAATCTCGTAGGGAATGTCCTCACGACGTCCACCTTGTTACCCAGCCCATCACCCTCCGTCACAGTCGTGCGATAAGTGTACGAGAACAGTCCATCCCCCTGAGCTACCTCATCGCCGGTCTTCTTCAGCAGGTCTGTGACGGTAATCGGGTAGTAAAGGCTGGTAGATAATTTCAGTTGCATGCCTTGGCTGTCAAGCTGCAGAGAGCAGGTAGGTCGAGCGGTATATGTGGAGGAACTGAGATGATTTCGATGTCAGGTAGCAGGATATGGCAATGCGATCTGTGATTTTGTTTCTGTAGCGAAGGTGTTGAGAGATTGATGAAGATGGACGGCGTATTTATAGGCGTGTCCTTTGCGTCTGGAGTGCCTGTCTAAGCTGCCATAATCCGGGGACGGCGGTCGCGTCAGGGTGAATAGCAAGGGTATTGGCTCCTTTGCAGATAGCGAGGCTCCTCTTGTGCTTGTCAATCAATGCTGCGCCTGAATAGTGACTGGAGTGTTGTTGATGGACCGAGAGCGACAGGGCGTTATGGAGTGTTGTTGGGCCGTGGCATCGAGCGTTTGACGGTGGCAATGCGAGTCGCAACGAGAGGTGCGCCGGACGGACAAAGGGCGAGCCGGTGTCTGCTGCGTAAGGACTGAAAAAGGGCGATGCAGTGCTTTGTCTGGAGTGTCCTGTAGACTGTTCGTGTTGTTGTTGTGGTGGTGGGCGCTGGTCGAAGGCGAGGGCGGAGCATGAAGCAGTTCGAGGGCAGCAGATGGCGAACTCAAGCGGGCGCTATTTAAGCAGTTAACAGTTAAGGTTGTTTGCCGCGCAAGAGCGAGTCAGAGAGCGCACTGCATACTGCATAGCGAGAGTGTCAGCCACCGAGACGAGGTCGTTCTACCAGTCAGAAGATGATAATAATACGGGTACTACGGAGTACTTGGAGAGCGGTCGCTTTGGTGGATTTGGGGGCCCTGCGGTAGCTATAAGCTGGGGTCTGGATTATAGGCAGCTCGTAGGACAGAAGGATGGAGAGATAACTACACGAGATAATAATAATAACACTATGTAAATAACAATACGAGACGAGCTCTAGGAGCAGCTTCGGATAGGTAACAATAGAAGAATCTCCATGGCCTTAAGAAACCATTCAACATAAACCGAACATGATACTCGACCACTCTCTCCGCCGGTCATTGATTATGCAAAGGCAAGATCCACCTCGGAATCTACAGAGATGTTCTGTGAGGAGTGAAAAAAAAAGTGACCCATATCACATATACATGGCACTCAACAGCATTAGGTGTCATTCAAAAAGATAAGGTTATTCCTTCCCCTATGCATAGAGCCATGGGCAAAATGGGCGGAAGAAGCAGGACATTTATTTGGCTTTGGCCAGACCAACAGTGCCCTTGCCCAAGTCGTAGACAGAGTAATAGCGTCTCAAGAACGAGTCACCAAGGATGGCAAGTGGACCAACAGGCTCAGGGAAGTCCATTCCCATGAAGCTGCTGATGCAGGTACCGGAGACCTCCAAAGTGTAGTCGTGAGGTCCGATGGTGAAGTTGTGGCCGCTAAGGGTGAAGGTGACATCAGGGAGAGAATCCCGCTTGGAACAGTCAAGAGTGTATTGACCATTCCATGATTTCTTGGCACCAATTTGGGTGTTGCTATGATCACGAGTTAGAGATTTTTTTAAGTGAAACATAAGAAGATATAAAAGAAAATAATAAGACTTACATCATCTCAGCAAGAGTGGTTGGGAGAGCAATGAGGGAAGTACCAGTGTCGAGGATGACACCAGTGTTTTCCAGAGCAGCTGTATCCTCACCAAGGGAGATAGAATCGAAATCAACCTCCCAGTAGGCCTTGCGGCGGAGTGGGATAGTAGTCATATCGCCAGTGAAATGGCTGGCATCGGAACCGCCGAAGGTGACGACAGACTGGTCGCCATCCTTGTTGGTATCGCCCAAGTAGAAGCTGAACACGGGCTCATCAATAAGGCCCTGGTCGATCATGTTGTAGAATGGAGGAGTGATCCCGTTGACGGAGATACTGCTGAAACCCATACCCATGATGCCGTCGAAGCGGCCAAAGGCGAAAGCAAGGCCCGGCTCGCTGGTAGCTTCAGCAAAGAGCTGTTTCTTGATAGTCATGTCACCAATCTTGACATTGTCCTGAGAGACAAAGCCCTCTAGGCTGCCAGATCCATAACGGATGGCGAACTTGGTGCCGTTCTTGGAGTAGGTAGACGAGGCTGAAGAGTCATATGTGCTGTGCAGGAAGCAAGCGATGGACGAGCAGTCCTTGCCTGGAACCCAGAGGTTGGAGCTTCCGGTATCTAGAACAACCTTGAAGGTCTGAGGGGGAGTTCCGATGGAGATCTCAGAGAAGTCTGTCCCGGCGGTTAGCCCTCATTCACAAATGTGGCTGGGGAAGAAACCATCACATCAGCGATCAAAAAGAGAGGGAACAAAAACATACACTGTGCGTTGAGGAAGTTGTCGATGAGGACGTTGTGCCCAGACTCAGCTTCGATGGGAGCCTGCTCCTTGAACATGTGCTGCTCATGTTGTTCCGGGCGGATGCCCATGTACTTCTGGCCGAGAGACTTGACCTGGACATCAATGTCGGCATGTTCCTACAAGCGGTATCCGTTAGCACCTGGAAAAACAAAAACACGGCTACTCCAAGCTCGGAAAGATCAAGAGTATCGAAATGACTTACAAGCTGTTCCTTGAGGGAGACCTTCTTGAGCTTTAGGCTGTGCAGCTTAGCAGAGGTACAGCCCAGCAGGGTCGCACCCGCAAGCAAGAGAGAGCCCTTCATGGTAGCTCAGGAGGGAGGATAATGCTAGACGGTAGGCTCTTCAGTGCAGATACAGCTGCTCGACAGACGGTGTTGATGAAATGTGATGCTGGCGAGAGAGGTGAAGCTGATGGAGGTTGATGGTGAGGTTGGAGGTTGGAGGTTGGAGGTTCCCCGGAAACAAGAGCAAGAAGAAAAGACGGGCGATGACGCTGCTCACGTGAGCGTTGCGCCGCCCAGGCTGCCGCCAATCACTACTATGACGTGGATCGCTGCCAGGCACGCTTTTTTGTTTTTTTTTTGCTAAGCTATAAACACGGGATTACAAGACAGCTACGGGACAACGGAGACATCAGGACGACAGGAGATAGACGAGAACGCTTGGATTCAACTCTCTAATGGTACAGCATCGTGCGAAGCCAGCTACTCTGGGCTCACTTTAGCGGTAGAAGTCGAACCTACACAGACGAAAGAGGAGTTGTGTTAGCCTGGTTGGAATGGAAATAGGTGGAACAAGCAAAATACATACTTGTCAGAGTCCTGTCCTCCCTTGACCTGGCTGGAGTAAGCATCCTCAAGGTCAGACTGGATGATGTTATATCTGTTCTTTCGCACAGCACGCAGACCGGCCTCCTGCATGATAGCTGCGATGACAGCTCCAGAGAGGGGGTCGTTGCGGACAATGAGCGAGTCGAGGTCAACCTCGGGCGAAAGTGACATCTTGCCGGCAATTGTAGTAAAGATCAGACGTCGTTCCCGTCGATCTCGCAGAGACGGAAACTCAATCTTACGGTCAAGTCGACCGGGACGAAGCAGGGCAGGGTCAAGTGTGTCCGCGCGGTTGGTGGCCATGATCACCTTAACGTTGCTGGTTTGGTCGAACCCATCCATCTGGTTGAGCAACTCGAGAAGGATACGCTGGACTTCTCTGTCTGCACCTGTTTGGGCATCAAAACGTTTCGTGGCAATAGCGTCGATCTCATCAATGAAGATGATAGCGGGCGAGTTTTCGCGGGCCATCCGGAAAACATCACGAACCATTCGAGGACCTTCACCTAGGTATTTCTGTACGAACTCGGATCCTACTACTCGGATGAAGTTGGCCGTTGTGCTGTTGGCTACTGCTTTGACCAGCATTGTCTTTCCCGTACCCGGTGGACCGTATAGCAGTACACCGCGAGGTGGGTCAATACCTATTAACCTATTAGCACGAATGTACCGACGAATCTGATAAATGTACCATACCAATTTGCTTGTAGAGATCGAAATGCGTAAGCGGTAGCTCGACAGCCTCCCTGATCTCCTGCTTCTGCATGTCCAAACCTCCGACATCTGCATACGTTACATCTGGTTTCTCATTTGCTCCAAGCATGGCAATGGATGAGTCTGCCTCTGGAGGGAGAATGTCAACCAACGAGTTGGAGTGTCGGTGGAGAGCAACGGAGGAGGACGGCTTCAGCTTCTCACGATCGAGAGTCGAAAGGATACGGACAACATAGTTGGAGCCTGTTGACGACTGAACGATACCAGTACTTCAAAGAAATATTAATGTTAACACCGGTTTATCCTTTAGGGGAAAATAACAGTGAACGCACTTCTGATCAATAGCCTCCATGAACTGGCCAATAACCAAAGGTACACTTTGGATACGCTTAATCTCCTCCTGTGCCCGGACGAGCTCTCGCTTAAGACTCCTAAAAGTGCAGTCAATATCAAGTACGTCCTCTCACTCCATTATTTCCGCATGATGCCGCTAACCTCTGCTCATCCTTGATGTATTCTTCCTGTAGCTGTATATACCTGTCGGGCAAAGTCAAAACGTCAACTTCTTTCCTAAACATAGTCACAACCAGTCACTTCAGTCATACTCTAGGTGTCTCTGATATCGTTTCAAGATGGAATATCCGTCTTCGTCATCGTTTGTAGAGCCTTCAAGCGGGTCGATATCTGGAATCGCATCGTTGAGGGTGGCTTTCGGGAGTGAGGGAGCGCCGAGAGGCGTATCAACGAGGACACCGGCCATGTTAACCAGTCTGGCAGAAAGGTGTAATATGTATGTATAATAGGAAGTGTATGAAAGCGTTGTTGACTTGAGAGTAGCTCTCCTGCTGCAAGTTGATCTCTGGCTCTGGCTTCTGTCTGCTTCTTCCGCTTCTGCTCGCCTTGCTGTTCGCGCCTCTGAAGCTCTTCCTCAACTTTGGATGCCAAGAGTCACGTGGAATATCTTTGTCTTACCTAATCACTCATCGATCAACGACAAACAACAACAAAAAGGTTCAATTTCAAGGTATGATACGATGAGTTTCTACGAATATGCCTACATGTTGAGGAGCTATTGTATAGCTATTACGACTGATGTAATGAGATGCATACCCTTCCCACATGAAGGCCAGAGAGCTCAATTACTCAGAAAACCACCAAAAGTTGTCTTTTTATGCCTCTCTAAAGGCACTGGGTTGGATCGATCTGCCATCCGATATTATGTATCTGATATGGATTCTTGATAAATTGAGCTGTGGGCCAAGTTGACAGCATTTTTCATATGCGCTTTGACACTCCGAAGTCAATACGTCTGTCTGAAGCAACAATACGCTGGCAGTGCACCCTCCGAGCTTGGAGAGAAGAATAGCTTCCCCAAGATCTATCCGAAAACCCAGAGCTACCTCGTTTCTCAGAAGCTTAGAAACCGAATACATATTGGCAGATATCGAGGCGATCACTAGCTTTTTAGTGAATTTTGATAGCCACTGCCGTTGATAGAGGCTCTTGGGCTCAATGAAGTGCAAACTTTGATACCGTTATCATTCACTACTATAAACTTGAAGCATTGACCTATGCTATTTCTTAATCTGAGTGACTATGAGATTCTGGATCAACTGTCAGTCGAAGAGCTATCATATATTCTGATCAATGGGCTTTCCAACCGTCTAATCCCATTGCATCCGAAACCACAAGAAATGATACGAGACCACGGAAGGTGATTTTTCAGTTAATTTGTGCTGCGAATCCACCCCTATACCAGAGGTATATATTGTTGCTACATTCTTACTCCCTATACATGCAATTGAGGGCTATCGCTCAAGCAAGAGACCTGTGCACGTCTATCACTATACAGGTATGCTTTAGTGGGTTATGGAAATTCAGATATGCTAATGCCATACCTATTTTCCTCGATCTCCATAGCTACACCTCTCTTCTAATTTGCAGCATTTGAGCTGTATGGCGACCTTTTATCCACTTGAACGAAAAGATACATGTGGGGAGTGTATTCGTTGAATGGAGAGCACACAGCTTGAGTCACTATTGATCACTGGGGTTACTGCTCTACTTCGCCTTTTCCACCTCCATGTGGAATGCCATCCCGTTTTCACCATTGCAGGGTTTGGCTAGGAATATCCTGATCATGTAGCAACATTCATCCAGTGCCTGCTAAGGAATACATTGATCATGAACCAGGTTTAGCGGCGGGTTGGACTAGAACGGATGACAAACCAAAGCTGATCTCCACGAATAATGCTTTACTCCCTTTTGAAACTCCTGAGACTGTCGCATCTGATCATCGAGGAGGCAAATTTCTGCAATGAATACTACTATCAAAAGACAGCTTTTGCCTTGGAAAACGACAAGACAAGCTCTTACAAGTCTGACAAGCAGGCTCGACGAGGACATCCAGGGCAAACACACATGCTCCGTAGCCGTCTTCCCTCAGATCTACCAGGTATCATCTGCGGTGTCGACTGCTGCTGCTGCTGCTGTTGACGTCAAAAACCTCCTCGACGGCCAACAAGAGAAGCGCTGACTTACCGCTTCTGGGAGGAATAGGAGGTGGTATTTATGACTAATCAACTATAAATTATCAGCCAATCAGAAGATAGCATCAAGTCTCGGCGGACAAGGATCCCTCCTCGTGGCTCGTTTTTTCCCTTTTGTGTGATTCTGCGGCTCAAAAAGGGCCGAAAGAAAAGAAAAAAAGATGCGACTCAGAGCAAAGAGGGAGTTCGACTTTCTTTCGCAGCCACGAGAGAGAGAGAGACGCTGACGCTGACGCTGACGCTTGGGATCACGATTATCTTTCGCCGTCTGCTGCACTGTCTGTCGCCCACGAGAACCACTGCGCATGTCAAGTGGGCTGTCTCTCAGATCCTCCCCTTCGGCCGCATGATCGATGTCGGAAGCTAGTTGCTTGTCCATATCAAGCTCTGGTTCGTCGCCAGAACATGGCCACCGCCACAGGCGGCGGCTGAGGCCTCAGGTAAAATCTTAGGAGCGTCGCCTTCGCACCGGGAGGCCAAAATCAACAATAAGAATGTGATAGTTAATAATACGAGCAACGAAATTACTCTCGTTTCGGGAAATGAAAAGAAGAAGACACCGTCTTTCGACCTAGCGGGGGGCTTCCTCGCCGCACAGCCGAAGAAGCTCCCGGCACTTCGGGGTACCTGTGGGGGAGCGGCGACAGTCATTATACTTATTTTTCTTTTCTGGGGATGATACTGCAGCACATCGTCATCCAGCCCCTCTGGCAAGGATGGCCTCCAAGGCCGGCTGGGGACAAGGACGGGGACGAGGACGCCCTTTGTTGGACATGGAAACCCAAGAAAACCCCACACGCCCTTTCGCTGCCTGCCTTGAAAGAAAAACACGACGAGCAGAGGGAGAGCCGAATTCTGGACCATATAATACAACATTATTGTTTTAACTCCGGCGGGTGGCTACTGACGGTTCCGCTGGCTGGCTTTTTCGCGTGTGGAGTACCCTGCTCTATAGCACCACACGAGCTATCTAGTATAGGTGATCACACGGCCAACATGTCTTCTGAGCGGAGAGGGAGGAGGTAGGGATGATGGCTCTGCTGTCAGGCTCTACCGCTGTTGCATCGGGCTGCCAGCTCCAATCATCGCGGAGCAAGGGAGGCTAGAGGAAGCAAGAGAAGGGCCTTCGAGAGGGCAGGCCTGACAAGACCTCCCAAACGGTGATAACTATAACTAGTTAAGGCCGGGGTGGTTTCCATGGAAGGGGCCGTCCCAAGGTTTGTCCCGCTTATAAATTTTTTTTCGACATTCAGGCCGTACATACTTATATGCCGAGGGTTTCCCACCTTCTCGTTGCGGAGGTCGGTTCTCTTGCTCTCCCTCTCCCTCTTCTTCTCCTCCTCCCTCCTCTGTCTATGCGAGGTAGGGGATTCTTCACCGTAACATCTTCATCATGGCACCCGCAGCAATGAACCTGCTCTGCACAGGCCTTTATCTGCTCTCTTCTTTTGCTCAGGTATCGGATGCGGCCCCATGGCTCTTTTCTCGGAGTGTTCCGGCATCTTATCGCGACGGCCGCCTGGGTGCCGTTGCGAGCGAAAACTCCATGTGCAGTGAATACGGTGCGGACATGTTGAAGATAGGCGGCAATGCTGCAGATGCCGTATGTATTGACCCCCTCTTTCTTTTCTTTACTTTTTTACCTTATCTCACTCTGCGAGAGGATTGAGGTTTGCGTACCTGCAGCTAACGGTCGATTGACCTTCCTTATAGATGGTTGCGACAGTGTTCTGCGTTGGTGTTACTTGTAAGTTGCCAGTTGGGTTCTCAATAATCTATTCGATCCATTGGCTGACACGCAAGCGTCTATTCAGCAATGTATCACAGCGGCATTGGCGGCGGTGGCTTTATGCTCATCCGCGCGCCAAATGGTACCTATGAGTTTATCGACTTCAGAGAAACAGCCCCTGCCGCGGCATTCCAAGACATGTTCAAAAACAACACTAGCGGCTCGACATCCGGCGGACTTGCAAGGTATGAGCCCTTGTGATCAATTTCGTCCCGTTATATGGATCTAATGTGTTCCAATGTTATAGTGGTGTCCCTGGTGAAGTCCGTGGCTTAGAGTACCTCCATAAGAACTATGGAAAGCTACCCTGGAAAACTGTCATGGAACCCGCCATTCGCACCGCCCGGGATGGCTTCCGTGTAACTGAAGACCTCTCCCGCATTATGTTACACTCGACAAAGAATGGGAACTTCCTTGCCGAGAACGCTGCATGGGCCCTTGACTTTGCACCACAAGGAACCCTTCTTAAGGTTGGTGATATCATCACTCGCAGACGCTACGGTGACACCCTGGACAAGATTGCCAAGTATGGCGCCGATGCCTTTTATACTGGGCCAATGGCACAAGCCATGGTCAATGCACTCCAAGCTGCCAATGGCACCATGACTCTCGAGGATTTGAAGAATTACACCGTGGCCTCGAGACCAATTGCCCAGATTGAGTATCGTGGCATGACAGTCACCAGTACCACGGCCCCATCCAGTGGAGTTGTTCTCCTCAGCATCTTGAAGTTGCTTAATGGGTACAAGAAGTTCTTCCGTTCAGATCCCGCGCCACTTAGCACCCATAGAATGGACGAGGCCATCCGATATGGATATGGACAGGTATGATGCATTTATACTGAATCAATATGGCCTGTTAGCTCATCAGCTAACATGGACGCTAGAGAACCGAGTTGGGCGACCCTCTTTTCTTCTCTAACTTGACTGATTATCAGAAGAAAATGATATCTGAGGAGGTTGCTAACAAGAACCGCATGAACATCTCCGATGTGTATACTCAAGACATAGCAGTATATGACCCGAAAGGTCTTGAGAGCTTGAATACGTATGCCAAGACAGCTTGCCTCTCAAACATTCATCGTGCTGACAGACATGTTGTAGCCCCGGAACCTCCCACATCTCAACTGCCGACCGCTCCGGAATGGCCGTCAGTTTGACAACCACCATCAACCTTTACTTCGGTAGCCGTGTGATTGTCCCCGAGACCGGTATCATCATGAACAACGAGATGGATGACTTCTCTGTCCCTGGACGCAGCAACTCTTTCGGATACAAGCCCTCACCATCCAACTTCATTCGCCCCGGCAAGCGGCCACTCTCTTCCATTTGTCCTACCATCATCACCCGCCCAGATGGCTCCCTATACTTCGTCAGCGGTGCTGCAGGAGGCTCCCAGATTATCACCGGCACGCTCCAGAGCGTCATCAACGTCATGGACAGAAAAATGAACGTTCACCAGGCCCTAAAGGCTCCTCGACTCCACGACCAACTCGTCCCCAACGTTGCCCTGATGGAAGATGAATTTGACAAGAAGACCGTGGAATTTATGATCTCACGAAAACATAACGTCACTAGAGAAAAGTCAGGAAGCACTGTGGAGTCCATCATGAGGCTGAAAAACGGTGTTTTTGAAGCCTCTGGCGAGCCACGACTGGCTAACTCCGGCGGAGTTGTTGTTTGATTTCATGGTGGAGTATTTAGAAAACAAGCACATTGTTTTTGTTAGAGGGTATATGTGTGATATTAAAGGGCAACGAGATATGTATTTACGATTTCACGGCTCGGGTTAATTGCCTAGTTAAGAAGCACGTGCAACTAGAAAGCTAGATCTTAACTGGAATTATTTATTTCTATTCTCCGATATCTTGTTCAAATTCCTTGAATTGCTTTTAAATAATAGTGGTTTGCAAATGGGAGGAGCTCTCAAGAAGCAAGGATTTGTTGACCAAGCTCGGCTCAGCCATTGGCCTTAAAGGACGGCCAAAGGGAACTTGCCGACCAGATGAGTCATCATAGGCACGTGACAATAAATGGACCGCTTATTAATATACTTATCCCACAGAGCCTCAAATCTAAAATAAAATTCATTTGAACAACCACTCACCACGTAGCAAGGGATGTTTACTCATGAAGGCAATTTCGCAGGACCAATGCTCTACAACGTAGAGAGGTATAAGAAACAGATTTTCAAACGGAATATTTTCGTTTTCATGTCGCCATTACCTGGTAATAACAGGTTAACTGCTTCTGTTCTCTTCAAAGCGCTGAAAAAAAAAAAAAAAAAATAACGACGAGCAATCAGATACCCACAAGGCTTTCAAAGATCAAAATGTTCAAGCTGCTTCTTTGCGGCAGGTACTTTGATAGTCAAAGTCTACAATGTCAACATTAATCTGGATTAGCTCAACACTCTCAAATTCGCCTCGGGCTATGAATTCATCGTCCCCACACCGATGGTCGATGGGAATGTCGTCATTCTGCGCGCCCCTATGTTCCATAGAAGGCGTTCTACTGATATCATAAATAACCGGCTTTCCAGGACCCCGCTTTATGCCAGTACACAGGGAATGAAATCCTTCTTTCATCTCAATTCCGTTGTATTATTACCTCTTGAGTGAGTGATACCGTTAGAATCTCAATTGTTTACGTGAAGTGAAGATGCTGCTCCATTACATTTTGGTGGCCCTCTGGGCTACCGTGATCTACGCCAAAAGCTTTTCTGAGGACATCTCAGAGATGCCAGAACTTTCAGATATGTCTTCGTTTTTGAATCAAACGCCCGAAGCGAAAGATATGCTAGACCAGCAGAAGAACGTCACTCTGCTTGCTCTCGAGAACAGTGCCTTCCGCGACTTTGTGGGACAAGGCCAGGGCAATGATAATCAATCATCATCGAATTCTAGCCTCCTAAGGGGGATTTTCAGCTACCAGTTGGTGAAAGGATTGCATAACTCTGAACAGATCACCACCACGCCACAGTTTTCACCCACGGAATTGAACGACGAGGGCTTTACCAACGTTAGCTCCGGTCAGGTTGTCCAGCTTGTTGAGAAAGATGGAAAGGACTATGCAATCTCTGGGTTGAACGACAATTCTACTATCATCAAACCGGTAAGGAATTCACACGTGTTTCTCGTTGAGTACGTTGCAAACATTTCATCTAATTCCTGGTTATAGGGTGTCGACGTTGAAAATGGCGTTATCCATGTCATTGACCGACCGCTGACGCTCCCTCAGAGCGTTACGGCAACTCTCCAAGCTGCAAACCTCACCAGCTTCCAGGGTGCTTTGCAGCGTGGCAATGCTGTCTCCAACGCTAATGATCAAAAAGACATCACCGTCTTTGCTCCGAGAAATTTGGGATTCCAGCGTATTGGTACCGCCTTCGAGAACATTTCTACTGAAGACTTTGGGCGAATTGCCAACTACCATATCGTGAAGGGCAAGGTGCTTTATTCCCCAGATTTGACTGACGGAGATCACCCAACGTACGCCGATAAAGACTTGCACATTTCCACGGTTGATGGAAGAACATATGTCAATTCCGCTAGAGTTGAATCTACCAATCTTCTGGTTAACAATGGAGTTATTCACGTTATTTCAGAGTAAGTCTTTTCATTTCCTTATGACTGAACAACTTGTCACTAGTACCAAGGAATTCAAGGTACTAATTTCCAACCTTAGTGTCCTCAATCCCAACAATGACACTGCTAAGCCAGTTCCGGATGCTGACCCACCACCACCGGCGTTTGAAAACGCAAACTCCGTCAACACTGACCCATTGACGGATGGAATTCCTTCTCCAACCTCTGTGATACCACTACCAGGTGTAACAAATGGCGGTGAGGGAGGAGGAGGTGGTGGTGAGTCGACCGCACCCCCAAGTCCAACTGCTACAGTAACGGAGACACAAAGTGGAGGAGGTGGTGGCGGTGGCGGTGGTGCTGGGGGTGGTCCAGGGCCGACTGCAACAACCACCCCTCAGCCAGGCGCCGCTGCAACAGAACGAGCTAAGGCTGGATTAGCTGCCGCAGTTGGATTAGGCGTTGTGTTGATCAATGTTTAAATCCATTCTGAGTGAATCGCTTCCTCCCGATATGAACCCGAATAGTATCTATTGTTCTATATCCCCGGCTCAAAGGCATGCGCAGTGATGTATTGACGTTTTTAATTTCTAATATGTATTAATTACTGTTAGCAAAAATAATACCCGGTAATTCATCGATTTTTATAATTGATATTCTATTCAAGACTATCTATTAGATATTCATGGTATCATTGGCTCTTTTTGGCAGCTGAGCCGCATCACGTGGAGAACTAGTTACCTATTAATAAACCGGTAGTTTGCCCAGCATACTTAACCTCACCTCCACAGCAATGTTCACCGACAACAATTGCGCCCCCTGTTATAAGTACGTACTCTTATGGCAAAAGGTCAAAAGACATCACCGTACTTCAAAAGGAAACGCCCTGATATAGCATCATGCATCCCATTCCCTCCAATCTCCACCGTCTTATTTGGACTAATTCAGGAGAAGCTTGCCCATGATCCATTTCGACTTCTTATTGCTACCATATTTTTGAATCGAACCAGGGGAGAAGTGGCGATACCAGTGATATGCAGTCTTTTTGAACATTATCCAACCATTGAGTCCTTGGCTAATGCCAACTTTGATGAGCTGGTCCCATTGATTCAACGACTAGGGCTCCAAAATTCTCGAGCTAGAAAATGCATTGCTCTCGCTAAAGCGTGGGTAGAAAATGCCCCTGAGCCCGGGAAGCGGTACAGAAAACTTCATTACCCTAATAAATCTGACGGTTTGGACATTGAGTGTGGCGAGACTGTGACTGATGATGATCCCCGGGTTGCCTGGGAGGTTGGTCACTTACCGGGTATTGGACCTTACGCTATAGACAGTTGGAGGATATTCTGTCGGGATAGGTTACGTGGTTTAGCCACCGACTGGAACGGTGCAGATGCACTTGAAGGATTCTCACCCGAGTGGAAATCAGTACTCCCAAAAGACAAAGAGCTCTGCGCATATCTGGCTTGGATGTGGCTCAAGGATGGCTGGGTATGGGACCCTCAAACAGGAACAAAAGTTGCCGCTAGTAGGCGGATACTTCGGGCAGTTGAAAACGGTGGCTTAGTCCTACAGAAATCTAATGGGAAATGGATTTTGGATCTCACTGCAGTTAAGGAGACATCTCTCTCTATTGATGTTGGAGTAGGAAAGTTTGTCAATACTATTTAATCAAATTATCTACAGTACCATTTTGCACCCCCCCCCCCCCCCCCCCCCACACACACACACACACACACACAGACCTTTTTTTTAAAGAGACCACTAAACTTTTCTATATTCTATAATTCATACTGTACTTAACTGTATTTAAATTGAACATAAGAATAGAAGGACGTGATGAATTTTAGCTATTTACCAGCTAGGAGCTAAAGAATGGATGATAGCTTGTTTATAAATGTTCAAAGGTTCGCTCCTTCATCACAAGTAACCAGAAATAAAAAGATTAAAAGCTGTGAACAGTTAATATTTGATCACTGGGACATGCGAAAGTCAGTAGTTTTTTAAGGGAAAATCTCAATATCCATTCCTCGATAGTATGGGTTGAACTTGGCTAGCCTGATGTTTGTGATGAATGATATGATTGAAGTTTTAGGCCGGCTGTATCAACACTGCGGTAATTCGGGATATTTAGAATTGAGCTGCTTATGCTCAAGGCCTTCTGCCACGAATTGATTCCCTTATTTTCCGTGATAGTAGTCATCATCATCATGGTCGTCGTCGTCGTCGTCGTGGCCATCGTGGTCGTCGTGATGATCTCCATGACCTCTACACTTGAAGCATCTCTTTCCGTGGTGGTCATCATCATCATCATCATCATCGTGGTCGTCGCGGTCATCATCATGGTCATGATCTTTGTGGCCTCTAGATTTGATGCCCCTATGATGATGGTGATCATCATCGTCGTCGTCGTCGTCGTCGTCGTGACCATCATGGTTATCATCATCATGGTCATCATCGTCGTCCCAGTGTCCTCTATGGCCTCTGGCTTTGACGCTCTTCTTGTGGTGATGGTCGTCGTCATCGTCGTCATCATCATCGTGACCATCGTGGTCATCATGGTCCCTATGGCCTCTGGCCTTCATACCCTTACCATGGTGGTCATGGTCGTCGTGGTCACCGTCATGGTCATGATCATCATCATGGTCATCGTCGTGGTCATCATCGTGGTCATTGTCATGGTCTTTGTGGCCTCGAGCCTTCACTTCTTTCCAGTGATCATGGTCGTCATGGTCATGGTCATCATCATCATCATCATCATAGTCGTCGTCGTCCTTGTCATTGTCATCGTCTTTACCATGGCTAGCTATCGCGGGTACTCCTCGAGGGATCATAAGATCCAACTCTGCAATGATCTTTTTGCCTAAGAGATCCCAGTATGTGGCCTTTTCAAGGTCGGTCTTTGGTGATAACTTGTTCACGGACAACCTATAATTGTAAGCATAGGACGTGAAATTCAATTTAACAATCTGAATTGTGTAATATACATACTGATCCACAGGCGCCGCGGCAGCGGAAGCAACTAGTAATGCTACCGCGATGGTTCCAGCGAACATATGCATGGCTGTGAGTTGAAAAGAATATAAAGAAACAAATGTTATCCGTATATTGATCCGAATAGATTGTCGGATGAAGTCTTTAGGAGTGGCTCGTAGAAGACAGGAGAAGGAATACGGCTGGGTGCGATGTCGGTGTCCTTTATATGGTGTGAAGATCGTTAGGCAAAGTTCTTGTACTTTGCAAGACTAGTACGGAACATTGTCCCAGAATAGCAACTATGACATAAGTTACACGTGAAATTCCCGCTTTTAAAACCATCGCTGAAATAATAGCGATTCTGAAACTCCAAGGGCACGTTTTGATTGATGTGCTGCAGGAACATGGGCGGGGTGATAAGAATGCATCTCCAGCTGCGAGGAGGAAAATAAAGGCATAGTTCTTGTGGCGTTGGACAGATTACGACGCAACGGATTAACCCTTCTTTCGTCGGGTCCGGCGAGTATCTCAAGCACTATACCCCAGCCATATAATACTCTCCATTAAGCCATAGGTATCCGTGGAAATGAGTATGTAATACTTTATAGCACCCATAATTAGGTTGCAAAATCGTTTATGCTCTATGTATATCGGAGGGTGCGAATTGATGTTGGACCTGAGTGCTGGCCAAGCGTTTGATATGCCAGTTGATGTAGGCGTTTGTATATTGTATTGCTCCAAAACTTGATTTTTGGAATAAAACAAACAAGATTCAACGACATCTGTAGATGAAGGAAAGTTCAATTGTTTGCTTCGGAGATGGTGGCTTGTTGATTCAACAAGAACAACCCATAAGACCGTGTCTTATTATGACATGCTGTGCGCGATGATGCGGGTTTACCCGACGGAGTAGATATAATGGCCTACGGAATCGCCGTGACGGGATAGGGCCATGGGTATAATTTCCGTCTTATCATTGTCAGTTTGCACTTTGTTGATATCGATATTAAGGATGACGACCTCTCGATCTGTGTCAAGTGTGATGCGGCAACGAGCATGAAGTGTGTAACTGGGGAAGTTGAGGTTTGTTCTTCGGACAGATGGAGTTAGCGTTAAAGCTTAATCCTATCATATATATTTCTCCGGGTTCCATACTTTAAGTTCAGTCAGGTGACCTTTAGCGTATGTTGACTAATCAGACTCGATCGCGGCATCAGGCTCTATCTCAGGCAGGCCTGCTCCCGCGAGGATGTCAGGGCTTTGAGAGACGAGAAGGCTAGCGATTTGATACCAGAGAATATGCATTTCACGCTGATCCAGGCTACCGTAGTCATTCGGTAGGCCCCGCGGCTTTTTCCCCTTTCTTTCTTTCTTTCTTTCTTTCTTTTTTTTGAGATGTAATCGCTGGCCTTTTTGGGCTTTCTTATACTGATATATAGAGAATGAGGCATGATCATAAGGATAAGTAAGGAGAGTTTACTCCGTATATCCTTTTATATTACCAAATAAGAAACTCCTTCTTTCGTGTACTGCGCTGTCTACCACAGAGGGCAATGTCACTTGCAGAATATCGAGCCTTGTCATGACACTCATCGACTTTGAAGGATTGAGGCTATGTATACCCAAGCGAAAACATGATGTCTCGGGCCGCATGCCGTCGAGTTCCTTGCATATCGATCCCTATATTTACAATTTGGGTTTTGTGGAAAGAGTGGAGATGAGTGATCCGCTTCTCATGTATCTGCCCAGGTGAAGGCTACATGGCATCATTTATGTAGTATCCATTTATATAACTCACGTTTCCAGCCAGCATGCTCCGGCAGCCTTGAGCGGCTTTATGACCTAAGGGGGCTCCCGTATGTTATATCCCGCCCGTATGAACGCCTTGCATCCTGGTGGATGGTAATACCCAGGCGGAATTGAAAAGGGGGACGTTCAATAAAAGCACAAAGCGTGAGCCATGATGGGTGCTGGGGATATTGGTCGCTTGCATGAAAAAGATGTCATCGTAAGTGCAAGCTTGATTCCACAAGGACTGTAGAAAACACAATGTACTAACGTGTGAGTCACTGCCAATGAAGATCTCAACTGCGACTCTTTTTGTTGTTTGCTGGATAGCTGCTATCGCGCGAGCATACATTCGAATTCGTGTTCAGAAGCAGTTTTCATGGGACGATTTGTTTCTCGCCATTGCGTTCTGCTGTCTATCAATAGCCCTGGCTGTGTTTTACGCCATCGCAATTGACAAAATGTACCTCACTTTGGCAGTCCAATATGGCGAGACTGCGGGAATAACGCTTCCGCCAGATATTATACAGATAACATTCGACTACCAGAAATGGATACAAGTAACGACGGTTATGCTCTGGCTGGCCGTCATGTCAGTGAAATTTAGCTTCTTGGCGCTATTCAAAAACCTGGTTAAGGGGATTTTGCCGTTGAGCAGGTATTGGTGGGTAGTGACCATTATAAATATTGGAATCCTGGGATATGGGTCTGTGGTTACGCATATTTCCTGTCCATATTATTATACTCTCAAAAATGGTGAGCAAAAAGCAGTTCAACATTCCCAGGATTACCGGTTGTGCTGATCTTTGCTCTAGCTGTATGTCTGACCCCGTCTGGCCAGAGACGAGTGTCAGAATTTCTTTTCATACACCTAGCATTGGACCTGTTGGGCGATGTTTTGAGTAAGAAATAATCCGGCTTGAAGATTCCAGAACGTTGTTAACCGAAACTTTATGGTGTCGTTAGTTCTCTTTATACCAGTCCGCTTGATCTGGACAGTGCGGGTGAGGCGGATGCAGAAGCTAGGCCTGACATTGTCACTCTGCCTCACGATACTAATGAGTATTGTGACCATCGTCCGAGGAGCGGGAGTTTACTACAAGGGACTGGTCGATACCAACTGGGAGACATATTGGGTAATAATATGTGCAGAAATTGGTGTTTGCCTTGCTGCAGCCACATGTTTCCGCTCATTTTTCATTGCACGAAAAGAGTACAGAGCCATATCTGTACAAAAGCATTCCACGCACCCTTGGGGAGATCGCTGGTATCGCGTGGGCAGTGACCTATTCAAACAACGACTTGTTGTTGATGAAATTCCGAGGAGCCTGAGCCGGCGGGCGACTGGGCTGCCACAATTGAAAGTTAAAACAACCATATCACAACCAATAGGGGTAACCGCGCTGCCTCGTCTTCCAAGTCCTCACTTTTCGCCCTTCTCGGAGCCTATGACTTCTCCACAAAGCAGTGTATTTATCCTTGACTAGCAAAAGGGATTCTCTTATACAAAAGCAATTATAGGCAGGGACAGGCTCTGCTATCTCGCATCAAGCAAGCCGCCAACCCAAGGCTAAAGGAACAACGATAACAGGAAAGGGCAAAGAAGAAGAATAATAGGAACAAAAGATATATATATATATATACGTAGAGAAGAAAAGGCGAAAAAAAAAGAAAGGTCATACCAGGATTCGAACCAGGGTTATCGGAACTTCCAATGACTAATCAGAATCCGATGTGATAACCGCTACACTATACGACCTTAGCTGGTTGGAGGCCGGGGCCATGTGACTTTTCAGACGCAAAGAGCGCTAACAGGAGGACATCACGTGCCAGCGGCGCTTAAAATGAACCACGGATCGGGAAGTTCTTGACTTCAAACTCTTTGATATCTAGATCGCGGCGAAGTAAACAGGACGAAGACGACGAGCAGCCGGTCAGACAGCAAAAAACAAGCAGAGTTGAGGTTGGGAAGACGGAAGCGGCTTGCTGGAGCGACATCCCCACTGGCAGGCGTAGGTTACACTCAGCCACACTTCTTCCCGTCAACGGAGGATCTTTTTTGCAGAGTGCTTAAAGTACGACAAAGTTCAACGGCCCCCAGAAGAATATTATTATTACTCCTTGTCCGTACTCCAACTACTTACACAAGTCGAACAGCTTCGATAACGATCGAGAGCCAGATATTGTCCTTTCGTCTTCCTGCGGACTCTCACGTTGTGCAGCTATTCGCCTGTTGCTGCCCAACGGGCCAAGGCATTTCGCAAGGGATAACTCAACCCCATCGAACGTTGCCTTGCTTTTCATGTTGCGATCCATGAGTTGCGCTATCACCAAAAAGCACCTCAATAGAGCCCCCTGATGCCTTGCGGGATCGCTTCCGATCGGTCGTCCGTGACTAAGATCCACGCATTTCCGACCCTTTCGTAGTGGCGCATTATTCACCAGGCTGCTGGGCAACAATTTTGCTTCCCTGGTACCACCTCCATATACGCTGCTTGCTGCTATCGGCGGGATTACCTCTTTCTCACTAGCCGCCATGCCCTCCAAGTCTCGAGAACATCATCGACCGCGAGATCGAGGCTCAGACGATCAAAGCAGCGAAGCAACCGAAGGAACAGCCAAACCATCACACTCGTCGCGGAGTCGAGAAAAAGACAAAGACCGTCACAGTCGGACCACCCATACTTCCTCCCATAGTTCGAGCAAAAGGACAAGGCCTAGATCTGATAAAGATAGGTTGAAGGACGAAATTGGCCGCTCACCAAATTCGCCTGCCTCTAGCTTAAAGATTAAGAAACACCCGTCAACCACCCTCATGTCCGAAACAAACGAGTCGAAGGTGTCCACGCCTTACCCAAGCTTCTCAAAGGCACACAGCAAGGAGGCTGTGGGAAGTCGGGATAATTTAGGCATACGACTTAACATATTGACACCCGAACCAACAGACCTAACATCTGCGGAAGCTAAAAAGGACGAACAAAAGCCTAGCTTTACGACCGAAGACAAGACCCAGAGCAAAAGACACAGTCAAAGCACTCGACCTCCTAGCCCTCCTCTCACAAATGATGACACAGAGCTACCCCGGCGGAAAAGCACACCCTCTAATGATGGGCGCCGGTCAGAGGAGAAGGAAACTCCGAGCAAGTCTTCAGGAGAGGCAAAGAAGCATAGATCTTCAAGGAGCCATTCCACCAGGTCTTCCGCGGGCATCTATAAGAAGCTAAGTGACCAGACGTTGAAAACCAGTACGAGGACCCGATCCAGCACCCCAACCAAATTGAAAATTTTTGAGGCTCTTCAGTTTTCTCACAGATCCTCTCCCACTTCAGCGCACCGAAAGTCCAAATCGTCCTTGAATCGAAAGTCAGCATCACCCGCCGAAGTTGAATCCGATAACGAGATAATAGATGAAACAGTCGACTCAGATGCTACCTCGATCGCGCCAGTACAAGTGAAGACGACAGAACAACTTCCCAAGCTGCGAAACCGCCCTCGCGCATCACGGCCTCCATCACACGCTTCTCCCTCTCCACGCCCTGATGTGCTAACGCAAGAAACGTTAAGAGATCCGTCCGCTGCCTCTCCGCCTCCTCCTCCACCTCCGCCTCCACCTCCCCCAGAAATACCGCTTTCAAGACCTAGGGTTGACTACCTGCTCCAAAATGGTGGACTACCCTACCATGTACCACGAAATTTCCTCGGAGCAGGAGAATCAGCTAACATGCCACAACATCTTTTCGAGCCTGCCAACACAGGAATGAAGCTATTCGAGCCATTTTCCAGGCTATTGAGTGATTATAGCCGAGTGATAGAGAAGAACGGATCGCTGGCGGTAGCGACGGGGTATAGGTCCGTTGCCAGAAGACTATTAGACCGCCTGGAGTCTGTCTTTGCTCGAGATATTTCGTCAGAGTCTTGCGAGTGCCCGATGTGTTGTGGTAGGGAGGAAAACGAAGTACAACCAGGGGTTAGCTGGGGCGAGGTCCTGGAACTAGTTTCGGGCCGAGGCGAATTGCCGGCCTGGCCACCCTTCCGGATGCAACCAGAGCTTGATCCGGTGACCATTGAAAACACACAAGAGCACATACCAATGCAGAAGCTTGATATCGACGTACCTGAGGAATATCGGGACCATTATATCAGACAATCAAGGAAAACAAAACAAGCTGTGGACAAATGGCTATCTCGGCAGCCTGACCAGCCCTCTGAGCCTCCAGGAGAAGTTGACGATGAGACACTAACGTTTGCTATTTTGACTTACCTGGATCCAGAACAAAGAGCCCCCTTTGCAAGCCTACTTGAGTTCCCGCTGGGCCCGGCAGTGCCCAAGAAGGAGACGCCAAAGCCTCCGGACAGACCACCTTGCCTAGTACTAGGGGCTGTGGCAATCTACCGTTTGTATAGGCTGCAGAGCTTACCTCGCGATCCAGAGACGGCCTTGTACATGGTGAAGCACCCCGACATGCACAATGTGCTGGCAACATTAGCCGCCATCAGCGACGACGAGTGGGACATCCTCATTTCTGGTCGTTTTGACGGGTTCCTGAGGAGTGGAGCGGAGGACAACTCTGTGCCAACCTCAGCAACAGAGCCTCCATTCGATCCCCACTCCAACCTTCCAAGGAATGGAAATCAGACTATGCGTTCAGCCAGCCAGCCGCGTGCGGGAGCTTCCATTTCTAGTGCAGCGGCTGGATCGTATGGTGCCCCTATTTCTATCGACGAAGAAACAGAAATCGCCGCGTTAGCGGAAGTCGAAAGGGACATCTTCCTTGGCATGGAGGCGCTTGAAGACGCATTTGAGATTTTACATGGAAAGGCGGAAATGGTCCGTCGAGCGCTGCGTGAACGCGGTGCCGGCCTTACGGCCGCTAGTCAAGCTCGCAGAGGCTGCAGATCGAATATTCAGATACTTGCAGGCACCCCCGTTCCAATGGGCACACCAGCTGAATTTGAGAGCGGTACGGACGAAGACGTTGATGACGGAGCTTCAATTGCTCCCTCAGAATCGGCGAGCAATATCAGTTCCAACCGCAGACGAAGGCCCAAGCGCCGAACGGAAAGAAGGACACCTGCGCCTGTTGAGGAAGAGCCTGATGAATACAACGAATATGTCGTTCCAATACGCCCAGGGAAATGATCTTTTTTTTTTTCCCAGCACTTACCATTTCCTACCCACTTCTGACTCCTAGATTGAATGCTGTTTGATAGATTTCTTCTTCCAGCCCTGGATCTGACATCTGTTTGCCGACCCGCGTCTCTCGTGTCTGGGCTATCCGATGGCGCCAGGGCTAGGCTATAATCTCTCAACTTTTCGATCAACCAAATACCCGACTAGGCACTGATTTACGGCCTGGTTCTCTTCTCTGGTTCGCGACTTTCATGTGACCTGGTGCGCCATAGCTAAATCACTCTCTTTGCACCCTTGCACTCGCCCTTGATCTTCTTTCCTCCCCCTTTCTCAGTACCCCCCCCCCCCAGTTATCCCCTTCTTGCTTTTTCTTCCGTGCTTTCTTACCCTCTCCGAAGATGCCCATACGACTTGTTTCCTCAATTGCCACTTATTCCCCACGAGCCTTTGGTTTATATGCATTTTGGTCTTGACACAAAAGATACAATGTACATCGTCCTTTCTTCTACCCTTAGATTTGTTTCTTCTCACCCCTCACGACGTAACGTCTGCCTTTTGATTTCTTCTCAATTGCATAGCATCGTTAATTATTTTGTAGCAGTTAGTTTCTCTTTGCCTCTGGCTCCCAGAGCCCTTAGTATAGTGCTGATCTGGGGATTGAGTTAGCCTTGATCAAATTTAACCTAACCAGTGCTTCATATCCCAAACTCGTGTCGCTTCTAGGTTGTCACGGATCTACGGTTTAATATTAACACTTGCAGGCCATTTTCTGATGGCTTGCGGCCTCGTGCTGCTGATCTTGGTCAGTGGTAACTCTTTAACTATTTGTCCGGTCGAGCTAGTTACTAAATATATTTTTAACTACAGCCCCTTTTTTTTTGGCTGGATGGCACACCAAGTCACAAACAGCCTCAAGTACATGAGTGCGCTATAAGAAGTTTGAGCCTGGGGATATCAAATATTACCTGATCTCTAGGTTAGCCCGCCCGCTGAGGCCTGGGAGAGCGACATGGAGTGTGACGGCAAGCGGTGTTGGCTGCCAGAGGCGAGCATCGATGCCCCTGAAAGGCGCGATCCTACGTGTCCAGGCAGCGAGGACAGCGTCACATCTAGATGATACGAGCTGTGATCAGACATACTTACGGAGTACTATTGAGGCCTCACAGTGCACGCTATCCTGATGGCACCGAGGTGACTGTCCTCCACCGGGCAGCAAGGGTAGAGCCTGCTCTCGTAGCTAGCTAGCTCTTCACTCTCTTCTGCCCGGCCCCCCGGCTATCAACAACCAACGCATAACTACGGGATATAATCAAACGTCAATGCTTGTTATTTAACTGCTAAGTAACTTACTCATTTGTAACTAGCTATCGTATCTGCAGCCCCTGTCGCCCAGACTGACTAACTACTCTGCTAACCATGGCACAGGGACAATTATTTGTCGCCTCTTTTATCGCAAGGAGAGACATGGCATCGCACAGCCGCCACCAAACAGCATAACTGCTTGACTCTCTCGATGTCCCATTATTCTTCTATCCTCGGCAAGTCGATGGTCGCATCCGGGTACTCCGTGAAAGTAGGGGGTGTTGCATCTCTCGGCTCATGGCTGGCATAATAATAGGTATATTCTCCGGACGGAGAGGTGGAAGCGTTCTCACCACTCCAGTTACGGGCGTCGCTAACTAGCATCGGCAGCTCTGCTGAAGCATATCGGCCAGTGACAGCTCGATGATCAGTTACTCTGCGAGAATTGCTCTGGATCTACGAGAATGGTGCAAACCCTAATGCGGTCTGCCGCGCCAGGTGGAGACGTTTTAGATATCTTCCTCCCGTCCGCCGGAAGAGAAGAAAGACTCCATTTCTTGTCTCATCCTGCTTGTCAACAGAAGCAGGACAGGCATCATGGGATGAAAGGTGGTTGAACAGCTTTTGTGCATGCGTCTATGTGCTGGACATCTGCTCCTCCACAGCTGGTTACTCGACCGCCATTTTTACTGGGAGATGGCTTTGGCCGGCGGACATGCAGCCAGTCGCGCCTTGTCTCCTGTCGGTGTCAAACGCAGAGGGGGCAACATCTCCGAAGGGGGGAAAACAAACATCCGACAAGCCTTCAACGGCCTGGTGGAAGAGCGAAGAAAGGAGAAAGGGACAAAAAAGAAAAGAAAGAGGGAGAGAGAACAAGGTCCATTTCCTTCCCCCTTGTGATCTCGACGGTTCGCGAGTTTAGGGTTTGATATATTTTTAGGGGGCTTCTGGAAGCTAAAGGCCCTGGGGTAGTAATTTCGTGATGGCGACTGGCATCTACAGAGTATGGTTTTGTGGCTGAATGGAGGAGGGTCACAGCCGGCCAGGCCTGTTGGCTGGCCAAATGACATGCAATAATATGAGAAGACCGCTATATCAGATCGGAAAACGGACCCTCCTTCACCTTTGTCCGGGAAAGTGAAGCGCATCCACTGTACGTCCTCGTATGACACCGCTGGTGTCACATACCCTGCTAGATGCAAATCTCTAACTACCATTGCCCCGGATATGATTATCTTCGAGTTAACCCGGATAAGCATAGATACGGCGTTGATGTGGAGAGCGTATCCATCCTCTGGGTCGCTGTGGCCGAAATCCCAAGAGTGAAAGGCCAATCTTCGAAGAGAGAACAATTCCCATCGATGCTGCAGGAATTTATATCCCCATATATCCACTTCCAAATATGTCAAGCCTCCCAAGATCTTTTCTACTTCCTTTTCCCCAATATATCCGTGTTTTTTCCTGTCTTCCAGTTCAATAAGGAACCAGCCCTTGCTCAATGGATATCGTTTCAATTTTTGATATACCTACTCGTTGAACCCTTATTACTCGTTTACCGGTCCCCCGTCCCAGCTGGGAACATTCATCCCATCTAAATCCAAAAAAAAAAGTTCATACCTACTCTTTGACGGGACGAGTGAGCGCGAGACCATCATGCCTATAGGTGCCTCGCTCCTCCGGCATGCCCTCAAGCTCCATTACAGGGCCATACAAGAGACTGCCAGCCTCGAGGCAAGAGGAAATGTCACACTAGATGTGTCTCCGTTGCCAGACGACTACCGGAAGGGAACCATCATGGTGGTGGCGGCGTCATTGGTCGCTGTCGTTGCGGTTCTAGGGCTACTGGGCTTCCTCACACATCGGCTTGTATTCTGGCATAAACATGACGGATCTTATCTTGGGCATAATCAGTTTGTTGTTCTCATCTACAACCTCCTGCTGGCGGATCTCCATGTTGCCCTTGGGTTTCTCATTTCAGCCCATTGGATACAGAGTGATGGTCTGTTTGCTAGCTCTCCTTTTTGCTTCATCCAAGGATGGCTGCTGCAGATAGGTGATCCGTCAAGTGGATTATTCGTCGTCGCAATCGCAATCCATACATTTGCAACAGTCGTTGCTGGGAGAAAACTATCCTACAGGTTGACTGTAAGCTGTATCATTGGGCTTTGGTGCTTCTGTCTACTCCTTGCCTTGATCCCAACTATCAGACATGGAAGACACACATACGTTCCATCTGGAGCATGGGTATGATCCCTTTCCTACCCTGCTTCACTTGTCCACGACACATTTTCTTGTTATCACGGTTATAAGGTGCTAATAATATTTATAGTGTTGGATTGATGACGACTTCGAAGCAGAAAGATTCTGGGCCCACTACGTCTGGATATTCTTCTCGGAATTCGGCTCTATCATGCTTTATACCATCCTATTCTTCTATCTTCGGCGAAAAATGAAAGCGTCGGCTGCGCTAGCCCGTGGGCAGAGGGAGAATTTTGGCAGACTCAGCCGGGTCACAGGCTACATGGTTCTCTATCCCCTCGCATATCTTCTCCTCTCTCTCCCCATTGCTGCAGCCCGAATGGCAAGCATGCAAGGAAATAATCCTTCGCTCACCTACCTATGTGCTGCTGCTGCTATCATCGCTAGCTCTGGCACCGTCGACGTCATCATGTATACATTGACTCGCAAAGCACTGCTACTTGACTCTGAGTTATCTCGGCCGTCTGAAAAGGGAGGCTCCGGCTCGAATGGTCGTCATAGCCAAGTAACGTCTGCGGCCCCTGATTCTCGGAAACCCAAGGGGTACGAGCTCAAAAAGTTGAACAAAAACAATCCGAAGAATCCAGCCTTTTTTGCCGATCAATCAACAGACGACATTATTGACCAGCTTGAGAAGGGTGGTTTTGGTAAAGTGTACCAACAGACCACGATTGAAATTATACATGAGCCTGCTGGATTAGACAATAATGGACCACCTTCTTCCTCGACTTCTATTGATCAAGCTGTTATTGCCAGGGGTCCCTCTCCCCAACCGGGTCAGCCATGGGGAGGCGAGTGGAAATGATTCCATACTCTCCATTTCGCAGCAATGGCTGTTTTGTGGCCATACGTTCCGAATTCTTTTTTTTTTTTTTTTTTTTCTATCTCTCTACCTCTCTCTCTTTGGGAGCCGGCCTTCTGAGCAGGGGAAGGGATAACGACTCATCACCAGGACTCAACCAGCTTCTTTCACTTTTATTTCTTTGTTAATCGACAGGTAATTTTCTCACTTCCCGGCATCCTTGATTCGATTTTTATCACTGGGGAAACACTGGGTTCTTTACTGACTCGCATCTTTATTTTTTCATACATATACTCACTGGGAGTTTGTTATGTTTATGCCCTGCACCAGCCCCTGTTTTTGTGTTTTATAAGGCAAGATACCCACTTCAAACGGCAGTGATATTTAGAATGCACCTACATATTAATGTAATTCATATCCTTTCTTTACATATGTATGTATACATGCATGTATATACCTACCTTGTAATAATTACGTTGATCCTGCAAATGTGTGGCTTGAAAGATACTGTTCTCTACCCAAGCTGCATGCACCTGGCCATTACTCTCACCGCTCTGCGAATCCTAAGCAAAATGCGTCTTTGTGCGTACATGCACTTGATACTTATCTCACCGATTCCCGGTATAGTCGTCTAGCAAATCGAAATAAGCTGGCTTTCGGATAGTTACTCAAAGGTAGGCATTCGCGCAATTCTAATTGTATTATTCTGGTAGCTACGAGAGCTGATGGTAAAATATTATATACACAAGTTATAATACAAAATTACGCACCAAACCCGGGATTGAAGTACTTGAGATGAAATAAACCGTAACCATAGCCCCCAGTAATTAACAAATAACGACCGATTGAACGAGCACTTAAGAAACCACTGGAAATGTCATGTGGGAATATAAAGAGTTACTGCACCGTCACTCCTGCTTTTTATAAAAACGTGGCTGATGCACGCAAAGTCGCAAACAAGTGCGGACCCATAACTTTTTACTCGTCATATTGTTCATCACCATTGCCGTCATCACCTTTTAGCATCATGGCAGCACCGCCTCCTCTACCACCTTTAACACCATCCTTGCGGATCGGAATTTTTATTCCCTGGATAGCAAAACATTTGCTCAACGGTGTGCTCTCAATGACACCTGGAAACTTCTTTGCCGAGAAGACTTGCAGAACGTCTGAATAGACAGACGCAAGAACTGGAGCTGAGCCGTGGTTAAGGACTGGGGTACTGTTTGAAGTACTTCCAGAGCGACTGAGAGCTTGTTGGGGAGTTCCTACGTTGACGAAGTTCATTTTCAACCTAATGACTAGATTAGCGACCACTTGGAGAAAGAGAATGGTAGAATCATATGAATAGAACATACCGGAACATTCCCTCAGTACGAACGCTCAGGTCCTGCAGGATGAACCAGATTCCAAGCTTTCCGGCTGGATCAGAAAGTTTGAAAGCACTCGCGCTCAGACTTCCAATTAAATTGCGAGTAAACATGCCGACAGGCGCTGGAGGCAAATGATGCACAACTGGCTGTTGCGATTGAGATGTATAGTATCCTTGATTGACATGGGGATAGTAACTCTGGGCAGGACCAGACTGAGGAGCAGGATATGGCATCCCTGTCTGGGCTGCATAGCTCTGGGTGGGGTAGTAGGAGTAAGTGGTCGGTGGTGGCTGGTTATACATGCTTTGGGGTTGATAGGAGGAATAGGCCTGGCCCGTTGGGGCCATGTTCTGGGTTGGTGGTGGGAAAGAAGACGATGTTGCAGTTGAGATGGAAGGCGAGGTCGCAGAATGTCTAACAAGGTTGACTTCACGGTCGCCCTCTGCATTCCAAAGATCAACAGTAAGAACAAAGAATGTTGTGTCAATTTCACTGTCACCGATTGGTTAGTAAATGTAGCAGGAAGGTGACCATAGTTGAATGCTAGATTACAACATACTCTGCTTCTACTTCTTGTTTCGTGGTGGCATCTCTAACAATGAGACGAACACAGGGTGGAGGAGTGATGGGACGACGATCCTAAGAATTGTTAGAGGTTGCTGCCGAGATAAAATATGTGAACAGCCGGGGGCACGGCATACCTTATCGCCGAACCCGCACATACGCGCGCGTATAGGTTGCTGCACGACCTCCAGGACATATTCAAAGCCATCGAGGGTGAGGGAGGTATGCTCAGGCTCCGGATGCGGCTGCCGGACAGGGGGAAGAGTTATTGGTGCCTGTGTCTGAGATGAGGGCTGTAGCTGTGGCTGGATCTGGATTTGGGAAAGGGTATGCGAATGGGGCTGTGGATGCTGGTGCTGGTGCTGGTGCTGCGGATGCTGCTGCTGCCGCTGCTGCTGCTGTTGATGCTGGTGCTGGTGTTGTGGATGGGGAAGAGGGTGAGCCTGGCCTGGGGCAGGAGCTGGAGCTCCTGGGCCTGGCATATATGGCTGGCTCAGAAGGTTGTCCATAACCACAGAACACGAAACACGAGACGGGAACGCCCAAAGAACAATGGCGGGGCGACTGAGCTGTGGCGGTGGAGGACACAGCGGTGGACGAGCTCCGAGCGGGCTCTGCTTCAAAAATACTCTAGAATACAGAGGCAGTGGCTCAAGTATACGTACTGGATACACGCGATGCTGGGCAAGCGGACGAGGTTCTCGCGGGTGGGAAGTGGAAAGAAGAGCAAAGCGAGGAGGCTTTTTTTCAAGGGTTTCGAGCGGCGCTGATAACTTAAGCGTTCGAGCCAAGCTTTCCTGATGTCATCACAGACCCACTCTTTAGAGTTAGCGGGGTCATCTGATTCACCCCACTGTCCGTGCTTCTATATAATCACGTGATAGCGATATAGTCCAACTTGCGGCTGATCAAACATCGCGAGAAGCTTCTCGATGGCGAGCTCGAGCAGACAATCAAGAGAATAAGCTTATTCTGGGCTCGTCTTGCCTCAGGCCCTAGCCGTTTCGACGAGTCATCGACGTCATACTGAAATATTGGGGTGGCAGAAGCTAATGGAGCTGTGGGCGTTGGGAAGCTGGCTGTTCAGGGATGGGATCGTTCGAGAGCAGTCTCCAGCAGACTCCCAGAAGCCTCAAACTATAAGCGGCTATATGGATTTCCGGTTTGTCTATATATATATAGCTTACCTGTGGTATTAATGGGAGTATTTCTGAGGACTCCTGCTGGAGTAGACAGACTGTGTATACAATGGCAAGGAGGATTGCTGTCTACATGGTTTTCTGTTACATCATTTTTTGTGTGAAGGACTCTATGAAGCCATCCATGTAATAATTCATGAGTAAGATCCCAATATTATAGCATATTCTAATGATCAAACACCAAGCTGGTGGTTTCACCTTGCACGGTCCTATTCTTTAGCCGCTAAGCGCGCTATATTTGGATACAGGCGTGAGTTAAGGTTCGTCCCAGTTCCACAACTATAGAGTTCCCATCTGAGAGTAGGGCATAGCATCATTGACTATTCGATAGGTCTATAGGGGCGTCATCGGCAAAATCGCTGACGTATGAGCTACTACGCGAATATAAATTCACCTCAGCCTCTTCTGACTCAACTGTTGTTTTCTTTCTTTTCCATCTCCCTCTCCGTACCAAAAATCTACAACGCAGTATACCTCTACAAACCGCTACTTGCAAGTTGAATTTCAACGCGAGTGTGACCTTTAAGCCTTGATATCATATTTAAATTCACTGCACCGTTCGTTATTTAAACGTCGAGTTAATATTCCTGCTGTTATAACCGACAAGCATTAACACCCACACTGTGATATCTCAACCGACGACACTCGAAGACACCCCGTCTTGGAACAATAACTCCCGAAATACCTATTGGGGTACCCAATACAATAAAACTCTTGCAGCCCAACTCACCTAAACGAGTCCCGAGGAAACAGTGGATCGTATATTGGGGAAAAAGAATCAAGCGTCAAAAATAAACGACCAAGGAAAAGACATGACTATGAAAAGTTACGTCA
Organism: Trichophyton schoenleinii; assembly: GCA_018357685.1. Taxonomy (NCBI): domain Eukaryota; kingdom Fungi; phylum Ascomycota; class Eurotiomycetes; order Onygenales; family Arthrodermataceae; genus Trichophyton; species Trichophyton schoenleinii. The sequence continues at coordinate 4,521,606 of WOFF01000002.1, forward strand.
GGGAGCTCAAGCTCATCAGAGACCAAGGCCATGCCATAGATCTCACTTACGAAAACGCCGACAGGGTGAAGAGATGGCTGCACACTCTTCCAGCCAAACTGATCTTCCCCGGCAATGGATCGTCCCTCTCCCCGGACTTCGCCAAAGCGCACCTCATGGACCGATGTTGTCACCCAGACTGTGCCTTCCAGGTCCGGTTAATATCAGTTCACAACCATATACACCACAGGGAGATGTCGCTGGAAGAACTATACCCGGTACCCTGGAGTGCATCTGATAGCAGCTTAGGCACAGGAAGCACTTCCTCTAGTGGCAGCGCGAGCACAAGAACCACTTTCTTAACCGCGAAATCCCACCAAACAACATCAGATGGGGGGAAATCCGAACCGGAAGAACCAAACGATCTAGAGACATCAAAAGAGCCACAAGAACTAGAGGAACATGAAGAATCGGTGGAACCAGAGGACCTCGAGGAAATAAAGGAACCAGACGAACCAGATGGCCTGCTCAAACTGGAAGGACAGGAGGAACTAGGCGAACTGAAAGGATCAGAATATCCTGAAGGACAGGAGAAACAAGTGGAGCCGGAGGAACGAGAGGAGCACGAGAAACTGGAGGAGCACGGCGTACCAGAGGTACACAATGTACTAGATGAAGATGATGAATCAGAGGAACACAATAAACAGGACGAGCACGATGTACCGGAGGTACGCAACGAACTGGAGAAACACGAGGAATCGGAAGAACAGCCACAACACAAACAGCCGGATGAACGAACCAGGGAAACAGAAGAGACGGATTATTTGGCGACGAGAATAAAGGAAAGGATGGAAAAGCCACAGAAGAAGCCACGGAAGAAGCCGGATGTTCTAGTAAGTACGGATCAATATTAAGCCCAGAGGAGGAATATTAATAACATTTTGCGTTATCAGCACACGCCATTCGAGATAGATCTGTACCAAGCATCATGGTTCCACAAACTCGACTTGTCCGAAGATGCCTCCTTACTAGATGAGGACGATCTAGACTTCCTTGCCTCGAAACCGTTCGAGGAATCCACACGACGGCAGTTACGGCGTGGCCTCCAGCAGATGTTCAAACTGCCTTCATTATCCATTCGGCGAAGGCTAAGGGAATGGAAGCAAGCGGTGACAAAGTGGCTAGGTGAAGGATAGTGGCCTGTGGTCGATACGGACAGTGGGTATTTAGAAGAGAGGTTGGGAAACGGGTATCGGTTTGTACTTGGAGATGGCTTGTATGCTGAAGTTTATTGATGTGAAATTTTATTGTGTATATTCGGGGATGGCATGTATCAAAAACAAAATGAGTGTTGATGAGCCACCCACTTAGATTGCATGTATGGTCCATCAAAGGGAGGGCGGTGGGAATAGTGCAATCACTATTACTTTGATGGACTTAGATAACTAGCGGAATATAATCAGCTCTTGTCTTAAAAAATATCACGACTACTCAGTTAATATGAAATTGCTTATATAATAACCTAGAGGCGGTGGTTCTATCCTGGTAGAAGCGTAGATATTTCAGGAAAAATTCATTTCACTTACTCCAGTAAGCATGTAATTGTCAAAATATCATTCTTTTATGGTTGTCACGATAAAAACTGCATTAGCACAAGAACTGGGTCGTCAGGTAAAGCAAATGGAAGGTGAACGTTGAAGGACGAGATATATACATTCAGGTATATAGGGGAAAACAAGGAACCATGGAAGTATTGAGCACGAGTAAATTGTCTATAAAAATGGGGTATTAATGCAAATAAGGAGACAGACAAGGTAGAGAGTTTATTTTTGGTTGAGAAGCTTAGGATGCGAGATGTTCAGACAGATAACGGCAATTGCAATCATCCTATTTGGCATATGTTAGTCGGCGATAGAGAGAATAAATGGAGTCAGTTGGGAAACTTACACTCCCTCAAGGATAACAAAGGTGACCTCATCGTGGATCAGGTCTCCCTCCCAACCCTCACTCAGTTCAGCAACTCGGTAGACGCAACGAGTGAAGATAGTGACGATGGCGACGGTAAATGGAACAGCGAAAGTCACGAGTCGATCACGGCTTATCGGAAGCTTTGGTCGGGCACCCATTTCCTTCTCTTGAAGAGCTCGGGACTTCATGGTACGGACGATGAATCCAAGGGTAAGGAAGATGAAGACGACAAGGGTGATGACCTGGAAAGCCAAACCGGCAATCATAGTGTTTGTTCCGGGTGCCTGGTCTGTGCCCTTATCGGCAGCAACAGAGGCCAGACCACCACCGGTACCCTGAAGAATCAAGCTGACAAGATCACAAGGAATGAAGATCCAGGCATAATGTTGCGGCTTAATCCACGACGCTTCCTCACCGAAGAGGCGGACGATATCAGCGAGACAAAAGTAAATCGAAGCCGAGAAGAAAGCAGGAGCAAGAGTAAGACAGCAGATCTGAATGAGGAAACCATTCTGGCTGAAAGGGTCATCAGCGAGGAGAACACGACCGACGTATCCGATAACTTCCGTCAGGCATCCCAGGATCATGGGGACGGAGTAAGAACTGTTTCTGAAAAAGAAGTACTGTAGGCAGTGGACAATGCCGGAGGCAGCAAAGATGGCGAGGAGCGCAGCATTGCCGGCGAGCGATGGCTTGTACTGGTAGATACTCTCCGTTATGGGACAGGTCTCTAGAGTACACTTGTCCATTGTGGAGAGTGTAAGGTAGTGGTGAGTAGAAAGTAATCAATAGGGGTGTTTAACCAGCTGAGAAGGCCTAGTAGACGGATGGTATTTTTCCAACAGGAATGGATGAAAAGACGCTGTAGATATGTCTGGATTGTTTGTTGCTTTGATGATTGTTGCTATTGCATGAGAAGTTGACGAAGGAGTTGCCATCCTTATATACTAGACGGCTCCGTTCAGCCTTGTAGTTAAAGGGCCTGAAAATCAAAGCAGAACCTCCAGATTCAAACGGAGGCCTAATGCACCATGTCATACCAACCAACACCATGTGTAGGTAAACTTTAGGAAAGCCAAGCGAAGGACATGACTAGGATGTACCGGCATCCGTGAAGGTCAACAGGTGCAAGCCACGAGGAGGATCGTCCCTTGGTACAAGGGCGAGCGTCTCTTACGCCCGAAACATCTGGAATAGAAGGATCTATGTTTCCCAACCCAAATCACTCCAGAGCCAGTTAAACTCCATGGCTAGCCAGCGCTTAAGATTTAGACTCTTGCATGGTTCAAAGGCTTTGCATAACCTCGTGGCGGGTATCCTGTCAGAGCTTGCCTCGAGCTTCAGGCAGTGCAACGGCAGTAAAGAACTTACGTATTTCATATCCTAATTTCGACACTGAAAACCAGGGCAACCATGCAAAGGGGTGAATTGTGGTTATGCATCAGTCCACTCCACTACCAACAACCAACTATCTGAGTAATGGTACGTTTGCCGACAACGTGACGGAAGCTGCGTGATCGACAGAGCTGCTGTGTATAAAGCGCCGTCTCGCTTTAATATTTCTTCATCTTTCACCTGGCGATCATTCGGAAGATGAGTGTCCTGCGGCATGAGCAAGAGAAGGCCGTGATGATTCATCGGGGCTGTTGGGCTGGATGAGTTTAACCTATGCCAAGGCTCGTAATGCTTTTCTTAAGTGCGTAAACTAAACCGCAAGTGGCATTCTCTCCATCTCAAGGCGCAGCATTTTGTAGCTCCAGGCTTTGAACGGATTTTATCCAGAGCTGATTTTAGCGAACGGAGATAAGTTGGGATATTATTGGCATGAATTCTACCGCCGCAGCTGGCTATTCCGTAACCGTTTCAGGATTGTTTCGCGAGCCCAAGAGGCTGTGGGTTACGCAATTCTCCAGGGTAGAATCCTTCAAGCTGTGATAACTTGGCCACGACGTGTCTGCGTGGTTGGCATTCAGATTTTGTTGTCTGGATGTTGACTACAAAGGAAGCCTGCATGGAGGATGCGACTTGTCAAGCGAGAACTGATATGACATCTCGTTAAGATCGAGCCTCTGGCGTCAGTACAGATAACAACCACCTTCACCTCTTTTCTCCAAACACGCCAAGTTGTAGTGGTCGTGTGAGGGCAGTCTTGGTCCTTTATATGTATGAGCCTCGACGTTAGTAAGTCCGGGCGATTATACTCGAGCCGACACAACGCTCCGCTGAAATATGGAGAAGAACTCGGGCCATCATAGCAAAATCGCAGGGCGAGAGAGAGAGATAGAGAGTACACGAGTCTAGACCGGACGGTCCTCTCAATTCTAGCATGTCAAACCCGTCAGCTTGAACAGTAAAAGAATATGTATTCTGAACCAATCCATGAAGAAGCATGCAAGCACTTCAGCCTTTTCTAACAAAGAAAAAGGCCAGGACTTTATCCTTGTAGCGCGCTCCTGATGGCACTCGCTGACTCGTCTAGCGTGCATTGCCGTCTCCATCCCGACGCCAACATGAAGCCCGCCCTCCGCGGCAAAGATGGCCTGCTGTGACTGTCAACATCCAAGTTGAGGCCGGCGGAAGCGCTAAAAAAATGCACTTTCGATGTTGTTTTCGTGGTGCTGGTAATGCCTGCACGCTGATTGGCCGGGGCCGCTGACATAACCGACTTTGCCCGAAGAACTCCCTTCCGAGGTTGCAAGAGAAAAGACATTCGAACGTCAACCATCGACCATCGACGGCGACGACGAGCTCCAGTAGCACAGTGTGCAAGCGCCAACCGATATTTCGTGCATCAATTGCTAGCCTGTGGAATAGCTAGAGGCCGACTGTTCTGATTCCGGGCTCTGGTCTGCTTGAAAACACACCCGTCGTTGGGATCGAACGAAACTTCACTCCGTCCACCATGGCATCTCTCCGCTCAACTTCTCGTCTCTTCCGGGGTTCAAGCGCTCTCATGCGCCCTGTCATGGCCTCTCGATCGTATGCCACCGTTGAGACGAACGCAAAGCCCACAGAGGCCCCTTCCGCGCCCACCAGCGCACCGGCACCGAAGATGAAGACCTTCAAGATTTATCGATGGAACCCTGACGAGCCAACCGCAAAGCCTCGCATGCAGACGTATACTATCGATCTGAACAAGACGGGCCCCATGGTTTTGGACGCTTTGATCAGGATCAAGAATGAAGACGATCCGACTTTGACGTTTAGGAGAAGCTGCAGAGAGGGTATTTGTGGAAGTTGTGCGATGAATATTGACGGAGTAAACACTCTCGCATGTCTCTGTAAGTCGAATACATCAATTCGTCGTGGGGAAACTGGTGACACGATGCATGGTGAAGCTGACAACCTGAACTTTAGGCCGCACTCCTACCGACACTACCAAGGAGACTCGCATCTATCCTCTCCCTCACACCTATGTTGTCAAGGACCTTGTGCCAGACATGACACAATTTTACAAGCAGTACAAGTCTATCAAGCCTTATCTGCAACGTGATACCCCATCTCCTGATGTAAGTCGCATGTTTGGGTTACGTTTCGAACTAGGCAATTTGATTCTAACAAGTTATCATTTAAAAGGGTCGTGAAAACCGCCAGTCGCCAGCTGACCGGAAAAAGCTTGACGGACTGTATGAATGTATTCTCTGTGCTTGCTGCTCGACCTCTTGCCCATCATACTGGTGGAACAGTGAAGAATACCTTGGACCTGCTCTCCTCCTCCAATCCTACAGATGGCTGATCGACTCGCGAGACGAGCGAACTGAACAGCGCAAGGCTGCTCTCGACAACAGCATGAGTGTGTACAGATGCCACACCATTCTTAACTGCTCGAGAACTTGCCCCAAGGGCCTGAACCCCGGAAAGGCCATTGCTGAAATCAAGAAGATGATGTCCTTTAACTAAAATGCAAATACCCTTGGCTACCACTACACCTGGTTATTTCTACGCTCCATATACTGGCCCCCGCGATCTTGTTATACTTACCCTCTGTATCTCATAGCTTTCCACGTGTCTTTTGTCCATCTAGCATTACCAATATTATTTCCTCTGTTCAGAAATATTTTTTTCCCACCTGTGCCGGTTTGCCCTCTGTTTCTTCTGCTATCTGTCGTTACGAATATGGCGATAAGAATACCAGCTATTTCCCTGTACATATATGAAATTGAAACGAGGATCATACCAGCCTATTGCTTTCTCAGTTCAATTATATACATCTATCCTATGGTCTCTTTAAGCTGCCTTCCCTGTCGAACCCAGGAGATCCATGGACCTCTCAACAGCTTTTTGCATGGCATCGGTCGCCAATTCATGCAACTTAGTAATTGGTACACGGCCGGCAAACTCCTGTTGCACCTTCATATACTCGTTGTTCATGACCTTGTTAATATTCACTTTCGACACACCACACTCAATGCACTTCTGGAAAATTTCCCTCGTCATAGGGTCGGCGCCGTGGAGAACCAACTTCGTCTTCTTTCCCACTGCCTCATTGATTCTCTGGAGTCGGTCGTATTCCAACTGTATGCCTCGTGGACCATACTCCCCATGCACATTTCCAAATGCAGGAGCCAGCCAATCAATTCCTGTATCGACAAATTCCTGGCTCTCTTCCGGCGTAGTCAGTAGGCCCTCAAGATCGGCCGTGTCGGCAACACCGTCCTCTCCGCCTTCGATACGGCCTGGCTCTGCCTCCGTGGCAATTCCCCGAGCATTGCAGTATTCTACCAATTCTCGGGTAAGAGCTAGGTTTTCTGCCTTTTCATAGTGGGACATGTCGACCATGATGCTGTCGAAGGTAGGAGACATGTCGGCAGCTCGTTTGATGATTTCAGGGCTCTGGGCGTGGTCCATGTGGAGGGTCACGGGCACTGAGGCGTTGCGGCATGCTGTTGCGGCAGCCTGTACGAGCAACCCGTCGGCGTACTCGATGGCCCAGGGGAAGAGAAGAACCATGGCCGGTGACCTTTTGGCCTCAGCGGCGCGAACAGTGGCCAAAACACCTTCGAGATTATAGCAACACATGCCCGGGACAGCATATTTGCCTGCCACGGCAGCGTCGAGGAGGGGCAGCGCCCTGTTGTCTTTTAGTGACGGATGCGGCATATTGTAGGTATTATTTTATATTTTTTATATTGATAAGATTGTGTCCGAGAAGCTGTAGGGTATTGAATTGACGAATTTATTCTAAGAATTGCATCGTCTTATAGGTGAAGACGGTGGTTAATGAATGCTTTGACCTATACGGAGTGTGGGAGTTCGTCCGGGGAGGCGCCGGGACTGCTCCGGAGTATGGATGGATCTGCAGTGAAAGCTTGGGCGGGCGAAACGCTCTAGACAAAATCCCGAGTGCGATGTTTGCCTGCTCCGGCATAACTATTCTCATGGCAAGATTCGCTTAATGATGTGTTTTGGTGGCAGTCGCGGTAAGAAAAGAATGGACGAAAGTAAACAAAAACAAAACAAGAAAATACGGAGTATATTCGCTATATATCCGATATGCGTGGTGGAGCTACCTAGGTCGAACTCGAGCTATCTCCGTTATGCGTCTCCCAGAGCCTGACGACACTCGAATCTGGTCCCTTACCCCATCCCCTATACTTTGCCTGGTGCATCATCCCTAACGCCGCGGCACCCAGGTACATGGGGCAATCTAGGTTTCTCGCCTCTTGTACAACAGCGGAAAGCTCATCAACAGCTTCGTTCAATGTTTTGCCTGTGGACACACCAGTCTGACCAATACCATCAATCATCTCCATCGCCTTGGATTTAAATATGGAACTACCACCTGCTGCTGCGTTGACTAGTTCGTAGAACTGAGTCATGTTGAGGCCTAAGAAGTGAGCAAAAGCAACAGCTTCGGCAGCTGCGCATAGATGGATATTACGAAGCAGTGATATGACGAGGTTTGTGGCCTTGGATTTGCACTCTGGAGTCTTGGTGGCGGAAGACGCGACCTTGGTGATGGGTTCCGGGTAATACATGCGTACCATGCCTGCATCGTCATCTGGACCGAAGCTGCGAGATAGGCCAGTAACGTAGACCTGCTCAGCGGCAGACGAGAGCGGTACTGGGAAATGTTTTATACGTGCGGATTTGGTGATGATAGTCTATATGTGATTAGAAAGCCGCTATGCAAGAGCCGTTTCAAGGACGTGCAGGTCAACTTACGACGTCTTTGAGGATTATGGTCAAAGCACTAACGCCTGGGAAGTAGTCCTCTTTCAGCATCCTCGGGGAGCGGTTCTCGTGCATCCAGCTCCAGGCATCTGAGGCAATAATGGCTTTGCAGACTTCCTGTGCATCGAGGCCTAGTCGAGCAGCGAATCCCATGGCTTCACAAGCAGCAAGAATATGTATACCTGCTAAGACCTGATGGACCATTTTCATGTTACTTCCCGCTCCAACACCACCAGGAACTAGGTACAGCTTTGCTGTATCTGACATCTCGGCAAGTAAGAACTCGCCTCGTTTGAGTGCCGTGTCTGAACCTCCTGCCATAATGGACAGGGACCCGTTGGCAGCACGTATAGCGCCACCGGAGACGGGCGCATCAATGAACGATATATCACCCCTACCGCGGGACTCCAGCTGTTCACGGACTGACTGAGCATATGAAGCCGGTACGGTAGAGCAGAGTATGAGAGTTGCCTCATGGGGTAGTGCTATGGGTATGGTTAACGAGACCAAATTTTCGCAACGGGATTTGGCGCCTACATACCATTAACAATGGGCTTAGCATCGTCAAATAGAACAGCTTGAACCTGGGGTGCAGAAGCTACCATGCAAACATAGTACATGCATCCTTTAGCAGAGTCCTCTAACGAGGCTGCCACGGTACCTCCAGCCTCTTTGAACCGTTCCAAGGTAGGAGCCCAAGTGTCAAACCCCTTGACCGTGTAGCCTTGGTTGACGAGATGGGTTGCCATGCCGAATCCCATGGCCCCCAGGCCAACGAAGCCCACCGTAGGCTTTGGAGTAATCGCCATTATGCGTCCGAAGCACTTGGAGATGAGGCCTCGCTCAAGGTAGGTAGGGGGGGTATATTCTGGGGTATGAGCTGGAAACACTTGCGGGGAGGCGCCATCATATATGTATAAAAGGCCATTCGATCGCCGCTGATCGATGTATCTGAAGAAGAGACCCTTTTACACCGGATTTGATTCCGCATGTGTTTTCCACGCGGCGACCATATGTTGGATTCCCATTGGAATACATGTGGATACAAAGGATGACCGGCGCAACCGCCGACGGGAGGCGCCGGTGGAGGAAGGACCGGTCGTACTCCGTTAGCCATCACGTAGCTCTGCCATTAGGCGAGTCTGAGCGCACTTTCTACCGGATGTTTCAAGCACGCGATGGAATCGTGGCGGCAAATGACCCCTTGAATCGTTGTTTTGTGTCCTGACGCAGGTGGAAGCTGGCTGTCTCTATGCGGGCTGCTTCGCAAGGTCTCCAGGTGGATTTCAGTTCCCAGCAAGGCGGGACCTTGGGGGCGGAAGGGGGAGGATGATTACTAAGAGTGATTAGGTAAGTTATTATATAAGCAATCGGAGACCGGCGCCGCCTTCCGTATCACGTGAATGAAAACACTAGGAATATAGTTTATCCAGATTTAACCACGTGACTGTTAATATTACTAATCTTGGATTACTAAGAGCTTAGTAAGTAGATCTCGGAGAAGGATCTACCTCAACCTTAATCAACTTCCATTAGGTATCAAAAAAAAACATGAAAACAGAGGAGGACAAAGGAGAAGAAGAAAGGAGACGGGGAAAGGAAGACGGCCGAGATGAAGAAGTATCCCTATCCCGTCCGGAGTATTGGATCCTAGCGAGCAGTCGAGTTGGGTCCGAGACTATCGACTCTCGCCAACGGTGTCTACCAGGGATGGTGAAGTATATAACGCATGCCGCTAACTACGAGGATACCATGATCGACCAGTGTGCAGTAGCTGATCTCTCGTTACCAGCCTATCTAGACAACTAACACTAACACTGGCACCACAAATTGCTGGCCCGTCGAGTTGGGAATGCGAATAATAATAATATTATAATGGCGGGATGGAAGGATGGCCTGGTGGCGCGACTAGAGGGCAAGCTAGGCAAGCTTTCCCAGGTCTTCCCAGCCAGAGGTTGCTCGAAGTGTACAGAGAGAGGTACTCCATACGCCGGGGAGCCTTCTTCCGAGGAGGGCGTCTTGCGCTGGAACTCGACTTGCGCTGTGCTCGTCTTGCTCTTCGGGCCGGAGCAGCGTGTACACTGCAGGGCGTCCATGTCCCTGGCCTCGCCGTCATAGCCGTCCCAGCCATCACCGCCATTACAGCCATCACACTGGCTCTACTCGGGCTCGACTAACAACTAACTAACTTACTACTGTGGCTCTGCCCTTGCGCTCTGCCCTTGCGCTCTCTGTCCGTCATCTTCCCTGGCTGGTTCACGTGAGCGAGCTTGCCCAACGCCTCTCGGCCCAAAAGGGAAAGGCCGGCGGGAATCTGGGAAGAGCTTGCAGCAAAGCGGCTTCTGCTGCCCGCCTCTTCCGCGGCTTATCTTCTGCTTCTCCTCCTGCTTCTCGCTGCTGCTTCTGTCTCCCTCTCTCACCATCGCCATCACCTTCGACTCTCTTGCTTAGATCTCTCTCTCTCTCTCTCTCTCTTGTGCGCGCGCGTTGCTCTTGTTGTCGGCTTGGTAAGTAAGCTCCCCGGCTCTGCGTCTTCCGATGACGTATCCGCAAGATTCCGGATGAGAGGAGTAGCAGTATTCACACGTTGCTGTTGTACTTCAATTGGACGCTGTCCAGCCATTCAACTTCGTTCTATACCAGCAGAAGTACAGGGACAGATATACTGACGAGCGCATAGATAATATCCTTATCTCCTGCTTGCTATAGATCAAGTCGTCGGACTGGTGGTGCCCAAGTTGCGCAAGTCTCGATTCGTATGTTATTTCCTGCAGGTATACTCTCTTTTTTCGTGGCTTGAATTGACTGACATTGGCTCGCAGCGTTGCATACAAAGTTCCTTACACCTACATTTAAAATGGCTGCTATCTTATCTCTCAGAGATGTACACGCCGCATCTCACCAGCTGGCCAAGCGAAAGAACTGGGCAGCCAGAGAACCCGGTGTTGTCCTGGTATTTTGCATCATCTTCGTCATTGCAGTCGGCGTGCTGTCCACATTCCTCTACCGCAGGATGCAACGCCGCAAAGCTGCTGCTGGCACTGTCTAGACTCTAGCTAGCAGCAGGGCCTTGCTGCGATTATTAGCAGCCACAATGTTTATAGCCAGATTCACGGATACCCGTACACTACACGTGCACACATGCACAAATTCCCCACCCGACTGGGGCTCAATCAACACACGATATACGCTCTCTTTTTTCCGTTCTGATGATACTCGATAGATGGTATTCATGCTTTTCAATAATACGACTGGATGGACTTTGCTTTTGTTGATGCTGAAGGGGTTGCTGGACTATGCGGAAGACTGGACTAGCAGCAGAGGAAGCCTATAGAATAAAGAGAGTGCCTCGGGGCAATAGAGGGGCTAGTGTTTTCTTGACATCCTTGCTGTTGCTGTTGACGCTGTTGAAGCTCTCGATGATGCGCTTCCCCGGACTTTTCCTTGTGTCCCGCCTTGGCGGAGGAGCTGGGAGAAAAAAAAAGGGGCCATCGAGCTCGCGATATTTGTTTCATCCTCATCAACTCCTCTCTGTTCTCGCACTTCTTGCTTGCGTTCCTTAGTATACTAGCAATGCAGTCATTCGTTTAGTCCCTCGCTTTGCTTTTTTGGTTTACTTACCCCAACTTCATTCACTCGTTAAAAATCATAGTAACCGGAGGAGAGCGCCAGAGGAGCGCCGGAGAAAGATGGACAACTACGCTCCCTCACACCCCGTCTCTCCAGCCTCGCCAGTCTCGCAGCCTCCGTCATCGCCTTCGTCTCCTTCAAGCCTCAAACGCTACGAGCTGGGATTCGACCTCTCTGACAAAGCCATTGAGGCCGCTGCTCTCCCCAAGCCGACAGCACCGCATCTCTCGCTCATAGAAGTGCCAAGGCGCAAACCCGTACCGCCGCCAAAAGCTGTGCTTGCCGATCAGACAGAGCCTCATGTCGAAGCTCCACCAGTTCGTCAGAGTGGCGGCGGGCTGAAGGGGAAGATAAGAGACCTCTGGCTGTTTAGGCGGAGGATGGTGATCATCGTCGCTGCAGTGGTAACTGTTCTGTTGCTGGGGTTGATTATTGGGTTGGCCGTTGGGCTGACCAGGCACAAGTTAGTATAATAACAGCCGTCCATCTTCTATTTCCCACCACTTCTTCAGGTCTAACATATATACACTGCTTTTAAAAGGAGTGCCAATCTACCGCTGCCAACGAACAATGGAGGGCCTTATAGGGGTGACCTTACATACTACGACCCGGCGCTGGGCGCTTGTGGTATAGCCAGCTCACCGTCCCAGGCTGTGTGCGCAGTTTCAAAGGATCTGTATGATGCCGCTAGTGTTGGACCGAATCCGAATGCCAACCCCTTATGTGGACTGAAGATTCGGCTCAGACGCAATAATAAGTCTGTAGACGTTACCGTCGTCGATAGATGTGAGTTTTGTTAGGGCTATCTTTGGGTGCCGAAGCAAATTGCTAACCAGATACGGGTATTTACCAGGCGTTGGGTGTAAACCGACAGATATCGACGTTTCTATAGCTGTATTTGAACAGCTTGCCCTTGTTGATCAAGGAAGAGTCGATGTTGAATGGGCCTGGCTTGACAAGGCGCCAGTGAGCCCTTAGATGTGTATGTATGGACAGCCGCCAGGATTATATCCCATTGTCCTGTTAATAGTCTGGAAACTGGGGGTCCACATCTCTTCTCCATGAGTCCAGACCGCCCTGGATATCGCCGATGAAACGCTTACCACCTTGACCGAGGCCAAGCTGCTTGAGTATTTTCACTGCAGTCTGAGAGTCGTTGCCCTGGCGGCAAACTACGTGTATAGGGGTTGCGGTATCAGTGTTAATGATACTTGGGGGAATCCATGCCGGCAGTTCCCCATTCGTTGGCTCAGATGATCTGGACGATCTCAACACTTCCGATATGGGCACACAAACGCTTCCAGGCAATGCACATATATCATACTGGATCTGTTCGCGTACATCGAGCAGGATACCCTTGTCATTGTTACTGTGACTGTCAAGCCATACCTTGTAATCTCTAGCACTGAGTCGCTCATTAGGCATCAGACTGGACACTGGATTGAGCGAGCCACAGAACTGGACATAATCCATGGATCCGTTCTTGAGGGACTCAATGGATATCGATGGCTCTGTTCCGCACGCAGCACAGTTCTGCCGCCGTGGACGCAGCCGAATTGTACGAAATGGAGGAGTGGAATAGGCAGAGAACAGATGAAGAGACGGAACGACGGCAGCAGTGCTCGGCTTGCCGTCCTCAGACATGCTGGTAATCACCCGTATTGTTTCAAGTGCTTGCATAACTCCCATGACGCCAACCACTGGCCCGATAATCCCGCCATCTGCACAGCTTGTGACGCTATCTGCTGGAGGGGGAGTTGGAAACACACACCGGTAACATGGTCCTCCTGCTTTATCCCCCGGCGAACGGGGAGGATAGTTGAGTATCATGAGCTGGCCTTCTGTTCGCAACGCCGACGCAGACACAACCGGTTTCCCAAGGACTACTGCAGTGTCTGAGATAAGGTATCGAGTTGCTGGGTTATCGGTGCAGTCTAGTATGATATCAAACTGGGCGAAGATATCTGGTGCGTTTTGCGGCGAGAGCCGAGTTCGAAAGGGCACGTAAGTTGGATGAGGGTTCAGTCTAGCACAAGCAGGCAGAAATATGTCAGTTATGGGTCTCATGAAGAAGTATAACAATAGCCAAGTATACTCTATCAAACAACTCACTCTTGTAGATACTCGATTGCACTGTCGACTTTATACTTCCCCGTGTTTCTCGTCCGGTGTAGGACCTGGCGGTGCAGATTTGAGCTCTCGACCTGGTCGCCGTCAATGATCCCCAGCTTTCCAACTCCTGCACCGGCAAGATATAAAGCTGCTGGACAGCCTAGTCCGCCTGCTCCGACGATGAGCACTGCTGATTTCCGTAGTCGAAGCTGGCCTATACTCCGTAGCAGTCGCTTGGTTAGATCTGCTCACCTGGACCCGGCGTTGGAAGATCTTAAGTAAACTTACCCGGCAGCCCAACCTGTTCAACTATCATCTGTCTTCCATACCTTCTATACTCATCCTGGAGCAGCGGCCAGTTGGCTGATCTGTCTCTTGTTGCTTCTGGCTGCTGCGATGCGGGCTGCTGCGTTTGCGTCTCTAGATCTGCGAGCTCCTGCTTCAGCCGGCTGAGCTGCTGCTCTGTAGCAGCTACCTGCGCCTCAAGCTGTCGGCGCAGCTTCTCTCTCTCCTCCATGGCCGGGAAATGCAATATAAACCCTGGGGAAACAGTGTGCTAGACGGCCATCTCGTCCTCCGTCTGTGTAAAAACTACGTGCAGAAGAAGATATCCCACTTCACGGTGCAAACAGAGCAAACATCCACAACCAGAAATATTTTTGACAGTCAAAAAAAAAAAAAAAAAAAAAAGTTGAGAAATTGAATAAATTAAATTCTACGATTGAGCAAGACGGATATCAGATCCCATTATTATGGTATGCCACTCTAGTCTATTCCCCTTAGGAAATGGGCGTGCAGGCTAATAATATAATGCGTCTCCCTCTCTACTAGGCTCCTGTCCGTCCCAGCTCCAAGGCCAAAAAGGCCGTCAAGACCAAGTCGCATCCAGCAGTCGCAAAGGCCAAACCAGCGAGCAGCTTGAACGACGGCCTAGCCTCCGAGTTCCCCAGCTCTAAAAAGGATAAACGGCTGATAAAGCACTCCTCGTTCATCTCGAAGATCGAAAAGTCTCGCAAGAAGCCACTGAAGCGACGACGGCCTTCGAAGAAACTGATTGCCAACCTAGACTCTCTTGCCAATGCGCTCCCTGACGCCGGAGACGGTGATGAAGCTGTGTCGACACATACTATTGATGGAAACACTCAGGTTAACGTGATTAGGCACAAGAGTTTGAAGCATCGGCCCGGCGCCATGAAGAGGAAAGAGAAGCTTGATCGGATGGAGCGTGATCGGTTTGCGAAGAACATGGGACAGCTGGCTGCGGGAATCAAGACGACTGACACAGATACGGCTATGGACGCTCAGCCGTCTGTTGAGGGTGGCGTTGATGCCTCTGCTGCTGCGGGAGGAGACTCCAGCTTTACGTCTGCTCGCTGGGCTGCTCTACGAAGCTTCATTTCCCAGACCATGGACCAGAACCCGGAATTCAAGGGCGTCAAATCGTGAAGTTCTGGGCCAGGTTGTAGAATTAAAAAGAAGAAAAAATTCTATCTGGTCAGGCGGTATCACATCCACCCATGTTTGTCACTTGCAGACGGCGGCCACGGATCTAGCCGAGATGGAAGAAGAGCAGCTGAAAGGGCTGAGAGACGCTCGCCTGCAAGCAAGGGGCGATCAAGGCGACGCCACGAGAGCTTGGAGGTTGCAGTAACTAGTTTATCCCGAGGCATCGGACTCTGCCAGGGACAGGCGCACAAGGCAGAGAGACAAGCCAGACGGGCCGGCCGAAGGTCGAAGCTGCCCCGTCGATGCCGAGCAGAAGGCTAGACGGTGAAATGTTGATATTGCTTTAATATTGAATGCCTCGCTGGCCGTGTCGGCCCCATCAGTCAAGCCAATCAATAACTAAACTACACAGTCAACAGTGGGCTCTCACTGCATCAGAGCCACATGGCGTTGGATAAGGAATCAAGTAGCAACTCCAGTTCATGGGCCCAGACATCTTTGCGTCTCGGTATCTGCCAGCGTAAGAAGACATCAGATAACAGTCCAGTCCAGTCGTAGATAGGGCCGTACCTTGTAACTAGGTACGTACCGGTTAACGCCCCTGGAGGGACCCCCTAAGACCCCCCTAAGACCCCTAAGACGCCCCATATATAGACCCCACGGCCGCAAGCTAGAGCCCGAGAGAGAGAAGCCGGCCGAGGTCGCGGGGGAGCAAAGAAGCGCAAAGAGCGGCAGCTGGCTATTTTCTTCTCTGCAATTTTTTCTTCTTCTGCTGGCCGTCTCGCCGTCTGTCTGCCTCTCCCCGATGACGTGCAGCTTGCGGTGCATCCTGACTTCTGCTGCTCCCAGGCGCCTCTTAACCCCCCACCACCGCCGCCCCCAAGTCGCCTTTGTCCCAGCAGCCAGCACTCTCGTCCTCACGCAGATTCCAGCATCGACTCGCAGATACACAATGACAAGACTCTCTCCGTACGCAAAGAAGCACAAGGTGACCGTCATCGGGTCGGGGAACTGGTGCGTTGCTGTCCCATGCCGTCGTCCCCTGCTGGAGGCACGCGATAACTATCTCAAAAATTCACAAGCTGACTGACTGACCATGGCTCTAGGGGCTCCTCGATCTCGAAGATGGTCGCCGAGAACACGGCTGCGAACCCAGATCTGTTCGAGAAGGAGGTGAACATGTGGGTGTACGAGGAGAAGATCGAGATCCCCAAGTCGTCGAGGCACTACAGCGAGTCCTCGCCGCTGTGCAAGGGCGAGCAGAACCTGACAGAGGTCATCAACCAACTGCACGAGAACATCAAGTACCTGCCAGACATCACTCTGCCGGACAATCTGCGGGCCAACCCGTCCCTGGTCGACTCGGTCAAGGATTCCTCCATACTGGTCTTCAATCTGCCCCATCAGTTTATCAACGGGGTCTGCAAGAGCCTCAAGGGCCATATGCTTCCCTACGCCCGTGGCATATCCTGCATAAAGGGAGTGCATGTCGACGAGGAGGGCGTCAGCCTGTTCTCCGAGAGCATTGGCAAGCAGCTGGGCATCTACTGCGGCGCCTTGTCGGGAGCCAATATCGCCTCTGAGGTTGCAAAGGAGCTCTACTCGGAGACCACGGTTGCCTATGACCCTCCTCACATGGACTCCAAGGCGCCCACGCCGCTGAACGGGTCGCCGTCTTCTTCTGCCGTCGACCTGGGCGAGTTTAAGCACAAGGATAGCTCGGGGAAACTCTCCAAAGTCAACCTACGCCCCATGCCATCCGAGTTCCCACCGGTAGACCACTCTCTGTTGAAGACCCTCTTCCACCGGCCTTACTTCCATGTCCGAGTCGTCCATGATGTTGCCGGTGTCTCCCTCGGCGGTGCATTAAAGAACATCGTCGCTCTTGCTGCTGGATACGTCGACGGTCTCGGCTGGGGAGACAATGCCAAAGCAGCTGTCATGAGAGTCGGTTTGCTGGAGATGGTGAAGTTCGGCACTACCTTCTTCAAGCACTCTGTCAACGCTGAGACCTTCACGGTCGAATCGGCCGGTGTTGCCGACCTCATCACCTCCTGCAGCGGAGGCCGTAACTTCAGATGTGCCAAGTACAGTGTCGAACGCAAGCTGCCCATCGAGGAGGTAGAGAAGCAGGAGTTGAACGGACAGAAGCTGCAGGGCACTTTGACCGCCGTGGAAGTCAACAACTTCCTCAAGAAACAGGGACTCGAGGATGAATATCCTCTGTTCACTGCTGTCTACCGTATGATGCTCTAAAGCCCGACCCCCTGCCAACGATGTTTTTTCTTTGCTAACCCATGAACAGATATCTTAAAGGGAGAGGCGAAAGTTGAAGACATCCCTGGTCTCATCGAACCGAAATAGACGTCCTTGCCATTGCATTTAACAAATTTTAACTTGCGTCAGAAGACGAAAAAAGATTAAGAGTATATCTTCCATTGAGGAGGCAGGGAAGAGCAATCCCTATCTACTTACCATATCTTACATCTCGATTCTGCATACTACTAACCGGTGGTCAACGGAGCTTGGGGGGATAAACTAGTTAATATATCCATTTAGTTACTTACGATCCTGTGAACGAAATGAGATCCAAATAAAAAACAACCCAGTAGTTAAATAACAGCTAATATAGACATCTAATAAACGTCTACGGCCTGCCTAATATATTTATATACATCCTCGCCGCCGCCAGCTCGCCTCGCCTCTTCGCTGCCCCCACTGCTTGCCTTTGCCTTGGAAGAGAGAATGACATCAGCGTGCATGGCAGGAACCAACCTTGGAACATCTCACTCCCTCGCTTCCTCCCAGCTCCTTGTCCAACCCGAAATGCCGCAGGCGTCGCAAGCGGCATACAGATATAAATACGCTGCTGGGCGCTGCTCCAAGCATGCGTCGACCGCGGTAGCTCGCTAACTAGTTTAACTTGCTGGGTTATACCGACAGCCATGGACTCGAATAACCAGGAGCTGGTGTATGTAGTGCACCTGAACGACAATGGCTCCCCGGACGCCCATCACAGCTACGTCAACCTGCCCCCGCCGACGTCTCCGGCGTACAGTCTCCGGCTGCAGTTCGAGGGCAGCAGCCCGCTGTGTCGATACGGGAGCCTATGGGTGAATATCCCTTCTACGGGCGAGGAGTTTCGGCGGGACAAGTACCGCGAGTACAAGTAGGTTGCTAGATGTCATATATACATACTTACGGAGTGCGAGATACTGACAGGCGGTTTGCCAGGCTGAAGCCGGACTTCAACAAAGACATCCACGTTGATATTCCCATCGCTATCTCCGGTGCTTTCGAGTACTACTTCACTTACCGCCAGCTGCCCGAGCTCTTTGGGCCGGGGTCCAGCTCTGATACTGGAAAGGAGAGCAGGTCGGAGACGTACTATCTCAACGTCCGCCCAGCTATCACCCTCAAGGGCAAGGCCCTGCCGCTAGAATCGCTATCTATCTTCTCTGTGGTATCCAAGTTCATGGGAGAGTATCCCAAGGACTGGAACAAACACTTACGTGGGATTGGAGAGAGGGGATACAATGTCGTCCATTTTACTCCTCTCGTGAAGCGAGGGGCTTCAAACTCACCGTATAGCATTTACGACCAACTCGAGTTTGAAGAATGTTTCTCCAATGGACAGAAGGATGTGGCCGAGATGACGGCAAAGATGGAGAAGGACTACGGGCTTCTGGCGCTGACGGATGTTGTTTGGAACCATGTTGCACATAACAGCCAGCTTCTTGAAGACCATCCAGAGGTAGGGTATAATATCAAGAACGCTCCATGGCTTGAAGCTGCATTAGAACTAGACACGGCCTTGTTGCAGTATGGTAATGACCTTGCGAAGCTGGGGTTGCCTACAGAATTCAAGACAGAGGATGATATCTTGGTAGTGCTGGACAAAGCAAGGGAGAACGTCATTGACAAGATAAAGCTCTGGGAGTTTTATACTATTGACGTTGAAAGAGACGCTGCGGCAGCACTAAAGTCGTGGGAATCAGACGATTTTGAAGATGCTGAGCTTGGGAACGCAGAAGAGATTCAGGGATGGTCAATGGAGAAGAAGGCAAGGTTCCTTCGCCAGAAAGGGGTAACAAATGCCAACCGAGTTCTAGGACGATATGATCGGAAAGTGGACCCAAAGATAGCTGCTTCTTTCCTTGCAGCCATGTTTGGAAGACATGCTGAATCCAAGGCTGATGCATCAGCTGTCAAGGCTGAACTTCGAAAGCTGCTCGATGCAGTTAACCTTCCTCTGTTCAAGGAATTTGATAAAGATGTGATCACCATTCTTGATCAGCTCTTCGGCCGGATAAAATACCTTCGAGTTGATGACCATGGCCCAAAGATGGGGCCTGTGAGCAACGAAAGCCCGCTTATAGAGACTTATTTCACCAGGCTTTCCTCGAGCGGTAAGCGGGACCCTAGGTTGCTTGCCCTGGCGAACAATGGTTGGGTATGGAATGCGGACGCAATGAAAGATAATGCTGGACCGGACTCTCGTGCATATCTGCTGCGAGAGGTTATTGTCTGGGGCGACTGTGTCAAGTTGAACTATGGAGCATCCCGTGACGATAATCCTTTTCTATGGGACTATATGGCGGATTACTCCAAGTTAATGGCCAAGTACTTCATGGGTTTCCGCATTGATAACTGCCATTCAACGCCCATTCCGGTGGCCGAATATCTGCTTGACGAAGCTAGAAGAGTACGGCCTGATCTAGTTGTCTTCGCAGAGCTCTTTACCGGGTCAGAGCAAACCGATTATATATTTGCTAAAAGACTTGGTCTGACAGGGTTGATCCGCGAGGCAATGCAGGCGTGGAGCGCTGGCGAACTTAGTCGACTCGTTCATCGTCATGGAGGACGGCCGATTGGCAGCTTTGAGGCAGACCTGTTATCTCACGGTGACCATCGGGAATCCAACCAGATCGTCAGGCAACTGCAATATACGCCTCTAAATGCCCTTTTCATGGACTGTACGCATGACAATCAAATGCCTGCTCAGAAACGTGAAGCCAGAGATACCCTTCCTAACGCTGCATTGGTTGCCATGTGTTCATCTGCAATCGGAAGTGTGATGGGATATGATGAGATATATCCCAAGCATGTTGACTTGGTCAACGAGACACGCCTGTATTCGTCTGCTTCCTCTGAGAGTGGAGTAAGGTCCAGGACAGGCGAAGGCGGTATCGGCGGAATTAAAAAGCTACTGAACGAGCTTCACACCAGCATGGCTGTAGATTGCTATGATGAAACCCATATTCATCATGAGGGTCAATATATAACTGTCCATCGCGTCCAGCCGCACACAAGGAAGGGTGTTTTGCTCATTGCCCATACCGCTTTCTCTGGCTCCAAGGATGAACACAGCCTGGATCCGATTATTCTGTCAGGAACTAACGCTAAGATGATAGGTGCCTGGAAATTGGAGATAGTTTCTTCCAATGGGGATGCAAATGTGAATAAAAAATTCATAAACGGACTTCATAGCAAGGTTTCCGATATCGAAGGAGTCAACATCGAGAACGATGGTAACAACACTATTATTCGTGTACCAGCAGGCCTCGTCCCTGGATCGATTGCACTCCTGGAAACCTGGCTACCAGAAACAAATTTGCTGAAAGATCTGAGTACTTTTATTACGTCTGACGCCGAAGATGCATTCAAGTCCTTGGATCCTGTCGATTTAAACTTCGTTCTGTACAAGTGCGATGCTGAAGAAAGAGACATAAGCCATGGCTCAGATGGGGTATACGACATTCCAAACTTTGGCCCACTAGTATATGCCGGGCTCCAGGGATGGTGGAGTGTTCTTGAGGGAGTTATTCGGAATAACGACGTGGGTCATCCTATATGCGATAACCTGCGGAACGGACAGTGGGCTCTCGACTTTATAGTCCGCAGAATGCACAAAGCGGCTTCCAATGAGGGATATGGACGACTGAAGGAACCGGCGGAATGGCTCCAGGGTCGATTTGATGCCATCAGAAAGCTACCTTCCTTTTTGTTGCCGCGCTATTTCGCCATTGTTGTCAAAACAGCTTATGAAGCCGCTTTATCCCGAGGTATCCAGCTCCTTGGAGTTACTATTGAGCATGGTAAGGATATCATTCACGAACTTGCAATGGTCAGCATACAGCAAGTAGGCTTCGTCAATTCCGCATCACTGTACCCAACCAAGCGAGTACCTTGTCTCGCCGCTGGTCTGCCTCATTTCTCAACAGGCTGGGCGAGATGCTGGGGGAGGGATGTTTTTATCTCTTTGCGTGGTCTCCTGTTGTGTACGGGAAGATTTGACGAAGCGAAAGAGCATATCCTTGCATTCGCGAGCGTGTTGAAGCATGGGCTCATGCCTAATCTGCTTTCAGACGGAAAGGCGCCGCGATATAATGCCCGTGATGCTGTATGGTTCTTCCTGCAGGCTATCCAAGACTATACCAAGATTGTGCCAGATGGAATCCAGATATTGAATGAAAAAGTCCGTCGTCGATTCTTGCCGTATGACGACACATGGTTCTCCCATGATGATAGCCGTGCATATCGTGAAACCTCAACTGTGGCTGAAATCATTCAGGAGATATTTCAACGTCATGCTTCGGGCATCTCATTCCGTGAGTACAACGCAGGTCCTAACCTTGATATGCAGATGAAGGATGAGGGTTTCCAGGTTGATGTTCATGTTGACTGGGAAACTGGTCTGGTATTCGGAGGAAACCAATGGAATTGTGGTACATGGATGGATAAGATGGGTGAGAGCACCAAGAGCGGAAACAAAGGTCATCCAGGAACTCCTCGGGACGGTGCAGCTATTGAAATCAGTGGGCTCCTCTATAGCACTCTCTCATGGCTGTCGACTCTCGCAGACCAGGGGAAATTCCCGTCCAAGGGTGTTGAAGTTGGCTCTGGGAAATCAATGTCATATGCAGAATGGGCTGCGAAGATTAAGTCCAACTTTGAGAGGTGCTATTACATCCCCGAAAACCCAGCTGATGATGGCAAATACGACGTCGATAGCAAGATCGTTCATCGACGCGGTATTTACAAAGATCTCTATCGATCCGGCAAGCCATATGAAGATTATCAGTTCCGACCTAACTTTGCTGTTGCCATGACTGTTGCCCCCGACTTATTCACGCTGGAGAAAGCACTCCGTACGCTCGAATTGGCCGACAGCGTCCTCCGGGGACCCATGGGTATGGCGACGCTGGATCCCAAGGATCTCAACTACAACCCATATTATGTGAACTCCGAAGATTCCACCAACTTCGCAACTTCAAAGGGAAGAAACTATCACCAAGGACCAGAATGGCTGTGGCCCACTGGGTATTTCCTGAGAGCCCTGATGAAGTTTGTCCTGATGCGACGGGACAGTCCCCAGGACCGCACGGATATATTCCAGCAACTCACAAATCGGCTGGAAGAATGCAAAAAGGCACTTCGCACTAGCCCTTGGAGGGGACTGACTGAACTGACAAATAAGAGTGGCGAGCTGTGTGCAGACTCGGTGAGTTGTCGCTTTCTCCCCCCCTTATTAGCCCCTTTTTCGTCCCGGGTTAATAACACTAACTGATTAAACCCCCAGTCTCCAACCCAGGCATGGTCTGCCTCCTGCTTGATTGATCTCTACTACGATGCCTCGCAGTTGCGGAGGCTGGAATGATAAATAAACAGGTAGACAAATATTCTCAGCGTTACGGAGTATCTAGCGTAGGATAATCACAAGAGTCGTTGCCTTTCAAATCTTCAAATCTTCACCTTCATCCCGGCTCATGCAAAACGACGTCATCGCCTTGCAGATCGCCTGGCAACCTGATGGGTCACATGACTGGTTATCTCTTGATTTTACCTTTAAGGTTGGGGACAAAATATTTGGGCATGAAAACAAGACCGAAGCTGCAGCATATAAAAACCACGTAGACAAGACGCATCTATGCGGACGACGCAGCCAGGACTGTGTTCACGGGGTGTATAGCACCGACATACGGTTTCTTGCTCTGATTTGCTTTGCTTTCGCTTCTCAAGGCGCAGGTAGTCATCCGTCCGCCCGATGACGTCCCGGCCGCCGTCTTTGCTCGCAGCCACCACCACAAGCGCGCTGGTATACACCTTTGCAACCGACCAGCCAGATGGACCAAGATACCAGGACCAGACCCGGGGCCAGCGCGATCTGCTCACCCAGATCGTGATCAGCGTCAGCTTTGGGCTCAGCGCATTTATCACATTTTGCGTATGTTTTATCTTATCGGGCTGGGATCAATTGCGTGAACCAGGATAGCTGACCATAGGCTCTCCAATCTTTGAACAGTTCCTACGGCCAAAATGGAGCGCTCTCTATGCTGCGAGGCGGAAGATGAGGACTGCTGCATCAAGGCTGCCCGACCTCCCTGATTCCTTGTTCGGGTGGATTCCTGTGCTATTTAAGATATCTGATGAGGAAGTCCTTGCTTCAGGGGGGCTCGACGCATTCGTGGTACGCCTATTTTCTCAGCAATGCCCATTGGAATTTACCTTGAGAACTGACATTTCTTGCTATCTATCACAAAATTATAGTTTCTATTATTCTACAAATACTCCATCCACTTCCTTTCAATCGTCTTTTTCTTCTCCGTCGTCGTGATTCTCCCTGTACGGTATTCATACACGGGGGAAAGAGGTTACCCCTGGGATGGTGACAAAGGAGATAAACCTGGTAGTGACTCGGATAAGAAGCAGAAAACAGACCCGACTTTCCTCTGGCTATATGTGATATTCTCATACGTGTTTACCGGAGTGGCGGTCCACCTCCTTATCCGCTACACGAACAGAGTCATACAGATACGGCAAAAGTGTTTAGGAGGACAAACCACCATGGCAGATAGGACGATTAGGCTCTCTGGAATTCCAGTTGATTTACGATCCGAGGAAAAAATACGGGGCTTCATCGAGGGGTTAGAAATTGGAAATGTTGAAAGCGTCATGCTTTGCCGCGATTGGAGAGAGCTGGATAGACTGATGGAAGAAAGAAAGCGCACTCTTCAACGTCTCGAAGAATCATGGGCCAAATATCTCCGTTATCGAAAGAGCAAGCCCGGTGGGTTGGCCAGTCGGACGAACCGGATAGCTGCGCAGATTGATACAGACGATACTGCAGAGGATGCTCGTTTGCTCTCGGATGAGCCTAATACGCATCAGAATTATATTTTGGAGAACCCAGGAGCTCGTCCTAGAACTAGGATATGGTTTGGTCCGCTCAAGATCCAGTTCAAATCTATCGATGCGATCGACTATTACGAGGAGAAGCTGCGGCAATTGGACGAAAAAATCGAAAGTGCTCGCCAGCAGGAGTGCACGCCGGGGGCGCTAGCATTTGTCACCATGGAATCGATTGCCGCTTGTCAAATGGCGGTCCAAGCTATCCTCGACCCTTGGCCAATGCAGCTTGTTGCCAATCTAGCACCAGCTCCGGCAGATGTTGTTTGGCAACATACCTATCTATCACGAGCCGAAAGGATGATACGAGGTTGGACTATTACAACCGTAATTTGTGTTCTGACTGTATTCTGGTCTCTATTACTTGTTCCGCTTGCCTACCTTCTTAACCTGGAGACCCTGGAGAAGGTAATTCCCCGGCTGGCAGAGATATTGTCGGAGCATCCGCTGCTCAGGTCCCTGATGCAAACCGGTCTTCCTACATTGACGCTATCTTTGCTCTCACTGGCAGTTCCATATATATACGACTGTAAGTTGACTGCCTTCTTTCCCTTAAAATCTATTCTTATCTTGGGACCTGTAGCTAACCATCTTGTTATATTAGGGCTGGCCAATGTGCAAGGAATGACTTCTCAAGGAGATGTTGAGCTTTCGGTCATCTCAAAGAATTTCTTCTTTACGTTCTTTAATCTGTTCCTTGTCTTTACCGTCTTCGCCACGGCTTCGAATTTTTACGGTCTTTGGGAAAACCTTCGCGATGTTTTCAAGGATACCACAACTATAGCATTCGCCCTTGCTCGATCCCTTGAGAAACTTGCTCCCTTCTACACCAACCTAATCGTTCTTCAGGGCCTGGGACTGTTTCCGTTCCGCCTTTTGGAGTTTGGAAGTGTGTTCTTGTATCCATTCCAACGAATGTTCGCAGTCACCCCTCGCGACTATGCCGATCTACGAAAACCTCCCATTTTTAGCTATGGCTTTGCTTTGCCTCCGACTATCCTTATATTCATAGTCTGCCTCGTTTACAGTGTTTTCCCCAGCTCATGGCTCGTCTGCCTGTTTGGATTGATATACTTCAGCATTGGCCAGTTCATTTACAAATACCAACTTTTATACGCCATGGACCACCAACAACATTCCACTGGGCGAGCATGGCCGATGATATGTAGCCGAATCATACTCGGCTTGGTGGTGTTTCAATTGACTATGATTGGTAGTCTTGCGCTTCGATCAGCTATTACACGATCCATCCTGATCGTCCCTCTCCTCGCCGCAACAGTCTGGTTTTCCTACTTTTTCACACGAACTTACGAGCCTCTGATGAAATTCATCGCGCTTCGAAGTATTGATCGTAGCCGTGATGCTGACAGCAACCTATCGCCGACTCCTAGCTCGAACTTCTCCCCGCCCTCACAGTGGGATAGAGACGCCATACCGCTTCGGCTACGCGGTCGGGATATTGCTCCTCGGTTGAGAAAATACATCAACCCAAACTTGGTTATTCCTCTTGATCCTGCGTGGATTCCTGGCCAGCCCGAGAATTACGATAATGACATTGCTTCATTTTCACAAAACGGTATCTCTGTCCCCAATCAGGAAGCAGTTTAGAGCTACCCTTTTGTTTTACTTTCTTCACCTCCTTCCAGGAAGACCTACTTCTATTTAATATTTTTGATACCCTAACGACACTCTAACTCTGTCAATATGTTCCTCTTTTGCCCATAGAACCATAGTATTACCTCTTAGGCTCTTATTTTGTTCATTAAATTTTGTTTACTCATCAATATTCATTTACAATATTTCTTTTGTTTTGAACAAGTGATTTCATCACTGGTGCCAGGAAAGTTGTAACCTACAACCCTTCATCAAGATTTGGCATCTGGGCACAAAAAGAGCCAATTACACAGACAAGAAAAAGTCCTGCCGTCACGAAAAATGGGAAGCCCAGGGCAGCTCCTCCAATACTTAAGCCCAGGCTGAAAGTTGCTGCAATTAAAGGAGGAGCAGCTATTTCTCCTATGATGCTAATAACGGCAAATGATGCATAGAGGGTGGCCACATCGTTCGGCAAAACCAGTGAAGCGGCATAGGACTTTATTGCAGGATGGAAACCGAACGAGAAGGTAAACAACAGAAGAGCTAAGACAATTGAGGACATTAGCAAGCTATATATAAGAGACCATAGCCTGGCAAGAGGGGGTGACGTACACAAGATTAGGAGTCCAGGAGACGGCGAAATGCCCATCATTATCGGACCTATAATGCTGAATATGGAGCTTACTCGAGCGATCCATAAGTCCATCTGCGCAGACTGCATGCCCCTGCTGGTGAGAAACCTAGCTAATGCAGGAAGAATAGCGAGAAAGAGAATAAGATTGACGGCCGCCCTAAAAGATATCAGATAGTTTGCCTGCTCCATGTCAGTCAAGTACCAATCAATTCAGGCAGCATTTGTCGGATTGGCATACCTCAGCAAGAGTCCAGTCGAAGCGTTTAGATGTATACTGGATCAGGAACTCCAGGGTGCTACGCCCCAGTGACAATACCAAGAATGAAGTGGCCACAAAGAGGATGTTGCGGTCGGCCCTGATCATCTTCCAGACAAGGACAAAGGGGGCAATAATATGCTTGATGGTTGTCTTCACACCTGAGCAAAAGCTATATCTTTCTCCTCTTTCACTGCTGGATTCAACGGGAGCATCGTCCATCGAGGGGTCTCCTCCGTTTTGTACCCGTTTTACTGTCTCGGGAATCATAAAAAGCACGGCGCCTCCGAACAGTTCAAATACCAGGCCAAGGACCAGAGGAGCGTATACATTCCAATTCTGCATCAGGAGAGAGGCCAGAACAGGGGCAACCATTTCTGTGATGAGAAGGGCAGATGCCAGGTATAAGAAAGCTTGTGCTCGCCGGTCTGGTGGAACAACATCAGCAAGAAGTGTATGTGCGACAGCTGAAATAACGATCCCTCCACCACCGGCTGATTTGAGGATAGATGATAAATATATCGATTCATAGGGAATTGAACCTCCCGCCAAACACACTATCAAGATCCAAATTTCGGACAACATCTGCCCTATAGTTCCCAAAGCAAGGACGAAGACTCTGCCCCTTTTATTCGCGAGGTTTCCAAATGGTATCGCAACCATTAAGGCTATCGGGGCGGTCTTTTCAGTAATTGCTCAGGGGACGGGACAGATTGGGCAACTAAAGGGGCAGCAGCACTGTACCAAATATATTTTCAATGACTTTCAGGCGAGCTTTTACAGTTGCCAGTCGGCTCTGAACCTCGCTATCCTTGCACGGGTTGGCTGTGATTCCCGAGTGTATCGTACTATCGAGTCCATTGCCATTGCCGTGGTAGTATCCATTGCATATTATTGTCTCGAACAGTTGAGTTTTCGGCGTGACACGCACGACATCTGCTATGTCCACGGCTAGCCCAAACACACAGCAAAGGAAAGGGATTTTCCATATACTGTATGCTTCTGCTATCCATTTCCTGGTACTGTGAGAAAAGTACCACGCACTCCCGTTATTTTCCGTGTAAGAGGCATTGTGATTCGTTGTGGTGCTGGCTGGCGATTGTAGCAATCTTGTTCGCTCATCCATGATAACCAGCGGAGTTTACCAAGATATCAAAGGTTCTGCTAAAAATTCTCCATCCAAAGATAAATAATTTAGCGGCCTTCGCACCCAGAGAAGTATTATCATTGACGCCAGCTGACAGAAGAGCCGTAAAGATATGTTGCTGCCTGGGGGTTATAGCGGCTGGGATTAACCCTGACAGATAACTCGCTAGGTGCTTTAGAAGGATTCATCGCAGCTGCGCCTCATGCAGATGCCCATGATAATAGGTCCGAATATATATCTCTTTCTTACGAAGTACGCATTTTCCCTCTAAGCATGCCGACTTTCACTTCTATGTTTGTTATTTATATTGGAGATGGCTTATAGAGAGTAAGAGTTGATTAAATGAGTAGAAAGGGAGCATCTAGGTAGGTATCTTTTGAGCAGCCAGCAGAATCAAAGAGCTAAATTCCAGCATCGCCGTTATTCTATCCGTGGTCTAATCCTTCCATCAGACCGACTTTTTTTTTTTTTCCTTGCTTTTCCAATTTCATTAAAACCGAAATATTGAAGTGATCAAAAAAAAAAATTATGAAGAGTAAATAGTTAAATGGTTAACTAACAATTACTCAGCGCCATTAACATTTTGCAGGGACTGTCTCTGCTTAACTGCCTTAGCAAGTAAGTCAAGCACAGCCTCTGAGTCTTCCCAGTTGATACAAGCATCAGTAATGCTGACACCATATTTGAGCCCTGCTTTGCCCTCGGGTGGGACCTTTTGGTTGCCTACATAGAACAAAAAGAAAAAAATATTAGCCAGACCGTTGACGGAGGAGTCTATAGCTCATGAACTTTAGATGTTGATAGCGTACATACCTTCGTTGATGTTACTTTCGATCATGACTCCCATGATCCCTTCCTCGCCAGCAGCTATCTGCTCAGCAAGGACAGCAGCCACCTTGGGCTGATTCTTGTGGTTCTTCTGCGAGTTTCCATGGCTGCAGTCAACCATGAGTCGCTGAGATAGGCCCTTCTCTGCCAACTTTGCCTTGGCCTCTTTTATGCTCTTTGCGTCGAAATTGGTTCCACTCTTTCCTCCACGAAGAATGACGAAGCAGTCCTCGTTACCAACTGTGCCAACAATAGAGACCACACCTGGCTTCGTGACAGAGAGGAAGTGATGGGGGTGTTTAACAGCTCCAATTGCATCAACGGCAACATCAAGAGAGCCATCTGTGCCGTTCTTGAAACCAACGGGGAAAGAGAGTCCACTAGCCAGTTCACGGTGGAGCTGAGACTCAGTGGTTCGGGCACCAATTGCGCCGACAGAAAGCAGGTCAGCAAGGAATTGAGGTGAGATAGTGTCCAGCATTTCACTTGCAAGGGGCATTCCTTTCTCGGTCAAGTCAACGAACAAACGGCGAGCCGTTCTCAGCCCTTTGTTGATCTGGAAGGAGTTGTCGATATCCGGGTCATTGATGAGTCCCTTCCAACCAACAGTGGTTCGAGGCTTTTCGAGATAGGAACGCATAACAATCATGAGCTGGTCCTTGTGCTTTTCTTTCATTTTCACCAGGCGGTCACAGTAGTCCAGAGCAGCCTGCGGGTCATGGATAGAGCATGGTCCGATGATGACGAGGAGACGGCCTTTGGCATCATCGCCCCTAACAATGGCCGCAGCTTCTTCTCGAGAGGTGACGACTGTGCCCTTGGACTCGTTTGTTTGCGAAATCTCATGCTGCAGAAGATTTGGTGGTGTGAGAGGATTGTACCCGAGAACTATCAATGACAGAATGAAGCGTCAATTTCAGGCTCACAAATGCACGGGTGTACTCGAGCAACTGACCTCTCCAGTCCTCAACCTGGTTCTTTTTACCAACGTTGGGGTTTTCTATGTACCACTGTGACTGCTGGCCCGTCAGTTCATGGATATCTTGACCGTGGGGGAGTTTCGTGAGCCATGGTGGGATGACTCACCGACATCGCAACTCTGCTGTCTGTGTATGTAGGGGCAAATGAAGGTAGAGTAGAGAATATCGAGGTGACTGCTTGCGTTTAATTAGGAATATTCAGTGTGTCTGACTCCCTCTCAGAATGTCTGGTCTATGGTGGAAGATATGGCCGAGTATGAAAATTGTTTGGTGGTGAATGGCCTTAAATAGCTGTCAGGATGTAGCTTAGTTATCTTGCACCCGTATAAGGGGCTGCAAATTCTGTATATAACTACACCTAATCAAGCTTATTACTATTACTAATAATAATACCTATATTACGCTCGAATTACTTAAACTAATTATTTATCTTTATCTACTATTATTATTCTAATAGTTATAAGCTTAGCTAATACTTAATAGGATATATAATAATATATTATATATTAACTTTCTTATACTAACTATCTTTATAGAATAGTAATAATATTAATACTAATAACTTATTTAATCTTAATAAAATAGATAAAGATATTAAAACTCTTAATATTACTATCTTAAAGTCTAAAAGGGACTAAGATACCTAATATAGAGTAATATATAATTTTAAAAAAGTAAAAAAAATATAAAATCTAGTAAAATCTAACTAGAAAGGTAAACTAGCTTTCTAAATAGAGCCTAAGCTACTATAGAGACTACCCTAAGATATAGATACTAAAATAAAGAAGGAGTATAAACTAAATCTAGTAGAGTAAAAGAAACTAATAGAATACTATAAAAGGAAATAATAAATATTAAATAAATTCTAGAATTAATTAGTTTCTAGTATATAATATTCTATTATAAAGAGACTAATAATAGAAGAATACTTTTATATTATCCTTAAAGCTCTAAAAAAATACTTCTATTTAATAAAAAAGGATAAATAGAGAAATATATAAGATTATTAGATATCTTTAATAAAGTCTCTATAGATAAAGAATATTAGTTACTAGCTTTAAAGCTAGAAGAATATATACTAAGATATAAAGTGCTACAAAGGTGGGTTATCGGTATAAGGGATAACGTCTTAATAAAAGGGTGCTAAGGTACTTTGTAGATAGGTTAGGGTGTAGCAAAGTATTAACGAGCTCTCTAGATTATAGAAAGATACTTTAGTATCCGGCTTTAAGGTTATAGCTCTAAGTCTAGCTTAGTATTATAGTCACGCTCTAAGTTCCTTATCTATAATAAAGCTAGTACACTAGTTAAGTCTAGTATAAGGGTAGCTTAGGATATTAGATAGATAAAGGGAAGTGTACTTATATTAATTAGTACTATAAAGCTATAACTTACTATAAAGGCTACTTTAATTATAAGTATTAAAAGATAACTTCAGATCAAGGTAGAAATAAGTATCCTTATATATATATTCTAAAAATCTATCTTCTTATTCTAGTCTTAGTCTATATCTAGAACTCTCCCGTAGTCTATGCATTAAACTCCTATCCTTAGTCTATCGTTAGACTATCCCTTATAGTCTATCCTTAGACTACTCCTAATCTTAGTACGTTGGACTTACATAAGTCACATAATAGTAAGTATCTAGGTTCTTCTATTCCGGAACTCTATTTATCTAATGAATATTCTTATCTAGGCTACGCTATAGATGGTCTATAATATCATCCCCTCCTCTTTTAACGAATTATCTCGATTGTTTTTCTGCCTTCTCCTTATATAAGTAGTGAGTGTAATCCCTATTATATTAAGTTAGTAAGTCTTTTCCTCCTTATCTATTATAGCTCGTTATTTAGGTATTTAGAAGTCCTCTTATCCCCGTAATCGTACTCCTAAGCTACGTACTTTAGCTATAACTATTAACCGTTATAGGTAGATATCTAAGTTTCCGTGTAATAACTATTTCTTATTAAGTCTGCCTTATTTTATTATAGCTAAATCGTCTACTAGTCACTATATTATATATTACGCTACGTATATTAAAGATAATTATCTCTATATTAGACGTGCCTCCGATTCCCTAGAATAGATTTATTAGAAAAAGTAAAAGTTCTTTACTTAGCGTTATATTTTTAATAGCTATCTAACTTTATTACTTTTTTCCTCCTAAGCTTAGTATCTTTAAGAAGAGTTATCTAATCTTTATCGCTAGATTGCCGCAGAGTTAAGTTATTTAGCTAAGTTCTAAATTACTAAACTTTAGTTATAACTCCGTGGTAATAAGATATTATCTTCTACTAAGAAGGTGATTAGTCCTCCTTCATCGACTAATTTATCCTTATCTTAGTTATTCGAAGGGCTCTCCGATTCTAATAATTCTAGATTACCTAAGTTATATTCCGAAGATTCTTTATAGGCTTATAAGTATTTTCTGAATTATTATAGCCTTTCTATTTTACTAGATAGTAAAGTTTTCTACTAATTCTTTTTTTATTTAGGATTTTCTCTACTTTATATTCTTATTCCTGGTTTTCTTCTTAGATTTCTGGTTCGTATAGTTTGGTATTCTAGGGTACTTTTTCAATTAATAAGATATAAAATACTAGGTATATTTTTATATATTTTAGTAATTAGAGTTTGTAGTTAACTTATCTGAGTTTCTCTAAGATCTTAAATAGTCCTATTTTTCGGTAATCTAGTTTATTATTTAGTCTTGTGGTTTTAATATTTTATTATAGTAGAAATACTTTCTCTCCCTTTTTAAAGGTTAGCGCTTCTATACGTTACTTATTATAGTAGTTACTTATCTAGTAATTTAAGAATTCTAGTTCCTTTTTTATATTTTCGTGTAATATTTATAATTTCTCTACCAATATCTCTACTTCTTATATATAAGTTTTCGCTTTTCTAGGTATTTTTATTACTTCTAGTTCTTATCTATAGTTTATAAAGAAAGGTATCGTGCCTATCGAGGCTATCTTAGCTCTATTATAGGTAAGCTATACTATTAGTAGTAGTTTAATCTAATTATTTTATTTATGGTTAATATAATATCTTAGATACTATTTAATAGTCTAATTTATCTATTTACTCTATCTATCTATCTAAGGGTAATATACTATAGATACTTTCTATTTAATCCCTATTCTTTTGGTGAGTATCTTCTAGAATTTACTTATAAACCGTGTATCTCTATTTAATATAATTTTATTAGATAATCTATAATTTGTAAAAACTTGTTATAATAAGATATATACTATATCTAGCGCTATTATTTTTTTAATAAAGGGAATAAAGTAAGTATACTTTATTAGTTAATCTATAATTATTATTATTATATTATATTATATACCTGTCCATAGCTTTTTTAATTTTAGTAGTTTCATGATAAAGTTTATCGCTATTAATTTCTATAGTATATTTTTATATAGTATAGGCTATAAAAGTCCATATAGTGCGTGTTAGTTATCCTTATTCTATTAATAGGTGTTATACTCCTAGATATATCGTCTAATATCTCTCTATATACCTGGCTAAAAGTAGTTTCTTATAACTTATTCTATAATCTTATTAATTCTAAAGTATCCTATACTTAAATTATCGTGACTTTCTCTTAGTATTCGTCGTCGTACCTCCTTAGGTATATATATCTATCCTTAATATAAGAGTAGACTATTCTCTTCTTAATATTGCTTACTTAAGCCCGAGAGCTTCCTAACTAAAGGGTTTTATTTTAAGTATATCCGTATCTTAGCTTCCAGGGTATCTATATTAGATATAACTATCCTAGTAGCCCTTAATACTTATATATCCAAGACTATATTACTAGTATTTATATCTAGATATAAGATTACCCTATATTCTCTTTCTTTTATTATTAAATCTAGTTATCTACTTAATATATTTATAAAAGCATTCTCTATTCCTTTATAATATTATATCTTGAAATTATAGTATACTAAGGTTTCTATATATTATCTTAATTATTATTGAGTTAATTCTTTCGTAGTTATAAAGTATATTAGGTTCTAGTGATTACTTATTACTATAACTTAGTATTTAGCTCCTTGTAGTTCTTATCTCTATTTCTTAAATATAATAATAATTACTAATAATTCCTTATTATAGATATTATAATTCTATTCCGTAGGTATTATTATTTTAGTATAGTATACTATAAGTCGTAGTTTTCTGCTTTTATCTTTCTACTATAATCTAGCTCTAATAGCGTAGTCTAATATATCTATATTAATATATACTTCTTTATCTAGATTAAAATATAATTATATATCTCCTTATCTAAACTTTTCCTTTAGTTTCTAAAATACTAATTCCTCTCGTTTAGTCTATAAGAATTCTTTTCCTTTTCTAAATAGTTCTATTAATAGTTTCGTGATTACTAAGAATTTATAAATATATTATTAGTAATAGTTTATAAGTCCGTGAAACTACTAAACTTCTTTTACTATTATTAGTATAGGCCACTTATTAATTACTTTAATCTTATCTGGGTCTATCTAGATTCCTTTAATCGATATAATATATTCTAGAAACTTAACTTCTTATTTATAAAACTCGTATTTTAATACTTTAAGGTATAGATTATACTCCTATAATTACTTAAATATTATTCTGACTTTTTCCGTATAGTCCTCGCGGCTTCTTTTTATAAAGATAAGGATATTATTTAAGTATACTACTATAAATATATCTAGATATTCGCGTAGTATATTATTAATAAAGGTTTAGAATATTACTAGTACGTTAGTTAATCTAAAAGGTATAACCTAATATTTATAAAGTCTAAATCTTGTTCTAAATATAGTCTTCTATTCTTCTCTTTTCCTAATATATATCTAGTAATAGACTTCTCGTATATCTAATATTATAAATTATATAGTACCTCTAAATCAACTCTATAGTTCTTTAATTAGAGGTAAAGGGTATCTATTCTTAACTATTATATCGTTAAGTTATTTATAATCTATATATAGTTGTAGTAATCTATCTTTCTTTAGTATAAAGATAATTAGATATCCTACTAATAATATTAATTTGCGTATATATCCTTTTTCTAGATTCTTATTAATATATATTTGTAATTCTTTGAGTTCTTTTTCTATTAACCTATATATAGATTTATATATAGGTTCTATCCCTTCCTTAAGGGGTATCTTATAATTCTATACCTAATATTCTAGTAAGCTTTCCGATAGTTTGCGTTCTCTAAATACTTTAATTAAATTATAGTATTCCTAAGGTATCTATTATTGTAACTTTTCTAATTTAGTAGCGTCCTACTCTTAGTAAACTATTCTCTACTTTCCTTATAGTAATTAATCTCTTATAGTTTTCCTAGTTCCTTTTTTAATCTAGGGTACTATACCTAGTATCTAACCTCTATCCTTATTCTTATTACGGGTAGCCGCTAAGGTATCTAGATTCTAATTAGAGCGGCTTTTCTTTCTACTATCTAGTTATAATATACTATCTCTCTAGTTCACTATTAGGTTATATTTTTATAACTATAGGAGTCCTAAGATAATATTATATTCTCCTAAATTAGTTATGTCGAAATACTCCTTTCCCTTATACTATCCTTTAATATATACCTTTATATTAGTAGTCTCTTTATTTATAATACTAATCCACTCTTCTTCGAGTCCTCCTAACTAATATAGTTCTTCTTTTTCTTATATAGCGATTCCTGATTTCTTTATATATTATAAGTTAATAAAGTTCCTAGTAGCTTCTAAATTAACTAGGGCTCGCGTATATTTCCCTACTAAGTTTACTACTATCACCAGGTAATATCTATATATTGTAGCTAGACTCTATTTCTTTTTTAGTCTATTAACTAGTTTGTCTCAGTATTATTAATTATAAGCTCCTTTCTAAATTATATTTATATATTTATATATCTTGTCCTATTCGGATTTATTTAATAAGGTTTCTTCTTATTCTTATATTACTTATAGTTATTACTATTATTCTTCTTTTTCTTATAGCTTTTGTTTTAATACTCTAGTTGTGCTTAGCTAGTACTCTATCGCTATATTATTTATAAATTCTACTATATATCCTTAATATAAGATTTTTACTCTCCACCTATTATTCTAGTATATAATTTCTAATTTCTCATATAGTATAATATTCTTAGTATCTATTATTTTAATATTTTATCTATTAATCTATCCTTAATATTTATTGTATATAGTATATTTCTAATTATTATAGTATCTCTAATAGATCTATTTATTATCTTTATATTGCAGATATTATTTATAATTCTTATGGTAAAGTCTTTATCTATACTTTTATATTTCCTTAAATATATAGTATTTATAGTAGTAATCCTATTCGTACTTATTATAGTATAGATAAGCTAGATTACTAACCTCTCTTTATTTTCTTATATTATATATGAAATAAAGGCCCTTTTATTTATATATTATCTAGTATTCTTCATTAAAATTATTCATATATTCCTCGAGGCTATTCTTAATTCACTATTATTATTCCTTAATTATTAGTAATGCGTCTTCTTAGTCTAAGTTATCTTAGCTAGACTCAGGTACTTCTCCTTCCTCTAGCTCGATTTCTTCTTCTAAGTTTATTCATTCTAGAGTTATAATTCCTTGGTTAGATCCTATTATAAGGTTATATTCTTAATCTATAGGTAGGGTATCTTATTCCTATTATTCCCTTCTATATCCTTCTAGGTACCTCTATTCCTATTCTAGTATAGTATCTTATCTAATTAATCTTGGTTATATTACTTATAGGTACTCTTTTTACTCGGAGTCCCTTCTATATTTAAATTTCTTGTTACTACTAAGCCTTACTATAGTAGTAGTATTAAGTCTTTTTCTAGTTTCGTAGTACTTCGTATTATATATACTACTAGGCTTTACTATAGTAGTAGTATTCAGACTTCTCCGTGTATCTCCCTATTTCTTTTTGTAATTCCTTACCTAGTACTCTAGCTTCTTATAGTAGAAATATAACTTCTATTTCTTATATCGTTTATTCTTTTCCTTATTAAAAGGTCTTTTTTTAGTAGTATTAAGCTCTATTAGTATTAGTTTATAGTTATCTTATTTACTCGTGCTTCGTTAGTTTATTCCTTTCTAAAAGGTTACTTTTCCTTATTATAGATTCTATAAATTATATAACTAATTATTAATTCGTACTGCTATTTTAACTATAGAGGTATAGTTTATAAATAGTCCTATCTTAATAATTTTATATTAAGTTTCTAGTTTAAGTCCTTACTTAAAGATAGCTATTTTCCTATTATTATTGTGGATCTCTAATTCTTAATATAGTTACTATAACTATACTACAAACTAAGCTACGTCTCTTATCTATTATAGGTTAGCTAGTTTCCGTTTAAGTATTTATTTGTAGTCTATGTCTCTAAAGAACTATCTGATTATAGCTTTAAACTATAGGTAGCTTCCTAGTATATCTACGTATATCTTTAGTTATCCCTAAGTATTAATCTAGTCCTCGAGTATTAGTTTAAACTATATAGCTATAGTATTATATAAGTAAGATCCTATAAAGATTACTTTCTTAACTTTAGTAATTCCTGGTTTGGTAGCTAGGTAGATATTATATTTACTTAAGAAGTGTTCTAGCTTGTTATATTCTCCCTTAAAGGTATTAGGTATCCTAATCTTAACTAATACTTGTAAATCTCTAATATATACTTTTAGAATATATATTTTATTAACTAATCCTTTAATCTACGTTTCACACTACTAGATATTATTTTTATAATCCTATTTATTGACTTTCGCTTCTAAGGTAGCGATCTATTACTTGAGTTAGATCAGGATATAGTTAGGGTTACTAGTAGTTCCGCTTATAGTAGATATATTAAAGGTAGTCGTTATTCCTAGTTAGTTCTTTAAATATTCAGGGTAGGGGATATATACCTAATGTTTCTTTTAAGTAAGAGTGCTTCCACTAATTGGGATTATAATATTGTAGTAGATATATATAGGTATAACCTTTACTACTAGTCGTAGGTAGATATTAAGGTAGTAAAGGGTAAATAGTGAGTCGGAATCTCTATTTGGGTACCTATAACCGTAGATATAGTACAATTAATACTATAAAGGTAGATTATTAATATAAGGGATAATATCTTAGTAAAAGGGTACTAAGGTGCTTTATAGATAGGTTAGGGTATAGCGAAGTATTAATAAGCTCTCTAGATTATAGAAAGATACTTTAGTATCTAGTTTTAAGGTTGTAGCTCTAAGTCTAGCTTAGTATTATAATTACGCTCTAAGTTCCTTATCTATAATAAAGCTAGTACACTAGTTAAGTCTAGTATAAGGGTAGCTTAGGATATCAGATAGATAAAGGAAAGTATACTTATATTAATCAGTACTATAAAGCTATAACTTACTATAAAGGCTACTTTAATTATAAATATTAAAAGATAACTCCGGATCAAGGTAGAAATAAGTATCCTTATATATATATTCTAAAAGTCTATCTTCTTATTCTAGTCTTAGTCTATATCTAGGACTCTCCCGTAGTCCATACGTTGGACTCCTATCCTTAGTCTATTATTAGACTATCTCTTATAGTCTATCCTTGGACTACTCCTAATTTTGGTACGTTAGACTTGTATGAGTCACGTGATAGCGAGTATCTAGGTTCTTCCGTTCCGGAACCCTGTTTATCCAATGAATGTTCTTATCTAGGCTGCGCCGTAGATGGTCTGTAACAGATAAGCTACTTACTTCTTTTATAAAGTAATAAAATAGTATAAAGTTATTATATTAATAAATAAATTAATTATTTTATAGATAATTATTAATATAGTAATATATATTAAGTAATAGTTTACTTATAAAGTTTTTATTATTAGAACTAATATTAAATAGTTAATTAATAATACTTTCTAAGATTAAACTAGAAGTTAAGATATTATTATTAAATAGTCTACTAAGTATATATTAGAGTAGAATAATACTATAGAATATTTAAATAGAATATTAATATAAATAGTAAAAATACTATAAATAGAGGCTAAACTCCTAAAAGAGCTCTAGAATAAGCTTATATATATTATAGTTTATATTTTAAATAAACTACTAATATAGATACTAGATTAGAAGTTACTACTAACTTATCTAAAAGAATATTTTATAAATAGAAGCTCTTTAAGCTCTATATTACTAATATTAATATTTTTAGTTTATTTATAAATTATTAGCTATAAAGCTTATATTAGAAATCTTAAAATTAAATAAAGTAAAAAGTTTAAGCCTTAAGCTTATATTAGATATCTTATTAATTATAAATTAATAAATATTTTTAAAATTTAAATACTATAATTAGAATATATAATATACTTCTAAGATATAGAATTTAATAAAACTAAAATATTTAACCTAGATAGAAAGCTATTAAGTAAGTAGCTTATTAATTACTTAGAAGAGATAATAAGTATAATTAAGATAGTTAAGGACTACTTAATAGTAGTACTAATATATAGTATAGAGAGTAACTAATTAACTATTTAGAAATCTACTATAAAGCTTTCTATTAAGCTTAAATTAATATTAATAGTATTAAATAAAGCTAGTAAGGACTCTACTTTTATATTATAAATTAATATAAATTTAAAATTTAATATTAAATTAGGTTAACTAACTTAATTAGCTTTACTACTAGATCTAATACTAGAACTTAAAGAGGAATAGTTTATTATAGAAGATAAAACCTCTAACTTAGAGTTAGGAACTAATAAACTAGTAAGTTTATAGTAAAATTAAACTCCTAAGAACTAATTATTAGATATAATCCCTAGATTAT
Source organism: Trichophyton schoenleinii (assembly GCA_018357685.1). Taxonomy (NCBI): domain Eukaryota; kingdom Fungi; phylum Ascomycota; class Eurotiomycetes; order Onygenales; family Arthrodermataceae; genus Trichophyton; species Trichophyton schoenleinii. Next base: position 4,561,382 of record WOFF01000002.1, read on the forward strand.
TTAAGATACCTCTATTAAGACTCTTAAGACTCTTAAAATTAATAAAAGTAGGTTAATTTATAGACCTTCCAATAAGTAATATTATTAAAGGTAAATAAATATAAAAACTTTCTAAATATACTATAGACCTTCTAATAACTATAGAACTACTAATATAAGTTTATTATACCTTCTTTATAGGAATATTATATTTTCCTAAGTCTATAAATAAACTAATATAATCTACTCTTCTACTACTATTAAAGAATTAGTAAGAAATACTTAAATACCCTTATAAGAAGGAATTTATTAAAGTAGTAGAAGTAGAATAGAATAAAATAGTAGAAAGGAATATATTTAAACTAGTACTAATACTTAAAAATAAGTAAGTCCTACTACTTTACTAGATATTTATATATAAATTTAATACTAATAGTAATTTAAAAAAGTTTAAAGCTAGATTTTATATATATAGAAACTTATAATTAAGAAATAAAAAAGATATATATACTATAATACTAGCTATTAAATTAATAAGAGCTCTAATAGCTATAGTAGCTACTTTTAATCTTAAAATATAGTAAGGTAATATTATTAATATATTTTTAAACTTATTTCTTAATAAGATTATCTATTATACCTTTTTTAATAGATTTAAATAGTAAGGATAGATAATATATTTATTTAAGGCCCTTTATAGCTTATAAAGAAGTCCTTTACTTTAATTAAATACTTTTACTAATATTTTTTATAAATTTAGTTTTAAGCCTATTCTAAATAAATTATATCTTTTTATAAATAGTAAAATTTATATCTTCTTCTTTATTAATAATATTATTATTACCTAGCTCTAATATTATATTTAATAAGTTATAGAAACTATAATTTATATTAAAAAAATTTTTAAAATATAAAATTTTAGTATAGTTAGCTAGTTTCTTAGTATTACTATTAAATAGAACTATAGTATAGATAAGCTTTAGTTAAACTAATAAGTATATATTAAAAAGATTATTAAATATTATTACCTAGAATATAGTAAGAAGGCCTTAATATTATTACTAAAGAATATAATACTTATAAAGTATAAAGAATAAGTAATACTTAAATAAATATATAAATACTAATAAAAGGTAGACTTAATTCTCTATATTACTATTATTATCTAATTAAATATTATTTTTATAATAAGTAAGTTTATATAATTTTTAAAAAATCTAAGCTAATTATACTTTAAATAGATAGATAGATTTATTTACTACTTATAAAATACTAAAAATTTATCTATTAAATATAATAGTATCTATATCTATAAATTCTTATATAAATTTAGAATATTTAAAGTCTTAAATAATACTATATATAGTAATAACTTATCTACTAAATAAAGCTTAGAAGGCTATTTTTTTAAACTATTTAGTAGATTAATTAATTAGAAGGTAACTTTATAATAGAATATAACTATATTAACTACTAAGGTAGAGCTTATTACCCTAATATATATAGTAATATAGCTAAAGTAGTAGAAATACTTCTTTAAGTAAATATACTTTAATATTAGTTAAATACTTAATATCTACTATAATAATAAATAAATAATTAGTCTTATAAATAAAAATAGTATATTAATTAATACTAAACTTAGATATATTAATATCTATTAATATTAACTATATAAATAGATCTAATATAGTAAAATTAATATTACTTAAATTCTAACTAATTAAATACTTATAGATAGTTTTATTAAGCCTCTTATAATCTAATATTATAAGGAATTTATTTAGTAGCTTAGCTTAATTAATTATTTAATTAAATAGTACTTAAATTATTTAAATCTATAATAAAAATATAGTTAGAGTTTATTTTAAATTTCCTTATTAGAAATAGAATAATATTTTTCCTTATTTTTTAGTATTAGAATACTAAATTAAAATATCTATAATATCTAACTATATATATTTACTTCTATATTTTATTACTTTTAATACTTATTTTACTCCTTATCTTTATTAAATAAACTAGAATAAGTATCTAATAAGGTTAAGTAGTTAATTAGTAATAGGATAGCTACCTAAAGAGATTAATAAAGAGGTTACCTATTTAAATCTAGGTATTACTATAAGAGGAATTTAATAACCTTAAGGAGCTTATAAATACTATAATACTAATTACTATAGGGCTCTATTTTAATTTTTACTTTATATTATTAATTATTTATACTTATTATATTTTCTTTTAGCTTATATCTTCCTATTCTAGAAGTCTTGTAGCTTTATTTTATTATCTTTTTATATATATTTGGCTTTTATATAGCTATAAGCTAGGGGGGTATATTAGAATATAGCTTAGTTATTTTATACCTATATAAGGGGCTGCAAATTCTATATATAACTATACCTAATCAAGCTTATTACTATCACTAATAATAACACCTATATTGCGCTCGAATTGCTCGAACCAATCATTTATCTTCATCTGCTGCTGTCATTCTGACAATAGCTAATGGCTATCCGGACGTCATAACTAATGCCACCCACCACTCGCAGGATCCCGCATGAATAACGGCAGTGGGCAGTCGTTCCTACATAACTATGTCTTTGTCCTACTGTGCAGGCATTCAATTGCTTGTTCCCTTTGTATAGACTCAACACACCTCTCGCTGGGTGAAGCACGATAGCAACCGGTCAGGTCTTCTCTCTCGCTCTCTCACAAGATCGGACTCTCCAAGCAGGGATCTAGGTTGCCGCTGAAGCTCTTCGGGCCCCGACCTCGGCCCGCAAGCTCTTGCTATCTGGTGAAACCTGCGTGTTCTCGTTAGCTAGTTAGTAATGCACATTATTGTATTTGGCAGATGGAGTCCGTCCTGAGTTAACCCGCCCAGCAGCGACTAAGGATGCATGTTGGTTGAATCCACAGAGCCATAATAATATTAATATCCATTTATTATAATTAACTCCTCTGGACTGGGTTAAGTGAGCAATGATTATCTAATTACTTCTTTTCTATTGGTCAAAAATATCTAGTGTGTATTTCAGTATCCAATCAGCTTTTACCATTGAATATTGAAGACTGATGATTAACGATTGCCTCGTATGGCCTTCTAGATGCTATCTAAGGGATGGAGTGACGTCCATCCATTTTCACAGGCTACCTGAGTTATTCATATCATTATTATATCATTGTTATCAGAGAGAGTGAAGAGATTTTGTAATTTTATATGAAATATTAACGCCAACAGTTTTCCAACATTAATTACCTAATCAGCTACCGAGTCAGTCTCTTACTTAGGGCTCGTTGCAGTCAAGCAGGTAACGACTTCGCCCACAAACCAGATGGCGGCAGCAACAAAACCTGCGTCCTGGACTTCTTTTCGATTTAGAACGGTTTCTGAAGGTCTCATCAGTTGACAAGTGAATGCCTAAAAGATGGACAGAGGCGATTATCCACGATTCACCAGAGGCCCTGCAGTTTCGACATCCACAACATCCACAACATCTGCATTTCCCTATCCCCACATCCCAGAGGCTGCACAAGACAGGGATGCGGACACATTAACTGGCCCGTTTGCTTCCGAGCCGTTTTCTGTCCAGCGAGTTGTGCAGAGTAAGTCGAGTCGACCCGACCCAGCTCCGATTATCTTATTCGTGTCATTGTGGGCCCAAGTAACTTAGTGAATTGTTACTGATCAGCGGCCCAAAAAAAGGAACAAGCTCTTCTGAATGGGGGGATGAGGCCACAGCGACGGCACGCTCCACTCTTGAGCCAGTCGTGAACGCTGGGAATGAAGAGCTCTTTCGCACGTTCCACCCTGCGCTAGCGCCTGTCGCTTGTGTCATGGCTGTCCGTCTCCGGCGAAGCGAGCTGTATATCTGGGTTGTTGTTCTTCAACCTGATACGGATACCGATGCCATCGGTACTCATGCTGGGGACAGGGAAATCCACTTTCGCCCTCCGTTTCTCTCTGCGTGGCGCGAGGGTGTCCTGCTTGCCGGGTCGCCTGGACCAGATAGATTGCCAGTCAACGTGAGACGTATGCTGACTGCGCAAGACCTAGACGACGTGCGACTCTGCTGGCCCAAATCTGTCGGCATTAGAATTCTCATCTCAGGAGTCGCCCTTATGATATATACAAACAAGAGCGATTTGCATCGGGACAGAGAGCGTTGTCCCTTGACTTTTGGGGAATTAGAGGTGGGATACATCTTAGAAGACCATGTCCCAACAGCACCAACAGCAGATACACATGGGCAGGTCGTGGGTGTAGGCCATGCTGTTGCCCTGGCAGAAGCTGCCCGACCAGCTGCCGCCCTTGGGCTACGTTTGCGTCTTCGAAACGGTGTCGAAGCAATTACTGTTGTCACGCATGGGTTTGTGCCAGACAGTCAAGCGAGCGTTATGGAACACTTCTCATATTGGGTAAACAACACCAAGAAGACGCTTTCAAGATTTCCCCCATTTTTTTCAGCGGCAAAGGACTTGCCACCAGATGATGGTGAAGTTCGTGAGACTACCACCTACCGGTCCCCTTTGGGGAAAACAGTTTGGCTTGCAAATACGAACACCAAGGTGAATCCGTCACCCAGCATGCTACGTTAAAATATTATCAGAATCTGCCACTACACCAAAAGGAGGGAGCCCACACTTAACTAATAGTGGGCAGATACGAAGTTTGACAAATATTTATGGTGCATATTCTAACGTTTTCAGATCGGGAGAATCGCATATACATATGACGAGCCGCATCCGTCCAGACCGTACCCATCAGGGTACAAACACGATCTTTCCCTGGTGGTGGGCCAGTTAGTTGATACCAAGCCGCCTTGGGGCATCCAGCAAATGAAATGGGCCGAGTACCAAGATGCTCTTGACAATGCCGGCTCGGCGTTCATTTGTAGATTCAATTCCCCTAATGATTCCGGGGCCGCACGATGTGGCCATATTCCTACCGAACAAGCTACAAGGGCACTTGTGGAAGGAACGGAGTACTTGTGGGATAGAGACAGCCTAACGTCAAGTGCGTCACTAATTTGGCGAAATGTCCCTGCGTCTCTTGACGTAAAAACTTGGCCTGGCTCTGCCCTGTGTCTGGGGAGTCCATCCGATAGGGCCGTCCAAGTTGCTGTCTTCCAGAACTTTCAGTGTGCAATCCGGAGAGATGGAACGGTGTCTGATTCGCACGGGCCGACAACTCTTGGTTATTTCAAGGGCGGTTTCCTCTTACCAGAGGAGATAAGACTGGCAGAGATCATACTAAACCCACAGTAATTTCCAATGAGGAGACAATTCCCATCCGAGCCTACATCAGATCCTCCTGCTCGCGGGCATGGACATAAGGAGTTCAGCTCCCCTTGCTAATTCAGATATTGGGTCGCATATTCAGGCGTGAGGATGCTGCATTTGGGTTTTTTTTTTTTTATGAAATCTGCCCTAGTTTACCAGCATTTTTCTGTAATGCTCAATACTGCATAATAACATGATAAAATTGACAAGACGCGTACTACCATTGTAACTATAGGTAAGCCATTTGAAGCTAAGTAGTTACGTACAGTTATCTATATCTATATATAATTGATATTTGTTCAGATACACTCGATGAATAGTTTCAAAGCTCTCGTGTTGATTTTGCCTTTGTTGGAAATCACATCCCTAAGCATTGGTTGACCTGCTTAGTCTTGACTTGTATTCATCAATCGCCGAATTAATTTCGCCGCTAAGCCGTCGACCTCTGTTAGTAGCGGTGGGTAGAGCTGAGGATGCCTTGTGAATAGATTCAAGATCATTCTCTAATCTTTTAGAGAAATTCTCAAACATTCCTAGAACCCGTTTCTTGACTGGCCTGAGAGCGTGTTCACTTTGGCCAAGCTTTTCTGAATGGATCTCCTCAAGCTGATCGATCATCCTAGTGCAGCCAACTCGGTAAATGTCCACCGATTTGTATAACCTACTTTCGCTCTCCCATAACTCACGGGATAGTTGCTATTTGAAAGAGTCAGTTGGCATTGAGAATTGTTATCAACATACGAGGGATGAGGCGAGAACATGTAGGAGTTACTTTGGTACTTACTTTACTTGTATCAAGCAGAATATCTCTTCCCCCTTTGTAGTTATCCCGTAATTGTTTCTCCCCTTGAGATTCTACATATTGTGAGCACTCTGGTGGATATCGCGGGGGAGAACATTCGTCATCAGTCTCTGTCTCTGTGTTTACGGCGTCTTCATCATGCTCTATGACATTGAGTGGCTTCGGGTCTCTGGTATCTATCATATGGCGTCTCTTGCCCATGGTTCGTGGTATTGGATTGGTTTGATGAGCTTTCAGCCGTTGCATCAAATCAAATGGTTTCTTATGCGATGATATAGCGGGTTTATTCTGGCCCTGAAATTTTCCTCGGGGTATCTTCTGATCATAGAATAAATCATTTTCTTCCATAGAACGGCGGCCGCACCTTTTCTCCGGTGCAAATATATTTGATGATTGAAATGGATGCCGGTCAGCTATGACTCTGTTGGTATCCCTCTTTAAATGACCATATGATGATGGATTGAAGGTAGTAATTCCTTGATGTTGAGAGCGCCCCGAGATTTCAGGTTGAATATCTACGTGAGGCGGCACTTTTGGTTTATCTGTTCCATCTAGCACCCCAACGACATGCTGGTTATAATTTTCTCTAACATGATGCAGCCGTGGTATTGGGCTTCCATTTTCATCAACCGTTCGAGACTGCCATCCAATCTGTTTTGCGCGTACTGAAGAGTACTTCGGAAACTCATCCAAGGAACTGGAGGTCAGCTCTTCGTCTTCATCACCAGTATTTTCTGAGACCAGAGGAGCATCATCATTTGTTAAGCTTGACGATGCTAAGCTACCCTCCTTCCTCATTGTTGAAGTCAATACGGCTTTACCATCGACTGCATTCGCGCAGTCTGATGGTCCAGTGCTTGATGTAGGAGTATGGCCTACTCCCAAATCAAACTTAACAGACCTCGTGGGCTTCTGCTGTTCATTCCTTGTTGTTGTTGTTGTTATTGGAGGTATCTTTGTTTGCACTGCATTTGCGGTTCGATTGCCCTTTTGCAATGACAAAGTTTTAGCGTTAACCTCGTCTGGTTTTAAGATTAGTTTTCTTTGATCCTGTAGTCTCTTCTGGTCTGATTTGGGAGCATTTGACGCGATAATCGGTTTCTGCGCTGACAGTTGGTTGCGAGACATGAACTGACACACATTTTTGGAAACTTGGGAAGTACCACCAGTTTCTCGCTTTCTCTGACTTACTAGGTTCAGTGTAGTATCTGCACCTTCTTTGTTTTCCGAAGGTTTGGTTGCTCGTCTTTCTCTAACAGGCGCAAGTCCTATGCATTCTAAAGTAGCCGCAAACTTCTTTGCTATAGACTGAGGCTTATTACGCATCGCAGCTGCTTCTGGAACGCAGTCTGCTGATTTTGTTGGTATGTCCACCTCTGATGTTGGTTTGGTTTTACTTTGCCTTGTTTGGTCAGTACCCTCATCCCCAGGACTATCGCTGCATAGATTTATCACAGGGTCCTTTCTGGTATCAAGTCCGGTTGCCTTTGTTTCCTGAGCTTGTGTGGTTTGCTTTCTTAAAGGTTCTGGAGCCACGCATGGAGCTTCCACAACGACATCTTTGCCGCGGTGTGAAGGTACTCCCCCTGAAAGATCACTCGAGTCATTAGTTAACGGCTTTGCCGTAGTTGTAGAGTTGAGCTTTGGCCGAGGTGGGCCTGATTGTGGCATAGATTGATCATCAATTTGAATATGTTCGGCGAGATCTTCCAAGCTGGTGGACCCTGGGTAGCTTGATTCAATAGGGTCGTCAACGTCATATACAGCATTTTCCCGCTCAGCCGCGAGGGCCATCTTTTTGTTGGCCACTTCAGCAGCATTCCGGGGTGGACGGGCAGAAGTCAAGGTCTTAGTAACCTGGCTGTTTCTTTTATTTTCATTTAAAGCGTTGCCAGTCTGGGACGTCAATTCTAACGGTTTGATCTTTTGTTTCGCTCTAGGATTTGGTTTCTTTCTCCCCTTGGGTTCTGTTTTCTCAACATCTTGTGGAGCCTCTTTAGCATTCTTTGCGGGCGCAGAAGTCTCTGGCTGTGGTAGGGGAATATCTGGTTCCACGCGAAGGCCTTCATCCCAGTCGAAGTCTGCTTTCTTCGAAGATGAGCCGCAGAGCTTATGTGTAGGTCGCTTTAAACGAGAGTTATTAGCCGAACCGGACTCGCCTGTGGGCTTTTCAGTCTCCTGAGGTGATTTGAAGGGCCCAGATCCTGCCATGGTATCTATCGTATCAACCACTGGTTGCGAGTCAGGTACAATTGCCGTAGGCTTCTCAGCTGCCAATGTCAACTTTCCGCATGCTGCGTCTTCGAGGCACGGTGTATCTGTCGTCTCCTTCTTTGTTGTTTGCAAGCTGGAGTTCAGAAGTTGAGGTTGAAGTAGAAGTGCCTGTTTTGCCAGATTAGGCAAGTCGTTCAACACCCCCGCCGCACGGTCCACCCTTTCAACCTCCTCAACATTTGAAGTTGGCGAAATCGACGAGATCGGTGAAGATTGCACGACTTCGACATGATTTTTAGTAGTTTGAGCTGTTACTTGCATGGAAGGCTCTTTTACAGAGTGTGGCGAGGCGTCCAGTGTTCGCGGCTGGTTCTGATTTGAAGGAGACGCATCTCCAGTTGCGGGTGTGTCTCCAGCCTGATCAGAAATGTGATGTTCTGGTGGTTGTTGAGGGTGCGGTTGAGACTGGAGAGGATTGCTGGATTGCAAGGATAGTTGTGACGCGGATAGAACCTCCTCGCCGGTTGGAAGTTCGATTATGGCAGAAGAAGAGGGTTGGCGATGGGATTCTTGCCACAGCATGCACCCGACATCATAGCCACTATCTGCAGGGATCGGTATATGGGGCCCTATAGGAGCTTCTTGTTCAAAGTCATTAACACAGTTCTGGAAAGCAATAGTCGCCATTGCCCCCTCGTTTGGCCTTTTATATAAGGTTGTCTCATTGTGTCTGAGGGTTAAACCTAAAGGCGTATAACAGTTAGTATCGTGTGAATATATGCTATCATAACGAATTCCTTACCTATTATATTTTTGACAGCCTTTATTGCTGCTTCCACATGACGAGGAGTTTCCATCCCAACAAGGATGTTATTCGAATATTTTTCGACTCCATTCACTACCAAGCAACACCTTTTCTCAAGGAGGATTCTCAGTTTATTGCCCTTTGCTTCTGTGTCTTTTATAGATCCCGGGGGGATATCAATGAGGTTAAATCGGTATTTATTCATGCTCAGGACAATAACGCTGCTTTGGGAAACCGTAAAGAAAAGACAATCCTCTGAGATAGAATATCCATCTAATCCTTCAATTGAAACAGCCAGGGTGCAAAATGAGTTCTGACGTGGTTTAATGCGTTCGGATATAATCTTCGTAGCTTCTTTGAGCCATTGGGAGCTCCAGTTCGGTAGAAGAAATCCTAAGCTCTTCTTGAGTAAATTGATCCGGTTATCAATCGCTGATAGTTCTGAAAGCTTAGGTTCACAAATGGCCACTTCTTTCATAATGGCTGCAGCAATGATCCTGAGGCATTGATCGTCGTCCTCGAAAAGAACGTCTAGTACCCCCCTAACTCGGCTGTTAGTAGCTAAACTCATAGAAAAGCTAACTTATAGGACTATCCTACCGTATTCCATCCGGCATAGATATAAGAAAATGTTTGTTTTTGTCAAATTGAAGGATCAATTCCAATATGAATTGCCCAGCCTATATTGTATTAGACTGTTTTGCTTTAGTATATGCGATTCATAGGAGCGCATACCCATTTCCTCGGGGCAGGGTGCTTTGCGCGTGTAAAGCACTGCACAAGCTGAAAACAAGTTTTCTGGCAAAGAACTGTTTTGCGTCGACTAGTCGTTGAAATAGCCTCTTGGCTTAAATTCTGGCACAGGATATCGGACAGTTCGGCCATCGAGTCCTGTAATAGCTATTAGAAGGGGTAACCTGACGGAAATTCGGATACCTACAAGAAGTAGATAAAGACCTCTTTCCCGGTGCACACATGCCGGAGCATGTAGGAAAAGAAGAAGGATACACTGGAAAGATACAATGTCAAGTCTGGAACAGTGTCTCCGGCTTGGAGGTTCTGCAAGTATCTGGACGAGCGTGTAGAGATCATCTTGGCACAGACACGGAGTAGAGTGAAGGATATCATTGACAATGCTAAGAGGTATTCTGGTTATGGTTAAAACATCAGAACGGGTCCAGGGTAAGTAATAATATGGCCGCAGAACAGGCTTGTATGAACTAACATCAAGATATCACTTCTTGTTGCACGTCGGACTGCTGGTTGAAGGTATGTAATTAGCCTGCTGACAACTGCAAGTTGCTTTGGCACACCCAAGTGTGCCTGCGGTCTCATCGCCATGCAGCAAGCTTCCTTTGAGCCTTTCTGAACAACAACGAAAGGAAATAGATCAAGTAGATGATCTACTCTGGATGCTGGAAATGAAAAAGAACAAAAGGGCCACAAACTGCATCTTGCGCAGTCAATCTTGGACGTCGTAAAAACACCCGTTTGGCAGAATAACCACCAACCCCAAAGCGGCAGGCGGTGACATCTCTATTCTATGTCGAGCCACCATCTCGAGAGACAACACCCAGCTATCGAACATCCTTCTTGTGCTACGCGACCTATAGCACAGAGATGGCAGCATAAAAGAGGATAATGACCCTGTGGAGGGTGATTTGGCAGTCACCCAGGTACCTAAGGTAGGTGAACCATTCTTCCTTCTCCCAAGTAAGAGGTTTTGATTTTAAAACCGAGCAACTAGCAGGGTAACCATCTCTGAAGTCGGCGAGCGCCAACTGATGAACAGGTATGCTGAGCTTCCCAGGCCGTCCAACATTGCATGGGTATTGCAGCATGGGCGACTCTCCAGAGTTCGTGCTGCGCATCATAGCCTACCGACGCTGCAATTGTGGCGGATACGAATGGCTTTTGTTCCAGGGATGTGTAAACTCCGTCAGCTCAGCCCCTGTCGATAGAGAGGGCCAGAGTAACTGGAGCGTTTTGCAGCTCCGTCTGGACGAGCAATCAAGATGGAGCGACGAAATTGGCCAAGGCTCAATATGTGCGATGTCAGTGACGGAGTATGAATCATTGTTAACTGTTGGCCCGAGTCCGACGGATCTGAACCTTCATCCATGCCGGCCAGACGGGCTAAAATTTCGGACGAATCTAGGGTCAAACACCAACAATTAAACATCATCCTTGAGCTTACGAGCTGGCATGGGAGCCTGCCTCGTCCCCAGAAGCTAGTTATGGCACAGCAGACGTCTATAAATATTAGACCTCACTCGGCTCTCTACATATACGCCTAACTCTTGATCGAAGTACACTCAATCGGAAACACTGTCTACACTATGACAATGAAAGAAGCCCCAGAGGACAAACGAGCCGAGCTCGAGACACAAGCTTCGATTGGTGCGGCATGGGATTCGTCTGCTATCAAACGGCGACTGTCTATCAACCAGCCGCAGCAACCAGAGCTCCCGATAATACCGCATACATCCACCGACAGACAGCATGCTGCTGCCCATGACGAAGCCATCAGCATCAATGCCTTGGAAGCAGAGCGAGAACTCATTTCCGAAGAGCCTGACAAAAGGGCCCTCCTGGAGGAGAAGGAAACCCAGAAGACCATCCTATACCTCGCATATGGATCAAACCTGTGCGCCCAGACATTCCGCAAGACCCGTAAAGTCACGCCTCTTTCACAAGCGAATGTCTACGTCCCAAACCTCTGTCTTACCTTCGATCTCCCTGGAGTTGCATATATCGAGCCATGCTTTGCAGGGACACAGTATCGTGACCAAAAGACCGGCATGCCGATTTACCCTGGAAAACCGCAGAGCCCAAGTGACGGGGAGGGTCTCTGGCATAAACCACTTGTTGGAGTTGTATATGAGGTCACCATGAAGGATTATGCGCGCATAATAGCTACAGAGGGCGGCGGAGCTTCCTATGTTGATGTTGTCATAGATTGCCATCCATTCCCTGAAGATTATGATCCTGCAAAGCCGGTACCTGATATACCGGATACGGAACCTTTCAAGGCGCATACCCTTCTCTCGCCCGCTACTGCTGGGAAGAGCCATCACAAAGGTACCGAAAATGAATCATCACTATTTAACTCCAGGTTTAATCGAAACCGACCTAATTATGCCCGCCCTTCGCCACGCTATATGAAGCTTCTAATCACGGGCGCAGAGGAGCATGATCTACCAGCAGAATATTGACAATACCTTGCATCTGTCGAGCCGTATCGACCTACCACCTCCAGGCAGCGTGTAGGCCAATTTATATTCGGCGTCGTTTGGGTGCCGCCGCTCCTGCTTAACCTGAGGCTCAATGCAATTTTTGCCAATGAGGATGGGAAAGCACCAGGATGGCTAGCTATATTCCAGCGTTATATCTTTGCAGGAGCATGGATGACTTATGATTACGCTTTTAAGTATATATTTGGAGACGGCGAAAGGACCATTCCTCAGCGCACAGGCGTGAAAGTAGAATGATCACCGCGATTATAGCATAATAGTAATAGAGCAGTAACCATAGACTTATGCAATACTGTTTATTTACCAGCTTTTTATACAATACCACATTAGTTTGGTTAACCTAAAACCTTCCACCGGCCCTGTTAATCTCTAGAGCATTCAACTGTTACCTACGTAGTAAGAGAGACAATATAATTCACTCAAAGCCTAGTGGAATGAGTCTGTATAACAGACGGTTAACCGGGTACCAGTATTCCCTCGAACCGAATGAATACTCAATATAGTGAGGAGTCGATTCGCCGATGACTGAGAGGAGCACTGGAAGGGACAAAGGAAAAGAGCAATTGTGGTTCTAGACGTGGAAAAGGAAAGGAAGAGGACAGTTTATAAATACATAAGATTGATAATTTCACAAAACTTAGCCCTGATTTTTATGGTCACTCCCCAGTCCTCCCACTCTCTAAAGACGCGGAGAAAAAGTTGAAAAAAAGTATGAAGCATGTGTGTGGTATGAGGGGTTAGGGTACAATCACAAAAGTATTCAGAGACGGTCGGCATTGGCTTTATTTAGGTAGTTAGCCCTGGAGTGGTATCCTATTTATCGCCTGGGGCCAATCGGTGGGTTGTAGACAATCTTTCTCGTTTTTATAGTGGCCCACTTGTATCGCTTGACCCAGACACTGATGGCAAAGAGAGTGCTGAGAAGGACCACAGCCTTCATGCCCATCTTCTTTCGATCATCCATCTCGGGTTCGGCAGCCCAGTTGAGGAACTCAGTAACATCCTTGGCCATTTGGGAGGTGGTAGCAGGGGTTCCATCTTCATATTCGACAAGACCATCGAAAAGAACACGGGCCATAGCAATTCCTGTAGTATTCATGTGAGTATATAGAATGTCACGGCGTTAACGCCAACAACTCGTTTGATATTCATACCTGTACCGGGGAAGTAGGGGTTGAAGTTCAATCCTTCCTGAACGCTGGCGCCAGCCGGGGGCTCCTCGGGATAGCCGGTCAAGAGTGAAAAGATGTAGTCGCAGCCACCGTGTCTGCCCTTGACAATCAAGCTGAGATCTGGGGGCAAAGCACCGTTGTTGGCAGCTCTGGCGGCTTCATCGTTCTTGTAGGGAGCTGGGATGTAATCGGACAGTTTTCCAGGACGCTTCTCAATCTCACCCTGGTCGTTGGGCTCGGTGTCGTACTCGTGTTCCTCAGCCATTGCCTTCATCTCGTCGACGGTGTGCATGACACCAACAAATGATCGCCACGGGACACGGCTGAGAGAATGGCACTGAGCACAAACTTCACGGTAAACGAGGAAACCACGGCGAAGGCTGTTCAAATGATTAAAAACATTATTATTAGACAAGACCTGGGCGAGATAAGTTGCAGCCAGAGGAATTGAAGAACTCACGCTGCATGATCGAAGGTCTTGAGCCATTTGCTGTGTTCCCAAGGGTACTGAGTAGCGTGGAGACTATTTTTGATATCACGCCGGTTAGTGATGCTACATTGAAATATCAAATGTTGCAAGGTCAATTGAATTAAGTAGATAGATTGACATACCCCTCCTCAGCAGGAGTCATGGCAAAGGCTTCATCTCCATAAAGATGATAATACCAGGCCATAGAGCCGATGGCTGTGGCTGTGGCTGCCGATGCGGTTAAGGTCAGGTAAAATGGAGACTGTGTCTGCGAGCCAGAAGCGGTGGAGGACGATCTCTGGGAGGAAGGGTCAGCGGTAATCTACAAATTGCAATGAAGAGGCCGTCATATAGAGCACTGTATGCATTGACAGCAGGCGCAATGGCTCTCTGTTCGAAGAATGGGTTAGGTGGTTGTAATGTACCTTTGCAACCTGCTGGAAGCATTGCCTGGAGATGGCCTTCGACGGCACACTCCGCAAGACAGATCGGGCCAACATCCTGAGGAAAGGAGAATACCCCGATGGACGAGACGATGAGCGTAGATGGGGCGAGCGGTTGCGATGAATCCGATGTACGGGAGTGCGGTTCGCTCTTGAAGGCAGGTCAGACTTTCTTCCTGGTCGTTCGAAACAATCTTTGGTGAGCGGTCCCGTGATTGGCTCGCGGCGTCGGGTCGAATCAGCCACCCTCTCATTGGTCAGTTCTGGTCATGTGATATGCCCTTGACTCCTGGTTGTTCCGATGCGAGGACGAGAAATGGACCTCATGCGTGGATAGCGATATAAAGACGACCTAGGTAATATAACTACATGATTGGTATATATGGTGGTTTAAGATGTGCTTCCTATATTGACGATTGTCCCTGGCTTGGGTGCTTCCCTCCCGCCTCTCGCTTCGCTTTCCATTCCTCCTCAACTCCACGCCTCAACGCTACCAGCGCCTGGTCGATCGTACAGACATCATAGCTAGTATAAAGGACAAGGGACAGTGCAGGAATGCGCCGAAGAGACCGTCCGCTGAGGCCCTAAGAAACGAGTTAGGATGGGGCACCAATGCGCTGAGGTTGACGTATATATACATGTCACTTACAACGCTCATTTGTGCAATATCAGCTAGTTGTTTTGGGATGGATGATGGAAACAGTTGATACCATAACTGCATCTCCCCATAACTGGGAAGTACGAGGCACTCGGCAGGCTCAATAATGTACTTGAGCTCCGTGGCTGTGTCAGTTGGGTCAACTGGGGCAATGTCGAATCTTGACCCCTCTATCAGACCACATTTGCTCAGGCTCTCTAAACAGCTCCTGAATATCTCATATACCCCAATTTCTGAAGGTGGTGGAACAAATTGTTTGATATCAACCCTGTCAAGGAACGCCGAGTCCTGCGATGTTGTTAACATGACGTTATACTTTTTACGCTGTCTTGTGGACATCGAATTACTTACTAGAGCTGAAAGGAGATTGCTTGTGCAGAGCACGATTACATTAGGATGCTGTCTTAACCGATCCAAGGACAGGAGAAGAGAATTAACAGCTCTCATAGCATCAAGGGGATCATTTCCACTTAATGTTTGTTCTCTCTGGGCTGTCATGGTTTCAACCTCGTCGATGAATACACAGACCAGCGTATCAGGCTCGTCCTCTAGCATGCTTTCCACCATGCTAAACATTTTGGCCACCAACTTACCGCTCTCGCTGAAATATTTACTGCCTAGAGAATAAGCGTTGATCTCAACTAATTTACTCTGAGGGAACTGTCTCCCTAGGCGAATTGCCAGCTTTTGCGCCAATGAACGGCTAGGAATTGTCAGACTTAATGGTTTCCTGAGTTTTTCCACAATTGCTACATACCACAGGCTTGTTTTCCCTGTTCCAGGGGGGCCATATAGAAGAATAAGGCGGTTCCAGGTGATCGTTCTTGGATCAAGTTTGCGCCACGAAAATCCGACTAATACTCCTAATACTCAGTCATTAACTTTTGTTGCTAAGTATTGTTGGTATGGGAGAAGATACTGACGCATTCGACTGACTGCGTGAAGCAGATTTGTATGTATCGGCTGGTCAAACAAAAGTCTATAAAGTCAACCCATGTAACCACGCCTAACACAACGCTTAGTATGTCATACGATTCCCAGATACCATCTAGTTCCTTGTTTGGCAATGGCATCACCCGTGCTTGAGGAGAGTATTCATCTTGTTTCTCTCCATCATGGTCCTGCGGTAAATTCTCGGGCTCAGAAGCACGGAGTTGATATGCTTGGATGTCGAGGTTGACAACATCTAAACGAAACATCTCGCTTTCATATCGTATTCCTGAGCACTCTATCACTCTGATTGAGTCAAGATACGTCGAATGCGGGCCTTCGAAACCGTCTGTATGGCTCATTCTATTAGTTCCACTACAAAGAGCTAATTGTAGAAACTCGGTACCAAAGGTTCGTATCTCCTGTCCTATGCTTAGCACAGCGAAGTTGTCGATGAGCCATCGCGCGACTTCATCGCGTACCTAAAACAGTCCAGGATCCTCAGTTAGTGAGCTGGAAAGCTATATATGTTGCTCAGGCGCTGCCTACAATATCGGTTCTCGTGATAGTCCCACCATCAGTGGTGCCCAGCCTTGCCTCGACGTGAAGTATTGGGGTATTTATTGCCCTCACAGTCGACTGCCCCATTATTCTGCCTGTTGAACAATCAACCACTTACTCGTAAATTCAGCGTAAATAGAGAATGGACAAATCACTGGAGATTAGTATAATAGAGGTTCATTGATGAAGTTTTGAAACGCGACTTTGATATTCCCGAAAGGGACAAAGTACCCTATACTGCCATGAACACTTCTGTTACCGCCTTCAACGTCATTTCTCCTTCTCTCTTCACACACTTATATGAACACACGCCATCTATATATATTCTCGACATATATGTACAACAGCGTATACCTTCGGCCATTTATTGCTGAGTTCCGCCCCCTGTTGATTGCAGCGATCGCCCCGAGAAGTAGGCCGAGCCTCACATCACGTGGAAGATTGAGGATCTCTAGTTGACACATAATGATGTCTGTTATACAATCGATTTGTAGCTCGATAATCAAGAAGCTACATTCCAACACTTACAACTTATGGGTGGAGATCTAATTATAAATATCATGCCATCATGATAACATGGTCTCCTCCTTTTGCCTCCACTTGATTGTTGTCGCTAACTCTCCAGGGGAACAGTTCTCAAACCTACCCCCGTCTCCTATAACTGGCGATTGCGGATGATGCTCGCTATTTGCAATTTAGGTCAATGTGAGAGCGGAAATACACCTATATATATCCGAAGTTCCCCCATATCCTCCTGATCACAGTATTTTTGCGGCCACAATGACAAGTTCCATCAAGCAAAGACCAACTTCAAAGGTGCCTCGGGCACCAAGAAGGGATGTCCTTGCACCGTTGAAGCTAGCTCAGATTGAAGTGGTGAAGCCCTTGCTTCCAGCTGGTATGCCATGAACAGCATGTTTTGTTGATCTGCTTTATAGTCATGATACTAACGTGATATAGAAATCATGGCCTCAATCCTAGATTATCTTTCCCCCACCGACCTTATAACCGTTGCAAGAACGTCAAGGAAAATGCACGAGATGGTGTATGATGACACAAGATGGGTTAGATTCCTAAGGCAGATAGGATGTTGGAATGAGGCGGAAGCAAGAAGTGCGGCAGAGGGCTCAGAAAAGGACGCTGACCGCCCACATGGAGGGAAGCCACGCTCCAGGCCTACAACAGCTGGCTTGGATTCCAACAAATCTAACGGGAACATTGCTGATACCGGTGGATTTGATATTGTCGAATTCAATGCCGAGGTTGAAGCCGAAATCACAGGCCCCCTGGCTGCGCTCCGAGATGCTCGCTCAACCCGAGGTAGAGCAAGGGAGGAGTACGGGAAAATCCACGAGTCTCTTAACCCCTACTACCAGGATATCATAAAAACGGAGAACCCGACTGATTCATCGGTTTTTAAGTCCTATGACAAGCCTGAACAGCAAGCCTTGCTATTGTCAGAGCTAAACCGTTTCTCAAATGTTGATATGGGCCTTGGGTCTACCGAGCGCAGAAAGAAGTTGACTAATGTTATATCCGTATTTGAGAAGGCTGCTCTGCGAGAGTTCAAGAACGGTTATGAGAACGGGAATTCTGATGATACAATGCCACGTTATGCGCAGGTTTTAACGACCCTTAATGGAGGTGCGGCAGCTGTTGAGTTATTGATTTATCAAAATCATATAATCAAACAAAAAGCAGATTTTGGAAGTCCCATGGATGGATTCGACGCAGATACAGGCACAGTGTCCCTCGACCACACTCATGCTTTCTTGACTAGGCTCAGTGTGGCCCTCAACGAGGAGGCAACTTACATAAATCGATGTTTTCCCCACGGTCCAAACGTATCGTCCTTATTCCTGGAAAAGATATGTAAAGATATACTTTCTCCATACTTTATTCCTTTGCTCGACCTTCTTCAATCTACGAATAAGGCAGCTTACATTCAGACACTGCCGGGAACATTCGCCCAATCATTGAACTTTATCCGAGAGCTGAACCCAATCCAGGTGTCCAGTGATAAATTCAAGGAACTAGCTCGGGAGGCTATCGAACGAACTTTTGAACCTCACGTTGACCTATACCTTGCAGAAGAACTGGACCAATTTCGATCACACTCAGAGTCAATCGTTGGAGATTGGGATAGACAGCTCTCTGAACAAGCCGCTAGTACGGAATCACTATACATGTCCAATATACATAACCGACAGGCTGATAAACGAGACTTCCTAAGCTCATTTACTAAAGTGATCATGGCCCCAGTGAATATGATCCCAGGCTTATATAAAAGTACGGAGCCAAAAAAGGGCGGAGCTAACAAGGCAATGGCTAAGGCTACACAATCATCTAGCCGGTCATCTGTCATACTTGCCCCGCCTACTCCTCCCACTCCAGCTGAACTTCCAACGACAGAATTCGCAGCTAAGGCGGCGATCATGAATTCCAAACTAGAGGGCATCCGCAGCCTATTTAGCATTGAAGTCGCACTGAACTTAGTCCACGCTGCGAAGTCAAGCTTGGAAAGGACTGCACAGTTTGTGGGTCTTAAAGGGGGGTTGGGAAAAGCTGCACAAGCTCAGTGCGAGGCTATCTTTGTTTCACTCCTTGATAGTCTGGGCCATCGCCATGTCATTGCTGGCTTTGATAGAGCTGTCAATCATCTGTCGGAGTATCGTCCTCGCAAACAGGCTGAACAGGAGAGATCTGGTGTAGAGCCCCTTGTTACTTTTCTGGAGCTAGTTAACGTCGGAGACTTGATCCTCCAGATGTTGGACGTATTCTATGAACAGGAACTGGTTGCTGCTGGCTTGACCGACCGGAATGATTTCCTTGACCCCGCTGTGAAAGGGAAACGGAAATTTGAACAGAAACTTGATGAGCGAGTTGCCGCAGGGCTAAATAAGGGGATTGATGTGTTAGTGGAGGAAGTGGAACATCTTCTAGCCACCAAACAATCGATTGGAGATTTCCATCCTGAAGCAGTTGATCCATCACAGAGAACAGCCGATATTGGTCCAAGTGAGGCTGCCAAAGCCATTGTACAGGTAATTTCGTCCCACACGAGAATGCTTGTTGGTGGAACGGACAAAAGCACATTAGATGTGTTCAACCAGGAAATTGGTCTTCGCCTTTTCAATGCACTTTGTAAACACATAAAGCGGCATCGAATCAGCATAGAAGGTGCTGTCAAGCTTATAAGGTTCGAATAATTCCCGAGTGGTTTTGCAAAGGGGTATACTAACGCTCCAAATAGCGATATGAACCATTACTTCGGACTAATCCAGTCCATGAGAAACGAACAGTTGCTCCTTTATTTCAAAGCCCTACGAGAGCTATCTCAGGTGTACCTAATTGATACATCAGACTCAAAGGAGATCGCTGCTATTATCTCAGATGCCAGCCGTTTCCATGGGATCTTCCGTGCTGAAGAAGCCTATGAATTTGCTGAACGACGAGCTGACTGGTACCAGGTCAAAAACAGCGTTGAGAAAGCCATGTATGGTGTTGGATGCTCTGTGATGTGACACCCTCTCTTGATCTTGGGGTTAGATCTTCAGTTTCGTGTTCTTTTACTGAGATTTACCACGCGGTTCAAAGCCGTGCTATGTTTTAGAGGAACTTTGTACTGTATACTTGTCAGTTTCAACTTACGAGAGCCAGCCTTCATGACAGGTTTTTGAAGTCGCTGAACATTCCATCTGGCAGCTGAACAACAATCACCTGACGTATAATCGACCCTGAGGGAATTGATACACCGTATCATCCTGATAGTTCCAGTTACCCCATAATACTGATATGAAAGTTGGTGCCAAATTGGTAACTTGACAGTTGTTAAGTGACGAACTGATAGCCCGCTCGGCTGACGCTCGTCTTGGCCATAGGAACAATTGTATCTACAAGCCCTTCCAGCAGAGTACTAATGCCTCCATATTCGTACTGCTTTGTCTCTTCCTCCACTTCCGACTCTCTCTCCATCCGGGCTCCAGTCAACTGCATATACCTCATCTTGATGGCCAGGCAAGTCCATAGTCAGCTTCCCTGTTCGGACATCCCAGATCTTCAAAGTAGTGTCCTTAGAGGAAGAAACTAGAAGCCTAGAGTCTGCGGAAAAGCAACATTGATATACAGGGCCAACATGGCCGCGGAGAGAAAAGATAAACCTGCAAGATCATGGTTAGGCTTGTTTGTATATAGATTAAGGGGGATACGCAATACTTACTTCCCATCTCGAGCATTCCACAATTTCACGTGGTTATCAAAACTGGCAGAAGCAATATATACTCCGTCTGGGGAGAATGTAACGTGATTGACCTCCTTTTGGTGGCCTAACATCCGAGCAACCGGTTTGCTTGACACCTCTGGGTCCCATAGAAACATAGTGAAATCATCGCTTGCAGAGACCAGTTTTTCGGATATCTTATTATTGACGGTGGCGGCCTTTTCAAACCTCTCTTTTGCTAGTTTTACCTTTTCCTCTTCTTTCTCTGATGGCTTTTGGTTATGTTCATTGAAGGACGTACGAAGGACGAAATCCGTTGATAGTGCTAGATGGTTGACGCGGTGAGTATGGGAGGATAGCGTTTGTATTAGACTTCCGCTCTCTGAATCCCATATTTTGATGGTCTTGTCGTGAGAGGAGGTATATATTTTACCAAGGCCACCCCATTTCACACATGATACGGAACCCTTGTGGCCTGTTAATACAGTTTCAATTCGTCTGGAAACGACATCCCATATTCTAACTGTTGAATCCTTAGATGCAGAAGCTAGTCTGGGTTTCCCAGGACTTTGTAGATGATATGGCTCCCATGCAAGACCCATAATCCATTTCGTGTGCCCTTTCATGGGTGCTCCTAGGGCTTGACCCGTTCGAGGGTCCCAGAGCCTGACTGTGTTATCCATGCTTCCGGTAGCTATCATCTTGTCGTTGGGTGACCAACTTACGGCCAGAACCCAGCTTGTATGGCCTTTAAGTGTATGGAGGGGGGTCCCCGTATCACAGTCCCATACTCGCGCTGTCGAATCACCACTACCCGACACCATCCGTGAAGATGATGACGAGGCAAAAGAGGTCGCTAATATAGCTTCTCCATGTCCTGATATTGAAGCAGAGCATCTTGAGGCAACTTTGACGCGGAATACAGCTTGTGGAGTATATTGTAAATGGATGATGTCCTCGGTTGTCTTTATACCAGGTTGAAGAAGTGAGTGGTACAGGTCGGATGAAATATCAATTACGTTCCCATCCTTATCTTCTTGCTTGTATGTGAATCTATACGGAATCCTTTCGTGATCATCCTGTTGAAGTATTAGTAAATACAGATCCCCGACGGTATTGCACGGCCAACATACATGTCCTTGAAGTGTATTTAGTAGGATCTCTAAGTTTTTCACTGTGGCATCGCCTAAAGGAACAGCCACGGCTGGGCCAGAAGCAGTCCCGGTAGACTGGTCAAAAAATTGGACTCGAACACTACCCAAGTCCTCTGGGATTGTATCAATCTCCTGTTGTTGTCGTGCTTTTTCATCGATTTCGCGCCGTTGGCGTTTGCTAGGGGGAGGTAACACTGTCGCCATTTTGTTCCTGCGTTCTCTCCTCCCTCTGATGGAATTTTGATTTAATCACACTCCAGATAAACGTCGAGACCGCATGAAGGAAAAAATGATTAATCTCGAGCTAATCTTATCTGCATTAGTTGTCACGTGTAGATAAGATCTTAACTGAGGGTCTCCATGGAAGTTTCCTGTCCAATGAGAATTCGGAGTTTTAGAATTAACTACTTGGCTTCCTGTGTGATTATGTAATTTAATACAACATCTAGAAACGGAAAACGGGACGACCTCTCATGTCAACAAGACATAACCAGCTGTCTGTCATCCATTGTCGAAAGAAACATTTAGGGCAAGCCGGAATAGCTCATCTCGAAGCTGAACCTCGCGCATGGAATCAAAGGCTACCGTTAAAATGCAAAGTCGTATCCCATCTACCCCTCTATACCCGTGTACATCGGATACCAGATCCACTCGCCCAGGTACCAGCAGGACGGCTGCTGGAGGATATCGAGTAACTCGGCCCACAACAGCAGCAACAACTGCAGTGTCCCAGGAGATTATATGTGCTATAAGTGAATCCAGGGGTATTTCTCCCGCAGTTGGATTGGCTTTTATCAACTTGTCTACATCAGAAGCTGTTCTTTCACAGATTTGTGATAGCCAGACCTATGCTAGAACAGTCCACAAGCTTGCTGTATTTGAACCTACGGAGGTGCTCTTTATGAACACTTCCAAAGAACCTCTTTCAAAATTATATGCCATTGTTGAAGAGAACCTCCCTCATATCCGGACCGTTATATTTGATAGGAAACACTGGTCTGAGCAGAACTGCCATGACTATGTTGAGCAATTAGCCTTCAAAGAAGACACTGAAGCCATAAAAATGGCTTTAGAAGGCAGTTATTTCTCCGCCTGCTGTTTTGCAGCTGTATATACCCCGTTTGAGCATCTCTAGATGCAAGCACTAGCTAACAAACTCTCAAGGTCTTATCGTATACCGAACTAGAACTTTCGGTGACGTTTGCACCTCACTCTCTCAGACTAAGATACGAGCCATCTGAAGGGTCTATGATGATTGACTTATCCACTATTGTCTCGCTAGAACTTATTCAAAACTTGCAAAATGCAAAGTCAAAGGACTGTCTTTTCGGCATACTCAATGAAACCCTCACACCCATGGGTGCCAGGCTACTGAGAAGCAACATTCTACAGCCTTCTACGGAAATTTCCAAACTAAACACCAGATATGATGCTGTCGAAGAATTGTCATCAAATGAGGGAATGTTTTATGCTGTTAGGCAAGGTCAGTCGTCAATCCCAGGTACCTACAGGAAACTAAGAAATATAATATTTAGCTCTCAAGTCATTTGTTGATTCCGACCGAGTACTCACGGCTGTAAGTTTAACCACCTTGTTGAAAATATAGAAGCGTAGTGATACTAATATTCAACCATTAGCTGACCGTTATTCCAACGAAGCCAAGCTTTTTATTTGCTGAACAGTCTATTAATAACGTCATCATGCTGAAAACATTCGTGTCTTGTATAAAGCCCATATATGATGCGTTAACTGGGGCAAAGTCTAGCCTTTTAGAGACAATATGTGATGCAAGTAGATGAGCTTATAGCCCGTTCTTGCTGTCTGGCCCCTCTAACAATAAACACAGCTATGCTCCCCTAGGAACTACGAGCAAGTTCAAACTATTCTCAAGGAAACGTTAAATGATGACGTTAGATACCAAACCAGTGCCCTTGATTTACGCAATCACAGAACTTACGCCGTCAAAGTGAGTGATTAGATATCCATAAACTTATTCCTGGCCCTAACGGTATAGGCTGGAGTTAATAATCTTCTTGATGTTGCGAGACAAACTTACAAGGAGGCCAATGACGATGTTTCGGAGCTATGTACTCGTCTTACTGGTAATGCATATATTCGTTGTTGCTATCAATGATTGCGACTAACTTGTATAGAGGAATATGATATCCCATTGGACTTGAAGTTTGAACCTGGCCGCCACTATTATTTCCGTGTAAAATCCACCGATCTGCAAGGCGTGGTACTACCAGATATTTTTATCAACGTTTATCGGAAAAAAGCATATGTGGAGTTCCAAACCCTGGACCTTGTCAAGATGAATCAAAAAATAACCGACTCCCATAATGAGGTGGTTAGTATGAGTGATCGGAGCATTCAAGAGCTTATAGATGATGCTAGGTCTCAAATATCGAGCTTGTTCCGTATCAGCGAGGCAGTCGCTCTACTAGATATGATTGCAGCCTTTGCCTACCTACAGACCGTACAGGATTATGTGCGCCCCGAAATAACAGATACCCTCGCCATCAAGGCCGGAAGGCATCCTATTCGAGAGAAAATCCACCCAACCAAATATATACCCAATGATGTTTATGCCTCGTCACAGTCCCGATTTCAGATTATAACTGGCTGTAATATGAGTGGAAAGAGTACATATATCCGGTCGCTTGCCCTTATGACAGTAATGGCGCAGGTTGGAAGCTCCGTTCCCGCGCAGTATGCCTCATTTCCAATTGTACATCAACTGTTTGCTCGTGTATCAACAGATGATAACCAGGCTACCAATGTGTCAACCTTTTCCACCGAGATGAGAGAAATGGCATTTATTTTACGCAACGTTGACTCAAAGAGTATGGTTATCATTGACGAACTAGGTCGTGGAACTGCTTCAACTGATGGGCTTGCCATCTCGATTGCTATTGCAGAAGCTCTAGTGGAAACTCATGCCTTAGTTTGGTTCACTACCCATTTTCATGATTTACCAAGGATTATGGAACATCGCAGCGGAGTTATAAATTTGCATCTTGCTGTTGACATGTCCGACCCGAGGTCCAAAATCACTATGCTATATAAAATAGTTGATGGATATGTACAGGAACAACATTATGGCCTCGCGCTCGCGAGAATATTCTCTTTACCTCCATACCTTATAGAGGTAGCTGAGGAAGTGTCAAATCAACTTGCTTTGGCGGCACAAAATAGAGCTAAGTCGCCCGCAGTCATTTCCCTGGCCAAACGGCGCCGACTCCTCTTGACATTGGGAGAACAGCTGAGACATGCTCACGAAGGGACCATGGAAGATGAAGCACTTAGGGAATGGCTTCTCAGGCTCCAAAGGGAGTTCACGTTACGGATGACGGATATTGAAGCCGAAACGGAATCTAACATGGGCGACGGGGAAACGTCACCGGAACCCAGAGACACTGAAGAATCCCCAGAAGATCATGAGCATATGGAAGCCCAATCTCAACTTTCCAGCCAATCTCTTCCTATCATACCTATAGATTCAACTTCAAACCTGAAACGCTCTAGGAGTTCTGCCAGCCATTCTTTCGGAAATAGTGAACTGCTCCTAAATAGTGACAGCGGGGAATTAGACACTAGTCACTCATGTATCTCAAACGAGTAACTAGTGCATCGAAAAGCATGGTAATATGTTCCTCAGGACGTTACTGTACTACGAGTGTATGATATGTATATTATTTTAATACTCGAGTTTGTATTTACCACGGTGTGAGATTAGGACCTAGGCAGAGAAAACATGGGCTATGTACACTTTTCAAATATCAGGTGAATTGCTTGCTCCTTAAGAACTTACGTGCTTGAAAAAAAGAAAAAGAAAAGTGAATAAAAATCTCAATGAATGCCCCTGATTTTCCGAAGTGACACGCTCAACAAACACAGCATAAGATAAGAATACATTTTTTTATGCAGTTGCACCTCCAACGAACCCATTTAGCCAAAATGGTAGAGAACTTGTTTCCCTTTCTTGCCCTTGCCTTTTTTATCTTGAGAAGCGGACAAATCTGATTCTGCGGGTGTTGGGTCACTGGATAAGCCCCAAGCAGAAGGCCTAGCACTTGCGGCATTCCGATCATCCCATCTCACAGTTCCACGAGTAAGACCGGCCATTAGGGTATTCGGCTTAGGAGCTGCCGGAAGGGCTGGGAAGGCATTAGCGTCTCCAGCAACTTTTGGCCGTGAAGCAGGGGCTGACGGCCTAGAGCCAGAGCTGCTTGGGCCAGAAGATATAGCAGGCGTTGTGCCCCATGCATTGCCTCCTTGAGGGGCTTTGCGACTGGTAGTGTTGCTAGAAAGTGGAGGAAATGGGTTAGAAGCGGCGTTAGAAGGAAGTATGCCAGAAAGTCTGGAGTTCTGGCCGGAAGCTGATCTGGAGGACTGCGTAGTAGATGACTTTAAGCGCAATACTCTTTTGCCTGAGCCAAATCCGCTGGCAGTTCCAGTGTAAGGGGTTGTTCCACTAGGCCCTGGAAGTGCCGGATAGTCTTCATTGATCGCACGCCAGTCATTCCATGCTTTTAGAAGGCCCGTACGTTTATTCTCGTCTTCATAAATATGAGCAAGCTCCTTTATTAGCTTCCCCAGTTCTGCTGAAGACGTATCGAAAAGCGAAAAGAATGCTTCTATGAGCTCGTTGGCTCCAATAGCATTGCTTCGGTATTGTGAGACCTTGCCTCGGAAATCGCTAATTTTCCTTTGGTCATTTCGGAGAAGAGAGCATGCGCGGTCCATAACGGCTGAGTGTGCTGCCTGTCTAGCGTGGTCCTGTGGTGTTACTGGGGCTGTCGGCTGTCCAAGATCAAGTGCTTCTATCGAAGGTAGCCCTGAATTTTGTGTTGCTCTCGCTGCGGGAGTAGCTGCGGGAGTAGATCTCTGGGTAGTTGGAGCAGATGAAGTTGCTGTAGGTCGTGAAGAGGTAAGTTGCCCGCCAAATGTTCTTGTAGAGACTGATTGGGAGCTTTGAATAGCCATCTGGCGTTGGTAAGCAAGTTCGTCTCTCCGTAATGGTTGGGCGCTAGATTGCGGAATTGGTTCAGCATTAGGGTCGCGGCCTCTGCCGGCTCCCCTCCCATCACGACCATCACGGCCATCACGACGCTGGCGGGTTGGTTGGTAAGGAGACCTGTAATCGAACGTTGACATGTCTACCAGCCTGGCATCTCTCCTTGCATCTTTCGATAATCCAGATGGATGAGCTTCAAGTTGGTGTGCTTTGAGGTCCATTTGCGAGTCAAAAACAACAAACTTCTTATCCAAACATTCTTTATCAAGGCACAAGAAGTGGTCCTTGCTGAAGTGTTTCTCCAGTGCATCATAATCAACATAGTATTGCGGGTTGCTGCCTCCGGACCTCCGATCACAGATGTGGCATCTCTCATGTTTGTCTCTGCAATGTGCATAGAGCTCGTCGTCTCCGTAGAAGCGTTGACGACAAAATCCGCATTCTGGATGCCCCTTGAAACCACTTTGGTCAACGGCACCAGGGTTATCGTCACCATACCTTTCGTGTTTTCGTAACAACGCAGCAGTGAATAACTCATGTTCGTGGGTAAAGACTTTCTTATTCCGTGTACAGAGATCACTATTAATATCATTAGTACAGATGTGTTGCAACGTTTTTTGATTAGATAAATGGCAGGACTCACCACATCACCTTAGCATGTTTACTTTTGACATGGCGATGCAAGTCCGGCCATCCAAGACATGCGACATCGCAATCACTGTCCGGGCAATTGTATCGGAGCAACAAGACAGTGTCCTCAAAAATGTCGAAGTGCTCATATTTTATCCCCAAGTTGTCGTCAGAACGATCAAAGTCAGAGTTTATAAATTCCTCGTATTTCTTAGTGGGATTGTTGGTGAATATAACAAAATCAGACTCGGTCTATGATTATAATACTGTCAATATTTCGTCATCAAAATCCAATGGGTGTATGCAGACTTACTCGACAATGAGCACAGGCCTTGGTCTTGTACAGTGCTCTCAACCTGAGGGAGCAGATATGACAAGTCCTATGGTTACAAGGCGCCACTGAGATATGGTCAATCTTTGAGGCACAAATGAAGCATATCTCGTTCTCATCAGCTTCTTCCTCTTCTCCGGCAGTAGAACCTCCAGCTTTCTGCACCGGCTTCTCCTCGCCCTGCGAACGTTTGGCATCTCCGGTCAGGCGAACACCGGAGGTGCCAGTGGCCTCAGCACCCGCTCCTGGCGGCTCACTGCCATCGTCATGTCTGCCATCTCCATCCTGCGTTCGATTTCCTCCACGTCGTGGATTCCTTCCCCCGCGTCCCTCGTTGTGTGCGCCGCCTCCTCTGCCGCGACCTCTTCCGCCACTCCCTCCCTGGTTATGTCGACGCCGTTGCTGGCTAGGGTCAGCCGGAGAAGAACCACTTCCAGTAGCTGCGGCACCGCCTCGCCGATTGCCTCTGCTGCCTCGATTGCCTCTGCCTCTCGTTGCTTCTCTTGATTGAGGGGTGCTCGATGGGTTTGTTGTAGCTTGGTCTGCCATTATCGCAAAACACGGGTATGATATGAGCCTAGAAGAAGGAGAGTAAATAGCGATAGAGGAATACTTCGTTTCTATGGGGAGGGAAAGCAGAGAAAAGGTGCGCGGCGCCCTGAGATGCAGCGTTCAATTTTGCAGTTATATATTTATTTAGTTTAGCCAGCGGGTTTCTCCAGGCGCTGTTCGGGTTCTTCCCGCTGACTCATCAACTCGGGCGTTGCAATGATTCATTGTGACTCTTGGAGGCTGAAGGGAGTCAGAAACAGTCAGAAAGGGGCCTTACGAGCAGAGAAGAGAGAAAGAGACAGCCAGAGAATACATTGAGGCGAATCAAAATAGAAAAGAGGCAGTGGAATTAAAATAACTAGTAGATGGTTGGTTAAAAAATGTTCTGTTATAGCCTAAGTAAAGCCTGGAGCTTTCATTGAAATAAAATAGCTGCTGCCTTGGTTGCATAAAGCATAGACGAGCTTGTCGCCTATTATTTATCGTTAGAAGATATGTAAATACTGTGCATCGTATAAAAACGGCCCTTTGATCTGCCGTTGAGCATCAAAATATGTAAATGTAATAAAAAGGGGGGGAGGAAGAAAACGGGCTCTGCAGAGGCAAAAAGCGCCTAGTAAAACACCTTTTCCTCCCATATAGGCGGTTTCATGCCGACCTTATCCCACACCACCTTGTTCTTCTCGTCAAGATGAGCTTCGTTGTCGGTCATGGGTATGATGGTACTTGTGAGCTCGACCTCCTGCCGGCTTACACCCCCAGCATCTCGTGGGATCCAGAGAAGGGGCGGTGGGCTGTATACACAACTCGGGTAATACGCATTGTCCGAGATATGTTCATCATAGGGGATAGATAGATCCTGTCGTATCTTCTCCCGTAGTGCGGCATAGTTAGCATATATGCTAGGATGGAAGAGCCACCAGCGGAAGTTTTTGAGCTTGTCCCATATCGAGTCAGGCGCAGTAGTAATCTCAGCTAGAGTCAATGTGCTCTGGCGTCGAGGTAAGAATTCCTTGCCGCTGGTCATGCTTCGGGACAAGAATTCAGGCTTCTCAAAGTCGCTTGGCGTTGTACACGTCCAGTCGTCTTCGTTGTTGAGGGTATGAGGTAATGCGGAGAGCAGAGGTGTCAGGGCTTCATTTAGAGAGATATGGCATAGTGCTGTGAACGCGGTAAACATGCCCATCAAGATCATGGGGCCAATCGCTGCACGGATGGCAAAGAGTCCAAACATGCATACTTCTGCTAGGTAAACACCCGTTAGCACTTGTTGCAGTGCTCGGGGGTATACCAGGCCCTTTGTGTCGATAACAGGTTCGTACACGAATAGCAGGTTGTATCGATAGGCCTGGTATACCAGATAAAGTCCAAGAGCAGAAAAGCCAAGGACCAAGGGAGCTATACAGCTGTAAGTGATTGCTAGATCGTGCCTTATGTTAGATTACCCAACTATAGAAAACAAGGATGACAACTCTGCTTACCTATAACAGTCATATTTGTGAACACCGGGAAAACTGTTCCCCACCATACACCAGTAAGTGCAGCCCAGCGTGAGTATAATTTTCGAGGCGTAGAGTCAAAGAAGGCTCGAAGGAATTTGAAGAGCAGGAATGCGATGACTTGTACCACAGCCCCCGAACTCAGCATTAATCCCTGGAAGAGGAAGTACGAGATGTAGAAATTGGTGGCCTTTGGCAGATTCTTTGCCAGTAAGTCCTTGGCCGAGAGAGGGTTTTTGATAATTTGACTCGTGGCTGCAGATGCCGCGGATGTAATGGTAGTTACCAGGAATACTTGCACTACCTGAAAGCAGAAATGTGCATTCTGCGTGAACAGCTCTGCCTTGGCCGTTGAGGGGACACCCGACTGCCTGGCACACCCTAAATCAACAACGTTAGGACGGAATCGATTTGCAATCACAGGTTCAGGGGTTTCATACATCTCATAATCCAGGGAACTGCCGCCATCAATATAGCTAGACCTGCTGCAGGAAGAAGGCCACTTATTATCCCCTTGATGAAAGAGGGCAGTTCATTCACAAACTTGAGAAATTTGAGAAGATTGGTGAGATAGGTGATGTTGGAAATCGATCCAATCAAGGCAGATGGGATAGACCAGAAGATTATCATAACGGCAATGAAACCCTGCACGGCAAATTTTCTGATGATTCTCTGGTACCATGAATACCGTAGTGCAGGCCAGAGTACCTGATGTGGTGGTATTCCAATGAACCGAGGCGTCATCTGGGAGGGATGGTGGTGTGAGAGGGTTTGGTATGCGATTTGGGCTTCTCGCTGGGTGGTGAATTCCACAAACACTCCGCCTACCGACTTTGCTTCGCCGACTCGGTGTTCTTGCTGCAAATCGTTGACCTTTGGGATAAGTGTAGCAAGACGAGAACGCAGATCTTCAATTATATCGACTTTTTCACCAAAGAAGTAGTGGGCTAGTCTTGACGGACGCTTAACATTCAATAGCCAAGGAGCCTGGTCGAGATCGGATTCGTTACTGTTCTGCTTGACTGCAGCTTGTTCCAACGAGACTTCTGGGTCTCGGCCTTGTTTCTTCAACGCCTTCAGGCGAGCAGCATGCGCAGCTTTGACATATTTCGTTTCGGCATCTTCCAGGCTATATGCAAGGCTATCTCGCTTACGAACAAGGCTCGCCAACTTTGAGGTATCTTCTGACGTCCAGACACGTTTGACTGAGTCACCGAATATTTTGGATAGCTTCGCCTTGTTCTGGTAAGACTGAGGAACGGACATGAACAGCACGGTCCGGGAGGAGATCCGGTCAGCATATAGTGGCGAGAGCAGGTAGGCTTGTCGGAGAGCTGCGTAAAAGATGCTTTCACGACAGACCATGAGGAAGACAACCCCTACCAACAAGTTAGTAAGAGTGATTGGAGACCCCTCGTGGCCACTGGGGTATATCTAAACAGGGAGACTCGTGTTCGCTCACCAAAAAATATCCAAGAGACAATTGTGTGTGCATAGTACCGCTTGGGGTCGACAACATTGCTGAAGGTGAGGAGGTCCAGTTGGGTATTTCCTGCGCCTCCTGTGATATTTATGGGCATGAGGATAGGCCAAGTGATGCAGCATCCAATAAAGCTCAGTAGGGACATTTTTTTGAGAAACCGAAGGAAGAAATAGCCATCTAAGGATGAGTGCCGGAGAACATGGCTATCCGAAAGGCGGATGAAGTCCCCTATCCAGTTTACAAACCCATAGGGGAGTTCCGGACTTCGTTCACTGTTCAACAAATCATTTGCATTAGATATAACATCTCCTTCCGCACCCCCCACCCCCTGATGTAAGAATGACAACGTACTGGTCATGCATATGGCCTAGGTATGACCTCGGGGAGTAAAATCGGCGCTGGGTTCGACGGCAGATGAGGAATATCAGGAAACAAACAACAGCCAGGATGAATGCGGGAAGGAAAGTGGAAAGCAATGCCATTCCAGATGTAGACGCCGTTATCCCCACAGTCTGGAGCGCATCAGACGTGGAGGATTTGTTATTTCCCCGCGCCGATCCAATATTTGGATCATTGCTTGGGTCCTTTTTTTGATGGTTAAAGTCATTAGCTGCATGCCCGCCCAGGGTATGAAATGAAGATAGAGAGAGGTATGTGTGTGTGTGTGTGTGTGAGGGAAAGGGGTAGAAGGAGGACATACCAGCACACCTCTGGCGATGAGGGCGCTCATTGCGACCAGATCCTCTGAAGACATCTCCATCTTCGATTGAGAGGCCTTGCCTTTGCGGAAGCGACGGATTATTCAAAAACTCAGCACATTCTCCGGTGAGAGCGCCTCCTATGTCATCATATTTCAATCCGACTACAGTCCCCGGACCACTGATGAGGGGGTAACGGGAGGGGAGACGCAGCCGTTCGGTCTTATGTAGTAATAATGGGGTGACATTGAAGACCCTGGGGGAGGAAAAATGGGCATTGCCTGTCTGAGACTGAGAGAGCGAAAAGAACGGCTTCAGCTCTGGCTGGCTTCTATGAGCTGTCATATATAATTAAGTGACGGGCTCGCTTTTTTGACTCTAGCAAGCCATTTTTTCCCTCCCATCAAAGGACCCAGCAGGGAAACCCCCGAAGCGTGAGGGACAGCAGCTATTGGATGATAGGCAACGCTCCAGCCCGCTGCTGATATGCGAGAGCGAATGAAACGCTCGATCGGCTGCTCCAGGGCGCTGTGCGGCACCCACCCGTAAAAAAGAAAGCAAAGAGACAGAGCCAAAAAGAATAAGCAGTGTGGGACAGGGACTCCCGGGGCCGACACGATTGGCCTCCCTACACTCTGGCTCTTCTGCAGCGAAGAGATTGACAGCCCCAGCGTTCCTCCCCTTGCGCAGGGCAGGTGGCCAAAAGCGAAGGACCTAGAACCCGTGGAGAGCTCGAGGGCGGAGTTGACGGCGGGCGAGAATAAAAAGGGGGGACCTCGACCCCCCCCCCCCCCCCAGTGGAGGAGGGTAGTATATATCCAGGTCGTTCGAGCCAGCAACGGATCGTGGGGGTGGGAAGGGCCTGATGGAGTTGCGTTATCTGGGCGAATGACAAGCGGCGGCTGATGTGGCCTGCATGTCACCGGCCGAAGCAGAGCCGTGGATGAATGATTAGGATGGTAATAATGACGCTGCTATTGCCATTGCCCAGCCAGGGGTTGTGGTCTTCGCTGATAGCGAGTGAGTAGGCCTGATTGATAGCCAGGCCGAATCCCGTATATATATACTATATATATGTCCCGTCCGCCTTCTCTAGCGACTGTCTGAACGAATATAGATCCGTGGAGTCGTCTGGTCACTTCTCGACGGTGATCTAGACTGTGTGTCCGAGATGGCTGTCTCTATCCGGCATGCTTCTCGTAGGACGTTGATGATGCATATAAAAGTCGACCAGCACAGCAAAACCAACCACCACAAGACGAAAATGCATACGCAGCTCGTTGCACAGCAGAGTAGTCGGACTCGGGCTTGTTCTCAGCTCATGCAAGCATCCATCGATCGCATCTGTCGGGGATTGAGGCCGTCTCACGCCATCCCCCAGTGTCACCGCCGTAGATGTGCGTAGCCATGCAGCTGCCGGACCGTCTTGTACCTCGTAAGGGACGGCTCTGCCAGCCATGTAGAGAACCGCCAGGCAATAGTCGAGGCCCCAGACGATGGGGATGCCAGGCCAGCCATGCCATGCCATCTCCCTGCCGCCGCCGCCGCCGCCGCCGCCGCCGTCGTTGTCCGCTGTGTGTCCCCCCCATATCAACAACATCCCCCCCAGAGTCAGTCCGACATCGAGCAGTCCAGCATCGCCCTGGAGAAGACGGCTGGCCCTTCGGTAGCTACCCCGCGGCGGCAAGGAAGCAGGAAGCAGGAAGCAGGAAGCAGGAAGCAGGAGGATGAGCGAGAGATGCAGCGAGGCAGGCAGAGAATCAGCGGGAACGAGAGCCCGGCCGTCGCTGCTATCGCCCTGGATCCTCGCAGCGAAGCCGGCCGTCTTTTTGTTTTTTCGCATCGCCATCTCAACGGGGCCCCCAGGCACAGCAGCGCATATCAGATTCTCTCGTATTCCTCCCCGGATGGGCTTGGGCGGCCGGACAAAATATGCCTGGGAGATAGGAAGCTGACAGCCCCCAGTTCCCTTTGTCCGCTGCAACGATGGAGCAGCAGCAGCAGCAGCAGCAACAGAGCCAGCAACAGAGCCAGCAGCAGAAGCCGGCCAAGTTCCACTGCCAGTTCGCGGGCTGCAACCGCTCGTACCTGAGGAGCGAGCATCTCAACCGCCATGCGCTGATTCGTGTGTGATCTCTTCCTTCTTACCGTCCTCCATGTCTTTCTATCCTCTGTGTGCAGCGAGCGTCGAGTGAGTTAACGGGACGGACAGACAAGAAGGGCGCCTTTCTCTGCTATCTGTGCCAGAGACGCTTCACCCGCAAGTAGGTAGAAGTCGAAGAACCGAATAGCTATCTGGGAGTTGATACTGCGAGTGATACTGCGAGTTGATACTGACGGCTGACCTCGACAGCGACCTGCTCAACGCCCACCTGCGCCGCCATGAGAAGCGCAAGTCTGCCTCCGAGGGCTCAGATGCCGCCTCGCCCTCCGCCGGCCACAGCAACAGCAACAGCAGCAGCAGCAGCAGCAGCAATGCCCTGGCCGTCGTCGCCAGCAGCTCCCCGACGGACGCCAGGTCCTCGCCGGCCACCGCAGAATGGCATCTCGAGCAGCAGCAGCAGCAGCAGCAGCAGCAGGGCCAGGCGACCGCAGCCTACAGCGACGTAGGCCGTCCTCCCGTGGCCCATTTCCCGCCCATGGCGCCTCTCACGCTTCCCTCGCCCTCGCCTCGATCCGATCCCGCGAGCCATATATACAGCAGCAGCAGCAGCGGCAGCAGTAACAGCAACAGCAACAGCAACAGCCACGGCCTGCACCCCCATGGCCCTCCGCAGGGCTCAATGGGCCCCGTGAGCCATCTGCCACACCTGCTCGGCCAGCAGCAGCATCACCAGCAGCATCACCAGCAGCATCACTCCCACCAGCCGTATCTGGCCATGCCCTCGCCGTTCGACGACTACCCGTGGCTGTTCCATAGCACCAGCCTCTTCGATCTGCCCTCGGACGACTACCTTAATCTTCATTTCGGGGATACTGCTGACCATACATCGCCTCCTGTATGTTGTCTGATACGAATGGCCATGCTGAGCGTTTTATAAAAACCCAAGAATACTATTGTTATTTGAGAGCCTGTTCTTTACTAAAAAATACCTTGCAATTGCCCTCAGGACATATACCTTCCGTCTATCGGCTCGAACTCCCCCCAGCATGAGGCGCCTCAGATTACGGCTCTCGACCATGAGCGGATCCTGAACCATTGTTCCGTATGTATATGTATATCTATTTGTCTGCAGGTATCTGAGCTGACGTCAACTTAGGATCTATTGAATACCCCTTTAAAGGACCATATCAGAATGAACCAGATCCTCCGCTGGGCATTGGATTATTGCGATATATACATGCCCTTTTTCCACCGCCCAACTCTCAACCTGTCTCGATCCCCCCCTGTTTTGCTCCTCGCATTGTGCAGTCTGGGAGCGTTTCTCAGCAAAACGCAGGAGTACTATGAAGTGGGTAAACTGCTTCACAGGCATGTGTGGTCTCAGACTATCGAGGTGAGCAGAAAGAACCCTGTTCTTCATTCTACAGAACCCAGGCTTACAATCTATCGATAGAAACCCCTTATGAGTGCAAGGGTCGAGATGCCTTTTATACAGACATTGTTCGTTTCTGGACCTGGCTTTCTTGGGTTGCTATAATTTATACAGGATGTCAATTCAACTAACTGCTATTTAGAGTTGTCCTGGAACACATCTGTACGTATGCCATGGCACGTCATGAACATGAAATGTCGGAGATAGTGCACGGGATAATCGTTACGGTAAGCTTGATATATGGAGCCTTGCCTAAAAAGAGACTGCTTCTGACGAGGTAGCAAGCTCGCACGACGAAACAATCTTATGACAGAAGGGCCCAACCGAGAGGGAGGCTCACGACAGTCCCCGGATGTCAGGTGGAGGGAATGGGCACAGCGCGAATCCGTCATCAGGTATGAATGAAACAGAAAAAAAAAAAAAAAAATCAGCTTAAATCAATGCTGACAGGGGAGCAGGATAGCGCATACAATCTTTGTCAATGACGTACAGTATATGGTCTACTTCTCGCACCACGCCTTGCTCTCTGTGGGTATGATGAAAATACCCCTTCCGAGCCGGCAGTCACTGTGGGATGCACCGTCTGCAGTCAAGTGGGAGGATGAGATGCGCCAGCTAAAGAAGACGACCAGATCAAGGTACTTCAGCCTGGACTCTGCCGTGCAATCAATACTCTCCATGAAAGACGCAGAGCACATGCGCGAGGTTCTCCACTGGCACAGCACGCCCAGTCCGTTATCACTGCACATCCTTATCCATGGCATAACATCGGCGATAGGGGATGCAAAGTACCGATCCGTCTCGTCTTCAAGTAGCTTGGTTATCCGCGAGCTGCAGAGGCTGGAGTTTGACAGCGCACTAGCGTACTGGCGAGACCAGTTCGACCAGCTATCCGGACCTGATCAGCGCTGTCAGCTATCATGGTGCGCCCTGGTCATGTATGACTTCTCTGCAGTATTACTGCGGAACAATCTGTCCGACATCCAAATGGCAGCGGGAAGCGCCTTTTCGTCGGGACGCACAGTTACACCTCAAGTAGCACAGGCGGCGTACACGCGGCTGGTGTCCACCGACCCCGTCTGCCACGATTCCTACCTGCACGCTCTCGAAGTGGTCGGTCTATGTATAGAGGAAGGTACCGGCAACGGCAGCGTCAAGCCCGGCCTTGGAGTGCTATTGTCCCAGCCCATATCACAGCCTCGACCGCTATGGCAGACGTACTGTGCGTTCCTCGGCCTTCTCGTCCTCTGGGCTCGAGCCCTCGGCCTGGAAAACAAGGAGCAGTCTCGCAACGTCTCGAGGATAGGGCTACGGCAGTTCTCACTGCAGGCAATTCCGTCAACTGCTGCAACCATCCTGGCCAACATGCATCACAGGGAGCAGGCGCAGTTCTCAGCCGCCTCGGTAGAAGTCCAGGTGCTTAAAAGCGAGCTGAGAGAATTGATCGGCACCGTCAGTGACCGGCTCTCCGCCAGCTCATGGGAGATATGTAAGTTATACACTTCCAAGGTTGTTGTTTTTTTGTACTGTATGTTTCTATTTCTAACTTCATGTTTGTACAGCACATGAGGCGGCTAGAATCCTAACCTCCTTGGTTGAGAGGGAAGGGCTGAACTACCATAGAAGGGCGAGCTCTCTTCTACAGGCTTCCCGTGAATGACATCTATGGCAGGGCTAGTCTTGGAGCAGTATGAGGAGATTCGACTAATTCCACCCCCTTCGACATACTCCCCCAATACCCGCCTGTCTGGTCGTTTTTCAACCAAGTAGATGTACTATTAAGACTGCTCCTATCTATCTATCTATATACACTCACATATATATGTTTGCTGCTCAAGAAGAGGATGGTCTTCTTGCCAGTATCAACATTTGGACAGGCAGATACCCTTTCGATATATGATTCCCATGGCTCTCTATACCTATTTCTCCATAGTGTCTATTGAAGTTAGCATGACCTTAACTGCATTTCTTTTCTTTTCCTTCTTGTGTTTGTGTGTTGCTAGCATAAGCCCTTGCCTCTGCTTAGAGGCTTCAGACATCCAAGAGACAATAACATCCTGCTTGCACTCTTCTACCAACATCTACATATCCAGCCAGTCAGCGCGTTTATCCTCTACATATCTCTAACACTGGCTGCTATAGCGTACCTGCAGTACTAGAGGTATGACTTACTGATACAATCTATATAAACAGCTCCTAATTGAATGCCCTCCTAGCACTACTATTGTCTACGCCTCGCGCTACGCTCACAAAATGTGCAGCAAGACCACTCCGAAATATGCCTGTGGCCATCTGGGAGCAACCCGTATACTTCCATGCCATAAGAAGGAATGCAAGGGGCCTGTCCCTGTCATCCTCCCCAGCCATCTGATGTGTGCATCTTGCTGCAAGATACGAGATATGAGGTAACCATTGGAGGCACAGAGAGCAGCAGACGCGACACAACAGACAAGAAACAATGGAAACCTGTAGCTCCAGAGAGATAAACATGTAGCTAGAGGTTGTTGATATGCTTTATTCGCAGTCTGTCTGTCTTTGTGTGAATCTGGCTGTAGAGCTGGGTGGTTTCTCCTATCCAGCCAGCCCCTGAGCAGCTTCTCTCCCCTGAACGCCCTCCAGCTGCCATCAACAGAGGAAGAAGTCGAGGAAGTCAAGGACAGCCAAGTGCCACTGCTATCAAATAATAATACACAACGAAGTCCTCCCTGCCCTTGCCATCAGTAAATATATGAAACAAGGGCGTTATGTAAATACCCTTGGCTTGCCGCCAGCCCAGCAGGCAAGCCCCTGGTCGGTTTACGCATAACATGCCAGCTATAGCCAGCTAACGAGCTCCTTAGTCAAATAACCAAGAGCGACGGCCGCGGGGGCGGGGAAGCCGATATAAACTTGTTGCAGGTAACTATCTTGCGGATATCAAGACGGCGTCATCTCGCAGCTCGAACAAACTGACAACTTCGTTGCTGAGAGTCCAGGCAAATTGATGCTGCTCGTCTGTATAACCAACTAGACACACATAACTAGTTATATCAACAAAAGGATAGCCACGATGAGTTCGCAGGCCCTTCACCCGGGATACTCCCATGCAGACGCCTTCGACGAGGGCTTCCTCTCGGTGGGATCCATCCACAAGATCCATTACGAGCAGTATGGGAAGAAGGACGGCAAGCCAGGTGAGCTTCCAGTATCACCAGCACCGCCTGGTCGCCCCTTAACCAGTTACTGATCGAATTGATGCCCAGTTATCTTCCTCCACGGCGGGCCCGGCGGCAACTGCACCAAGATCAACACGACCTTCTTCAACCCAGAGGTCTACCGCGTCGTCCTGTTCGACCAGCGTGGCTCCGGCAAGTCTCTGCCAAACTCGGAGCTGCGGGAGAACACCACGCACCACCTGGTCGAGGACATCGAGGCCATCCGCAAGCATATGGGCGTCGAGAAGTGGCACATGGTCTTCGGCGGCTCGTGGGGGTCGGCCCTGGCGCTGGTGTATGCGCAGGCCCATCCAGAGGTCGTCGGCTCGCTCGTCCTGCGAGGCATCTTCACCTTCCGCCGGGAGGAGCTCGAGTGGTCTCGGAGCATCGTGGCCGGCCGTCTCTACCCAGACGCCTACGAGGAGTTCGTCAACTACCTGCCAGAGCCCGCCCGGGCCGACATTGTAGGCTCGTACTACAAGCTGCTTCTGTCCGACAACAGGGAGACTCGCATCAGTGCGTCCAAGGCATGGAACAAGTGGGAGCTGTCCATCAGCGAGCTGCGCCAGAACCCCCAGAGCTTGAAGAAGATGGATGACGATGACTGGACGCTGGCACACGCCTCGATGGAACTCCACTACGCTATGAACGATGCCTGGCTGGAGCATGGTGCTCTCTTGAAAAAGGAGAATGTCGACCGGATCAGACATATCCCCAGTAAGCCTGCCGCTCCTTTTTTTTTTGTCTCGTCTCTTCAGGGGAGACCGCTGCTGACCTTCTTTGAAGCAACCATGGTTCAGGGGCGTTATGACATCGTATGCCCTCCCCAGACAGCCTATGAGCTGCACAAGGTGTTCCCCGAGTCCAGGCTATTCTGGATTCCGGATGCCGGACACAGTGCAATGGTGAGGCCCCCGTTCCGCGGCGAATTCAGGCATTCCCCTAGGGAGTTAACTAACCAACTTGTAACTATCAGGAACCCGGAACCCGCAGCAAACTGACCGAGACTTGTGACGAGTATGCTAGCTTATAAGTTTTGAGGTCGGGCCGTGATCTCATGTATCGATAACACTGCTGTTAACAGACTCACAGAGTAACTAGTAATTAGTTATCATTATGTGCAAGAAAGAATTATATGACTAGCTATCAGAGTGACCTTGATGGGCTTCCATTCCTCTCCAGCGGAGTTCCCTGGCTCCAATGCTCCTTTTCGCGGCAGCAGCCACAAGCTCTCCGAACACTCTGCAAAACGCAGATCATCACGGCGATACGGATGCTGCCAGAGCTAACCAGACAGTCAGTGGCTCCCCGGATGCACCTGAATAGCGTACAGAGTCATCCGTCAGATCGACGATGTCAAGCAGTGAACCAACTAGCTGCTCATCCAGCTCTTCCGGCCGTGAAGGACTCGCAGTAACACACGGAATGCAGGTGTTATCGCTGACTGGCTGCCTAGTTGCAAAGCTGAACCACGGTTGCTTCCTTTAACTTACCTGATCAACGGACCAGCGAGCCGTGCCTGGCCTGTCCATCGTCTGGCGTGTGGTTTCAATGCACTGGTCCATGGTTGCCAACTACCTAAATACCTAAGCTACGGAGTACTCTCTCGAGATGGTTCCTAAGTTGACTATTTTCGGACCCCATCTCGTCCATCCAGATATCCAGCCTCCGTTTATGCGAACGGACTCGGAGCAGCACGCTAACTGACTAGCCAGATAACTACTGTCTGCCCCGTGGAAGGCGAATATCTTCTTTTTTCTCACGGAAGTCCTCAGTTACATGCCCTGTCTCGTAGCTAAGTTGACGTTGGTTCACCTCGAGTTCCGCATACCAGACATGCCCTGGACTTCCTTCGTCCCCCGGAGAATGATATGCTCAGGGGTAACGTTCAGTTTACTCAGTATGCAAGAGCCCACGCTGTCATCCTGAGTTGCAGGTACTCTTTCTTCCTTTTCCTCTGCGGAGAGTGTAGCAGACGTTCTGGGCTGCTTCGTTTGTCTAAGTTATATCCTCACTCTTACTACGGAAGGCTTTTACCACTCTCTACCATAATTATACCATTTTTACCAGAGAGTCAAGGCCGGAGATCTCTATCCCTTTGGTGCTGTATATACGCTCCCAACAAGTGTTATATCACGCCGTGGCAAGCTCCAACCAATTTGCTCATACCCTTTGATGCGGATTGAACAAGCATCAGCTAGTGAGAGCGTATTCCTCCTGGCTCCATTATCCCCATAGCTTGTTTGTTGATCGACAGCTCAACGTCCGATATCTTTCGTTGTGACTATGATATGGTATCCCTAGGACATCCCTATAGTCATTACTCAGGGCATCTAAGAATACAAAAATGGCCTTCTCTCCCTCGATAAAAGGCCATACAGCTGTCCCCGTAGTTCATAGCAAACTACTCTGCCATATCACTTCCTCTACACCCTTACCTTCCCTTACCGCATTGATCAGCCAGCTATGAAGGGACTTCTCTCACTGCTCCTTGTGGGAGCTGCTACCGTTTCGGCGGCTTCCTATGAACCTCGCTCCCTCACGGAGGATGTGCTGAAAGGCGAGGAAAAGGACATCTGGGACGCTATTAAGGGGGAAATACCCGGTGCAAATTTGAATGATTTCCTCAACCCGCCACCAGCTCATCAAGACAAGCTTGATGGCAAGTGGGACGGCAAGCTTTCAGGAAAATCCGTCGATGCTCTTTGGGTCGAAGAAGGAAAAGACAAGCCCTCAGGTATCGAGGAGTACGACATGAGATTCAAGACCGTGGACCCCAGCTCCCTCGGTGTCGACAATGTTACGCAATACAGTGGCTATCTAGACAATAACAAGAGTGGCCAACACCTTTTCTTCTGTATGTGGGCATCCACGCTTACCTTGCTTCATGGGTAAAGCAGCTACTGACGTTCTGGTGTACAGGGTTCTTCGAATCTCGACGTGATCCAGATTACGACCCTGTTATTCTCTGGTTGAATGGTGGCCCAGGATGCTCATCCATGACCAGTTTATTCATGGAGTTGGGCCCAGCAAGAGTTGCTAAGGACCTCACGCTGACCCGTAATCCTCACTCTTGGAATAACAAGGCTTCTATAATTTTCTTGGACCAGCCTGTCAATGTTGGATTCTCTCACGGTGAATCAGGTGTCTTCAACACCCCATCGGCCTCGAAGGATGTCTTTGCTTTCTTGACCCTGTTCTTCAAGCAATTTCCTCAATATGCCATCCAGGACTTCCATATCGCAGGAGAGTCTTATGCTGGCCACTACATTCCAGTATACGCAGCAGACATCCTGAAACAAAAGTCCAATATCAAGTTGAAGTCTGTCCTTATTGGAAACGGCATGACCGACCCTTACACTCAGTTCGCATCCTATCCGTCCATGGCCTGCGGAAAGGGCGGGTACAGTGCTATCTTGGATCAGCCTACCTGCAAAGCTATGGAGGCTGCCGTTCCACAATGCCAGAAGGAAATCAAGCGCTGCTATGACAAGCCCACAGACGTTGCGACTTGTGTTAAGGGTGCCAGCTTCTGTCAGGACGCTCTCATCCGCCCGTATTCCCAGACCGGCCAGAGCATTTATGATATCCGCGGTCGCTGCGAAGACCCTGAGGACCTTTGCTACCCTATCCTGGGCTGGATCTCCAAGTACCTCAACCAGCGCCATGTTCAGGATGCTATCGGCGCTGAAGTCTCACACTTCGAAGGGTGCAACAACCAGATAAGCAGCCAGTTCTTCGCCCAGGGAGACTACAACCAGCCCTTCCATCGCAAGCTCCGGGGGGTTTTGAAGGATATCAATGTTCTTGTCTACGCTGGGGATGCTGATTATATCTGCAACTGGCTCGGCGTCAAGGCCTGGACAGAGGCTCTCCAGTGGCCTGGCCGCTCTATCTTCAGGCGCAAGAAACTCAGCGTTGTTTATAACAGCTTTAACAAATGGCCACTGGGTCGGGTCAAGTACCACAACGGCCTCGCTTTTCTCCAGGTCTTTAAGGCTGGCCAGAGAGTTCCGTATGACCAGCCCGAGAACGCCCTGGACTTTTTCAACCGCTGGCTTGCTGGGGAGTGGACTCCATAGACTTCCAGTACTCAGCATTGACTCCAATACATACTCACTCGGGGCGACTGAGCTGAACACTTTTGCATAGATCACAATAACTTCAGCCTTAAAAGAGGGGGATTATAATCGAATTTTTATCTTCTTGTATT
This sequence comes from Trichophyton schoenleinii, assembly GCA_018357685.1. NCBI lineage: Eukaryota > Fungi > Ascomycota > Eurotiomycetes > Onygenales > Arthrodermataceae > Trichophyton > Trichophyton schoenleinii. Next base: position 4,604,481 of record WOFF01000002.1, read on the forward strand.
TGTATAGCAAATTGGGATATTTCTCCCATTCTTATTTAATAATTTTGATGCCACGTATATCCCCCCTTATCTGCTCCATCCTTTACCAGCTTCTTTACATACTCCAGAGCATCTCGCGGCTGTCTTCCCAATAACTCTCCCATCAAGGGGTCCACAGTTGCAGTATCCCCTTTTTCCATAGACTCCACCAGGCTTTGCCAACTCCTGAAGAAGGCTTCTGATTTCTGCCCTCGACCTTCTCTGGCATCCTCCAAGGCCATAATGCGAGGGAATTCATCTTTCGACACGTATTCGATCTCAAGTTGCTTGCCAGTAGCCTCAGACACAGCATTGATAACATCTGTTAGCTTGTAAGTTCGTGGCCCGGTGAGTAAGGCAACGTTATTCTTCAAGTTCAAGCCCTCTGGGTCACGTAGCATCAGTTGAGCAGTGGCTTCACCCAGTTCATCCCGAGAAGCAAAGGCAACAGGCCCGTCGCCAGAGAGGTATATGGTAGTTGTATTTGGATACCAGAACACAAAGACCGGGAAGGCATCGATATACACGCCTTCACGGATAGAGGTGTATGATAACCCAGACCTAGATGTAACTACGGTCAGAATACCCAATTTACTCAGCATAAGAGGGCCCAGAGTAGAGTACGTACTCTGCTAAAAGCTTTTCAGTCACCAAGTGAGCTTGTTGGACAGAAGCCTTGGACTCGGAGCCATAACCCCCAAACGCAAGACTGGAGTAATATACCTAGTATAGAAATCCTGTTAGCACAAAGGAAGAGAATGAGCCTTCAAGGCTGTGAGTAACATACATGTCCGACTTTTGCTTCAACTGAGGCCTTGACTACTCGTTCATGCTGCCTGTTCCTTTTCTCAGTGTTCACTTCAGGGCTGGAGACGAAGAAGAAACGTTCGACACCCGCCAGCGACTCCACAAGCGACTTTGGGTCATTGTAGTCGAGCCGCCGAAATTGGATCCCTGGATAATCCTGCTGGAGTCTTTGGCCCGTCTCGAGCCTGGAGGATGCAGCTGCGATCTGTGAAGGGTCCGAGACGTTTTCATACAGCGTAGCCAGAACAGAGCCCCCTAGACCGCTGGACGCGCCGGTCACCAGGTATTTAACTGGGCTGCTCATTGTATATCGGGATGGGTATATTGGTCTTGATCGAGAGTGAAGAATAGCGCAGTCAATGAGGTTTCAACTGCTGGTGGTCGGCATGGCGGTTACCTTTTATAACCAGCAGCTTGATAGATCTTGCAACCACAACAGTGGCTGACTATAAAATGTCGCCGCAGCGGACATGTCAGTTGCTCCATGGCCACCGCGAGCTGTGGACCCTAGATTTCAAAGCATCGGAGACATTTCACAGTTCGCTGTCAGCGTCCTGTAGTCCTCCTGGATGTCGGCAGCGAGTTTCAACTAACTAGATCTTGTGGGCCGAAAAAGTTGCCGGGTCGGGCCAAATTTTGATGCCTTTCGAAGGACTCGAAGGATCGCGGATGAGCTTAGCTCGCAAGCCCCCCCCCCTGTCCACCGCGGGAAGGAATATTTATCTGAATATCTCGTATTCAAGGCCGGATGCCGCTATGCCGTCAGCCCTCACAGAGGATGTGCGTGTTCCACGGTGGCAGCCTAAGGCCTGGCGGGGAGGCCCATGGATGGAGTTAAATGCTTGTATCTCCGGTGTTTTCGCCCGACGAAGAGGACTGTAGAGTCGGCTTTCAAGTATATATACAGGCTCGAGGGAGGAGCTGATTGCAATTTCTTTCATCCATTCCATAGCTGGCATACTCGACGAGATTGACCATTCGAGCTGTTCAAAATGGCGTCCAACCCACCGGCAGAATGCTGTATCAGGGGCTTCATCCATGAAGGCATCGCTACGGGGGAGATGAAGAAGATGGGAGACCGTAAGCACTTCATCTTATTTTATACCCTCTACTTCACTGCTCATAGTGGACGAGATAGCGAACTAACCAGGGCATAGTCGACATCTACTTTGCTCACCCCAAGGAATCTTGCAAGAAGGCCGGCAAGGCGATTCTCATTCTCTCAGATGTCATGGGCATTCGCATCAACGCCCAGCTCCTTGCTGACTACATGGCATCCCAAGGCTATCTGACAGTGATTCCAGACCTGTTCCGTGGCGACAGTCTCACGCCTGCTGTGTTCGAGCCAAATTCCGGCTTTGATCGTCAGGCGTGGTTTGCAAAGCATGGCACCAATGCTGTTGACCCCGTCATCGAGTCTACTGTCAAGATGCTGCGAGCTGAACACGGAATTGAGAGGCTTGGGGGTGTTGGATATTGCTTTGGTGGAAAGGTATGGAAGGAAAATGCTTGCATGGCTTTGAGTACGAATCTGTTGGTCCTGACGTGTCTCTGTAGTATGTGTGCCGATTCTTGAAAGATGGGAAGCTGAACGCTGGATTCACGGCACATCCGTCTTTCGTATCGAGGGAAGAGCTATCTGCTATCGAAGGACCACTATCCATCGCTGCAGCAGGTACGTTTCCCGGTTTCTTGAGTTGCATGCATAGTCGCTTCTGACAGATATTTGGTTGTCTAGAAATTGACGAGATCATGACCACCGCATTGCGTCACGAGTCTGAGGAGATCCTAGCAAAGACAAAGCAGCCATACCAGATTACTCTCTATGGAGGAGTGTCCCATGGATTTGCTGTTCGTGGTGACCTGTCTAAGCCGGATATCATGTTTGCAAAGGAGCAGGCCCTGGCTCAGGCACTGGCATGGTTTGGTCAATACCTATGACGGGTTATCGACCGCGAATGTCAGAACTGGATGATATAAGTAAACAAGAAAAAAAGGGGATGAAATCTCTATGATGATTCATTGCAACCATAGATGTATCTGGCCGAATAAAACAAATGTATCAGAAACCTTCAAAGGTATTCCGCCCTTTTCTGTCCTTCCTGCGCCTCTCATTTCGACGTAACCGTACAAAAAGACATGACATGACATGATATGATAGAAAAGGATTAGTGTCGAAATGAGAAGAAAAAAAAAAGTAGAGTCAATGGAAAACACAAAAAAAAAAAAAAAAAGAGCAAATGCAGGCAATTAACTAATGATCTCTTCAGTTTCTTCGATGATCTCCTCAACAATCTCCTCTACCACTGTATCGCCCTCGGCGGCAGTGATATTGGGTTGAGCAACGATGTCATCATCTGCATTGGGAGACAGGCCGAGATCTTCTCTTTCCTCGAGAATCATTTGCTTCTCCTTTCTGAGCCAGGCGGTCCATTCGCTGAGGACTCTCTTTCTCATCTCGACTATGGCGGTGTTGGCAATATCGACGGCGTACTTGTCTTCTTCGTCAAATTCTCGAGAGTATTCGCGAAGGTTCTTGCGGACTTGTTTTTGCTCTTCCTTTGAAAGGAAGGTTGGAGGTCGCGGGCGCCAGAGCAGTTGCTTGAACTTCTCAGTGGGATGTTCGGCTAATGTTGTACCAGAGAATGTGTGGATATTATAGCCGTTTTCAAGCTATTTAATGGGTTAGCTACGCTATTCATGGAGATAAATCGAAACTGCTTTTTGTCAACGTATACATACCGAGTGAGTCCAGGCAGATGCGCTGGAAACAACGTATCGACCAGTTGGATCCCAGTCGACATCAGTCACACCAAAGTGGTCGACAGTCTTCATGAGCTGTAGATTGGCCGAAAGATCCTTCTCACTCTCTGGCTTCTCTCCCTCAAAGTCCAAATCCCAGAAATCAAGGTCAAAGTTCTGCTGTGAATGCACGGTAGCGACGACAACGAATCGGCCCTTGGGAGACCAGTAGATTCCATTGCTCGTCTTCTTCTCAATGGTGCGGATGAGTTTGAAGTTACCGATAGCGCCACCTTTAACCTTCTCAGGGCAGAAGAAGGAGACAGCAGTCTTTGGAGCAACAGCAGAGCCGGCGATGGCCTCGCCAGTTGTGATGAGGACAAATCGATCACCCTTGGGTTCCCAAGCGAAATTTATGACGGTATCCTTTAACGAGTCGACAACCTCGACCGGCACACCCTTTTCTTTCACTCGGAAGATCTCCAGGTTAGTAGCCATGGATTTCTTGGACTTAGAGTGCCTATCAACCTTGACGCAAACGTAGGCACCCTGGGATTGCCAGTGCAGCTTCACGTCGGAGACATTGAAAAGATTTCGTGTACGAACGATCCCCTTTGAGGGTATGCTCATCAAACCAACCTTGGCAGGGTTGCTTCCGATTTCAGGGGTCCAGAAACTAAAAAGCTGCTCATAGCGTTTGACACCTTCCCTTTGCACAGTAGCAGGGGACCATTCGAAATCCATAACACCTTCAATCTTGACTACGGTCTTGTCAAGAAGGTTCATACGAGGTAGCTCGTAGACGGATATGGACTGGTGTTGAAGCATACGAGCAACATATTTCTCATCCGCTGACCATTTAAATGCAGGCCACTGTACTTTCTTCTTTTGAGCAGCAGCGTCATCGGCGCCAGCGGGGGCAGTTAGGTCATGGCTGACGAAGGATCGGAGAGGCTTTCCGGTGGTAATATCCCAAATGATTATATTCTTGCCGTCTTCGTCATATGACAAAACGCCAGGTGCTCCCTCTATCTGTATCGGGCGGCTAGACCATGTGGTAAGATAGTTTTCCTGGGGCGAGAATTCCACAAGCTGGACGAAAGGATGAGGGAACTGTTTTTGTTTGCTGAATTGGGGACCTCCCCAGAGTTGGATACCTTGTGGATGTACGGAAGCAAGGTATGTACCCATGGGAGACCACTGTACAAAAAGCTGGGTCCAGTGATCTCGGTCGACAACATTCTCTGGAGGATCTTTCTTCATATTCCAAAATACACCAACTTTGTCACCGCGGTACATTGCGAACTGATCGCGGGCATTGGGGTCACCTAGCCATGATCGAAGGTGCTCTTTTTCCTGGAACGGTTCGATCTTGGGAGGTTTGTATTCATCATCTATCCGGCCTTCACGTCCATACCGGTCTATATCAGTGAGCTTGTTGACTGCCAGGGTGTGCTTCTTATCCAGAGGGGTTCCGTGAAGACTCTTTATGGCGGCAAAGGCTTCCTCGGGGGTGTCATATTCAACAAAAGCGAAACTGTAAGCAAGGAAGACCCCCAATTAGCTATGTACCACACAACCTTCCCATTGTTCAACCTATACACCGAGCCTTACCCTTCAGACATTCCATTCTCATTCATGGGTAGAAAAATCTGGCGGTTCGGGTCGATGTTGCTCGATGAGGGGCCATCCTTCTTTATTTTCTTTAATAAAAACTTAATCAACTTCGCCTTATTATCTTCGGAGACGATTGGGAGTCCGTCGAAAACGACGAAGGTATCGAGTCCTTCTTCCAGTCGGACTTCGAATTCAGCCTTTAAATCTGCACACAAACAACAGCTGTTAGTTCAGCTTCCTCCATTTGGAGTGGGATGTGTGGGCATGCCTGAGAAATCGATCTCGACCTCATCCTGTTGCAGGTCCTGCTCGGTCAGGGTATCGAACGTCGACATCGTGGCAATCTGGCGTCTCGCAAACGGCTGCGGGACAAGTTGATAGGCAAAGCAAAGCGACGGCGAAGTTCGTGGTGGAGGAAGAAATCTGATATTTTTATGTGGACGAAAAAAAGTTGCAAAAGAACGTTGTGTGGGCCATTCCACATCGGGACTAGCGCAGCACGGTAGTTACAAGTTCCAGGTCGACGCAGTCGACTAGGTCGCGGCATATAACAAGGCCAGCAACACAGACAGACAGCGGCGACGACGAGGGCATCGACGAAGACGATAGATTGGAGAAGTAGAGAAACTGCAGATGGAGAGGGAATTCGAAGGACAGTAGAAGAAGATGTTCTGTTTCATTGAGGTTACCGCAAACTCCGAGCTAGTTACAAGATATCTCCTATAAAATGCACCACTGACGCCCAGTTAAAAAGATAGAAAGATAGATGGCGGGGAATAAGGGGAGGACAAGAAAAGAGACTGAAATTTCGCAGAATTTGGATATGTCATCGCTAGACTGCTGATGCAGGCAATAATAAAAGAAAAAGGGAGAAAAGAGGAGAGCAGAAGGGTAGGGAGGGAACCAAGCAGACCTCCAGGGAAAGTACAACGTCGTTATCGTAAATGGTTGTTATAACGCTGGGAGAGTAAGTGTAACGGAGATAGTAAAATGGAGCCGACAAATCACTCCTCCGGGTCATAGAGATTTTGATTGAGTACCTTGGTCATGGTAAACATGTGTATACGATCCTGTTTGAAAACGGGGCGCATGAGGTCATCGCATCGGATTTGGCGACGGTCATTTGGATCCTGAAGCTCATGTTCACGGATGTACTCCCAGACCTTTTTTACCGTCTGAGGTCTCGACAGCTATGCACACGGGTGAGTAACGGAAGAATTAAACAACAGCACGCAAAGAGATATATGCACTCACAGTCACTTCGCCTCCAAGTAAAGCAGATAGCGCAGGTGAGAGCGCCAGTGGTTTCTGTAGATAAAATTTGTCAATAGCAGCCCTGGATGTATACGGTGGACAACATGGTATGAATTTGCATACATGGAAACCACCCGTGCGATTCACTTCCTTTTTATTTTCCGCAGCTGAACCATCTACGTCTGAATCATCGGACGCTTTCACTTTTTTCGTGGTTTTGGAGGTATTCTTTCGTTTCTTCTTGACTACTCCAGTCTTCCTTGAGTTGGCGCCACGTGTTGTCCGGGCACGTAGATTCTCCTCTGCCTGTAATTTCGCTGCATAGGCAGCGTCCGAATCTACCACATCGTCTTTCCGTTTCTTTACTGGAGGAGGCGAAGAATCTGTTGCATCTGGTATGCCTTCCGGGTCCGCGCTACGCTTCTGTGACGGCGAAGGCAGGGAGTTACCGTTAGCGACAGGTACGGAGGAGGTGACGGGCTGCGGTTGGACTGCGACAGCGTTGGACTGCTCTGCAAACATGTCGAAACGCTCCATGATCAGTTCCTTGAGGGTAGCCTATGTCGCTGTCAATACTGGCTTGCTAGTTTGGCAGTAATGGGAAGAATTTGGGGCTCTGGAATTTGGGGTAACCGCCGACCTTATAAGGTGTTAGGTCATGGCCGGTAGTTTCCTGCAAGCCCCTGCGAATTCGCTTTTCTGATATGGTTGTAAGGTCGCTGCTAGCCAGAATAGAATCAATTATGGTAGTATAAGAAGCTTTCACATCGGGCGACACTATATTTGAGGAACCAGGGTAAAGGTTGTTAGCTCGTATAATCAATCCTTTCAATCGCAATAAGGTGAGAGAAAGAGCTCTCACATTCCATGTTGACAATGCTCAATGCGAGACACTGCGCAGTAGCAAAGAAAAACAAGTAAGACAGAGTATCTATGAAGGTATATAGACAAAGGTAAGCGATGCAAGCAAGCGCTGTTGTATGCGAGAGCACAGGATGAAGGGTGGGCTTTGGAGCGGAACCAGGAGGATGGGAGAATGATGTAGTTGACCGGATGAAGCAGCCGGAGAAGCCTTTATTTAGCGCGGCTGGCGGGGCGAAAAGACGCGAGATGCGCTGCATTAGCCGCCACAGATCTAATAATAGCGCGCCATCCAGACGGGAGCATCCAGACAAGACGCACGCCGGCGGCTAGGTGCAGCCTCATATACCCAATAGATGGATATCTGATGTGTGAACGCAAAATATGTAAAACAAGTAAAAAGGTAAAATATATTTACAGCTTAGGCTACGTGGCTATCATGCTAGGAACTCGCCGTCGGCAAGGACATTCCACGGCAGGCCTACCTGCCAGGACTTTTGCATGAGCTTTCTTGCTCCTCGTATCTATAGTTAGGGGCAGTTAGAAGCGCTCTCAGTAATGAGTAGAAAGTTCGTGAGGACTCACCTGCTTCATGCCAACACTCTCAAAGCCCTGGACGCGCTCGCTTACTTGCCGTCGCTGGCCCTCATTTTGGCTCTCGCAACCAGCAGTGAACAGCGGAAACAATATGCATACTTCTTCTTGTCCACCGCGAGAAACCTGATCTAAAGAGTCAAAGAGTGCATCTACTAAATTCATAACGATGGGATCTGAGGATTCACGCCCTAACACCCTTCGATGGAGGTGGATCATGCCGGAAAGTCGATACGCCTCGTCCATTGCAGCCATGACAGGATCTATCGGTTTCCCATGGTGTGTCATGGATATCGACCTACGTTCAGGACCTGCGTCTTCCATGTCTTGAAGTAGCTGTTCGGCCTTCGCTAGCACAGACGCAGGTGGGTTCCAGCTTGTAAAGAGTCGTCCAGCTGGATCTACTCGCACGTTGTCGCATTGATGTGTCAGCGCACTTAACCGCGCTAGTAATGAACAACATCGGGGAGTAAAGCCAGTAAAGCAGTCTACTTCAAACTCCTGGTCAACGTCATTCTTTGGATATTCCGCTGTAGTACCAAGAGGCCAATATGTGCCGTTAAATAACGGCGCTTCAGCGCGTCTAGATGAAAGGCTACCGAAGAGATCAAGGTATACAAGCCAGCGATGCAGAAATGTATTCACCTTCCCAGTGAAATGGTCCGGGTCGGTCTTTTGACGTGTTAAAAATATCTCCCGGGCCGTCATCAAGTGGCTCTCCCACCGGATTGGGACTTCGAATGTGCTAGGCGATATAACTTTCAGGGATACAAGCATGATCGCCGTAGCTAATGTAGCAGCAGAGGCCCTTCTTCGTGGATCACTGAGTGCGTGGCGGAGTGATGGGAATACGCCGCTAGTCCACCGGGCTATGCGTGTATATGGTTCCGCATGGCCCAAGAGTCGTGACCTATGGCTCGCTGAGTATGCCAACAAGAGGTTGAGGATATTCTCATCTTCAATTGCCACTGCATATGCTAATTAGTGCTGCCATTTTGTAAGAAAATGAAAGGTGTGAAAGCAAAGAAACTAAACATACTTGCAGGCAGGACCGTGGCGAATGGATTCAAATGGCAATCGTGAGGCACCAGAATCCTCGCTGTATGGTTTATGAAATGGTGGAAGTACAACATGTTTATTGGGCTTTCAAGTAATGTGAGTGGTAATGGGGATAATAAGCGTGGTATAAGTATAGGGACAGGTTTGGCATAATAGCCTCCCTTGGAAAACACCGTAGTCACGCTTCGATGAACTCCGGCGGATATATCCTCTTGCGAAGAGGACGGTGTGGCCGTACCGCTAGAAGCTGTTTGATATTGAATGGCTTTGAGGTAGTTTATACTACCCGTTGATGTATCACGCAAACTAGCTAAAAGTTCAGCATCTCTATGCACGTCTAGATCGGGTTGACCACAGTCTAATCCATAACTTCTTCCATCACTTGGGTCCGGTCTGGAAGGGATTGATAGCAGAGAGTTGACCGAAACACGGTGCATGTTTGCAGGCGTGTTTACACCACTTGTTTTTGAAGCTAATGGAAACTGCAGCAATGTCTCCTCGGTCATGCAAGATGCTGGAGACTCTCTAATGACCTGTTCAGAAGCAGGAAACATGCTGGTGTTATCAGCTATGGGTATATAATTGGTGTAAGCCGTCGTTGATACACGTTGAGGGTCAGCATGCTGGACAAATGTAGAGGAACTGGGTGAAGTCGCTTCGCCATTCTCTCCTACAATGATTTTCTGATAATGTGACGGAGAGGCTGACTGCCCTGGTGAAGCATACGAACTAGAATTTGGCGTGTACGGCTGCCATGCTAGGTCCGCCGATGTTCTTGGTAGACAAGCACTTAGCCCAGATAGTGGCTGACTATCATTAACTGGGATTATTGGGCTACCAAATGGTTCTGAAAGGACTTCGCCATGATCTGATTGCTGTTGTTTAGTATCCACATTCGGTCCTGTGTATTGCTGTATAGGCATGAATACGTGCTTTACAGAGGATGCTGGGGAGCCGCTTGCCCGATCCCTTGCTGAATTGGGAGTTGCCGGTGATAATGGTGATGGTATCGACTCGCTATTAAGCCCAGTATTTTCTGCACCGGCGCGTTTCCTTGCGCGGCCTTCCCAGTTTAACCGGATGCTATAATCGCACTTGTCGCCTTGCCTTTTGCAATTGATACAAGATGGCTTTTCTTCACCACTTTATTGTGTGTAGTCAGCATTCAAGTTTATATATGACGGATTGACACAATAAGAATTGATTCGTATGTTAGGCTTCCATGAAACATGTCCGAACTTACCACTTAACCTTTCGAGCTTTGCATGGCCTATTATCTAGATAATTAGATTACACCTTGAGTTTAACAGTATAATCTAGATGTAGAGAGTGACATACCAACAGCCTTTCCTACTTCTCCTCTTGGGCTCCGGAGCACCGGGCTTCTTCGGGCGAGGCATCTTCCTTTATTTGTTTGCTTTTTCCCCTTTGTATTCTCTAATTGATATAACCAATCCAGACGTTCCGGTTTAAATGTTAACTTTCTTTCTTATCTTCGCGTCTATACCATCGATTTCATGGAAGCCTGCCCGTCCGCCTAACATGAGGAGAAGAGCACAGTACTAGACGCATCATTGCCTAGCCCGGCACAGGTTAATAGGCGAGGGTAGCGGAGCAGTGGTATATGTAATAACGAAACAAATCATTATTGTCATGAGGGACTTCAGCCGCCCCGAGGCTGATATTTTTCCCAGCTTCTCCTAGCCCTGGATTCTGGGTACAAAAGGAGGGGGTGTCTGGCGCAGGAAGTAAATGAGTCACTAAGGCAGTGGAGGTGCCTTTTCAGCGCATATAAAAGCAGAAATCCTGGTATTCAGTGAGAAGGTAGCCAGAATATATGTAGATTAAAAGGTCCGTAACTATCCAAAGGGCACAGCCTGGTGTCAATCGATGGCTTGGGTTCTTTTCGTATCCAGCTTCTGTCTTCGTCACTGTTTCCGGCCACCCTTGCTTTTTATATCACGTGATAAATTCAGGCCCACCGAGTGGAGAAATCAAAGGGGAGATGATGCTATTAGTAATCAAAGTCCCGTGCTCGATTCGATCCATAAAGAATATCAGTACTTTGTATACTAATTTTCAACTGGTTGCCTGCAATAGAGTGGAATAAGACTATAAAAAGTAGCCATCCAGCTTATGGTCTCCTTTTTGTTTCACGAGGAAATGCCGTTTGCTTAGTAATCGATGTATACTCACTGGGCCTATATTTCTCCAGATATGTATCATGTGACTTTAACGCCGCCGGGAGTCGCTTAGCTCAGCAAAAATCTTGGCAAGACGAAATGCTGCTTTTGGGCAAAAAGACGTCAAGAACTTTGCGAGCATCAACTTCACCACCACCAGTTTGAAGCATCACACAGCCATGAATACGCCAATTCGCACGGCTGTCCTGGGTGGCAGACTTTCAAATGCCTGGTCGCCCTTGGCCACCGGTGCAAGCGCCCCATTGTCAGTCACAGCTTACCAACATCAACCATGCCGCCGGTCAGCACCACCACTCAAGCAACAGCCCATACGAGCTTCAAGCTACTCTACAACAAGCAGATCGCCAGTGCATCGAGCAAATTCGTTCTCAAACACATGCAGAGGAAACTATAGCTCATCGTCTGCCAACTGCCCTACCCTCCTATCAATTATTCGAAGCTCACAGTCATGTCCTGGATCACGACGAAATTCTTCCACATCTACTCAAGCTGCCTCGTCCAGTAGCCATCCCACCAGCGCCTCCAATACCCCAGTGAAGCTTGATTGGAACACCTTTTTCCAACTCCGTGCCTCCCGCCGGAAGTATTCTCTAATTTCTTCTGTTCTCGCTGCGTTCACAACCACCACGGCTGGAGGCCAGATCCTAGCTACACAAAATCTGGAGAGTTTAGGCGCACAAATTATGGGCTTTGACCCATTGATTGTACTTGGCCTGGCTACCGCTGCCTCGGGTGCATTGGGCTGGTTGGCTGGCCCATTCTTGGGCAATGGCCTTTGGGGACTAGTTTACAGAAAGTATAAGAGTGCAGTTGCTATTGTATGTCCCGATACTCTCTTTCCATGAAACCATTCCTTTACATCGATTCGGCTAATCAATAAAACAGAAAGAGAAAGAGTTTTATGACAGAATAAAACGCTTTCGCGTTGACCCCTCCGCCAATTCCTTTGCTAACCCCGTGCCGGACTACTACGGGGAGAAAATCGGCAGTGTCCAGGGATACCGACAGTGGCTTAAAGACCAACGAGCGTACAATCGGAAAAAGCGAAGATTTGTTTAGGCCACCGGGCTGGTTATAACCTATCTGTGCTGTAATTGATTATGATTTGGCTCAATATCTCCCTTATAGGCACCGATTATCATTTTTTTTTATTTACCTTCACACATGTATTTGGTCCTCTTCAGGCCCCATTGTTCCACCCAGGTTCAGGGAAGAGTGGACAGAAGCTGTATAATCTTTAAATATCGGCCAATTCCCTGCTCCGCATTTATTGTACCAGAATAATTCCATTCTTTTACAAGCTATAAGGTGCCTTATCACACTCCTTGATAAAAAAGAGCTTGATAATTGTCCATTTTATTGTACTTGTTTAAACGCAACTCTCCCCATGCATGGCCCTTCATTATTATCCCTCCCTGAAGATAAGCCCTTTTTTTCTGCTTTACATCTAAGGGTCGGCACAAGCCAACCCAATGCTACATCCATCCTCTGATTCCTCGTCCTCCTCGGCGCCGGGAAGAGGTCGGGCACACGGGTCCGGAGAAAACCCCACAGTGCATTCCCTTAAGAGGGATCTAAGAATTCCATAGGCAGCATCAGCAGCCCGAATTGAGCTGAACTGGATCTTGACCTCGGTTTCGTCAGCGTTCTCAGTCATTCTGTCTCCCATCTCAAAGTCAAGGCGCATTTTGTTCTTTAGATTCTTTGCTATGTAGCAGTAGCGTTTGGGGTCCTGGTCTCCTCGAACCACCAAGCAACGGGAATAGAGCTGATCTATGATATTTTGATGCATGGTCTTAGGGATTGGGTATGTAGGAGTCTTGGAGAGGTAGACATCAACTCTGGCGTCATTGAAGTATACGCCGTGGTTGGTCGCGAAGTTGACGTAGGCAGAAGCATCCTTGCGTCGAACAAAGGTCACAACTCCCATGTGGTGCCCTGCATACTCCTGCATGTTCATGATATGCGCTGAGTACACGGCTCCTCCTCGGATAGCAGAGAGCAAGGTCCTCATATCCACATCTAGGGGAAGCTTAGTGAGGAAGACAGTTCGATAGGCATCTTTATCATCAAACCGGGGGGTATAAACTAGGCCATGAGCGATGAGTTCTGCACGGGACCCGAATCCTGGAAATCTTCCTTCCAACTTGCTGAATTCAGTATTGGCCAGCGTATCAGTCCAAGAAATATAGCCGTCCCAGGGCAGAGCTCTTGCAGGTGTAGGAGGAGAGGAGCTCGAGGTAAAGAACTACAAACACTGTTAATAACAGAGTGCAATTCCAGTGTTGAAGATGCCACATACTTCATCGGAATCAGAATCAGTATTATCCAAGCTGTTGCCACTTCCACGATGGTGAACAAGATCATCCACCGAGCCTACCCCGTCTACCAAAGTCTCGTTGAGCTCGAAGGATGACTTGATGGTAACAGGAGTCAGAGGAGTAGCTGTGTTCTCCTTGGTGCTTCCCATGCTGTCCATGCTGCTGAGGCACGACTCGAAGGCATCCAAATCATCGAGAAGGTAAGGAGAGTTCGTATTATCAGCGCGAACTGCAGTCGCTTCGTCGTCAGAGCCGCCAAAGAGACTTGGTTTCCACATTATAGCTGCTCTTTGTGCAAAGATTCACTACTCTGGGGAAATCCGAGCCAAACAAGGAGGCGATTGCAAACGAAAATCCGGGGAATCTGAGATATTTGCAAGGCCTGAGCGAGTAAAGCAGCCGAAGGAGGTTGATGGTGGGAGAAAGGAAGAAGAAGAAGAAGAAGAAGAAGAAGAAAGAGGTGAAGCTCAAGTCAAGCAAAGAGAGAGAGCGAAAAAAGGGAGGCGGGCAGTCAAACAACACTGAAGGGAAGAAACTCCCAGCCTCTCGTTTTTTTTTTCGATGCTATATAGATGAAGCTACTCTGCTTGGATTCTTCTTCTCTCGTTTGAAATATAGTAGAAGCTGGAAAGTATGGAAGGTCAGGCTGAGGTTGCTCTGATTCTCTGGGTGATATCAAATGGGAGGCGCAATGGTATATAAATTGAAACATCAGAAGGATATCTGCCAAATGCCAAATCAGAATTCAGAGGGCCATATAACATAAAAATATGGTAAACACGCTTTCATCTAGTCTTTTTAACATGGTAAATGTTATGTTTGAGTGCCATTCAGGCCGCCCTGGTATACAGATTCACGATTCGCTGGCTCTTTTTCGGCCCGTTGACCACATGGCTACTGGTCCAGCTATGTATACAGCTGATGCAGCCTTTTGAAACTCGAAAGGCATAAGTGGTCTCGTAGTTGTCCTTGACGCAGAGATGGCTCCCACGGGCAAAAAAGACATCAGTCTCTCCTTCGTCTGAGGCGGTTGCTGGCGGGACCAGGTCTGTCTCCTCGAGGTCGCCCTTTTCCCCTGCATCTTCATCCAGAAACTGTAGCTGATGAAAGATATAGTCCGGCAAGTCCTCAGTCTGACCATCTTGCGTGCTTTCTTTGCTGGATTCCAGGTTGACCTTGACGAACCAGACGCTCAGGCTGGAATCTGATAGCCGCCACATATATTTGCGTGACCATTTCATCCCCATCGAGTTACGGCCTGATGGGTCTCGCATCTCTCCTTGCTCCTCATATACAAGGTCATTTGAGATGTCGGACCCTCCATTGCGAGCTGGCTTGAATGTTGCTGTCCCCTTCAGTTCCCCTTGCATGTCCAGCTGGTTGTCGCTTTTGAGCCTGCGAGTGAGATTCCATGGCCGAGAGTCGGTGGAAAGGGCCTTGAATATGCTAGATGCTAAGCAGCGACTTGAGCTCATGCTATCTGGCCCTTCCCTCGTCTGCTCCAGCTGGGGGTTGCGGAAAATTTGGAGTTCCTTACGCGGGACTTGAACCTGGTCGAAAAGCTGAAGCCTGTTCAAAGTGCTGGCGATGTTGGGTACTTAACGTTAATTTTATACGACCGATAGTATTTTTTTTATCTACACGCATACGACGAGGTGATATTAAGTGTATGCATTAGTTTCAACTGCTAATGGTTTAACCGCTGCCTATTTATTTTAGAGAGGCGCGTGTATTCTATGGAAGTAAAATTTTTAACCACATTGGACTCGATAAGTTAACTTTTCCATTCCTACGGCTGCTCAGTGACGGTCTCTCCTGCGAGGAGCACTGCGGATAATGTTGTCAACCCGTAGAAGTAACTAATAGGAGATGTCAGTTAGAAGTGAACAAAACAATATTAGGTATGGCGAAGGGTAGGATTTTAACTAACCTCAGCAGCTTCAGAAGCTGACGAGACAACAGCATGCTTGAGTTTGTAGCTCTCCACAACACCAAGCTCGCGCATGTTGGCAATACCTCCTCCGGGAGTAAGAAGGTCTAGACCTGAGCTGGTTAGACCCTTGTTGATGGCTTGTCGAAGTCTTGTGACAAGGTCACTCGAGTCAAGGCCGGCGTTGTCGGCAAGGATAATGGGTAGTTGTTTTAGAGCCTGTGCGAAAGCGTCCACTGCTAGCTGCTTCTTTCCAGTGGTGTTTTGGGCAGCATGTTCAACTGCTTTAGCCATAACCATTTCGGCACATCCTCCACCCAGGGTAACCTTGGGTTCTTTGACAGTCTGGGACAGAACGGCAAGGGCATCGTGCAGAGACCGGTCAGCTTCGTCCAGGAGTTGTCCAGTAGCTCCACGAAGAACGATGGTGCAAGCCTGGCCAGCAGCAACACCAGAGAACTTAATAAGGGTATCTTCTCCAATAATCACTTCTTCGATCAAATCACAGTGACCGAGCTTGACTTGGTCAGGATGGTCAAAGGTGGATGCGATTTCACCTCCAGTGACCAAAGCGAGACGCTCAATGCCGTCGAAATCGGCATGCTCGATAGAGACGATGCCAGCATCCGTGAAAAGCTGCTCGGGCCAGTTATAGATAAGCTGACGGTTGACAAAGCAGTTAATTCCGTGGGCCTTGATCCTCTCAACCTTTGCCCGCATCTTCTCCTTCTCCGCTTTTTCAAGCTCGGCCAATTTCCCTGTCGAGTCGACCTTGACTCTGGCACCGAAGATCTTGACTTTGTCGGTATCCATACCGGTATTTGCGACCAGTATCTTTGCCTTTTCAAGCCTCTTGGGCTGGTTCACTCCAATGCTCTTATCCAAAATGAATCCTTCATCAAGGTACGAATCAGAGAGCTTTCCGCCGGCCTTTTTAATGATCTGTATATGGCTTAGATCAGTAGACCCCTTTAACCTCAACACTGCATCACATGCAAGGTCGGCAAACTGATCTCGATCCTGGCTTAAAACTTTGGAGCTCAGGGTGGTCCGCGCAATAGCATGGAGATCTTTTCGGAACGCAACAGGGTCGGCACTATTGTCAACTGCGCTCGCTTCCAAAGCTTCTAGGGCAGCACGGCTCGCTATTCGGTATCCATCAATAATGACCTGGGGGTGAATTTTCTTCTCAACGAGTTTCTCGGCTTCCCGTAGCAATTCTGCAGCCAGCACTGTGACCGATGTTGTTCCGTCCCCAACCACGTCATCCTGGACTTTGGATATATTGACTAAAACTTTGGCGGCGGCATTATCAAGAGCAATAGCCTTGAGGATAGTAGCTCCGTCGTTTGTCACCATGATCTCTCCTGTTGAACTGTGATAGAAATTAGCACCCCCTAATTCTCGCTGTGCCCCTTAGGAGCTCTGCCTAATTTTCAACTCACGCAGATTGCAAGATCTTGTCCATGCCCTTTGGACCCAAAGTGCTTTTAACCAAATCTCCAACAGCAATGGCACCCACGAAAGCTGACAATCGCGCATTTTCGCCCTTCTCCTCGGTGACATCCTCCCCAAAGATCTGTGTCGGGTTATTGAAAGAATTCGCCTGGCGGGGTTAGCATAGAGTAGGCAATATACAGGGAAAATGGGTGTATCTATACCATGGCAGCAGTTGGACGACGATATCTTGCGCTAGTACAGGGGCAAATAGGGTCTCCAGCAAGGTTGAGGGAGCGTAACGGAGCTGGTTGCTTTTCTACAACTGCTTGTGCCTCCAAAATATTATATTTCTTAGTTATCAGGCGATAAGCCCTCCTCGGTTGTTGTGGATATCACGTGATGCTAAAGCTATTTTTTCAGAGCCTCAAAGTCGCGACGGTTTAGTTTTGACCGGCGGAGCTTCAGACAATATATGAAAAGAAGGAGGTTAAATCAAAGCCAATTCATTCAGGGAGCTGGGAGTTGGTGGTTAAAGCTAGAGATATGTCTGAAGCTGCGGGACCATCGGAGAAAGCGGCCAACGTGAGGCTACACTCGCAGGTTGAGGAAGACGAACGGGAAGGTCGGTTTCACTTGCTAACCATGGTACCCGGGAGAATTAATACTGACTTGATAGTTTCTAGCGGACAATTCGTCCTCTGACGATGACTACGGCCCTGCTCTTCCATCCGGCCCATTGAAGAAGAAAAAGCGGAGAGAACTACCCTATGAGAAACTCTATATCAAGGCCCTACCAGCCTCTCCACGATACTCTAAATCGTTGATGCACCGGGATCAACTCGCATATGTGACTGTGACACCACATACCGATTTCATCATCACAAGCTCCATCGATGGCGTGGTCAAATTTTGGAAGAAAATGGCTGTTGGTATGGAGTTTGTGAAGGAGTTTCGTGCCCACATGGGGGAGATCAAGGGGGTCAGCGTGACATCAGACGGACGAAGTTTTGCAACCATTGGGGATGATAAGACTATGAAAGTATTTGATGTGATAACATTCGGTACAGTGCCGTCTCCCTAACTTGCAATGTACTCCTAGCTAACCGGGCAATGCAGACCTTCTAGCAGTCCTTAACCTCGAATTTATTCCTAGTTGCGTGTGTTGGGTACACCAGCGAGGAGCGTCTTTGCCTTTATTAGCGGTGACAAGTGAGGAAGATAATACCATATTAATATTCGACGGCCGATGTGAGAAGACAACTCCTCTTCACAAACTAAACTCAGTGCACAGAGCACCCGTTATTTCCATGGCCTTTAACAATGCATTTAACTGCGTGATATCTGTTGATAATAAGGGAATGGTAGAATACTGGCGTCCAGATGAACCATTTGACAAACCGGAAGGCGTGTTTGATTTGAAATCATCAACAGACCTCTTCATCTTCAAAAAGTCAAAATCGTTGCCATCGTCAATCTCAATATCTCCATCGGGTCACCAATTTGCAACATTCTCATTCCCAGACAGGCAAGTTCGAGTGTTCGATTTTGCTTCTGGAAAGCTATACCGATCGTACGACGAATCCATTCAGACTGTGACAGAGATGCAGCAGGCGGGAACTGCTCTTCAAAAACTAGAGGAAGTCGAGTTTGGCCGTCGATTGGCTACAGAACGTGAACTTGGGAACCCTGCTACAGCCCCCAAGGTAAATGTGATATTCGATGAGTCTGGGCATTTTATATTATATGGTTCAATCCTGGGCGTAAAATGTATAAATACATTTACGAACAGGGTCATCAGGGTATTTGGAAAAGACGAGCCTTTCCGAGCACTAAATCTCGGAATATATCAAGGCCAGCCGCAGAAAAAAGGAGTTGTGACTGTTTCTATGGCGGCTAGTTCAAACCCGCTTCTTCAAGAAGCTGAAGAGCGCGATCCAATCCTAATAACCACCGGGTTTGCCAAAGTCAGGTTCTATCTCTATACCAACGAAACAGAAATATCAAAATCAACGCGGGATATCCAGAACGAGAAGCCGATACATGACAAGGGCGGTGCGGACTCGGCTGCGGCCGCAAAGCCTGCGGAAACAGGAACGTCCGCAATCTTACACACCACCCTTGGAGATATCCATCTTCGACTTTTTCCTTCTGTTGCTCCAAAGACAGTCGAGAATTTCGTTACCCATTCGAGAAATGGGTACTATAACAACACCATATTCCACCGCGTCATCCGCAAGTTTATGATACAAGCTGGTGATCCTCTTGGGGATGGCACTGGAGGAGAATCTATTTGGGGAGGGGAGTTTGAAGATGAATTTTCATCTCTCAAGCATGACAAGCCATATACACTTTCCATGGCCAACGCAGGGCCAAACACCAATGCAAGCCAGTTTTTCATTACAACGGAGAAGGCGCCTTGGTTAGATGGGCATCATACCATCTTCGGTCGGGCCATCAAGGGCATGGACGTGATACATAAGATTGAGAATGTTAAGACACATAAGGAGAAACCTGAAGAAGACGTAAAGATTGTCAGCATTAGTATCAGCTAGATGCCACAATTTCATTGGTTCTTGTAACATTAAACGAAATGTATGGTAGATTTGCACTGAACAATAAAACAAGCCTTCAAAGGCCCTTGTTTGTTAAGAGAAACAAATGTATTTCACATTTCATCAATTCATCTCAGAAATCCACAAGCCAAACTACAAGTACATTCCAAGTCAAATCCATATATAATTCCCGAAAGAATAGGGTATAGCTGCGCCGTTCATGGCGGGGTGAAGTATCGTTTGAATCTCTCTAAATCAACCAACCCGAGTTTTCTAATGACCCAGTGGCAGTTGATTAGCAATCCTGGGAACCGAATCGTCCAAAAGTTCAAGTATCCATCTGGGAGGCCGCCGATATGAGCTTTGAGATGTTCTGACATATCGTTATAGTGGTTACGCTTATTCCGTAGAGCACGCAGTAAATCAAGCATCTTCGAGCCGGTATATTTGCGTTGCTTGCCCAGGCTGTCTTTGAATTCCTTGGGTAACAACTTCAGGAAATCCATGTCCGGGTACATGACATTTTCAGCAACGGATTCAAGGCATTGCAAAGCTGGTGAGGGCGGGTCTCTTGGCTCGAACTCGAAATGATCTGACACATCGCAGAGGAAACTGAGCCGTTCAGCCGGAGACCAGAAAAAGGGGTGAATCATGACTGAAGTGGCGTCAGGCCTGTGTAGTGAATGTTAGCAGGGTGTATCTGTTTGGATTATCATTGGGAGAAAGGGCAATTTACCTTAGACGCGGATCTACAGATAACATGCGACTTATCAGATCTTCTGCCTCGAAAGCGTAGTTTCCGAGACGTTGAAGTTCGTCGAGGTTGTAATGGCCTTTGACGATGTTGGCTTCACGCATGAATTTGCCATCTTTATCGAATGGATGGCATCCGTGAGTGAGGACATAATAGAACACGCAGCCCAGGGAGAAGATATCAATGGCTCTTGTGGCCCTACGGTTGGTCTGCGGATCAACCACAGCCGGCTCAGAGGAGTCCAAAGTGCCATTATTAGCCCACGAAGCTGGGTTGACATTCGATTGATCCTCATCGACAAGTAATTCAGGAGCACGCCAGCCAGATGTTCCTGCAGCATGTGCCGTTGTGGCCCTGAAGGAACTTTGGTTGTCTTCGAGCTTCTTGCAGAGACCAAAGTCAGATATAAGGAGGCGTAGATTGTTCACTCCCCGTGCGGATTTCTGAGCAGCAACAAGGATATTTTGGGGCTTCAAGTCTCGATGGACAATCTTGAGTGAATGGAGATAGCGAACACCAGCTGTGATCTGGCGGAGGATGTCTGGTAGGACTAAACCGTGCTGAAGGAGCTCGGGGAAGTTACGAGGGCGCTCAACAATATCCTGTAACGATGCTGGGCATAGTTCCAAGGCGATGTAAAGGAAACCTGCGGTTTGCTCCCTGCAAAAGTAACGGATAACATTGCTATGATCGTCACTTTCCTGAAGCAGGCCTACCTCATGGGCCGCAATATCGTAAAACTCAACTAGCAGACGTTTGACGGCGACGTTTCTGCCATCAAAGCTGCCCTTGTAGACAACTGTACCATGGCTGCCGTGTCCCAAGACTTTGTCGGTGTATACTTTCAGCTGGCCAATGCGAATGGCTCCGTCGGCGTCGATAACCTCAGTGTTAGATGTGGTGCGAGCTAGCTGTAGATCAGACAGCGAATTGAGCCTAGCACCCTGGGATCCTCCAGATTGGCTGGGAGGATTATCCGGATCGGCACTTTCCTGGTTATTTTTCTTGCCACGCCTATGTGCCTGACCACCTCTTCTCCCGCGACGGGCTTTCTTTCGTGGCGTCTTTGCAGCGGGATCTTCCGCTTCAGCGGGCTCATCCGCAGTTGGCGTCTGAGAGTCCCTCGAAGGCGT
The DNA here is from genome assembly GCA_018357685.1 of Trichophyton schoenleinii. Lineage (NCBI taxonomy): Eukaryota > Fungi > Ascomycota > Eurotiomycetes > Onygenales > Arthrodermataceae > Trichophyton > Trichophyton schoenleinii. Next base: position 4,625,767 of record WOFF01000002.1, read on the forward strand.
TTCTTGGTTTGTCTCCGAAGTCAGTAGGTTGGGGGAGGGCTTTGGATCGGCTGGTACTGGTTCGACTTTGGATTCTGTGAGCGTTTCATCCGCCCCTTTCTGCTCTTCCTGCTCAGGGGGTGGATGAATGACAAGAGCAGGATATTCAGTGCGTTCATCCGCGGGTTTCTGTTCGATTGTCTTGGAGCTTGTTGTAACCGAATTGTCGGGTATAGATATTATATTCTTCAGGTCAAGACGGTGCTTCATCAGCTCCTGAATATTCTGGGTATTGTAATAAATAAAAGTGCCAATGAATAGCAGAACGAGAGTAACGAATATATCCAATGCATTGTCCCAGCCCTTGCGGATGATGACGCTGTTCCTGCCTGGACCAGCCGGGGCAGGGAGCTTTTCCGGCTCTCTCGAGACGTCCTTGGGAGTGTCATTGGAGGATTCTGCGGGAGGGCCAGAAATGCTGGGAATATTGGGATGAAAGCGGTCTGATGGCTCAGTGAGAGAATGTACGCCGACAAGGACGGCTTTCTGTTGTGCAAGATCGAGAGAGGTGATCGGTCTGTCCTGAGACAAGAAATCCCTATCATAGCAATCTGCTATACGTGCTCGACCAGTGACAAGCGGGTAAGTAAGCTCGGACATGGCGTACCAGCCACCTGTTTCCGTGCAATTTATAAAAACGCGAGACTCCCTGTTATCAAGGCCCGCCGATCCGTAGTCATTGGTGGACGGAGGCTGCGCAAGGATAGCGAGTGGCGTGTCAGGTTCATCGGAAGACATGGGACGAGCAACGTCGAACACGCGGGCTACCGGCGAGCTGAGCCGTTGGGTGTAACGGCGGCCGTCTATCTTCGAATGGTCGAACCCAAAGATGACCCCGTCGTGCATGCTGTATATGTGGCGTTCGTCCATAGTTTTAAAGTACTGGCTCTGGAGGTCAACATCACGGTTGTTTGGAGTCCACTCCGCATACTTGATCGTACAGATGGGCTGGCCAGTGTGCGTATTTTGAATGGAGACCGTGTATTCGACACGTCCAAGGGTGAGCTTACCGCCGGACTTGCACTCATGTCCAGCTGGCTTGAAGTCATTGAGCCGCCGACAGGTCTGGTCTGGGTCCACTAGTCCGCGGGAACTGAACATGCGGAGGATTGAGCCGGTCCTGGCGTCAACGGTGTAGAGGGTAGTCTCCTTCCTGGCAGTGTAGGTGACAGGAGGGTCAACGCCGGAGTAAGGAGTCTCGTCAACGAGCATCTTAACGGTCAACCCCAGACGCTGGAGGCCCCCGTTCTGGGCCTTGTTGTAGATGAATAGATTGCCATCACGGCTAGGCTCGACGATCCAGAGAAAATCGTCTTCGATCTGTGCGTCCTTGGCCGAGTGCGAGCGATTTGCTCGGTGGTAGACGGTCTCTACCATGGGGCTGCTGGGCACTTCCAGCGCCCAGCGGGGAGCACCAGTCTTCCGGTCTCTTGCGTGAATTGTGCCATCGACGGTCGCCAACAGGACAAAGTCCTCCACTTCCCAGTCCTGTATAGATCGCGCTTGGAGCTGCGGAGTCGGGTCGTTCCGACTACTGATCTGGACAGGAGGTGCTCGAACGGCGGAGCCAGAGGCCGCCAGAGCCAGTGTTTCAAGGGCGCTCTCATCAGACCTCACGGGCGGACGGATGGGATCAGATATCGAGTGTGGTATGGGCAGGCCGGCATCGGCAGGAGCACCGCGAAAGGAGGCTGCCAGAGGCACATCACCGGCCTGGGAGAGAAGCAACTGCTGCTGAGCTGCTAGGAGAGGGAGGAGAATGGCGAGGCTCGCGGGGACTGATGCGCGAGACCCTCGAAGCCGCCAGATCATCGTCGTCTCTTTATATGCGTTCGAGGAGGGCTTGCCAGCAGAGATTGAGCTCGCGAGGGACAATGAGGGCGGGATAGACGAGAGGGAGAGAGAAGAAGAAGAAGAAGAAGGGAAGATTGAGTATCAGGACACCACCATCAGACAGCCCTCTCTCGGTCGTGGCAGTCCAGGCGGTCCTGGCGGTCCTGGCGGTCGTTGGTGATGACGCTGCGGGTGGTGGAGGAGCGAGACGACACATATACGACAGCATCCAGCGGCGCTCTGGGGGCCATCAGGATGCAGGCGTGCTCCCCGTCCTCCCTTGCGTCGAGCACGGCAAAACGAGCGGGCGGGCGAAGTCGAGAGAAAGCGAGGGAAACACACAGTCGAGGACGGCGGTTGGAGAGGGAGTGGCTTGTGGTTTTTCCTAGACTTTGGAGCGTTAGATCGGGGGATTTTCTTCCTTTTTCCTTCTTTTTTTCTTCTAGTCTGGCTCTGGCCATGGGGCCGCAGTTTCAGCTCGGGACAAGGGGTTTTCTTTTTCCACCTACGTGGGTGCTCAAGCCGTCGAAGCTGCTGCTGCTTGTTGCTGCTGCTGTTTGTTGCTGCTGCTTGCTGCCAGCTGACGTTGGTCGTGGGATGTTTCTGGCGATGCTGAATTTGGCCGCCTTTGAGGAGTCGTGAAAAAATATAAAAAAGAATAAAAATCTGAGCTGTCACCGACAACAAACGCCGCGGCCGGGACGGGAGGACATTCACTCGCTGCAGCACACCACCACAGCTAGAAAAAGAGGATAGAGAGATACGGCAATCAAGAGCGAGAGTCAGAGAGAAGGCGGCAAGATGGTGCTGCTACGCCTGACCGTCAAGGTCGTCCCTCGCGCGGTCGAAGGCGAGCAGGCAAAGGACGAGGACGGCCTGAAGAGCACCAGCTTCCTCATGGTCGTGCACCGGCCGGACCAGATGAGCCTCGGAGAGCTGGCCTGGAGAGTCTCAGAGCAGTGGAAGAAGCTCCGGCCAGAGGCTGAGTAGGCGTGCCCGTCTCTGTTTTGCTGCTGGTGGTGCTAACCTGGGGGATTCACACAGGCCGCTGATGATCAAGAAACTGCTGGACGACAACCACGATTCGGACGAGCTGGACGCCGATTTGACCGTGGCAGACGTGTTTATAGACTATGGCAAGGCGCGTGCAGACGGATTGGACCAGCGAGGGGCCCTGCGAGTCATCCAGCAGCCTACGAGCACTCGGTCAGTCCGCTACGGCTCCGTCGTCCAGGACTGGGACGCCATCACAAACCACCACTCCCGAAGGGCGGCGAGGCTCTCGAGACGGCCGCCTGCGCATTTTCCCATGGCCAATGGCCTGGCTTCAGCTTCTCCCGTCAAGAACCATGTTGCGGCAGTCAATGGGAGTGGCATTCCGTTCGAAGTAGCTGAATCTGTCCATCCGCTGTGCTCTATCGAAGAAGAACCAGCAACTACGGAGTCACACGAGCGCAAAGAGGCCTCACCAGCCCTCGGGGAACGAGAATTGACGCAGGAAACTACAGACACCAACGCTTCGAATATACGGTCATCCCCTCTGGATGCTTTTCCTAGCTCCGCACGCCTTCCTAGGCATCACCGTGCTCAGTTAGGCAAGGATGGTGACAGACTCGTTCCAGGGGTTCATACTTCACTGCTTTCTAGTGAGTAGCCATTGAGTATACCTTTTTCCTGCCCTTCACTGACTTTCAGTCACAGAGCAAGCTTCACTACGGAATTCGAAAGAGGCAAAACCCTCGCAATCATCCGTTAACGGTCGTCCCTCTCCAATTGCTGCCCGCCCTCAAGAACGCCAGCCAAAGAGACCAAGGACTGCCGATAGTGAGGAGCTGTCCGAACACACTGCATCCACTGCCACCAGTCAGAGACATCCAAAACACGCAAAGCGACAAAAGATCGCCGAGACGCCTGCGTCAGAGCTAGAACCTGAAGATGATGAGATGCTCGATGCTCAGCCGCCGGGAGCTGGCACAGGGAAGTCCCAAGCCGCCCTGTATGATGAAGATGCTCGACAGAATCCTCAGAATCCCCTAAGAGAGGGTCTTAATGGGACACCTGCTGTCATTGATCTAACTTGCACGTCATGCACAGCAGAAAGCAACAGTAAGCCGAAATCAAATCAGATAGGTTTAGGCATAACCGCCAGCCCCCCTAAGAAGCGCACAGTTGACAAATTAGCTATCCATAAAGACAATTCCGACGCACTCCTAACCTCCAAGGGGTCTGGACGCCTTGGCCGCCCTCGCTCGACTGGCACGCATCAAATATCCCCCGATCTCACTCAAGACGCACCGTCTTCTGCAGCACCAGCTAATGACAAGAAAGCTGTGTCGAGTAGAAATGCTAAAGCTAATGCAAAAAAGAAGACGACCTTGCAGTCAGGCAAGGTTGGTAGCCGCGATTTGGGCTTGGGCACAGCCGGAAACGGGAAATGGACTGATAAGTTTGATTACCGTGCAGCCGGCTATAACAATGAACGAGCTATTGCTCATTTGAAAGACATCATTGAAGCTGCAGAGGAAGTTGATGACTCTCAGGACCAGATACTGAGATTGGAGAAAATGGTTAAGGAATTGGGCAATATTTCAAAACGTGTCGGTAAGGATAGGAAGAACGCGCGCAGACGAATCGTTCGGTTATTAGAGACTCTCCAGGATATGGGTCAACCAAGGCTTAGCCGAGCGGAACCTCAACACCATGAAGATGAGGAGGATAAAGAGTCCAGTGGAGAAGAGGACGAAGCCCAATCTGAGCGTTCCTATTCTACCGAGAACGATTCAGAGAAAGAAGTAGATGGAGAATCTACAGCTGTCAAGTCAAATGCAGTCAATAAAGACGAGAAGGGAAATGCAAGTGATGGCAATGGGAGCGAGAGTGAGAGCGTGCACAATGATGAAGAAAACGATGAGGAGGGAAGCGATAGTGACGATGGTTCGGAGCAAGACAATGAGGAGAAACAGGAAGAGAAGGAAGATCGTACGAGGCTTCGAGTACGTGCATCTCCTTCTCTCTCAGATGCAGGTGACGAGAGACCGTCCGCCACTGAACCTCGACGATCTTCCAAGGGCAATGTCCGCGATACATCCCCATCCATCTACTCGGTTCCTTTGTCTGGATCCGAAGCCCCTGAGCGTGAATCAGATAAATCTGAAAGCGGTAGTGAGAGTGACAGTGGAGAAGAGGAGGATAATGAAAGCACACCTCGCGCCACCAAAGTAGTCTTGAAGAAGACCCCCAGCCAGGAATCATCTGCTGCTTCCGAGTCCAATGAATTAGAGTCAGTTGGCAAAAGAAATGCTTCTGAATCGAGAGCTACAACTCCATCCGAGAAAGATACCGATCTCAAACCCAACGGGACCCAGCAAGATGAGGTAGAAAGGGAAGAACCGGAGAAATCCGGTAGCGGTTCTGAGGAAGAAGAGACAAATGAGAGCGATGAAGATAGTGAAGAAGAAGAAGGCAAAGATGAAAAATTTGAAGATGCAAAAGAAGGCACTGAATCTGACGAAGAGTCCGACTCATCAGGTGAAGAAGCAACCGCATCCAACGCGGATACATCAAAAGTGCCAGCAGCAACGAAACAGGTCACTGTGTTTGAAGACTCTGACTCTGGCTCTGGCTCCGACTCCTCGTCCGTTTCACAAGGATCAGATATCCAATTCCGCAAGCCAACACCCAAGGACGATGACACCGAAGCAGCACAGCAGCTTGCTACCGAACAAGACATGCAAAACAAATTGCCAACTGCTCCAACGCCTCGCAAAAAGGTACATGTGTTGAAACGATCCCAGACGCCGCTACATAGGCCATTCCGGCCAGAACAAGACTCGGCTCACAACAAGACGAATCCAGCCAGCTCTCCACTGGTGGAAGACAAGTCGACCAGACCGGAGTTTGTCACCTTCTCCCAGCCTGCGCCAACTGCAGCCAGGCGCCAGTCAACGCCCACGGGGCGGACCTCAGAGCGCACCAGCAATGGACTCAAGGGTCTGCTCGCGGGCAAGTCTACCAGGTATATGTTTGGGACACCTAGATGACCGGCTATTTGGGCTGTGTAGTGACGGACCGAAGCATGTAGCCACGGCATAAAAAGAGCATTGAGCAGGAAGATCCAGCGAGTCCTTTTGATTAAATCATGCGAAGCATTATACCCGGTTCTTAATGTGCAGTTGGTGGAGAGAGGAAAAAAGGGGCTCGTGTTAGTTGAAGAAGTTGTTGTATCCTTAGATGTACGATACCAGCGGCTCTCTCGCCGTCTCCGGAAGAGCACAGCTTTACACAAATGAATCCTTGTAGTTTGGCTGCTTGTTCTCTCATCGTTGCCTACGCAGTGCTCTTTGGTTAAGAATGTTGTTGTAGTGTTGCTGTATTCTGCCTGATATTCGACGGCCCAGTAACTACGAACCATTAGCCAGCTTCCAATATACGAAGTTCAGCCCACCTAAAATCCGCCCTCACGGTCAACCACCATCGCCGACACATATGCAGCAGCCATCGACCAGGCTCACCGGGTACATAGCATAGCTACGCGCATAGCTCGAGACAGGATGGACCTTGACCTCTGCTTTACCGTCGTTCAGCCGGCGCCCGACGGCTACGAGGCTGCCGTTCCCTTGGTCCTGATCCACGACGGCGGCGGGACAAGCGTCAACTACTACTACCTGCACTCCCTCGACCGCGCTGTCTACGCCATCCAAAACCCCAGTTTCTACTCCGGCGAGCCCTGGGAGGACGGCATTCCTGAGATGGGAGCGACATACGCGCGTCTCATCCGATCTCATGTCCCCGCTGGCCCGATATTGCTAGGAGGTGAGATCTCAGTCCCGTCGCGCGAGGGGCATCGCATATACTGATTCGTCCTTTGGGAGGGCCGAGCAGGCTGGTCTCTGGGCGGCATGATCTCTCTGGAGGTCGCCAGCGTATTCTCGAGACAGTCTTCCGAGCTGCGGGTGCTCGGCATCGTGATGATTGACAGCGTCTATCCTCTTGCCCCGAAGCCAGCAGGCCGAACGATCGTCCCGCACAAGCTGCAGTTCGGGAAATATACAAAGCCAGAGACGCAACGGCTGTCTTCCAACTGTATGGCCCAAGCCGTTCAAATGGCGCAAGCCTGGATGATGCCCGTCTGGCGGGGCTGCTCTGACGAAACGGAGTATACTCGTCGAGCGGCTTTTGAAAAGGAGCTGTCTCAGAAGATGAAGGCGAAACATCCAGAGTCTGAAGAGCACAATGAAGTGTCGATGAAGGATCTTGCCGCCCTACCGCAGGCAATCCTCCTCCGCTGCAATGAGACGGTTCCGGTTTCTACACCAGAAGACCCTACTGCAATATGTCGCGTTGATGTGGCTCGCGACTCGGAGAAGCTCGGCTGGGAACAGTACGGCTACGACTTTATCTCAGCCGTCCTCCAGATTCCTGGCCATCATTTCAATATATTCTCTGATGAATATGTAAGCCCCTGAAAAAAAAAACCCCCAAGAAAAGAATCCCGATTAAGTCTGAATGAATATGCTACTGACCCTATATCCATTCAGCTTGATGACCTGACATCCCGTATCAAAGTGGCTTGCAGGATGTTAGAAAGAACTAATATCTAAACAGAAGGGGGTCTAACTGGCTCTTTATCCACGGATTGCCTTCTGCTTTTTTTCAATCCATGAACCACAGTTTGGCATAGCAGAAACCTAAAGATATAGAATACAAGTGGCAAATTGGAAAAGCTATTAGTCCCTTTGATATTTTCAACAATGACCAGACTAAATGGCTTCCCTTGCGCCAAACAACGTGTGCGGCAATTGAAGAACTGTCGACCTCGCCCCTTCTCCAACCTTGGAGTGCCAGTACTTGAACCAGAAACCGCAAGTCCGGGGTTAGTACGTACTTTGGCGGTTTGTCTACTCCGCATAACAAAAATTCCGGGATACCATGGATTTGAAAAGCGTATATCGCCCCTGATCAAAGAAGGTTAGGCATTACCACTGCTTTAAATGAAGGGATTGATCCCTCTAAATTGAAGTGACTAATTACAATTCCATATGAAAGGGTGGGAGAAAGGCCCTGCCTCTTATCTCAACTACCTCTCAGCAGCTGTGATGGTACCCTGAAAAACAAAAGGTTCTTGCCAGTCATGGTACCTTTTTATACACTCACACCATGATAATTCGTCCGTATATAAAATCGAAGAAAACGCAATGCTCAATATAACAAAGAAAGGAACAGAAGTGATGTCACCAATGGTTCTCAAGTCATCATTTCTCACTAATTGTGCTGGCTACTAGCTTTCCCTTTAACCTTGCCCGAACACCAATGGTCTTCAGGTTCTTCGGCCGAGGAATGAACAGGTCGTGGTGGATCTGGATATCATCCAGCGTGGTGTCGCACATTTCAAAGTCAAATCGTCGGAATATCGTGCTGGCCGCAATGAATATTTCTGCCTTCGCAAGACTGTTAATCCGTCAGAGAACAAAGCCATCAACAGCCAGGTACTTTTGTTGGCTACACCAACGATAGATGTTAGGTATAACCAATATCACGATTGGTCTACTTACTTCATCCCAAGACACCTCCTAGATCCCGAGCTAAAGGAGACCATATATTTTTCCAGATATTTTCGCTCCTCAAGATCAAGCCACCGTTCGGGGACGAAGTTATAGGAGTTGGGGAATATCTCTTCACTATGATGCATGATCACGGAAGACATCCCCACCGGTGTCTGTTTTGGAATCCAGCGTGTTAGTTAGCCTTCCCCAGGAGAAAGGTGGACCAAGAGCCCTTGGCATGGATGTATACGCACTCCCGGTGGGATGGCATATTTGCCATATTCAATAACGCCTCGGGGCGATTTTCGTTGCAGGCGAGTGCTGACACCATATGAGAGCCTGCTCGCCAATATAGTTGGTTAGCATTGCACGAATCAATAGCCGGATGGATGAAGCACATGCCGTACCTTAAACCTTCGAGGACAACCGAAGACTGCGGGATTTTTACATGGTTAGCTTTGCTCTGATGTTTGGTTTATGTCGCGTGGACAACCCAACTTACCAGGTACGGGAGACTCTCAAGCTGGCACAGCCTGATTTCAGCGGTCGGGTCTGGTTCGGCTTCCCGAAGCTCTTCTCTGAGCCTCCGAAGCTTTTCTGGGTTCTGTAAGAGATGGTATGAGATAACGGATAGGCAATTTGAGGTTGTCTCTGTTCCTGCGCCAATGATGGAACGGACTTCCTGAGTCAATCTTGCCGGCCGTTTCTCCTCACCGCTGAGCCGGGAGTCGAATATCTGGTCGAATATGGTCTTTTTGCGCCCAACAGTTTCTTCAGCACCCTTCTGTTCCCTCTGACGCTCGTACTGGACCTCATCGATCCTTTCCCTACAACGTTCCGCCAGCGTATAGAACAGTTTGAGGCCAGGATTCAAGGACATTGTGAGGGATTTTGGGAGCATCTTCAACAATGACAGCACCCAAGTCAACTGCCTTGAAACCATTGACATTTCGGATGCGTCTCTAAGCACTTGGCCCCAGTTAGGGTACCAGTCTGGAGCCTCAAGATAACCGTAACATCTGTCCATCGTGAACGTGGTGATCAGATCTGTGGTCAAACAGGTGTAACCAAGTGACAGCGGCACAATACCGCCACCTGCACCAAAATTCTCGATTCGGCTGCATAACTTTTTCACGAGGCCTTGGATTAGGCTCTCCTGCTGGAGAATCCGGCCTCTTGCAAAAAATGGGTTCATAGCACCCCGCCTCAAGCGATGAAGCTGATGGCTCTCCGTGCCGAAGGACGAGAGAGGAAAGTCAAAGGGCTTCAGGTAATAACATTCCTTGTCTCGGGGATTGCTGTGTGAGTAGAGAACGTTGTAGAAGTGTGGATCATTGATATGGAGTTCTCGAGGGCTGATGCGAATTATAGGCCCTAAGAATGAAGGAACCATTCAGCATATCTCTCTTTGCTGTCTTCCCTTACCGGATATATTCCTTGTCGACAAACGTACCATATTTCTCATGCAGCTCCTTGACTTTGAAGATGTATCGACCCTTGAGGATGGCATCATAATAAAACTCATATAGATATGTCACCGCGGCAATCTTTGGACCAGGAAACTTGGACAGTGGGGAGAAGTGCAGTTGATATACGACATTGCCAATGACGTATGCGAATATTGAAACAACAATCAATGCAAACAGATGCATGGGGAGGATGGAATGAATGCCCATGTTAACAGACATAGCTTGCCCTGTAGGGGGAGTTGGGAAATGGGCCCTGAAACCAGGCATCTATGACAAGCAAACACACGGCCTTCAGACTGCTTAAATAGAGGCAAACAATGATGGGACTCCTGCTAAATAAATTTTCATTGCTCTCGGTATTCGTTGCAACCATGAGCACAAACGGCGGCAACTGGCAGGATTGTGCAATACATGAAGTATAGTGACAGCTACCAGCAGGAGACAACGGCCGGGTCTCGCTCTACGTTGAAGGCAAAGTCTCGCGTTTAAATGTTGCATGAGACCCATGGCTTCGTCTGCGGCTTTTTTTATCTTTTCTTTTAATTTTCATTTCCATTCCTTTATTTTTTTTTTCACTTTCGTTTCTTTATTATTTCTTATTCCTGGTCTGCCTACCTTTCTTCGCCCTCCCTCCTTACACTTTCTGCAATGGACATGCATACACAATACTTCATCTCAGCCACGAGAAACGGGTGAAGGACAGTATGACGTCTCAGGCTGCGGCTGCATGTGATGGCTTCTTTTTTTTTACTTCTTCATTCTTTTTTTTTTTTTCAACTTGCAGCAGCAGCAGTGGTCGTTAGGCAGCCTGCGGGTGTTTCAATACAGTACCGCCTGAAGCCTGCCGAACAATCTTACGCCGTTGCACACCCAATGCAGCCGCCCCCTGTACGGAGTATGTATGTCCCTCTTTGCCATCCCTGACGCCCCTGCCAGAACAGCAACCCCCCTCTGACCCAAGTCGCAGGCTTATAAATAACGTCCCACGACAGACCCAAGATTACTGCAACTTAGTTGCCATGTTATATAACCAGAGGCCGAAGTTACGCATGGACGGATGCTGGCTTGCAAATATCCCCACTAACGTTCCAGCAGGCAGTTAATTTCTTGCTTCCGTAATGGCAAGATTGAGTTGCGGGAGGTCAGGGCTCTAATTCCTGCATGATTTATGGAGCCCGGGGATACGGGGCAAAGAAGCTAGAGGGTGTGCGGAAGGACATGGTCCTCCGAATGAAAGCAACGAATTTCACTGGGAAGCGGATACTGGCGTAACTATCTAACGACCAAACAAAGCCTTCACAGCATCAAGGCAGAAGGAAGCTGAAATAGCAGGTTATATGCCACTAATGCTCCCAACCCTGCTCCCTCCTCCTCCACCACCCCTCTTCTCAAGATTTTTAGGCCTAGACGCCAAAAAAAGATCACCGTGTCGATCGGATTGGCTGCTGAGAAAGCTCACCAAAGCATCTTCCTAATGGCTTCCAGGAGGTGGCGCTTACCAAAATGGACTGGTAATTGCCCATATTGCTGGGATCTACGGGGTGGAATTGGGTATCTTCGTCGGGGATCACTGTTACCTGCGTCTGCATGAGCCAGAATGCTGGGATATAAAAACCAATGACATCTACGATACTCCTGCACTCAGCATTTACACGGTTGAGTAGCGCGTGTATTTGAACCAGATTTTAATTTCGACAGGGAATTAAGCGGTGCAGAAAGGCCAGAAAAAGCAATACCGCTTGAGCCGGTTCCAATGGGGAAGCCCCCATCATGTATGAAGATACGGAGCCCACTGTATACAATACACAGCTCACCTGTAGCTATACGGAGGAAAGCTGACATTGCATGTTCATGCATTCCACAAACCCCGATACATGGGGGGGAGGGGGGCAGATCTTCTGGTTCGTTATTATTCACCTCCGTCCAATCATACCATATGGACATCCTACTGACACCACTGATAGGCCACGTATACCTCCATTTAGGTCTCCCTTCCGGCAGTTGAGGGCCAATAAGAAACTGTCGTCCCCGGATGTATTAGCCTGTCGACGAACAAGTCTCTTTGCAAACATGTATCACACCTCATCCCAGCTTCCACCAAGGTGGTCAAGCGATATCAGCCCTCCCATCTTAAAAGTGAAGTACGAATGCTCTCGCTTGCTACAACGGAACAAACCCAATCGCCGCCGGAGATAATTTTGGTATGATTAGCTTCTGGTCTCTTGGTAACCGTTCGCAGCAACTCCAGCTTGTGTGCGGTGGTATAGCGCCGAGCTAGGAAATAGGAGAGAGAGAATTCGACAGACTTCACAGTAGATTCATGCCACGACCACTTCGTTAGCTGCCGGACTGAGGAGGGGATGTATGGTGGGACGGTTCGGAATCGGGGTTAAAGCCCAACTATCAACCCTGCACTAAAAGCGCTCTGCGGCATGCACCCCCCTCAAAATGGTGCATAAGGCGTTTCTAGCCTGGACAAGGAATGTTTGTTACGCCAATTCTGGTATATTTTGAATAATGGAAAACGAAGAAAAAGGCCGGTCGACACCTCTGATATGTCGTCAGCAGGTACGAAGGATGCATATCCGGTGACATGCAATTCTGTGGAAGGGGAGCTGAATTCGCTCTCAGCCCTGGGTATGAGAAGGTCATAGCACTGGACAAAGGCATCGTGCTGTATAATCAGTTCTAGATCAGTCCAAGGGCAGGATAGTGTCTGGCATTGGCCTTGTATGCTGGTCACATCCCAGCGGATATATTCCGCATCTTTGGGGATGGTTCAGGCCTCCAAACCTGGAACGGCTGTTGGGCGATATCAAAACGCCGACAATCCCGTCCATTTGATGATCGGTGTCCTCATGCCAGAATAAACGAGAGAACTCCTTGCATGTGCAGAGCCGCGGGTTTGAAATGAAGATTGACCCCGGCCTGTCTCATAGAATACTGCAGGGAAATCAATCGAAGCAATGTGACATCCTTTGCAAATTTTCGGCCAGAACAGCAGATAAACTGGCCGTTGGCCTTCTCTCTTTTCTCTTTTCGCCTTTTTCCTTTTTCCCCGTTCCCTTTTGTCCATATCAAAATAATAAACAGCAAAAAGAAAAGAGAAGAGATAGAGAGGAGGCAAAAGCAAGCGGCAGCCCTGTTTTGCGCATGGATGGAAGTGAAACACACACCACAGTTAGTATACAGCCATCCACACAGCAGCAGCAGCAAACGAGCGCCGAGCTTCAGTGATGATGAAATTCATCCATACTCCATGTGGCGGAACAAAGAGAGATAGAGATGGCAAGCGCTCACGATAGCCCAGAGCCCGCTCAACCCGCGTTTGCCTTGCCCGGCCCAGCTACAAGGATGTTAGCAGTCTTAAACTAGCTAGCTGGCGACCCAGAGTTTGGATGTTGATCATGGCTCACTATTCTGGAGTTTCCGGGGAACAACAAGGCCGACATGCAAGGAACCTTCTGTGTCTGCTCCTTTTCTACCGGTCATTTGGGGATGTGAAGTCGACCACCGAGAGGAAGAAAGAAACCCTAACAACATCATCGCCGGCAACGAGGATCTGGCTAACAAAGCCATACTTAATTATTAATAGCAACCGGAACTAACTCCGAGAAGGAAAAATATAGTTGACTCGTTAACGAGCTAACTAATTCACCAAGAGCCCTACTTGGCTCTCTGGTTACAGCAACTTCAGCCTCCTGTACACGAAGTAGGAACGGAGTACAGGGTACCGAGTATGTCACTCCCCCTTTGAGGCGTCCGGGCGAGTAGGGCACACCATCATGTACTTGTGATCGGCTGTTGACGTGAAGGAACAATACGAGGACAGCCAACCTGCAGCTCGAGTCACTTAGAGTGTGCAGCGCCAGCAGCAGGCGGGCCAGGCAAATAACTGGTTAACTAGTTATTAGCTAACTAAGCTAGCAACGCATCTGCCTCGGCAGTTCCAATAACCCATACAACATAGACAGCCAACGAGAAACATACCAGCACAACAGACTGCGCTTGCTCTCCGTACCACTGCTGTGAACAGCACAATGCCCGATATCCAGTTCTCCGGGGCGGGTTTCCCCCTCCAACGTGGTGAGCGTCGAGGCCAGGATTATGGGCTTGAACCTGCAGATGAGATGCTTCCAGCGGATGCTGCGGACGGACATGAGTTTGCTCCCACCACTCGCAGGCGGCAGTTTGCCGTTTTGATATGCAGCTTTCTGGCTGTTGCCATGACTATAGGCCCAAATTTCTCTTATGGCGTCTTCCAGGAATACTATGTTACGAGCACCGACAGTGTCTTGGACCCATCAGAAGCAAAGAACCGAGCAGCGGTGGCCTTGGTTGGTACGCTCGGTGCTGGGTTAACCTGGAGTGGCTCCATTGTGATTAATCCTCTTGTGAGCAGAGTGAGCGGAAATGCAAATCAGAAGATTGCAACTGCAGGATGCTGCCTAATGAGCGCTTCGTATGCACTCGCTAGCTTGTCCCAGAGGGTCAGTAAAAGCAAGCAGCTCCATCCGACTCCATACCTCCTTGCATTGTATTCCACAAGCAATGTACTCTCTCTCTCCTTGCATACCAGCTATTTCAATTTCATTGGATGGCCATGCATCCGGTCTGTTTTAAATAACCGAAAAAGCCATACCCAACCCTCTGGTAAACCACAAACAACAAACTAACTACAAACAAAAAATGTAGCTATGGCACCTCTTATTGACCCAAGGTCTACTATACGGAATGGGTAGTTCCATGGTTTATTTCCCTATCCTTAGCGTTGCCCCAGAGTATTTTGATCGCCATCGTGGAGCTGCTATGGGATTTATTCTGAGCGGCGCTAGCATTGGGGGGCTGGTTCTCTCCCCCCTTGTCCGAACGCTTCTGGGCGTCATCGGCGTACGCTGGACACTACGAGCAATGGCTCTTGCAAATATGGCCATCACTCTTCCAGTTGCAATATCTGCTCCTCCAAGCCGCAGCATGGCCAGAAGACCAACGCTGGTCAACATACGACTCGCAAAGAAGCCTGCATTTATCCTCCAGTCTCTTGCAGCCTTACTGCAGGCGAGCGGAAATTTTGTTCCAATGACGTTTTTACCTGAGTTCTCGACCGTTATCGGTTATTCTGTTTCCTTTGGCGCTACGCTTCTTGCCGTTAATAATGGTATCAACGCAGTATCACGAGTCCTTATGGGTGTTACAGCAGATAAGCTAGGGAGGCAGAATACGCTGGTCCTGGGTGTTGCTGGAAGTGCCGCGAGCGTATGGTGTCTATGGCTTGCAGCTGCTGTGAGTGGAGGAAAAGCCGCTTGGCTCACATTTGTGGTTGTGTATGGAATCCTAGCAGGTTCGTATAATACCACCGTCAATCTTCCCCCCAATTGACATATTTGCTCGGGGATAAATGCTAACAGCTCCGTGATAGGTGGTAAGAGCCGACCCAACCCTTTTATTCCAGAGACCTAACTACGACATTTTAACCAAGGAAAGACTGACACTAACTTGGGGATGTGTAACCCCCAATCCATCTGACACCTAGCATTCAATGCCCTCTTTCCAACCACAATCACGGAAATCTTTGGCGTGCATGCCTATGCCTCTGTCAACGGCTTCCTCTACTTTGTGAGAGGTCTTGGTGCACTCTTTGGCTCCCCCGTTGCTGGTTTTATCCTCGGGGATTCCCGTATCCCTTCGCCGGGTCAGGAGACCTCTACTCTGCTGCATCATTATCGAAACCTCATTTGGTATGATGGTGGCCTTCTCTTGGCTTCATCCCTTTGCGTGATTGGGGTACGTGGCTTTGATGCACTAGAGAAACGCAGGTGGGCCTGGAGAGCATAGTTTGCCTTTCTCAAGGTATTCAGCGTAAGCCAGATGTGCGGTGTATAGTTATATAAGGACCTGCCATTTGCCCGACAGGTCGGTGGTACCAGTATAGCTGTACCACCATGGAGTGCGTGGTAATGAGCAAGCCCTGTCACTGCTATCTGCGATTATATGCTAGACTATGTATTGGTGGGCATTGTTAGTAGACAGGCCTTCATTAGGCATGATAACCTCCACTCATATCATACAAACTATGTACTGTTCATTGTCACCAAAATCTCTTGCATTGAAAATTCGAATACGCCCAGAATAACAGAGATATCCGCTTTGATATCATTTTAAGGTATATATGTGCCGTTCAAATATAGACATCATCGTGCTCGGTATCAGATAAATCATACCTCTATGTCTATCAAATCGATTTTAAAAAAGGAAATAGACGATTCTCATCCAAGGGGAAGCTGTTCTTCTCTTTTCCATAACACGGTTATGGGCCTCCCAGTCGATCTCGCGGCGCCCAGCGTCGACGTCAACATCTCGGAGTTTCAGCCACCCTTTGCCTTTCCAGATATGGGCGCAGAGCCAAAATAAAATGACGATTGGAACAGCTAGGTAGGTCTTGAAGAAGCCTTTTGCGTTATTTACGCCTCCACCAAGCGGCCAGACAGCGGTATAAAACTGCGAGGTAAGTTAGCCATTGCACTGCAGCCAGCCCGCAAAGATCCGTATTTTATGGCGAAAACCAAAGACGTACCTGGGCAATAAACACAAGGCCAACCATTATAAGACCAAACCATGATCCCCAGACGCCAAAAGCAGCCTTGAATGGTATTTCATCCAAGGTGTGTCCCTGGAGTTTCCATGCGGCGCGGAATCGGATATGTGAGTAGCATATCTACAAACTCAGGTTAGATCTCGACGAAAAGGGGGGGTTGACTAAATGATAGGAGAAAAGGCGATAGAACTTACACTTCCCCAGGTAAACAGAGATGCCAGACCAGAGAGAGCCAGCAGCCAGCCGAAGATCTCCTCGCCGCTGGCAGTGATATTGATATAAGCAAGGAAGCTGACAAGAATCATAGCAACAGTAGAAACAAGCGGCCTTCCGGCTCGATCGACATAGCGGAACATTTTCGGCGCATAGCCCTGCTCAGCAAGTGCAGTCAGGGTTCTGGAGCCACCGTAGACGCCTGAGTTGCCAATTGAGAGCACAGAAACCAGAATAACGACGTTGAGAAAGCTGTCAAAGCCTGTGAGACCGGCGTCTTTTGCAATGATAACCATGGGAGACGCTGCCACGTCGATCAGACTACCGCTACCAAGGAGGCGTTTTTCGGTGTAAGGAACCAGCAGGCCCACGAAAACAAGGGAAAGGATATAAAACAGAGTGATACGCCAGAACACCTGCTTCACTGCTGACGGAAGGGACTTGAGGGGTGTTTTCGATTCGGCTGCTGCTAATCCAACCAGCTCTGTTCCCGAGAAAGAAAAGGCTGCGGTCACGAAGACGGCACAAACACCTGGTGAGAGTCAGTCAGTATGCTGCATGTCCATTGAATGCCATCTATCTACAGCAAAAGACCTATTGGGGGAGTAGACATGTCTCTACCTTTGAAGCCATTGGCAAAGGCTCCTGGATCTTGCCAGAGCCTAGCGCCCCAGTACTCGTTATATTTGCCGTGCGAGGGACCTCCTCCGAGAACACATATCAGGGCTATGATCATGAAGATTATTATTGACACCAGCTTCAGACTGCTGGCCCAAAACTCTTCTTCACCGTAGCCCAGTACGCCAAAGAGATTGATTATGATAATGCCGACGATGAACACGGTAATCCAGACTGCTACGCTGACATTGACTCGCCAATATCCGATTGTCAGGGCAGCAACTGTGAGTTCAAGCGGTAATATAATAGCCCACTGGAATATGTAGTTCCAGCCCATTGCAAACCCCCAGGAAGGGTCGATAAAGCGAGTCGAATACGTATAGAAACCGCCAGATATGGGATATAGAACTGCAAGCTCGCCGAGCGCATGAACGACATTGAACATCATCTATACGGCATTGGCAGAGGGTTAGCAGCTGATGTGCATAAATTCAAATCTCGCAATATAAAGCTGAGGAGCCAACTGACCATTCCCGCAATTGCAAAGTCGATAACCAATGCTCCTGGGCCGCCAGCCCTCAGCGCAGAACCCGACCCAACGAACAAGCCAGCGCCGATGCTGCCTCCAATGGCAATCATGTGCAGATGCCGGGACTTCAGCGTCTGGTTAAACTGGTTGTGCCTGTCCTCGAGCGTTCGCTGCTTGAAGGACTCCGGGGTACAGCCCATGCGAGTCCAGAATCCCAGCGCCGGCGATGTCCCCAACGTGCTGTCTGATACAACATCGTTTTCCTTGCCGCTGCCACCGTTATCCATAGCCAGGCCCGGCTCTTTCTTCTCAAGCCTCTCCATGCTGGTTAGCTGCCAGGCGCAGTAGGTAGAATCCGATGACTCAGGTCTGACAGGTTGCCCCGGGCAGATTCTTCAACAGGCGGGCAGCGGTGATGTATGTATATATAGTGTATTGGCACCCGTACCAACAGCAACTGGGGGCCCCAGGGAACATCCAGTTCGAGAGCCAGGGCACCTGGAGCCTGCAGGCCGAGCAGCGGGATGAAGTCCTAGCTGCTTTCACGGTCGGGCCAGACTTTGGGAGATGGCTTTTCGCTGTGTTCCCTTCGCCACAGGCCCGGTGTAATGTGAGCACGAAAAGCTTTCAACTCGACAATCCCGCGATGCACCCAAGGAGAGGGTATGATACCACTGGTCCTCTGATGTACCAGGTTCGATCTATCAATCGCTATCCTGATTAAAGATACGACCATAAGCGAACGTCGTTCTTCTAAGGTTGGCAGGTCAGTACCAAGGGACCAGCATCCATGGATCACGGCCATCACGAATTTCTTCCAAGAGGAAGAAAACCCACTGCCAAAAAACCCAATTTCGAGTCGGCGATCAATGTCAATCACGGTCTTGCTTCTTCATAGGCCGTCTGTTGCTCGATGCCGCAGCCTAGAGTCCACGATATTTCTTTCTAGAAGGGCTTTTTTTTTTTTTTTTAGCCTCCTTCACGACAACTAGGTCAGGGGTAACCCCCGTCCTTTCCATGGCTGAGGATAAATGATACCCATTATATATTCTAACTAGCTGGACGACGCCGGCCAGGGGAGGCTATCAGCCTCTTAGGTCTATCTCGCTGGGCCCTTGGAGTGAGGTTATCAAAAGAAGGACGACTCGCTTTTAGGCGTTAGAATACAGTGTGAGTGCTACAGACGAGTTACAAACTGAGCTGCCAGCGACAGGGAGATCCCTCCTCAAGCTTGCATCTGCAGATCTTGGGCCTGCTGAAGAGGAAATAGCTACTTCTATGCAGCTAAATTTTTCTGGCTTGAACTAACTACAGTATAACATGACCGCGAAATGAATCCTCTCAGTGGCTTCCACAGTTCGTACAGCCCTCAACAGAGTTGTTACTCTGAGCGTAGGGCGTGAAATACAAGGCTTTGAAGCATGGTCCGCCTGCCCTTCAAGATGTCACTTGATAGCTTACTATTTAAAGGGAGGATTGGCCAATGAGGCGATGGGTAGCTGTGCCTCACAGACCCCGATTCGATGCTTGACCGTCTGGGTGGGAGCCGTCAACATATTTTATGATGGCTGCGGGCTCTCTAACGACTGGGATGGTTTGATATAAAGTACGGCCTGCCATCGTGTCAAGGAGGGGAAGGAGTTAACTTTCTTTCCCTTTCCTGCAGACTCCCCAGCAGAAAGAGTTGTGGCTTGCAGGGGATCGAGGTCAAGAACTTGAGAGAAACAAGTCACAGTTGCAGAGAAGACAACGCCACGCGGTAGATCGACTCGCCTCGTTCTGTCGGCTGAGGGGATTCTCCCGTCAGCCCAGCCGTTTAGCGATTGACACGAGACGACAACCACAATAATGCTTGCAGGAGGCTGGAGCCTTGGTATACGGCCAATATGACGACAAGAACTGATGTACCGCAGGTTCTTTTCTTTTTCTGCAACCCATAATGCCATCAAAACAATGCTCAGATGGAAGCTGTTCGTTCTATCATCACAGCCGCAAACCGACGTTTTCAGCAAAAATTATTATATAGCTGGCTACGCGTCTCTTGGGAAGAAAATTTCGGAGATTTAAAAATAAATACGGAGGCTAAGGACCGCTTCTCGAAACTAGTATTCCGGATGGCTCCACACGCTGCTGGCAATATTCGTCTTCCAATCCTCACCGTTGGTGTGACAACGAGGTCAGCAGGCAAAATAGGGTCAAGGGAAGTTCGATACTCACCGATATCGCATGAACTATTTGAAAGAGGTGGGTAAATTCTCACGTCCCACAAACCGAGAATTCGCTCTATTGTTAGCAGAGGGTAATTGAGTCCGTACAAGAAGTCTAGAATACAGCATACTCAATCTTATAGGTCCGCCGGCCTAGCCTTCTCGAAGCTCCCACGGTCAATGTTCGCAATTTTCTATAAATATCCATAGATTTTCGTGGTTTCCCTGAGCAGTCAGGAGTTTGATACTCCGTACATATTCAAGGCAGGATCGTATATGACGTATCCATCGGGCAATGGCATCCATCTATGATAATACGATATAAGCGGCCACCACTCCTGGGAGGCATTTTGATAACATCGCGGCTATAATCGCCCTGGATGCTTTGCGATGACCTCCTTTTTTGCAGCCGAAAGATGAAGTCATCGACCTGGTTGGTTACATAATCAGAATTGCCTTAAAATCAACATCAAACAACAACAAACAACAAACAAGACGCAAGCAACTGCTAACACCAACAACGAGCAACAAAACACAGCATGCTCCGACGGCCACCTGCCATGCTGGTACAGCGACATGGAGGTGGATGTTTCGGTAGGCTGAGACGGTATTGCCAATTGCGCTGCTATACTGCAGCTCCTATAGCTCGTATAGCTTCTTCCACTGCCCGTCGCAGCATACCATGGACCGCAAACGTCTCTCCAGCTTTCCCCTCAACCCGCAGTCTCTCCATTCTTTCGTCTTTGCCGCCCATGCTTGTCCCTCCGGTCGTCCTTATAGGATTGACAGTGACACTCTGGCTATACAAATGCGCCATGATGGTAATCTTCCAGAACAAGATAATATATATGCCATCTATGCCACCCTTCTCAAGGCAAGAGAAGATAGCCACCTACGAGAAGGTTTGCTGGCCAATCATCTGGGAAGAGCAAAGGATAAAGTCTCTCGACGGAGTGGAGATTGCCTTGTGTATTGGACGGAATGTAGCAGTGACAGACGAGAAGGAGGAAACGAAGGTGAAGGGGCCGGAGGGACAGGTCGTGATACTGTATTTCCAGGGGTTAGTTAGCTCGTCTCTAGCTCAATCAATGCGCCATTTAATAATAGAATAATGGAAACTGTAGAAACGGATCCTCGATCCCCCCTCGTCTGCCTCAACTGTCGGCCGTGCTCAAGGCATTGGACGAGCGGCCATACACCCTCATTGCGGTTTCATATAGAGGATTTTGGACTTCTCGTGGGCGAGCGTCCCAGCGTGGAATTGAGCGTGATGCCGTTGCTGCCCTACACTGGGCCCGGAAGACATATCCCCATCCAAATACCCGGCTTGTCCTTTGGGGCCAAAGCATAGGAGCCGGGGTGGCCACTTTTCTTGCAGCATCACACCACCGACAACATGACTGCTCGAGGCGGTCAGGGGCCCCGGCCTTGATACTCGAGACGCCATTTGTGAGTGTGCGGTCGATGCTGCTAGCTCTCTACCCACAGCGCTGGTTGCCGTATCGATATCTCGGCCCGTTCCTACGAAACTGGTGGGACTCGGAGGAAGCTCTACGCTCGATATCTGATCCTGGGTCAAACGGGACAGGGAAGAGAAAAGTCCTGGTGGTTTCAGCGGAAAAGGACGAGCTGGTCCCTTCTGAACAAGCGGATGTCATAGAAAAACTGTGCATTGAGGGTGGGATGGACGTATCTCGAACAAGGGTTCGAGGCGCATTGCATACTGAAGCTACCTTTCGAGGCGACGGGAGGAACGCAGTGGTGAGCTTTTTGAAACGAATATAATTATAGTAGGTAAATTATTACATTAGGGCTCATAAGTATAGGAAAATTCGTTATGGGCGTGTCAAACATAATCGTGTAAACTAAACGCAGAAGGCCGCCGATTTTTTTAAGAAAGGGGTTCCAAGAAACCATCAAAAATTCCACCCAGTAATTTTAGAACGACGGAGAAAGTAACAACATGAAACAAAACAAGGGAAATGGGCCATAATTCATACAGGAGTGGAATTTAACATGTCCAGGATGAATTGGACGGGGTATATAGACATTAAAAAAAGGTTAACCGAGAAAAAATATCGACATATCAAAAGGGGAAGCATAAATGATAAATAAAGGGAAATAATACATGCAATAACAAACCAAGATATTGGTGAGGAGCCTTTTTCTCCTTCTTTTTCTTTTCTTTTCTTTTTTTTTTCCTTTTGTAATGGATAATATGTGCTCAGCATACGGAGCTCACGACTCTCCTGTGTGATAGTTGCCGGCTAAAGGGCGAGTACTCTGGGGGTGGCCTTATCGTGGCGGCCGTCATTGTACTGCCAATAGACTCTAGAGTGTCTGATCGCTCCCTGCGGTGTACCCCCAAAGAAGCACGGCCCGTGTATTCAGCTGGTGGCGGTGAAATGCTCCTTGGTGTGAAGAAGGAGTCGGTATTCTGTACATTATCTCCTCGAAGGGCGACCGCCTGGGCTAGGCTCTCTGCGCCTGCAACCTGTACGGGGACACGGATAGAGAGCTGTGGCACCGTTAAGCTCGTGTTTGGAGGGACGACGGAGAGGCTCATGTCCAGTGCATAGATTCGGGAGGTCAAGCAAGAGTGGAAGGTAGGCAAAAAGGCCTTGGTTTTCGGTAATGTGATCGGCGCGAGAATGGTGCAAGTGTAGTATGTATTGCCGGCATAGGCAGCTGTAGGCCCGGTTTGAGACGAATCGATAGAGGAAGTCGACTGGACGGAACCTCGACGGGAGTTAGGGGCAGAGGATAAGGGGGTGGTGATGGCCAGATTGCTGGATGATGAGGCTGGAGAGCAAAATGTAGAGTTTGCGTCGCCAGAGTGCTTGGTCCAGGGCACCGAGGCGATGCAGCGAGTTTCAAGCGGAACAGTTTCAGCATACATGCCATGGTTAAGAGACCAGTTAGGCATATTTGCTCGGGTTGCGAAATCCTTCCATGGCTCTGAGGCATAGTAGGTAAATACCTTGAGCTTCGTCCAGAGGGTGCTAAGACGAGGTGGTTTCTGATTTTCATCGGCAGGATCGAATCGAACATGTACCTTCACCAGCGTGCTCGGGGTTTCTTGTTCTTCGGAGGTTGTAATGTCTTCGCTACCAGGGTGGTGGATGGGAGGGAGATGGAAGGGTTTTGGCTGTGCAGCAGCCATTGCGATGCGGCCAAGTTTACCGCGTAGAGCGCCTCTCTTGACGGACTTTTCGTTTCGGAGACAGTAGTCGATGCTGTTTTCAGAGACATCCAGCGGCGGCTCAACATCGGTGGCTGGGATGATTCGAACTTTCTTTCCTTGATCAATAACGGTTCGCAGTGTGCCAGTGCTGGGGTTGTGCTTTGACAGCTTCGCTCGGACGTTATATTGGATCTGAACCATCTGTGGCACCATATCGTCAAGCAGACTGTTCCCATCGCCAGCTAGCATAGGATCGCCGGCGGAAGGAGGTAAGTTGGTGTGCGCAAGTTGCACCTGTGGATGATTCATTTTGTGTGAACAAGATTGCGGAAGCATCCTCTCGGGCACCACAAATGTGAAGGGGAAGGTATATTTGCGACCAGCCTCGAGGATGCGAGGTTCCGGGTAATCAGACTCATCGATCGGTTGGACGAGCCTCAAGAATGTGTGAAACGCAGAGGAGCGGCCAACAGTCGGCCCTGCAGCGCCGGGTCTCTCAATCAGAGTCCTTGAAGTGCCTGTGCGATGGCGGTTAGCTTATCGTATTACGCTCACCAGGTTATATAGATATTTTTGACCTTATACATACCTACAAAGGAAATGGAGATCTGCTCAAACCGAGTGTCAACGTCGGCTGTGAATGTTGCCTCACCCTCAATAGTGTCGAGGGTCGTGTATGAGCAGATACCAGATGCAGGCTGGTCCTTTAGTGTGATGTCAACTCGCAGTGAAGAGCGCTTGGTCCATGGCTCAAAGGGAGCAGCTCGCGACGCCAGAGACGCCGCCATCGTGACGTTGCCTTCGCTATAGCTGGTAGATGTACGGAGTAGCTAGTTATATATGGCGGTGAAGTAATATGTATAGATATATATCTCCCTCTTTCTTCGTGTGAAAAAGTAGAAGGCCCAGGAAAGACGGGGATCGCAGAGGGACCTTCGGCGTTTATAACTCTCGGCAGCGCAGGCCGCTTGTGGTGGTAGCACGAGTGAAGCGATATATCCAGCAGTTGTCAAGGAAACATGACCAGACAAGCTGATCTTCTGTATACAGTCGATAAACCTGCAAGGGGAGTTGTGGGTGGGGGTTCACATATATATATATATATATATATACTCCGTATGTTATGTGTATTCCCAGCTTGCAAAATGCCGAAGTTGACGCAATCATGAGCTTTCAAATCACCCAGCGTTGTATTATATACATCACCGGCAACGTCGTGGCGCTCCAGAGGCGCGGTACCAGGTACCAGCGTCCGCCGCCACCAAGGTGACCTCCCGCCCAAAAATTTTTTTGAGTCATCCCTGCAAAACGAAGGAGCAGCCGTGGTAAGTATGTTTGGTCCAGCGAAATGCAAAAAAAAAAAAAATGAGAGCAAAAAAAAGCCCCCCAGGAGGAGTGACAAGGCCCGTCGGCCGTCGACAGCGCGAAGCCGAAGTACCGTTGCACCAATGCCGCTTTTAGCGGGCCAGGTCCGCCAGTCCACCAGTCCACCACGGTTCTGGCCGGTGTTAATCAGCCAGTGCAGGCGTGTCGCAGGGAGTCGCAGAGAGGCCCCTTTTGGCTTCTGGATGCGCGTATCGACAGCTCGATGGGCTGCAAGCGTGATGTCCATGACTCCACCGGCAGAGTTTTCTTTTCTTTTTCTTTTTCTTTCTTCCCCCTTCCCTAGCCATCGGGCAGCGCTCGCCGTCGACGTTCGCCGTAGTGGAGCTTGTAAACAAGCGGTTCTCTCGCCGTCATGTTGCATGGAAGAGATTTTTCCAACCCGTTGCTAGGCTCTTCTGCTGGCATCTGGCCTCGTGGTGGAGCCGTCATATCATGTTTTGGTACTGCAAACTCCCTGTTGCCTGTCTGTATCCGTGAAAAATGGAGCGATCTGAGCCTGCTGCGCTCCAATGGCAAGCTGCAACAGCTGCACCGTACGATTTTGGCATATCCGCATGAAACAACAGTCTTCCGGGCAAGGCAGCCTGCTCATCCGCGCGGAGCGACGTAGAGTCAATTGAAGGGCGTGCAGGAGGTAGCATCCAACACCTAACGAGTCCTATGAAGGCCGCCAGAGTGGCGAGCTGGCGACAAGCTCATTTCCTCATTCCTTCTGCCCCTTGCTCTGGACGCCCAGCCGGGTAGTCGGCCAGGAGGTCTGAAACTGATATGCAGATGTATCTAAAAAAAAAAAAAAAAGGGCGTGGGACGCTTGGACCAGAGGGCGGCGGCTAGTACTTTCCTAATTCAGGAAGGTGGCCAGCGCTGCTTTAAGGCTGGCGGTTGATGAATAAGCTCCTGATTATGTGACTTGCATTACTAATCTCTGCCGCTTTGCCTTTAAACTGGCGAGCAAGCGACGACAAGCAACTCCTCTCTGGCTGGCGGGAAGGACGAGGACACCGTATAACTCGGCGTGATACGAGAGCAGAAGCGGACTGATGCCCACTTGCTGCCAAATCAACCACCCTCAAACACGATGTTTCGATGACTCTTCTCTCACTCCACGGCCTTTCTTCCCCACAGTCCGGTCGGCTTCATCTCTCGTCTGTGCTGTCTTTCCCGCTTTGCTGTCTTTCCCCGAGGTAAATGAAGCACCCATAAGTATCTCCGGACTGCGGGAAGCTCGTGTTGGTGATTGATCCAGAGCCTGCTAGGAGATATTGGAACAACCAGAGGCTGCCAAGCGCCGATGGTGTCTAGGACCTGCTCGGCGACTCGACATATGACCTTATGCTGCCGAAGGAGGGATACATTAAGAAACACGGGTGTCATCTAGACCGCTTCAGATTATTCTCCCTGCATATGGGAGTGCACTAGTGTGGCATCAATGACGAAGCCGAGATGATCATTGGATTCCATCTTGTTATATTATATACAACACTTTCTGGCAATCAAGCAGAGCATGAAGGTATCCTTGCAGATCAAACTGCACAACCATTCATGTGAACCACACTGTTACCACTTTTACCTTGGTGATATTGGCAACGACTACTGCGATCGACAGGAAGACGTGACTGAACTCTAATCCAGCGACGGTTTGAGGTTAAACTGGCGAAAATGATAATGTGATATCCCGGTATCGGTCCTACCCCCTAGCCCTACTGATCTGAAAATCCTGTGACACCGTGCTGCCGTCATACCCTCCTTATACACCTCTCACAGTGTCCCATACAAAAAAAAAGTACAGGAGTATAATCATACAGCTTTGAGGATGGAATCTTGGATTTAAAAACCGGCGACAGTCCCCAGCTGAGTGACTAACTAATAGCTAGCAAGACTCGAGTTCTTATTTTTTTTTTTTTTTTTGCCAACATTTTACAAATTGAAGAGCAAGGAGGGGCCCCCGCTGTCGTGAATTAGGCCTCTTTTCTTCGCCTATCTTTCGGGTCCCCGCAGGAGCGAAGCTCAGAGGTCTAGAAGCAAAAGAGACACAGCAAAAGATGCCGTTGAAGCGCCGACAAGAGTTCCATGGATGTTAATGAATAATAATACAATAATTCCAAAAAGTGCCGGCTTTGGAGCGACTTCGGGAAAAAATTAAGTAAGGTTAGCTATGCCAAGCTTTTCGCCACGTGGAACGTCACGTTCTAGTCACGTGGTGGGCTCTCTTTCGACTGCAGGCCAGAAAAGCCAACAGAAAGCAAGACATTATTGACTTGATATACACAGGCATGTTGTCGTTACTCAATACTACTGACGATAGACAGCGGGACATGTCTACGTTCCAAATGTTATACCCTGCCTCGACATTTTATATACAGCCTTATTATGGATTTTCTGGCCCCCCTGCTTGAACTACTGCAGAAGCAAGCCACCGAAAAAAATATCTACATATACCCATGCCCTGCATTGCAACTTGGCATAACTTATCATATATTTTCCAAAAGAAAAAGGTTGGAGCTCGCATGATATTGTCACGGTACGTGCTCCGTGGAATATATTTTATAAGAACCGTGAGATACCTAAATTTTGAAAAACGGCTTCTCTAGATATGATCTGGATTGAGCGCACAGCCCCGATTTATATAGCGGAGCAACTTGTCACCATGAGTGCGAGATAAGTGGTAGTCTCAATACCACCACTTTTTGCGCAAGTACAAATTTGGTTGGATCAACGTTGTTCCGCGCTCACCGTGATTGATGTTGTTGCGGTTGAATAACTAATTCTCCAGCTAGGACTATTTAATAATCACCAGGCGACTGTCAACTTTTTTTCCTGCTCATCAGGCTTGTTCTTTCAAATTTGTGGACTATGATGAAATATGATATATATGGGGAATGCACCACCGAGCTTACGTGTTCTAGGAGGAACGTCTCTCCGGTATCCGGAGCACGCTCTGCAATAATACCCCTTACACCCCTTGATGTAAAAAAATACCCAACATTCAGCCGGGAATTCAGGTCATTAACTCTATCATGGCCGGTGATTTCTCTTCTACCTACATCTAATTTTCCAGTGGCTCTAGCGTTGCTCCTGTATTGCTGCTGTATAATTCACTATACCTCATTCAGGAGTCATTTGCTTGAACTGTGTATTTCTAGCAAGACTGCTTTGTATCACAGGATGTTTCTAGTCCTTAGTTTGATGAACCTACCCGAAGGAAAATATATAGTTGATGAAGAGCACGAAATTCGCACTGATATTGGGTATATTTCTTTAGTGGAAACTCCACCTCTAGCGTGCCAGGTACACTACCACCTGTGTCAGAATATAATTGCTGATATCGCGATGATTTACCCAGTATTTTACTATAAACAAGCAGTAATTGGAGATGTCTAGGTTCCACCTTCGAATGACATCACCGAGAAGCCCAAGCTTGCTCGATGATGATCGCTGATGACGCCCAGCGTATCCTGCTTGACGTCTGTTGATTAACTTCATCCCCCCGCGTCGGATTTATAATCACCGTCGTATAAATAAATACATCACACACCCATGGAGCGGCAACCACGTCAACAGCTGACATATCGACCCCAGGGCATCGAACAGCGAGAAAAGAGAGATAGCATTGCAGTTCCAGCATGGTCGTTCTGGGAGTGTCCCAGTGCATGGCCGGACATGGCCTGTCGACGTTTGAAGTGTGCGAGCCCGAGTCCGGGTCGACGGTGCGCGGTCTCTCTCGCGGCCTCACAGCGACAGCCACCAGCGCAGACGAGGCAGCGAAGCCGATACTTGTGCTGATACATGGATACCCGCAGACGTAAGTCGAAGCAAACACTGCCCCGTTCATCTTCCTTGGCTGCGGGGGGAGGGATAGATTCTCCTTTGCCAGGGAGATCTTTGGACGCTGTGCTGACACTGCTGATTCGCGAGCAGGCATTTTATGTGAGTTGTCACTATTCATAGCACAACCAGCATGGCAACGCTGTTATACAAGAGTATACGGAGTACAGGGTGTGAAAAAAATGACATGCATGGGCACTGACCACTGACGCACGACGACGTAGGTGGCGCCATGTAAGTTTGGCCCATCGAATCGACGGCTTTCTACAGAGAAAGGGTAGTTTAGATTTACTGAGGACGACGTGCTGTGCCAGGTCATCAAGCTGCTGCCCCGCGAGACACGGCTCTTCGTCCCTGATATCCCATGCTACGGCGTGAGCTCGCCGCCCAAGGCCAGCGACAAACGGACTGTAGGCAAGGCGATACTGGGGGCCCTGGAGACGATGCTGGGCAGCTCCAGCTCTGATAACGATACCAAGACCACCAACTCTAGCAATGGCCAGCCGCACCGCATTGTGCTTGTAGGCCACGACAGAGGCGCCCGCATCTGCCACCGGCTGGCGGTCGACGCAGCCGAGCACTCCTCGACCTTTACCATCCTGGCGACTGCGCTGCTGGACATTGTGCCGACGAGCGTGCAGTGGGCAGCACTCGCGGACCCGGCCGAGGCGCGCAACACGTTCCACTGGCCGTTCCTGGCCAACGCCGAGCTGGCGAGCACGATGATCCAGGCCGTGGGCGCAGAGGTGTTTGTGCGGCAGCTGATGGAGCGCTGGCGCGGGAGCAGCGAGGCGGCCATCTCGCGGTTCGAGGCCGACGATGCGCTGGAGATGTACTCGCGGCCCTTCCGGCAGCTGGAGAGCGTGGTGCGCAGCTCGTGCGCGGACTACGAGGCTGGCAGCCAGGAGGACGTGCAGGAGCAGCAGCGCGACCAGGCGGCCGGGCGGCGGATCGGGGTCCCGGTGCTGGTGCTGCACTGCTGGGCGATGGGACGGCGGTTCGACGTGCGGCGGGCGTGGCAGGCGTGGGTTGAGGACGAGCAGCTGCTGACGGTCGTGCAGGCAGAGGAAGGAGTCGGCCATTTCGTGGCGGAGGAAGACCCGGAGGCCACAGTTGGCGCGATGCAGCGCTGGCTGGCGGCGGCAGGACTAGCAGTGGCCTAGCAGCAGCCTAGCAGCAGCCTTGCTCACTCTATCCAGCCTCCATCCAGCCTCTATCCAGCCTTCTTCCGTTTCTTTTCTTCTTTTCTGCTTCTTTTTCGGCTTTTTCGACGGAGATTTAGAGGAGGCTTAGCTGACTAAGCTTAACCCTTGGAATGACGCCCAAAGCGGCAAAAGAGACGACGATGAAGACGACGATATAAAGATGAAGATAATATAAAGATATAAAGATAATAACTACGGATACAATGATGTAAAAGACGGTGATGATGAAGCAGACGTAGCAAAGTAGCAAAGTAGAAAAGTACATCTACCGACAGTCACAGCGAGAAAATCATCCTCGGCTCCTTTTTTGGCTTTTTTTCCTTGCTTTTTCTTCGACCTCAAAAACGTCCAAAAATCTCTTCGTCGCCGCAGAAAAAAGACAGCAAAAAGAGGAGAAAAAGAGAAGAAAAAGAGCAGAGAAGGAGAGAATATAAGAAGAAGAAGAAGACGCAGCGGCAGGGAAGACCTTCTGCCTGCGCTGTCCCGGCAAAGAAGAGAGAGAAGAAGAGCGAGAGAAGACGCAGCTTCTTCCTCTTGGCCGCCGTCGCCTCCCCCTGCGGCTTGTGGCTGTGGCCGCCGTCATCTCGCATATCCCTGAGACGCAAGGGAAAGAGGAAGAGAAGCGACACCCATTAGTTACTGGTTGCTTGCGTACTTCTTCTCTGTCCTGGTGAGTGCCTCCTGTCGTTTTACTGCCTGCTGTAGCCTCGCTTTCTGCGTCTTCTTGTGCTTCATCTTGCTGCTGCTGTGGCTGATCGACCGACTCTAGCGATACGAGTCCAGGGGCTTCGATCCTTGCGTCTGCTCCGTTCCTTAAAACCCATATTTATTACTCTGCACTAAGACGCATCCCGGGCCTTTTTCCTTGGGCCATTGCGAGGTTTCAAGGGGGATTTATTTTCAGCTTTTTTTTTTTTTTTATCTTTTATCTTTCACTCCTTCTGCTGCTTGCGTTGAGCATTCGGTTACTCGCCTGCCTGGAGACCAAACAACCAGGAGACCACATACAACACCGCGAACAGGACAGAAAAGACAGAAAAGACGACGAGATATCGAGTTGACGACAGCCTGGATGGTCTCGTCCGCGGTCTTCAGGGCACCGACTTCGACGAGTAACGCGCTCGTCTTCTAAGAGCTTCCTCCTCCTCCTCCCCCCCAAGCAGTCACCATGCGGCGCGGCCTGCTCATCTTCCTCCTCATCAACACGGTCATCATCCTCTTCCTCGTCCGCAGCGTCTTCACCTTGCTCACCTTGCTCGTCGAGGATGCCACCGACGACGCCATCCAGAACGTCGAGCTGCCCGGGGTCAACTCCAGCCTCATCGACCTGCGGCCCCAATTGATCCCCAAGATCATCCACCAGACCTACAAGAACGAGAGCATACCTGAGATATGGGTTGGCCCGCGGAACGGCTGCATAGAGATGCACCCAGACTACGAATACATCGTGAGCTCCGTACCTCTCTCCGTTTTTTTTCTTAGCTACTTGACACTGACAGGTCTGGCCTGCGCTAGCTCTGGACGGACAAGAAATCAAGGGACTTCATCGCCGAGCACTATCCATGGTTCCTCACCACGTTCGACAACTACCCCTTTCCCATCCAGCGGGCAGACTCGATCCGCTACTTCATCCTCGCACACTACGGTGGCACATACATTGACCTTGACGACGTTTGTACCCCTCCATCAGCCTTCCATCTCCCACTTACCCCTATCCACCTACATACGAAGAGGAAGAGGAAGAGCAAGAAGAAGACAACATTAAGAAGAAGAATGCGATTGGTGCTAATGCAGTGCAATATATGCAGGGTTGCAACCGACGCCTTGACCCGCTGCTCTCTTACCCTGCCTGGGTACGTCGAACAGCCCCTACAGGCATCTCCAACGATGCCATGGGCTCTGTCCCCAACCACCCTTTCTTCCTGAGGGTTATCAAGTCGCTGCAGGCATATGACCGCGCCTGGGTGCTCCCTTACATCACAGTCATGTACTCGACCGGCCCGCTCTTCCTCTCCGTCATCTGGAAGGAATACAAGAACACCGACCCGGACGGCGTCAACCGTGTGCGAGTGCTGCTGCAGGATGCGTACAACCGCCACTCCTGGAGTTTCTTCACTCACCACCCGGGCAGCAGCTGGCACGGCGAGGACGCGCAGCTTATCTTCTGGGTACGTTTTTTTCTTTTCGCCGATGTATCATGTATCATGCATCATGCATCTTTTTTCTTTTTCTTCTAACCAGACATTGGCCATTCAGATGGGGAGCCATTGGATGCTCATCACCTTCTCCGGTTTCCTCGCGGCAGGCATCGTCGGCCTGGCGCTCTGGCGAATCTACCGCCGCGTCCTGTCCCTGGGCTCGAAGCACGCCCGTTACACACCCCTCGCATCAGGCACATCGTCACCACGCCGCTCCCTCTCACCCTCGCGCCGCAAGATGCGCATCCTTCCGCTCTTCTTCCAACGGTCACATGCCAAGAAGGAGGACGAGGAGATTGGACCAGACTCGCCGTACGAATTGGGCAATCGATAGTACGGATATGGGGAAAATAATAAAAGGAGGACACGGCGATGACGGCCCAACCCAATAATAATAACACCCGACCTTTCATACCGAAGAATCAGAATAAGAAAAGAGAAGACACGAAGAGAGAGACACTTGAAAAACAAAAACAAGAAGAAAGAAACTCAACCCGGGGACCTTCCGCCTTCTGTGAAAATATTCCGTCAATATGTTTTTTTTTTGATATATACCGGAGAGACCATATTACGACCTTTTAATACCCCCTTTCCACTACTACCATCACCACCATCACGACTACTATTACAGCCTCTAGGACTGGGATTTGACCGCCCCCAGAACCAGGATAATGCTAATATTCCTACCCCGTCCCCTCTTTTTGAAATGAATCACCTTAAAAGGCCGCTCTGATACCTTCACTACTCCTACCTACATACGCATACACGCACAAATGCGCTTGGAAGCCTTGTACCAGTTAGATATGTCTGCCAGTCTCTCTTTCACCACACCTACACCCTTTTTCTCTTCTTGTTTCAGCTCACGGCTTGGTTTTTCCTCCTCTCTTTGGGTTGGTATGAGTTCATTGCACTGCAGCGTTCTGTTGGCATCATATCTGTATTCTTTCACAACCCCTTTTCCCTTTTCCCTCCTATCTTCAATGTACTCTTTCACTATCCCTCACCAGAGCCAGAGGGACACGCTTCAATATTATTAAATGATAGAGACAAGTGAAAAAACATCCCTTACCATGCCTACCACTATGTACAAAGAGGAGAGTAAAAAAATGAGTAGAGACACAACCCAACCGTATAAACGCCGCAAGATGCAAAGTTACCCTGCCCATCCAATACTATACAACGCTGCCGGAGCCGCAGATGCAGATGCAGAAGCAGAAAACAAAAGTAATCAGCTATCTCTCGCCCGTCTCTCAGCCCGTTTGACCTTCCGGACTACATCCAGGTATTCGCCCACCCGCTTCTCCGCCCATATACAGCCCCCAAGCGTCATGATGCTGATCTGTATAAACGTCTTAAACTGCGGCGTCAGACCACGGTAGACTCTCGACATCGGCGCAATCGAGTTCGAAAACGACACTAGAGGCCGGTATATCAATGGCGTCGGCGTCGGCTTCGGCGGCGTCGGCGGCGCTTTGCCGTTCGCTGCGTTCGACGAGGAGGATGTGCTCGATGCAAAGTGCATTGGATGCGGGAGGGAGAGGATCAGATGGGCCAGGATCGAGAGGGCGCCGAACTGTGCGGGTGGTCGTCATTATCAATTGGACCGATCTAGGTATGTAATGTACCTTATGTGCGGGAGGGCTCGGGTAGGGATTGATTTCTATGGTGTATCTAGGGGTATAGATGCTGCCGATTGACTGCAGGAAGGAAGAGAGAGGACTCAACGCACTCGAACGGCGCCTGTGATGAAGCCCATGGTGGCTTCTTTGGTGACTTGCGGAGGCGGCTCGATGTCCGCTCGCTGGTTCGACGGCGGCGGCATGGTCTGCTGTCTCCGCTTGTGAGTATTATTGGTATCCGGCTGTGATGGATAGGCTCGGGTCAAGAGTAACTGACTGTCTGCGTCTGCCTGGCGGGTTGTGTTGCTGTATCAAGTTTGCTTCGGGTTTGATATTCGACCTCGGGGTTTGGCTTGTTTAGTTTTGGAGCCCGACTAGCCTTCCATGCAATGGCTGGTTGGTTGATGGATTTACTTTTGGCCGCTGGACGGTCAATCACTACCTCCTACCAAGTATTAAATTGGCTACGATGCTTCACTGTAGATTTGAACATAGACAGACTTGATAGACGACAAGTATTATCTATTCTCGACGCATTAGATCGCGATGTTGTACTCGAACATAATTAGCTGCCGTAAAGCGATGTGCAAATAAAAAAGACATAAAACCGCCCAGTAGAAAATCCCGCCCAGATGAACCGCCTACAATGAGATGTAAAAGAAACAGAAAAAGGCAGAAAGAAGAGAATCAAACAGATGTAAAAAAGTATGCAGGAGATGCTCATTCCCGATGAAAATGTATGCGAGAGCTGGGGGGGAAAGGTGACATGGACCAGATGCACTCATGCAAAAGAAAGATAAGGGGGTTGGTTGGTCGGTGTATGTACTGGAGCTCATGTTCATATCATTCCAGTCGATCCAGGACAGGTTTTGGCTCGAAAAAAGGGTTTCGTTCGAAGCGTATGGGTATGTTTCATCAAGTAGAAAGGAAAGAAGAAGAAAAAGGGGGTAATAAAATTAGGGGTATCGACTTGAAGTGAAATAGTGAAATAGTTGAAAAAGGGGGGGGGTTGCTGGCAAAAATGTAAAGATTCAAGCCACAGGGGCATGCAGAATGGGGAATGAATAGAAAAGAAGTCTATGAGTGTTGGGATGGAAAAAGTGGTAAAAAAAAAAAAGAGTTGCTCATGGCGGTAGATGTTCAACAATGTAATGCCGTGAGCTTTTTTCGCTTTTCGTCTAAAGGAGGTTGATCTCGGGAAGATTCCAATCCAACTGTGGTGGAATGTTGGATGACCCGAGGAGGTCCGATTTCTTTTGCGTTTCTCTCTTGCTTGTGCTTCTGGCAGTCAGCATGCCACGTAGCGATGGTGTCCGTGTCGTACCGAATTTCCGCCCGTTGACCGGAGTCCTGTCCGTTGTCATGCTGGTGCTGGTTTTGATACTGACGCTGCTGGTGGAGTTGCTGCTACGTACGCTGCTGGTTGGTCGCAGGAGAGCCGGTCGAGGCTGGGTGGACACAGGTACCGCGAGCTCGTCGGTTTGGATATATGACTGGGACGAAAACCCGGAGCCCGGAAGGACGCGGTCAATAAGTGCGCTCTGCTTCGAACAGGACTGTGAAAACGACCAGTCCAGGTTGAAATCTACAGCGCCAATGTCGTCCTTTGACGTGTCCGTGTCTTCAATAATATAATTGTTGGCGGTCTTGAAGCTTGCGGACCTGCTAAGGGCTGATGCATCGCTAGATGGCGTCTCAGCTGCAACAGATGTGCCATCTCGCTGGCTCATGTCCTCGACAGGCGTGAGCGAGAGCTGGTTGAGGAATGTGGCCAAGCTGGCTGCGGTGGCCGGTCGTCCCTCGCTTTTGGTGTCATCGTCACCAACGGCCTGGTCAACATAGCCGTGCAGCATGTTGTAGTTCCGGTAGAGATAGCGTTGGAGACGAGCTTCCTGGATATTCCACTTATTTTGAAGCGCTTCAATAGCGAATTTGATCTCCGGCCGGGTGAACTGGGGTACGGCTGCAGATGCTGCCATGCCAGGTTGTACGCAATTCATAGCTCCGAGGGTGGCAGACGATGCGCGACGAACACCAGGCGAAGCTCCCCCTTGTGAAACCGAAGGGTGCGACTTGACCAACTTATTGCCGCCGCCGCCGCTACTGCTGCTGCTGCTGTAAGAGCCTGAGAATGCTGCACGTACAGATCGACGAATCGAAGATGCAGTAGAGAGACTCGAGCGGAGCCCCGTGTCTTTCACGTCGGCTTCCATTTCCCTTTGAACTCGTGCAAGAGATCGTTTGCAGTCGCTTGCCATTGACGGAACGTGTAACAGGGTCTTATTCTTCTGTAAAGCATTGACTATAATGGTGAATGCCTGCAGATTGATCTCGTTGTTTTCACAATGTATCTCAACCAACGAATTGTTCTCTTCGATTACAGATGCAAGTGTGTTTGCCCCCTGAACACCTAGCTTTTGGTGCTCAATCTTCAGTACCTTCAGGGTATTGTTCTTCTTTAACCCCGTCAAGGCAAGATTCAATCCAATTCCAAACCTGCTTACGTCAAGATGGGCCTGTTCGCTGCTGATGTCAAGTTCTTGGATGGAAGAGTTCTGTTCAAACATTCTCTGCAGGGCCTTGGATGTCTCCGCGCCGGCATCGTGAGGGAGAGACAGCCTGGAGATATCAAGATACCGCAAAGTGTTGTTCTGAACAAGCGCTTCCACCAAACGCCTAAAGTCCTCGTCACGCTGAAACTCTATGCTTCTCATGGTGAGATGAGTTGGGGTCCGGTTCTGCGATATTGAAGCGAACATAAGGTCGCAGTCAATGGCCAGCCGGTTGTCGTTTACATGCAAGTGTATATCACGGGGCTTTAATTCCTCATCGACCATGAAATACAGCAATGTAGCGACATCTCCGCCGGTAATTCCACATTGGTTGAGGTGCAGCTCGCGGAGGTTCTTGGATTCCGGGCTAGCAAGGTACATTGCAATCGACTCCACTGTCTGCTCGTTGACCGTAGTATTGTTCAGACATAGCTCCTCCAGCTCCCAGTTCAGCAATGTTTCAGCCGAAAGGAGAGGTTCACTCTTCGACGTCCGCAAGACCTGAGAAAGCTCAAGCTTCCGGATGTTCCTCAGGCATCCAGCCTGCTGTTGGAACTGGTCTGGACTTAGTCGCCCAACAATATTCGAAATCTGTAAGCATTTAAGCGTGTCCTTCTGGACTCGGAGGGTGGACAAAATCAGGTTCAGATCGTGGACCTGCAAGCCACAGTTGTTCGCTTCAAAGGCTCGGAGTGCCGAAGTCTTCTGAGACGCTGCATCGACAAGATAATCCAGATCCGAGTCGCCAAGTTCTATGCCATTGAGAGCGAGCCAGTCTACCCGGGTTAGGTTGCGTCGGCAGAGGGGGAAGACAGCCTCTGGAATACCACATCCAGGGTCGCGTTCACCCCCAACCGCCTTTGCAGAGCGGGTCAAGCAGTATGAGAAGTCCATGCGCTGTAACGTTCTGCTCTTGAGAGCTAGGGCCCGTACCTCCTGGGTTAGCGAGGCAATTTCCTCTTGCCCGGGGATATGTACCGCCACATTTGATCTGGTGCGCATGGCGTCAAAATCCGGTCCGTAAGGGTCGCGCATTTGTTGAAGGATATCCAGGTTGACGCGCGCAAATGAAATAGT
The DNA here is from genome assembly GCA_018357685.1 of Trichophyton schoenleinii. Taxonomy (NCBI): domain Eukaryota; kingdom Fungi; phylum Ascomycota; class Eurotiomycetes; order Onygenales; family Arthrodermataceae; genus Trichophyton; species Trichophyton schoenleinii. Next base: position 4,662,858 of record WOFF01000002.1, read on the forward strand.
GGCGAATGATTCGTTGTATCGTAGCGCACGGAAAACGGCAAGCAGTTCCAGAAGCAAATATCCTCCTCCATCCGGGCAACCTTCCCGCGGAAGTAGTTGAAACGCTGGCGCATCTTCACAGTGGTAGTCTACCATGTAGCGGATCTTCGAAGTATCGACATCGTATGCTGCGCAGTAAGCAATAAGAGTCCGGTCAAAACATCCATAGTCCTCCTCGAAGGTAACTGGCGGCATTACCCGTGCCTGGACGTGAGGGGGCACGTTAAAGGCAAAAGGTTGATGTATCCACCCGGGCCTTAGGTACTCTGCTCGTTGTCTCAGGAATAGGGCAATTTCGCCTGAGTAGCTTGAAGATAGGTTGACTATTGACGGGCTTTTAAAAGGTATCCTAGATAAACAGTTAGCCTAGTTTTCAAAAGAAAAGAAAAAAAAAAAAGGTGCGAAAAGCGAATATGATAGTGGTAGATGCTTTTGTAACAAGTAAGGCATACTTACCTGAAAATCAATTGAAAGGTGTCGTCGCTGGCTTGCACTGATATAGAGGATAGAGCCATTATTCCTAGACACGCATCTAAATCCAGCTCAACCAAGGATGCCATGGAAGCTCTATTGGATGATTTGGTGTGGGTAGGTAAGATATGTATTTTGTGGACTCCAATGGCAAGGAGACAGGTGTTGGATGCCAGTTTTGTGATATCGTCTGTTGATGCGCGGTTGCCTTGCTTGGTGGACATCCGGTGGACGACTCTGTATAGTCCAAAGCAATCTGGATCGTAGTCTCTCTCCTGCTCCAAGACATTCGTGACATAGTTGATCGTGTCATCGTCAAAAACGGGTGGTTCAATTGATATGGCAGTCTCTGCGGCCGCCCGAATGCCCATCAGCCACAGCTGTGCTTCCTGCGGGTCAGCAAGCTGGATATGGATAGCCGAGCCTCTGGGGTTCTTCTCGTCCACGTAGCACACTTCAACCGAGAAGTACGGTTTCCCATCATCGAGCCGGTGGACGGCTATAATGTTGTTCAGGGCAATGCCTATTCCGCCCTCTCCGCCGCCTCCAAGTGCCACTGCTCCTCCAGTGAGCTGATTCTCGTGTAGGGATGCAAGAGAGACCATGGAGAGCCGGTTTGACGCTGCTGCTGCGCCGGCACTGCGGCCCCAGGACGACGGTATGGAAGGGAAGACTTCGGCTGCCTTGCTCTGGCTCTTGAAACGGACGAGGTGAGACTCGGTCAGGACGAGATAGTGGCTTCTCTTCCGCCACATTGCCCCTGCAGTCTGCACTTCGCCGTGATGCAGGACCTTTATGCCAAAACTCCGGTTTATCAGTGGCTGGTTGTTGTTGTTATTGTTATTGTTGTTGTTATTGTGGTAGTGCTGTTGCTGCAGCTTGTGGACGCGGGAATTGCCAGCTTCCCGCATGATGGGGAGGTCATCTTCGTTGCTGGACGTCGACCTGGATCTCGTCCGGGTCGAATTCTGGTCGTCATCCATGGACTTGAGGGATCTCAGCGAGCCAAAGACAGAGCTCCTGCCCAGGGTGCGGCTGACAGACTTTGCTCGCGAGCGAATGTTGGGTTCGGTGGCAGAGTGAGGCAGCGTGAAGTTTGGCAGGCTGAGCTCGTCCTCCTGGAAGGGCAGCGAGGGTGAATAGGACAGAGGCCTCGCCGTGGCCTTTGTCAGTCTCTGCCTAGTGCCTGCAGCTGTAGTAGTAGCTGTGGTGGTGGTGGTGGTGGTTGTGGTGGTGGTCATTGTGGCCGTCTTCATCTCGCCGGCGCTGCTGGTCGGACGCGGCCTGACAAACGCCAGGCTCAGCAGCGAGGATCTGCTTCCCGAGCGTGTTTTCCTGTTTCGAAGCTTCTCGTCCTCCTTACTGCTGGTCCATGACAATGGCTGCTGCTGCTGCTGCCAGCGGCGGTGGTGTCGGAGGTCGTCGTGGCCGTGGTCGTGGAGGTGCGGTGGATGTCGCAGGTGGTGGCTGTCGTCCTGGTCGAGGGCTCCGGCCGCAGAATCCAGCACATCCGCTTGTCCGCGACGCTCGCCGTAATATCGAGCCAGCGTTAATGCATCGAAAGAGGCCCGGTCTCCGGCGCGCAGCAGTCGAGAGCTGGCGACGGGTGAGGCGGACTCCAGAGACAATAGCCCAGTGGACCCAAACACGCCAAAACTCTTCCTTCTTTGCTTCTTCGACCGTTCAGCCATGGCGTCGCGGCGCTGCAGCAGCTCTGCTTCGACGACGACGACGACGGCAACGACGAGGCCAACCCGGCGCGGGTTTCAAAAAGAAAAGGAACAGCTGGAGGGAAAAAGAAAGCACGCCAGAGAGGCAACAGGAGAGAAACAGACGACGGATGCGAGCGAGCAGAGAGAGGAAGAAGAGGAAAAAGAAACGTCGGGATGAGGCCTGAAATCGATCTTCTTCGTATGATACAGCGGCCGGCGGAGCTTTTTGTTTTAGCAGCAGCGCATCGCTGAGACGGCGAGCAGGAGGCGGTTTCTGCGTCTTCGTCTGCCTCTCGCGGGCCCTCGAAACAACCGATCCGGACAGCTCTCGTCCTCTGCCTGCCTCTGCCTGCCGGTGTTTTCTCCCAGACGGCCGGTTGTTGGTGTTTTCTCTCGAGCTTCGGACGGGATGCAGGATCAACAGATCAACAGGTCTACAGAAGGTACAAGCATTGCGGTGAAATCAGCCACATCATCCGCTACTGCTGCTACCTGGGCAGGGAAAGCGTTCGCTGTTTGAGAGATATCTCGTCGTGAAGCCCACGGAGATAGGATATATACGAAACCCCTGCAGGTAGACCAGGGGGCAGACAAACACACACACACACACGGAAGTCCCAGGACGAATGAGACCGTGAAGAGGCTTAAAAAAAAAGAAGAAGAAGAGACAGAAAAGACGCAAAAAAAGGAAAACGGGACAAGAGAAAAAGAGACGGAGAGACGGGGATGATTGCTGTTGAGATGAAGATGAAGGGAGCAGAGAAGATGAAGCCGCCAACGGGGCATGTCTCAAGCTCCATCCACGCACCGGTTCAGCCACTCCGGCTCCAAGATTTGGAAAGGGAAGGGAAAAAAAGTAAAAAAGAAAAAAGAATAAATACAGAATCCGTACCAGCAAGCTACGGGTTAGGAGTGACTTGACAGAGGACTCCACCGGGTGCTGCTGGGAGCAATCATCAACCCGGACATGTACCCGGGACGGAGGAGTCTCCTGCCAGAGCAATCAAGCGAGATCCCAGCCCGAGGGACCATTATAACAAAACGACATCACCACAAGAAGAGAGAGAGAGAGAGAGAGAGCATCAGCAACCAATCCCAGAGACGAGGCCTTCCAGATGCAAATTGAGATCTCGGGAACTTACGGCCAAGGCCCCAATTTCATGCATGCCATCCCAGAAGTCTGTTCGGGACAACAAATCCGCGATCTCACTCCGATCCATCTAAAAAGGCGACCGTCCGCTAACTAACTAGTTGACTAACGGACGAGCTAGCTAGTTAGCTTGGGAAAGGGGAATTGAGTTTGATCTCCTCCGTCCGTGGGCTGGCGCGGATGCATCGGTATTGTATTATTGTATATGTATCTGGCCTGGCTGTATCCCTACGTCGGCCTGCTGGAAAAAGGAGGTCAAAATAACAACAACCGCGGCCAGATACGAAAATATGCAGTCAGCGTTTGCCTCGACAGTGACAAGACAGACAGCACCCGTATTTTGACAGCTATCCAGCGAGGCAGCATCCATACTTGATCTCACTCAGGTTCGTGAGCTTGGGATGGAGCGGGTCTCTACACATCATAGCCAGAGAAGAAAAGAAAAAGGAGGTCCTCAATGTGGAGCCATGATGTCAATTGTACCCTCTGCAGCATCCCTGCAACTCGCTGGCTCTTTGGGAACTGCCCCCAAGTCGCACAGAACGAGAGCGTGTCATTCGTGCTAGGATGGCCCCTGTGCGTTGGTACGTCGTTTTCTGTCAGTCAGAAGAAATAATAAAATATCTGGCCTGCTGTCGAGAAACGCCAGGACGTCTGGGTGGTGCTGCCAACTTCATTATTTAGGCACATGGCCGGTTCACTTCGAAAGCCCCAATAATGCTTAAACCTCCGTCGTTACTCATATTACGGCAAACCGCAGAATCGGACTCCTCCCTATCGGACATGATCGGTTGATGCTACGGAGGTTCCACGGGAAGCTCCATCCTGAGTTTTTCCCAAGCAACAAGCTCCCTTCTTACTCAACTAACGAAAGCATGAAAATCGAAATCCAAAATAATACCGCTGGCTTTTGGGCAACCTTAAAACCGGCCAGGGACCCCAGTTTTTAAAGGTTACTGCTTTTTCCAGCCAGCATAGAGTTATACTATCAGTGTACATATTGGTACATGCACACGTATAACTCCGTGCCACAAAAAAAAAAACATACACAATGCTGTTGCAGTGAGGGGAGAGCTCTCCCGTTTTTACAGCCAGGAGAAAGAAGAAAAATGGCCGAATTCCCTCGAATCACAAACTCCTGTGATGAGATCAATACGATACTAGCGGCTCACACCAAGCAGCACTTTTGTCTCTTGGCCGCAATCGTGGCAAATTGGAATTCGCCAATCCCCCTTTTTTTTATATATATTAAGGGAGATTCTTGAAACAAGCAGACAGAGGTTAAGGCGGGATCGGGACTAAAAAAAAATTGCCTCGATCACGCTGTCGAACGGGAGTGCCATGGCGGCTCTTGATGCCCTCTCTTCCGGAAGATTTCAACCTAGCAGGCGGGATAGAGGAAGACGAGAGCTGCTGGAAAAATTTTATCGTAAGGTCGGTCGAGTGCCTTGCCAGCAGTAGTAACTTGCAGATGGAGACGTTTTTTTTTGCTTTCTCCTTAGCCAACAGCAACAGCGAGATGGCGCCCTTTCTGCTTTCACAAAAACATCTGCCTTGTCCCAAGGCTAATTAAGCAAGTTGTTTCTGTGGATAGGGCTGAAGCCGGCTCTGTCCCCGAGAGCCCTGGGGTTTCGCCGCTGAGGCTACACATCTTCACCCAGCCTGGATACCTCCAGCTCCTGAGATTACGGATTGTTCTGTCTGGCGACAGAGATTGCCGACATTATATTTGACGATTTGTGGGGTTAAATTGGCCTGTGGGGATTTTTCTCCTCTTTCACCCCCTGGCAATAGCTGCGATCCTTGACTGATATTACCGAGTCGCCTGAAGATGGAAAAGCTTGTCATCCCAGCAGCAATTTCGCGAATCAAGCATGCTTCCTGGAATGAGAGATGAAGTAAGAATGGGATCTCTCGCCATGATTCTGCAGGAGAAGAAGAGAATTTTCTCGTACTTTCTGTCCTCGCGGGCCGTGGGAACGAAGGCGAAAAATAAGCTGGTTGGCAGTGAAATTAACAAGGGTTCATATCGACAGGGGGAGCAAGATGGAGCAGCAACAAGGGCGCGCGCGTCTTGACCGTCCTTTTTGGGCCAAAGCTGAACTGTCACACTTGATCCATATAGTTGGCCATGTTGATGAAGCGTGTGAGGTGATCAGATGGGGAAAATAGTCCTGAAAAAGTCCCATCAATTCCACATAAATATGGGCCACGCAGTCCAGAAATGGTGATTTGATATGATCTTTTGCTTCGGAGTACAATTAATCCCTCGATAAGTACGGAGTAGACCTTTCGAATGGGAATCACTTAAGTGAAGGGCTTCCTGAGGGGGGGGAAAAAGCAAAGGAACTTCCTGCGTCTTCCCCCAGACATTGCATGAATGCCAACACTCGCAAAATGGAGTCTAAGATGGAAAACAGAGCAGGGTGAAGCGAGCTCTTTGAACTAGCTCGGTCCCGACGCGGGAGAGAGATAGATGTTGGTGATCCTTTCACGATGCGACCCTCCTGCATGCCTCTCTCCAGAAGCTTTACGTCCAACATATACAGACTTACATCGCGCGCGAAGTACCAAGGTAGTTCCGTCAAAGTGCCACCAATTGTGCTGGCACAAGTGATGCTCTTCAGGTGCCGCTCATACAGTTCATCCGGGCTTCTCGGTGAAGTGACAGCGAGTAATGATGCTGCCGCTGAAGGAGCAATCCCGCCACTTGATAGCGTCTACTCAAGGGCTGGTCAATTGAGCTCGCCTCCCTGGGTGAAGATGTCGAAGTCCTTATATACGATGAGATAAATAAATGCAAGTAAGCTAAACTTGATAACTACTAGCAGCATGAGCATCTGCAGCCTTTTGGTGCAACTAGGAGCCACTGCGAACAAATCAACCTATGGCGAAGAATGCAACGCAGATATAAGGAATATAGAAAAGTCTTCATCTAATCTATTCAGATGAGCCACCGGGAGGTTGGCCATAATGCTGGACACCGATATCACCCGCTTTGTTAGATGTTCGGATTGAGCTATGGTGGCTAACAGTACATTTACATCTTCGTGCATCAAGCAGGATATAGTATCCTACGGTTTCTGGATCTGTCTGTAGCTTCGGGAATTACTGGTCAGCTTCTAGGACGACCAACTCTGGTATATCAAATCTCTTACCGACTTGCTACCACAGTTAATTTTTCTTCATGAGTCGGCCTTTTTGGGGTGGGCTGCGATTTGTGTCACTATTTAACCCCTATTCAGAGATACCAGACAACATATTCGCCATATCACATTAATCAGATGACTGCGTGATACCCAGAACTCTAGCTACTTGCAGAGAGCTATGCTGTGCCCCCGATTATTCGTGAGTTGTTGTATGCTCCTTCGACGGTGAAGGAAGCTCTGAGTACTGCGCGCTCATTGTGGCCTCCAGTCGCTCGATTGACGTTTTTCTTTAACAGGATAGATCGTCTTGCTCGTCGCCCGACAAGACAGGAGCTGAGACGGGCTGGAAATAACTCTCGTCTAGCGATCTATCTTGAAGATTGTTGCATTCACAGAATTCCGCTTGGATTTACGGCCACAGCGTGGTCATGCCAGCTGCACCACCGTATGAAGCTGACAACATATATAAGGGGTCAATCCGTCACAAGCAGTCTACATTCATTCCAAGTGTTCATTCACGCGCATCCAAGTTACTACAGCAAGCTATAACCCACATTATTCTGTGCGTGTGCTCCCTTCATTTCGTTAACTTCTACTTCTTCGTGACCTAACACAAAGATTTAGATATCAACCACGTCACGATGAAATTCATCAGCATCCTTTCAACCGGTCTCCTGGCCGCTATCTTGCCAGTCGTCATTGCTGGTCCAATGCCCGTACAGGAAAATGCTGATATCCAGCAATCTCCCAACCAGCATCATGCTTCCCTTCCAGGCGACCCACGCCCCGAGTGTAGAGGAAGATGCAAGAGCAGGGCGGACTGCGCACCTGGCTGTGACTGCAACCCAATTCGCGGAAGCTGTGTTGGCTGGAAGGGTCCCTAGGTCTTCGGAAACGTTTCCCACGGGTACGTCTACATTTTCCCGAGGTACGCCTCAGCAACTGTTCCGGTATAGTTATAGCGACTAATATGTGAGTTAGTGCACGCCAGGGATCTTAATTCGCCTTTACTTTGATGTCGGGTGTACTACTGGCAGCCGGATAGATGGATAGGCGGAATAGTGATTCAAGAGCAGTACCCATACATGGTATAAATGAAGTAGGATAGCTTTTTGAATGATATCGCATCTTGTCAAAGTTATGACTAGCCAACAGTAACTAGTGTTAAAAATATTACCAAGCAGCAGCGGTACTTATGTTGAGCGTAAATAAGAATAACCAATTTGAGAGACATTCAGGAACATAACACGCATGTTGCAGAGGGTTGTCGCGGAGATATTATCTTTTTAGTTACATGTATCTTCACTCGTCATCTCTTCAAGCTAGGGTTTTTATCCTGTGAGATTTGATTTCTTTATATGTATCTATGTTTCTCATGGAAGATCGATCCGCCTCGAGGCCTTTTAATAGTCGTAATTGGTGATACAATCGCAGTTTCGCGCATAAGCACTTGCAGACTATCTTGATATCAGCCTCGATACATCCAACTATAAACATATATATATCCGGTAGTCCCTTGGTTCGGTTCTTTCTTTCTAGTAGTAAGGTAGCTCCATTAACTGGGCACCATAGACGGCCGAAATCCTGAATATAGATAGAATAAGCATACCTAGTACTTTTGACCTAGACACGGCCTGATAGCTCTCAATGGGCACCCACACTTGCAACGAGAGAACAATAGATAGGCACCTGGAAAATGTGAAGACAGAAAGAAGAGTTATGCCGAATTGAATTGTACAATTGGAGGTTCCATTTCAGGGCGATAAGATGCTCTAGTGTATAATATCAAAAGTTGACATAGCCGCGAGGGCATGACGATAATAATAATACATATGTTTTCGGGTCATTCCACATGCCTGATCTATAAAAGGTTCACATAAACGCCGTATATGCGGGGGTGAAGGGTGGTATAGGGGAATCAGATGCAAAATATCAGCAACGAGATAGCAGAACATAATACAGGTAGGCTCTTTGCTTAAGAGGAAGAAGCGAAAGACCGAAGAAAGGAACCGAAGGTCTATCAGTGTTGATACAAATTGACTGAACTCAGAAAGGGGTATATACGGGAAATCGAGTATGGAGTCTAGCTTTGGTATTGAATAATTCCCTTCGCTTTCTCGATTTTATCCATCTCGTCTCTCCATTTTTGTCCCTCTTTACTGATCGCGTTCAATCTCTCTTTGAAGGCTGAGTTCGGCGCCTCTTCGTCCTCTAGAGCCCCAAGGAACCTCGACCGCCGTTTCTTGCATGCATTATACAGCGTCCATCCTCGTTCCTTACCGAAATGGGCAAGCTGATATTTCACAGTCCATGTATCCTTTGCAGTGAACATGGTGGGCCTGTCCACTTCCTTGCCGTTGACAAAATTGCGAATTGATAGTGCCATGGCAAGTAAAGGCTTTTCAGGATCTATGTCATCCTCAGAGGCAGACTCTTTCGGCTCTGGCTCTTGCTTGGTGGGATTGTCAGCTTCGCTAATCGAGGAATCCGTCTGCTGAGATTCAAGAAGCTCAGGGTAGAACACTCTCTTCTCGTAAGCCTGGATCTCATCGAGGTTTCTTTCCTGGATCTTTGTTATTTCATCTTCTGTCATGGGTTCGGCAAAAATGTACATAAACGGATTTTGCGTTTCTCGGGTATCAAAGTGAAATCTCAGTGACTGCTTAGGAAATGCCTCAGTAGCCACGTCTATGACCTTATTCCAGATATTGAGACTGAGTTTGAACTCTGCATCACCGAGGGCTGTATCCTCTTGACCATGGATACACTTGTCCATCTCAGGTAAGCTGATATACTGGAATCCGAATATTCGTTTGATATTATGGAAAGCAACAAATATCCCATCCATTCTGCCAATACGGACCTGAAGGTGATACTTCAAGAATGCAGATCGCATCATGTCGTAGTATTCGCGCTCAAAAGACTCAAAATCTCCCAGGCGGGTCCTTATCTGGTATCCCATAGCATTCCATGGCTCTCTTGCATCCATGCGAATTGAAACTACTGCACGGGTTTTCAGATCAAACATTCCAGTGCCGGGAAGGCGAGGATCGTATGCATCAAGTTGGGATCTCATTAAGAAATCTCCACACGTTGAATAGTGGTACACCTCAGGGGGAGAGTCCTCTTTCAGTATCTTATCCGGGCTATTCCTCCGGTAGCGTTCATACTGGTCTCTAGGTATAGTGAGCAGTTTCTCCATGGACTTCCCTAATCCCATCAAAACGTTGGAAGTGTCCCATTCTTTATCAGCGTCGACAGCATAGACCCCGTCTCTGTACCGCAGAAAAACGACTGCCGGGAGCCGAGAAAGCTTTGTGTAGGTTTTCGAGGTGGCCGGAAAAGAGTTCGACAAATGAGATGTGTTGAGCTCTCGCCATTCGGATAGTAAGAAATGGAAGTGCGAAAGTACACCAGTCATGCTAGACGATGATCCAATGTATTTTTTGCCGGCCGCAATTGCTTTGTCCTTGAGGACAGTATCCTTCGACGATGTAATGTAATCGTTCAAGGCTTTGAAGTCAAACTCAGAAACGGGCATTATATCGCGTAGGTACGGGTCGAAGTTATAGACCATCGTCCTAGGATCCTGTAATTGATAAACGCCAGGGCTAGTCTAGGTTAGCTGGATATCTTGATGAAGGAATAGATTGTGGACATACTTGAATAATACCCTGTCCAACCCATATGATAGGGAGGGGACGTCATCTGATTCAGTATTCAAAGCTAAACAGGAGAAGGAAAACGTTAGATGAGAACATATATACTAGAATGGAATCGACTCACGAAGTATTTCAATGTCTCCAAGAGTAACCTCGCTCGTAAGCTTTGGAGATGCAGACCTCACTGGAGCAAACTCATCTAGACCACTTTTGGTCGCTTTGCCGGACTTTGACTTTCCATTCTGTGCTGCGAGGTTAAGGGCTGCTATGACTTTGCTAGGTCGAAGCTAATGAGGCGAACGTGGTTAGATGGTGCTAATATAATGAGTATAAATGAGACATCACATACCTTTTTCAGTCTAAGCTTCGATTTCTGCTGAATTAGGATCATATTCTTTATATTTTCATCCGAGGTGCCAGCCAGATTAGCCAGATTTTTTGCTTGCGCTGCAGCCTTTTTCTTCCGTGCCTTCGACTTCGATTTTCGGCTTTTGGCAGGTTTCGCTTCTACTTCCGGGGCAATTTGCGTATTCGCCGACTGCGTCAATGGTGCATCTTTGCTAGATTTGCTTGCCTGGAGATTATACATAAGTCAGCTTGCCGGACGGCCAATTAAACGATATGAAATGCGATAGATAGCGACGTACCTTATTCGTGTCTCCCTTCTCTTTCCCCTTTCCCTTCTTTTTACCGCCCGAAGATTTCTCAGCTCCTGGTCCCTCATTGCTTCCACCCTCATTCGGTTTTACTTCGATGCTGTTGGACTGGGAGAATGCGTCCGGTTGTATGGGGAAAGCGGCATGGTTGTGACGGCGTATAACGGTAGAGGAGAGTGCAATGCTTCTAGACAAACATGATTGACAGACGTAGGAGCAAATTGGCCGTCGTATCGACCTAGACAGCATTGCAGTCGAGATTTAGGCGCCGTATCTAGAGGGTATTTTTCATGAGCCAGAAAATAACGAGAACACAATATCCAACCGGGAGAAAGGCGCGTCACAAGGAGAAGAGGCACCGGCAAGAAGAACCCGTCCAAGAGCTATAAAATATCAAAACAGAAAGCAGAGAATTAAGAGAGCCGAAGCGTGAAGAAAGTCGAGATTTTGTTTTGCATCGAAGAAAAGCTCGAAAAAAGTTCTGGAGAGCTCTGTGTTTGCACTGTTTGCACTCTCTGGCAAAATTGATATCAAAAAGTATAAATAAATAAAATTAGAAACAACTTTGAGCGACAACAATATAAAGACAAATGCTCTTTTTTAACTATAGTTTTTGATAAAAGTAGACCCTATTCAGTTATTTTGATTTGTAAAATGGAAGATTTAACAGGAAATAGCCAGCTTCACTAACTGGTCGTCAAGAGTTGCGTCTAGCTGACGATTCCACAGCCCGGCTTTCTAGATAATACTGCATCGGTCTTTCTCCATGTCTAGCAGTATCGGACCAGCTAGGCACATCTTTCATCCGTCTCAATGCTGCTGAGCCTGCCGGCATAAACATTGGATGTCGTTGAAGTCGTCAAAATAGTATCAAAAGGAGCCGCAAACTTTGGTGGAACCCCCCGAACTCTAAAAAAACCTCGCGGAAAAACTTTGCAGTTTTCAAGGGGAAGAAATAAGTCGAAAATCGTCGCATTTTCTTCATATCCAGTGCTAATAACCAGTCAAAAGATCTGATATCAGGGGATTTATTTGGTCTGACTGGGACGAATTGTAAGTGTATGTTTTCATTTTATGTTTCTGACCTGTTCTTTGCCTCCATTTTCTGTAGTGTTACTCTGTGATTAGCCCCTCCATGCCCCGCGGTTTATTTCAATCATCATGGTATCAAAAGCCACGAGATGCTCTCAACGGTTGCTATGGCTGTAATCCAAATCCAGGATATATTACTAGTCCATTTGGGCATCCTTGCGCGAGCGGGAGGCCTGTTGCGTTGAAGGCGATTCTCTAATAATTTGATACCCTCTGGCAGTGGGACTCTGCTAACTAGCCCGTCATAACTCGCAATTGAGCCTTCCACCACCACATACACTAACAATTTCATAGCCGGTCTAAAACCTCAAATAACCCAAGATGCTACAAGAAAAACTTCGCGTCCTTGTCGTTGGCAGCGGTGGGCGTGAACATGCATATGCATGGAAGCTGAGCCATTCCCCTTCGGTAGAAAAGGTCTTCTGTGCCCCTGGAAATGGCGGCACAGACGGAGGGGCCTCCTCAAAAATATCAAACATCTCCGTCAAAGGGGACGACTACCAGGGGCTGGTAGCGTTTTCCAAAGAGAATGGGGTCAACCTTGTTGTTCCCGGCCCAGAAGCTCCCCTTGTTGATGGCATTCAGGGCTACTTCCAGGCTGGTAAGTAATATTCTACAAATATTTTGGATCACGGCCGCCGCTGATATAGTTCCTAGTCGGCATTAGATGTTTTGGACCTTCCAAGGCTGCTGCTCGTATGGAAGGGTCCAAAGCCTTCTCAAAAGACTTTATGAAACGCCACAATATCCCCACGGCTCGATACGGGAACTTCACCGATTACAAGGCCGCTTGTGCGTATCTTGATTCTGCTGACCATGACGTTGTTATCAAGGCCAGCGGACTCGCCGCTGGTAAAGGTGTCATTATCCCCCAAAACAAGGAGGAGGCACTCAAGGCCCTGAAAGAAATCATGTTGGACCACCAGTTCGGAGATGCAGGCAACGAAGTTGTGATTGAAGAATACCTTGAGGGTGATGAGCTTAGCATTCTTACCTTCTCGGACGGTTACACTATCAGATCGTTACCTCCTGCTCAGGACCACAAGAGGGTATTTGACGGTGACCAGGGTCCTAATACTGGTGGTATGGGATGCTACGCCCCCACCCGAATTGCCTCCAAGGCTGTTATCGAGGCCATTGATAGAACCATTGTACTTCCTACTATTGACGGGATGAGGAAGGAAGGTATAGTAATATATCCCCCTATGGCCGTTGAGATAAGCAACTAATTCCTTCTAGGCACACCATTTGTTGGAATACTGTTTACCGGTTTAATGATGACCAAGAACGGGCCTAAAGTTTTGGAGTACAATGTCAGAGGAGGAGACCCTGAGACTCAAACATTACTGCCCCTTTTGAGTGATGACACTGATTTAGCTGAAGTCATGGTTGCCTGTACAGAACACTGGCTTGATGGAGTAACTCTCCAGGTAGAGTCTAAGTCGTCCGCCACTGTCATTGCTGTGGCCGAGGGCTACCCCGGATCTTACGCGAAAGGTAGAGAGGTCACATTCGATAAGACTGCGGATAGTACCTTGATCTTCCACGCAGGTACCACCCTTGCAGATGGCAAGCTCAAGACCTCTGGCGGCCGAGTCATCGCTGCAACTGCAACAGCAGACACTCTTGAAGCAGCCGTAAAGGCGTCATACTCAGGCATCTCCACAATTCACTTTGATGGCATGCATTACAGAAAGGACATTGCCCATCGCGCGTTTAAAACCTCATCAAAGACATCAACTACCCAAGAATCACTAACATACGCCTCAGCGGGTGTCTCCATTGATGCCGGCAATGAACTCGTCAACCAAATCAAGGCTAATGTCGCTCGAACCCGCCGGCCAGGGTCCGACGCCATCATCGGTGGATTTGGAGGAGCATTCTCCTTATCATCATGCAAGTCTGGTTTCCATGAATCCTCTCCAACTCTCATTGGAGCGATTGATGGAGTTGGCACCAAGCTTAAAATCGCACATGAAATGGGTATTCACAACACAGTTGGCATTGACCTTGTCGCTATGAATGTCAATGACCTGGTGGTGCAAGGTGCTGAGCCCCTTATGTTCCTCGACTGCTATAGCTGCGGGAAACTTGAGGTCGAAGTTGCAGCCGCGTTTGTTGCTGGTGTGGCCGACGGATGCGTGGAATCCGGTTGTGCTCTAGTTGGTGGTGAAACTGCAGAAATGCCTGGTCTCTTCACCGACAACAGCTACGACGCTGCTGGAGCTGCTATCGGTGCTATCGACACCTCCAAGAACCGTCTACTTCCAGACACTGAGGGAATGAAGCCTGGTGATGTACTTCTTGGTATCGGCAGCAGCGGGCCGCATTCAAATGGTTTCTCACTCATCCGGAAGATTGTGGAGAAGTCGGGACTCTCTTATCAAGACCCTGCACCATTCAAAATGGGTAAAGAGTGCGCGAACTTGGGTACTGCCCTGCTCACTCCAACACGCATCTACGTCAAGCAACTACTCGCTACTATAGCCAAGTTCCCTCAGGGAGCAGTCAAGGGTATGGCACATATCACTGGCGGCGGCCTGGTCGAGAACATACCTCGTGTTCTGCCCAAGAACCTTCAGGCTGACATCGACCTTTCCTCCTGGCCTCTACCCGACGTCTTCAAGTGGTTGAAAAAGACCGGCAATGTAACAGGGTCAGAGATGGCGAGGGCATTCAACAACGGTATTGGCATGGTCGTCGTCGTGGACGAGTCTCAATCCGCTGGTATCAAGAAGTATCTTGAGGAGCTCAATGAGAAGGTTTATGTTATCGGAAAGTTGGCTGCTAAGGCCGATGGAGATGATAAGGGATGTGTGCTCCGGAATATGCAAACCTGGGACGACTGTTAGTTAACGAGATGAAAAGCGTTTGATTTCTTTTCTTTACTTTTTTTTCTTTCTTTGCTTTTAAAGATAAATCTGGGGATGAGCTTTTCATATAGTTTACACTTGGACTCCGGCGAATAACTAGGATCTTCCTCTTCCAAGACGAAATAAAACCCAACTTCGATAGGAACAGACGTGGTAATGAACAGTCGATCTCTCCTCTCCCGTAGCGGGAGGTCTAATAAGACATTTCCAGGCAGATGGACAGTCCCCGAGCGTCAACCGTCAAATATAACATGTTACAGGAGGCAGGATGTCTTCTTTCTGGCATCACAACACCCGTCGTCTGACTGAACTTCTTCTTCCTCCTGCTCGCCTGCAAGAAGGCTGAGCTTGTTCGAACCGGGGTTCAAGCCACCGTTGCTCAGTCATCTTACTGCCGCTGCAGCGTAAGTCTTTAGCTACAGCCAGCGCGCAGCAACTAGTTATCAAATCCGCTGCAGCATGATCCTCTGCAGGACTCTGGCCTAGAAGTCCTGTCTTAGACCTCGAAATTCCTGTCTTCTGTGCGAGTATCGGCATACCCGAATAGCCATTGAGTGATCGATGGCAACAGGCATCACTGCTCATTTGGTTGGAATTACTCCGTACACGCCTCTGTATATTATCAAGCACGTCTCTCACAAACCACCTGTGACACGGCCTTCAAGAGGCTTTAATTACACGAGACCATCTTCTCGCTGGCCGGAATTTGAATCGCAGAGAACATCCGTCCCCTCTCGCTTACTATTCGTCTCTTGGGGATGCCTGGCTTTAATTGAGCTGGATATATTAACATGCAACATCGAGCGAGGGACTCCGAAGAACGAAACATATCAACTTCTTATTTCCTGCAGATCGTAATCCCTCAAAATAATCTTCGGGCCATGGCAAGGATGAGCCCTCTTTGGATCTGCGAGGACAGACTGTCCAGCCTATCATGAATATCGGCTATACGAATTTGGTCAGCCAACGGCAGGCCTCTCAGCAGGCTTGGTGCGTGTTGTGTGGACTGAGGATGCGAGAGTCGGATTTGAAGGCCTATCATCTACAGCCTACCACACGGCGTGCCTTTTCTGTCCCTCGTCTGGAGGAAACGAGGGAGGGCTATTTTATTTTATATCGATCCCCTTCCTTCGGGCGAAAGGTGAAACGAAATGGAGATCGTCGATGCAATTTATGCTTGTAACGCAGGCAGCCTCCCCTCAATCTAACTGACAGCCTCTACACACAAGCCATACATTTCTTTCTCTGGGGAAGAGAAATTAGACGTCCCTTGACAAAGAAAGGCAAAGAGAGATCCAAGACTTTCGTCTCGCGGGGAACAATGCCTCTTGATGCCTATGTCCGACGCACAGCGCTAGCGTTGCAGCATGGATGACGTTCACTGAGTATAAGCAGCTTAGCGATAGTCGACTACTCCGTACGACGCACTGCATCATTCATCCCTCAAGAGGAACCGCATTCCGTATCTGACAAGTCGGTGTACGGCGGATGCAGGGCCCCAGAGGGACCTCGGCCACGCTGCGTCTGCCTATCTATAGCGCAAGGCCCCCGAAAGTCCCTCCTGCGCCTTGCCCGACAGAGTGTACTTAGCCGGGGCAGCGTGCTCCTCCAGGGCCAGGGGCGGCCCTGGGGGGCCTTGTTCCTGCGGCAGGGGGCCCCTTCATCCAACCCGATTGCTTGGACGGTCCAACAGGCAGAGAAGAGACAGTGTCATGCCCCGCCGGACGGCATGAGCGAGAGGGCAGACTCGACTGGGGTTTCTGGAAGTTGGAGGCTTATACGCCCAAACCCACAGGCCAGGCACACTGCATTGCACATCCAGAATGTTACTCTGGCGATGACTAGTCAATTAGTCGTCCTCTCTCAAGGCTAGCCGACCTTGATATCCTGGGGAAGGTGACGTACGCCTCTTCGGAACGGGTATGCTCGATGCTCTTGTCCCATTTATATCCGTCTCTGCAGAAAACTAGTCAACTAGTTATCGAGGCAAACCACACTTGCAGTAGGCTGCTTCTTTGCTTGATTCCGCAATAATGGGATATGTTACAGCTACCTGTTATTCACTTTTATGACGGAATGTATGGAGGATTGGAGTAATCAAATCTTACTCTATCTTCGGAGGACCCTTCGCTTGAAACCGATGAGGCATTGGGGCCCTGGCTCATCTAGTTATATTCCTTGACGCTTGATTGGCGCGCGAATTAACAGTTGACGACCCCATGTCTTCCATATCCACCCCATGGCGCAGATAACTCTGTGCCGGGCCTTACTCGAGTAGTAGAGTAATCAAGAGACTCTCCTCAATCCCCGTTGGGACGGGCGGGCGGACAGGCATAGATGAAGGCCCACTGTCATCCGCGTGCATTTACGCATGGTTCGATAAGCAGACAGCGATGTATACGGCACTCTCGTTCTGAGCCGAGAGGGGTTTCATTCTTCCCCGTGGATATTCGACCATGTCCTCCATTCCTCCGTGAAGCCGGGGGCGTGATATAAATAATTGTGCCGGGAACCCTCTTTTCTCACTCTTGCTCTTGATCATGATCAAAGCATCCTGAGGACATCAGATCATTCCATCGGACAAGCAGGCCTTGATCTCCTTTCCACGCTCCTTTTTTCCTTTTTAAGTTTACATTTTTCATTCCTTCAACATGCGATTCTCTGCTCTTACTCTAGGCCTGGCTTGCCTTGCTAACATTGGTGGTGTCTTTGCAAGACCAACCCCCAATGGCGACTCTTCCCGCCCTGCGCCAAACGGTGGCTATAAGACGGTTGGCTATTATGCTGATTGGGTACGTCAACATATATAGATACCAATGGAACTGTTCTTGCTTTATGGTAGTGTCCATACTGACGGGTACAATCACCAGGACGTCTATGGGCGCAACTTCCATCCGAAGAATCTAGAAGGAGACCAGTGGACTCATATCCTTTACTCCTTTGCCGGCATATCCCCTGAGGGCGAGGTCTACTTTAAGGACTCCTCCAACACTCAGAAACTCTACGATGGGGATAATCAAAGCCTTCAGGGCAACAATCTCTTCGGCTCCCTCAAGCAGATGTACTTGATGAAGCAGAAGCACCGCCAGATGAAGACCCTTGTGTCCATTGGAGGATGGACCTACAAGGATTCGTTCAGTGGACCTGCTAGCACTGATACTGGACGCCAGACCTTCGCCAAGTCAGCTGTCAAGATGCTTGCGGACTACGGTTTTGACGGCATTGACGTCGATTGGGAGGTAAACATCACCGACAAAATAAAGTTACTTTTAAAAGGTTGAATATACTGACGGAAGAGCAAATACAGTACCCTACAGACGAGAAGCAGGCCGGAGACTTTGTCATGCTCCTTGCCGAAGTTAGAAAGGTATGCCCTGAATGATAGACGCGTCCACGTCCTCCTTGCTAACGAATATCAAGGCACTGGACGAGTACTCCAAGTCTATTGGAGACGGATACAAGTATCTCCTCACTGTCGCCTCCCCAGCTGGTACGTCTCTCGAAGCTTTTAATGCGTATGTGAAAGATGTCTCTAACAAACGTTTTACAGGTGCCTCGCACTACAATGTGATGAAGCTCGGTGAAATGGACAAGTACCTCGACTTCTGGAACCTGATGGCCTATGACTACTCTGGTGGCTGGGATCAAACCTCTGGACACAGTGCCAACGTCTTTTCTTCTACTACCGACAAGACAGCTACCAAGTTCAATACCCAGGATGCCCTCCTTGCTTACTATAAGGCCGGTGTTAAGCCCGAGAAGATTATTCTCGGAATGCCCCTTTATGGCCGTGCCTTTACCAGCACCGAGGAGAAGCCAGGTGCTTCATTCAGCGGTGTTGGCGAAGGTAGTTTCGAGAAGGGTATCTGGGACTACAAGTCCCTCCCACAGCCAGGCGCCAAGGTTGTAGAATGTGAGCAGGAAGTTGCCAGCTACAGCTATGACCCAGCCAAGAAGCTCTTCATCAGCTACGATACTCCTAAGATTGCCGGAATGAAGGCCAACTATCTCCGTCAAATGGGACTCGGCGGCACCATGTGGTGGGAGACCAGCGGTGACAAGCCAAAGAGCGAAGGCAGTCTTGTTGAAACTGTACGTTCCACATCCCCATTACCATAACTATCTATATTAGACGGAAAAGTCGATTACTGACATACGTGGTGAAACAGGTCATCGAGCGCCTTGGAGGCCGTGAGAAGATGGACAAGAGCCAGAACCAGCTCAACTACCCTCAATCGCAATACGACAACATCAAAAACCAAATGAAAATGTAAAAAAAAAAGACCGCGAGTTCGGTCTGATAAAGCTCCTCTTGAGTCGAGCTCAGGTAGGCCCTTGATAAAGTGATGGCTTTTGCCCATACCTTATTGTTCCCTTCCTATACCATATACGGCCATACGATGATGATCTACCCTTCTCCCCTCCTATACCATCTCTCTTAACGCTCTCATGGCCTTTCATCCTTCCTTTCTACTTCTTTACCTTCGTTGGCCCATCGAGAAGGCCCCCCCTTTTTGAGCTTTCATCTTTCACCTTTTACTTTTTATTTTCTATCTCTGTTGCATTTTGTTGTTATCTTCTCTTCTTCTGCCGTGCATTAGATCATGTACGAGCATCCTTTTATATATACCCTCGTTATCAGGTGCTGGATTCACCTTTATAACCATTCGTTCAGGCGCTTTAAGGGTTGGAAATCTTTTTTTCTTTTTTGACCTGCTTTGCCGTGGCCATGTATATACCTAGACTCTCGCTGATTTACGAGTTCAAGAACTTAAAAATATGTGTTTCGCATGTCTGTCAGAAGATCCTCTATATAACCTCGTTACTATAAGCCTTCTAGATTCCATAATGCAGTTTAAGTTCCCAAGGTCACTAGTTTATATTAGGGAGATAAGATAAGATCTCGATGACTAATACAGACTGAAACAGCATAGTTTCTTACTAAGCGTTGTCTTGTCCACGTCAGCCGCAAGAGAGAAATTGGAAGCTCGTTGAATAATAGGTGAACGTTTTACATTGATCGAATTGCATGTTCAAGAACATACTGGTTTGCTTCTACCTGCTTTCCATTAAGTCACTGACAGCCTCATTTGTGTTATGTGGCCTGTAGGGTAAGCAATGGATAGAACGATAGATTTATACTTAGATGGTGCTTTTGGTTCGGGTCAAGTCACGTGAATATATAGAGGGGCAGCCAGCGGAGGAGATTAATGACACGGCAAAGGAGAAGCAGAAATAGAGAAGTTCGAGCTGAAGATGTATTGAATGCAAGAAGCTGAGACAAAGGGTAAAAAAGGAAGTAAATATTTAACTTGAATTCAAATACTATGGACGTCGAAAAGGATTTTGATAAAGGAGAAGAAAAAGGAGAGAATTGGATAGATAAAGAAAGAGGTTTTTTTTAGTTGACTGCGAGTACGGTACGGAGTTAATGGCCATGGAACATGCATCACCGAGTTGTGACCTTTGTGTTTTTTTGCGGGGGGAAAACGGGGAGTGTTTTTTTTGTTGGTGCTGTTCGCTTTCTCTTTTTCTCTATCTATCAATTATTCCGACGTCAAAGCTAAAATATTCAACGTAGTCCGTATTAACATAACAAAGCTCGATTCCAAGCAGCTATCGTTGCTATCTCACCGGCAAGACAAAGGTAGGCGTTGAAATAACAAGCAATGCGAGAATAATAATGAAAGAGTAGTAAAAAGGTGGGCAACCCACCTCTTTAGAAGCACTTTCGGTGGACAATGGATGGGCCGGACTCGTCGTATTCCTGCTTGGAGATCCACATCTGCTGGAAGGTGGAAAGGGAGGCGAGAATGGAACCACCGATCCAGACGGAGTATTTGCGCTCTGGGGGAGCGATGATCTTGACCTTCATCGATGATGGGGCAAGAGCAGTGATCTCCTTCTGCATACGGTCGGAGATACCTGGGTACATGGTGGTACCACCAGACTACACATACAAGTTAGCACCATATCTGTATATACTGCAGAAGGAGAGGAAGATAAGAGAACATACCATGACAATGTTTCCGTAGAGGTCCTTTCGGACGTCGACGTCACACTTCATGATGGCGTTGTAGGTGGTGACGTGGATACCGCATGGCTCGAGACCGAGAACGCTGGGCTGGAAGAGAGCCTCAGGAGCACGGAATCGCTCGTTTCCAATGGTGATGACCTGGCCGTCGGGAAGCTCGTAGGACTTCTCGAGGCTGGAGCTCTGGGCGGCAGTCTGGATCTCCTCCTGGAAGTCAAGGGCGACGTAGCAGAGCTTCTCCTTGATGTCACGGACGATTTCACGTTCGGCGGTGGTAGAGAAGCTGTAGCCACGCTCGGCCAAGATCTTCATCAGGTAGTCGGTCAAGTCACGGCCAGCCATGTCAATTCGGGAGATGGCGTGTGGCAGGGCGAAACCTTCGTAGATGGGGACAACGTGGGTGACACCGTCACCGGAGTCGAGGACGATACCAGTGGTACGACCAGAGGCATAGAGGGAGAGCACAGCCTGGATGGAGACGTAGAAGGCTGGGGCGTTGAAGGTCTCGAAGATGATCTGGGTCATCTTCTCACGGTTGGACTTGGGGTTGATGGGGGCCTCAGTCAACAGAACTGGGTGCTCCTCTGGGGCGACACGGAGTTCGTTGTAGAAGGTGTGATGCCATATCTTCTCCATGTCATCCCAGTTTGTGACGACACCGTGCTCGATGGGGTATCGCAGGGTTAGGATACCACGTTTTGACTGTGCCTCATCACCAACATAGGAGTCCTTCTGGCCCATACCAATCATGATGCTGTTCAACTTGATTAGCTGCTGCTGGTCTCCCCCACTCTACAGGCGGTGTCACAAATGGCTTTGGAGAGACCTACCCATGGTGACGAGGGCGACCGACAATGGATGCTGCAGACGAGCGTTAGCCTGGACTTCTTGACACTACATTGTCTCTTGAATTCTCCTCAAGTATCGAGGGGGAGGGGTGCCAACTTACGGAAAACAGCTCGTGGGGCATCGTCACCGGCGAAACCGGCCTTGCACATTCCGGAGCTGTAGTGAGGAATCGAGTCAGCATTCCGCCAGACTGGTCAAAAGAAAAAAAAAGCGGTATCTCTATCCATCGAAACCCATCCAGGTAGTATCGAGAAGAAAGTGCGACGTTGGTGGGTGGGTTGATATTGATGTTGGCGCTGTGCTGGTGTGCCGTCGTGTTGCGTGGCGAACAGACAGCGAAACAACACAAGTGTTCAGAACGGGCAGCGAGAGAGAGCCACGGCGGGATCGTCAGGACGACGCAGAACTCACCCATTGTCAATGACGAGGGCAGCAACTTCCTCTACACGGGAGACAGGTTAGCGAGCAGCACAGGAGGACAGAGGAGCACGGAGACGAGGCCTGGAAGAGGGCAGAGCTGGACGGTGTCTTGCGGGTAGGGGGGGGCTGAGGGCCAGAGCTTTTGGGGGGGGGGTTTGGTTTCGCAGCATACCCTCCATGGTGACTGATAGTACAAGTTAAAAAGGAAAACGGGACAAGAGAAAGAGACGAGCGTAGAGTCGGCGACAGAAGCGAAGCGGCCTGCACGCGGAAGCAGGGAGATGGCGGGTTGATGGGCGTGGGAGATGGGATGTTGTTGTTGAGATTGACTGAGGGAGAAGAAGAGAGACGGTGGTGGAAGAAGGAGAGGAAGAAGAAGGACGCCAGGCCGGTTTGGTGGAGAGAGCAGGACGAAGCGGGCTTAGTGAGGTTTTAGTGTGGGAAGCCAGCAGACCTCCTGGTTGGCTCGTTCGGGGGGCGGCAGCCTCGTCCTTCACCGTTTACCTGCAGTAGAGTCGATGATGATGGTAGAAGTTGATGATGATGATGATGATGAAGATGAAGAAGACGATGATGATGAAGACGAAGACGAAGATGATGAAGCAGAAGTTGATGATGATATAAAGACGTGCTGCTGCCTAGTCGTCGTCATGACGGCAGGAATATGGCTGCCTCGCTCTACGGCTGCTACGACGGCTGCTACGACGGCCAATGTACATGTCCTGCTGTATCGTCACTCCGGCCGCTGATGCCATGGCGCTGTTCCAGGTAGATGCATTAATCACCGTCCGCTGGCGCTCTGCTGGAGGGAAATGTCGCTGCCTGCAGAGGCCGCTGCCCTGGAGAATGATGCTGCCTAGCCTGTCTCTGCCTGTCTCTCCCTCTCTGCTCGCCCACCGCCAACTAACTAGACTACAAGCCTGCTCAATAGTTGCGTAGGGGGCTACGTAATAGTTATTACTCGACCCAGCGTCATCCCAAGTCCCAATTCCTTAGCAGCTTGCGTCTCTCTCTCTCTCTCTCTCTCTGCCTTCTGCTTCATCTCTGTCCCTTTTGGTGCTTAAAACTACGGGTCACGTGAAGTTGGCCTGCAAAAGGGGCTCAACGATATCAACATCACGAGAAGAAGATATCTGAAAAGAAAAGAAGCACAGAGTACGGTGTACAGCCCAAGGGGAAGACGATGCGGTGGTATCTCACGTCAATACCCTTCAGCCGAAGAGCGGAGAAATGGACTCCCTAGAACTGCATCCAATCCTTGAAGGCGCCGCACAGCACTTCCACCCAACAGTTCGTTGCTGCCGGCGTACAATAATCACTCTGCCTCTGTCGCCGGCGTTCCGGAGCCGGGGGCAAGGAGTCTCGTTTTTTGCCTTGCCCAACAGTTCACTCGAGCACGGACATGTTCGCAGGGATGGGGGTGAACGGACGGGTTTATCTGATCTTCGATCTGCAAAAGTCTTCCCCAAGCGTCTTTCTGATCCTCGTTCATACTTACACTCGTTCCGCTTAGTAGTTATCAAAGGCTATGAAAGGACTTCTATCTCAATTGTTCTCTATCAACTCATCTACTCTAGTATTTCATTGTGCCTTCATTTGAATTGACTTGACAAGCCGTCACTCGGGCTTCCTTTCAGTGGTGCGATTGCCTTCCACTTTCACATCTTTTCCCTGATGTGTTGATCTCTCTCTTTTTCCGTATACATGGCCGCAATCGCCTATAGAAATACAGCCATGATACCACAGCACCTTTATACCCAAGCGCCGTCGCCCTTTTCCTACGTCCTCTTCCAGTCGACGAACAGTTACATTGCACTTTTGATAAAAATAACTGCTTATGTAATCATGGATCCAAAGTGGACCGATCGAAGCTTATCGAATATCGCGGGCGCTTCATGATGTTGCTCGTTCACTGCGAAACAATTTTTTTTTTTTTTTTGGGCAAGTCAAATAACCAGTCAAGGGGATTTTGCGATTAAAGCTCACGAGTTATACCCTCTTCCGGCCTATTCATTATATCGATATCGAGCTGCTCCCTTAAATATTCAGTTCAAGGCCAACACTCACAGCCATGGACCCCTCTCTGAACAATCTCCTCAAATGGAGCATCGAAAACACTCCCGCGGCCAACGGCCAGCCAAACGGAACCGAACAACCAGCCCATAGACAACCTATTGACGCAGAAGCCCTGCAGCGCCTACTAGCAAACACCCCCTCAGACGCAGAGCTCATGAAAACCGCAATGGAAGTCGTGCGGTCCTCCGAAACAACATTGGAAAATAAGCTTATCGCCTTTGACAATTTTGAGCAGTTGGTTGAGAATCTGGATAATGCGAATAATATGGATCCCCTGGGACTTTGGCCTCCGCTGGTAGAGACGCTGAAGGACGAGGAGGCTGAGATACGGAAAATGGCTGCATGGTGTGTTGGAACAGCAGTACAGAATAATGAAAAGTCTCAAGAGAAGGTATGCTTTCGGTCTCTACGTTATCCCTGATTTTTTGTCTCTTTTTTTGTAACTGTTACTGACGTATCGTTTAAGGCCCTGGAAGCAAAGGTTATTCCAGAGTTAGTTCGAATGGCCCGGGAGGACAGCGATACCACCGTCCGCCGCAAGGCTGTGTACGCTATATCTTCGTGTGTGCGGAACTACCAGCCTGCTCTGGATGAGCTGCGGGAACACTTGCCTGCCGAAGTTGTGGGCGCGGATGAGAAAATCGATGCCGGTGACATGGATAAGATAGACGCTATTATTGCACATCTAAAGCAAGCTTGAACTACATTGGATGTAAAACACAACATCTTTTTCAAACAATAGCCAGAGCTACACCGTCACAAGATACCCGACAGAGGAAAGTGCTTTCCTTTCCACATAAGGCCTCTTTCCCAGGGGCTACTGGATAGTATGGCAAGGAGAATATCTCTAGCCGTCAGAAAGCCCATCCTATAAGTCGTCCTGGAAGGTGTATTGCCTCAAGATGGAACCCGGAGAATCTTAGATATGCATCTAGCCACCGGGCTGGCCTATAGTGGTCCTCGTCACGACCATAGAAAAGCGAGGTCAGACGTGATAATTGGCCAAATGATCATGATTTACACTATCTAATGACAATACCCATTTTTCTCAAGGGCATCTCGATTCTTATCACATAACAAAAAAAAAAAAAAAAAAATAACGTCAAATAGATAGTCTGAGGTGCTCTTTTCTGAAAATGCGATGCATTAAGTGTAGTTTATAATAGTATCATTGCTCAAAATATTCTACAGGAGGACCAATAAATACGAAACTGAAACATGGATAACATAACAATGGAAACAAGCCGAACAAAGTGACCTCGAAGACGGTGGTTCCGGTATTATAGAGCAAGGGTGTAGGTATAGTCATCTTCCATATTTTGCGCAATCCACAGGACAGCAGAGCTAGAAAATAGACAAGACTTGATTAGCTTCGAGATAATAGACAATTCATACTTCAACTACAAAACTCACCTCATCATCACCAGTGCGTTAGCAACAACGTTCGCAATACCAAAGTAAAGCGTCTGAAGCGGGTACCCGTGGATGACATATTTCAGAACCAGGACCGTCTAAATGCAAACATTAATATATCGACAAAACAACATTCACAGTCGGAGAGAATAGCGCAGAACATACCACACTCCCAGCCAGTCCGCCAGCCAACAATGCGAAACCCAAGAATAGCACAAATCTTGCCTTCCAGGCCACGCTATCTCCAGAATAGCTGAAGCTATCCGCACTCAGGCGCGACTTTTCAATAGAGTTGATGACGAGCATCCCCAAGGCAGAGCAGATGCCGGGGATCCAGTCTACAAACTTCACATGCACCTCTGAACCATTTCTAGGGCTGTGAGAGAACGAAGCGGCGTCGATAAGGAAGAAGAGGCCGATGGAGAACTAATGAGGTAAGATAATATGTTAGCCTGATGGATCTCCGGAAGCTCGAGAATGCGTGGAACAGCAGAATAACAGGGTAATATCGCAGCCGGAGGAGGAAAACAGAGGAAACGGAGATTCATACTAATGCACCTGAGGCATATATGCCAGATGTACGAGTGTTGGCATTGTTGAACCACTTGGTAAACCGGAATAGACGGTTGTCGGAGTCGTCCATGGCGGAGGTAGCTGTGCAGTCGGTCGTGGGATGCCCGGGGGTTCTAAATGTTTAACAGGTCGAGCAGATTTGGGGGTCTCTCGGAGATGCACAGGCTGGAAATGACAGCAGGTCCTTGTCGGGTTCAATGTTGAGTATGCGGTGGTTTATGCCTTTGGTCAAACCAAACGCCGGCTTCCTGCAAAAGCGCATCACGGGCGCCTGAAAGCCAAAACGTCACTAGCTTATGTAATAACAATGATCACGTGGATCCAGCATAAAGTTGGCCCAAGCTCCTCCCTTTGTTTATTGATTTTTCTCAAAGTCAATGTTGAGAGTTGAAGCATTGGAGCATCAACGAAGCAGAGGCTGGAGGCCGCTTGCTTTGCCGAGCTCGGCACCACTTGTTGATGCATATACCCACCCATTAAACTGACTGTAAATACTGAGTGGAAGTTGACTGCATGAAAATACCGATACCTATTCTACTCGAGTAATGGCAGGACAATCTTCAATATCTGTATCTGGTATCCTATTTTACGCGACAAAGAATGATGAGAACAACTTATTCCACAAGAGTATACTATACCTTTGCCTAAGTTGATTATACCCCTTATACCAGACATCAATCTGATGATGGATTGATGTCCTTTACCTGGAGGGGTACGGGCGCCTGGCTGCAGCTAGTGCTCTGCCTTAAATATATCTACCCACTAATAACTTTCCTATAATCTATAAAAGCTGCCCTTTTTTGTATAGCTACAAATGATACGTGCTATAGTCTATCTTATATTGGCCTCCTGCTGGATGTTTCTCTCGATGCATATATACCATAGCTGGCCTTCCTTTGTTACTGGCTGGAACATCCATCTAGAAGGTCAACGTGACTGTTTGAGCTAGCCAGTCACTTGTGCCAATTGAATCCTCGCTTAGCGTTAGTGTGGTTTCTGCACGTGAGAAAAGGTATAAATACCTCCTGCTCTCTCAACTCTTTTGTGACTTTCCTTTCTCTCTTTTCTTTGCCCTTCTCTTTCTTCCATAAATCCTACACAACCCTTCTCACAAATTCTCCTCGCATGCTGGCTAGTGGCTGCCTTGAATATAAAATTTATCTGCCTCCTTTTTATAGGCAATATATAAATGCCATTATAAGAACTTCAATATTTAGAAGTTATAGGCATTTCCTGGCGTGGGCCAGATACTGGTCTTCACGCAAGACCCGACTCCAGTCATACTGGCTGGGGTCGCTGGGCTTTATAAAATATAATAAAGTACCATTATTAGGTACAATATATAAAAAGCCCAGAGAGTGGTCTATAACTTTTTGGGCTTGCTTTTAAAAGCGCCTCTTCAGCAAATGCTGATATATAAAAAGCTTTATATGCTTTTAAAAACATTCTCCAATTCCTGGAGCAGATACTCCGGGGATATTCTACCCTATGAATCTCGGCGGTATGGCTCATATCCTTTCCTTTGTCCTCTCCTATTTGTACTGACAAGTCATTTCGGTAGGTAAATATCTTAATATGATAAATTAAGGACTTGCCCAAATGGGCGACTAGGCCCACCTCAGTTTGTGGACTCATCTGGTGCTTTGCTGGTATAAATATCAGGTATTCACCCCTCGATCTCGGTGCTTATATACAAGAATAGGAGATAACTAATGCGTATTTCAATAGCACCTCAGCTTTTCCGTTCTCTCGCGACGGCCTGCGGGCGCTATTTAATTAATATTCCCAAAAGATACCCCAAAGGTTAGTGCAATCATGCCTTCAGTGCTGCTCTACTTGTATTCTTTATTTTCATCTACTAACAGGGGTGTGAAGAACAAGGAATCTTTTTATTTTCAAAACATATTTATTATGTTAATAAATAAAATCATAATTATTATAGCCATGAATATATGGCACGAGCGGGTGGAAAGCCCATCTGCTAATGCAGATGAAAAAGTTGTTTATTTCTTATTTTGTATATATATACAATCCTACCATATATTACATTACATACTTCTAATACTCCCTGTCTTTACTTAGTGGGTGTTTTCTTCTGCGGCGGCAATGGCTAAATGCGCCCTGATTTCCGTATATTCTGTATGGATTGCCATGTATCGTTATGTCGAGAAGGAGGAAATGGACTGCCCGAAATTCTGCGCAACCACGAAAGCTAGAAGGAAGGCAAAAATGTTACTAAGAAACCGGGCGGTTGTATTCGTTAATCATTAATATATCATTACACATGCTTAATTATTCCCCTTCCGACATTTCACAGAATAGCTTAAGAACGGAATCTATTGTGGACATTGCCTTTTCTTTCCCTAAGACGGGAATATCATTGGCACAAGCTGAACTTCCGGTCAGCCCAATATTTTGAACGGAGGGCTTAAAAAACCGCCTCAAGACAAATGTGGCAGCACGGTACGTGGCATGATACATCTCCTTAAACCCCGTATCATCATTTCCGTCAACTTCTGGCCGGGCGGGTTCTCCACCATCAAGGCCATCCATATGGTTTGTTGTGTCCAACTTTCCTATGTCGTCAAATGGAGGGTGATTCCCAGGCCCAGAGATATCCTGTATACGGCTATCATTGGATAGATTAGAGTCGTATTTTATAGCTGGATCGCCGGATTCTGGTATATCCCGAGTGGAAGAATGCAGGCTTTGAGTAGTTCTGGTATGAGTCCGGCGGAAGCCATAGAAACGCATACAGGTGAGAATTGTACGGGTTAATAAAGCTTTGTTAGCAGCAGCTATGTCTTCGCAGGAGTCCGGGTGTGGGTTTTTTGGTTTCTGACCGGGCCCTAGATGGAGGCTTGAGTCGTCTGTCTTCGAAGTGGGTAACTCTTTACGGCTTGATGTGCTTAAGGCTTGAGAAGTTGATGACCCGGGACGATGGAGTGAGGATCTCCTAGACCCTACACGCACATCTTTCGCAATCGAATTAGCACGCCTTCTAGCGGCGCTGACGTCATGAAGGCTCGAAGTAATATCCATTGCGTTATTCTCATTCTCTCGTTTTATCCTCACGTTAGAGGGAAGTTGAGGGAGCTGAGGCGTGGATGACTTTTCTCTTCTAAGATAATCAGACATTGCTGCTGCTCCCTTCCTCCTAACATTTTTGTGATACTCCGTAGCCGCTTCGAATAAGGTTGCAACCCGCTTCCTCTTTGGGCTTGGGGAACGAAATATATCTGGCAGAAATTCGTCATATGGTTCATTTTCCAAGTTCAGAGAAGCGTTGTACTTTGCGTTGTTTGGGGGAGTGGACATTGACTGAGCCTTGGTGAAGATGCTTGAACAGAGAGGAATGGCATATACCCTTAGTTGAAACGAAGGCTCCCCAGAAGATTGACCTCCAACTGCCGACGAAGAAGGGTATGGTGGTGATACACGGTCATTTTGTGGGCTAGACCTTGAAAGCGTCCCGAATATAAGGATGTCTGATATTTCTTGCCGCGCTGACTGAGTCTTCAGCTCTGCAGAAGGTATATGCTCATCGATGCGGACAAGAATGCCAACAGGGCATTGCTGGGGAGGAAACCCTTCGTAGCCATCCTCTGCTGTGTGATAAGTCCGCAACAGTTTGTGTCTGATCCAATCTACCGTTGTGCAGTCCGAGCTATGGAGTTCCAGCGAGGGACCAATAAAGCAGACAATTGGTATTCGGTTTGGGTTGACATAGGCTCTCAAGGATAATTTCGCATTCCGGGATAAGCTACTGTGGCTGGTGGGATCCGGGTTAATTAATCGTATGCCTATATAGATGTCAGGTCAGTAATCTGTTTTCTTGGGGAGAACTGGAGCATCCGTCTATCTGCCTACCCGTTAGAGACGCGCTTGAGCCAGAGTCAATATCAATGGCGCCAGACCACACCTCCATCTAACTGGTATGAACGTATAACGTGCAATATAAGACCATGGAGCTACTGCGTAAAAATAAAATATTCATTGAGGGTAGACGGAAGTAAATAAATGTCTAATTAGTTAGGTAACTAATAAGCCCCGGAGTTAATTGCGGCTTCTCAAGCGCGTAACCCATTACTGGCACGTGACCGTCCATGGACGGGATCCAAGCAACTTGATATTCGCAAGTTTGCGCTCCAACTTAGGGGAGAATTAGAAGGATTAAAAGGGAGGAATATGCCATAAGAGTTCAGTGTGAGGAGTATATGGGAAAGGGCTAGTTATCATACAGTCAGATCAAAACATAAAAACGCCGAATGTGATCATAAGTAAACAAAGAGATGCACTTTCAGCCCTGAGAGGGTATAAAGCTGGATTCCGGGTCTAAACTCCGAGAGGGTCGGCTCGGGGAATAGAGGGTATTCGATCGAGGTTGGAATTTACCTGTCGGAAGAGACATGCATATATGGCCACCGACCGAGGTTATTAATCTATGCTGAAGGGAAACGATCCGTAGGCAAGAAAGGCTAAGAAATAACACCCGACAAACTAGAATTCTTCCGTTTCCTGGAAGAACATCGAAAAGCTGATGATGGTTCCATATATTAATAGGCCGCCCAAAATTGACATGATCATCGCCGGGACCTGGATTGAGCCGCTGTGAGCCAATACCGCAGGGAGAGCTAGTACCATAGGATATTAATTAGCATATGAACAAGCGCAAGTGACGAATAGGATAGGTATGATGTATATGCTCGTTTGGGATATAACAGGAGCCACACGTACCGATTCCCATCACTACTAGGAAACCAGTGAACCACCGGCCAAAGTCCACCGCACCGCTGTTGGAGCTCTCCATGAAATCATCCGAGCTTGCGCATCGGCTGCATATCCAGTTCGGTATTGGTGCAATGACATATGTCGCGACAACGAGGAGCGGTAGGTAGTTGTGCCATAGCGCCGCGGAGAGAATAACCAGCAGGAAGCCGATAGCAAGAACCTATAAAAAAGGGGTTAGCCGGGCCCTGATGACCAAACAAAGTAGGGAGAATATCTTCTGCGAGCTTACAAAGGAGAGGGCGATGATAGTCTTAAGGCCCGGCATCGTGACAGGCAGAGAGATAGATCGATCTGATGGGGAGGCTGGCGCCTGGTTCGATGGCAGAGTACAGACGTCAAATGCGGACCAGGCAGGCGTATCACCGTCGCATCAAAAAAACAAAGTGACAAAGTAGAGCTCGGCAAATAAGCTGGTATACCGCTGTCTTGCGTTCGATCTTCCTCTTCCCTCTTCTCGTCGTCTTGCTTTACCTGCGTCTTCCTGCTGCTTCTCCGGCTTGAACTTGCGAATGACGATGCGAATTCTTACATAAGCAGCCCAACTGTCCGAAGCTCTGGCGCTAACCCTAAAAGGGCTGCGAGCTACTGCGTCTCTTCTGCCTTGGAGCAGCGGAAGAGAAAGAAGGCCCATCATAAACACACCGGCAGGTCCTCCTCCACAGGCAATACCTCGTTCATCCCTCCGCAGCGGCTTGCTCGTCGATACTCGTCCTCTTACTGTCATTGCTACGCCGCCGCAGCCATGTTTAGAAACAACTATGACAACGACTCCGTTACTTTGTGAGTTGGCACCGCCTGGAGTATCTAGAGACTGAGATATGGCTGCTAATACCTGAGTAGTTCGCCCCAAGGCCGGATATTTCAGGTTGAATATGCACAGGAGGCTGTCAAGCAAGGCTCGGTGGTAGTCGGCATAGTCAGCAAGACACACGCTGTCCTGGCCGCCCTCAAGGTGGGATAGCAGCCCTCCACGCACTAGATTCCGTCGGTGATATCTAACAAGCACAATGTCAAATAGCGAAATGCGGAGGAACTGTCGTCATACCAAAAGAAGGTCATTGCAGTTGATTCCCACATGGGAATTGCTATCGCTGGTCTCGCCTCTGATGCCCGTGTGCTATCGAACTTTATGAAACAACAATCGCTAGCTTCGAAGATGACATACGGCCGCCCTCTCCAAGTAGAACGTATCGTCAGCCGAATCGGAGACCGTGCCCAAACAAACACACAGGTTTATGGAAAGAGACCATACGGCGTCGGCTTACTGATTGCAGGCGTGGATGAAGCGGGGCCTCACCTCTTCGAATTCCAGCCCTCCGGCATGACGCAGGAGATGGTTGCCTGCGCAATTGGAGCTAGAAGCCAAATGGCTAGAACATACCTAGAGCGGAACTTGGATTCGTTTGCCGACTGCGGCCGTGAGGCTTTGATTAACCATGCTCTGAAGGCTCTGAAGGAGAGTTTGTCGCAGGACCGAGAACTGACAATCGACAACACAACTGTGGGTGTTACTGGTGTTCCAAGTGCAGCCACCAACGGAAAGATCGATACCTTTAAGCTATACGATGGACCAGACGTGACGGCCTTCCTTGAGAGTGCAAATGAAGAGACGGCGTCGGGCGAGACCAAGCCGTCAGAGGAAATGGAGGTGGACTCGTGATGATAATGATCCCATAGACATAGTTATGTTCAACAACAGGAGATAATCCTCTGCTTTTTATTTGAAGCGCTTATTCATCTTACAATGGACCTCTGTGACAAATGCTCTTAATGCTGAAACGTTGCCTGCCAAACAATTCTAGTCTATAAATGAGATATTTAGTAGTTAGCCCATCCAGACGGAACCATGCCAGATCCGAGATCATCCAACATTTACTTATCCTTTCCGAATTCCACCTCCCAGGTTAGCCCAAATCGGCCCTGGCTTAGTTTGTAATTCCTCAGCGCATCAAGAGCATGCTCTACATCCTTACATTCCACCAATATCTCCTTGTTCACAGTGCTCACAAAACCCTGCTCGACGCTCTTGTCAACCCACGCAAGAACACCATCCCAGTAGTTATCGATGTTCAGTAGAACTATCCCCTTGTCGTGGATGCCTAGCTGATTCCATGTAGTCATCTCCATGGCCTCCTCGATCGTGCCGAATCCTCCAGGCAAAACCAGGAACCCGCTTCCGGGACCACCAGAGATGACTTCGCCGGCCATCATACGCTTGCGGGTATGCATGTCCGGTACGATGGTGGTCATACCATATTCCGGATTCACAAAGCTGCTCTTCCCTCCAGACTCCGCAGCGTTGACATTTGTAGATTCAGTCCTCTCTGGCAGCTTGCCAACACGCTTGTCAGTGGTAGCCAGTGGGGTCTGGTGGCCAGTCTCAATCTTTACGAGAGCCGACGGGATAATGCCATGAACTGACTCGGGCCCTGAAAGTGAGACCAGCGTCCGAGCAACTTCGCCCATAAGACCAGCCGTGCCTCCTCCATAGACGAGTTTGACTCCTTCCCTGTGGAATAGCTGGGCGAGGGAGCGAGCTGCCTCGATGTGGGCGGGGGACTTCCCAGCAGCAGAACCGCAGCTATTACGTCAGTCAGCGGGGTTTCTACAGCTAAATACGTAGCATGGGGGGTGTCGGGACAGGAGAATATAAGGGGGGTGATATACATACAAGACGCAGACGACAGGTCGTGGTTGGTTCGAAGCCGCAGACATCTTGACGGTGGCGTGGTTTTGATATTTGGTTTGCAGGACAGGAAAGTTGGAGGGTCCAGCATTGGTAACTAGCTAGAAGTACGTTATATTTTGGTAGGGGCTGCCTCACATAGTTAAAAGTACCCCATAGACGGTTAGTAATATGCTTACGTCGAGGGCCACCACAAGGAGCCGATCAAAGGATCTCATTTCTTTCTATCATCGTATTCACCAGCATGCAGGCGATTAACTATACTTAAAGGGTGTTTTGCTTCGTCTTGGGTTCTCAAGAGTAATTGCAAGAGGTCTCAGTGGGCTCCAGAGGTTGCCAATAAACGCAGAGCTAGGAAAGTAACTTTTGGCTCCGCTGTTTTGGCCGTTGAGATGCTGTAACTAGTTAACTAGTTAAGGATTCCTCTGCCCGACGGACGGGAGCTTTAAAGTGCTTCACATCGTGTTGGCGATAGCCCTCTTTTTACCTTTCCCTATTGAAGGCTGATTGGAGTCAGTCACACCTCCTAGTGCAGGTGAAGCACCAGGTGTATCTGGTCCTCCCAGTTTTGGCACTGGAGTCCCCGACGGTGATCGCACAATGGACTTGGACGCTCCAACGCTGCCGGACGGGTTCTCAGTACCGGGAACGGCCAATGTATTTGCGGCATTCTTTGAGATGATGAAGGAACCTGGTTCACCGACCAAAGGCATCTCATCCATATACTCGTCGCCATAACGGGAGAGGAGGTTGAGCGCATCGGCAAGAGTTCTCATATCCTGACTGGCCGCTGCGCCTAACTTGGAAGGCGGTGATACTGCGCCGGGTGTTGTATTCTGAGCACCGGGTACAGGAGTGGCTTCCTTTCCAGCTTGTGCGGACTGGGTAGCAGTCGTTTGGCTTGCCTCTGTATGTTTCTGAATTGGGGGAGTGTACGTATGGCCGTGAGAAGGCGTAAAAAGCAACTGTTTCGACGCAACAGGAAGGACCTTTGTGAGAGACGTGACAGTAGATAGCTAAGGGTAAGGCTAGTCAGTAAAACGGCTCGTTGTCGCTGGCGGGAATCAGGGTATTACCATTCGGCGTCCGACCACACTCATCAATGATGGTGCCATATAAACAGAGTCGCCTACAACAAAGTAGGTAGCCAGTATCTGGACCTCCTCCTGCATACCCGGCTGGCGGCGCCTATTTTGCTTCCTAATAACCCATATATTCGATGGTTCTTGAGGAGCATTCCCAGCCGCTACAGCAGCAGCAGCCTCCTGTATAGGATCCTGAGCTACTACAAACTCTAGGCCTTGCATAGTCTTTAACCTCCCTTCAAATGCTTCCCGAGTCTCGATG
The DNA here is from genome assembly GCA_018357685.1 of Trichophyton schoenleinii. Lineage (NCBI taxonomy): Eukaryota > Fungi > Ascomycota > Eurotiomycetes > Onygenales > Arthrodermataceae > Trichophyton > Trichophyton schoenleinii. The sequence continues at coordinate 4,697,851 of WOFF01000002.1, forward strand.
AATTGGCGAAAGTTCTCATTGTGCATCGCTTGCAATGTTAAAGTCGCATTATTCGATGTAGAGTCGAAGAAAGGCGATTCTGCAAAGTAGAACAAAACTATGATACCAGAAGCATGCCATTAGTTCTGATTCAACTTGACGGTAAAGCAAAGTAATAGATTCATGCGCGATCTCACTGTTATTGGAGTGGAGGAAGCCGCCCATTAACTGGACGTGTTGGGGAGACCGCCATGTTATTTCCTCCAGAACAACATCGGTCGAGCTCTCCATGATGGCAACGTCGATGAGGACCAGGTCTCATTCATCATTTGTCACCCCGAGAGAACAGAGACCGGAACAGAGAGCGAAAAGGCCCAGGCGCGGAGGAACAGCTGCTATTTTGTCGATCGTAGGCTGGATCTGGAGGTTTTGAGGCTAGCTTGGACCACGGCTTCTTGTGTTTGCACTGCTTGCAACAGTACGAAGGCTAACTTAACTCTAACTGGCTATGACGTCACGCCCTCTCTAGATATAAATGACATGCAGCAGAGGAAGAGCAGAGGGAGCAAGCTTGCTTGCCAGGGGCACATAATAATAATAATGCAGTTGAATTAAATTATTGGATGGAGTAAATTAAAGCCTGGCGAGCGGAGCCATAGCCGATTATTTCTCCTAGTTTTAGTTAACTAATAACCCTAGACCTTCTTCCGAATTGCCTATTCCGTTCCGTCCTGTTTCCTGTCCTTCCAAGCGGCCGTTAATAAAAAATGTAGTGTCAGGGAGTTGAAGGAAGGTAAAAAAAAAAAAAATAAAAAAGATAAAAAAAATAAAACAAGGGAATGGAGGAAAGTGTATTGGGAATAGCATGGCCAGCACTGAGAAGTAGTTTAAATAGGAGCATATCTCTGCAGCTTATCGACTTCGTCAAGGCATGTCATTGCAGCAATCCAAGGGAAGCTGAGGAGTTTGTCTTGGTGTGCATGCGCGCTTCTAAGACCTGGCTTCTGTCCGGAGCTATTTCCATTTATGGCCACCCAAAAACAGGCAATCGAGCGCTCAAGTGCTTCTGTTCCCCCTGATTCCGTGTCTCTGATCATAGAGATCGTGAACTCGACGAGTCGGTTGTATTCTATGACAAAATGTTAGGGTATATGATTCTTTTTACTTTTTCTCATTTTTAATAACCTCAAAAGGAAGTCCGTTTCACTCACCATCCCGCATTTCCTTTGCATTATCCTTGTCTCGCCGACGCTGCTTATTTCCGTGGCCGAGAATAGTACCGACGAACAGTTCGTATTCCGTGATAGAACTCTTCAGAGGCGTGGCTGAGTATTTACGCATTAACTCTCGGAGTTCATCCTCATAACTAAGAATTCCCAGTGCGTCAGCTTAACAAATGCCACAAATATATTAAGAGAGAATGAGATAAATGGTGGCCCATACATATCCCTGGTATCATGGAATATCCTCGTGAGATGGGTCCAAAGGAAACCATCCACCTCTGACTGCACATAGTTCCAGATCGAGCGAAGAACGTTTGTATTGGTCTTGGTATCAGCAGCTCCTGCATCCCGTAGCTGGCAAAGGAAGCTTCGCTCGTCGATAGAACGATAGAGTCGACCTAGAATATTATTACTCTTGTAGTATCGAATTTTCCTCCGGTCACTATCGTCCTCGTCCTCGTCATCATCATCCTGCATGGCTGAATTTTTTTCACCAATAATACTTTCAATGCTATCTGCAACACGGAATCTGGGACTCGGGGCCATGAAATCTGGCCGGACTCGCGGGGCCCTGGGGATGCTCAAGACATCGACCTGTATATGTGTGAGAACTACTGTTAATAATGGGAGAGGAGTCGGACAATAAACGTACCGCTATCCCACTCTTTGAGTAATCTACCGCAACGGAATGTAAATGAGCGAGTTTCAAGCATGCTTGGTCCAAAGTGCCGAGCTCCGACTGGTCCGCAATTGTTTGATGCGTAGTTGCAATGCGACCTAATTGATCCTGTTGCATAAAGGTAACAAAGAAGTCAACGATATCTTCAGTTTCGACCTTCCTGTCTAGCTCTTTGGCTTCAACTCGAGGATAGTTTGCAGGTGGAACAGTTTTTCGAGGAACTAGCCGGGTATCATAGATAATATTGTAGAGATCGCCATCAAGATCTCCACCACTTAGCATACTTGGAAGATCACGATCACCATGTTGACTGAAGGCAACACAGTTATGTAGCTTGCGAAGAGGTGAGTTTGCTGGGACGTCTACTGCATTGACAACCTGAATATCTCCTGGATGCAGAGCTGGTGATCGTGTGATAACAACTTGATCACGAACGAGAATCTCACGTCTACCGTTTTCCCCTAGATAAACGCAATAAATTTCGTTTTCCTTTAAATAGCCAGTTTCGTCCATAATTCCGTAGAGTGTGACGGCATTGGGAACGCGGATTCTTGCGCGATATTTCAGGTCACGAAGCCTTAACAATGTAGTGAGCTCCATTACTCTCTTCAGGAAAGGATCCTGGGTATACCGTATTCCCAATCCCTTGAGAACTAAGAACAGCCATGGTAGTCGAAGGGACCTGGGAACGGGTGAGTCTTCAAGGAATTTGGCAGCACGTTCTGTGGAGCTGAAGGTCGAATATAGAAAGTTTATCTCGTCTTGTTGTATTTGGTGGAAAGCTTCAAATGGAACCCCTAGGTCTTCCAAAATTTTGATAATCTGGTTGTTCAAGTAAAATGGTAATGCTCTGATTCCGGCCCCACATATCTCGATGTTGTATAGATCGTCTGTGGGAAACTTGACCATTGACTCTCGAAGCATCAAGAATTCGCCTTTTCTCCTGGTATCCAGAGAAACCATACCTTTGGCTCCTTGAATTTAAATAAAAGTTAGCACACATCATACCGAATTACCAAGAGATAGATAACCTTTATGTAGTAGGAATTGGGTTTCATGGGCTGTGCAAGATAGTTGACTAACCAGCAATTCGGATCTGAAAAACTGTCGGTTTCACCCTCTCCCGGAGTGCATATTCATTCCAGATCCTGTACATTAGATCGCGAGATATAACTCCAACTCCATCACTGAAGATACGGTCATTCCTCTTCACGTCTGGTGCTCTCATCCAGACCACCTCCTTGGAGACAGATATGGAGGTGAGGGTATCAGAGAATGCTTGGCCAATCCTAGCTGCTTGCTTGGAAGGAGAACGTATATGGTCAAAGTAGCCGATATTGCCGATGATTGTCCTAGCATTGAGATAGTCACCGTTGGCTGTGGTGAAAGGGGCAGCAAACCAGCAGGTCTGGGCTCGCAGGGAAGAGTGAGAAAACCCGAGAAATTCGAACTCACGGCCTGCAACTTCAATACCTCGCTTCATAACCCCAGCAAATCTTTGATGGAAAATTTGCTCCAAATTTGCACTTGGATCAAAAAATACAGGGTCACCTGTCTCGTCAAGGAACTCGACACGAATGAAGTAGTCGATTTTGTCTAAATATTTCCGTAAAATTCGGTTTTTCGTTTCTGTGTAGGGTCCAGAAAGGTAGATTCCGGCAGGAGTAACTGTTGCCCGATGCACCAAAACATTTTTCTCATGCATAAGATTGATGTCCCATTCAGTTCTTGCTTTTAAGATGGTGTCTAGGTTTTTCTCCAAGGTCTCGGTAAGTGCTTCCATACCAGCATCAGAGGCTAATACACCAGGTGATGGGTAGATTGAATTTCCATCTATCCGCATGAGTGCCTGAGCAACAATGTCGGGGGGATGTTGTTGATGTAGCCGGTGGACGGTTGGGAGAAGTAGTGAGGCCTGGTCCAGCGAAAGCTCTCCATTCCATACGAGTTTCAGCAGCTGGAACTTGACACGGTAGTCAAATGGCATACGCGCCAGGTAAGCTCCAAATTCCCTATCTAGAAGTTTGTAGGGCCGTCGAGGATAAACGCACATATCGTTCCATGTGCTCATCTTGGGAACGTTGCGGTCATGGGCTAAGTTGCGCACCACACCAGTATCTCGAGGGTCCTGGAGGGCGAACCTATAGGTAAAACATCTCGCGGAAATATTTTCGTGGCCGGAATTTATACATCCAACTCTCCTCTTTGATGGTGGAGGACGCCCTTTTGTCTGGAGCAACGCTGCCATTTGCATTTTCATTTGCTCTATTGGATCAGAGATATAGAATCTCGGGGCGACCTCTGTGGTGATCGTAACAGATGGCTTCGCATAAGCCCCCACGTAAATATCATCTGCCACATTCCAGTAGGGTATTTCCATGCTGGTTTTTACCATGGACCGAATATCTGTAAAGAGAGCTTCGAACGCAGTCTTCCCAATGTGGATGACTCCTGGGCATGGAAATCGAAAGTATTCAACAAAGACTGGTTGATTTGCACGATAGTCCCATGACCCACAGGACATCATGGTGACCTTGAAATGCCTGACTCGGTCGATCTGCCCTGCAATTGATCTTGGAGCGGGGGCAAAGCGCGCGTTCCGTCGCTCCTCTTCTTCCTCCCAAAGTGATTGTAGAAGTTGTTTATAGGGCGTGTTGGTGCTTTTGGTCACGTAAACAGGAATCCCATATAGCTTGAGAGTAACAGGGGGGCGAGGTGGTCCACCAGGCCCTCGCACGGGGTTCATGCGTGATTCATATGTGTCGAGGAAGCGCTGGCCTTTCCTGGAGTCGGCAACAGTGATTCTGCCATTTTTCCGGCCCACCTTTTGGAAGTCAAAGACATGAATCTGGAAATGCTCTAAGATAGGTTTGAGCTCCTTTTTCAGGTGTTTTTCTTGAACCTGCTCTGGGAGGTTGCGACAGAAGATCTCCATCTCTATAACGCATAGATGGAGCAGCACGCTGCTATGGCCGCCCTTAACAAGATAGTTCCCTTAGTGGTATTAAAGGACAGAGGGGAAGAAGACAGGACGCGGGCCTATAGACACAGAAAAATTGTCTAAATAATAGGCAAAGTAGTAGGTAGAATCAAAGGAATGTTCAAACCCTCACTTGCAGAGACAGGGCCAGGGCCACTCTAGACTGATCCGGACCTATAACAAGAAGGCCACCAAAGCGTAGGGAGTGTCTTCTCGCACTTCTATGCCTGCTAAAGAATGTATTATTATAAGATAGCTGTCCAAATAGAACGTTTTCTCTGGATAACTGTTCTGGAGAGCTATATGCCAACATTCAAGTTGATATGGCCGGAGATATTGCGGCTCTTAAGATAGCAAAGACAAGTAACTATGGGATGAAACACAAGCTGCAAGAAGAAAAGAGTGTAAGAGAGGGAAATAGACGAGCCAGTGAGGCAAAGAGAAGTGAGCAGAAACGAGTGAATGTTGTTGTTGTTCTTCTTTTTGCTTTCCTTTCCTCCCCCTTTGTCCTGCAGGCGGAAGAGTTGACGTCGCGAGGCCACATTTTGATTGATGGTCGTTTCCAGGGCGGCCTCGGCTGGAAGGTTCCGCGGCTCCACCGAAAACTCAATGGCGCCGCAAGCTCAACGTCGCAGGCATCGACGAAACAACTCACAGTCAAGGAGTTGGCCAGCTAGATGTTACGGGCGAGGGATAGAATACAAAAGGACGGCCTTATGCAGATAGATGCTTTGTCTCAACTCGTGCTATCATGATGATCGTTTGCAGTAAGCCGTATCAGCGCCAGAATCGTCTACTTCCTACTCCTCCAACACCGCATCAAATAACTACATGTTTGCGTAACCCCCTTAAGTCTCCCAATAACATAACTTGGCCATTCAAAGTGGTTGACTAACATTTTGTCCCCTGAGAGTGCTTGTGGAAGCGTTTGCAGATGTTGCCTGGGCCTCCTTTAGTTGGGCTTGGCTGCCCAGTGCGTTGCATGCCCGCAACTGCAGACAGAACGTCGATGAGGAACAGTTTCGGGTACATGCTGGATGCAGACTTGCAGAAGTAGCCACTGATGGCGTAGGATGCATATAATTCGACCAGCAGAGCCCTGAAGCTGGAACACCCTTTCGATTCCTCATAAGTAAACCGGACCGTCTCCGCGTTGGGCAGGATGATGTTGTCGTTACATTTCCCGCTCGCTCTTTCTACGACTTCGTCGATAATGGCGTTTTGGAAGTCAGTGTCCCCAAATTTCTTTCCGATGATGTAGGCTTTGGCTAAGGTTATCGATTCTTTTCTCGTCTGCTGCTCAGAATCGGCACAGGGGATGACGCGTCGGTAGACCCAGTTGATATAGCACTGCAGAGCCTCGGTGTACTCATCAGGTATGCTCAATGTGTACACATTCCCCTTGGCCTCCTTCTGCTTCCTTAATGAGTGTAGTAAAGTTGAAGAGTCCTTTATCAAAGTCTCATGGATATGAAATGAACTCTCTCCGGCACGGATACTGATTATTTCTCCGCCAAATCTATGCGAGTGCGTTAGCCGTGTTTCTTGACGCGTTGTTCAAACCAATAGGATGATGGTAATACTCAGCCATTTGACTTCTTGATCAGTCGGATACGCCCGGTCCAATGTATGCTGTTTGAGACAGTATATATTTTTTAGTCAGTATTGTGGGTTTCTTGGTGGTAAAAGGAAGCTACTGTTAAGTGGCTGAAGAATACGGAGTACTAGCGAGTTAATGCTAAGGGGGAGGTTGGTAGAAGTACAAAAAAATGAAAGAAATCCACTTAGGTGTATAACATGAACAAATAACAGACAAATAAGCTGAAATTATTTGGTATTTGTCTTTAGCAATAAAATAAAAGACATGGTGCCATGTCCAGATAGGGTGTCCTATCTCATAGTCATTATCCCATTTTATTCTAATAAATAGGTTGAGATAATGGAATGGTATAGACAAAAGCCATCACTCTATTAATACGGCTAGTTTTAATTAAATCACAATAGAAAGTACTCGTCCAGCGATGGATGGTGGACTGGAAGACTTCTGTATCCATATCCAAAAATAAAGAAGGCTGTATTTTCAGGTATATGCCCATTCAAAGCGAGTGTTCAACGGGAAGTCTCAGACTGCCTACTCTGAACAGTGGGTCGGCGGCCCTCAGGGGGTATTGAGTATGTTCATCCATTGGATTACAGATTAAAATAATATAGCATCATATATCTTCTTGACGAAGCTAGCCGGTGAGTCGGCTATCATATCACTGCATATAAGTATCTTCCGGGAGTGTGGATTCTAAAAAAGCGACAACGAGCTGCCTCCACACCTAGCTCAAGACTTTGAATTGCGTGATTCTTGAAACGAGGCGTGAATTGTACGGTGAGCCATAAAATAAAAAAGAAAGGCTAGCTATAGTTGGAGAATAATGCAGGTAGAATCACCAGTGCATTCTTCAACTCTAAACCTCCGCTGCTCCGCACTCGATCGTTAACTGACGTCCGCGCCACCCATTAATTCAAAGGGTTTCCTCGGAGGGGGTATTAAGTCAACGACTGGCAAGGAGATTATTATTGTCGACCTCGCCAACAAACCTTGATTCAGGCCGTTTTTTCCGTCGTGACCTGCAGGCGGGACTAACAGGAAGCTAAGTACTTACTTAGTTAGTTAATGCCTTCATTTGACCAGGGTAACAGGATAACTCAAAGTTGGGAAAGCCCTGGAGACCCCCGGCGGCTCCACGGACGCAACTTGAACAATCGGGACAAAGTGTTAGCTAATGGTAAGACGGTAAGACCACTTGAAGGCAGCCAGCCAGGGCCGCGCATCCGGATGATAAGCAGGAGGCCATCTTCAGCACACTTATATCGGACAATGCGGAACATCACAGAACGCACGATTAAGGGCAAGGAATATTCTCCGCACTGGCAGCGTCAATCACGATATCCCCAGTTGTTCTCGGCCATTTGCCCCAGCGGGGTTTCCCTGATCCCTGGTCCTTATCAGGAGCAAATTAAACTAACGAGCTGCGCTCTTGCAAGGAGGAAAGACTTTCTCCGCATCCCGTACTCCGTACCCTGGACTGCGTATGCGGGAGCGAGATTATGGGTACCAAGGTCGAGGTGTAGGCGAAGGAACTCCGGAGAAATGAGTTTTTGCCCTTGGCCGGCCTCCAAAGCAAGCACAGGCAAAGCAGAACACCGGTGGAGAGGCGGAAAAAAGGGCCAGGACATGGTGGGCGTCGAAATCAAAAGCCCGTCGGACGTGAGCAGTAATAATACTCAATAACACGGCAGGCCTGACTCGAGTTTTCCCTCGGCTAACGACATATTTAGGAAGTTTGGAGAGTTAGTTAGTTAAGCGTTTCACGTGCCAGGCACAGATGGAGGTTATTTCGACCTCCGACATCAAAAATGCGAGCAACAGCAACAACCAACCTTGATCGACGGTGACCGCGAACCCGACTTCACCACGTCTTCGCTCTCGTTTGCCAGCTGCGACGGGCTGTGTGCATTTTACGGTTGAGACAACGGGGGGGGGGGGGGGGAGCGAAGGGTGGAGAAACACGAGCTTGTATATTGCTTGTTAGTACCAAGCTATTATTGGCGGTCGGAAGCAATGCTTGACCAATCTCGCGAGCTTACGAGAGCAATGCGACTGTGACAGGGGCCTTGGTCCGTATACTTATCTTCCATCCTGGACCCTCTTTTGCTCCTCGACTGTACTCCGTATGGTCCCATGCAAACGCATCGCTCACCTACGGAGGGCGGCACAGAACCTCGAAGGCCCCTCAAAATGCATGTCACAAACGGAGTAAAGGGCGCTATTTTGCGCTATTTTGTTTCTTTCTCGGGTCGCGGAAGGCCGCAGAGAGCTGCTTTGTGTTACCTGATGATCGATCTGCCAAAAAAGGGGGATGGTGCACGGATTGCCAAACTAGCGGTTTTCAGCCAGGCTGTTCCAATGACCTCTTTCCCCAAGATTTGCCATGGTGCCGATCATTCCCCCAGCCCTGGGGATTCGCCTGTCCTCCCCTAGCAATGAGATACGCTGGTTCTATTGATTGGCTTAGCACTGGGCAATCCTCGAAGGAAAAGGGCACTGCCTAATCCCTGCCCGAAGGACAGAGTTCCTTTAAAGGAAGAGAAACCCTCTTTTTGTGCTATTATTATTTAGTTGACAGTTTTTTTTTGATCCCGTCAAGGGTCTCTCCGACGTCAACCCTGGTGCTAACTTACTTAACGAGAAAGTAATATTACTCTTCTCTTCGAGTCTGAGGACCCGCAACAAGCCCGGGGAAATAATATCAGTACATGCATTGCAAGGATTCCGACTGATTCTGACTTCATGCACATCGTGTTACTTCCTGGACCTTACGAAGGAACAGCATTCTAGAACAGAAGCTCTTCTCCAGCCGAACTCGCCCTCTCGTAAGCCAGCGGGCAGCTGCGGGAAATTACTTCTCAGCTCGTGCATATATAGCATACTCCTGTCCCTTCTGCAATTTCCCTTGCAAGAGTGACAGCCACCGCCGGAGAAGTCATCGTCAACGGGACTGCCTTCAACTGCCTTCCCCAACCATGGTTTCCTTCACCCTTCGGGCCATTGGCGCCTGCCTCATCGGCCTGCCAGCCTTGATCACTGCTGCTCCCACCTCTCATGTCTCTAATGATTTCCATGTGGTCGAACAGCTCAATGGAGTCCCTCAGGGATGGGTTCAGGCAGGCTCCCCATCTCCATCAACACAGATGAAATTCAAGCTTGCACTCGTGCAGGATAAGACCGCTGAATTCGAGCAGCGGGTTATGGATATCTCCAACCCTAAGCATGCTGATTATGGAAAATTCATGAGCCGCGAGGAGCTTGATGCTTTCCTACAGCCTTCGCCCCAAGTGAAGGACTCCGTCTTTAACTGGCTCGCTTCCGAGGGTATCTCTAAGCGTTCCGTCAAGGCCAACACGGACTGGCTCACCTTCACCACCAGCATCGCCAAAGCCGAGAAGTTGTTCAATACCCGCTTCTACACGTTCAAGAACACCGCCGATGGCAGCCAGATTATCCGCACTCTAAAGTATTCCGTTGCTGCATCCGCTGCTCCATATGTCCAAATGGTCCAGCCAACCACCAAATTCAATGCTCCTCGCCCTGAGTTGAGCAGCGTCTTCACTTCTGACCTCGAAATGACCTCTTCTGCGAATGTTGACTGCAATGTCACTATCACTCCCGACTGCATCCGAGATCTTTACAAGATGGGCAACACTTTTGCTAAGAAGGACCCCCGCAACAGACTTGGAATCTCTGGGTACCTTGAGCAATATGCTCGACTTGATGATTTCAGCACCTTCATTGATATGTTCGTTCCCTCTTTGAAGGGAACTACGTTCGATTTCAAGTCCATTGATGGCGCTAAGAATGAACAAAACTCTACCCTCGACAGTGTTGAAGCCAGTCTCGATGTTGACTATGCCATTGGTTTGTCCGGAGCTCTCTCCACCTACTACGGTACCGCCGGACGAGGAAAGCTCATTCCAGATCTCGACCAACCCAACATCACTGACAACAACAACGAGCCTTACATCGAGCAACTGTTCTATCTTCTGGACCTCCCTGATTCTGAACTCCCAGCCGTTTTGTCCACGTCTTATGGCGAGAACGAGCAAAGTGTCCCCCCGACTTACACCTCCGTTGTCTGCAGCCTGTTTGGCCGTCTCGGTGCCCGAGGTGTTTCCGTCATCTTCAGCAGTGGTGACACCGGTGTTGGCAGCGCATGCCAGAGCAACGATGGAAAGAACACCACCAAGTTCAACCCAATCTTCCCAGCTGCCTGCCCCTTCGTCACTTCTGTTGGAGGCACCCACCAGATTAATCCCGAAGTTGCCATCCACTTCTCATCCGGTGGTTTCTCCGAGCGTTTTGCTCGCCCATGGTACCAAGAGCTCGATGTTAGGCATTACCTTGGACATGAGCTTGAAAAAGGAAAGTGGGCCGGCATGTACAACCCTCAGGGACGTGGTTTCCCTGATGTCTCTGCCCAGTCCTATAAGTTCGCCACTCGCGACCATGGAAAGACTATTGGCGTCTCAGGAACTAGGTTAGTCTTGTCCCGTGCCGAGAACTCAGATACTTACTTTTAGAATGTCCCTTGTGGCTAACCTTAACTTTCAGTGCTTCTGCCCCCCTCTTCGCTGGTGTAGTCTCGATCCTCAACTCCATCCGTCTCGCTCACAATAAACCAAGAATGGGATTCTTGAACCCATGGCTCTACACTATCGGTCGAAGCGGATTTACCGACATCGTTCACGGTGGCTCCAATGGCTGTACCGGAACTGATATGTACAGCCACCTCCCTACCCCATATGTCCCCGGTGCCAGCTGGAATGCCACCAAGGGATGGGACCCAGTTACCGGACTGGGAACTCCAAACTTCGAGAGACTCTCCAAATTGGTTCTCATTTAAGGTCGGTTGCAATGGGGACAAAGTTACCGCGTATATGCCATATCGCTTGAGACATAGACATTTGGTATATACGCGAAATATAGACAAACCCATAGACATCTTCTATGAAACAAGCATACTTATGATCAAAGGAATATATGTCCCTTCCTATAATCTACCATTAGCTTATTTAATAATAATAATTTACAAGGGGCTAATTTAATTTTCCCTGGACGAAGCTGGAACCCTCGCTGTAAAGGTTTGTAACAATGTGATCCTTGCTGGAATACCCGTATTTCTTAGGAAAATCCAACGGCGTGACTGAGGAGATCTTTCTGTTTATCCTAGCCCGCAAATAAATGATCCACAACTATGTCTGACATCTATCGGTGGGGATCCTGCTATCACTCGGCTGCAAGTATTTGAATGCATTTATCAAAGTATTGGGTGACGAGACTCTCACTATATTAACAACCATGAAATTAGCGCTCCAATTCGGTTATAGAATTAGCGGTAGCCAAAACTTACGTATAAAAGCCATGTTCCGCTCCATGATCAGATACAAGGTTGTGTGCAAGTTCGTGGCATAAAATCACGAACCAGTACACTAAACCTTCCCTCCTTTCGTCCCGAGCAACCTTTTCAAGGTGCAAGCGTTCAAAATAGGCGAAATTGCAGAACAAACTGCCACCAGAGTTAAAAGCAATGGTTTTCCCACTGGTATCGTAGAATATGCTGAGAGTTTCTAGGCGAAGTCCAAAGATCTTTGCACAATCTATAAGTATTTTGGTAAATAACTCAACATTGAAGTGGTTTGCACGGATGAAGGCTTCCGGATCTCTGGGCTCCTTTCCAATAAATATCTTGATACCTCCCAGCAGGCAGAAGAACTTGAGGTCTTGCGCAGGACGTTCATCACAATAAGTTTTCTTTTCTTCGATTTCCCTTTGTTGTCCCTGACTGCGTAGTTCATTCGATGTAAATGGCTGTGAAGCATTGATCGCGGATTGCAATTGCGACTGTAATGCCCCTGGGGAGGTAGTAATAGTCTGGAGAGAATCCTTTTTCTCCTCTTCTCGGGTTGTGAGCCTGTCGGACAGATGCTTTTTCAAGTTATTTTGAGGGAAATCGAAGGGCAGGCCAAATCTCTTTGTGAAATCGGAAAAGAGACCCCCTGGAGGCTGATTTTCGTTTGGCCGCGAAATGGGAGGTGGAGATGAATGTCTAGTCAAGCTGTTTGTAGGAGAATCCGGGAAAATGCCAGGCATGGCTGCTTCATGCTGTTGTTGAACTGCAAGCCGCTGCGATTCTTGGAGCTCTTCCGTTCTTTTCTTCTGAATCTCTTGCATCTCTCGTGCCTGCTGCATCTCCTTTTCAAGTTGGCTTTGTCGCTGCTGCTCTGCAATTCTAGCCTCAGCTGCTTTCTGACGGAGAATTCTTTCGACATTGTACCCTCTTGCCCGTAATTCCAGAAGATCTGTCTTCAACAACATCTCTAATGTAAGTGTAGAGTGAAGTTTCGGCCTCGATAATATAATTCTTACAAGAGCTTGACTGATCTGATATAGATCAAGCTTGCCCTCCGCAATTGACAAAACAACACTACTCAGTTTATTTGTCATTACAGCACTGCGGTCCTCTACATGGGACATTCCCCAGCCACGGAGAGAGCGTCGCAACTTAATGCTGCGAACTGTCTGGACGCTTAGGTTCTTCTCTAACCATCGAGTATCATGGCGTATCGTGTTACTGGGAAGGTCATGCAAGAAGAGCCTAGACCTCTCGTATATGAGCTTTTGTAGTTTCCATGCACTGCGCTGGTCGGAACTAAGTTGGCCACATTGGGCTGTCTCATCAACCAAGCTGCTCAGATTGGAAGATCCGAGAGTGGAATACATATCCTCAAGTAATTCTTCCTGTGGGGCTGCGAGCAATTTCTCCTTGAACAGGCTAAAGCTGGAATAGTCATCAACGATAACTGCATCCGCGGCACTTGTTAAACGCCACTCCTTGATTGCCTGTTCCTCTTCTTCATCGTCACTAGATTCTCCTGTATCTAGAAGTGACTTCTTGGTGTTTAAACCCCGAGGAATCTCCTTGCTTGCGAATAGGAAAGGAGCACGTTTCATCTCTGCGAAGAGGGCTTTATCCTTTTTGATTATTGGCATGTTTTCTGCAATTCCTCGTAATAGCTTTAGATACTTTTCAGAGCTCTGGAGCTTAGATGATATCCTCGTAGGCTCCTTAACAAGGATAGAAGCTAGTTCGGAATGTGTTGGTTGCCTCTTGGAGCCACATGCAAGAAGGAATATGTTTGCCTCAGCGCCAAAATCCACAAAATCAAAAATATCTCCATATTCATCAGAATCACCGAGGTAACAGTTGCGAGGAGCAACATATTGCATTGTGGCAGTGCTCTTTTCTGTTAGGGGTTTCCGGGTTATAGGGGTTATGGGGGCTTGCCCAATGCGTGCGGCGGATGGAGGTGATATTTCAGCAACACGGCTGGCCATATATTTAAAAAGGGCCCTTGCTTGGGATTTTGATTCCGGGCGTTTTTGAATGAGGATGGTGATACATTCGTTGATCGATGGGTGATGGCTAACTCCAAACTTCAAAGCATGAGGGTGCAAATCCCTTCGAAGAATATCAAACCCAAACAGCGCAGCTCCTTCGGCAGTGAAACAATTTGAAGGGTTACTTAGGCCACCCCCTTCTACTGGCAAAAATGGAGTCATGGATTGACTATAGTCAAAATTGGCATAATTATTGGAGACATGGTTTGCAATGAAATAGCCCATGGCTTTGTCTAGAAGCCTCAAATCATTAGAGGCCGCAGCATATGCCATGAGTTTAATCATTTCCGCGGCTGCCGGTATGCTCTTCAACCCAAGAGAGGCCAGAAATTTGCCCTCAGCGCTTGAAGGGAGATATTTTCCGGGCCAGTACAGGAGAGTAAAACCAAGATCTCTGAAAGCGGCGTTCGGCTCAAACAATTGCGAAACTTGATAACGTTCTTCGGATGGTTTTCCGTCGCCTTTTGTCTCTGCAGAACATATTTTAGCTTTGCGGAGTTTTGCTATATCTTCTGGGGGTATATCCTGGCGAACAGAAGCCAAATATTTAATCAACTCGACATGGCTCCATTTCGCCGGAGATATTGCACCGGTATCTGCCCTATCTTTGGAGTTGTTCAAAAGACGTTCAAAGATAATGCTGATGTCCACGGTTTTCCGTACACCCAAGTCACCTAGAAACTTCTCCTTGACGCCATTCAGGCCGGTGACAACCGGAAGATCATCAAAGATCCGGACTGAAGGGAAGTATGCCTCTTGTGGTTTACTCATCCCTGCCTTTGTGGGTATGACCGTATGTTGCCGTAAAGAATCAACTATTTCTTTCTTCGAGCTAGCTGGTATGGAATCCCATTGCTTAGACACAACTGGGAGAACACGACTAGCAAAATCACGCGAGCGGGTTATATCCTGTTCAGCTGGTAAAAGATTGCGGTTAGAGGAGTTGTGCACCAGCCACTGGACCCAAGTATCGACTTGCAGTTCCTGCCAACCGATTGATGTTAGGCCAGACGCTGGTAATGGCTTTGAAAATTTAGGCGGAAGAACAAAAGGAGGTAATGGCAATTCGGGGGGGATACGGGCCATGTTGGCAAAGCAACTGATATCTCTTAATACCAGGAGTGCGGAGCCTCTATCACCTTCTTCGTTGTTGGCCACCGCAACCGCAAGAAGCGACTTGACTGTGGCATTGTTAATTTCCCCGTAATTGGACTTCTTTATAATCCATGAAAGAAACTCATGCAACTGCGGCGAGGTTAAGGCCTTATTCTCTAACTCAGCTTTGATATCAGTTATTGTGACTTCGGTTATTAAGCCGAACTCCATCAATCTTCCAATGAATCCCCTAGCTTCGGAGACCAACTGCTCAGGGAGAACTGGAATTCCATCCATAAAACTAAGGTCCTTTGGCGCAGTCCGGACTTGGTGGCTTGGAAGGATACCACGAGTAGATAAGATCTCCAAGTAGGCATTCTGGCTGCAGGTCCAGAAAGAATCTTCAACCACCTGCCGTACTTGTGAAGTTGGAGTTGACTCCCGAAACACGAACTGATTTGAAATATGAATGGTCTCAGGAAGAACTGCGCTGATATCTTCTTTCTGAAGATAAGACCTTCCGGACTTTTTAAGCCTGAAAAGAAGCTGGTCCTTTAGGGATGACATCTCAGCGGACCAAGCAATCCTACAAACAATCCCAACAACTCGCAGAAGCTCAAGGTTCCAGGTACGAACCCAACGAGCATTTAAATCTATGCTCTCTCGCTCCACGGTTGGAATCAATGATGGGGCTGATACATGTGCGTTCAAGCCTGTGGTCTGGTGAGTCGGGAAACCGATATAAATTCTTCCAGAACGGGATGGGGTGACACTGCTAAAGATGTCCTGTGTGTCAGGGCTCGCTGAAATGGAGGAAGTAGTATATGACGTGGTAAGTATCGCAAGCCTCGTTGTTTTTGGAGGCGGCTTTTTCGTTGCCCGCTCTAACTCGTGGCTAAAAGATGGTGAAACTGATGTCTTAATGTGGCCGGTAGTAATTTGGAGGAAGACGGAGGAATTCTTGTAAGCAAGAAGATTCTCTTCTGCGCCATTCCGGCCAGATTTCTCAGATTTTGAATATTTATCATCAGTCGTGGATGAGCCAGTAAGTCGGGAAAAGAAGCTTCTTAGAGACGCTGTAGTATCATGGACACGGTTGCCTTCGTACCTAGATGAATTAGTCGGAGATTTCCAACCTACCGCCTTCATACAAGCAGCATCCAGCTGAGCGACCTCCCGGGTTATATCAGCTATCCTCATTATTCCATCCTGAGTTTTGGTTGATATGTCTCTGGGTATCATAACCGGAACACCTGGAGCAAGCTTCTTTGACAGTTTCAACAGGTTCCAGTCATCCAGCCAAAGTTCTATAGCCTCTAGTCCAACAAAGGTAAGACTACTGGCAAGAAATTGACAGAGAGGCATAAGTCCCGGGATTGGCGAGGTTGTATTTCTATAATCAAGCACAAAGACCGTGTCAGGGCTGGAGTCTCTCTCGTCTAGTTTTAAACGACGTGTAAAAAGTGCGTTCTCTTTCCAGTAAAACGCAATCGCCTCCTTGCCAGAGGACACAAATGGTTCTTCACAGTCAGAAAATACACTGTAAAACCCAACACCAAAAGCTCCTATTTTTGTTTCATCTGGGTTTCCCTCTGCTATCCGCTTCAACCGAGCCCAGTCATTGGCACTGAACGGAGTGCCGTTATTTCGCAGCGTGAGCCGTTTTATGGTGTGATGTGATATAACATGTTTTATTAGTGAGCTGTCGTCTGTAGCAGTAGGTGCAGGTACTGTCATAGATGGCGTGGTTTCGAATTTGATTACCACTCTGGTGGCTGAGGCATCCGAGGCGTTCTGTATGAGTTCCCGCAACACGGTCCTAAACAAGAGTGTCAGAGTTGGATAGGGTATTCCGGATAACAATCAAAAAGGAAAAATAATCACCATTCTCCAGAGTATCGTGCTAGCACTTTGTCAATTAGAGCTCGAGTGTTCACTGTAACAGCCTCTTCATCAAGGCCAGAACCAATGGCTCTGGCCTTCAGCGACGTGAAATCAATATTGTTTGCCATAGTATGTCATTCGCATAACATATCCCGCGTCTTCAGGCCTAAGGAATATATGTTCAAGACCGCACAATTACCGGCTCATCCCCCCGGTTGCTTGAATGACACGCCTCTGCTGAACGACTAGGCTCCAACCCAGGTATGACGTAGACGAACCTACTTCGTGGCCTTTCCCGGGTCAAGCAAAGCAGCGAGCGAGAACGTAGTTATAATATCAGATAGATGGAGCTCGTCGAATACCTCCTTTGTATCCCGCACTGGTGGTTAGCAGATAACCGGGCGTTCGTGCTGGTTTTGTTTCATGAACGTGTGAAAGTAACTACCACAGCGTTGAAGTGTCGACAACTAACTCCAGCTCATGTGACGGACACAAAGTTGGTGATGTCAACACGAACCGCCCAAAAAACTGTAACAACTGCTACGTGAACTACGGTGAGCTCACAGAAGACTTGCGATCGATAAAACACCAAAGCTGTTAACGCGTTTCTGAACGTTCAGCAATTCCAGCGAGGATAGACCTCTGCCCACCGCTTAGTTAATGGCCTGAATTTGCCCCTGCTATGCTTGAACACCACTTCGCGCGCAATCCAGGCCAGCTGTGAATCCTACGACCAGCCTCCGATCCCAATGTTACAATGACAGTTGACCCCCTTTCCCCTATTGCGCCGGCGCGCCTACGGGTCCTGTTACTTCCCACCGGTAGAATCAGGCGATCCAGATTCTTAGGCTTCGCCGAGCGACTTCGAGCGCACAATGTAGTTCGTCTAGGGGATGTGAGCCCAGAAGGGAGCTCAAGCAAGAGTAAGGAGAAGCCGTTAGACTTCTAAACCCAAAGGGAAAGCTTCATATTAATATTTACCCTATAACTAACATTTCCTGGTTCTAGATTCGTTCTCTCCGCTTGCGTACCCATCTGGAATGATTATCTACGACCTATCTATATCCGTCCCCCCTATCTCCCACCTGGAAGTGTTTCCATTTGAGCTTTTCAGGGAGCCGCTTGTCATTTTAGCAATTGCCGATGGCACAGAGATCGCAGGGAAAAAAGAACGGGATGGGGATGATCCACTCAAGGAGAAGTCCGGTGAAACTGGACACAAGAAGCATCCTACCCCGGAGGGCCTTGACCAGCTTATTCAAGAGCTAGATGGGATAAGCACGGACTATCCTAAATCTGTGCTCCAACAGCTCTTAGTTTTTGACTATGATGGATTAGAAAACATAACTTCTGGTCCTGAGGAGGTAATTTGGATACCCAGCCCGGAAATATCACGTCCCACAACCATGAAGACGGTAATGTGTGACATATCTGCGCGAGTTCTAGGAGGGCTACAAAAGTTCTCAGAATCAATACCGCAATGGCAAAGTATTGAATCTCCAAAGGTGTCATCTTGGGGTCCACGACGGACTTTAGATACTAAGTCGCCCGACAAGGTCTCTCACAGAATGACAATGCCGGCACATCTACCATCACGACCAACTGAACAACAACCCTTGGAAGGCACCGAATCGCCCCCGGTTGTCAGCCATGAATCACCTACCACATTCGATGAAATCACTCGTTCAATCCAAATATCGAACAAAACGACTTCGGCCCTTAGCTCTACTTCCAAACCCGGGTCCAAGGAACATAGTCGAGATCGATCTTCAGTGGTGGGAGTTTCGAGTCTTGCATCCAACGAGAGAGCAAAAGCTCGCTTCCAGGGCCGTCTTCATGTTCTTACTGGCATACTCCATCTCCAAGGAGGCTTATGGCCTGAGGCCCTCAAAGATCTTATAGAAGGTGCTTCCATTGCCAGGTCTGGGAGTGATTATATATGGCATGCAAAGGCCTTAGAAGCGATATTGATCTGTCTTCTCCTGTTTGGGTGGGTGGGTGCAAGTTTTCAGGTATGTCCCTTGGGTTGCTTCCACTTTAGAATGTATGTCTGACAGGTACGATGTTTTCTTTAAAGATTCCTCATATATGTTTTCCTAATGGCGACAGGGCAGTTGCAAAATCTACTCCAGCTCAAGGAAACATCGAGCCTCATGGAAAGTCAGAACCTGAAGCTAGATCTTTGGCTCTCCACAACCTCGCGAGTATTCTCCCTGACATTTCAAATTATATATTAAGCCTCTACAATCGAGCTATCAATATAACAGATGAACCGCTTCCCCAGCTAGTGTTCTCGGAAACAGTCATAAGACTTGCAAAACTCCTGACAACCATGCAAGTACGCGATGGTTCTCTTGATACCGACGGTCTACAGCATGTAGTCTTGAATAAACCCCTGGAGCGCATGCCACTACCCGACCAACAAAAAAAATCTAACACTTTTCGCAAAACAGAAATAACGTCTTTCTTATTCCGTGCACTCCCATCTTCACTATCTTCGGATGTCCCTGTGACAGATGCGGTTCAGATATTCATTGGTGTGGCTGCCGTCTTATCGCCACTAGGGATGGAGCGAAAGCGGGCATTCATTCTGAAGGAGCTTTTCTCAATACTCATTCCTGGGCTTGTACAAGCTAGGAAGATTGGTGCGGCAGAAATTGGCATTCACCCAGCCGCAGGATTATCTGCCCTCAGCAATGCCTCTTTCGACATCAATGCTTTGGATGTTGGTCCTGCAAATATGGAAGCAGGATTAAGATCGGTTCTGTCTCTTATTGGAGGGGTCTATGGCGCTAAGCTTACCAACGGACTGATAAACAGTGAATGGCAGAATGATGGGCATGCCTTTGACTATGACTCAATTGAGGCAATCATTGAGCGTACATTTCAGAATTCAGCCCTCGATACATATGGCGACTTGGCGCTGAAGATTGAGATACTTAAATCCTGTATCAACTTCTGTGAAGCACTACCTGACTTTTCGGGAGTTCTGAAGTTTACTGTTGCCCTACTACAAGCTGCCAAAGGCACATATATGCTCACTACAGATCTTCAGAAAAGCAGGCCACTTCTGAGTCCCGACGAGCAAACCCGTTTATACAATACAGTTAAACGTACAGTCAGTGTTGCACACAAGCTTGGGGTATCGGATTTGGAAGCTGAATATTGGGATGATTTCTTGGTTCGTGATGTTTTAATACAACCATCGAGTGCAGAACCTCCTGTTCGACGAACGAAGCAAGACTTTGGGGTTACCTTTAGTGCTGAAAAGGGCGGTGAAACAGAACCATTTATCTACAATGCATTCTCCAAGCCCCTTACGCCAACCGCCGAGGCACCGTTGATTGCTGGAGAGCCTGCAACCGCAAGAGTTATTCTACAAAACCCATTCGAATTTGAACTCGAGATTGAACACATACAACTTGAAGGTGAAGGCATTGCCTTTGATGCCAGTGCCTCAAATCTTCTCCTTGCGCCATTTTGTCTCCAGGAAATCGGAGTCACTTTATTGGCTGCAGAGGAGGGTGTGCTCAAAATCACTGGATGCACTGTTAAGGTGAAGTTCTGCCGAGAAAGGCGATTCCCCATATTCAAGAAGGTATGGAAATCCGTGGCTGAAACCAAGCTCAAACGCAGCGGACTCGCTGCTAAGGACCCTTCCTTATCACGGCCTACCTCATGGAGCTCAAACACATCCCAAGGTGCAATACCTTCGAGAAAACCTCCTGAAGCTATGACTTTGTCTGCGAATATAATCAAAGCGCAGCCCATGATTGAAGTGCAAAGCTCGTCGCTTTTACAATCTGCAATAATGATGCTAGAAGGGGAAACTAGCTTGTTCGAGATTACATTACATAACGCATCCGATTGTCCTGCTGATCTCCTTCTCTTTACTTTTCAGGATTCTACAACAGCTCATCTACAGGCAGCATTAAACAATAAAGACAACCTGCCTACAGAAATTTACGAGTTGGAATATCAGATGTTGAAACGTCCGCCGTTACGTTTACGGACCTCCGGTGCAGGGCAAGAAATACCATCCCTTAACCCTGGTGAATCAAAGACATTTACGATCGAAGTATTAGGCAAGCCAGGCCTTAGAACAGCCACCATTCAAGTTGATTATGCATGCATTGGTACATCGCCTTCGGAACTCCCAGACACTTTTTATACCAGGCAGATCAGTATACCCTTAACTGTCACCGTCAATGCCAGTTTGAATATTGCCCGGTGCGAGATCATGCCTTTCAATGATCATCTTGGATGGACCGGTGATACATCCTCTGATAAAAAATCAAAAATGCAACCAACGACATATGCTGCCTTACCTGGCTCTTCGACTGTTTCTACCGGTGGTCGAAATGATCCACAAATATCACCGGTTATATCTGAACTAGGATCAAAATACACAGGATCCAACTACTGCTTATTGCTTATAGATTTACGAAACTCGTGGCCTAACCCAATATCTGCTTATCTGAAGGTCACCGACTCGACTGAGGAAAAAGTCGATAATTCGGAGGCTGGAACTTCAACTCTTCATTTACAGGAAGTGTCTGACATACTACAACCTGGGCACCTCTCTCGCTTCGCCCTAGCTATTCCACGGATATACCTGGATGATCCCCACCAGAAAATTCCGGCATTAAATGCTGCAAATAGGCGGCAGTTTGTAGTTAGCGCTAATAAGCTAAGTTATGAGGCGGAAAATGCTAAGAGAGAAGCATTCTGGCTTCGTGAAAAGATGTTCGAGAACCTCCACGGACTATGGAAGGATGAGGTTACGGGTCGTGAGGGAGTTATTGACTTCCGTGCGATTGTGTTAACCAGCCGTATGATCAGCGCACTTCGAGTGGATGACATAGAGCCAAGCTTTAACCTTCTGCCGCTGCAGAAAACGATCGACCAGGCATCCTGCAGTGAACAATACCCGGCTATCCTACAAACAGGCCAGTCAAGATTCTCCGTTTCAACTGACACATTCTTCAACCTTCAAACTACACTTTTCAACCGCTCTTCAAAGCCCATTCATCCCATCATCCGGATACAGCCAACTTTGCGCAACCAACCATACACAGTTGCACTTGAATTATCAAGGCGCCTATCCTGCACCGGGATGCTTCAACGAGCACTTCCGGTTCTAGGCCCCAGGGAACAAAGACAAATAAACCTTGGTATCACTATTCATTGTGCTGGAGAGTACGAAATTAGGGCTACAGTGGAGGAAGTCAAGGCTGCAAACACGATAATCGAGCCCACCGAAGAGAAAGCCGCCCCATCGTTCGATAAGTACGTGTACCATCATGATTCCTACCAGCAATCCTTCGATACCAATGCACCACGGCAGCGACGCAAATGGCATTCCAGACTACCTTGTATAATAACAGCACGAGAGAGCCTCGTGTGAAATCATCTCCCTGTTACCTTATTAGATGTGACCCCGTTTCTTTTCATCCCTCAGGAATGTTGGCTTCCCTTCTATACACCCCTCTTCGATGCCTTTTCGATGCCTTTCGATGCTCTTGTTCTTGTTCTTCTCCTTCTTCTGCTTTTCACGATATACAGGACGTTAATGAAAACCCCCGTAGATGACGATCATGACAGCTTTTGTTATCCCTCTTCCCTAGCTCACGTAACACAGGCACTCCAACGATGAACGACAACTCTGTATAAACTCTGTATAAGATAGAGCAATTAAGGTTTGCATAAATTTTACCTCTATTTATAGTTCGTCCACAAAACTGGGCATAAAATTATTTATGTCCGAGCCTCGGCTGAAGAAAAAGATGGAAGCTTTGATAAGATAAGCTCGGAGATTCCCAGTCTTATATCTTGCAAGGCCCTTGAACAACTTTTTCTCTCTCCCAGCTCTGCTCATAGAGGTTTGATTGCAGTTATACAAGCCGGTCTCGCTTATTGCTCATTCATTGACCCTTTTAGTTTTAGCGTGACTCACCGCAAGATCTTGACAAACGCTTTTATATACCCCTCCCAACTGTCTGGATAGCAAACAGACAGCTAGAGAACAAGACCTGTGGCATATCCAAAAGCCAAGATATCGCTCCTACGCAATACGCAGATGGGAATTCTCTCCTGGTTTCTCCCTAATGGGAGGGTATCGTTCCATCATGCTGGGAAATCCGTCATCTTAAAACGGAAACCACAGAAGAAAGGTCCTGGAGTGGACGAGTCAAAATACATCTCCCTTGCTGACCTCTGCAAATCTGCTACACCCGCCGACTGCCAGCTAAATCCTTTCTTGTTCAATGGACATCTGCAGACGGCATGGACTCTCATGAGGACAGACGATATTCCGGTTTATTACAAGCGATGGCGGTTTGAAGGAGACAACCCCGACTATCGCGGGAGCTTCGAAGTGGATTTTGTTGTTCCGCCTTACGACGTCAATAAGACAAGCAGCTCCCTTACTTCTACGCAGTCAGATAATGGCACATTTGAATCTTCTACTCCACCAGACTCGACACACCCATCGCCCCGCACAAGCTTTTTTACAAAGGAAGAATTCTCAGCCCTGCCGTCTGATGATAAGAAGCCCATGCTTGTTGTCTTACACGGCTTGTCTGGTGGATCGCACGAACCATACCTACGAAATATAGTCGATCCGCTCCACAAGCAAGGCTGGGAAATATGCGTTGTTAACTTCCGAGGATGTGCAAATTCCAAGGTTACAAGTTCGATATTGTACAATGCGCGCGCAACTTGGGATATCCGACAGACCGTACGCTGGTTACGAAAGAACTTTCCTTCCCGCCCTCTATTTGGAATTGGATTCTCACTGGGCGCAAATATCCTGACAAATGTAAGTCATGTCACTATTTAATTATCTGCTATCTATGACGGCCCATACTGGTTACTGATATATATATACACACGATTAGTATGTTGGTGAGGAAGGCGAGGGTTGCCAGCTAAAGGCGGCAGTTGTCTGCTCAAATCCTTGGAATCTTGAAGTTAGCTCCCTGGCATTGCAAAGGACCTGGGTGGGATTGCAGATATATTCTAAAACCATGGGGGCGAGTATGAGGCGGCTCTTTGAACAGTACGCAAATACCCCGTATATAACGAGGAGTCATATTTCTAATTACCAGTGCATAAAGACATGTCGACAAGTTACAGGAGCACCCTCGAGTCAATGCTGAACGAGTCCGGAAAACCACCTATCTTCACGAGTTTGATAGGTAAGTTTGTCCGTTTAGTGATTAAACCCAACTAAAAGGTTTTGCTAATCCGCCTCTCAGAGAGTTACAAGCACCTGTTTGGGGCTATCCCACTGAAACTGCTTATTATCGCGATGCTTCCTCCATTGACTCACTGTTCGCAGTAAAGATTCCCCTTTTCGCCATCCAGGCGGAAGATGACGCTGTACGAAGCCAAACCCTGCCCACTAGACTAGGATGCCGAGGTGCTAACATCGTAGCTTAGATTTCGTCAAAAGAAGCACTACCATACCTCGAGATGACCAAGACCCCATACGCAGTAATGTGTACTACTTCCTGGGGTGGGCATCTAAGCTGGTTTGAGTACGGAGGAGGAAGATGGTTCACCAAACCTGTACGTTTCTAACAATATCATTCAATTATGTCATCCGCTCGAACATCGCCCACCATGTCTCCCACCATGCTGCCTATGGATATTCGACTTCTAACCTATGGATTATAGGTTGTCAATTTTCTCAATAAAATGGTGTCTGAAATCGACCTGGATGCTCCATTGACAGTAGTGGAGGAGGAAACGGAGAGCAAGAGTAACTTGAACCCTGCAGCATCTCCAAAAAGAGCTGATGGTCCCCATCCGGACTTCATGCCCATGAGGAGGAAATTGCATATGCCCATCCCGGACGACGGAGAATAGCCGCATCATTCACCCAACGGTATTAACCAAACTATTGTCCATCCCACTGCAAAGTTCGGAGACCCAGGTGACGGGATTCCGTTATAGGTATTGAGTTTCTCTCAATTTGGCAAAGGCCCTCTTTTGTCTCTCGAGTTAAAGATAACCACACCTTATATAGATGGTTGGAGATAAGTCTCCGCCTCTGGGTATATTAATATTGTAGCGGGAAGCGCTTTTTCATATTTTTAGAGCCTCATTTAGGCAAAAGCAACTTTTTTAGATTTCCCCCCCTTCTTAGATTTGGCGTCGTTCTGTTCTTCGTGCTTGTTGTCCTTAGCTTCTTTCGATCGGCGCGACTTTCGAAGTGAATCTTTGGTCTCCTCCTGTTAAACCGTTAGATGAGAAACATATATAGACTATACGCTAGCAACCTATTCGCAGCCGGTCAGCAAACTACTTACTAATTTCGCATTCTTCTTTTCCTTCCTGGCTTCCGCCTCGGCCCTCCTTGCCTCGCGTATCTCCTCCATTTGTCGAGCCTTTATCATCCTGGATTCTATCTGTCCTTCTTTTTCTGCATTGACCATGGCGAGAATGGTCATCATGCTCTCCTGAGATTATAGTTAATATAAATACGTCCCTCTGGGACCAGCGTAAATGACCGCTCTAAGATTAACATGGGAGATATACCTGATCATCGACAAATACCTTCCCCTTCTTTTTGCCTCGCGGTTTTTGCACACCAACAGGTGTGATTTTGTTCAACGTGGGCAGATTCAATTCTTTCTCGGTATACACTCTTTTCTTCTTCCTTTTCAACATTTCTGGCGCTGAGCGTGACTTCGCTTTGACCTCTGTTGGTTTGGGCTTTGCGCCTGATTTTGTGCTGGACTTCGATTTAGATACTCGATTTGTGGAGGACTTTCCGGCCGAAGTAGACTTCGACTTTGAGGCTTTGCCCTTCGACCCTTTCGACGGGCCAGCTGGCTTTGTTGGCGCCATGATGATCGTTTGCGTTATGGCGTCGTTATGTCCTGAGCGAGAGTGCGCCTGTCCTTGATATCAGTAAAAAAAATATCAAAAGAATTCACAATTAGAGTTCAGTGAACGCCAAGAGCTCGGGTTTAAGCAATGAAATGAAAGACAACTTCAACCAGCTTTGGTAGTGAGGTTGGAAAAAGCAGTAGGGCAAGAAAAGTACTTTATATGGGGTACTAGACCGATTGAAATCACCGGCAGTGCAATTTATGCTGCATTGCTGTCATAGGGACGCAATTTATCATAGTATTGCCAGTAAGTATCTCGCTTAGTCAGCATAGATGCCAAGGTGGTCGGCGATCGTGAGTTGAACAAGCAAGAAACGACCGCAACGTCAAGCCGACTTTCGTTTCTCTCTCACAGCTGTGTTTATAGCAAGACAATTCATAGCTGCAGCCCATCATGGTTTTGAACCCAACCTATTTGGCCCAGCGGACGCGATCCTGTAGGTTTCAACCTATTGTCAACGGCCAATCCCTCGCCTTCGTGGACACTCGCTAACCGCTCCCCGGAAACTCGTAGCCGTCAATTGGAAAGATGCACAGAGAAGAGTACTTAGATCATACCGAGCATGGCTTCGCGCGGTTAGTCTCCCATTGTTTGCGTTATATTTGACTTTCCTATCCATTCGATGTTGCTTCCGCAGCATGCTTGACAGGCAGGCAGCATGCTTCAACGTTCCCTTCTCGGTGTTGATTGATAATTCTCAAACATGGAGGACAGAATAAATGCTAATGGTATCCATTCGTGGCTTGTACAGTCTCCTGAGATCCAAACCATGTACTCTCTTCAACTTCCCGTCTCTGCCATCCGAACCAAGATTAGACAAGAATTTGAGCGACACCGATATGTAAACCAGCTACCAGTCGTCGATGTTCTTCTATTCCAAAGCCACAGCGAGTTCCAGGTACGAATATACGTCCATGATTTTACCCAGAATAGTCCATTGTTTCCAACTGGCAGTTCTCTTCGGATTACATCTCCAGATCTATCCATTGGTTCATTCTTCCGTTTAGGGTGCTAACCTGGTGTGTGTCATAGGAAACCATGAACTATTGGAAACAGTTGTCCCAATTGATGAAATATTTCAGAGCTGAGGAAGACCCATCAGCCAAACTACCCAAGAACTTCATGTCTGGTTTCATGGAGGTATGTTGTTTAGGCGTATTTTCTTTCCCTCCCACCCAAAGTAGCTCATTTGACTAATATTAATATAGGGACGAAACTAAACAACTACTTCTCAACTTGTATTATTGTGAGGTGGGGCATTCTTATGAAGGCGGTGAAATGTATATATCCTAGCACTGTCTTTATATTTCTTATAGTTTCTTCACGTAGCTTTCTCAACTAGAATATTGAGGCTCCCCAAAGACAACAAAAATCCAAAGAAAAAAAAAATACTCGAATAAACCTTCTAATGCAGTACCCTTGCGCCTAAACTGGTATTAAATGATATAAACATGCCATCACAATGAATCCTTCAAATTTATATAATTTTCCGCATCATTGCTGCATCTTGCTAGCTTCGAAGGCATCCCTTGAAAGGGTAAACTTCTCCGTAACGACATCACATAGATCCATCAAGTCACTAAGTCCCTTCTCTAGAACTGTGAATACATTTGTCGAGTCTAGGGAGTGGTTAGGCACGTAGATACAAGTAGCTCAAGTGTGTCAGGAACTATAGCAAGCGTAAGAAGACGCAAGACTCACCATAAGTCTGAATTCTCAAGTTCATCTTAGCTTCTGAAGGATGGGGCATCGTGTATCCGCAAAACTCAACGTCGGGACTAGATCAGAAATATATTAGCGGGCAACCTCGACTTGTATTTTGTTGCATCCCCGCAGCAAACATCATAGTAGATACATGGATCCTATCTCACTTTTTCATAATAACGTATCGTAGCGCATTCCCAAGAGTATGATCTTCGCCTTCAAATTGGAACGAGGCAGCTGTCTCAACGGCGCCAGGAAGCTATGTGAAAGAAGTGTCGTTAATAGATACTGTATCCCTCGACAAGTAATGCACTTGCCACGCATGAAAGAGGTTGGAAAGCTCACAATGGTTATTCTTTGCTGGTCATTGGCTATATATTCGTCTTCTTCGTCCTCCTCATCCTCAATATCTTCTTGCTGCTCTACATCAACTTCTTGCTCTTCGAGTGGTTGCGCATCAACCATGGATTCATCCCCTGGGACTTTTCCGGGCATTTTGTGTTCGTGCAGGGTAGTTTCGAGTGCGGGTTATGTAGCTGTATCTATTAACGGGTTCAAATGACCTGTCTTTGGTAAATTAGGACTTTGGTGAACTCTGAAGTTGATGATCTTGGTATCTTTTCCTTCCTTACTTCTCTCTCTCTCTTTTTTTTTCTGATATCAGCTTCGCGAAGAGCCGCATCTATCATCACGTGATATTTAAACTCAAAATAGACGGCAGCGACGGAAAGCTCACCAGCTCGACCAACAGCGTCAACAGTATCTTTTATCAACCTCTACTTGCATGTGGAGGATATCAATTCGGGGCCGCTGCGGAGTGCAGCCCATTTATATGGCCTGGAGCCGTGTTCAGCCATGGAATCATTCAGGTCGACCCCAGCCGCTTATTCTACCGTCTTTCAAACCACCCATCTGTGCTCGTCCGCAGAGGAGATGGGTATCATTTTTTCAGGATGAGAAGCCAACCACCATATATGCGCTCTCCACTGCCCCTGGTAGAGCTGCTATAGCCATCATTCGAATTTCGGGACCAGACTGCATTCCAGTATGTAAATGTTCTGTTAACGAGATCTTCCATCGAACCGAGTAAAATCTAATGATAGCGGAGTTCTAGATATACAAAGCTCTCTGTCCGAACAGAAAACTCCCAAAACCTCGTTTTGCCGCTCTTCGTACAATATATGAACCTGGCAAACCAGTCTCGGCTGATAATGCTCTAGACTCAGGCGCACTTGTCTTCCATTTTCCAGCACCCAACACAGTCACAGGAGAGGATGTTCTCGAACTGCACGTTCATGGAGGCCCTGCGGTAATCAAGTCTATCCTCAGTGCGATTCCAAATTGTGCAGGTTCTGGAGATGCTCCATCAGCATCTATTCGCTATGCCGAACCGGGTGAGTTCACCCGCAGAGCGTTCCTTAATGACCGGCTCGACTTGCCACAGATCGAAGCTCTCGGTAATACACTATCTGCGGATACAGAGCAACAGCGCCGACTTGCCATTCGAGGTACAAATGATGCTTTGTCTACGCGGTATGAGCAGTGGAAAAAGCAGCTTTTGTATGCTCGAGGAGAACTGGAAGCTCTAATAGATTTTTCTGAGGATCAACATTTCGACGAGTCGGTGGACGATTTTATATCCTCTGTCACCGGCCAAGTTGACCGTCTACTGCATCAGATAAACCTACACATCAAGAATGCGTCAAAAGGCGAGCTTCTTAGGAGCGGCATTAAGGTTGCGCTTCTGGGAGCACCAAACGCTGGAAAAAGCTCATTACTGAATCAGATCGTTGGACGGGATGCTGCTATTGTAAGCAGCGAAGAAGGCACCACGAGAGATATTGTTGATGTCGGTATAGACCTTGGGGGTTGGCTGTGTAAATTTGGCGATATGGCAGGACTACGATCCAAGCTATCGCAAAGCCAAATTTCCACTCAGGGTCATATGGTTTCGACAGTCGGCAAGATCGAGGAAGAAGGGATCCGCCGTGCCAAAGCTCGGGCTCTTGAGTCTGATGTAGTGGTTGTCGTGCTCTCTGTTGAAGGATCGAGAGAACAAGGATTGAGTTTAGAGCCAGAAGTTGTTAGCGCTGTCCACAGCTGCCTCGAGCTTGACAAAAAGGTCCTAGTGGCTATCAACAAAACGGATATGCTCTCCGTGGAGCCAGAATACCATGTCATGTCTAACTATAAAGCTCAGGTGTCTGCAATCTTTGGTGGCCTAGACCCAGACCTGATATTCCCGATATCCTGTCAGGAGGCTCAAAATTCCACTGGCCAGGATCCAGGCGGCATCCAATCGCTTCTTAAGGGCCTGATACGCACATTTGAAGAGATATCTACACCTGAAGGCCTACACTCGAATGGAAAAGAAACCGGTCAACAATTTGATAAGTCTTATTGGGAAGATTCATTAGGGGTAACGCATCGACAAAGCTCTAATCTACAAATATGTGCCCAGCACCTAAACGACTTTCTATCCCAAATCAATGAGGGTTCTATAACGCCTGATAATGCCATCAACAGTATTAAAAACAACATGATAATAAAACAAGTGGAGAAGGACGTCGACATCGTGATGGCCGCAGAACACCTGCGGTTTGCGGCCGAATCCCTTGCAAAGATCACTGGTCGTGGTGAAGGTGGTGATGTTGAGAGTGTGCTGGGAGTTGTGTTTGAAAAGTAAGTGCCCGTCGTTGTCGCTGTCGTTCCGTGTAATGCAGGATAAAATAAAATAAAAAGGTTCGCCTTGATACTAATGCAAGTCCCGGATGCAGATTCTGTGTTGGCAAATGAGCTCAAAGACCCTGCCATTCCTCGTAGGCGGTTTTTGCGCCCGCCGAATTCGTGAAAAGAAAGCCCAAAGAGTAAAAGGAAGAAGAAATGATTCCCCAGGTGGATTAAAGTCGCTAGATTCATGGCCGGCATCAATCAATCCCTTATCTTGCAAGAAGAATTAGGGGAATATTGCTATTGGGCAAAGCCCCCCTCTCCTCCTCATTTTAGGATTCGTCGTCACCGTCTCCATCATGGGGGCTATTATAGCCGCCTCTGCCTTGTTGGTTGACTAATTGTCTCCTTGGGCTGTTGTAACCGCCTCGGCCCATTGTTGTTTGAGTGGTGAAGTCTGAAGTTGGCGGAATGTTTGACGGTGAAATGGCTGCGCCTTGAGAGTCTAGGCTTGCCGTGTGTTGGATGGAAGATATATAGACGAACAGGGTGTTCAGATCCTGTACTGAGTCGAGATTTGGATATCAAGCAACGATGCAGAGAGACCAAGAAGAGGAGACCAGTACGAAGGAGTCAATTATTTATATCCTTGAGGTCTAGGGCGTAGCTCGACGATCTGAAAGACAACAAGACGGTTCACTTGAGGTCCGTTTCAAAGGAGAAATGCAGCCACTGGGTGATGAAACGCCGGAAAGTACGCTGGCAAGATATTATTATAAAGATATATATGTAGGATAATAGGAAGAATGTGAATATGCTTGCTGATGCTGGACTAGACAATGGAGCAGATAAGAAGACGAAGAAGGGGAGAAGAAAGAAGGCGAAAAGAGAGGCGTTTTATATATCTTCAGCATCTTTTCTCTTTGTATCCCGTTTTTACGGTTGATAGACGCAGTCACTCACGGTTCCGCCAGCATCCATCAGCCTCTGCCTGTCTCTCTTTTCGCCATTTTTGCAGTTTCGGAAGTATTATGAATCAGCTTCTCTGCGCTTCTGCTGGTCCTCCCTCGCTCGGCTGCTTTCTTTTTTGCAACCTTCTGCACGATTCGGGGGGATTCCCATGCTCGTTCGCCAGCTCGTTAGCAAACTCAGTCAACTTAACTAACGGCACGCCGTGCGAAAGGGCCAAAGGATGAGACGAGAACGACGCCAGGCAGAAGCCAGCGGCCACTCGATAGCTGGCTGAGGCAGAGAACCGTCGGTGTCAGCAAGGGCAGCAAGGCTTAGACCTGCAAAAAAGCAAGTCAAAGGGAAAACAGACCCTCTCTTCTCGTCTCTCATTCGTTCTGTTTCTTTCTGAGCTGCGAGCGAGTGAACGCTGCTGCTAACGAGTCGAACAAGGGACCCGGCCTTCCTTCGAGCCCCATATTGCAGGGTGATGCCAGCTGCTCGGCGTAACGTGGGCTCCCTCCCTCTCCCTCTCTCTTTTTTTATTTTTCTTGCTTCCTTCTCTCTTGCGGCGAGGAGGCCTGGAAGAGATCGATGGAGGCCGTGGACTGGACCCCTGGCGGGCCATGCAGGCCTCGCAGGCCCTGCTGGGGCCAGGATGGATGAGCGAGCGTCACGTCAACCTCGTACTCGATCCTGGCCATTCAGCAGCCTTGACCAGCCTTGACGGGCACCGACTGACTCATTGCAAGGCCGGAGGAAAAGACGGCCAGCCAGCTAATAAGAATTACTTAACATAACTACCATGTGCAGGAGGCTTTTCTTACAGCGGCTGTGTCGGAAAGGAGCCGGTTATCGTGGTGATGGTGGTGGTGGTGACTCTGATATCGAGTTATTGCTCATGATGACATCGACCGTGAGACGGTCCAGACGACATGGCTGAAAATGGGAAGAGTAGCGACCTTCGATGACTGATCAGAGTAACTGGTTAACTATCACAGGAGACTACGAGCAGGTTGGGATGTCCGTTGTCTGTATACAGAGGGAGATAAATTTAGATTCCTCGTCCCCTGCAAGCGATCTGCCAGCATATCGACACAGCATAACACAACAGCAACGGCAAGAATAACTAATAAACGTGTTTTCGAGAAGGAAAATGGGTCCCCATCGAATCGCTAGAGAGCGTGAAATCAGAAGGCTTGCTGGATATGGAGTACAAGGCGTCATGATGGCCCTCTACGGTGGTTGCACGCAATCTCTATATTTTTGGCCCTCTTACAACGACCGGCCCCCCTTCCAAGATGGCTGTCTGATTGTTAGTTATACAAGAGAAAGGCGCTGGAAAATGGATGGCCCAGCACCAGTTACTTGATTCGGCCCTTTTTCCCGAATTTTCTGCCCTCTTCTGCAGCCTGGACTGTCACACGGAATCGAGCGCGGACAGATGTCTCGCCGTTTTGGATGACACAGATATCGCGAATTATGCCGGGTTCCTTTTACGGATGCGCGTATACTTACATCCAAGCGTTGGATGTATAAAGGTATGCGGGTATAATGCTCCGTATAACGACCGCATGGCTGCTATCAGATCTGCTGACCCGAGATTATGGCCCCTACGATTGACCACGCATGATGCCTAAAAATAAAATAACTACAGAGAACGGATAGTTAATTCGTTATCCAGGCGAATGAAAAAAAAAAAAAGGAGAAGAAGAAAAAGAAACGAAAGCAAAGGAAGATTGGGTTCAGACACCGTTGCACTGGAAACATCCTGCCGGAAGATCCCTCATTCCTTTTTGTCTCGAAAGGGAACCAACCGCCCCTTTGTTCCTGCAAGGACGGGCGGGAGCAAGAGGTATTCTGCTCCCGTTACGGTGCACATAAGTAAACAAGTATGCTGCTTGTTACCTTCAGCCAGGCTTGCAGCACTGCAGGGTGAGAGAAAGGGAGGGTGAGAATGCAAGGAACCAAGCTGTCAGCCGCTGCGTACGAGCGGCGCATAGCCTCCTCTTTCTCACCTCTTTTTTACCCACAAGTCTATCCCAGGAAAAAAAAAAGAATAGAATATTATACGTTCGCAGTTACATTGCAGGTTTGCAGACATTAACAGCGTCAACTGCGAGAAACTATGGTTAATTACTGACAATATCAATGAGTCTATCAATACACCGTCTCGGTAAAAAGTCCGTACAGGTCCTATATTTAGCCACCTGTCCTATATATGCAGACACGGAAGCGGGTCAGGTTACAAGGAACAACGAGACGACAAAGGAAGGAGGCTGATGGGGCAGAAAACCATCTTTGTACGGAGTATGTTCGTCTGTTAATCCATGGAAACACATGGCGCCTGGCCGAAGGCACTGGAGTCGAGATAATCAAAGTGGTGGAATGGGTCGCAGGGTCTGAACATGACCATCCATTCAGACATGAACTCGTCAATATTAATAATATGTTTCGAAACACGCGATCATCAGTTAGAGGGCTTGTACATGCAGGCCTCGAGCCGCAGCAGACAGCTGAGATGGAAGCGGATATCAACCTGACCGGGCCCGTCTTCTTCCTACCCCCTGCTATCCCCGGCATGCCACGAGGAGGAACGTGGATCAGTGAGTTTGGGGGGAGGCCACAAGTGTTCCAGTGTGTTGAGAGGATATCATCTGGGATTATTATTGACTCCTCATGGCCAATAGCGATTAGCACCGTCGTGAGCCTTGTGTGGCTAGTTGATGGCTGGGGGACAGCCCTGGAGCCGTCGATTTAGGGCTGAAGTGGGCGATGGGGCTGGTTAGTTACTGATAACTAACTGATTCTTCGTTTTAATGCAGGTAACTATGAATGTCTGACAGGGAAGTTGTTCCTTGCCTTGACGCTAGAATGTAACCTTGCTCAGCTGTGTTTCCCAAGGCATAACCCTGAGGAGCAGGCTGCCTGCCTTAACTCGCTATGTTTGGCGGAAGACAGTGACTCAGGCGTCAATCCTGCTGTCCATCTCCGATCTCCGAATGATCACTAACTATATGACAGGGCAGGTTAACTCAACCATGGTGTTAAGTGACGAAATAATCGGCTAGGAAATGTCCGGGATGCCGCTAGGAAATGGAGCTGGTGAGACCTTCAGCCCTACGCAGTCATATCATTCCTGATGGATGCTAGAGAAAAGGTCCAGATCAATTCTATCATGCCGTGCCAGCCGACCATGACGGAAACAAACCAACGGGAAAGGAGAAATACATTGGTTTAGTCGGCATATAGAATGTTTTCAACATTTGCCTCGTACTGTTCTGGGCCTCCCTTGACATCTCTTCGTTTTACCTGTTCGTCCCTCAATCCTCCCACTAGACAACGTCAGGGTCTCCAAAGCCACTGTCGGGAGGAACGAGTTTGGCTCGTCCGGTGGATCAGTCATTTTCGTGTAGATACATTGCTTGATATTTCCTGTTAGCACGGGGTGGATGTTTTATGTTGGATACGGGGTTGCATTTAACTAGTTACCAAATGCAAATACTGCAAAGTTATCTACATTATTCGAAGACGAGCCACAATCTCTGGAGTCTAGATAGAAATAAAGAGAAACATATATGGATGGCTTACATTTTATCCCAACTGTAAGCGTAATTATCTATCAGAACGATGGAAGTTACCTTTTGCTGGAGTTTAGGAGGCTTCATTGAAAGCTTATGGTTCCTTACCTGTTCCACCAAGGCCTCCTCCAGTGCCAGGATGAATGACTCGCGCATGAGATATCTCATGAAGAATGAGGGAAACGAAGGTACTATAAAAATGTCATCGAAAGAAACATACGAATATCCGGTGGGAGTGGCAGGGGAAATCTTGAACGGCCGCGCAGCATAACTCTCTCGCCGCACCACATTTCAGGGCGGTGGTGTCCCTTAGTGATAGTCTCCTGGACACAGCCGCCGTAATATCTAAAGGTAGGCGACTTCAGCAAGCAACTTCCGAAGACAAAGACAGACGCCAGGAAATAAAAAAGGGCATAGCCGGCAGGGAGACACAGTCCTTGTTTACGTTGCGAGTCTGGACTTGGGGACAGGCAGACCTGTTGCGTTTCTCGCACCTGGGACAGAGCATGGGAAGAAGCAGCAATAGGACGGCCAGGCTCCTTGGATGCACTGTGTTCAGAACTCGCGGGTGTATTCTTCATAGGAGTCCAGTTTGTCAAAGCATCATCCACCAGGGAAGAGATAGGCGTGGATATCTTATAAAGATGGGAGCCCGCTCTGGACATGGTTATTTGTAGGATAGCGCGACAGGGCTGGCAGCCGCAGGTAATTCCGTCATCCTCCTCCAGCCCTTATGGGCTTGGGGGCTCCCGTGTTGCCGTGCGTCACTTGGCTGGGTATAAAGTCACTGTTGTCAATGAAATCACAGTGCTATGAGTGCAGTAGGTAAGTATGACAGGGATTGTGAAGTACCAAAGAGCTCAAAAACTAGAGGAAGGAAAAAAACTAGAAAATTCTAGTGATAGTATTAGAAGTTTGCGAGAGGTCCAACCGCTCGATAATGTTAACTAACACGTCTCATCAAGAAATTAGAAAGGAGATACAGTTGGTGAAGAAGGTAGGGGGGGGGGGGAAATGAGATGAGGGTGTAACATAAAAAGGAGATCCGGCCCAAGTCCAACAGAAGGAAATTAGCCAGACATAAAAATCCTGTAACACGTGTACCAAATGCATGAGGGTAAAAGGCAAGGACAGAAAGAAGACAAATCTCATACATTGGGTCATGGTTAAAAGGGGAAGGTGAGGAAGTAGAAGGGAACGGGCTCTAACATGAGTGAAATGGTGTATATAGTGAAGTGGATATCGAAATGGAAGATTACGATGACGGTGATGCTTCTGTAAAGAATGCATATTAAGGGGTTGGTAACGGGTAATAAGGGGGAATAGAGCGCGCTAAATTCGGCAGGGGAGATGTTGAATAATAGGAAAAGATAAAAAGAAGTTCAGATGCATAAGCTCTATATGTTTAGTCGGATATCGTGATAGGATTGGAATCTGTGCCACCGGGAGTTGCTGGTAAAGGCCGCGGTGAAGTTTCGGGTTCATTTGTCGTTTCGCCCAACACCGCGGATGCAGTGCTCCCTGAAGAGTCTCGTCTGCTTCCACCTTCAGATTCAGGGTGCGCTGAGAGTAGTGAGGGGCCATCATTGGATTCCTTATTAGTAGACGTCGATGTTGCTGCCGGGGCACGTCGTCGCATCCGCCTGCTTCTCCGGGCTTCTTCAGCGCTATTTCGTCGTCTAGAACGACCACCCTCAGAGTCATTATCACTCCTGAGTCCCTGTAACATACTGGCAGCGCGATCTGCGATGTCCTCGCCCTTGGATTGCGAATTTTGTGGGGTATCATCTTTGGGGGTTGCAGCTGGTTCCGCAGCCGTAGTGCTCTCGCTATCCTGGCCATCGTTCACCGTTATACCGGGTACATGTTGTCCAGAAGCAAGTCGTACTTGATGTCTCTCCTTCAATCTCGCGCGACGTCTTCTGTCACGTTGATCTCTAGCCTGGGGAGCAGCAGCACGCAGTTTCTCCAGCAGTGAATCCATTGCACCATTTGATGTGGGTGAAGTCGGTGTACCAGAATCTATACCATTTGTAAGACCTGGTTTGGCCCTCTTGCGAGCAAGGGAGGCTTCTGTGCGCCGCCTATTTTCTTCCCAGGAGATGTTTTTCTCCTTGGATTTCTAGGACATCAAAGTCAGTATACACACCCAGTAGATATAATTAAAAGTAATAAAGAAAAAAGAGAACGGATGTAATGAACTTACGCGCCACTCCTGCAAGAAGGTCGCAAGTTTGGGGAAGAATTCCCGTCTTGAATTTTCATCTGTATGGTCTTCACCGTAAAACACCATAATATCATCATATGTCTGGCTTGTTTCATCGAGGTAGAGCTGCAGCTGTTCCGCCTTTCTCCTGGCGTCTTTCATGCATCTTTGGACGATCAGATTTACCCTATCTTGAGGGTGGAACTTCTTTGGGTCGCTCAGGTTGCCAGAATCCAAACTCATTTGCACATTCTTGATGTTATCAATATATTTCTTTGCATCAAGCTGGAGCTGGTCAACATTGGCCTTCTGGACTCGTATTACGCCATCAATATCGTCAGTGAACCCTTCCCACTCTGGATATTGATTTCGAACAATACGTTCGACGAGGTCCGCAAAAGTGGACTCATTCTTGTCATCTTTGACCATACCAAGGCGAGCTAGAGAGCTGAGTTTGAAACCGGCGGCCTGTTTATTAGAATCATTCATGAAGTTACCAATATCCAGAATGAGTCCAAGTACGTTCATCAAGGAGACCGAATCACGTAACGACTCGCAAACTTGACCTATCTCCCGTAGACTGGAGGATATGTGATCATATTCTTGCTCAAAAGAGAGAGTCAAGTTAAGTGCACGCATTCTTGATTTCCAATAATGGTTCAGCTCAAAGGCAGTCTGGAGATAGATTTGATCCTGACGAGTAAGCTCTGAAGGGTCCTGCTCTCGCTCGGTTGTAGCAGCTCCGGGCCCGGTCCAATCCTTGCTATAGGGCGCCATCAACTTTGACGTATTTTCAGGAATATTGCACAGCTCGTCCTTCTGTAAAAATTCCATGACAACGGTGTTATTCAATATTTCGGTATCACAATGAATGATCTTGCGAACGAGCTCATCTGCGGAGATTTGAGAAAACTTGGCGAATGCAATTTCAAATTGGCGAACCAATTCGCTACTGATGATTTGTTTCTTATCGGTCTTCTTCCCAGAACGACCCAGTACTTTCGTTTCCTTGGCCATGAACAATCTCTCAACTTCATCGAGAACTCCCTTCTTTGCGAGATCAGTGTATTTCTGCTCCTTGGCTTCATGTGTGGGTGCATGAGCAGCCCAGACGGTTACTTGAGGGGTATCAACTTTGTCCCAATGAAGTGCCTTGAGCTTCTTCTTGGGGCGTATAAATGGTAAGCTAACCGTAGGTACTGTAGAAACTTGTCCAGCCGGGAGGTAAGTTTTCTTCCAGCCGCCAGGCATTGGAGGCGGTGGAGGGGGCATTCCAACTCCTGGCATGGGGGGAGGAGGTGGTGGTGCACCATTCCCAAAGCCGGGCATGGGAGGAGGCGGCGGCGGAGGAGCACCACCAGCGAAGCCAGGCATGGGGGGAGGTGGCGGCGGCGGTGCCCCCCCTCCGAAGCCAGGGAGAGGAGGCGGCGGCGGTGGTGGAGGGCCATTAAAGCCAGCAAGCTTATCGGGCTCAGTATCTTTGGTCTCTTTATTCTCAGGAGCTTCGGCAGGAGGTGTCGAGGTCTTTTCTTGGGCTTCTTTTTCTTGAGCTTCCTTTTCTTTCTCCTTTTCTTGTAACTCCTTTTCTCTTTCTCCAGCTTTAGAAGCAATTTCACCCAAAAGTGCTGTAGCACGCTCAGGGTCGAGTTTTGGTCTTCTGATCTCTACCAACCGGCCCTTCTCGAATACAGCCTCCTCTCCCTCTTCCTCTAGATCATCAAGCTCTCCATCCCTGCTATCTTGGTCATTAGAAGCGTTAGCTTTAAGGGCCTGGCTACGCTTCCTCGAAACAGTACCAAAGGTGCTATGAGTGAAGTTGCGCTTGGCTTCCTCATCAATTTCGGGGTCATGAGAGAAATCTCCCTCCATCAGTTCTCGCAGTTCTCGAAGCCTGTCTGATGGACCATTCTGAGGCCAAACTTTTCCTTCCAATTTGAACTGGGTCTTTGCTCGATCAAGCTGCCGTTCGAGACGGCTCATAAGTTTCTCTCGGTCAAGAATACCATTCATCTGGATAGGATCCATTGTGCTCATATCACCTCCATTACCAGTCATCTTGGACTTAGATGCTGCAACATCCTGTGCATCTCGAAGCATGAGGTACAACTCCCGAGTTTCAAGTTCGTTCCTCTGAAGCTCTTGTCCTCGAATTCTTTGGACTTCGGCCAATTCACTTTTCAAGGACTCGTTTTGTCGGGTTTGAAGACTGATTACCGCTTCTTGTTCTTCGATTTGCTTCTGGAGCTTCTTGACTAGGCCATCTGCACCCATTTCGATTCGGGCTTTCATCTCATCTCGTTCGGCAATTGCAGCTTCTGCAATCTGGCGAGCTTCTAGGGACTCATCGAATGCCCTTCTTGCTTCAGCGTCGGTGTGAAGCTTGTCAAGGAGGCTCTGGACGGTAAAATTGAGACTCTGCTTCAAGTCCATATCTGGAAGCCTTCTGTCCATGGCAACATAGCTGAGCATTGCATCAACTAGTTGGAACATTCGGTGGCTATCTTCGCCAGAGTTCTCCCTGATAAGAAGCATGTGTTGCATAGCAGAAATGAAGAAGTCCTGGGAACGATCTCCTCGTAGCCTACTAATGATAGCATTGGTTATTTGAATAGGGTCGTTCATATCGCTGACCTCCCCTTCAATGCTATCTTTCATGCTACTGCTTTCTCGTTGGAGCAGATCTTCGTAGTCGATTCCTTCATTTTCCTTGTACCGTTCCACTTGTCTGTCAATGGCCTCATATTGGAATCCCTCCATCTTAGCAAGTAGTCGTTTGATACCGCAAGCGGTGAACTGTGCTCTGATATGACATCGAAGCTGCAGGTCATCCTCTGAAGCATCGACAAACATGTTGATCAAAAACATGGTTGCTAGAGCATACTCCATGAGGAGGTTCTCCATTCCTATGCCGCCGCTTCTGAACTCTTCACTTGCGCCGACAAGACTGCCCATTTTGCCTCTTCCGTCAATACTGACTTCCACTACTCGCATCCAAGCATCAAATCGGCCGGTCTCGCCTTGCATATTCTTGACCTGATCCATTGCTTGAAGGACCTTTTGGTGTCCCTGGCCATGGGCCCAGTCGCAGAGGAAGGTCAAGATTTCGCTGACCAACTTTCTTGTTGTCAACCTTGGGGATATAAGAGAGCTTGCGAGGGCCACAATAATTCGCTGATGGGCAAGCGCATCGTCGGCACCATATTTGTTGTTCATTAAGGCCTTCAAACATTTTGCAATGTCGTACTCACGATCCAAATCCTTATCTCCTCCTGAATTGGTCACAGGAACTGGTCCTGAGGCTTTTCTTCTGTTTATCTTCAGTAGTACGCTTGTTAAAGCAATCTGCCCTTGGGCCTCAACAAACGATTTTACCCAACTATTTGAACAAATTTGTTAGCA
Organism: Trichophyton schoenleinii; assembly: GCA_018357685.1. Taxonomy (NCBI): domain Eukaryota; kingdom Fungi; phylum Ascomycota; class Eurotiomycetes; order Onygenales; family Arthrodermataceae; genus Trichophyton; species Trichophyton schoenleinii. The sequence continues at coordinate 4,738,107 of WOFF01000002.1, forward strand.
TACAAATTGATGTTTTTTTTCAAAGCTCCTTGATTTAGTGTGATAGATAGATTTACCTGATCGGTTGTGTTCGTAAGCTTACGCTTAGACTCCCCAATTCCTTTGCTGTGATGGAGTCATCCATGACCTTTTTAACATACCACTCAGGGCTGCCTTCTTCATCGGCTCGTCCGAGGAGACCCTTGCCTCCATCTCCAGAGCCGGTTTGCCTATTCTGTTGGCGTCGCTTTTGCTCCCCTTGCCACTGCGTCAGGCGATCTTGATGAACCAAAGTCCATTTTTTCGACGTTGGGTAGGCCAACATCTGTCTCTTGGCCTGTTCGGGCAGATTCTGCCACCCTCGTTTGATCATAAGCTCATAAAACATCTGGTCCACGACGGCGTCATCCTTGGGTCTCTGGATCGTTCCATCCGCCGAGATTGGCAAAGTACCGAACACAATGGGTAGCTGAGGAGGAAGCCAGTCAGATCGTGACGAGGTAGAAGGACGGCTTCCCGAGGAGCTGGACGGCTGATTCCGGGGATCTTGAGGATGTGTGGGGTAGTTATAACGGGACGCATTGTCTGTGCTGATAGTATGAGTCGAGCCGCGAGGAGCGGACGAGACCGCTGAGTAGATGCTGTTCTGGTCCATGGAGGTTCGAGGGTTGGAGGTTTCTGCGGTCGAGTAGGTGTTGTGGCCGTTCCACGCTTGGTATTTCACCCCCTTGTCGCTTTGAGAGTTGTATGAGGCGGTGGTGCCTGAGGATCCTGGCGGGGGCCGGGGTCCAGACAGGTGCATTGCGCCGTTCGCAGGCTGGTGCCCCTGAAACTGGGGATACTGGTGGTAGTCGTTTGGTTTACCCATTTTGGAAGGGGTTGGCTCCTTTCGCACAGGCACGCTGTCATACGGGACGGATCCTATCACACCTGAGAGATATTCCGTATCGCCGGTTAAATCGACAGATAGGCCAGACTCTCGCTTCGAATATCTCGATGAGCGCGATCCCGATCCACTGCTAGCCGCACCAAACGATTCCGGCGTCTCAGCGCGCAGATCAGGCTGGCGTTCCTTGTGTAGTTTCCTTCCGAAAAACGATTTCGACGGTTTATCTGATGTCATGACGGCGTCTCCGGCGAACCATGAAGCTGGCCACAGCCTACCGGCCTGCTCAAGTATCTGGTGGTAAGGGGAAATAGGAACAAATCGAATCGGGGAAGGGAGGGATCGATCGGTCGTGCTGGTAATTTTCTATGAGGGCGAACGAGGGATAGGGAAGAGAGGAGAGGGGAAGGGAGTGAAATCGGTCGGTTATTTAGAGTAGTTAACTAGCTAGTTATTTTGGAGTTATTTCTTCGAGTGGCTTTCTGGACTATGCACCTGACACCGTTCAGGCAACGCATGGGAAAGACGAAGACAGGTTTTTCTCTGTCTCTCTCGCGCGGTCTGCAGTGACGGGATGACGGGCTAGGCGATCACTGTGTCCTCCTCCAGATGCGGCCGGTCATCCTCTTTCATGTGGATAGCGACGTAAATAGCTGGGTGTGTTAAGCCTGCAGCTCTGGCTCGGCTGTCTCGACGGTCAGGGCGGCGCAGGAAAACAGGGTCGGCAGGCTCCAGGTTGCTATGTGATGCGGGCTCCGGTGCTCTAATTCCATCGCGCGGTGTCTGACAGTCACGGATCCAGCGTCTGTATCTTTCACAAGCGCCGTGAAAGCCGTTCAGGGGGAAGAAAAGTCGACGGAGCGGCAAAAGTGACGAAGCGACAAAAAGAGGCGCATCCAGAAGCGGCTAGGGGATCACGTGGTCAAGGCACTGCGCAAGCCTCATGCAAGCCATCGAGAGGATGGCAGATGACGAGACGGCAAGGCAGAAGCAGAGAAGAAGAAGAAGAAGACAGAAGCAGGCAGAAGCAGCAGACAGGAGAGAGCAGGCAGCGTGAGAAGACACGACGACGCTGTAGATGACCCGCTGGTAGCTCTGCTGGTTACGATGGGAGGAGCTACCGGTGTCATCAAGGTCAGCTAACTACTACCTACTAGCAAACACCCCCCCCCTTCCCTCCTCTCTTGCTGCTCCTGCGAGTTGACTACCAGGCTAACACTCGGCTACTATAGACACTGTTCATTCCGGCGCTGATATCCCTAGTCCTATACCTGACCATATCCTTTGTCATTGCCCCCTTCATCCGGCTGCACCGGCAGCGATACTCCCAATACCTCCGCTTGCATTCATTATCAGTGCATACGACCTCGCTGAGAGACAGGACGTTCGATGCCCTCATGAACATCACCCTACCTTCGTCATGGAGACACAGAAGCCTAGCCCACGAACAGGACTCAGACAGCTTGTTCGACGATGACGGTGAAGACGGCTATGAGCTGAGTGAGTCGAGGCGGGAGGCCCTTGAGCAGGAGCGGAGAGAGGCACGGCTCGCCCGGGAACTGGAGGATGGCTTCATACCAGACAGTGATGGGGAAGATACCCCAGGAACTAGACGTATATGACACTGTCTACTTCTATCGTTCCTTCCAGTTCTTTTTCTCCGTCCTTTCTCTTTCTGCTGTGGACATTTGGATCTTCATCAAGCTTGGAGCTTTGGAGCCTTGTTTTTACTTTTTATCTTTAACCTTTTTGATTATAGAGATTTTATTCATCTGGACTTTTATACCCTCTGGAAACTGGCTGTATAATATACTTGACACACTCTGCATGTTCATCTCTGGCGCGTCTAGCTAGTTACAACAGTTTCCCCCCTACCTTTTCTTGCTTGAAAAAATGCTCGATACCTCAGAGAATGCTTGCTTGCTGGTCTAGAACCTTTGCTTTCTCCTATCTAAACCCAACAACACGGCCGGAATGCACAAGAGGTTATACCGGCCTCAGTCTATATTCACCTTTTTCTCCAATAAAAGAGTGCAATGTCTCTTCTGTAGGCCCATGGCCATCATCCCTGAGCCCTCGTCTACCTCTTTTCGCCTTTCCTGGACCTCCATCTTTATCCTATAGCTGCCTGTGGTCTACAATCGCTTATCAAGGCACAGATATCAACCACATTATGCCCTATTGCTAGCTGCCAAGGGACACAAAAAGCTAACTAAGCTACAAAGCTTATATTCACTGCTACTTCTTCCCGGATAGTTTGCATCTATGGCTATTATTATGGAGTAGGAGCGTCCATAAAGATCTCCACCCGCCAGTATCTCGTCTTGGGATTTGCAGACATCCTCCTTCTACAACTCTTCTTCCACACTCCCGTTCCCTGGGCTATTAGCCATGAAACTGCTGGCAGCTATATATATAGAGTTCAGCCACTACCGTTTGACAACTTTATTCGCGATAGTGAAGAAGAATCATAGGTCAGGGGTGCAGATGACATTTACATCTTGCTAAAAGTTGGGAAAGGAGACATGGTAAACCACTTTACTCTATAAAGTTCTCAGGATTTCAATGGGATAAGAGTGATATGCTGTGTACCTCCATTTCCAGTGCCAGTTATAGAACTAAGAATGGGTATCGGGATATTATGTTTGTGTTTTAGTGTAATAGATAGTGCCCGGATTTCCCAGGCCATTGAATATGAGAGAATCTTAGAACGAACTACAGATGTGACTATTGTAAAGGTCACTCTCTATGTTTTGCCATGCCAATATTATGCCACAGTCAAGTCCGGCCATTCACCTTCTCTTCCAGGGTCATGTCCGAGATTCACCCTTTTTAACCCATTGTAAGTCAAAGCAGAGTTACCCCTATTTTTCCCCCTTGATATATTTTAATTGCGCAAGTGAAAACAGAACCAGCATAGCTGTACCTATGGGAGCGCCCGTTGTTTATTAAATGAACATGCTACCATGAGTCAAACCATAGCCGTCGATTTCTCTTTGCCTGCCGGGTACCGAGTAACCGATCTATGAATTGACCATACAGGTACTAACAATATTGCCCACTTTGAAGCCTCCCCTCACCTTGAGATTATGTCATCCAGCCCCATCTAGGGAATTGTAGAATTGAGAGAGGAAACGACGGTTTATTCGGGTCCTATTGTGCTATCACCACCATTGTGGCCGACTATCCCTGATGCTGGCGCTAGTTAAGCTGTTAAAGTGGATATTCTCCGACACAGCCTGTCCTTGACCTAGAGATAAAAATAGACAGAACAGTGCATTGTCCAACCACATACTAAATTCTCCTCTTGAAAGTAGCATCTTCTCCCTGATCCATTATAGCGTAGCAACAGTTGATGGCAGTATCAATAATATGGATATCAATAAGATGCTCTTTCTTCCAGTCAGCTAATCTTAGTTATTACGTCAGCAATTGTTTACTTTTATTGGGGTAGAATTGGAGAAATCTGAAATTACCCCTCATTACATCATCATCACGAGAGCAGATGAGGGGTTAAACCTCCTCCTCCAAAATAGAAGATCGCAACTAGCAGCAAAAAGCGAAAAGAAGAAGAAATATGCAAGTGGACAGGGGCCGGCGAGGTGGAAAGGAACATGTATACAGCTCTTCGGTACATTTAGCAGGTACCTAGGTACTTACCAGGTAGATGCAAAGGTGGGATGGGTGTACGGATCCCAATCTGCTTCATGGTGGTGGGCATCATGCAGACCCCGCACGCAGAGGCATAGTAGAGTGTTACTCGAGCACGAGCAAGAGACGATTGACGAGCGAGCAGGCAGGAGTAGAGGGGCGAGGCCGCTGGAGCGATGGGAGGGACCTCTGGTCCATATAAACCTGGCCTCGTCCGCCTCGTAGATGGTTGTCTTTTGCTTCTCTTCTCATCACAGTTAATTGCTCTGTTCTGTTCGAGGTCTTAAGAAGTCATTCTAGGTAGGTGCTAGCTCTCGATGGCAAACCGTGGTGCTTATCTTTGCGGATAAAACACCCAAGGTTGGGCTTTTGCTAACATCTACCGTCAGATAAGCACTGCTAAAAAAAAACACCCAATTCGAGACGATAATCACTCAGACACAATGGTAGGTGCCTTGTTCGGCTCATACTGTCTTCTAGAGAATATCATCAGATACATCTTCGTCTTGCCTTTCTCGCATTTGACCGGAGTTCATGCGCTGACAGCTTCAAAATATAGGTCAAGGTCCTTCTCGTGCTCTATGATGTAAGACTCTCCCAGCCTCTCCTCTTGATTATGAGCATAACTAACTCTTCTTCAGGGTGGCCAGCATGCCAAAGATCAGCCTGGCTTGCTCGGAACCACCGAGAACGAGCTTGGCCTGAGGAAGTATCTTGAAGACAATGGCCATACCTTGGTTACTACCTCTGACAAGGAGGGAGAAGACTCCGTTTTCGAACGTGAGCTCGTTGACGCCGAAGTTATCATCACTACCCCGTATGTTCTCTATCAAAGTGACGATCAACCAAGATTCTCAGGCTAACACCGTAGAAACTTCAGATTCCACCCAGGTTACCTCACCAAGGAACGCCTCGCCAAAGCTAAGAAGCTCAAGCTTGCCATCACTGCCGGTGTAGGCTCAGACCACGTTGATCTAGATACTGCCAACAAGACCAACGGCGGCATCACAGTTGCAGAGGTGACTGGTTGCAATGTCGTGTCTGTAGCGGAGCACGTCGTCATGACAATCCTTCTTCTTGTCCGTAACTTCGTGCCGGCACACCAACAAGTCACAACTGGAGGATGGGATGTTGCAGCTGTTGCTAAGAACTCTTACGACCTTGAGGACAAGGTTGTTGGCACAGTAGCTGTCGGCCGTATCGGAGAGCGTGTCCTGCGTCGTCTCAAGCCTTTCGACTGCAAGGAGTTGCTCTACTACGACTACCAACCACTGAAACCAGAGGTTGAGAAGGAGATTGGCTGCCGTCGAGTCGAGAATCTTGAGGAGATGCTTGGACAGTGTGATGTCGTCACCATCAACTGCCCACTACACGAGAAGACGCGAGGTCTCTTCAACAAGGAATTGATCTCCAAAATGAAGAAGGGTAAGTCGTCAACTGACTGGCGTTTACATCACCCCATGTAGTTTTGCTTTACCTTAGATGCTAACAGATCTCTAGGTTCTTGGCTCATCAACACTGCCCGTGGTGCTATTGTCGTCAAAGAAGATGTAGCTGAAGCTGTCAAGTCTGGCCACCTCCGTGGATATGGTGGTGATGTTTGGTTCCCTCAACCAGCTCCAAAGGACCACCCACTGCGATATGTCCAGGGTCCATGGGGCGGCGGTAACGCGATGGTGCCTCATATGTCTGGCTCAACAATCGATGCTCAGATCCGATACGCCGAAGGAACAAAGGCTATCCTTGAATCATACTTGTCCGGTAAACACGACTATAAACCCGAGGACCTCATCGTCCACAAGGGAGATTATGCCACTAAGGCATACGGCGAGAGAAAGTAGGTCAAGGGTCTCTGTGTAGGTGCGCGGGTGTGGAGCCCGTGCAATACTTCTGCGTATGAGGCTGGGACAGGATGTCTTTTCCTTTAGCCCCAGGATCAGCAGGCACATAATAATAGTTCCTGATATCTTTCTTTCCTTTACTTTATCTCCTTACTTTCTTTATCTCTCACATTAGGACTTCTGAAAATGAAACTGTAGGCTCGACTCTAGTGTTCTTAACACGAATAACAAATTCATGGCTTCCCACGAATAATTCAGGTTTTTTTTTTTTCCCCTATGGTCCAATGAGATTGTCGTCCTATCTGCAGTGATACCCGGGTCTAGGTGAAATCCAAAGCGTCTGCAGTGCTCGAGCGGCCGTGGAGCAGAATTCTTGGGGAAGCTGTGTGTTCAAAGCCGTGCTTTTCTACCTCCACTGGGAGGAAGTATATATTTCATAGACAAGCACGCGCAGAATCGCGCATTCTCCATTTTTATTAACCTCCCACGTAGCTCTCGAAAGGCATCTGTTCAAACCATATCTAGCTTAAACAACGCAGAACCTAATTATAGACACAAATTATTAGTAATAAAGGTGCCATCTTCTGGCCTTGCAGAGACGTGCCATCAAGTATATGCAAGTAAAAAACTCAACACATGCACATGCATTCAATGTGATGCGCCAGCCCTTGCACATTAAATTTATTTCAGGAGAGAACGCCATGATGTTCCGTATTGTCGTTGTTGGCTTAGGGGTATAACGGGTATCTTCCAAATGATCATCCGGAAGACCAGGCCGTGGTAGGATATAGAGCTTGTCGTAGTGGTAGCCAATCATAATGCATAAGATATATGTTGGCACGAGAACCGGCTGAGAATATTAGCACATTATGGCTCGGAAGGCTGCCACCTAGGATCTTGGGTTCAACCAAAGGCACTGATTATGCGCACAGAGCCAATCAAGTAGCATCCTTAAACCATGGATAAATGCGCCCTTGTAGCAAATACATTCTCCAGTTATGGATCTCATGGCTTCAGATCAGAGAATATGCCGGAGTACAGATCCACCCTGCTCCCAGCTACTGTAAAACAAGCTACGTATGGGATGTGGCGGGCCAACTGTAGGGCCCTGAGTCTGAAAGATATCTAAATATCCGATCGAGCCGTAGAAATAATAGAGCCTGACTCACCAAGGGGATGCAAGGTATAGAGTTGAAACAACGCTGCACGGACTGTTCCCCAGGGTGAGTTATTCATGTGTGATAACCACGCTTGTTAGCTCCATTGGCGGATCCAGCTAGGTGACGGGCATGAACGGTTACGTTAGTTATATGGGCTACTCCGTACATCATTGTCTTCAACGTCAGCTGCGACATATCAGCGTAATGGGGGGGGGCAATGATACCCAGCGTGTTGGGGCCATGAAGGCTTAGCAGGCATTTGGGAACAGCCACTCTTTCATTCACAAGGCCATTGCCCTGCAGGCAAGTAGGCGAAGAGCTAAATAAATCACGAGACCGGACAGTCCGGCGGCCCGGCAAGGACTAGAGGCCGTTTCTGCAGGCTTTCGACAAGGAGGCCGGGTGAAGCTTGAGATATCAAGCTGTTGTTAGGAGAAAAAGAAAGGCTGTCGTCGTTGTCGTTGACGCTGGAGGTCGATGTGGGAGTGGAGCCAGAGCCAACGACCAGGGGGGCTGACCTGACTAAGGCATGCTTACTTAACCCTCCTGCATCTGCCTCTTGCATCGCCGCATCCTCTTCGTCTTCCCGCATTCTATCCTCCTACTCACCTACCCAAGATCCAACAGACAAGAGTGCAGCTTGGGATGGTATAGCTGCTTTTGTATACCCAACATTTGTTACCATTTAGGTGGCATTTTTCCAATCACCAAAAGGACCATTCCTCTCTATCCCAAAAGCTCACGATATCGACCTTGCGAACAAGGAAGATTCAGTGCCATGAGAGGCGATTTTGAATGCAACTAGATTGATAATATGGACCCAAAATTTCCCTCTGATTATGAATATGTAGCCACTAGGATGCATCGACGCTGTGCAATGTGCATGGCCGGCGCCTAGAGGATGCATATCATACAACATGCCCATCCACTGCAGCTTTTGCGGGAGCTCCACCTTGGATATGGATTGTCATATCCATGGCTTGATAAACGACGTGCAAGCTTACTATGTAATGCAAGCACTTTGACCAGAAAAGTTGGGGTCTGACAGCTATTTCAGCTACGCGTACGGTGGGGAGGCCCTTCAATTTGGCCTATCATGGAGGACATCCAGCTATAGCTGACATTGTCGGTGCAGATGCATATTGCATGGCAGTGCATCATCTACGGGTTACGTTTATTCCAAGCTTATTCAACCGGAGAACGAGAGAACTTTTATATCTGGCTTGGTCTCTCAGACATTCTCTCGTCGAGGTTTGCTTACCTGGAAGCTTGCAAGCATCTCTCTTGAATACGGTTGCATCGGGAGAAAATTGTTATTTCATCTAACTTTTCTGCTACCTCAAGTTTTCTATTAACCCCCTCGATATTCCTACCGCACGAGTATTCTGCCGGCAGACTGTACGGGAAGGATAGAGTGGTGGACATCGTCGATGTCGAGCCTGAGGATTGTTCTACTTTGATCTTTTATTTCAAGATCTTTCTGTAGTTCAACACCTCAAGGGCCCGGACGAAATTCACAGCATGAATAACAGTACGCAAACTATGGACAATGAATATAATATTTCCAACGTGGAGGACTTGGAGCGCCGCATGTTCATCATTGCTACTTCATCCTTTGGTTTGATTGCATCATTTGTCACATCTGCTGTGATATTGTTTGATAACTGGAAGATACTACGGAAAAGCCGATCCTTTCAAAGGTATACAGCTCTCTATATATATTTACGCACCTTCTATACATATATTAACACTTACTTACGGTTATAATATATAGAAACCCTTTCAAAATCTTATTCCACATACCGAATCCTTACGTTGTTCCGTACTCCCTTTCGATAACTTCAATCATTCAGGAAACGGCGTTCATCACTTCACAATCAAGCGGGTATCGACCCATCAATGGTGATAGCTGCAAGACTTCATCTCAGGTTGTTTGGACTAGTGAGTTGTTCCTTCCTAATCTATCTAGCACATGGAGTGCTAATCCCTATTTTTTACCCTAGCTTCATGGATCAACGCATATATGCTTTTTGCGTTGTGTCTAACGTTTATCCTGAGAGGAGTCATCTCGTCCAAGAACTTTCCAAAGGGCATCTGGCTTGCCTTGAGTTGCGGGGGAACGATATTACTCCTATTAATACTGACCTGGATACCATCCGTAGCCAAACCCAACTTGAGCAGCAGATGTTCTGCAGAGCCATCTCAGTGGGTAAAGGGATGGTCTGATGTTGCCACCGGTCTAACGGTTCTGCTAGTTGCAGTTTACTTTGCAACCATCTCAGTTCTGATGTTCCGTCTTCGGAAGTCAAGACGGCTAAGTCGAGATCGAAGGACAGTTATGAAGCATGGCATATTTCATCTTGTGCTTGGATCCATATTATACGTTAGTATATTCATTCTCCCCTTAATCTGGCACACCCTTGTGCTAAATATCTTAACCAGTTGTCTCCATTGCCATTCTATGTATCCGCTCTACGCCATCGGCCTTCGCAAGCTTCCGGGCTAGTTTCCTCAATTGCAATTCACATCTTTGGCTTCGCCAATTCTGCTTTATTTCTCATTTTGCGCGGCCCCCGAAACGGCCTATCGACCTCACCAGATGGCCATATATGGGATAAACGCAGCACGTGGAGCAGCTTTGGTGGTGCAGATTCTGGTATTGTAGAAGTGTACCGGCCCGAGCGGATAGAGAAGGAGATGGACAGTATACCGCTGCGAAATACTATGCGGAAGGAGACCCGTGACTCTTCGGCTAAGTCGGGATTAGGGGTCGCCGGAACCCCAAAACCAAACATAGGAGAATTTCCTCCCCGAAAGGAGCTGAAAACCAGCTCTGTCGGGCCGCTACCGCATAGCAGAGCTGCATCAGAAACAAGAGGAAGTGTGGTAAAGGAAACGCTGGTCTCGAGCAATGCATCCTATCGTAGCAACGATATGGGACCTAAAATGCATTGTCCCGACGTTGCCATACCGCAAACTCCAAGGCTAGCATTCAACTCCCCAGTTTATCATTCCCCGAAGTTCAGCCCAGCTATTGCACCCGCCGAACTATATCCACCTAGTTACGGGATGTACCCGATGAATCCTCGACTAAATGTGTCAACCCCAGCTTTAGTGGGACCTAATTCTTCCCAGAAACCGCTAAACATGCCATCAACGCCAACGCTTAACAGGTCCGGCAGCCTTAGAAGATCCCTGGATTCCGCTCTATTGAAGCCTCCATATCCGCATCATCGACACAACCATTACTATCATTCTAATGATACGTACAAATTCGAACCCACCCCAGCATATCCTGCGCAGCCTGCGCAGCCTGGGCCTGTTTATTTTCAGCAGTATTCGGCCTCCCCAAGGCCATCCGTCTCCACGTACTCGTCAGGCACGCCCCGGAGACTGACGGACAAGATGCTTCCTCCTATCCCACCGCAAGATCCCCAGCAAGTGCTCTTCGAAGCAGCAATGCGTCTAAGAGACAGTCAAATTAGCTCTTATTCGGCACAGTGGCAACACAATGCCCATTTATCTCCCCTTCCCGCAACTTACCAATCTTCGCCTTGGATATGAAGTATGATTTTTTTAAAAGCAATATCTATACCCTATTTCATTCGCCTAATCTCCGATCGGAGCCTGAAGCATAATTTTCCTACTTTTCCTATTTAACAGGATTTGTCAGATCATTTATTGACAGGATATCTCCTTGGTTTGAATGGGACCGGTCCCTCTGGTTATATCTGTTCCCATATTTGGAGCTGGATTCTCTCTCTCTCCCTATCCCCAGCTACATTTGACATGTTAGCCATATTTTCTGTATTGCCTGGGGCATACGAACAATTACCTTGTTGTTACTTTCGCTTGTGTTGAGTAATTCCCCCGTTGGCTGGCTAACATGCGACTCTCCTTCGAGCCCTTTTTAACCGCATATCACACGGTCTTTTTAAATACAAATGACTGAATTATCAGATGCCACGATAAAATATTGTTTACAATTAGTTAGTTATATGACTTCCAAGCTTGAAAAGAGAGTTGAAAATTGAGTATTCATTGGCCTTTCTATAAATGGCAGTCCTCTAGTTCATGAAATCCGAAGTATTATACATAATATACAATTATCTAACCACGCTAGAAGACAACGTTGATGACCTTTCCACTTCCCACAACGACAACTCGTTTACGTCTATCCCAGTTATTTTTCTCCTGGAGCCAAATCTTTCCCTCTTTAGTGCTAAGAACGTGAGATAATATCCACTCCTGCTCTTGTTCCTTGCTGATTGACTCTGTGGTGGTGCTATTGCCCGAAAAGGGTGGCACAGATACAGTGAACCGAAGTTTCCCATTGACCTGAACTGCCACCGTCTTCGCTCCACGCGAGCGAATTTGTTTGATATCGGATTCTGACAAAAATTCAGACGGCCATGGAGAAGACAAAACTGATGGGACAGTGTCAACGCATTCAAAAAGAGGCTTGTGTAGTAGTTCCCAACACTCTGAAGCAAAAGCTGGGGCAATCGGCGCCAACATGCGTAAGAGAGAATTTAGTGCGATGTACAGGGTCGTATGTAACTGTGTGATAGATTGTGCTGAAGGAGGTGGTTTCGATGATTCTCCTGGTAAAGGCACGGCTGCAATCGCGTTGGTGAGCTTTATCAGATCTGATATGACTGTATTAAGACCATATTGATTCTTCTCCAGGCAGTATGACACTGATGATATTGTGTTGTTTGTCATAAGCAGAAGGTTGCTCTCAGTTTCCGAGAGTTTGTCCAGCGGTGGCAGGGCCATATCATTCAAAGATGAAAGAGTGTCGGGGGTTGATGCAAAGTTTGCCCTTTTGAGCGAATTGCCGGTATCCTCCACGGCTTTCCAAATGCGGCTGAACCATCTTTGAATGCCCACAATCTTGGTTTCATCCCATTCTAATACTTCACTGACAGGAGCAGAGAAGAGAACATGAGCACGCGTAGCATCTGCTCCATAACTTTCAATACAAGTATTCGGGTCTACCCCGTTATACTTACTCTTTGACATCTTCTCAAAAGATATATTAGCGGGAATTTGGGTACCAGTGAGCACTGGGGAGCCTTTAACAGAAAGGTCAACTTCACCCGGCCGTAAAAATCGACCAGTCTTAGGATCTGAGTAGGTCTTGCCATGAACCATGCCTTGAGACAGAAGTTTAAGGAACGGCTCTGGGGGGTCCGCAGCATTTTCAATCTTGCCTTCAGCAGCAAGAAATTTGAAGATGAAACGAGAATAAAGCAGGTGGAGAATAGCATGTTCTATACCTCCTATGTATATGTCCACGGGACGAGATTTCGAGGGCGACACCGGCAGATCGTTGTTTTTCGGGTCCAGGAATCTTAGGAAATACCACGACGAGTCCACAAATGTATCCATGGTATCAGTGTCTCTCTTAGCTGGTCCCTTGCAGTTTGGACACTCAGTGTGTAGCCATTCGTCTGCCGACTCCAGAGGATTTCCAGTCTTGTCTTTCAGTTGAGACCCTGGAATATCAGGAAGTTCAACTGGCAACTGACTAGTAGGAACTGGCACAGCTCCGCAACTGTCACAATGAATAATCGGGATGGGGGCACCCCAATATCGCTGGCGACTAATAAGCCAATCTCGTAGCCTCCAGTTTTCGGCAAACCTAGCACGGCTTCCTTTATCTTTCAGATCATTGATTATTTTTTCACCAGCGGCTTTTGAAGGCATCTTGCTGTAAGATCCGCATATATCAGTGGTTTGTCCATATCCTGAAAACGCCGAGTCGACATTGCGTTTATCATTGGGGTCTGAGCCTGGTTTCAATGGCATAACCACTGAAACAATAGGTTCAGAAGGAGAATTTTCTTTCCAAAACCCGAAATCGCGAGAGTCATGTCCAGGGACCCCCATTACTGCCCCCTCTCCGTAATCTGGGAGGACGTAAGGTGCGACATAAACTGGGAGCGAAGATGGTAAATGAGGGTTCTCCTCAAGATTATAAATTGGGTTGATAGCCTTGACTCCGGGCAGTTTGAATCCCGCTTTCGTCTCGGGTGGTAGTGAGCCGGTGGAATTAATGAATTCCTGGAGCTCCGGAGTGTTGGCGGCCATTTTCTTTACCACTGGATGGCTGGTCGAAAGTGCGATATACTGAACGCCATGGAGTGTGTCGGGACGGGTGGTAAAAACTTCGATATCGAGAGTTTCTCCAGGAGTTGATACCGTAAATGGGACAAGAGCACCTCGCGACTTTCCTAGCCAGTGTCTTTGCATTGTCAGAATCCTATCTGGCCAGCTGCCAGATAATGAGTCGAGATCCTTAAGTAACGCTTCTTTAAAAGCAGTGATCCGGAAAAACCATTGTTTTAACTCCCGTTTCTCAACTTTCGCGCCAGACCTCCAAGAGCATCCATTGGAGTCAACCTATTTTTGGGGAGCATATTTATCAGCCGTGACTGCTTCGCCAATTCGCATAGGTAGTTGTTAATACCTGTTCGTTTGCCAAAACTGTTTTGTCAACAGGATCGTAATTCACAACAGCTTCCGCTTGGTACGCAAGACCTTTTTCGTGAAGCATTAAAAACAGCTTCTGGGTATGTTTGTAAAACTCGGGCGAGCAAGTCATAACTTCCTATAGTACAATAAAAAAAAAATACCAATTAGCATCCAATCTGTTATCCAAGTTCCATGTGATCTGACAAACATATTAAAATGGATGGTGTACCGTATCCCAATCGAATCGTATGCCCAAATCTTTCAACTGATTCCTCATATTCGCTATGTTTTGTTTCGTCCAGCCTTCGGGATGGATCCCTCGTTCAATGGCTGCATTTTCAGCGGGGAGCCCAAAAGCATCCCATCCCATAGGATGTAAAACATCATAGCCTTTCATCTGTTTGAACCGAGCTAGAACGTCGGATATCGTGTACACTCGAACATGGCCCATGTGTAAGGTTCCAGATGGGTAGGGGAACATGGGCAGCACGTAGGCCTTTTCCTTGCCACTGCTCGTCAATTGAACCGAAGCCTTTCTGTCCTTCCATAATTCTTTCCATCTTTTATCAATGGCTAGAAGGTCTAGCTTCTTAGCCGACTGGTTGGCATTGGCATGAGAGCTTGCGGTGCGGACAGGGAGATTCCGAAACTTTTGTAAAAGGTGACGCGAGACCGTAGGTGGTCCGCCGAATCGAGTATGGCTTCGAATAGCACGAGAAACCCACATCGCAGCCCCAGCTCATTATATTTGGAGGTCTCCTCTCCCCAGCTATCCATGAAGGGGGAAAAAAGCAAACGATGAGCTCAAACGACCCGACCTTGAGATGACTCGTTCCTGCGCCATTCCTATCCTGGCTAGTGCAGATCTTATCAGATTGATAACATGAGGTTTGGTTTCCACCTAAGTTACTGTATCGAGTAGTAACTTAGCTGAGAGGTACAGCTGGAATAACTAACGAATGTTTATATTCATATGCCCATCATTTATTAGACTACAGTTACGAGGTTGGTATTACGCCTTACTCTCGTATCAAGTTGTTAACCATTAACGTAGTTATTGCTATGCTAGGTTAAAAATAACTGCCAGATCCAAAAATTACTATACAAAGTTGAACTAACGTCAGCTCGCCTATCCCCAAGGACCCCTGAACCTCTTAGAGGTATCCGCCCTAAAGTGGGAAGTCAAAGTTATGTTTCCAGCCTTCTCAAGCTTCAATTTGGCATTTGTCTCTTTTCGCCTCAATTGGCCGATATGCTTCGCTCGGATAGCAAGCAATGATCGTAGCTCAGAATTAGACAGGCGCGCTAAACCTTCCTGATCACCTCGATTTAGTCGTAATAACTGGGCACAGGAAGCTGAGGCTGGTTTATCATCGTCGGTTTCGATACTCCCTTGCTCGTCTGTTACCTTGAGCAGCGACAGAGGAGAATCTCTCTGCTCCGGCGATTGACGATGCTTATCAGACGCTCGGGTACGATAGCCGCGAATTCTAACTGGAGATAGACGCAGTAAGGGCCTAATACCTGCACCTTTTGTTTTATTGTGTGTCTGGCGGAAATTATAAAAGCCTGAAGTGTGCGAAGTAATGTCGAATCTGCAATGGCCCTTCGCCATCATATGGTGCTGGATACCTTCAACCGTTCTTCGGCGAGTAGAACACAATATGCACCTGTGGTGTTCAAAAATTTCAAGGTATAGGTATCTCAGAAGGGATGTGATGTCGGCGTCCAGGCGATCTTGATATGGTATGATGAAGCTATGCGCCTTTGACATGTGGAAAATGTTGTCATCGAATGACGTCCTTGCTTCTCCACAGAAAATGCATTGTTCAGGATCAAACTCCAACATCCAAGGATGCTCCTCGTCTGTTTCATCTGAGTCATTTTCAGAGAGGGGATCATGGTCTGGGCTGATGGTCTTTGCCCTTGACTGTAAGGGCATTATAGTGCTTCCAGGCTCTGCTACTCGCAGGCGAAGATTATGTATACTACAGAAATGTTAGAGTTCCGTTCCGTTTTTTTCTTTCTCTTCTGGATGAGAAGATAACGCTTACTGTAATTCACTCCTCGCATGTTGTCGCCAAGCACCTGGGCTATCAAGGGCTATATCGCATAGCCTGCAGGATGAAGGGAACTTGGTATCCATATCTGCTAGTGTCTGCTCGCAGGCTGCTCCGACGTTGGCCAGTTTTATGGTATGAGATGTAATTCTTTGGTTAGATGTAAGGAGGCTGGCAAGAGAGGTTAAGGGTCGAACTTGAATGGAAAGATCTTGATTACTTGACAAAGGCCGAGCCGACCCTGTAGTATATATACCATCTTGAAGCAGTGGTTTTCGCCTCGCCTTGAAGACACATGTTGCCGCCGTTTGTGTTCATGAAGATGTCGGATGAGCAATCATGAATCATCGGCCTGGACCCACAAAACTTTGGGCTCGAAGGTTACTAAATTTAGCGACTGCCCTGCCGAGGCCCGAATTATTTTTATTTTTAATAATTTCAGTAGAGCTTGCCTCCCAGGTCGCTTCCAATTTGGAAGGGCAAAACAGCACGAACTTATGTGCGACCTACAGCCAACTAACCTGAAAGAATATATTTTGATAACTTGGCTGTATGTGCTGTATGAGGTTGAAAAATCTATATACACAAACTATATACGCAGCACCGTGCCATCTCCGTCTATACCTCCACGGAAATGGTCCTTTATCACACGGCCATTCAAGATCGTCTCTCTTATGATTCCCTGCACATGCTTCGGCTCTACCCTACCATACCAGATAGCCTTCCCGGCCAACGCGTTAACATCCCCTGAGTTGGACTTTAGGGAATGGGGTATGTATATAATAACGTTGCCAGCATATTTATGACCGCCAATGTGGCTTATCAAACCAACATTCGCGTGATTCAACCTATCAACCGGGGTATCTCCAACAGTATAACCTTCATCTTTAAGTACTTTGCTAAATTCCGACTCAAGCAAAGGGCCCATAACTCCACATCGTTTGTCTCGACCTCCATGCCCACAAATCAAAACCGTAGGAGATTGATCTATGCTCTTCATCGACTTAAATGTGGTTTGAAGTTCTGGGAGCCTTTTCATTGCTTCCAACTTATCGGCTGGTAAAATTTCGTGGGCTCTATGGGGAATTAATGGGAGGAGGAATGCGCGAACAAATCGATCCAATCCATCATCATTAAGTGGGATATCAGGAATGTACTTAAAACTTGGAAAGAGTAGGGCTGAAGCGCGAGATGTGTCTGACTTATCGGTCGAAGGTATAAAGGAGGAATTTGTAATGACAATGTTATTATAAGGCTGTAAGTCAAGAAAACATTAGGGATACCACTCTTTAGAAATAATTTGAGCCAGGAAAAGCTGAGAAGCAACTTACATCAGCATATTTCCCCCTCCGAAACATTAGTTTCTTCAATCTGCTGCCCAGTATACCCCATCCCTGATCTAGCCCATCCTCCTCTATTCGGCTTCGCCAATCTCGTTGTCCCGTGGATATGAGAACTTGTTGAGCGTAAGGCGCCATGGTGCCATTAAGATCTTGGTCATGGTCAATTTCGAGGCCAGCAGGCGTTGGCGTGCAAGAGCACGTCGGTTCAGGGCATGACTGCACGACGGGGAACGGTGGAGGAATAGGAATTGAGATGCGCCGTGAAGTTGAATATCGGTTACAATGTATTTGCCGAACACGAAAACACTGGCTGCGTATCCTGCGCATTGTAATGTCTTTTATCTTCTCTAGAGTGAAAAGACAAGAATTTACTCTTTGCGCATTAATTATTGAAGAAAATATATAGAAATCCGAGTCTTCTTGCGAAGTGAAATTTCAGTCGCGTTGATGTTGCGAAGTTTATCTCCGCACCGATCGGGAATATCGGGGTTTCGGCCTTAACTACCGCATCAATAAAAAGGCCTCGAAAATACTACTATTAGGAAAAAACCACGCTTATTAAAGAGAAGAAAATCAGCATATTACAAAGTAATAATTAGAGGCGCTCAAAATGCTCCATCACTCCTATACCCCAGTCTGTCCATCTCTTAATGCATTTTAGATGAAAACGACACCAGCGCCTTTGAAGATTCCGTCAGCGGCCAAAACTGATAATAGAACAATCCCACCCCAGCAAACAGAAGAATGTAATACGCAACACTCCAGCCAATTCCAGTTGCCTCGCCGACCCTGCCAAATATGTTCTCATCCTCGTCAAATTTGGCAGCCCTGATCAAGGTGCTCTCGATCGGAATTGATGTCTCAACACGGCCCCATAGACGAGGTAGACCGCAGTAATTGCAGAACGAATGCACTAGCATAACAGCTAGAAGGGAACCTGTCCTCAAGTAGAGAAAGGTTGCATACCATCCAAATATGGTGGTATAAGTGAACTGGAAGAGTGAGCGGACAAGAACTGGGAGGAGCGGGGAGTCCGGCTGCGCTAGCTTAGTTTCGTAGAAATGGTTAATATGCGCAATACCAAAGTATAGGGGGGTTAGAAACACGATTCGGCCTGGGGACATCTTTGCCATTAGATGAATTACGATGATGATAGACCGGAAAGTGATTTCCTCAGTTATGGGGCCCTACTCGTTCATTAGCTTATGATATACTGTGGCATGACACAGAACAGGGGCTCTTGACTGACAGCAACGTAGTTTCTCCATCCTGTCCAGGAACGAAGAGTTTGGACCAGTGTTCGTCCCCTAACCCAATTCCTCCATCTACCTTCGGCAATCCCCATTTCAAATAATGGACCCAAGAACAACAAGGCAGTGAGCAAAAGACTTTTTCCGATTTCTAGCAGTCCAATTGGCCACCATCCCAGGAGTTGAAGGGCTTGTAGCGGAGTACTCCTTCCACTACGGACGATGAAATAAAATGTGGCCACGCTGCAGCAAAGGCATGACACCATCACGGCTCGGATGCGGGCTTTGATCAGTGACGGCGCATCACGGCTCAATGTTGGCCCTGGCCGAGTCGCCTTGGAGGTATACAATGGAGCAACATATAAAATCGTGCATAGTATCTATTGATAGCAGTTAGCACTTTCCTATGCCTCGAACCGAAACATTATGCGGTCTATCAAATTTACATTGCATACGTACCGAACACCAAACAGCAGTGGCCACGGAAATAAGAGGCTCGGGTTCTTGATTCTATTATCAGAACATCGTCTGTGTACTCTAAAGCAACCCGCTACCGTATCCTCCCCCTTCTTCGGTCTTCTACCGCCACGTACCTTTGTCACCATGATAGTAATGTCTCAACCTCTCAAAGAGACCGGAGGCCATGTTTCCGACCTTCATCAAGTAAGACAGGGCCTTCCAATGAAGCCAGGTCCGGGTTTTCACAAGGCAAGGCAGCAGGGCAAACTCAAGAAACGAATGTGCAGCCACAGGGAGTAGGCACTGTGTGAAGGACGGAGTTTTCGAGATGGTCGCCCAAAGCGTGGCCTTAAACTGGCAAGGGTCATGTGCCTTGGCGGTCTGGACCTTCACTCTATTCTATTTCCCTCACAAAGGGCTTCCTTCCTAATTCTATTACTTATTACATAACTAAAATTAGATAATCTTAATTACATAACAAAGATTACTGATAACACGCTAGAATTGAAAATTTTAGTTATATTATCTAATTAACTACATAGTTAATTATTAACTTTAAAATCCGGCAGGCCACTGATCGCTTGGCCGACTTCCAACAATTGGAGGCTGCCTCACGGGAGTTAACTAGGTAGTTACTTGGCCTGCGCCAGGCGGGGAGTTGCAGGTGCCCGACAAGGAACGTCCCGTCTGGAACCAACTGCAGAGGTCAAGTGATATCCCTTTTCTGAAATGAATATGTCATGACGCTTCTACGATCAGATCATTTTCATCCATCCCTCGATCCTTTATTTGCACCTTAAGAACCACACCTAAGATACATTTTGTATCCTAAAATACAGATAGACTATAATAACCTAGCTTAGGTATAAAGTAATATAATCTTTAATACCTTTAAGAAAAAAGTATCGAGTCCGGGTATTCTAAGGGATATTACTAAATTTATAGTAAAGAAATATCCTTTATCTTAACTAAATAATCACGCTTATATAATAGGTATTAATATATTTAATTTCTACTACTATATAGAGTTCCGTAATAGTTTTTCTTCTCTTCTATACCTTATATCTCTCGGCCGAAGTATATTTCCTAAAGAGAAGACCTAAATAAAAGTTATTATATATTTCCTAAAGAAAAATACTAATATACCTATTCTAAGTATCCTCAACTAGGGGTTAAATAGACCTTACTAGATAGATCTATATATCTTAATAGAGTTTATTAGTAGCGTATCAAACCTTATAGCTAAGTTAAGGGTATCTAGCTACTCTAGAGAGAACTGCCCCTTTCTCAATCCCTATATTAATAAATTAAAACTAGAGTACTTATATAGGTGCTACAAAGGTGGGTTATCGGTATAAGGGATAACGTCTTAGTAAAAGAGTACTAAGGTACTTTATAGATAGATTAGGGTATAGTAAAATATTAATAAGCTCTCTAGATTATAGGAAGATATTTTAGTATCTGGCTTTAAGGTCGTAGCTCTAAATCTAGCTTAGTATTATGGTTATACTCTAAGTTCCTTATCTATAATAAAGCTAGTATACTAGTTAAGTCTAGTATAAGGGTAGCTTAGGATATTAGATAGATAAAGAGAAGTATACTTATATTAATTAGTACTATAAAGCTATAACTTACTATAAAGGCTACTTTAATTATAAGTATTAGAAGATAACTCTAATTAAGGTAGGCGATAAGTGCCCTTATATATATATTATAGTAAGGTCCCTTATCCTATTATTCTACTTAGGTCCCTTTATAGATCTGTATTCTAAGGTCCCAAGTTAGATCTACTCCCTAAAGTCCTATTATAGACCTTTCCTCTAAGGTCCTATTATAAATCTATCTATATTCTTAGTATTTGGGACCTCTCTTAGTTATTATATAATCTAAGGTCCTCCTAGATTATTCCGTGCCTTAGCCTTGTTCTTCTAATAAGTGTACTTATCTAGACTACGCCGCAGATAGTTTATAATATTATCCCCTCCTCTCTTAATAAATTATCTCGATTATTAGTTTATAAATAGTAAGTATATCTCTCTATTATATTAGGTTAGTAAGTCTATATCCCTTTTCTTATTATAGCTTATTATTCTCTTAAATTATCTACTTATACTCCGCGTAATTATACTCCTAAGTATACTTATCTTACCGTAGTTATTAATTAGTATAGCTCCTTAGTAGAATTCTCGTGTAATAGCTACTTCTTTTCTTTAACTCCGTGCCTTATAATAGATTCTTCTAGTAAAAGTTGTTCCTCTTATCTCTATAAGAACTATCCCTATATTAATTAGTTATTTTCCTAGAATTACTAGAAAGAGGAGAACTTTTAGTATTAATATTATCTAGGGAATTCAGATACTAACGTCTATTTTTATCTAAATTAGGTGCGTAAGCTTCAATCTTAACTATTAAAAGCTTAAGAAGAGTTATCTACTATTATAGAGGAAAATTAGCGAATTCGTATACGGGTAATAGCTTCCCTATCTACTATTTCTAGGCTTACTTAGCGTAATAAGGCTATTTTAGACTCCTTGGCTTCTTCTACTCCTTCTCTTAAGGTATTACTTAAGAATCTTTTATCTAGTAATACCTCTTAATCGCCTAAGTCGCATTCTAAAAGTTCCTTATAGACTTATAAGTATTTTCTAAATTATTATAGCCTTTCTATTTTACTAGATAGTAAAGTTTTCTACTAATTCTTTTTTTATTTAGGATTTTCTCTACTTTATATTCTTATTCTTAGTTTTCTTCCTATATTTCTAGCTTATATAGTTTAGTATTTTAGGGTGCTTTTTTAATCAATAAGATATGAAATACTAGGTATATTTTTATATATATTAGTAATTAGAGTTTATAGTTAACTTATCTGAGTTTCTCTAAAATTTTAAATAGTCTAATCTTTTAGTAATCTAGTTTATTATTTAATCTTATAGTTTTAATATTCTATTATAGTAGGAATACTTTCTCTCCCTTTTTAAAGGTTAGCGCTTCTATATATTACTTATTATAGTAGTTACTTATTTAGTAACTTAAGAATTCTAGTTCCTTTCTTATATTTTTATATAGTATTTATAATTTCTCTACTAATATCTCTACTTCTTATATATAAGTTTTCACTTTTCTAAATATTTTTATTACTTTTAGTTCTCGTCCGTAGTTTATAAAGAAAGGTATTATACCTATTGAGGCTATCTTAGCTCTATTATAGGCGAGCTATACTATTAGTAGTAGTTTAATCTAATTATTTTATTTGTGATTAATATAATATCTTAGGTACTATTCTATAGTCTAATTTATTTATTTACTTTATCTATCTATCTAGGGGTAATATACTATAGACGCTTTCTATTTAATCCTTATTCTCTTAGTAAGTATTATCTAAAACTTACTTATAAACTATATATCTCTATTAAATATAATTTTATCTAGTAATTCGTGATTTGTAAAAACTTGTTATAATAAGATATATACTATATCTAGTATTATTATTTTTTTAATAAAGAGAATAAAATAAGTATACTTTATTAGTTAGTCTATAATTATTATTATTATATTATATTATATACCTATTCGTAGCTCTTTTGATTTTAGTAGTTTTATAATAAAGTCTATTATTATTAATTTCTATAGTATATCTTTATATAGTATAGACTATAAAAGTCTATATAGTATATATTAGTTATCCTTATTCTATTAATAGGTATTATACTCCTAGATATATTATCTAATATCTCTCTATATATCTAGCTAAAAGTAGTTTCTCGTAACTTATTCTATAGTCTTATTAATTCTAAAGTATTCTATACTTAAATTATTATAACTTTCTCTTAGTATTTATTATTATATCTCCTTAGGTATATATATCTATCCTTAGTATAAGAGTAGATTATTCTCTTCTTAATATTACTTACTTAAGCCCGAGAGCTTCCTAACTAAAGGGTCTCGTTCTAAGTATATCTATATCTTAGCTTCCAGAGTATTTATATTAGATATAACTATCCTAGTAGCCCTTAATACTTGTATATTTAAGACTATATTACTAGTATTTATATCTAGACGTAAGATTACTCTATATTCTCTTTCTTTTATTATTAAATCTAGTTATCTACTTAATATATCTATAAAAGTATTCTCTATTTCTTTATAATATTATATCTTGAAGTTATAGTATACTAAGATTTTTATATACTATCTTAATTATTATTAAGTTAATTCCTTCGTAGTTATAAAGTATATTAGGTTCTAGTAATCGCTTATTACTATAACTTAGTATTTGGCTCCTTATAGTTCTTATCTCTATTTCTTAAATATAATAATAATTACTAATAATTCCTTATTATAGATATTATAATTCTATTCTATAGATATTATTATTCTAGTATAGTATACTATAAATTATAGTTTTCTATTTTTATTTTTCTACTATAATCTAGCTCTAATAGCGTAGTCTAATACGTCTATATTAATATATACTTCTTTATCTAGGTTAAAATATAATTATATATCTCCTTATCTAAACTTTTCCTTTAGTTTCTAGAATACTAATTCCTCTTATTTAGTCTATAAGAATTCTTTTCCTTTTCTAAATAGTTCTATTAATAATTTTATAATTACTAAGAATTTATAGATATATTATTAGTAATAGTTTATAAGTCTATGAAACTACTAAACTTCTATTACTATTATTAGTATAGGCTACTTATTAATTACTTTAATCTTATTTAGGTTTATCTAGATTCCTTTAGTTAATATAATATATTCTAGAAACTTAACTTCTTATCTATAAAACTTATATTTTAATACTTTAAGATATAGATTATACTCCTATAGTTACTTAAGTATTATTCTAACTTTTTCTATATAGTCCTCGTAACTTCCTTTTATAAAGATAAGGATATTATCTAAGTATACTACTATAAATATATCTAGATATTTACGTAGTACGTTATTAATAAAGGCTTAGAATATTACTAGTATATTAATTAATCTAAAAGGTATAACCTAATATTTATAAAGTCTAAATCTTATTCTAAATATAGTCTTCTATTCTTCTCCTTTCCTAATATGTATCTAGTAATAGGCTTCTTATATATCTAATACTATAAACTATATAGTACCTCTAAATTAACTCTATAGTTCTTTAATTAGGGGTAAAGGGTATCTATTTTTAACTATTATATTATTAAGTTATCTATAATCTATATATAGTTGTAGTAATCTATCTTTCTTTAATATAAAGATAATTAGATATCCTACTAGTAATATTAATTTATATATATATCCTTTTTCTAGATTCTTATTAATATATATCTATAATTCTTCGAGTTCTTTTTCTATTAACCTATATATAGGTTTATATATAGGCTCTATCCCTTCTTTAAGGGGTATCTTATAATCCTATATTTAATATTCTAGTAAGCTTTCTAATAGTTTATATTTTCTAAATACTTTAATCAAATCGTGGTATTTCTAGGGTATCTATTATTGTAACTTTTCTAATTTAGTAGTATTCTACTCTTAGTAAACTATTCTCTGCTTTCCTTATAGTAATTAATCTCTTATAGTTTTCCTAGTTCCCTTTTTAATCTAGGGCGCTATACCTAGTATCTAACCTCTATCCTTATTCTTATTATAGGTGGCCGCTAAGGTATTTAGATTCTAGTTAAAGTAGCTTTTCTTTCTACTATCTAGTTATAATATATTATCTCTTTAGTTTACTATTAGGTTATATTTTTATAACTATAGGAGTCCTAAGATAATATTATACCCTCCTAGGTTAGTTATGTTAAAATACTCGTTTCCCTTATATTATCCTTTAATATATACCTTTATATTAGTGGTCTCTTTATTTATAATACTAGTCTACTCTTCTTTAAGTTCTCCTAACTAATATAGTTCTTCTTTTTCTTATATAGTGATTCCTAATTCCTTTATATATTATAAGTTAATAAAATTCCTAATAGCTTCTAAATTAACTAAAGCTTGCGCGTATTTCTCTACTAAGTTTACTACTATTACTAGATAATATCTATATATTATAGCTAGACTCTACTTCTTTTTTAGTCTATTAACTAGTTTATCTTAGTATTATTAATTATAAGCTTCTTTTTAAATTATATCTGCGTATTTATATATCTTATTCTATTTAAATTTATTTAATAAGGTTTCTTCTTATTCTTATATTACTTATAATTATTATTATTATCCTTCTTTTTCTTATAGTCTTTGTTTTAGTACTCTAGTTATACTTAGCTAGTACTCTATTACTATATTATCTATAAATTCTACTATATATCCTTAATATAAGATTTTTACTCTCTACTTATTATTCTAGTATATAATTTCTAATTTCTCGTATAGTATAATATTCTTAGTATTTATTATTTTAATATTTTATCTATTAATCTATCCTTAGTATTTATTATATATAGTATATTCCTAATTATTATAGTATCTTTAGTAGATCTATTTATTATCTTTATATTATAGGTATTACTTATAATTCTTATAGTAAAGTCTTTATCCGTACTTCTATATTTCCTTAAATATATAGTATTTATAGTAGTAATCCTATTTGTACTTATTATAGTATAGATAAGCTAAGTTACTAACCTCTCTTTATTTTCTTATATTATATATAAAATAAAGGCCCTTTTATTTATATACTATCTAGTATTCTTTATTAAAGTTATTTATATATTCCTCGAGGCTATCCTTAATTCACTATTATTATTCCTTAATTATTAGTAATATATCTTCCTAATCTAAGTTATCTTAACTAGACTTAGGTACTTCTCCTTCCTCTAACTTAATTTCTTCTTCTAAGTTCGTTTATTCTAGGGTTATAATTCCTTAGTTAGGTCCTATTATAAGATTATATTCTTAATCTATAGGTAGGGTATCTTATTCCTATTATTCCCTCCTATATCCTTCTAGGTACCTCTATTCTTATCCTAGTATAGTATCTTGTCTGATTAACCTTAGTTATATTATTTATAGGTACTCTTTTTACTCGAAGTCCCTTCTATATCTAGATTTCTTATTACTACTAAGCCTTACTATAGTAGTAATATTAAGTCTTTTTCTAGTTTTATAATACTTCGTATTATATATACTACTAGACTTTACTATAGTAGTAGTATTTAGACTTCTCTATATATCTCTCTATTTCTTTTTATAATTCTTTACCTAGTATCCTAGCTTCTTATAGTAGAAATATAACTTCTATTTCCTATATTATTTATTCTTTTCCTTATTAAAAGGTCTTTTTTTAGTAGTATTAAGCTCTATTAGTATTAATCTATAGTTATCTTATTTAGTTATACTTCGTTAGTTTATTCCTTTCTAAAAGGTTACTTTTCCTTATTATAGATTCTATAAGTTATATAACTAATTATTAATTCATACTACTATTTTAATTATAGAGGTGTAGTTTGTAAATAGTTCTATCTTAATAATTTTATATTAAGTTTCTAGTTTAAATCTTTACTTAAAAATAGCTATTTTCCTATTATTATTATAGATTTCTAATTCTTAATATAGTTACTATAACTATACTATAAACTAAGCTATATCTTTTATCTATTATAGGTTAGCTAGTTTCTATTTAAGTATTTATTTGCAGTCCGTGTCTCTAAAGAACTATCTAATTATAGCTTTAAACTATAAGTAGCTTCCTAGTATATCTATATATATCTTTAGTTATCTCTAGGTATTAATCTAGTCCTCGAGTATTAGTTTGAACTATATAGCTACGGTATTATATAAGTAAGATTCTATAAAGATTACTTTCTTAACTTTAGTAATTCCTAGTTTGGTAGCTAGGTAGATATTATATTTACTTAAGAAGTATTCTAGCTTATTATATTCTCTCTTAAAGGTATTAGGTATCCTAATCTTAACTAATACTTATAAATCTCTAATATATATTTTTAGAATATATATCTTATCGACTAATCCTTTAATCTATATTTTATACTACTAGATATCGTCCTTATAATCCTATTTATTAACCTTTACTTCTAAAGTAGCGATCTATTACTTAAGTTAAATTAGGATATAGTTAGGGTTACTAGTAGTTCCGCTTATAGTAGATATATTAGTTAGTTAAAGATAGTTATTATTCCTAGTTAGTTCTTTAAGTATTTAGAGTAGGGGATATATACCTAATATTCCTTTCAAGTAAAAGTACTTCTACTAATCGGGGTTATAATATTATAGTAGATATATATAGATATAACCTTTACTACTAGTCGTAGGTAGATATTAAGGTAGTAAAGGGTAAATAGTAAGTCAGAATCTCTATTTAAGTACCTATAACTATAGGTATAGGATAATTAATACTATAAAGGTAGGTTATTAGTATAAGGGATAATATCTTAGTAAAAGAGTACTAAGGTACTTTATAGATAGATTAGGGTATAGTAAAATATTAATAAGCTCTCTAGATTATAGGAAGATATTTTAGTATCTGGCTTTAAGGTCGTAGCTCTAAATCTAGCTTAGTATTATGGTTATACTCTAAGTTCCTTATCTATAATAAAGCTAGTATACTAGTTAAGTCTAGTATAAGGGTAGCTTAGGATATTAGATAGATAAAGAGAAGTATACTTATATTAATTAGTACTATAAAGCTATAACTTACTATAAAGACTACTTTAATTGTAAGTATTAGAAGATAACTCTAATTAAGGTAGGTAATAAGTACCCTTATATATATATTATAGTAAGGTCCCTTATCCTATTATCCTACTTAGGTCCCTTTATAGACCTGTGTCCTAAGGTCCCAAGTTAGATCTACTCCCTAAGGTCCTATTATAGACCTTTCCTCTAAGGTCCTATCGTGGACCTATCTATATTCTTGGTATTTGGGACCTCTCTTAGTTATCACATAATCTAAGGTCCTCCTAGATTATTCCGTGCCTTAGCCTTGTTCTTCCAATGAGCGTACTTATCTGGGCTGCGCCGCAGATGGTCTGTAACAATAGGTAGGTGGTGGATATTATATTGTAGCTTTTATAGTATTTATTTAGTAAGATTAGCTACCTAGCTAATTAGCCTAATAGCTAGACTATTATAAAACGTCCCTTAATAATAAATATAAATAAGCTTATCTAACTTAGTAGCTACCCTAGGACTAAGCTATTATTATTACTTTTTATCTCTATATTTAATTATTTTTGTAGCCTCGCTAAGACTTATTATATATATCTATTAACCTAATATAATAATACTATTAAATTCGAGGAAGACTACTACTATAAATATTAAATTAAAAAGATATTATTTAAACTTATAAGATAGTTAAAGCTTATAGGTAAAGATATCCTTAACTACTATAAATTTAAGCTTTTCTATAATAACCTCCGACTAATAAATATTTTTATTAATAAAAACTATAAGATTATTACTATTATTAATTAGGAATTTACCTATACTATATCTACTAAATTTATATATAGCTCTCTATAGTAGCTACTTTTAGAAATACCGAAAGACTAGCCTTCGGGTATATTAGACTAGGTTATAACTTATAATTTATATCTTAATACCTTTTTTTAAATAATAAGATATTAAGAAGATATTATAATCTATAATAGGTTCTTATCTAACTTAGAGTAACTTTCCGAGCGAATATATAAAAGCTAGAGTAGTAGTACTTTCTAGATTAATTATAGTTTATAGAAAAGCTAGGCCCTAGATATTATCTAGCTATTTATTAACTAAAAAATCTTTAGTAGAGGAGAAATATATAAAGAGAGAATAGCCTTACTTAATAGTAAGAGTAGAATTTAATTTATAGAAAACGAATACTAGGAAATAGAAGATTTTATTTAGTAAAAGCTAAAGGAGTTAAAGATTAGAAAGTTGAATATTTAGGATAATAAGAATAATACTTATAAAGCTACTTATATTCTATAGATATAGCTTAATAAGGCGCCTTTATTATAAGAACTTAAGATATATTTAAAATAGTTTCCTAGCTTTAATATAAATAGGTATATATAGTTAGAAGAAGTTAATTTATTAGCTACTAATTTAACTATAATAGGGAATGGTACCTATAAATATATAACTACGTTAAACTATATTATTTAATATTACTACTCCTCTTTTTAGCCAAAATCCAAGGGCCGCGGCTTTAGTTAGGGTACTTACGATGTGTGCTTGTCCTTATACTCTTTCAAGACCTGCCTAGTTATAGGTCGGCTTTTCTGTGATGATTCGCCAGCTGCCTCAAGCTCCCATCCACTGCCTGTATAGGTACCTATATAACATATCACGTGAACAAACAAGCCTGGCTTATAAGGTTCGTCCTTCTCGTTTCAGCCTTCTCAGCCAGCGACTCCTGACCAACAACACTGGCGGCACGGGCGGATTTCCAAACACGTTTAAACAGCTCCGTTTATCCAGCGCCAGAAGAGACAAAGTGCGCTGGAAGATGGAGAACAGGTAAAAGGGTCCGAAGGCCCGAAAATGGATTTGTTTTCTTTTTCCCATAAAAGCGAACACAGTCCCGTTCCCAGCCTCCTGGCGTGTGGACCGGAATTTCGCTTCCCTTTGGGGGTGGAGTGCCTGGTTGCTAATCCTTTCTGAGTTTACCAGGAGCAATAACAAAAAAAAATTCAATGCCGTGCCTCCTTCTGCAAGGGGAACCCTCGCCGCGAATGAGAAGTTGAACAATGTTGGTGACGGCGCTCCAGGACTGGCAGACGTGCATGAGAAGAAACGGCATGTCTCCGAGTGGGTACATCACGATGAGTGCATGAAATAGCAGCGCGCACAGCATACGGAGTATGCTTCGTTGACATTTGCATCTGCTCCATTAGACAGCTGCCGGGCTGGTTGTACAGAATCCCAGTAAAATAAACAAATACGGAGTACAGGGGAGAACTTGAGAACAGGGTACTTCTGGACCTGTTTCCAAGTACTTTACGGTAGGTCATATTTTTTTATGGTTACGAGGGCTTTCGTTAATCCTCCAATAGCCTATCATATTGTTACATAAATAATTTGAACTTGTATTTCCATCTCTAGGACATATTCTTCCGAGTCGCCCGGATTCGGGACTTTTAAGGTGTGACACGCAGGCGATCATAGCTTGAAGAACTGGAAACTGAGATCACTATCGAATACAAGTGCCAGTTATATCATATGGAATAAAAAAGTTATCACATGGGGTAAACATGGTCATGAAAAGTGAGGCAAGTCGCAAAATATTCAGGGGTAAAAAGTATGTGTTCCGTTGTTGAACCAATCGTACTACGAGGAAATCGTGGCGTTTAAAATCCTTGGCTAAGAGACGAAGTTACAGGGCGACCTGCATGAATGTGAAAACCAAAAGCGACCTCGTAGCCCTGACTCGCCCATGCACTACCTCAACTAAAGCATCGAGGTCTTCTATATAGTCTGTGTCAAATTCAAACATGCTTCTCTTCTTGCTTCAGATCATTGTTCGACATTGTTAAGGAGCCTAGCATGTACTTAAGCACCCATGGAAGAAGTCGATGGAGTAAACTGCGCGAGCGCCAGAGCGGAAAACAGGTCTCAGCCATCCACAAAGCCACTTGCTTCACCATACCACCGGCTCTCTCCAAGGCTTTGGCTGTAGGCTGTATTTCTTCTTTCAAGCCCAAATTCAGCCTTCTTGCTATATATACTCGACAATCGCAAAACTGACAACCACTGCTCAACCACGCACCCTACCCTGTCGCGGCAGATGCTGTTCCGAAGATTTTCACTAGCATAAGAAAAGTTTTATGGGATAAGCTGTTTATTTACACTATATATTTTCGAATGTTTTTTTCCTCTTCTCTCCACCTGCCTTTAATTTAATCTAAATATTGTTGATTGTTGGAGAAAAAAGCTCTGTTGATTAAGTCATAGTGGGTAATCCTTATATTGCTATCATTCTAAGCAGTGGGTCTGGCGTGGTGACTTCTGGCAGCCGACTGTAACAAGGTACGCCGAGTGGAGCACATCGTTCCCCTTCTGCAAACTCCGTACAACGACGCGCGCTGCTCGACCCCAACCAGTCAAGACGTGCGTGCCCGACCCAGGGTTCTTTCCGCACCCGACCCAGCCCTGCAGCTGCCCTTCAACCAGCACACCTTTTTTCGCCTATGTTTGTTTTCACCATTACCAACAACAACAACAACAACAACAACATCTTCTGCTTCTTCTTCTCTTTTCTCTCGTTCCCATCGTTGTCCTTTTTAACGCTGCCCTGATCTATATTTATCTTATCTTGATCTTATCTCGATTTCTGCCAGTGTGGGTCCACCAACTTTAAACTCAAAAGAAACGGCCCGCTCACCGCCCTCCACGTACCTGATGACTAAGACCCCGTGACTGCCTTGCGCTCTTTCTCCCTTTTTCATCTCGGCTGAGCGAATCTTCTTTTTCTCTCCAACATCAACTCTTCGACGTCTCTCGGTTCTTTCGTTCTTCGTTCTCTCTTTGCCATTGTTTCTTGTCTGTCGTTCCCTTCTTCACAGTCGCTCTTTATATATATTCATATAATTCACCCATAATTCTACCCATTTAATAAGCTTTCTACGTGCCACCCAATTAGCACACCACATTCACTCTAAATTTAACCGCCTTTGAAACACTTCCAGCATCAGTCTTTCAACTGCAGCCCCCCCAAGGGTCCAGCATCCAGCTCCTGAAGGCGGCTATCTTCTAGACGCCCAGTCATTCATTTATTCATTAATTCGTTCTTCGACGTTCACTGCGAGACCGTTCCTACTTCGATTCTTCAGCCTTAATTTCGGAATTCTTCATCATCTAGAGCCGCCATATCAGCACTCCTTTCTCCAGTCGTTGCGTGGAGGATTTGTTCTTATATTCTTGTTTCTATATATATTCTTTCCCACTCTACATACTATCACCGTTCTCCCGCCCTGGAGATTTTTTTTATTTTCAACGGCCCGTTTTCCCGTGGAGTAATGCGATGAGGAATAAGTCGATTCAGTGTCCACGATAATGTCTTTATCTTCCCCTTCGTCTAGAAGGTCAACACCAAAACGCCGCCCCCTCCATCAACGAACAAACTCGCAGAACAATGTTATCTCACCTCCCTCGCCTGTCCGCCCAGTTTCGCCGACGCTTCGACTGGTATCAAACAAAACTGACTACTCGGAGGATGATGATGTCTTCAGCGACCCAGACGATGTTGACATATACTCTGCTAACCCTTATCCTACCAAGCCCGCTCATGTGCTCCTGCCTCCAGGTTCCTCATCTGCTAGAGGCCGTATAACTAGAAGCGGGACTCCTTCAACAATTACTCCCTCCAATACCTGGAGTTCTAGGCCCAGTGTTTCTCCGGATCTAGAATCCTCCAGCTCCAGCCAACAGCCCACCGGAAGCGCCTCCGACCTTTCCACTTTTATGGGAAACACTTCAAGCGCAATATGGGGGCAGGATCCAAAGTCGAGCAACACTACTGTCGCTCGCTCAGTTACCCCACAGGCCTCAGAGAGTGGTGATAGTGGCAATGATAATGACCAGGAGAAATCTTCTGACCGCAGCAGTGTAACCGCGCTTTCAAGGCCTGTTGCCACTACTATCAAGTTAGTCAATGAGCGGGAACGAGAGCTGTCACGATCAAGCCGCACGCCTCCAAGCAGATCTCCTCCGTCTGACGGCTCCCTCCTAATCGGATGTTCTATTACTCGTGGCCACTCGTCCTCTTCAAATTCGTCGTCGAATGTTGCCCGGATTGGGTATACATCCAGCCCCAACTTGGTGCCATTGAACAGTTCATCGCCAAATTTGCTTCCCATTGGCTCCTCTCCTAATTTTATCAGGACTCGCGCTTCTGAGTCTTCATTATTTTCAGCAAATTCGTTTGGAACGGCGATAAGGTATATCCGCAATCGAGGAGGGCAGAACGCTACTTCAGAACCAGCCTCCGCGGCCCCATCTGACTCCCATACTCCGTCCATCCCCTCAAGCCCCCCGGTTCCAGTGCTAAGGTCATACCAATCAACCTCAACTCTTGATCTCAATGCGCGGTCAAGCCAAGGGAATGTTTCCTTACCCAGCATGCCATCAGATATCGATATCCAGGCCGTCATGGACAGCGGGGTTCCTATACAGTACCCAATATTACGTCCACCCTCGTCATCCGGCTCTTATGCAGAAACGTCCATGGTCTCCATTCCAGAGCCGTTGGCAGTAGCCCGTCCTCCAACTCGACGCTGGAACCCGGACTTGTCCTCCGTCTCGTCCGACATGTCAGTTCCAATGGATGAACGACACAATCTTCCGTCATTATCCCTTGATGGTACCCAAGGCAGATCCCGACAGGTGACTGAAACTGAGCAATCTTGGCTCTCCGCCCGTCAGCAATCCGAGATGCCGGATTATTCAGTAATGGATGAATCCGAGATGGATGAAGTCAGTGACCGCATTACGCATCTTCATGCCTTGCGTGTTCTAAAACATAAGACCTCTGCCACCCTCAGCTATCGGTCATCCCTCTCAAGACGAGGCTCTCTAAGCCGGTCAGGGTCAACAGCAAGTCAATTTCTAACTACTATTCCCCAGTGGGCAAAGCTATACTACCAAGGTGGAAACCTCGCCTTCCTTTCGGCTGTTTCTCTAGTTGAAGTTAGCAGACCAAATACCCCACGAGAAATCCCCGCTGTGACCCAGGTTTCCTACTCAGAACCCTTGGAGGAAGTATCAAATCAAGCTGTAGTCCGTGTGCCACCTGGAAATATCTCGCGCCCGAGAACACGACCTCGCATAGGGAGCCAGCCTGTACAACGACAAGGCCAGCCAGAGTCACAGCCAGCACGGCGGCAGGAATCGATGCCGATACCAGAAGCAGAAATACAGGTGGAACAACCGGAACAAGCCCAGGTTGAGCCTAAACCAAGAGCCATCCGACGAGACTCTCGTGATCCGAGAACACATTGGGCCGGTATTGTCGGAGAAGATGAAATTACACCTCAACCATCTCGCGAAGTGACACCCAGGGGCGTCTGGTCACCACATTTGTATACCGATAAACGGTTCCGTTCAACTGAGAGGAAAATCTGGAAGGCTCCACCATATGACGAATCTGGCGAATATATATGGAGTAGACGAAACATGCAAGTGCTTAGTTTTTGCTTTGGTTTTATCTTTCCATTAGGTATGTTTACTACTCTTTATTGACTAGTTTGTCCATCTTATTCTAACACCCTCATCCACAGCCTGGTTGATTGCCTCGTTTCTGCCTTTGCCAGCCAAGCCACCATCTGTTGAAAACGGAATGCCAGGGCAGCCAGATATTGAAAAAGCGGCTGCCCACCGAGCAGTCCTGGCTGATAACCTACGTTATGAAAATGCCCGATGGTGGCGGAATCTGAACCGTTGCATGACACCAGTTGGCTTGTCAATCATTATAATAGTTGTATGTTCATTAGAGATTTCCCCATATGCTTATAATTCCTCTACTAACATCCATAATAGATCACACTATCCGTTCTTGGATCACGAAACGCCCTATGATACATGACCTCGTTTTTTGATTTCATGTTGTAAAACAACATTAATTAGTACTTATGCCCTTACGCTTCTAATACGGCAACGGATCTCTATATGACACGTTTATATATATATCCAACCGTTTATGGTCCCACGTTTTCTATGATGGTTTGGCTTTTTATATTCGCTCCCCCCCCCCCCCCCCCCCCCAATTTTCGTCTTCTGCGTCTTACCAAAAAACAATGCACGTTTAGGGGAATGATTTCTCCTTGATACGATTTAACGAAAGCGCGCAAATCCCTTGCTTCCGTCTTTACTTTCGGGTCCTTTCATCTGCATTATACTTATATTGGCTTTTATTTGATTCCCCCTTAAATCCTACTGTGTATACCTTATTATTTATCTTATTATTATTTTCATCCCTATTCCCCCGCACTTGCCTACACTTATGGCCCCTTTTTTCATTCGTCGAAACTGCTAGTTTCTGGTTCTTCAACCGCCTTTTTCTTACCCTTCGACTTTATACCATATTTTATCACCCACCTGCTTCTTCTTCTTCCCCTTTTGCGATCAAATTGCCAAACTCAACACTTGCTTTCTTCTATACGCACTACGCTTATAAAATTGCAACCCCTCTTGTCACTATATAACCATACCAGGTGGCTTGACACAAAATGTTGAAAAATGGATGTAAAAAAGCCGATTAATATTTGAAAATACGTTTTCGTTCTTCTATTTTTGGCAATGTTCACCGCACTATGTCAGCCCTCCCCATCCTTCTCTATGATGACGTGTTATTACTTCTTCTCTACTCTGATGACCAACCGAAATCAAACCAATTATTCAAGCGAATGGCTCATTGTGCGCGTAGTAGATGTCGTTCTAGGGTATAAACATAGGGCGTGCTTTAAAATCGCTTAGATCCTAGGAGAATGGGAAACCAAGATAAGCCGTCAACCATCCTCCGTCCTCTCTAATTAGGGCATAACAGCTGCAAAGACGCATGCAAAACAGGGGGGCAAGCAGTATCATGATATAAGATCAGGATATATCCCCGCAGAACCATCCAATATTATTATATCTCATTACGGCATGTTAAAAGGGAGCCTTGCCTAGCTTCTGCTCAAGGATGTTTCGCAGTTCTGCACCAGTAGGCATCGTGACCACACTGCCACGTCGTCTCCTGGTTTCTATCTCCTTCTTGATCTCGTTCACGGCGTCTTCAACGTCCTGCGCCAAATCGTTGGGCAAACCAAGGGGTTGCTCGGTGTATGGTGTTTGACCAGCCTGCACTTCCCTGGCATCAGCCTGGGCCTTTTCTCTTGCTCTGACAGCAGCAGCTTCATTAGCAGCTTGCCTGTCGGATGGTGTGCCAGGTACATCTGCACCCTTGCCAGTAGCAACCTTGTTGCGTTTGTTTAGCTTGCGGATTAGCTGGGCTTTTGCGGGACTGTTGAAGAAAGTGAGTGTGGAGACGATGCCGATTATGATGTAGAAGTAGACGCGGCTCCAGAGGGTGGTGCAGTCAGTGAAATCCAGAAGGATGAATGGAGCGATGGTGAAGCTCATGGTGAGCTGGGTTGCGAGCCAGCTGATGATGTCATAGTATATCTTGAAACCAGTAGGAGCGGTGCCGTCAGGGGTAAGGAAAAAGGGGCGAACATGACGACGGAAATCTAAACAAAAATTGTTAGTATTTTGGAAAATAAAATAAAGGAGGATGGACATACGTTTGGCACTTGTTTGAACAAAGGATCCCAGAATGAAGGTCAGATAGTAACCTGGGTAAAAGCCATGCCAGATAGCACTGGTAGCAAAAGTAGCCAAACTTGCGCGGAAGCCAGGTTTCTTCCCTTTGGGAGTGACTCGGAGGTAGATATAGTTCCGTAACCAGTGGTTTGTGTTCTTGTTCCAGTTGGCGAGGAACGCATGGGGGTTCTGGGCGGTCTCTAGACCGTAGGCATTGACGTTCTCGAGCTTATTCCAGTATACCTGTCCTGTATTGCGGTCGACACCGTTATATCCCATTCCAGAGAGGATACAAGCACCTTCAGTCAGGGACCAAACACCATAGTACTTCAATCTTGCCGCAAAACCAAACACATAGAGCACCCAGATCTTCCTGAAGAAGCTGTACGCAGCGAACTCTTCGCTCAGCAGTAAGTTGGTAGTGTAGATGGGCGCAAACACAATGAAAGCACTGATGAAGGCCAATCCCATCACAGCCTTCAAAGCAGCTGGTCTGCCACTCCTGGGTATCTTTCTCTTCTTCCGCGTGGGAGGTGCCTTGGATGGATCAACACCAGGAGGCAGGTCGAACATGCTAGTTTCAATCCACCGTCGGTACTCGACGTAGTCGAATGCCGGGCCCGCAAATAACGAAGGAAAGAACAGCACGTATCCGGCAAAATCAAGCAAGCTGGGGAACTCCTTGATGGCTGCATGTTTCTGGGCCTCACTAAGTTGACTATCAGGGAGTCGGCCGTCATGTACGTTCCAGCAGAACGCACTCAGTTTCATGACCAGCACCATCTGAGCACCGGTGACGTCGACAGAAGTAGGGTCATTGACGATTTGTCTAATGATATGGCTGACGGACATGTATCCGATAAGGTATGTGAAACCAACCCAGGGCATCATGGAGCCGTCGACGTAGTATGCGATTGCATATGCTCCTGCGGAGCAGTAGAGGAGGGTGCGGACGCCATCCCAGAGAT
Source organism: Trichophyton schoenleinii (assembly GCA_018357685.1). Classification (NCBI taxonomy): domain Eukaryota; kingdom Fungi; phylum Ascomycota; class Eurotiomycetes; order Onygenales; family Arthrodermataceae; genus Trichophyton; species Trichophyton schoenleinii. The sequence goes on from WOFF01000002.1 coordinate 4,775,416, forward strand.
CAAAGAGACCAACCAAGTAAAAGAGCGAGACGGCGATGATGAAGGCGTTTTTCTTCCAGGGTTGAGAGTCCGGAAGTCGCTTTAGTATGCCTGCGAGGGGGTACGAGAGGAGGAACGAGGCAATGAGTTTTACTACTGTGAATTAGCACCGCACCACAGAGTATAAATATGAAAGCAAGGAGTGAGTACATACGCTCATCAGCAGATGCGCCGATTACCTCTCCAGCGGCGGCGAAAGCTGTTGTTGCAGAGTCAATATAACGAGATCTGAGCAGGTAGAGAGGACATTTTTTTCGTGTGGGAGGGACGAACGGGCGTTGATATAGGGCAGCATCTTTGCAGCTTGCACTTGCAGCTAGCTAGCTGGCTAGGAGGAGTCAACAGGGGGTAAAAATGGAGTTGATCATCGCAGGGAGAGAGACGAAAGAAAGGATTGAAGGATGGAGGGAAAGAAAGACGATATCAAAAATTGCATGTAGGACTGGATGGAGCTCCAGGTTGTTTCTTCCAGGTTCCGTTGAGCTTCAACACTTTTTTAGCGGACAAACGTTGATCCTGTCCTGCTGATAATCCAACGTGATGGAAGACGTGAAGTAGACAAAGACGAAAGACGAAGACGAGGATAAAGATAGTAGTAGTTAGTGTCCTGATGAGTCTGATGAAGCTCAGCTGATAGATAGAAACGAGTATGCTACAAGAGATGCTCCAACCGAGATATATGACCAAAAGAAGCCTTGCCAAAAGAGCAGTACCAGAAGATGCCACATGCCACGCTTGCAACGAGATATAAATTACACACATAGACATACACACGTTCCCCTTCGAGGGGCTCGTCAGTTCGCCTTGGAGTCGGAGTCCTTGCTCGAGTCCTTGTTGGTGTTCTTGTTATCGTGTAGGATGCGAACGACGTCCTTGTTGAAGATGTACTGGAGGCCAGACCAGGAGGTAGTAAAGGCGACAAGATATCTACCACAGTTAGTAAAGGGAAAAGACGAAAACCGTTCATGAAAGAGTCAAATAAAAAAAAATATCAAAAACATACGACAGTCGGGATTCGCTGGTGGTCACCCACCCAACTACTAACCGACCGGCAAGTGGCTTAAGTACAGCTGAGCGGACGGGAAGCTCTGTTTTCCACTTCCTGTGGTCGTATGTACTGACTTCTTGCCGCAGTGTAGTTTTATGCCGGGGATAAAATGCAGATGGGATAGATAGAAGGAGGAAATCAACTCACTGTAACCCAACCATGCCCTCCTGCAGGTACCAGGCCGTCATCATGGCCTCAGGAAGCACCGGCATGGCCATCGCAGAGCCCAGCAGAGCAAGCTGCAGCGCTGTGTTAACCTTGGACACCTCCGTGGGCTTGACTTCAGCCGAAGGGAGAGAAAAGTCCCAGTATCGCTTCATGGTCTTGGGCGGAGGCAGAGATATCCATCTGTAGTATATGGCTGCAAACCCAAGCCCGACGTCGCGAGCAAGTATAAGACCAGCCAACCACACTGACCACCACTAGTTAGCCACTATCCTACACTCATATCCAGGCAAAAGAGAGAACAAAAAAAAGAGTGAGTTGAAAACATACTCGGGATAGCAGCCTTCATGGCAAGACAGACGACGCCGATAGTCATCAGGAACTTATCGGCCGTGGGATCGATGACGGTCCCAACGACGGTCTGCTGGTTCCATCTTCTGGCGATGTAGCCGTCCACCAGGTCGGTGAGGGCAGCATAGGCAAAGAGCGAGAGGGCCAGAGTATGGCTGCCTGTGAGGATGGAGTAGCCGATTACGGGGGCAGCTACCAGACGTGAAGCAGTGAGGATGTTGGGTATAGTGTAGATGTTCTCATGCACCACAGCCTTGGTAGACGGCTTTTCCTTGTCGTTTCCCGTGTTCTGCCCAGAAGCAGCGGTGGGGTGGTGCATCCACCTCCGCGGCACGAACGAGTAAGGAGACGCTCTGCCGGATCCATCAGTATGGGGTGTATCATATGGTGTGCGGTATGGAGTGTGGGTGTGGGTGTGGGTGTGGTATGGTATCAATCAATCAGCAGGCCGGCACTGCCGACCAGTAGCAGGACAAGACAGGGAAATGCAAATGCAAAGCGAGACGAGACGGAGCCAAATGGTGTAGGGGGGTACGAAGAAGAGTAAAAGGGGTGGGGGAGGAATGGGGATGGAGATGGAGATGGAGGTTGGAAAGGGGGGGTATGGCGTATCCTACCGCTGAAGTCGAGGAAGCCCGAGATGCAAACGACAGATAGGGGCAGTGGTAAGGCTACGGACGTTCCCTGTCAGATTCAGCTGTGCATTACCAGCACCAGCACAAGATCGCATCCTCGCCTCCGATGCCGTGCAACCATATCGGAACCCATCATGTCCATGTCCATGTCCAGCCAGCCCCGACCAAAACCTGCTCTGGCGCAAGCCATCGAGGACACCGCCGGGCTGCACCCGCACCTGCACCCGCACGCTCATCCTCACGCTCGCCCTCGAGACAGCAGCAGCAGAGGCCGAGAGAGCAGGAGTGGTCACCGAGGCCGAAAACAAGGCAAAGGGGTTCCGCATGGACAAAGGGTATCTTGTCGCCATGGCCGCCGGGCGTGACTGAATAAGCAAAGCAAAGCAAGTACAAAATTGATTTTAAATTAATTTTTTAAAGCCAAAGTCTCTTTTCGTTATGGACTCGGTTATTGATTTTGTACCGCAGGCTGCCTGTAGATGGTGTCGCCTGGCGATCTTGTTTAGGCGAGGTGCGTGGGGGGGGGGAGGTTGGGTGGAATGGTCAGTTGGATATCATATCATATCATATGCGGGCCATGCTATATCACAGTGGAAACTACCGTGCATGTACCGTCTCTGTATTATTTGAGCTTTGAGAAAGAAAGGGCGCGATTGGAGATACTTTTTTTTGTTAGAGACGAAGGAGAAAAAAAAGGAGAGAAAGAGAAAAAAAAGCCGGGACGACAAGGGCGCTTTCTCTGGCTTCTGATTGGCTGTGACAAGCGCGGCGACACGCGAGCTGAAGATTACATAATATTGCTTAGTAAGTGGGATGAAGATGAGTCAGCTTTTTAAACTTTTGCCCCGCGAAAATGGAAAATTCGATATAAAAGACGAAAAAGACGAAAAAGAAGATGATGAAGATGATAGTAAGTGGTAGTAAGTGATAGTAAGTGATAGAGAAGATAAGGATGAACAGGTAAGCAGCGCAGAGACAGGCAGGTCGATATGCATAGAGTGCGCTCCGGCAGTTCGTCAGAAGTTACATTGCGGACATGCTTCGTACATACAGACATGCATCAAACGTAACTCAAGCTGAAAGTCAAGCAGTTCTTCACGACGAAACTCAATTCCAGCGACGAAACAAAAAAAAAAGAAAGAAAAAAGCAAGCATGAAGAAGTCTAAAGTCACCCGGTCCGACGGCCTCGACCATCGATCATCGATCATCGACCGTCGACGTCGAATGCCCACGGTACAGCGCATCGATCGGGAGCAATACAAGGAAAGACTAAGGAGGTAGGTAGCATGCTGATGGGCCGTTTTCGGTTTATCATGGCTCACTCACATGCATAGAGGGTGGTTGTGCGTGCAGCTGTCTGCGTCTATCAAGTGCTATACTTAGAAGGGGGGGGGCCATTATAGAGTGGGCATATAGGGATGATCCTACCGCCACCGAGGGGAGGGAAAGGGAAAGGGATCGAGCTGATCTCCGTGCATCTACAACTCTACAGCGAGCATCACATTTGCACTTGTACCCTGAATGCTTGGTGAGGGTTGTTGGATAAGAGTAAGGTAAAGGGAGATAACGTAAGATCCGTCAGGGCAGGAAAGTAAGGCAGCTAAGTCAAAGCAGAGGCCATCCACGGTAAGAGGACGGGGGGAAGGGAGGGAGAGAGGGTAGGTTGGGATGATGATAGATGGTGAATAGTAGCAGGTAGTGCTGGTATTTCTTCTTCCTCTCCCCGTGTGCGTGCCCTTGTCTCGCCACCCGTCCATCCGCCGTGTCCCGTCCACCGTCGTCCGCCACATATATACTACGATCGAAAAAGATGTACAATGTACCAGCGGAGGCCAAGCCCAGTGTTAGAGCAGAGGAGAGATAGAGTGAAGTAAAGTAAATATTTGATAGGAAGGATAAGTAAGTAAAGCAGTAAGTACGTACGGGGTCAGTTAATGTGCATCAACAGGGGAAGCAGTAAGGAAAGGGCAAAAAAAAAAGGGGTCGGGAAAAAAAAGCGAGATAAGCCACTCGAAGACACAGCAGAAAGGAAAGGATAATCCAAGATCAACAAGAAAGACAGACAAGGCAGATAAGGGAAGGGCAAAGGGGGGGGGGAGGTAGGGCAGAGCATGGGCAGGGGGGTGTGCAGAGAGAGAACTAACAGGCAACTTGGAGTAAGGAAACAAGAAAAACAGGACAGGGACAGGAGAGGGCAATCGAATCATTCATCATTTGCGTTTGTGAGTTGAGTTTGTGCAGTATGTATGTGCAGTTCAATCAGTTCAGTCAATAAAGTGTGAAGAGAAAGAAGTCAAAGGGGGGGAGGGGGCGAGCAAACAAGCAGGCAAACGTGCATACATGCAGACAAGTCAAGGCAGCAGATAACTGTTTTCCCCATTTGCAATACCACCATTTTCCATCAGGAAGGGAAAACTGATTAGTGTTGTTGTATGGGGAAGAGGGATATTTTTTTTTTTTTCCTTTCTTCTTCTTTTTTTCGTTTTTGTTAATGATGTTTTTTTTTGGGCGAGTTTTTTTTTCCATTTTGCTTTTGGAAATTTCGTGGGTGTGTATGAGCGTCATTCCTATTAGGTCGAGTCGCGCGTCGAGGTCGACTCTGGGGGGGTCATTCGATGATCTTCATTCGTTCGGCGTTTGGAGAGAGAGATAGAACTTTTATTGCTTTAATTTAGAGTTGAGTTTGGGTCAGTGTGTAAGAAAGTATGGGGTTGTGGTTTGGGGTGAGAGCGTAAAGAAAATAAATGGATAAAAAAAAGCAGTCTTTCGTCCTTTCGCGTGGGGTTACTGTTTCAATGTCGATATGAAAAGGAAAAAAAAGAAAGGATAAGAAAAGCATAGAGGTAATAAAATGAAAGGAGAGAGAAAAGAAAAGAGAGGTTATATGGCCTGTCCATGGGTGGCTCCCCAGGTGGACATGGGAGGAGGCCCCTGGTAGGAGGTCTGGCCGGTGGCGGCAGTCCCCGAGTAGTATGGCTGGGATGGTTGCTGCGGAGGTTGAGGGGGTTGCTGCTGTGGAGGAGCCTGGATGGAAGCTCGACGCTGATGAGCAGCCTGAGCTTGAGCCTGCGCCTGCGCCTGAGCCTGGTCGTAGTACCCTGATTCGCGTCTGGCGGAAGAGGATGCATATGGTGACCTGTCGAGTGGTTGTTGCTGCTGCTGCTGTGGCTGCTGCTGGGACTGTTGCTGCTGAGGATTGGGGGCCTGCTGCTGGGGAGGGGAGGTCTGAGGCTTGGAGTCTATGGAGCCGGGCAGGCTGAAGCTGGCGCGGGAGTAAGTTGTGGCCGCGCTGGGAGATCCGGCCGGGTCGAGCGAGGTGGGCGGCATGTCTGAGGGACCGGGCCTGGTCGGTATGCTTGGGGTGCGGTAGATGTGAGGAGCGGCCGAGGCAGCGGCCGAGGAAGGGGGATAGGCAGCAGCGGCGGCGGCGGCAGCGGCATTCTGGTAGGCGGCGGCAGCTGAGGGTCCACGGTATGAGGCGTATTCCTCCGACTTGGGGGGCAGATCTGAGGTAGCGGCAGCGGGACTCTGCTGCAGATAAGGGTTCTGCTGTGGTGGCGCGACCCCGTAGCCGGGCACGGACGGCGGTGGGGGCTGCTGGGAAGGATGTTGCTGGTGTGGAGGAGGCTGGTGGTGAGGGTGCTGGTGATGCGCAGACTGTTGCGGGTGGTGCTGGGGCTGCTGCTGGTGGTGAGGGTGTTGGTGTTGTTGTTGCTGCTGTTGCTGGTGGTGGTGCGAGGAGTAGGGCTGTGGCATGGCGTAGTAGCCTGTGCTCTGGGGCATGCCGTACTGGGGCACCATGGCCGCCGCGGTAGCAGGATTGGGGCGGTAGCCGTAGAGGGACTGCGAAGGGTCGCCGTCGTCGAGGCTGGGCTGGTCCGGGTCCTCGATGGGGGCACGGAAGCTCTGCTTTGTGGTGAGTTCCTGGCGAGGGCGGATATACCTGAGGGACTCGACCATGCTGGGGGGGCTGAGGACGCCGCGCATGACATCGTCGACGCTGTAGTAGGAGACGAGATGGTGGGTGACGCCGGAGACGGTGACGCTCATGGTCTTCTTGACGAGGCCGGAGTCCTTGAAGCCGTAGGAGTCGACGAGGGAGCCGACGAGGGCGCGTTCGAGCTCCGACTGCTGGCCACGCTCGGGGGCAAAGCCCGTCCCGTTGCCAGAGACGGCACCACCAGCACCAACACCACCCGGTCCAGCACCACCAGCACCGCCGGTGACGGGCGAGGGAGCGCCGGGCGAGTAGGCAGAGCCCGTCACGCTGGCGACGGAGCCAACACTGCCGTTGACGGGGGTTCCATTGTCCTGTAGACGCGGGTATGGCTCGCCGGCCCTGGCAGACTGGGTCGGCCGTCTGCTGCCCTTCTTGACGGCGCGCTTCTTCTCACCGGGAGGAAAGGGTTTGTCGAGCTCGCGGTAGACGAGGAAGTTGCCCAGGATGCGCGAGGGGCTCCAGGTGACGCCGTCTGTCCAGCGCTTGATGCCCGAGGCGTTCTCCTCGTAGATGAAGACTGAGCCCGAGCGGACGAGCTGAGCGCGCTCGCGGTCGTGCGGGCGGCGGGGGACGTGGTGGAGGACGCCGGTGAGGCAGGCTTCGAAGAGGATGAGGGCGTCGTGAGTCGAGGCGACGTAGCCTGTGTACGTCGGCTCGAGGACGGCCGCTGAGCCGTTGCCCATGATGAGGTATTGTATAGAAGTTGTTGTTGTTGTTGTAGTAGAAGTGTGGTGGTGGTGATGTTGTGGTTGTGGTAAAGTTGAGGTGTTGCTGAGAATAACACAAGGCACGCACGCACCGGACGAGAGTCAAAAGGCGGCGCTTTGAGCAACGTCGGGCGAGCCTAACTAAGAGAGAGAGCCGGCGAGCAACAGACTCTAGGTTGGGGAAGTCAGAGTCAGAGTCAGACAGGGAGGAGGGAAGCCTTAGAGTCTGGCTTGACTTTGGCTGGTGGACTCGGGACGGCTCTAGGTTAAGTCGATCAAGCGTAGAAGTAGAGGAAGAAGAGGGTAAGAAGGAGATAATAAGAGAAGATATAATAAGAGAAGAAGAGAAGAAGAAGAGCAAACCAGCCGACGAGCTGCGAGAAGCTGATCGACGGCCGAAGAGGAAGAAGGCGAGAGGAAGAAGAAGAGAAGTCGAAAGGCAGGAGAAGAAGAAGTAAGTAAAAGAAGAAGAGGAAGAGAGAGAGAAGAAGAGGAAGAAGAAGAAGAGAAGAAGAAGAAAAGCGACTCCCCCAGGGATGCTCGCCTTTATCGCCTTTTCGCTGCTGCCACTCTAACCGCCGGCCTCTTTCTTGCTGCTACGTCGACTCTCAGGGCTCTCAGTCGGTCTTCGCTGGCTTGTCTCTTCCTGCTTCTTCTTCTCTTCTTCCTCTTCTTCATCTCCGTCACTCGTGGCGGTGGCGTCTTCTATCGCCGTCTACTCTTTGCTGTCTACTGTCTACTCTCTACTCTTCTACTCTTCTACTGTCTGTTCGATGCTGTCACTCACTGTCACTGGGCTGTCATCCATGCCATGGTTCACCCGTCTCCAAGTCCAGCTGCTGTCATCCAAGTCTGCCATCTTTACCATCTTCCTGCCCTCCTGTAACATCCCAGCCTGTAACAATAAATCAGCCAGCCGGTCAACTCAACTCTACTCCTGCTCGACTTCAACCTCGCTCGTTCTATGATCAGCAGCGGCTCCAAGAAGCGTAAAATTAAGCATGAATATACACTTTCAGCTCGTCTCTTTTCTGCTTCCTTCTGCCCTCCCTCCATCTTTGCGCTTGCTGCTGGGCTGCCCACTCGCTGCGTAAGATGGGAGGGGGGGGGGGGGGAGATACCTTAATGAGAGTCCCAGAATTACGGAGTATACTTAGTTTTAAAAAAGAGAGTTCCTTTTTTTCTTCTTCTTCTTCTTCTTCTTCTTCTTCTTCTTCTTCTCTGGTCTGCTCTCTCTGTTTGGCTTCTCCAGGTTGGCCATGGAGAGATGGCAAGGCAAGCAAGCAAGAGACGAGTAAAGCCAGGCGAAGAAGGAAAAAGCAAAAAAAGCCAGGCCAACCTTCGAAGGGGATGATGGATGATATTGGATGGTGGGTGGGAGGGTCGAGGGGTCGAGGGTCGAGGGTTGAGGGTCTCTCTCTGGCTCTCTCTGGCTCTCGTCTTGGGGCAACTTGCTTCTTCCTGGCTGTATCAGCTAGTAATAACCACACTGGGCTTCATTAGACTCTGTGCTTGCTTGCTTTTTCCTGCTTGGTTGCTTTTTTTTCTTCTTTGCCTTTTGGTTTCTCTGCTTGTGAAGGAGGCGAAAAAAAAAAAAAAAAGGAAGATGGGATGGGCAAGGCCAGAAAAGAGAGTTAAGTTACACTTCCAGTCCAGTCCATGGCCAGGGAGTCGGCGTCGTGGAGTTAACCTAGTTGAAGCTGTTAGCACTTGGGTATAGATATTGAAGTTATAGAAGTTAGAGAAGTTGATATAGGAGTTGATACGGAATAATAGTGAGACGACGACGACGACGACGACGACGACAGGACGGAAGACATTCTTGTGCCGTCTTTGCCTGCCTTGCCCTCCACCCGCTTATCTCTCTCTCTGATAGGCCGGGCCAGGACGGTGGATGGTGGACGGTGGATGGCGGATGGCGGATGGCGGATGATGATATGATGATATGATGATGATGATGATGATATTGGATGGCCAGCGTAAGGTAAGCCCAGGCCGATGACGATGGGATGATGCTGCGACGGCCGAGGTTGAAGAACCAGTATACTTAGTACTTAGGACTCCGCAAGTAAGTAAGTATTAGAGATCATAACGGCCTGCCAGGGATGTCGCCTGAAGAAGCAGCAGGCCTTGTCTCTGCTGGTGGGCCGCTCTTCTCGCTCTCTGCTAGAGGTCTCTGCCTGTGACTTGCATCGTCCGTACATGACAAGCCGTCTCCGCTGGTACCCGTAGAGTCATAACTAAGTACTCTTACTCCGTCGTCCCTCAGCAGAGTAAAACAAGCAGAAGTCCAGATAGAGATCTGACATGCTTAGAGGATCAGCCGAAAGTCAAGAGAGAGGCTCAGAGTTAAGAGACTCTTGAAGACGCGGACAGCAACGAAGACAAGAACGAACAGCCAGACGGATGGACGGGTGGACGGATGGTCCCTGGCCTCGACTTCTTCTTCTTCATCTTGTCCTCGTCTTGTTCTTCCTGTCTTCCTCTCCTCCATCATTCCCCTTGTCCTTGTCCATCCCTGTCCCCTATCCCTGCCCTCGAAGTAAGTATATGTAAGTAAGTACAGTACACTGCAAGTACTTTTGTATACACTTAACATCCAATCGAACATCCTGACGCTCATCCCCGTCCGATCCCTGTCCCTGATGCGCCTTTTTTTCGCTTTTTTTCGCTTGCTGGCTCGTGGAGAACGGCCGACGGAATACGAGGATGGCTTCTTTTTTGCTTGCTGCTTGCTCTTTCGTTCGTTTTGGACGATGGGCCTGGACAGGCTTCAAACTTCTTGACTTTCTCGCCGCGGCCATGGCTGTGGAGTGCGGTCAGACCCTTCATCCACTCCTCCTCCTCCTCTTCCTCCTCACTTGACTCTGTCTATCTCTGTCTCTTGTCTATCTCTGGCTGGCTGGCTGTTCGGTCTGCTGGTTGGTTGGTGGTTGGCGGTGGTGTTGGTCGGTCGAGGTTGGGCTGTTTCAGCCGGTCTGCTGCTCTCCTGGCGAAGGGGGGGGAGGGGGGAATGAATGGTTGATACTAACAGCCAGACTAATGCATGCACGGCGAAAGAGGGGAAAAAAAAAAGGTCGAAAAAGAAAGCCTGGGACTGCTGTCTCTCTCTCTCTCTCTCTCTGGCTATTATTCTCAGGATGGACGGAGTATCGACGTCTTCGGAGGTTTGGCTGACGGGCAGATACGAGTTACGCCGCGCAAGATGGGATAGCATACTCCATACATATACAGAGCATACTCCGTTCCTGGTAGAAAGCAGTCAGTCCTCCGTCCTCCGTAGCATGATAGTCACTAATTTGCATTTTACCTTCTTCAGATGGAGCAACACAACAAGGTGCATGTTTAAGGATCAGCGGGAGGGCGTGAACCCGTTGGGACACGGCAGTCAAGCAGTGTAAGAGTAAGTTAGTTGTAAGTGCGTATTTTATTTTATTTTTACGCTTTACTGCTACTACTAAAGTAAAGTCTGCATGGATGGCGATGCTTATCCCTCTGCAGTATACTTACTTATATACTTAGGTTAAGGTAGATACCGCAGAAAAGCGTGCTGGAGTCGGTGAGCCCATGCATAAGTAGTGTTGCTCTTTTATTATTATCATCATGATATTGTCTAGATATCACTTAATCGTCGCCGTGGAAGTGCTCCAGGTAGAACCACGGCTGCTCGTCCTCTGCGTACTCTCGGCCAGGCTCCTGCATCGGCACAGGCACCGCCGCCCTGAACACCCGGCTCAGCTCTGCCTCTGTCTCTGTCTCTGCTGCTGCTGCTGCTGCTGCTGCTCTTCCTTCCGTGCCGTCTTCTTCTACTCTGCCCACGGGGACCACAACGCCACTTTCCCAGTTTCGGCAATTGAGCTTGGCCTGCTTCGTCTTGCGGTCAATCACCAGCCGTCCCCTAGGCCCTTCGTTAGCGAGCAGCCACTCAACCTGCAAAACGCAACAGTAGTACTAGTAACAGTAACAGTAACAGTAGCACTTACCAGGCGCTCTCGGATAGGTTTGCGCTGCCCACATACGCCCATCCAGCACTGTCGGCGCTCCTAGACTCTCCCTTTCGGGCCTCCCCTTCTGGCCGGACATACAGCACCTAACACAAAACCAGCCCACATGTAAGTAACTTGGTAGCAGCAGCACAGGGGTGGGGTCGCTTGGGTAAATCAAAAACGCTAGTACTACTTAAATGTACTTGGGTGCTTAGTGAAATGTACTTGGGTGCTTAGTGGACATGGATGTTGCATTATATTTTACTTACCTTACTGTGCATCAACAACCCCTCTCTCACGCTGCGGTTATCCCGCATGACGTCTCTGGGAAACATCGGAGAGTTATACCATTTCGACATCAGGCACAGCGTCCCTGCTGCCGATACGCCGCCCCGGCTGCTGCGGACGGTCTCTCGCGACGGAAAGTACACCTTCATCCGCCCCGTCCAGTCATCGTCGCCTCTACCGCTGCTCGTCTTGTTGTCGATGCTGCTCTTGCTGCTCTTGTTGCTCTTGCTGCTGCTCCGGGTGTTCCCCGCTCGTGCGGATAGCTGTTTCGTCCCGTTGTCGCCTACAACGTGTCAGGCTCATGCATATACATCTCAACTTCTCCTCTTTTGTCTCTCTGCCAACCGCAAAGAAAAGAAGAAGAAGAAAAAAAATCAAAACCTGACCTGCGCGCATATCAAAGGAAATCACGGGCATATTTTATGGTACTTACCCTGCGCCGACCAGTACAGATTCTGGAGGAATGTCGCCGTTAGCGAGCCCACAGAGGATGCCTAAGACACGTCAGTCAAGTCAGTCCCAAGTTCGCGCCATTTTCTTTTCAATCTGTCTCTCTGCTCTCCCCTTCCCCTTCCTCCCGTCAGTTGACAACGCACAATGTAGTCCAGCTTCAAGGGCCGCGACGTCGCCAAACCCAATGATTTAACCGCCGTGCCGAGCCCGCAGTGTCCAGTGCGCTCGTATGAGCCTGAGCCTATATGCGAACCACCTCTGGTCGCGCGGATCATAAGAAAAAAAAAAAAGTCAACAACCGCAAGTTAAGTTAAAATATAGTCTCATCGCTTCTTGTTTTTTTGGTTCGCAGAGACTCAGAGAGAAGAAGCAGCAGCAGCAGCAGCAGCAGAGAGTTAGAGTTCACAAAAATAGTTCGAAACAGAATTTAAGGTAGTTAAGGTGCTGGGGAAAATCAAAATCCAAAAAATAAAAAAAAAAAGTTAAGGTATTTAAGCAACGTAGCTTAACAACCCCCAAAGCAAAAGGAAAAAAAAAAAAGAAGAAGAAGAAAAAATAAAAACACAAAAAAGAAGGAAGAATAAAGAACCCACATGGAATGCACGAAAGCATATTTGGCCGTCTTGCTAAAGTCATGCTGGAGCATCTTGTCTATGATCTTCTCGTTCAACGTCGACGCTCGAAGAAAGTAAACGAGCTCGTCCCGGAATGGCGTCGTGTCGTCGACGGTCTCGTTGGCCTTGCGAGGCAGATCGATCAGGAACAGCATCTTCAATGTCGTGAAATAATAGACGATTAACAAATGTTCCGGTCAACTCTATATACCTGTAGGAATACAGATATACTTCCCGCCTTACTTACATTCTCCATCACGCCGCCTTTCTCTCCCCAGTCGTACGGATCCAGGTTCGCGCTGGGTATCACAATGCGCAGGTGGTTGGCATGGAACAGCAGCATCAGCTTGGAGTGCATGCAGTTCACCTCCCCGTCCATCGGCGGGAAACACAGCCGTATCCTCGGCATCGAGGCAGTCTCCCGTAACAGTTGTGCTCGCTGCACAGTCGGTCATATATTAGCCAAATAAAAGTGTAAATGCCACCGAATTGATGCAATGTATTGGGGGGAATGTCATGTCAATTCGACTGCTTGATTGCTTACCCTCTCCTCCCCCTTGGCTCCCATGATGAACAGAAACCGCGTGCTTGGGTTGGTAAATTTCATCAATAACCAGTCCATGTCCCACAGGAACGAGCTAAGCACCGCCAGCTCCAGGTCAGACGGCTGCAGCACTTCTTCAAGCTTGATGTCGTCCTTTCTCTCACACCGGAAAGCCCAGGTCTTCTTCACCGCACCCTCGGGGAACTGTATAGTTGGCTCTGTAGATGGCACTCCAGGCACAGACTTTGCCGCCACCGTAGCTGTAGCTGAAGGTATGGATATCTTGGCAATAGACGAAGAGCTCCCAGACGGCGGCTCACGTCTTGACGCCTTTAACGGCCTTGCAGCTGGTAAAGCTAAAGCAGAACCGTCTTCTCCTGTCTTTCTCTTCTTCGCCAGCCTGGCTAGTCGTTCCTCTTCCATCTTCTTCCTATCAAAGCCCGCTATCCACGATGAAGCCGCCTTCTTTGGTTCAGGGGTAGCTATCGCCTTTCCCGTCTCCAGGGCATCAACATCAATCGTCTCATGCGCCGACTGCAGAGACAGCTGAATAGCCCTCTTCAATTCTACATCAGAGTCATCGTCCCCTGCTTCTCCTTCTTCTTCTTCTTCTTCTGCTGCTGCTGCTTTCCCATCCCGCCGCCCCGCCGACGCGTCCCCATCTGAATCCGCAGTAAGATCAACAACCGAAGATTTACGCTGCTGGAAATTCGCCTGAGATCTTACTGCGTCTCTCAACGAGGCGTCAATCGCGGCCTGCAGGTCATGGTCCATGATGCCTGATCTGTGGGACCAGGCAAGCAGAGGAAGACGTGGACGTGTTCTCTCAGCACTTAAACGCGATACCTCAAACGCCTCGGAGTTGACCGCGGATCGAGATGACGGAAGTGGCCTGGACTCCCAAGAATGATAAGAATAGTAACAAGCTGGAAGGCAAAAAGATGCTGCTGCTGCTCGGTCTCGTTCTCGCTCCAGCACGCTTGGAATTCAATAGACTGGCTGGATATTGGCTGAAACGGGTGGATATTATTGCTCGAGCGCGGTTGATAATTGATGCAGTCCCAAGATACGAGGTCTGGGGTAAAAAGTGGCATCCACATGGGCCTGAACTCAACCTGTCCACCAGTTCAGTGGTTCAGGAAAACGGCCAACCAGTAACAGGTTCCTACCGCAGTTATTGTTGTCATCACGTTTGCGACGCTGCCCTCATCGCCCTTGTGCTTGTTTCTGATCGTGGCGCTTTGCTGTTTCTGACTCTCCTGCCTGGCTTCGTCGTCCAAAGACCGAGAATGAAGCCCCTGAACGCGCAGGGAAGACGATCTTCCCGCTCAGCCAGGGATGGACATGTGAGCATCACGTGAAGTAAATTACGAGAAAAATACCGATGGCAACCTGCAGAAAGGGGAATTCGCCATACGTTATCGATACGGCCATAAATAAATTACGTCTATCAAGAACTGGGAAGTTACACCCGCCAGCATAATGGCTGATATACATGAATTCTTTCCTTCCCACACGATCTACAGGCAGGAAAACATGAGCTGGCTGGAAGGCGAACCATGGTTAGGCTCGCAGCCGGCCTGCTTGCGCAAAAACTGCCACTTTAGACTCTCTCTCGTAGCCTCTTCCGTAGCCTTCTCGGGAAGGACATGCAGCAACCAGACGCAAATGACAGATGCCAAAAAGAAAAGCCTGCAGCCAGGGCTGACATAGTTATATAAGTATCTCCCTCACGTTCGAACTTGTCCTCCCGCGCGTTGGATAAAACTGTCGGGAATGGCCTCGAAACATTCCTCAAAAGAGGACCGCAGGCTGAAGGTCCTGGTGGTGGGCGCAGGTGCTGCTGGGATGGTAAGTGTCTCTTCGCTCGTCCCGGGGAGGAACCTCCTTGTTTTTGAGACCAGGCCAGGTTTAATGGCTTATTACCATACCTGCTGCTTTCCGTCTGCCAGCCCCAAAAAAATAATATGGAGCATGGGTGAATAATAACCAAGTGTGCTGTATAGTCATGCGCCGCAACCCTCGCGAAAGAACCGGACAAGTTCGAAGTGACCCTGCTCGAAAAGGACAACGTGCCAGGCGGACAGGCAAAGTCCATCGCCATCGACAAGGCCAAATTCGGTGCGGACTGGGTCAATATCGGGGCCCAGGGTGGCCCGGGGATATTCAAGCACACGTACAACTTCTTCCGGGAATATGGACACGAGCCGCAGGAGACCACCCTGCAGTTCGCATTTGGCAAGGGAAAGGACAACTTCTGGACAAATGCCTTTCCAACCTCCGTCGTGCAGGAACATGCGGAGGAGATACGGAAATTCGGGGAACTGCTCACGAGAGTCCGCCAGTATTCCCTGCTCTGGCATCTCCCACTAAAGGCCTTCTTGCGCATCTTCGGCTTCTCAAAGGACTTTGGAAACAAGATCATCTATCCCGCAACCTCCATCTTCTTCGGCATGGGAAATCAGGGCCGTGATGTGCCATGTGGGCTCTACCAGGGCCTCTTCGAGGACCCTGATATAAAATTTTGTTCCTATGACATGTCTACACTCGTGCCCTTCAACCACTCCGTATATGCGTATCCAAATATGAGTCGTTTTTATCTGGACTGGGCAGAAGGACTCCGCGCTAAGGGGGTCAATATCCGATTCAATACCCAGGTCGTAAAGGTTTTCCAGAGAAACAAGAAAGGTATCATAGTGGAAACCCGCCGGATCGATTCAGACCACAGGATTGGAGATAGCGGTATTAAGAACAGGACTCTGTCGGAACCTTATGACAAGATCGTCTTCTGCATTCCGGGAGACCAGGCAAAGGACCTACTAGGCGATCTGGCGACGTGGCGGGAGAAGATGGTCTTGGGGACAACCCAGTGGTGCAAGGACCTGACTATTACCCATTCTGACCATGCCTACTTTCAGAGAAAGTTCGAGGTCCATTACCGGGATGAGATATGCGGTGAAGCCCAGACGCTTGAAGAGAAAGAACATATCAAAGTTGCAAAGGGGGAACAGGGCGCCGCGTCCAGATTTCAGCCATCCTATTTCACATTCTCGTACCAACCACGGCCAGAGAAGATGGAAGTAGGATACGACTGCACTCGATTCCAGTACCAGTTCCGGAACCCAAACGGTACCGATGACCCTTTGCCACCGTTCGAAGACCACATATTCCAAAGTCACTTCATAGACGAGAAAATGCGGCATGTATGGACGGTAGACCTTATCGATCAGGAAAAAATAATCGAGCAAAAGTGGTGGCACCAGCTGTCCCATAGATGGCAACACTTTGCGAAACTCGTGCCAGCCATGAAGTTTCTGAACGGAAGGAACGATACCTTCTATGCAGGCTCCTGGACCTACACGGTAAGTTCCCATGATTCTCTTCCAAGGAAAAAAGAAGCACAGCCTATACGCTCCGTCACGGAATATCTGCTAATGGATATGTCATTTCTTTCTTTTTTTTTTCCAGAATTTGCACGAAGTAGCTGTGATATCTGGTACAGCGGCGGCATATCGCCTAGGAGCCCGTTATGACAAAATCGACGACGTTGCTGATAAAGTATTCGCCTATTTCCTCAAGATGTCTCATGGCGTACGCTTCAAAAGGAAGTAACCCTAATTTCCAAAGCTCATAACAATGAATAAAAAATAAAAAATGCACAGGGCAATGTGGCATAAATAGGGAGTTAAGATATCGCAACATGGATAAATCGGTGGTTTTATGTTTAATGGTGTCACATTATTTCCACGGTTGGGGGTAGGTGTTGGAGCATAAAGGATCCGGCATGGCTGTTGGTTATGATAGATCCTGGGGTGGAAAGGGTGACCGGCGTGGGAATGTCGGATAATTCGAGGCGTTTGTTCTTTAATCCGTTACCTGTATATCATTAGATGCCAATTGATCGTCTGCTTCTTTCGTCGCTGAGTCCCCTTCTGTCTTGGTGGAAGGATTTGCCTGTGGTGGCTGATCGGCTGAAGGAAAATTTAGATGCTTCCAATCCTCTATCTCCTCTGTAACACATTTCAACCTGTCTCTAATGCTCTCTACCGCATATGTGCCCAGTAGCAGCCTCAATGGCGGATAAGAACAGTGGCCCAGCTGCCACACAAGCTCTGCGGATTTCACTGCACTTGTAGGTGGTTTGTCACCCAGCCATTGCAAGATACGTCTCGCATGCGCCGCAGGGGCCGTGACTCCGCTGTACGGCTCACTAGCCGGCTTTATCATAAAATGTCCAAATGCGGGCAGCGGCGAGGTGAGGTAGTTCGATGCATTCTCAGGCATTCCAGGTATCAAGTCATTATCGTCACGACGTATGTGGCCCGGTAAAACAAGCGTGCACTTGATATTGAAGCAGTCGACTTCATATAACATGCTTTCAATCAGTCCTTCGACCGCATACTTCGAAGCGCAATAGGGCCCTAACCCAGGAACGCCCAGCGCCCCCGAAGTCGAGCTGAAAATGATATATCTCCCTGCTCCGCGTTCTCTGAAATGCGGCAGGGCCAATTGCACGATGTTCAGCGTGCCCATGAAGTTAGTTTCAAACTGATTTCGTATATCGTACTCTTCCTGATCCTCGCATGCCCCAATCACACCGTAACCAGAGCAGTTGGCCACAATGTCTATTCGGCCCCAATGGGCGATTGTGCGGTCAATAGCTGCTTTGACCGTCTCTCTGGTGCGGACATCACATAGTAGACCGAGACAATTCTTATTTTCTTGCTGAAGACGCCCCATACTCTCGGGGGTCGTTTCGAATGTACGGCCAACAGCTGCAACGAGGTCGTTGTGGCCGAGGGCCGACTTCACCACTGAACGGCCAATATGGCCTGTTGCGCCAAATATCTATACACCAGGCGTTATTACGCATCAAATATGACAGACAAAATATTCATAGTTTCGCAAAATATGCGAGGTATTGCGGAGTCTACCTACCAGCCATACGAGTTGCTTTGGAGGATTCTGGGGCCCAGGAGGGTTCGTAGTGGAAGGCAGTCGTAGCCCAGAGTCCCGCGTAGTTACGCCGGGCGATGTATGAGTTTGTGAATCCATCCTGTAGGAATATAAGCTGTGCAATTGCCGACTTCTCAGCAGACAAGTCGAGTGTGAAGTGGTTTGAGGTCTTCCCGATGACTGCATGACCACGTTCCATGTGTTTCATTCAATTCAATCAAGCTTTTAAGATTTCTTGGCATCATTTTTTGACACCTGCGGTAAACGAGATAGATCTGCCTATATAAAAAACGCCTTGAACCGTCGATATACACTCTTCATTATAGCGATAAAAAAAAATTCGTCAGATAGTTAAAAGCAATGCAAGTTATCGGTTAATTTCAGCTCGTAATCGCCCCGCCGCTGTTGTTGGTGGAGGTTCAGGCCAGTTGCCTACAGCATCTTCCACTTCGTCTAGGAAAGTGGTGCTGTTGTGAATGCAAGTCCCACCAAGGACCACCCGAATGCCAGGAGAGCTGGCATTGACTTGGGCAACCATCTTTGCTTCTTCATAGGTCACTCCTCCGACCATAAAGATTATTATATCTTGTGGTTTGTCTCGGGTGTGCCCACCACCTTCGAGGAAAGGGTACTGAAGCTCCTTTAGCCTGCCTTTTATCAGGTTTTGAAGAGTAGCCTCTAAGCGTGGGGAGTGCTGGGTATATACGTTTTCTACACCCTTCAGCCCTTTGAATCGATCACGAGCCCCGGTTAAGAAGGAGGCTGACTCGAACAGGTCTGAGAACCCACCAGCAACTGGGGGCGCTTGCAAGGAATGGTGGTATGCTAAGAGCTTAGGGATAATGTTAATTTTATGTGGAGGTACATTTCCAGCGGCGGTGAGGAGGTCAAGAAGAACCGGAAGTGTATTTGAAGGTTGCTTTTCGTAACGAATGGCGTAGAGAGCAACAAGGCGCAATTTATTCTCCACAGTTACGGTAGGGGACTGGATAAATCTTTGAAGGGACTAGACGATAAAAAGTAAGCGTGTCTGTACGAAGAAAATATAATGGGATGCAAGCTAGAGCACCAACCTTGAGATCATTTGCATGATTATCGTTGCAAGCTAAGCTTTGTTCTAGCTCGCTGACATTTAATAAGTCATGTTCCCCGATATTCCTACTCAACTCCCCTACAAGCGCCACATGCTTGCTCACGTTCCCAGAAAGCTTTCGAAACTCCGGATAATCCTCAACAAACCGTTTCATATCAGAGATAGATTCAATGTTCATATTGGTTTTTGTCCTGGATTGGTACTGTTCCACGTATTCCTTGATATTACCACCGAGGTCGCCAAAATTCTGGTACATATTCTTTTTGAAGAAGGGATCTTGGTCCTGAGCAATGACAATCTCTTTTAGTTCCGGACGAATATCCGGGACCTCGCTAAGATCAACTCGACCATTGGTAATTCCCAGTAATTCATGTACCATGGCCTGGTATGTCCATTGGGTCAATATAGGGGTTATGGGGTCATCTCGACGATCAAGGATAAGTAAAATTGGGGGTGTATCTGGCTTCCTAAAATTGAATAGCTGTTCTTCCTGCGTGAGTTGGTACCTAACTTCCGTGGCAAGTTTCTTTGCCATCAGACTGTTTTTCTCATATCGTATCAAGGGAGTCTTCTTCAAGGACAATAATAGCGCAATTACACCTTCGGTGGTCCGCTGCAGGGCATCTGAATTCCAGAGGTCAGGGGAGTGGCTCCAGACCCGCTGTTTAGGGAAACCGACGTTAATATGGCAAAGGTCCGGGTTTACCACCAAGAAATCGGCAAAATGCTCTTGTACTGATTTTACAACCTCATGGTCGTCCGCCTCTGCCAGCCTTTCCAACGATGACTTGCGAACAATATTGCTGAAATAGATATAGTACTCTCCGTATTTGGGTGCTCGAAGCTCGTCAATGAGAAATTGTATGGAATCTGGGGAAGGACGGACGAAGCAGAGACATCTGAGATGCCTCATGCGCTCGCGGGATTGGTTGTCAAGCCGGTCAATGAGGTACACTTCATGGTTAAGGAGGGCAGACTGCGTCATGGCTGTTGACACGATAGGTAACTATACAACCAGTTAGATCAATATTCTTCAAGAAAAAAGGGGTCGCGTCTCCCACGGTCTCACTATCAAGAAGCAGTATCTTCATTTTCGAGGAGGAGTTCGTGCCGGCCGTATCTCCAGTGGTCACCATCTTGGAGATGTAACCGGAGACCGCGGAGAAGACGTCCATGGTGGTGTGTCGATATAACGAAATGAACAGCTAGCGGAAAAAGTGAGCTCCAGGCAGCGGCCTCGTAGAAGATACCAAGTAATAGCTGGTCTCCGAGCTGCTGTTGAGCTATCGCAAAGCTGCCTGTTGTATGGCTGCTTCTACTTAAATTGTTTTCGCTCCTGTTGCACTTCTCATATAAGAAGCTAGCTTGCCCATCTCCAGCGATGGTATTCCCCTTTGACAAGCATACAGGTATATGATTACATAAAGGCCCGGGCTGTTGGTTTAGTGGTATAATACCCCCTTAGCATGGGGGTGGTCCAGGGTTCGATTCCCTGACAGTCCATTTTCTTTCGACTATTTGTCAACAGCTCAATTGCCTTTTTTTTTTTTTTTTTTTACACGTATAATATATATTTATTGCTTTATTTTCTTTAAACATTATTTACTATCTTAATTATAGTACGTGTCCTTTAAGATAGCAAAGTAATTAATAGTTGGATAGTTGGCAATTAGTTACTGTTGGTTACCCATGTAAAATCCTTCGTAAATGAGGGGCATTGCATAGCGAGGAAACAATAGATTTCTATAGATTGATATCAACAGATGGTAGAAGCGCGGTCCGAGAAATAAATAGATCAGCTTCCCTATCTCGTTATATCAGGATGCTGAGCGTGCAGAAATACATAGAGCTCTCCCCGTTCCCCTTAACAGAAGGAGACATCAGATCGTTGGGCCAGAAGGACGAGGAATATATACCACATACCTGGCAAGAAATAAAAGATGTCATAGGTAGCCCAACCCTGTTACTGTTACTCCTTTCGAGCAATATTCTATAGAGAATATTAAGTCACTGACACGGAGACATGCTGAAGCCGAGGGAGACATGTCTGTCTTGAACCGGGCACCGTCAGACCTCAGAAACTACATTCTCTGGGTCAGAGAGACAAGAAACAAAAACGACTCGGTCATTGGCTTTCTACTCCGAGAACGTCTTCTCTGGGAAAAGAAGGCCCAAGCTGAACATGTTAAAGACTCCAATAATACCCAGGCGTACACTGGCCTGGCCTTTAAATACCAGGACGAAACTCCGTTTGCTCATCCAGCTGATTACAAAATTCTCCGCAATGACTGGCCGTACGGACTCGAACATAACATCGTGCATCTGGTTGTCTGGCTTAAGACTCGGATCCCGGTTGAAGAGGACGGCCAGGGTGGCCCAACTGCAGAGTCATGTAAGCTTATTGAAGACTTTGTCGACAGGACATTCACCCAGAAAATTATCCAGAGACACTGTGAGGTGCACGGGAACTGTCCAAATAACATCAAGGAAGAAAAGGTGATGTGGTT
The DNA here is from genome assembly GCA_018357685.1 of Trichophyton schoenleinii. NCBI lineage: Eukaryota > Fungi > Ascomycota > Eurotiomycetes > Onygenales > Arthrodermataceae > Trichophyton > Trichophyton schoenleinii. Next base: position 4,796,803 of record WOFF01000002.1, read on the forward strand.
CAAGAACAAGAAGAAATGGCAGACCGTTGCTAGCATTGAACATATCCATGTCATTCTTCGAGATGTTGACGAAGATTTAGTTGTTGGTTGGACGGGACAGACATCAATGGATATCACAGCTAGGTCCTATGTATGGAATGGGCAGTAAATGCTGAATACTTACACCCCGCTAGAATAGAGAGAAGGTGGGCCGAATATAGAGACTATAACAGCGTGGTTACTAGTACATTGTCAAGAAAGGGTTGAAGAAGTGTCATAAAATATAACTTCATATCTGTTATCGTACAATAAGAACGCCATGTACCGCACATCTATGCCCAAGTATGCAACCCAGTTATTATAATACAGAGTAGGTTAGAATGACACGCTAGAAGGGGGACATATATGTGTCCGCGGGTATATAGAAACAACAGTAAAATCAGAGTGAGGAGGCCGTAGCTGTGCTTGCGTCCCGGTCAGCAATACTGCAAGCCGATTCGTCCTTCCTAAGTTCTAGCAACCTCAACTTGCGAACATGCATGAGCAGCTTCAGGGCGCCCACAGGAGTGACCCCTTCAACACGGCGAGCCATACCAATACTCACCGGCCGTACCTTTTCTAAAACCTGGCGTTCCTCTGTGCTCAAGCCGAGCATGGTGCTGTAATCAATGTCCGGTGGGAGTAGCATACCTTCATCCCGTTCAAATAGGAGAGCGGTAGCTTCCTGCCGTTTGGTGTAGGGAGCATATCGGCCTTCAATGGCCATTCGCGATTTGATTTCCGGAGAAAATGAAGAAAGGGAGTGAATGGTACCAGGCGCAGACTCAATGTGCGGGATAACATCGTCAAGTGAAACTCCATTATGCGACAAAAGTTCAAAGGCAGACCTGACGGAGGAGTCTGTGCGGACGGGGAACCCTTTACGTGCCCAGACAGTAGAGGGGTGTTTCGTGTTTTCAAGAAGTGCCTGTAGATAAGACATCTGTTCTTTAGTCTCGTTGAATTGACGCCAGCGCTCATCAGATACAACACCAGCAGCCCGACCCTTCGCTGTTAGGCGTAAATCTGCGTTATCTGAACGCGTCGAAATGCGGTATTCACTTCGAGTGGTAAACATCCGGTACGGTTCAGAAACTCCCTTGGTAATAAGATCGTCTATCATAATGCCAATGAAACCGTCTGCACGGGAAAGAGTCATCGGGGGTTTTGACTGGGAGGCGAGGCCTGCGTTTATTCCCGCAATTATACCCTGTGCAGCAGCTTCTTCATAGCCAGTTGTGCCATTTATCTGACCCGCGAGATACAGCCCGCTTATGAGTTTGGTTTCGAGGGAAGGGCGTAATGATCTAGGATCGACGTAATCATACTCCACTCCATAGCCAGGTTGAAGCATGGTGACATTTTCCAGCCCACGAACTGTTCGCAGCATCTTTTCCTGAGCGTCCGCTGGAATGGTCATAGAAATCCCGTTAGGGTAAATCACATCATTCGGTGCAAGCCCTTCTGGCTCTAGCCAGATCATATGTCTCGGTTTGTCTTTGAATTTAATGATCTTTGACTCCAGAGAAGGACAGTAACGCGGGCCATTGACAGTTTCGCGGATATGAATAGACTTGTTCAAGTTCTCGCGCACTACTGCGTGAGATGCTTCATTGGTGTGAGCTGCCCAGCAGTTCAATTGACCCTTATCCCCAATCTGCACGGAATCGTTGAGATAAGAAAAGGGACTTGGAGGGGAATCACCTGGCTGGACTTCAAGCGTGCTGAAATCAATAGTCTTGCGATCTAATCTGGGTGGTGTCCCCGTCTTGAGACGGCCGAGTTGGAAGCCCGCCTCCCGCAGAGACTTGCTTAGGCCAAATGTAGCTGCTTCGCCCATGCGACCTGATGGGAAGACGTCCAATCCGATATGTATCTCTCCCCCAAGAAAAGTCCCCGTCGTGATTATCACTTTCCCAGTAGGTATCACCTCCCCCGATTCCAATCTGACACCTACAATCTCGCCCTGGGACCCGTTCAAGCTTGTTATATTCTCTTTTGATATAACTATATCAGCAACCTTCCCCTCCACAATGCTAAGCCCGGGTGTGTTGGTTAATTCTTCAAGCATATATTTCTTGTAGAGTGCGCGATCGATTTGCGCCCGTGGGCCCCAAACTGCCGGTCCTTTGGATCTGTTGAGTATTCGAAATTGGATTCCTGCTTTGTCGACCGTCCTTCCCGCTACTCCATCGAGTGCATCGATTTCTCGGATCATCGTCCCCTTTCCTATCCCACCGAAACTGGGATTGCATGAGCACACACCAATGTCTGAACGGGAGGGCGTTACTAGAGCGGTTCTTGCGCCGGACCGAGCCGCAGCAGCGCATGCTTCAGACCCAGCATGTCCACCTCCGACGACTACAACATCATACGGCCTTTAGGAAAGGAAGCTATATTAGTATCCCGGATGTCGAATGGAGGATATGCAGAACATACCGAGGGCTTTCTCCTACTGTTGCAAAACCCCGTCGAGAGGGTCTATAGGTCGGAGGTATTATACGTAGGCGAGAACACGCCCCGGGCACCCGCACCCTGATCATTGTGGTGCTTAACGGTATGTGAACCGCGCTTTCGCTCAGAAAATAACGATCGTTGAAGCACCATTCAACGGCGCCTTCATGATATAAAATTTACCGGAAGAACAAAATTAGATATGCCAAGCCGGTGTTGTGAAAGCTTAAGCATGAGCCAATCATTATTGCCGTAACTGGATCCCATCACTTCCACCCTTAAGGGAGGAGCCGAAGGACGTAGATAAAAGATATCGCCATGTCAGCATCGTCACTCATTAACAGGACCCTATAAATTTATACTGCTGCCTCTCTGAGCCCATCGGCTAGACTCAGTATGAGAGCGTATTGGTTCGACGACGCTGAGGTATGACTTCCATGTGTTGCTTGCTCTCCCACCCCCCACCATCGATCGCAACTGACAGCCCCGTCACGATAGGGCGACCAGCGCGCACCTCATGACTCAGGCCGTGCTGTCGACACAGACTACCTCGCTAGAATAGGTGTTCTATATAAGAAATGCCCTTCAGTTGACGATGTCAACGCCCTAGCTTCGGAGCGGGGTTATAAGAATCGCGATGAGATAACAGTCTCTCCCGAGAAGATGGGTGCAGTCTACGAGGAAAAAGTGAAGTCATTCTTCGATGAGCACCTTCATGAAGATGAG